>CM028134.1:588267500-590732500 GCA_016271365.2 Neoceratodus forsteri | reverse complement strand
ATCAGTTGTGTTCCAGGACAGTAGCTGCTGCTGTTGTTTTCACAGGGTTCTTGTGGATTTTACTTGGTAGGTTAGTTCTTTTCTTTCTTACTTTTAAGGGGCTAGCAGGGTATTGTTTTGGGTGCTGCTGGATGTTTGTAAACTGATTTGGTGGCTGTAAGTGGGGCTCATTTTGTGGATGTTTCACTGTGTAACAGGCTGCACTGGTAGAGGCCTGTTTCTTCTGATTTAAAGCCTATTTGGTGGGATTTGCTTGGGCCTGGTTCTTTGGCTGCTGGGCTTGGAGGGGAGACACAGGGCTGATACACTCTCTCTCGAGTCAGGTGTCTGCCCAGAACCCACCCTCCCACCTCCTCCTCCCAGAAGTCTGCGAATTTATAGGACAACACCTGCCTGCAATTGGAGGAAAAGGCTGCAGGTGCTGCTCATGTAGTTCTAGCCACTGGGGGTAGGATTTAAAGGCTGGGAGAGAGGAGCTTTGGGAGTTGTTCATTTCCCTTATAAGTTGTTCATTTCCCTTATAAGTTTAATGTATTGTACTGCACCTAGTAACAGGGTTACTGGTGTACAGTGGGACTGTCTGTAAGATTAGTGGGTGACCTGATTAGGCAGTAGGGTATCTTAGACTAGGGGGAGCCTGGTGGCTCACCCAAGGAAACCTATTTGGAAGGGGATGGAACCACACATCATTAGGGCCAGCATCTTTGGGAGGGTGGTGGGGTGCACAGGGTGTGGAGCAGCCATGATACTGGATGGGCTTGGAAGTTCGGTGGTTGCCCAGTGTGCTACCAGCTAGCACAGCTTAGGGAGGAGGTTATGGGATTAGGAGAAAGCTGGGGAAGGGGTGGTATGGTTGGGGAAGGGGCTGGGAATCTCCCACAGGGTTGCACCCAAGCACTGGGGTGGGGGCATAGGGAAAAGAGTGCAGGAGAATATTCAGGGGTCACATAGGGAACCTGGCAGAGGGTCTAAAGGACACTACCAAGAAGCAGGCAGGTAACTGGGGGCCCTCACAAAGGGGGACGGAGGGACAACATTCTCAGGAAGTAGGCAGATGGCCAGGGCTGGACAGAAGGAAGCAAAGGCGGGAGGTGGTTCAGACCTTACACTCAGTAACCGCCAATTCTCTTCTTCTGCTCAAGGATGAGGGGGGTGATGTAGCCATGACAGGGTAGTTAGAGATGGAAAGGGAGTGGGAGGCAGGAGGCAGGGGCCAGATAGCAGGAAGAACGGGGGGACCTGGAATGCAGGAGAATGGGGGGAGCAGTGAATCGGAGCAGGAGGGGCAGGGGGAAGAGGGAGGAAAGCGCAAGAGAAGGACCAGTTGGGAGGAAAGGTAAAGGAGAAGGACCAGAAGTACAAGGAGGATTCAGTAAAGGGAGCTGAGGGTTTAGGCCAGGGAGCATGACTAGAAAGGAGGAACTAAATGGAGACAGGAAGGAAGGGAGGATGAGCCAGGCTAGTTTAGCAGATGGGGGAGAAGGACCAGTTAGGACAGTGAGGGGGATAGCAAGGAACAGAAGGATACTCAGGAGGAGGAGAGGCATAGGATTGGAGGGGGGGAGGGGTAGCCATGGTAAATAAGGAGGGTGGCATGTGGCACCCAGAAAGGGGAGGAACACGGAGCCAGCTGGGTGGAGGGCCTGTAGAAAGGATGAGGGACATGGAAGGGGGATGGAGGAAAAGGAGTGGTCAGAGTGCTCCTGCTGAGGATTCTGTGATCAGGGGTATCAAATGGGATAGGGAGGAGAAGCCTGGCCAGTTAGAACAAGATGCTTCCCTGGACTAACGGTGCACAGGGCTAAGCACGAGGTATATCAGCTGGCAAAGGATTGTGGGGGTTCCCCAGACATACTGGTCCACCTGGGTACAAATGACATTGAGGGAAATAGCTAGCTAGAGATACAGGCAAGATTCAGGGAGCTCGCCAGGGTCTGTCATGACATAGGATGCACAGTTTCCTTCTCAGAAATCCTGCCAGTGCCAAGGGCTAGTGGGGAACACAAAAGGAAAATTAGGGAGATAAACCAGTGGCTCAGGGAGTGGTGTGAGGCCAGAGGGTATGGGTTGATGGGGGATTGGGGGGAGACCTGGGAGGATAAGGAGCTGTATGCTAGAGATAGACTACATCTCAATTTGGAGGGAGGAATCCTTGAGTTGAAAATAGAGGGTTCATTGGTGAAAAGTGGGTTTAAACTTGTGAAGGGGGTGGGATGGGAGAAAAGGCTGTCAAGGGGTGCCGATAGCGAGGACTCTGCTCACCCCTGGGGACCAGGAGGATTGCAGGAAAAGGCCAACTGGCAAAGTGCAGACCAGGGGAAAACAGAATCCCCATGGGAACATGAGCAGGGGAAATGGAACTATAGGGAAAGGGTGGAAGGTAGTCCTGCTAAATGCCAGGAGCTTGGGCAATAAAATGCCTGAGCTACAGGCGATGCTAACTGAGGGAGCAGTGGATGTGGCAGCGGTCACTGAGACTTGGGCCACTGCAAGACATGACTGGGACCTGAACCTGGAGGGATACACTATGTTCAGGAAGGACAGGGGAGAGGGAAGGGGAGGAGGGGTAGCAATGATAGTCAAAAACTGCATTGGCATAGGGGGAGTAGAGGAGGCGGAGGGAACCGTGGAGGCGACTTGGGTCACCTTGATAACAAGGGGGGGCAAGAGAGTAAAAATAGGAGTGGTGTATAGACCCCCTGCCCTGGCGGAGGAGCTGGAGGACAGTCTGGTGGCAGATGTTAGGAGACACTGCAGACTGGGCAGAGGAACGGTGGTGGTGTTGGGGGACTTAAACATGCCAGGAACAGACTGGGAGACTATGACATCCTCTGTGACCAGGGAACAGAGGTTGTTGGATGTCTTTCAAGACGCTGCTCTAACTCAGCAGGTGAGGGAACCGACCAGGGCGGGTACTGGATGTGGTCCTGGCAGACAGTGACCAGATTGGGGCCTGGAGGTAAGGGACCCATTGGCGGGAGTGACCATGCCACGGTCTGGTTCTGCCTGGACCTCGGAGGGGTAGAAGGCTGCACAAAGACGGAAGTAACCGACTTCAGGGGGGCAGATTTTAAGGAAATGGGAAGGATCCTTAAGGAGCATTTGGATGGGATTGGGTCAGACATGGATGCTGATAGTAGGTGGGAAATCATCAGGAGAGGGGTGCAGGATGCTACCAGCACCTGTGCAAGAGTAAGACGAAAATGCGGTAGGGGCCAAAAACCCTGTTGGTGGACCAGGGAGGTCCAGGAGGTGGTGCGGGGAAAGAAAGCAGCCTATAAGCAATTCAAGTGCTCAAGGAGTGAAAGGGATCGAGGGGAGTACGAGCTGATGGCTAGAAGGGCCACTAGGGTGGTGAGGGCGGCTAAGGCAAAGAAGGAGCAGAATCTGGCCAGGGAAATTAGGAGAGGGAACAAGGGGTTCTTTAGATACATTGGGGAAAAACGAAGGGTGAAGGGGCAGATTAGCAGGATTAAATCAGGGGAGAGATGGGCACAAGACCCGGGGGAGCAGGCTGAGGTACTAAATGAGTACTTCACCTCAGTTTTCACCAGGGAAAATGGGGGTGCTGCATCATACATGGGAGGAGACAGAGATACTGAGGAGGGGGACCCTTACCGATCGGCAGGTCTGGGGAGTGGGGGAGGCATCACTGGCAGGTGGGGGGAGGGCTAAGCAGGGAGAAGGGTACCGGAAGTGGAAATCACAGCAGAGAGAGTGAGGGAAGCCTCAGCCCTCTTAAGACGGAGAAAGCACGGCGGATAAATTACATCCCAGAGTGCTGAAGGAACTTGCAGATGTCCTGGCAAACCCCTGGCAGAGCTTTTCACCATCTCTGAGGACAGGGTGGGTGCCCTAGCTGGAAGGTGGCACATATAGTGCCTATCCACAAGGGGGAATCAAAGGAGGTGGTAGGGAACTACAGGCCTGTCAGCCTGACCTCGTGGTGGGCAAGGTGATGGAGGCATTGTCAAGGAGAGGCTGGGGGGGACCTGGATAAGTCAGGGTGCCTGGACGATAGACAGCATGGATTCATCCCAGGGAAATCGTGTCAGACAAACCTGGTGGAGTTCTAGGACTGGGTGACAAGTGCCTTGGACCTGGGTAGGCCAGTGGATGTCCTCTTTCTGGACTTCAGCAAGGCATTTGACTCTGTTCCTCACGTGGGCCTGTTGGATAAGCTGGGAGAAATGGGGGTGGGGAACCAGATGATCAGATGGATAGGCAGTTGGCTCCAGGACCGGATCCAGAGGGTCGTAGTTGGTGGGATAGTCTCATCCCCAAGGAGGGTCATTAGTGGGGTCCCACAGGGATCAGTCCTTGGGCCCCTTCTGTTCAACGCCTACGTATCTGACATAAGGACAGGAATCAGGAGTGAGATGAGTCTCTTTGCAGATGACTCGAAACTGGGGGCGGTGGTGGATGGGGAGGAGGGGAGGGTGGCCCTACAGGGGGACCTGGAGGCTCTGGAAGATGGTCTAGAAAGTGGAAGCTGAGGTTCAATGCAGGGAAATGCAAGGTACTCCACCTGGGGCAGAAACCAGGTCAAGTGTACACCTGGGGAAATGCTACAAGTCTCGATGGCTGAGAGGGACCTGGGGGTGGTGGTGGATGTCAAGATGAACAACTCTGAGACTTGTAGGAGGGCAGCAGCCAAGGCCAACAGGATGCTGGGATGCATCGCTAGGGGATCACCTCAGAAGGAGGAAGTGATACTCCCTCTGTATAACTGTAGTGAGGCCGCACCTTGAGTAGTGCGTGCAGTTTGGAGGCCACACTTAAAGCGGGACATTAACCTCCTGGAGAGGGTCCAGAGGAGGGCAACCAAATGATTTGGGGCCTGGGGACAGGACCTATGAGGAGAGGCTCAAGAGCTAAATATGTACACATTGGAAGAGAGAAGGGACCGGGGACATGATAGAGTCTTTAGGTACATGAAGAGGGTAAATAGGGGAGGAACAGTCGGGGTGCTTTGAAGGAAGGAGGAAGGGGCCACTAGAGGGCATGGCTGGAAGCTGGAGGGGGGAAGATTCAGGGGAGAAAGGAGGAGGTGCTACTTCACTGAGAGGGTGGTGGAGCCATGGAATGCACTGCCTAGGGGGCTGGTGGAGGCAGAGACAGTGGAGGGGTTCAAGAGGGGGTGGGACAGGTACAGGGGAAGGGTTCTGGAAGCAAAATCCAATGCAGCAAGAATGTCCGGAACTGGGAAGGGAGAAGCCAGAGAAGGCGAGGGGGACAGCAAGGTCAGCACCCAGGTTGGGGACTGACCAAACGAGCAGACACGAAAGACCGTTAGGCCTATTCTGCTGGCATTTTAGTATGTTTGCCAGCCTGATGGAATTTGCTTCCCCACCAGTTTTCTTATCACCATTATTCCAGTGGAGTCTGACCATGTCTCTTCGGAGCTCCGAGTTGAGCCAGTAGGGCACAGGTGGAAGTGCCTAGTCTTTGTAGACTGGTGCCCCACTATCGGAGGGGTCTCCGTATGGGTCCCGTCCCGGTCTCCATCTGTATGTCTGCTGTACACCAAGCTCCGTCTACAGTTGTTTGGGGTGGAGCCCCCTTTTTTCTTGCTCAGGAATAGGAACCAGACCGGTTCTACCATTTGAGGCCCAAGTATAGGAGCGGCACACACCTAGGCACGAATTTGCTTATTGTTTAGAGACATCCTCACCGTGGTCATCCCGTCTCTTGTGGATTCTTCCATAGCTACTATACTTGCTGCTTGGAGGCTCTGGCGGCTGTGGTTTACATGACCTCTACTGTGAAAATGTGTCTCACATGACTTTCTTGGTTGCATATGTTGGGCCTTTTGCTCCCACCTTTCTGAGTTTTCTTCTTGATGCTGCTTTTTGAGATCTGTCTACAAGACCCACCATCTCTGGTTACACTGTACTTTGGTGCATTCCATGTCATTTTTTGCATCAGGAGAATTCTTTTATGAAAGTCCCCCGCTGATACCTTGTGGGGGCCGCCCTTCACTACCTCTGTTAGCCTTCCCTGCTTTTGATTCCAAGGTCGATGAGTGCTGTTCCGCCAGTTCCATGCCTGGGACTGCTCGCAGCCGGACGGTCCCCTAAAATCCATGGTTACAGTATCTGTCCTGATGTCTGTGATCCGGGCTTTTTTGTACTTAAATAATGCCTGTTTTGCCTGTGCATCCCCCTCCTCAAAGGTTGGAGTTTGTTTTCTCTCTCTTTCCGGACAGTGATCATGGTAGTCATTCAAGCTGTGCTACAAAAGGCAGTGAAACCCCCATTCAGGCTAGACTCTGCCACCGGAGTCTTCCAATAATACCACTCCTTGATCTGTGATTCTTTGCAAAGTGGGCCTCTGTGGTTTTTTCCATTCTATGCCTGGATGTTTTGCTTTTCGAACATGTCATTAGATGTCCTCCTTGTCAGTACTCTGGGTATGGAAGTACACCTTTATGGCATACATTCAGTTGGAAATGTTTTCCTTCCTGTATCTTGATGGCCCCACCTGGGCTAACTGGCTTCCCATTATCTGCCGCACCAGAGGTGTCTCAGCGGGGCTTCACCTGCTGACATTTTAGGGAGTTGGCTGCGGTCGTCCGAATAGATTACGTATCCCCAATCATGCCTGAGACTTTGTTCAAGGGCACTTTGAAATGATTGCACCCTCAAGAGATCTACCTGCAAATGGATGCCGGTGTCTTATCGCCTGCAATCAAATTTCTCCGTTTGAAGGTGCATGACCACTCTTACGAAGAATACCTCAAATCCAGAGGATGTGGGTTTTCCTTTTCAATTATCTAAAAACCTACCAAGGTGTTTGGCAGACGGACGATGCCCTTCTGCATGTCTTTGTCCTGTAAGAGCTATTTTCTATGCTCTTCATACTTTCATCCACCTCATACAGGGGATATGTCTCTTGATTCGGTCAGTTATTCCTCAATGTCTGTTACCTGACCAGGAACCTTTACCCACTCCCTTGCCTGTGTGCATTAAAACCATGCGTATAGGGTTCTGGGCCATGCATAATGGATTATACCTCATTAGAGGTACATATCCTTGGCAGCGGAAATACACTGTCGGATACCCTCTGCCTTTTCAAAGCGGCGGGGCACAAATGGAGAAATCCACAGGATGTAGTAGAATATATCTTTGTCCGCTGCCTCATCCTAATAGGGATCTGTACATCTCTTCTCCCCATATCTTGCTGCCTCACTGCTGCCAGACCCGGACACAGTCTGGCTGGATGTTTTCTTTCTTTACTGGAGGCTCCTCTGGAGTCTGGACTAGTGTAGTTCCCACTGTTAAAGTTGAGAGTATTGGTACTGATAACTCTCCCTCTTTATGACCACCCTCCCGCCCTTCTGTTTTGGTAACGCTCATTCAGTCCTTTTCTGCGTTTCCTGCTCCTCCATGCTTGGTTCCGGAGGGCTTACCCCGGCTTGGTTCCAGAGTCACCTTTATGATGGGTGTCTTTACGCCAACCTGGATGTCTCATGCCATGTTCCTTTCTTTGCAGAATGGGTGCCATGTCTCTTTGAGGGGACTGGATTGAGTTGGATTTGTGTTCACGTCCTCCTCTGTACATACTAGACTATTTACTCCCACTTTCTGTGTTTGGGGTTCCCATTGTTGGCAAACTTTTGCCTTTCCTTCCCTGGTGGGAGAAAGGTCTCTGACTTAATTGGGTCTTTACGACTGTTCTTACAGCAGCAGTGCAATGAAGAAAGTTATTCCAAAAAGCTAATTTTCTGCTATGGTTATGAAAAATATTAGCAGAACTGTTGATTTGGGTTTTCTGAATCCGTCCTGTGCTGTGTACTGTACATTTGCATTTTTGTCGGGATTCTTTCCCTCTTCATATCCTCAGTATTTCTATGCAAAAATGAGGCAACCATCTTTTTTCCTTGAGAAATAATGATTTTAAAACTTTCATAAAATTCTTTAAATGATAACAGAAACTGAAAATGTCACCAGCAAAATAAACTGGAAGACATTTGGCATCGATTAGGAAGGAAAAAAAAAATGTGGGGTCAAATTTTAGTCCATTTTTGTTGCACTACTGCTTACAGTATAAGGGACATTCTTCCCCTTGCACCCCAGTAGGACTCCACCTACCTCGGGGGAAGGGGGGTTCTCAGTTAAGTCCTAGACTGACTGACGATTGGTCCCTTTCAGGCCCACGGTTCCATGAGGTCTGCATTTCCTATCTTGGAACCATTTACTCTGAGATTCAGTTTCATCAGCTGAATGCATTGCTGCATTCTGGGCTCTGTGTATACAGGGCCCTATCTGCCTTTCCTAAGGAAAGGATGTCCTCCTGTGACCCGATCCTACCTATTCCACTGAGGTGGTCTCTGTTTTTCCTGTACATCAATAAACATTTAGCTACCAGTCTCTTATATGGGGCATGAAGCTCCTGAGACTGCTCTAATTCGCATCTTGGTTGTTCAGTCACTTTCGTTCTTAATGAACGTGGTCATAGCGCAATACAGCACCACCTTTTGTTTCCGTTCCCCTGGATAGTGAAGGGAAAATGCCCTGTTTCGGTAAAGGGTCTGTCCAAACTTTGGTGGCCACCTCCATTGTTTTCTTGGTTATGGGAAAAATGACGTACAGTATATACTGCCACTCTTGGCTGTGGTCAAGACTTGCTCCACACAAGTGCTGGCTACCACCACAGCAGGTTTACAGGGGTATCAACTGCTGTACTGGGGGATACAGCTTCTGCTTCCATGATCCGTCCCTCCCCTATACAATACCATTGACGGGCTTTGCTTTTTACACGAGGACTACCTTTAGATGTACGGTCCTCCATGGTCTGCTTTCACACAGACAGACTTGCCTGCCGCCCTGATTTACACGTAACTGCTTGGGAATCTTCCCATGTGTTATGACCTGCTGCAAGAGATTGTCTTGAAGAAGACAGTACAGATAGTACAGTTGCATAAGAACTTACCATAACAGTAGATCTTAGAGAGTATCTCTTGCAGCAGGTCGTGCAGCTCCCCCCCCCCATCCCCTTTTTCTTGTCTACACCGGGGTGGAGTTCCTCTTTACTTTCCAACTTGTGTGTGTGTGTGTGTGTGTGTGTGTGTGTGTGTGTGTGTGTGTGTGTGTGTGTGTGTGTGTGTGTGTGTGTGTGTGTGTGTGTGTGTGTGTGTGTATATATATATATATATATATATATATATATATATATATATATAAAATATTTTAGATATGATTATATATATATATTAGATTGTATGTAATTTTCTAAATATATATATTTCTGTATGTTTACATTGGTTATATCCAAAACACATGATTTTTCATATACATTTCTCCTCGGTTCCCTCTGCGACATCGTGATCAGTGATCAGGTCGCCAATGAGGAGAAGAACTGAGGCGTATCGGGACTGCTATCTCTTTTATAGTGCACAGACCTGGTCATGTAGTGCATGAGGCGGTGGTCCCAGGTATGACTGCTAAGAAGTCTTCTGGAAACAAGTGCCTCCGGCAGAAGGTTCCTTTGTGTTATGACCTGCTGCAAGAGATACTGTTAAGGTAAGTTCTTGAGCAACTGTACTTTAAATCAGGGTTGTCCTCCCAACTCCTTAAGTGCTTCTTTCTCTGTGAATGTTACAGTATATTGACACATCTCAATGGGTCATCCTGTCCAAACAGGTTGTTGAAGTCCCTTTGACAAGTCCTCTAAAAGATCACAGTAGTTATAGTGTAGTGTGGATTGAAGGTGGATGGAGATCTGAAAGGTTGAAATATCTCTCTGCCTGTTGGCTACTGGTGTTTGTGATGAGGTTTCATTTGTCCCTTCCAGGCCAATTACATTTGAGAGACCAGCCTTAGATGACTTTCTTATGGGAGACGCTCTTTTTGTGGAAGAGGTAGGCTGTCGCAGCAGGGCTTGAGTTTCATTCTGCATCATTCTGTGTACACTAGGGTTTTCTTTGTGGTTCTTTCCTGCCTCCACGATGCTTGCACAAGTAGAATGTAGAGCCATGGAACCTGGACAGCATCCTCTCTCTCCCCTGCTGTGCCTTAGCTTGCACAGCCACTGGTGGTCATTGAGGTGGCAGTGCTACAGCAGAGGCAGTGACTCTCCATTCCTGGTGGAAAGCATCCTCTGAGCTGCTTGGCCCTCCTCCATACCTCTCCATGCCTCCTCCAGTGACCCGGCCTCATTCCCAGACCTGGGTCACTGGCGTAATGTAATGGCCAAGCTGCAATAGCACATACAGGTCAACCTGAACTCTCTTTTAAAATACCCGAGTTTGTGGTTGGAGCATCACCTATACTTTGCCTGCCACATAGATGCTAGACATAAGAAGTTTCTTCCAAAACTTGTTGTACTTCACCAGAACATAGCTTTCATCCCCCTCCAAGCCAGTCATTATTGTTTTGAAAATTATCCTCCCACCATTCGACTGGAGGAATGTGGTGTATATAATGCAGCCCCTATAAGTACTCTGGCTAGACTGGATCCCCGTTCCACTCATTTTGCCCTTTTGTCCTTGACTATGCTGACCCTATTCTCTAATAGGGTTCCACCACGCCGCAGCTACAACATTGTTGTTGACATCCCGTACAGTGACTGGAACAGTGCCGACTGTCAGCATTGTTCCTGTTCGGACTAAAGTGTGTGTGTGTTTTTTGCGGGGGGGAGCTTTGCCCCCCCGCACCCCCTTCTTTAAATAACCAACTCCGAGTCAGAGTTGTTTCAGAGTGGGGGTGAAACGCCAGGAGACACAATGCCGATGTACAGTGGGACCATCACAGCGACCTGCCGATATTTGTCACTGATGGTCTTCACTATGAAAATGTCATCGTGCTGATGGCATACCCTCTAACAGCGCCCTCTCACCTCACTTGAAGTTAGCTACCTTTCTCACTGTGTATCCCTCAGTCTTCTTTTAGGGTGTCTTGATAGAGCCATAATACATTGGACTGTAAGTCATTGGCATCAGGACTTCATGAAAAGTTTTTGCAAAGATGAAGCCACTCACATGAGCACATCCAGTGGTGCAGAGCATTGCTTGTATAATGTAGGTGGGTCCTTCTGCTTCAGTTCTTTTCCTCCTGCCATTGAGAGAGTGAATGTCAGACCAGTGGAAGTTGTTTTCATCACTCTCATCCTACATTGTTGCAAAAGTGGTGTCTGATTTCATACTGAATTGGTCCAGTGATCAGTTTTCTTCTTTTTTCCTTAGAACCCTGAGTGACTGTTGAATATCAATAGAATCCTACAGTACCATTTGGTCTGCACCAGACTCTGCTCAGTCCTTTTTTTCCTTGGGCACCATGGTGAAGCCCATTTCAAAACAGTTTTTCCCCAAATGCATCTCCTCCTGTATTCTGTTCTGTTACAAACAACTAGTACAGGTCTCCCTGTGACTGTAACAGGGTATGCCACCAGGGGCATGGCAACCTCTGTGCCTTGTTTCAAGTCGGTTTCAGCTTTGGACATTCTACCTGGCATAGGAACTATACTTTTACTGAGCATTACTGTCTGGGAATGATTTTTTCATAGGACAGGTGGGTTTTACCTTGTTGTAGTCCATGTACGGCTTGCTTTCCTGAGAGGGGTTGAGCCCCTGTGTTCGCCAGCCACCCAGTTGGTACTGCTTGGTAGTTGTCCAGTGTATTACGGTTTTATGGAGATACCCTTAAAGAAGGTAAGTTCATTACTTACCAGTTAAAGCAGATCTTTGAGAGGATCACCACAGAGCCATGCCCTTTCCTACCCTTAATCGTTCTGGTGTGGATGACTTTGTTTCTGTCTGTTTGTGAGACATTGTGTATTTTACATAATTTTGGCTGGTGCCTCCATGATGTCTGTGGGTGGCCGTTTTTGCAGTCTGATTGCTACCTCTGTCCTTCTGTGACCGATTGGTGGGGACAGCCCCAGTCCTACCATTGATGATGATTTGTATTCACAGGTGGCAGAAACTGAATTAGATGGGGCACCTGTGTTTTTATACAGGCAACATTGTGTGCTGCTGACATGCACATAGGCACATCATCAACACGAGTGGGCCCATTGTTTCTTCCTCCTCTCCATAGTATCTGGTAATGCAGACTATCAGTAGACACACTAGACACCACTGTGGCAGACCAAGCTCCTGGCACTCCACAGGGGTTGTTGTGGTGCCAGAACACATCTACTGTGTCTTGTTAGTCCTAGCTGCCCCTGGGCCAGCTGACTGGCTTCAGAGTTCACTCACAAACAGAGTCACCAGTATGGCAGTGCTGCCACTGGACCATTGAGCAGCTCATATGTTATGTTTTTTAGCTGCACCATCTTTTTTTCTTGCGTTCCTTTGCATTATTGTTGCTGTAGTTTACCCCTATAAATATCCCATTTCAGCACTTTATTTTATTCTGACTCATGTATCCCACGACTGCGCCCGGCTATAATGCACTGGCCCTAATATTCCTACTAATAAAATATTGAAGCAGGGCAAGTGAACTTTAAAATGTGCTTTCAATTAATGTTTGACCCAGTAGGTTCCTGTTTTGATCCACCACTAATTTGACCCACTGTTTAAGCCCATCGGGGCTGAAATTGCTCTCTGCCCCCCAACCCCTGGATGTACCTGGTGTGAAACAAACCTTTTCTGCCCAGTTTGTCTTCCTGGCCAAATATTTTCAATAAAGAAACAAAATAAAGGGGTGAACTGATTAAGAGGAGCTCTTACAGACTCAGAGAACATCTTACAAAGGCAAATTGAGGGTACTGTATGTTTACAGTAAATCAAAGTGTAGCCAGATCTAGGACTTGGGACCAAGTTTAGATTATGATAGTACAGTTGGTTGACAGGAATACACATTTGAGTGTATATTAGAAGACTTAGATTTATTAATATCTTATTAGAAGTAAATTGTAATTCAAACTACCAGTTTTCAATGCGAACACTGAAGCAAAAATTGTAGAAAGTTTTTACTTAGGAAAGGAAGACCTCAAATTGACCCAATAAACGTTTTCAAGCTTATGAAGCTGATTGATACGTTATTTACAGTTCTAAAGAGTTGGAAAAACTAATGGACAGTAGTATACTCATTTGGAAACTAGAAGTAAAAGGGCAAATCATGCAGAATATCTTCACCCAGAGGGTAGTAAACAGAGCCGGCTGGCTAGCATTGCATTAGCACTACTGCTTGCCATCCGAACAACCCAGGCTTGTGTCCCAAGTGCAAGATGTCTGGTGGTGACCAGCAAGGCAGGGTTGGTAACAACTGGCATCAGCATGGCTCAAATCACATAATGTTGCAAAAACTATGAATTTCAGTACAGAACTTTTTTTTTGTGTGTACACTAAAGATGCATCTGCAAAAGCAGGCTCTTTGCCCATTAAATGTCATGTATTTCCTGCTGCTTTTTTTGTGCTGAAGTGATAATTATCTACTTGTGATATTCTTTCCTTGGCAACAGATTGTGATGCCATAAGCAGGGGACTATACAGGAAAAAAGCAGTGGGAGCAGATGAGGTCTAAGAGAAAAAAAGATCCTGTTTTAATGAAAAGGTTTTCAGGAATTAAAAAGTGGAAGGTTCAGATGGGGTACGTAATAAATCTCCCAGTGCCACTTCTCCTACTGCCAATGCAAGCTTTGATGAGCATTGCCAAATCAGCTGCACTCTGTCTCTTAAGTTGTGAGAAACTCCCCATAACTAACAGATGCAGAAGGATTTTTTTTCTCTCTTAGATATTTCCTGAAGACCCAAGGTCGAAACGTGCATTTAATATAACCATTTTGTTTTGCTTTCAGATGCAGAAGGAAACCAGTATACATGGAGTGAAATTCAGGGAGGTGGCATATAAGTAATTTTGAAGTTTCCTGTTTTAGCCCTGTTGCCTCTCAAGAGGGCTACGGTTTCATGATTTTCCATGAGAAAATTACGTTTTTGTGGCATATACATTTTTTGGGTCAGGGGACAGATAATATAAATAAGAACTTGCTGCTATTTCCAAATGCTCCTGCTACAACAATTCAGTCACATAATACACTGTTCTCATTAATTTTTATTAAACTCGCACTGTGCCATGCCAGTACCTAGGGTTTTCATTCCTTATTGTTGACTAGGCTCCTTGGAGCCACAGTTACTTGTTTATGATTGTACCTGTATCTTCATATTGCCTACGCTATGGTCCACTGTAGCTGCTGGTTTTGTTTTGTCGTAGTTTAAAGTATGTTAATTAAGCACTAGTGACCGAACAACCAGTCATTTCCTGGGGATTAATGACTGGCGGGGGGGGGGGCACCGGGGGGCCCAACATGCAGCTGAGGGTAAACCCCCACCAGTCTGTTATTAATCCCCAGGAAATGAATGGCTGTGAGGGAGGCCATTATTGCGATTATAAGTCTGATTGCATCGATTACAGTTTTTGTGTCAGCACCCAATGCAACTGCCTCTTGCTGCAAGTTGTTCACTTTGGTAACGTGTGGCACTCACATGCTGTTGATAATGGTGATGGTGTCGTGTGGGGGTTTAACAATGGTAAAAGGATTTCTGAAATAATTCGCAGGGAAGCAAAACTCCTAACTTTTTTTCAGTTTATTATACTTTTGACAGTAAATGTGGTTCGGCAAGAACAGAATTGCTACTGCGATGAATATGCAGTGAGAACAGTTCATAAACTGAGCCATGATGAGTGATGTTCTTAGGAGCGTCATGAATTATTCAACATGTAGAATTTGAATTTACTTCAACATGACTACTGTTCTACATTTGCCCCCAGGATGTGTCAAAATGCAGCTTGTTGTAGAACATTTTTGCTGTGCGGTCATGATTGCTAGTATACCGCGTTTCTGACTGATGCTATACACTGACAGCCGTGCTGAAAACACTTGTTTTGCCACTGTTGCTGTCAGTGTAGAGTACGCGATCAGCTGTGTGGCTGCCATGCCGGAAATTTCTAAGAAATTTCAGACCGGCACAGCAGAGAAATCAGTGAGCTAGTTTAGCTCATGAATAATTAATTAGTTAGATTTATAATCCCTTTTATAATCCTTGATGTGGAACCTTTGTAAATGGGCGCATATGCTCAAAGGTGCTTTCCAAATGTCTAAATAAGACTAGAACATGACTGTTTGCTTCCTGTGGGTAATTCCCTGTGTAGTATGCTGCTGTTGCCACTGTTTAGGCTGTTCAAGAAGTGCTGCTACAGTATATTAACATTGTCTAATAAATTTGTGCCTTTTAGGAGAATCGTCTAACATGGAGGATGCGCGTAGAAGTCCAGACTGCGTAGAGAGGTTGGCACATAAATATATGGTAAAAGTTCTGAATTGATTTGGTGCATGGTAATCTCAAAAGCACACGTGTGTCATGAAATGTGAAAGGGCACGTTAGAGAAATGACTAAAATGTAATATTTTCAATTAAAAGATGTTCGTGAGCTGGCCCAGTGGTAAAGCAGTGGTAGGTGCCGACCCAGGACACCTGTAGCCTGGCTTTGTGTCCCTAGCCCAAGATGCTGGAAGGGCCAGTAGGAGAGGATGCTAATCTCCTTCTGGAGAGGGAAGGCAGCAGCTGCAACTGCTACTGCCACCTGGGTTATCACAGGTGGTAGTGCTCTCTGGAGTACTTGCGGCTGGGAAAGACGCATGTGCGTGGCCACATGAGTCTATCACTGCACAGTGCATCTGTATCGTTGTGTGGGTGATCTTGGGGAGAACAGGGGAAAGGGCCCCTCCCAACAGAAGGCACCTCTACAGTGCACCTCGTGTATGTCCATTTGGGGCACCGAGACCACTAGCCCCCCTCATATTTCTCGAATAATGACTCCTCACTAAGAGAGTTGCAGCCAAACAGCTAAAAGACTGGTCCTTTGGTCTGCCTGGGTAGGGTCACACTCCAGGGCTCCCGGGGAGAGCGCAGAGCACTCTGAGCTAGAGGTGACCCCTCCAGAGGTGGTGATGGAGCCCGCATATGACTGAGCTGAAGGAGGTTTGGCAGAAGTAGATACAGGCTGTAATAAAATGGAGGTGTAGAGGGAGGTTTATAAATGAATTGCTTTATTTTTTATGTGTTTTATGAATCTGGCCATTGACCGCTTTTATTTGTTGCCTTAATGCATACTCACCAGGACAGTAACATTGTAGTAGCCTACAGTCTAGTTTAATAAGCAACCTGGTAGCTACTGCAGCACAAACTCAAATTAGGGAAAGTTAATCAAATATGGAGGACAAACTTAGAAAACCGTTGAAAACAGCTCTTTGTTTTGCGTACAGGATACAGTTAATGATACAGTTGTTTAAAGGCAATTTGTAAATTAAATGCTCTATCTCCACTCTTTTTTTTTTTCATTGTTCTAATTAAGTAAAACAAGATAAATTCTGTAACCTTGGCATCATAGGCTGGACTCCTAGCTTTGTGAAAGCTCCTCCACTTGCACTCTGGGGGATCTGCATTCAGTTGGCTCAGACCTGGATTCTGTATTGTATATCTTATAGTCGGAGGGATGGGGTGGTTGGTCAGTGGCTCAGTAGCAGGGAAAGAGTTGTAATATATACTTCCCTGGAGTGAAGGTACTTCAGTGGCTGAAGAGTTTGACTGTGATGGGGTGTGGATGCCAGATGTTGTGTTTCACCTGGGAACCAACAATCTGGAGCACTGCAATGTAGATGAGGTTAAGGAAAGGTTTAAAGAGCTAGCAAGCTGATAGAAGTTGCAGAACGGTAAGCCTTTTTTCAAAGGTACCGCCGTTGTCATGTGCAGGAAAGACTAGAATTCAGGATATTAATGCATGACTAAAAAATTGTTGTAGAGAGGAGGGGCTTAGGTTTGTGGGGGACTGGGTTTCTTTTGGGATAATGACAGGCTGTTTGGAAGGGATTGTCTGCATCTGAGTAGAGGAGGCACCAATGTGATGAGCAGAAGAGACATTTATATTGGGCATTTAAACTAGATGAGTAGGGAGGACTGTAGTAGGGTGCAGGGACTAGAATTGGTTCACTGTGGAATCCCGGGTACCCTCCAGTCGAGCAGAATGGTAGGGATGGCTAAAGGAGTGGGGATAACTGGGTAAAAGGCAAGGAATAAAACAGAAGAGACAAGAAAGAATCCTAGAAGGGTGAAGGAGGACAGAAGGAAGGTGTTGTACACAAATGCTAGAAGTCTGGGCAACAAGATGGATAATTGCATGTGATGACAGCTACAGATGCAGTGGGCACGGTGGTCATTACTGAAACTTGAGCTTATGCTATTATCTTTGGGAGCCTAAATGTTCCAGGTTACAAGCTCTTCAGGAAGAACAGAGAAAACGCACGAAGTGGGGATGGGTGGCAGTGTTCATTAATTCTAGTATTCTAATATTCTAGTGCTGGCATCAATCAAGGAGGAGTAGTAGCATCACCGTGGCTTCAGGTGATGGAAGGAGAGTGAGGGAAACATAGGCCAGGGGTAGTGTAAAGGCAGCCAGATCAATCGGTGGAAATAGATGAAGCCCTGGAGAGGGAGCTAAGGAAATCATCAGGACTGTGAAGAATGGTGTTAGCGGGAGATGTCAACCTTTCAGGCATTGATTGGGGTAGTGACACAGGTGACTAGGAGCAAGAAGGGGCAAGGATTGTGGATGTCACACAGGACTGCTTTCTCACACAGTGGGTGGGTGGGTGAGAGGCCACAAGGGGGAAGTGATACTTGACCTGATGTTGTCCGGGCAAGACGTTGTTAGGGTGGAGGCACCTGTTGGCCAGAGTGACCATTGCACAGTGAGATTTACTATGAAGCTGGGGTCACTAAAGGAGGCTATTTCAGAGGCAATCCAGGAGTGTCAGGATCACAAGAAAGTCCAACAAATGTTGAGACAGCAATATAGTTTTGACAGGGTAAAACTGGCAGTAAGGGGAGGATATGCATTCAAGATCTGTAAGAAAGTGCACAGTGAGGTGAATATATATATATATATATATATATATATAGAGAGAGAGATATGTAAAAACTAGGTATAAGCAAAAAGAGCATCTGGGAAGCAGAGGCAGATTTAAGGTTGGCAGAATGGTGTGGCGCAGTAGTGATTGGTCGAATGTAATCTGTATAGTTATTAAGCAATACTAAACCTCAGCTGTTGCTGTATATTGTGCTGTGCATTTCAAACCAATTTTTTAAATGCAAGGATTAAAAAAAATTAAATGTTTCTTTAAATCTCAGTTGCTTACGAGTTCTAGCTAAGGACATCGTGCCCTCCAGTGTGATTGACAGCTAGTTCCTTGTGGGGAAAGGTGGATGGTAAGCTCTATTGTTGAGTGAAAAAGGGGGTGAATTTAATGGTCCTGCCTAGAAATTGGGGTTTTGGAAATGGCAGTAAAAATAAAATAAAGGCTTGAGGAGAATGTGCAGCCTGGCTCCTGGTTTTGAGGGTTTTTTTTTTTTGGGGGGGGGGCCAGTAGAAGCAAGGGGACACAGAACTTCCCCGCCAAGAATTTGGGACATTATAGAGAATCATTCATTCTTCAGCTACCAAACACACTGAAGGAACTGTGGATTTCCAAAGAGTGGTTCATGAGTAGCAGGACATCTGAAAGACCAGGAGTTCAAGTAAAAAACTGCCGAGCCTTAAAGGACTGGGATGTAGTTTCTTCAGCTAGGAAAAGGAGGTCAAGCAGCAAGTTTCCAGAGATCTTCCCATCAGCAGTGTCTTACCAAGAACCTGTAGCTACAATTTATTTCTGTCTTTGAGGTAAGAGACATAGCTGGAAAATGGATAGCTGGTTATAACAAGTGGAAAAGACCAGAACTGAAAGACTTCAGCAGTCAGTCTTAATTTTTGCCTTCATTCATTAGGAACTGTAAAGACACTGGCAAGGGGTCTAACCAAACTGAAGGAATAGTTTTTCAAAAGGACTGCTGGACATTAAATACCGAATTGTCAAATGAATTTTGTAAGGTTAGAACTGAGAATAATAATCCTATGCTGAAGTTATAAGATAATCATCTAAAGGCAGGAATATTTGAGAACTTGAAATAAAAAAGTATTGTTTCTGATAAACTATACTGTGTGCATAAATGTGTTTACCTCTGGTATTAAGACAGGCACACCTATGAAACTTAATAAGCAGTACCTATGCCATGAAGTTTTATTCAGTGCCTTACTGCACAGAATTCTGAATATCATGGGTTGCCCCCCCCCCCCCGAAGCTCTGTGTCTTTCAAAGGCTCTGAGAAACAACATTTAAAAAGTCTGAAGCAGTTATTCCTGAACTCGGGGTAGATATATGTAAGTTAGCCATCCCTGGTAGTGTGGCAGAGATTGGTGGTCACCTTTATGTAAATGTAAAAAAATACCTGCTGCCCAAAGAGTATAACTAATGGTTCACCTCACCAAACCGCTAATTCACTTGTAACATAAGGCAGGTACCTTGGCTGATCCCTCCCAATTGGAACAGGTTAAAAATAATTGGATATCCTGAACACCTGTCACACTGAGCGGGTCTTTAGATATTTGAAGCATCATTACTACGTGTACCACCCGCTGGCCACTCATTTATTAGCTCATAGATTGCAAGTCTTTTTACTCCAGAGTGGGCGTGAAGCTGGTGTCGTCTAATAACTCTCCTTAGGTCCTTTCATCATGACTTGTATTCACAACCATCAGAATACCTTGTGGGTCAGGAGTTGCTTCTCTCCACTTCACATCTCTCTAAACTGATGGAGGACCTCTTTCAGGGCATAATGAGACCCATCGCTTCTGAGGAAGTTGAACACTTCCTCCAGAGTATGAAGACTGACAAGTCCCTTGGTCCAGATGATTACTTTTTTTTTTTTTTTTTTTTTAAATCCTTTAAAACTTCTCCCTCTTCCTACAGGTCTGTGATGCTACTCTTCTAGGGGTGCGCACCCCCTTCCCCCATTCTTGGCGAGATACTATAATTTTTGTTATTCCCAAACACAGGAAGGATCCAGCCTTTTGCTCTTTTTATCACCCGATTTTGGTGCTTAACACCGATTTTTATAAATGGTTTGCGTACATACTTCTCCCATTTTAGTGGCCCCTGGCCAAGCTGGATTTGGTAGACACTGACAAACCACAGATTCTGTTAAGCATACTCTGTCTTATGCAAATCACCACAGAATGTTATGGTGGTTCAACTTTAAGCAGAATTGCATGGTGCCGAAAGGCCTCTCACACAGTTTGCAAAGGGTCCTACCAGGACTCATCAGTATGCCTCGCCTGTTTGACACCCCAGTGGAAAGAACCAGCTACCCTAAGACAGTCTGTCTGGGTTATGTTGTGGTGAACCCATTAAAATAAAAAACGATTTAAAAGACAACCTCTGTGCGCAAACACTGAGGCAAGGGTTACCCCAAAGGGCATTTGGCTGGGAAGCCAAGTTTCAAGAAAATACAAAATCACACATGCCCACACAATGCAAAGCATCATGGGCTACATATGCAAATCTGTGTGAGAGGCCTTTCGGCACCATGCAATTCTGCTTAAAGTTGAACCAGCATAACATTCTGTGGTGATTTGCATATGTAGTCCATGATGCTTTGCATTGTGTGAGCATGTGTGATTTTGTATTTTCTTGAAACTTGGCTTCCCAGCCAAATGCCCTTTGGGGTAGCCCTTGCCTCAGTGTTTGCGCACAGAGGTTCTTTGTCCTCTATCTTATGCTTTATGGAGTCTCCACAAAGACCCCATTTCTTTTGGCCAGCTTATATGCTGAGAAGGCCTTTGACTGCGTTTCGAGGGGGCTTTCTCCATGGCACCCTACATGACTTTGGCTTGCCAGTTAGCTTTTGAGATCTTCTAGCCCACTTTTATGACCACTATCAAGCTAGAGTGCATCTTGTAGATGGTTAGCAGTACCTGTTCCTGGGAGTATATTAGCATTTTTCTGATCTTTGTCATAACTGGTGCCTCGTATGTTGTACTGTTAAGTATTTCTTCAGTAAACTTTTGAAATGTTAAAAAAGCTGTGTGGGAGAGTTGACAGTGAAGGAGGAGTTAACATCATGAGACAGGATTTGAGAAAATTGGAGAAATGGTCCAGTATTTGGCAGTTGAAATTCAGTGCCAACATTTTGTGTATAAGCTTATAACCTGTGTGTAATGCTTACAATATCTGACAGGTGAAATGTCAAATGACTGCTATAGTCATGGTAACAGAAGCCAAACCTGTACAAATGCCTTTAGAGACCTTGCTGAAGGAGATACGCTGTATTACAAAAATGCTCACTTCGTTTGCCTCTGAAATGCCTATGTGAAAAGCTTCCTCTTCAGCTTGAAAGGGTAGGGCTCTTCCTTCATGAACCACATGGGAGAGACTGAATCGGGGCTTTACAGACTAGAGGTTGTAGAGGCCAGGGCACATGTAATGGGATGGTGCTACATATTCTGAACAGCCCACATTTTGTACACAGATGCCAGCTTTATAACTAACTGGGCTGGACATCCTGGCTGACAGACGTAGACTGCATAACATTTTGTTCTTCTTAAAAAGCATAAAGGTAGGTGTCCAAGAGTATTTACAAAGGCACCTTGTACTTTGAGAAAGGCATGGAACGCAGATTTCATGGAGCTAGTGGTTCCCAGGACCAGCACTATTAGGGCTATGCATTTTTGTTTTGTAGTTGCACGAGTTCCCTGGTATTTTATTAAGGGGGTGCACACACAGGGTCACTTAACATCACTGGCTATGTAATAAAGTACACAGCATACTCTTAGACTGGAGTGCTGCTGCTGTTTTTTCATGCTTTCTGAGCATATGGTTTCTTTCCTTAGCTGCTGGAAGAATGACAGGAACCATTAGGGTACCCAAAAAAGTGGTGGGAAAGAACATGATTGAATTTGCACAGACCAGTTATCCAAAAACTTCTGAACTACTGCTGGGACACCCCCTCCAGACTGAGTGCCACATAATGCCCTTTGCCTACTGATGAAAGTGGCAAAATGTCAAGGGCAGTAATTGCTAAATTTCACAGGTTTGCCATCAAAGAGCAGGTTATGCAAAAGGTGAGGGATTTAAAAAAAAAAAAAAAAAAGTGGTGCTGGATAGCTACAGGGTTCTTTTGGTCAGGATTACCCTGAGATACTAGATCAGAGGTCCAAATTCAATGGTGCCAATGAGTTTCTACAACTGGCAGATCTCAAATACTCACTTATGTTCCCGGCAGCATTGAGGGTTTCTCTGAATGGCACTCTTGCTTATGAGTTCCATTCTCTGGAGGATATCCAGTCATTTGCAGAAAAAGAGGAAAAAAGATGGAGGAGCAGTCTGTGAGTACCTTTCAGTTGTAGCCAGACGTGGTTTTAATGCTTTGTGGCCAGAGGAACAGGAGCAGGTATCCGCCTGTCTGTTCCCTGCCCTGTAACATTTGTGTGAATATGGTGCCTTTTCATGTTTATGGATAGTGCCAGAAGAACACTGGCATTGCCTGGCAGGATATATAAACAGCAGAATCCAGCAGTAGTAATCTGCACACGGCGTGAGACGTGGCTGCTTGGCTAAGGGATTCCCTAGTGGAGGCAAACTAAGCCCTGGTTAAAAGCAGCATGCAGTCAGGCTTAAAATGAAACTATTTTTGCTCTTAAAAAAAAAAAAAAAAAAAAAGAGTTGGGTGAGTAAGAAACGAGTTATAAGATGTTAGTTCCCAGAAGAAGTGAATGTTATAAAAACGATATAGCCACCTACAGCTTGGAAGCATTACTTTCTTTTTTCACTTCTCTTGGAGTTAAAGGAGCAAAAAGGGGCAAGACCCAAAAGTAGCTCCTTTTAGGATAGTATGTAAACATGTATGTTTCTCCCTTCCATAATATATTTGTCTACACACTTTTTAAACTTGTCTATCAGTATTTAATATACTTTTCCTGGTAATCTCTTCCATAAATTGGCTGCTCTTTGTGTACTATAGTATTTTTTTTTTTTTTTTTTTGTCTTAAAGTGCCCTTGCTTTACCTGTAGTGGATGTCCCCTTACAGCTAATTGATCAGACCTGCATTCTATATTTGATTCAGACATCAAAATATCATCATTTTTAAGTGTGGTAAAGGAGTATGTTACCTCACTACTTTCTTAGTTCAAGACTGAGTTTGATAATCTATCCTCATAAGCTCTATCTTGCACACTTCTGATGTTTTTTGTGAATCTACATTGTACAGATTCTATTTTAAGTAGATCCTTTTTATTGTATGGGCTCCATAATTGACTGCTGTTGTTAAGTTGGGGTCTGACATGAAAGATATAGCGGCATAAGAACCTCCGGTGTTTTACTCTTAATTATTTCTTTTTATTGACCTCAATTCCTATTGGCTCTAGCAACTATATTAGTTCGGTGTTCTTTTTTTTTGTTTTGTAGACTATTTTTATCCTCCTTGTGGCGGGTCAACCTCAGTGACCGAGCCTACCGAACTCAGGGTCTTTCCGGGGCTTCTAGTGCCATGCGCGCCCCGGCAGATCCCCAGAGTCGGTCTGGGTGCATCATCCACGTCAGCCCCCACAGTTTTTCCTCTGTTTTCTCCCTTGTACTACCTCGGGACCCCCGGAAGCGGTGGCGCATGCACGTGGAGGCGCACATGTGCACCACTGCTCTGGACTGGGTCCCCTCAACCCTCCCCATTGACCTATGTCGGAGCTCCTCGCGGCACCATCCCTCCAGCCTCCACTAGAGGGCAGCTAA
This sequence comes from Neoceratodus forsteri, assembly GCA_016271365.2. Lineage (NCBI taxonomy): Eukaryota > Metazoa > Chordata > Ceratodontiformes > Ceratodontidae > Neoceratodus > Neoceratodus forsteri. The sequence goes on along the minus strand of CM028134.1, from coordinate 590,708,902 downwards.
GCTCCAAGAGAGCTGGATTCTTCCTCCCGAGGCGGAGCACTGCCTGCCGGCAGCTTCTCACATCCTCTCCCTCCCACCCACCCACCCTTGCCAGCCTCGGGACGACCCTGGCTCATTCCTGAACCTGGGTTGCGGCATGGCGCAGTGTGACGTACAGCGCCTCAACCCTCCGCACCACCGGCCGGCAGTTCAGGTGTTCTTTGAAGTCCAAGTTGGTATCTGTCATAACACCAAGGTCTTTGCCAACAGTTTTTTGTTGCACTACTTGATTACATAATATTTATTTAGGAAATCGGAATTATAACCCTTTGAGTCATAGACTCCTTTCCAAGGGCTCCACGTCCGAATAAAACATAGACATTCATACAGTACATACATAGAATAAATGTGGATGAGCAATCATACAGAGTGTAAGTACAATGAGCACTGGTTAATGCCTATACAGTTGGCAGCTAAAACAGGGCAGAGCTATCGACATATCTACCTAATGAGTGGTTCAGACCTATACAATTGGTAGCTAAAGCAATGCATGATATGAGTTGGTAGTAAGCCACCTCTGAGAGGCCTTGTCTTGTACATAATACAATACATTTATAGTCCAGTGCAACTATATGGTAACAGAGGGGGGTGAGGAGCCTGCAGGCTAGAAATAGTGAGGACTTTCAACTGCCAGGCCAAGGGTGGGTGCGTGGCCTGGCGGCATGGTGCAGGATCTACAGGTTACCGGTTATACCGACATTGATGTGAGGAGAGGATATATGGGCCCTTAAGGCAGCTTCAAAAGGACCTAGATTGGTGATTGATGTGGACGGCCTGTGTGTATGTGTGTATATATGTGTGTGTGTATGTGTGTATGTGTGTGTGTATATATATATATATATATATATATATATATGTGTGTGTGTGTGTGTGTGTGTGTGTGTGTATATATATATATATATAGTGTGTATGTGTGTGTGTGTGTGTGTGTGTGTGTATATATATATATTATATATATGTGTGTGTGTGTGTGTGTGTGTGTGTGTGTGTGTGTGTATATATATATATATATGTATGTATATATTATGGTAGTACGATAGTGCTACCATAGTTAGATTGAGGAGCCATTTCCATGTTAAACCCAAAATTTTGCACCTTAATAACTTTGCAACCGTTTGATGGATTTGCCTGAAATTTGGAATGTATGATCAAGACCCATAGGCCTTGGGATCTGCCAAGTTTCGTACTGATCGGATATACGGTTGCGGAGTTAAGCGTGATCTGTGCGCGCGTTTACGCTTTTCTGGAATTCTGTGGTCGCGCCTACAGGTCGTAAGGTTTGCGTGACCGGCCCGAAATCTTCAGGGAACGTGCAGCCGGGGTCCCCAATGTGCCTTTTGAAGATTTCGTGAAAAAATATTAAACGGTTCAAAAGTTATTCAAAAAACAGTTTCCCATTATAAGTCAATGGGAAAAGTTAACAAAAGTTCAACACTTTCGAGAATGCATTTTACTTTCGCAATGGGCCTGTTACTTTCGAAATCGGCCATTTTGTTTTCAGTTGGTGATCAGAAAATGGTTGGCATTTAAATTTGGGACCTCTAGCAATCTAATTTTTTGTATTCACCTAGTCAGGCCCTGAGGATGCTTGCCATGTCTTTATTTTGTGAAACACCCCAGAAATGTTTTCAAATTTCTGAAAAGTACTTCGCAAATTACTTTCGGGTTCTCACGAAAGTGTCACAAATTACAAAGCTTTAAATTAAGTCGCTAGTAATTTTCTAGTCTGTGGGAAAATGACAGCAATTCTGCACTGCACTGCAAAATAAACGTTGAGTTTTGGCTGAAATTTGGAGGGAACACAGCCGACATCTCACAGATGTGCCTTTCAGTGTTGTATTGAAAAAATATTACACGGCGGCAAAGTTATGGCACTCCAAAGTTGACAGTTTTTCCCATAGGATAACATTACGGCGCCCGAAGCATTACAGGAATCCTTTGGCACCCTGCTGCAAAATAACGGTTTGGTCTTTTTTCATGAAATTTGGAAGGAAGACAGCCAACAGTACACAGATGTGCCTTTCAGTAGCTTGGTGAAAAAATATCACATGGCGGCAAAGTTATGGCACTCCAAAATTGACGGTTTTTCCCATAGGATAACATTACGGCGCCCGACACTTAACAGAAATCATGTGGAGCCCTGCTGCAAAATAACGGTTTGGTCTTTTTTCCTGAAATTTGGAAGGAAGACAGCCAACAGCCCACAGATGTGCCTTTCAGTAGTTTGGTGAAAAAACATTACAGGGAGGCAAAGTTATGGCGCTCGAACTTTTTTTTTCCTATAGGATAACATTACGGGCGTTGGCGCGCTTTTCAGGGCCGTGATCTTGAACGGAAGCAGATATGGGCTTTTCGTCTGAAAATTTCTTAGCCCCCAATGGGGCTAAGATTCAAATTAGCCAGGACAGTTGTAAATAATATGACTTTAAATTTTTTTTCGTGCATAAAGTTCCTGAGATATAATGTATTTAGTATTCCAAGATCTCATTTTCTGCGCCGATACTCATTATTTTGCATACATTATTTGTACTCACTGTCTTTCTCAATGCAGGTTTTGGGAAAACCAGCCTGTGCTGCTTATTACTGTTACTGTTGCCCTTTCGCTTGCAGATCAGTACCTGCTTACTTACTATTGACGCTCATGCGCCACCATGTGCGTTATTCTTTGCGCTTATGCTTTCTGTTATTTTTGCCATTTCTGTCTACAGTACTGTTTATCTTGCTGTTTCACTTTACATCACCATGCCCATTGACATTTCTGTTTGCGGCACCATGTTACTATGTGACAATACATCACGGGCAGACCATTCTGCTCACGCCGCCCATGTCGCACTCTTTCTGTTCTCATTCGTGCTTGTGTTACCATGTGCGCCACTGTTAGCATTTCTGTTTGCGTTGTTGTCCCTGTTACTATGCACACACATCATGTGGCGGGAGCGCGGGGCCCTTTCCATACCGTGCATTACTATATCTACTATTTCGTTATCATTCTCAAAAGAAGGAATAGAGGCAAAATTCAGTTTAATGCGTTAGTTAGTTGCTGCGACAAAGAGTAGAAATTAGTGCTGTTAAGTTGAAAACCCCTTTCTCAACCGCATTGGGGTGCGCATTGGGATCGTGGGTCCCAACTCTCACCCATTCTCCCATACTTCTCTGGATTTACATATGTCATGGGGTGAGAGTTAGGCTGACGATCCCAGTGCGCACCCCAGTGCCGGTTGGGGTATGGGGTCCAAGGGGTTTTCAACCCTAACAGCGAATTTCCTCACTTTTGTCGCTGTGGAACAACCCTAACTAATGCATTAAACGGATTTTTTTGCCTTTAATATATATATATATATATTGTAATATGTAATTATGTTGTGGATTTTTTTTTCCCAAAATGTAGTATACAACATTTTTCTATATTCAGTTTCATACCCCATCTTTCTGTCCACAAGACTTAAGGCATCGAGATCTTCCTGGATTGAGTCTTTGTTTTATAGTATTACATGTTTCGCATCATCAGCGAATTTTACGTAATTGGTGATATTTTCATCTGTATCAGCGATGAACATTTGAAACAGTATTGGCCCTAATGCTGAACCCTGGGGAACTCCACTTGTGACACTTCCCTCAGTGGACAAGTGCCCTCTTATTACAATTCTTTGGGAGTTTTCTTTTAACCAGGGGTCTATCCATCTTATAATAACTTTGTCAATACCATATTTTATTAGGTTTATTTTATGTGTTGCCCAGTAGGGTACGATATCAAATGCTCAACTTAAATGCATTGGGAGGACATCCACTGGGATGGAATCATCCAGATATTTACGTACTTGTGTGTAAAAACAGACCAAATTAGTAATACAAGAGCGCACTCTTGTGAATCCATGTTGATTTATGTAAAAGTATGGAATGTTTTCAAGTTGGTTTCAAATTTTTTCCTTGATCAAGGTTTCTAAAATTTTACACGGAATGGATGTTAGACTTATTGGTCTATAATTATTCCTATTGGTTTTACTGCCAGTTTTGTATATAGGAGTGACTTTGTATTTCTTCCAGTCTGATGGTATTATCCCAGAGTTTAATGAGTTTTCATATGGAATCCCTAATGTTAGTCCTATATGATTTTTCATCAGTTTCAACATAGATGGCGTTATACCATCAAGTCCTGGTGCACTGTGGTTTTAGAGCACTTTTAAAATAAAAAGTGATGAGCTGCCCTACACCTCACTGTACGCTCCACAGAAAATGATTTTTGTTGCTGTATTGGTCCTTGTGACAAAAGATCCAGAAAAAAGATGATTTGATGGGTTTTATTGGACCGACATAGATGTTACAAAAGAAAACTGGTGCTGCTTTAGCTTTCGGACTACATTGAACCCTTCATCAGAAACTAATGCCAGTTGTTTTGGAAGAATATATTCTATTAACACCCAGATCATACACAAAAAAACAGATAAAGTTGTAAAAACTATATTGGCCAAAGATCTATTCAAAGATTAACTGAGAAGTAAAAAGGAAGCACACAGTCTGTTATCTAAGAAGGCATTTCAAGGCCAAATGTCAACAGACCAGATAACGCCATTCCTAAAAAAAAAAAAAAACCATAAAACATCACTGAGTGTCATTTTGAACTATGCATGAGTGATTGTGTTTGTGTATAGATGAAGAAACTAAATCTTATTAGCCTAAAACTGGCATCTGAAACTTAACCTAAAGGAAGGCACTACAGGGTCAAAGTTACAGAATGAATCCCCTTTTATCTTGAGAGAAGAAAGCCACTTAATTAAAACTCCGAGTCAGAGTTGTTTCAAAGAAAGGGGGTTGCAGTGGGGACTGGCCAGCCATTAGCGCTCTGGACCTGTGGACCAGCTGGTGACAGTGATCCAGGAGATGTGGGACGGCCTGCAGTGGTGGCTCATCCCGGCTCATCTGCAGGAGGGTATCCCGTTTGTCTGCCCCGAGCCGATGGTCACTTTAATGACCGATGCCTCTCTAATGGGTTGGGGTGCCCATCTGGGGGAGCTCAGGGCCCAAGGCCTTTGGTCCCCTCAGGAGTCTCGATGCCACATCAACCTGCTGGTGCTTCACATCTGTAAATTTATGATTCAGGGAGCCTAATGTACCAGCAAGTCTGGGACTTAGAGGTACTTGAGAAGTTGTAGTGGGGGAAGACAATGTCTGGGGCACCTGGAAGGAAGAATTCTGGCTATTCTAACAGGATAGGTTGATAGGAAAGACTGGGAAAATGGGCAGGAAAAGACATGGGGAATATGGGCAGACTGGATGGACCTCTGGTCTTTTTCTGCCATCATGGTCTATGTTTCTGTGTGTCTCACATTTTAAGGGATTTTGTCACTGTAAAGAACAAAAAGGATATCGGTAGGATCAGTAGTTCTACTGACTCAATCTGGCTGTGCCAGGAGTGGGCAAAATAGTCACCTAGAGAAGAACAGCAGGACTGCAAAAAGATCAGCCCAGCTTATCAAATGAAGTAGTGATACATGCGTTGTTAAATGTTAAATTCCACAGAAAGAATTCTGGTTGCTTCATCTGTATGCTACCATAAATATTTGAAAAAATGTTACAAATAATTTTTTTTTTTTTTTTCCTCCTGCAAGTTTAAACCTGCTAAACCAGTTTATCCAGTTGTGTTAGACACCAGGTTACACTGACATTGGATATGCATGTTAAATGTTGATGCCTGCAAGAGCAGAAGTTACAAACATCCACATTTTTGAGTTTTCACACAATTTTGCAAGTATTTATATAGTAACGTTTTGAACTTCTGTAAATTAAAAATCTGTAATCCAACTCCATATTTAGATCATTCTATAAGCATTACAAAAAGGTTATTTGTGCTAATTTACACATGTCTAGCTGCAAAGGTGCCCAAGTTATTGTATAGCAGATTATATTAGCTTTTTGGTTATATTAGCTGAAAGCAAAGAACCGCAAATATAAACAGACTGCTAATATAATCCGCCATGCTAACTGTACTCCAGTATTGAGCACTAAATATATCAGGCACTAATATGTACAACAGGAGTTGTCATGCTAAATATATCAGGCGCTGATATTAACTGCTATACAGTATATGCAGATGAAATTTTTCATGCAATTCCTGCGAAAATTAAAGTGACAGACTTTGAGCACACACAATTTTAAGACAATGCATTGTAATGTCATGACATTTCGCACATTGTTAGAACACCTATCATCGAGTAATTGTGCCAAAATTAAGATCTCTGGCCCAGTAGATGGCTGAGGTATATGCAGATAAAAATGTTCATGAAGCCAGCCCGCTGCCGCTGAGGCGCTGGATGCCACACCTCATGCCACACTGGTGACCTGAGTTCGGGATTGGACTCGGGTTGCTCCGGGGTTGTCAGGGCGAGAAGCGATTGAGCGTCTATAGACGCTCTTCTTCCTTTTGGGATCGTGGCAGCTTGCTGTAGAGTGGCACCCATCAGTGGTTGGCTGTCAGCACAGATGTGCCGCCAGGAATCTGGAAGGGCCCACGTCCAGGGCGTTAGGCCGCCTCCGGGAAGGCGGAGACAGCCGGTCCGCCCATTGCACGATCGTAGGCCCGGGGGGGGGCACTAAATTGGGAGCAGACAGTGTCCATGATGACCTGACTGCTGGGTTGGAGAACGAGTACCTACCAGGGAGGGACCAGAGCTCCCTGTCGACATTCCCCAAAAATAACTAAATAAAAAAAAAAAAAAGTTAATGAAATTTCATACAAAAAATAAAATGACAGACTTTGAGCACCTATAATATTGAAACTATCCATCTTAATTTCATAATATTTTGTACGTCTCTGGCATAACCAGGGGAACTACCCCAAATGAGTCAAACGGCGCGACAGGTTGTGCACTCCTGTGTGTGCCAGTAAATTAATAAACTCGAATACCAGTCCGTAGACAAAATTTGTGTGTAGCTGGATTCAGAATTCCTCCAAGAAGTTGCTCAGCAATGTTTAAATGCACCACCTCAGTGCTTTGGGTAATGCCATCCTTCTTCAGGAGATGCCTTCTGAGGAAGGGTGTCAGTACCTGAAGTGCCGAGGTGATGGTTAGTGTGGTGCTAACCTTCTGTTTCCAGTCCGCAATAAACGCTGACTGTTTTGCATTTAAACATTGTTGTGCAGTTTCTTGGAGGAATGTTGAAGCCAGCTACACACACACATTTTGTTTATGGACTGGTATTCGAGTTTATTAATTTACTAGCACACACAGGATTATGCAACCTGTTTGGCCATTTAATAAAATAATAGGTAGGCTTATCAATAAGGATCAGGTGGGATTAATTCCCAACTGACCGTGCAGATAACCTATATGGCCATACCTGCATAAAGGCCTTGTGATCTCCAGGCTTGGGTCGATTTTGCACGTGGGTCAAAACCCTGTAGGCCTAGAACAGCAGTATTAACAACCAACCAACTCTCAGCTGACTTTGAGCTAGAATGTTGCATGCGGCAGGATGGTTCTCTTCACTGTTGCCTTAGAACCCCTTGCATAAGCTATCCTGTAACACCCCCACATGAAGGGTATCAAATTAAAAATAATGTCACATAGTTATGCTCTGTGCAGATGACCGGCTCCTAACCCTAGATACTTCAGCATCTATATGCCCCACATCCTTCAGTTGCTAGAGCATCTGGCCTCTTTATCAATTGGAACAAATCCAAACTTATCCCCTTAGTGATGTTTGTAGATAGGGCGAAGCTTTCCACATTGGAACATTAAATGGTCTCCCGAAATACTTGTGCATAAATATCGTACTGAGCCTGCACAGAATGGTGCCTGCCAATTTCAATCTTCTTAATACGCTTAAAGAGGATTTCTTCATGTGGAAAGCCCTGGGGCTGGTCCAAACAGTTATGATGGTATTGTAGTAATATACAGGTCTATTAGCCATATGCGACTTGTCAACACGAAGCTAAAAAAAACTTTTTAAAGTAAGCAGTGGTAGCAGTGCCTAAGGTGTTTTTTTACTGGCTTTTGAACCTCCCACTGTCACTCGCAAACAAAAAATTTTTATGAAATTGGACAGTCTAGTAAATAATCTGATTTGGCAGGGCAAACCCCTGAGATTGTGGTACAAAGATGAAAGCCACTGTCTGAGTTGGGGGCTTTGGGCTCCCATAGTTTAAAGAGCACCTTTCCTGCTTTTTTAAAATTCTTCCCCCAAAAACCTATAAAGAAGCTTACCTGGCCCCAAGTCTAGTGCACTATAAATTTTACTTACTTGCTGCAGGTTTGTAGGGAGGGAGAGGATCGCATTTTGGTTCCGTGGAGTCAAGAGCCCAATCCCTTCCACTTACCTGTTCAGTGACAGGCCCCCACACTCTCGCGTATTGTGATGCAAGTATAAGGAGAATGCAGAAGTGTGCTCTGTAGAGTACAATGGGGACTTTTAAGTGCTTTTTAGAGTTCCAGTTATAACAAATCAGGGCCACCACTCGGCTAACAGGACCTTGTTAATTGAGTGGTGGCCTTGATTTGTCATAGCGGAACTCTAAAGAATACTTTAAAAAAAAAAAAAAAAAAGTCCTCATTGTACTCTACAGAATGTGCTTCTGTGCGCTCCCTATACTTATAAAATGTGAGAGCATGGGGGCAAGTCTCTGAATAGGGAAGTGGAAGGGGATTGGGCCTCTGGCTCCACTGTGCCAAAATATGATCCCTTCCCTCCTGAAATACTGGCAGAAAGTAAGTGAAAATTTATAGTGCACTAGACTTAAGGTCAGGGAAGCACCAGTAAAGGTGCTATTTAAAAGTTACCACTTAAGACTTTTCAGTGCAGCAGGCTCAGATATGGTTTTATCCTAAAAATGGCCTGATTAGCCCAATAGGGAGACAGATTGAGGGGGAATATCTGTTTCAGTATGTATAGACTAATACCAGGAGGGCTGGAAAATCGCATGCATGAATAAATAATTGGTTGAGCTGGCCATACTTATGAAATGGTGCCAGCCACTGTTAGCCCATATGTCATTTTGGGACAATGAATTTATTAAGGGCCCTATTTTCAAAAAGTTACCGGATTTGTGCCACGCTAACGGGAATGGCGCCAGCTATCGGGGGCATGCCCATTTCCAAAAGGGCACAAATGCTTACCTCCCGACAGTGCCATGGCACGCTAATGTTGTGCTGCGCCTATGAAAATAAGGGTCCCCCGGTGACATGCAGCGCAGCATAATATTAAAAGTGTTCAGAAGCACTAAATGGCCACCAACAGTGGCACAGTTTAACACTTTGAAACCCAGTCTTAATAGTGCGCAGACCCATCTGCCCACTATCAAGGGCTGGGTACTCTAGTGATTCAGCAGTCCCTCCCTAGCCCTGATGTGTACTAAAAAAAAAAAAAAGAAAAGCAAAAAAACTGTCCCCCCTGGTAGTCTAATGGTCCTCCCCCTCCCTGAGCCCTAATCCATGATATAATACAAATACCCCATTCTCCCTGGTGGTCTAGTGGTCCCCTCTCCCAGATCCCGTACAGCAGAACTAAATTCTCCACATCCCTGGTGGGCTAATGGCCACACCCCCGCTCCCTCTCCAACCCAGCCCAACAACTGGCACAGCCCTTCTCACACTGCCACTTCCAGCTGCCGACTGAACTATGTCAGAGTGCATATAGTATACAGTACACCCACTGGTTGACCTGTCAGCCAGTGAGCGTCATACTATGCTAACAGAGTGCTCTGGCACAGTGAGAGTGGTGGCTGGCTGTGGCGGTGTGAGGGAGGACTGTGCTAGTCTCTCTGCCTAGGTCGGGTTTTGGGGTGTGAACGGGTGGTGGTGGGACTGCCTAACTGGGGGTGGGGGTACCACTAGCCCACCAGAAATGTGGAGAATTTAGTTCCTGGTGCATGGGATTGGGGTTTTGGGGGGTCCCACTAGACTACCAGGGAGAATTTTTTTTTTCCTGATAATACAGACGGGCCGGGAGGGGACCACTAGACTATCGGGTGAAAGGCTTTTTATTTTTTATTTTTATTATATCATGGATTGTAGCTGGGGAGGGGACAGCCAGACTACCAGGGAGAATGTATTTTTCTTTATCAGTACATGGATCGGGGACATGAAGTTGGCCAGGTGCTGGCATGCAGATGAGCCCATAATGGGCATACAAATGGCCCCATTGAGCTGTGCATGCCCAGTGGGCTCATCTGCATGTTTGGGCCGAATATTGCCCATGGGGGCCACAGCGCTAACTAGTGTGCACTGTGCTGTACCTGTATGGGTGGTCTTCAGCCCTACAACCTGGTAGTGCTGCACTGAACATGGCGACCACTTGCTGAAGTTCAAAAGTGTTTTAGTGAAGCTTATATGAGGTGGGTAAGCACTGGTTTGAAAATTTGATGCACTAACCTACTACTGTCATTTGAGCTGTTGAATGCAGGATTTAGGGTAGAAAGTTCCAATTTCTGTATCTATTTGCAATTGAGCAGTGCCATTAGAACACTACTGGACTGAGGCCTGGCCCAGAGGAGCTTGTTGGAAAAGTTGTGATGCAGAAATAGCATTTAGAATGTACCAACAGCTGAGGAATCTGAAACTGAAGGTCCCAGATAAGATTAGCACACAATGGAAGTATGAGCTAGGCATTACCATCAATGGAAAAGGTGCTGGAATAATGTTATGGGTCCTGCAAAGAATAACAAGAGAAATGTATGCCATCATGCCACCCTCTCAAAACTCCCAACTGCTGCCCAAATTCTGTACTTCAGTAGTCTGCTTTATCTTATTCAACTGCTGTATGGCATGGAGAGAGAGAGACGGGTTGCAGAAAATCTTAGCGCCTTCTGTGTCCTCATTCCACGGCTGTGGCTGTGTTTTCTTTTGCTTCAGTCTCCTGATCCTAGCACAGGAGACTGGGAGAAACAACAGGGATTGCCTCACCTTTTTGGTGTCTCCTGTGCCATACAGATGCCCCCGATGGCTGGAGGAGGAGTGCATGTGTTGCCCTCTGTGCTCACAGACCCTGCCTGCAGCCGTGAATTGTGGACCTACTGCCCCACCATGGAAACAAGCAAACCAGATAAGCCCTGGAGGGCTGCTGCACATACATTGGTGCCAACACATAAGGGGGTAACAAAATTAATAAAATGAGACTTTTGAAGCACAAGGCTCAACAGAGAATGGCCACGGTCATGTTGGCAACCTCTGACCCATCAGCTGGCCAGTCAAATGGCTAGAAAGCCCACCAAGCAGTAGCAATGAAATACAGACAGCATGACATTAAGTGCCTTCCCAAATGTACTGTCAGGCTAAAAGGGCCACTCAGATGCCAGATCAAGACTGATGGACAGCCCTGCCTGACAAATTGGACACTGAGCTGAAGAAAGATATTTCTGTGCTCACAAGGAGGTCATTGCAGTTGGAGTTGTACATTGAGGTGATCAGACCTGCTGCTGTGTAAGCAAGTTTAAGGCCTAGCCAGGCCTAATGTCTGGTGAGGTCTCTACAGGGTTCACAGTCCCACCTTCATGTGAGCCTTATCGTGCGCTCATATTGTTGCAGCACTGTACCAGGGAAGGCGCCTGTAAAGTGAAAACTGTGAAATCATGCCAGAAGGGCATCTGCTGAAAAAGCCATTGAGTCTGTGCCTGTCTGAGCATTTTCTACAAGATCAGACTACTATGGGGAAGCCAGAGAGATTAATTTCTGAGAAATGGGAGACCATAACCTGCATCTCCGTCAAACTGCTACATAGCTATATGGGTTGGGGTGGGGCCACCGGGAGTGGGGAATCATGGGATGCGTGCTCTGAGTACTTGTTTTCTCATGATCTGTAGGGGAGTTGGACCATGGTGGTCCCTCCTAGGATCTGGGCTCTTTGGGAATCTTGAAGCTACTGCATAGTGCTCCTTTGTGTGCCGTGAGAGTTGAGTCAGAAGGGCTGTGCTGCTGCAGAGGGTCTTAGAGGGGAATCCAGACTGCTTCATCTCCAGGCTGCTTGACCCTACTCCATACTGATGTTCGACCTGCTGCTGTGTGCTGGTTTTTGCCTTGACCGAGCTGCTACATCCCTGAATCACATATGGTAAGATGTTGCTGCCTTGGGTGTATGTACTTTTCCCATTTGGATTACAGTAACCTCATTGGGATTACAGAATTAATTTTCAAGCAGTTCCCATTTGGGACCTTAAATTTGCATTAATTGTCCTTGCACACTATGGCCTGTTGGGGTCTTTAAAATGCAAGCTTGCTTATTGTTCAACAAGTGCACAACTGAAAGATCCCGGGCAACATGACTACCAGACCTCCACCTTGACTGAGTGTCATTCCTGGGTACCCAGTCATAGGTTGCTGTTTCATCCTTGAGATTATAATTTTAGTGCTGATAACTGCTAAATGGTATACCGCACCCTATGTAGAGCAAGTTATCCTGTTGTGCCCCTTGTTTGGAAAAAAGGGGTTAGTGCTGTGGCTTCGGTCTACTTTTCACCCTGGATGACTTGAGTTCGCAAGTTATTTTTCAGTATTTTCATATCCTCCTGAGGGCTGCTTCATGTGTTCTCTCGCGCCCCTTATTTGGGCTGGTGCATCAGTATTTGTGCATGATCTGAGAGGGTGGTACTGGCCCATAGTACAGTGGCTCCCAGGGGGTATTGTTGCTGGGTGAGACTGATTGCAACTATTTAACCCCTTCTTCATTTTCAGCTTGCAGGCATGTGCTACACAAAGCACTGTTAATTTGTTGAATTTTACTTCTCTCTGTGTGCCTATTTTGTGTCACCTGATTGAATTATCTATTGGGGAAGGTAACAGCTTTCTCATTGGTCCCCAGAGGGTGCACCCCAGTCCAATGTAGGGAGGTGTGTAGGTAGTCCATCCCAGAGGGTGATACTGCACACAATATCTGGTCCACTGAGTCTCTCTGTGTGGAGGCACTTTACTGTTTCTTATTTGTTCTGGGATGAACCCCCCCCCCAAACCACAAGAGAAAGAATGAACCCAGCCCCTCAACCAGGTGGGCTCTGTACAGTCACCAGGTAGGGGTGTGAACCCAGACACGGTGACTGGGAGGTCATGTGTGTAAGCCCCCCAATGGGCTTACCTGTACAGGAGCCCCGACTCCTGGGATGTCCCCCTCCAACCCCCAGATCCATGGTAGGAGTCATGCCTGGCGACCCCCTGTTGTGGCGGTTGGGATGTTTCCTCCAGTCTCTTGGCCCTAGCTGGTTTGGGCTGGGCAATTGAGTGGAAGTCTGTGCCACTGGGTGCGGGTGCGTGGTCCTGGATTCGGGCAAATGGGGCCTGTGGCTGCATGAATGCCGTATTTTCTTTAAAGATGTCTGTCCCGTGCATGATCGCTTATGGAGACCGCGCACAAAATTAAAGGAGTCGTGTTCATTGCCCCTCTGCCATGCGGCCGACTGGCAAAATAGAGTTTCCCTAGCTCCTAAGTGAGCAGAGGGACTGGGGAAGGGGGCACACAGTGAGTGGACAAGCTCCAGTAACGGACACAAGATATTTTAGCCTGGTCTGTGGGCTAAACCACATGGGGGCCCTGAATTCCTCCAGGTGGGGAGAGAAAGCAAGATGGCAGTCCCCCCCATGTATCTGGGGCGACCTCGGGCTGCTGGGGAAATTTTCCCTCAGCCAGCCTGGAGGTCACATGGGGGCTGACAGCCAGTGGAAAAAAGGGCTGTGCCAGGGTTTTTTAAAGGGAGAGAGGCACGACATTCAGGAGTGAGAAGAAAGGAGAGAGGACTGGGAGGATGGAGAGAGAGAGAGAGAGAGAGCTGGGAGAGGAGAAAACAGGAGCTCACCATGAGAAACCACAGCTACTAAGGCTAACCACCCGGTTGGGGCTCTCTGGCTACACCCCCCATCCCCCCTCTCTCCAACAAAGAAAAGGGGAAAGAGCAGGAGGAGGACTGCAGCTGTTGTAGTGAAAGGAGTTTCCCTGAAGGCCCTGGGACTGACTGCCTGGACTGGAAGGCCCAGCGGACATCAGCCTTGGGCCATGCGGACCCCTCCACACCGGGGCCAGTGTTTCTGCCAAGGGAGAACCCTGGACACAGGGCTGGCACAACCCAGTCCCTATCCGAGGGAAACCAAGCTGATTTGTTTGCCCCAGTGTTGAGATCAGGGCAGTGCTTGTGAGAGAGAGAGAGAGAGAGAGAGGGGAAAGGATGATGAATAGGTCTGCCTGGTGAACTCTGTATACAAATGCCTTCAGGTGAAGAACAGAGCCTCACTCACGTAAACTGTAGTTCTTGGACAGCGAGAGTCTTCTCCCTTCTGGGTCCACTTGCGTACCCCGAGCTGCAGCTCTGGGGATTCCTTGGTGTACCGGCTAGGAGGGTTGGGGAAGGGCCCCACTCCCAATGATGAACTTAATTCAGCCAACTTTGTGTTGTTCAGCAAGGGCCCCAACGAGAGACGGCAGGCCTGTTGACTGAGAGCGGTGAGGTACCCACCATGTGGGACTGCTCTGGGTGCACCCAGAGGAGGGGGGGGAGCTCATACTGTGTTGTGTGTATATTTGTAAGTAGGCTTCAGGGAGTAGCCCTCATCTCCTCTGTCTAAAGTCATTTTAAATAAACAAGAGATTACTGTTTGTCGTAATACATAAGTGTTTTGTGTTTTGCTGATCTTGTTACTGCGGGTTGGGGGTATTGATCTAACTATGCCAAAGGGGTCAGTCATTAGGGGGTATATCATTGTTCCTAGGGGGGTGGTAACCTGTCTTGCCCACAGGAGGCTGCACCATTGCCCCAAGTGGAGGCACCAAGTCGCCATTAGAGATCCAGCCAGGACTCAGGCCCAGCCCCTTGAGGAGGTACGGTGAGAACCCCCACCCCGAGGGCTCCAGGGCAGGACTGGTGTGACTGGGAGGGTTTGAACTACCTTAGGATGCTGCTAGTGCACAACATGGCAGTGGGACAGAAAAAAGAGGACATCTTAGAGGGGAGCCTGCCTGACTGCAGGGCGTTAAAGATTCAGCGGGTGGTGACAGACTGGGTTAAGGGGTATAGGGATATAACAGTGGAGGCGGGGAAGGACTTGGGCCCTGTGGAAGTAGCCCCCAAAGTCAACCTGAATACGTCGCAGAGAGACCTGGGTCTTGTTGAAAAAGGGGATGGCCAGCGACCTGCTGTCAGGGGAGCTGGGCCCTTCAGGTCCCCTGAGCGAAGAGCGGAAGGATTTTGAAACCCGGCTGGGGGTATGGTTTAATGAGGAAGGGAAGACCCTGCAGGATCTCCGGACCCTGCTCCCAGGAGGCGGGGAAATTCCAATGACACTGTCTGGTATGCTGTTCCCCTATATGGGGATGGCCTATGAGCAGTACAAGCAGCTCCGCACCTTCTCCGGAGCCTTCCTGATGCCGGCTGGGAAGGATGATTTCCACTCCCGGAGCAGCCAGGCCGTCCAGGTGATTCAAGAGTTTGGGTGTTCTGAGGAGGAAAAATGCGAGCGAGTCTCAGAAAGCCTCCAGGGTATGGGGCTGGGCATGATCTGGTCCTTGCGGGTCAGCCAGCCCAACTGCGCTCCGCAAGAATACCTGGACATCCTGTGGAGTACTTTTGGGGTGGTCGAGAAGGGGGAGACTGTGCTGGACCAGCTGTGGGGAACCGCACAGCGAGAAATTGTCCCAGTATGTCATCTGAGTGGAGACCGTGGTGCGTAAGTTTGCCGAGGCTGGGCATGACCCCCAGTCGGCGGTGGCCCAGATGTGGTTTGAGCAGATCCTGTGGGAAGTGGTGCACTCACGCCTGACGGTGGTCACCCTTGGGCTGTGGAACCGGAAAGGTGATCCTCCCACATTCATGCAGCTGTTTGGATGAGATAAAAGAAGACAAAGCGCAACAGGAGGTGGGAGCCCCCTCTGACGGCGCTCGCCGCCACCAGTGCCACATTGAGGCCCCAAGGCCTGCCCCCGCCCAAACCGGCCAGGTCACTGGACTTGAGGGTGGTTTTGCAGGAGGTCCAGGGTGTGGAGGACCTGGTATAGACCATGCAGATGGCTGTGGAATCCCTCCCTTTCCCCGGCAGGGCGGCACCTGACTCACGGCGACCACCACCCACGTACCTTGTCCATTGGCCAGGGTCCCAATGGTCCTTAGGGCCCCAGGAGGGGTATTTCTGCTTCAGGTGTGGGCAGGATGGTCATACACGGCGGAACTGCCTCACAGAGGAGAACCTGCAGCTGGTGGCTGAGAAATGCCGGGAGTAGGAAAACTCCCAACAGGGACTGGTAACAGAGCGACCTGCACCCCCCAAATGGCCATGCTCCACTTTTTGGACTGAACCTTGAGTACCCCCAAATCGGGGCTTGCCAGTGGGCCTTATCGGCCCTCGAGCAGACACCAAGGTCTTGGTGGAGGGGTGACCTATTACATCTTACTGGATAGTGGGTCCCAGGTCACCATCATTCACCGGCTTTTTTATGACCAACACCTAACACACCTACCTCTCCTACCCCCGTCTGGATTGTCCCTGTGGGGTATAGGCAGCACAGATTACTTGTATGATGGGTATTGTGTGGTCAGCGTTTCTTTCCCGACAAGAGGGGAAGAGACCTCGTCCATTATAGAAGCCCTCTTATTGGTCTGCCCTGAGCCGAAGAGCATGTCTGACACCCCGGTGCTTATGGGACCAGTGCCAATATGTTTGAGCGGTTGGCCCAGATATGCTCTGACAGGGGTACGATAGGCGAGTTTGCTAGCCCTCAATTAAAGCCGCTGTAAAAAGGGTGGGGCTTGAGGTGACGAGCATCATGGGCTGGAGGAGTCAGAGTGGTCCGGTGGATGGGGGACGCCATCCCCACCGGTACCAAATGCCATGTAGTGGCATCGCTGCTAGACCCCCCGGGCTGCATTCATACCGATACCCCACCTCTGGATAGCTTGCCACATGGGTTATTGGCAGCGCATAAGTGCTGCCCTGCCTGCCGAGTTACTATGAGGGCTCGGAATGAGACCTGAAGGCCAGTGACCATCCAGAGGGATTGTTTGTTGGCCACTATCTTTAAGTGTAATGGAGCCTTGTCCATTGTTCCTAGGGAAGACCTGGGAGGCGAGATAAGCCTGTCCTTGTTCAACTTTGGAAGCTCCCCTATCTCTGATGGCTATAAGTGGAGTCTGAGCCTCAAGTTGGCGAAGCACCAGCGGGTGTTCTACCTACATGAGTGGGACATGGGTTGTGTCACCAGGGAAGAACACCATATCCAGCTGAGAGACGACCGCCCATTCAGGGAATGGTCATGGAGGTTAGCTCCCGGGGATGTGGAGAATGTTTGGAAACACCTGCTGGAGTTGCTGAACGCGGGGTCATCACGGAGTCTCGGAGCCCGTATGCTTTCCCATTTTGATGACCCGGAAGAAGAGTGGAGCGGTGAGGATGTGCATCGGCTACCGCTTGCTAAACAAGCGGACTATCCAGACCAGTACACAGTACCCAGAGTGGAGGATGCACGGGACAGCTTGTCGGGGAGCAAGTGGTTCTCTGTGCTGGATCTCTGGAGCAGGTACTACCAGATCCTCATGGCAGAGAGTAACAAGGAGAAGACCGCTTTTATATCCCCGCTGGGGGTTCTACCAGTTCGAGCGAATGCCCCAGGGCATATTTAGAGCCCCGGCCACCTTCCAATGCTTGATGGAAAGGGCTGTGGGAGACATGAACCTGCTCAAGGTCATAGTCTATCTGGATGACCTCCTCATCTTTGGGCAGACTTTGGAAGAACACGAGGCCTGGCTGATGAAGGTCCTGGACGGCTGGAGGAGTTCGGCCTAAAGGTTTCCATCAACAAATGTCTGTTCTGTTAGCCTGCTGTTAAGTATGTCTGGCACATCATCTCTGCCGAAGGGGTGCAGACAGACCAAGCTAAAGTAGAGGCCCTCCAATCATGGCCCCGGCCCACCCACTTGCACACCTTGCAGCCCTTCTTGGGGTTCTGCGGGTACTGTCATCGGTTCGTGAAGGATTACTCCTTGGTGGTACATCCTCTGAACGACCTGATGCAAGGTTACCCTCCGGTGAACCAGAAGAAGGGACAAATTTCTTGTAAGGGATACCTGCGCATTGGGGAACCTTTTGGGGACCGATGAACTCCAGAGTGTGAGGATGCCTTCAGGGGAAATCATCCGGAGACTGGTGGAGGCCCCTGTCCTCGCATTTGCGGACCCTCTCAAGCCCTATGTCTTGCAAACAGACGCCAGTTTGAGTGGGCTGGGTGCTGTCCTGCATCAGGAGTATCCTGAGGGGGTTCCGCCCTGTGGCTTTTGCTAGCTGTGGCTTGACCCCCCCTTCCCGGAGAGGAATTACCTGGTTCACAAACTGGAGTTCTTGGCATTGAAGTGGCAGTGAAGGAAAAGTATCTGTATAGGGTCCCATTCACCATGTGCACTAACAACAATCCCCTGACATATGTCACCACCACCACGGCGAAGTTGGACGCGTTGGGGCACCGATGGCTGTCTGCCTTCTCCACCTAAAATTTCAGTCTGGAGTATTGGAGTGGACAAGGCAACGTGGATGCAGGTGCCTTGTCCCTGCACCCCTGACCCCCCCCCCCAGTCCAGGTCGACTGGCCCTGGTTCAGGCACTCTGTTCACTGGTGGAGCCCCTTCCTGACACCGTCACGTGTGCCACCCAAAGTATAGAGATACTGGGAGCCCCCTCACCCCCGAGGCTATCCCACTGGCTTATCTAAATTTTGCAGGCCTGGATCTCTCGTCCCTGCCTCAGCCTAGAAAATCTGACCTGCAGCATGAGTAGGCGTCAGACCCCAGTATACGAGACCTTCTTTTGGCTGCCGTGGAGGGAAAATCCCCCGGCAGGTACAGAGCAGTCACCCTGATGCCCACCGAATGCTAAGGGAGTGGGACAAGCTGGTCCTGCGGGATGCATTGCTGCTGTGTACGGTGCATGACAAGGACCATCCGGGCTGATCTAAGCAGCAGTTGGTGTTGCCCGTGGTATACCGTAGGGCTGTGCTCAAGTCCCTACGTGATGATATGGGGC
This sequence comes from Neoceratodus forsteri, assembly GCA_016271365.2. Taxonomy (NCBI): domain Eukaryota; kingdom Metazoa; phylum Chordata; order Ceratodontiformes; family Ceratodontidae; genus Neoceratodus; species Neoceratodus forsteri. The sequence goes on along the minus strand of CM028134.1, from coordinate 590,689,892 downwards.
ACCTGGGCTATCACAGCACCCTAGACACGTGTATGGCCAAGTTCTGTTGTCCCAGGATGAAAGCGGATGTGGAGAGCCACTGCAAGTGCTGCCTGCAGTGCATCCAGCGAAAGACCTTGCCCAGACGGGCCACTCCAGTGGTTAGCATCAGCGCCAGTGGGCCCCTGGAGTTGGTGTGCATGGATTTTCTGTCCTTGGAACCCGACAGAAAAAACACTGCCAACATACTGGTCATCATGGATCACTACACCTGGTACGCCCAGGCTTTCCCCGCAAAAGACCAGAAGGCGAGCACTGTGGTTAAGGTCTTGCAGCAGTATGTCTAGCATTATGGCCTCCCCAAAAGAATCCACTCTGACCAGGGCCATGAATTTGAGAGCCATTTGGTGAGGGAGTTTCTGTCATCCTATGGCATACAGAAATTCCACACCACCCCTTACCATCCCCAGGGGAATCCACAGCCAGAACGTTTCAATAGGATATTGCTGAACATGTTGGGCACCCTGGACCCCATGGACAAAGAGAACTGGAGTCAAAAGGTTGGTCAGTTGGTGCATGCATACAACTGTACGAAAAATTATGCAACCCACCGCTCACCCTTTTTGCCTCATCTTTGGTTGTGAGGCCTGGCTGCCAGTGGACCTTTGCTTTGGGGTATCCACTGATGGGACCTCCCATAAGTCATACCTCGAGTATACTGGCCGGCTGAGGGAACAGCTATGGACAGCGTACAAGCTCACCTCCGAAGCGACGGCTTGTAGTTGTCAGGGGAACAAAAGGAGGTATAATGCCAGAGTACACAGTCAGGAGCTGGGAGTGGGGGACAGGGTCCTGCTGCGTAATCTGGGACTCCAGGGGAAGCACAAGATCCAGGACTGGTGGGTCCCAAACAGTTATCTCATGGTGGAAAAACTATCTAGCCTGCCAGTGTATCGTATAAAGCAGGAGCATGGTCGTGGGCTTGAGAAAACGGTGCACCAAAATCATTTGCTCCCCATATGGGAGATCGTGCCAAACCCTGCCCCAGCTCCTGACCCACCGGCAGCAAGACGTCCTGTAACCTGGGGGAAGAATAAGCAGAGAGAGCCAGCCCTTTCCTTCCCTCTTGGCCACGCTTGCCGGGTGCTGCCACCCCAGGAAGAGCACGAGGGCCATTCCAGCAATGAGAGGAGGAGGAGGATTCCACTGCTCTTAGTGGGGGAGATTCAGACATTCCTCCCTCCCCTCCCCAGTGGGAGTGGTACTGCCGAAACTCCGCTCCTTCCATGAGTACCAGCCACCCAGATCCTGCGTTCTACTTGAACCCAGAGGCCCGGCCTTTCGTCCCAGAGGCCCCTTCCACTGTTCCTGTGTTGGGACCCAATCTGGGTAGTGTTTTGGGTAGTCAAGAAGGCCACATTCCTCCACCAGACAGAGAGCTGCAGCTCCAGCCCCTGCCCCTGATCTAACCCCAGATAGCATAGAGGTAGCGGGTCAGCCCCAGGGGGGGACAGTAGACTATGAGCCTACAGGACAAACCACCACCACTAACTTGGTCCCCGTACCTGACAACGCCCTGCCTCGAAGATCAGACCGGCCTCCCCAGCCCACTGTATAGCTCACATACGACACCTTGGGTGAGTCAACACACCTGCCAATCAATGCTCTCCTCAAGCCCATGGTGCCTGTTCTCTATCCCCCATTGTGTTGCCCTAGGGAGGCAGCAGGGAACTGTAGGTGCACACCCTCCATTACTTGTATATAGTCCATTATTGTGGCAGGACCTGATACCAGTCTTTCTGGGAATACGATTGTTGTTGGTGCTAGTTAGGAACCATGTGTCTAGCTAGAAAAGTACACAGTACTTGTTGTGGGTTCCTAAAAAAGGGCTTGTCGGGATGCCAGGTTTTCTGCCAGGGGAGTGTGTAAGCCCCCAGTGGGCTTACCTGTACAGGAGCCCCAACTCCTAGGATGCCCTCCCCCCCGAGATCCATAGTGGGAGTCGCACCTGGCAATCCCCTGTCATGGTGGGTTGGGACATTTCCTCCAGTCTCTTGGCCCCAACTGGTTTGGGCTGGGCGCCGGAGCGGATATCTGTGCCATTGGGTGCGGGTGTGTGGTCCTGGGTCCGGGGTTCAGTCAGATGGGGCCCGGGCCATGCGAATGCACCGCAGCATTTTTCTTTTAAAGATGGCGATCCCCACGTGCAATGTGCATGCGCGAGGACCGCCAGCCAAAATTAAAGGAGCCGTGCTGCCATTGCCCCTCAGCCATGCGGCCGACCAGTGAAATAGTTTCCCCGGCCCCCAAGTGAGCAGAGGGACCAGGGAAGGGGGCACACAGCAACAGGACGAGGTCCAGTCACGGACACAAGATATTTTAGCCTAGTCTGTGGGCTAAACCACATAGGGGGCCCTGAATCCCTCCAGCTGGGGAGAGAAAGCAAGATGGCAGCGCCCCCCCCCCCCGTGTCCTGGGCTACCTCTGCTGGGAAATTTCCCACAGGCAGCCTGGAGGTCACATGGGGGACAACAGCTGATGGAAAAAGGGCTGGGCCAGGGTTTTTTAAAGGGAGAGTGGCACAAAATTCAGGAGTGAGAAGAAAGGAGAGAGGACTGGGAGGAGGGAGAGAGAGGTGGGAGAGGGAGAAAATGGAAGCCCACCATGAGAAACCACAGCTACTAAGGCTAACCGTCTGGTTGGGGCTCTCTGGCTACACCCCCTTCCCCTTCTCTCCAACAAAGAAAAGGGGGAAGAGCAGGAGAAGGACTGCAGCTGTTGCAGTGAAAGGAGAGAAAGAGTTTTCCCTTTGGGCACTGGGGCTGACTGCCTAGACTGGAAGACCCAGCGGACATCAGCCTTGGGCCTTGTAGACCCCTCCACACTGGGGCCAGTGTTTCTGCCAAGGGAGAACCCTGGATGCAGGGCTAGCACAGCTCAAGCCCTATCCGAGGGAAACCGAGCTACTTTGTTTCCCCCAGTGTTGAGATCAGGGCAGTGATTGTGAAAGAGAGGGAAGGACGATGAACAAGCCTGCCTGGTGAACTCTGTAGACAAAGGCCTTCGGGTGAAGCTGGACAGGCTAGGCAGGTGAAGAACAGAGCCTCACTCAAGTAGACTGTAGTTCCCTTGGACAGTGAGAGTCTTTTCTCTTCTGGGTCCACGTGAGTACCCAGAGCTGCAGCTCTGGGGATTCTTTGGTGCACCGGCTAGGAGGGTTAGGGAAGGGCCCCACCCCTAACGATAGACCTAATTCAGCCAACTTTGTGGTGTTCAGCAAGGGCCCCAATGAGAGACGGCAGGCTTGCTAACTGAGAGCAGTGAGGTACCCACCATCTGGGACTGTTCTTGGTGTACCCAGGGGAGGGGGGGGAGCGTTGTGTGCATAGTTGTAGGTAGGCTCCAGGGAGCAGCCCTCACCTCCTCTGTCTAAGGTCATTTTAAATTAACAAGGCATTACTGTTTGCCATATTACACAAGTGTTTGTGTTTTGCTGTCCTCGTTATTGCAGGGTGGGGGTATTGATCGAACTGTACTAAAGGGGTCAGTCATTGGGGGTATATCATTGTTCCTAGGGGGGTGGTAACCTGTCTTGTCCACAGGAGGCCACACCATTGCCCCAGGTGGAGGCACCAAGTCACCGTTGGAGATCTGGCTAAGACTCTGGCCCGGCCTCTTGGGGAGGTATGGTGAGGACACCCAAGGGCTCCGGGGCAGCCCAGGTAAGTGTGAGCAGAGGGGTTGTTGCATGTATGTCTAGTATAAAATTATGCACAGGTGGTATTGCACTCCTGCTATGCCGTATAAAATGTCTGTGCTAACCCATGATAAACGCTTGAGGTGCGACTCCCCAAGGGCTGGGCTGGTGCATATCTTATATTTATGCTGAGGTCTAAAGCAGTTCTGGCAAGATGTGAAAAGAGCATGGCGATGACTAATAAGTAAGACCTGTGACCCACTTCAGCTGTATATTCTGGGGGTATCTGTCTGGACTTAAGGACATTACCTGATCTAACCAGAAGTGGTTGCTCGTATCTGTATTATGACTTTTATCTAAATGGAGACAATCCCAGTTGCCAGCTATTAAAGTAAATATGTGATTTTGTTTTTAAAAACTTTGGGCTTCATAGCCTGCTATCCTGGGATGGCGATAGCCTCCCTGTGGTAAAAGTTTAAACTTAAGTGCAGTCTGTAAAATTTGGGAAGGGATCGTAATTGTGGCCGAACCGCCAACCAACTGATCCCTACCCACTTCCCGGTCTGCTTGGTCTGCCCCCACGCTCACTTGTTTTGTGACGTGGAACCAGGAAGAGGGTGGGGATGTACTCCATATAAGTCTATGGGTCTGTTTTAGAACGATTTTATTAAACTTTAGACTACCGTTTGATAAAAATGAAAGTCACCACTCAACTAATAGGGTCCCTGTTAGTTGAGTGGTAACTTTCATTTTTATTGAATGGTAGTCTAAAGTTTAGTAAAATCATTCTAAAAATTAGCCCTATAGACTTGCATGGGCATGTCCCGCTGTCTCCTTGTCCCACATCACAAAGCGAGGGTGCTGAGCAGGCGGGACCTAAAGTGAAGGGATTAGTGGCTGGCACATCGGTTGCAATTGCACTCCATTCCTGAATTTTGCAGACTGCATTAAAGTTTAAACTTTTACCACAGAGGGGCTATTGCCACCCCAGGGTAGCGAGCTATGAAGCACAAAGTGTTAGAGCACACATTTACTTTAAGGAATGCTTAAGTAGAATGGGTATTCTTGCCGTGAACACACAGATCAACTGAGCATCTCGCACATCTGGGAACCCTTTCTACACCTTCTGTTGTCCTAGATCCCCGGAATAAAGAAGGTTCATTCCATACCCAACTAATGTAACAATTTAGATGGAGAACAGTATTAATTTAGTTTGAAAACCTTTGACTCTGCACACCTGTAACAGGATAATATGTCCAAAAGAGCAGCACTACTATTTGGTTTCCCCAATTATTGATTTATTGTCCTGAGTATTTATTAAAGCAGCAGAACTAGTTAACCAGGAAGAGTTTGTCATTTCCCAGATTTTTACACTGCCTGGTAGGTTAAAATTTCAGCTTTAACTTTTGTTGTTTACTACTGTGTTCTGATAATTGGTTCCACTGATTTTTAATACATTTATAATATTGTATGGATCCGTAGGAAATATGGCAGTCCCCATACCATTTTTTGTTTTTCACCCTTTGTTTACATTGCTCGTCCTGTAGACACTTGGCAGGCAAAGGAAAGGATAGTACATTCCTTTTACATCAGACAGAATAACCAATAAGAGACTGGCAAGAACCCATTTCCCTCAAAATCCAGTATAGCGCTCCTGGCAAGGTCTGAGCTACATTGTCAGAAAAATAAAGAATATAAAGAAAATAAAAGCAAAGAATTCAAGTTTGTCATTTGTGGGGCTTGTTTGACATAACTTTTGTAAAAAGTACATTAATTAGCTAGTACTGCTGCTTTAAATAAATAAACCTGTTTATCTTTGTTAGTTCTCAAATGTAGATACAATCAAAGTTCTGCAATATTTTATATAGTTTCTTATAACTTTGTAATGGAAAGATGGAATGTGCAGGGCTATGGAATTATAGAACAACAGTACAAGATAATTAAACAATATGCATAAATTGGTAATGTATAGATACAGGACATAATGTTATCACAGTTGCATGTTGTATATAGTTACATGTAGCATACAATTAGTAAGGTTAAAGAAAATAATCTAATAAAGTATTCTTTTAGAAATTCAATGTTAGAAAGTGATGCATATGTGGGTGAATAGTCCTGGAATGGTTTACTATATGATAGGCCAGTAGAGAGCACGAGGGAGAAGAGGGACTTCGGGGTAATCATAAGAAGTATCCTAAAACCACCAGTAAGACACATGGGAGGGCTAACAAGATGTCAGGGTGCATTGGGAGAGGGATTTCTGGTACAAGCCAGCAAAGGAGAACCTGCAGCTGCATCCTGTAATTATGGCTCCTGAACCTTCCCCTGCCCAGTACAGAGCAAAATAATAACCTCAATCTCACACAGATTTATGGCACACAAATATATACAGATTCATTAATGAACAGTTAATAGGAAGTAAAACAGTGGATTAGAAACGTGGGGGATGATGGGCTTCCCACAGGAAGAATAATGTCAACTCTGATTAGCACAGAATGCATTATACAACAGTAAAATTAAGTTTTATAGTCCATCACCTTAGCATACAGTGGTAGAACAGTGTAGGGCTTTTCGTAATGCACAACATAAGGTTCCCAGAGTTTGCAGGGGAGCTAATCCCAATTCCTCTTGTCTGATCTGCTAATTCTCTCTCAGCCCTCATTACAAGGGAGGACCGTTTACCTAGCAGGAACTTCTACAGGGGTAATTTGTTCTACTAATTCTGGACCAGTGAGGGCTGGTCCCTTTGCACTGCCCATTGGCTCCTCTATTCAGCTTAACCCCTGTGGTTTGCCTGGGTCAGCCAGCAGGGTTTGTTGTCTAACTCTCCCACAGCTGGGGCCACCTGAGTCTGTTTGCTGGGTTTCTGTGGTATCCCCCCCCCAATCCTGGGGCAAAGGGGTTGGCTTCACTTGGCTCTTGTGCCCTACTCTTGGGTCACCCTTCTGGCTTGACTGTGAAAATGGGCAGGGAGGGGTGGTTCTGCTGATGCATCAGATGAGGCCCCTGCCTATCTTGGATCTTGTTGTAACCCAGGGTTGGAGGGGTTCTGAGGGGACCTTGTCCCATGGGCAGGTTGGGGCACCACTGGCCATCACTTATATTGTCTCCTTTGGACAAACATATCCCTCTCAGTGGTGTACATGGCTTGTTTGCAGGCAGGATGTGTGGTATTCTTGGCCACCTTTGCTCTGGTAGACTTAGTGACAATCCCATGGCATCTGACTCCTGGCATTAAAGTTCTGGCCCCAAGATCTTTCCACCTCCAGATTCAGTTTTCTTTGAGGCTTTCTATGTATTTTGACAGTGAACCATTTGCTGTGTCCAGACTCTGGCCACCCAGACTATTTACTGTTGGGATTGCTTTGTTGTCCACAGTGCTGGTTCCAACAGCCCAGTGTGACAGGGTTGGGTAAGACCCTGTCCCATCTGTTATGCAGAGAGAGTTAAAAGAAGATCTTTGCAGATGACAAAGATCTGCAACAGGTTGATGCACCGGGGAGTTGGAAAGGATGAGAAGGACTTGGCAAGGTTAGAGGAATGGTCAAAGTATGGCAGCTTAGATTCAACGCAAAGAAGTGCAAAGTAATGCACCTTGGAAACAAAAACCCAGAGGAAGAGTACAGAATGGGGGGTTACTAACAAAAATGGAAAGGGACCTGAGAGTAGTCATATCAGATGACCTACAGGTAAGCAAGCAACGTGAGAAGGTAGTAAGGAAGGCTGGGGGATACTGGGATGTGCTGGGAGAGGCATCACCAGTAGAAAACAGGAAGTTATTCTTCTGTATAGACAGTTGGTGAGACCCCATCTGGAGTAGTGTGTGCAGTTCTGGAGACCCCATCTCCACAAGGACATAGACAGGATGGAGGCTGTCCAGAGGAGGGCAGCTAACCAGGCGCAGGGTCTGCACCAGAAGGCATATGAAGAGAGACTATAGAATCTTAATATATATACCCTCAAGGAAAGGAGGGAGAGGGAGGACATGATAGAAACTTTCAGGTACCTCAAAGGAATCAACAAAGTCCAAGAGGGTAGCATCTTTCAGAAAGAGATGTGCAAGAACGAGGGGGCACAATTTGAAGATATAGAGGGGATGGCTCAGGAGCAGTGTGAGGAAGTATTTTTTCACAGAGAGGGTGGTGGTTTATCCCTTCTTCCCTTTCCACCCCTCCTAAATGACGAATGACATAGACGTTGATGCATTGGTACCCAGTGCTTTGATGGACATTGTAGTAGCAACCCACCCCTTTCTTGGGAAAGGGGTTTTGCAGTCTTCCTCTCCATTTAATGGTTCCATCGCTGGAAACACAAGAAGGGGGGGGTCAGTGTAAAAAGACCCCACCCCTTTACACCCGGGGGTTGATCAGACCATAGCCTTGGGTTGCAGCTGCATGCAGTAGAATCAGCAGGCAAACTATGACTTATGCTCATAGTTGTAGATTCTATTCCATTATAAATTACATTTCCATTCACAAGTTCTGGTGCTAGAGTGAGTTGTTAGCAAGTGCTACAGGTGCCCCAGTGCTTTGGCAGCAAAGTTTTCATCAGGGGTTGGGCTTGTGATATTAGCCCATCCCTCTTATAGCTGCCATGTCTTATGACCAATCATGGTGTTACACCTTAAAGTAGGTAGACCCGTTCAAGCAGAGGGTGGGATTTGAACCCAAAACATGGTAAAAACACGCTGTGGTTTAAAACAATTATCAAATCTCACAAACATTAATCATTACTTTGACAGGGTTGAATAAGGCCCTGTCTCATTTGTTATACAGAGAGGGTTAAACACAAGGATCTGTTCCATCCTCTCCTTTTCTGTCTCTTCTCTGTCTAGTTGCACAACCAAATGTTCTTTTGAGACCTAGGAACTGATCACTCTGATGGTCTTGTGATTATCAGCCTCTCTCTATCTCTCTGCCTTCACTTGCTGTTTCGGTCTTTTCTTCCTCTTGTGTATCTGTGGTTATAAAAATATATGTGAATCTTTGTGTGAATCTGTAAATGATACTGGGATCTCTCTTGTTTGAAAGTGTGTATAGTTACACTGTTGAAATGATTGCAAAAAGCTATTTGAAATTTAAGGGGTTATGCTAAGCTGTAGTCTGTGCTTCTCTCAGGCTTGTTTGCAAACTCTCTTGCAGAGCTGTCGGCAGGTGGCCAGCTTGGGGCATTGTTCTGTTTGCAAGCCTGCTCTGCAAAGAAACTTGACGGGAACATTTTGTGAGAAACAGAATGTCTCCTTAATGAGTTCTCTCAGATGAAGGACTTTGTTTTCTCTGATTGTACTGCCTTTGTAAATAGTTATACTGAACAATTTTTGTGCTCACTTGTGCTTGTGCAAGGAACGTCTTAGGACAATATGGGATTTGAGAGGTGTGTCACCGCCAAGCCAATTACAGCTGAAACTGCAGTGGGCTTGGCAGTATACACCAGAGACCGGGTAAACTGGACATGACGGTAGCTCTGCTTTGCTGATATGGCATGTTGTCTACTTAAAAGAAATGATGTAAAGCAAAGGAGTGTGCACAAGGAGCGTGGTGCTCTAGAAACACACTGAATACTTTTTATTTACTGGTTTCTGACACAGACAGACACACACACACACACCCACCCTTAAGAGGGACGCAAAAAAACATTCAGACTGGAACTTAAGTAAATTGACATTACACAAAGCATTTTATTTCGACCAGTGAAGATAAAACTCGCGTGACATGTTTCAGACCGTGCTGGTCTGTTTTTTTGCATCCCTCTTAAGGGTTTGTGTGTGCCAGAAACCAGTAAGTTGAAAGAAATGAACTGCTCCAATGAGAATGCGCTTAATTTTTTTCTGTAGGCATAACTCCTGGCATGCGCACCTGGCTTCCACATTAGGTGTGGTGTGGCTTTACATGTTTGTGGTTCCAGACACACTGTCGCTCCCCAGTCTTTACTCCTCTCTCTCCCTGGTCCTCGTTCTTTCTCTCCCCCCCCGGTACAATATAGCTGTGGTGTGGCTTTACATGTTGGTGGCTCTTGCCACACTGTCTCCCCAGTCCTCACTCCTTCTGAACCCACATCCCAGGCTAGTACAATATAGACACGGTGCGGCTTTACATGTTTGTCTCCTGCTGCGCTTTTGCTCCCCGGAATTTGCTCCTCTCTCTGTGGTCCTTGCTCCTTCTTGCCCCCCCCATACAATATAGCCGCGGTGCATCTTCACATGCTGGCGGCTCCTGCTGCACTCTGTCCTCATCCTCGCTACTTCTGAACCCCCCCTCTTCCAGGCTGCTACAGTATAGCTATGGCACAGCTTTACATGTTGGTGGCTCCTGCCACCTTCTCTGTCCCCAGTCCGTCCATTCCTTTTGACACCTGGCTTCCACATCAGCCACGGTTGCGGCCTGCCCTTCAGTGTGGGACACTGGGGAGCCCACTCCCAGTGTCGCATAATCTTCCTAAAAAATCCTGAAAAGAAGAAAATGGTCCCTTGTCATCCCCGTTGTGTCCCTCCCCTATCCCCACCCTTCCACGGAGCACCCACCCCACTTACCCCACACTTGCTTCCGGAGGTCAGCGGCTGCGATCTCCTGTGGACCAGGACATGCCTGCGCTCATCAAAGTCGAACAGCAAACTGAAGAATGAAAGTAAGTGCCGTATAATAGCAGTCAATGATCTTTTGAACTTATGTTAATATCTTATGGCCATTTTTAGGAATTTTTTGCGCAAATTTCAACATGGGCTTTTGATGGGACCTCGAGAACGCACTGTCATTTTGTTACTCAGCCCTGAAAGGTGATTTCGCTGTAATTGTACAGAATCACCTTTTGGGACTGATTAATGAAATGACAGTGCCGCCGTTCATGAGGTGGGGTCCCTGAAAGTCCATGTTGAAAATTTGGTGCAAAAATACCAAAAACTGTCAGTTACGTGCCATTGTTGCAGTTTTTCTGCGCACACTCATAACATAAGCAGTTTTTAATACTTTCACTCCAAATTTTCAGTATTGCCATTTTTTCACATCACCTCATGAACAGTATAGATGAAACATGTTTTCACACTTGTGGTGCAAAATGTCACGGTTGCTGTGTGAAATCATCTCTTGAGACCAGTGAACAAAATGACAGTGGCAGTGTTCCTGAGGTGGGGTCCCAAAAAAGCAATTTTGAATATTTGGTGGGAAAACTCCTAAAAATAGCAGAGTTGCATGCGGTCGTTGAAAATATTTTAGCACGTGTGGAACTTAGGTCATTTTCAATATTTCTGCTCCAATTTTTCAGTATAGCCATTTGATCACACCACCTCATGAACAATACAGCAGTAATTTTTCACATCCTGCCCCAAATGTGTTTTCACACCTGTGGCACGCATTGGTGTTTTCCCACAGATTTATAGATTTTCACCTATGGGGTTCATAAAGGTGGGGTGATAAGACTATGTTCAGAATTTGGGGTCAAAATATTAAAAAATTAAAGTTATGCCCATTCGTTGCAATTTCAGTATGCACCCTCGTAATTGTGGAAATCTTACATCTGAAACTGTTATGGGCTTGGCAGTGTTGACCAATGACCAGCCAGTCTGGACATGACAGTAGTTCTGTTTGCTGATGTGTACTTGAAAGAAATGAAATGCTCCAGTGAGACAAGGCTTCATTTCTTTCTGTAGCCGTAACTCTGGCCATACGCATTGCAGTTGACACTAATGCACATGGCTGAGTTACGGTTATTGTCGGCTCCCGCTGCCCACCGCATTCTCTCTCCTTCTGCTCTTCACTCCTCTGCCCCCCAGCTTCTACATTAGCAGCAGTGCAACTTCACTTGTTGGCAGCTCGTGCTGCCCGGCGCACTCTCTCTCTCTCTCTCTCTCTCTCTCTCTCTCTCTGGTTCTCGCTCCTCTGAACCCCTCCAGGCTTATACATTAGCCGTGGTGTGGCTTCACTTCTTGGTGCCTCCTGCCACCCACTGCAGTCTCTCACCTTCCGGTCCTCGTTCCTCTGCCCCCACAGCTTCTACATTAACTGTGGTGCGGCTTCACTTACTGGTGGCTCATGCTGCCCGGTGCGCTCTCTCTCTCTCTCTCTCTCTCCCCCCTGGTCCTTGCTCCTCTGAACCCGCTCCCTAGGCTTATTCATTAGCCGCAATGTGGCTTTACTTATTGGCTGCTCCTGCCACCTGGTGCACACTCTCTCCCAGGTCCACTTAGGCCAGCAGGGCTGTCTTCTTTGACTACCAGCTCCTTGTTGCATTTATGGTGCATCCTTCACCATGTGGCACCCGCCGCTCTCACTGCTGTCTCCACGCTCCTCTGAAGCCACTTCCAGTACCAAACACCACTGCAAATACCTGCAAGTGAACGTTTGGCATTGACAAATGCTTATTTTTTATTTTACTGTTATTGATAATAATGAAACGTTACTTGCGAATTTTACAACTGCTCCTGGTCTTCTATGCTTTGTGACCTGTGCCTCGACGATGGTTACATTTTTAACATGATTAGCAGTTCAGAAACACATGGCAGAAAGACAGTTTTACTTTATGTGCTGTTAATAACTGTCTTCTAATAATTATAAATCATGTGACTTTACAGAGAGAAACAAGGGGAACAGGTCATGGCATAGATTAGGTAGTTGCTTTCGCGGAAGGTAGGTAAAATGATTGCAAATGCAAGTATTCCAAAGTTATTGCAGTGGGAGGGAGGGGGCCGTAGGCTAGAAAAATTCATTATCACGCTCTCTGGGTGCCTCATTAGCCAGGATTGCAGTCACCCTAAGGATATTCTTGTGCAGTCGTATCGGGGGATCTACCAGCTGGTTTCCTTAAGGTATACTCATGGGGCTGGTGAATTCTAATGAAGAAAAATTGAGAGACATAGAAGAAAAATTACAAGGGTTCGTACATATTCATGCACTTTCATAGTTATGCTACATGCAGTTTACTATATTCTGTGCCATAGGAGTGCAGAGTATGGATACAGTTTACAATTTAGACCTTTTGACAGTTCAGTGAACTAGAGTATCCTATGCTACAGAAATTAAATAAGTGATAAACCACATCCTAACTATTGCACAGTTTTTTGTACAACCTGAATTCGCATGTCTCTAATCAACTTATATTTTTTTTTTTTTTTTTCACTCATAGAAATGGCTTTAAGTCACAGTCCCTTGGGCACAAACCCTTGGGAGCCATTGATCCAGGTGTAAAGATCCTGAATAACTCGCTCTCTGCGTAGGAGTTTCTTAAAGCAGCTTCTCCCCTCTGGCATAATTTTTGATATGCTCAATACCCATGAACTTTGTTCCCTTGAGTTAGATTGATGGCATTCAAGGAAACTAGCATCTACGAGTGTGTCATTTTCTTCTGTTCTTTATGTCTCTGATGTGCTCTAGTATGTGCTGACGTAGTGGTCAGTTGTTCTTTTAGAGCACTGACACCATAGGGATAACGCTACAAATTCTGTACTGCATGTGATGAATTCTCTTATTGTCACTTTTCTGTCCTAACCATCAACATGCTTTTTCTTGGACTGGTGACAGTTTTGACACACACAGCATTTTTCACAGCAGTGCATCCCTGCTGGTTTAATTGGGTAACCAGTTTAGAAACGGTTCAGGTTCTCGCTTCAGCACAGATTTACTGTCTGTAATCCTGGCCCCAAAATTTGGTGCCTTCTTAAGAGGTGTGGTACCTCCCCTATAACTCCTACTAGTCTGGTGTCTGATTTAAGTATGGGTCAGTATTTTCTAACTGTTGCTCCTATCTGGCCTGCCATACTGTTGTAATCAGTGACAAAACGCATGCTGTCCTCAAGAAATATTCCTTTAATCTTAGAGAAAAGATGTTCACTTCTGTTTAGTTTCGTGGCTGTATCTAATGAATTTTCTAGATTTTCAGCATCACATCCCCTGGCAAGGACTCTAAATTTGCTTGTGCCAAACATTTTATTTCAGTTGAACAGTTGCACTTGAGACTCAGAAACTGTCCATAGGGTATGAAACTAATTATGGATTTGAGATGTGAGCAATCTGCTCTCAATAGTGAGTTGCACTGGATTTCCAGTACCATTTTGTTAAAACTTGGTTGTTGTCGCCCTCAGACTGATGTCCAAAACATTTAGTGAGTGTTCATGGATGGTGGCAGTGAATTTAAGATCTAAAGAATTGGTATTAAGCCATTTGACAAACTCTTCTGCACTTTCCCTGTCACCATCCCACACACAGACCACATCATGAATAAAGTGGTGCCACTTGATGATGTGGCCTATGTGGGGGTTGTTACTAGAAATTACCTGTTTTTCCCCAAATCCAAGGAACAGATTAACAAATGCGGAGGTCATTGCTGCCCCCCACGACAGTGCCATTCACCTGCAGATATAATTCATTGTTAAATTCCAAAGAGTTATCTTTTGTTATAAGGCTAATTAATTAAACATGAGCTGTTTCTGGTCAGTGATTGGCTGCTGGATCTATCATTAATGGCTAGTTAATGACTGATCCAGATGAGCAACTGTCATGAGTGGCCATCTCACAAAAGCTGCCAGTATCAAACCATGCAGCCGGAAGGCAGATTTTCTTGTCACCTGAAGTTCATACTGACACCTAGGCATGGTAGCTGTTGTTCAGCTCATGTTTTAATAAATTAGCCTAGTAATTCCAGTTAACATAACACGGACACTAACCTCAAGACTTATGGTCCTAGGAAAAAAATAAACAAAAATACCCGAAGCACACAAAAAAGGACACAATAAAATGAATGGTATCTCTCAAGTTGCAGAGATTAAAATTAACAATACACTGCAACTCCATACTCTTAACTGCTGAACAGCTGACAGCACTACTTCACGACAGGTCAGCAGATGTGCACACAGGTCCTCCTAACCTGACCGACTTAGGACACGAACTTCACACGCAAAAATGTTGCATGTCAGCTCTGCCAGCTCCAAATGAGAAAAAAATTAAAATCGTAACTGGAATTCACAACTGTTGCCACTGCTGGGAAGAATTACCCTTATAATAGCAATAGTGACATCACTGCTGGATGTTTCCTGGGGATTAACAACCTTGTGCCAGGTGGTTGCTCTCTGCTGCACCTCTGGCAGCTCATCATCATCAATCATCATCATCTTCATCCTTTTATTTAGTACAGCACACTTTATCATTGGGGCTCAAGGTGTTTTAAAAAGACAAATTTATAAAAACAGTAAAAGACATACAATAAAACAGAAACTATAAATTGTTTGCTAACAAGTCAACTAGACTAATTGGATAGAAAAGCCAGACTCAAGAAAAATGTTTTCAGCTTCCGTTTAAAGATTTCTAAAGACCGACTTTCTTTTGCGTGACGAGGGAGGGAATTCTAAAGGGTTGGTGCACCGAAAGAAAATGCACGAGCACCTGATGTCTGAAGGTAAACCCTGGGAATTTCCAGGAAACCCTCATCAGCAGAGTGGAGGGTGATGGACAGAGCAGCGGGGCCGTAGGAGGTCTTGCAGGTAGCTGGGCCCCTGACTGTGCAGGGACTTTTAGGTCAGCAAACCGACCTTGAAGGTGATCTGCCACCTAATTGTCAACCAGTGCAGAGAGCACAGCACAGATATAATATGACATGATCTTGAAAGACTGGTCAACAATCTGGCCACCGCATTCTGTACTAGCTGCAGGTGGCAAAGATCAACTTCAATAGCCCCAGGTAAAGGGCATTGCAGTAATCTAGCCATGAAGTCACAAAGGCATAGACCAGGGATTGCAGATCACCTGGGGTATCAGATGTTTGAGCATGGCGATGTTTCTTGGGTGGTTATACGCACTGGACCACAGCCGACACCTGTGATTTAAGTGTCAAACTACAGTCCAAAACAATGCCAAGGTTCTTCAGTCCAGCTGAGGTAAGCAACTGGGAGTCCCCAAGCATCAACCCAAAGACTTGACCAGATAGCACCTTCACCCCCGGGTGACCAGATTTCCCACTTGTACCTAAGTCTTATCTGGATTCAGCCTCAGCCAGTTGGCTGTCATCCAGGAAGGCACTAATTAAACACCGACACCGCCTGCTGATATTTGGGTGCAAAAGACAAGTATAGCTGAGTGTTGTCTGCATAGTAGTGGAAACTCAGCCCATACTATCTTATAATGTCCCCTTATGGCAGCATACACACTGCAAACAACATGGGGGACAGAATGGAGCCCTGCGGAATCCCACATGGCAGGGACAGGGATGCTGAGTTAAAAAAAAAAAAAATTCCAGACACGACCACCCTGTGCATTCTGCCAGTGAGGAATGATTGAAACCAACTAAAGACTGTACTAGCCAGTCCACAACAAACCCGCAGGCACTCCAGTAGTACCACGTGGTCCATGGTGTCAAATGTAGATGAAAGATCCAGGAGAATAAGAATGGAACAACTTCCTCGATCTCTCGCCACCAGGAGATCATTTAGTACCTGAACAAGGGCAGTATCTGTGCTACATCCCCTCCTGAAACCCGACTGGAGAGGGTCGTAGATGTCGTGAGTTGACAGATGGGTCTCCAGTTGATGGGCCACCACCTTCTCAATACCCTTACCCACAAAGGGAAGGTTAGAGACAGGTCTGTAGGCTAGGCAGTCTGGGTCCAGTGAAACTTTTTTCAAAAGGGGTCTTACCACCGCCTCCTTTAAGGGCTCAGGGAAGACCCCTGCTACTAAGAAGCACCGGCCTATCTCAGCCAGGACTGGGCTGATGACAACACATCCCACTAGGTGGTGCATTGGTCCCAGATCCAAATAACAGTTGGCAGACCTCATCACCTGTACAACCTTCACGACGTTCATGACAGCCAGCTGGTTGAAGTTGGACCAAACAGACTGACTGCCCATGACTTCCAGCTCATCACTGCATGCTCCTTTAGAGGGTGCTGACTGGATCTCTGACCTGATGGAGGCAATCTTATCAGCAAAGAACAGAGTGAACTGATCACAATTTGATTGTGAAAAGGCTCCCCCAGACTGAAAGATGGGCAAGATTATACAGCCTGTCCAGCAGTACAGAAGAGCTGAGCCAGTCTGTTAGTTGCTGCAGCAGTCTCCTTGGACATGAATTCTGCCTTATTACAGGAGATTGCTAATTGATAATCCCTATAATGGGACATCAATTTGAGTTTGTCCTTCCCAGATCTGGACCTCCACCAGTGCTGCTCCAACCTTTGACCCCTCATTTTCATCTCCCTTTGTGTCCCATCAAACCTCAGATCTCTGATGTGAAGTAAGGGGCCCAACATGGACAGGTGTGATAGTCGAGGGCTTCAGTAATAGCCCTGTTATAGGCTAGAACCAACTCTTCCAGCTTCTCGCATGCATTCATCGTACCCGATGGGTCCAGCACCACCATCAGATCCTATGGGGTCAAACCCCTTCAAGGACTGTACTGGACCATCTCTGTAGGGGAAGATCTATTGGGGTTGGCTTCGAACGAGAACGTCACAGTATGGTGGTCCAACCAGATGACCAGTTCCACCATAAGGTCAGTGACCTCCATTCCCAGCAGGAAGACTAGGTCCAGTGAGTGGCGATGTATATGGGTTGCAGAGATAACAACCTGTGTTTAGGTCCAGTGAATACATCGGTTGGAGGAAGTCCTGATCAAACTGCAAGAGTTTGTCATTGACCCAGGCATTGAAGTTACCAAAGAATAATCCATCTGGGCAACTCCAACACCTGTTCAACGAGGAAGTCCTCATGCCCTAGAGGACGGTAGACGAGACGGATCTTGCAACCTATACCTGGAGCCCATTGAGTAGCCATACATTCAAAGAACCTCGTTCCTACCGGGAGGGCTGAGGTGTTCGGGTCCGATTTAAAACAAACTGCCACACCCCCACCTCTATGATCCTTTCTCGGGCAGTGAACAACTTAGTACCTGGCAGGAATTGCCCGATTCTAAGACTGCCAAGCATTTACATCCAGCTAGGTCTCTGTGATGCAAGCCAGATCAGATGTTGAAACAAGATTAAATCAAATCAAACTTTATTTAACCAGGCATCAACACCATTGAGCAAGCTCATTTTCAAAGTGGTCCTGGACAGAGAACAGTACAATACATAGACATAGCAATACAGAATTGATAACATCAGCAAGATACAGTACAAGGTCACAGAAATAACTACCCTCTTGTTCTTAATGGATCTGACATTGCACATCGCTGCCCGAGAAGGATAGGTAGATGAGGCTGATCCGGATACCTGCCCACGAACTGTGGAGCCCTTGGGAATGGGTACAAGACAGGAGAGATCCCTTTCCTGGACTCATTTTGCCCCAGGGTGCCTCCTAGTTCCTACCAGACCAATCTGCCCCCCCCCCCAGCTTTATTCCCCACAACAGATCCGACGACCTCCATTTTCTTCCCCACCGAACTATGTCCAATGCCCTGCATTGTCTGTATACATCCACTGGTAATGGGGGACAGTCAAAGGGACGGAGGTCACTTAGTCTAGAGGAGGAATAATACCTTGTCTGGGGAGCTGTCATCCAACACATATTAAGGCCTTATCCAATTACTATCCCAACTGTGTTGACTGAATGTATATTGACTGGATAAATACTCTATTATTGGCTAACCCGTTTTAGCAATAAAAGTTACCACTCTTACTCCCTCCACATCCAAACACACTTCCCATACACTATCTCACACTCACCTCTCACTCGGTCATTTCACCACCCTAACCCTCCCACTCAGTACCCTCCCAATCAATAAAACTTAAACAGTAAACAATACAATTAGGGGAGTCCTTAAATCTGTTCAGTGGTCTTCTCAGCAGATATCGGTTTAAATCTTCAAAAAAACTTCAACATCAGAGGTGCCTCCTCAGACATGTTACAATCATTGGGCAGCAGCAGATTCCCAAAGAGCTGCAAGAACAAAAGTCAGAAATATTAAGCAGAAATATTAACCCAACCCCCCACCTTGGTCATTAATCCCCAGGAGATGACTGCCAGTTCCGTTGTTATTGCTTAAATAAAACTCTTTGTGACTCCAGCAAGAACGTTACTGGAAAGGATTCACGGTGGATGTTTATAAAAAAAAAAAAAAATAAATAACCTGCATGCCTCCATGCCAGTTTTCATGTTTAATCAACGTGTATAAGGAGTGCACATCTATCCCTATCCAGAGATAGCTTTTCTCCCATCTGATGTCCTTGAGGTTTTCCAACATGTGCATAGTATCATGAACGTAGCAGTCTAGGCCTTCAACACTGTTTTTTTTTTTTTTTTTTTGTTTGTTTGTTTTTTAAAGTGCAACTGACCACCTAATTTTCAAATGCCCTCCCAAGAAGCGTGGCCAACTCTTACCTGCCCCAAAGTTGTATGCTACTAATGTTTCCTTTTCCAGTAACCCCATCTTGTAAGGGAAGGGATCCTGTTTTGGCTCATTGGAGCGGAGTTGCAGTGATCCCTTCCACTGCCTGGTACCTCTGCAATGTGTGATCTGGCCCCAATCTGCCCCCGCACTAGCATGTTTTGTGAGGTCATTATATAGATATCACGGGGGCATGCTCCATAGACATGGACCTTGTTGGTTAAGTAGTGGCCTTGGTTTGTTCTGAATGACCATCTAAACTATGTAAAAATCAACTGTAAAAATGGCCCCATTCATGTCTGTGGAGTGTGCCTCTGTGATCTCCATGTAATGACCTCACAAAACGTGCTAGCATGGGGGCGGATCACACATTTTTGAGGTACCCTGAAGTGGAAGTGATCGGTGCGGTTCAGCTCCATGGTGCCAAAATACGAGCCCTTCCCTTACAAGATGGGGGCAACTAGAAAAATTAATAGCACACAACTTTGGGGCAGGTAAGGGTTTGTCATGCTTCTTGGGGTTAGCAGCTGAATAGTTACTCTTTAAAAGGAAATCAATACATTTGTTTAGGTTATTTATTAAGGAGTCCATTCCAGAAAGAATTGGCTGGCCTGGAGAATTTGTGAGACTTCTATGTACTTTTAGCAGTAAATAGAATGTAGGCGTGCGTGGAGAGTCTGCCCAAATAAAACAAAACTCATCTTCTGTAATTGAATCATTTGCTTTGGCTTTTCTACATGCTTATTTTGTTTTGAAGACTGGGGTGGGGTCTGCTGGCAGAGGTCTGTAATTGGATCTGCTCTTTGGTCATGCACACCCCGACTACTTTCTTCAGTACTGAGCCATTTACATTTTGTAGCTCCTCCAGTGCTTTTAATTCATTTGCCATTAGATCTGTGCAGTGAAACTCAGCCTTCATATTAAAAACCTGTGTCTGCACATGCTGTTTTTTCAAAGTCTTTCACAATGTTGTCAGTAGTCATGCAACAAAATTTATTTATTTAGTTTTTGTTTACCGGGTAAGTACACTAGACAAGTTTTATGCCTATTTTCAGGAACGACCCGGGAGAGTACAAAAGGGTACAACAGGTACATTGATACAGTAATTGGTTCAGACGAATACATTCAGGTACAAAAACAGAAGAAAAGATAATTTTTACAGTTTTTACATTTACGTGGAAGGTACACCCAGATACAGTGCTGGGGCAAGGTATAAGTTAGAGATAAATTCAATGACCAACAGGGCTGGTGAGGATTATGAGCATAGTAACATCATAGCGTCGGTCAAGCAAGGGAGGGATTTGGGCGAGGACATAGCGCCAAAGTGGTGGCGCCAGAGCAGGAGAGAAGAAGCCGGCACCAGTGGACACCGGGAGGCTAAGGAGGCTTAGGACATTCACAGCGAGAAGCCACCTTAAGATGATCCCACAGGAGGTCCGGAAACTCTTGTGAGAGGAGGCAGTACGGACTCTTTCAGGAAAGGAGTTCCAGAGCCTGGGGCCATGGACAGCAAACTCCAGTCCCCATGTTGGTGCGGAGTAGGTACACTTAGTAGGCGGGGCCTTGGGATCTAAGCAGGTAGGGAGAGGTCAGCAGGAGCAAGAAACCGGGCCAGTTCCGGAGGGTGCGGAGCTAAGTGCTTTACTCACGAGGCACCCAGTGCTAAAGTTAAGGTGATTGAGCGGGGATAACCAGCCAAGCTTCTAGAGAGCTGCAGTGATGGGTGAGGCGAGGCGGCCAGGGCAAAGCGACAGATGTTGTTGTGTCGTTGTGCTCCACTTGCTTAGGAGGTCTTAGAAGTATGAGCAAATATGAGGGAGCCGTAGCTGAGGGAGGAAGTAGTACTCCCTGGCAAGAGCTAAGCGAGCTGCTGGAGTGAGGTTGAACCGAGCTCTGTAGGCCATCCCCAGTTTGCGGTTTACCCCACTGCAGGCATTATGGATATGACTACCAAGGTCCAATTGGGGATCAAGCGTCACTCCAAGATATTTGAGGGAGGTCACGGTAGGGAGAGGGGAGCCATCTTCGTAGTTGATATGTAGGGGAGTTGAAGAGGCTCGTATTTTGGCAGAGGAACCGAAGAGCATAGCCTGGGTTTTGTTTTGATTTAGGACCAATTTATGGTTGAGAGCCATGCCTGGATGTTCAGAGGTCTTCAGATAAGTGGCGGTTTAGTGTGGCTGTATCACAGGAGTGGGCCAGGAGAACCAGGTCATCCGCATACATGATGACACGGCAGCTGGAGACCACATCAGGAGATTGTTGATGAACAGGGGAAAGAGTAGGGGACCCAGCACAGAGCCCTGAGGACACCAGAGGTGACAGGCGGGGGCAGAGAGGACTTTATTGAATTTAGTTAGTTGTTTTCTGCCATATAGGTAGAGACCCAGTTTAGAGCGGTGGGGGACAAACCAAGGGACCTCATCTGCAGGGCAAGCAGGTCGTGGTCAACGAGGTCGAACGCCTTGGATAAGTCAATAGATACCACACCTGAGAGTTTTCCCTGATCCATAGCAGCTCTGATGCTGGAAGAGACTGAGATGAGAGCCGTGGAAGTGCTGTGCCCAATGTAGACCTGGATTTAAAATCTTTCTTTCTTAGCTAATTAAATTCACTACTATCACTTATACATCTAATATTTATCCCATTACTCTGACCTTCAGCAACATGTGAACTGAAATAATTTTCATTTTCGAAAAGCAATGAGTTAACGGAGAAGACTACTGTATATTTCTGATTTGGATATGTTTGATGTATTTATTATACATTACATCAGTTACTATACATATGTCAATAAGAGATCAGTCATTCCTGCTGTTGCAACACATATCTAGAGTCTGAGGCTATGACACAAGGTAGTAAAACGTCAAAGGCCTCCATTTACATGCAGATGGGTCACTTGTAGTACAGCCTCTCCCATTCCCTGATGTCACTGCAGCAACGGTGCAGAAGAACACATAAGGGTATCAGTGCTGTCTGTTCTGACTTTAGTTTGTTTGCAATGGCTTAAGACAGTTCTGTCAAGCAACTCACACAGGGAGTAGTTCTTGTAGCCTTAATAATGCATGTGTAGAGCAAATAATTCTTCTAATAGTATTTCATTCACAGGAAACCAAATGTTTCTTTGTACTGCACATTTCTCTCTGTGAGACAGTTGCAACATGTTGTAGAGAGAAGTAGAAATAATGAATCAGTTAATCGGACAATCAAGCAGTCAATGATTCAATCAGTATTGCACCAGGTGAACACCCTTGAGAAGATTCATTTACAAGGTAGGCCTGAGCAGTTTCTCAAAGGATCACACAAGAATGAATTCTGCCTTTGCACAAATTATACACCCCCCCCCCTTCAGCAGCCTGAAAGTGGAGAGCTAGATCACTGACTTTATAAAGTGTATTGTTTTACATTTCAGATGCTCCTTACATCTGGGTTTCTGACTGGAAATACCAAGACGCAAAATGCATATGACATGGAAGGAATGGGGAATGAGCTAAGCAAATATAGAGCACTGCAAACACTGAGACTGATTAGTTTCTTTACCTACAACAGCTGAAGTGTAGCATCTGATTTGTGAGAGACATCCTACTTCAAATGCTGGCGTTACAAAGGTGTTTTCAGTACCTTCAAAGTGAAGTGCTGTAGCTCTTGCATCACTGCTAATGATTTACAATGGGGGCACTTTTAAAGTCATGGACCTGAGAGGCCATCACAGTTCCCAAGCAGGTTAGAGAGTAAGGGACTTTAGTAGGATTTGAACCAGAGTTTCCCAGTTCTTGTGCATGTGCTTTAACCACTAGATTACCCTTCTTCCATATGCTGCTGCTGAAGTCCTGGTAACCTATTCCTTGTTATAGTTGAACTCTTTATTGCCTTGCATCAGCCATCCAGTCACTGACTGCTTAGTTACAAAAGGAAAAATGGCAATTTTGCAAGATTGTGTCTCACTGCTGGTGTCACTCAAAACAGAGAATGCTAACACACACAGAACATAATTCAACAGCTATCATACTAACATACTAAAATGTCAGCAGAGTAGGCCTAACGGTCTTTCGCGTCTGCTCGTTTGGTCAGCCCCCACCCTGGGAGCTGACCTTGCTACCCCCCTCGCCTTCCCTGGCTTCTCCCTTCCCAGTTCCGGATATTCTCTCTGCATTGGATTTTGCTTCCAGAACCCTTCTCCTGTACCTGTCCCACCCCCTCTTGAACCCCTCCACCGTCTCTGCCTCCACCAGCCCCCTAGGCAGTGCATTCCATGGCTCCACCACCCTCTCAGTGAAGTAGCACCTCCTCCTTTCTCCCCTGAATCTTCCCTCCCCTCCAGCTTCCACCCGTGCCTTCTAGTGGCCCCCTCCTCCTCCTCCTCCTTACTTCGAAGCACCCTGACTGTATAATACCACATAAGACTGTTGTTGTACCCAGAGTCATTTATTGAATAAACTGTTTTTGCTAACAAAAACATTAACACAACACATACAGGCATTTCCTTATAGGCATACTGCATATACACATATCAGATCAGTGCTGCATCACACTCATATGGTCCTAGTCCCTATTAGACCTGCACTTCAGGATGTGCACAACACTTACAGGGTTCCTCCATTACTCAAGTGGGGAACCAAACATTGTGGGTTCTGTTTACTGGTGGAACAGCATTTCGTGCAGCACCATTATCTGTTGCTTGGATGACATCCTCCTCCAGCAGCATTGATGGTAAAATGGAGGACAAACACATTGATAACTTCTGGGGGCTGTATTGTTTTATTTATAATCTAGATTTGGACAACAGTAGGACTGCTGGCAACTGGAGGAGGCACACAACAGTTACACATAAGGAGTTGGGAAAACATGGGTGTGAAACTATGGGAGACTCAAGTATTTCAAGATTCGATATGTCATTTGTATCTGGTCCCAAAGAGGAGCTTGTAGAGCAGGTTAGATTACCTTCTGCATGCTCTGTTGCCATGAGGTGCAGTTTCAATTAAATCCTTCTGCGTCGCCCTCACTTCCTGTTTTCTTCTTTTTCCTTGCTTTCTTTGGTATTGTCATTTTCTTGACCTGAGATTGCCTTGTACCTTGAAGAAAAAAAGTGATGATATATTCTGGTTCTGTTCCTCTTCTACAGAGCTATCACTGCTTGTAGCTTCGGAGATATGTTCCTCTACCTCTGTATTGTCCCCAGCTGTGGTAGTGCTTTTTTCCTCTTTGACTGCTAGAGGAGTGAGCTCTTCGTGCCCAAATAAACATCTGCCCTTCCAAACAATCATTATCGCTTTCTAATTTATGTTGTTTCAGTTTAATTAGTTCATTCTCATGCTTCTCTGTTTTTTTTTCTTTAACTGGGCATCCAGTTTGGTAAATTTGTATTTTATCAACAAGTGCAGAAAGTGACTTATTGGTTGAAGCTATTTCTTTCATAATGGCTTGGTGCTTTTCAGTATTAGAGGCAGGTGAATATTAAGGCACATTATGCAGCCGCTGCTTCCCATGCTTTCCTCTGTGGAAAGTCCTCCTGACCACCTGAAGGTATTTTAGTTATTCTTACTCCAAGGGTTTGCCCATGTCCAGTGTATTGCTCTAATGTTATCACACTGTAAGTTAATTAATGAAAATGCAGTTTTTCTAATTTGGCAAACAGTTTTAGTTCAGATTCTGTCTCCTGGCTTCATCCTGCTGTATTTCCTAATTTTGTTTTTGCTATCATTTTCTTTTAGCCAAGCTATCAATACTTGCTAGACATGCTGGTTTAGAAAAATCATTTGAATTTACCTTGGTGCTGAGGCTACTAGTTCTGGTACTCATTGCAGGTATGTTAAATGTCCACAGCTTTCGTTTTAAACCGTTTGTGTTCACAGCGCATATTGTTTGCTTGGTGCTGTATTCACCACTCCCACCGACGCTGGCCTCAGTGGGCACCTGCCATCGCCTAATACAGGCAATTAGAACATCCAAGGGCAAGTAGAAACTCGTGTTGTAATGCAGGGAGTGGGATGCTGCTTTGGGCTGACCACCCCGTATACCAACAGTAGTCTCATGTTAACACAAAGCATGGTTAGCTGTGGCACTCTGCCCTTAATCAGGCAAAGTAGTCAAAATTCCAGAATAAAGTTTTTTAACGTTAACCAAAATAATAAATACCTGACATGGGTCTCATGGTATCACTGTACCAGCTCCCCAGTGCTTCGACTCAGTCTTCCACAGGGGTGGAACTTGATAAGAGGACTAATCATTTTATAGTGCACAATCAACAGGTGAGTTCAGTAACAGTCATTGTTGCTCATTTCAAAAAAAGTGCAATTCAGTTAAAATGAAAATTCATGAATTTCCTCACTTTTACAGTAGGTGGCGCTGCAGACATTTTTTCTGTGCTCTGTTGTGCCATCTCTGTGTGTGTGTGTGTGTGTATATATATATATATATATATATATATATATATACGTGACATGTCATTTTGCATGTAGATATACAAGTGTTAAGCTTACTACTTTGACCAATTACTTTATCACACATTCTATGTTTAGAAATATTCAAACATGAAATTAAAAGTAAAAGAAAGGAACAGTGTCCAAAGCCTCCTGATAAGCCAGGACACCCATTTATACAGTTCATGGCAACACTCAAGAGTATGAAGGGACCTTCTTAAGTAGGACCTCCATGTAAGTAAGTTCCAGAAAAGATCCCAGAGGTTCAGACAGGAAATTTGAGAGAGAGAAATTCAAAACCTAAAGAAATGAAAAAACAAAAGAGCAGTCAAACATTTCAACTTCTTCTCCACAATTTAGTACATTTAATTTTCAGTACCATTTTTCTTTCTATTTTCTTTTCAAAAAAGGCTTGAGGTCCCATTTATCGTTCAAGTCTTGTGGCTTTACACCTTTGAACTTATAGATCCACTGGCTCTCACGTTGTAGGAGCAGATTTGATCTGTCCCCTCATTTTTAAATGGTGGCACCCATTCTAAGCCCACAAATCTGAGATTATCTGGTATTGAATTGTGCTTAAGGGAAAAATGTAAATAGAGAGGTGTGTCCTGCCTGCAGTTTATTATTGAACAGACATGATCCTATATTCTTCGCTTTAGTGGCCTCACTGTTTTCCCAACATAAACCAAACCGCACTCACACCAAAGTACATAAGCCACATATGTGGTGTCACGTGTTACTAGTTCCCGTATCTCAGTATCCAGATTATCAATTTTTTGGTGCTGGAACTATTTAGTGTTGTTACAGTATCTATCAATATTACATCTTGTACTCTTGTAAAATCCAGCAGGTCTATTTGGCAACCAAGTGTCCTGCATTACTTCTTTCTTTTTAACCCTGCTGTGGACCAGTCTGTCCTGAGATATTTTTTGCTGTATTAAAATTTACCTGGGGTCTTCTTTCCATTGCTGTGCTAACTACTGAGTCGCTTTGTAGTATAGGCCAGTTTCTGAATATTATGTTACCTACAACGTGGTTATATTCTGTAACAAAAGTGCAAGGCTGCACCTGATCCATGTTCGTGTTTCTTTCCTGCAACAAGGTCTCCCTCTCTATATCGGCTACTTTCTCTTTTGAGTCAATAAGTTTAGCCATATTGTAGTCCCTTTCCCTGAACCTCTGTATTAGTTCATCTGCCTGCCTATCAGATCCATCATCTGTACTGCAGTTTCTGCGTAAACACAGTAGTTGTCTATAAGGGATTGAATCCCAGTTAACTTAGAGGCACTTTTGCCTGGAGGAGTTTGTGGTTGTGGGTTTCCTGCAACACTGAGTCTCTGCTGTGTGTTCCACAGCATTAGCAGAGAGTGTTATATCCTGAAAATTTGTTGTTACAGCATGTGATGTGTGAGTAAATCTCAAATTTAACCCATTTACATTGAGCCACTGTATAAATTCTAGGATTTTCCCCCTTTCCCCGTCCCATGCACAAAGAACGTCGTCAATAAAACGGTACCATTTTCTTATGTGTGGGTGAAATGGATTGATATTTTTTTTTTTTTTTTTTTATACTCAGGTTTATTAACATCAAATGGGTACAAATTCATTCATCTCCATCAGACTTTTCAATCCATTGATTTAGATACCATCTAGTTTACAGTGCTGTAATTAATTACATCTTTTCAATATTGTTTTCCTTAGTTCTAATTATTTCATCTTATTACTATGACACTTTTCTCTTTATCGTACAGTGCAAGGTTCAGTGGCTCAAATGTTCATTCAGCCTTCCTAATTTATCTCTACCCTCTCTTAGTCATATCTCCTCCTCCTCCCCTCATAGGCTGTGTCCTGTGTGTATTTCTAAGTGTTTGTCTCTCCAAAAATACCATCTTGTCCACCTTCTTATGTATATATGTGTTTTATGATTTAACTTAAAAGTCAGTTCCTCCATCTCAGAAATCTTTCACTATATTAACCCAGCTTTGAATTTGTGGCGGGCTAGACTTTCGCCAGGAGCGAGTTATAGTTTTGTGCGCCGCCACAATAAGTATAGCCCACAAGTATAGGGCATCAGGGGAACCCAGACCAGGAGGGGGGACACCCAGGACCAGCTCCGCGAAACCCAAAGCATGTGTTATCAAGAAGACCTCTTTTAGGGCATTTCTAATCCTTTCCCAATAGTCTGTTAACTTTGGGCAGTCCCAAAAAACATGTGTATGCGTCGTCTCCTTTTCCCTGCATTGTCTCCAACATTCTGGGGATTGCTCTGGGTTTCTTTTGTGTAGGGCAGCAGGAGTGAGAAAAAATCTTGTTTTAATTTTCCATTCAAACTCCTGCCAATAAGGTGAGCTTGTGGTTTTGGTAGTGACTTGAAAGCTGTGGTCCAGTCATCCTCCCCATGACTAGTCCAGCCTCCTCCTCCCATCTAGCTTTAATTTTATTTAAGGGTCTTTTTGATCTTTGAAATTGCTTTGTAAATATTTGAAATGTGGCCCTTCTGAATTCGCCCTGCTTGTATTTCCTGGACACAATTGCAGCTGGAGCTGCCCTAAGTGAAGTATGGTCTGAGCCCTGACAGTGTATTATGTAGGCCCTAATTTGCAAAAATCTGAAGTGCTCCGACCTCCTCAGCTTATAGGTCTCTCTGAGTGCTGCAAAGGTCAAAACTTGGTCTTCCTGTATTAGCTGTTCTGGATATATTAGGCCCAGCCTCTCCCATGTTCTGAAGCCATTATCCAGCTTTGCTGGGAGGAAGTCAGGGGCCCATGCTATTCTAACCAAGGGCCAGGTGGAGCATGTCAATTTATATTTCTGCCAGATCCTGTGGGTGGCTGCTATAGTGTTCCTGACTGCCATAAGTGGGTGTACGGGTGAGGATAGCTTGTTTTTGGGGAGTAGGGTTCTGACGTCCAGTGGGGTCTCTCCCTCTGTCTCTCCCAGTTCTCTTGTCTTCCAATTAGAGGCACACGAGGGAGTAGTCCAGGCCAGGGCTGCCTTTAGTTGAGCTGCTAAATAGTAATCTTCTAAGTCTGGTAATGACCTTCCCCCTCCCCTTCTATGCACCTGCATTATTTTGAAATTAATCCTAGGTTTTTTGCTATTCCAGATAAAGTTAGTTATTAGTTTGTGTCATTTGATGAATTGTGTCTTCCCTGTATATACAGGAAGGCATTGAACTAGATAAAGGAATCCAGGAAGGACATTCATTGTAATTATTTGAATTCTGGAGTGCATTGGGAGATTAATTAGGGACCATCTCTCAAAATCCTTTTTAAGCTGTTCTACTAGAGGTTTATAATTGGCCTCAAGGAGCTTAGAAGGATGCCTAGTTATCACCGTGCCCAGGTATTTCATCTTCTCAGCATTCCATTTTAATAGGAGCGCTCGAGAGACCTCCTGCGATGGTGCGTAGTGAAAACATAACACCTCCGTCTTATTTTTGTTCAGGGAATACCCAGAGTGTCTCCCAAACTCCTCCAGGATCGACCATACCCCAGGAATGGATGTCTCAGGGTCTGCCAGTGTCAAGAGCACGTCGTCCGCATACAGGGAGATTCTCCTCTCCATCCCCCCTACTTCAATACCCGTTATATTTTGTGACTGACGTATGGCCTCTGCCAAAGGCTCTATGTATAGTGCAAATAAGATTGGGGAAAGAGGGCAGCCTTGCCTGGTTCCCCTACTCAATCTAAACCTCTCTGACAAGCACCCATTCACTCGAATGTAGGCCTGTGGGCCAGTATACAATGATTTTATGCTGTTTATAAATGGTTGGGGAAAGGCCACGATCTCTAGTACCTGGAGAAGAAAGCTCCAGGAGACTTTATCGAAAGCCTTCTCCGTGTCAAGGCTCATAAGACATGCTGGGGCCCGTGCTCTGTGTATTGAATCAATGGTGTCTAAGGTGGTCCGGACACTGTCTGCCGCTGCCCAGGGACAAAACCTGTTTGATCCATGTTAAGCAAAAGCGGTAGGTGAGAATTTAATCTAGAGGCTATGATTGAAGTTAGTATTTTGTAGTCAGTGTTAGGAGAGAAATGGGTCTGTAAGATTCACATTTAGATGGATCCTTATTTTCCTTGTGGATTAGGAGATGGTAGCATATTGCCATGAGGTGGGATGGGAGCACCATCCTTCCAAATAACTGAATAAACCTCTTGGAGGAGAGGGGACACCTCTTTTTTGAAAACTTTATAGAATTCTGCATTAAAGCCATCAGGCCCTGGACATTTACCTGACTTCAGTTCTTTAATTGTATTTAGAATTTCGGTTTGGGTGATTGGTCTAGTCAAGGAGAGGGCCCGCCTCCTGTGTCAATATGGGAAGGGAAAGAGGAGCCAGAAACCTCTGTCTTTCTGTAGGGGATGTTTCCTCTGGAGCCTGATAGAGTCTGGAGAAGCATGCTACAAAGGCCTCTGAGATGTCTGTCAGTTTAGTGCCTAATTTATTTGTAGCTGGGGAAACTATTTTAGTGATGGCTGTATTTGCCTGTTGTCTCCTCAGTCTAAAGGCTAGCAATTTTGTAGCCCTTGGGCCTCCTTCATAGAACTTCTGTCTTAGAAAATGTAGAGCCTTCTCCATCTCTGCCCTTTGTATATCTTCCCCCCTCCTTCCTTTTTATTTTTATCTCTTGATCTCTGTGTTTGTCCCACCTAAGCTTTTGAGCTTCCTCCAAACTTTTAATTTGTAGCATAAGGTCTTGCTGCTTTTGTTTAGTTTCCCTCTTCCTTGCCGCTGCAATGGCTATCAATCTTCCCCTAGTCGTAGCTTTGATGGTATCCCAGACTATTTGTGGGGTGGCCCCCTCTCTATTATTTTCCTGCAGTGATCTAGCAATATGCTGCTTGATATCTTGTACTACATTTTTATCTTGTAGGAGGGAACAATTCAGCCTCCAATGTGTGTGTTTTGTTTTTTTTTGGGAATAGAGAAATCCATTTCCACGAAAATTGGATTATGGTCAGAAATTATAGAGGTTCCCAACCACATTTCCTGGAATTCCGTTAAGTTCTGCGAAAAAGTGAAAAAAGTGTCTAGTCTGGAAAAAACCTTGAATCTGGGGGAGTAACATGTATATTCCCGGACCTTAGGATACTTCTCCCTCCAAATATCCTTTAGCCCCCCCTGTTCCAGTATCTTTCTAACAGAGCTGGCCTTTTTGATATCCGCTGTTGGAATCTGGGAGGTGGTATCCAGCGCTCTGTTAAAAACTAAATTCCAGTCCCCTCCCTTGACTAATATCCCCTTTGCCTTCTCTACAATTAGTTGAATAAGTGAGGAGTAAAAAGAAACTGGTGATCCAGGTGGGACATATACATTTGCAAACGTGACTGTAATGTCTTGAACTCTACCTATAGCTATAATGTATCTGGCACCCTGGCCCTCTAGCACCTCCTGCACCTCGAAGGGAAGAGATGCCGCACATAAAATCGCAACCCCTCTCTTCCTGCCTTTCTGAAGGGAAGAGTGAAACACCTGGGGGAATCTCCTGGACTTCAGTTTCAATGTTTCTGATGGGGTAAGGTGTGTTTCCTGGAGAAAATTTACCCCACAGTCCTGGAGTGTTAGGTATTTCAACAGTTTCCTTCTTTTTATCGGGCTTGTGCAGCCATTTATATTAAATGATAGTATTTTCGTTAACTGTTTATCCATGTGGCTTTTTACTATTTTGCCACCTTACCTTGCACTGTATATACCGTTTTACCAAGCTATGTCTGATATTTTTTGGAAGATTAAAAAAACTGTTACCCACATAATTATCAAATACAATCAGAAAACAAACTTGTGAACGTCGTAACCAAGTAAACTCAACCTTTATCGTTAACCTCTTTCCTGGAAACGGAACAATATTAAAACATTTCAGAGGGGAGTGAACAAATTCTGCTTATCAGTTTTGGAATTTTGTTGACTTCCTAGGCTTAGCTGGTTGTCTTGCAGCCTGTACGTATAAGCCTCTAGTGCTGTTATCAGGGGACTCCAAAACAGAAAGAGAAACCCCATTAGTCTCAGAGAAAACTCTCTTTTAGGACATCGTACAGGACCGGATCTACATTCGGCAGCTATGCCCAAACCCCCCCCGACTCTTGAGATTAAAATATTTTATACAGGTATTAAAGCCATTTCTTCATGCTGTGATTTAGTTTAATCCATCTTCCCCTTCTAAGTCCGGACCCAACATGGGCTTGAGTTCTATAATCCCTAGACCTGGGCATATCATCTGTTACTCTGGGGCTATCTCCTGTCTCCTGCAGTGATAAACAGGTTCGAGTTCCCAGCGTATCTCGGCAGACATTTATGAGGATGAACCATGGTCAACCGATCTACCTTCTGCCTTTTCAGGCAATCCTAGTTTACACGATGAGGTCTGGGGGCTCCCCTGTGCTCGGGGACAATTTTCCAGTTCTATCTCACAGGTCCCCTCTCAGGTAGATCCCGCCAGTACCATCCAGCTTAGTGGACAACAGAATCGTGATCCCTTTGGCCCTTGTCCCCAGGCTCAGCCCCCTCCGGTTTCATAACCCTCCCCATCCCCTCCAGAAAGACCACAGAACCCACAACCCCTCCGCAGACCCCAATATCCACCTCCTCCTCCCACCAACCTTGTATGTTTAAATATCATTTCCTCTAATTGAATGTTACAATTCTGAAAAGGTTAGCATGAGTACAGTTATAAACTGCTCAAACAAACTTGTCCTGAGTCCGCCAAAAGTGAGTCCAGGCCCCACAGTTCAGGATCGGGGGATAAGCTCAGCTAGGTTATGTGTGAAAAAAGAAAGAAGCCGCCGACTCAATCGGCATTACCGCCTGGATAAACTTCAAGTTGAGTCTGCTGTCTCCGCCCGGGCAGGGTTCGGTTCTTCTCTCAGGTGCTGTGCTTTCTTGTTTATTTTGGAGGAGTCGCCGTATTTTCGAAGTAATGAGGAAATGTCCGAACGAAAGTCCGAGGCGGGAATCTTCTTCAAAGAGCCCAGAAGGGTCGCTCCTTTCTGTGCCACCAGCCATGCTGACGCAATTAGGTCTTTCTCGAGCTTCTCTTTATACAGCGCCGGTATAGGTATCAATAGAGATTCCAGGTATTGTGAGGCTGCGAGCAAAACAGGGAAAATCTTCGTGCCTTTATCCGTTGCAACCTTCAGTCGACGGAAACAGGACCTGGGCCTTGATGGACTTAGCCCGTAAAAGTTTTACTATAGGCCAGAGGACCCGCCGGACTCTGGACTGAAGCCGTGTGATCGTTGTCTAAAGCAACTCTCTGGCCACGATAAGTAAGAGGACCCTGTTGCCACGTGGTTCGAAGTATTTTTTCTTTGGTTTTATAGTATGTAAAGCGGGCAATCAGTGGCCTTGGTCGAGCATTAGGATCTCGGGGCTTCGGAGCCAGGGAACGATGAGCACGATCCAACGATAAATCCAAGTCTTCAGGAAGGTTTAACATCTCTTTTAGCAAGTTCTTTAGAAAGGCACCGGTGTCTGCGTATTTGTCCTCTGCCGCTTCCGGGATCCCATAAACTCGTACATTCTGGCGTCTGGATCTCCCTTTCAAGTCATCAGTCTTTAGAGTCAGCTCCCTGTCCCTAGCCAGCAAATATAGCAGCAAACGATCATGTCTATCTGATTGTTCTGAGGTTTGAGTAAGGGCCAGCTCTAGTTGCTCCGTCTTATGATCGATATTATTTAGCTCTGATCGTATATCTGAAAGCTTTTTATCTATGTTTTGGACTGTTTGTGCCATCTGCATAATTGTTTTTACGAGTTCTTCTGACAGGCCTGTACCTTGCTGCTCGAGTATATGGGGGCCTTTCTCTGCTGATCGAGTCTCTGCCCTCTCCTCTTGTTCTGCATATAGTAATTCTTTTAATTTTTGCACCGGAGTGTTCGGGGGTTTGTTAGCCTTCATTCTAGTACTTTTAGCTGGGGAAGGCATCAGTTGGTTGAATGATGGCTTTGGAATTTGTCGGGTCGGGGTAGGAGCCGCTGAGCTAAGCCGCCATAGATCCGATGACGTCACCGGAAGTCCAAAATGGATTGATATCTTCATTCAGTACTATCTCTTTCTCCCAGTAACCCAGGAAAAGATTAGCATAGCTTGGTGCCATTGCTGTTCCACACCGCTGTTGGAAAAATTGTCCCCCAAATTCAGAGTAATTGTGTCAATACATATTCAGTAGCTTCTAAAATAAATTCCTTTGGTGTTTTTGCTGTACTGGCCAAATTTTCCAGCCAATCTTTAATT
Source organism: Neoceratodus forsteri (assembly GCA_016271365.2). Classification (NCBI taxonomy): domain Eukaryota; kingdom Metazoa; phylum Chordata; order Ceratodontiformes; family Ceratodontidae; genus Neoceratodus; species Neoceratodus forsteri. The sequence goes on along the minus strand of CM028134.1, from coordinate 590,656,262 downwards.
GCTGCTATGCCTTACTGATGTATTGAGGTGTATAATATTTCTACATCCACCCCTATCCATATGTAGTTCTCCTCCCACCTGAAATCTTTCTTTTTTTTTTTTTTTAAGGAGTTCTGTGCTATCCTTAATATAGGCACTTAGTTTAGAGACGTCATACTGCAGAAAAAAAAACAATTTCCCAAGATTTTGTGTTATAGAGTTACATTTGGACACTGTCTGCCTCCCTGGTGGTTCCTGTTGATTTTTGTGGATCTTGGGGAGTGCTTAAAAGCCTGGTATTACAGGACATTCCAGACAGAGATAATTGTATTCTTTCTCTGTAATATCTCCCTTGTCTAAAGCATTTTTAAGAATCACAAACAATTCTTTCTTGTACCATGTGGTTGGATAACAGCACATTTTAACATAGTTTGTTTCATTATTCAATAGGTCTAGCACCATTCTTTCATATTTTTCAACTTTTAGAATAACAGTTACTCTCAGATCTTCTAAAACTTCTTCAATTTTTGCTGTGGTTGAACTGTTTGGGGGAAGCATTGTTATCCAAAATATCTCTTACTTGGCTGCTAACAGTCTTTTCAAATGACTGTATTGCCATATTGTAAATACTAGGGCAGAAAGTGGACTTGGCTGTAAATTTTGTTTGCCTAAGTTTCAGCATATGTTGTTTAGCCTGTAACATACTGTTACCCGTTGGTGCCTCCTGGGAGGTCACAAGGTCATGCTCAGTTACGTTTTCAGGCCAAAGACTTTCTAATGCTTCCTACGAGGGCACACAGGGGCAGAAAAGATGGGCTTCATAAATCATTCCTATGTCAAGGATCCTCATCTCCTGTGAGTATTGGTCCAGTTTAGAGTTTGTTTCAAAATCTGTGACCCTGTCTGGTACTTGTACAAAGCATCTTGCAGTCTGGCAAACCTAATCTTATATAAGCAGCTAAATAATGTCTGTACTAGGTCAACATGATGGCCAAGGTCAACTACGCTGCTGCAAATTTTCAAAAGTATTTGAACAATTCAACCAAATTCGTTAGGGTTGTTCATTACTTCTTTGACCTGTTTTACACCAGAAAAGCTGCAACTCCTCTATACCATAACCAGACCATTTTCCTGGTCTTCTGCCCTCCCACATGGACACACAGGTGGGGCCCCTGAACACTCACCTACAATATCGCTTTGGGGGAGCCAACTGTTTGCCCATGAAGCCATATTTCAGGTAGGTGTTTATGAGACCCACTAACTGTACGTGTCCATGAAGGGGAGGGGCGGTGGTATCCAAGATACCTCCCAAGTTTGATGCCATTCTGCAGGACAGTGCAAAAGCTATGGCTAGTAATCTGGTGTAAGGAAATAATTTCTAAATCCACACACATGCACCGTATGTCCATATCTCGACTTACTTACTATCACAAAGGCTTTATGCATAGCCAGTAGCCAGAAGTGGTGGTGAGTGGTGGGTGTCAGGTGCCATCTCTGTGCCATGCTGAAGGAGAGGTTGGAACGCTTATATGGGGATTGGTGGTCCACCAGAATACCACGTTTCAGGAGACAGTTACAGTCATGACACAAGGATGGCACAGGGGCACCAGATTATCAGGGCTTATTATGGTGCTGCCCAGCGCTGGGATCTAGCTGAGGGGGGGCACTAGACTACCAGGACTTATGGTGATCATTTAATGGCACTAGGATTCAGCCGGGGGGGGGGCACCACCATGTAAGTGACTGGCAATAGGTTTGTGGAGGAATTAATTAGCACGACATTAACGTTTGGCTAATGCCTCCACAAACCTTAAAATATGCCAGACCGCCTGTATGCAAGGTGCATTCAGGTAAGCTACACAGGTACCTGGTATGCTTTGGCGATGACAAGCTTATGGGTTACTAACTCACTAACTAGGCCTTGCACTATGGACCTTTTAGTGAGCCCCTGCTTCCTAGGCACAAACCAAGGTTAGCGAGGCAGTAACATAGACTTTGACGGCAGATAAGGACCACTTGGCCCACCCAGTCTGCCCATATCCCTACCTACTGGATAAGCTGCAGATTCTAGTTAACCAACAGCCTATTTCCTGCAACCCCCCACTATAATTGCCTTATGTCTGTCCCATGCATGTTTGAATTCCTCCACTGTTTTAGACCCCACAACCTCTCCAGGAAGGCGGTTCCATGCATCCACCACTCTCTCCGTGAAAAAGAATTTCCTCACATTACCCCTGAGCCGTCCCCCCTCTAACTTTAAATTGTGCCCCCTTGTTCTTACACATCTCTTTTTCTGAAAGATGCTACCCTCCTGGACTTTGTTGATTCCCTTGAGGTACTTAAAAGTTTCTATCATGTCCCCCTGTCCCTCCGTTCATCAAGGGTATACATATTAAGCTCTCTGTCTCTCTTCATATGGTTTCTGATGTAGACCCTGAACCATTTTAGTTGCCCTCCTCTGGACTGCTTCCATCCTGTCTATGTCCTTGCGTAGATGAGGTCTCCAAAACTGCACGCAGTACTCCAGATGGGGTCTCACCAACTGTCTGTATAGAGGGATAACCACTTCCCTTTTTCTACTTGTGATGCCTCTCCCTATGCATCCCAGTATCCCCCTGGCTTTCCCTACTGACTTCTCAGATTGCATACCCACCTTTAGGTCATCTGATATGACTACACCCAGATCCCTTTCCATTATTATTGTTGTTAGTACCTCCCCAGCTCTTGTGTATTCTTCTCCTGGATTTTTATTTCCCGGGTGCATTACTTTGCACTTCTTTGCATTGAATCTGAGTTGCCATATGTCTGACCATTCCTCCAACCTTGCCAAGTCCCTTCTCATCCTTTCTACCCCCCCTTGTGTATCAACTCTGTTAAAGATCTTTGTGTCATCCGCAAAGAGGCATACCTTTCCTTCCAGACCCTCTGCAATGTCACCTATAAAGACGTTAAAGAGGACTGGACCCAGTACTGAGCCTTGAGGTACTCCACTAGTAACCCCCTTCTTCAGAATGTGTTCCATTCACTATTACCCTCTGTGTCCTGTTGTGCAGCCAGTTTTCTACCAGGCTACCACCCTGGGACCCACTCCCAGGCTGGCTAACTTGATTATTAATCTTGTGCGAGACTGTGTCAAATGCCTTGCAAAGTCTAGGTAGGCCATATCCACAGCCCTCCCTGTCTATTACTTTGGTCACCCAGTCAAAGAAATCGATTAGATTTGTCTGACATGACCTTCCTGCTGTGAATCCATGCTGCTTTGGGTCCAGTGCCCCGCTGGCCTCTAGGTACTCAACAATTCTTTCTTTCAGAAATGATTCCATCATTTTCCCCACCACTGAGGTCAAACAGGTCTGTAGTTTCCTGCTTCTGCCTTGCTCCCACTTTTGTGAAGGGGAATCACATCTGCCCTTTTCCAGTCCTCAGGTACCACCCCATCTTCCCATGATTTGTTAAAAAGTGTGGTTAGTGGTGTCACTAGGTCCTCCCTTAGCTCTTTTAGGATTCTAGGGTGAATCCCGTCAGGCCCCATTGCTTTGTCCACCTTGAGTTTTAGAAGTTCTTTCAGTACTCTTTCTTCTTTAAGTGGACTGGTATCAACCCCACTATCCAGAGTGCTTCTACTGTTTGGTTTAGGTAACTCCACCTCCTCTTCCTCTTTTGTGAATACTGAGCAAAAGTATTCATTCATTATCTCTGCCTTTTCACTGTCTCCCTCTGCCCACCTCCCCTCTCCTTTATTAATCTTCCCTATTCCTCCCTTAACCTTTCTATGTTCCCTAATGTACCTATAAAAGGTTTTATCCCCCTTCTTAACTGAGTTGGCTATCTTTTCCTCGGTTTGGGCCTTTGCTTTTCTGACTGCCTTCCCCACTTCTTTCTGTTTAATTGATACAGTTCCTGTCGTGCTCTGTCTGTGATTCCTTATACTTTTGAATGCAGCCTTTTCTCCTTAACCTTCCTGACACTTCTTTTGAGAGCCATAGTGGTTTTTTATTCCGCTTTGTTTTCTTTATTTGTTTCACACAAAGGCTTGTTGCCTCCATGATGGCAGGGTTTTTTTGTCTCCATTGTTCATCCACTCCTCCTTTCTGGCCATTTGCTAATGCATTGCTCAGGTATTCACCCATTTTGCCAAAGTCAGCCCTTCTAAAGTCCAGTATCCTTGTATTTGTATGGCTTGTCTCCATGGGTGTGTTTATTGTGAAGCACACTGTGCAGTGGTCGCTTGTTCCCAGGTGTCTACTGACTTCTAAGTTTGTGATCCTCTCTCCATTTGAGAGTACCAGGTCTAATATTGCTCCCTCCCGAGTGGGTTCCACCACTAGCTGTCGAGGCATGCTCCCTGTAGGGCATCGAGAATGACCCTGCTCTTGGATGTGGCTGCAGTCCATGTTGCCCAGTTAACATCTGGCATATTCAGGTCCCCATCAACAGTATCTCCCTTTTTCAGCCATTTTGAGAATGCCTCTATCATTTTCTTGTCCATTTCTCCCTTGAGACGGGGTCTGTATACAACCCCTGTGCGGATTGTGATGCCATTCCCTGTCTCCAGTGTGACCCAGAGTTCCTCTTGTCCTCCCCCTTTACCTTTTAGTTCTGTTACTGTGATCCCTTCCCTTATGTAGAGAGCTACTCCACCTCCTCTTTTACCCTCCCTGTCCCTTCTGTAGATTGTGTACCCTGGTATGTTGACATCCCAGTCATGGTTCTCCGTGTACCATGTTTCTGTGACTGCCACAATATCCAAGTGTTCCACTTCCATCAGGGCTACTAGCTCTGGAAGCTTGTTTCCCAGACTACGGGCATTGGTACTCATTGCCCTCCATTTAATGTTGGCTTTATCCTTTTTTACCCCATCCCTGCTCTTATTGCCCTTGTCCATTTTTCCATTTACTCCTGTCCTGCCCTCTGTCAAGCTCTGTACCTCAGTGTTTACCCTACTACCTGCCATGCTTTGCGGGGGGGAGGCTTGAACTTTCCTGTTTCCTATCAGCACCTCCCTCCTTGGCTAGTTTAAAAGCTTGCCAAGGAAGCCTTTAAACCAGTCACCTAGGGGCATGTTTCCCTTCCTGGACAGATGCAGACCATCATGCCAGTATAGACCTTCATCTCTCCAGGTGGACCCCCAGTCCCCAATGAAGCCAAAGCCCTGTGCTCTGCAGCAGTTTTGCAACCATTCATTAAACCGCATCATGTGCAGTACCCTAGCCTAACCCCTGCCTTGGACTGGCAGCACCTCTGAGAAGGTTACCGTGCTTGCTACCTGTCTGAGGCCCCTCCCCAACTCCACAGATTCATCCTGCACTGCACTGATCTCATGCCTAGCTAGGTCATTTGTCCCGAGGTGGACAATGATATCTAGTTTTCTCTCCTGTGATGCTGCTTCTGCAATCCTGAGGATTCGCTTCCTGTCCCTCCAAGCCATGGCACCAGGCAGGCACCTTACTTCCCTCTCCTCTCCCTTCTCCAGGTCTACACCCCTAACAATTGAGTCCCCTATCAGAAGCTGTTTCTTTCCCTTGTGTTGTCCCTTGCCACTCTTTTGTGGGTCTCCCTTTGTGGCTGTCCCCAGCATTCTTCTTGGTCTCCAATGAGGATGTCATCATAGAGGAACCTTGATTTGCCAGACCGACATATAATTTGTGTAGAGGTGCAACTCGGGGGCTACGCCTCTGTTCCACCACCCTCACCCTCCCAGAACCTACTGTGGTCCATCTGCTCTTCACACATGGCAACCTCTGAGGCAGTGGTTGTGGAACTGGTGCTCTTTGGGTGGGAGAGTCCTCCTTAGTCCTTGCCAGTTCAGCCTGGAGGTGGGCAGCCTCTCCCTCAGAGCTGACAGTTGCCTGCAAATAGGCAGCAACGAGTTCCAGAATGTTTCCGGAAATTGCTGCCCCACAGCCAGTGCATTGCACCACTTCCACATGTCTCTCTTCCTTATAATATACAATGAGTAATATACAAATTTTTTTTTTGGGTGTGTGTATACTTACGCTTTATGCACTGTGCTGGGTAATTAAGAATATGACAGTTCTGCTCCAAGACCTGTTGAGGAAGTGATGTCAGATCCTTGGCTATAAAGGAAATGCCACGCCTGGGGTGGGTAGGCCACAACCACTGGTGACTGTTAGAAACAATCAATTACACCACTGCTCCACCATCCTGGTGAGTAGTGCCCCTTATAGTAAGTCAACCAACACCACAATGTACTAGACCACTGCTCCTACACAAACCACTCTGCTGAGTCCAGGAATAAAAACAAACTCACTGTTCAGCCAGCAGGACACTTCCAAAATATGGCACAAATATCCTTCCAAATCCTATGTGTCTAGCACAGAAATCAAGCAACTTCAGTTGTATTACAACCCCTCTGGTTATAAAATTACTACACTTTAATGGAATGCTGCAATTCTTAATGCCAATAAGAAACTAATGAAACTTTCTGTAGAAAGTGTAGCTTACCTTCCTAGTCCCCTACAACATTATGTTTTACCAAGTTACCAGTTCCTCAAATGCGTTCTAGTTTGTTCTCTGCAGTATAGCCAATTTCTCAGCTTCCAAAAGGAACAGGCAGGTCCTCTGACTGACTTTACTCTGTGTGGTATGCCTAAACAGAACAGTGATGCAAGCCCCACCCAGAATCAATTGATTGACTAGTGACACCTGTGATGTAAGCAGGCCTTTCAGTGAAGACAATTTGCTATGTCTGCTTCTAATACACACACAAACCCTTTATCTGAAACCAGGGATAAACTCACTGCTTAGCCAGCAGGACACTTCCAAAATATTGCACAAATATCCTTCCAAATCCTATGTATCTACCACAGAAATCAAGCAGCTTCAGTTGTATTACAACCCCTCTGGTTATAAAATTACTACACTTTAATGGAATCCTGCAATTCTTAATGCCAATAAGAAACTAATGAAACTTTCTGTAGAAAGTGTGGCGTACCTTCCTAGTCCCCTACAATATTATGTTTTACCAAGTTACCAGTTCCTCAAGTGCGTTCTAGTTTGTTCTCTGCAGTATAGCCAATTTCTCAGCTTCTAAAAGGAACAGGCAGTAACCCCCATTAGCTCAATGCTCATTTTCTTGATTATCCTGGGTTTAGTGTATGCATGGTGTTAGCCTTTTGCAATAAAGCTGCACTTCTGCACCAGTGGTACATCTCTCCATTTGTGCACCAACCCCTAGCACCCACTGTTACACTGCAGAACCAATTTTAATGAACTGAATTAAATAAAACACTAAAGATTCATTTGGACTTGTACATAAAATGGAACAATGATGTTTAAGATATTGGGGAACAATGGGTAATGTCACCAGTAGGGCTATGGTAGTGTACACATAGCCGTTGCTGGGGGGGGGGGTTTGTATGGTTCGGAAGAACCCCCCTTTTGAAATCTCCCCTTTTTTTCATTATTTGTAAAAAATTTTCAATATTTCTGTTTCTTTGTGACTGCCACAGAGTGCTTATGCACGATGAACCCCAGCACTTTCTCTCTGCATGCGCCCCCATCATCTGCTGTTAATCAGTTTCCTCAGTGCCAGTAAGATGACTGGAGCTGCTTTTGAGTTTTTCATCACTGTCCCCCTATGGCTGGCTGGCCAATTGCAGCTCATGACAGCATCATGAGTGTGACTGGAATAATGCACGGCTGCTGCCCACAATTCACACAGTTAGCTGGCACTCAAGGAAGATGGAGCATGGCGGCAGGCTCAGAGATGACATCTCCAGGAGCGCCAAAAAAGAGTAGAGGACCTAGACTTACAGTTTTACCAGTCACCGGCAGATATATTTTGCTGGCTATAATTGCCAAAAATGTGTCCCTTACTAACTGCATATCAAGGGATAGGCTGTGCAGAACTGGGCAAAGGAGCTTTTCAAGTGGGTGGGCTGAAGATTCAGAAATAAATTACTTAAATCCTCCTCTATACAAAATTCAAAGTTGTCATGTTTCATACATAACTTAAGCAAAAGAGGTACACAGTGGAAAGGCAATGCAAGTGTTTGAAAAGGTCTGGCTGGGATTTACACTGCCACCTCACTAATTGTGCTGTTCAGAGAGGTCTTTGCTGTGGTCCCATTTTTATTGACATTCAGTTCCACTTTTGTCTGTGCTATCTGTGCCAGACACAGTTAAAACAAATATGTTGTGATAAGCATTTTCTCCAGATGATCTCTTGTGTCAATAGAATGGCATTTGTTGCTACAGTTCAGTGTTACGATCATACTCACTATACTTTTGGAAGTATGGTGGGGGGTGGGCATTTAGGAGATGGTAACTTTGCACAGTGAATCCCCGCCACTGTCAAATTACCTTTCCCCTAACTCCCATTGTCATGCCTACCACACTGGAGAATGAAGTGGGGGCAACAAATGTAGTACCCAATACTGAACTAAGAATTATGTTACAGATTTTTTTTTTCCCAAATAGGGTGCTTGGTATAGAAACATAGACAGTGATGGCAGAAAAAGACAGAGTTCCATCCAGTCTGCCCAAGTTCCCTATAATCCCTGGAACCTACCATTTTTTTCCAGGGTACTAACCCTCCCCATCTTCTCTCTATTCTCCTCCTTTTTCCTGTTGCCCCTGGTAACCATTATTCACTTCATTATGGTCCCAGCCCTGCTTGAATCCTCTTGATTGTTTTTGCACCCACCAGTTCAGCTGACGCACTCTTCCAAAGTTCCACCACCCTTTCCATAAAGCAGTACTTCCTCTCATCTCTCCAGAACCTACCTTCTGTTAATTTCCATTTGTGTCCATGTGACCATGAATTGGTACTCAGGCTAAATAGTATCCCGCAGTTCACTCTGTTAATTCCTTTAAGGAACTTGAAGGTCGCTGTCACATCTCCCCTCTCCCTTCTGGTCCCTGAGTACATATTTAGTGCCTTGAGGCGCGCCTCATAGGATCTGCCCTGCTGTCCCTGAATCATTTCAGTTACTCTGTGCTGCACTGTCTCCAATTTATCCTTATTATTTCTGAGATGAGGACTCCAGAGCTGGGCACAGTACTCTAGGTGAGACCACACCAGGGATCTGTAGCGGGGAAGTATTATCTCCTTTCTTCTGCTATCAATATTCCTACTGATACATCCCAGCATCCTGCTAGCCTTGCTATAGGCCATGTTGCACTGACTACTGCTTAAATGGTATATTGAGTTGGGGAGGGTGGGTTTACAGCAAGGAGTAGAGCATTAGTTCTCACACTTTGAGATAGTGAGCCTCCCCGAGCCATGAAAAAGATTTTGAGCCTCCCTCAGATTTGGAAAAAAAATCTTGGACCTCCCCACAGGAAAAAATAAAAATAAAAATCTGCTTTGCACAATACATCAGGAATAAAGTGAAACTAGTAAAGTTGACTGAGTATATTCTATTTTTATTCAACTTATTGCTCTCCACCCCTAACCCAGCACCCCAGGTTATACTTGTCACTCCTTTTTTCTGACTCATGGGTACATGTTACTCTATCTGGAACAACCAACTTAGCCAATTCATATCTCCCACTCTTACCCTGTTGTTAAGCAACTTCTTGTACCCTTACCTCAGGTGACACCTGAAAAAAATGCATCAGATCTCTGTGCCTTTCCCAGTCATTAATTTACATACAAATACCTACTATAGAAATGAGCCTTGACTCAGTGTGCCTTTCCAATGCACTAATTTGCAAATAAATACCTATTGTAGAAACAAGCCTTGACTCAGCAAGCCTTCCCCAGGCATTAATTTACATGTAAATACCCACCTACAAACAAGCTTTGGCTCAATGGGGGCTTCCTGGTCAAATATTTCTGCATAAGTAAAGAACTTCACCTGCAATTATCCAAATTTAATTTGTTTTATTCTTTCGCACAAAACAGCCAAAACTTAAAATTTAAATACTGTTCATTCTCAGACTTGACCGGGCCTCTCCTGGAACAATTTGGGGCCTCTCCCTTGGGAGGCTGGCCTCACCAGTTGAGAACCACTGGAGTAGAGGGAGCTCAGATATGAGTTATATAGGCTTAAAATAAGCCATGAAAGTGCACCACAGAGCATACCATAGCCCATAGTTTCTGAGGGACATACTATGTCTGAGACAATGCCTTAGGTATATTACAGTAACAGCATCTTGCTGCCGTCTGGTACTGAACACATATATGTATTCACTCTGTAGACAGCCAGATGATAATTTTGCTTAGAGCAAGGGGCATAGAAGGTCTCAGATATGACGACTTTAGCTTCAAAATAAGCCCTAAATTCACCACATGGCTTCTGGGGTCCTAGCGACCCTAAGACCCACAGCTTTTTTTAAAGGTTGCAGACTGCATAAAAAGAACCACCCTTGTGAAAATCCTGGCAACGGCCCTGCTAAAAGTATTATTGAGGGCAGGCTTAGCCCACTACAAAGGTGCAGCTGCAATGGTAGAAATCAGCAGTAAACCGATGCACTTTACACCGAGCCTGCATTGACTACCATAAAACAACATTTGCTTCTGTTTGTTCCTGCTGCCGGTATCATCAGCTGCCTGACCCTCCAGTCAGCCATGATGTTGGGTCCACTAGTTGTATGTTCCCACCTAGCCCAGTAAGCAGGGAGGCAGAGGTGGTACCAGAGGCATCTTTTGGGGGCGGGCTTGGGCCACTACAAAGATGCAGCTGCACGAGCGTCTGCCAGTGGAGCAGTTGTACATGTACAACAAAAAGAGGTTTGAATTGCTCAAGGTTAGACTACATTTTTGAACTGAGGGCTGGCACTATGCATGGCTTTTTTGATGAATGTATACTATATGTTACAACATTACATGTTGGAAAGCATATGTCAGGAGGATCTCATGGATCTGATTAATCATGAGTTGAGTAATCACCTGGTTTGTTAACGATTTCTCTGATTCCAGGGACCACTAAACATCAGATGAAGTTCTTTTCAATATAATTGCTTTTATCATGTCTGTAAGGGAATTGAGGTATCCTGTGATAATGAAGGAAGGATACAGCAGCAGACAGTTTGCTATAATTGCTCTTTAGGTATTTTTGCATTCGCTAAACTTTCAGTCGCTATATTGAGTTTCGCTATTGTGCACTTGCTATTTTTTGAAATCACAATTTTTTTTTTTTTGCGATTTTGACATAGAACCGGTTTGGTGTGGCTATAGATCCTATTTGGACAACATCTTGAATCCTAGAGAGAGAGAGAAATGCTCACCATATATACCAACATATAAGCTGAATTTTTTTACCATATTTTTAGGCCACTAGTATACTCCCTCGGCTTAATACGTGGATCAGACAATTATTCAGTTATCCCTAGACTGCACTAATGGCTGCTAATTAACACAAGCACACATATAAATTTTGCTGACAGCCAGCATGTTGTAGCACTTGCCAAAAATGAGTTTAAAGTGAAAATGCAGCTCGTATGATGCAGCTTTTAAGTTGTGGGTGCTTGAACTTATGCTAATTTGGTGGGGGCTCTTGGTTGAGGCCCCTTTTATTGACCTTACCAAAGCCTTCAACACAGTCACTCATAACTTGCATCTCATCCAACTATATAACATTGGGGTATCTACTGTCTCTCTGGGCTAGTTCCGGAGCTACCTCTCCAACAGAGCACAGCAGGTCAAGATCCATGATGTTCTATCTGACCACTGAAATGTCTCCACAGGGGTTCCCCAAGGCTCCATATTAGGCCCCTGCTATTCAGTCTGTTTCTAAATAAGCTCCCTAAAATATGCCAGTACAATATCCTCCTATATGCAGATGATACCATGCTTTACTCTAGTCACTCTGCACCAGAAGCTCTACAAAAAGAGATGCAAGCCGACTTTAGTGCTGTGTAAAAATGGTTCCTTAACTCCAAGCTCTTGCTTAACTACAAAAAAACCAAAATGATCTTATTTGCCTCTCATCAAAATCATTTTAGGTCATGTCACCTCAAAGTAATTAATTACAAACATGAGACGCTTGATATGGTCAATAACTTTAGATATATTGGGGTCTTCCTTGACTGCTCACTCTCCGATAGTTTATACATAGATTACGTCACCAAAGCAGCCAGTGCCAGAATAGACCAACTTTACTGGCACAGACACTGCCTAACAGAGTGTGTAGTCAAACTTGCAGTTAACAGCTCATTGCTGTCAGTCATAGATTATGGTCAGGTAGTTTATGGAGCAGGCACTGACACTGCCCTAAGAAGAATTAAGACTGCATTAAACAAAGCCTGCAGACTTGTGCTGGGTGCAGACTGCTTAACTCGCATGTGTGAGCTCTACTCCAGCACTGGTTGGCTCATCCTGAACAACAAGATCCAGTACCAGGTCTGTTTACTAGCTAAAAAAGCCACTCTTGGTCTTGCACCCCCTGGAGTGCAGAAACTACTTAGCTACTCCACCAACTCCAGACTAACCAGGGGATCCGGCAAAGCTGTCTTTCACATTCTGTTTCACCATACCTCACAAGAGCAAAGATCTTTCTAATACAAGGCCCCCCCTCTGGCTCAATACCCTCGGCACTGAACTAGTCTCCGAACCAAAACTTAGCCCCTTCAAATCCAAACTGCTAATGCACATGGCCTCCCTCAGTAAGTGCGACTGTGCTACTAATGCCTTATGACTCACTGATTACACCTTATGTAACGCTTTCTTCCTCCTCCCGTTCCTCCGATAGGTTCACCTCCTTTCCTTCATGTATGTTCCCCTCCTGTTGTCTCCTTACCCTTGATACCTGCTAATTGGTCCCACTTCACATCTCTCTTGCCCGACTGCTCTAAAACATCCTTTTCACCTGCTTCACTCCAATTCTATACTGATGAAACCCAGTTAGGGTGGATCCCCTCCAATCTCCTACCACCCTCCTCATGCAGCCCCTTGTTCTGCCTCTCCCTCAAATCTGTATTCAACCCCCTGCCCTCCAAACCTGCTTCCTCCTCTCCTTGTCCTCCTTCAACCTGACCCTTTACTCACTTCATCTAAGAGCTACTTAGCATAGCACCACTGCTGATTGTTCCAGCATTACTTTATGCACCATTGCTACAAGTTGCTATTGTCATCCAAACCTATTTACCTGTGTAGAATTGCCGATTTGTAATTGAGTCTTTATTGTGTTCCCAATCCTGGAAATGGGATCAGAGCAGTGCAAGAGGAGTTTGAAGAGTTGGGGAAGGGCCTCAGACAAATAGCACGTACTGTATACTTCTCGGAGGTGCTGCCTGTCTAGGACAAGGGTGATGCTAGGGTACTCTGCACGATGGGATTCAATGAAAGGTTGAAAAACTGGTGTGGAACTCAGGGTTATGGCTTCATTGGGGACTGGGGGTCCACCTGGAGGGATGCAAGCCTATACTGGCGTGATGGTCTGCATCTGTTTGGGAGGGGAGCCAGGATCCTAGGTGATAGATTTAAATGCTTAATTGGCAAGCATTTGAACTAGCCAAGGCGGAGTCACTGGAAAGGAGCAGGGAAATCCTAGCCCCCCCCAAAAAAAAAAAATCAGGGTAGTTAGTGAGGTAAACACCAAGATAGAGAAGTCAATAGGTAGTAGGACAGGGATAAATGCAGAAAAAGGCAGTAAGGACTTTGATGGGGCTAAAAGGGGTAAGGCCATCAAAACATGGAGGGTGATGAGTACCGATGCCCGTAGTCTGTGTAACAAGCTCCCTGAACTAGTGGCCTTGATGGAAGAGGGACACCTGGATACCGTGGCAGTCACAGAAACATGGTACACAGAGAACCATGATTGGGATGTCAACATACCAGGGTACAGAAGCTACAGGAGGGACAGGGAGGGTAAAAGAGGAGGAGGAGGAGTAGCTCTCTATGTAAGGGAAAGGATCAAAGCAATGGCACTAAAGGATACACAGGGAGTAGAGGAGGCACTGGGGGTCACCCTGGAGACTGGAAATGGCACCACTATCCGCACAGGGGTTGTATACAGACCCCCATCTCAGGGAGAGACAGTGGACAAGGAAATGATAGAAGGTATCCTTAGAATGGCAGAAAAAGGGGAAAGATTGTTAATGGGGACCTGAATATGCCAGATGTTAACTGGAGCACCTTTTCCACAGCCACATCCAAGAGCAGGGTTATTCGTGATGCCCTACAGGGGCATGCCTCAGACAGTTAGTGGTGGAACCCACTCGGGAGGGAGCAATCTTAGACCTGGTACTGTCAAATGGGCACGGTGAAAGGATCTCAAATTTAGAAGTGGGTAGCCATCTGGGGACATGCGACCACCAAACAGTGTGATTCACAATAAACACAGCCATAGAGTCGAGTCATACAAAAGCAAGAGTATTGGACTTTAGGAGAGCTGACTTTGGGAAAATGAGAGCTTGCTTCAGAAAGGAGGGGTGGAAGAACAATGGGGAAACATCAAAACAGCCATCACAGAGGCAACAAGCCTTTGTGTGAAGCAAATGAACAAAATAAAATGAAGGGAAAAAACACTATGGTTCTCAAAAGAGGTGACGGGGAAGGTTAATGAGAAAAAGGAAGCATTCAGAAAGTATAATGAAACACTGAAGGAGCAGGACAGAGAACTGTACCAGTTAAAGCAGGAGGAAGCAGGGAAGGCAGTCAGAATAGCAAAGGCCCAAACTGAGGAAAAGATGGCCAACTCAGTTAAGAAGTGGGATAAAACCTTTTATAGGTACATTAGGGAGCGAAGAAAGACCAAGTGAGGGATAGTGAGGCTTAATAAAGGGAAGAGAGGGTGGGCAGAGGGTGACAGTGAAAAAGCAGGGATACTGAATGAATACTTCTGCTCAGTATTCACAAAAGAAGAGGAGGGGGAGATACCTAAATCAAAGAATAGAAGCACTCTGGATAGGGAGGTCAATACCAGTACATCACAGAAGAAAGGGTTCTGAAATAACTTTAAAACTGAAGGTGGACAAAGCAGTGGGCCGGATGGATTCACCTAAGAATTCTAAAAGAACCAAGGGTAGAACTAGTAACACCACTGACTACCCTTTTAACAAATCATGGGAGGATGATGTGGCACCTGAGGACTGGAGGAGGGTGGATATGATTCCCTTTCACAAAAGTGGGAGCAAGACAGAGGCAGGAAACAAAAGACCTGTTAATTTGACCTCAGTAATAGGGAAAATGATGGAATCACTTCTGAAGGAAAGAACTGTTGAGTTTCTAGAGGCCAGTAGGGCACAGGACCCAAGGCAGCATGGATTCATGGCAGGAAGGTCGTGTCAGACAAATCTAATGACATTTTTTGACTGGGTGACAAAAGTAGTAGACCAGGGAGGGGCTGTGGACATGGCCTACCTAGACTTTAGCAAGGCATTTGACACAGTCCCACACAAAAGATCAATATACAAGTTAGCCAGCCTGGGAGTGGGTCCCAGGGTGGTAACTTGGGTAAAAAAATTGGCTGGACAACAGGATGCAGAGGGTAATAGTAAACGGAGTTCACTCTGAAGAAAGAGGGTTTACTAGCAGGGTACCACAGGGTTCAGTAGTGGGACTGGTCCTCTTTAATGTCTTTATAAGTGACATTGCAGATGGACTGGAAAGAAAAGTATGTCTCTTTGCAGATGACACAAAGATCTGCAATGGGGTCAATACAGAAAGTGGGGTGGAAAGAATGTGAAGGGACTTGGCAAGGTTGGAGAAATGGTCAAATGTATGGCAAATTAGATTCAATGCAAAGAAGTGCAAAGTAATGTACCTGGGAAACAAAACCGCAGGGGAAGAGTACACAATGAGGGGTGAGATACTAACAACAACAAAAATGGAAAGGGACCTGGTGGTAGTCATATCAGATGACCTTAAGGTGGGCAAGCAATGCGAGAAGGCAGTAAGGAGGGCTGGCGGGATACTGGGATGCATAGGGAGAGGCATCACCAGTAGAAAACAAAGAAGTTGTTGTCCCTCTGTACAGACAGTTGGTGAGACCCCATCTGAAGTACTGCGTGCAGTTCTGGAGACCCCATTTCCTTAAGTTCATAGACAGGATGGAGGCCATCCAGAGGAGGGCAACTAAAATGGTGCAGGGTCTACACCCGAACACATATGAAGAGAGAGATTAAAGGAGCTTGATATGTACAGTATACCCTGGAGGAGAGGAGGAAGAGGGGGACATGATAGAAACTTTCAAGTACCTCAAGGGAATCAACAAAGTGCAGGAGGGTAGCATCTTTCAGAAAGAGATGTGCAAGAACAAGGGGGCACAGTTTGAAGATAGAGGGGGGATGGCTCAGAGGTAATGTGAGGAAGTGTTCTTTCATGGAGAGGGTTGTGGGTACATGGAACAGCCTTCCTGAGGAGGTAGTGGAGTCAAAAACAATGAGGGAATTCAAGAATACGTGGGACAGACATAAGGCAATTCTAGTGGGGGTTAGGAGGAAATAGGCTGTTGGTTAACTAGGATCTGCAGCTTATCCATTAGGTAGGAAAATGGGCAGACTAGGTGGGCCAAGCGGTCCTTATCTGCCATCAAATTCTATGTTTCTATGATTGTCAGACTCATTAAAGGGAGGAGTGAGAAGAGAACGCCCTCATTCCCCTTGCCAACTCGTGCAAGCCTTCCAGTGAGGCTGGAAATGGCGGCTGCTGTGAGCCAACCAGTATACTAGCGTATTAATTCTGTTCATTTTCTTTAATGTTTTTCTTTCAACCGCTTCGTTTTATATATATTTTTTTTTTAATTTTTTCTGTTTCTGTGTGTTGATCGTTTTGGTAGCTTAGAGGGGGTTGAAGGAGTTGAGTAGGCTAGGTATTCAGCATGATTTTGGGGCAGAGTCTGTTTGTGCAAATTTAGTTCCTTCAAGCATTTTTGGCCGTTGCTTTTGCCGCATCTTGGTGCATTGTGGAAGATTGCACCGTAAATTGTGGCATTTATGACAGCTTAAGCTCTTGGCCGTCTCGGAGTTTGGTTTTTTCCAGTTATTTCAAGCTTTTTTTGCTTCTTGTGTAAGCGGTCCGGCTTCTTGGCTTTGTATGCGAAGCCTGCGCTGCTTGGATTAACTTTTGCCCTGGGACAATTGCCCGGAAGATTTTACAGATGTGAAAATGGATAAAAATGTATTCTTCTTGGTCTATTGATCTGTTTTCCTGCTAACTATTACAGCTGGGTGATTTCCTGTGGAAAGAGGTTGTGAGTTCTGTATAGTAGAGTCCCTGTCTGGTTGTTTGTTTGGAGGGTGTGAGCGGGGGCAACTCGCGGACCTGGAGCTCCTGAGGATCCTGCTACTGGCCCCCTGTTGAAGGACCGGGGTCTGGTGGTGAGTGGCATTGACCACCAGGCAGTCGGTGGACGGCAGGGTGTTCTCTTTTAGTTTCAGGGGTGCTCTGTGGGCGGTGTTGGCTCCCCCCCTCCCCCCGCCCGGAAGGTTGCACCTGGAAGTTACTGTTATAGTGTAGTCCCTGGGCTGTCTCGCTGGATTCTGATAGTTTCTGTTGGAATGTATATAAACTGTGACACTGGATGAAAGTTCCCTTGTTCTGAGGAGTGCAAACTGTGGCTTGGCTTTGTGGAGTGAAGGTTTTCCTCCCATATCTGCCTGTGCCTTCCTTTTTCGTCATATCAATTATTGGAGACGTTATTTTGGAGTTTTTGAGCCCGTGGTTTTATATTGATTTTTTTTTTCTTGGTATCCAGAAGAAGGTTGTGAGAGGACTTGAATTTTTTTTTTTTTTTACAAAGTCTTTCTGGATTTTGTATTGACTGTTGACTATTGGACATTCACCTATTTGCTGACTGTGAGTGAGAGGCCCAGAATGCTACTGCATTTTTTAGTTTGATTCAGTTTTGTATTTGTTTTATTTTCTTGTTATATTTTTATTTTATTATCTTTTAGCTTTTAATGGGGGAGTATTTTTGTGTTTGTGGGACTTTTTGGGGTTATTTTTGGGTGTACTAGATAGTATGTGTAGGGAAGGTTCAAGGATGGTCAGGCAATATTCTCCTACGAGGCTCAGGGAACTGCTTCCCTTTGACTGCCCCTTCTTGCCAGCAGAGATCTACAAATGCTGTCAATCCCTCAGGATTGCTAGGAGGCACAGGAAGGGGTACAGAGCTGGGCCTAGTGGGGGAATGGAAAAGGGGGGACGTATTGGGGAGGTGGGGACCAGGTGACGCCCTGGGGCGAGATAGTGCCAGGACAGGGGTAATCCCTGTCTTATCCACATACCCAAAGGCCCAGCAGTTGAGGCTGGACAGGAGTAGAGGTCTTCTCCAGCATCTCATCCAACCCGGGTGGTGTTTTGTAATGCCAGGTCGATCAAAAACCAAGACCGCTATTATAGCTGATCTTGTTTAGACTGTGGACCTGGCATGCATCACTGAGACCTGGCTGGATGAAAATGCGGGCACTGTATTGGCTTCTGCCATTCCAGCTGGGTTCTCGGTGATTCACCACCCGAGGTTGGATTGTAAGGGGGGGGGGTGTGGCCATCTCGAGGTTGGATCGTAGGGGTGGGGGTGTGGCCATCTTTTTTTAAGACCGAACTGGGCCTTGTGGATGTTCCAGTGGGGACAACTAGATCCTTTGAGTGCATCACAGGTAAGGGTGTAGGCTGTAGTATACTCCTCATTTATCGTCCACCAGGTGATGAGGGTTTATTCCTGCAGGAGATTGTGGACTTCGTCGACATGGTGTTGGAGTCCCCCAGATGGATAATTCTGGGGGACTTCAATGCTTGGGTCGATGGTGAACTCTCTCAGTTTGGTCAAAATCTCCTCCAGCTAATGACAATGCTGGGCCTTACACAGATAATTACCTCCTCTAACCATATAGGAGGTCACTCACTGAATTTGCTGTTCCTCCTGGGGACAGAGATCAGTGACTTGGGGGTGGAACCAGTCAGTTGGTCTGAGCATTACACCATAGGGTTCAGTTTCGGGGGCTCCCCCCCCCAAATGGACCTACCTCTTCAGAGATGGTCTGGTACCACCCTTTAAGGGGAGTTATCCCGGATGGTCTATTGGTGGTGCTAGACCTATCGGGATTGTTGGGTGAAAGCACAGGTCCTGGGGATCTCATTCTAGCCTATAATAAGGCAGTGGGAGATGATATGGACTTTATTGCTGCTGTTCGTGTTCAACCACTCGCTCTTTGCCCAAGGTCCCCTGGGTATGATGGGCCTTGAAGGAGTTGAGGCGGGTTGGTCAAAGGCTGGAGAGAGCATGGGGGAAGTCCGATCTGGATTCTGACAGGCTTGGATTGATGGAACATAAGGGCTATCAATCAGAAATCACCTGTAAGAAGGCAGAGTTCCTGTCCAAGGAGATTTCTACTACGCAGAACCAACCGGCTCAGCTTTTTTGAATCATTGACAGATTGTGCAATCTAGTCTGTCTCCAGCCCGGAAGAGCCTTTTCAAAAATTAAGTGTGGTGAGCTAGCTCAGTTTTTCGCAGGTATGGTTGCCAGCATCAGGTCCAGAATTGGCCCGGCTCTCTTCATGGGGGACTGTGAAGGTCGATGGGAGGTGATGGGTACCCGGTCTGTCTGGATGGATTTCGGCCGGCCAGAATTCATGGATATTGTAAAGATTGTTCCGATTTTGCGCCCAACCTGTTGTAGGTTGGATCCGGGCCCTACCTCCCTTCTAGTGGGATGTGTAGATGTTATCTGCCCGATCCTAGCTGAAATTGTTTGGAGATCCTTGTAGAGGGGAGTCTTTCCAGATCCCCTAAAGGAGACGGTCATTCGACCATTTCTTAAAAAAACCCTTCTTGGATCCTGACAATCCAGCTAACTACCAACCTGTCTCTAACCTTCCTTTTGTGGGGAAGGTTATTGAGAAGGCGGTTGCATTGCAACTGGACAATCATCTTGTAACCCACAATGTCTATGAAGCTCTTCAGTCTGGGTTTAGGAAGAGGCATAGCATGGAGACTGCCCTTATTTGAATATTAAATTACCTTCTAATGGCGAGAGATTGAAAGGCTCGTACCATCTTGGTCCTTCTTAATCTCTCAGCAGCCTTTGACACTGTGGACCATGAGGTGTTTTTGGAGACCTGCAGTTCCTTTGTGGACTCTCGGGTACAGTTCTCCAGTGGTTTCAGTCTTTCCTCATAGGCAGGTCTCGGAGCGTAGTCACTGGAATTTATTCCACTGCCCTCCCCATGTCCTGTGGGGTGCCGCAGGGCTCCATATTGGCACCCATGTTGTTCTCAGTGTATACGCTGCCATTAGGAGATATCATCAGGTGATATGGCTTGAGTTTTCACTGCTATGCAGATGATACTCTGCTGTATATGTCCTTCATGCTCGAACAAGTTGATGTGATCTCTCTGCTAAATAGTTGGCTCTCCGAGATCAAAGAGTGGATGAGCTAGAGTTAGTTGAGTTTGAATCCGGATAAGACTGAGGTGTTGGTTGTGGATCCGGGTCGCCTTGGGGGCGGGTTTTGGGGCTGGGTACATGTCAGGCCTGTGGCTTGATGGTGTCCAGCTCATTACTTCAGATTGGGTATGTAACCTGGGTGTTCTTTTTGATGACGGCTTGACCCTGAAGTCTCCGGTGTCGGCTGTGGTTAAATACTCATTTTACCATCTGAGGAATATTGCCTGGGTGAAATACCAGATTCCACTGGGCAACCTTCCAACATTGGTCCATGCCTTCATCACTACCCGCCTTGACTACTGCAATGCCCTCTACCTATAACTGTCTGTGGTTGATATCCGCCGCTTGCAGCTGGTACAGAATGCTGTGGCCAGGCTGTTGACTGGTACTTCTAGGACCAGTCACATTACGCCTATGCTGCGTGAACTGCACTGGCTGCCAGTTCAGTGGCGGGTCACCTATAAGGTAGGCTTGGTTACCTTTAAAGCCCTACACGAACGGGGATCCAACAACCTGAAAAATTTCCTGATTCCCTACTTCCCCAATTGCCCTCTCCAATCTGCCGATGAGGGATTGCTAGAGATTCCAAGGGTTCGTCTTAAAACATCTGGAGCTCGTGCTTTCTCATTTGCAGCACCAACCCTGTGGAATTCTCTACCTCGACAGTTGAGAGAATGCCTGACCGTTGGTAGTTTTAAAGCCATGTTAAAAATTTATTTATTTTCTTTGGCCCTCCCTGTTTAACTGTTTAATTACCTGACTGTTTTAAATAATTTATAACATTATTTGTTTTATTGTGGTTTTTATTATGTAAAGCGCCTTGATTTTGAAAGGCGCTATATAAAGTATTGATTGATTGAAACATGTTGGCAGTAATCTCAAATGTTGAACTGTCAAGTAAATTATCAGTTATTTGTAATGAATCAAAGTCTGCAGCATTTACTGCGTGCAGTACGTAGTCCAGATCCTCACCAGTGTTGAAACTTTGGCCTTTGATGCAACCCATATTTATTTCTGTGCTGTTTTCTTTCTGAAAGAACAGCCTCTGCTTAATTTTTCTAAGAATTTATGAAGATCCACAAACAATTGAAATTAATTCGCCGGGGGGGTTAAAACTCGAACCTTTTTGAAGAATAAGTCTCCATGTACCTAAGTATGTGGTCAGACAGGTTAATCATCTGCAACTTATATCTTTCTTTCGTGCTCTCAGGGCACGTTCCACTCCTCCTGTTTGATCTCTGTCTTTGCCCAGAAAAGGTTTTGGGCCATTTATTATTGTTGCTTTTAGCATTGTCTTTTTTTGGCCTTTCTCCCCTTCTTGGAATTGCACCCTTGATCTGCCCCTAGTCATGGAGTGTTTTCTAGCCCATCTAATTATGTTCCCTTTTTCGTGGTCTGTTATAGAAAAATCATTTGAATTTACCTTGGTGCTGAGGCTACTAGTTCTGGTACCCATTGCAGGTATTTTAAATGTCCACAGCTTTCGTTTTAAACTATTTGTGCTCACAGTGTTTGCTCGGTGCTGTACTCGCCACTCCCACCAATGCTGGCCTCAGTGGGCACCTGCCGTCGTGTACTACAGGCAATTAAAACATCCAGAGGCAAGTAGAAACTCATGTTCTGGTAGTGCAGGGAGTGGGGTGCTGCTTTGGGCTGACTAACCTCGTATACCAACAGTAGTCTCACGGTGCAGCGGCACTCAGCAGGCAAACCATGATTTATGCTCAAAATTGTAGATTTTATTCCTTTATAAATTACTTTCCATTCACAAGTTCTGATGTTAGAGTGAGTTATGAGCAAGTGCTTCAGGTGCCCTAGCACTTCGGCAGTAAAGTCTTCCTCAGGGGGCAGGCTCCTGTTGGTAGCCTATTCCTCTTATACCTGCCATGTCTTGGTGTGACCAATCATGGTTACACCTTACAGTAGGTAGACATGCTTGGGCAGAGGGTGGGATTCGAGAGTCTTGCTGAAGCTAAGAGGGGATTGTGCCACTCTCATCCTCATTGTTCCTTTTTGGCCTTGCCAGATACGGTTTCCATGCCTTTAACATCTGACGGTGGAGCATCCTGTTCTCTGCCCCGTGTTGGGGTCTCTTGTCACAGGACATGATGTCTGTGATCCATCCATACCTGAAGTCCCTACAACTGCATGCATGGCTCCTGAAAACGTAGCCATCGCACACTTTGGGAGGTCCTGCTTGTGGCTAGAAAGAGTTCTACCGGACATATTCTTTGAAGTGGAGCCTTTTATGTGTCTTGTGAATTCTGTTCTGGAATACATGTGCCAAGCGTACACATGACATTTAGAATAATTTTGTAAAAATAGTGCTGGGCATGGTAGATAGGGAGATTATTCAATCTCCGTACATACAGGCACAATACATGAAGGAAAAGATGCATCAGGGTATTGCGGTATTTACAGCATGATTCCCCCCAGCAACCAGTACCCCTATTAGAAAATGCGGGCTGCACCAATACAATTCCAGGAATTTACTTCTTGCCATTGAAAAAGCATATAGTCTGGTCTCAGCCACTTCAGAAAGTGACAGTGCACACACACATTGTGCTGTATTCGACATTTTACAGATCCAAAAGGGTGCAACGGACACACAAGGCCTTCACTACTAGACTGACCAGGGCAACTCGACATAAGCTGCTGGAATGTAGGAAGTTGCCTGAGCTCCCTTGGGAACACCTCCCCCCCCCCCAAAACCTGTAGCAGTTTGGATCATTGTAGCCCACATATGTTACTGAATATACCAGGTCTGGATCCTAGATAACGTTAGGATAGCATGGTATAGGCACCCTGCAATGCTTTTCTCCATTATACATGGTCACCATCTTGCCCACTGCGTGGCTGGCTAGTGCTTCATGTTGCATTCAGAGTTAATGTTCACATATAGTAAATAGCGAGATAAGTTATCCCAATAAACTATTTTAAGAGAACTTAGAACCAAACGGTTCACTTTCCCTCACAGCATATAAAAGGAACATTTGTAATGATCGTTCTAGGGGCGTGGATATGTTGTTCAATCCACACTGTCTGGCAGGTTCCTTGCCACTTTAATTCTTGCCGGAAGGTCTTCAAGTTGGCTCCTCCCACCGACCCGAGTGGTAAAACCCTCGACTCCGTCCCATGACGCCAGATCTTCCTTACCACTTGGAAGCTCAGGTTCCCTCCTTAGTGCTCTGCGTTTTAGGCCTGGATCCAAACTTTTTGGGTTTTCCGAAAATTATTTTAAAGTTTTCTAGACTACGGTCTTCATCTTCCCTTGCAGCTGCGATGGACAAATCCACTCCCGGCTTCCATCGTGCCCTTGTGGGCAGATGTCGTCCTGGACTGATCCGCACTCCACGTGCGTTTACTACCTGGGCCTTTCCCAGGATCTGCAGGCCTGCGATCTGTGCAAATCCTTTTCGGCTTCGGTCTTAGAGGACCGCGCTGCCAGACTACAACTTGAGCATCCGGAGACACAGTACCCGTCGGTGAAGTCAAAGGAGGCCCGTTGGGTGGTGTCCGCGGCTGCGGGCTCCACGGACCAACTGGAGCAGTGATCGCCCTTGAGGAGGCGGTGGCCCAAGACACTTCCTCTTCCTCCTTGGCTGCGGCGTTTATAACGCTCTCCTTGGGCTCCTCCTACACTGCTTTCTTTAAGGAGCTTTGTCAGTCCCTTTCCACCAATGGAGAAGGGCCATCGGGACATATCAGTAGGTCCAAGAAAAAAGTACCAAAAGGTAAGTCCCACCATCGACGTTCGTGGGAACAGGAGAGATCCCCTTCACTGGACCGTCGGCTCTCTACTTCAGTCGAGGTTGCGGCTAAGGCCACTGGCTTCACAGTGTCCCCGTCGGGTCAGCCGGCCGAGACATCTGTCGACGTGGTCGAGATTTTTCTTGACCCGTTGGATGGTTTGTTGACTGAAGAAGCCGACCACCCTTCTTCACCAGTTCCCCCGGTGGTAGCCGAGGACTTTCCCGTGCCTCCTGTGCCGAAGTCCCTGGTAAAGGACCTTGAACCAGGGGGGGATGAGCGGGTTTCCCCCACCCCCTCGTTGACCCAGCCTCGGTGACCCTGAAGGTCTCAGTCCTCTTCCAGGTCAAGTAGGTCCCGCTGACATCATTGGAGGTCTTGGTACCATGGAAAGCGGCGTTGCCACTCGTCCTCTTCAGAGGATAGGCTCCAACATAAGTTACGCCAGCACTACGAGGACATGATATGGCAGCAACTTTTGTTGACCGGTAACAAGCCGACTCCGTCATCTTCTCCGGCAATTAAGTGGCTGTCACCAGAGCGACCAAAGCAGCCCGTCGTGGTTATCAAGGAGACGACCCCGGCACCGGTTGTTCATCCGAAACCAGCTGCTCCGCCCATTGTGGTGGAACCACCGCCTCCTCAACTGAAGACTGGGGCCCCAACCAAGGATTCTCGGTCTGGTCAGGGCTTTCCCCACAGGTTGTCAGTCACCCTCACTCCCAATCAACCTTGGCAGGTGGAGGGTGGCTCAGGCGCTTGGCAGCTGTTTGCAGACTCCTCTGAGTCTAACAACTACTCCCTGTATTCCAGGCCCATTGACCTGGAATCTGCAGGGGGTCAGTCAGTGGACGAGAGCCCATTCTCGTTCTTGGGTATACTTCGACTCATCTCAGTGCAGCTCGAACCTGTTCAGAAACGGGCCAGGTATCCCCTCATGGAGATACTGGACCGAGGAGATTCCCCTATGGAGGCCTTCCATGTTGCCGAAGCCATTGTTGGCCCAGACCTGGAGTTGTGGCAGTGGCCTGCATCTTGTCCCGTGCCTACGGCCAGGATGGCTCGCAAGTATGCAGTCCCCAACGGTTCACTCTCCGATTTCTCGGAGCACCTCTCTGTGGAGAGGGTGGTGACTGACAGTGTTTTCCGGAGTTCCGGGAATGCTAGGGATGTGGTCAAACCGCCCGATAAAGAATCCAAAAAGCTGGATTACTCGGGTGGAAGGTTTATGCTGCTTCCTGCTTAGGCCTTCGTCAGGCTCGGCTGTACTGATGACACATTTCTCCAATGCCCTTATGGGTTCCCTGGATGAGGTGATTCCTCATCTCCCGACTGACCTTCAGACAACAGTCAAGCAGTGGTGACAGCATTCCTGCGGCACCGAGGGGTCCGGGTGTACCCTTACCTGGGCGATTGACTGATTGTAGCCCCCTCCAGTTTGGAGGTGGAGCAGTCCAGGGCTCTCTAGATCTGCTCTCAGATTGGCCTCCTCATCAATGAGGCCAAATCAGAACTCATGCCATCGCAGGTGATTCAGTTCATTGGGGCAAAGCTCAACTCTCTTCGAGCCAGAGCTCGGGTCCCGGCGGACAGGACGAGGTCCTTTCCTCCTTTGCCGAATCATTTCTGGTTGGGCAAGTGCACCCTGTCAGGGATTTCCTGCACCTTCTGGGCCTTATGGCGGCCTGCACCAGCGTGGTCCGTTGGGCCCGCTGGCATATGTGCCCCTTGCATTGGGGGCTGGCCAGCAAGTGGTCACAGAGCTCCGGTCTTCTGGAGCAGCCGGTGACAGTGACCCAGGAGATGTGGGACAGCCTGCAGTGGTGGCTTTTCCCAACTCATTTGCAGGAGGGTATCCCATTTGTCCGCCTCAAGCCGATGGTCATACTAATGACCAACGCCTCTCTGATGGGTTGGGGTGCCCATCTGGGGGAGCTCCGGGCCCACGGCCTCTGGTCCCCTCACGAGTCTTGATGCCACATCAACCTGCTGGAGCTTCAAGTGGTTCGACTAGCCCTCACTGCCTTCACTCCATTTGTATGGTGTCAGGTGGTTCAGGTCAAAATGGACAACACCACAACCATGTACTACCCAACCATCAGGGCGAGATGCACTCCTTGCCTCTGTGCAAGGAGGCTCTCCGTATCTGGTCTCTCGTGATCAGCCTGGAGGCAGATCTCCTAGCCTTCTATGTGGCAGGAGCCTCCAGCAGTCTGGCTGATGCTCTCAGCTGGATAGGTGCTGCATCTCATGAGTGGTCACTCCTCCGGAGGTAGTGCAAGAACTGTTCTCCCTTTGGGGCGCTCCTCAGGTGGATCTGTTCGCCTGCAGGGAGAATGTGAAGCTGAGACTGTTTCATGCCTGCCCCCCTCAGCAGGGCTTGCTGCAGGGGGATGCCTTCTCTGGGCTGTGGACTCCGGGCCTCTTCTACGCCTTCCCTCCATTTCCCTTGATCCATAAGGTGCTTCTCGTGAAGAGGGACAAGGCGCAGGTGATTCTGGTAGCCCCAGACTGGCTTCGTCAGTTGTGGTACCCAGATCTCCTCAGCCTCAGCTCCAGGCTCCCGAGACGGTTCCCAGCCCACCCGGACCTGATCTCGGTAGACAAGGGGAAGGTTCTCCATCCGGACCTTCAGTCCCTGCTCCTGATGGCCTGGTTCCTGAGCGGCTAGAGTTCCAGGCCTTGGGTCTTTCCAACAAGGTCCTCAACGTCGTTGAGGCATCCCATAAGGAGTCGACCAGAAAATGCTACCCCTTCAAATGGAAGAGGTTCTCCATTTGGTGTCAGAACAAGGGGTTGGACCCCTCTTCTTGTTCCTTGGTTAGCATTTTGGACTGTCTGTGGTCCCTTTCTCAGCAAGGGCTTCGGTCAGCGACCCTCAAGGTGCACCTGGCAGCCATCTCTGCTTACCGGGCGTGGGCCGGCAAGTAGTCTGAGGCGCAGGAGAAGGTGGTTGCGCTTTTTCAAAGGCCTTGATTACATATCCCCTCCGGTGCGAGAACCTCCACCTCCGTAGAATCTACTGCTGGTATTGGCTAAGCTCGTGGGTGAGCCATTTGAACTGATGCACAGGTGCGATATCTCCCACCTGTCATGGAAGACCACCTTCTTGGTGCTATAACGTCAGCCAGACGGATGGGATCGCTCCAGGTGCTTTTCAGCGAGTCTCCTTATCTTGTCTTCCACAGGGACAAGGTTGTCCTTGACCCCCACCCGAAATTCCTTCCGAAGGTGGTGTCGGAGTTTCACCTGAATCAGGTGTTGACTCTGCCGGTGTTCTACCCCAATCATACCTCGAAGGCCGAATATAGGCTCCATACTTTGGACTCTAGAAGAACGCTCACTTATTAAAAGGAGCTAATGGCTGAAGTTCAGGGAGAGGTTCGCCATCTGTTTGTCACCTACGCTGAAGTCGCACCTGGCTGACCTGCAGCCAAGCGGGTGATAAGCAGGTGGGTCACCTCCTGCATAGATCTCTGCTGTAGGTTGACGGGCATGGAGCCTCCCAGAGGGATAAGGACTCATTCTACCTGCCATACCGCTGCTTTGGTGGCTGCTTCTAGGGACGTCCCTATCCAGGAAATCTGCAGGGCTGCTATGTGGAAGTCAGCACACAACTTTGTTTCCCATTACCACATTGACCTAGAGTCATGCCGGGATGCTGGTTTTGGGATCTCGGTTCTCCAGTCCTTATTCCCTAAGTAGGGGGTGCACGCCTTGCCTCCCTCCTCCCAGAGAACTTCTAGGAGTCTGCCAGACAGTGTGGATTGAACAACATGTCCACATCCCTAGAAATACAGGTTACTCACCTGTAACAGGAGTTCTAGGAGTGGTATGTGTTGTTCATCCACGCGATCCACCTGACCTCCCCGGCTTCGACGCGCAACCTGGCTTCCAGTGGGCTAGATCTGGCATCATGAGGTGGAGCCGAGGGTTTTACCATGTGGTTGGGTGGGAGGAGCCAGCTTGAAGACCTTCCGGCAAGAATTAAAGCGGCAAGGAACCTTCCAGACTGTGTGGATGAACAACATATACCACTCCTAGAACTCCTGTTACAGGTGAGTAACCTGTATTTGTCAGACTAAGGTGCAGTGGAAACATTTAAACATGGAAACATACTGTAAATTAAAGTCAATTAGCCAGCCCAGATCACTCTCCCCACCCCTACCCCCAAGGCTGGTCACAGAGATCATAAGAAATGGGCCACTACATCTGGACTTACACTAGCAGGCACCTAGGGAAGTTTTTTCAGTACTTTAAAGGCAGTAAAGTTGACACTGAATCGCCCATTCATGCCTACCCTTCTGCAGCTTCTACCTCCTCTTCTGGTAAGGTATCATTTATTTATATGGTGCCCAATTCCAGAAGCTCTGGCTGCTTTCTACAACAGGGTTTTAATTAACTGCAAAACTGATTAGCACTTTCATTGTACAAAATTGCATAAAAGTATGTATATGCATTTTCTAGCAGTTTACTTTGCTAAACAAGTTGAGACACGAGCTGTGCATTATCCCAACTGATTAGCAGTTTTACTTGTGAAAATGCTAATCAAGTTTGTAGTTATTTAAAACCCTGCACAATAAAAGGCAAGGTAATACAGGATAATAAACATAAATACATCAAAGAGATAGTGTACTGTTTGAGACTAAAAGTAATTTTCAGATGCAGTCAGGTATCACTTCCTATATCTCAAGTATTTTTTTTCTTTTTTGTTTGTTAATTAGAAGATTTTCCACCTGGCAATACTGTGGTGATGTGTGGAGTAGCACTCTGTCTGGAGGAAAAAAAAGTTGTGTTCCTCCCACTACATCAACACTGAGACCAAACACCTCAAGGCACCACAATACTTGCAGCCTGAGCAGTGACTTTCACAAGCTACCAATCAGAATGCAGGAAATTGTGACAACATTAGTAACCAGGGAGAGACAGTCCCTGCTGCTTCATGTGAAAGTGAAACCTGGCAGGGAGAAATGGTTCTCATTGGCTACTAGTGATGTCATAGTCAGTGTGGTCTCAGTGTCGATGTAGTGGGAGGAACAGAATTGACTTTTCTTTCCCCTCCAGACAGAGTGCTGCTTCACACATCACCCCAGTATTGCCAGGTGGAAAATCTTCTAATTAGCAAACAGAAAAGAAAAAATACTTGAGATATAAGAAATTATGGCTGATTACATCCTAAAGTTACAGTAAATTGCAGGCAGTTTCCAGGCAGTACACTAGCTCTTTAAAATATCACATATAGTGCAGTTATGATTATTCAGTAAATAGTCTTAAAAATATAAAACAACTCTGGTTAGTCAGGGAAAGGCAGCTTGAAAAGCTTTTTCCTCCCCTTCCGTAACAGGGCAGGATTTTTCCTAATGCTGTAAACAATTGCCAGCCTCCTTCAGGTCAGTGAAGATATAGTTTTTATTTGCAATTGTGAAGTGTGGACAGGCTGTAAATAGTAGAGTGAAGGGTATCTCCAGGTCACACAATGTTTTTATCCCATCAGAGGCTTTCCATCTCATCCTCGTGGCTTAGGCGAGGTCCTGGAAAAGCATCACTCAGGAGTCTCCCTCTTTATTGGTTCCTTTTCCTCAGGCTTTATGGAGGATAGTGTCTTTCTCCACCGATGATGCCTTTGTTACCAAGAGAGTCTTCAATCCTTCACTTTTATCTATGGCCAGCTGAAGTTTAATATAATAGGCCTTTAAGAGCTGGAAGTCACTATATCCCATCTAGTCAGAAATTCAGCACTGCAGAAAGTCTCCCAGGTCAGGCCTTCAGTTCCTTCGGACAGTTATACATTCAGAACAGTCACAGATTGGATCAAGTTTTCCATCTGCTTCACGTGGGTTTTCATGGCAGATTGTTTAAAAAAGAAAAAAAAAAAAAGTACCTCCAGCCTTGTCTTATTTTGTGCCTAAGCTTTCTACTGTAATGTTGTCCTGCTTTATTGTATACTTAATAACCTGTGTTTGTTCTGCACTGGCTCACCTTTAAATAGCATTTTAATGTATTTTTCCCTTTGTACCTGTTATGTTGTATCTGTAATTTTGGGTCACCACTGAAAAAGGGACCTTTGGTCTCAGTGGGTCCTACCAGTTACCAAAAGGACATAAATGAATAACTAAAACGAACTGCTGTTGCGGCTGTAGCCAGAGCCGTTCTCACTGTGGTGGTTGATTCTTTGACAGAGTCTGCAATTGCATCCACTCGTTGCTCAGTGAGTCTTTCTGTGATCTAGTCCAGTTTTTTGTCCATTTTCTGGACAGATTTAGCCAAGATGTCGATGGGTTTTTGCAGCGAGTCTAGGATGGCAGCTGATGAAGTTGGCTCTGGCAGGGGCTTCTCTACTGCATCTGGCTGTTTTGATGATTTCCCCCTCTCGGATTTCAAAAAAATCTTATTTTGTTGATTTTGTTTTCACTAGTTTGCTCAAGTCTGGTACCATATTGTTCTATCAGTGTTCTCTATTAGGTTGTTAGTTTACTGAGGCTGTTTGAAGATTTAAACTAAAAAACAAATGTGAAATAAGGCTCTCAAGTCAAAGCACTCCAAAAAACTGCTTCCAAAGGGATGGCTAGCTCCGCCCCCCTCATCCCATACTTTTCTGAGAGGTATCCTGCATATAAAATCTCCTGTCCGTAAGTAAGGCCCATACCAGGACCTGAATTTCATACCTGAGAAATTGACATTTGCTCCTGTTGAGGCCGCTACGACTTGTGGTTTGTTCCTGTCATGGAAAACATTATTTTAGTTGCCATGACTTTTGCTCATAGAATTTCCGAGCTTCAGGCTTAAATATGTGATCCTCCTTATTTGGTTTTTTACAAAGACAGAGACTCTGCATATGAAACCTAAGTTCTAGGGATGTGGATGTGGTTCACTAGCCACACTTTTGGCAGTCTTCCTTTCAAAGGTTAACTTGCCTGGCATCTTTAGGCTCAGCTTCTCTCAGCCACCTGGGTGGTATACTCCTCTGCTCTGCCCTGTGACATTAGACCTCTCTTTCTGCTGGAAGTGTCAGGTTTCGTCCTTCGCAGCTCTGTGTGTGGTGTAGGCCTTTTCCAAGTGCACCATTGGCAAACGTAGTTCTTTTCGAGTTTCTCAGCATTTAGTGAGAATATTTCCTGGTTCCATTCAGTCAATTGACATACACAGTGGAAAATGTGAGGAATCTAGGTTGGGTCTAGGCTTCAATCCTTGTGTCCAGTGTAACCAGAAGATGTCACAGACTGGTCCACACACATCATGCATTTACTGCCTGGGGACAGAGCATGACATCTCCACCAGTGCCCTCTGCAAAACTTTACTTCCCTCTTCCCTGGAAGACCACTACACCCATCTTCTGCTCAGCTGGCTGGCCGAATGAGACCCTCTGGTGAAGTTTGACACCCATAAGGTGATCTTCGTGGCTGTGGGATCTGCAGCCCAGCTCGTGGTGATGGAGGAAGCATCAGCAAAAGCTTCAGCGGGTGCCTCATTGGTGTTAGCACTGCTCCTGGCTGGGACTAGTGTCTGGGCGTCATTCACAGGAACCTTTCATGACATGTTGAAGTCCCTCCAGGCCTTCGAGGAGAGCCCCTTCTGCCATAGCAAGAAGAAGTCGAAGCAGTCCCACTGTCAGTCTTGAGACCAGGAAGGAGCACGCTCTTCCACTTCCTCGACCGCTCGATGGCTGTTTAGTGCTCTGCTTTGGCTGAGTCCTACTTGATCGAGGGTCAAGCTGCTAGTTCCACAGGAACCCCATCAGGCTTATTGGCTTCAACACAGGCCAACCAGGCAGCTGAGATTTTTCTTGACCCATTGTCAGAAAAAACTGAAGAAGGTTTAACCTCTCAGACCCCAGTCCTTTTGGCCCTCACTCGGGAGCAGTTGGCAGACCTGGCCATCTCCTCCCAGAAACTGCCTCCTTCCAGGGTCATGCAGCAAGAGCCTGTCCATGTCCTGTGCATGGCCCCTCCACCTGCCTCTTCTCACTGTCGATGTGAATTGGTCGAGGAACTAACTAGTGACCATGGGCTGGTGTCTTCTGGGTCTCTTCTCAGTTTGATATCCGAGCCTGTGGATTACTCTCTGGAACCAGTTCAAAAAAGGGCTAAATACCCCTCTACTGAAATTCTGGACTGGGAAAAATCCTCGGAGGTCATCTTTCCAATGGCCGAGGCCATCTTGGGACCTGCTGTGGAGCTTTAGCAGCACCCAGCATTCTGTGTGGCACCCTCAGCTCGTGTGGGTTGCTGGTATGTGGTCCCCACTAGCACCTTCTCGGGCTTCTCTGACCACCCCTTGGCTGAGGGATTGGTGCTCAATTCTGTCTTCTGAAAAATGGGCAGTGGTGGGGATGTGGACAAGCCTCCTGACAAGGAGTCCAAAAATGCTTGACCATGCAGCGAAAAAGGTGCATGCTGCATCCTTCCTGGGTCTCCGTCAGGCACACTACACCCTGATGATGGCCAACTTGGGTTGCTCCCTGATGGGAGTGCTAGACCATGTCCTCCTACACCTACCTGCTGCAATGCAGTTGCCTTTGAAAATGGTCACAGATCAGGGTCGAGTGCTGTCTGAACACCAGCTCCAGATGGCCTTGGATATCAGTGATTCTTGTGCCCGCTTCATGGCAGTGGCCTTCGTGGTGCATTGCAGGGCCCGACTGTAGATCTTCACCTTTACGGTGGATACCCAGCATAAATTGTCAGTTGGTCCTTTCTTGGGCACTGATCTCTTTGGCCTAGGGGTGGAGGTGCATCTCATGAAGATTGACCAGTCCAACGCTACCCTGGCTTTTGTGACTTCCTAACAGAAGGAACAGAAAGGGCAGAAACAGAAAAAGTCCTTTCAGTTTCAGCTCTTTGTCACAGCAACCAAAACAGCAGCAGCGGCTAACTCAAGTTTGGTCTCCCAAGACCAAATTTGCCGGTCAAAGTCTCAAAAAGTGCAGGGGTTGAGGTAGTGGTGCTCCTCCAACAGCAGGTGCTGGTGCCCCCTTCAAAGCTTCCCAGTGATGGGTCAGGGGGGTATCTACCACCTGCCTGTCCAGTCCCTGCCTCAGCTTCCTGTGTGGGTTGGCTTTGCCATTTCTGTTACAACTGGTCCATCATTACTTCGGACAGATGGGTGCTAGAAGTTGTGGACATAGGGTTTTCTCTCGACTTCGAGGCTCTTCTGCTGTACTGAGCCCACACACCAGGGGAGTTGGTGGTATCCTAGGACATGCTACCCGCCCTTAAGGAGGACATTGCTCAGCTCCTTGAGAAAGGAGCCATAGCCCATGTCACAGATTCTATGGCAGGTTGGAGTTTCGTGTCCAGGTACTTCTTGGTTATGAAAAGGAAGGGTGGTGCCCCATACTGGATCTTCATGATCTGAACCAGCTTCTAAGGAAGCACAAGTTTAGGATGGTCACTGTGAAGCAGATAATACCACCTGTGGAGCAGGGCATGTGGTTCTGCTCCCTGGACCCACAGGATGCATTCTTCCACATTCCAGTTCATCCGTCCCACTGGTGATACCTCTGGTT
This sequence comes from Neoceratodus forsteri, assembly GCA_016271365.2. Lineage (NCBI taxonomy): Eukaryota > Metazoa > Chordata > Ceratodontiformes > Ceratodontidae > Neoceratodus > Neoceratodus forsteri. The sequence continues at coordinate 590,622,729 of CM028134.1, read as the reverse complement.
CTGCACAGAAGGGGTCTATACCAGTTCCAGGTCATGCCTTTCAGCCTCTCATTGGCTCCCTTCAACAGGTGCATGGCAGTGGTGACTGCATTCCTGAGGCACCGAGAGGTCAGAATCTACCCATACCAGGATGACTGGCTGGTAGCCAGGCCATCTAAGAAGGCTGTGGAGCAGGCCAGGAGCAGTCCCAGGGACCTGACCTTCAAGACCTGTAGACAGTTGGGCCTTTTGGTCAACTCTGCCAAGTCCAAACTCAACCCCTCGCAGGTGGCTTTCTTCATTGGGGCATAACTAGACTACCTTCAGGCTAAGGCCCAACTTCCAGTGAACAGGGCATCAGATCTTGCCTCCTTTGCCTGATCATTTCAGGTTGAGTGCTCTCCCCTACCTGGGACTTCCTGTGACTGCTGGGGTACATGGCATCCTGCATCAGCATGGGTAGGTGGGCCTGCTGGGGAATGCGCCACCTGCATTGGAAGCTGGGGCACCTGTGATCTTGGCGCCTAGGTCACCTGGAGTAGCCGGTCACAGTGATCCAGCCAGTGTTGGCTGCCATCCATGGTGGCTCATCCTGGAACATCTTGCAGACGGGGTCCTGTTTATCTGCCTAGAGTTGACAGCAACCCTGAGAACTAGTGTCTCTCTGCTGGGATGGAGAGTGCACCTGGGGAACCACAGGACACATGGGTTCTGGACCCCCAGAGAATCCTGTCACCACATCATCCTGCCGGAATTCTGTGCAGTGTGGCTTTCTCTGATGGAATTTGCTCCATTTGTCTAGGGTCAGGTCACGTAGGTCCAGACTGACAATACCAGGACCATGTATTTCCTGAACAGGCAAGGCAGCATGTACACTCCCTCTGTGTCTGGAGGCTATCTGCACTTGGACCCTCATGTGCAGCTTGGATGTGGATCTCATGGCTATCCATGTAGCAGGAGCCTCCAACCAGCTAGTAGATGCCTTCACCTGGGTGGGCGAGATGTCACATGAGTGGTCTGTGCATCTGGATGTAGTAAACTACCTGCTCTCCTTATGGGGCACTCCTCTGGTTGGTCTTTTTGCCTCCTGAGAGAACACAATGCTGAAGCTGTTCTGTGGCTGCCCCTCACAGTGTGGGACACTGATGGGGGATGCCTTCACAAGGCTCTGGACCCCAGGCCTTCCCTTCTTTTCCCCTGATCCACAAAGTGTTGGTCAAGGTGTGGAGGGACAAGGCACAGATGATCCTGGTAATCCTGGACTGGCCTCGCCAGTATTGGTACCCAGTATTCTTCCACTTCAGCAGCAGAACTCTGTGATGATTGCCTCAGCAACCGGATTTGCTCTCTTTTCACTCAAGGGGAAGATCCTGTACTGGGATCTTCAGTCTCTGCACCTCACAGCATGGTTCCTGAGTGGCTGGAGTGCCAGGGTTTGGGTCTTTCAGTATATGTACTCCATGTTGTGGAGGCTTCCCAAACAAGAGTCGACCTGCCAGTGCTATGCCATCATATAGAAAAGGTTTTCCATTTGGTGCCAGGGCAGGGAGCTTGACTCTCTGGGCTACCCTTTGGCTAGCATTTTTGGACTATTTGTGGTCCCTTTCCCAGTTAGGACTGAGGTCGATGACACTCAAGGGCCACCTGGCAGCCATCTCTGCATACTGGGCACACACTAGTATGCCAATGGTGGCACAGGAGAAGGTGGTCGGGTGCTTTTTCAAGGGCCTTGACCACCTGTCCCCATCAGTGCATGAACCACCACCACCTTGGGACTTTTTGCTGATGTTGGCAGTGCTCATGTGCAAGTGGTTTGAGCTGATGCACAGGTATGAAATGTTACACCTGTCATGGAAGACCACCTTCTTGGTGGCCATCACCTCTGCCTAAAGGATCAGTGAGCTCATGGCGCCTTCAGTGGAGTCCCCATACCTGGGGTTCCACAAAAACAAGGTGTTCCTCCTGAAGGTTGTTTTTGGAGTTCCTTCTTAATCACGTGATGAATCTTCCAGTGTACTTCACCAACCCAGCCTTGGAGGATGAGCACTGGCTCCAGTCATTGGACCTGAAGCAAGTGCTCACTTTAATATAAGGATCGCACAGCTGGAGTTCGGGGAGAGTGCCACCAGCTCTCTGTTACATATGCTGAAGCTGCACCTGGCAAACAGTCAGCTAAGTGGATAATTGGCATGTGGATAGTCTCCTACAGTGACCTCTGCTATAGGTTGGCAGGTAAGGAGCCTCCAAAAGGGCTAAGGGCTCATTCCACTAGGCATACCGCTGCCTCGATGGCTGTTTTCGGGGATATCCCCACTCAGGAGATCTGCAGGGCTGCTACCTGGAAGTCGACACACACCTTCATCTCCCAGTATAGCATCGACCATGAGTCACGCCGGGATGCTGCTTTTGGGACCTTGGTTCTCCAATCCCTGTTTGCCTAGTAAGGGTGTGTGCTTTGCGCTCCCCCCACACACACCCGGAGAACTGCTAAGTCTTTTTTTTTTTTTGTCATATTTTTATTATTTTATAAAAGGAAGACAAATACATCAACAGTACAACACAGAAGTAATGCATTGACAAACAATGACATGGGTATACTAAGAAAACATCTTGCTACATGAAATTCATATCCACTTTCAGGTATTAGAGCCGTGGTGACATTATGGTTCTCATTTTATCGTAGCGTACTTTTATAATTCATTTAGCCCGCACTATTTATAAACCCCAATTTTCAATAGCTGGTGACTTCCAGTCATCCATTGCAACTCTTGTGTTGCAAACTCATCTCACCAAACATTATAAAAAGTAATATTCTTATTTATGTATGGATATATAACATTAACAAGAAACACATGAAACTTCACCCCCTTCTCTAACCATCTGTTAGTACAGAAAAACGGAAGAACATAGTCCATTCCTATAAGAATTAAAAGCTCCATGGTAAACCCACCACACATAGTCACTCCAAAATCAGTCTCTCTTTACTGCCCTGAGTCCCAGACCCCCCGTGATTTTCTTCCCTATTGAGAAGGCCTCCAGTCGCGAAGGGTAGTCCTTTTACCCCAACAGTATTTTAACCTAAAGAGTCAGAGAGCACTCTCCTCCTCAAGGTCTCACTGTATCCTTATCCATCAGTTCCCTGCCTTAATATCAATGCCTCACCTACTGTCCGAGCATTCAAGAACTCATCCCAGTCATCCAGGAATTGCTCCTCCTTGCCTTTTAAGACACATGTCAGTCTCTCTACTGCTAACATTTGTATGGATAATTTTTTTTCCCATAATTCTAGGGTGGGGACAGCTCAGTTACCCATACATTCTGAATAACCTAGCAGGCCACTACTAATAAACCCCAATCCACCTGGGGTACAGAGACAACTCCTCTGCCTCCTCATCTTCCACTCCAGAAAGAAGCGAGAGGGGTGGAATCCTCACCTGTGTCTCTCTCATAGTAGACAACTCCCTTGCAATAGTGTGTCAATATCATTGCAATAATGGGCACTCCCAGTAATAATGAAAAAATGTGCCTTGCGGGGCCCTGCACTGCCCGCAGTTAGGTGGCACTCCAGGGTAAAGCTTGTGTACCATGCTGGGAGGGGAGGTACAACCGAAGTAGAAATTTATATTGCATCTCCTTATATCCGTTACATATAAGACGACCCATATGTGAACCTAAATGTAGTTCTCAGTTGGCATCTGTGATTCATACACCTAAATCCTCCTCCCAGCATGTTCTAAACTTAGCAATACTGTTAGGGAAATGGCGTCTATCCAGATGTGCCACCTGGCCTATAAGGCCTTTTTCATTTCTCCGAGCACCTAAAATGTCCTCCTCCACTTCCACGAGAAGTGAGTTCCCCCACATTGATCTGTTCAGCTTTTGGCAATAATGTCAGAGCTGTAGAAACCTAAACAAGTGTGAGCTAGGCAGGTCTAAAGCAAGATGAACTGCTAGGAGTCTGCCAGAAGTGTGGATAGTGCACCATATCCACATCCCTAGAAATTAGGGTTACTCACCTGTAACCGTAGTTCTAGGAGTGGTATATGGTACACATCCAGGCAGCTTTCCTGACCTCCCCTGGCAAGTGGCACAAGGAGCTCTGCTTCCATCGTGCAAGATCTGATGTCATGGGGCAGAGCCGATAAGTGTGCCACCTGGGTGGGTGGGAGGAGCTTAGCTTAAAGATGGCCGGTAAGTTGACCCTTGAAAGAAAGACTGCCAGAAGTGTGGATCTGCACCATATACCACTTCTAGAACTATGGTTACAGGCAAGTAACCCTCATTCTTTACTGAAGGTGATATCTTAATTTACACTGAACCAAACGATACACCTTCCTGTCAATTACCCTGAGCATGCTAACTGAGGTGAGACATTGCTCCATGCTCTTAATGGACATAGGACATGGAGGTAATGTAATTGCACTAAGAGCAACAGAAAGACTTCCCAACTTTTTGTTTCATTCACCCCTAGGAAAGAGGGCACTCCTGTCTGAAAACAATGCCTGTATAAATAGGTGGTTAATTGTATTATTTTTTTTTGGCTGTTATGGAATTACAGTAAAGAACTTCTTGGTGTGATTTGTGGTCACACTTATTTCAGAAATGTGCCTGCTGCTGATACATGTGGTGCTTTCACATGGAGCACTGTCCACACTTAACACTACAGTCTGAACATTGCCTCTTGTAGACGTGCTGGCTTTGGGCTTACTGAACTGTAGGACCTTCTGTCCTGGTCACAGATCAGACTGTGCCATACTCACAGACTGCTAGTAATGCTTGGGAATCATTTCAAAGATGTGGCCTAATGGGGGATCCTTGATGAAGATAGAATAGCTAGGCCATCCTGTACGCTCCCTCCTTCCCCTTTTAGTCTTCTGAAGGTTACATCAAATGCTGTGCCTAAAGCCTTATTCCATGCTCACTGTTTCCAGTTCCATACCTCTCCTTGTTTGTCTGGTACTGGTTTAGTCTCCTGGTTCCTCACTAAGAGGCCCTCCGAGGCTTATCTCCTGTGGGGAACTAAGGTGTATTGGGGCTGCCCATGTTATACACGAGTTGCTGGACGTTCTTATGGGTGGCCCCTGGCTAGCAAAAGGTTCTGAGCAGTCCTGATGCTGATGGCTTACAGTTCCAAAGGTGTGGCCTAATGGAGGAGACTATCTCAAAGATATACTGTTATGGAATGTTCTTACTTAACTGTTGTGTATACAAAGTGCTGGTGAATGGTAAACAGGTTCATCATTCCTACATCTAAGGAGAAATACTAAAGTGTGGAATAATTTCAATCCACAGATATGTCACCTCTAAATGATCATATCTGATAGCAGGGTTTTATTTAACTCTAAAAATTGATTAGCGTTTTGTTCATAAAAGTGCTAAAACATTGTGAAAATGCATAGCACTTGCCTCACTGTGTTTAACAAACATAACATTTCTAGAAAACCTATATAAATACTTTCTGTACAGTTAGTATTGTCCCAAGAAAAAAACTGCTAATCAATTATATAGGTATAACTACCATTCTGTTGTTTACAGTGATTTAGGCTAATTTGTCGTACCGATGAGGAGGGATGTAGCCATACTCAAAATAAGGGTGAATCTGTTCCACAATTCTTTTTGTCTTAACTTTAAGTTTATTAAGAACTGTAAGATGCAAGTTATACGTTGGTCGTCATACAGTGTGCCATTACATAAATGTCTAACAGCATTGTTAAATAAAATTACTTATAACATGGGTTACCTACAGCAATATATGTCATTGGAGCACAGCTGTCAGCTGGCCATGCATTCAGATTCTTTTTTAATGCATGGGTGTGTTGCCGGAATTATTATTTTTTTTTTTTTACTATTGTAGGCAGCTTCACCTTGTGGAAGGATCTATAAAGTTTGTGTAGCTCTGTTTTGTACAGCAGCCATTTTTTTCCCCTATGCTAGCGAGGATAGGCTAATTATGGCTGTGTACTGCAATAAAGGAAAATTAGTAACACAGTGCACATATATCGTGTTGCAAGTAAAACCGTTAGAGAGAGACAGACAAAGAGCCATAGGTAGTTTATGTATGTCACTTAGTAGTGGGCACTGATAACTGTACGATGTACACATCAGTAAGCTAGGGCAGTCGCATCACTTTCAGTATGAAAACTGCAGTATCGAAGTATAGTAAAGAAAGGTTGGTCTGCACAGCACTTGTACTGTCTATGTCTGGTAATGTTTAGCTTGTCATTACCTCCCCGGGACCGCCTGCAACGGACCACATTAGCATAAGTTCTGTTATCACTCCTCCTATGTTACCACAGATAAAGTAGTGAGCAGTGGGTGGCTTACAAAACTCTGACACCGAAACTTAATGCAGGAAGTACCATATCTCAATCTAACTATTCAGGTAAGATGAACGAGTGCTGGTACTGTCTTCTTGCTGGTTAGCACCCCGTGTGTGTGCCTCCGCTATGACCCCACCATTGAATAGTAGACATCCGGATAAATTAAGTTCCTAGTGCAACTACGTTGGGACAGATTAAATACTTACTACTTGGTCTAGTGGAAAGCTGTACATGAAAGCCGAGTCGTATGCAACCACAACAGACAGAGATGTATTACAGCCCGTGATGGACAGACAGCTGTCCTTATACCATACAATGAAGAGTGTACCGCACAGTGCTCACGTCAAAAATAAAATTCTGTATTAACAATACTCTGCGTGATTTACACAGAGATACCATATGAGGTTTCGAGTCACAAAACTTGAAGCATGCCCAGTATTTTAATTTCATCAGTTGTCATAACAATGTGAAAACCTTCCAAAACATGAGCCATACCTAAAACCAGAATCTTACTTTTCCCAATATTGATTCTAATACCAGTAGTATCATAGACTGACTCAAACAACTTCAAAATCTGCTCTCCTGACTCAAGATCCGAGATAGTAAAAAAAAAAAAAACAATCAGCATAGGCAGTAACCTTACAAAGTACTACCCCATTTTTACTTAAAATAGCTTTAATATATGAGCCTTTTTCTATGCGCCAAAGTATGGGATCCAAGCCAAAAACATACAACCTTGGGGACTTCCGGTGAAGTCAGTGATCTAATGGCAGCATAGAGTAGCTGTTCCGTTCCCTCCTCGAACGAAATCAAAATACATCACTTGTGGAAAGCATGTCTTCGCCGGCAAAATAAAAAAAAAAAAAAAAAGCGGGCAAGCCCCCCTCGACTCCGTTGCAGAAATTAAGGGTGATGATACAGGAGGAAATTAGATGTGGTACTCAGAGGGAGGAGGTACAGGAGGGCCTACAACAACCGGAGACCGCTTCGAATGAATTTCCTCTGACCCTGAAAGAAATAATAATTCAAACGGCGCACACAGTAGCTAAGATAGATCAGACTCTAAACGATCTCAAATCGGATCTAAGCAAAACTGACCATAAAACTGAACAACTTGAGCTGTGTATGGCCCGTAATATGGAGCAAACAGACCATCACGACAGACTCCTATTGTACCTCATGGCCAGGGACCGCGAGCTCACTTATAAGCTGGATGACCTAGAGAGTAGAAGCCGGAGACATAACATAAGAATATATGGCATTCCGGAGGGGTCGGAGGATAGGTACCAGAATATTGCGGCTTTTCTTCAAGCAACCCTCAAACAGATACTCCCATTGCCACAGGATTTGGACCTAGCTATGGACCGGGTACATAGAGCGTTGGTCCAGCGGCCTAGTAATCCAGAAGCGAGACTGCGTTCCATTGTGGCTAAGCTGACTAGCTATCAGGCAAAAGAGGAGATCATCAGGCTAGCCTGGAAGCAAGGAGCGCTTTTCTTTAAAGGCCACCGAATAAACATCGACAATGACCGCACGACACGAGTCCAGGAGGCTAGAAAAATCCTGTGGCCGATAGTGAAGCAATTGAGGGCCCGGAATATTAAGTCTCAGATTTTATACCCAGCTCGTCTTTAAAATCTCTACAGATAATGGTTCAAAGATCTTTCAGGATTTATTGGCTGCCTCGGCCTTCCTGGAGCCATTGGGGATCGCTCTACCACCGCAAAAGGAGAAGCTGGAAAGGGATTTACTCACGTCGGCTTGGAGTATTGCTCAGAAGGGGGCTCCTCGAAGTGGCTCGACCAGAGGAAACCAGCAGACAACTCTCCGGGCAGACATTGCATCGTTGGTGAAACAATTCGGAGATCCTTCTAAAGTGGATAAGAAGGCCCCACATCTACACGAGGCAGGCGAGGGATCATCCCAAAATAGCGATTTGGACCAGGGCGCAGAGACCTGAATGTGTTTCGTCAGACTGAGCGACACGGAGCTTCCGGTATTCCTAACTGATCCCACTGGGACTTTGGACCATCTCTGGTGACTGCATGAGCGGAGTCCCCCCACGTAATCGTGGATCTCCTTCTACCCCCACCTTTCCTATCGTTTTCTTTTCTGGTTACTCGTCGAGGTGCTTTTTATAGTTTTAGTAATTTAGGGACGCCCCTGCTGGTTCTGACCTCGGAGTTTTACATTGCATGCCTGCTTCGAGGTGAGACGAGAGCTCGTCCCCTGGTAACTGAAATTGCGATTTCTGTTGGGAGGGCTCAAGAATCCTGCTCGGATCTTGGTCATAGCTCACCTGGGCAGGGGAAAGCAATGGAGATGACCGCACTTCACTGACGAGGTGAGGAAGGGAGGAGACTGTACAGATATTCAAGATCAAGTAAACTGTGCAGGGCTGGACCCCGACACGTACTTTGGAACTGCCTCTTGCTGTCTCTCTAGATGGGCTCTGCACTAATTGTCTTGGTTTGGTCACGGCTGAAGTGAGAAATGCCATCTTTCAGGACATATTGATGGGGTGACTTGGAGTGGAGCTGGTAGTTGTCATGAGCTCCCTGAGACTATGGATGACTAACCTTCAATCTCCTCACGGAGCATCATGGACTGGGGGGGGTGGATCCCCTCGCGGACCATCATGAACTGGGGGAGAGGGTGTGGAGGGTGGGGGGGTGCGGGTTCCCCTTTTTTCTTTTTCCTTTCTCCTGTTCCCTTCCCAGCTGCTCAACACTACAGATGTATAGTGTGCATCACTCTGGGCCGTCGTTTTGGTGATACATAGAGTGATGGCAAATGTTATAGTGTGGATCTCTTTGATCCCGGACGGAGGAGGATTTACGGAGCCTACAGATCGCTGACTGTAGGGTGTCCCATAGGGTTTCCGGAAGGAAGGGGTGAGATTCTCCTGGATAGGAGTCCCCTTCAGAATATTGGCTGCACAATTGCCCTACGGCTGGAAACATTCTGCCAGCCTTCCCTAGGAAGTACATCGATTATTCCATTCAGCAGGTGCAGGAGAGGGTTCAAAACTCACCCGCCTTGCTATTATTTTTGCGCAGGCCCTCAGTTGAGGAATGTCCTGTGCAGGTTTTTTGTTCCCACGGTTGGGGATTACTGATTTTACTGTTTTCTGGTTGTAATGTTCACCGGTTAGGAAAGTTAAATGGGTACACATGCAGTTGGGATAAGATTTACTTAACAGACATGTTGGGATCAGTTCGCAGTTGCCTAAGAATGTTAGTAATGCTGACTATAAATGAATAGTGGAAATGTGAAAGTGCTTCTCACAACATCAACGGCTGCTCCAGCCCGGTTAAAAGAAAACAAATTCAGAAATTTGTGCCAGACAAAACTGTGAGGTGGTATTCTTACAGGAAACCCACCTGTCCTCATCTGAAACACTGAAACTGAAGTCAGGACAGATCTCACTATGTTCTCCTCGGCCCGGATACGGGCCGCAAGAGGGGGTAGCCATTATGCTTGCGGCCATGCTCCCATTCGAGCACGAGGAGACCATGGTAGATCCTGGGGCTAGGTATGTCATGGTGGTGGGCAAAGTACAGGATGCTCCTGTAACTTTAGTTAATGTTTATGCCCCACCGGGCTCTCCGGCATCATCCTATGCCTCAGTTGTCCGACTGGTCACGGAGAAGTCCCGGGGCATGCTGATTATGGGGGGAGATTGGAACTTGATATGGGACAGAAAACTAGACACCACTTCCACGGCTAAGGCCAATGATCGGCAGAAGGTCAAGAAGATTAAACAAGCCCTGCAACAGGTGGGACTAGTAGATATCTGGCGAGAAATATCCAAGAGGGAGGATTACACTTGTTACTCCTCCCGGTATAAAGTTTACTCTGATTGATACATTTTTACCTTCCGAGACGGAGTGGGGTTTCTCAATGTGGGTAGGCACAGCCACCTGTCAGATCATAATCTCATCTTTCTGAGGTGGCTCTTTCCTACCTAGGAAAATAACTCACTGAGACTTAACACTTCTGCTTGGGGATAAAGAAACTCTGGATAAAATTAAATGGGTGTTTGTGGTACACTCCGGAAAACACTACTCTGGGGTGTCTCCACAGATCATCTGGGACACACTGAAAGCTGTAGTTAGGGGGCAATTTATACGATAGCCGCCGAGAAAGAGGGAGCGCTTCTCAGACAGCAAAAGCTGCTGACAGATATAAGGGAGCTAGAGGCCAGACAAAAGCGCTGGGACAGGCAGAGACCTGGAACTTAAAGCGCTGAGGGCAGAACATCAGAAGTTGCAGAGGGAGGAGATAGAGAGCCTCTTCTTCTCAAACAAAAGTATTATGAGGGAGGCCCCAGAGGGACTAGATTACTAGCGGCTCGCTTGAGACAGTATAAAGACAGGGCCACAATAACTAAAGTTGTTTCTCCAACCACAGGTCAGGTGACCAGTCAGACGAAGGAGATCACGGAGGCCTTTGTCACCTACTTTGCCAAACTATATACCCCACAGACGCAGCCATCAGCCCAGGCAATCATGGATTATCTGGAGACAATTCCCCTCCCTAAACTCACAAAGGAAGAAGGCCAGGTGTTAACCAGGCCAATTACGCAGGCGGAGATCCTAAATACCATTAAGGGCCTGAAGAGTGGGAAGTGTCCAGGGCCTGATGGCTTTGGGGCTGAATTTATAAGACTTTTGTTGCAGAAACGCCCCCATACTGACAGGTGTCTTTTCAGAGATATGGCGAGGCACCACATTCCCTATCATGGCAGTACGCCGCAATCTCACTCATACCAAAAGAAAATAAAGACCCCTCTCTAGAATCTTACCGCCAATCTCTTTTGAACTCAGACTATAAAATCTTTACCTCAATTATCGCCCGAGATTGAACCCAATTCTCCAAACACTTATTAACCTGACCAGACGGGTTTGTCCAGGGTCACTAGGCTCAGACGGGTCAGGTCAGCTATCAATATAACGACACCATCCACCTTCCCGCATGTCTTATGAGTTTAGACGCGGAGAAGGCCTTCGATAAGGTCTCCTGGTCATTTCTATTCGCGCTTTTAGAACAGATGGGATTCCTGCAACCCTTTATTAATAGCTTAAAGTCTTTATACTCTGGTCCACAAGCGTGTGTCAGGGTTAACGGGGGTCTCTCAGATAGATTTTCACTAACAGAGGCACCCGACAGGGCTGCCCATTGTCCCCATTGTTGTTTGCCTCTCATAGAGCCACTAGCTGAGCTATCTGCACTCTCCTGAATACAGGGAATTGAGGTGGGGGCAACAGCGGAGGATATCGCTATACGAGACCATGTTTTGCTCTGTGTGTCCCAACCAGAGATGGTTATTCCTCAGGTGTGGTCAGTATTGTCAGAATTTCATGCACTGGTATGCCCTCAATAAGACCAAAACAGAGGTGTCTTTTGTTTTACTACTCCAATCTCTTATAGACTGAAGGAATTCCTACCGCTTAATTGGCAGGCGGATAAAATGAAATATCTGGGGGCTACCCTGACCAAACATAACTCTGTTTTTTAAGGCAAACTATGCACCACTCGCCAACCAAATACAAAGAGACCTGGACAGATGGTCCTTGCTGAATCTTCCCCTCTAGTCGAGAATCCACTCCATTTCCATGAATATTCTGCCCAAATTTCTATACTTGTTTCAATGCCTTCCGACCTTTATACCTAAAATTCATTTTTTGGACTGGCACAGAATGGTCGTAAAGTTTATTTGGAATAATAAAAAATCTAGAATAAATGTCCAGATCCTCCAACTGGCTAAGATAAAAGGGGGCAGATCTTTACCAGACCTTGAAGAAAATAACCTCGCCACGCAGGTAAAGAGGGCACTACAATGGTCTGTTCCTTCATACACAGCTAATTGGAAGGAGATGGAGACACTGGAGGAGGAGGAACGGGGCCCAGTGTTAGGACCTCGGTCCTTACAGCTTAGTACGGACAGAGCTTATCCCCCTCCTTCACTAATGACGGTTAGGGACACCTTGAGGGCCACCCATAGGGCTTGGCAGAAGTATAAAGTAAGGGCCTCCTTATGGCCGTTGCATAGGCTATCATGGGACGTTGACTTTGCACCATCCCTTCTTGACCACACCTTTAGGACCTGGGAGAAGGGGGGCTTAATCTTTATTCACCAGTTTATGTCGGAAGGAGAGGTAGTGGATTTTGGAACCCTAAGCAGAGAATATGGACTGCGTAATACGGATCATTTCAGATATTTACAGGCGAGAGATTATATCCTCTTATGCCGAAAAAGGGATCTCTCAGGGGGTAAGGCGGCTCCCCTTCTAGAGAGTCTCCACATAATATTAACATCAGGTCTCATTTCCATGCTCTATAAAGCCCTGATGGGATTAAGAGAGGATCCCCTGATTAAAGTCAAAGGGAGGTGGCTGGAGGAGGGGCAGGTGGGTCCACAGGAAATTAACTGGGAGTCGGTATTCAGGCTGGCCTCCAGAACTACTTGTTCTCCTTTGGCAGGAATTCAGTTGGAAGGTGAGGATACGTTACTTTTTTCGCCTTTATCACTGAACAAAGATCCCTGACCGGGACCCGCTTGCTGGAGGCGGTGGGAGACCCAGGCAACTATCTACATGTCTGGTGGTCCTGCCCTCGGATTGAGCCCTTTGGGGAGTGGTGACTCAAGCACTGGCAGAGCTGTTCGACCTGGACCTCCCCTGACTGGACAAATCTCATACTAGGAGTCCCCTCAGAACCTGGCTGGAGCAGACGCTGCTATATCTTTGGTCCCTCCTCTCTGGCGGCAGCCCATAAGTCAATCACTAGGTTGTGGTTGAAAAAGATCCCTAATCTGGTTGATTGGATTGGAGTAGTTCAGGAGGTGGCAGTTATGGAGGAAATAACCTATAAGCTGAATCGAGGTTAGCGGTTTATGTCCGCAGATGGGCGAAATGGAAGATATGGCGGATTACAAGGTGGAGCTCTCCGTGGGGTCCTCCGATGGTTCTGCCTGCTGACCTCTGCCGTCAAGGTGAAGCTAAATGGATATACCTCTAAAACAACCTCAGACAGGGAAGCGCCGGGGTGGCCCAATTACTTGTGGAGAGAGCCTGACGGGGCTTGTCCCCCTTAAGACCCCAGAGATGTCCTTGTGACATCTGAAATATATAGCTGTGGGTCACTTTCTCTCTACTAAATTCACCACTGGTTGTTTCTATAAATGGTTTGTGTCTTTGTGATTGGAACTGACTCTGTCTGGCTGATCCATTTTAAATGTACCCAATGAATACCAATAAACTTAAATTTAAAAAAAAAAACAAAAAAAAACATACAACCTTGCCTCACACCGTTTTTTTTTTTGTTTGTTTTTTTTTTTAGAAATATTGGTATGCCCAAGTGTCCATTCACCAACGGAACATCCTGAGCTTCTGTATACAATGTCTGTAATAATAATATAAAGGAATCCGGTACTCCATAATGTAAAACTGCCCAAATATGCTCCTGCCTAACCGAATCAAATGCTGTTTCTTGATCAATAGACATCAAATATCCACCTAAATTCCTTTGTAAACTTTGTTGTACCACTTCTCTAATGAAAAACAAATTTTGCAAAATGTTCCTACCAGGAATAGCACAAGACTGAGAAGGAAATATAACAATTTGAGATAACCGATTTGTCAGAATTTTAGTTAAGATTTTTATCATCTGAATTTAACAAACTTAAAGGCTTCCAATTTCTGATGTCCTGTTCGTCTCCTTCCCTATAAAGGAAGGACATAACGTCTTCTTTCATAGTAGGAACTAATCTTTTATTTTCCCACATAGCCATAAACAACACCTGCAGCCAAGGGGCTAACACTTCACTATAGCATTTATAAAAAATCATTTGGAATCCCATCAAACCCTGGAGCCGACTGATGGGACAGTTTAGAGATAGCTTGCTTAAGTTCTAGAATAGAAAAAGGAGATACCAAACTCTGTATTTCATCATTACTTAACTGTGGAATATCTAAATCCTTAAAAAATAACTTCAAACTATTTACCTTATCTTTTTGAAATGTTGATCTTAAATGATCTTGGATTAATGCTAATAAACCATTAGTATCTGTAACTACAGATCCACTTTTATTTTTTAAATCTGTCATTACCAGACGCTGCACACCATGCAAGCCTAATTCAAATGGATTCACTTGCTGTTTAGACCCCTTAGTTTGATATTTTTGCTGCTGGGCTGCTCTATTTTCTGAAACCTTTAAATAGGAATACATTTTATCCTTTATATGTTCTAGCTGCATCATATGATTACTTGAATTAACAGCATGAGATAACTGCATGTACTTAGCCCTAAGCCCCAAATACTGTATATAACCATTACAAGCCTTCCTTTTAGAAATATCAGTCAAAAGAATTTTTAAATCTCTTTCTGTATCCTCCCACCATTCAATAGGGCTGTCATACAAAAAAGAGATATTGGCTCTTAACATAAAAACATTCCTTAATAGAATCCCGTGTGTCAACCTCCTGTAAAATAGCAACTTTCATTCTCCAATACCCTCTCCCTATAGAAACCTGTTGACAAAAAACTAAATCCAATTTAACAGCCACATGATCAGATGTTTCTACTGGAATAATCCTTACATCCTGTAAAGAACCCTTCTTGATACCAACCAAAAATCTATTCTAGAGGATAGTTTACCTTTATAAAAAGTATGTGAGGGATTACGATCTAACAAATCATATACGTCACGTAGATTATTAGCTTTTAATATTCCTAGTAAAGAATTAGAATCACTAAAAACTTTAGAGGTAATCCTCCCCCAATCTCTCTTCGTAAGGCCACAATTAAAATCACCTCCCCAAATTACCAATTTTGAAGTATGTAAATAGGGTTTAACCCTCCTAAAAAGGGAAGACCTATCCGCCCTTATTTGAGGGGCATAAATATTAATAATCCTATATGTCTCATTAGCTAAAACAACATCCAATATCATTACCCTACCAGGAAATGCATCAAAAAAATGTACTACTTTTACCTGTATACCCATAAACAAAACCCCTAAACCAGAACAAGGTACTTCACTTAAGGACTAAAAAGAGACCCCCCATCGCCAGTCCCTTTGTGCATCTCTCACCTCTACTAATGAATATAACCTGGTGTCTTGTAACAGAATCACGTTACTTTTCCCTTCCTTTATACTAGCAAAGGTAACCCGCCTTTTATCTAAGGATTTAATGCTGTTCACATTAATTGTGAGAAAAGAAAGTTTCCCAGACATGGAGAAAAAGAACTGAGGCGTAGATCAAAAAGGAAAAATACAAAACACAATCCTCTTCATCTCCTCTTTTTTCCTCTTTCTGGGCTTATGTTTATCCATAGACCCTCCTTCAACACTCGCATCCGCCTGTGAAGAGGTAATTGAAAATAAATCTGAGTCATGACTTTCTTTTTCTCCTTCTTGCTCAAATAATAAAGCATGTGAGTTCTGGACCAGTAAAATATCCAAAATCTTAGTCTCTGTAGAGATCTCCACAGGAGGCTTTCCCGCTCTAGATCTCGTAACCCTCTGAAAAGATTCATCCTGCTGGAAAGTGGGAAGGGGCATAGAGTTATTTTCTGATTCGACTTCTATTCTCTGTACAGGACCTATTTTAACTGTTTCTAAGTTACAGGAATCACTTTCTTCCTGGGCAAGAGGATTATTTAATGTGGCAGAATCATTCATGATAAAGGGGTCTACTTTTTCCATGGAATCAATTGAAGGCCCCTTCTGTGCAAGCTGAGGATTCAAGTCACCTTCCTCCTGATTGATAACTACTGGAGAGGAACCTATATGGGAGCGATGTATTCCAGAAGGAGGCACATTCTTTTGAGGCTTCATAAGGAGTAACTCCAGCATACGCTGCTTCTCCCTCTGTGCCGTGGCAGCATAAACATCTTGTTCTGCACGTATAGCCAAATCTCTACTATTATGGGATGCCCATGAATAGTTTCTAAAAGTATGACCCTGGTCGTCACACAAATTACACCTTAAAGGCTGCTGACACTGGGCTCCAAAATGGCCTATTTCGCCACATAGGCCACATTTCTGCTTATCGCACACATTGCTTAAATGCCCCACCTCCCCACATTTAAAACATGCTCTGGGTTGGCCTTGATAGGAGATAACCCCTCGATCTCTCCCCAGACAAAGACAGTTTGGTAGCTGTTTTGTCAAACCTTGTTCTAGATTCAAAGTGACCTGATATTTCCATCCTCCAGTCCACAACTGCTCATCATCCAAGATGGGCTCTGGGTAACCTTTCACTGTACAACGTTGCTATAGCCATTAAGTAATATCTGCCGTGTTAACCCCTTCATTTTTAAATAGGACCGTTATTTTCTTTGTCAAGGGTTTAGTCTGGGGAATTGCCAGAAAGGGCTTCCATAAAGGAGAGAGCTTCAGCATCTGATATTGCTTCCAGAATCTCTCCAAATCAACAGGATGCTTAAGACTTATGTCAAAAACTGAGTCCCTCGGCTTATGTATAAGAACATACACCTCATAAGCATAATATTTCATGCTGTCCTTTAATAAAGGTCTCCCCACAAAATGCCTATCTGGGACGTCTGCAGCATTACCCCTATATTTTAGTCTTACAGCATTTTGCCTCATAGTAGGCTCTGACAAAAGCCTCGTGTTGGGGGAAAGAGTTGATCCCTTACCCTTTCATGCCAGACATTGGAGGACAAATCTGCATTCCCAGAAATGGGCTGTTCGTTTGAGACTACAGGTTTTTTATTTAAAATAAAGGGAGTAGTCTGACTTCCCTCCTGAATAACCAAAGAAGAAGAATCCATAATAACAGGATTAGAGGCATCCCCTTCCATCTCTTTTATTGCCATTAATAAATTGTTTGCAGAACTAGGCTGTGGGATAGGATCTTGTGACTGAGGCATCATCTTCCCTGCTGGTATATCAGAGCCATCACTATTCTCAGCAGCACAAGGTTTCAAAATAGGGACTGTTCGGGGAGTGATAATACTTTCTCCAGAGAGATTAGGGTCCCATCCTTTTCCTGAGACATTTTTTACCCATCCTGCCGCTATTAAGGCAGAGGAAACCCATTCAGCTGAAACAGGGGGAGATACTGAATCTAAAGTATCAGAGCTGGGCTGAACTAGATCTGAGTTTCTTACCTCAGTGTCGTGAACGCAATCTCTGATTCCACCCCCCCCCATCTTTCCCAATCTGTCCCCCCCTTGGGATGCCGAGAGAAAATTACCGGGTTAAGTAGACATTTCAGTGGATTTTTCTAAGTCCTTTAAAGGAGATGTACTTATCTGTAGGCCTTCGTCCACGGCCTGTGTAGGGCTGATATCACTAGGCAGAGACTCTTCACCACAGTCTTCCGAATCCAAGGACCCAGAACTTGCAACGGGTTATTCCTTCCAAAACTTCAAGAGAAACATCAGCAAAAATGGGGGCAGGTAGCGTGTCTACCTCCTCTGATTACTCGAGCGACGGCTTTTTCCTCACCCAAAACCACTTCCGGATACCGCGTAGCTCCTCCTGCCTTTGCAAGTTATGCTGCAAACGAGACCTTGTCTCCACATATTGCTGCTCTGCCAAAGCTAGTTGCAGCCGAATATCAGCTAATTTCTTTTTGTTACCATTTTCTTGATCTAGAATCTGACCTCCAGTCCCTACCATAGGAACAACTTGCGACGTAAAGCATTCCATCTCCTCAGCGACTAATGCTTCCAGAACCTCCAGCACTGGATTTGCCTTCATGCTGTCAATGGAAACAAAAGGGAAGGCCGAGGAATAGGCTTTCTCCTCAGCCGCCCGCACGTCCTTCTTCGATAAAAGCTTGACCACTCTGACCGCTCACCCACAGCAACGCAGCGCCCTCTAGCAACCAGAGTAGGGGAATTTCCCCAGTGTCCTTGCCAAATTTCCCTCATTCACTAAAAATACCACCAACAGCTTAATCTGGTTCAAGGTCAGTTGGCATTTATCTGTATCCCCCTCCCCCGGGTCATGTCTGAAAACAGGCAGGATTTGTGTAGTGTACTTACGTGGTCAACAAAAACTAAATAAATAAATAAAAATGTGCATATCCTGGCTGAATATCACCTTTGGGGGCTCAGTGCATCTGAGATGTGCCATTGCATCCCCCATTGGTGGTATTCAGCCCATCCCCGGGATGCGCCAGGTGCATTGGTGGCCGCCCCCCCCCCCTTTACACCACCTGCCCAAGTTGGAATATTCACGTGGGATGTGCGATCTGTTTGAATCGCGCATCTTGTTTGAATATACCATTTTGTTGCGCCGGCGCAACTTTTTAGGGGACGCATCCTCCCCCCTTTTGAATATATGGGACATAGATTTTTGTAGTCTTTTTTTCCTGTCCCTGGGCATTCACATGCATGTCGAGGCACACAAGTCATACATCAAGGTGCTCTCCTGCTACATTGTTTCCCCCTCCCGCCTACACTACCCACTGGACCTGCACCTGATGGGAGCAGAACTACGGGGAGAGGGGGTGACAACCACCCCGGGAGAGGAGAGTTGCCTTTTGTCTGCTCAGTCCTGTTCCCTCTTCCCCCCCCACCTGTGTTGGCTCTCTGATGACCCAAAGTCATTCACGAACCTGGGTCGCCAGCATGGTGTGAGGTAAGGCATCCAGCACCTCAGCCCCTAGCTGGCTAGTCAAGATAAGAAATTCTAAAGGATACAAAGAAAGAGAACGCTCACAATCTTGTATTTATTTATTTTTTATTTACAGTATTTGACCAGGAAAAGCACACTAAGATGTGATAGCTTGTTTCCATGTGCACCCTGGGGTTTGGGGTACATGGACCTGTTTTATTGATGGGGGAATGTTGGCCATGTCATCGGGTAAACTCCCTTACTCTTAATTGATAAGTGCCATGGGATCTTTTACTTCCTTCTGGACAGTGACCAGAGATGGGCAGAGGGGACCTCGGTTTGACATTTAATCCGAAGGGTGGCACCTCAGTTGTGCAGCACCCCACCTCATACTGAACTGCAGTGTCAGTTATTGGTATTACCCCAAGTATCTGGTGTGAGGCTAGAATCCATAATCATCTGATCTTCTGGCTCTGGAAGCGAGCGTGCTACAGGTACCTGCTGAGCCACTGACACTGCTACACTCTTTATTCACAACTACAAATGTAGGAAAATTTGTGGATCTTAGAATTATTTTGGCAACAATTGAAAGGCTATGGCTAGCTAAAATAAGTTCATTACACAGAATGTATGTGGATTAAATAATACATTTAGATATAAAATATTGGAATTTCTAAGGAAAATAGAAGAGGATATTGTGTTCTTTTTTTTTATACTTGGATTTTATTCATTTCACTTGCTTATACATTCAAGACAAAATTATTGTCAACCAGTTCAGCAGTTTACATGTATAGCTCTTAACGCATTAATCATCCATTTATACTTGTCAATAAAACTATTATTTACTCCAAAACTGACTTAAAAAAATGAAATTATTAAAAAAACAAGGGAGACAAATTCATAAACAAAAAGAACAAGTATTGTCAATTAATTAATTCTTGCTATAGCCATCCTAGTCAAATCATCCAGGGAAGAGTACAGTGTTGGTCAGGGGCAGGCGTCCAGTCCTCTCGTTCATTCCTAGATAGATCCAGGAGTAGATGGGAATCGCAAATAGCTTAGAAGGCTAAGAGTACCGCTGGGAGGGAGGAGAGGGGAAGGGTAAGGAAGGGGAGGGGAATAAATTGAGACCTGGAAAACAAACCTCGTCACATCTTATCTATATATAATTCCCATCTATTCCATCTAACATCGTAAGCATTCCCTTTGTGATTTATTCTGTAGATTATTCTTTCCATCTGTTGAATCTGATTAATTATTCCCAACCAGTCCTGCAACGTAGGAGGCAGCTTCTGTAACCATCTTTTGGTTATGGATTTTAAAGCAGATATCAACAGAATTGACCAAAGGTACCGAGCTGCCTCGTCCCCAACTTCAGCTGGGCAGAGACCAAGCAGGCAGTGCTCCGGACCCACTGCCATTGTTAAACTAAATAGGGTAGTTAAATGCTTAATTATGTGGGACCAAAAGTCACGAATTCCCGGGCAGTGCCAGAACACGTGAGCTTGATCCGCTGCCATTTCACCACACCCACGCCAACAGGTTGCCTGTGCTTGTATTCCCATTTTACTTAGCTTTTTTCGGTGTGTGAAAATATCTGATCCTCACCTTCCAGTCATATTCCCTCCAACCTGGTGGTGATGTTGTTTTCCAGGTGTTCATAAATACTATACTCCATGTTTTGGAGTTTAAAACCGTCCCAAGCTCTTCCTCCCATTTCCCCTGTATCTTTTGTATATTATGTGCAGTATCTGCTATCCGATTCCCATATAACATCGTAATTGCACCCTTCCCATAATCTCCCTCCCATATTATCTCAAATGCACATGGGTATGGTCGCTCATCCAGCCACGACATAGGTTGTCTCAATTTATTAGATATATAGTCCCGTAGCTGATAATAAAAGGATATTGTGTTCTTGTAGGAGACCTATTTTAAGTAAATAGATGTTTGACTAACGAGAAGAGCGCGAGTGGGACATGTTTTGGGGAAGGCAAATCTCTAAATAAGTGGGAGTGACCATCCGTGTGGAAAGGAAAGTATATCTTAATGCAGAACAAGTAGTCCTAGATCAGTGAGGCTATTTTATATTCTAAAATGGGGACATAAAATACAATAATATGATTAAGAGGGTCTTTTACTCGTGAGTGAATCGCTGCTTAACTCATGGCAAAAGACCCACTTAAGCCCATAAGTTTGTTTACCATAGCAATGAATCTGCTAAATGGCGCCCATTATTAAAATAACTCGCACTACTGTACCTCAGAAATGCCGGCTGCTGTATTTGTCAAAATCCTGTCAGAATAATTAAGCAGCATGTCTGAGTTAAGCACCTATTTCGTGATGGATAGCCCTGACATATTAGACGCACTGTCCAGCAATTTTACAGAATCGGAGACACCTACCTTTATGATTGCCAACAGTGATCCAGCCGTTCCTTCAGAGCAGACCTCTGACTTTCTGCCAGGCAACATGGAATCCCACGAAGTGGCAGCAGAGGAGACTGGGGATGATGACAGGGCCTGGTAGACGGCGGCAGCCACAGCAGCACAGAATGGGGATGATGGCATGGCCCAGGAGACATTATGTCTGGAGACAACACCACAGCCTCCAGCACAAAAAAAGGAAAAGAAACCACTGCAGCAACAGTAAGGCACACAGATGTATCTGCCAATGCCATTCTTAAGCTGGAAATGGAGCAAAATGAGCCCACGACTTTAAAGCAGACAAAGTGGGCAATTAATTTTTTTTTAAGCTGGTGTTCGGAAAAGTAAGTCGCATTGAATCTGAAAGAAATAGCTCTGCCAGACCTCAGCGTGATACTCCGCCGCTGTTAGAGCACAGTTAGAAATAATGAAGGCAAAGAGTATGGGCTTAGCAGCTTTATAAGCCTGAGGTTGGGACTGAACAGACATCTAAATGATCCTCCTCTGAGCAGATGCATTAACCTAATGAATAACCCTGAGTTCACTACATCCAATAACATGTTTAAAGGTGTGGTGAAGAAACAGCGCAGAGAGGGGAAGGACAAAGCAGTCTACCACCCCCCCCCCCCCCAAAAACCACAGAAGAGCTGCAATTTTTACGTAATTCACCATGTCTTTCCCCTAATACTGCCCCCGGTCTAGTCAAAAGAGTATGGCTTGCTAGACCTGCAACTTCAGATGGCAAGGCATGGTAATGAAGGGGTCCGCTCCTTCAAAACAGACCTTACTGAAGTAAAAGAAACACCAAATGGACTTACATATCTAACAAAAACATTCAATGAGGAAACCAAAAATCGGAAAAAAGTTGCTGATCCAAATAAAGAAAACACTAGGGGCTTCCTTTTTTGAACAGCCTGTTAACCCGCTGTGCCCTCTCAAAAGTTACCTTAAATATCTCAGCAAATTACCACCAGAAGCTCCTGCCCTTTTTTGCCACCCTAACCGCCAGTCTTCAGAAACACTTGAAAAAAATGCAATATTGGTACAGCTGTGAGACAGTGGGCCTAAACCATCTTAGTTTAATGTTGCCTTGTATCTGTAGAGAAGCCAGCCTGTTGCACATCTATACAAATCTCTCCCTGCTAGCTACAGCAGTGACTTTGTTAAGCTGTGCAGGACTTGTCAAAAGAAATTATGTCCATGACAGGACATAAAAATGAGGCTTCTCTATGTTCCTACTGGCATCCAAATCTTGAGGAGTGCCAACAATGGAGTTAAATACTGGCCTCCAAACCTACCCTGCAACCTGAGCCATGCAGCAGCTCCTCTGCTCAGTAACAGTCAGATTTGAACACCTGCACCTTAACCCAAAAACTACAAGCAACCAAAAGAAAACCAACAGAAATGACCGCAGTCCTTCTCCAAAGTTTAGCCATTCTTGGAAACCTTGCTGCGCACAAAAAAAAAAAATGCATCCCACATCAACCGCAGAGCAGGAAAATGAACTCCAGCATGCAGAGACAGCAAATGTCCAAGTTCCACAGTACAAGCCTGCTGATTAACTTCCTTGCACAGAATTGTCCCAGCTTCAAGAAATGCACAACGAAGAGGAAGCGTTTTAGATGCAGCAGCCAGATGTTCTGAGATGAAGCCTGAAGAACCATCCAGCATGCTCGATGACCCGCAGACGTCTGCAACGCCCAGCCAAACATTGAGATCTCGCTCTCCCGCGAGATCGTGCCATCCAGTCATAAGTCCACCCAGAGATCCTTTCTTTTCGAAGTTTATAAACCACGGAATGATCAATGTCTACTTCAAGGAATGAACTTTGAATGAGTACAAGAGAAAGGGAGAAAAATAACTTGTTTTATAATTCTGTTACTTACTTGTTATAGTTCTGTAGCACTTAGGAATAGTTTTGTTTTAACTGTGCAGCACTCGTCAACAATATTAAACCTAAATAAACAAAATTAAACAGCAAAAATAGTTACAATTGAATGAAAGTTCCCTTTAGAAACATAGAAATTGTCAGCAGATAAGGACCGCTAGGCCCATCCAGTCTGCCCATAGGCCCTATACATTGTATGTGGCCACTGACCCTATGTGATCAATGACTTTTCATCACTCCCTCCCCTCTCAAGCTTCCCTTGTGCCTGTCCGAAGCATGCTTAAACCCCTCTACTGTGCTTGCCTCCACCACCTCCTGTGACAGACTATTCCAAGTGTCTACTACCCTTTCTGTGGTAGAAAAACTTCCTCACATTACCTCTTAATCTACCCCCTACCAATTTCATATCGTGCCCCCTTGTTCTAGTACTTTTTCGACACTGGAAAAGGTCCCCCACCTGCACCTTGTTTATGCCCTTGAGGTACTTGAAAGTTTCAATCATGTCCCCCCGCTGTCTCCTCTCCTCTTCTCTAGTGAGTACATATTGAGGTCCCTTAGTCTCTCCTCCTATGTTTTATGGTGTAAGCCCTGTACCATCTTTGTTTCCCTTCTCTGGATAGTCTCCACCTTATCTATGTCCTTGCGCAGGTGTGGCCTCCAGAACTGCACGCAGTACTCCAGGTGAGGCCTTACCAATGTTTTTTATACAATGGCATCACCATCTCCTGCTTCCTGCTAGTGATAACCCTGCCTGTGCACCCCAGCATGCCACTGGCCCTCCCTCCCTGCCGCCCGTGTACGCTGCTTTGATATCTTTAAAGTCATCAGAGATGATCCCTACGTCCCTTTCCTCTTTGGTGAAAGTCAGCTCCCCTCCCCCCCAAACCTGTAGCTGTCCCCAGGGTACCCTCTACCCAGGTGCATTATTCTGCACTTCTTTGCATTGAACATCAGTTGCCGCATCTCTGACCATCTTTCATTTTCTGCATCCCTTCTGGAGTATCCACCCTTTTGCAGATCTTTGTGTCTTCTGCAAACAGGCAGACCTTTCCTTCCAACTCCTCTGCAATGTCACTAATGAAGACATTGAACAGGGCTGGTCCTAGTACTGATCCCTGTGGTACCCCACTGGTCACCCCCCTCTCCCCAGATTGTACCCCATTTACCACCACCATCTGTCTCCTGTCTGTTAACTAGTTCCTAACCCAGTTCACCACCTTGTCTCCCATGCCCAGACTACCAATCTTGTTAATCAGCCTTCTATGTGGGACGGTGTCGAAGACTTTGCTGCAGTCTAGGTAGGCGATGTCTAGCACCCCGCCCTGATTAAGTTCCCTAGTCACCAAGTCACAAAAAAACTATTGGGTTCATTTGACATGACCTTCCTCCTGTGAATCTGTGTTGCCTGAGATCCTGAGCACCACTAGATTCCATATGTGCCACTATCCTTTCTTTGAGCAATGTCTACATGATCATTCCCTCCACTGAGGTGAGGCTGACTGGCCTGTAGTTCTCTGCCTCCTCCTTACTGCCGCTTTTTTGCAGTGGGACTACATGTGCCCTCCTCCAGTCCTCTGGAACGACACCTGTGTTGAGTGACAATGTGAACAAAGCCATCAGAGGTGCTGCTAATTCCCTTCGCAGCTCCTTTAATATCCTTGGGTGGATGCTGTCTGGCCCCATGGCCTTATCCATCTTCAGCTTTGTGAGTTCTTCCAGAACTCTCTCCACTGTGAATGGACTGGTGTTCACCTCTACCTTTTAAGTTTTAAGATTAAAAAATGTAACAACCATACAGTTTAAATAACAGTAACAGGGCTATTGATTGTCCGTAATGCGGTACCACATCAGAAACTATTTAACATAGTGGAGGAATATATTAACCTAAATGGGATAAGAAATGAAAAAAATGAACACAAAACCTAAAATTCTCTTCCTTTTTTCTTTCTACAGTTACTGATGTCATATGTATAATCGCAGTAATCCACTACAGGGTGTGGGTTATGCTGGGATTTACTCACACCTGGTATGGATTTGGTCACTCTGCCTGCGACCTCATGACCAAGCCATGTCAGGCATGAGTAAATCCCAACATAACCCACACCATGTCATGGATTAATGCTTAAATAGTGCATGGTAAACAAAACAGTAAAATGATCAGTTTAGTAAATGTATACAGACCATACAATGGGATGCATAAGAATTTTTCTCTGGTGGCTAATCGTCTGCAACTTTTCTAAATTCAGTAATTTTAGCAGGACAAACAAACTGTACCCTAGACCCTAACTTAGAGAAATCTGTTAGGTCTGAGCAAATTTGATAGAGAGCTTTCACAGATATTAGACAGACTGGATCTCATAGACATTGTGAGAACCATGAAAGACATGTGCAAGGATAGATCAAATATTTCTAAGTAAGGAAAGTGTTTGAGAAGTCATAGACACTAACATTTTATCATTAACAATCTTAGACCATGCACCAGTTATAATGATTTTAAAATGTTATGAGGGGGCAAAAGCGTCAGGTAGATGGAGAGTGAACAATTTCCTGTTAGAAAAGGAGGAAATCCATGAGCAGATTGGTCGTAAAAAATAAAATAATTCTTTGACATTAACAACCAAGACAGTAGTGGCACTGAAGGTTGATGTGATAGACATCACACCTTGCACCATGCTGGCGACCTGGGTTTGGGAATGGACTCTGGTCTTCGGGGATTGGCAGGGAAGGGATTGAGCATCCGGAGGACTGCTCTCCCTTCCTGGTGAGGGTTCTGGGATGAGCCTAGCTCCATAGTGGCACCTGGTGGAGATCAGGGGCACTGCTGGTAGTGAGGCTCAATGCAATGTTGGGGAGCAGAGCTGCAGCGGGCGTCTATATGCTTGGTGCACTGACATCATTGCACATGCGTGCTCCAAGGGAAGCAACAAGATGGAAAAAAAAAAACCTGGTGGCCCAGTGGCGGCAAAGGGGCCCCTGTAGACCTGCCCACATCCTGCTGCCAGACCAGCCTCATCGGGATCTGCCAGCCTCCCACCCCCAGTCCCACGGATGACCTAATTATAGAAAGGCCACCATGGACAGGCCCTCCCCTGGGGGTGATCTGGGGGACTGGACAAGCTGTGGGGGCCAAGGGGGAGACCGATTGGGGGGGTTCAGGCTGGGAGTAGCGATAGTGTCATGTGGGTACCTTCAGTGAATACAGAGAATTATAACAAAAAAAAAAGACACTTCATGGTCTAACACCGGAGACCTTTGAGGTTGTCTAATCAGTATAGCATCAAAACACAAGAAAAATGAGAAACTTAAAATGGAGGAGAAACAGAGATTTAAGAAATTGAGAAGCCACTTAAATATAATAAGAAAGGGGAGTTTTGGGTTAAGTGCTCTCAAACGAAACTTGAATATGATGAATTGCTGGGGAGGGTGGGTGCAGAATTTGCAATTCGAAAGGCAAAACTCAACTCTATTATTCCGGACCTAAGGCCAGTAAAATTTTAGCCATTATATTGAAACAAATGAGTAATGGATATATGATACGGGGACTAACTTTAAAGAGATTCACTAATTTATACTTTGCACTACACATATAGTGGTGCCTTAACCCTGCGATAAGCATTTGGTTCAGATCGCACAAAAAGAAGACTGTATTTTCCTCATAAAATTGCTCGTAAAAGTTCAGCCACCGGGTCCTGTTACTTCCTGTTATATAGCACTGCCCCCACGCACAGCCACGTTATGATGCAAGGCTAGGGAGAGCATGGGGATGTGCTCCATTCTAGCCTATGGTAGGCTACTTTCTAATAGATTTTATATATTGTACTAGTCAACTAGTTATCAATCAAGGGCACCGATCAACTAATAAGGACATTGTTAGTTGATCGGTGCCCT
This sequence comes from Neoceratodus forsteri, assembly GCA_016271365.2. NCBI lineage: Eukaryota > Metazoa > Chordata > Ceratodontiformes > Ceratodontidae > Neoceratodus > Neoceratodus forsteri. The sequence goes on along the minus strand of CM028134.1, from coordinate 590,595,629 downwards.
TGATTGATAACCAGTTGACCAGTACAATATATAAAATCAATTAGGAAGTAGCCCCCCCCATAGGCTAGAAAGGAGCACGTCCCCGTGCTCTCCCTGGCCTTGCGTCATAACGTGGCCGTGCGCGGAGGAGGCACTATATACCGGGAAGTAGTAGGACCTGGTAGCTGAAATTTTATGAGAGATTTTATGAGGAAAATAGTCGTCTTTTTGGTAACATCTGCACCACACGCTTATTGCAGGGTAAGGTACCACTATATGTGGTGCAAATCTATATTTGCAAAACTTGGTATGTCTATTTAAGTAATGCAAGATTAATACAGTATTTAAGGGATTACTGTTATGTACCTAGAAGAGTAGGGAAAAGAAGTGATCATCTTGGGTAACTTTCTGACAGGTATAAACATTCCCACACTTAATCTAGAGGACAAGAAAAGGCTCACGGAAGATATCTCCATGAAAAAAATTCAGAAGGCATTATAGATGTGAAGAAAAATAAGGTGCCAGGCCTTGTTGGTTTTCTTCCAAATCTGTGATAAAAATTGGGTCACAGTTGGTGTCATTCCTTGAGGAGATTTTTCTGAACTTCTTCAAAGAGGGATTCTTGCCACCATCAGTGAGGCAGGACATAATTTTAGTTTTACTAAAGCATGGAATACACAACACAAATTGTAGCAGCTATAGACCATTTCCCCTAATTAATGTAGACAATAAAATACTGGCTAATACATTACGAACATACGAAATTTGCCAGCAGATAAAGGCCTAGAGGTCTATCAAGTCTGCTCGAATGTGCAGCTAGCAACCCTTATTCTGCAGCTGCCCCTCCCTTCCACCCTTCCCCTTCATTAACCCTCCCCCTTGTCCTGTCCCATCCTCGTTTGAAGCAGTCCACTGTTCTACTGCATACCAGTTCTGCAGGTAACGCATTCCACCCAGTCACCACCCTCTCTGTAAAAAAGTGTCTCCTCATCTCCCTCCTGAACCTCCTCGCTCCAGTCTCATATCATGGCCCCTGGTGGCCCTCCCCTCCCTTACTTTGAACAGCCCCTCTGTACCTGTCTTGTTTATTCCTTTCATGTATTTAAAGGTTTCAATCATGTCCCCCTGTCTCTCCTCTCCTCCAGTGAGTACATGTTCAACTCCTTCAACCTCCTCTCGTATGATAAGTCCCCCAGACCCTTGATCATCTTTGTCGCCCTGCGCTGCACCTCCTCCAGTAACTTAATGTCCCTCTTCAGATACGGACGCCAGTACTGCACGCAGTACTCCAGGTGTGGTCTAACTAATGACCTATACAGTGGCAGAATCACCTCCTCCCTCCTCGAGGATATACCCCTTGCAATACAACCCAGCATTTCGTTGGCCTTTGCAGCTGCCTTCCTACACTGTGCCGAGTTGTTCATTGACCCTGTGATGAGCACACCCAGATCCTTCTCCTCCTCTGTCTGGGCTAGCTGCACTCCCCCTAGCTGGTAAGTCCTCCTTGGGTTCTTTATCCCAAAATGCATCACCTTGCACTTTTTGGCATTAAAGCCCAGTTGCCAGGTGTCTGACCAGGTTTCAAGCTTTGCCAGATCATCCTGCAACCCCTGCCATCCACCACCGCACACCTTGGTATCATCAGCAAACAGACTGATCTTGCTCTTGATGTCCCATGATATGTCTGCAATGAATATCCCAAACAACACTGGTCCCAATACTGAGCCCTGTGGGACACCGCGTCACTGCCCTTGGGTGTGAGGCCCCCACCCACCACCACCCTCTGTTGCCTTCCTGCAGCCATGTCCTACCCATCTCACCAGCATTGCACCTGCCCCTGTGCCTACTAACTTCCTTCCCAGCCTTCCATGTGGCACTGAGTCGAATGCCTTACTGAAGTCCAGATACAGGACATCCACTGCATGTCCCCTGTCCAGTTGCCTAGTTACCCAGTCATAGAACTCGACCAGGTTGGTTTGGCAGGATCGGCCACGTATGAAGCCATGCTGTCTGCTGTCCTGTAGTCCTTGCCCTCTAAGAGGGCCACCAGCCTCCTTCAGGATAGTCTCCATTAGCTTACCCACAATGGATGTGAGGCTCACTGGTCTGTAGTTTCCGGTTCATCCTTGGGTCACTCTTGTGGAGGGGCACCACATGAGCCATCCTCCAGTCCTGAGGTACACACCCAATGTAGTGAGGCATTAAATAGGTCTGCCAAAGGTCCTGCAAGGACCTCTGCCAGCTCCTTCAGTACCCTGGGTGGATGCCATCTGGCCTGGCGCTTGTCCACCCTCAGTGCTTTCAAACCCTCTCGAACTCTGCCTCCATGATTTCCCATCTGTCATCACTTCCTGTGTCTGCCATTTTCTCCCATCTTGGGTGTCACCCCTCTTCTCTTTAGTAAATACTGAGCAGAAGTACTCATTTAGTGCTTCCGCCTTATCATACCCTGCTTCCACCCAACCCCTCCTTCCTAATCTTACTATGTGGTCCTTACAGCTCCTTTTCTCCCTGATGTACTTAAAGAGTCCTTCTCCCTTCTTAATGCCTTGTGCCAGCCTGAGTTCCGTAGATGCTTTGGCTCCCTTACTGCCCTTGTCACCTCCTTCGATTCTGTCAAGTACTCCTCTGTCCTCCCCTCCCTGTTTTCTTGTATTTCCTAAAGGCAGCTCTTTTCCTCCTTGCCTTTCCATGACCTCCTTGCTCAACCAGCTCGGTTTCTAGCCCTAGCCTCTTGCTCTGGGCTTTGCAGCAGGTTTTGGTTGCCTCCACTATCCCCAGCTTTATGAGCTCTCATCTCTGGTTAGTATCCATACTAGATTGAATTCTGGCCAGGTACCCTTTTACCACTTCCCCCATCCTCCCAAAGTCAGCCCTCCTGAAGTCCAGCACTCTTGTGCCAGATTCCACTCCTTCCTTGCCCATATCCAATGTGAGCCATACTGAGTGGTGGTCACTCCCTGACAGCGGTTCCTCCACTGTAAGTTCTCTCACAAAGTCCCCATTTGCCAGCACAAGGTCAAGGGTATTCCCTAACCTGGTTGGTTCACTGACCATTTGCAGCAGGAAGCTGTCCTGGAAGGCATCCAGCAGTACCTGCTCCCTTCTGTTCCTGGTTGTTGGGGTGCTCCAGTCCACTCCTGGCATGTTGAAGTCCCCCACAATCACCACACTACCCTTCTCGCAGGTCCTCCTGATCTGTCCCACTAGTTCCCTGTCTAACTCCTCCATCTGAGATGGTGGCCTGTACACCACTCCCATTCTAAGACTCCTATTCTTGGAATCTTGGATTTGCACCCAGGTTACAGATTGGAAAAAGGTATGCCCAAGTTAATAGGTCCTGAAGAAACTGACTTTTTTCCATATAGCTTTCTTACCGTCAGGGCTCCGGGGCAGGCAAGCTGCGGTTCTCCCACAGAGGATCGCAATCTACCTTGATCTTGGGCTTCATTGAGCCTGCCCCGGTGCCCCATTTTCCATTTTTCTCCCCCCCTTTCCATTATCCTGGATCCCCAGATCATTGTGCATGCGTGTGGAGGTGCACATGTGACCTGTGGCTGTGGTGACTGCCCCTTCCTCCCACCTGGCCTAATGCTTGGCTCCCTTTTTGGCTTGGCGCTGCCACTTAGCCCAGCCAACAGCCAGGGAAGCCCACGTCCCTCCCTGGGAGAGAGAGGCTGCCTTGGGGCAGTTCAGTCCTCTTCCCCGCAACTCAGGCTTGTTCTCAACCCGGGTCGCCAGCTGGGAGTGGTGCGTCCAGTGCCTCAACCCTCCACGCCGCTGAGCCAGCCTAACAAGCGGGCTTTTTTAAAGAAATGAATGGCTGCTGATAATTTTATCAGGAAAATAGGAAATGCTAATATTCCCATTGCCTTGCTTTGACTGTATGCCGAAAAGGCATTCCATAGGATTTGATGGAACTTCCTATTTAGTCTACATAAAAATACAACTTATAAGAACAGTTTATTGAATGGATAAAAGATTTTATACAAGCAGGCACAATCAACAGTAAAGACAAATGGGGTTGTGTCTGTTTTTTTTGTTTTTGTTTGTTTAACCAGGGGAGCAAGGCAAGTGTGCTCTCTTTTGACCCAATGATGGACTCTCTTGTGAGGAAGCTTAACAGTAGTAGAGAAGGGGCATACTAATATAAGGGAAATCCTATCTCTGCTCCTTATTTGAAATGAAATGAAATGAAATGAAACTTTATTTATATGACGCCTTTCTCAAACCAGGGCGCCTTGCAATATTTAAAACAATAAACAACAAATAAAAATCCATAAATAATTTAGAAAACACTAAATCTGCACAACACTCTACTCTGGACTGTATTTGCAGAGGATGTCTGTCCGTAATCCCACCAACACAACAAAAGGGGGTTTCATGTCAATACAGGAAGAATCTGTTAACAGTTCAGGGTGTAAAGTTAAAAAAAGGAAGAACTTTCTTCCTATCACTTAACAGATGCAATAAATTGGAAATAAGAAAATTAAGATTCTTCTGGGCAAAAGAATGCATACAATGTTTAGGAGTTAAGATCTATTGAACAGTAGATAAAACAGTATCCTAACGTTTGGAACTTTTTAAAACTAAAACAAATGACCTGGTTAGGTGAACAAACTCCTTTTAGGAGTATGGAATCTGTTAGACATGGTTAAAATGATGATTCTGCCTAAAGCCATCTTCATTTTCAGTATGCTGCCTAAATGTATTCTTAAAAAGTGGTTCCTGCCTATTCAAAGCTATTTCAACAAATTTATTTGCATGTATAAGAAAATAAGGTATGCGTATCACAAAATAATCCCACAGCTGGGAGGGTTGCTCAAAGCACCTGTCCTATACTTTTATTTTCTGGCTTCTAGAGCCCAGTAGTTTTCATTTTGGAACATGGACAACCAGAAAAATAGATATAAACCAGAATGGTTAACATTAGAAGGAATGATAGTTTCCCAGTGGTTACAGAAACTTAATTCATTGCTCTTCTCAAAGCCTACCAGGAAAAATAACACTGTTATTACCGACATTCTTGGAACAATCTCCAACTAGAATAAGATTTTAAAACTAAATTTGCAAAATAGTTTAGACCAGCTGCTATGGCACAACCCCAGTCTGTTGCTAAATGGAAGAGTAATTGTTAACAAACTCTGGTCAGAGCCAGTACGGCTGCACAAGTAATGTTATTGATGGTTGTATCCTAGTTATTGCATTCTTTCTAACTAAATTGTAAAAACAAACAAAAAAAAATCTCCCAGAGTTCTACTGTAAAAGATGGATGGGGTCACTTAACTTTGTTGCGTTTCGCTGAAGGTTTTGACAGTATAACTGATGCATTGACTTGCATTCTAAAAGGATATGCTAAAATGAAAGCCTGGAAGTTATAGAACACGTTTGGCTATGCATATCCAGGCACATATGGACTATGCATGTGGTTCAGACAAAGAAGGTTAAGTAAAATGAGAACTAACCGCCTTCTCCACTGGAGTCCATGTCTGCTGAGAAGACAAGGAAAGTATCATCTCAAGTGGTGGAAAAGACTGGATTGCCCATATTAAAGGTGGTCTTTTTGTAGGGACACGTGTTGCAATTGCATTGATCCTCCTTTAAGTCATGCTTTGGCTCCAAACCAGAATCCTGTAGAAGGTGTTCAGTCAGTCACTTGAGATGTAGACAGAAAAGGGAGACATTTGGCCTGCATTTTGCTGGGTCTGTCTATACCAGTTTGCTCATTGTTCTCAGCGAGACTGCACGAAGACATGCATTTCCTCTGTCAAGGCAGACTTTAAAGTAAAACTACACATTCATATCTTCTAAATTTTGTTCGTTTGTATGTCAACAGATAGCTCTTTTCATGCAGCTGTTAAAGATGTATGCAACTGCTTTGGTTATTTTTGACAGTTCATACTAGGCTCTATTACTGTATTGGAAGGCTCCATTTCGTGGTTGTTGAAATCTCATTGTCTCTGAGAGTTGCATTAGCGTATGCGAGCATGATGCGTAATCAGCCTTAAAACTTCCCAGTATGCCCGTCTGCTTAATTAGTCTTCAAAGAAACAATCTGCAAGAATGTGCGAAATACCACATTTTCCTTCAGTGAGCTTTGCAGACTGAGTTTATCATGCAGGTTTTTTTTTCCCCTTCAAACATCGTCAAGTTTATTAGTTTCCAGAGAGTTTTTACAGAGTATTTGTTCTTTCGGCATAGAGATACATAATATCTGACATCATGTTCTCATATGCTAATGCAGTTCTCATGGACAATGAGATTTCAGCAGCTATGACATGGAGACCCCCAGGGCAATCAAAGGGGTTACCATGAGCAGTGAAACCAAGGCTAACATATATAGCCCTAACAGCTACAGGAAAGGAGTTGACTGTTGACATGGAAACAACATTTAAATGATATGACGGTGTAGTTTTCCTTTAAACCTTAAAAAAACGGAAAGCAACTTCAGAGTGAGGGAGTGGTTGAAGTTGTTTACATATAAGGTCTCTGAGCATTTTTACAGAGTTCTCATTAGAAAGTGTATGGAGTATCGAGGAGGAAAGCAGCTTCAAACTCTGTGTTTAGTGTTTTTATAAACCTAGGTGGAAAGCACCAAGGGATGGCGTCTGAAGTGCTCAAAATGTAGTTTCTGATCTGGAAGTGTCCCTAAGTAATTTCTTCCAAACATGTCTAGCACAGTTCACTTCTTAGCCACCCCTGCTTTTAGTGTGTGCTACAAGCAGATTGTTTCCAACTGTTTCAGTAAAGGCCGAGTTGTAAGTCATGTGCAGTGCTCGTCAGATGCAGTGTAGTATATGTAAGCAATAACCCACGACAGAGTGTGAGGTTATTGGGGATTAATCAACACCCCGGGTGCTTTGTGAGGCACGAGGCCGCAGGCTGAGTGTCCTCACAGCGCACCTGGGGTGTTGATTAATCCCCAATCACCGCACACTCTGGAGTGGGTTCTTTTGCTTATAACATGGGCAAAGTCAGTAGTTTGAAGAAATAAACAGCAAACGTTTTAGATGGCATAAACAGTGGGACTTTATTATGTCTCCTTACACCAAAGCAGAACAGAGTACCACAAACCATTAGTATTGTTACGCAGTAGAACAAAATAGTGCTGATTGTTGCATATATATTTGTGCAGAACTGTTGTTATATTTTCATATATATGCTCTTTGTATAACATTATTAACATTTCCATTAACATACTGTGTGCTTATTCACATTCTGTTACAAACTTTAAACTTCTCAGTACATCTATTTAAATTTTATCGTTTCTAACTTATAATAATAATAATCTTTATTTATAATGCGCCTTTCAAAATCAAGGCTCAGTACATATTTAAAATAAATTCACAATAAAACATCATGATAAAATAGCTAAAACAAGTTCAATCAATCCATGTCGACACCATCCCCATCCCCATATGCCTTATTCCATAAAAAAGACTTCAATGCTTGTTAAAGCCCCCCCACAGTCATGCACTCTCTAATCCAACGGGGTAGAGAATTCCAGAGGGTTGGTGCCACGAACTTAAAAGCCCGGGCCCCAGAAGATTTTAAAACCACCCTCGGAATCTCCAGCAACCCCTCATTGGCTGAGCGGAGCGGTCGCTCCAGGAGGTACGGAACCAGAAGCTCTTTCAGGTAGTTGGGGCCCAGTCCGTGTAGGGCTTTATAAGTCAGTAAACCGACTTTAAAGGTGATCCGTCACTGAACCGGTAGCCAGTGCTGTTCCCGCAGCACTGGTGTAATGTGGGAGGAATGAGGAATCCCCATTAACAAATGGGCTGCGGAGTTCTGCACCAGCTGCAAGTGGCGGATATCAACCCCTGGAAGCCCAAAGTAAAGGGAGTTGCAGTAATCCAAATGTGAGGTCACAAAGGCGTGGATCAGTGTAGGCAAGTCCCCAGACGGAACAAGGTGCTTGATCCTAGCGATGTTCCTCAGATGGTAAAAGGATAACTTAACAACAGCTGACACCTGAGAACGTAATGTCAGCCGATCGTCAAGAATCACCCCGGTCACGCACCTGTTCAGAGATAGGGAGCTCAACATCCCCAAGGAATAGACCTGTGGGATGATTTGCTCCCCACCCCCCCTATCCAGCGACCAGGATCCACAACCATCACCTCCATCTTCCCAGAATTCAACTTCAGCCAACTGGACCTCATCCAACCTTGGATCTCGCCAAGGTAGTTATTAAACACCAAGAGTGCTCCATTCTGGTGTGGTGCAAAAGACAAGTAGAGCTGGGTATCATCGGCATAACAGTGAAACTCCAGCCCATACCGTCTTACAATGTCTCCGAGGGGAAGCATGTACACTGCAAACAACATGGGAGACAGCACTGAGCCTTGAGGCACCCCACAGGACAGAGAGGTAGGATCGGAGGAAAACACCCCCGACACCACCCTCTGAGTTCTACCAGTGAGGAAAGAAGTAAACCATCTGTGAACTAAACCTGAAAGCCCACAGATGCATCTCAGGTGCTCAAGCAGCACCCCATGGTCTACGGTGTCAAATGCTGATGACAGATCAAGCAGAACCAAAATGGACCGTTTTTTCTGGTCTCTCACCATCAGGAGATCATTGAGCACCCGAACCAGCGCAGTCTCGGTGCTGTGCCTCTTTCGAAAACCAGATTGAAGAGGGTCATAGATGCTATGGATGGTTAAATGGTTGTCCAAGTGAGCAGCCACTATTTTCTCAGTTACCTTCCCCACAAAGGGAAGGTTAGAGATGGGCCTATAGTTAGCGAGAGAGTCTGGGTCCAAAGAAGCCTTCTTCAACACTGGTGTCACCACTGCCTCCTTCAGGGAGTAGGGGTACTCACCAGAGTCTAAGGAGCACCAGACTATCTGCGCCAGAACCGGGATGATGACCTCCCTACAGCCCATTATCAGGGCTGTAGGACTCGGGTCTAAACTACAGCATGTAGTGCACATACCCTGGACAATCCTCATAACATCCTCGATTTCCGGCCTTTTGAAGGAACTCAAGGAAAAAAAGAGGGATAATGACCGGGGGCTGGTCTACGGCAACTCCCATAGAGAGTGCTGCGCTGGTCTCTGCCCTGATGTTGTCCACCTTATCTGCAAAGAACCGAGCAAGCTCCTCACACTGCAGTTGTGAAAAGGCTCTATGAACCTGTAGACAGGCTGGGTTGCACAGCCTGTCTACAGTTCAAAAGAGCTGGGCCAGTCGGTTCTGAGCAGCAGCAATTTCCCCGGACAGGGATACTGCTTCTTACGGGCAATCGCTGACTGATAGAGTCGGTAATGCTCTAGCAGTCTAAGATGGCCGGCTTCTAAGCCAGATTTCCGCCAGCACTTCTCTAACCTGCGTCCTAGTCGCCGCATCTCCCTCAAGTCCCCATCAAACCATGGCAACCGAGGGTGAAGGGAGAGAGGACGCACACGGATTGGAGCAATGGAATCCAGGGCAGAGGTAATGGCCTTATTATAAGCCAGAACCAAAACCTCTGGATTCAGGCTCGCCACTGGAAATTCTGATAGATCAAGCACCACAGTTAGGCCATCGGGAGTTGCATCCCGTAAAGGACGGTACTTGACCATCTCCACAGGGGCTGGCCTACGCAGAGGGGTGCAAAAATTGAATCTTACAGTGTAATGGTCAGACCATCTGACGGGTTCCACCCCCACGTCGGAGGCTTCCATCCCCAGGAGGAAGACCAGGTCAAGGGAGTGGCCTTGTATCAACCTTATATAACTGCCATCTTTCTTGCAAATATTAAACTGGTTAACTCTGGTAGTGGAAACTGACTGTTCCATAGTTTTGAAACTGTTCAAATTTAAATGCAGCAGCAGCAAGCATTTCTGTATCACTGACCTCTAACGAGGACACCGCTGCTTCTGCTTTGACTATTTTGCTTTGTACCTGTTGTGTTGCAACTGTGTGGTTCCCTACTCTCTGCATCACTTGTCAATTGATAATCCTGCTTCTGCAGATGTCAGAAAGTTACTCCATTTTTGCCTGTCTGCAACTGAAGGCGACGAATAATTTTTTAAACTCGATTAACATTTGCGACCTGTGATGCTCATTATTTCACAGGATGCTAGACCAGCACTAGATAAAATTTGCACAGCTGTACCTCTGATGCTGTGGTTAGTATAGCGTCTTGACAGCTGTACTCGATCAGGTATTTTAGGCATCAGACTACCCAAGTAGTTCACACTCATAGGCTGATGACTGTACCATATTGTGTCACTAGGGTGAAACAGTCTCTTTGGATGCAAGTACAGTGCGCTTGCTCCTGGTGAGCAGTGACTGACATACTGTTTGAACTGCTGCACAGGACAACAAGGGTTCTTGGGGTCAGAAAACAGAAAGCCACGTAGACTCTCTCTGTTTCTGTAACAGCTTGATGGTTTTTGCTATGTGGATTGAAAGTGAGTGACCGATATTCTGTGCCATCAGAAAATTTTTCCACTGTGAAAGAGTCCTGAAATAGGTCTCTCACTGCTTCTCGGCCATGGCAAGCAAGGCCAAGCTGGATCTCAAACCAAAGACGCTGTACTAGTCTAGACTACATGGAGACAGCGAATCTGACGACCGCAATTTCACTAAATCTTCCTGACTTATTGCACGATGGTGACATGAGTGGGCCTTACCTTCCTTTCTCAATTTCTTCAGTCTAGCTATGAACACATTATTAGCGGATTGCAATATTGCATCACTACCAATATTTATTTTTCTCCTATTCTCCACATTATTCATAAACCTATTAATTCCTGCTCTCGGACAGATAAAAGAACTGACCGTGTACTCCTTCCCTCCTGCTCCTTTCACTGTTGCATAAAAATGTCTGTCACACTGAATTGTCTGATGTCCACTGTTTTAAAATCTATTTGCTCCTTATTACAATTTAACCAGTCCTTCAGCACATTTACTGCCCACATTGTGCTTTTCTGCATACTTTGCTCATCTATACTCTCTTCCAATTGATCTATTTCTTCAACGCTCATTACTTCATGTCATCTCTTGCTCTTTTCATTAACCTCTCTTGCTTTCTTGCTAAGACTCTGTTCTGTGCTTCAGTACCTGTCACTGTTTCTTAACACACCCTTCTCTCACATCCATTACCCTGACATTCTGCTTTCTCTTTCTCTGATCCGTAAGATTCTGCAATCGCTTTCTGAACTGCTATGCTCTCATCTTTTTCAGACATCTCTTAACAGTTCCCAATTTGACACTTCATCTGATAATGACCTTCTCTCCAAGGGTGCCGGAAGATGGTAAAAGCTGAGGGGGCTGAGAATCAAAAGGGCACTTATGAGGGTACAAAGGGCACTTTTTCTATACTAGTTTTTGCTATACAGAAATAAAAAGTGGAGTGGCTACCGCTCTTCTGCCCCCGGTTCCAGCACCTATGCTTTCTCTCCACATTATGACAACCTGTCTCTGCAAGTGCCAGCATCAGCAACTTCTCCTCCAGATATCTCAGACTTTATTCCGCTTCTCTTTGCAGGGACTCCGTCAGGGAATCTGTACTGCAGCCATTTGTTCGCAGATCATTTCCCCAGAATTGAAAAATGAACTTCCTTTCCTGACATTTTCACCATTCAACTACTCTTACCTCTTTCTGTGCAACGTTAATCAACTGCTTCCTCACATTTGAAAAATGCCTGTCAGGCTGCAAAATGTTCCAGTTACAGCACAATGATCTTGCCATCAAACTGTTCTCTCATAGAGTGCCCCCCAACAGTATGAGACGTAGTTGCAGAAACACACACTTCTCCTATACACCACTGGATGCACAACTATTTGTGCTTTGGCAACGTTACAACATACATCTGTGATGCTCAAATCTGTTACAAGACTCGTGTGTGTTCTTTGAGTACCTCTTGTTCTCTTGCTGTACACTCGCTGCACCGTCTCGTCATCTTCCACGTTCACTGCTTCCCCGTGTACTGCCTCTCTGTCGATTTCTACTACTGCCCCGCTGCTCCCGTTTCCGACGTAACTTATCTTAAATCCACTGTAGCACCAACTTCCTTTTAGATGCGCTACTTTCCCACGGCGCTCGCTCTGCCCTACACTATCTGTCTCCCTCATCTGTGCATCTCCCTTACTTCCCCCCAGTCTCTTCTCCACTGCTGCTGCGGTAACAATAACCTCGTCATTGCTTTCCTTGCAGTACCTCTCTGCGTTTCATTTGCACTACACTGCCATAGTCGCTTATTCTTGGAACCCTCCTGCCTAGCCACTTCGATCTACTACTTCTCCAGAGTTACTGTTTAGGAGCTTACAGAGGTACTTCTGTATCAGACTTCCTGATATATATATATGTGTGTGTGTGTGTGTGTCTGTCTCTCTCACTAACCTGCTTCTCTCATCCTGTTTCTGATCGTAGTGCTTTCTGTTGTACTAGCACTGTTTACATTTCTGTCCGACAGACAGTGTCCATCGGGTGGGTGGCTGGGAGATTTCTATCAGTATCTTTACTTCCAGTATGGCTACTTGTGTCTTGTCGTCCAGTACTCAGATTAACAAGTTCGGTACAGCTGGGTGTCTGAGTCATACGCGACGGATCACAACATCCACTTTGTCTAAAAATATGAAAAATTAATGAACGCTCACGTGCTATTCATTACCCAATTGCTTTTCAGTATCTAGATGCCCATGTTATAAGCACTGGTTATTGGGTCTTGCAGAGCATCTAGAGCTGCTAGTGCCTTTTCCTGTTTTGCCAATATTTGCATACGGAACTAAAAATATACCATTTAATGAACAACAAACCTAAACCGATACACAAAATGACACTGAGGCTAGGCCGACTTGACGTGATAAATATTTAGCTTCCGGAATGTCTAGTGTCCTTGTACCCATCTCTGAGATTCTGTCAGGTGCACAAGCAGTTTTAGTAATTGCAGCAGGATCACTTTACCAGGCAAGATTCCCAAATCCCACATGCACGCCGGGCATTCAGACTAGTTGTGCAACTCTCAAACCTTAGTTATTGCAGCATGCACATCCTCACAGCAACTGTAATTTAAAAAAAAAAAAAACATATTAATAAATATTGTATCTTACAATAATATTAGCACAAGAAAACAAGTATTAATACATGTAGTGGAACACTATACATTTTCAGTTAAGGTAAAAAATTCCACAAAAGGAAATATTTGCATTTCCTGTTCCAAATAAGAGTCCATTTTTTTACAGTCCTGTGTTTTGGCAGAGGTCTGTGGCATATGAGGGTCTGGCAAGCTTACTATGTAAATCGGTTTTTTTTAATAATTATTTTACCTTCATTTATACAGACCTCCAACAAGCAAGAGCCTCAACACGCGTGCGAATGCCCAGGGACAGGAGAAAAAGACTACAAAAATCTATGGTCCTTATATTCAAAAGGGGGAGGATGCGTCACCAAAAAAGTTGCCCCGGCGCAACCAAATGGTATATTCAAACAAGATGCGCGATCCAAACAGATCGCACATCCTGTGTGAATATTCCAACTTGGGCGGGTGGCGTAAGGGGGGGAGGCAGCCGCCAGTGCACCTGGCGCATCCCAGGGATGGGCTGAATACAGCCAATGGGGGATGCACCGGCGCATCTCTGATGCGCTGAGCCCACCAAAGGTGATATTCAGCCGGGATATGCAAATTTTTATTTATTTATTTCGTTTTTGTTGACTGGGTAAGTGCACTAGACATATTCTTGCCTATCTTCAGGCATGACTTGGGGAATACAGATGAATGACAACTGACCTTGAACCAGATTAAGCTGTTGGTGGTATTTTTAGTGGTTTTTCTCACTCACTCTTCTGCTAACATCCTTTGTGCTGAAAGAGCTTCAGGAGGCAAGGATCACTGGTCTTTTGCACAGGAACGCATGGCAGCAGCCTTTGCTGACATTGTTTTGTTTGTGCTGCATTTGACTAAGCTATGAAGTGCCATGGCCAAGGAGGAGGGCAGAGGCATAGTCCGAGGCTCCTGGCACTGTTTGTGCAAGATCTTCTTCAGGGGTACCTCAGTCATCAGGTTACACCATAGGAACCTTCACCATCAGTGAAGGGGAATCAACATGGAAGATTTTCAGCGGTACAACTGGCCCCACTCCCTCCTAAGTTCTTTCCCACCGTCAGCTTGCAAGCATAGTCTCAACAGTAGCTCCATCGCAGTGTTTGCACCTTTTTTGGTCTACAGACGCTTTCTTTCCCTGTTACCATTACCTAAATCTCTTTTGGAGATTTTTCCTTTTTTATATCGAGAGTTAATCCTTCATCTTCCCTTTTCCGTCTCTGCAGAAAGAAGATTGCCTCTACAGACAAACATTCTGTTTTTGTCTGCTGTCTTGGGTCTGACCACGACATCTCCAACTGTGAGCTCTGCCAGAAGTTTAATCAGACAACCCTTGGGCAATGCAAGAAGGCTCTCAAAAAATTTCTGATGGAGCAGCAGGTAGCCAACTCTGGGAAGGGGTCCTCCGGGGCCCTTGCAACTCAGTTGCCCACCAGATTGTTGAGCTTCCAGGCTTCCAAGGCCTGAGACAAGTCCTCAGGGAAAAGTCACAGAAAAGACCAGAATCACGACCGCTCCCCCCCCACCAGCCATCCTGCTCCCTGTCTGCCTCTCCTTCTTCAGGGGGCTCTTTGTCGACAGCGACTGCCACGATGAAGAGACCACCTGTCCAGGTCTCTGTTTCTACCAGTACCAACAGCTTCTCTGCCCAACTCTCAGGGCGCCCGACCGTCTACCTCCGGGTCGTCAGCCCCTCCGTTGACGACGGGCTCACCATCAACGGTTGCTCCGTTGAGACCTGCCCCTTCCTCTCTGAGGGCTACAGGCTTGTTGGGCTCTCAGGATGGAGGGTCGTTGGCTTTTGTGCCATCGAACCCCCCTCCATCAACTATGACTATGGATCTGAAAGAAGTACTTGTCAAGTTCACTAATGTACTCGTTCAGCAGTTTAGTGCCTTCAGTAGGCCTTCATTGATGGCGACTTCATCATGGACACCTGTTCGTCGACCACAGGAGGCTCCCTGTGGGCCATCAATGACCACTCCCAATGCCAGACCCAGACAAGGAGGTCAGCATCGAGGAGGAGTACCATCCTGATCTCGTCCTCCCTGATAACAAAGAGTATGAAGAGGAGGAGGAGGAAGAAATCCTCATTTCTGAGAAGTCCACTGCCTCTTCAGTCAGTAAGGACTCAGTCAAGCATACTCCAAGGTCTCTTCCTCCTGATGATGCCACCCTCTTCAGTGTCCTGAAGCAGTAGTCTGCCACTATGGGCCTCCGGACTGAGGAGGATGCCACCAGAAAAGACCTGGTGGACTTCCTGGAGGTTCCTGAATCGCCCCCTAAGATTATTCCTCCTATACTGCCAGTCCTGAAAAATGCCACCATGGCAGCCTGGCACAGGCCAGACATGGTGCCAGCTATGCCACGTAGGGCAGACAAGCTTTGCAATGCCACTCAGGGCCTTCCTTATTTTGCTGCCCAGGCTGAAACTGATTCTGTGGTCATCAAGGCAGTCCATGACAGGTCTAAGGTGCCAAAGCACCTTATTCTGTCTCGTGCCCCCACTGACAAGGAGTCCTGCAGGATTGACCTCTGGGAAAGAGTTTTTTTTTTTTTTTTTTTTACTTTTGTCCGGTTCCCCAGATCCTCAGACCTGCCCACCCACCGCTCCCATGCCCAGGCTAGGCCACTGGGGTGGCTACACCTCCCAGTGGACACTGTTGGCAAGCCCTGGCTTACCCCGTGTCGGGACCAAGGGAGAAGGACCCACCGCGGACGGGAAGGCAGTGTACGCGTGGCAGAGCAGGTCGGCCATGCCCGGGGTGTGTTTTTTTTCATGCTTGCTCCCTTGAGACAGGGATGTGCAATGATGTCCAGTGTCTGCCCCACCCTTAAAGTCACGGTGGTGGTTGCAGCGGTACCCCGGCCTCCGCCAGGGGTCTGTAAAGTGATGGACACTCTTCCCCTTCCTTCCCCCCTGGAGGAGAGCAGTCCCCAGGACGCTCAATCCTCCTTCCCCGGCCGACCCTCTGACTCCTGGGTCCATTCCTGAACCCAGGTCGCCGGTGTCGCAAGCAAAAAAAACAACCGCTGCACCGGCCCGGGTAAGAGAGTTTTATGCCTCCTCCACTTTGGGCCTAAGCATCGTAAACTATCTGTCACACATGGTTAAGTTCCAGAATGCCAACTAGGGGAAGGGCAAGGCAGCTGCTTGGGCCCTTCCTGATGGGACTTCAAAGCAGGAATTGCTCCAGTGCCTTCAAACTGCTGAGGATGTAAGTAATCATCTCCTCAGGGCCATGTATGATATGGCCGACACAGCGGCCAGGGCACCTGCTACTGGCATATGCCTTTGTAGGCACTCATGACTGAGGGTCTCAGGCTTTGCAGCCGATGTGTAGAACAAGGTGCTTAATGCACCTTTCAATGGCAACAAGCTCTTTGACCCTGATGTTTAGGACCTCGTTAATGATTTTCAGGCCTCTGGCACTGCCATTAAGTCTGTCCACTCTCTCTACCACACTCAACCCCATGGTAGAGGGTGCTCTACTTTTCGTAGACCGGCCAATAGACCGGGCCCGGGCCCCCGCACTCTGGGCAAGCGCAGAGCCTAATCTTCCTTGCCCACCCCCTCTAATATTGGAGCTGTGGCCAAACATCCTAGACATGACAGACCAGCCTCCACAGCTGGTGCCACCTCTGCTTGACTCCTTGCCAGACCCCTCTCCTCTCATCCAGACCCAGGAGGTGGTGGTCGGAGGTCAGTTCTCCCTCCATCTGAATCAATGGAAATCCATAACTTCAGATGCTTGGATGCTGCAGGTCATAGAAAGCTGTCATACCTTGGAGCTCATTCAGCAGCCTCCAAATACCCCTCCACCACCCTCAAACTACCCCCCTGGCCCACTTAGCTGTCCTCCGGGAGGAAGTGCAGTCTCTTCTGCACAGGCAAGCAATTGAACTGGTGCCAAGGTGACCGAGAAACTGGAGGTTTTATTCCAGGTTTTTCCTGGTCCCAAAACTGGAGATCTGAGGCCCATCTTGGATCTCAAGGACCTCAATCTCTTTGTCCAGTACAAAAAGTTTTGGATGGTGACTCTACCAGACCTCATGCCCCACTCTTCAAGGCCGGGGACTGGCTCTGTTCACTGGACATGCATGACGCTTAACTGCACATTCTGGTCTTTCTTCCTCACAGGAGATTTCTTCGTTTTGCCTTTCAAGGCCATCACTACCAATTCAAAGTGCTGTCCTTTGGCTTATCCTCTGTGCCGTGCATCTTTGCCAAATGCTTGGCAGTGGTCACAGCAGCTCTCAGAAGAGAGGGTCTGTACGTTTTCCCTTACCTGGACGATTGGCTTCTCAAGGTCCATGTCCAGGGAACAGCTTTTGCTGGCTCTGGAGTGCAATTTCCAGCTCTTCCACTCTCTGGTCAATAACGTTCAACCTGCCCAAGTCTGTCATACAACTGGACTCCAAACAAGGAAAGGCCTTGTTGCCCCAGAACAGTCGGTACATTCCTGCCAGACTGTACCTCAGGCTGTTAGTCTAATGGCTGTGGCCATTCCCAACTTCCCACTGGCCAGACTTCACATAGGCACCCTTCAGTGGACCCTCAGAGTACAGTGGGACCAGCGTACAGACGAGTTACAACATGTCTTGGTCTCCACCCCAGCTCGCAAGGTACTGCAGTGGAGGATGGATCCCTCAAATCTTCTTCAATGGGTTCCTTTCCAGATTTCTTCCCCGCATCAGATCCTAACTATGGATGCTTGGGGTCTAGGCTGGGGAGCACACCTGGATCCCTTTCAAACCCAGGGCTCCTGGTCTCAGTGGGAAGCTGTCCTGCATATCAGTGTCCTGGAGATGAGAGCGGTACTCTATGCCATGCAGGCTTTTGTAAGCATCTTGCTCCAGATCAACTGCTGGTGCAGTTAGAAAATCTGAGTGTAGTCTACTACATCAACAAGCAGGATGGGACTCACTTATACCCCCTTTTCAGGGAGGCCATGAGAGTGTGGTATTGGGCACTGGGGCACAGTCTGACACTCTCTGGGATCCATGTGCCAGGCATCCTAAACACCCTGGCGACAGTCTCAGCAGCACTCAGTCTAGCTTGCATGAATAGGAGCTTCTCTCATCCATAGCAGAAGATCTGTTTGACAGATGGGGTCATCCAGAGTTGGACCTTTTTACGTTCCCTCTCAGTGCAAAACTGTCCAATTTCTGCTTGCTAGATCCAGGGCCTGGAGTTTTCTGGTGACACACGCTGTTCTCTTGGAGCAGGAGATCTCTGTATGCATTCCCTCCATTTCCACTAATACAGAGGGTGCTGATAAAGCTGCAAATGGAGGGGGCCAGCATGATTCTAGTAGCTCCATTCTGGCCTCGCCAGATATAGTTCCCTCTGCTTCAGCAGCTGGTGGAGGAACCTCTGGACCCTCTGCCCCTTTGCAGGAATCTGCTGACTCTGGATCGTGGGACCCTGGTACATCCTAACCTCGGGTACCTTCATCTGCATGCCAGGCTCCTGAGGATGTAGCCAGCATCAGATTTGGGGTCTCTAACAGGGTGGCAGATGTCCCGGTGGTGGCAGTAAAGCCTTCCACTCACACCACATATGCCATGAAGTGGAAATGGTTTGCCACTTGGGCTGCCAGATCCTCCCTGTACCCTTTTACCTGCCCAGTAAATCACATCCTGGACTACCCGATTTCTTTGTCCGACTCAGGCCTCCAGTATTCCTCACTCAAGGTCCACTTTTTGGCTATTTCTGCCTTTCATGTGCCCATGAGTGACCACACAGTTGCTTAGCTGTATGTCTGCCGTACTTTTCTTTGGGGCATCCTGCATCCGAAACCCCCAGTCCGTTTCCCTGTTCCAGCTTGGGACTTAAATTTTGTTTTGGAAAAGTTGACCCTGTTTCCTTTTGAGCCAATCACGACTTGCAATTTGTGCTTTCTCTCTTGGAAAGTGCTCTTTTTAGTTGCAATTACTTCTGCTCGAATAATTTCAGAGCTTCAGGCCCTCTGGTGTGAGGAGCCTAATTTGATTTTTCACAAAGACAGGGCATCTTCGCACACACATCCTAAGTTTTTGCCTAAGGTGGTTTCTGAGTTCACACTGAATCAGTCTACACACCTTCCTGTTTATTTTCCTGAGCGTGCTAATCCAGGGGAAGCACTGCTCAGTATTTAAGATGTGCACAGAACTTTGAAGTATTATTTGCTTTGGACTAAAGAGTCCAGAAAGTCTAAGCAGCTGTTTGTTTCTTTCACCTCAGGTAGAGAGGGCACTTCAGTTTCTAAGCGATGTTTATCCAAATATTTGGCAAATTACATTGTGTTTATATTACAACAAGTACGGCAAAGAGTTGCCTGGTGCTGTCAAAGCTCATTCCACCAGAGGCATGGCTACCTTGGTGGCTTGTTTCAAAGAGGTCTCAGCCACTAATATTTGTGCGGCATCCACCTGGAGTACAATCCACACTTTCACCAAGCATTACAGTCTGGACTTTGCTTCAAAAGCCCGTGCAGGTTCTGGCAGGGCTGTGCTACAAGGACTCCTGTCTTAAGTTTATGGAGATCTGGCCTCCAGACTTTCTCTTGTCACTGCTTGGTACTCACTCCTACGTGTGAAACCTGATGACTGAGATACCCCCGAAGAAGACAGCACAGTTACGCAAGAACTTACCATAACAGTAGATCTTGGAGGGGATCTCAGTCATAAGGTCTGATTTCTCTCCCACCATCCCCCTTCTTGGGGCTCCTGTTTTGGACCTGGCCATCTGCTGTATCCATCTTTTTCTCTAGAGTTTGATTCCTCCATCTCTCCTCAGTTCCCCAAGACATGAGCCTTGCTCCCATCGTCTCTGGAGGGAAAGAACTGAGGAGAGAGTGAGGCCTCCCACTCCTATATAGGGTTGGTGATGTCAGCTGACATCGGCGTGGGCAGCCCCAGTTGTACTGCTGAAAATCTTCCGTGTGGATTCCCCTTCACTGATGGCAAAGGTTCCCACAGTGTAACCTGATGACTGAGATCCCCTCGAAGATCTGCTGTTCTTACGTAACTCTGATTACTGTGGCAATTGGTCAGTGGGATCAAGAGCAGGAAAATGGTGCAGCGAGGGGCGGCACAAGCAACCACACTGTAGTGAAGGGAGAAGACTCGGACAATGAATTCCATTCTGGTGGAAGGACAGAGCTGTGGTGTATTCTCAATGACATACTACCAAAGCCCCCTCACTCGACAGTCACCTGCTACCAAAGCCCCCTTTTTGGTAATTGCACTACGTCAGCATAGCTCTCTCTATGCAGCTGTAACAAGGAACTGGGGTGGAACTGGGCAGGAGCCCACATGACCTCTGTTCTAACACCCCTTACAATAGTACAGTCCCCGTGCGCTTCTGTCACCTTTCTCCACTGAATTACATAGGACAGTTCCACCACCTAGAAATGTCAGTTCGACAACATTCAAATCAAGTGTGTTACCTAGCTACACTTTTTATGTTTGCTTGCACGCATGTGCAAGAAACATAGTGCCATTATCCGAGA
Source organism: Neoceratodus forsteri (assembly GCA_016271365.2). Taxonomy (NCBI): domain Eukaryota; kingdom Metazoa; phylum Chordata; order Ceratodontiformes; family Ceratodontidae; genus Neoceratodus; species Neoceratodus forsteri. The sequence continues at coordinate 590,575,117 of CM028134.1, read as the reverse complement.
TTTCGGAGGTGTGTCACCTCCTCCTCCAATTCAGTCAGTGTGTTGGCAGGCGTGGCCCCTGTAAGCCATTGCATGCTGGAGCTGTCTATGACAAGCTCCAAAATGCAGTGGCATACAGTTGAAAGGGGGACCTACACTTCAGTGAGCAGCGATACGATATCGCCTGCCCGCGCGCAGCTCCCCACACACACACACACAAACGCAGCGCATTTGCGTGCTACCCTCTTCCCCGCACACACGTATAGCCGGCAGGTGCCCAACTCGCTGGCTTGTGCCGCGCCTGCTCTTTCACATGCCACGCGGGTGCCCACCCCAGCGCGGGCAACTGATAGAACAGCCGGGTGCCCAACCTCCGCCGGCTCCAGTGTCCTCACCCCCCAGTACTGGCTGCCATGCTGGGAGCCCACCCAGCGTGGCAACTGATCATATGGGTCGAGGGGTGCCCAATCCTCGCCGGCTCCACGGCCCCCAGTCTGTCTTTTGTGCCACGCTTGAGCCCACCCCAGCGTGGCAAATGTCCCACGTCGTTTTTTTTTTTTTTTTTTAACCTGCAAATAAAACGGTCCCACAGCGCTTCTCCCAGCTCCCCCCACAACCCGCACTCCACCCACTGCGCACCCTGCCTCCCCACACCCCCTCACCATTACACTTACCTCTGGAGCTCGGCGTGACGATCTTCAGTGGACCGGAACACGCCTGCACTCTTCAAAGCTGACCGCGAACTGAAGAAATGCTGGTAAGCTGTATAATGGCCAGATAGGGTTTTTCAACTTATAGATATCTCAGTATTGTTGGACTTTTGCACCCTAACATGGTTTAGATTCCTTCATGAATGATGTCACCGTCATGGCGTTATTCGTCCGGAGGGTGATTTCACAGTGCTAAATCACCCTTCAGGCCTGAATAGCACCATGACAGTGACATCATTCATGAGAAGGTCCCAAACCCCATGTTGAAAATTTGGTGCAAAATTCTAAAATGACTGTTTTTACGAGCGTATGCTATGCTGAAGTTCCTACGCACGCTGTAAGTTCGCGAATTTTCAATATTTTCACCTCCAGATTTTCAACATTGCCATTTTACCACACCTTCTTATGAGTAGTACAGCTGTCATTTTTCACATCTCACCTAAAACGTGTTTCCGCCCATGTAGCGCACAATGGTGCAGTCGTAAAGAAATCAATGTACGGGACAAATTAAGAAAATCACAGTGACACTGTTCATGAGCAGAAGTCTTAAAATGGCTATGTTGAAAATTTGGTGAAAAATTCCTAAAATGACTGTTTTACGAGCATGCGCTATGCAGTTCCTATGCATGCTCGTAAGTTTGCGAATTTAATATTTTCACCCAGATTTTCAACATTGCCATTTTATTACACTTCCTTATGAACAGTACAGCTGCCATTTTCACATCTCACCCAAAACGTGTTTCTGCTCATGTAGCGCACAGTGGCGCAGTCGGTGTGCGAAATCAATGTACGGGACAAATTAAGAAAATCACAGTGACACTGTTTATGAGCAGAGGTCTTAAAATGGCTATGTTGAAAATTTGGTGAAAAAATTCCTAGAAATTACTGTTTTACGAGCATGCGTTGCGCAGTTCCTGTGCATGCTCGTAAGTTTGCGAATGTAATATTTTCACTCCAGATTTTCAACATTGCCATTTTATTACACTTCCTTATGAACAGTACAGCTGCCATTTTTCATGTCGCCCAAAATGTGTTTTCGCACATGTAGCGCACAATGGTGCTGTTGGTGTGCAAAAGCAATGTTTAGGACAGATTAAGAAAATCACAGTTACACTGTTCATGAGCAGAGGTCTTAAATGGCTATGTTGAATATTTGGTGACAAAAGTCCATAAATGACTGTGTTACGAGTGAGCATTGCGCAGTTTCCATGCACCCTCGTAAGTTTATGACTTTGTAATATTTTCAGTCCAGATTTTCACCAGTGTCGTTTTTCCACACTTCCTTATGAACAGTACAGCTGTCATTTTTCACAACATGGCTGAAATGTGTTTTCACACTTTCAGCGCAGAGATGCGTGGTCGCTGTGGGAAATCATTGTTCGGCACAGATAAAGAAAATCACAGTGACACTGTTCATGATCGAGGCACCAAAATGCCTGAGTTGACAATCTGCTGTAAAAAATCCCCAACCTAATTATATTACGGGTGTGCTGTACAGTTAGTTTCTATGTACGCGTGACTTCACCATTTTTTTTAAATATTTTACTGCAGATTTGCAACATTGCCGCTTTTACACCTCCCCATGAACAGTACAGCTGTCATTTTTACATCCTGTTCAGAATGTTTTGCACCTGTGGTGCTAAATGCCGTAGTCGCTGTGCATAAGCAGCTTTCGGCTAACAAACTGATATTCCCCCTGTTCATGAGGTGGGGTCACAAAAAAAACATGTTGAAAATTTGGAGTGAAAATACCAATGAATGCCTGAGGTATTAGGGTTTTCAACCATAATGCCCAACCCCTATAGAGAATGACAGGCATCAGGGGTGTGACTTGGGATTCTTGCCTGTAATGCTCATACCATTCCACACCCTGCAGCCAGTGAGATGCATCGAGGTATGCCTTGGACTCATCGGCCCCAAAGTTCACCCCATTCTCCTATATCGCACCCATCTCACCGTATTTCCTAATGGAATGGGGTGCGCATAAGGGCCAAAGACCCCAAGGAACACCGTGACACTTGTCAGTGTCTGCAGGGTGGGGTGTGGTGAAATGGCGGTCGTATGCCTGACGACCCAAAGGCACACCCCAATGCCTCTCACTCTCTGCAGGGTGGTGGTGGGGTTGGCTTCAGTTCAGTACTTCACTGCCATTCCTATTACGGAGCTCTGTAACTTCTGCACTACCACTGCCAGTGCCAGCAAGCAAATATTCGGCATTGACAAATGCTTGTTCAATTTCACGTTTGTAAAGAGCACTGTCAGTTTTCAAGGCAGGAGCCCACATGACCTCTGTTCTACCACCCCTTACAACAATAGAGTCCGAGCACTTCTGTCACCCTTCTTCGCTGAATAGCATAGAACAGTTCCACCACCTAGAAATGTCAGTTCCACCACATTCAAATCAAAATGTGAGTTACCCAGCTACACATTTGTAATTTAATGGCTGTAAAGAGCACTGTCAGTTTTCAGTGCTTTAAACATTTTACCATCATGATGTGCAGACTGCCATTGGAATATGTGCCAACAGGAATTTTATTACTTGTTTTTTGCAGTTCAAACCTGCCTGACAACAGAAAGTATGGAAGTGAATAGGCAGTTTTTGGAGGACCACAGAGGTGTGCAGTGCAGTTTTGCATGACACTTCTTATCACCCAAATTTCGGGACACAGTCACTCAAAATGTGTGAAAATGAGGCAAAATATTGGAATATGCACCAAATGGGATCAGAGCAGAACACCGGGAATTTGCGTTCACAGGTTGGGTAGTTCATTTTTTTGTTGATTGTAAGTTACTGATGACTGGTCAGAAGGGTAAGACATATGAGGAGAGGTTGAGGGCACTGAACATGTGCTCCCTGGAGGACAGGAGAGAGAGAGAGAGAGAGCGGGAACATGATTAGGACCTTCAGGTACTTGAAAGGGATAAATAAGGTGAATAAGGAGAGTCTCTCTAAGTTGAGTGGCAACCATAACACGAGCAGGCACAGTCTGGAGGGTGGGAGGTTTAGGAGAGAGGTCAGGAAGCACTTCTTCACAGAGAGGGTGGTGGACACTTAGAATGTGCTGCCGAAGAGGTGATCTTGATAAAGACAGTGGGTAGCTTTGAGAGGCTGGGATAGGCATGTGGGGGGGGGGGTAAGGATCATGGGTAGGGAGGATGGGAGGAGTGTGGAGGGGGAACAGGGACAGTAGCTCAAGCTGTGGACACTGCAGTACAAGCAGACTAGATAGACAAAATGGCCTTCTTCTGCTGGCTTCTTCGTATGTTCGTATGTACTGTGACTATCTTACAATAATGGCTTGTGTATAACGTGTGGCAGCACCCTCTCGCTGTGGGACTAGGGGGCTTTTGGAGGTAAAATGAGAGGCTGGCCGTCAGAATGTGACCCTCTTATTGAGAAGTGCACTGTTTACTCTATGCAAATAGCAGTAAACTACTACAGGGGATGCACACATATAAACCAACTACTAGTTAACTAAATAACTCTGTCTCCAACAAACACGCAGGTCAAAATCCAAGTCAGCATTTGATTGCAGCTGCATTTGGTTCTGCCTCCCGGGGGACACCAGCACTGAAACATGAGAGCACTCTGTCTTCTCGCTCTTCCTCCCTCTCTTCTTACTCGCTCCCCCTCCCTCTCTTTTCTTCTAACAGCCTTTGTGCTGAAAGAGCGTCAGGGGGCATGGATCGCTGGGCTGTCGCACAAGAATGCATGACAGTAGCCTTTGCAGACATTCGGGCCCTGGACACACTACAGAACTGTTTTTGAAAATCATTTTTAAAACCAGTTTAGCTAAACCATTTCAGTGCAGCCACACTACTTAGTAACCATTTTTGATAATGGTTTAGTGTGGCCACACTACTAGTGTTAAACCTTTTCTCCTTGTAACTATTTTGTGTTAAGTCCAGCACACAGAACCGTGCTTGACCGGACACACTGCAACTAGAACTGTTCTAGTTAAACCACTACAACTTAAAATGTTTTTACTCCTGAACCGACCTGTGAGTAAAACCATTCTAGCTCCAAAACGTTTTTAAAAATGGTTTTAAGACTAGGTATCTAGCAGGGTTTAAAACCACTTTTGTTAAAACGGTGTAAGGGGCTTGTAGTCTGTCTGCGAACAGTGCTGAGGGATTTAAACCATTTTAGGTTCCCCAGTGTGTCTAGGGCCTCAGTTGTGGAGCCAGGCTTAGGAGTTTTTTTTTGGGGAGGGGGGCAGGTCAATCATCTGGGGCTCCAAGATGGCACCAGGTGAAAGTGACAATTTGAAAATGTGGTATAGCTGCAAGCATGATCAGTACATTAAAAAGATATGTCACGCCTTTCTGCAAATCTGGAAAAAACATAATTAACAAAATAAACTATGGGAAGTGCTTTACGGCCCATACTATGAGGGGGAAAGCTGCCAGGTTAAACCCTTCTTTAATTAGATGTACCCTACCCCTGTAAAAATGAACCTTTTAACCCTCCCATCTCTTTAAGTTGCACCAGAATGTGTCTTGACACATTTACTTACATTGCTTTGTGAGAACCAGTCATTTTATGGTCCCCTGCGATGTCCAGCACTACACCCCCCCCCCACACTGAACTACGCCACAGGAACTACTACGATGACTTAGTACTGCTGTGCGTTGATGGTACTGCTGTCCCCAGCCTGAGTTTGAGAGAGTGCAGTCTACATAGCACTTCCTTTCGTCCACCAGCGTGGTGTGATGGGAGTCTGGTTAAAGCTAAGTAATAACCCAGGTCCGCCTGTTCAGCTGCATGCGGCAAAATGGTGGTGTCCACAAACAGTAAAATAATTACTCTGAGGTTATATTATTGTATCTGTAACTTAATATTTGATTATTTCAATAAAACATGCCAGAATTGGCGGGGGCGCAACTGGGACAGACATTCAGCTCCCATCCTCCTACAACCTTCTAGCTCCTGACATGTTTCTTTATGGAATGTTATACAAAAATGTTACCTGCTAACAGCAAGAGAATGAAAATGTCACTTTAGTGTGGCTCAAATCCAAATAAAATAGTAAGTAGTAGGTATCAAAATTGAAATGAAGAGGCCAGCAGAGAAGCATGTATGTGGAGCGACTGTGCTCAAACAAATTCTGGCCAGAGCCAATATGGTTGCAGAATTATTGTAGTGATGGTGGTGAGAGGTATGTAGTGAAGATGCAGTAGAGGAATGATTGATGACTCAATTAAGGGTTGTTGTGGTTTTTTGAAATTATATCACATCTTGTGGTGATCCTTATAATAGGATCCTAAGTACATGGAAATGTCCTGCACTTATTAATGTCTAGATTTCAAAGCAGGATCATAAATTCATGCAAATGTCCATAATAATGCACTGCGTGGCAGCAGTGACGAAGAGATCACTGTAGCTAAAGCATGTAAGAAGCAATGTTTCCATTTGGTGGACATCAGTAATGGCACCCCATGTTTTATGTTGTAAGCACTACCATTATTGATACATAATTGTTTTAAACTGCAATTTCAATTAAGTGCAGTGCAGTGATAGAGGGGAGAAAACAGACAGTGGGTGTAGGGAAGGGTGGAGGGATATAATCATACTGAGAGTAATACATATTGAGATTATTTACCTGTTATAATGGACATTTGCATGTATTTTGCATCCTGCTATACATTTTGATCATTCGTTATAGTTGCTGGATATTTGCACTGCATTTAGGACATGTAAGCTATTATGATAGACATTTCCATGAATTTTGGATCCTGCTTTGAAATCTGGACATTTATAATTGTGATACATTTGCATATCTTTACAGTTCTGTTTTGAACATGGCAATGTTTATGGGCGTTCTGATCGAATATGACATTTTGGGACACTAATTAATTTAAAAACATTTTACTCTGGGTTCTTTTTGTACTCCTGCTACTACCTTCCTGCTCATTAACCTGCCCTGATATATATCTGTGTATCCTGCATTTTGTGGAGACAGTTATGATAGTGTAATCACCCAGTCCCCTGGGGTTACTAATATCCCATTAGTACTAGTCTTTGGCAGGTAAGAAAAGGCAGTTGGTGGGGAGCTCATTAGGGGCTTCCTACATAATGGTATCTATCATTGTTTACTCAACTAGCCTGAGAGAGGTATGATTGTCATTTAGAACTCTCACAGCAGCATAACCATTTTTGAGTCGGCTGCTCAGGGGAAGCTTAGAATGTTCAACAGTTAGTCTGAGTTAGTCTCAGAGTGGCGGGAGGTCTGCCTGTGGGGCTCTGAAAAGGGAGCCCTGGTATTTCTCACCCTAGTTTGGTAAAACCTTTGGTTTGCCTTTGAAGTGGTGGAGACCGTTGGCCTGCAGGACTCTTTAGTTTCACTCTAGGGGGAGTGAGAGGGACTGCAATGTCTTGTGGATGCAAGAAGCAATCCCTAAAGGTCCTGAAGTTTACAGCTGCCTTAAAGAAGGACAATGAGTAAACTCTGACAAGCTACCAGAGAGGAAAATGTGCCTTTCTTCTGTTCTTTCCATGACTGGGAGGAAGGAGCAATTAATCTGTGAGTATAGACATCTGTTAGGGAGTTGTCTGATGTGTGTGTGTGTGTGTGTGTGTGTGTGTGTGTGTGCCTGCCCTAGATGAGGCTAGATCACATTAGTCAGGACCCCTTCCACCACAAATGTGCTGAATTTACAGTTGAAGTTGGGAGTCTCTAGCAATTCAGTGGGGATTAAAGACTCTCTTGGTGTAACCCTGAAGGAGTGGCAGATTCTGTTTTGCGGCAGAGGGTGGGAGGAACACCATCTGGAGTCTCAGGCAGTACTGACTGGTTCATGGGCACCAGTGTTCCCTGTGCAAAGGCCATGCGCCGGAAGGATTTTTTTGTTTTCACTTTATCTTTTTATTGAAATTTGAGTATATAAAAAAGCACACGTCTTATACAATAGAAGAATATCCTCCATATAAGGTATAAACTATCACTTGAACACAGTATTTATGGTAAACCTATTGAAGAAGCCTTATATACACATATTGATAATAAAACACAAACCTAGACAGGTTATAAGTGGAAAGCAGAAGGATTACAAGCAATAGAGTATTATAGAATCATAAATGGCAACCATGTACAAAATAAATGCTAGGGCAGGCTATGGCAAGGCATTCAGTAAATTACAAAAAAGTGATAAATGTGGTAGTATGAACAATGTTCAGTAATGGAGCGTTAAAGATAAGAGAAAAGTGTGCAAAGAAAGAAAGAAGAGAAAAAAAACAAGGAAGAAGGGAAGGAGGGGAAAAAAAGAGGAGTTATCTGTGCACAAAAGTTTCGGGAAAATCTAATCTGAGAGCAAAATAAGAGGGCTAAATATCCCTAAGAATTAGGGCCTAGAAGCACTAGGTTCGATGTACTTGAAGTAATCCTGCCAACATATGTCATATACAGTGTGTCGGTTATGAGTAACATGAGATAATCGGTCTAGGGAGGCATACTGAGAGAGGTTTTGAAGAACATCTGAAAGAGAAGGCACCAGAGTTGATTTCCATTTCATAAGAATGAGATGTTTGACCAGAAGAGAAAGTATGTTTAGCCATCTAAAATGTACATATGAGAGGAGAGAGCTATTGGGTATAAGGATGCCTAGAAGGAATAGCTTGGTGTCAAAAAGGTAGTTTTTGTCCTGTTACTCTGGAGGCAAGTAAATAGACTTTACACCAGAGCTTATTAATGGGAGCACATGACCACAAGATGTGCAGTAGATCTGCATTGGCCAAATTACAGCACCAGCAGTTATTATTTAATGGGCCCATTCGTTGAAGCATAGAGGGGGTTCTATACCAAAGATGTAGGATTTTAGTTTGTATTAAAGAACTACGGGCATCTTTAAAGGTATTATGTGCAAGACACCAACAATTACTCCTCTGTGCGTCTGAAATATTGTAGTTAAGAAGAGTACTCCATTTATTTTTGGTGTGTATAGACTGATCAGGTAGATTATCAATAATGTCTTTGTAAATGGAGCTATTCGATTTTACTGATAAATTAGTCCAGTGCGAAATGTATGGGTTCTGGAAGGATTTTTAAGTGTGTGGCACAGACCACAGGTATACACTTTGGAAATGGTTAGAGAGTGGCACAGCAGAGTACACTTTCGGAGAGAACTGGAGATGTTTTTGTGGAAAACAGTTCTGCCTAGCAAAGTGTTGTGCAAGAGAGATTGTGCCTGTATTGCAATGACAAACCTTTGGGGGACCACCCTTGCTTTAAGTAACATCTGTGAATAAAGCCATACTGCAAAATCCCAGTTATTGCTTGGGCATTCAGCTTATTGCTTCTGTGTGAAAGTTATTGGGGCCCCTCAGCAGTTATGTCTAGTATACACCTAGCATCCTCTCCCATGGACCTGGTTTTGAATACAAAGTTCATTTCTTAGTATGTACCCCCACCCCCTGTCCTCTAGATAATGAGCCTAGTATACACGCCAACGCTAGGGGTGGTACCATTTGTGTAATTCTGCCAAGAGCAAATCGCATGCCATGAATACGGCACTGGTTCTGTAGGGGGTGCCAGCTGAGAAAAGTGGCAGGGGGTTACAATAGGATCCCAAATATGTGGAAATGTCCTGCAATTATAAATGTCTGGATTTCAAAGCAGGATCCTAAAATCCAGCAAATGTCCATAATAATGCATTGCGTGGCAGCAGTGACTGAGAGAGCACTGTAGCTAAAGCATGTAAGAAGTAATGTTTCCATTTGGTGGACAGTATCAGTCATGGCACTCCACGGTTTACGATGTAGACAATCACTCCTACTCCAATGAAATCTTCCTTTGATGTTGGCTGGTTCCTGCGTTCAGACACTCCAGAGTCACCATACTGTAAGGCTGCTGATCACTTCTCTTATTATGGCTGGCATGTGTCTCACAGTGATTTCCCTTTGCTGTGGATCTGGTACATAATAAAATATTAACATGTTGTACTGCAGGTACTGGAAAGTCTAAGAATGATCCCCTCTGCCTTACTAAAAATTCAGTAACCAGAAACGAGTCTAGGGGAAGTCTCGCATCTTTTCATAGCAGTACTTTCCTAACTCCTTATGTGTACATGTTGTGTGCCTTCTCCAGTTGCCAGAAATCCTATTTCTGTTCAAATCTGGTTTGTAAATAAAAAATGACAGCCCCCAGAAGTTGTCATTCACGATTCTCCTCCATTGTTCCATCAAAGTTGCTTGAGGATGATGTCATCAGCGCAACAAAGATAGTGGTGTTACACAAAATGCAGTCCCACCAGTAAACTGCTCCCAGTAAGGATCTCGCTTACATAATTTCTGTAACTATGTATATTTGCAACAATTATAATTATATTCCTTTGAAGTACTGTATTGCTGTATATGACTGTTATTTTTGTAATGCTGTTAATTACAGTGTTTTCCTGTTGTACTGTACTCTTCCCACAGGGCACATCTGGAAACAAGCTGCTTGTGTATCACTGCATTCCCTGGAAAGAGCATACCATGGCTGTTTGTTTTTTTGAACTTGATTCTTTTATTAAACTTTCTTATCAGCCAATCCATTCTTGGAACATACAGCAATAAGGGAATAGTACATAGTAATGACAAGCACATACTGTACTTTACATTGTAAAAGTTGTCTTTGTACTTATAGTCCATATAGGTATTGATGTTACTAAAGTCCAGTTTATATTTTCTTCCACAGGAGCTAATCCTCTGAAGATCACCAGTTAACAGACAATTGACTCGTCAATCAATTTAACAGTTAATAAAATGATAGTTGAAATAAACTGTGCCTTGTCTCCCATATCAGTCCAGGTCAAATTCAAATGCTACTGCATGCACCAACATATCAGATATGATCAGATATATAGTTTAACTAATTAAAGAAGTTAATAAACATTGCAGACACGCTAACTTTGTCTGCCATGTGGTCATTTAAACTCATATCTGTGTTACATGGGAAAAAGCACTCTTACCCGTAATTAGATTACATACCCTCACTGAGCCGCAGGTGGCAGACCAGCTCCTCAAGTAAGATATTGGGCCAACACAGTGATGGATTCAACTTCCTCCACATATAAGAAGAAAGGCAGTCACCTAGTGTTGTATTTGTCCACTTTTAATTGTAATTTAGCAGCTATGGCTTTTAAATGTTGAATTTGTGTAACATTTCTTTGTCATTGAGTAATCGTGGGTTTAGCATCTGATGACCAATTTTGTGTGATGCCCTTATTTGCTGTTGCAATAGGAATATAAAAAAGTATTTTTGGTCTTACCCCCTTCACTCAGCCGGCGGTAGTCCCAGGACTAAGTGTTCGAACTGAGGTAGCAAGGATAAAGTAAATATCCACATCACAGTCTGCTGAATTTCTGACCAATAATCCTGAATTATGGAACAATTCAAAAAAAATATGAAAATGTGTAACCCTTGTTCCATATTTCCTCCAACAGAGGTCCTGGGAGAAAATGCCAAAATGTTTAGAAAGGGTTGGGACAACAAATTACCTAGTACACAACTTCCATCGGAATTCTCTCCAGACTTGGGAGTAGGTTGTTCTATGAATGTGGCCCCCCCCCCCCCAAACAATATTTTATCCCAGTATTGGTGCGGCAAAGGATATGATATTTCTTCCTCCCATTTTCCCTGTATAACTTCTCTAGCTATCTGTCCAGTTCCGTTCCTCAACAAAGAGTACATTCGGGTTGTAAATGTTTTCATATCTTTTAGAAACGGAGCTCTGTTTCATAAATACCACCCCATCCCCAGGCTGCCGCGTTAAGTTCTGGTATTGTTATATCTGTGGCAATCATAAAGTACTCTGGGTATGTATTGCAAAGGTATGTATTGCCATACTGGTCCAGGTACCTCCCAAGTCTGTCTAACCTTAAACCAAAAAACTAAAGATTGCTTGGTCCATCTATTAGAGATCTCTGAGAGAGTACGAGTGGTCACCACCCAAGGTAATAGTTTCAATGGAAGGTATGGGTGTGCCCCCTCCTCTAAGTCTGGCAATCCACCTATCTCTTATGCCATAAACATTTTTAGAATTGGTAACACCTGAGCCCGCCTAATAATATTTCTCTAAATTTGGTAGCCCCGCCCCCCAGTGATTTTGTTCTGTTAGTAGACATCTCCTAATTATAGGACAACTGCCTGCCCAAATAAATTGTGCCAATTTTTTCTGTAATTCTTCCAATCCTTGATTGGGACCGGAATGGGGAGGGTAGAAAATAATAAAAAATAAAGTAGGATATTCATTCTGAGTGTTTTCACAAAAGCTGAAGCACACACTAATCCCAAAAATAAAATCGAACACAGGGAGCGCTACTAATTTTATATGTTTAATGCACCAACCAGACATTTTGAGTGTCTCTATTCTTTGGGAGAAACTTAGGGGAAGCAACTGCCATATTGTCAGGTCCTCATATACCAGTTATTTTAAGAAATCATAATTACAAACATACAGTTGGCTTAGTCTGGTAGGAATCTGAATTCTTAAATACCTAATGACCCCTGTGGCTCTCTTTAAGGGGATAATGTTTTTAATTTCCTGGGTTAGAGTACCTGTTACAACTAAGACCTCAGATTTATCAGTGTTAATTTCATACCCAGACAAGGCACCACATTTTTGGGTCAGTTCCAAAAAATGGTGGTAGTGATTGTAAAGGGTCAGATGGGTAAATCAGTACGTCGTCTGCATATGAGATTTTGTTAACATGACCATTTACCGTAATCCCCAGAATATTAGTATTTTGGCGAAGTGCTCCAGCAAAGGGCTCCAAGCGAATCGCAAATGATAGCGGCGATAAAGGATACCCTTGCCTTCTCCCATTAATCCTAGCTGAAATAGTACCATTAACTGGCACTTGGGCCTTAGGATAGTCATACAGTGAATGTGTCCACTTAAGAAAGCATTCTCCCGCTCCCATAGCTCCCAGCACTTCAATCAAATACGCCTAATTAAGGCAGTCAAACGCCTTCTCAGAGTCTTAAAAAAAAAAAAAAAAAAAAAGCTAGATGTGGAGTCAGGGTGGGGGGGGGCATGGGACAAAATATTTAACAGTCTCCTGATGTTATCTGTTAAGTGCTGCCCAGGTATAAAACCTGTTTGGTCATTATGTATTAAAAAAGGGATATAAGTTTGCAGTCATTTTGCCAAGATTTTTGTCAGGATTTTTAGATCCTGATTTAAGAGAGAGATTGGACAGTGTGATGAGCACTTTTTATTTATTTTTTTTATTTATTTGTATTTCGGATGACACCTTTGAGCCGAGGGCTCTTTTACAAAGGTTCCACGTCAAGGCAATAAGGTACAAAACATAACATGATCATTACAATGGAACTTACAAAAAAAAAAAAAGACAAATAAGGTTACAATGTTAGCAACCAAAGGCATTGTCAAGGAATTGTGTTGCAAGTTAATTATACAGAACAAGTCATAGGCGGCTCAGTGAAGCTTTGTTAGGAGTGGGTTAGTGGGAAAAGAGAAAGAAGAGTGGTGGTGAGGGGGTGGTATGGGAGACAGAGAGAGGGAGGAGGGGAGAAATGGGGAGGGCACAGCGTTTGATATGTGGTAGATGGGAAACAGCAAGGGAGGAGGAAAGGGGAGGATGAAAAAGAAAAGGAGATACGTTCTATACCCAGTAATGAGGGGTAGGAGAGGAGGAGGAGCTGAGGCAGTGAGGAGGGATGCTAGAGGGTAGTATGCCTGGAGGGGATTATAAGAAGCAATCACAGAAGGCACTAGCCATGAGGTGTTGACGCAGTTTTACACTTAAAAGCACCAATCATGGCAATGTTGGAGATTTCTGTAGGTAGCAAGTTGAACCAGGTGGATGCTCTGACAAGGTAAGAACACTGAGCTTGAGAGGTCCGACAGCGAGGTATTGTAAAGGTTAGACTGTCCGATCTTCTAGTTAGGCGGCGGACACGCTCCGGGGTCAATATTGATTGGACTCCAAGGGCATAAGGCCCAGTGATGTCTTCTTAGCTAGGATGCAGGTCTGGTACTTTAGCCTGCCAGATAGCTGGAGCCAGTTAGTCTGCTCATAAATGTCACATGTTTGAGAAAGGCGGGCAGCAGAAATAAGTCTACATGCCTTATTAAGGGCTACAGCTATGTGCCAGAGTGCAGTATCAGTAGCGGATCCATAGATAACAAGCCTGTAGTCAATAGTTGAGATAACAGAGCTCTGGATAGCGAGGTTCAAGGCTTCAGCCGTTAGACAATGTTTATGGTTGTATAGTAGTCCTATACGGGAGTTCACAGTTTTAGCGATATTGTCAATGTGTTTGGTATATAAGAGGGAGCAGTCAAGGGTTAGGCCCAGATATTTAAACATATCCACCTGCTCAAGAGTGATGCCTTCGTGGTTGTTAATTATGAGCTCATGGTCCTCGTACTTGTGAGTTCCATGGAACAACATTGTTGTTTTTTTTTTTTGTGGTTAAGGATGAGTTTATGTGAGCAAAACCAGTCTTCCACAACTGTGAAACTTTTCTGTAGTTGAGACTGAAGGGAGGTGGGGTCGGTATGGCAAGTGAAGATTACTGCATCATCTGCATACAGTAACATTATGTCATAGCAGGAGGCAGGGAGATTGTTCAATAATATGCTGAATAACAAGGGACCCAGGATAGAACCTTGGGGTACTCCAGAGTGGATTGGTAGGGATGACGAGAGGAATTCACCAATCCTGACCTGTTGGGTCCGGTTACTGAGGTAGCTTTGAAACCAGAGGATAGTTTCACTTGAAAGACCAAGGAAGGATAATTGTTTGAGGAGAATAGAGTGATTGACAGTGTCAAATGCCTTAGTCAGGTCAATAAAAGAGGCGCCGACCAACTGGCCCTGATCAAGTGCATGATGGATATGTGTGGCGAATTCGAGGAGTGCCATGCCCTTTGCGGAAGCCATGCTGCTGGGAACATTGCAGGCTGTATTTTACAAGGTACTCTGTGAGCTGATCAGCCACTATCCATTCCAATGCTTTGGATAGAGGAGGGAGGATGGATATAGGCCTGTAGTTGTTTGTGAGATTCTTGTCACCACTTTTATGGACTGGAGTCACCACTGCCAGTTTCCACTTTTGGGGGAACTAGGAGAGCATGAGGGAACGGTTGAGGACTTTGGTTAGTGGGAGCAGGACTTTGTCAATGGTGAGGGCGAGAAGTTTCATATCCAGTGAATCGCCACTGACCCTAGACTTTCCAAGCACTTTAAGAACGTGTTTTTTAGCTAGGCTTTCTGGGATTATTTTGAAATGGAAAGGAGGGTGCCCTGGTGGCAAACCCGAACTAACAGGAGCTGGGTTGACTGCCGTGGGATCAAAAAAGTTAGGGGGTAGCACATGACTAAGGTCAGCAAAAGTGGGGTTACATGCGTTGGCAATGATTACATGGTCAAGAGTGATGGTACCATCTATGTTTAACATTGTGGGTGTTGTTTTGGGATCCTTTCCAGTCACTTCAGCAAGGTTACGCCAGAATTTACTTCCGTCATTCCAGGTGCTGGCTAAGGCGTCCCTGTAATAGTTAGCCTTCTCATGGCGGATTGCTCTGGTACATGCATTCCTTGCTGTTTTGTAGGCCTGGATATCAGTCTGGGTGCCAGTAGCCTTAGCACAATACCAGAGCTGGTCTCGAGATTTCATTTGTTTATGGAGGCGTAGTGTCATCCATGGGTTATTGACACCCTTGATCTTACGCTTCTTGAACGAAGCATGAACTTTGCATGCTGAGTTGAAACAGGTGATAAAGTATTCAAATGCTGTGTCTACATCAGGGGCTATATCAATTGGTGACCAGTCATGTTCACGAAGGAGTGTTTTAAGTGACTCAAGATGACCGGGGGTCAGCATTCTCCTGTTAATAGTTTTGGGGGGGAGTTTGGTGTATTTGTTGGTCCAGATACACAAGATAGAGGAATGATCACCCAAGGAGTCTGGGAGGACTGTTGCTTCGGAGATGTGCTCTGGATGATTAGTTAGCGCCCAGTCTAGAAGTGTCCCTGTTCTGTAGTTTACTTTAGTAGGTGATTTGACCATTTGTGAGAAGCTAGCTGCAGCTAGGGCATCCTTATAACTATTCGAGCTGGAGGCCAGCCAGTTGATGTTGAAATCACAAAGTAGGATGACTTCTGTATTCTGATCCAGGGAGTTGATACAGTCAAGGAGGGAGTGAAAGCCCAGATTGTTCAACTTGGGTGGTACATAGACAGAGACAACAGTCAGGATCTTGTTATGAGTTCCGAGAAGTACTTTGGCAGCAAGGATTTGGATGTCATTTCTGGGGATGGGCATGGGCATGACATGACTCATGAGGGACTCTTTAAGGTAGAGGGCACAGCCTCCTCCTTTCTTGGTAAGTCTGTCCTGTCTGAAAACTACATATCCGGGAATTGCTATTGCGGAGTCTGGTATCTTCGGAGACAGCCATGTTTCCAGCACTTATAGGATGTCTGGATTGTGCTGGGAAACCCAGGCAGAGAGGGTATCAGGTTTGGAAAGGTGGCTGCAGATGTTAATGCTTGCCAAGGAGAGTGACCCTGCACTGCTGGTATCCTTGTGGCCAAGTTGTGGTGGGCCAGGGTTAGGGTGCATGTTGCCTGAGAGGAGCAACAGGCCGGGAGATCAGAGGGCTGTGGGTTCAGTTCCCACATCTGGCACTTGGGTTAATATCCCAGTACTGACACTGTAATGCAGCATGAGAGGGGTGCTGCATTTCTGAGGTGCCGTCCTTCGGATGAGATGTTAAACCGAGGTCCCATCTGTATGGATTGGTGGTAGTTCAGGTGGATGTTAAAGATCCCATGGCACTTATCGAAAAGAGCAGGGGAATTTCCCCGGTGTCCTGGCCAAATTTCCCTCATTCACTAAAAATACCACCAACAGCTTAATCTGGTTCAAGGTCAGTTGGCATTCATCTGTATCCCCCTCCCCCGGGTCGTGCCTGAAAATAGGCAGGATTTGTCTAGTGCACTTACCCGGTCAACAGAAGCTAAATAAATAAACAGCAGCAGTATTAGATGTTTTAAAATGGGTTTAAAGTTGCTTCTGTGGAGCAGCAGGGCCCTTTTTTTAACAGGTTCCTTTCCATAAGGATGATTCATGAGGTAGTGACCAGTTAGTAATAGCAAGGAGCTGTAAGGGCACAGTTGCAGTGGTTTTGAGAACAGGCCAAAAGTTTCATTTGTTCTTCAAAATGGTTGTTGGATAGATAACCCTTAGAGACAAGTACATTAAGAGTTGATTTCAGTTGAAAATGTTTGATACCTAGTGGTTAAGTCAAAAGCTAAAAAAAATGATCAACAGCTGAGGTCCACAGTCACAGAATGTGTTAGAATTCCTGAAAGGGATGAACTCTGCCTGCGCATATGCAGTATGTGAAATACTTTTGTCTGTATGTGTCTTTGTCATTCAAAGAGGTCTTGAAAAGCCCAAATACAGATCTTGGGGCAGGTCAGACGAAAATGTGGATTCAAGCAGGACCCAGAGTTACTGAGTTTCAGACTTCGTTGCTTCACTTATGTTTTGCTTGGGATACCTTCCAACAAGTTGACTTTAAAATGAAAAATGCAGATACCTGGTGATGATGCTTTGTAGAAATCCAGTCCAGGAGACTTTCACGGATGTAGTGAGCAAGAATGGTGTAGTTACTCCAAGCAGAAAACCATGTAAATCCACAAAAACTAAGCTACAGACACAAACACAAGCAGCCACCACACAGACCCAGGAGGTGGAAGAGCACTTACCTAATTGTTTTCCTTCTTTGGGTATAACAGTGATACTAGCATCATTCCACATCTGGGGGATGGAATGTGTTTGTATACAGATATTAAAAACATCAGCCATTATAAGTGCCAAGTTTTCTACAAAAATGGTGTAGAATTCAATGCTATACCCATCCAGGCCTGGGGACTTCCCTTGTTTGAAGTCTTTTATGGCAGAAACTATTTCTTCTGACGAAATCTCCACTCCTAATATCTCTCTGGCATTCTGATCTAACTTGGGTAGCTTTATTGCTTGGAGAAAATCTCAAGTCTGAGCACTAACCACCTCTGGATCTCTACTTTCTTTTTAAAAGGCCTGATGGTAGTTTTTAAAACTCTTCGCTGTTTCCATAGGCATAACCCATTTCCTCCCCGGGTTCCCATCTCTAGAGATAACCCAACACTGTTCTTTTTGCTTCCTTGTTTTTTTAAGCCAAGGGACTAATAGGCGAGTGGTTTTGCCCCCCCCACCTCACAATATTTATAATTTGAGAAGCGAAGAATACCCTCTGCCCTTTTCTCTTGAAAAGCACGGAGCTCCTCCCTCGCCCTCTCCAAATATTGTAGCTTGTGACTATTTCTAGGGTCCTGCTTATGCTCTCTGTCCATATCATGACGTGCCCACCCCCCAACCCCGGTAATCTGTTATAAGTTGGCTGGGCAACTTTCTTCTTCCCTGCTGCTAAACTTATTAACTCTCCTCAAATTACCATCTTAATAGTGTCCCATTGAACAAAGGTGGAGCATTTCCTGTTTAGCTCTGAATAGTAAAGATCCTTCATCTAATCTGTTAACATTTGGACCAGTTGCTTGTCAGCAAGTAAGGAGAAATTTAAGCTCCATAGGGTCCTTCTGTGCCCAGTATTAGAAGAGAAAACAATGGATAATGGGGCGTGATCTGAATTTGCCATAGTATGAATATGAGACAGCCTGATTTTATACAGGAGACTCTTATGTGTAAAAAAAAACAAAACAAAAAAAACAAATCTATTCATGAATAGGATCCCTGAACATGAGTAAAAAGTATAATCCTTCTCTCTCAGCTGGTGGGATCGCCAAACATCTATAAAACCTGCTTCATCCAGCATAGATGTTAGAACTTTAGTAGCTAGCTAATTGGTAGCCATACATTAAGAGGACCTGTCCCAGCTCGGTTGTAAAACACAATTAAAACCCCCCTTCCAGTAATATTCCCGTGGATAAATCAGCCACTCTAGCAAAAACTTTGTTAAAAAAGCCTGCTGCCCCCTCATTGGGAGTGTAGGACGTTTGAGATGGACTGGCTCACCATGAAGGGTTCCTAAAGCTCTAATGTGTCTCCCCAACCCATCTGAATCTGTTTGAGAAGTGGGCATCCCCTTTTAATTAATATGGCCACCCCTGCTTTTTTAACCCCTGGTCTGGACGAGGCAAATACCTGTCCCACCCATATTCTTCGGAGTTTAAGGTGCTCCATTGCAGATAAATGGGTCTCCTGAATATATGCTATATCCAGGGTATGAAATTCGTGAAAAAAAGTACATGCCCACTTGGGCGTGTAAGAAGAAAATATACATGCCCAACAAACTATTTACATGCCTCCCCTTAGTTTGCATAATTTTACACGTCATCTTCACTGGACCAAGCACTTTAATTTTCATCACCACCACTAGGGCTGGCAGAAGCAGCATGCACTGACAGTGTTCTGGAGCCATAAGCTTTGGTAGTGGGCCTTCTTTTGCCATTTTTCCACCACAGTGATATGGCACCTTCAGGGTTGTAGTCACTCAGTTGGGGTCCATTCAGAGATATAGACATTAGGTCGTGTAGGGTGTCTGGGCGTAATCCAACCCTCCAGTCATTTGTTATTCTTCCCATCAGAGAGAAGCCTCGTTCTGCAGCAGCAGTGTGAACAGGAATCAGGAGAATGATTCTGACAATGGCCAGCACACTTCGAAATTGTTGATCCAGCACAACCGCAAGAATCACTTTCTGCCACAATTTCAGAGACTTATAATTTTCAACACACAGCAAGTGGAGTATGTGCTTTTTTAAGTCTAGCCACTCCAGCAGTACCAAAGTAACATCAACCCCACAAGACTCTAGGACCACTTTATAGTGATCAACAATTGTTTGAATTGCTTGATCTCCATATGTTTGAAGTGCCTCTGTGGATGTTGGCCAGGACTGAAAAATTTAAAGCTCTTGCAGCTAGTAGCACTTTATTGGTCGTGAAGGACTGAAAGCGAGATTCAATGTGCTGTGACATTTTCTGAAGAATTTTTTTGATCTCTGAAATTTTGGCTTCTACAATGTCTGAAGGAGAACCTGATCTGTGCCTGCTAGTTTCATTAGTTAAGTCAACACTGTTGTACTGAGTTAGGTTCTCATTTACAGATGTAAGTGTTATGCGGTGAAGAGTTTCTTGATTCGAGAGACCATTTAGTTTTTGAATTGTGCTTTCTACTCTGCTGTGAACTTTTTCAACAGTGGCATCCTCTTGCTGAAAGCGCTGACTAAGAGCAGATAAGTAACCAAAAACACTTTCAGAAAGTTCATGTATATAACACATTTTAAAGTCTTAAGCACTTTAAGTATTCCTAGTGCTTTTTGGCCATGATCCTGCTTGTTTGTCAGTGACACATGCTCGAGGTGAGGCACTAATGCAGCCCAGTTCCTTTCAAGGGCAGAAATGGCCCGTTCTCTGTGTGCAAGCCACCTAGTGCCACCAGTGTTAACTGGTTTGACCACATTAATATTTAAAAGGGATCCCTTTTCCTGTAGGCCTTTCCAACTTTTTGATGACCTGTGATAAAACGAGTAAATGTTCAGCAGAAGTTGTTCTAATGACTTGTAAAAGGGACAGTCTCTGAATGAATCCTTTACAGCAAGCTCTAAACGATGTGTACAGCAGTGTATGTCAATGAGGTGTGGGCATTGGAAATCTTGCTTTATTTGACTAAGGACACCTGAAGTGCTCCCCAACATTACAGCAGCACCATCGGATGCTGCACTTATCAGCTTATGTTTCCAACCACCATCCTTTAAACCACCTTCACCCTCTAAAGCATTAATTACAGTATTTAAAATGCTTTCTGAATTAGGGACACTGACTGGTTTCAGTGCAATAAATCTTGTTACAGGTAGGCCATTTTCAAAAACACATACATAAATGCCCTCCTCCTCAGTCACACTTTTATCTGTGCAGGAATCAACAAGAAAAGAAAAGAAGTCATTGTCTTGTAATAGACTAGCAGTAGTGCTTTGAGTATCTTGGGCAATAGTGAATGAAGACACGGCATTGCTTGTCACTACTGTAACTGTGACTCATAGCATCATCCCCATGATTTTGTCTTTGTAAATCTATCAACCCAGGAAAATCCCTGAAAGGCCTTTCGGTCCTAGCAACGTAATATGCAGTACAGAATAATTTACAAATTTGATCCATTTCTTTTTGTTCCATAAATTGTATGGATTTCTCTATTGGTCTTTCTCCAACTTTTGTTTTATTTGCAATGTATGCCATCTCAGCATTTTTTGTGTGCTATGGACACTTCATGTGCTGAGATAATGTGTACTCTAAAAGTACTGCTTCCAGTTCTGAAATTATTTTTGCTTTGGCTTTTATCATAACTCTGACACCATGTACAGAACATGGCACATTTATCTGTGTCATATGTAAGCCACTTCCTGCCCTTTTTCCAGGATTCCTGAAATTTTCTAACTTTCAGGGCCTTAACTTGACTTTCAGTACAAGCAGTAGTACTTGAGGAAACTTCAGTGGTCACAGCAGTTTCACTGTCTGGGCAAGGAGATGGTGGGGTTATAGCTGTGCCTGTAGTGGTACTAGTACTTTGTGTTAGGGAATCTGAGTCAGCTCCCGCAGTCTCATCAAAACGCTTTCTCTTAAATCCAAATTTAAAAAGACTCATGGCGTCTGCCTGGCTGTTCGGAGTTGAATTTGTGAATACTGATTTTAAGAATTTTTTTTAATTGTGTTACTCAGTATTAATAAATGCAACAAGCAAAAAAGTGTCTTGTCTTTTTTTTATAATAAACTTGACAAGAAAACCTGACTGTGTGTTGTCTGATTATTTATTATAACAGATATTCAGCTTTTAGATAATCCACAGACAGTGTACAGTAGCCTGTAAAAAGCTAGAGATTTTTATAATAGTATTCAGATTTTAGATAGTCCAACAAAAGTTTTTTTTTTTAATAACAGTATTTAGATTTGATTGAGATAGTCAACTCCACCTAAAGTAGCTTTAGCTAGTAGAATAATAGTAGATCCCCCTAAGTTTTAGGTGTCCAACAAGTTAACAAAAGCTTTTAGAACTCTAATTAACAGTTACTTTTAATTAGATTTTCTTAGTTTGCAGGGTAGTTTTTTTTTTTTTTTTTTTTTTTTACAGATCCCTTTGTATTTAGAGTTAGGTAATCCACCACAGATTATTTTAGGTGGTCCAAGTAGCTTTTAAAAAATATTTTAGAATCCAACAATTCCTTATACTGTATATTCCCTATTAGATTTTATGCAATACACAGCATACAAACTTATTAAAGCTTGTTAAGAGATTCTTTTAAAACACAAAGTTTGTAAAACTATAATGAGCTTTTTTTTATATGGTTTAGTTAGGTAGAGGTTTTTTTCTTTGCCTCAATTCAGTTCCCTTCCCAGCCAGTAACTGTGTGAATATAGTCACACTAGTGATGAGCTGACTACTAACCTGCTGCTAGTCCCCACTCCCCACACAGTATTTAGTATCTAATCTAGCCCCTTTTTTTTATTGGAACTTCGAGCAGTGAACTGTCTGTCAGTGTCAGTATAGGCTGCTGACTGATCTTTATTTTTTAGTTAGCTTGTTAGATAGAGATAGTTTATTATAGGTTTTAAATTCAGCTGCCCCTGCAATTTAGCAAGTTTGGCTGCAGAGATCACAGAATAGGTCCTCCTCCTCCTCCTCTTTGTTGCAGTTGGTTTTTCCTACTGTCTGCCTCTCCTGCTTTAAATTTTTAACACACCCAAACAGAGAATTAATATCAGGCACTAGGTTAAACTCAGTAGACTGCAGTGCTCAAAACTGAGTACTGTCTTTAAAAAAAAAGTCCTGTTCTTGACTTACTGAGTCTGCTTCTATTCTGTTAACAATGTCAAATTGTATGATCTCTTGTACGATTCCCGATTTCCTCTGAGTCCTTATAGAAACCTGCAAGGTCTGACGCTCACCCTCTGCCTCCTCTCTCACTCCCAAGTCCCCACTCCCTGCCTATAAATGCTCCACACCTCTGACTGTACTAAAGAGCTTTTGGGTCTTTTTTTTTTTTTTTTTTAATAGAAATGCCAATTGCAGCAGCAGCACACTCGCAGTCTACAGCACTCAGCATGGACCTCTGTCTCCTAGATCGTTGACAGAATGGCGCGCTGAGCTGCGTTCCAGTGTAACGGCGAGTTAAGGGGGCGGGCGAACTCCCTAACACAGTCACCCCAATTGGTTCACGACTTCCCACTTGGTGCAGTGAGCAACCGACGCGATGGACCTCGGCAGGCGCTGGCTGATGAGTGTGCCAGTCAAATCGGGGGGGTTTCTCTACTGTACTATCAGCTGACAGTTACAGAGGCACACTCGTGATCGGCGCCTTCACTCCTTCAAAGGCTCCCCCCACCCTTCTGAAAATAAAAAAAAAAAAAAAAGCACTACCACTAAAAAAATGGAGCTCTGCACCACAAATACCTTAGGTGCCCCAGTGGGCAGGCACAAAACAGCAATAGGTGTCCAGAGGTAAAAGTGCCTGCCCTGGAGCACCTAAGGTATAGGAATTTCGCACCCTGGCTATATCACATGCCATTCTTTTCAGTTCTAACAAAATTCTAGTTTGTTTGACAGGTGAGTGAATTCCCTTTATGTTATAAGTAACAATACATAGCTTATCCATCAACCCTTAGGTTTATTTTTACCCTAAAAAAATCCAGCCTTATTTCAGATATAAAATGAGGTATTACAGAGTAATTGCCCTGACCACCAGCAGACATAAACATAGTAACCATTTAATTTAATATAAACTGGAAAACACCAAACTCGGTGCAAGAAAAAAACTAAAGCTAATATATAAACAGTAAATTGTCTTACTGAGCTTAACCATAGCTCATAGAATAACCTCCTATCATTGCTTCCTAGGTGAAAATTATTATCCTAGGATAACAGATGTTGTTGTTGCAACCAATGGTGCAACGCAAAGTTCGCTCTGCGTGTAGTCCGATACAATCTTCCTCCATGTCCAGGGCCAGCACACTTAGGGGAAAAAAAAACCATCAACGCAACGGGTAGCATACTCCAGTCCCACCTGTACATGTTCAAGGTGATTAAAAGAGGGTGTGGCACCACTTTAGTAAATAGTCCCTTCTACTGCCGTTGCAACCCAAACCATCAGTCAGGTGGATATTCGAGAGATACGTGCATCTCCATTAAGGCAGGGCAATATATTAATCACCCACAAGGATATACCATTCTGTTGCCATTTGCCTTAAAACAGACAGATTGCCCAGAGTCCTCAAGTAGCCCCTTCCATAAACAGAAATACAACAAAGGCCTTGCACTCCCCCAGTCCCATATACATTATCAAGCGCATTGATCCCCCGGGTCTGGATGTCCAAGTAGTAACCTCCTGATTAAATATCACAAGAAGAATGAAATTGTTAATCCATTCTGGAAAATCTTAAGTCCATTGTCCTTACAAACAGGGCATCAAAATTAGCTCCACCAGCTCTAAATCCTGGCACCACCACAAACATAAAGCAGGTTCCTCCCCCAAAGTACCTCATTTCACCACTGCCCCAGGTGATGTCTTGACGGTCGTCCCATTCGAGTTGTTCTCACATTCTTGATCAATTTAGCCAGGTCTGGTACCAGATCTTCCAGCAAAGACCACAAAGGGCTCCTCTTCCTCCCTCGTGGTGCCAAACTCCATGCTCCAGCAACCAATTTCTTCTGTAATAGCTCCACCTCTAAATTTAGAACCGCAATCTGTTGTTCTTTGAGAAAAGAGGCTGCAGCCATCAGTGAACTAAACAGTTTAGTTTCAGAGTCCAAAATAACCTTGGGTTTAGCCAGAAAATTAAGCTGTGCCCTTATGTTCTTTTTTCTTTCAACTCTTCTATGACCACTTGCACTTGGTTGCGCTTAAATTGTAACTCCACCGAAAAGTCACTGTCAAAAAATGTAGGAAGACCAGCAAACTTTAAGTCTCGATGGCGCCATGCATCTAAAAGAATTTATTTTTCCTGAAAATTTTAACATCCACACAATCCATGACCATGGTCTAGCATTTGGCTGTGCCGGGCGTGGCCTTTAGGCACGGTGGGCCCTTTCCATTGCAAGGGAGAAATCGGATGGCAGGGACAGAGTAGACTTGAGTAGATGTTTAAAGAAATCTGTTGCTGTTGGGTATCCCTCCTTCTCTCCCTCTTTCACCCCATAAATCCTGAAATTGTTCCTTCATGCTCGATTTTCTGCTTCCTCTAATTGAGCGTGGGTGGGTCTCTCCTTATTCAGCAGATAGATAAGAACCAGGTCTGAGGATTCCTGACTTTCATCCACCTCCGCTATTTTCTTTTCATTTTCATTGATTCTTTTATTTATATTACGGACGTCCATCCTCAGATCTGCAATTGAGGACTCGATCTTGTTGACGGTCTTAAATATTATTTGCACTGCTTAATTCAGGGGTCCTGCGCTGTTGTAGCATACCTCTCCCAATCAGCAGATTACTCTGAAGGCAAGCGGGTTTGGGAGGAGACTGCATAACCATCCATGCTGGCGTTGGTGGCTGCTTTAATTTGCTCATTTGTTTCGGCAGTTTAGCCCATTCGAGCTTGGTGACTTGCCAGACATCTACGGAGGTAAGCCCAACTATTAGACTGCACTTTTAACACCAGAAATGGGAGGATGGGTGAGGATTAAAATTTGGCAGTGCAGAGCTGTAGCTTTCACCCTGCTACCATTGCGGTGATGTCACCAGAAGTCCCATACCATGGCTGTTTCACAATGCACAATTGTTAGTGCAGTCATTCTGCAAACTTTGTGTTACGTTTGTGTGATAGGCCTCTGATATATACCCAGCTTGGTTACATGAACACACTTGGCTCTGCCTCATGCTGCAGCGTTTTCTCAGGAAAATGTATACCATGGCTTGCTCAGTATGTACAAATGAGACTGTGCTTATTCATGCATGACCAGTCTCTGATATATGCTAACCTGTGTTAATGAACACTTGCCTCTGCCTTGTGCCTCAGTGTCTACCCAGATGACTGCATACTTTTGCTTGATCACTGTGTACAATTTTGAGTGTAGTTATTCTGAAAAATCTTCTGTCACTGTGTGATCAGTCTCTGAGATACGCTTACCTGGGTTACATAAAGACACTTGGCTCTGCCTTTGCCTCACTGCATACCCTGGTAAGTGCATAACGTGGCTGCTTCACAAGGTACAATTGTTTCTGCAGTTATTCTGCAAACTTTGTGTCACTTTTCTGTGATTGGCCTCTGCTGTATGCTTACCTAGGGTACTTGTACACACTTTGGCTCTATCTCATGCTTCAGAGCATATGAAGGAAAGTGCATACCATGGTTCCATCACTGTGTAGAAATGTGGCTGCAGTTATTTTGCAAACCTTGTGTCACTTTGTGCGAGTGGCCTCTGATATACTATCATCTAGGTTACATTAGCACACTTTGCTCTGCCTCGTGCCTCAGTGCATATCCAGCAAAGTGCATACCATGACTCTCTCACTCTGTACAAATGTGACTGCACTTATTCTGAAAACCTTATCTCTCTCTGTGTGATCGTACTCTGACATACGCTACCCTGTATTTATTTGAATACACTTGGCTGTACTTCATGCCTCAGTGTCTACCTAGGTACCTTTTCTCCATCACAGTGTACAGTTGTCTGCAGTTCTTCTGAAAACCTAGCTGTTTCTGTGATCAGCCTCTGATCTATGCCCACCTGAGTTACATGAACTCACTTGGCTCTGCCTCGTGCCTCACTGGATACACTGATAAGTGCATGCCATGGCACCATCACAGTGTACAATTGTGAATGCAGTTATTCTGCAAATTCTGTGTCACTTTTGTGTGATCAGCCTATGCTCTATGCTCACTTCCGTTACATGAAGACATTTGGCTCTGCCGTGTACCTCAGTACATACCATGGCTCCATCACTATGTACAAATGTGACTGCATTTATTCTGCAAACATTGTCTCACTTTGTGTAATTGGCCTCTGATATATGCTACCCTGTGTTAAATGAACATACTTGGCTCTGCCTTGTGCCTCAGTGTCTACCCAGGTACCTGCATACCATTGCTTGATCACTATGTACAATTGTGAGTGCACTTACTCTGAAAACCTTCTGTCACTTTGTGTGATCTGCCTCTGATATATGCTCACCTGGGTTATGTGAACAAACTTTGCTCTGCCTTATTGTCCCTCTGCATATCCTTGTAAGCGTATACCATGGCTCCATCACTGCGTACATTTTTGAGTGGAGTTATTCTGCAAGCCTAGTCACTTGGTGTGATCAGCTTCTGATATACATTCAAACCTTAGTTACACAAACACACTGTGCCTCGGTGTCTACCCAGGTTACTGAATACCTTTGCTCGATCACTATGTACAATTTTGAGTGCAGTTATTCTGCAAACCGTGTGTCATTTTTGTGTGATGGACCTGATATTTTCTCGCCTTTGTTACGTTAAAACACTTGCCTCTGCCTTGTGCCTCACTGCATACCTTAGTAAGCACATAATATGGTTTGATCCGTGTGCAGCAGTGTATACCCAGGTATGTGATTATCTCATCACCACTACACTATGCTAGTCTTAGATTATGCACTTCTTTGCATTGAGGAACACACAAATCACTTACTACATACAATGTAACAAAAGTTAAACATTCTTTCTAAAGTTTCAAATCTAGCCACTTCAGTAGCTCCAGTTCTAACTGATTTATCCACAAGAATGTGCTGCAGATGCCCGACACAGGCATTTTTAAGTCACCTCAGAAATCATAACGACATGTTGGGGAAATCAGGAGAGCAGAGATTTTCCCAGCCAGAAAGTGCTAGCAGGGCTTTTATTTTGTCACAGGCTTTTATTTTGACATAGGCATACCAAGTTACTATTCACTGTGCATTCCTGTGTGAGGGATGGACCTTTTCTTGGGAGTCTGCCCTCCCCCGTGGAGAACACACACACACACACCCCACAATGACAGAAATCCTTCCGAACCTTATACTAAGTTAGGAAGTGCTTGAGTGCTGGAATCCAGGGAGCAGTCCAAAACAAATTAAATACATGTGTCATATAGGACTGTGCACTCTATAAAGTCCAGCAGTGATGAACATTACATACATATTATGTAGGTTTCAGTCAGCGATTTCAGAAATACTTATTTCTTTATCCAAGCCATCAGCCTCCACTCAGTGCACATAATAAGCTTTATTTGTAAATGTCTGGGAATAGATCAGTCCTGAAACCTGTTAACCCCACAGACAGCAGTAAATCATTGTACATGAGGATCTGAGGCTTACGGATTGGTCTGCGGTGCTAAATGCTCAGGACTCTTCCACTGCTGTTAGTTATTTACTCAGCACCTTCGGGGCACTGCAGGACAAGCATGCCCCTCTTATCAGGGGGAGGATAAGGGGGTCTGCCACTAAGTGGCTGCATGGGAGCCTCCTAGCCTTCATGAGGGCTAGACATAAGTGCTGGGCCAACTTCAAGGTCACGATGGACCAAGCCATATTTCAGCACTATAGGAGGCTCAGGAATGAATACAAAAAAAGCAATCAGGGCTGCCTAAAGTGAATACTGCAAAACTGCCTTACTAAACTCAGCTAAAGACCTTAGGAATTTCTGGAGGAACATTAAAAATATAGTAAGTGGTTCTTCCAACTGCGGGGTCTCTGACATGCTCATAGATGGATCTGATTGTAACTGTCCACTAACCATCGCCAATGCATTTAACTCCCACTTCTCTGATCTGTCTGCCTTCAGCTCCCTATTCTCCACTGGTGGGAGTGATAGTCATGTCCTGGCCTCTGCCCCATAGTCTGCCCCTATCTCCCATCCATTACTCTACTTCAGGGCTGTGACGGCACAAGAGATGCAGAGACTTCTCTCTTGTCTTTCCCTTCACTCTAGTGCTGGCCATGATAGCATGAACCTAAGCCTCTCCATCTTGGTGCCTCTTATATTGCCTCCCCAGTGGCCCATATCTTCAACATGTCCCTAGCCTCTGGAGTTATCCCCGACTTCTGGAAGGTGGTGAGGATTGTCCCTTTTCTCAAACAGGGCAACCCAAAGATCCTTGACAACTACCGACCAATAGCCATCTTGTCGGCTATTAGTAAACTTCTGGAGAAAGTTGTGGATGGGCAACTCAGAGTATATTCAGGCTTATGAGCTACTGTCTCCCGTACAGCATGGCTTTCGCAAAGGGCACAGTACGTCCTCCACCCTTGTCACTGTCTCCTCTGGGATTAGGGCCACTATGGACCAGGGTAAGCTCTCAAGCGCCATCTTCATTGACCTATCTAAGGACTTCGACCTAGTTGACCATGTCTTACTTTGCTTTCAACTTCAGTCCCTTGGTCTGTCCCCACCTGTCCTAAGATGGTTCACTAATTATCTCCAGGGCAGAGAGCAACTTACTAAATTCAGTAAGGTCCTCCTGGCCACCATTCCTGTGACCTCTGGTGTCCCCCAGGGTTCAGTCCTAGGGCCAATTCTCTTCTCTTTCTTTGTCAGTAATCTCCCCTCTACTACTTCCAACTGTAGCTGTATCCTATATGCAGATGACCTGGCAATCCTCACCCATTCCGTTGACATTGGGGTCATCAACCACCAACTGAGTGAGGATTTCAGAAATAGCCAGTCTTGGATAATGACCCACAAACTGGTCCTCAACCTTAAAACAACTCAGGCCATGCTTTTTGAGTCCCTGGCTAAGATAAAGGCCTCCCCGGCCCCACTGAGTATTACTATTATTGATGGTACTCCTGTCCTAATCACTGACTCCATCAAGTACCTTGGGGTGACACTTGACCCCCAGCTTGACCTATGGCATCCTATCCAAAATGTATGTAGAGCTGTCAACTGCAAACTGGGTCTGGCCTACAGAGCGAAGAACAGTCTTACTTCTGCCGTTGTCATGCGCTGGCCAGAGGTGTGTTTCTCCCTTCTCTCTGCTATGGACTCATCCTGTTTGCACGCAGTTCCAAAGTTCACCTCTCTAGGTGGAACATAGCCTATAATAACATTTGCTGCTTTGCACTTGCTGCCCCTCGCTTCACCCAACACTGTGACCTGTATAACAAACTTGACTGGCTGTCCCCACCCAACCACATGAATTTTGTCTTGTGCAGCTTCACGGGCAAGGTTCTCAGAACTGCAACCCCCCCCCCAGGACTGGCTGAGCTTGTCAAATTGGCTGCCTCTTCTTACTCCCTTAGGTCATTGGGCCCTGGTGTTCTCAAAGTTCCTGCCACTCAAACGCAAATGGGGGACAGGGATTTTGCTTCATGTGCCCCCAGAGTATGGAATCCCTATCCCACCCATGCCTTCGGAGCTCCCTGTGGAATTACTTGAAGCTCTCCTTTGTGTGTGGTTGTCTAAACCGCCATAACTAACCTTGGTGCACTGCACTGGACTTACATGTCCTTCTTTTGATACCCTTGCGCAGGTCCTGCTGATGCATACTGCCTGCTTAGATTCTGCTCTGTATATAGTGTATTTACTCTCTGTTTCAGGCGATGCTTTGACTGCGGCTCTGCTTTTGGGGATCTGAGCTGTATAGAATTGTATAATGCACTGTTCATAGCCTTGGTGACTCTATGTACATATTTTGTTCCTATTCTAACTGTGTTTACTGACTGCTTGTGTTATGTTCATCTGGGTCTATCTGATTCTATGTAATGCCTAACTTGTATCATGTTGTCCTCTGCATGAACTTGTATTACATTGTACTCTTCCGGGTCGTACCTGAAAATAGGCAAATGTCTTGTCTAGCGTACTTACTTGGTCAACAAAAGCTAAATAAACAGACATTGCCACACACGCACACTTGGGAAAGAAATGTAATCTGAATCTTTGCTGGAGCAATGTAGTTTCATTACAAATTCAGTTTTGACCAACAGAGCATTGTTTAGATAAAAATGTGTAAAAAGAAGGTTTGGGTGTCCTTTAAGACTAAAGACAGCAGAGATGAATTTCTCCTGTGACACTTAGTTTAACAAGCTGCTTAGTTTCACAAGCTGCCTGTGCCGTTCACGTGGGTGAGTATGCTGCATGTAGGAAAGGAACTCCCCCGCGTAGTGATTTCAGATAGAGGAATCATACTCAAACTCCAAAATTGTGCTTTGGTGGGAGTAAGAAGTGCCCTTGCCCCCCCCCAAGTGATAGCAAGATGTCTGCAGTGCTTCATCCCCTGCAGCCATAAAAACAACCAGACCACTCTTCTGATTGATCTTCAGTATGAGCTAATGCAGTTAAAACATCACTTTGAGTTTAGCACCTTAGAGAATATTTAAAGTGCTGAGTTCCATCACAGTGCTGGAGTGCAGTTTCAAAAGTAAATCTCTTAGAGGATATCTTTGGCAGCAGGTCACACCTTAGGAACTATAGCTGCCAGGACCACATGAAAACATTTTTGCAAGCAGTCTGTCTGGGACCACCAATGGTGACATATAGCAGTGGGCAGCCCCACGCCTTCCTCAGTTCTTTTTCCACCATCGACCATCACACCTCGCACTCCATGGAGCACCGTTGCTTCAGTCGACCTCCACTTTCTCAAAGTTTCTACTTTTTGTTTTCTCATCCTACTTTTTTAATCATTTTATCCCCTAAAGTGATTTCCCTTTTCTTTTGTTTTATGTCTGGATCTGATACACTTTTCCATCGCTGCAGCTGAGGACAGAAGATCTACAATAAGGATTTCCACAAGGCCTGCATCCGCTGCCTGGGCACCGACCATGAAGTCCAGGCCTGCAAGATTTGCCACGGCTTCAGTCGAGCAACTCGTTATTGTCAGAAGGAGCCAAAGTCTTTCCTCATGGAACAGGAGGTCGCTGCCTTAGAGAAGGAGCTTCAGGCTCAGAGCTCCTCTGCTTCCCCGGTCCCATCCTTGGGCTTCCAACCAGCCAAGGCCCGGGACAAGTTGTCGGGGAAGTACTGTCACCGGGAGAAAGATTGGTCCTCCCAAGAGTGCTCAGATTGTTTCAGGGTCGTCGACCAGACCGGTGGTGACCCCCACTGCAGCCCACACCCTCTCGCCTACACGGTTGACCTTAGAAGCCTTCCCCACTGGAGCTACTCAGGGCAGTGGTGGTTCGTCGGTGGGCCTTTCTCTCCTCCTGCCGATGATTCCCAGTGCCTCCCACATCCTGTCTGCCATGGGGGGCTTTGGCAGTGCAGCTGGTCGGCTCTGCTGATGCTGGCCCTTCATCACTAGGGCTTCCTGTTTTACCCCCGCTGACCCGCCCTCCTCTGTTGAATGCCTCCGCTCCTCCTTGGGGGCCACAGTCAGGGAGCAATACCGGCCTCCTGGTGGCTGGTGACAATCATGCACTGACAGGTATAAGGCCTCTCCCATCGACGTCTCTACAGTGTTCTGGATGCAGGGCCCTCAGCTGGTTTTCAGCCTGCCATTACATCACTGCTCCAGCCCTCTCCCTTGACATCTGGGTCTCGATTACCCCCCCCCCCCGGTCATTGCCTCAAGGCATTGTACTGATGATGGTCATTATCGCCTTCTAGGCTCTCTTTTTGTTGGACCTAGACATTGTGCAGAAGGTCATTCCACTTCAGGGTCAATTGCTGGCAGGACCTTTTCGGCTGTCAGCACTGTCACATCAAGCTCCATCAAGGCCTGCCCCTTTGCAGTCATTGATGTCCTTGATGCTCCCTTCTGACCTGGGGGGCGATGGTGATTATTGTCCTGATTCCCTTCTCCTCCCGAATGAGGAAGATGAGGATGCTGGAACCTGGACTTCCTCTAGCACTTCCACTGTCTCTCCTCAGCAGGGGAGGACTCCTCCATGTATACCCCGAGGTCTCCCCTGGACAACCCCTCCTTCATCGCTGTAATGCGGCAGTTGCAGGCCACCATGGGGTTTGATGCCATGGAGCAGGACATTACTAGGCAGAACCTGGCTCACTACTTAGGCTTGCCAGATTCTCCCCCTCTGATAATTCCTCCGATGAGGATGCGACCATGGCCGTTTGATTCAAGGCTAATATTATCCCCCTATACCCAGAAAGGCAGACTAGCTGTACCAGGATCCCATGGGGAAGCCTTTTTTCACAGGACCCCTTCAGGTGGATTTGGTGGTCATCAGTGCAGCCCATGATCGGTCCAAGAGGCCCCAACACCTCAGCTCCCTCTGGATAAGGAGTCCAGGAAGCTGGACCTCATGGAGAAGAGGGTTTTTGCCTCTTCCACCCTGGCAGTAAGGGTCCTTAATTACGTGGGCCACATGTTTAAGTATCAGAATGATTTCTGGGAGTCAGGCCAGTCTGCTGCCTGGTCCCTCCCTGATGGTCCCCAGATGCAGGACTTGCTTAAGGCCCTTCAGTCTGGTGCTGATGTGAGCAGACATCTTTTGAGGGCTGCTTATGATGTTTTAGATGCATCGGCCATGGCCTCTGCGGTAGGCATCTGCTTGAGGACATACTTCTGACTCAGGCTGTCAGGCTTCTCCTCTGATGTCTAGCAGTCCATCTAGAATGCTCCCTTCATGGGTTATAAACTCTTTAAGGGGAGATGTGCAGGATATTTTAAATGACCTGTAGTCCTCAGGCAGAACCCTGCAATCTTATTCACTCCTTTTACCACATCCCCAGAAAAATGAACTGAGGATGCCCTTTTGGCATGCCACTCATAGGCCTCAGGTCTGTCACTAAGCAGCCCAAATAGCATAAAGCTGCCACAGCCCTGCGTGACCCTCCTGCACCACCAGCAAGTCCTCAAAAGGTGGCAGACCGGGCCTGGCCACGGGCTGTGCCTTAGCCTGACTCCTTGCCCGCCCCCCTTCCATCCAGTTCCCCAGGATGTGGTGGGGGTCACTTCTCCCTCCATCTAGATGGGTGGCGAGAGATCACAACTGATGCCTGAGTGCTGCAGCTCATACAACAGGGACACACTCTAGAATTTGTGGAGATGCCTCCAGGGCTCTCCATCTACCCTCCAGCACACGTGCCCATGTTGAGGGAGGAGATTCAGATGCTGCTGCAAAAAAAGAGCCATAGAATTTGTCCACAGGGACTAACAAAATGCGGGGTTCTACTCCCACTTCTTCCTCGTCCCCAAGTCCACAGGGGACTTGAGGCCCAACCTGGACTTATGAAACCTGAACTGTTACATCCAGTACAAATAGTTCAGGATGGTCACCCTTCCGGGGCCTTTTGCCCTTGTTCTGGGAGGGGGACTGGATCTGCTCCCTGGATATGCAGGACGCTTACCTGCATATCAAAATGTGCTTTCCTCACAGGAAGTATCTCAGGTTCCTGTTCCAAGGGGAGCACTAGCAGAACCAGAGATCTCCCTTTTGGCTTGTCCTCGGCACCTTGGGTCTTTACTAAGTGCCTAGCAGTGGTGGCAGCGGGCCTCAGCAGGGAGGGCCTTTACGTCTTTCCCTACCTGGATAACTGCTTACTTAAGACTCGGTTCAAGGAGCAGTTGTCCTTTACCCTGGCGTTTACCCAACAGTTGTTGTTCAGTCAGTTGGGGATTACAGTCAACCTGTCAAAGTCAGTGTTGACTTCAGCCAGTGTCTTCAGTACATAGGAGCCATACCTGACATGGCGCAGGGCTCTGCCTTCCTGCCCCTGGACCCGGCGGAGTGCTTAATTACACAGGCCTGGGAAGTCTGTCACAGCCAGGACATGCATCAAACTGCTGGGTCTGATGGCCACAGCCATTGCCACGCTTTCCCTGGTGAGGCTGCACATGCGCATCCCACAGTGGACTTTGAGGGTGCAGTGGGACCAGTGGATGAACGACTCGGAGCACATGGTCCTGGTCTCTGCCAGTTAAAAAATTTCTCCAGTGGTAGATGGAACTCAGCCATTTACTCTCTGAGGTTCCTTTCCTCTTATCCTCTCCTCATCAGATTCTCACGTGGAATGCTTCGGGGATGGGTTGGGGCATGCATCTCAGTCCCTTCCAGACTCTAGGGATGTGGACTACACTCGAGGCTTCACTGCACATCATTGTCCTCGAGATTTGAGCTGAACTATGCAGCCTACAGGCTTTTCAGTCTCACCTGTCCTCGGGCCTGCGGCTACTGCAGATGGACAATATCAGTGTGGTGCACTACATCAACAAGCAAGGGAGCACTCACTCTTCTCCCCTATGCAGGGAGGCGATGAGTGTTTGGTTCGGGGCTCTGGAGCAGTCAGCTGTCCATGTTATAGGTGCCCAAAACTTGTTGGGAGACCAATTGAGCCAGTCGCAGTTCAGAATGCATGAATGGGAACTGCTCATATCGGTGGTATAAGACCTGTTTGACAGGTGGAGTTGTCCAGAGCTGGACCTTTTTGCAACCCCACTCAACGAAAAACTGCCACATTTCTGCTTGCTCAATCCAGGGCCTGGAGTTTTCTGGTGAGACACATTGTCCCTCTCTTGTAAAGGGAGGTTCCTTTACACCCCCCCCCTTCCTCTGATCCAGAGGATTCTGATCAAGCTCCAGATGGAGGGTACCACTCTGATTCTGATGGCTCCCTTCTGGACTCTGCAGATTTGGTTTCCACTGTTGCAACAGTTAACAGTGGAGCCTCCAGTGCTCCTTACCCTGTGCCAGGCTTGCTGTCACAGGAACAGGGGACCCTTCTCCATCCAAACCTCTGGTCTCTTCACCTGCATGCCTGGCTCCTGAAGACGTAGCCATTGCCAGATTTGGGGTCTCACCTAATGTGGCTGACATCCTGGTGGCCACTAGAAAGCCTTCCACCAGGGTGACATGTTCCATGAAATGGAAAAGCTTTGCTTTGGGGTGGCTTCCCACCATCTGGATCTTTTCACCTGCCCAGTGAACCAGATTCTAGAGTACTTGCTATCCTTGTCAGATACTGGCCTGAAGTATTCTTCACTAAAGATGCACTTCTTTGTCATGTCAGCCTTCCATGTGCCCATTGAGGGTCGTACGGTAGTCCAGTTGGACATAGCCCATACCTTTCTGAGGGGCATCCTGCACTTAAAACCTCCCATCTGTAACTCTGAACTGGCCTGGGACTTGAACTTTGTTTTGGAGAAACTTACTTTGGCTTCTTTTGAGCCTGTTGTGACTTGCAAGCTACACTTTGTCATGGAAAGTGTTATTTTAGTTGCTATTACTTCTGCTTATAGGATTTCCAAGCTTCAAGCACTCATGTGTGAGTAACCCTATTTGGTTTTCCACAAAGACAGGGTTAGTACGCAGACACCCTAAGTTTTTGCCAAAGGTGGTGGCAGAGTTTACTTTGAATCAAACGATCCACCTACCTGTTTATTATCTGGCGCATGCCAGTCCAGGAGAAGCACTGCTCTATACTGTGAATGTACATTAACTATTCGGATATTATGTTCATTGCATGAAAGACTGTAGGAAGTTCTCGCATCTGTTTTTTTTTTTTTTTTTTTGCCTTTGGGAAAGAGGGCATACCATGTTTGAAACAGTGTCTGTCTAAGTGATTGGCCAACTGTATTATTTCCTGTTATAGGAAGTATGGTAAGGAACTTCCTGGGGTGGTCAAGGGCCACTCTATCAGTGGCATGGCTGCATCTGTTGCCTGTTTCAGGGGCATCTCAGCAGCAGAGATCTGTGCTGCTGCCACATGGAC
This sequence comes from Neoceratodus forsteri, assembly GCA_016271365.2. Taxonomy (NCBI): domain Eukaryota; kingdom Metazoa; phylum Chordata; order Ceratodontiformes; family Ceratodontidae; genus Neoceratodus; species Neoceratodus forsteri. The sequence continues at coordinate 590,538,826 of CM028134.1, read as the reverse complement.
TACTGTTCAGTTTCACAAAGCACTACAGTCTGGATAGTCTGAATATCGCCTCTAGAAGGCAAGCAAATTTTGGATTGACTATTTTACAGGACCTCCTTTCATAGGTCCCTGCTTCCCAGCCACCCAGTCTGGTCCCCTCTGCAGTACTGCTTGGGACTCATTCCTATGGTGTGGCCTGCTGCAAGACTTATCCTCGAAGAAGATGGAACAATTACATAAGAAATTACCATAACACCACAGCTGTGTCCTTCCACCTGAGTGGAATTTGTCTGTGTCCTTTCCATTAATTACAGCACGTTTGCTTGCCCCCCCACCAACCACTATTTTCTTACTACCAACCTCGCTGGCCACGCACCTCAGTAACTTGTGCAAACTCAGGTCCTGCAGCCCAATTTGATTTTGTCTTAGCCTTTTGGCAATTTCATTAACAGATCGAGCTGCCAACACTACTATAATGGAGTTGTGGCACAAAGGAGAAGGAAGGCTATTTTTAGTCTCATCACTGCCAGCTGTTCCATTACACAGGATTCTCAGGTCTGACCCAACCTGCAACAGTTTAAAAAAAAAAAAAAAAAAAAGAAAAATTCAGCATGGTACTGCACTTTGCACAGGCACACAGTAAGAACAGTTACGTGACTTCCGGTGATGTCATGGTAATGGTGGCATAGTAAACGCGGAGCTCTGTCTATCCTAGCGAGAATCTATTATCATCCTCCTATTCAAACGTTTTCAAATATAACAGAAATCACCTGCTTAGGTTTGCAGATGTCGGGGAAGCAGCAGCAGCAAAAAAAAATACCAAATCGGGGCCGCAAGGCAAGCTAAAACAGCTTGTGATCAATACCAGCATGGAAGGCTTTATGCTTCTCATGCTCCGGCCTCGTCCGAATCCTCGGCTGATTGGGAAGGTGATGAGACAACCCCACAGGCCCCAGTTGAGAGGTCGTTACAAAGGATACTGAAATCGGTGCAGAAAATTGAAACCTCCATAGCTAACCTTCCAAAAGACATGATAAATATCAGTAAGAGAATTGATGTTACCGATAAGAGTGGCGCAGCTGACTGAACAGCAAGACACTACGGATCGAGTGCTTTTGTATCTCTTGAACAGAGACCGCATTACCCATGCATGACTTGAAAATAGGGCCAGGAGGAATAATTTGCGGATTTATGGTATGAAAGAGAGAGAGAGAGAGAAGAGGAGGGATATCCCACCACAGCTGACTTCATCCAGCATTTGCTACGAGCAACATTGTCCTTGCCTGCTGAAATCTCCCTTACAATAGAAAGGGCACACCGTTCTTTGGGACCACAGCCCACTGGTACAGATTTGTGCCCTCTATCCTGAATTGTTAAAATACTGAATTACCAGAACAAAGAACACATCCTAGCTGAAGCATGGAGGCACCATGATCTTAAATATGTGGGAAATTCAGTGTTTTTTGACCATGACTTCTCGGGGGAGCTTCAGACGAAAGGAAAACAAGTCTGAGTGGTCATTAGAGAATGGAAGGAAAAAAGGCAGATAGGCACAGCTGAATTTTCCAGCCAAATTGAAGGTGTTCCTGGAGACTGAGATAAAAACTTTCAGTATCCTGGCAGAAGCGGCTACTTTCTTGAAGGAGATCCAGATTAATATCCCGAATCTAGAAGTGGAAACCCTAGAAAAGAAGTTACTTTCCGGAGCCTGAAACATGGTCACAAGAGGGAAGAAAAGGGGCTTCTCAGGGATAATACCTAAACATCTCGTTCCTGATCTGGCCAAATTAATGAAAAATGCTGAGGCACATCAGTCTACTGGAGAAGAAGGAAGTCACCCAAACACAGTGGTGAAATGGAAAAGACTAGTCTGGACACTTAGGTTTCCTTTAAAGCTGGGAGTGGGAACTCCACTGTAGGTACACTTTTTGTACTTTTTCAGGAAAAGTGGCCGAAAATATAACAATCTAAAGGTCACTACAGTATACTAATTTTGTATTATTAAGGTATAAATCAAAATGAAAGAGAAGAATTATAGACCTAACAGAGTGCTGAAATATGGGAACATGATCAGAGGCTCTTGTTCAGAGAGGGAGAAGGGGGTTAGTTTTAGAGATTGATAACGAATTACATGACTGTGAAATTAATAGCCTACCACTTGAGCTTTATAAATCATTTGATGGAACATGGGACCACTACTGGAAGGACTGAAAGGACAGCACTCTGTAAAAGTAATTGTAATGCTAGGGAAAGAGGGAGGGGAAAAGCCGCCAAAGAAGATTCCTGTGCGAAGAGTCCCACTAAAATACATTTGGAGGGGAAAACTGTTAACGCCTTCTGCGCAAGAGTGAAAATATTTCTTCTTTAAATGTTTTTCTTTTCTGTATTGTTTTTTTTTTTTCTTTGTGAGCATTTGTACTTTAGTAGTCCTGTAGTGCATACTCTCTTATAGGTAAGGGAGCTGCACGGGGGAGGGGGGGGTGACATACAGATCATCCCATTGGTGGGTTAAAGTCACCAACACACTGGTTAAAGCTTTATGTCACCAAAAAGTTATAAGAAGCTTGGAATGTATTCATGGTTACAATTTGAAATGGGGAAAGTATGATAATTATGCGTTTAGCAGCTATGAGGTGGTACATAGTTCATGGTATTTAAACATGGTTAAAATGTTTTGGTCTGCCAGGGTAAATAAGGAAGAATCAGGTCAGCTGTTCATGGTACCATACAGCAAGGAGGGATTGTTTAGGGAAGTAATTTTTGGAATTAATGATGGCTGATTTCTAGATTATATCTTACAATATTAAGGGTTGCCACTCCCCAATTAAACAAACAAAAATGTTATCAAAATTAAAGAAATACAATTGTGACATGGCATATATACAGGAAACACATTTCTCAAATGAAGAACATCTTAAACTCCACAGGGGTTGGGTTCAGCAGGTATTTGCCTCATCCAAGACCAGGTGGAAAGAGAGCAGGGGTGGCAATCCTTATCTGATAGAGATGCCCCTTTGTGTAAGAACAGGTTGACCAAGATGAAACTGGCCGATACATTAGAGTGTCAGGTAGATGGTTTGGGGAACCAGTGCATTTAATAAACATAGATGCTCCTAATGAAGGATCAGAGGAATTTTTTAAAAAAATATTTGGAAAAATAATGGAATTACCAGTGGGACAGCTGTTTATGGGGGGGAATTTCAGTTGCATTTTGGATCCGAGTGGGACTGGTCTTCACAGTGTACTATGAGAAATTATCCACTAAAGTACTGAACTCTCATCACAGAACAGGTTTGGTAGAGGTATGGAGAGAATATCATCCAAAGAAGAGAGATTATACATATTATTCTTCTGTTCAAAAATCTTATTCCAGAATAACTTTTTCTCACTCAGAAAACCTTTGTCCATAGGGTGGCAAAGTCAAACATACTTAATATCACTAATTCAGATCATGCGCTGATATCGATCCAGTTAAACCCACAAATGGATCAAAGAAGAACACTGTGGAGTTTGAATGTATCATCGTTGGCAGACAAACAAGTGGTGGCACAACTTTCGGAGAGAATGAAAGACATATTACTAAGATTTGAATAGTGAATGAGCAGCACATGTGAGGTGGGATACTATAAAGGCAGTTATAAGAGGGGAACTGATTGGCATAGCAGTGGGGAAAAAGAAAGTGGCACAATTAATTTATAAAAGATTATTGCAAGAAACCAGAGAACTAGAGTTTGCATAAAAATACCCTAAAAATAAGGAATTACTTCGGCTGTGGTTAGCAGCTAAAGAGGAGCTTAATAAACTAGAAGAAAGGAAAGCAGAAGGTCTCCTACACTTTTCAAATTATAGATATTGTGATATCGGAGCGAAGGCTACAAGACTATTCGCTCTCAGACTGAAAAAAAACACAGTAGATAGAACAGCGATAAAGGATAATAGGATGAGGAAGATTCAGGGAATAAGAAAGTTACCCCAGAAGATGTAGCTGAGAGCTTTACATCATGCTATCAGAAATTATACACAGAAACTAGAGATTCACAAGAAGTACCAAAAGAGACAGAGGCCTTTTTGGAAAAGATAACCCTTCCGAGACTAGATCAGGAAGCCAGAGAAATACTTGGGGCGAAGATTTCACAACAAGAGATGGTGCAGGCAATAAAAGACTTCCAGGAAGGGAAATCACCAGGTCCTGATGGATATAGCAGTGCGTTTTGTAATTCGCTGACTAAAACAATAGTTCCCATACTAATAGATGTACTGAATAACCGCCTTGAGGAAGAAGTGCTACCTACCTTGTGGCATGATGCAATTTTATCAGTTGTACTCAAGTAAGGCAAACCCCTAAATAAACGTGCATCCTATCGCCCTATTCCCCTATTAAATCAGGACTTAAAAATACTTACAAAAGTTTTGGCGAAACAGTTACAGGTAGATTTCCCAGATTTAATACATATTGACCAGACTGGCATTATTCCAGGGCGTCACCTCACCGATAATATTCGAAGGTTTTTAAATATTTTAACTAGTGGATCCCACCCGGTACCCCCACAACTAGCCCTGTTTTTAGATGCTAAAAAAGTGTTTGATCACTTAAACTGGACATATTTAATGCAGGGTTTGAGGGAGATGGGAGTGGGAGAGGGTTTCATCAAATGGATTGAACTAATTTACAGTCAACCCCCAGCACAGGTGAGAGTGAATGGAACTGTCTGACAAAGAATTGTGGTAGAATGAGGCACATGACAGGGGTATCTGCTTTCAGCTCTGTGGTTCGCTATCAGTCTAGAACCCCTAGCAGAAACAATACGGAGCGCTCAACTGATTCAAGGAATTACAGTTAATGGGGTGGTTAACAAGATTTCTCTTTATGCCGATGATGCTCTGGTAGTTATTTTGGACCCATTTAAATCCTTACCCCCATTTTTGCAGATAACAGATCATTTTGGAACACTTGTGGGATATAAAATTAACAGGGACAAGACTGAGGCAGTGGTGGTCACCAGACCTCTCACCCCAGAAATTAAAGCCAACTTACCATTCAGAGTGATGACTAGAAGTATCGGGTACCTGGGCACAAGAATCCCAACTAATCTAAACCACCTTAACCACTATAATTATGAACCCCTAAAGACAAGTTTTTGAAGATTTATCAAGATGGAAGCATCTACCTCTTGGTTTCTCCCAAAGGATTTAGACCCTAAAATGAAAGTACTGCCATGGTTCCTTTTTTTGTTTGTAGCCCTCCCAACCTCAATTTCTACAAAAAAATGTAAAGATTTGCAGGGGAAAATGGCACAATTTGTATGGTCAGGCCTTCTTCCTAGGATAAGGTGGAGGGTCTTGACAGAATCTAAATCTGGAGGGGGGGGTGGGTGCTCCCAGATTTTCAAAAGTACTACGAGGTTGCCCAGACTTTACCAGTTTTTAAAATGATAAAGAATAAAGATTCAGAGATTTGGACCTCTTTAGAAGAGGGCTCACACCCCCAGATACCTTTAAAACTTCTGCCATGGACAATAAATAAAAAAATAGATTACAAATAGATGGACTAAACATTTATTAACTATCTGGTTAAGAATTAGAGAAATAGGGGATACCCAGGCACTGGTGATGCAATATACTCCACTGACACATATGCCTGTACTTTTTGGTAATAAGACCAATTGAATTTACAACCATGAGTACATAAAGGTTTACAATACTTAGACCAAATGTTGGAAAGTACAGGGCAGGTTAAGACCTTTGTTTGGCTGAAAAGAGAATTTAACCTACCAAATACAGATTTTTACAAATATTTACAATGCCGACATATGATTAATGCAGAAATTCCCCAACAGGAATGATGAAGTCTCCAGGGGAGATGGTCGTATATATGCATTATAAAGCAGGCTCCACTTTAGCAAAGAAGTTTGTAACCGAGTTATATGCAAAATTAAGGGAAATGGAGGGCAGTTAAGGAGAGAGCTCTATTCAGTATAGATGGGAGAAGGAGATGGCCTATACCCTGAATCCCTCAGATTGGGTAGCAATATGGCAGGGAGCACATAAGACCATGTACTCACAAACATGGAGGGAATTTCGCTGGATGGTAAACTCCATTTTTTTTTTTTTTTTAATAGTCCCCTCAATCTGTTAACACTATGGTAATTACCCCGCGGATAACTGTTGGAGAAATTGTGGACAGCGGGGCACATATTTTGACGTATTCTGGGAATGCCCAAAAATTCAAGACAACTGGCAGCAAATTCAGCAGTTAATGATGAGAGTATATAACCTCTCATTGATTTTAAGGTTTGAGCATGTGGTGCTGGGTCTCCTTCCTGTAGAACTAAAAAGTAATGATAAAAAATATTTGTTTTATATTCTGATAGCAGCAGCCAATAAAGCACTCACACAACAATGGCTTGAGCTGAATGCTCCAGCAGTTGTTCAGTGGAGGAAAAATATTAAACCAATACAAGATTTGGAGGCTATACCAGCCATATTGAACTTAAAACTAGATAGATTTAATGCAAGATTACTCTCATACTTTTCTTTTGTGGAGGAGGTGGACTCAGTACTAGCTTTGGACCAATACCTGAAATAATCAGACTAGAACCTGGGTAAAAACTTATGAAGAATTGTATTTGAAATGCATGTCCATATAACATGAAATAAAATAAAATTAGATACTACTATGTTGTTTAGTACTAAAATAAACTGTAATAAGTTAAAATAAGGGAACAGATTGGAATAGATAACTTAATTATTTTTATGTATTTTTTTTTTTGGCTACCTGGCAGACACTGTTTATAATGTTTACATTGGAAACTGTTCCAAATGAAGTTTATTAGCTAAAGATGGTTTTAATAATAAGTTATGGTGCATATACATTCATAGTGGGCAATATGCAAAAGTTAAAATATCTAGTAGTGTATACTGGAGGTCATGGACTTCAGTTCTTCTGGAAGTAGTCTTAAGGAATTGGTGGAACTAACTAACAGGGAAAGGATCACAGATCTCCAGGTAGAAGGCCACTTAGGGGCCAGTGACCATCACATGGTATGGTTCAGTTTGGCCACTACAACTAAATCATCCCATTCCAAGGCAGAAATATGGGACTTCAGAGGAGCTGACTTTGATAAGATGGCCAACAGAGTTAAGCTAGCCCTGGCAAAAAAGTCATACAGGTGAGGGGGTACAGGCAAAGTGGGCAAGCATTAAGGATGCAGTACTTGAAGCAACATCCAGCAGTTTCTGGAAGAAGAGAACTAGTTGCAGAGTAAGAAACAGAAGCCCAGAACTACAGATTTTTTTACTAATTAATCACTTCTGTCTCAGCAGGAATAGTACTTGTTTGGATTAAGCAGACAGATACTTTATTGGAAGAAGTGGGTCTCATTTAAGTAAAAAAAAAAAAAGTGTGTTTTCTGAGGAAGGGGGCAGTATCACCTTAATTTACTGGGAGCAGAGAGTGAATCTAATTGGAGTTGTGGCTTAGCAGTTTAGGTGTACAAAAGCAGCTGTCTCCAGTTACAGCTTCCGGCTGTTTCTGGAAATAGAGAGCTGGTTGCAGAACAAGAAACAGAAGTCCAGAACTACAGATTTTTTTTACTAGTTTCCCTCCTTCCCACCCCCTCCACCCTCCTACCCAAAGCCAGTTCTAGTTTTATAGCCACTGAATTTGACTGACAACAGGAACTTCCTGTTTGGCAGTAGGAAGGGAAGGATCACTGAGACGCATTAGTTTCAGCAACCTTGATGGAACCAAAAAAAAAACCCCGGCTGCTAGAGGTCTGAATCCAAGCACGGAGGAAGGAGACTACTGAAGACTACAGGAAGTTCCTGTCCCAGAACAGGAAGGGTGAGAGTTGTAAGGGCACATAGGCAGTAGGAAAGTAAGTGTAAAAATGCATAAAGGGAGGAGACAATAAGCATACAAAGCAACAGGAGAGGGGACACAAAATAAGTCAAGATGGGAGTGATGCAGTGCAGTGGCTGTGGAGCAGCAGTGTTCCGGGAGACATTCTGGAGGCTGCGATGCTGCCCTGTTTGCAGGCACCTCTCTGGTCTGAGGGAGGAGGTTGCCAGTCTCCAGGCTGACCTGGCTAGGACTGTGAAACCTCTTCCCCACCCAGGGACCACCAGTGCCACCACCGTTACCTCAAGGCTGCCAAGAAAGAGGAGCAGTTGGACCAAGGTGGGCTCAGGGAGGGAGAGGGTGGTGGAACAGAGTGCATCCCTCCAGTTGTAGCTCTCCACAATTCATATGCTGTTCTGGCAAAGAGTGGTTCCTCTATGGAGGCACCTGCAGTGAGACCAGGATGATGCTGGGAACCTCCACAAAGGAGACCCACAGGAGGGTGGCACGAGACCCCACAGGGGAAACAACTCCTGATGGGGACTCCAGTCATTAGGGGGTAGATGTGGGGAGGACGGGATAGGGAAGTAAGGTGCCTGCCTGGCGCCATGGCTGGAGGGACAGAAAGCGAATCCTCAGGATCGCGGGAGCAGCTGCACAAGGGAGGGAACTGGATGTCACTGTCCACCTAGGGACAAATGACCTGGCTGTAAATGGGATCAGAGCGGTGCAAGAGGAGTTTATGGAGTTGGGGAGAGGCCTTAGACAAGTAGCATGTACAGTAACCTTCTCGGAGGCGCTGCCTGTCTATGGCAAGGATGAAGCTAGGGTATTCCGCACCATGGAATTCAATGAATGGTTGAAAACTGGTGTGTAGCTCAGGGTTTTGGCTTCATTGGGGACTGGGGAGCCACCTGGAGGGATGTAGGCTTATACTGGCGCGATGATCTGCATCTGTCGAGGGGGTGATCCAGGATCCTAGGTGACAGGTTTAAATGCTTCAGTGACAAGCATTTAAACTAGCCAAGGGGGGGAGGCACTAAAAAGGAGCAGGGAAATCCCAGCCTCCCCACACAAAGCACAGTAGTTAGGTAAACACCAAGGCAGAGAAGTCAGTAGGGAGCAGGACAGGGATAAATGCAGAAAAAGGTGTTAAGGACAGGGATGGGGTTAAAGGGGTAAGGCCATAAAAAATAAATGGAAGGTGATGAGTACCAATGCCTGTAGTCTGTACAACAAGCTCCCTGAACTAGTGGCCTTAATGGAAGAGGGATGCCTGGATATTGTGGCAGTCACTGAAACATGGTACACAGAGAACCATGAGTGGGAAGTCAACATACCAGAATGCACAGTCTACAGGAGGGACAGGGTGGGTAAAAAAGGAGGAGGAGTAGCTCTCTATATAAGGGAAGGGATTAAAGCAACAGAACTAAAGAGTAAACTGGAAGTTGATGAGCCACTATGGGTCACCCTGGAGACAGGAAATGGCACCACAATCTGCATGGGGGTTGTGTCCAGACCCCCATCTCAGGGGGAGGAAATGGACAAGGAAATGATAGAAGGCATCCTTAAAATGGCAGAAAAAGGGGAGACATTGTTGATGTGGGACCTGAATATGCCAGATGTTAACTGGAGTACCTTTGCTGCAAGCACATCCAAGAGGAGGGTCATTCTTGATGCCCTACAGGGGGCATGCCTCAGACAGCTAGTGTTGGAACCCACTCGGGAGGGAGCAGTCTTAGACCTGGTACTCTCAAATGGGGAAGGAGAAAGGATCTCCGATTTAGAAGCGGGTAGCCATCTGGGAACAAGTGACCACCAAACAGTGTGGTTCACAATAAACACAGCCATAGAGTCAAGCCATACAAAAACAACAGTATTGGACTTTAGGAAGACTGACTTTGGGAAAATGAGAGAGTGCCTTAGAAAAACACTGGCAAATGGGCAAGAAGGAGAGGTGGAGGAACAATGGGGAATAATCAAAACAGCCAACGCAGAGGCAACAAGCCTTTGTGTGAAGCAAATCAATAAAACAAAACGAAGGAAAAAAACACTGTGGTTCTCAAAAGAGGTGGCAGGGATGGTTAAGGAGAAAAGGATAGCATTCAGGAAATATAAGGAAACACAGAAGGAGCAGGACAGAGAACATTATCAGTTAAAGCAGAAGGAGGCAGGGAAGGCAGTCAATAGCAAAGGCACAAACTGAGGAAAAGATAGCCAACTTTGTCAAGAAGTGGGATAAAGCTTTCTGTAGGTACGTTAGGGCGCAAAGAAAGACCAAGGGAAGGATACAGAGACTTAATAAAGGGGAGGGAATGAGGCCAGAGGGTGACAGTGAAAAAGCAGGGATACTGAACGGATATTTCTGCTCAGTATTCACAACAGATGAGGGGGAGGTGCCTAAACCAAACAAGGGAGAAACTCTGAATAGGGGGGTCGATACCAGTACATTAACAGAAGAAAGGGTTCACAAAAGTGGGAGCAAGGCAGAAGCAGGAAACTACAGATCTGTTAGTTTAACCTCAGTGGTAGGGAAAATGATGGAATCACTTCTGAAGGAAAGAATTGTTGAGTATCTAGAGGCCAGAGGGGCACAGGACCCAAGGCAGCATGGATTCATAGCGGAAAGGTCATGCCAGACAAATCTGATAGATTTCTTTGACTGGGTGACCAAAGTAGTTGATCAGGGAGGGGCTGTGGACATGGCCTACCTAGACTTTAGCAAGGCATTTGACACAGTCCCACAAAAGATTAATATACAGGTTAGCCAGCCTGGGAGTGGGTCCCAAGATGACAGCCTGGGTAAAGAATGGCTGGAGAATAGGACACAGAGGTAATAGTAAATGGGTCCACTCTGAAAAAAGGGGGTTAGTAGTGGGGTGCCCGCAGGAGGTTCAGTATTGGACCAGTCCTCTTCAATGTCTTTATAGCGACATTGCAGAGGGACTGGAAGGAAAAATATGTCTCTTTGCAGATGACACAAAGATCTGCAACAGAGTTGATGCACAAGGTGGAGTGGAAAGGATGAGAAGGGACTTGGCAAGGTTAGAGGAATGGTCAAATGTATGGCAGCTTAGATTCAATGCTAAGAAGTGCAAGGTAATGCACCTGGGAAACAAAACCCAGGGAAGAGTACACAATAGGGGTGAGCTACTAACAACAACAAAATGGAAAGGGACCTGCGGGTAGTCATATTAGATGACCTAAAGGTGGGCAAGCAATGTGAGAGGGCAGCAAGGAGGGCTGGGGGATACTGGGATGCATAGGAAGAGGCATCACCAGTAGAAAACAGGAAGTTATTATCCCTCTGTACAGACAGCTGGTGAGACCCCATCTGAGTACTGTGTGCAATTCTGGAGACCCAATCTCCTAAAGACATAGACAGGATGGAAGCTGTCCAGAGGAGGGGCAACTAAAATGGTGCAGGGTCTGCACCGGAAGACATATGAAGAGAGACTTAAGGAGCTTAATATGTATAGCCTCGAGGAAAGGAGGGAGAGGGGAGACATGATAGAAACTTTCAAGTACCTCAAGGGAATCAACAAAGTCCAAGAAGGTAGCATCTTTCAAAAAAAGAGGTGTGTAAGAACAAGGGGGCACACTTTGAAGATAGAAGGGGGGCAGCTCAGAGGTAATTTAAGGAAGTATTTTTTCACAGAGAGGGTTGTGGATGTGTGGAGCGGCCTTCCAGAGGAGGTTGTGGAGTCAAAAACAGTGGTGGAATTCAAGCATGCATGGGACAGTCATAAGGCAATTCTAGGGGGTTGGGGTAGGAAGAAGTAGGCTGCTGGTTAACTAGGACCTGCAGCTTATCCATCAGATAGGGAAATGGGCAGACTGGGTGGGCCAAGCGGTCCTTATCTGCCGTCAAATTCTATGTTTCTGTGTTTGAAACTGAGGGTGGGCAAAGCAATGGGGCCTGATGGGATTCACCCAAGAATACTAAAATAACTAAGGGTAGAACTAGTAACACCACTGACTACTCTCTTTAACAAATCATGTGAGGATGGAGTGGTACCTGAAGACTGGAGGAGGGCAAATGTGATTCCACTTCACAAAAGTGGGAGCAGGGCAGAGGCAGGAAACTACAGACCAGTTAGTTTGACTTCAGTGGAAGGGAAAATGATGGAATCACTTCTGCAGGAAAGAATTGTTGAGTACCTAGAGGCCAGTGGGGCACAGGACCCAAGGCAGCATGGTTTCACAGGAGGAAGGTCATGTCAGATGAACCTAATAGATTTCTTTGACTGGGTGACCAAAGTAGTAAACCAGGGAGGGGCTGTGGATATGGCCTACCTAGATTTTAGCAAGGCATTCAACACAGTCTCACACAAAAGATTATTGTACAAGTTAGCCAGCCTTGGAGTGGGTCCCAAGGTGGTAGCCAGGATAAAAAACTGGCTGGACAACAGGACGTAAAAGGTAATAGTAAACGGAGTCCACAGTGGGAAAAAAAGGAGGGTAACTAGTGGGATACCACAGAGTTCGGTACTGGAACCGGTCCTCTTTAATATCTTTATAAGTGACATTGGAGAGCGCCTGGAAAGAAAGGTATGCCTCTTTGCAGATGACAAAAAGATCTGCAACAGGGTTGATACACAGGGTGGGGTGGAAAGAATGAAAACGGACTTGGTAAGGTTGGAGGAATGGTCAAATACGTGGCAGCTCAGATTCAATGCAAAGAAGTGCAAGGTAATACAACTGGGAAACAAAAACCCAGGGGAAGAGTACACAATGAGGGGTGAGTTAATAACAACAACAAAAATCAAGAGAGACCTAGGAGTAATTATATCAGATGACCTAAAAGTGAGCAAGCAATATGAGAAGGCAGTAAGGAGGGCTGGGAGGGGGAATACTGGGATGCATAGGGAGAGGCATCAACAGTAGAAAACAGGAAGTTTTTATCCCTCTGTACAGACCGTTAGTGAGACCCCATCTGGAGTACTGTGTGCAATTCTGGAGCCCCCATCTCCGCAAAGACATAGACAGAGTGGAGGCTGTTCAGAGTAAGGCAACCAAAATGGTGCAAGGTCTGCACCAGAAGACATACGAGGAGAGACTAAAGCAGCTTAATATGTATACCCTTGAGGAAAGGAGGGAGAGGGGGGGCATGATAGAAACTTTCAAGTATCTCAAGGGAATTAGCAAGGTACAAGAGGGTGGTATCTTTCAGAATATAGAAACATAGACTTTGACGGCAGATGAGGACCGCTAGGCCCATCTAGTCTGCTCATTTCCCTACCTACAGGATAGGCCGCAGATCCTAGTTAACCAACAGCCTATTTCTTCCTACCCCCTACAAGAATTGCCTTATGTCTGTCCCATGCATTCTTGAATTCTTCCACAGTTCTTGACCCCAGAACCTCCTCAGGAAGGCTGTTCCATGCATTCACTACCTCTCTGTGAAATAATACTTCACATTGCCCCTGAACCGCCTCCTTCTATCTTTAAATTATGTCCCCTTGTTCTTGCAAGTCTCTTTTTCTGAAAGATGCTACCCTCTTGGACTTTGTTGATTCCACTGAGGTACTTAAAAGTTTCTATCATGTCCCCCTCTCCTTCTTTCCTCAAGGGTATACATATTAAGCTCCTTTAGTCTCTCCTCATCTGGCTTCTCTTGCAGACCCTGCACCATTTAGTTGCCCTCCTCTGGACTGCCTCTATCCTGTCTATGTCCTTGCGGAGATGGGGTCTCCAGAACTGGACACAGTACTCCAGATGGGGTCTCACCAACTGTCTGTACAGAGGGATAACAACTTCCTGTTTTCTGCTGATGATGCCTCTCCTATACATCCCAGTATACCCCCAGCCTCCCTACTGCCTTCTCACATTGCTTGCTAACCTTAAGATCATCTGATATGATTACCCCCAGGTCCCTTTCCTTTTTGTTGTTGTTGCTACCTCCCACCCATTGTGTATTCTTTCCCTGGCTTCTTGTTTCCCAGGTGCATTATTTTGCACTTCTTTGCATTGAATCCTAGCTGCCATACATCTGACCATTCCTCCAACCTTGCCAAGTCCCTTTCATCCTTTCCACGCCTCCTTGTGTATCAACCCTGTTGCAGATCTTTGTGTCATCTGCAAAAGGCATATTTTCCTTCCAGTCCCTCTGCAATGTCACTGATGAAGACATTAAAAGGACTGGACCCAATACTGAACCCCTGCGGTACCCCCACTAGTAACCCCCTTCTTCAGAGTGGACCCATTTACAATTACCTTCTGTGTCCTGTTGTCCAGCCAATGTTTTTCCAGGCTACCACCCTGGGTCCCACTCCCAGGCTGGTTAATTTAACTATTAATCTTTTGTGTGGGACTGTATCAAATGCCTTGCTAAAGTCTAGGTAGGCCATGTCCACAGCCCTCCCTGGTCTACTACTTTGGTCACCAGTCAAAGAAATCTATTAGAGTCGCCTGACATGACCTTCCGCTGTGAACCCATGCTGCCTTGGGTCCTGTGCTCCACTGGCCTCTAGGTACTCGACTATTCTTTCCTTCAGAAGTGACTCCATCACTTTCCCTACCACAGAGGTCAGACTGACAGGTCTGTAGTTTCCTGCCTCTGTCTTGGACCCACTTTGTGAAGGGAATCACATCCGCCTTCCTCCAGTCCTCGGTACCACACCATCCTCCCATGATTTATTAAAAGAGTAGACAGTGGTTTCTAGTTCCACCCTTAATTCTTTTAGAATTCTGGGGTGATCCATCAGGACCCATTGCTTTGTCCACCTTCAGTTTTGGAGTTCTTGCAGAACCCTTTCTTCTGTGAAAGGACTGGGATCGACCCCCTATCAAGAGTGCTTCTGTTAATTGGATTAGGCACTTCCCTTCCTCTTTGTGAATACTGAGCAGAAATATTCGTTCAGTATTCCTGCTTTTTCACTGTCCCCCTCTGCCCACCCACCGTTCATTCTATTCAGCCTCACTATCCCTCCCTTTGTCTTTCTACGCTCGCTGATGTACCTATAAAAGGTTTTATCCCCCTTCTTAACTGAGTTGGCTATCTTTTCCTCAGTTTGGGCCTTTGCTATTCTGAAGAGATGTGCAAGAACAAGGGGGCACAATTTGAAGATGGGGGGACGGCTCAGAGGTAATGTTAGGAAGTATTTTTTGACAGAGAGGGTTGTGGAGTCAGGAACAGTGGGAGAATTCAAGAATGCATAGGACGGGCGTAAGGCAATTCTAGTGGGGGGCAGGAGGAAGTAAGCTGTTGATTTAACTAGAATCTGCAGCTTGTCCATCAGGTAGGGAAATGGGCAGACTGGGTGGGCCAAGTGGTCCTTATCTGCTGTCAAATTCTATGTTTCTATCCCATTGTGTTACAGAGAAAAGGAAGTGCAAAAGAAGAAGGAAACCACTTTGGTTCTCAAAAACAGTAGCAGAAAAGGTCAGAGCCAAAAGGCTGGCCTTCAGGAAATATAAGGGAATGCAGCGAGATGAAGATAGGGAGGCACACTAAACTTCCCTAAGGGAAGGCAGTAAGGCAGGCAAAGGCCCAAACCAAGGAAACACTAGCACAGACAGTGAAAGAAGGTGACAAGACTTTCTATAGATACATTAGTGAAAGGAGAAAGTCCAGTGGGGATATTGCTAAGATCAAAGGAGATAAGGGGGCATGTGAGGAGAAGGACCATGTAAAAGCATCTGTCCTAAATAGCTACTTCTGCTCAGTATTTACCGAAGAGAAGGTATGGCAGGGCCCACAGCTCAGCACCATGGACATAGGGGGAGGGAGGTGAGCACTAGTCCCTTCACAAAAGAAAAGGTCATACAGGAGCTCAATAAGCTCAGGGTGGACAAGGCAATGGGGCCTGATGGCATACATCCCAGGGTACTAAAGGAGCTAAGGGTGGAACTAGCAGAGCCATTATCAGAACTGTTTAGTGAGTCTTTGAGCACAGGAGAGGTCCCAGAAGACGAGAAGGGCTCATGTGATCCCTCTCCACAAGAGTGGTAGCAGGGAGGAGGCAGGGAACTACAGACCAGTCAGTCTTACCTTAGTAGTGGGCAAGATTATGGAGGCTCTCCTTAAGGAAGGGATAGTGCAACACCGGGAATCCATGGCAGCACAGGATCCAAGACAGCATGGATTTACAAAGGAGGGTCCTGTCAAACTAATCTCATAGATTTCTTTGACTGGGTAACCAGAGTGGTGGACCTGGGGCAGTTGGTGCCGCCTACATTGACTTCAAGCAAAGCTTTTGATACTATTCCACATAGAAGATTGATTAATAAGCTGGGTAGGCTCAGGGTGGGTCAGAAATTGGTCAACTGGGTAGCAAACTGGTTGACTGGCAGAAAACAGAGAGTGGTGGTAAACGGAATACAGTCAGAAGAGATGCAAGTCACAAGTGGGGTACCTCAGGGATCAGTCCTGGGGCCAGTCCTCTTTAGTATCTTCATCAGTGACATTGCGGATGGACTGGAGGGTAAGGTTTGTCTGTTTGCAGACGACACCAAGATCTGCAACAGAGTAGATGATCCAGATGGGGTGGGCAGAATGAGAAGAGATCTGGATAAACTAGCAAAATGATCAGAAGAGTGGCAACTGGGGTTTAATGCAAAGAAGTGCAAGATCATGCACATAGGGAAGAGAAACCCTGAAGCCACTTATAGGCTGAGGGGAGTTATGGCAATCACAGGGGAAGAAAGAGACTTGGGCATCATCATCACCGATGACCTGAAATCATCCATGCAGACCACTAAAGCAGTAGGTAAGGCTAGGGGATGTTAGGTGTATTAGTAGGGTATCACAAGTCTGAAAGGGAGGTAATAATCCTCTTTCTAGGGACATGGATATGTTGTTCATCCACACTTATTGGCAGGTTCCTTGCCGCTTTAAATCTTGCCGA
Source organism: Neoceratodus forsteri (assembly GCA_016271365.2). Lineage (NCBI taxonomy): Eukaryota > Metazoa > Chordata > Ceratodontiformes > Ceratodontidae > Neoceratodus > Neoceratodus forsteri. The sequence goes on along the minus strand of CM028134.1, from coordinate 590,522,158 downwards.
AGGTCTTCAAGTTGGCTCCTCCCACCCACCCGGTGGTAAAACTCGGCTCCACCCATGACGCCAGATCTTCCTTACCGCTTGGAAGCTCAGGTTCCTCCTTAACGCTTCTGCGATAAGACTGGTTCCTAATTCTTCGACCAAATCAAAAGTTTTTGCTAAAAGACTTTCGGTCTTCTCCCTCGTGCTGCGGCGGACAAATCGACTCCCTGCCGGAGATGCCCTTCGCGGCAGAAGATGTCTCCGGACGGATCCGCACCCACGCATGCCTACTGCTTAGGCCTTGAGCACGACCCGCAGGCTGGCGACCTGTGCCTTCTTTTTCGGCCCACGCCCCCGAAGACCGTGGCTGCCCGCTTATAGCTGGGGCGCCCTGAGAAAAGATCTCGGTTAAGTCCAAAGAGGCCCGTCGGCGGTGTCTCGCGGCGGCTCAGTGGATCAGTTCTGAGCAGATGATCACCCCAAAGAGGAGGCGGGCGCAGGTCGCTTCTACCTCGGCTGCGGCATTTGTCCCGCTCTCTCGGTGCCGCGTATTCGGCTTCTTTTAAGGAGCTTTGTCTGACCCTCTCGACGAAAGGTGAGGGTCCAACTTCTTCTGGACCTTTTTCTCGGTCCAGAAAGAGAGACAAAAGTAAGTCTCACCGTCGATGCTCTTGGGAGCGGGAAAGATCCCCCTCCCCTACTTGTCGACTTCAGTCGACCCTTCGGCTTCGGCCACTGGCTTCACGGTGTCCCCGTCAGGCCAGTTGACCGAGACTCCTCGACGCCGTCGAGATTTTCTCGACCCGCTGGACGGTAAGTCGGCTGGAGAAGCTGTGAGAATCCCTCTCCTCGGTTCCCCCTTCGGTGGTTGAGGATCCCTGTCGGGCTCGCCCTGTGCCTCCGTTCCGGAGTCTTTCGTGGAATCGTCTCAACCGAGGGAAGTGCCAATTTGACACCTCTCTCGCACCGGCCTCGCCCAGCTGAGGTTCTCGCGTCCCGACGCCTCAGCGGTCCAGCCGATCCTGCCGATCCTGCCCATAGGCGGTCTCGTCTGGCAGCATCGGCAAGCGGGCGCCGCCAGCTTCCTCTTCCTCCTCCTCCTCAGACAAGGGAGGCTTCAGCCAAGTTTCGCTCGGAGGTATGAGGAACTCCATGTGGCAATAGCTCTTCTGACCGGGAATAAGCCGACGCCTGCTGCCTCCCGGCCATTAAGTGGCTGTCACTGGAGCGGCCGAAACAACCCCTCATTGTAGCTGAGGAGCCTGTTCCCAGGCCGGTTGTTCGGCCAGTTCCAGCTGCCCCACCGATTCCGGTTGAACCTCCGCCTCCACAGCCGTTATTTGGGACTTCGACCAAAAATTCTCGGTTGGCTCAGGGACTGCCCCATAGGCTGTCTGTCACCCTCACTCCCGAAAGACCTCGGCAGGTGGAGGGTGGCTCAGGCCCGAGGCAGCTCTTTGAGGACTCTTCCGAGTCCGAGGATGATTCCTCCCTTTTCTCCAAGCGAATGGACTTGGAGTCCTCAGGAGGACAGTCAGTGGACGATAGCCCTTCGTCCTTCCTAGGATTGCTTCGACTCATCTCGGAGTCCACCGGGATGAAGCTCGAACCCGCTTTCTAAACGGGCCAGGTATCCCCTCACTGAGATTCTGGACCGAGTCTTCTCACGGGGCTTTCCGGTGGCCGAGGCCAGTGGGTCCGCCTTGAGCTTTGGCAGCGCCGCTTCCTGCCCTACACCTTGGACAGGATGGCCGGAAGTATGCGCGGTCCTACCAGTTCCCTGTCCTGTTGAACACCCTCTGCTGAGGGGTTGGCTACTGATAGCGCGCTCGCGCTTCTGGGAACGCCAGGGATGTGGACAAACCTCCCCACAAGGAATCCAAGAAATTGGATTATGCTGGGCAAAAGTCTATGCTACGCCCTGTCTCGCCCTCTCGCCAGGCCAGTTCGCTGTCCTCATGGCACTTTTTCTCATGCCCTGTTGGGCTCCCTGGATGAGGTCATCTCTCATCTTCCCGCTGATCTGCAGACTACGGTCAGGCAGGTGCGGGACCAGGGCAGGGCAGTGGCCAAACAGCAGCTCCAGACTGCTTTAGACATTGGGGACTCATGTGCCAGGTCTGTGGGCGGGCCGAGTGGCCATGCGCTCGGGCTTGGCTGAGGATATCCACCTTACTGGATACCCAGCACAAGTTGGCGGATGTTCCTTTTGGGGACTGACCTCTTCGGCCCTGGGGTGGCGGGTCACCTGCAGAGGATCGAGAAGTCCAACGCTACCTTGGACTCTGTCTCTTCCGCTCAGAAGGACAAAGGTCACAGCCACAGCCTGGCCCCTTTCGTCCTTCTGCACCCCAACGCCCTCGCCCAGCAACGTCCAGGCCAGCAGGCTCGGACTTGGCATCCCAAACCTGGGCTGTTGGCTTCCTCCAACAGGAAGCAGGGAGGTAAAGGCTCAGGAGGTCCTCGGCCGTCCCTCCTCCAAGCCTCCTGCCCAGCGACGGGCTGAGGGGTGTCGCCCACCCCGTCACCTCACCCCAGGTTCCCCCCGTGGGGGGATGGCTTCGACACTTCCTTTCCGCCTGGTCCGTTATTACCACAGACAGGTAGGTACTGGAGGTGGTGGGAAAAGGCCTGCCTCTAGAATTCAAGCAGGTCCCGCCCTTCAGAGCCGTCGCACCTCGTGGGGCCTTGGGGTCCGCAGCCTCACTGTCAGCTCGTCGGGCCGACATCGCTCTCCTCCTCCAAAAGGAGGTGATCAGGGAGGTAGCGGACCCTCCCTCAGACCCGGTTTGTGTCCAGGTACTTCCTGGTTCCGAACGACGGGGTTGAGCGCCCATTCTCGACCTACATGACCTGGACAAGTTCCTGTCTCGAACCTTCAGGATGGTCACCGGCGCAGATAATACCATCTCTGGAACACGGGCGGTGGTTCTGTTTCTGGACCTGCAGGACGCGTTTTCATCGCCCCTATCCGGTCCGTCACATCGAGATTCCTTCGCTGTAGCGAGAGGATCTCTTTCGTGTCCGAGCATGCCCTTCGCCAGCCTGTCTCCAGCTCCCAGGGTCTTCACCAAATGCATTGCAGTGGTGACAGCTTCTCATGGCGCCGAGGGTCCGTGTACCCTTACTCGGGACATTGGTTGATAGCAGGCCCTCCAGACAGGAGGTGGAGCGGTCCAGAGATCATGGCCCTCCAGGTTTGCTTTCAAGTCGGCCTTCTCATCAACGAGGCCAAGTCGGACTTCTTGAGCCGAAGCAGGTGATTCTGTTTATCGGGCAGAGCTCGAGACTTTCGAGCCAGAGCACGGCTCCGGCGGACAGGGCCGAGGTTCTACCTCCTTTGCCCAATCATTTCTGGTTGGGCAATCGCGCCTGCCCGGGACTTCCCGCGCCTCCCGGGTCTCATGGCGCCTGTACCAGCGGGTCCATTGGGCAGCACGCTGGCGCATGCGCCTCTTCAGTGGGGACTGGCCAGCCAGTGGTCACAACGCTGCGATCCATTGGACCAGCTAGTGGTGGTGACCTGGGAGATGTGGAACGCCTCCATGGTGGACCGCTCCATCTCATCTGCAGGAGGGTATCCCGCTTGTCCGCCTCGTGCCGACAGTCTCTCTATCGACCATGCCTCTCTGATGGGTTGGGGTGCCCATCTGGGGAACACTTCAGCGCACGGCCTCTGGTCCCCGCAGGAGTCCCGATGCCACATCAACCTGCTGGAGCTTGAGCGGTCTGCTCAGTTTTCACCGCCTTTTGCTCCGCTTTCTCCGGGGTCAAGTGGTCCGAGTCCAGACGGACAATACCACTACCATGTACTACCTAATTCGCCAGGGCGGACGCTGCCCATGCTTCTATGCAAGGGAAGCTCTCCGATTTGGTCACTCATACGCGAGCCTGGAGGCGGATCTCCTAGCCATTCATGTGGCAGGAGCCCAACACCCTGGCCGATGCCCTGAGCCGGATAGGGGCTGCATCTCAAGTGGTCTCTCCTGCCGGAGGTAGTACAAGATCTGTTCTCCCACTGGGGCACACCTCAGGTGGACCTGTTTGCCTCCAGGGAGAACGAAGCTGAGGCTGTTTCATGCCCGCCCCCTCAGCAGGGCTCGCTGCAGGGGATGCCTTCTCGGGCTGTGACCCGGGCCTCTTTTACGCTTTTCCATTTCCTTGATTCACAAGGTGCTTCTCAAGGTGAGGAGGGACAAGGCGAGGTGATTCTGATAGCCCCAGACTGGCCCTGCCAGTTCTGGTACCCAGATCTCCTCAGCCTCAGCTCCAGGCTCCGAGGCAGCTTCCAGCTCGCCCAGACCTGTTCTCATTCAGTCAGGGAAGGTGTTCCATCCGGACCTTCAATCCCTGCACCTGACGGCCTGGTTCCTGAGCGGCTAGAGTTCCAGGCCTTGGGTCTTTCCGACGAGGTCCTCAATGTTGTTGAGGCGTCCTTATGAGCCGACCAGGTGAATGCTATGCCTTCAAATGGAAGAGATTTTCCATTTGGTCAGAGCAAGGGCTTGGACCCTTCCCTCCTGTTCTTTGGCAAGCATTTTGGACTATTTATGGTCCCTTTCTAGTCAAGGGCTTAGGTCGATGACCCTAAGGTGTGCACCTGGTAGCCATCTCTGCTTACTGGGCGGGCCGGGAGCAGTCGGTGGCGTGAGGGAGAAGGTGGTCTGGCGCCAGAGGCCTTGATCACATTTCCTCCGGTAAGCAGAACCTCCACCTCCGTGGGATTTACTGCTGGTATTGGCAAAGCTCATGGGCAAGCTATTCAAGCAATGCACAGGTGTGAACCTCTCACCTGTCATGGAAGACCGCCTTCTGGTGGCTATCACGTCAGCCAGAAGAATGGGAGACCTAGGCGCTCTGCATTGAGTCTTCTTACCTGGGTCTTCCACAGGGACAGATGTCCTGCTTTCACCCGAAATTCCTTCCGAAGGTGGTGTCGGAGTTTCACCTTAACCAGGTGTTGACTCTACTGTGTTCTACCCCAATCACACTGGAGGCCAATACAGGCTCCATACTTTGGACCCTAGAAGGGCACTCGCTTATTATAAGGAGCGCACGGCTGAAATTCGGGAGAGGTTCTGCCAGCTGTTTGTCACTCACGCTGAAGCCACACCTGGCAGACCTGCAGCCAAGCGGGACTATAGGCAGGTGGGTCACCTCCTGCATAGATCTCTGCTATAAGTTGGCGGGCATGGAGCCTCCCAGAGGGATAAGAGCTCATTCTACCCGTCATACTGCTGCATCGGTGGCTGCTTCCAGGGACGTCCCTATCCAGGAAATCTGCAGGGCTGCTACCTGGAAGTCAGCACACACCTTTATTACCCATTACCACATCGACCTTGAGTCACGCCGGGATGCTGGTTTTGGGGCCTCGGTTCTCCAGTCTTTATTCCCTAAGTAGGGGGTGTGCGCCTTGCCTCCCTCCTCCCGAAAACTGCTAGGAGTCTGCCATTAAGTGTGGATGAACAACATATCCATGTCCCTAGAAATGCAGGTTACTCACCTGTACAGGAGTTCTAGGAATGGCATGTTGTTCATCCACACGACCCACCCGACCTTCTCCGCGCTCGGACGCGACAACCTGAGCTTTCTCCAGCGGGCCAGATCTGCGCCATGGGGCGGAGCTGAGATTTTTACCACCCGGGTGGGTGGGAGGAGCCAGCTTGAAGACCTTCCGGCAAGATTTAAAGTGGCAAGGAACCTGCCAATAAGTGTGGATGAACAACATATACCATTCCTAGAACTCCTGTTACAGGTGAGTAACCTGTATTTCCTGGTTAAGCCCCATCTGGAGTACGTGCAGTACTGGAGGCCACACCCACACCTTCACAAGGACATTAACCAAATTGAGGCAGTCCAGCGAAGGGCAAACAAAATGGTGCAGGCACTGCATCAGAAAACATACGAGGACAGATTAATGGAGCTCAATATGTATTCCCTAGAGCAAAGGAGGGAGAGAGGTGATATGATCGAAACATTCAAACACCTTAAGGGCATTAACAAGGTGAAAGAGTGTAACATGTTTCAGTATAAGAAAAATAGCAGGACAAGAGGATACAGCATGAGATTAGAGGGAGGCCGATTAAGGGGTAATGTGAGGAAGCTCTTTTTCACAGAAAGGGTGGTGGATGCATGGAATAGCCTACCTCATGAAGTGGTGGATATGACTACAGTGCAGGGCTTCAAACAGGCATGGGATAAGCATAAGGGAGTAATACAGATGAGTATGACTAGATAGGCCATTGATAGAGCAAAGGCCGATGGCACATTTATAAGGTAGAAAAAGAAATGGGCAGACTGGATGGGCCTTGCAGTCCTTATCTGCCGTCAACTTCTGTGTTTCTATGTTAAAAGAAAAAAGAACAGTTACGTACTGTCATGGCCAAAAATATTGGCTCCCTTGCACTTTTTCAAATAACTCACAATTTCCTCTAAACATAAGTTGAAATTAACAGTACAGTATTTGGTCACCACAATTCTTTTATTTCTCTGTTAATATTACAGAACCTTTGTTTTTGATTCAGAATTTAATATATCCTTTAAATCAGAAAATGAAAAGAAATGGCATTGACAAAATTATTGACATCCTAGACTTAATATTTGGTAGCACAGCCCTTGGTCTAAAGAACTGCAATCAACCACTTCCTATAGCCGTGGATGAGCTTCCTGCACCTCTCTGCTGGCAGTTTGGCCCACTCTTCTTGTGCAGACTGCTCCAGTTCTCCCAGATTTGAAGGGTGCTTTCTCCCAACTGCCGTTTTCAGATCTCTCCACAGGTTTTCAATGGGATTTAGATCTGGACTCATTGCTGGCCACTTCAGAACAGTCCAGCGTCTTGTCTTGAACCATTCCTGGGTGCTTTTTGAAGTGCGTTTGGGGTCATTGTCCTACCGGAAGACCCATGACCTTCGACGGAGACCCAGCTTGACACTGGGTTCAACATTGTGCTCCAAAATGGCCTGGTAATCTCCAGATTTCATGATGCCATGCACACGCTCAAGGCACCCAGTGCCAGAGACAGCACAGCAACCCCAAAACATCACTGAACCTCCTCCATGTTTGACTGTAGGGAAGGTGTTCTTTTCTTTGAAGGCTTCATTTTGTTTTCTGTAAACATAGAGATGATGTGCTTTACCAAAAAGCTCTAATTTGGTCTCATCTGTCCACAGGACATTCTCCCAGAAGGATTTTGGCTTGTTCAGGTGTGTGTTGGCAAACCCCAGTCGGGCTTTCTTATGTCTCTCTCTCAGCAGTGGGGTCCTTCTGGGCCTCCTACCATATAACCCCCCTTTCATTGAGTTGGCGACGGATGGTGTGAGTTGAAACTGTCGTACCTTGTGTCTGAAGGTCAGCTTGAATCTGTTTGGCAGTTGATCGAGGTGCTTTCTCCACCATTCAAACAATCCTGCGCTGCAATCTTCTATCAAGTTTTCTCTTGCGGCCACGTCCAGGGAGGTTGGCTACAGTGCCATGGGCTTTAAACATCCTGATAACATTACGTACGGTGGAAACACAAACATCAAGGTCTCTGGAGATTGATTTGTAGCCTTGAGATTGTCCATGCTTGGCTACAGTCTTCCGTCTGACCTCCTCAGACAATTCTCTGGCTGTCTTTCTTTTCTCCATGCTCATTGCAGTACACACAGTGACACAAAACAGGAGAATGAGTCATTTTCTCTGTTCAAACTTGCTGAATAAGTGTTTTTTTTTATACTGCAGGCACCTGCAACTCACCACAGGTGAGTTCAGTTCCAAAGTGAAGGAGAATCACCTGCTTGAAATCTGATTATTTCTAACTACTTCTAAAAGGTGCCAATAATGTTGTCCTGGCCATTTAAGGATTTATGTGTGGAATAAGCTAAAACCTAGTAAATGTTTCTGCTTTTTGTGTTTTATTCCACTGCAAACAAAGAAATACATATGTGGATACCAAAATATTTTTTAATTTCAACAATTTTCTGGAAGGAATGGTGCATTATTATAAAAAACTGCAAGGGCGCCAATATTTTTGGCCACGACTGGAAGAACTTAACGCAACAGTAGATCTTTGAGAGAATCTGTTGTAGCAGGTCACACCTTAGGAACTACAGGCAGCAGGACCACACAGAAACATTTTTGCAAGCAGTCTGTCTGGAGCTGCCCATGGTGATGTTCCCCTATATAGCCTTGGGTGGCCCCACACCCTCCTCAGTTCCCCCTCGGAGACCATCCAACTAGGACACGCTCCCAAGAGAACTGAGGGAGAGCTATAGAGCCCTGCCAGAAGAAGTATGGGAAACGAGGTGTACCATTATGGAGAGGAGAAGCAGGAGAGGAAAACTCGGAGTTAAGGAGGGAAGGATGGCATGACCTGCTGCAGGATATTGCTGCAGGATATTCTCTGTTACATCAGCATTCAATTGCTGATCTATACTTGGACACGGTATAGCTCCCAGATGTCTGCTTCTCAAACCAGAGCTATTAATACATTCACTTATACTGTAGTACTACATGCGCTCCCACGGCTGCTCCCCAGCTGATGTGGTACACTCGGATAGCAGCGGGAAGTTGTGAGAGGATGCACTCTTAAATTCGCTGGCAGGATCAGCCAGATAAAGTAACTATAAACACCACAAAGCTAAAAAGTGTACTTACAGTGCTAAACTGTTAATCGGGGCTGCTTCACACAGAGGTGTGAGGCTTTAGCAGGTGGGCATTTCCCTTTAAAGTGCAGCTGCAGTCGTGTCGGCTCTGGCCAGAGTTTGTTTTTAGGTAGTCATGTGAGATTATGATACTGCAGTCATTAACTTTAGGCTATAAGGGTAACATTGTTTAACATATGTTATGTTTATTGAATTTAGTACTTGGGTGCCTTTCAAATTGTATTAGCACTTTATGATTTGTTTATGTATGCTTTTTATTGAAAACAATAAAAAAAAAGTTACTGATTAACAAAACAAAAACTGAGGGTTTTTTTTTTTTTGCACCACGGTTTATCCCTACAACCAGCAGCATCCTTCAGCACACAGCAAGCTTCCACTTGAACACAGGACCCAGACTCCTGAGGGACGCATTAAGCATAACATCTACATCTCATGCTAGACACCTTGGCAGCTCCCCCAACACTGAGACCTGCTTTCTTGCTAAGATCCAGTGAGCACAGGGAGGCAGGGGCCCTGTGGGGCTGGTATCCACTATCGAGGTCAGTAAGCATGGGGGCAGAACTGGCATACTGCAGTGCTAAGAGGAGAATTTCTCCCTTTTGTTTACTCCCTCCCAGTTCCCCATATCACCATAGGGATAATACACACCTACACAGTGATGCCAGCCTGTATACATATGTGTAAGGGGGCAAGCTGACGTCATATTGTCACTCATGACACCTAGGCTAAGCTTAACTACAGAGGCACTCCAGTAATAAATCAAGCCCCCGATCCAGAATGTGTAGCCTCTACAGCTTGACCTCAGCCGTGCAGTCTTGTGGTGGGAGTCTGGGATGCATTGTGAACCCCAGGTTTTATGTGTAGACATGCAGTATGCTGTGCTGTTGCTACTGAGCCAGGCAAGCATTGTTGTTTCTCATCTTTACAATCCCCACTAAATCTTGCTTTAAAGAGCACATTTCTCTGTGCCTTCAACAAAGAACAGGGACTCCATTTCCTGAATAGGAGCTCCTCTGTGATGTAAAATAATTTTCTAGAAACGTGGATATGATGTTCTATCCACACTATCTGGCAGTGTGTTTTCCTTTAAGACTTCACCGGAATGTCTTCATGCTGGCCCTTCTCACCCACCTGGGTGGTAACTCCCTCAGCTCTGCCCCATGTCACCAGATCTTCTTTCTGCTGGAAGAAACGGGTTCTCTCTCGTCGCTCTCGCACTGAGTAGACCCTTTTACTACAAATCTTTCGATTTCTTCCAGAACCTTCAAAAACGTCTTCAGGCTCGATATTCGATCGCGACCACAGTGGGCGACGACATGTTGGCTCCAGGGTTCCATTGGTGTCTTTGTGGGCAGAAAATGTCCCAAACTGATCTGCACACTGTGTGCGTCTACTGCCTGGGCCACGAACATGATACTCAGGCCTGCGACATTTGTCGTACCTTCCTACCCACCGTTCTCGAGGACAGTTACGTCTGTCTCATTCTAGGCTATCTGAACAAACGGGACCCTCCAGTCAAATCCAAAGATGCCCTTTGGGTGGTCTCCATGGCCGCTGGAGTTGCCAAACAGCTAGCGGCATCTGAGGAGGCGGCAGCCCAGGCCGCAGCTCACACCTCCTTGGCTTTAGCCTTCGTTCCGCTTTTGCTGGGTCTCTTTTTTACGGGGTTGTTTAAGGAGTTGTGCCAGTCTATACCGACTCTCGGTCAGGGCCTGTCTTCAGGGCATAAATCCAAGTTGATAGACAAAAAAAACGGTCTTGCCATTGATCCTGGGATCAGGAATGCACTCGGTCGAGAGCTGCAGATTCCCGCGCTTCTCCTGATCTGGCTTCAGTCGAATCCCAGGCAGCCGGCTCCATGTTAACTCTGTTGGGCCAGTTGGCCGAGATGCTGGTCGATCTTCTGGCTGAGATTTTTCTCGAGCTGGTTGACCCAGTTGTCGACTGAAGAGGCAGACACTTCACTTTCCAGGACTCTGGTCCTAACTAAGACTATTGGAGATACGGATCAGTCCACTGACGAAGACTCGGAGGTGCCTCGGTTCTCACTGGTTCCCTCGAAGACCCGCTGCCACTCCCCTGGCAGTCACGGCTGAGGTCTCTGTCCTACTCCCGGGGGTTGAGCAGTTTTCATAAATGGCGCTCCTGCTGTCAATGCCCTGGGAAGCAGCACTGCTGCTATTCTTCATCCTCGTCCTCCTTTGGTGAGGAGAGGCTTCAGCGCAAGTTGGGCTAACCCTATGAGGATCTTATGTGGCAAAAGCTGGTGTTCTCTGGTATGAAGCCAGTCCTGGCTCCTATACCGACTGTCACTTGGCTTTTGGCTCAATGGCCGATGCCTTCTCTACCTTAGGAGTTGACCAAGATGGTCCCAACTTGGTTGACCCTGGCATCTCCACCTATTCCCGTGGAGTCACCACCTATACAACTGAAAACCAGTGCTCTGACCCAGGAGTCTGAGCTGGCCAAGGGGCTTCCCCATCGGCTGTTAGTCATAGTCACTCCTGACTGTCGGAGGGTCAGTGGGGACTCTGGTGGTTGACCCCTCTTCAGCTACTCCTCGGAGTTGGAGGGTTCCTCTTTACACTCCTGTCCAGTCGTCATTGAGTCAGTTGGGAATCTCTCGATGGACGAAGGCCCTACTTTATGGGCCTTCTCCGCCTGATCTCGGAGTCCACGGGTATGAAAGTGGAGCCTATCCAGAAACTGGCTTGATGCCCCTTGACCGAGATCCAGGACCAGGGAGATACTCTTGGGGAGGCCTTCCCGGTGGCAGAGGCCATCCTTGGCCCTGCCTTGGAGCTTTGGCAGCTCCCCACTTTCTGCCCAGCACCATCTGCCCAGAACACGGTCCCTACCGGTTCCCTGTTGGGATTCACAGTACACCCTTCAGCTGAGGGCTGGGTGGCTGATTCTGTGTTCAGGAGCTCTGGCAACACCAGGGATGTAGACAAGCCGCCTGATGGAGTCAAAAAAACTGGACCATTTGGCTAAAAATGTCTATGCTGCCTCTTCACTTGGCCTTTGCCAGGTGAGCTCAGCCCTTCTCATGGCGCACTTCTCCCATGCCCTGTTGGGCTCTCTGGATTAGGTGCTTCCTCATCTGCCAGTGGACCTCCAGATCATGGTCAAACAGGCCTGGGACCAGGGCTGGGCTGTAGCAAAGCAACAGCTCCAGACAGCCATGGACATTAGGGACTCCTGTGCCTGCTCCATGGTAGTCTCAGTGGCCATCTGCTGCAGGGCTTGACTGCGAATCTCTACCTTCATGGCAGATACCCAGCACAAGTTGATGGATGTCCCTTTCCTGGGCATTGACTTGCTCCAGCCCGGAGTCAAGGGCCACCTCACCCACATTGAGAAGTCCAGTGCCACCTTGGACTCAGTGATATCCGCTCAGAGGGACCTCAAGGGCTCCAAGCAGTAGGAATAAAAGCCCTTTCAGTCCACCACCATTAGAGACTGTACCTGTTATTCAGCTGTCCACTGGTCCTGCAGCAGGCTGGACCTCTGACTAGACTCTCAGGATGCCCTCTCCATAATGATGACAGTGAGTATACAACCCCTGATTATGTCAAACCATGCCCCACTCGAGCTAACTCTGCTGTGGGGTTCAGCACTGAAACAGTCACCATCTTGGTGGCTAGATCCGCTGTAGATGCAGGAGTGACAGTTTATGTCCTGGATAAAAGAGGCATCAGCATATTTTCACATCAGTGCCACAGGAGACGCATCAGTTGACACCCTTTGAGAAGCCTTCAAGGCCACTATAAGAGCACTAATAGTTGGGTATGCAGTCAGAAAAAGGAAGGAGAGAGTCAACCCTAGCAGACTTGGAGGCTAGATTAAAACTTGGAGGGAGAGGTCAAGGCCTTGTCTAAGGGAGACGTCAATCAGCCATGCACACACACACGTACACAGAGCTCCTCCAGCTCCGCATGGAAATAGATACCCTGCTAGCTAGAAGAGCAGAGCTCACTGTGCTGTGACTCCAGCACAGGTACTGGAAGGGTGGTAAACACTGCATTGAGTTACTAGCTTACCCGTTAAAAAACACAGGCAGAGTGACATATTGCAGAACTTAAGGATGCTGTGGGAAAGCTCTGCACCCAGAAGGGAAGCATAAACAGCACATTGCAACAGTTTTGTCAGGCACTGTACAAATCGAGCTCATTTTCAGCTGCACCTGTGGTTGGTGCCTTTCCTAAAGCCTGTACAACTGCCAATACACTCTGTGGAACAGGTAAATGCATTGGACACCCCTTCTTATTTACTGCTGAGACTGAAGCAGCCCTGAAGTCTCTCAGCCTGAAAAAGGCTCCAGAGGGGATGGCCTCATGGCTAAGCTGTTCACGCTTCTCTCCCCTATCTGCCGCATACTGAAGCACCAGTATTAGTAGTTGGTAGAGGCAGGCACCTTCCTTCAAACCATGAGAATGGCAGCCATCACTGTTCTCCCCAAGAAGGGTAAAGATTGCACTGACCCGGGCCAGTTACAGGCCAATCTGCCTCATCACTGTGGACAGTAAGGTGTTTGCCAAAGTCATGGCAGTGAAACTGGAGAGTGTGCTGCTGTCACTAATGCACCCTTCCCAGGTGGGATTTGGAAAACTGTGCTCCAATCAACTCTGTATGTTAGTTAATTTGCTTCACCTGGCAAAAGGGTTACCACTCCGGTCTCGGCCATAGATTTCAAAAAGGCCTTTGTCTTGGTGGAGTTGGGGGTATTTCTGTGGAGTGCTGAGGCACATGGGCTTCAGACCACAATTTCTTAATTGGATACAAATCCTGTACTCCAGCCTTATGGCTAAGGTACTCACCAGCTGTACCATATCAGGCCCTTAGAAAAAGGTACCAGTCAGGGCTGCCCGTTCTCACCTCTCCATTTTGTGCTAGTGATAGAGCCCCTAGCTACTGTGATCCATTGGGATCTCTAGTGATGGAGCCCACTGATACTGCAGTCAGTTGGGATTTTCTGATTTGGGGTATCACAGTGAATAAAGAAGAGCACAGAATCCTGCTATATGCTAACTTACCTGCTCGTGCTCACTGACACTGCCCCAGACTCCACAGCTCAGCTTCTGTCACTATTATTTTCTTTTTCAGTCCTCTCTGGACTAAAGGCCAACTGATCCAAGACTGAGGCCCTACCCATGACTGAACACCATGTAGCATCTATGTTGCAATCAATGGGTCTAAGCTGGGCTCCAGAGATGATTAAACATTTGGGCATTACTGTCTTTCCAGCTTTGCTTCATTACTTGTTGAATTGCGAACTGAATGTGATAGGTGGAAATCCGTCCACCTCTGCATGACTGGGAAAATTGAGGTCATGAAAATGGTCACCGCTTCAAAAATATTACACGTACTAGACCACCTGCTGCTCTTAATTTCCAATAAATGGTTTGAGCCCATTGATAAAAAGGTGGGTAATTTTCTATGGGAAGGTGGGCAGCCCAGATACAGTTGGGCAAAACTTAGATTACATTGGAGCAAGGGAGGCTGGGACCTCCGGTGGTTTTAAGGCTTGCCACTGGGCCTCCCATATGGCTCAGACTCTTAAATAGTTCTGTATGTCAGACCACACACTGCCACTTTGGCCTAGCATTGAGGCCTCCTAGATACAAGGGGGAGCTCCTGCAGCGTGCCTTTACTTTTCCCAAATCAAACTCCCTCGATCACACCCCACCATAGAACACTCTGTCACAATCTGGAAGCAAGTGCAGCGTCAGTTAGGCTACACCATTGTGCACCCTGCCTTAGCTCTGCTGTGTGACAAGACTAGTATCACAGCTGGAAGCATCCCAGTTGGGTGGGAGAGTTGGGAAAACAAAGGGATCCATGAGGTCCAGGACCTGCTTATTCCTGGATACACCATGCTGGATTCCTTCCAGGCATTTAAATGCAGACTTCAACTGGATGAAACAGATTTCTGGCTCTATTTGCAACTACACAGTGGTCTTGGCCCCATGCTAAGGCATCTGAAGCAGACTGTTGGCTCCACCCCTCAGTACCATCTGCCGGGCTTGCTCATGGTGCTCAGAGGAAGGGTGGGCAACCTATATCCGCACCTTTGCAATGGTATCCCTGGCCAGTTGCTCAGAGATCAAGCCCAGTGGGGAAAAATGTTTGTCCAAACCTGCTAGGGAATTTGACTGGGTAGCCTTTTGGTGGATGGCTCACACCGTTTTAAGACACCTTAAAGCCAGGCTGACGCAGAACAGAATTCTACACTTCTGGTACTACACACTGGTGGTGCTACACTCTGCCAATCTGATGACCAACTGGAAATCCTGGATATGTGGATGCCATGGGGCTGTACTACATCCTTTGGCTGTGTCCAAGGATTCATTGACTACTGGTGGCAGGCAACACAGTTTCTAACTGACATGCTGCCACTGCTCATGGATATGTCTGCTGATCTACTTATTCTAGGCTTCCTGGAGGGGGCCTCACACTTACGGACCAGGACGCTGAAATGGGTAACAGTGGAAACAGAGTACCTCCTCATGAGACACTGGCAAACACCAGAGATGCCCTTTCTTAAACTTCTTGCAAATTTAACAGTGTTAGCCAAATTTGAGACTCTCACATCTCAGTAGCAACACCCTAAATAGTTATTGTGCTATCTGTCCTCTTTCCCGTCGTCCCTAGAGATCATGGGGCCCTTCCCCCCCCGTCATATTGTTCCACCTAGAACAGGAATTGTTTAGTAGTATGTAACCTTGCTCCAACTCTGGGCATTCAGTTTGGCCCCTGACCATTTGTCTATATATCTAGTCCACACATGCAGTGCTTATTTACCGTCCACAATGTTTACAACAACCCCTTCAGTTTTGATTCCTGGGTGCACAACCAGTACAAGACAATCCTTATTCATAGTTTCTGAAATGTATATAGTTTTTCAACAGGTTCTTCAGACCCCTCTAATACCCTGGATGCAGAGGTCTCTCCCCCCCCCCACCCGGCAGAGGCAGGGATCTGAACTGCCGGAGCCTCACATATACTTAACACTACAAGAAACTGCCTTACTGTAGTTCACATACTGTAGCTAATGATTGCTGTTTGGATTGTTCTTGTTACACTAACTGTTAACATTTTGTTGCAGTCTGTAATGTTGGATCCGTGTAATGCACTGTTGTTACACTAAACCTTTCAATTAAAAGATTAACTACAAAGAAATAATGCTCCATAGGAGTGAATGGAGCACACCCATGCACTCTCCTTTTACAGACATCATAAAATATCAGAACGGGCTGGTAGGAAGTAGAAAGGGATCATGCTGCCAGCCCCTCGGGGGTGCAAATTACCATGCCTTCCCTTCCTTTGGAGTCTGCACAGAAAAAATATTTCACATCACAGAGGAACTCCTAATCAGGTAAGAGAGCTCCATTCTTTACAATAAGCACTGAGAAATCTCAAGAAAGATGTGCTTTAAACTGCCACAACACACAGTTGTCTGTTGCTCAGCCTACGTGCAGCCAAAACCGTTTGAATCCAGCAGTCAGAGGAAGGCTCTTTAAGATGTTCCCCTACCCGATGCATGGTAGTATCATGGACCTTTTTTTTTTTTTTTTAAGAAATGTCATTATTATTATTTTAAAGAGACAGTGGTCAGCAGTACTACAGAGAAGACATTTTAGCACTACTTATGAACTCACTTAGGAGGCGCCCCGCACACCTGGGTCAGGGCCCTCAAAGCTCAGAACATACAATACATTCGGGGTCAGGTCATTACTCCTCTCCTACTGGGTTACGGATTCATAGGAGAGGGCGTAAGGGTTGTATACAGGAAAAAGCAGTTACATCGCTAACACAGGTATCTCGCTGCTAGTTATTAGGTTAAAGTTTTGATCCTGGTGCCTGACACCTGTTGGTTGTGGATGTCGGCCCATAGAACAGTGGGGGGGGGATTTCCCATTAAGGAGTAGGGTCACAAGTCTTAGATCCTGAAAACCATACCCAGTGACTCCAGCTGCAATATTGCAACTAACCGGAGGCTGAGGGGCAACTCGTGGGACAAAGGTATAATCTTTTAGCATAGTACAGTAACCAGAGAAGTACATCTTCTTCCAAGTTGCGTAACTGGGTGTGCTTTGAAACAGCTGAGAAGCTGCATGGGATATATTGTATTGGACTAGATATCTGCAACAAATCTCTCTCTTGCTTACATCTGAGGGAAGTTTTCCTTACTTTTACATTGGTATTGCTTTGTGTTTAATTATTTTAGTTTGTAATTCAGGAAGGGGGTTTTCAAAACTGCTTATCTTGTGAGCATCTTCAGAAGGGTTGAAATAACTGCATATTTGATTTTCCTTTGTAGCTAACTGGACTATCTACTAGAATTCTGTGACAATCTACATCAATATATTTTGCAATATTTGCTGGTGGTGGCTGTGTGCTTTAAAATAGCAAAAGCTGCAGTTTGTAATTGGATGCCAGACATAGCCTGAGGTGGGGGAAATTGTCTTCACAAGTCAGGGAGACCTGCATCACAGCCAATTGTTCTAGCTTGAACATTTCAGCATTGATCAATTACTATAAACTACTGGAGTGATCCTGTTTCAGACAGAAGTTCATCTTCTTCCAAGTTGTGTAACTGGGTGTGCTTTGAAACAACTGAGAAGCTGCATGGGATATACTATATTGGACTAGATATCTGCAACAAATCTCTCTCTTGCTTACATCTGAGGGAAGTTTTCCTTACTTTTACATTGGTATTGCTTTGTGTTTAATTATTTTAGTTTTTAATTCAGGAAGGGGGTTTTCAAAACTGCTTCTCTTGTGAGCATCTTCAGAAGGGTTGAAACAACTGCATATTTGATTTTCCTTTGAGGCTAACAAACCACCAGGCTGTTTTGCGGCTGGGGATGTTTACCTGTGTCTGACTTGGATGTCTGGATTTTTCTCTGTTTGATTAGCAGGGTATTTTCTCTGTCAAATTGTTGTGTAGGGCATCTTGCTTGAGGGAAGGCACTCCATCGCGGTGGGTCAGAGCTTTTAGCTGATTGTTTTGTGAGGGCACAGTTTAGGCCCAACCCCTACCCACCCTCACCCCACCCACGCCTGGAAATAGTTCCTTTATACCTGGGGTTCTGACGTCATTTCCTCAAGAGTGCAAGGTGCATATCACTGTCATATCTTCTCTAGCACACTGCACTGACAATATAAGCATACACATTGTATAATATATATATTTCTATGTAACAAACCGATCACACACACACACACACACACACACACACACAAAAGCAAACAAACAAAAAAGTAGATAAACATGTGGGGAGTAGTGTAATGTAATGGCTGTGGGGCAGCATTCTTCCAGGAGTCTTTCTGGAGGCTGAGATGCTGCCCTATTTGCAGACAACCCTCTGCCCTGAGGGAGGAAGTTGCCCATCTTCAGGCCACACTGGACAGTAGTAAGGGAACCTTCCCCCAGGCCACACTGTACAGTAGGAAGCGAACCTCCCCCATCCAGGGACCACCAGAGCCACCACCACTACCTCAGAGGTTGCAAGAAAGCATAGCAGTTGGACCACAGTGGGCTCAGGGAGGGTGAGGATGGTGGAACAGAGGCACACCCAGTCAGTTGTTCCACTTCACAATCCATACACCATTCTGGGGGAGCATAGCTCCCCTATGGATGCACCCGCAGAGGAGACTGATGACAACTGTCACAAGGGAGGCCCACAGGAAAGAGGCAGAGGACACCACAGGGAAAGGAAGCAGCTCCTGGTGGGGGACTCAATTATTAGGGGGATAGAACTGGGGGGAGCAGGGAAAACTGAAGTAAGGTGCCTGCCTGGTGCCATGGCTTGGAGGGACAGGAAGCGCATCCTCAGGATCACGAGAACAGCTGCACGAGAGTCTGAGCTGGACATCATTGTCCACCTAGGGACAAATGACTTGGCTCATCATGAGATTAGAGCAGTGCAGGAGGACTTTGTAGAGTTGGGGAGGGGCCTAAGACAAGTAGCACACACAGTATCCTTCTCAGAGGTGCTGCCTGTCAGTGGCATGGGGAGGCAAGGGTAATTTGCACCATGCAGTTTAATGAATGGTTGAAAAAATGGTGTGGAGCACAGGGGTTTGACTTCATTGGGGACTGGGGTTCCACCTGGAGGGACACCTGCCTATACTGGCAGGATGGTCTGCATCTGTCCAGAAAGGGAACAAGTCTTTTGAGCAATCGGTTTAAATGCTTCATTGGCAAGCTTTTAAACTAGTCAAAGGGGGAGGTACTGATAAGCAGCAGGAAAATCCCAGCCTCTCCCTACAAAACAGGGTACTAAATGAGAAAAAGACAGAGGTAGAAAGGTCAGTGGGGGATGCTGCAACGGAAGGTAAAGCCATCAAAAAATGGAGAGCAATGAGTACCAATGCCCATAGTGTGGGTAACAAGCTTCCTGATTTAGTGGCCTTGATGGAGGAGGAACATCTGCATATCGTGGCAGTCACAGAAACATGGAACACACAAAACCATGACTGGGACATAAACATACCAGGATACACTATCTACAAGAGGGACAGGGAGGGTAAAAGAGGAGGAGGAGTAGCTCTTTACATAAGGGAAGGAATAAAAGCAACAGAACAAAAGGGTAAACAGGGAGGAGAAGAAGCACTGTGAGTACATTTGGAGACAGGCAATGGCACCACAATCCGCACAGGGGTTGTATACAGACCCCTTTCTCGGGGGGAGGAAATGGACAAGGAAATGATAGAAAGTATACTTAGAATGGCAGAAAAAGGGGAGATATTGCTGATGGGTGATCTGAATATGCCAGATGTTAACTGGAGTGCAGTTGCAGCAGCCACTCAAGAGTGGGTTATTCTAGATGCCCTACAGGGGGCATGCCTTAGACAACTAGTATTGGAGTCCACTTGAGAGGGAGCAATCTTAGACCTGGTTCTCTCAAATGGAGATGGAGAGAGGATCACAGATGTAGAAGTGGGTAGCCATCTGGGAACTAGTGACCATCGAACAGTATGGTTCACAATAAACACAGCAATAGAGTCAAGCCATACAAAGGCAAAAGTACTTGACTTTAGGAGGGCTGACTTTGCCAAAATGGGTGAGTGCCTAAGGAATGCACTAGCAAATGGACAGGAAGGAGGGGTGGAAGAACAATGGGGAATAATAAAAATTGCCATCGCAGAGGTAACGAGCCCTTGTGTGAAGCAAATAAACAAAACAAAATGATGTAAGAAACCGCTATGGTTCTCAAAGGAAGTAGCAGTGAAGGTTCAAGAGAAAACGAAAGCATTCAGGAAGTACAAGGAATTGCAGAAGGAGCAGGACAGAGCACTGTATCAGGTAAAGCAAAGGGAAGATGGGAAGGCAGTCAGAACAGCAAAGGCCCAAACTCGAGGAAAAGATAGCCAGCTCAGTTAAGAAGGGGATAAAACCTTTATAGGTACATCAGGGAGCGAAGGAAGACCAAGGGAGGATAGTGAGGCTTAATAAAGGGAGGGAGTGGGCAGAGGAGACTGTGAAAAGGCAGAGATACTAAACAAATATTTTTGCTCAGTATTTACAAATGAAGGGGTACCTAAAACAAACAGTAGAAACACTCTGGATACAGAAGTTGATACCAGCCCATTTACAGAAGAAAGGGTTATGAAAGAATTCTTAAAACTGAAGGTGGACAAAGCAATGGGGCCTGATGGGATTCACCCCAGAATTCTAAAAGAACTAAGGGTAGAACTAGTGACACCACCGACTACCCTCTTTAACAAATCATGGGAGGATGAAGTGGTACCCGAGGACTGGAGGAGAGCAGATGTGATTTTCCCCTTCACAAAAGTGGGAGCAAGGCAGAAGCAGGAAACTACAGACCTGTTAGTTTAACCTCAGTGATAGGGAAAATGATGGAATCACTTCTGAAGGAAAGAATTGTCGAGTATCTAGAGGCCAGAGGGGCACAGGACCCAAGGCAGCATGGATTCACAGCGGGAAGGCCATGCCAGGCGAATCTGATAGAATTCTTTGACTGGGTGACCAAAGTAGTAGATTAGGGAGGGGCTGTGGACATGGCCTACCTAGACTTTAGCAAGCATTTGTCACAGTCCCACACAAAAGATTAATATACAAGTTAGCCAGCCTGGGAGTGGGTCCCAAGATGACAGCCTGGGTAAAGAATTGGCTGGAGACTAGGACACAGAGAGTAATAGTAAATGGAGTCCACTCTGAAGAAAGGGGGTTACTAGTGGGGTATACAGGGTTCAGTATTGGGACCCGGTCCTCTTCAGTGTCTTTATGGCGACATTGCAGGAGGGCCTGAAGGAAAAGTATGTCTCTTTGCAGATGACACAAAGATCTGCAACAGAGTTGATGCACAAGGTGGAGTGGAAAGGATGAGAAGGGACTTGGCAAGGTTAGAGGAATGGTCAAATGTATGGCAGCTTAGATTCAGTGCTACGAAGTGCAAGGTAATGCACCTGGGAAACAAAAACCCAGGGGAAGAGTACACAGTGGGGGGTGAGATACTAACAACAAAAAAAATGGAACGGGACCTGGGGTAGTCATATCAGATGACCTAAAGGTGGGCAAGCAATGTGAGAGGGCAGCAAGGAGGGCTGGGGGGATACTGGGATGCATAGGGAGAGGCATCACCAGTAGAAAACAGGAAGTTATTATGCCTCTGTACAGACAGCTGGTCAGCCCCCATCTGGAGTACTGCGTGCAGTTCTGGAGACCCAATCTCTGCAAAGACATGGACAGGATGAAAGCTGTCCAGAGGAGGGCAACTAAAATGGTGCAGGGTCTGCACCGGAAGACATATGAAGAGAGACTTAAAGAGCTTAATATGTATAGCCTCAAGGAAAGGAGGTAGAGGAGGGACATGATAGAAACTTTCAAGTACCTCAAGGGAATCAGCAAAGTCAAGAGGGTAGCATCTTTCAAAAAAGAGGTGTGCAAGAACAAGGGGGCACAATTTGAAGATGGGGGAGCGCCCAGGTAACTTAAGGAAGTATTTTTTCACAGAGAGGGTTGTGGATGCATGGAACAGCCTTCCGGAGTCAAAAACAGTGGTGGAATTCAAGCATGCATGGGACAGTCATAAGACAATTCTAGGGCGTGGGGGTAGGAAGAAGTAGGCTGCTGGTTAACTAGGATCTGCAGCTTATCCATTAGGTAGGGAAATGGGCAGACTGGGTGGGCCAAGCGGTCCTTATCTGCCGTCAAATTCTATGTTTCTATGTAACCATATATTTTTATTTTTATTTTATTTAAAATTTTGATGACTGGGAAAAGCACACTGAGCCGAGGCTCGTTTCCAGGTGCAACCTGGGTACAAAGTGTACAGGGAGGAAAACAGGAGTAACGAGTGATGAAGAATACAATCAGTATGTACAGACAATTTTTACATGGAATGTAATACAATATTTATATTAAAACAAACAGTAAGTGAGCAGAGTAGCTGAGCAGAAAGGGGCAGGGTTGCAGACGGGGGGCTAGGGAGGGTGAGTAGAGACTGTGAGGGGCCTCTGCTGTGTGCTTGGACCATTTGTACAATTGGGACAAAGTGGGGTGGGTAGGAGCCTGAGCAGTTGGGAAAAGGCTGGACGAGGGGGGGGGCAGGCAGAGATTGGAGGGGAGATTGTTCCAGAGAAGGGGGAGATGGTAAGAAAAGGCAGCTTGGCCAATGAGAGTGTGAGGTCGGGGCAGGTGGAAAGTGCGTGGGTCCTGTGGCGAAGAGAGTAGTTTAGGGAAGTGGCTGATGTGAGGTGGGAAGTGAAGTAAGGGGGTAGGGAGTTGAAACAAAATTTAGCTATGAAAGAGGCATAGTGGATGGCTCTCTGGTGGAAGAACGGAGCAAGGGCTAGTGCGGAGTAGAGTAGGCGGTGAGTGTGTGGGGGTGAGACAGTGGAGACCAGCTGGAGTTGCACCTCTCCTCCCAGTCATTAAGCCTGTGGGTGATTCTCGCCATCTGATAGATCTGTTTAATCACCACCCACCAGTCCTGGATAGAGGGAACCCTCAGTGTGAGCCATGCTTTAGTGATTGCTTTCTTGGCAGTTGTTAGCAGGAGGCCCAGTAGGTATCTGGAGTTAGTGTCTCTGAAACCAGTAGGGTGGTGCAACAGAATATATAATTTCTCAGTCAGACGTATCTGTCCCCCAAGCAGATCCTGAAGTTCAGACTGCACTGACTGATAGAAGGGCTTAAGTTTAGCACAGGTCCATATAATGTGCATGTGGTGCACTGCCTTCTCCCCACAGTTGCCCCAGCAGTCTGCTGTCCCCCGGGGTGAGTAATGTCAGGTAGTCACTGGTGTTCTAAAGTATCTAAATTCTTCCAAGCATATTCTCACCACTGGTGGGAGCTGGTGACCTTTGCTGCACGTTGGCACGCTAATTGCCAATCTGTCTTAGTGATGGGTAACCCCATTTCCTCCTGCCATTGTAATGTAACATTCTCTGTGGGGGTCTTCTGGGAGGTGATGAGTGCCTGGTATAGAGCCAATGTGAGGTGTTCCTGGTCCAAGATAGAGTTAAGGTTTATTAGTTCAGATTCATGAGTATATCACATAGCAGACCAGACTTGGTCCCCTAGAAATAACAAATCTGACTTGTCTTTCCTTTGAGGGATTGGATATATAAGTGAATTTTGTAGACTACATTGGATGGAATCCCCTGGGCAGGGACTCTAGCCAGTGGGCAAATGGACCCACCCCGGACCGGTCATCCACTAATTTGTTATTCCTAGACTAGATAACTAGATCCGAGGAGAGGGAGGGGCCCGCATCTTGAGCCTGGTCCCCTCCCAGGTGACCCCTCTCCTTCCCCTCTCCACCTTGCCCTCCCGGCGGCGCTGCCAGTGATAAAGAAAGTTATTCATGATGAGTTTTATTGATTTTTCCCAATTTACTAAAATTTATTTAAGCTAATGAGATATGCTGGAGGATTAAGTGATTGAGATGTTCCTATAATCTATATATATATATATAATCACCTTTTCTGTCTAATATACGTATGTCTATAACTGTGTGCCAGTACCTGTGAAAAACTCTTAATAAAAACTAAAGTGTCAAAAAAGGTTCATTGGTTTAGTGACCAGTGGGGGTGTAGGTCCGGGGATCTCACTCCTCTGGGAAGGGTGTTGTAGTAGTGCCTAAGTTGCAGATATCTGTAGAAGTTCCTTCGGGGAGGCCGAAAGTTCTCTGCACCTCTTTGAAGGAATTGAATTTGCCTTGTGTGGTTATCTGTGTTAGGTAATTTAGACCATATATTCCCCAAGTTCGAAACCCATGATCAAGTCTGCCCAATGGGAAGTCAGTGAGACTAGGAATCTAGCAAAGGAGGGATAGAAAAGGGGTTAGGTGTAGGTCCTTTTTAATAGAGACCCATGTGGCAATGTAGTGTTGCATCCCTGGGTTAGGAGTTGGCGTCAAAGTGGGACCCGGTTCATGTTGGTGAAAGGTATGGTGGTATTCTGTACTGGTCATGGTTGCTTGCTCTGTCTCCACCCAGTGAGTGCCTGTAGAAGTTATTTGCCTAGCATTGATATGTGTTAGTTGTGCTGCCTAGTAATAGGACTGCAGGTCAGGGAACGCAAGCCATCCCAGTGTTTTTGGTAGGACCAAAATCTTAAGGTGCACCCTGGGCCTCTGTCCAGCCCTGATCAATCAAGAGATGATCTGATTCCACCTCAGAAATATCTGCTGCTTCAAGGGGATAGGAATATTCTGAAATATGTATAGGGCCCTGGGGAGTGTAACCATTCGTATAACATCAGTTCTTCTGGTGAGACTAAGGCCCTGTCCACACTACAACCCGAAAACCCCTCTGTAACATTACAGTGGGTCCAAACTGTTACCGCAACAGTTTATGTTTACACCCATAATGTTACAGGGGGGGCGTTTTCGTAACCATTGTGGAAACCACATATGAGGTGGTTTCAACAACGGTTATGAAACTGGTTCTGCCTCGGTAATGTTACCGGGTGTAGTGTGGACGTGTGAGCGTGTTGCCCCAGCTGTCCCCCAGTGCAGAACACACTGCATTGTGGGATAGGGTGCCGTCCGTAATGGTCCTACAGCACCCACAATGCGGACGGGCTGTCACGGTTCCACACCGTTGCCAAGACAGTTCACCGGCAATGTGGATACACTGTACCGGTTACTGTCTGTAACGGTGTGGAACCATGACAGCATTTAAGCAGCATAATGTGGACGGGGCCTAAGGGGCAAGGTGTTCCAACTCGCCAGGTTGCACTGCAGTAGCGCAGTAAAGGGGTTGAAGTTATTTTGGTAGGCCGTGGAGGAGCTTTTTTGACAAATAGATCCCCAGGTACTTTATCTTGGGCAAGTCACAATTGTATGGGAGCATGGCCTGAATAGTGGGGGAGGGAGTGTAGTTAAAGGCAAACACCTCTGTTTTGGTAACATTTAAGTTATAGCCGGATACCTAGCCGAAGTCATCCAGAATTTGCTTTACAATGGGAAGGGTCTTCTCAGGGTCTCCTAGGTATAGCAGGATGTCATCGGCATATAGGGTGATTCGATGTTTTGTGCCGCCCACTGATATCCCCGAGAGGACCACTGATTATCATATTCTCTGTACAAGGGGCTCCATAAAGACTGCAGATAGCAATGGTGAAAGGGGGCAACCTTGTCTGGTGCCCCTGTATAGGCGGAAGTAGGGGGAGTGGTGTCCGCTAACCTTGATGCATGCCTTTGGGGTCTTGTGTATATTCTGAATGACCTGTATAAGTACCTGGGGGGGCCCATTTTCTCCATTACAGAGCAGAGGAAAGGCCATAACACCTAATCAAATGCTTTTTCAGCATCGAGGCTAATCAGAGCATTGGGGGTGTTACAGGTCTGCATCTCATTGGTGAGATGGAGGATGCATTTTCTCTTTTCTGTAGTGGAGCGGGCTCATACAAATCCTATTTGGTCATTCCCTATTAATTGTGGAAGGAAGCTGTCTATCCTATACCCAGGACGCTCATAAACATTTTATAGTCAGTGTTTAGAACTGAGATTGGACGGTAGGATCCAAAGATCTGGGGTTTTTCGCCATGCTTCACTATCATTGAGATTGTGGCATATTCCCAGGAGGGTGGTGGGGGTGGGAGAGTCTCCCTCCAAGACAGAGTTAAAGGTAGAGAGCATGCTTGGGAGCACCTGTGCCTTGGTAGTTTTATAGAATTCTGCCCCGTATCCATCTGGGCTGGGAGCCTTTCATGTTTTAGTTCTGGAGATGGCCGCAGCCAGTTCCATTGCTGAAATCAGCTGGGTAAGTTGCTCTCCCTGTTCTGTTGTTAATCTTGGCATGGTGAGGGAGTGTAGGTAGCCCACTGTCTCCTCTGGGGATAGCAGTTTCTCAGGTGTGTGTATAGGGAGGAGTAGAAGGAGGTAAAGGCTTCTGCAATATCATACAGATGGGTAAGCAGCCTACCATCTGTTGAGCAATGGACAGAGGTGATTGCTGAAGTTTTCTTTTGTCTGCATAGCTGATATGCTAGAGGTCTAGGGGCTCGGGGTCTGACCTCATAGTGTGTCTGCCCCAGAAACGTGAGGGCAGTTTTAGTCTGCTGTAGACATAGCTTGTCTAGTTCAGCTTTGGTGTGCCGCAGTTGTGGGAGCACTGACCTGTCCCCCTGTTTATGTGCCATTTGTAAGCAGTGTAGAGTATCTTCCAATTGCAGCCTGCGCTCCCGACATTTAGTCTGAGCAGCAGTGTATTGGATAATTTGCCCTCAGAGGACTGCCTTAATGGTGTCCCATTGGTTTATCAGAGTAGAATCTGCAGAAGGATTGTCGGTAAGGATCTCCTCAATTCTCTCTTTGAGGAACCCCCTAAACAGTTTGGATCTCTGATGGGGATTAAGTCTCCAGAACGTGCACCTTCTTTGCATCCCTGTTCTCCAGTGGGTAATCAAAGGGATATGGTCTGAATGTGTTGTATTCCCCAGTCGAATGTCGATCAGATGCTCCAAATTCTGAACTTGAGTATAGCATTGGTCAATGCGGGAGTATGTTTGATGGACTGCTGAGTAGTGAGAGTAGTTTCTGGTGTGCGGGTATGTGTGTTGCCAGGTGCCCCAAAGAACGCTCTTAAAGAATCTATGGGCTGAAGTCTGTCGAGTGGTCTGGGGTTGGAGGAGTCCAAGCAGGAATCGGGAGAATGTTGAAATCCCCAGTCAGCAGTAATACCCTCTGGTCATTTGTGCCACTTTATCCAGTAATTCCCTCAACTGTGAAATCTCCAGCCCTGGGGGAAAGTAGGCGCCGGCTAGTGCGACCTCCTGGTTGTTAATGGAGCCTTGCATTATTGCCAGTCAGCCGTCTTGAGTCCATCCAGGTCACGTTGTGTTGAAGGGGGGGGTGTGAGGGGGAATCAGAATGGCCACTCCTCTTTTCCTCCCACTCTAACTAGAAGAGAAAGTAATCTCACCACAGCCAAATCTGGCCAATTTGGCACGCTCTGTGGCATTTAAGTGCATCTCCTGAAGGTAGATGAGATCAGACTTGTTTTTTGTTTTTTTTTTTTAGATAAGACATGATGCGAGACCTCTTAATTGGTGAAGTCAGATCATTTATGTCCAAGAAGAGGAATTTCAGCGGAGGCTGAGACACGATGGGTAGGGAATCGTGCTGCTGTCTGGCTTTGGGCTCCCACTCTCCGCTCCCACCCCTGGGCCGACCTCACCTCAGCACTTCCAAGTGTCATACTGTAGAACTTGTCAACCTTTAACAGAGATAGAAAAAATACGTACATAAAGAACACAAATAGACATTAACAAGTACAGTCACCTTCTTAACCAGAAAGGTAGCATAAGGGTACTGGGTTAAGACTGTGGTCAGGTTGCCACAACTGGGAACACTGGCCAGTGTCTGGGGTACAAACGCAGCAGCCAATTGGGCTGACAGAACAATAAACAAGTAACTCGCACATCCATTGGTCAGGATCATGTCAAAGATCCTGAGTGCAATGCTATATCAAATCATCATTTATAAAAAAGCTCTTTTCTGAAACCAAAGCGCTTGCACATAAAACCATAAAGATAAAAAAAAAAAAAAAAAATTTTAAACAAACAATTTCCAGTTAGATATAATTAAATGATAAACTGAAAAAGATAAAATCACATGACAGAGTCCGGGAACACCTGGCTAAATAAATGTCATTAATACTGATTTGAAACTCTGGATGGTCAGGCACTCTCCAACCCGATGAGATAGAGAATTCCACAGGGTAGGGGCTACAAAAGCGCGAGCCCCAGATATCTTTAAATGCACCCTGGGAATCTCCAGCAATCCTTCATTGGCGGAGGGGGGGGGGGGGCAGTAAGGATGGAGGAGATCTTGCAGGTAGCGGGGTTCCTGTTCATGTAGAGCTTTATAGGTCAGTAACCCAACCTTGAAAGTGATCCGCCACTGTACTGGCAGCCAGTGCAGTCCACGCGGTACAGGCATAATGATTGGTCCAGGAAGTACCAGTCAAAAGCCTGGCCACTGCATTCTGCACAAGCTAGAGGTGGCTGATCTCAGTCCCTGGTAGCCCTAGGTAAAGGGCGTTGCAGTAGTCATGGCGGGAGGTCACAAAGGCATGGATCAATGTTTGGAGATCATTGGGAGGAACCAGATGCTTCACCTGGGCGATATTTCTCAGATGGAAGAATGAGGGCTTCACAACAGCCAACACCTGAGATCCAAGGGTCAGGCTGTTGTCATAAATAACGCCCAGGTTCTGCACCTGGTCTGAAGTATTCAGCTGAACACCCCCGAGCTAAAGCCCAGAAGGCTGCCCTGCTGACAAACCCGACAACCTGGGTCCACAACCAACACCTCAGTGTTAGCCGGATTCAACTGCAGCCAGCTGGCACTCATCCAGTACTGGATCTTGGAAAGACAGTTGTTAAAAGCCAAGAAAAAAGCCATCTTGCCCGGGCACAAAGGACATGTACAGCTGAGTGTCATCTGCATAGCAGTGAAAACTTAGTCCGTACTGCCTAATGATATCTTCCAGTGGCAGTGTGTGCACTGCGAACAACATGGGTAACAAAATGGAGCCCTGCAGTACCCCACAGGATAGGGAGAGAGAGGCTGAGGAATAAACGTCTGAGTCCTACCCTCAAGGAAAGATCGAAATCATCTGAGGACCGTACCAGACAGTCCACAGATGAACCGCAGGCACTCCAGTAGCACACCATGGTCCACAGTGTCAGCTGCAGAAAGATAAAGGAGGACCAAGTCCTCTGATCTCTTGCTATCAGATCATTTAGCACCCGGACAAGGGCTCTGTCAGTGCTATGTCTCTTCCTAAACCCCGACTGGAGGGAATCATAGACATCATGGGTGGATAAATGGTCATCCAGCTGCAGCGCAACCACCTTCTCAATAACCTTACCCAGAAAAGGCAGGTTAGAGACAGGTCTTTAGTTAGCCAGACAGTCCGGGTCAAGGGAGGATTTCTTAGGGAGTGGTTGTACAACTGCCTCCTTTAGGGGGTCTGGAAAGACCCCCTCTCCAGCTGACTCCAGACTGCCTCGGCTAGGACAGGGCCAGTCTCATCAACGCACCCTACAAGAAGGCGCGTTGGGCCCAGGTTCAAACCACAGCAAGTTGGCTGCAAAGTCTGGATGATCCTCATGATGTCCATGAGTTCTGGCTGGCCGAAGTCGGACCAAGCAAGCTGGGTGTTCGCAGCCCCCAGCCGATCTCCGCTATACCCAATAGAGGGGGCTGAACAGATCCTGGACCTGATGGTGGCAACCTTTTCTGCTAAGAATCGCGCAAACTCATCACATCTGTCTTGTGAAAATGCTCTACCAGGCTGAAGACAGATTGGATTGCACAGTCTGTCGACAGTCCGGAAGAGCTGAGCTGGTCGGTTCTGCGCAGTGGCAGTCTCCCTGGACAGGAACTCTGCCTTCTTATGGGTGATTGCCGATTAATAGGCAACATAATGGTCCATCAACCCAAGTCTGTCACCATCCAGGCCCGATTTCTGCTAGCACCTCTCTAGCCTTCATCTCACTCTCCTCATCAAGGTCCCAATAAACCATGAGGACCTTGGGCGAAGAGTGAGGGGACAAACCCGAACAGGAGCTGTGGAATCCAGGGCCTCCATCACCACCTTATTATAGGCTAGTACTAGATTCCCTGGATCCATGCTTTCACTCGATATGCCCAGTACCGCCATTAGACTATCTGGGGTCATTCCCCTCAAAGGGCGGTACTGGATCATCTCCATGGGGGCAGGCCCATTGGGGGAGCCATGAAACAACCTTATGGTATGATGGTGAGACGACTGGCTCCCCCACCACGCCAGAGATCTCCATCCCCGTGAGGAGCATATATATATAAATGACTGTTTGGCCTCACACGGATTATTACCTCCACGACACACAACTGTGGTCACTCTTTGGACTTGGTGCTCCTCACAGGGATGGAGATCTCTGGCGTGGTGGTGGAGCCAGTCAGTCTTACCATCATACCATAAGGTTGTTTCTTGGCTCCCCCAATGGGGGATATATGGATAGATATGTACACATACATACACACTCAGCTGAGTGTCTCTCTGACATGGTATCCTATGATAGGGGCACGTAGGAAGTGGGCGCCTGCTGAAACGGCGACCCACTTTTGGCTACTGCCTAGACGGTGTGGGTCATGAAAAGGCAACAGGGTGTTGCGCGTAGGGAGGGGCGAGGCTGCTGAATGTGGGGCGGGAGGGTATGTGAGGGGTGGTGCCACGGGTTGCTGGCAAGGTGGCGTGGTGGGCTAGGTGCTGGCCTGTGGTGGCGGGGATGCAGGGTTCAGGATCGGGCACTGGAATGTTTTGTTGCGCCCGTCTGAGACTGTTTTTATTCTTTTTGTATGCATCTCCCCGGACATGCACCCCCTGGAGTTGAGAATCCTAATTTAGGAGGGTGCAGGAGCAAAGCTCCCCCCTACATAAAAGGAAAATAAAATTAATTTGTGACACTTTTGGTTGCGCCAAGATTCCACATCACGAAAATTGAATTTCAGCAATGTGGGGTTGCGATAAGGGCATTCGGCGTTTCCAAATCGCCCTTATCACATGGAACCCCCTGACACATATATTGTCTTATTGGAAAGGGAAAAGGAGTTTTGGGACATCAGTTGCTTCCCCAGGATCAGCACAAGACGTCACGGGAACTGTAAGGGAGAAAGAGAACTTTATTTGTGATTTCTTCCTTGTAATGTAGGGCAGGAGCCCAATGCAGGGGGTGTGTGGTTTGATAGTGCAGGCACATCAACCATCCAAGCCTGGATGATGCAGGTCAGGGCAGGTCAGTGCTTGAGGTCTGTCATGGAGAGCCCAAGCAAGTAGATAATAAGAGCAGGGGAAGGGGGAGGTGAGGGAAAGCCTACCCCAGCCCATGAGGGCATAGGACAGCACCCTCCCACGCACCCCCCAAAGGAAGTGCACCGACCTCCCACCCAGCAGAAGGCAGTTAAGGCACTCATGCATAGACATCTATGGTGGCCATTCCTCCCACATCTCCAGGCTGTCCCCAGCCAGTCATTTCTACCCCCCCCAGAAAGTTTACCCCTTTACCTACCAGCAGAAGTCACCAGCTGCCCTCCAGCCAGCAGCTTGGCCTACCTTATCATGGTCTGTTTCACAATCTGTCTGGTGTCTGTTCGCTGACGACACCAAAATTGGAGCAGTAGTGGATGGAGGGGAGGGATGGAAGCAGATGCAGGGGGACCAAAGCAAGCTAGAAGAGTGGTCAGAGATGTGGCAGCTGGGGTTCAGTGCAAAGAAGTGTAAGGTTATGCACTTTGGGGTGAAGAACCCAAGGAGAGAATACTGGCTTGGGGGGTGGGGTGTTAAGCTGGGGATCACTGAGGAGGAGAAGGACCTAGGGGTAATGATAACAGGGACCATGAACAATACTGCCCAACGCAGGAGAGCGACTGGAAAAGTGAACAAAATGCTGGGGTGCATAGGGAGGGGTTTTTCATCCAGGTGGAGAGGTGATCTTGCCCCTCTATAGGTCGCTGGTAAGGCCACACTTAGAGTATTGTGTACATTTTTGGAGGCCGTACCTAAAGCATGATATCAGGCTACTGGAGGGGGGAGCAGAGGAGGGCAACAAAGATGATGTGTGGAATGGAGGGGAAAGACTATCACAGCGGGTTGGGAGACCTGAATATGTACACCCTAGAGGATAGAAGGGACAGGGAGGACATGATGGAGACATTCAAGTATCTGAGGGGAATCAATAAGGACAGGGCAGATGGGGTCTTTAAGTTAAGGAGGGGGAGGGTCACCAGGGGGCATGGGCTAAGAATAGAGGGGGAAGATTTAGGAAGGAAATGAGAAACTATTTCACAGAGAGGGTAGTATAAAATGGAACGCACTGCCAGAATGGGTGGTATCGTGTAAATCTGTGAACAGCTTCAAAAGAGCATGGGACAGAGAACAGGAGAGAGTGAGGATGGGGGGGGTGGCAGTAGGATGACAAAGGGGAGGGGGTTGGGCAGCTGCAAACTAGGGATGCAAGCTGCACACTCGAGCAGACTTAGATAGACTGGGTGGTCTGTTTCTGCTGACACATTCGTATGTTCATGTTTGTACGATCTTGTAATGTGATTAAGTTGAGCTTGGGTGGCATGAGACATTGTTCACATCAGTAAGTACGAAGGCACCAGCCCATCAGCACAGCAGAAGTGTTGATGCTTGCCATACAGGAAACCTGGGTTCAGGAACGAGCCCAGACTTTCTGAGGGCTGGCGAGAGGGGTAGGATTAATGG
The DNA here is from genome assembly GCA_016271365.2 of Neoceratodus forsteri. NCBI lineage: Eukaryota > Metazoa > Chordata > Ceratodontiformes > Ceratodontidae > Neoceratodus > Neoceratodus forsteri. Next base: position 590,489,798 of record CM028134.1, on the reverse strand, counting down.
TCCCAGAGGACACTATCTGGGAGGGTGGCTCTGCTTCCCAGTACTGTCTCTCTACCTGGCTGACCACAGGTGGTGGTGGTACAGCTGCAAGCACATAAGCAACTCAGGGTGGAGTGTGCATGCAGATGGCGGTGCATCAGGCATGCTGGAACTTGGTGACGTCCTGTTTTCTGCTCTCAGGGAGGGTGAATATTAGGAAACATGGCTGTGACGTGAGCAGATGAGGCTTTGCCTCCCAGAACATCTGTACACAGACTCCTGACAGTTGTCTCCATGGAAGGCCTCAGGATTCGCCATGGAACGGCAGATATAGTGGCGAGAAGCAGGTGGATCCTGCTTGTGGGGGGGGGGTCATCTGAGAAGTCGCCACTCACAGAAAGGCTTACTAAATGTCTAAAGTGAGGAGTCTGCTGTGTCTCATCGGGGTGTATTCAGGAAATGAGTCTTCCAAGAAAGGAGATGACTGCGGGTCCCAGGAGGTTGGATATGGAGGAGCTCTGCAGGGCAGGATGGTGGGATAGTGGCACACTGGCAGCAGAAGTTGGATGTCCTGGTTGAGCACAGGAAAGTAAAAAAAAAAAGGCTAGTACTACTTAAAATACTGTACTACTCTTGAAATAAAATGAATGACTGTTGCAAGGTGTCGCTTGAGACTGATCTTTATTGAGGCATGCTGGGGCCAGATAGGGCCCTTGTACTGGTAGAATCTTGCAGTGACTCAGTTGCTCCAGTTCTTACTCTGTGCATTTTTTGTTGTTGTTTTTACTACATGGGCTGGGTTGGCTGGAGGGCACTAGGACCATGTTGACTATTGCCAGACAGGGTGTCTCCTAGTCTGTTGTTTATTTTTTCAGTTATTTTACATGCCTCTGACTCCATTGACTACTGGTGCACGCCACCAACCAAATGTTTAGTTATGAACAAGGCGGTGGAGCTCCATGAGCATTTGGAATACTGCTCTGCCTGCATGCCTTAAATTTGCACCATTCCGACCTGCCTGTCTATGCTGTACTCTTGCTTGTGGTATTTATTGATTAGAGGCATAGTATACATGGTCAGCAGCTTTCATTCAGTGCATGGTCTTCTTGCTCTCTCCCCCGCACTTGGCCAGACAGTGCTTTAGGGTCACTGCCAATGCTCTGCTGCAGCTGATCCTCAGCCTCACATTAAGTCTGTGCCCAGTCGATTTCTGCTTCATGTGTTTTCTTCGTTAACATATGAGGAGAGGCTAGGTATATCTGGAGAGGGCCCTGCAAGGTGCGTCATCCTTCCCTGAGCAGACCACCAGCAAAGAAATGAGACCTGGGCTCTGTTTGCTGACCTAGTAAATGTGTTTTAAAGAAAGAAAGACCATCAGGCCTGTACAGTGAAACATGCGGGTGATATCTCACCACAAAAGAGAGAACTCCTAGCAGTACGACTGCTCAATAGTCCACTTAATTTCATCCACTTGATGCTGAGACTCGGCACTCAGATACTGACCACCAGACTGAACAGTGCTTTACATGCCAACCCCTGATGCAGTAAGCACCGAGCTAAGATTAAAACAGGAAGTAGCAGCAGTAAGACCCTAGGGAACAGGGAAGGAAATCATGGAGAGATACTAGTGTGAGGAAAGAGTAAAGGGCATAGAACTGTCTGAAGAAGAGCTGCCTTTTCAGGTCAAAATGTACTCTTTACTAGTTCATTAATTTTGTTTTGCCATAACTTAAAAAACGTTACTCGTAAAGGGCATGGAAAATGATCAACGTGTAATCTGTTCCTTCCCGGTAGCCACGCTCTAATTCTAGGTGAGCTGACTAGCTAGCTCTGGGAGCGAATTTAGAGCTCAGATTCGCCAAGCCGTTTAGCTTTGGCTCACGATTGGCTGGCAGGGCTGCAGCTTTAATTCTGATTGGCTCTTGGTGCATCAGCGCCTGAAAAGCACCGATAAACCCTATTTCTGTGCTGTATGTGTTGACTGTACTAGATTTTCAGCTCTCCCGTGTATCCCGTCCCCAGTGCTATTTAAATACTCTTCCTCCCCACCCTTATTGGTGCTATCTTCCCATTGGCTCCACAGCCCAGAGTCATTCCATGTTAGTGCTGCCTCCCCATTGGCATACAGCACAGTATACACCTAAAAGAACAAGTACTTAATCTCTTTTTTTCTTGCTTGGAACAACTAGTTCAGACATCCTAGCTGCAATATGGAGCTCAGCCTTTATTTTATGTCGTTTTTGTTGACCGGGTAAGTGCGCTAGACAAATCCTGCCTATTTTCAGGCACAACCCAGGGAAGGGGATACAGATGAATGCCAACTGACCTTGAACCAGATTAAGCTGTTGGTGATATTTTTAGTGAATGAGGGAAATTTGGCCAGGACACTTGGGAGATTCCCCTACTCTGCTCTAGGGGGAACCCTTGGCCATCTTTCACAGGATGGCCACTTCTCAGCAGACACCGGAGAGGAAGGTTGCAAGTGCAGGGGAGCTGACCTCATCCCCTGTTCTTCTCTCACAAGAGGCTGCTGATGTGTTTTTTGCAGAAGTGGAAATGAATTCTGAGCAAGAAGATGGCACACAAAACGGCATGAAAACATGTGCTGAGTCTACTGACTGTAAGGATATCTCCTGTGTAAATGACAAAGAACAGAGAGAGATTAAAATCTTAGACCTGGAAATGGAGAAAAAAAAGCAGCGGCAAAAGCTGAAAGAACTGGATGAGACTTTGATGGAGCTGACTAATGCTGTTGCCAGGACAGCTGAGCCCACTGACAATAATGAGGTGAGTCATAGCTCAGATATGCAGGTGAAGCAAACAGCTGAAAGCACTTTGCAAGACTCTCCTCTGGATTCTCCACTGAAACAGGCTGGCAGTAAAAAAGACATTGAGTCTTTGTGCCTACAGCCTGAGAAGGTGTATAGTAGTGACATAAAAAAGAAGCTGGGGAAAAAGCATTTAGGGACTCAGAAACCTGCAAAGACTTCTAGCAATGGAAGAAATACATTAACAACACAGCAAACGGCGCAAGAACGTCCAATCTACTCTCTTCTAGACCGAAAGAAATTGGGAAATAAGACTGATAAGGACCTGAACTTTGATGACTGGACCCCGCAAACTACACTTGAAAATGCGGGCTGGACTGTAGGGTCTACAGGTCAGTGGACTCCAAATCCTACAGACCCTTCTTACCAACAGTTATTGAAAGAAGCTTCTTCTACAGTGGCCACCAGCACAAGCACTGATAAGAGCTCCAACAAACCCCGTGGTAACTCTGATTTAATTGCTTCTAGACCAATTAATAATGTTACAGATATTATAGATGTTGCCACAAATTACATGTCTAAAGAAAAGGAAAGTGTGCAAAATGTGGTGTTTACTACTGAAGCTAGGCAAGACAACCGTATTGTGCAGGGAGGGAACCTTATTGATAAGAATGGTGAGGAAAATACTGAACAATCCAACCCAAACCCTCTTTTCAAACTTTCAGATTTGTTTTCTACCAAGGGAGTCCCAGCTCCTAGGCGCAATGCTGTCAGACTCCTTTTTAAAGGTGGCTTAGAATCCCCTCCTGACCGTTTGTATATAGCCAAAACTTTGTTAAAACAATCCATGCATTTTTTTTATTCTGAAATATTTGCCCTTATTAGTCTTGGGAATGGGAACTTTGATATTAGTTTTAAAAGTATATCAAACCTGGATCATTTTTGGGCTCAGTATGAGCATTTAAAAAATTCTCCTGTTTGGATCCCCTTTCATGCAGTCCCACTTACAAAGCCTTTAGTTAAAATTATCACTGTTATGTTTAAAACTGAAGGAGTACACGTGGAAGATATTATGTTTTGGCTAAAACAACGCTGTTCAGCCCACTCCTACTTTGGATTCTGAACAGATTTGGGATGGGGGGGTGAAGAGTGAAAATAAAACTCTTTTCTACTGGCGCATGGCCTGCACACTTGCCAAGTTTCTTTTATTTTAGAAGAGACCGAGGGGCCATTTTTTTACAATGGACAACCCAGGTCATGCTTTAAATGTGGATCCAAGGCCCACCTTAGTAATGCCTGTGATACTGTTCGATGCAACCATTGTTTAGAATTTGGTCACCTGGCTTCGGCCAGTCTGAACTTACTTAAGTGTAACCTGTGTGAGCAAACAGGGCATGCATACGGGAGATGCCCATGGACCTCCCACAATAGGGATGACTGCTCCCCCAGGAAGGATTTATAAATCAGGCTCAACATTTAGAAGCTAAATGACTTGCAGATCATACAGCCCAACAACAGACAGCTTTGGTACTGGTAGAGGATCCCCCTGAACAGTCCACCTCTGAGCATTTAGAAGTACAGCAACTCCCCCCATCTCCCCCTTCCCCTTTCTCAGCAAACATTACAAACAGGACAAGCAGAAGCAGCGCAAGTTGGTATGCCCCCTTCCCCTGTGATAAAGAAACTTCTTTCACTACTGTAACTGCAAAGAAAAGATCTAGACATGGGAAATCTGTTGCAGTCAAAAATAAAGAACACCAACAAGAGTCCCACATGTGTGAGTGGAAAAAAGGGAATAAATTCTCAGTATTGCACCCGAGTCCACCGATAGGGATTCAGATGAAGGTAGCCTAGATTCCTTTTCTGTCACATCTGCCACAGACATAGAGACTAAAGATGAGGAATTAATAGCAAAAAGAACCAGACAGAGGCATTCCTCTAAAATCCGCTGCAATATTCTGGTAGTTAGGAACTGTGTTTCTTCTACACACTAGCTCTACTATGGGAAGTCTGTCTATCAGCACCTTAAATATTACTAGCATTAAAAATAGAAATAAGCGAATAGGAGCCTTGTTTTCCTTAAAAGAATTAAGAAGTGATATTATTTGTTTACAAGACACCCGCCTTAAAACGCTTTCTGACTTGCAGATATCTACCAGAGAATAAGATTTGGGCCTTGTTTTCTGGTCCATGGGTATGGACACGTGTGATGGGGTGGGAATCCTTTTTGCAAACCCTCTTCTTAGTGTGTCCAGGTTAGTAGACATTCACCCTGGTAGGGCTCTCCTAATTGATATTTCTTTTGGTGCTGAGAGATTTAGATTGATCACATCCTACGGTCCCCAGACAAAGGCACATAACGTTCTTTGTTTACGGAGCTTCAGCCTTTCATATCATCTCGCTTAGTTTGTAGGTTGGAGATTTCAATATGTGGCATTCCAAATCTGATAGAGGTCTCCATACTGATAAAATGTTTAGTGATTCCATAGCTTTAGCTCAAATCACTAGCACAGCTAAACTGATAGACGCATATAGGGAAATACACCCTACTGGGGTTACACCTTTTTTAAAGGACCTTTAAGAACAAGGATTGATTTTGTTTTTTTATCTGAAATCTATATAGAACACACAGATACAGTTCCAAATGCTTTTTCTGACCATGTAGCTCTTAAAGCAATAATTTCCTGGGGGATGCCCCTCGATGTAAAAAGAATAGCTGGCGGCTAAATGAATCAATTTTAGAAGACAAAAATATTATAAGATCATGGAAACAGGAATGGACTGCTTGACTTTCAGTAGCTGTATTATATTCTGATATACAAGAATGGTGGGAGGATACAAAAAAAAACTTTGCGTTCTTTCTTTCAAAAGAAAGGACAAGGTAAAACTCAGAGTATGTTCAGTACTTAAAATTGAGACATCAGTTACAAAGGCTTATCTCGCTGTCAGATACTACAAGGTATGATTATAGTGAGCAAATCAGAACTATTAAAAAAAACAGATGACAGACCTGCAATATAATAGGGCAGTATCTCTACAACAGGAAAGTAGGTTTGGGACTCGGATGCAAAGAAATTCTTTAGATCCTTATAAAGATTGTAAAAAAGAACTGAGAGTAGGATAATAACTAGCCTGATAGATTCTTATGGACATAAGGTTAGTTCTGCATGTGAACTTTTAGATATAGTCGTTACACATGTTACTAATCTTTTTGATCAACCCCCAAAAAAAGATGTAACCCTTCTGGACACACTCAAGGTCCTAGGCCTACCACAGGTCTCAAGTTAGATAATCAGGAGATGACCTGAGGTAGAAGAAGCCATTTCTTCATTACCTGGTCACACAGCTCCTGGTTCAGATGGTATAAGTTCCGGTTTCTATAAAACCTTTAAAAATGAACTTTCACCAGTCTTGGCTTTACTATATAACTACTGTCTGCAAGAATCCAAGTATTCAGCTTCCATGTTAGAAGCTGTATTAGTACTAATCTATAAAAAAGGCAGTAGGGAGGATATTAACAACTGGCGCCCTTTAAGTTTACAAAATACAGATCTTAAGATTTTAAGTAAAATGTTATTGTCAAGATGAATCAAAGTAGCAGACTATTTGATAAGTCCATATCAAACTTTTGCAGTGAAGGGAAGGAGGCAACAAGATAATGTAATCATCCTCAGGGAGCTTTTCGCTAGTGGGGATAGTGGAAAGGTTCGGGGATATGTCTTGGGGTTGGATCAGGAAAAGGCATTTGATAGGATATCTCATCACTTTTTATTTTCAGTTCTAAAAGCCTTTGGCATTTCTGAACAATTTGTTTTATGGTTACAAAGTTTATATCAAGATTCCTATCTATTACCTAATGTGAATGGGTGGTTTGGGAGAAAAGTTAAGATTCGTAGGGGTGTTAAGCAAGGGTGTCCATTAAGCCCCATTTTATATGTTTTGGGTATAGATATTTTGATACAAATGATATCGGGACATGCTGAGTTGGAAGGAATATCTATTATTCCCCACCTCCCTGCTATTAAAATATTGGCCTATGCTGATGATTTGGTTTTGCGTCTTTCACCGCAATATAATGAAGAGATTGTAAATATAATTTTGCATTAATATGCCTCAATGTCTGGATCTCAGATCAAAATTAGTAAGTGTAAAAGGTTATATGGGTAGCACTCCCTCCCTTAGTAGGTCAGATTGCAGGAATATCCATTTCCGATTCCCCTATTTCCATCTTGGGCTTGAGTTTGGGCCAGGGGATAATGCTAAAAGAAATTGGGAAAAGAAATTAAGTAAGGCTGGTATCCTAGTTAAAAGTTGGAAGTGGTATTTATTGTCAAAAAAAGGGAGGGTTATGTTAATCAAAACCTTACAGTTGCCATGTTTCTTATACCCAAGTTACATTTTCCCTTCCCCTTCAGTATTTTTTACAGAACTTTTTTTTTTTCAAGCTTTGTGGGGCTCCAGGTTAAATCCTATTAAAAGAGAGCTCACATATCTCCCCATTTCTAAAGGTGGTATTATTATGGTAAATCCAGTAGCTTTTTATTAAAGTATCTTTTTGGAATATAATTTGTCGTGTTTTTAAGCCTGGGTTGGTACTCTGGAAAGACTTAGTTATGTCTTGGGTACAGACAGCACTACCCTCATGGGAAGAGAAAAGACCCAGAACCCTGGCACAAGTGAAAACTATGCCTATATATGGTAAATAATGTATAAAGAATGCTATTAAATGGGGGTTCTCCAGAACAATTATAAATTTCAAGTAGAAAAACAATACAGGCAGAAATTCTGCAAGCTGAATGCCATGCTGAAGTTGAATTTCCGCATTGTGTGGAAGCTGACATTCCTTACATATTGCAACAATTGTCAAATCCAAGGGTTCCTGCATATGTATGGAATTGTGTGTGGCTCTGGAATTTTGATAGGTTAGGGGTAAAAGCAAATCATAAACATAAACAAATTTTGGAAAGTGATGGCATACTAGAAACCCAACAACATTTATTTTTGGACTGTCCATATGCACAGGGTTTCTGGAAGCTTTTGTCTCAAGTTTGGGAAATACCAACTTTTTTGAAACTTTCTTATTCTGGGTTTATGTTTCTACCAGAAGGTGCTCTCTGTGCAAACCATCATAAAGACACTGCATATGTTACTCTTGCTGTAATTAGACATTCTATGTGACAAGCAAGGTGTGTGTTTCTATTGCAACAGAAAATAGTAACTTATCTGGAGCTATTATCTAACATTAAAAATGCATTAGTTCAGATACAAAAGATTGATGAAAAGCGCTTTTCACCAGAAAAGATTAAGCATCTGTGGATTAACTGTGAGAAATGGTTTATGTAATCTTCTGGTTTCTTTTATGTTTCATTTATATTTTTCTTGTCTGTTTTATTTTTTTCCCTTGATTCATTCCAGTTTAACTAAAGTTTGTACATGATTGTGACTATAATTGCTGACATACTGTTTGTATATTGTAATGAAGTCCACATTTATAATTAAAATTCCCCTACTCTTTTCAGTAAGTGCCATGGGATCTTTAACATCCACCTGAACTACCACCAATCCAGGCAGATGGGACCTCGGTTTAACATCTCATCCGAAAGATGGCAAGTCAGAAGTGCAGCACCCCTCTCGTGCTGCACTGCAGTGTCAGTACTGGGATATTAACCCAAGTGCCAGATGTGGGAACTGAACCCACAGCCCTCTGATCTCCCAGCTTCAGAGGCGAGTGTGCCACCTACTTGAGCCACTGACACTGCAATTAGTCATACCCAGCCAGATGTTCTGATGGTTACAGAAACATGGCTGAAATCTTGTATTCGGGACCACCTATCAAGCTTTAAAATGAAGTTCATATTTTCATCTATGGGGTGCCTAGTAGGTATGTTCATCTGTACCCTAATCTCCAACCCTGAATCACTATCCATCATAATTCAGAGAAGCCTAAGCCTGTGCAAACCCTGCCCTGACTGCACTAACGATGCCCTAATGTGCTTTTTTACCTTGAGGAAAATTTCCAACTCCATGCGTTGTTTTACACCCGAAGTACTTATGTAGGTTACACCTATCGAACTAAAACCACTTGCTCCCCACTACAACATCTGTTAGGGTGATGATATATGCATCATTGGGACCCTTTGGTCCGCATTTACTTCAGTTAATCCCTAACACCTCCTGTCATGGCAAAAGGAGAAAGGCTCATCTCCTAAGGATACTACTAAATGCCATCAAAAAACTTCTACTGTTGCTGCTTATTTGTGCTGGCAATGTTGAATTGAACCCTGGCCCTGTTCTCCCTATTTCTTCTCCAGTCAAAATAGCCAATTTAAATGGCATGAGTTTCTTACACATAAATGCATGTAGTCTGTTAAAGAAATTCGATGCCATATAGACCTGGGTTAGCCATACCCAGCCAGATGTTCTGATGGTTACAGAAACATGGCTGAGATCTTCTACTCAGGACCACAAAATTAATATTCCATCTTATAATATCTATAGGGCTGATAGACTCACTAGAGGGGGGGAGTTGCTATTTACGTTAGTGACAAAATCACTGTCTCACTAGTTGGTGCTACTACAATGCCCAAAGAATTTGAATGTGTCACCTTAAAGGTACATCTCTCTCAAACTGTCCCCATTAACTTCACTGGATGCTGCAGACCTCCCTCTGCAGGGTTAAAGGCGCTGAATCACTTGTATGAGACTTTGACTTCTCTGTCCTCTGAAGTAATTATGTTGTGCGACTTCAACATGGATTTATCATCTGCCACATCTAAACCTCTAGAGGAAGTTTGAAAATCCCTTTGGGCTCACTCAACTTGTCCAGGAAACTTACCCATCCTAACCATACAAAACCAGAAAACAGTACACTACTCAACCTAACCTTAGTGAATAAACCACATCTCTTTTCTCACTCTGGTGTCTTTTTCAATGACCTTAGCAATCATTGCACCATTGCCTGTGTGAGGTCGGTGCCTAAATCTCACTCCACCCCCAGGTACATCTACAAGAGAAATTGCCAGTATTTTGATCCCAATGCCTTCCTCTCCGAACTACAGTCCGCCAACTGGCAAGATTTCTGCTTACCCAACATGGTAGAAAAAGTTTATGAGTTATTTCAAACTACAGTACTTGGTGCTATAAATAACCATGCTCCACTAGTCAAAATTTGCACCAAAAAGAAATCCTGCCCTTGGTTCACTGTTAGTCTTAAATCTGCACTGTTAAATAGGGATGCTCTTTGGAAAAGCGCAAGAAAAACTAAACAGCCAGCGGACTGGGCAGCTTTTAGATTTGCAAGAAATCAACGCACCAAATTAATTAGGGTAGAGAAAGCAAAGTATTCCTGTGCAGAGCTTGAATCCTCATCCAATTGCTCTGCAAAATTCTGGAAAACGATTAAGGATTTACAAGGTTACAGTCCTGCCAGCTCACTCCCACCAAAAGTCACATCTGGTGGTTCTTCCGCAACGGACAAACTTGAAATATTGGAAAGCTTTAATAACCATTTTACGATGGCTGGTCTAGCTTTTGATAATTCACCAGCTAATAAGTTAAGGACTCAGGTATGTGGTCTAGACACCGCATTCCTAACCTTGGCTGTCCCCCTCACAAGAAGCGGTCTTCTCTTTCTGCCCCTCCTCCTTGAAGCAGGTGGAGGACTTATTATTGGGGCTGGACACAAGGAAGTCTGCAGGCGCTGACCTCATTGAGCCATGCTAGTTAAAACTGGGTTCTAGGGACATGGATATGTTGTTCATCCACACTCATTGGCAGTATCCTTGCCGCTTTAAATCTTGCCGGAAGGTCTTCAAGCTTGCTCCTCCCACCCAACCGGGTGGTATAACTCTCGGCTCCGCCCCATGACGCCAGATCTTCCTTACGCTTGGAAGCTCAGGTTCCCTCCCTACGCCTCTGCGTTTGCGACTAGTTCCTATTTCTCCGTTTGCGGATTTAAAAATAAAATTTTGCAAAAGACTTCAGTCTTCTATCCCTGCGGCTGCGATGGACAACCGACTCCAGTTCGGGAGATGCCCATGCGGGCAGAAGATGTCTCGACGGATCCTCACTCCGCGTGTGTATACTGCTTAGGCCTTGAGCACCACCCGCAGGCTTGCGACCTGGCTCATCTTTCTCGGCCCTCGTCTCCCGAAGACCGTGCTGCCCGATTGCAACTGGGCCGTCGAGCGTTCCCTCGGTGAAGTCAAGGAGGCCGGTTGGGGTGTCGCGGCGGCGGGCTGCGGATCAACTCGGCGGATGAGTGGCCCTCGAAGAGGAGGCGGTGCGAGCCGTATCTTCCTCGACACGCGACATTATCCGCTCTCTGGGTTCTTCCTACGGCTTCTTTAAGGGCTTTGTCTGTCCCTCTCCACTAAAGGAAGGGCCTGCGTCTGCTGGACCTTATTCTCGGTCCAAAAAGAGGGACGAGGTAGATCCCTCCCGTCGACGCTCTTGGGAGCGGGAAAGGTCCCTCTCCCGGGCCGCCGACTGTCCGGCCTGGTCGACCGCTCGGCTTCGACCACTGGCCTCACGGTGTCCCCGTCAGGTCAGTTGACCGAGACTCCACCCGATAAAGTCGAGATTTTTCTCGACCCATAGACTGAGCTGTCGCCTTTAGCAACCGAATTCCCCTCCCAGTTCCCCAGGAGGAGTTGAGATCCCGTGGGCTCGCCTGTGCCTCGGTTCGAACCCTCGGCGGATGGACCATCGAGCGAAGGAGTGCCAGTTCGGCCGACACCTCCCGCACCGACCACCGAAATTCCGGGACTCTCGGTCGGTCTCGGACCTCTTCGCGGTCAGCCGATCCCGTCATAGGCGGTCTCGGTCTACGACACACGCGTGCATGGCGTCGCCATTCGTCTCAATCCTCCTCCTCAGATGAGGGAGGCTTCGTGCCTAAATTACACCGACGATACGAGGACCTTGTGATTGCAACAGCTCCTCTGGCCGGGAATAAAGCGGGCTCGTCGCCTTCCCGGCCATTAAATTAACTGTCACTGGGCGGCCGACACAACCCCTCGACTTGTCCGAGGGCCTGCACCCGGGCGGTTGTTCGGCCAAAACCAGCTTCCACCACGATTCCGGTGGAGACCTCCGCCCTCCAGCCAGCAAGTGGGGCTCCTGACCAAGGATTCTCGGTCGGCTAAGGGTTTACCCTCGGCTGTCAATTACCCTCCTCCCCGACCGACCTCGGCAGGTGAAGGTGGCTCAGGCCAGAGGCAGCTCTTCGAGGGACTCTTCCGAGTCCGAAGATGATTCCTCCTTCTTCTCCAAGCGACTGGACTTGGAGTCTTCAGGAGGTCAGTCAATGGACGATAACCGTCGTCCTTCCCTAGGACTCCCGGCTCATCTCGAGTCTACGGGATGGAGCTCGAACCCGTTCCAAGCAGACCAGGTATCCCCTCACGGAGATTCTGGACCCGGGGGATTCTCCGACGGAGGCTTTCCGGTGGCCGAGGCCATAGTGGGTCAGCACTGGAACTTTAGCAGCGCCCTGCTTCCTGCCCTGCGCCCTGGCCAGGATGGCCAGGAAGTATCAGCCCCTACCGGTTCCTTGTCCGGTTTTTGAACACCCTCTGCTGAGGGTTGGTTACCAACAAGCGTTTTCGGCGTACGCGCCAGAGGATGTGGACAAACCTCCTGACAGGAGTCCAAGAAGTGGACTGTAGCCGGGCGAAAAGTCTCGCTTCGTCCTCTCTCGGCCTTAGTCAGGCCAGTTCGGCCCGTCCTCATGGCACATTTTTTCTCATGCCTGTTGGGCTCCCTAAGATAGATCATCCCTCATCTTCCCGCCCGATCTGCAGACTCACGGTTAGCTGGAGTGCGGGACCAGGGCAGGGAGCAGTGGCCAAACAGCAGCTCCAGACTACTTTGGATATAGGGGACTCATGTGCCAGATCGGTGGCGGCCGCAGTGGCTATCGTCGGCGGAGCTTGGCTGAGGATATCCACCTTTGCCGGATACCCAGCACAAGTTGGTGGATGTTCCTTTTGGGGACTGACCTCTCTTGACCCTGGGGTGGAAGGTCACCTGCAGAGGATCGAGAGTCCAATGCCACCTTGGACTCGGTCTCTTCCGCTCAGAAGGACAAAGGCCGCAAACCACAGCCTAAGCCCTTTCGTCCTTCTGTGCCCCCGGCAGCCCGGCCCAGCAACGTCCAGGGCCAGCAGGCTCGACGCCGGCATCCCAAACCCAAGCCGCCGACTTCCTCTAACAGGAGGCAGGAGGAAGGGGCCAGGAGGTCCTCGGCCGGTCCATCCTCAAGCCTGCCCAGTGGACAGGCTGAGGGTGTCGCCCCCCATCCCGTCTGCCACCAAGGTCCCCCGTGAAGGCGGTCCAGCACTTCCGTTCCAGCCTGGTCCGCTGTTACCACGGACAGGTGGGTCTTGGAGGTGGTGGGAAGAGGCCTGCCTCTGGAATCGAGCAGGCACCACCCTTGGGCCGTCGCCCCTCGGGAGCCCATCCCCAGCCTCACTGGCGGCTGCGTCGAGGCCGACGCTCTCCTCCTCCAGAAGGGAGGTGGTAAGAGGTGGTGGACCCTCCTTCAGACCCAGGGTTTGTGTCCAGGTACTTCCTGGTTCCGAAACGGACGGGGGGCTGGCGCCCCATTCTCGACCTACACGACCTAAACAAGTTCCTAAGGTCTCGAACCTTCAGGATGGTCACTCTTGCTCAGATAATACCATCCTTGGAACGCGGCGTGTGGTTCTGCTCTCTGGACTTGCAGGACGCGTTTTTTCACGTCCCTATCCGTCCGTCTCACCAGAGATTCCTTCGCTTCCGAGCGGAAGGATCCCTCTTCGAGTTCAAGCCATGCCCTTCGGCTTGTCTCCAGCTCCCAGGGTCTTCACCAAATGCATGGCAGTGGTGACAGCATTCCTCTTGGCGCCAGGGGTCCGGTGTACCCTTACCTGGACGACTTGGCTGATAGCAGCTCCTCCAGGGAGGAGGCGGAGTGGTCCAGAGATCTGGCCCTCCGGTCTGCTCTCAACTGGGCCTCCTTATCAACGAGGCCAAGTCGGAACTCTCAGCCAAGCAGGTGATTCTATTCATCGGGCGCAGCTCGACTCTCTTCGAGCCAGAGCGCGGCTCCGCGGACAGGGCCGGGGTTCTTCTCCTTTCCCGATCATTTCTGGTTGAGCAATGCGCCCTGCCGGGACTTCCTCGCCTCCTGGGTCTCATGGCCGGCCTGCACCAGCGTGGTCCGTTGGGCCCGCTGGAACATGCGTCCCCTTCAGTGGGACTGGCCAGCCAGTGGTCACAACGCTGCGATCCCTTGGACCAGCTTGTCCTCGGTGACACCAGGGATGTGGAACGCTCCAGTGGTGGACCGCTCCAGATCATTTGCAGGAGGGCATCCGTCATCTCGCCCGAAGCCGACGGTCTCTCTATCGACCGATGCCTCTCTGATGGGTTGGGGTGCCCATCTGGGGAACACCGGGCTCATGGCCTCTGGTCCCCGGGGAGTCCCATGCCATATCAACCTGCTGGAGCTCGGGTCCGCCTGGCTCTCACCGCCTTTGCTCCGTTCCTCCGGGGTCAAGTGGTCCAGTCCAGACGGACAATACCACGACCATGTACTATCTGAACCGCCAGAGCGAGACCGCGCTCCATGCTTCTATGCAAGCTCTCCGCATTTGGTCACTCGTCGCGCAGCCTGGAGGCGGATCTCCTAGCCATTCACGTGGCAGGGCCTCCAACACCCTGGCCGATGCCCTGAGCCGGATAGGGGCTGCATCCCCAGTGGTCTCTCCTAGCGGAGGTAGTACAGCATCTGTTCTCCTTTGGGGCACACCTCAGGTGGACCTGTTTGCCTCCCAAGAGCTGAAGCTGAGTCTGTTCCATACCGCCCCCCTCAGCAGGGCTCGCTGCAGGGGATGCCTTCTCGAGGCAATGGACCCCGGGCCTCTTTTACGCCTTTCCCCATTTCCTTGATCCACAAGGTGCTTCTCAAAGCGAGGAGGGACAAAGGCGCAGGTGATTCTGATAGCCCCAGACTGGCCCTGCGCCAGTTCTGGTACCAAATCTCCTCAGTCTCAGCTCCAGGACTCGCGGCAGCTTCCAGCTCGCCGGACCTGCTCTCAGTCAATCAGGGAAGGTGTTCCATCCGGACCTTCAATCCCTGCACCTGACGGCCTGGTTCCTGGAGCTAGAGTTCCAGGCCTTGGGTCTTTCCGACGAGGTCCTCAATGTAGTGAGGCGTCCCGCATGAGTCGACCAGAAAATGCTATGCCTCAAATGGAAAAGGTTTTCCATTTGGTGTCAGAACAGGGCTTGACCCTTCCTCCTGTTCCTTGGCAAGCATCTTGGACTATTTATGGTCCTTTCTAGTCAAGGCTTAGGTCGGCGACCTAAAGATTTTTCCTGGCAGCCATCTCTGCTTACGGGCGCGGGCGGGAAGCAGTCGATGTAGCGCAGGAGAAGGTGGTCTGGCGCTTTTCAAAGGCCTTGATCACATTTCCCCTCCAGACGGGGAACCCCCACCTCCGTGGGATCTACTGCTGGTACTGGCAAGCTCATGGGCAAGCCATTCAACCTATGCACAGGTGTGCTCTCTCTCACCTGTCGTGGAAGACCGCCTTCTTGGTGGCTATCCGTCAGCCAGAAGGATGGGAGAGCTCAGGCGCTTTCCATCGGAGTCTCCATACCTGGTCTTCCACAGGACAAGGTTGTCCCTGCTACGAAATTCCTTCCGAAGGTGGTGCGGAGTTTCACCCTTAACCAGGTGTTGACTCTGCGGTGTTCTACCCAATCACACCTCGGAGGCCGAATATGGGCTCCATACTCTGGACCCTAGAAGGCGCTCGCTTATTATAAGGAGCGACGGCTGAAATTCGGGGAGAGGTTAGCCAGCTGTTTGTCACCTCGCTGAAGCCGCATCTGGCAGACCTGCAGCCAAGCGGACGATAAGCAGGTGGGTAACCTCCTGCATAGATCTCTGCTATAAGTTGGCAGGCATGGAGCCTCCCAGAGGATAAGAGCTCATTCTACCGCCATACTGCTGCTTGGTGGCTGCTTCCAGGGCGTCCCTATCCAGGAAATCTGCAGGGCTGCTACCTGAAGTCAGCAACACCTTCATTACCCACTACCACATCGACCTTGAGTCACGCGGGATGCTGGTTTTGGGGCCTCGGTTCTCAGTCTCTCTTTCCCAAGTAAGTATATGGGGTGTCGTCTTGCCTCCCTCCTCCCGGAGAACTGCTAGGAGTCTGCCAATGAGTGTGGATGAACAACATATCCATGTCCCTAGAAATACAGGTTACTCACCTGTAACAGGAGTTCTAGGAATGGTATATGTTGTTCATCCCCATTTCCGACCTCGAGCCCGGCCGCTAAACCTGAGCTTCCAGCGGGCCAGATCTGGCGTCATGGGGCGGAGCCGAGAGTTATACCACCCGGGTGGGTGGGAGGAGCAAGCTTGAAGACCTTCCGGCAAGATTTAAAGCGGCAAGGATACTGCCAATGAGTGTGGATGAACAACATATACCATTCCTAGAACTCCTGTTACAGGTGAGTAACCTGTATTTATTACGCATTGTCTCCTCCAATCACTCACCTTTTTAATATGTCCCTTGCCCAGGGAGTACTCCCTACCAATTGGAAAACTGCCAGTGTTCATTCCCCTGCTTAAGTCTGGTAACTCCAGCGATATTAACTACCGACCAATATCTCTTCTACCTATTTTGTCCAGATTGCTCGAAAAGTTGTCCATGCACAACTTTGGCAGCATTTAGAGTACTTCAACCTGCTCAGTCCGGTTCAGTCAGGCTTTAGACCCTGCCATAGTACAATATTGGCATTGGCTAAGGTCACAAATGATTGGCAAATTGCACTGGATGCAAAGAACTATAGTGTGCACTTTGTTTCTAGATCTGAGCAAAGATTTTGATACTGTGGACCACAATTTGCTTCTAGTTGTACTAAACAATATTGGGGTCGATCTGCCGGCTCAGAAATGGTTTACTAGTTATCTTACTGACAGATACCAGCAGGTCAAGGTGGATGGGGACTTTTACTAGCTAAAAACTCTGTTAAGGGGCGTTCTTCAAGGGTCTATATTCAGCCCATTACTCTCTTCTATTTACATCAGTAACAATACTGACAGAGTCAGCGAACATTCATCTGATTTGCTGATGACGCTGTTTTTGTACATAGATAGGCCTACTCTGGAAATTGCCTGTCTAGATCTACAACGTGATTTTAACTACTTACAGAAAAATCTACTGCAACTTAAGCTCCTTCTAAATGTGAAAAAAAAAAACAAGGCCATGCTTTTTACCCCTTCGGCCAGTACATCCAAACACAATGCCCTTGGATTTACTCCTCAAGTATCTACACTCCTGGGTGAGCCCTTGGAGTTTGTGGTGAAACTTAAGTACCTTGGTCTTTGGATAGATCACAAATTATCCTTCACTAACCACATCAATGAACTGTCAAAAAAATTAAACCAGCGACTAGGACTCTTTTTCTGGATCAAAAATTCGCTTACCCTGGAAGCAAAAACAAGGTTGGTTCAGACTACATTCTTGCCTCTGCTGGACTACGCAGATTTTCTGTATGGCCAAGGTCCCATTATTGCCCTGTCCAAGCTGGACACTCTTTATCATCGAGCCATTAGATCCATTACTGGTTTGCCGTATTCTACCCACCACTGCAAACTCTATACCAAGGTAGGCTGGAGCTCCCAAACTTTCAGACAGCAAGAAAATGCAGTTTTCTGGACTTACAGAGCTATCATTAATAAGCTCCCACACTATATATTGGGCTATCTGCCCTGCTGGAATCTACACATTGAGAAGCCTTGCCTATGTCTTACTCCTAATCCCGAAAGTCAGAACTCATTTTGGTGAAGCTGCAATAAGCCATGCCCTTCCAGCCTTGTGGAACAATATACAGAAAACTCTGAAGCTTGCAATCCCCATCAAGTTGAGCTTCTCCAAAGCCCTGTACCTATGCTCGTTTCAGGAGACCTGTAATTGTTTTCACTGATGGCACTGATCCTGTGACATCAATGATTTTCCCTAGGCTGTTCATCTCACTGTAACTTTAACCCCAATTAATCTCAAACATACTGCTTTCCTTACCCTAATCTCCCTGGCTACCCTTGCCCCTCGGCACCTTGCTGTTACTTTCCTTTTGCCTATATCTGCTGATGTGTACATACCTATACATATTGTACATATGTTCTTTTTTCTCTTGTACAATGGCTACGTAGCTATGATTGCTGATTGGAATGTTATTTTGATTTTAATGTTCTTTATCATTGTGTATAGATGTTCATTTACCCATGTATGTTCTCATTGTTTTTCTAATTACTGTGTATATTCTTGTTGTACTGAATCCGTGTTGTTGTTGTAACTGTCCAGGTCCATCTTGCAAATGAGTTTTTCTTAATGATATTTCCGGCTGGTAAAATAAAGATTGATTGATTGTTTTGTTTAGCGGGAGGCAGGGGATGGGAGGTTTAGGAACCGGACTTGAGAATCCCTGGTGCTGGCTTGGCTACAGTGGTGTAAAAATATATGGGATGAAGATTTTTTTTCCTTTTATATGTATATATAAAAAAAAAAAAAAAATCAGCTGTGTCGCACTGAGCTGTGGAGGACCACTGTGGAATGTTGGTGACCCAGGTTCATGCCTCAAGCCTGGGACGTCAACAGCAGAGGCTGGCACAAGGAAGGCTCTGTCCGTTGGGAACCTCCCCCAGTGAGGGGTTGGTCATTGGTGGAGGTGCTGATGACATAGAAACATAGATGTTGACGGCAGATAAGGACCGCTTGACCCACCTAGTCTACCCATTTTCCCTGCCTACTGTAACCGCAGACCCTACTTGATCTCCGGCTTTGCCTCTTCTTACCATTAAGGTTCCTTTATGCCTATCCCATGCATTCTTGAAACCAGTTACAATTTTTTGCCCCTACTAGCTCCATTGGGAGGCGGCTCCAGGCTTCCACCACTCTTTTTGTGAAGAAGTACTTCCTCACATCTCCCCAGAGTCTACCCCCCCCAGCTTCATAGCATGTCCCCTTGCTCTTCAGCATCTTTTTTTCTGAAAAATGCATCCCTCTTGAACTTTATTTATGCCCGTGAGGTGTTTGAAAGTCTCCATCATATCCCCCTTTCCCTCCTTTCTGCCAGGATGTACATATTGAGGTCCTTCAGTCTCTCATAGGGCTTGTGAAGCAGACCCTGTACCATTTTAGTTGCCCTCCTCTGAACTGCCTGTACCCTATGTCCTTCTGGAGATGTCTCTAGAACTATACGCAGTACTCTATATGAGGCCTCACTAGTGATCTATACAGCGGTAACACTATGTCGCTCTTTCTTCTGGTGATTACCCCCCTTCCTGTGCACCCTAGCATCCCACCAGCTCTCCCCACTGCCTTGTCACACTGTCTGGCCACCTTTAGGTCAGTAAGCTATGTTATATGTTTTGGCAGCAGAATTTTTTTTTGTAAAGTAGAAAACTGCTCTTTAATAGCTCATTGTCTCTGCTAGTGCTTAACTCCCCTTTAGTTTGGGCTTTTTTTCTTTCTTTTTTTTTTTTTTTCATCCCGAGGTTTCAGTTGCTGTGAGCTGAACACTGAGCAGAGCTGGCATTAGTGAGAAGTGATTGTGGTTTAGATTAAGTTTAGCATAGGGACGACTAGAGGGAGAATAAGAAAATCCTGTTTTTTTTTTTTTTTGCTTATTTCTTTTTCCCCTGACAAAATCAATTGTGTTTGATCTGCAAACTACATTATCTGGTCCATGGGTCAGCTTTTCCTAACCTATTTTGCAAGTATAGTTACGCAATTCAATTTCTTGCTATATTGCTACCAGGGAACAGAGCTACAAATGAATAGCAAATCAGTGTGTGTTTTCAAGTAAGTGCTTTTCCTGGCTGATGTTTGCTGTATTGCATGGCTACCACTGCAGTATCAGAATGCCTGCTAGCCAAGCTAAAGCATGGAATGGAAAGGGGAAGAAACTTCTTACATCTTCTAATGTATGTCTGTGCCACTGAGAGCCTTGGTTGAAGCGTGCCTCCCTATGTGTTTGTGTCAGACACATGACTGATTGGTGTATATGACACAGACACATACGGAGGCACACTTCAGCTAAGGCTGTCAGTTTAACGGCATTAGATGATGGAAGACTGTCTGCTTCATTGTGGATCCAGGTGGTAAGACCCAAAAATTCTGAATATACAGTAGTGTTGGGGCAGTGACAGGTCTGTTCACTGGGTCCATCTGCGTCATCGTGGTTTATATGCTGTCCAAATTCGATTATGGAAACTGTATGTATTATAATAATTAAATAGTTCCTATCAGTCATTTTATAAGTGTTTATATGGAGGATTTATGAAGGTCGTGCTCCAGACTCAAACTCACAACCATCTGGTCTGAAAGAGTTCCCAAGGCAAATGTACTAACAACTGAGTCACCATGACTGACAGTAGTAGTAGTGGGTGGTTACAGATAGTGATGGAGTGGAATGTTCGTGCCTGTGGTAATGGAACTCTGCTAGCATCTTCAGAGGCAGTAGTGTTTGTGGTGAAAGGAAGTGTCCAAGCATGTGCTGGGACAGTAGTGTATGTGCAACGGCAACTGCAGCTGATTCTGCTGGGACAGTAAATGCTTCCTTTTAATTATTATTATACATAGTTTCCATAATCAAATTTTGACAGCATGTATGCAGACAGCAGGACATGTGTGACATGCAGGCATTTTGATATTTCGCCTTATATGGTCTTTCATTTGAATCGGTCAGTAAACACTAGTCCCTGCGGTAACAGAACTCTGCCAGCATCTGCTGGGACAGTAGTGCCTTTGGTGAAGGAAGTGTCCCAGCATCTGCTGGGACAGTAACTGTGTACTAGGTAAAGTGTCCCAGCAGATGTGGATCTGCTGGGACAGTAGTGCCTACGATAAGGGAACTGTGCCAGCATGTGCTGGGACACTAGTGCCTTTGGTGAAGGGAAGTGTCCCAGCATCTGCTCAGACAGTAGTGTCTGTGCTACAAAAGTTACAACTGAATCTGCTGGGACAGTAGACACTTACTTTCTGATTTGTCCAGTAGGTGGTACTAATGGAGTGTTCTGTCTGTTTCTGTTTCTCTGCCCCCCTCGCCTGTCTCTCTCTCTGTTGTCACCAGTCATCCCCGACCTCCCCCCCCCCAATTTTTTTTCTGTCCTGAGATGTGCCGTGTTGCCCCCTGCCCTGCTGAGCATGGTTCACGCTGTGCTTTCTCCCCCACCCCCAGCTGAATCATGGTTCACATGATGACGGTTTGCCGCCTTTATCTGGTTCTCCTGGTACAGTTTGTTTGTACCGGGAGAAAGAAGGATTAATGGACTGAGTGCATGTAGAGCTGATTAGTAAGTGAAGCGCCAGCACACATGCTCACCTACTTGAGGCCACTGGGAGTAAAGCTGATCGTGTTGTCTGCTTCTTTTATAGTTTGTTTAAAAAAGAGAAAAGAGAGAAGCAAGGAGCAATGCTGTGCTATTTTGTCACATTGGACACATCAGACAGTTAAAGATGGTTTGGGGCTTACTTTGTGGCAGTGGGAGGAGGGATTTATGTTTAAAAGAAAACCTGGTGAAGTGCTGGCAAATTGCAGCGTGGCCATGCCAAGTGTGGACAACTTGGACATGGCGTGCGCAATGATTTATTTTACATTTCCTGCTGTCGTGTGTGCTGGGACTTGATCCCTGATGATGTGCTGGGATAACATCATGAGTCAGGCTCTCGGCTAACCAATCAGGTTTCTGGATTTATTCTTGCCATTGTATAATTAAAACTTTACCTTTAGATGATCAGTTCACTTTTGACTACTTGGCAGAATATCACTTTGGCTTACAACCTTTTTTCTGTTTCAGCAAAAATGTAAAGTTGATTCCAGCACTGAATCTGAATCAGATATTAACAGTGAGGTAATTGTGTTTATTTTCTAACTTTTGATATCTGATATTAACAATGAGGTAATTATTTTTATTTTCTAACTTTTGATCTGTAGTATTTATGAGATGTGCATATTTTTATCCCTTTTTGTCTTTGTTTTACAGTAGTGAAAGCCACTTTTCACTTTATTGAACTGTGATGATCTGTCCCTAGTGCAGGTGAAGCTACAAAGGTCACATGTGAAATCCAGCTTGCTGCATCATTTAGGCCAGTCTGATGGTAATGGTAAACCATGCCCAGTCTCACATTGGGTCACCCTTGGAGCAGGAGGGATGAAGTACAGTATTGGCAGAGAAGGACTGGGGGGGCCCATCTAGTCTTCTCCATTTTCCCTGCCTAATACTACATACTGAACCCTGTTTCGTTTCAGGGGGTCTCTCCTCCCTTACCTCTACATATTATACCCATGTGCCTATCCCACGCACATTTGAAGCTCCCGTTTTTTGGCCCCACCACCTCTTCTGGCATTCTGTTCCATGCATCCACCACCCTTTCTGTGAAGTATTGCCTCACATTCTTCTTAAATCCCACCCCCCACCAAGCTTCATAGCATGCCCCCATGTTTTGGTGCTCCCCCTCCTGTGATATAGACTCCCTTCCTGCACCTTTTGCACCCCCATGAGGTACTTATAGTCTTAATCATGTCCCCTCTTCTCCAAGGAGTGTAAACTAACATACTAATTGCCAGCAGATCAGGCCTTGCGGTCTATCAAGTCTGCTCGAACCTCAGATCCTTAGTTGGATACAGAGGCCCTTCCCCACCTTGTGTTCCAGAAACACCTATCATCCATCCCCAACCCCGGGCCAGGCCATCATCTGATACATCCGCTTTCTGTGCCTGTCCCACCCTCTCTTGAAGCCCTCCACTGTGGATCTCTGAACCAGCTCGCCAGGCAGTGCGTTCCAAGGATCCATCACCCTCTCAGTGAAAAACCTCCTCCTCTTTTTCCCCCCTCACCCTTCCACCTTCCAACTTCAAACCATGCCCTCTGGTGATACCTTCCTGCTTTAGTCTAAAGATCTCCTCCGTGTTTACCTATTTATTCCTTTGAGGTACTTGAAGACCTCAATCATGTCCCCCCTGTTTCTCCTCTCCTCCAATGAAAACAGGCAGAGCTCATTAAGTCTGTCCTCATATGTCAAATCCCCTAGTCCTCATATCATCTTAGTTGCCCTCCTCTGTACCCTCTTCAGGAGCTGTATGTCCCTCTTCAAGTGTGGTCTCCAGTACTGTACACAGTCATCAAGGTGTGGTCTAAGTAGTCCATTGCATAGCGGCAGAATCACTTCGTTTCTCCTAGAGGTGACACCACCCCCCCCCCCACAATGCATCCCAACATCCTGTTTGCTTTGCTAGCCACTCTCCTGCTCTGCTCAGAGTTATTCATACATGTATCCACCATGATCTCTAGATCTTTGTCCCCTGTTGAGGCCTCCAGTGCCTCCCCTCCCAGGTTGTACCTGTGTTTAGGGTTTCCCCGCCCAAGATGTAACACCTTGCACTTGGTGATATTGAAATGTAATATATATGTTTATATATATGTTATATGTTGAGCTCCCACAGCTTCTCCTCATATGGTTTCTCGTGCAATCCCGACACCATTTTTGATAGCCCTCCTCTGGATTACTTCCACCCTCTTAATGTCTGTGGAGGTGCAGCTTCCAGAACTGGACATAGTACTCCAGGTGGGGTCTCAATACTGAGTGACAGATTGGCAACACTGCCTCCCTTCTCCTGCTAGAAATCCCTCTTCCTATGTACCCCAGCATCCGGCTATCCTTTCCTGCTGCCTTGTCGCACTGCCCTGCCACCTTGAGATCACCACATAGGATTACCCTAAGGTCCCTCTCTTTCTTGGTAACTAAGTACCCCCCCATCTTATACACAGCTCTCAGGTTCCCCCTCCAGGTGTATGACTTTGCAGTTTTTGGCATTGAAACCCAGCTTACACACCCTAGATCATTCCTCTAGTTTTCCCAGCTCCCTTTGCATTCTCTCCACCCTCTCCCGGGTGTCAACCCTGTTGCAGATTTTTGTCATCCGAAAAGAGAGACACCTTCCCCTCCAGTTCTTCAGCAATGACAATTATGCAGACATAGAAGAGGACAGGACTCCGCACAGATCCCTGTGGTACTTCACTGAAGCTTATGTTCCTGCAGAAAAATCAGAAGTTAAATTAATAACTAAATAAATACATGCAGCAAAATGTGAAATGTCTAAGGTACTTCCTAAGGTAATCTGTCTGTGATTCTTAAACGTTCTTTGTGCTGGTGGCACCTTACTGACCACTACTCTCCATAGGATACTGACACTGTTGTGGCAAAGAGTGCCTGTTTATTTTTCGACACCATTTTCCCTCTTGCATCCACTTGTTCTCCACCTTCACAGTTCTAGCTGGGTTGCAGACACCAACCCTTGGCCGGGACGTTCTCCAAGTTGAACACACGGTTCATTCATGAATTGATCACTATGGGTGCCTTATTATTAAGTATGAAAAAAAGCAAAAACAGTACCCAGTTCCCCAAGGAGGATAGCGGAATAAGTACATAAAATACAAGCAGATTTAAGCAGATGACAGTAGAAATCTGATGTCACTCCTTCTCCATACATACACATAGTATGGGGTGTTCAAGTATAACATTTATAAAACGATATCAGGATGGTGCTGTTGGCAATTAAGCAGAGCTAGCCAGTTGAAACATAGAAACACATAATTTGTTGGCAAGAAAGGACCGCTTGGCCCACTCAGTCTACCCAGATGGTCTTTGCCTAGTCTGTCTTCACAGACCCTAACTGGTCTCCGGTGATCCTCCCTACTTATTTAGTAGTATTCCCCTATGTCTATACCGTGGAAGCTTAAAGCTGCCTACTGTTTTTTGCTTCCACTAGCAGTCTATTCCAGGCATCTACTCTTTCAATGAAGTAGTTCTTACATCCCTCTTAAACTCCCCACCCCCCAGCTTCATCGCATGCCTTCTAGTCCTAGTGCTTTTTCTCATATGAAAGGGACTCCTCTCCTGCACCCTGTTCACCCCCGTGAGGTTCTTGTAGGTCTTTCTTAGGTCCCATCTCACTCTCCTCCTTGAGGTGGGGGTCTCAGCAGCAAGCAGTACAGTGGCAACACCACTGCCCTCCTTCTGCTAGAGATACTGCTCTGTATGCATCCCTGCATCACACTGGCCCTATCCACTACTTTGTCACACTGCCCTTCCACCATGAGGTCTTCAGATGATATCCTCAAGGTCCCTTTCCTGATTACTGACTGTTAGTACCCCCCCAAAAATAAATCCTATACTGAGCTTCTGGGTTCCTGTGCCCTAGGTGCATGATTGTGCACTTTTTTGGCATTACACCCCAACTGCAGCAGGAGGAAATGGACAAAATTCAACCAGTGAACAAGGTTTCTTCCAAAGAATAAATCTCTTTATGCAACATGCATGGACTCAGAAGCCATTGAATAAATTGGTGTATCTACACAGCCGTTGAATAAATTTTGTTAATCTATATAGTAGACCGTCATTCATATTTATCTACATAGTAGACACATCATTGCTTGGTCTCACCCCCAAACAAGCTAGCACTACTTCCTTCTCTGTACAAGCTTCCCAATATCCGCTTCTTCATTTGCCAGTGCTTTCAGGTGCTCCCCACTCATGCACAAGTCCGCAACAGAAGCTGGCAAAATACATAAGTAAGCAATAATACCTGACAGGGTGGGTAGTATTGGGCAATACCGGACTGCCTTAGGGTGTAATGAGGCCCAATGCCACAGGTGGAGGGCCTTAAAGCCCCTTGAAGGTCCTGGAGGGTACTATTGCGCTTAGAAAATGGGCATGTGTGCACATTTTAATTGAATAATAGAATAAGAGGAAATCACTTTTAATCTTAAAAAAAAAAAAAAAGCACAACAGAAAACTTTTTGTATAATAGTCCCTAGGTTTGTGTGCTGTTCCATGTCCTCGCCCCCCCCCGAGGTCACAGTCATTTTCTTTTACTAATTGATCCACTGCTATTCCTCAACTTGCAAACTGTCTTGTGTTGTATAGTGTTCTCTCAGCACTGTCTTGTCATCCTTGTTTGTGGTGAACAAAGCAGTTAAGTTCTTTGCCCTTCTTGAAATATATACATATATTTTTGTGTGGCATTTGGAAGATGCTGCTGACAGGAGTGTGACCTTATGCGACCCACCAGGTTAATCCAGGAACTGGAAACTCTTACGATGGCAGGCGGCAGCACTGTAAATTAATTATTTTTCTTGTTTAGATGACCAGGGCTTATTTTATTTGCCGGGATGATTAACAGTGTGAGGAGGCAGCTATGTTTGTCAGTTCCTTGTTTGCAGCTTTGGTGTGTAGCTTTGGTGTGTTTGCCGGTCGATCGTTATTACCATCTGGGGACTCCAACACCAGGCCAGTGATGAAGTCTCCGACCTCCCACAGGAATTCCCTCTCTCCACCCGGTGGGCAGTAAATGAGAAGCCCCCCAACCCCGCATGGCAACAGTCTCAAAAGATCCAGTAGAACCCAACCAATAGCACCGTGAGGCCCACGCTGGTTTTAAAACAAATGGCCACTCCCCCACCTCTGTGGTCCTTCCTCTGGGTGTGTATCACAGAGTACCTGGCCAGCACCACTGCCTCCAATATGGGAGCAACATTTTCGTCCAGCCAGGTCTCTGTGATGCAAGCCAGGTCCATAGACGAAACCAAGTCTGCTATTACGGCAGTCTTTTCCTCATCAACCTGGCATTGCACAACACAGCCCAAGTAGGATGAGGGAAGACTGCTGGATTAGCCTCCTGCCCACTATCAACAGTGGAGCCCTCGAGTATGGGAATTGGATAAGGTGGACCCCTCTCCAATTCCCATTTCACCCCAGCGCACCTCTTGAGCCTCACCCACCCATATCTGTGACTCCCCGGCAGCCACTCGTGCAGCCCCCTGCCTCAGTTAGATTAGCTAGGACATTCTTCAAAGCAAAGAAAGTCTTCAAAAGTACGACCTACACTAGTCCTGCAGTGGCTGTTTGCTGAAGGGGTATATTTAGGAGGAAAAAGAGTAGGCTGAGCAGCAGTGTTGCAGCAGGTCTGTGGGACCCCAGGGGCTTGCCTGAGAGGGGAGATCCAGGAGAGACTGGACTCTGGAGGAAGTGTGTGCTAGTGAGGGTCTGTCCACAATGACATCCCACATTTGTATGAGCATTTGTGGCCCCATCACTCCTCAGTTCTTTTCCCACTGTTGATCATCCTCAAAGGACCTGCTGAAGGGAATGCTATCAACCTAGCCATTGTTGTTTAGTCTTTTAATTTACTAAAGTGTTATTTTGTCATTGTTGCATGCCACCAAATTGAAAGAAGCTTTATTTTGGTATTGTAAGTGTGGAGATAAAATTTACAAAGAAGACACACATGCGGTGAACTGTTTAGGCCTGTCTCACAACATGAGGACTTCAACCAGGCTACAAGGTAATGCCACAAGAAACTCTAGAAAAATGTATTTTCTCCTTCTCAAAACTTTGAAAGCCATGAAGAAGGAACAGAGCCCAAAGTCTGTGTCTCCCTTACTGTTGGCTGAGAAGCGGCTACTGAAGTTGAGAATTGCCTGCCTTACACATGTATACTGCCTCTGGTAATGCCACCTTCTGTCCACTATGAATGCTGAACAAACTAATTAGTTCAGTATTCTTGCTTTTTTCCCTGCCTCCCTCAACCACTTCTGATTCCCTTCTTAGTCTGACTCACTCACATGCTCACCATTTATGATGAAGGCGGTTGGCAAATCCGCCGTAAAACTTCCATCCAATCATTTCAGCTTCCTCCAAAAGTTTTGTAGTTGTGATAACCTGGTATCATCCAACTCCTGAAGAAACTTAGACGTCTTTCGCACTACAAACCTCTTTAATGTATCTGTTTATAATTGCCCTGTTTGCCCTAGAATTAGCCCACGCCGGGACAGACAGTATTCAACAGTTTTGCTGTCAGCCATACTCTTCCCTAGTTTTATATCATTTAAAAATTGTTGGTGGAAACCACGAGGCATTATCCCATTTCACTGTTCTAGAGCAGGTTGTTACAGCATGCCTGTTGCAAATGTCATAAATATATCCATACAAAATGTCCCCATGCATCTCCAAGAATCAAATTCAGTCATTCCCAATTAATGCCTTAGGGTCCAACATAAAATTTAATATTGCTAAAGTTTTCATAATAAAGATATTTACAAATTGGCAGACCCAGAACCTTTCGTTTCTACCCTGTTCCACAACTGGATCAGTCTGGTGGCTGCAGTAGATTAGTGGGTGGGGCTACAAAAAGCATGCCAAATCTAAATCCCAAAGCAACTCAGGAGCAGCAATCTCACATCACTCATCAGGCATGCACTGTCAGATTACAAGGGGTTGTGAAGGCTAGTTGGGTCTCTGTGCTCCCAAAAAAAATCATTGCTGGATCCAGAGTTTCATCCCTGTCCTCCTTGGGCCAGTAGGACTGGGACCTTCAGTTGTGCCTCCCTCCATGACTGAACCAATCCGATGGCTGCAATAGTTTGGTAGACTGGGCTCACCCATCCCCATAAGGTCACTCACTTTAGCGGGGCCTTCCCACTGTGGGTCATGGTAAAAGATGAGCAGGAGTTAGGGTCATCATCGTAGGGCGGAAGTTGGCAGGAGACAATGCTCCGCAGTGTGTTGCTTATGTATTGCTGTTGTGTCAAGCCTCCTCTGAAAACACTTTCAGCCATTACTGTAAGTACTCTAAGGAGCTAGGTCCAGTGACTGATCTGCATTGCAGGTGTATTAGTGTAACTCCAATGGCACCTGTTGTGTCGCTGTGCGTACTCTGTACTGTTTGTGCATAAGGTACCATTGTTTGTTGGATCTGTGTCATGTTTGGTTGGCTGCAGACTTTTCTGATGCTTGTCTCAGTTGTAGCTCAGTTGTATTTTATATTCATACCTTTGAAATCTGTTACTGTATCTGCTGTTAACTCTGCTATACCCTGTGCGTGCTGTTGAGATTACCTACATACTTTTCTTTTTGTGTGTGTGCATCGTATCTGAGTGATCTGGATATTTGATTTTCCATAAAGTTTTTACCTGGCTACTGCCTGCATCATAGCTACTGTATTCCCCATCTAGGTAGTACAAATCTTTTTGGGGTTGATATTTTGTTTGTTTTATTTCTCTAACTTTTGTCTGCATCCTCCTTATACCTGTACTGCTTGGATTTTGGCTCCTTGTATGTGTATATGTGTGTGTGTGTGTGTGTATATTTTATTTATTTATTTATTTCTGTGTAGTCAGCTCCTTTCTTGGTTCTCTTGTCCATTGTAGCTGTTCCTTTTTTTTCTTCACTAGCTCCAACCATGTTGCTAATCTTATTCTTTCTTCTGTCTTTGGCCTCTGGCTCACACAGCTCTATCCCTTTACACATCCCTATGTCTCCTGAACCTGTATCTTCTTTCTCCTTTTTTCATGTGGGCTTGTTCAGCCATTATTACCTCTGCTATTATCTCGCCTGTTGTTACCCCCTACCCCCAATAATTTCTTCTCAATCACCTGGGCCACACCAGGAAACTGACTGGATGCTGGCTTACACAACTTAAAAGGCTGCTTATCTTTCTTATATTGTGTAGTGAAGACATGAAGCAGAACTTGAGCCCTTAAACAGATTTGGTCTCTGTCCGCCCTACTCCCTTACTTAAGGCTCTCCACTAATATTCACAGCCTTCTTCCTAAAATTGACGTTATTAGGGTACAGGCAGCCCAGACCGTCCTGGAAATATTATTTTCTGAAACCTTTTTTTACTTTTCACCCTTCTTGCAGTCATTATTTTAATGCGCAAGTCACAGTGTGGAGAACTCTCGGCTACCACTCCAAAGCATGAACCAATGCCAAAATATAGTGTGAATAAATACTTTAAGTAAAAAATTGTAAGAGTAGCACTCTTACATTTTTTTTACTTAATAAAGTATTTATTCACGCTATATTTTGGTGTCCGTTCATGCTTTGGCGTGGTAGCTGAGAGTTCTCGCTGTGACGTGCGGCTTAATACTTGTATTTCGTCTCCTCCATTTGTTCGCCCTGTAGTCGTGTTGTTTTGCTTTTGGTTAGTCAGTATTTTAAACAGATTTTGGTCACACTTTTTAAGTGTTAGTTTCGATGTAACTGTGGGGCAGATAATCCTTAATTACATGCAACAGTGGTAATTAACACTAATTATGTTTGTTGCATGTAACTACATTGCAGTTGCAGTGCAGTTAAGTAAACTTAAAAACAGTTACCCAGATTTCCTCCTAACCATTTAATATAATTCATTGGGAATTGGTGTATGCGAAAACCTTGTGATAATTCTATTTTGTGAAACTGGGGAGCATAAACCACATGGCCTTTGACCTCATGGCTTATTCTGCCTCCATTTTCACTTGAAGATACCAGTTGATGGCTCTTTATGAAGTAGAGTGCACTCATCTTAATTGTTAAGTCTCTGAAATGTTGCATTATAGAATTTCTCATGTTACCCTGGCCTCCGACTGTCTTGTGTATGCCTACATACAGTTGTACTACATGAGTGCATTGACTGCCAATCAACCTATGGATTGACTACAAGGTTTACACTTTTAGGTACTTGGATATATTAGGGTAGATGTGCAACAAAGGTGCTTCTAGTCTACCTCCCCCACCTTACAGTGGTGACCCAAATGGATTCTCAAGGGTCCATATACTAGTACAACATTTTTTTTTTGGGGGGGTCCTGGCTCCAATTCCCAGTGGTGCTCGTCCTGCCCCTCACGCCCTACCCACCATACCCAGGCTTACCCCCCTGGGCAGGGCCGTTGAGTGGGCATTCCCCACCCCATCTATGGACACCATCAGCTTTGCCCTGGCTTACCCCCTCAAGGTGGGGCCAAGGGAGTGGGCCCCCCCCACAGCGGGCACTGGTGGCGGTGGGAACAGCGACGGAGAAGGGCATCATATCAGGAGTAATGGAGTTTTTCTGATGCTATGATCCCCTGAGAGGCGGGGTATGCAGTGATGCAAGCGTCTTTCTCCCCCTCCCATGCAACTAGGTGCCGGCCTTTCCCCACGATTTCCCTGTCCTCCGCCAGAGGTCACCAACAGGCTGGATATCCCCGCCCCCCAAAAGAGAAGAATGGACTATCCTTCTCCACCCAGCCAGCCCTCTGACTCCCAGGTCAGTTTCTGAACCTGGGACATCAGCATCACAAGCGGTCACCTTGCCACTGAGCCAGCGGGCCGGCCATGTAAAAAATTTTTTGAAAACATCAGTATGTGCTGCATTGCATCTGTGATGTACTAGGGCAGTCTGTTCCAGTATTTGATCACCCTTTGTGTAAAATAGGCACTTTATCTATTTGTTTTGTAGGTTTTACCTCAGGGTTGTTTACCGTGCTAGCTATTTGTTGTTGTTCTATATTCAAAGCCCATTTCAGTCAGCAAATCATCATTTTTATATACTGTATGTTATACAGTAAGATGAAGTCCTGCCTTATCCGTCTTCTTTTAACATTATGCAGCCCCAGGCATTTCAGCCTGTTTTTATTGTCCAAATCATCCAGACCACAGATCATTTTGGTAAGCCTCCTTTGAACCCTCTCAGTAAGTAGAATGTCACCTTTTTGGTACAGTGTCCAGAACTGTGAACCGCAGTCCAGGTGTGGTCTAGCCGTGCCTTGTAAAGAGGCAGAATAACATCTCTGTGTCTGCTAATAAAGTTTTTCTTTATACAGCCAAGGATTTTGGATGCATTTGCCATGGACTTAGTGTTACTGGTTCTAAAGGCTGGATTCAGTTATATTTAATTTTATTAAAGCAGCAGTGCAATGAAAATGGGCTAAAATTTGACCCCACCTTTTTTCCTTCCTAATCAATGCTAGACTTATTTCAGTTTATTTTGGTGGTGACATTTTACGTTTCCTTTATCATTTAAGAATTTTATGAACATTTTAAAGTAATTGTTTCTCAAGAAAAAAGATGGCCACCTCATTTTTGCATTGAAATGATGTTGAGGACCTGGGGACAGTACAGATCCAGACAAAAATGCAAATGCACCATGCAGAGCATAGGAAGCATCCGATTCCAGAAAACCCAGATCAACAGTTTTGCCAATATTTTTCATAACCATAGCAGAAAATTAGCTTTTTGGAAAAACGTTTGTCGTTGCACTGCTGCTTTAAGACCCTGAGGTCTCTCTTCTCAGTAATCTCCTTTAGTTCTGTACCACCTAGGAAATACATACTACCAATATTAGTGCCTAAGCATTAACAGGCAGAAAGTATACGCCAGAGGTGCTCGTAGCTGTAGAAGCACCTAATTAATCCCACTGTGGGATCATCCTGTCAGGCCTCCCTGTCTTGACAACGTCCTCTGCACAGTCTATCCTCTTCCCCTAACTCCTACCCCACTCCCCATCCCTACTGCCACCCTTTCCAGGTATTATCTAGGTATTGCCAGGGCTGTACCCCTAAAGTAACCCTTGGGGACCTTGTAACCTATTATAGGTAACATTATTATGTAACCTATGTGTACTCTGTTTAATGTTCTGCACCTGTACTGTTCTCACTGTTGTAACCACACTATGTAACTCTGTCTACCCCACTGTGACAAGGTGCCTTTGTAAATGAGTCCATGACTCAAAGGTTGTAAATCTGACTCTTCTAATAAATAAATACCCTGCCCACATAGCTCCACGCTCGCAGACAGGTGCGACCATGCAAGTATGCACTAACGCTGGCCATTAATGCCGGCTACCTGTCCATGACCCCACCCCCCTGGTGCGCAGGAATGCGCATAGCAGACGGGAGTGGAGTATTGGACCCAGGCGGGCAGCTAATAGGATGCCAGTCCTGGGTCCCAGAGTAGATCCCCTGTGCGGGTATGGAAGTGGGCATAGCACACACAGGCACCTGGGCAACACGCAGTCAGACCCCATTGTCCACTGGCCCCCCCCCCACCTGATGCCCACTCCCATGGCACCTCAGCCTGCTCGGCGCACAGCAGTCATCCTCCTCCCACACCTGAGCACCCGCCCGGTCTTTGCATCAGTGTGCAAACTCCCCCTCCTCAACAGAACCCCCACACCTGTCCCAGTGCCAGCCCACCCACCCCTAGGGCACAACTGTGCCCTGTCCATGTAAATGCAGACACTCCCCTGGACATAGCTATACTCCATCACCATACAAGAAGACCGATGATGGGGCATGGATGTGTCTTGGGGGGGGGGGGCCCCCGGACACATCCAGGCCCCATCATCTTACAAGCAGACTGCCCCCAGGACAATCTGTACCCCATCACCATATGTCTGCATGCACATAAGCACACATCTCTGCCACCGCTCAGTCTCGGCACTAATGTGCAAGCCCCTTCATCCATCTCCCCCACCAGTATAGGCCCCCAGCAGAGCTTAGGCCCATTCTGTGATGGGTGATGACCCCCCCCAACCATAGCTCTGTCGGCGGCCCCTTACTGTGATGCACAGCAGTTCCCTCCATCCCCGATCTCTGCCCCCGGCATTGGTGGTTAGTCCCCCTCCACTGTGCTTGCACTGACAACACCACTTCCCATCCCATGTACCTGCATGTCAGTGCTGCCACGTGAGATGGCCAGTGGTACATCCCTCTGCACACCTTCTCAGCCGCCGGCCATCCAAGTGATGCTGGGAGCGTGCCACTCAGCGTGCTGCCAGCATCACTTGGATGGCCAGCGGCTAAGGAGGTTTGTGGAGGGATATACCACTAGCCGTCCCTTGCAGTGGCACAGACTTGCAGGTACGGGGGATGGGGTGTTGTCAGTGCCACCAGGGTGGGAGGGGCCACTAACCACCAATGCTAGGGGCAGAGAGCGGGGGTCGGGGAGGGACTGCTGGACATCATGATAAAGAGGCCGCCAGGACAGGGCTGTGGTTGAGGAGGGAGGTCATCACTGAATAGCAGATCGGGGCTCTGGGGGGTCTGGGGCTTATTGATGCCGAGACCGGCAGGGGAGCAAATGTGATGGGGGCTTAACGCATTAGTGCCGGACTAGGAAGTGAGGGTATGTGCTGGGTAAGGAGAAGATATATGTGATGGGGCATAGTTGTGTCCGAAATAGTGTCTGCATTTACAGGGACTGGGCACAGATGTGTCCAGGTGTGGGTGGGCTGGCATTTGGAACAGGTGCGGAGGTTCTTTTGGGGAGGGGGTTGAACCTATCTGCCTGGACCGAGCAGGGTTTTCTTGTACTGCACGACATGAACAACAGTTGCGGCATGGTCTTCCCTGTGGTATCTAGTGCCCTCCTACGCCCCCCCTCTGTGTGTAGTACTACACACCTTTGTGCATGGCGCATAGTGTGGGCACGCCCCCCGTCCCCTCCTCAAGAGGCTGCCCTGGTGTGTAACTGCCTGCACAGCTGGGGGTGGTCGCACCTGACCAGCACACCTATGGTGAATGCAACCGGGGATCCGTTGGACCCCCACTGTGCAGCATTCCCACATATCTGTGCCTATGCGCCCGGTTTGCCCGGTGCATTGGCATAGTGCCCATTATTTCACTTGTGAAGCAGCACACATTTTTCCGGGTTGAACTACATCTCCCACATGTGTCTCCATTTATATAAGGTGTCAAGGTCTGTCTGAATTTTGCTAGTGTTCTCATTCTGTGCTCCCCCACCTATTATGGTGTCATCTGCAGACTTATTAATGAATCCTTGTTGTCCACTATGAAGATCACGAGCATAGATATTAAACAATGTCAGGCCCAGAACTGAACCTTTTGGACTCTTGTCTTTCTAATATTACTTGATGTTACACCCTTCACCCCAACTGTTCTTTGTCTGTAAGACAGTATGTAATCCAATTTACCACTCTTCAGTCGATGTTTAGTCAGTTTAACTTCTGCAGTAATTTACCATGGGCACTTTATCAAATGGCAAGGCAACTTTTATTTCTTGGGTGCCAAATCCTGGAGGCTCTGGGTGCCGTGCAAATACAATCATTAAGAATAGGGCAGTGCATGCATAAACAGAATTAAAAGCAGGGTAAAGAACAGCAGTCTAAATTCAGAATATATAAGCATTAACTTATGGAGTAAATACTGATGCCCTTAGGGTTCGATGTCTGAAAATGCTAATGCAAATAAGTGGGTCTTGAGGCGAGTCTTAAAGATCTCAACTGAAGGGGCCATCCTTACAGTTGGTGTTAGCGAATTCCACAGGACGGGGCCAGTGATGCTGAAAGCCCTGTTGCCAGCAGTTTTTAACCTCGTCCTGGGAACCGCGAGGAGGACCATAGAGACAGGACATTGGTGGCAGGTCTTAGGTCAGACAGGTAGCCAGGACCAAGTCCATGTAGGGCCTTAAAGGTGAGCAAGCCCACATTAAAAAGGACCCTCCACCTGCCCGACAGCCAGTGCAGTTCGTGCAACACCGGGGTAACATGACTGAACTTAGAAAGTCCTGTCAGTAGCCTGGTAGCAGCATTCTGCAGCAGCTGCTGTTGGTGGAGGGTGCCTCCACAGACCCCGAAGTTGAGCGCATTACAGTAGTCCAGCCTGAACATCACAAAAGCATGCACCAAGGTGAGGAGTCCCTAGGTGGAACTAGGGGCTTGATCCTAGCGATATTCCTCATAGTAAAAGCAGCTTTGGATGGCAGATGAGACCTGAGGTTCAAATGTCATTCCATCATCAGACGCCTAGATTGCGCACCCTAGAGGAAGCCTTCAATGGTGCAGGCCCCAGAAATAAACCTGCTGCCGCGCCAGAGGCAATCCTATCACACCTCAAGTTCGACTCCACCACCAGTACCTCTGTTTTATCAGGGTTCAGTCACAACCAGCTGAAGGACATCAAGTCATTGATCTCAGCGAGACAGCTATTGAGCACATCCATGGTGTCTGGTGTCCTGGGGGGGGCAAAGGAAAGATGCAACGGGTATCATCTGCATAGCAGTGAAAACTCATGTTGTATTTCCTGATGAGCTCACCCGGGGCAGCATGTACACAGCGAACAATATCGGTGACAGGTCCGAATCCTGAGGTACTCTGCAAGACAGGAGGCTTGGGGAGGAGGAGAAATTCCCCATCCCCACCCGCTGCCTCCTATTCATGGGATAGAACTCAAACCAGCAGATGACAGTGCCGGCAAGTCCACAGTACTCTGAGATGGTTGAGTAACACAGCATGGTCCACTGTGTCAAATGATGAGAAGAGATTGAGGAGAATGAGAATTTATCTGTCACCCTGAGGAGGTCATTATGCACCTGAACTAATGCCATTTCAATGCTGTGCCTCTCACGAAAGCCAGACTGGAGTGGCTCGTAAATGTCAAAGGCCTCAAGGTGCTCCTCAAGCTGTTGCGCTACAATCTTCTCTACAACCTTACCTAGGAAAGGAAGGTTAGAGATGGGTCAGTAATTCGCCAAGGTGTCGGGGGTCTAATGATTGTTTTTTTCAGAAGGTGTCACACCAGTGCCTCTTTCAAGGAATCTGGGAAGACCCCCTCTGACAAAGAGCACCGGACAATCAAGGTGAACACTGGAAAAATGGAATCGACATATCTCATCAAGAAACACGTCGGCACCAGATCTAGTCCACAGTATGTGTGCTTCAGCCTGGAAGCGACCTCAATGACCTCAGCTGCCTCCACCGGTTTAAACTCGCCCCAACTAAACAGAGTGCTTCTGCAGTGCCCATGGTGACCACTGTAGGCCATACTCCAGCTCACTGGAGGAATTCCGTGCTGGATGGAGGACACACTGTCAGAGAAGAACCGAGCAAACTCTTCACATAAGGATTCGGAAAAGGCTTTTTTTGGCTGTAGACAGACTGGATGTAACAGCCTATCCACAGTCTGAAATAGCACAGCCGGTTGGTTCCTCCCTGTGGCAGTCCCCCTGGACAGGAACTCTGCCTTCTTATGGTTGCTTGCCCCCTGGTATTCACTGTAGTGAGCACACAGGGCCAGTTTATCTTCCTTTAGCCTGATCTTCCGCCAGCAGCGCTCCAACTTCCGACCCTCAATCTTCATCACCTTGAGCTCCCCATCAAACCAAGGGGACTTCAGGTGAAAAGATTTGGGTCATACATGGACCGGTGCAAGGGCATTGAGCGCGTCAAACATCGTCTTGTTATATGCGGCGACCATGTCACTTGTGCCCTTTACATATGCAGTGCCTACACTGGATAGATCAGCTACTGCCAGGAAACCCTCTGGGGACAGTCCCCTCAAAGGGCAATAGCTGACCATCTCCACAGGGGGAGGGCTCTTGAAGGGGGCCCCAAATGAGAATTCAACCATGCAATGATCAGACCAACTGACCTGATCAGTCTTGAAGTTACAAACTTCAAGCCCCAGTGAGAACACCAGGCCCAACATGTGGCTGCCCTGATGGGTCATGGAAGTAATTGCTTGTGACAGGCCCAGAGATGCCTTGCTGAAATCCAAGTAAATAACATCATATGGTGTGTTTTGATCTAACAAATCGCCAAAGGATTTGTAAAAGGCATTGAGATTTGTCACACACAAGCGTCTTCTAGTAAACCCATCCTTGACCCTTCTCAGGACCTATCTTTGTAAACAGTTTCAATAACATAATCCTTTAGGATTCTTGTCGTAATTTTATCCAGAATAAAGGTCAAGCAGATGGGCCTATAGTTTTAAATCTGCTGTATGTTTCCTTTCTCATGTATTGGGGTTACTTATTGCTTCCCTCCAGTCAACAGGCGTTAATTCAGAAGAGAATGATGATCTAAAGATGTCAGTCATTGACTCAGACAAAGCTTTGTCCAAGTATTATAGTACTGTTGGGTGGATACCATCTGCACCAGGTGCTTTATTGGGGTCAGTTTTACTTAATTCGGTACCTATTTTATCGGGGATTAAAAAAAGCAGATCAGTATCTTTGATCATCTATGAGGTTAATTCAAAACTGTCTCCAAGTTCATCAGCACTGTTAAAGGCAGACGCAAAATAATTATTCTGTCAGCTTTCTCTGCTGGTTGTTCAGTTGTGTCCCCATTTATTTCTAGGGGTCCTGTTTGGTTTCCTCTCCCTTTTAGGGAATTAATATAACCATGGAAAATCTTCAGGTTAGTTGTATTAGTAGCCATGTGTCGTTTGTATTTCCATTTACTCTCTTTAATAGCAATTCTGCATTTTTTTTTTAAGATTAGTCCAGTATGTGGCATACTTAATTGTAGTGGGGTCACTTTTCTATTTAACATACAATCTCTTTTGCTTATTTATTTTTAGTTTTTTGGTCATCCATTTAGGTCTAATTTTATTTATAGTGTTTTTTTTTGTTTTGTTAGGAACCCAAGTATTTTACAGTGCTAGCAGTTTTTCCTTAAAGCAAACCTGTTTTTCAGTTACAGTTTTCTTATCTAATAACTCTCCAATGCTAGTCCTTAAATTCTGTAGTCATAACCTCAAGGTTGCCCCACCCATCATCAAGCTATTCAAAAATGTCTGAGGGACTTAAGTGTGTGGTTTAATGTTACATGCATCATATGCTGGTCACTGCTTCCTAGTGGTTCAGTTACAGTATAGGCCATATTACAGTGTTTAATATTCATTAACACAAAATTTAGTAGAGTTCCTCCCTGGGTTGGTTCAGACACCAGTTAGTCTAGATCACATTCATTTCTAAAATCAATTGGGTCCCATCCTAGAATATTTGTTGCAGTTCTTTTTGTCTAGTCAATTGTATTAATGTTAAAATCTACCACAATAATGATGTCCTTATTGGTTCTACATCTGTTATGCAGCATATCTAATAAAGCGGTGTTATGTTAAGAATCGCTAGCTGATGGCCTGTAACAAGTGCCAAAAATAATTTGTCTGGGCTTAAGATCAGTTTCTTTTTCTTTTCTATATGCACATTCTCTGCCACAGCGGAGCTGGCAGGCAGCTCCAGCCCTTCTATGAGGGCTTTGTTCTCCAGTTCCGGCTGCTCCAACTCTGCTCAGCCCCCAATGTTCCCCCATGGATTACCCATTGCGGAGGGGCTGGAGAGAGAAGTACATGCTTTCTCTCCCCCTCCAAGAGCACAATCCAGAAATTGGGGGAGGCTGGTATGGGGCATGTCTGGGCCATCATGCAGCCTGCCAGCTCCATTTTCATGGTTTCTTCCCGGGACCCATGAATGTGCAATGGGCAGAGTGGCTGGACTCCACTTCCGTAGAGGCAGCCTTACACCCTGGACGTGGGTCCCTCCCTGTTGTGGCGGCGTGCATGTGCTGACACCCAGCCGCCGCTGAGTATCAGTTAGCAGTGCCCTGCACTGTTCTCCCCCCCCCCCAAGGAAGGAGAGCTGTCTATGGACATGCAGTCATTCCTCACCCCTGCCGACCCCCAAGTGACCCGAGTCCATTCCTGAACCTGGGTTGCCAGTGTGGCATGAAGTCTACCTTCAGCACCTCCAGGCTGGCCTCGGGCCTAAAATCAGTTTCTACCCAAATAACTTTCAACAGATATATTTACCTCAGTATGAGGGGTATTTAGTAGTTTACTATTTTTAAAGTACCACTAACATAGACACCCCCCCCCATTATTTTCTTTCCAATTTAGATGATACATTTCATATCCTTCTATGTCATGTCCTCACTTAGAAGTATCTTTCCACCATGTTTTCGTTTCCATGACAGATATCATATCATACATATGCCCACTTAGTTTTGCCACCAGTAGATCCATATTGTTTTTTAAGGTCCTAGTATTTAGTATTAAGATGTTCAACGTTTTCTTAGTATTCTTAGCTATGTATTTAGTGCCATCACTGCTTAACATTTACATAACCTTTTGTTTAGTTTAAATCTTTAAAACTCTGAATGGCCTGTGAATCAACTGTGTCTGCAGTATTCTATCCTTTACTTGCCAAGCAGTGACTCATGCCATGGGCCAGAGGCTGTTGCATGTTCTGCCAGTGAAGTTAACATTCACTGGACAGATTTCATTCATGGTTGTCACTCTGGCCCTTTCAAACACATTGCTAACTGACAATTTACTAAGCTCCTTCATTTGCCAACTGTAAAATTAAACTGTTTGCACCATTTATTTGCAGAAGCCTCCCCCAGCTAACTTGATATTGAATTGTATTTCTGATACTGTTATTCATTGACGAATCAAGTTCATTGTTAATTTATACATATGGCTGATTGTTTGTCTTTATGTTTTTTTAAATGCTCGATATCCTGGAAAGGGGTGCTGTGTATTTAAAAAAAAAAAAAATTCCATCCTGTATGATCCTGTTGGTAACCAACACAGATCCATATCTTTATGTAAAGTGTGTTTGGAATGTTTTGCATATTAAAGAAATAATATATATATATATATCTTTTTTGTCAGATGGTTTCAACAAACACACATCTGGAAGAATACTTGAAGCAAATCACTGACTTCAAACAAGTGAGTTTGTAGGTACTTATGTGATGAACTGCCTGTGATACCATATTTAACATTTCAGTCAATACATTTTCATTTCAACCCATATTGTTGAATACATTGAAGACAGAAGGAAAAACACTAACAACCATAAAGGCTTCAGCAAAAAACATTCAACACAAGTACATATAGGAAACATAACATGAAATAACACAGGAAAAAACATAAGTACAAAACTAAAAATAAGACTTAAAGCACAAAGTGTAGAAGGTGATTAGATAATATAATAGGGCATTGTTATCTTGTAAAGGCTTTTGCAGCCCATGATATAAAGCTGTTTCTGTAACGGTTTGTTCTAGCTGTCTTCTCTTATGAAGTACACCAGTGACTGGAAGAGAAGTTGCAATAATTTTGAGGGAAAAACTGTAAATGATGGTTTGTTTATGTAAGCAATAATCTGCGATGGGGTGTGTGTTAGTTCAAATGCATGGCTGGGGGCGTAGTGAGACATGAGGCCACAGGCTGAGTTCGCCCAGCTCCCTAACTATGCATTAGAACTGTCTTAACGCACACTCTGGAGTGATTTTTTTGTACTTATAAATCGGGTTTCCTTTTTTAAAATGTCTTTATGAACTAAACATGAAAATATATCTAAAAATGTATTTTATCAGTCGATTTTTATTTATATCTCAGATTACAATACATTTTAACCAGAGGCTCTTTTACAAAAGTTCCATGTTGGAAAAACATACGAGTACAATGGTATATAAAAACAATAATTTTGACATACAATTCGATAAGATAAGTACAATTGAGGCAGGGTAGAATACCGCCATGTTGATACATTCAGAGGAATAGCTTAAGTGCACTAAAATGTGGTAAAAAACAAGTTAGACCGGGGGGGAAATGAATATGGAGGTATGAAGACAAATTCATACATTCTGCAAAAAACATAACCGATAAAAACATTAAGACAATAGTAGGGTAATAGTAAGAAAATGATGCTGCCAGAGGTAGGCATTGTTAGAGGGTGGGGGGTGAGGTGTACAGTATGATGGGAGAGGGGGGAAACGATGACACCTATGGAGAATGTGGGATGTAGAGGGAGAGTGCAGGCATGATAGGGTAGGGGATGGGGTAGGTAGAATGAGACCATAATGAATACCATAGGGGGTGAGTGAGAGATGGGGGAGTTGGAGGTATGGGGGTGAGGTTGGGGGGAGAGAGAGAGAGTGAAACGAGAAGGATGTTAAGGGGGGGTGGGAATGAGAGGAAAGGTGCCACATAGGGAGAGAAGTGACTTATATTTGCAGTCACAGCTACTAAGTGCAGAGAGATGTTTTCTAAGATTATACTTAAAAGGGCCAATCCTGGACTCTTCCTAAATACCAGCGGGGAGGTTATTTAGCCAGCAGGGCACCCTGTATGAAAAGCAATGCTACGCCTGGGAGGTGCGGTTAAAAGGAACTTGATACACCAGTTTAGACATTCCCTGACTTTGGTGGCAGTTAGATGTGCATCCTTTCAAAAGAACTTGCAACAGGATTCAGTTCAGTTAGCCATAGAAACCAACCTGGCTGAAGCCATGATGCTATTAACATTTGTGTCATGCGCAGCAGTGATCTTAACTGCATGTCTCTGTGGATCTTCTAGTAATTTACCTTCCTGTGAAGTAAAGGAAGAGTGCCAAATGGGGCTGCCATACTCTAGAATGGACAGTAGATATACTTGTAGATCATAAGCAGGTCAGGAGAGTAAATTCCTGCTTGTCTGAGTAAGTTAGCAATAAAACACGACGTAGTATACAGTTGTTCTATGATAACCACATGCTTAGGGGTATGGGCATATATTTTACATTTTTGGCCCAGCATTTTATTTACTGCTTGCCAAATTTTCATAGAATTTGTTTAAAATATTTGTGTTTTGTCATAGTATACATGGTTTGTTTATTTATTTGCTTTTGTTAACTGGGTAAGAGCACTAGACAAGAAGTTGCCCATTTTCAGGCAAAGTGGCATAGTTAATGCTGATTTTAAATTCATATAAGGAGTAGTTCCTAGTTCAATATCCTTCCATTGAACAGTTGAAGTATTATTAACATAAATATCAAAAATTCCTTCCAGTTGAGCTGCCATACAATACCATTTAAAGTGCGTGAGGTCAATTTCTGCTTTTCCCCCCCGAGGAATATGTTTTTTATATTTTTAATCGTGGTTTTTTATTTTGCCACAAAAACATCTAAATTTTTTTCCAGTTCTGGGAAAAAACTAATTTCAGGCACTGACTGGGAGGGTCTGGAACAAAAACATCCTGGGGAGCAGATTCATTTTTGTTATATTTTCCCTTCCCATCAGTGTCGAGGGCAAATATACCCATTTCTCCATATCCTTTACAATATTGTTCATTAATGGCTCTTAATTCTGCCTATATAAATTGTTAATGTTTTTAGTTAAAGTAACCCCCAAATATTTTAAAGATTCTTGAGGTTCTACTATAAAATTGTAGTCTAATGCTTTAATGTTATTCAATAGCATTACCTCTGTTTTGAATCAATTCAGTTTATGTCCAGAAATATTTGCAAAAGCGTCTACTAAGTCTAAGTCTGACCCTGAGTACTACACTAATGTTCTCCCATGCAATACGTTTGTCTAGGTGGCTATGAACCTTGATGTCTTTACTGTCCTCAGCTGTCTTATGGTTACCCTAATTGCTTTATTTTGCATCCTTATTATGATGTATGCCTAAAATGTACCCTTATGTAATTATTACTGTGCTACCCAGTGTATATCTTGTTTTGCTCCTGTACAACAATATTATGTCTTTGCATTTCTGCATATTGTAACCAATGTCCTGTGCTCTCCTGGGTCATGCCTGAAAATAGGCAGGTCTGTTGCCTAGCGCACTTACCCGATTACCAAAAGCTAGTAAATAAATAACAGATATGCAAGAGTCTTCAAAATTGGATAAATATGTCATCTGCATGCAATTATGTGGTATATTCCTTCTGTCCTAGTCTCAGTCCTCTAGTAGTGTCGCGTCTAAGCTGTGCAAATGGTTCCAGATACAATGTAAACAAAACTGGAGACAAGGGACAACCCTGTCTTGTTCCTCTAAACGCATTTGATAATATAGAGTTTGTGTAAACATTTGCTTTTGGTGAGGAGTATATTGCTGTTGTCCAAGCTAATAAATTCGGACCCATTCCAGCCTTCGATAGGGTGGACATCAAAAAGTTCCATTCCACCCTGTGGAAGGCTTTCTCAGCGTCCAGAGCAACAAGAGCTGCATTTGGATCTTCTGCCAGCTCCATTACACCCAGTGTTTTTCTGACCGCGTAGGACAGTCTTCTGCCTTCTACAGCTCTGACTTGGTCAGATGATATTAAAGATGGAATTACTTTGTTTAAATGTGACGCTAAGATTTTAGAGAATATTTTATAATCACAGTTTAATAGTGAAACTGATCTGTAGGAGGATGGGTGGTCCAAGAGACTTATTTGTTTTTGTAATCCTTATTATATGGGCATCATCAAAAGAGATGGGCATTACGTGTTTTGCCTTTATCATATTAAATAGTTTTGTTAGTTTAAGGGCTGGGACATCCTGGTATTTTTTTGTAAAAAGTCAAGGTTATCCCATCTGGATCAGGAGATGAATTTTGCTGGCAATCTCTTTATTGATTCAGTTACTTCTACCTGTGTTATTTCTTTTTCTAGCTTCTGTCTTTGAGCCACTGTTAATTTAGGAAGAGATATTTTATCTAGAAATTGTTCTGTTTGAATCTTGGTGGGTCTGGATTCAAGAAGATACAACGTTTAATACTAATCCTTTGGAACATCCACAATTATTTTCTGATCACTGACTGTAATTCCCTCTTTTCCTTTAATTGTTGCTATTATTTTCTTGGCCTCTTCACATTGAAGCTGCCACAGAAGTAGTTTATCTGGGTTTTCACCAATATACTAATATTATGCTCTTGATGTATTTAAAGCAGCTCTAGATGTTTTTTCCACTAGTGTATAATATTTTTTGTAACTAATAACTTTAAATCTGATTCTGATGTTGATTGTATATAAATCTACTTTTCTAGTTTTATTTGTTCTTCCAAGTTTTTAAGTTGTTCCTTCTGTTTTTTGTTCCTATGGGAAACAAAGGTATTAATATGAGCCCTTAAAGTAGGCTTTAGTGGTTCCCTTACATTAGATGGCGAGGTTTCTACTTCCATGTTTTCCGGAACGTAATTAACTCCGTTTCTAAAAAGCTGTCACAGTCCTGATCATTCAGAGCAGTCTAATCTAATCTCCAAATTTAATCTCGTTGGATGGAACCACTCTGTTCCATGTCCCGTGTCATCAATGCATGATTGAATATTATT
Organism: Neoceratodus forsteri; assembly: GCA_016271365.2. NCBI lineage: Eukaryota > Metazoa > Chordata > Ceratodontiformes > Ceratodontidae > Neoceratodus > Neoceratodus forsteri. The sequence goes on along the minus strand of CM028134.1, from coordinate 590,445,359 downwards.
ATGGGACCATATTCAAAAATGTTAATGGAGTCTACTATAGTGGATGAAACTAATACAAAATCTACCCTGGAATGAACATGATGGACTTGGGAGTAAAAAGAGTATACTTCAGCTTCTGGATCTTTATATCTAAATGGATGTGCTAACCCTAGATCCCTTATATACTCTTTAAAAGCAGGGAAGGACTTTTTTTTTTGTTTCAGCACTGGCATGTGTTCTGTCTATTTTTATTCAAAGTTGAATTAAAATCCCTTGCCATTAGGTAAGGAGCAGGGAATTGAGAAAGGGCCAGGAAGAGATGTGTGTTTATTAAAAAAAAAAAAAAAAAAAAAAGAGTCTTCGTTAGGTGCATATAAACCTACAATCGTAAAATGTTTTTTAAATTGTAAATATAGCATAGCATAATGCCCATTTATATCTGATGGAATTTTTGCAGCTTATGAATGAATTTTCTTTTATAAAAATGGCCAGACCTCTTGAGTATTGGTCATGTATAGAATAATATTCCCTTGCTTTAAATAAATTCATACTGTATTTTGCGTTCTGTGGTAGAAAATGAGTTTCTTGAAGTATTAATATTTCAATGTTTTCTATTACAATGCTGTATTACACTTCTCATCTTTATTCCATTACGAATACCTTTTACGTTCCACGAGGCACACCTGCAGCCGTATAGTTGGTCTGATTTACCATATTTATTATTCTGCTTAAAATTCATTGGGCACTTCTTTAAGTTTTTGTAATATTTGTTATACCAATAATTCTGTAATTTTAAAATAGATTTACTCTTATCCTCCTTATTTATACCTTTAATTTATATTTTCCCCAATATCTCAGATGAACAGAGCAAAACATAATAGATCAATAAACAAAGAGCCTGCCCCTCTAAATCCCGGAAGCTGCTCTCTTCCCTAGTTGTTTTAACCCAAGTGTTGTTTTTACTCGATGTGAAGAATTGATCTGAGAAGTGAACACACTTCCAGGCTATCCCTTCCCCTTCCAGTCTCTCTAGAAAGGAGCATAGCTCCCTTTCTCATCCTCAGGATAAAGGTTTGGGCAAATCATGCCCACTAAGTAAGTGTCTGAGGATAACTAACCCTGCCACCTCTCCAACATAAAGCTAGGAAAAACAAATCGGCTATGGAAAGCAGACAGAGAACTCTGGATCCCCCCAACCCCCATCACAAGCACAAAAAAGAAAATGGGGGGGGGGGGGGAATTCTTTACCATTCCTCCATTCTTTCCCTCTTCCTTCTTTCTCTATTTTAAGACTTATTCAGTATTTTTAATTGCTTTTTCCTAATCCCATGCATTTTCATTTGAGGGAGTGACAAGGGGGTTATGAATATTCTTCTCCAAGGTATCCGGTTCAGCATTGGCAGGATTGACCTACTTGGTATCTACATTTTCTGAAAAAAACAGTATTCATATTTTCCATATTGGGATCTGATGTTTTACTGCTCAGACTAGGACCTGGCTGTTCTATTCTCTCATTTTCCATTACATTGTGTCTTTGTGCATGTTGGGTATTTGGCGAGTCTACATTTCCACATAATTACTTCCTGTTTTCATATAATACTTTTTTTCATTTTTTTTATTGTTGCTTCCGCTTCAGCTGTTGAAGTAAAAATTTGAGTTCTTCCTTGAAGGATTACTTTGAGCTTAGCTGGAGGTAACATAGTGAATTTTATTTTTCCACAGTGGATCTTTCGCATTTTGAAATGCTTTTTGGTTTTGTATTACTACTTGTAGAAGTTCAAGAAATACCTGAGTAATCATGTTGTGTACATGCAAGCCTTTATTGATTCTTGCGTTTCTTAACAGCTTTTCCATGTCCTGGTATTTCAGCAGCTTAACATGTACAAATCTGGGATCATTGCCTTTGTAGTTACTGCTTCTGAATCCTCTATGGGCTCTATCCCGGATTACTTTATCAGAGGGGTATTCCCTTCCTAAGGCCTCCGTTAACAGGGATTCAAAATATGCAATGGTGTTTCCACCTTCTAAGCCTTCAGGAATTCCACCTAGCTTTATATTGCACCTGCGTGCTCTTCCATTCTATCTTGTATTGCTTTCAGCTCTTTTATGTGCTGTTGTATAGAAGTTTGAATTGGAGCCCTATCATCTTCTAATTTACTCACACAGACTTCTAAATCAGTAGTTCTCATATTCAGGGCTTCAAGTTGCTTAACCACAGCAGAAACTTGTTCTGACAGACCTCCAAACATATTCTTTATTGAATCAAAACCTTTTCCCATTTCCTTTAACAATATGTTCATCTGCTCTTCCTTCCCATCTTGATGTTAATTTTCACCGTCATCTCTTTCCCTAGGCAATACATTATTTTTTTTCCTCTTTTCCTCTTTTTTTTTGCCTTTTTGTATCTGCTTTTGCTTTGGTACCCTTCTGTTCTGCCGTTGTGTCCTGCAAAGTATTATCAGCTTCTGCGTTTGTGTTAATGGCTGTGGAGCACTTTAAAGTGTAATTAGTAATTTTATTAAGCAGCATATGTTTGGTTCTTTTTGAATTCCAAGTAGAAAAGTTATTATTTTTAAGATTTATTTTGCAGCCCACTTTTTGTTTTATTAGAGACATGTTTTCCTCTAGATTAGCATTCTTTTTTTTGTCCAGGCTGCAACTTGTTTTACACTACAAAAAGTTTTCAACATTCCTCTCCTCCCATGCTACCCTCCAACTGCTATCTTACTTTTTAATTCTCCTGCCTCTACTCACAATATTCTCTATCTCATAACTTCTATCATCTAGCTGTCTAAGGCAGTGTGCCAAGTATAAATCTCAATCAGTTCAGCTCAGTGATAATAATCTGGGGGTGGAGGGACTCAAAACTCTATTACATCTTTTTTTTTTCCAAAACCTATGTTCATTTAACCCCAGAGAACCTCAAATCCTTCCTACACAGCATTACCAAACCACAGTTCTAAACCCTGCTCTGCCGTGGTATTGCACTAGTATTGCCTACAGAAGCCAGTTTCAGTGCTAAGCAACAGAAAGTCAGGCTAGAAAGGAAGGAAAAAGCAAATTACAGAGAGCATTCGGAACCAATTTCAGCACACAGATCAAGGTTTTCAGGTGTTGCAATGTAGCCGTTTGTAGCAGTTTGTAGTGGTTTGTTTGTTGAGTATAAAGGAGGCCATTGGGGTACCAGTTATTTGTTTCTTCAGTCCTCAGTCATCTGCAAAATAAGGATTACATTTAAACTAGTAAAAAAGTAAGAGCCTTTATACGAGCAGTATCCTATTACTTATCTGAAGATTATCTCTGAGTGCATCACGCTGTACAAAAGGAAAAAAAAAAATGACGACCAGGCTGTCATTTTTTCTCGTCGGAAAATGCTTGTGCTTGTGAAGGGGAAATGGTAACAGAGCCCAGCTGGAGAGTAGCAAGGATGTCCACCAACTTGAGTTGGGGGACATATAATGTCACACCAATCCAGTCCCTGCTCAAAAAGAGTGCTATAACCCATGCCAGAGGCCCAGCAGGGCAAAGGGTTCTATGTCTACTTCTTTCTGGTTCCAAAATGCATGCGCAACCTCTAGCCCATTCTGGACCTCAGAGACTTAAATCTCCTCATCCAGTACAAAAAGTTCTGGATGATAATCCTTCAGGGGTTGCTGCCTCTCTTGGACAATGGGGATTGGATATGCTTCCTCGACATGCAGGCTGCATATCTCCAAATCAAGATATGTGCTTGACACAAGCAGTATCTCAGATTTCAGTTTCAGGGAGCACATTTCCAGTTCCGGACATTACCCTTTGACTTGTCCTTGGCTTCTCGGGTGTTTACCAAGTGCCTGGCAGTGGTCATGGCTGTCCTCAGGAGGCAAGGATTCTACGTCTTCCCCTATCTGGATGATTGGCTGCTCAAAGGTTCATCCAGGAACAGCCTCATCTGAACCCTGAAACACACCATCCGTCCACCTGTTCCAGGGCCTGGGCATCACCATCAGCGTGCTCAAGTCCATTTTAGCACCCAGTCAACGGCTCCAGTACATTGGGGCAGCCTTGGACACATCACAGGGCATGGCCTTCCTTCCCCAGGACAGAGCGAACCATCTCATAGCCCAAGCCAGACTTTTGTTTCACTAAAGACTTACACCAGGCAGTTGTTTATAAAGAAGACCCATATGTGCTGAATTTTATAAATATTTAAGTATGTATGAGGCTATGATTTTTATGTATATATGATTTTATGTTTTCAATTGTAAAGACGCCCTGAGCTCTGGAAGGGCGCTTTTTAAAAATAAACTTGATGATGATGTTTCACAGCCGCTGTGTCTCTGCCAGAGTATTTCTCCGGCTCCTGGGCATGATAGCAGCAGCCATAGTCATAGTGCCTCTGGCTGGATTGCATGCAAGGATCCCCCAGTGTACATTGGGAGTCCAGTGGGACCAACGTATGGACCACCTGGAGCAAAAAGTCCTGGTTTTGTCCCTGGTGAAAAAAGTCTTTCTCTGGTGGATGGAACCCACCAATCTCCTCAAAGGTGTCCTCTTTGCTATTCCCTCCTCTCAACAGATCCTGACTACAGATGCCTCAGGGATGAGCTGGGGCGCACATCTGGACCTGCACCAAGTGCAAGGGACATGGTCCTGACTGGAGTACTCTCTCCATATCAGTGTCCTGGAGATGAGGGCGATGCTGTATGCCCTCCAGCCCTTTCAGACTCCACTGTCCCCTGGGCCTTCTGCTGGTGCAGATGGACAATATGACTGTCCACTACATGAACAAGCCGGGAGGTACTCACTCATATCCCCTCTGCAAGGAATCAATGAAAATCTGGTATTGGGTGCTGGATCACAGCCTAGAACTGTCAGCCATCCATGTCCCAGGTGTCCAAAACATCCTGGTGGATGGCCTAAGCTGGTCAAAGTCAATGACACATGAGTGGGAGGTTCTGACCTGTGTTGTCAAACACCTCTTTGACAGATGGGGTCACCAGAGTTGGACCTTTATGCATCCCCACTTAACACAAAACTGCCATGTTTTTGGTTGCCAGATCCAGGGTCTGAAGTTTTCTGGTGAGACATGTCCCTCTCATGGAAAGAGAGGTTTCTGTGTGCCTTTCCTCCTTTCCCACTGCTTCAGAGGGTGCTAATCAAGCTACAGATGGAAGGGGCCATAATGATTCTCATTGCCTCCTTTTGGCCTCATCAGATATGGTTCCCCTTACTGCAGCAGCTAGCAGTGGAACCTCCAGTACCTCTTCCTCTGTTCACCGGCTTGCTCTCCCAGAACCAGGGCACCCTGGTCCGTCCATGCCCCAAGTCCTGCACCTTCATGCCTGGCTCCTGAGGACATAGCCATGGCCCAGTTTGGGGTGTCATCTAAAGTGGTTGATGTCCCGGTGGCAGCCAGAAAGTCTTCCACCAGGGCCACTTATTCCTTGAAGTGGAAGCGTTTTACGCTATGGGCTGCTTCTTACCAGCTGGACCCTTTCATGTGTCCTGTGAATCAGAACTTGGGAGTACCTGCTGTCCCTTTCGGACTTGGGTCTGGGGTACTCCTCTCTTAAAGTGCACATGTCTGCCATCTCTGCTTTCTATGTGCCGACTGATGGTCATACAGTGGCACAATTGGAAGGGTCTAGCACTTTTTTAAGAGGCAACCTTCACCTGAAGCCTCCTATCCACAATCCCGTCCCTCCATGGGACTTGAACTTTGTGTTGGAAAAACTTGCTTTGGTTCCTTTTAAGCCTGCTGTGACTTATGAACTAGGTTTTCTGTCATGGAGAGTGTTATTTTTAGTTGCCATTACTTCTGCTCGAAGTATTTCCGAGCTCCAAGCCCTCATGGGTGAGCAACCTTATTTGGTTTTCCACAAAGACAGGATGTCTTTGTGTACTGACCCTAAGTTTCTTCCTAAGGTGGTGCCTGAGTTTACCCTGAATCAATCCATTCATCTGCCTGTTTATTTTCCAGAGCATGCCAATCTAGGGAAAGCATTGCTCCAAACTTAAGATGTGCATAGGATTTTGCGTTACTGTACATACTGTACCAAGGACTCCAGGAAGTCCAAACAGTTGTTTGTTTCTTTCACCCCTGGGAAAGAGGGTGCCCCTGTTTCTAAGCAGTGCTTGTCCAAATGGATGGCCAATTTCATTACATTCTGTTACAGAAAGTATGGCAAGGAACTTCCTGGAGATGTCAAGGGCCATACCACCAGGGGTATAGCAGCTTCAGCTGCTCATTTCAGGAACATCTCAGCTGCAGAAATTTGCACAGCGGGTACTTGGAGTTCTCGCCACTCCTTTACCAAGCACTACAGTCTGGACATCGCCTCTAAGCGTACGGCCAATTTTTGCCTCGCAGTTCTTCAGGGCCTATTTTCTTAGGCTGTTAGTTCTAACCAACCAGACTGCTTTCCTTTTGAGGTTTGTAGTTTTTTATTACATTTCAAATGGTACAGCTGTGCAAGAGTACAAGTATACAGAAGGGTTAAGTTCGCATCAGTCCGGGAAAACCTGAGAGTATTGTACAAATAGGTGAACAGAGAGACTGACATTTGCAAATTGTTTCAGCGTTGAACAGAAAAAGGTAATGTCTACAGACTTTGGATCCACAATGAGGAGAAGGTCTTTATAAATTGATACCTTGGCCCTTATAGTTGAGGATTGCCCGGGATTCGTGCAGGGGCAAGGGCACATACTTGCTGACTCAACGGGCACGTTGCCCACCTCCACCCCCAAACCTATCTCAGCATTTATCTTGGGTGAAATGAACCACCTCTTGTATCCCCACTTTGACACTAGGTCATGAACCTGCCAGGTACTGGAGTGGGGTCTTAAAGGAGTATGCTAAGGGGGGGATGTTATAACAAAATTTGGAATCTAGCAAGGGGCACCATATTGGAACATATTTGTCCATTGTCCCATTAGCAAAGTGGGATAATCTTTCGAATGTGGCCACCTGTGCTAGATTTCCCAACAGCTCCCCTTTGGTGGGACTCCCAGTCGACTGCCATCTCCTAAGCAGTAGTCTTTTCACCTCTGCTCCCAGTACTGTTATCCAGAGCGCTCCCGAGTCCAGCCTGGGAGTTTGCTCCAGAGTACAGCCTAGAAGAAGGAGCGAGGCATCCACCTGATAGAGGGGGAAATACTAATTCGACCAAATCTATAACCAAGTTCCAGAAAGGCCGTATCAAGGGACAGCTCCATAAGACATGGTGGAGGTGAGCACCAGGGAGGCCACATCTCCAGCATTTGTCAGTTGGGGTAAGACCCTGTTTGTGAAGTTTGGCAGGTGTGTAGTACCATCGCAACAGGGTTTTATTCATTATCAGGCATGATCTACCATCCCTGCAGGCCTGGTGTATCCTGGTCCAGCAACAGGACTACTGTGACTCAGAGATCTGTACTCCCAGCTCCTGTTCCCATTGTGATTTGGCTGACAAGATGAGGTCAGCCTGACTGTCCCTCATTGCCTGATAGATACTACTGGCCTTGCCTCTATCAAACTGTTTCCTGAAAGTAAGGATTGGGGTGGACTGCTGCAGTGTGGCAGTTTTTTTGTGTGTTACTGGTAGCTTGATGGCATCCCTCAATTGGAGATACCTCCAGAAGTGGTTGGCCAGCAGTAAGAATTTCTCTTTATTCGCCTGAAGAGTGTCCACCGTGGCTGTACCTGGGATCAGAAGGTGCTGTACCTGGGATCAGAAAGTCCTGCACCTGATTCATCCCCTGGGCATTCCAGAGTTTCCAGTGAATGGGACTTCCTCCCACCTTCACCGCTTGGTTGTGCCAAAGTGGCATACAGGCCCATGGCATCAGAGAGAACTGTAGAATTTTATGCACCTTGCGCCAGTATGCCAGAGATATCGGGATTGGGGGAGTTTCAGAACCCGTTGTCTGCTTCGAGGCATAAATTACCGTAGCGGGGGAGGGGGATCCCACCAAGCTGACCTCAAGGCCTACCCCCATCGGAGAGTAAGCATTCCTGCAAGAGAGCCATTTAGCAGTTTGTGCAGAGACAAATGCCATGTGTTAGCCCTGAAACCAGGGGAGGCCCCAGCCTCCTCTACTCCAGTGCTGCCTCAGTTTGTGTTTGCTGAATCATGGGGGTCATCCTTCCCATAAAAAAAACTCCCATTACATGGTCTATTTTATGGAACCATTTATGAGGAATGGTCATGGGGTGTGAGCAAGTAAGTGCAAACATTTTGGGGCTAGCATCAATTTAATAGTTAATCTTCCCCACAAGGGAGAGTTGGATTGGCCTCCAGCGTTCCAGATCAACTCTCATGATGTCTATCAGGGACTTGAAGTTGACATTGATCTGTTTTACTAGGTCCGGGTGAATAACCATCCCCAGATATTTAATGCCATTCGGAGTCCATCGTAGGCCCAAATCCGAGGCTGCATGAGGGGTACAAGCTCGATTCAGAGGCAGAACCTCTATCTTAGACTGCTTGATTCTAAGGCCGGAAATCATAGAGAAGCTATCCCAGATGTCTAGGGTCTTCTGTAAAGTTCAGGGGGAGTACTTTGCTGTGATTAGCAAATCATCAGCATGTAAGAAGGTCTTAAGCGTACTATTCCACACCTGTATGCCCTGCAGCTTCCCTAATTGCTATGGGCAAGAGCTCAGTTACCATAACAAACAGCAGGGGAGAAAGGGGGAAGCCCTGTCTTGTGCCCTTTTGCAACTGAAACAGGGAAGAGACCATCCTGTTAGTGAGGACTGACACCATGGGGGGCTTGTAAAGTAATTGACCCCAACTCCTAAAATGATTCCCCACTCCTATCGTCTCTAACATGCACATCAAATAGGTCCATTCGACACTGTCAAAGGCCTTTTCAGAGTCTACGGCAAGCGCTGCCATAGGAGTATTGAGTCTCTGGGCTATGTACATTATAGAGGCCAAAGTTCTGTGGTGGTCAGGTCCCAGTCTACCTTTAATGAACCCCGTTTAGGCTGGGTTTATCAGACCAGGCAGGAGGAACTCCAAACGGGATGCCAGGACCTTCGCCAAGATCTTGGCATCTGTGTTGATGAGGGATATCTGATGGTAGCTGGCCGGGTTTAGGGGATTTTTGCCTTTCTTGGGTAGGATAGTAATCACCACCTCTCAGAGGGAGGGTGGGAGCTCTCCCCATCCTAATGAGTCCATTTAGGCACGTAGTAAATATTTAGCCAATTCTAATCCAGGTAGTTGGTAAAAGTCAATCGGCAGTCCATGCTTTCTCAGCGATTTCTTGGGGTTCATTTTACAGATGGCCACAGCTACCTCTTCCACTGAAAGCAGGGCCTCTAGCTGAACTGCCAAACTACTGGCCAGTCTTGGGATTGGGAGATTGTTCAGGAAGTCCTCTATCCTATCCTAACTAGGGGGGTTTGGGGAAGAGTAGAGGGATTCATAGAATTGTGTCATGACCAAAATAATATCTTTCTCAGCAGTGACTTGTTCACCTGCTCTGTTCACCAGGCTTTGGATAGTTCTGGCAGCCTGCCTATGCTTAAGGTGGTATGCCAGGAGTCTACCCATCTTCTCCCGTCTCTCCCAATAAGAATGTTTTAATTCTTCTGAGGTTGAACTCAGCCTGTCTGGTAAGGTGGAGGTTAAGGCTAACTGTGGCGCTTATAAGTTGTGCTAACAGCGTCTGAGGTGGATTTCTGTGCGCCAGTTTCTTGTATTTGTCTTTCTGTTCAGCCAGGTGGAGTTCAAGGTTGGATTATTCCATCTTTCTTCTCTTCATCCTAGCTGAGGCAAAGGCAATTATACAACCTCTTATGTAAGCCTTGTATGCCTCCAACAGGGTAGAGTCGGAGACCTCCCATTGTCATTGGTATCACAGTAATCCCTGGATTCCCTGGTGACCCAGGTCCAAAATTGAGGGTCCTCCAGTAATAAGACATCGAGCTTCCAAGAGGAAGTGGGGGGGGAGGGTTCCTCTGGACTCTACTCCAACCTGATCTCCAATGGGCCATGATCTGAGATCACTATCTGGTGGGTCTGTACCTTGGTAATCTTATGATAAAGCATGCTGGGAGTGAGCCATAAATTGATTCTGCTTGAGGACCCATAGGAGGATGAGAAACCGGTGTAGTCCCATACCCCTGGGTGTTTTGTGCGCCACGCATCTAGGAGAGTATGTTCCTCCATGAGGCCTCATACCACTTTAGCTGCCTGTCTGTGAGGTTCCAGCCCCCCTCCACTCTGATCTATAGAAGGGTCCAGGGTGAGATTAAACCCCCCAAATTATTACTTGACCTTGGTTGGTATTGCAGTCTGAGAGGATCTGGTTGAGCTGGTGGAACAACTCCGGGGCATCACGGTTTGGAGTATAAATGTAAGCAGAATCAAGAAGCCTTGAGGAGAAGCCATTTCCACCATCACCCACCTTCCCTCTTTGTCTTTCTGAGTCCTACTGATCTTCCAGGTGAGGTTTTTGTGCCACAGTATAGAGACGCCCCATCTGTGTGATGGTGCGGTGCTGTGCGCCTCTCCCCCACCCATCCTTGTTTTAATTTTAATGTTTCTCCTGAGGCAAGCTTGGTCTCCTGGAGGAAGGCTACTTGGGGACCTGTTTTTTTGAGCTGTGTTAGTACTTTTTTTCTTTTAACCGGTGAATTGAGCCCCCTTACATTCCAAGAGATCATGCCCACCTCCATCTGGGAGAGAAGCAGTTGATCACCAATGAACCTGAGTTATTTTGGGCTGCAGGAAAACATCCTTAGCCTCACCTGGGGTGTAATGTCCCTCCTGTGGAAGATACTGAGTCCCCCTCTAGCCGCACAATACTACAGTATAAATTACACACCTTCATTAGTTGCACTGTAACACTTAACAATCAAATGCATCGAATATGATACCACACTGTAAACAGTGACTGTAGAAGTTAAAAAACAGAAAATGTAGATGGTGTAAACTTACACCTATCAAACCTTAATAAGACTGGCAAGCACCGTTTACATTGGCTAACCAGTAGCCCAGATGCTGGTGCAGGTTGCCGGGAGGGTAGGTGGGTACTAACTACTAGAACAGCCCACTGTCCTTTCCTTTCACCCTTAACTGAAAACTTTGAGGATGAACTGTGGAAGGAATGGTGGAGAGCAGGAGCTCATCCCTCTGAGAAGAACAGCAGCAATAGCAAACACTTGCCATATCCCCTGAAGGGGACCTGTGAACTCTTCCCTGCATTATATCCCCCCTGCAGGGTATTTGGGAATGGGGGAACTAGGCATGCCTGGCCATCTGTGGAGCAAGAAACGGATCCTGACTTAGGCCCCTCTGCAACCTCTAGTTGCATGTTGCCCCCATGTGCACTGTAGTAGTAGTAGTAAAATGTTTAATTTTTATCCAGGAATCCGATCTTACTTTCACATCTTTAGGCCAGTGCCTGTTTTCAAGATGGTCCTGACCAATACATTTCAAGTGACTTACAGACACCTTAAATACACGTTATACAAGTACATTAATACTGACAGTTGAGAATTTTAAAAACCATATTCACAATTAGTCAAGACTTAAACAAGTAATAACACTAGTTTCTTCACATAATCCCCCGACCTTCAGTTTATGATTTCACCCATTGCAGTAGGTAGAGAGAAGTGCCGTTAAGTTCATGGAGCTCTAACAATGAAGACCCCCCGTGTTCAGACTTACCCATATGGGGATGGGCTCAGGTTAGGGGATTGTGCAGGGTGAGGGTCCAAAAAGTAGAGTTCCCAGCATGAAAAATAACTGTACCATGTACAGGGCCCCTTTAAGGCTGTTGCATGCGCTGGACGCCTGGCCGTACAACAAAATGGCGTCGCCCAACAAGCAAGCCTGTACCAAAGGGGAGGTGGTCACTAAACCTTCAAATGCAAGTAAGTAACTTGCTGCTCAAACCTGTAACCCCCCCCACCCCGTATCCCAGACACCTGTATGTGACCTCAAGAGGTCATTACTGGGAAGGAATTCAAAGTTTCAAATCACTGCCATCGAGGAGGAGGGTCTTCTCCAGACATGTCAAACCCCTGCAACCTCATGGTGTATCCCTGTCGTTGCGGCATCTAGGCTGTCTCCTTGGGCCTCCGGTAAGTTGGTCTCTGGAGCCAAAAGAATGTCAGGCTCATCAGCCCACAAGGAGGTCCCTGGACGGGTGCTCGGGATCATTGTCAGAGCTCTGTCCCCATGCGGCACCGATTCCACCAGGCCTTCCGCCAGTAAGAGCATTAGGGGCCTGTATCTTTTGGAGCCAGGAGGGATGTCCTGAGTCTCAGTGGAGTCTGCCAACTCCTGGCTCTTGCTGCAGCTCAGGTATCAGAGCCTCGGTGATTTGTCCAAGTGGGCACCCTCCAGTGCCTGTATCTTGCGTGTTTTGCAATTTCTCTTGACTTTAGGTGGAACCAGAGCTGGCTGCGGCTTAGGAGGTGAGGGCTTTGATGAAGGTCCATGAAGAGCCTGGGTACTTGCTGCCTGAGCTGAGCAGTCCATGTATTCAGCTTGGCTTACCAGGTTGCTGGGTCTGGACGTATCCCCTAATTTTCTCCAGTTGAGCTTGGGGGCATGTGAGCGAGATAAAGGCCTCCGCTGCCTCCAGAGTGTCAGAAAATCTGGGGATCCGTTGATGAGGATTCTGAGGGTCGCAGGATAATGCGAGGAGTACTCCACCCCCAGCTGTGTGCAGGCTCCCCGGGAGAAGGTGAAGGCCCTGTGATGGGCTGAGAGCTAGCTCCTGGGAGAAATCTGTGAAGATTTGGATCTTTTCGTCTCTCCATTGTAGAACTCCCTTCGCCTGAGAGCTTTTACGGGATAGCCTCCCTGTCCCAGAAGCACTGGAATCTGGCAAGTATTGGTCTTGGTCTGCCCCCAGGAGGTGGACTAGGGGCCAGCTGTCTGTGGGCGCAATCAATTTCCAAGCGCCCTTGCCCGTGCCCCCCCAGGAGACTGGATAGCTCATTCTGCAGAAATAGGATCACATCGGGACCTTCCACTCCCTCTGGGAACCTGACTAGCTGTAAGTTGTTTCTATAGCTGTGGTTCTCAAGGTCCTCGACCCAGTTCCGTAAGTGGTGCAGGGCCTTGTCTTGATCACGGAGCTTAGCATCCATGCGGTGGATGATTTCTTCTTGATCGCAAGGCGCTGCTTCGTGACACTAGATTGCTGAGACAGATCAACAACGTCAGGTGTTATTTTGTGCCGCAGCTTCAAGTCTGTCCATTTTTAGAATCATGGCCTCAAACTTGTCTTTAATTTCTTTTAGGATGGGTTCCCCTTGTTGTGACGATGCCACTGCCATGTCGGGGATAAAGGAAGATTCCAGGCTACTCCTGTGTACCCATTCCTAGACGATCTACGTCCCAAACCACTTGAAGTAGCAAGGTATGGAAAAGTTTTTAATGTACTGTGATTCTTGTTGATGCGATCGGTTGGTTTTCTTCTAAAGCAAAGTACTTAGCAAGATATAATGAAAGGATATGTAGCAGGGTGCAGAGAGCTTACAGGTTTAAACTGCCATCTTCTCCAGCTCAGTCTACGCCCTCCCAAGCAGACTGCTTTCCTGATGTCAGAACTACTGGGGACTTGTTCCATAGGTGTGGCCTGCTGGAAGAGATATCCCTGACGTCAGATAGTAGTTAAGAAAGAACTTACAGTAACAGCAGATCTGCGAGGGGTTCTTTTGGAGCAGGCCATGCCATCCCTCCCTCCTTCCCCCTAGCTCTGATAGCTCTTTCTGTGGCTTGTGGATTCCTTTCTCCTTCCATGCTGGCAGGAACCTTTGGTACCTCCTCAGTTCCTCAGCAAGAGGCACTTTACTCTGGTCTCCAGTGGGAGAACTGAGGAGGGAGTGGGGGGCCGCCCACTCTTTTTTATAGGGTTGACTGATATCAGAGGGCGACATTGGAGTGGACAGCCCCCAGATAGAATGCTAGGTAGAAAAGTTTCCAGGTGGTCCTAGTGCCTGATGGCGGTAGTTCCATAGGTGTGGCATGCTGCAAGAGATTCCCTCGCAGATCTACTGTTACGGTCAGTTCTTACGTAACTGTACTTTACTTGCCTGTACCCTGCCTGGCAAACAAAAACAATCTAAATAAATAAATTCTTAATATAGATGATGTTTGAGCACTCATGGATTTCCTGGAATTATGCAGCAGACATGCCCCACTGCAAAATAAACAAGTTAAGGTGTGGAATGCACCCCGATACTGTGTTACATAAGTAAACTACAAAAAAAGCAATGCCTGTATAAAAGCTAAAAAGTCAAACAGCCAGATTGACTGGGAGAGGTTTAAGCACCTGAGAAACTCCTATATTTGGGAGGTAAAAAAAATGGTCGAGATGCATTTCCTATCAGTTAAGTTTGCAGATAGTTTGCATTGCATCACTAGTGGCTTCTGGAAACTAGTCCAAAGATTGCTCAACCCAGCTGTCTCAGATTTGCATAGCTCCCTTGCACATCATCTAGGAGAATGGAGTCAGACAACCCAGCTGTCTGCGATTTGTCTGACTCCTCACTCCTAGATGATATGCCAGTCACTGACCTAGAAGATGTTGGTGAGTTTTCTAACAAATGTTTGTATCCATGGGCTCGGTCAGTCACCAACAGATGGGAAGCAACCAGGATGGGCCTAATTGAGCTTAATGATTTGGCTCCTCCCAGGAATGACGCTGCCAGGACCCATGATGGCTTTCTGATAGGGAAGCATCTACATCATGCTTACTTGCCAAGCATGGTGTCTGAAGTTACAAAGTTATTACTGGCAATGAAGTAAAATGAAATTGGTGGTTTGGGTAGTATCCATAGCAGATTGCTTTGTTGGTCACCCATTTACACTTTTCTTAGAAAAAAATGTGTGCTAATCCTAGAAATCTAAGAAATAAGATCCCAGACCTAGAGGCCATCATAGCAGAAGCCGACTTGGATATTGTGGCCATTACCAAGTCATGGTGCACTGTCAGCTATGACTGGGACCTGGTCATACCAGGCTACATGATGTTCAGAAGGGACAGGGTAGGAAGGAAAGGAGAGGGAGTGGTGCTTTATGTGAAGGAAAGCATAAAAGCAACAGAAATACAGGGAATTCAGGGTGCAGAGGTGCTGTAGGTCATACTCAAGTCGGAAAACAGAATCACTGTTTGTACAAGTATGATCTACAGACTTCCAGCACAGGAAGACGACTTAGACAAAGAAATGTTAGAAACATTTGGTAAAATGGTGGAAAAGGGGGAGGTGTTGCTGGTGGGGGACTTCAGTCTGTCAGATGTCGATTGGAGCCTCCTTGCTGCAGCTTCAGTTAGAAGCAGGGACATCCTGGACTCACTGCAGGGGGGTGTTCCTCAGGTAACCCACTCAGGATGGGGCAGTACTGGATCTGGTGCATGCTAACAGGAACAGTGTTGCAGACAAAAAAGGTGGGAAGCCATCTGGGGACCAGTGATCACTGGACATTGTGTTTCAACATAAGAATAGCCATGGAATCCAACCACATAATGGAGAGAGCCCTGGACTTCAGAAGGACTGATTTTACTAAGATGGGTGAATGCCTCAGAAATTACCTTGCAGGGATAAATGACGGGGAGGGCCAAACTAAAAGAGGGCATAATGAAGGCACAAACCTCTATGTTAAACAGGTAAGCAAAAGTAAAAGAGGAGACCGCTATGGTTCTCAAAGGAGGTAGCAGAAAAGGTGAAGGCTAAGAGAGTAGCATTCAGAAGGTATAAGGAGAACCAGAGAGAGGAGGTTAGGGAAGAGTATCAGGGAAAATGGAGGGAGGCAAGAAAAGCAGTAAGGCACACAAAGACACAAACCGAGGAAAGAATAGATCAGGGAGTATCAAAAGGAGTCATATTAGTGAAATAAGGAAAACAAAGGGAGGGATTGTGTGGTTAAAGTGGGAGGGGCGACTGTACGGAGGGGGATCAAGAAAAAGCAAATATCTTAAACAAGTACTTCTGCTGCTCAGTATTTATAGTAGAAAGGGAAGGGAAAGGACCATGCAAGGGTGCAAGGAACTGTGTTGGGAGGGAAAGGGACACTAGTCCATTTTCTGAGGAGACAGTCCACAAGGCACTCGCTAACCTGAAGGTGGGCAAAGCTGTGGGGCCAGACGGGGTGCACCCAAGGATGCTAAGGGAGCTCAGGGAGGTACTGACTGCACCTCTGACAGACCTGTTTAACAGATCACTGGAGATGGGTGTGGTCCCAGAGGACTGGAGAAGGGAAGATATAATCTTACTTCAAAAAAGTGGTAGCAGGGAAGAGGCAGGCAATTACAGGTCTGTCAGTCTGACATTGGTGGTGGGTAAGTTAATGGAAACACTTCTAAAGGAAAGAAATGTGGAATATCTTGTATTCAGCAGATTAGAGGACCCAAGGCAGTATAGTTTTACAGAGGGAAGATCATGCCAGACAAATCTGATAGATTTTTTTTAAATGGATGACCAAGGAGTTGGATCAGGGAGGAGTGGTGGACATGGCCTACCTGGACTTCAGCAAGGCTTTCAACACCGTTCCACATAGGAGACTGGTAAGCAAGTTCGGTAACTTGTGGGAGGGTAATATGGTGGTAACCTGTGTAAGAAACTGATTAGTGAATAGGAGTTTGCTCTGAGGAAAGGAGGGTGACTGGTGAGGTTCCTCAGGGATCAATGCTTGGACAAGTCCTCTTCAGCATCTCTTAAGTAACACTGCAGAGGAGCTGAAAGTGACATAGTGGAGGAACTCTTTGTGGGTAATGCCAAGATCTGCAGTAGAGTGGACACGGGGGGTGGAAAGGATGAGCAGGGGTTTAAAAAGACTGAAAGAGTGGTCAAGGGTATGGCAGCTGGGTTGTAATACAAATAAAGTGCAAAATATTGCACTTGAGCTATAGAAACTTAGGAACTGAGTACAAAATGGGCAGAGTGATACTGACAACCAAGCAGGTAGGAGACATAGGGGTAATCATATTGGATGACCTAAAGATGGCAGGGCAGTGTGACAAGGGAGTCAGAAGGGCTAATGGGATGCTGGGGCACATAGGGAGAAGTATCACCAGCAGGAAAAGGGAGGTGGTGCTACCGCTCTATAGATCGCAGGTAAGACCCCACCTTGAGTACTATGTACAGTTCTAGAGACCACATCTCAGGAAGGACATAGAGTGAAGGCAGTCCAGTGGAGGGCTACTGGAATGGTGCAGGGTCTGCATCAAAAGCCCTATGAGGAGAGGCTAAAGGAACTAAATATGTACTCCCTGGACAAGGGGGGGGGGATATGATGGAGACCTTTAAATACCTCACATGAGTAAATAAGGTACTGGAGGGGGGTATTTTCTGAGAAAAGGGTGCTCTAGAATAAGGGGCATGATATGAACTGGAGGGGGTGTAAATTCAGGAGGGATGTGAGGAAGTACTTCACAGAAAGGGTGGTGGATATCTGAAATAGCCTTCCATGGAAGTGGTGGGGGTGGAAACAGTGCTGGGATTCAGAAGTGCCTGGGATGGGCACAAGGGAATCGTACAGATATGGAAGGGGCGGGGGGAAGAGAGAGATTGCGCCTTTGATCAAGTACGGTCTGCAGCAAAAAAAAAAATGAAGGTTAAGAAAAGTGGGCAGACTGGATGGGCCCGGTGGCCCTTATCCACTGTTACATTCTGTGTGTATCCCTAGCACAGGCATCTAATATGTTGCTAACCGTAGTCGTATTCTCTACTGAATAGAAACAGACTAGGATTGCCCAAAATCTACAAAAGTGGTTCTCTTCAGGATTCCCTGAGGGGGTTCCATCTTCTGCGCTAGCGGTTTGGTGCTGAACACAGATGGCTGCTAGGTGCTCCCCAGCCTCCCCTCAAGAGAAAGGATCCAGAATTCCCTGAGGGGGTTCCATCTTCTTTGCTAGCAGTCTGGTGCTGAACACAGATGGCCACTAGGTGCTCCCCAGCCTGCCCTCAAGAGCAAGGATCCAGGTACAGTTCAGGAAAGCAGCTCCAGCCCAGCTTGCTAGCTGTGAACTCAGTTGGTGACTTTTCCATTAGCAGTTTATATTCTCTAGCCACTAGAGGGCTATATCTCTGGTAGGAATGAAAATTTACTGTGTCCACTCCACCATTAGCAGGTTATATGTAGCTGCCTCTAGGGCTGCTATCCTATCTGGCACATCAAGTACCTACCTAAATAGAATTATGCTGACTCATCTGCTCCCTCACCTAGTTGTGCTCACATTGGTCATTTAGCACACTAGCTTACCAGGAGCCTGCTACCCCTCCCAACCTCCCTGTTACGTTCTCAATAAAATCTACCTTACTCCTGGTACTCTCACCTCTGATCCTCTCTCGGCACATAGTAGCTCTATGCCTTATGACTGGTTTGACGCTTACCATCAGGGTTGGGTAACATCCACCCATACTTTATCACTCTCCCCTCTATCTCTCATGCCCACCCTCTGGGAACACTGACAACAACTAAGCTGGGACACCAGACAGAGGCGGATGGCAAGACCTACCTACAGACGGTTAAGATTATGCCTGCTCAAACTTATACTTATGTTGTTACTGCTGTCTGGAAATATTCACCCAAACCCTGGCCCCAACCCACCAAATAAGGCAGCCTCTTGAATGCAGCCGGGGTTACTTACTTTAGCAGCTATGAACATCTGCAGTCTCCTCCCTAAACTGGATGCTCCACAAGTCTTTGTTAACCAACACAATCCAGACATCCTGACAATTGCTGAAACATGGCTCACACCAAAAATCCCTGACACGGCTATTGCCTTGCCAGGTTACACCATCTTCAGACTGGACAGGACTACCAAGAAAGGAGGAGGATGTGCAGTCTATCTCAGTCAGTCATGGGACACCCCCTGCTGGTTCAACCACACACATACTAGCTGTCAAAATTCTGCTAGGTGCCCATAATGAGGCACTTACTGTAGCATCAGTGTACATCCCTCCTAAAGCACAGGGGAGGGGTCTCAATTCTGTCATGGACTTTGAGAAACCAACCCCCTGGCTCGGAGTTAATTCTGAGGGGAGATTTTAATATTAATTGGCTTGCACCTGAGAGTGGGAGCTTTAGGGATGCCTTCTCTGCCACAAACTTTTCCCAGCTGGTTAACTCCCCCAATTAGATCCAACTACAAAACAGGAACAAGCAGCCTACTGGATTGGGTCCTAACCAGTCATCCTGATCGCATTACTAACACTACAGTCCTCCCGGAAACACTCAGTGACCATTCCCTGGTCATCTGCACATAGACAAACAAATTCTGCAAACCTCCACCAAAGACCATCACCAGCAGGGTACTAGCATGGGGTCATCTTAAACCCCTCAAATTCCTCCTAAGAGTGCAAGATTGGACTCCCATCGACAGTGAGAAGGATGTCAACATGGCACTTGATTTTTTCATCACCACCTTTAATACTGCCTGTGACACCCATGCTCTGCTAAAAAAGCGGAAAATCAAAGGCCCTTGTAACCCCTGGCTCTCTACAGACTTATTAGCTTGTATGAAATCTAGGGACCACCTCTGGCATCGGGCTTGAAATCGGACATTCAAAAATACAAAAGGGCACGGAATGTTTGCACAAGGTCCATCTGCCTTGACAAAAATAAACACTACAGAGGAGTGCTTACTGACACATGGGGCAATGGAAAAGCTGCCTGGAATAATATCAGAGAGGTTACAGGGAAAAAAAACCCACATCACCCACTTTACTTGACGTTGATGGGACTCCCAACTCTGGACCCCCTAACTGTTGCCAACACGTTTAATAACGCATTCACATACCTTAGCAGTGTTCTTCCACCTGACTTTTTTGATGTAGATGTCACCTCAGCCAATCCTGTAAGCTCGCCCCCAATGATCAGTCACCCGCCATTCTACTTCAAACAAGTCTTGTTACATGAAGCCTGAAAATACATCCATAAAGCAATTGGCAAATCTAGACACAGTGGGGACACCCTTGAGTAAGTGTTAGTGCCTTTAACCAGGATCTTTAACCTCTTACTCAGACTCGCACAGTTCCCCAGTAAGTGGAAATCAACCACAGTTACCCAGTCTACAAAAGTGGAGACAGGACTCTTCACATGAACTACCAGCCTATCTCCATATTACCACCTCTCTCTCTAAGGCTCTTGAACGCATTGTAGCTGATCAGCTTACTGATTATCTTGATAAACATAAGATCCAATGTGCCCAACAACATGGGTTCAGAAAAAGGCATAGCACCCCCTCAGCCCTTATGGAATTCACCAGTTCTATACACAGCTCCCTGGACCATGGTCAGTTAGTTGGTGCTGCCTTCATCGACTTGACAAAAGCATTCGACATCGTCCATCACCCTCTACTACTGGAACAACTACTTAATGCAGGGCTCTCCTCTGACTCCACTGCCTGGTTTATAAGTTATCTGGACAACCACACTCAACAAGTCAAAATTGCGGACGTCCTCTCTGACTCGAGACCTGTTCACTCTGGGGTTCCTCAAGGGCTCATCCTGGGTCCACTGCTATTTAGTCTCTTCCTAAACAGTCTCCCAAGCTCCTGTCTTGAACAAATCCTACTCTACGCAGATGATGCCATAATTTATACAACTCACCCAGTGCCTATACCCCTTAAGAACTAGCTACAACTCGGATTTGCCTTGGTAGAGAAATGGTTTAGTCATCACAAGTTGGTACTAAACTATAAGAAAACTAAGCTTATGCTCTTCAGCAACTCCCATAATAAGCACAGGAAACATCCTCTATCACTAACTGCTTTAGTACTGCCCTCGAACAGGTACAATTGTTTAAGTATCTTGGAGTCACCATAGAGAGCAACCTATCATATGGGATGCATATAGATAAAATTTCTAAAGCTGTAAATATTCATATTGGTCTACTCTACAGACACAGGTGATCTCTGACTCCTGAAGCCTTAAGGATAGCTGTGCAGAGCTCTGTTATTCTATAATTGACTATGGACTGATCTTCTATAGCTCTGCGACTGATACCACCCTCTGGCATATCTCCACTGCTCTTAACAAGGCATGTTGTCTCGTCTCAGGAGCCCACCATCTCACCCACATGTGTGATCTCCATGTCCTAACTGGTTTGCTACGGCTTAAAAATCGCATTAAATATCAAACTTGCCTGATGGCCAAGAAAATAACATTAGGCCTCTTGCCAGTTGGAGTACAAGATCTTCTAAGCCCCCTTCGTAATCCACGCTATACCTGAGGTTCTGATTCTCGGCTCCTACAGGTCCCTCATTGCCGAGCCACCCAGGGTCAACGATCGTTCACCTACAGGGCCCCCCTCTGGATGAATGCTCTCAACAGTGACATCACCTCTAAAAATAAGCTGGGCCCGTTCAAAGTCAAGCTTTGGTTACTACTCTCTACAGCTAGCACCTGTGACTGTCTCCCTTAACCCAGTTTTCCCAAACCTCAACCTTAGCACTCAACCTCTTTCATAGTAACTTAGCACTCTTGCCTCCTACCCCTATCCCTGCATCCACCCTACCCTGTCAGCACCCTCCCTCCCTCCCTTGCCCCACCTCTCCTCACGCCCTCCACTCCACCCCTCTCTTACTCTTCCCAGCCCACCCTCCCACATCCCTTCCTACACCCTGTGTCCTGTTTGTCTTGACAACGCCTGCTAGCCAATATCAATGTATTGTATGCATTTTCCTTTGCCTGAAACTGATTACCATAATGTGTCTCTGTTGTTTTACGTTGACTGTCCATTATGAGTTTTGTACCTCCTATTTACACTTTATTGTACCATACTTCACTGTCCTATTAATCTGTTGTCCTTTCCACTGATGTGGAACCTTTGTAAAAGAGCTCTTCACTCAAAAGTATATGTAATCCGAGACTTACATAAAAAAAAAAAAATTTATGGGTCATTATTGTCCTATTGCTTTGTTCCCAGTGAATGCAGAAATCCTGGGGAAGCTCATGGCCACTTGCTTAAATGGGTATGTTGCCAAAAAGAGGATCTTAAAGCCTCTATCAGTCTTCTGGATTATGTCCCCAGTACAGTACCAGCACAGCCCATCTGATGGTAACAATATCCAAACCGCCATGGACAGGGGGCTTCTGGTAAGTGCCATGCCCGTTGACCTGTCCAATTCATTTTAACTCACTGGAATATCCTAAACAAACTGATTACTCTGGGCCTAAACAGATCCATGAGCAACAGACTCAAAGATTACAAACAACAGATTGTATCCTTTAAAGGGCTAAAATCAAAGCCTGAGCCCATTGTCCCAGGTGTCCTCCAAGGCACTGTATTGGGCCAGATTCTGTTTTTGCTTACCGGTATACCTAAGCTGTAAATCTGAGGATTTTCGCTTCTACTTACATGCAGATGATACTTTCCTGTATACCCACAGGAAGGAAATGTCACTAGTCTAGAAGTCTAGACCTCTCTCCAGCAAAGATTCAACAAGGTTCAGGCCTTATTTGTACTGAATAAGCTGAAATTTAACACAGAAAACTCCCAAGTAATAGATTTTTGCATCTCTGGCAAAACTCAAGTTCTCCAAACAGTAGCTGGCTATCTCTGCCTTACAGTGCCATGAGATCCAACTTGCTACTGCCTACAAATATCTGGCCATGAGGTTGGAACCTCATCTCAGATGGAACTTACATGTTGAAAATCTGTTTAAAAAAAAAAAAAAAAAAATTTTTTTAAACGGAAAAGCTTGGCAGAAACATTTGTCTTCAGACTAAAGACTGCTTTCCAACCTTCATGTCTGCACATAGTAAACACAGTAACTCTCTTACTGAACTACGGGGACTTCCTGTATTTTTATTTTTATTTATTTGAAAGTTTGTGACCAGGAGAGGCACACTGAGCCACAGCTCATTTCCAGGCGCGACCCGGGGGGCAAGGGAAGGGGAATATTGGTACAGATGTAAACTGACTTACAGAATCAGATTAAGCTGTTGGTGGTATTTTAGTGAATGGGGGAATTTGGCCAGGACACCAGCTAATTCCCCTACTCTTGGCAGGGGGCGCTGTTGAGCAGCCATCCAAGATGGAGGAACCCAGTGAAGAGGAGGAGGAGGAGATGGATGTGGAAGCTCTGCAGGTTGAGGTTGTGTCCGTAAACCCAGCCCAAGAAGTATGAGAGGATGAAGAACCCAATGATATGGAAGATGGACACAGTATACCTTACAATAAGGTGATACCAGATAGTGACAAGGTTTTCCAAACAGGAAAGAAACGAGAAACACTAATAGTGATACGTTCGATGTAAACCTCAGAGAAACGGAAAGGCAAAAGGCAAGTGAAAGTTTGGACAATGATTTAACCAGAAATTTCTTAGACGGCAGTTCCAAAATATCTACCTCAGCAGTGCAAGAAAAGGAACCAGAGATGCACACAGGAGTGGCTGCTTTTGACAGACAGCTGGCGGGGGATAACAAGGCAGCAAAATTGAAATTAAACAGTATGACAGCCACTCAGCAAATCCACAAGCAGTTCGCGATCCCCCAGAGCAAAACAAACTTTCCAAACAGGATTGGAACTCAGAGCAGGTCTTAATAAATGTTGGTTGGTTTCAGGACGATACAGGTAAATGGATTCCAGACCCGGTGTGGGACAACACAGAAAATCTATCAACAGCTTCAAAGCAACTACACAGGCCTGCAACAGAGACACTCCTGATATGAATGGAGCACGTGGCTGCAACATCACAAACAATACCAAAGGATACAACACAGGAGCCTCCAAATAACACTGAGACTGGGACCCAAAAACAAAATAACCTGCATGACAATGGTAATACTTGTATTAATGACAAAGAACAGCCAGGAACCTTGGCCGAAAGCACCAGGTCAGAAGTGCCAACTAATGACTTCCGGTGACGTCACCTGCCAGGGATGCAAGGCTAGCTGCAGAGCTCCATCGGCCCGATCACCAAAACTGCTCTTACAAGGTGATTTCTATGCTAAAACAGTCAAATATAAGAATCAAGGAGCCTTACAACTGAATGGGAGGTCATTGTAAAGCTACCCGAACAGCAAACAAAAAGGATTCCTCTTGATTGCCGTTGGCCGCTCTGCCCCCCGTGGAACATCAAAGTAAAATGGCGGATCCGCATGTAGTACAGGTCACACAACCCAGCAATGCAGCAATCCTCACGGAACTCCAGGACTTCAGAAGTGAGGTCTGTAATTTTCGCTCAGAGCTCACAATGGAGCTAAACAAACTCACTCAACGAGTGACTGATGTAGAAAACCATACAACGGATTTGGACACCTGAGCAGATCGGCTGGAGTGTGTAATAGTCCATGTTCTAGAAGAACAATAAGCATTCAAAGATAAATGTGAGGACTTAGAAAACTGCTCAAGGCATAACAATTTGTGGATTCACGGTGTACCGGAGGATGAGGAGGGCAGGGACATGTCTGAATTTGTAATAGCTCTCCTAGGGGACACTCTACAGTTGGACCCCGTCATGCATTTAGATGTGGAAGGGCGCACAGGGCCCTCCAGCCAAAACCGCAATCCCCAGATGGCAGACTGAGAGCCATAATTCTAAGGCTACTAAACTATGCAGTTAAACAACAACTGTTGACCAGGACCTGGAGAATGAAAGAAACTAAGTACAAGTACCACAGAATCTACTTTGGCAACGATTACTCCCCAGCAGTAGCTGCATGACGTAGGGCCTATGTACCAATAGTGCGAGTATTAAAACAACAACAACAACTGCGCTTCACTACCCCATCCAGCCTGCCTCACAGTAATGTTCACGGGAGGTCCACAAACCTTTGATAATCTGGAGGAGGCCATTAAAGTGCTGCAGGAGAAAGGAATCAAGACCCCTTTACCTCCACGAGGCACAGCAAGAAAGGAGTTACAAGCACTTCGAGAAGAGTCCTGGACTACAGCCTCGGACCAACAATCCAGAAAACGCCAAGGAATCTCTACCTTGCAGGACATCAGAAAATTGCTACAGAAGTTCCAGAGGGTTCAGGATGGCTGAAATGGGTGAGGCAAACCCCGACTATAGGGGTGGAACTTTTTGTTTAGCTGGCCCTCCACGACATGACACAGAGGGCCTGGGGGACTCATAAGACATAACATTCTGGACTTGATTAACATGGGGGAGGTGGAGAAAGCCTTAAGCAAAAATGAGATAATACAGTGAAGGGTACAATTGCAGTTAATTGTATAATATTAATAGTTGCTTTCCCCTTCTTATGCCCTACTATAATACAGACAAGAACCATCTCTTATGTGTTCCCTCAAGCTCAAGGGACTGGGGGCAGCAGCAGCTGGGCACAAAAACGACTGACCTGCCCAATACACCAATCCTAGGGCTGACCTGGAATATAAGTCACTAGGCCTTGTTTGTTTGTTTATTGGAATTTGGGGAGAACACCAGCCCCTCCTGGCGGTAGATGATTTGAGCAGTCATCCTGAATCATGAGCGCCCCGAGAACACTTATGATTTGGCTTTTACTTTAGGCATTGCATGGGCAGAGACAGAATGCGGTGCCGGGGGCCCATGCTTCCCACATGACATACCCCCAAGGGGTCTGACCATCAATCCCAAACCAGAAGGGAACATCTCTCCCTTCCTACCTAGGAAGTCAATTTTAAAGCAGAGTGCAACTTGCAGTATATCTGCTCCAGTTCAGTTGTTATTGTTACAAGTTTTGGGGCCATCTAAATGTTTAAAAGATGGCCAGATTGGTTGTTTAACAAATAAATCAGGCAGTCTTGAACTGGGATGGATTGCTATAACTGGCAGAGAGACAGGCACCTCCATGAGGTTTAGGTGCATCAAAACAAGGTATATAATATCAGTACCAGAGTGGCCCACTCCCTCTATTTCCAGAGACATCAAATATCTCCAGGCACCCCTCTCCATTTTTATTACAGTGAAGGACCCAGTTGGAAGGGTCTAACTGTTACCAACAAGTTAATTGTTTAAAAAAAAAAAAGGTGTCAAAAGCTTAAAGGCATTTAGTAGGACAGAATTGAGAAGTCTAGTAAGAAATGCAGTATCATCTTGGGGAACAGCCAGATTACAGACAGGAACCATAAGTCAAAGGGGGAAAGGAGAATATGGGGCGTATATCATTATGAGCCTTGAATGCAGAAACAAAAATGGCTAGACCCTCTTTAACACTGTCTTTGAATATTAATGGATTGCATAGCCTAGTAAAGAGGTCGAAACTTATACAATCTCTCAAAAAGGAGAAGCCGGGGGTGATTTTCTTCCAGGAGACTCGCCTCTTAACCCTAGAGCATGATAAATGTAAAAGATGGGGGTTTTCCACAGAAGTAGCTTCAGCACGCAAATTGGGACGGAGAAGAGGGGCAGTAATCTTAATAAAAGAAGGGACACCGTTCAAATTACAGGAAGTATTCAGAGACAATGAGGGGAGATATGCGATTGCCACAGGTCTGTTCTATAACAGACAGGTGACACTGGCCTCAGTATACCTCCCTCCGGGGTCAACCAAGAACATAGCACAAAAGTTTTTTGCACAACTATTTGGGATGCTTCAGAGACAGTTGTTGATGGGTGGAGATCTCAATATAACCTTAATTCCATCGTTGGATGTGTCCTGCTGTCTCCCTCACCGTATTAACCCATTACAAAAATACTGGGGAAGAACCATGGCATCTCTGGGCTTTATAGACCTTTGGTGCTAGACATTCCCTATGGGAAGGCAATACACATATTTATCTCGTACAACAGGAGTGGCGTCCAGACTGGACTATATTTTTACCACAGTGGAGCATTTAGACACTATACAGGATGTCTGGCATGGGGCAACCATCCTGTCGGACCATGCCCCAGTCTTTGCTAAATTTGCTCGGGGGGGGGGGGCCCAAAAAGACATTCTGGAGATTTAACGTGATACTCCTTAGAGATGCTGAGTTTACTCAGCTAGTTCAAGATGCAATCCCCTGAATCATACAGGAGAATGCCACCTTGGAGGTCCCAGTACAGTAGTGTGGGACACAAAAACAGTTCTGCAGGGAGAGATAATGGCCTATGCCAACAGGAAAAAAAGGGCCAGGGACGCATAGCTAAAGCAACTCCAGGTAGAACTGGCTACGCTTCAGTCTTTTTATTCTCAAGGAGACACAACAGTAAAACCGCAGATTCTGAAGTTAAAACAACAAATACAAAAAACTGTAGATACACAAATACAGCAACTGCTGTTCTACCTGAAAACTGCTTTGCATGAGGGAGGGCCTAAGGGAGCACGTCTACTGGCCAGAAAGCTTCGAGCCCAAAAACAAAGGTGTGTGTCTTGGCCATGAAGGCTTCATCCACAGGGACCTTGGCCACAACCCCTCAAGCAATAGAAAAATAATGGCTGCCTACTATACAGAGCTGTACAAGGCAGAGGGTCACCTGCTGACCCCCCAAATCGAGGACTATCTGGGGCAACTACACCTCCCCAAGATAACACAACAGCAAGCCCAACAACTTATAGCCCCGATAACCAGGGAGGAAATGGACATAATAATAAAAAAAAAAAAAAAGCAAATACATTAAAATCCCCTGGCCCAGATGGATATCCCCTAGACTTTTACAAAAAGTTCAAAGATATTTTACTCCCCTTCCTTATTGAAAGCCTCATATGAGGTACAGGAGGGCCAAGCACCCCCTGCCCCCATCCAGGCAGTTTGCAGTTCTCACAGCTATCCCCAAACCAGACAAGAACCACAAACTCCCATCCTCCTGTCGACCAATGTCGATGTTGAATTTCGACTATAAACTCCATATGGCAATTTTGGCCAGACGGATGGAAAATATCTTGCCCAATATAATAAGCCCCGACCAAGTGGGTTTTGTATCTCAACATCAGGCGCATGATGGAGTCAGACGTACTTTTCTAATAAAAGACTATGTCACCCAGAGATCCATACCCCTCACCCTGTTGGGCTTGGATGCCGAGAAGGCATTTGACAGGGTGGCCTGGACATTTCTTTGGGCCACCCTGGCACAATTTGCTTTCCAATATGCATTGATAACACAGCTTCAACAGATGTACACAACACCCCAAGCTTATCTGAAACTGGATGGTTCACTCTCGGAGCCCTTCCCCTTACAGAGGGGTACTCATCAAGGCTGCGCCCTGTCGCCCCACCTTTTTGCCCTTTACACAGAACCTCTAGCACAAGCCATACAGCTACAGCCTGATATAGAAGGAATCCCTATGGCGGCGAAGCATTATAAAATATCACTCTTTGTGGATGATCATTTGCTTACCCTAACCTCACCGGAGACCTCCATACCTCAGGTATGGGAACAAACAGTTCTCTATGGGGCCCTTTCCGTATATAAAATAAATCTGCAGAAAATGAAGGTATTGCTGTGCCAATTAACCCCTACAGTGTCCCTGAAAAGAAAACTCTAATTCAAATGGAACAAGCAATCAATGAGATACCTCGGTGTCAACTTAACTAAAAATTCCATACATGAGGAAATGGCAAACTTTGAGCCATTGACTCAGCAGCTGATAGAGGACACCACAAAATGGATGCAGCTTCTGCTAGGCTTTCTGGCCAGGGTTGAGGTGATTAAACAAAACATATTTCCCAGAATTTTATTTTACCTACAAACATTGCCCATTGTCCCAAGCCGAATGTATTTTCAGGCTTGGAACAAACTAATTTCCAGATTTATATGGGAGGGCAAACCCCCTAGGATACGATATACAATACTGCAACTGCCTAGGGACCAAGGTGGGCTAAATCTACCTAACTTACAGAGATATGGAATGGCAGCACAGCTGCGGACTCTTCTCTGCTGGTTGAATCCCCACTATAATACCCCCTTGAAACAGTTGGAAATTGATTGGAACGGCATGCTGAACCTAACAGACTATCTCTTCAGGCAACCCCCAGCCTGTCGACACCTGACCCCATTTTCTGGATACACGTCTACCCCCCTTAGAAATTGGGTATCCGTTCTGCATAGATTCCTAACACTCCCTGAAAAACTCTATTTAGGGTCTCTTAGAATAGAGGGAACCCAACACCAAGCCAACCTTGACCGACACATACTGAGGTGGCACAGATGGGGACTAAAGCAGGTCTTCCAAATATTGGGGCCAATGGGGTTCCACTCATTTGTGAGAGTGCAGACCTTGTTTGGACTCCCACAGGAGAACATGGCCATATATTTATGACTAAGGTCCCTGATGCAGTCTTCAGAAGAGGCCTTGTCAGCCATAGCGGAAAGGCCCCCATTATTAATACAGTTGGTGCTCTCACAGGTGAGGGGGATGCCACAGCCCACTTAACAAGCAGGTTATACACAGCATTAAGTGAGAGGAACCCTGTTACAACTGCAAACACCAGGGAAGCATGGGAATAGTGGTTTTGGAAGCAGATTGGAATTCCTATGCACGCCCAATGCTCAAGGTCTCCAGTTCTCCCTATTGGAGGGAGTATGCGTGGAAATTACGCAGCAGATTCTTTAGAACTCTAGTAAAGGTGGCAAAGTATGTAGGAAATATGGCGGCAGAGTGTTGGAGGGGCTGCGGCACGAACAAAGCTGACCAAAGGCATATTCTGTGGGATCGCCCACTTCTAACATCTTATTGGGAAGACATAACCAGAGAGATAGGACAGATCTTGAGCTGCCCGGAACTGATGCCCCGGTGTACATCCTTACGGCAACTCCTCTCCAGGGACAGAAAGTCAGCAGGTCCACGTACGCCAGACTACCCTTTTGTTATTAGCCAACAAAAAAGTGATAACAAGTCATTGGGGTGCCACAACCCCTCCAACCAAAGCAGAATGGGTCAGCCTAACCAGAGAGATATGTGCAATAGAAAGGCTACTAGCCCACATGAAAGACAGGGTAAATAAGTTCCAAGACAGGTAGAGTAGATGGGTGAGATACCAATTAGACATGTCCGGACTTTGTCCCTTGACTACAAAAGAGGAGGAAAATAAGACACATAATAATAATAAAGGAGCTATCTTCTTCATTTTATGATGTGTCAAACTTGATTGCAATAACTTATGTAATGTGAGGACTGGATTCGTTCATATTAACTACTGAGAAGAACAAGAAAAGGAGATGAACTCCCAGGAAGACCACTGGAGAAAAGATCCCAATCAATAGACTCCAAGAGGACCAATATCCCCAAGGACTATTGAATAAATATAGAGGTGGCTGTGAAAGTCAGGAAGAAAAAGGAAGAAAAAGATAGCATTCCGGAAGTATAA
This sequence comes from Neoceratodus forsteri, assembly GCA_016271365.2. NCBI lineage: Eukaryota > Metazoa > Chordata > Ceratodontiformes > Ceratodontidae > Neoceratodus > Neoceratodus forsteri. The sequence continues at coordinate 590,415,225 of CM028134.1, read as the reverse complement.
GGAAAGGAAACACAGAAGGAGCAGGACAGAGAGCTGTACCAGTTAAGGCAGAAGGAAGCAGGGAGGGAAGTCAGAATAGCAAAGGCCCAAACTGAGGAAAAGATAGCCAACTCAGTTAAGAAGGGGGATAAAACCTTTTATAGGTACATCAGCGAGCGTAGAAAGACAAAGGGAGGGATAGTGAGGCTGAACAGAATGAACGGTGGGTGGGCAGAGGGGGACAGTGAAAAAGCAGGAATACTGAACGAATATTTCTGCTCAGTATTCACAAAAGAGGAGGGGGAAGTGCCTAATCCAATTAACAGAAGCACTCTTGATAGGGGTCGATCCCAGTCCTTTCACAGAAGAAAGGGTTCTGCAAGAACTCCTAAAACTGAAGGTGGACAAAGCAATGGGTCCTGATGGAATTCACCCCAGAATTCTAAAAGAATTAAGGGAGGAACTAGTGAAACCACTGGCTACTCTTTTAATAAATCATGGAGGATGGTGTGGTACCCGAGGACTGGAGGAAGGTGGGTGTGATTCCCTTCACAAAAGTGGGACCAAGACAGAGGCAGGAAACTACAGACCTGTCAGTCTGACCTCTGTGGTAGGGAAGATGGAGTCACTTCTGAAGGAAAGAATAGTTGAGTACCTAGAGGCCAGTGGAGCACAGGACCCAAGGCAGCATGGGTTCACAGCGGGAAGGTCATGTCAGACTGAATCTAATAGATTTCTTTGACTGGGTGACCAAAGTAGTAGACCAGGGAGGGCTGTGGACATGGCCTACCTAGACTTTAGCAAGGCATTTGACACAGTCCCACACAAAAGATTAATAGTCAAATTAATCAGCCTGGAGTGGGTCCCAGGGTGGTAAGCCTGGTAAAACATTGGCTGCACAACAGACACAGAAGGTAATTGTAAATGAGTCCACTCTGAAGAAAGAGGGGTTACTAGTGGGTACCACAGGGTTCAGTATTGGGTCCAGTCCTTTTTAATGTCTTCATCAGTGACATTGCAGAGGGACTGGAAGGAAAAGTATGCCTTTTTGCAGATGACACAAAGATCTGCAACAGGGTTGATACACAGGGAGGCGTGGAAAGGATGAAAAGGGACTTGGCAAGGTTGGAGGAATGGTCAGAAGTATGGCAGCTAGGATTCAATGCAAAGAAGTGCAAAATAATGCACCTGGGAAACAAGAACCCAGGGGAAGAATACACAATGGGTGGGGAGGTAGTAACAACAATAAAAAAGGAAAGGGACCTGGTTGTAATCATATCAGATGACCTTAAGGTTAGCAAGCAGTGTGAGAAGGCAGTAGGGAGGACTGGGGGTATACTGGGATGTATAGGGAGAGGCATCAGCAGCAGAAAACAGGAAGTTATTATCCCTCTGTACAGACAGTTGGTGAGACCCCATCTGGAGTACTGTGTCCAGTTCTGGAGACCCCATCTCCGCAAGGACATAGACAGGATAGAGGTAGTCAGAGAGGGCAACTAAAATGGTGCAGGGTCTGCAAGAAAGCCGTGATGAGGAGAGACTAAAGGAGCTTAATATGTATACCCGTGAGGAAAAGGAGAGGGGACATGATAGAAACTTTTAAGTACCCTCAGAGGAATCAACAAAGTCCAAGAGGGTAGCATCTTTCAGAAAAAGAGACGTGCAAAAACAAGGGGACACAATTTAAAGATAGAAGGAGGCGGTTCAGGGGCAATGTGAGGAAGTATTATTTCACAGAGAGGGTAGTGGATGCATGGAACAACCTTCCTGAGGAGGTTGTGGGGTCTAAAACTGTGGGAGAATTCAAGAATGCATGGGACAGACATAAGGCAATTCTTGTGGGGGGTAGGAAGAAATAGGCTGTTGGTTAACTAGGATCTGCGGCCTATCCTGTAGGTAGGGAAATGGGCAGACTAGATGGGCCAAGCGACCCTTATCTGCCGTCAAAGTCTATGAGACACTAAAAAAGAGAAATTGGCTGTTCGTGTGATTGTTCAGTTGGAAATTCATGCACTTGTTAAATCAAATTTACATGTATGACTATGAAATACCTAATTTGTCTGAGACACCTAATAAAAAAAATATTTTATAAAAGAAGTGCCAACTAATACAAATATTGAATCTGAGACAAATAACAGATATTCAAATGAGAATAATTTTAACTCTGAGAGACAAGAGTGGAGAGCAACTGGACATGCTCATGGAACCACCTTTTCTGACTTGTTTAAAAAACAAACTTGAACAAGCTCCACGAAAGAATGCAGTAAGGCTGAAATAGAGGGGTGGACTACAAGAGCACCCTGATAGGTTTTATGTAGCTAGACGTCTGCTGAAAGAATCATTACAGCTTGTAGCTGCAGACATATCTGCGCTCATACATGTGTCTGGAGAAGATGCAGTTGATGTTACAGTAGCTTCAAATCAAGCACAAGCTTATAAAGGTTCTGGCTGAAATATAATATGGTAACAAAAGCAACTGTTTAGATACCCTTCTTGGCCATCCCTCTAACTGAGCCTCAGATCAGAAACATCACCGTGATGTTCAGAAATGAGGGGGTCAATGTAGGTGATATATATTACTGGTTACAAAATAAATGTGACATTATGGGCCCCCCAGAGCCAATAATAGACTCAGAATATGGACAGGGGGAAATTATTCCAGGTAAATTCTGAAGTAGTACATCTCCCAAATAGCTTTTTCCTAGGAAAAGATGGGGGAGGAGGGGTTTCTACACCAGACAGCCTAAAGTGTGATACAAGTTTGGTGCAAGAACACACTTGAGCAGTACCCGCAACAAGATCAAGTGCTCCCTCTGTGAAGATTCTGGGCATGCTAGTATGCAATGTGAGAAAATTTTTAAATGCAATTTATGAGATGACACAGGACATGCATTCCTCAATGTCCATAGGCTAGGCGAAACAGGAATGAGGGCTGGGACCAGGAAGATTTTGTACAAAGGGCACAAGATAGGAGACCTCCACCCCCGAGTACTACCCCTCCCCCTCAAGCAGAAACAACCTCAGAGCAGAACAACAGACCAGAAGCCCCTGAAGATGCAGCTCACATAGAAATGGGCCCAGCAGAGGAGCATATTGTACCTGAACACCCCAGGAGACAGATTGTGTGACCACCCCTCAGGAAGACTTCAGTCAAAACAAGCAAGTATCTTCAGAAGTGGACAATACTGTGGCATGTAGTATGCCTCCGCCGCTAGAGAACATTACACACATGACTAGAAGAGTTACAAGGGCCACAGCAGAGCAAACACCAGCACCTTTCACGCTACTACTGCAAAACACCTATACCCCTTTGCAAAAAGAGTGGGGAGACTCTGATTTAGAATCAGGTGTCTCAAATAGATATGAAGCAGTGTCAGAGATGGAAGATGAAGACAAAAGAAAGATAACGGGGACCATGAAAAAAGGGGAAAAAACAGAAAACTAAAAGAACAAGATAAAACTGAAGATGTCCTATAATCACTAACAAATTAATATGGCAACCCTGCATATAGCCTCTTTTATTGTTTGCAGCATTAAAAACTACAAAAAGGGAATCTCAGTTTTATCTTAACCAACTATCACATGATATTATATTTTTGCAAGAGACGAGACTGAACTCTCTTTGAAACTGAGCAAGTTAGAAGAGGCTGGATATGGGGTCCATCCTTCTGGATGTTTGGTAACGATCCTGAAGATCGGATAGGAATTCTGTTAAAAGATCATTTTTCAGTTACCAGGGTAGTTGATATCCTGCCAGGCAGGGCACTGCTTTTGGATTTCAATTTTAGGAATTTGCCTTTAGACTAATAAACACCTATGCACCACAGACAAAGACTTCAAGAACTGAACTCTTTGAAAATATCAAACCTTTTTTGTACACCAGAAAAACATCATGTGGGAAGGAGACCTAAACTGTAGCTTAGACACCAAAATGCATTGAGAAACCCCCCAAAATACTGTGATTCACACACACACTGCAATATATATTGCAGAATACAAACTTGAGAAAGATGTATTTCAACAACTAAAGAAAGACGGGATACACTTTTTTTTTTTTTTTTAACTTTTATTTAAAGATTCTTTCTTTGTGCAGATCTGGCAAATGACTCCGGCCCCTCCCATCTCTCCAGTCCTGACATGGAGGCAGCCGGTCCATCATGGAGCCTGCCAGCTCCATTTTTCCAATGTCTTCCCCATGGTCCACGATCATGCAGTGGGCGGAGTGGCTGGGTTCTCCCTCCATGGAGGCAGCCTTACGCCCTGAATGTGGGCCCTCCCCATTCTTGCAGCATGCCAGTGTTGAAACCCAGCCACTGCTGCGTGTCAGGCAACAATGCGCTGCTCCAACTCCCCTTCCCTGGGGAAAGAGAGCTGTCTGCGGATGCTCGATCCTTCCTCATCCCTGCCGACCCTTGAGCAACCCAAGTCCATTCTTGATTCCCAAACTCTGGTTACCCGCATGGCGCGAGGTGTGGTGTCCAGCACATCAACCCTCAGCACCACCAGGCCGCCTTAGACACAGGATATACTTAACACAGGCACACTTATGCTACATGCATATTTTTTTGTCTCTAAATATCTGTCACCTCTTAAAATTTAATTGAAGCCCACAGAATTTTCAGACCATCCTATATTATTAGGAACACTTAGCTTAGCAACAGCTCCCCCTAGAATTTTCTCTTGTATACAATGCTGGAAACTGAATGCATCATTCTTAGAACATGAAGAACTGAAATTGAGACTAGAAGGCCTACTAGGTGCTAGACATTCTACGGTGTTTCTGTGAGGATAGCTGGGTCTGGTGGCAAGACACTAAAAATGATTTAAAACAAACTTTCATTAAGTTTGGGTGATAGCGAATTCAGAGTATATTAAATACCTTGGCTTTAGAAATGAACTGTATAAATTGTTTTTCCACCTAAAGAACAAGCTAGATGAAAGTCACAAATCAATCAAGTAAAAAAAAAAATCAATGTTTGGATATCCGTATAATAGAGCTAAGACACTGGAAGCAGAGATGAGATTCAGGACTGTTAAATAACCTGCATCAGATCCCATATATGGCTTGTAAAAGACTAGACGCTACTGTAATGACGGGACTATATAATCAGAATAATACTTTAGTTACATCCGATTTAGAAATGTTAGAAGTAACTCGGAATTCTGTAAAAACAATTTTGGGTACAGAACATAACTCTAGAAACTCTAAAGACTTGTACTGTTCTGCTACCAATTGTGGAAATGGTGCTTTTAAAAAATCTAAGTCTTTAGAGCAACCAGTCACAAAAGAAGAAATGTATATAGAGAGAATACTGGATAGGCATCTATGCACAACCAGTGTGTTCTGCCACAGAGGGCTTCTGATTCCCTCTGACCTCGAGAGTGAAGCTTGAGAGGTCCATGGGAATCGGAACCCTGAGGTGGCAGAACACACTGGTTGTGCATAGAGTTGCTCATCCTGTATTTTTTATACTGTATAGTACTGTGTGAAATATGCGTGCGTGAGTTTTTTTCCTTTCAAAATGAAACCGACTCAAGCAGTCTCTGGAGGTTCCAGAATGCTGTTCTATCACAGTAGGATATAATCACATTCCATGACCTTTGAACTGTGTTACAACAGCATTTTGAAAGGGATGGAATTCTATACAGAACAACACTGTACTATACACTATAAAGCAGTTATTATATTAAACAATGGCATTTCCCCTGACCTGGACAGCCTGACCAGTGAAGGTTATAAAATGTTTGCACAAGAACTGAGTGAACTATTAGTGCCCATATTTAATTATATACTAGAAAGTAGTAAGGAATTACCTGACTTTGGAAAAGCTATTATATCTTATGTATACAAAAAGGGTGACAAACATGATAGTTCAAACTGGAGCCTATCAACCTTTTAAACACAGAGACTATAAGATTCTAGTTAAAATGTAGTCCGAGAGCCACAGCCGTGGTTCTCTGATGAACCCGACCTGCCAGACTGCCACCCACAGTCCAGGTCTGAAGCTACCAGCCCCTCACAGAAACACAGGTAGTCTGAGAGCCACAGCCTCCAAAAATCCTACAAAATTTTGGAAAACCGTCAAGGAGTTGTCTGGTCACACGTCCAGTGGCTCACTACCTGATGAAATCTCCTTAAACAATAACACCATTAGTGACAGACTGGAAGTTCTGGATGCCTTCAGTAATCACTTTGCGACTGCAGGCTTAGCCTTCAACAATTCCCCTGTGAATTTGATACGCTCTCAGGTGGATAATCAAGGTGCAGATCCTAGCATCACCGATTCAGTCTTCTCCTTGCGTCCTACTACTCTGAAAGAAATTGAAGACATATTGCTGAAACTGGATGTAAAAAAAGAAAGTGCTGGTGTGGATACCCTCGACCCATATTTTTTGAAGGTGGCCATCCATGTGTTAGCTGTGTCCATAACCCATTTATTTAACCTATCATTAACTCAAGGATCCATTCCTTCAATATGGAAAGCAGCGCACATCATACCCCTGTTCAAGTGCGGAAATCCCTGTGATCTAAATAATTACAGACCAATTTCCATTCACCCGGTCTTGTCAAAATTACTGGAAAAAGTCATAAGTAACCAGCTGAGGCAGTATCTAGAAGTTGTTAACCCGCTTAATCCAGTCCAGTCAGGTTTAGAGCTAAACATAGCACCATCACAGCACTTGCCAAAGTGACTAATGACTGGCAAAGAGAGCTAGACAACAGGAATTACACCTGCACCGTATTCTTGGACCTGAGCAAGGCCTTCGACACTGTCGACGATTCTCTGCTACTCTCTTCCCTGACCTCACTAGGTGCTGACCCATTATCTTTACAGTGGTTCAACAACTACGTCTCTGATTGTTTCCAGCAGGTGAAAGCGGAAGGAGATCTCTCAACTCTCAAACCGCTTCGAAGAGGTGTTCCCCAGGGTTCTATCTTAGGGCCGATCTTATTTGCAATATACATCAACAATATTGATGAAAGCATAACTAAGGCGACATTCATCTGTTTGCAGATGACACAGTTTTACGTGAAGCTATCATTACAATCTGCATGTAATGACCTTCAATCTGAGTTCAACCTGCTGCAACACCAACTCCTAAACAAGAAACTATTACTTAACGCTAAGAAAACAAAAGCAGTGCTCTTTTCTCCCTCTGCCCAAATGGTAAATTCAGCCCTATCGGATCCTGTGCTGCAGATTACTACAATTCTTGGCGAGAAGTTGGAATTTGTCCCTAAATTCAAATTCTTGGGAGTATGGCTGGACCATAGGCTCTCCTTTATAGAGCACGTTAAAGAATTACTCAAAAAATTATGACAGAGACTTGGCCTGTTCTTTAGGATAGCCCGCTTCTTAGCTAGAGATGCCAAACTACAGCTAGTACAATCATCCTTTCTATCCTTGATAGATTATGCTGACATCCTCTACAGTCACTGTCCCATTTCCTACCTCACCAGACTTGACACATTATATCATAGAGCTTTGAGGTTCATCACAGGCCTGCCTTATTCAACTCACCACTGCTCCCTATATCAGTCAGTGGGGTGGAGTTCTCTTCAATTCAGGCGTGATAAAAATGCAGCCTTATGGACCCTGAGAGCCATCTCCAAAAAAACTGCCCCAATACATTACTGACTGTCTTCCTATAAAACCAATAGGCAATTACACCCTGAGAAGTTGCAAATCTCTCCTACTGATGGTTCCCAAAGTTAACTCTCACTTTGACAGGGCTGCTATAAGCTTTACACTGTTCTCCTTGTGGAATAAATTGCAAAAAAAAAACTGAAACTGAGGTCACCCATCGGCATCTCATCTTTCAAGCTCTTATATTCACGTCTCAGAAATGATCAGTGCAATTGTTTCCCATGACCATGAATTGTCGTCATGCTAAGCTGTACCACTTAACCATGAACGAATTACTTCTAGTGCTTGTCTCCTCCTTGGCCCTGGTTTGTCATCATGCTTTCATGTAACACCTTGATGCCTCTGTCTGCCCTTTGATACTGGTCTATCTTCTCGCTTTCTCCAGCCTTCTCTTCACAACTCTGTACTGCACTCATCCACAATCTACACGCAATCATACTATAGAAGTCCTAGCTCCCCTTTCCCTCTCCCTCTCCCCTTAGGACCCCACCGCCACATCACTTCTACCAACCTATCCTTGGGACTTCACTTCTCACAATGTTTATCCTTCGCTTACATATTACATACCCCTCCTGGTACCCCATCTGCCATTAGTTGGTGGTTCTCCAAGTCATTTTCATGGCTAGTACTAGTGACTGCCCCTGGTAAATGAATTAACTGGTACTTCTATACAGAGAACATGGTTTATATACAGTTGCATGGTTCAATGGTGGACCTGCCCCCTTGTATTTGAATCCTCCTCTGTTATGACTTGCCTTGTCTTCCTTTTATCATTTGACTCCCCTATTACTGCACCATTGTGTTTGTGTTTATATACTTATTTACTTGTATTTATATGTTTTTATGATGGATGTTACCCGACCCTGTTCTAACCAGGTCCATCTTGTAAAAGAGCTCTGCTCAATGATGTGCACCTGGATAAATAAAGATTTTGATTGATTGATTGATATAAGAATGCAAACTATTGTTGAATACTTCATTGGCCCAGCACAAACATGTGCAATACCAAACAGAACTATCCAGCATAACCTTTTTTTATTAAGAGAAGTTTTTGAATATAGTAAAAAAAATAAAATCACAGGATTTGTATTATCCTTAGACCAGACCAAGGCATTTGATCGAGTAGGACATGGGTACCTGTTACAAGTATTAACGACATTGGTCTACTACAGAAGATGGTACAGTGGATTAAAGGTCTATATTCAGGAGCTTGTTTCATACCGCTCAGTGAATGGACATCTAAGAGAGACATTACCTCTAAGAATTGGGGTTAGACAAGGGTGCCCCTAAGCCTTTTGTTATACACTTTCTCTTTATACACTTTAATTAGACAAATTAAATGGGACCATCAGATCATAAGACCATCTCCAACATTAGGCCTCAGCCAGAAAAAAATATCCACATACGCAGATGGTGTATGCTTCTTTGTAAAAGATAAGATATCCAGAGAAACCACCATACACAAAATACAGGCTTTCTTAGGTATTTCAGGAGCACAGCTAAATTTAGAAAAAAGCACCTGCCTCCCATTAGGAAACTCACAAGATCTGCCGAATACCATAGCCGGAATAGCAATTGCTTATAACCCACCCAAAATTCTAGGCAAATGGTTTGGAAAAGGGGAACTGCCTGCAATAAATTGGGAAAAGAAACTAGAAACAAGTGAAGTAAAAGTCAGAGTATGGAAGACATGGAAATCAGCAAAGAAAAAGAGTGCTAATAAAAAAAGTTTTGGATACCAATTTTCATATATTTGTTAGATTTATGCACCTCCAGTACAGCTGGAAATAAGAATCTTGAGTAACTTCTTTCAAATGATATGGGGCAGCCATCTCAACCCAGTCAAGAGAGATTTCACTTGCCTGCCTTATAAAGAAGGGGGTTTAAATATGATAAATCCTGTGGTATTTTGTCTCTTCCTTTTTCATAACTAAGACACTCAAATGGTGCTGAAGTCAAGCCAGATATCCCTGGCAGGAATGGATAAAATATACTCTAGAAAATTATATATCTAAATGGGAACAAGAAGCCCAAAACTCATCACTAGTTATCAAGTACCAGAGTGTGCAGTAGCCTCTTTAAAGAAGATCCGACAATGGGAAAAATGACATAAAGGCACTAACATGAAAACTATATATCCATATTATGTCAGATATTCGAAAAGTCATACTGATATTTCCTGAATGCACCCCCAAAAAAATCCCATGGGCATTAGTGGTATTAAATGACAAGAGGGTATCACTACACACATGGGACATCCTATGGATGTGCAAGTCAAGGAAAATTGTTGATTAGGGGAAATCTTAAACACAAGCCATACAGGAAATGTTATGCTCAAGAACAGAATGTGGGAACATTGACTCATTTTTACATCCAATGCCCCCACAGTGTACAATTTTGGAATTTTTAAGCAGTCAGTGTCTACCTGAAGCTATGTACAACTTTTCCCAGTTTGAAATTGTTTCTGTATTTCCCGGGTTGCACCTGAAAATAGGAATCTGTTTTTTGTCTAGTGTGCTTACCTGGTTAACAAAAGCTAAATAAAGATGGCAGTGGCCTTTCCTCAGCAGAATTACATACAGTACTTTGATTCTAAGAGATTATTCTGAGATATGGAAACATTTTCATCCTAGCACATTAAATGTCATTTTTGCTATTTTGAAATTTTATTTATGACGAACAAGATGCCAGTTTCTCACACAGCAGCTCCAAATGACTAATAGTGCACTGCTTAGTCAGATAGAAATGGCAATACTAAATGTGAAAGCCTCAGACAAGCTTAAATATACACCAGGGAAAATAGCAACACTTTGGAAGAATTTAGAGATTATAATGTAACTTTGAGAGCAAATTTGACAGTAAACAGTATGTATCAGTGTCAGAACTGAAGCATAGAACTCTCAAGAGGTAACCAGGATTTACTAAAAAAAAGAAAAAAAATTAAATGGATATCATATTTTGACATCTTTTATAAACAAAGACCCATAATTTCATATAGAATATTCTATGAAGAAATAGGAATCATCATGGAGAAACTAAGTAGGATGTTCGGGATTTGATTAAAAAGCTATTAACATCTGTAGGGTTTTTTTGTATAGTAGACAGCATTTGAGATGTCACATAGAAACTGTTTATTATATATTATGTTTTGTGTTATTTCGTTTGGATTTCTTTTCTGTATAGTCACTAGAGCTTTTTATTCAGCAGTGAGCTAAAACATGCTTGTACCCCATGATGTAATGTTTATTTTGCCTCCAATAAAAATTCCCCTACATTTATCAAGAAGTGCCATGGGATCTTTTTAACATCCACCTGAGCAACCACCAGAACAGGCAGATGGGACCCCGGTTTAAAGTCTCATTCAAAAGACAGCACCTGAGGAGTGCAGCACACCCCCCTTGATGCACTTCAGTGTCAGTGTTGGGATTTATCACACGTTCCCGGTGTGGGGCTAGAACCCACCGCCTTCCAATCTTCCGGCCTCAAAGGCGAATGTGCTACCTGATGAACCATTGAGACTGTATAAGGCCAATAAATCGGTCCTGACAAAGCAAACTGTTCTTTATAACAGGCTTTCTCACTTTGTTCCAAATGCACACCATGATTGCCACCGTTGCACACTGTATAGAAAATTGACTCAGCTTGACCTAAGTGACCACCGGCAGCTTCATCTCGTACACTTGAGGTAGAAATTCACTGCATGAAAGGTGCCAGATAAAATCTTTGCCCTGTTAAAGCCTGGACTAGTCCAGGAGGGACTCCAGTCTTCTGAAGGACCTGTCTGTCATATCCCCCAATGCAAACCTGACCAGGTACTGGTCTCATGCCAGCCCTCTGGTTTGGAATAGCCTATCTGTTGACTTGCACTCAGTCTCTGGTCTCCCTGTCACATTTGGCCCCACACAAAGGGGGCACCATTTGCATTGCTGGCAACCTAGACCATTCTGTGTCTGAGTAGTTAATTGATGCCATTGGTTCTAGGCCATGATTAGAAACTGTGACATGCTTGGCTATCTGTTGTGCTGATCTACAATACAGAATATTAGCCATACACTCTCCCTATGTGAAGTTTATATGGAATGTTACTGATGAAGCTCTGTAATATGTACTTAAGTTATACTGTCTTACTCTTGCCTTCTGACTGTAACCAGAGCCTGCATTGCATTCCTACTGGAAATCATTGTAAATGAATCTCACTTGATGGTGTATCCAATGTTCATGAATAAAAAGTATTACATATAGAATAATACATGGGGTGGTGTGTTTAACGAGATTTTACACAAACCCGAGGTGTTGGATGCTACATAAACCCCTGCGAGCAAAGCATTTGAGTGTGTGTGTGTGTGTGTGTATGTGTGTGTGTGTAAGTAAAGTCTCAAGTTAAACACACCACCCCATGTTTTATTTTAATGCAATTGCTGGGGATTTTGTTTTTTTTTCACCAAGCATTTATATAAAATAAAAAGATATCCCTGTGTGGTCTGGTCTGGTTTCCGCATGGTTCACAGTCAGAAGTGGCTGCTGAAAGGAAACGTTTCCCTTACTTTTTTTCCCATTTTTTTTTTTAAACAGTTAATCGTTATAGTGTAAAAAGTCCAGTTATTTTTTTTTTTTTAATTAACGCTGAATACCAGTAGTGATGAAGGGTTTGGCACTAAGGAATGATGGCTTGCGCTGAGGAAGGGAAGAGTGCTGGCAGGTGCATGCGCAGAACGAGGGAAACCTTGCGCATGTTCATGGTTATAACCCATAGGTTATAACTGTGAATTATAAGTGGGTCTCCTTATGGGGGAAAAAATTATACCCAGTTGTTGTTGTTATATTATTTTAATTTTTTTCCAATCAAATATTTTCAGGTCAGTTAGTGCATATAATCCTCCCCCAAATAGTTACCTAGACAAGGAATATTTGGTCTGCTTAATGGAGATAAGCATTGCTAATTTAAACTTCATATGAAGGTTTAACCAACAAAAAAGCATAGAAAAGGGCATGTTGTTCTTAAAGTACACATACACTAATACCTTTCAACCAAAAATGTTGTATGTGATATATCAGTTGATTAGAAACTACTGCTAATCTAGGCTGCATTTGATTTCATAAATTAAATAGTTTGGGGTCATAAATTGTGATGTGATCCAACTTAATGTCTTGTGTGAAAAACTTAAAAGTTTTCAGGAATAATAAAATTAACTGTTTTCAGAATTTAAGTGCCACCTTAGCATATTTCATTAAATACTTTCATACATATAAATGTGAAAAAGCCAGCAGCATGCAGTCAAATTGGTCTGTCGAGTCTGCTCGTTAGTAATACAGTGTCCCTGGCTTGCACCATTGACCCTGCTCCCTCCTTCCCTGTCAACCCATCCTTTATAACTCTTCCCCCCCATCGTCCCATGGGTTCCCTTTATGCCTGTCCCAGACCCTCTTAAAGCCTCCCACCATCTTGGCTGAGACTACCTCTTCTGGCAGCGCATTCCATTTGTCCTCCACCCTCTCTGTGGAAAAAAAAGTTTTCTAACATCCCTCTAACCCCCCACCCACCCACAAACTTCAAACCATACCCCCTCGTGGATATGTTATCACTAAACTTGAAGATACCTTCCTATCCACCCTATTCTCTTCAGGTACTTAAAGGTCTCTATTGTATCTCACATCTCTCTCTCCCCCACAAGGAGTACATTCTCGGGCTCCCAGCCTCTCCTCGTAAGACTTCCCCTGCTGTCCCCCTGTTATCTTGGTTGTCCTCCTTTGGGCCCTTTCTAGAAAGCTGAAGTCCCTCTTATGATATGGATTCCAGCACCTTACCACGTATTCTAAATGCGGTCTCAGACTTGTACAGGGGTAATATGATCTCACTCCGTCTACTGCTGAATCCCCTGGCTATACACCCTATCATCCTTTTCATCTTCACTGCTGCACTCCGTGGAGTGTTTTGGTCCTAGAATTTCTGACCCTAGTGTGCATCACTATCCTTTTCTTGGCATTGAAGCTAAATTGCCAGATTCCCTACCATCTCTCTCAAGTTTCCTGAGGTCTTCCTGTTGGTTCTGTATCCCTTCAACTTTATGTAGCCATCCAGAGCTTGGTGTTATCGACAAACGGGCACATCTTGCCCTTTATACCTTCCCCAGTGCCATTTATGAAGACACTGAACAATACTGGCCCCAGCACCAATCCCTGTGGGACTCCGCTGGTTACCTCCTTGGTACTGGATAACTCTTCCCCCCCCTCCCCCACCACCACCACACTCTGGGTTCTGTCACTTCGTGAACTGGCTACCCCCTTGTCAGTTTCTCCTTGACCCCCACATCATTCAGTTTGCTGATTAACCTCTTGTTTGGCACCGAGCTGAAGGCCTTACTAAAGTCAGGGTAAATGATGTCTACCACTTTGCCCCATCCACTTGTCTGGTGGCCCAGTTGAATACTTCAGTCAGGTTAGTATGACAGGATCTTCCCTCCACAAACCCATGCTGCCTCTCATCCTGGAGACTGTTCTCCTCTAATTGGGTAGTAATCATTTCCTTTCTCCTCAGTAACCCCTAATCTTACTTCGAGGAAGGGTCTTGCAGCAGGCCATCACCAGTAGTACCTAGCCATCAGGCACCAGGACCACACGGAAAACTTCTAGCTAGCAGTCTGCCATGGGGGACCGCCAACATCAGTCAGCTGACATCAGTCTACCCTATAAAGGTGGGCAGTCCCCCACACCTACCTCAGTTCTTTTCCTACTGTCGGCCCATGCGTGTCAGACCTTAGCGGATGCAACAGCTACAGTCAGTCGCCATTATTCGCACTTGCCTCGCTTTATTTTTCTTTCCTTTAGTGCTAAACATCAAATTTTCGGTGTTTTCATCAGTGAGTTTGTCTTCTCCACCAGCGTCGTCTTCTGACTGCTCTTGAAGTGTGCCTGTGGTAAACAGATCCCTGAAAAGGGTGGTCACTTTGCATGTGTCACCTGCCTAGGCCCCAGCCACGACACTGAAGCCTACCAGTTTTGCCAAAAATTCAACCAGGCCACTCGGAGACATCGTTTGAAAGTTCTGGAGAGTCCTCTCTTGAAACAGAAGTTGGTCGCGATGGAAAAGGAGCTTCAGGCCAGGAGCTCTTCAGCCTCATTGGCACAGTCTTCCGAGGCCACTTCTTTTTTGCAAAAACTCCGGAACAAATACCGTGACCGGTCAGCTTCCTGCTCATGGTTGCCCCACAAACCATTGACCGCAGCAGAATCGTCATCCTGCTGGGGATTGACCCCTTCAGCCCCACCAGTCCTCTCTTCCTCAAGGCTCCCAGTGCCTTTGCCGCCCACCCTCATAGCAATTTCGGGTGGTGGCCCTTTGGGGCAGGGGACTTCGTCTACTGCTGCCCAGCCCCTGACGCTCAGGCCTTTATCTTAGACAAGCTCTTAGCATTGATTCAACGGGGGTCAGTTCCTTCACCGTCAACCCCCCCCCCGGCCATGGCGCTGCCTTCATCAGCTCCAACTACTGGGACAGATGGCCCTTCCAGGCAACACCCATAACAGGTTACTGCCATTTCTGCTCCTTCGGCATCGCCTCTGCCTTTGCTTCAAAGGTCTTCTTCCTCTCAGGTGCCTGCATCTCTGGCTAGGTCTGCACTGGCGAATCCTTCCCCTTGGGTGATCCAGGCCAACGTCTGCTGCGCTGCTGTCAGTACTGCCGCTGCCCCAGCCTGTGGGCCCAACACTGGTGTCGCTGCTGCTGCAACCTACTCCACATCCGACTTCCATTGGGCCTACACTGGATCATCAGCTGGTGCTGGTGGTCCTGTGCCTGGGTACCCGATGCCAGCCCCGCTGCTGTTGTACCCTTATCCGGCACCCTCCTACCCTTAGCCACGGGTGTATAACCTCCTGCCTCCCGGTGGACTATAATGCCTTGTTCTCTGCATGGTGATCCTTTGTCCAGAGGCAGAGCCCCGCCTCTCCGGGACCACCTCTGGCATCTCCCCACCATCTTCCCCAGGACCCACCGCCCCGGATCCTTTCCTGGCTGGACCTAGTGATCTCCACATGTCAGGGTCCTCCGGGGCTCGACCCGATATCGGCTCAGGTTCTCACAGGGACGAGCACCAGCCACCGGCATCAGCCTCTGATAGTGAGACCACTGAGGATGACTTGGATTCTTTGGAGTCTTCCTCATTACCAGGGAAGTCCTCAGATCAGGATGACCCTCCCAAGGAGGTACCCAAGTCCCCCCTGATGATCCCACTTTTATGGATGTCCTGCTCCACATCCAGTCCATTATGGGCTGGGAGACAGAGGAGCAGGACCCAGAGAGGTGCTGCCTGGCCATTTAACTAAGGCAGAGGGATGCCCTCCCCATAGTGGTACCCCCTCTGATTGATTCCTATGAGGATGTCACCAGGGTGGCATGGAATAACCCATCTGCCACCCCTCCCTTGCCTAAGAAGGCAGACCATCTTTACCATGTCCCATCTGACAAACCCTTCTAAGGGGGCCACCCTAAGGCAAATTCTGTGGTTATCAATGTGGCACATGATTGCACCAGGAAGCCCAAGCACCTTAGTGCCCTTCTGTCAGACCGGGAGTCCAGGCAGCTGGACCACCTGAGTAAACGGGTGTTTATGTCTATCACCCTGGCTGTCTGGACTATTAATTATCTGGCCCACATGGTCCAGTATCAAAATATACTTTGGGACCAAGCCAGGGACCTGATGCGGACTTTGCCAGGAGACCCCACCAAGACACAGGTCGCCCAACTCTTGAAATCGGGCTTGGATGTGGGCAGTCACGTTATCTGGGCTATGATGCAGTAGACTGTTCCGGGCGCAAGGCAGCTGCTGGGGTCTGCCTCTGGTGCCGTTCTTGACTCTAGGTATCCGGTTTTGCCTTGGATGTGCACTACAGCATTTAGGATGCCCCCTTCCGGGGTTCAGTCCTTTTTGAAGGGTGGTGGTGTCCAGGACATCATTTCCACTCTGCAGGAGCCAGGGCAGACCCTTAAGTCGGTCCATTCACTCTGTCACACTCAGCTTAGAGCGGGCCAGCATCAGCTCTTTCGTAGGTCCTCCCATAAGCAATCTTAAAACCAGACCAGCACAAGCGTAAGGCTACATCGGCCCCTGTAGCTGTTGCAGCCAGAGCCTCTCAGGCCCCTGCGGCTGCCCTGCTAATGCCCACCCCCATCTCCTAACTCCCTAGCCAACACCCCCCCCCAGCCAAGGATCTGAGGGAGGCGGTCAGGGCTCGGTTCTCCCTCCAGCTAGACGGGTGGCGGGAGGGTGACCACAGACCAATGGGTGCTGCAGATCACAGAGCATGGCCATATGCTGCAGTTTCTAAAGTGGCCTCCAGAAAATCACCTGGTAAACTCCACTTACCCCCCTCCCCCCGCCCACCTCTCCCTGGTCTGGGAGGAAATCGGGCCATCCTCCAAAAAAGAGCTATAGAACCTGTCCCTCTGGCTCAGTGGGAAAGGGGGTTTTATTCCCACTTCATCCTCGTCCCCCAAAAGACCATGGATCTTCAGCCCCTCTTGGACCTCAGCTGTCTGAATCTGTGCATTGAGTACAAGCGCTTCTGGATGGTAACTCTCCAGGGGCTGTTACTCCTTTTGCACCAGGGGGATTGGGTCTGCTCTCTGGACATGCAGGATGCTTCCTGCACATCCAGATCTTTCCTGCCCATCCTCACTTGCTCTGCTTCCATTTTCAGGAAGTCCATTTCCAATTTTGGGCTATCCCTTTTGGCCTTTCCTTGGCCACCTAGTTCTTTACAAATGCCTGGCAGTAGTGGTGGCTGCTGTGAGATGGCAGGGCTTCTGTGTGTTCCCCTACCTGGACAATTGGCTGCTAGCATCCCCGTCCAGGTCTGGTCCAGACTCTGGAATATACTTTCTGTCTGTTCCAGGCTTTGTGAATCACTGTCAGTCTGCCAAAGTCCTGCCTCTCTCCTTACCAGCGCCTTCAGTACATAGGGACCATCCTGGACACCAGCCAGGGCAAGGCTTTTTTACCCATGGATAGCATGGAGTGACTGATGGAGCAGGCCCATTTGGTTTCCTCCAGTCAGCAGGTCCCCACCAGGGTTTTCCTGCACCTCCTGAGCTTTATGGCATCAGCCATTGCCACGGTTTATCTGGCCCACCTGCATATGGTGGTTCCTCAGTGGACCTTGCGGGTCCAGTGGGACCAACGCATGGATGACCTGGACCAGTGGGTCATGGTCTCTGACCCTGTCCGGAGGGTCCTGTTGGGGTGGCTGGATCCAGCCAACCTTCTTCGGGGGGGTCTCCTTTCAGCTCTCAATCCCTCCTGTCGGATTCTTATGACAGACGCATCTGGCGTGGGTTTGGGTGCTCATCTGGCTGATCACCAGACACAGGGTACCTGGACAGACTTGGAACAGGGTCTCCATATCAGTGTCCTGGAGATGTGAGTGGTTCTTTATGCTCTGCAGGCCTTCAAGACTCATCTGCTCCCCAGTCCATTGCTGGTGCAGATGGACAACGTGTGTGTATGTGTGGTGCATTATATCAACAAGCAGGGGTGGACTTACTCTTACCCCCTGTGCGGCAAATGAGAGTCTGGTATTGGGCTTCAAGCGCGGTCTGGAGCTCTCGCCGTACATGTTCAGGGTCAAAAACATCTTGGCCAATGTCTCAGCCACTCCTGGTCATAGGCTCATGAGTGGGAGCTTCTGACCTTCTGCCTATCTTAACATTTCCACCGTTCCAGCTGCAAATGCCCCAGCACTTACAATCAGTCTTTGCACCCCTAGCACCTTACCTGTCATATTCCCTCGACAAGGCCCCTGGCTGCACTGTCTCCCACCGCCTCACCTCCCACCTGAGCTCCACTCCTGCCCCCGCCCAACCACATCCTTACCCCTTACTCCTGCACCTCCTTCCCTCAATCTACTACCTCACTTCCCCCACCCCACCCCTTTCCTTGTCTTGCTCATAGCTCAAGTCTTTGTACTGGTTATTACATGTCTGTAAGTCTATGACTATATGTTTGTAACTAAAAATGATGACCGTTGCACACGGTGACGTGGAACCTTTGTAAAAGAGCCTTGGCTCAAAGGTATTGTAATCCTAGATTGAAGTAAATAAATAAAAATAAATAAAACCTCAGTGGTCAAAGACCTCTTCAACAGGAGGGGTTGGCCAGAGCTGTACCTGTTTGCGTCCCCACTCAATGCAAAACTGCCGCCTTTCTGCTTGCTTGATCCCGGGCCTGGAGTTTGACGAGATGCATTGTCCCTCTCCTGGAAGGGGAGGTTTCTGTATGCCTTCCCGCTCCTACAGAGGGTTCTGCTCGAGCTCCAGTTGGAAAGGACGGAGATGAGTCTCATGACCCCCTTCTGGCTGCATCAGATTTGGCTTCCCTTGCTGCAGCAGCTGGTGATGGAACCTCCAGTGCCCCTGCGCATCGGCTTGCTCTCCCAGGTCCAGGGCACCCTAGTCCTTTCGGACCTCAAATCTCTGCATCTCCATGCATGGCTCCTGTGGACCTAGCTATTGCCTGCTTCAGGGTCTCTTCTAGGGTTACAGATGGCCTAGTGGCTGCTAGGAAACCCTCCACCAGGGCCAC
Source organism: Neoceratodus forsteri (assembly GCA_016271365.2). Taxonomy (NCBI): domain Eukaryota; kingdom Metazoa; phylum Chordata; order Ceratodontiformes; family Ceratodontidae; genus Neoceratodus; species Neoceratodus forsteri. The sequence continues at coordinate 590,396,021 of CM028134.1, read as the reverse complement.
GTATGCTATGAAATGGAAGCATTTCACTCTTTGGGCTGCTGCTCGCCATTTGGATCCTTTCACCTGCCCAGTGAATCAGGTGCTGGAAAACCTGCTTTCCTTTTCGAACTCCAGCTCGGGATACTCCTCACTCAAGGTGCATCTTTCCACCATCTCTGCATCCTGCACTTTTCTGTGTGGCATTTTGCATTTGAAACTTCCTATTCAGGACCTAGTCCCACCATGGGACCTCAATTTTATGTTAGAGAAACTCTTTTTACCTCCCTTTGAACTGGCCGTGAGTTTCGAGCTGTGCTTTCTGTTGTGGAAGATGCTCTTTTTATTTGCTGTTACGCCTGCTCAAAGGATTTCCAAACTTCAGGCTCTGTTGTGTAAAGAGCCTTATTTGATTTTCACAAAGACAGGGTGTCTTTGCATACTAATCCTAAATTTCTTATTAAGGTGGTGACAAAGTTTACTTTGAACCAATTCACCCACCTACCAGTTTACTATCCTGAGTACTCTAATCAGGGGGAGGCTTTGCTCTATACTTAGGATGCTCATTGGATTTCGTGGTGCTATACACACCGTACCAAGCCTTTCAGAAAATCTGACCAGTTGTTTGTTTTGTTTGCCCCTAAGAGAGAGGGTGCCCCTGTTTCCAAACAGTGTTTGTCTAAGTGGTTAGCGAATTGCATTGTTTACTGCTACCACAAGTACAACAAAGCCCTTCTTGATGTGATTAAGGGCCACTCCACCAGGGGTATGGCCACCTCCACAGCTTGCTTCAAAAATGTGTGTACTGTGAACATCTGTGCAGCTGCCACCTGGAGTTCTGTCCACACTTTCACCAAGCATTACAGCCTGCACATCACCTCTTGGCGCAGGGCCAATTTCGGTCTAGCAGTACTTCAGGACATTCTTTCCTCAGCTCTTGACTACTGATCTGTCTTCCTTCTGGTGGGTTTTCCTAGTCATGCCTAGAACTGCTTGAGGCTCAGTCCTACTGGTGATGGCCTGCTGCAAGAACCTTCATCAGAGTAAGATAGTACAGTTACGTAAAAACTTACCGTAACAGTAGATCTTCGAGAAAAGCTCTTGCAACAGGCTCTGCTTTCCCTCCTTCCTTCCCTTGCAGTTTCTTGTTTCTCTTGCACTTCTGCTTTTTCTTTTTGGCTCTCGGAAGCCTCCTTGGTTCTCCTTTTGCTGCCTGTCTAGGGTCTCTGGTGGGAGAACTGAGATAGGTGTGCCCACCTTTATAGGGTAAGGTGACATAGATACATAGACAGTGTCAGCAGATAAGGGCCTATGGCCCACCCAGTCTGCCCATTTGAGCTTGTAAGTTCAGTTTGTTTTCCTAGAAGTCTGTTGCCCCTTACCCCTGACCTCCAGAATTCCTTTATGTCTATCCCATGCATTCTTAAATCCCGTGATTGTTTCAGCCCCCACCACTTCCTCTGGCAGGGTGTTCCACTTGTCCACCACCCGTTCTGTGAAGAAATTCTTTCTTATGTTTCCTCTGAATCGTCCTCCCTCCAACTTCATCCCATGCCCTCTAGTCCTGGAACATCTTTTTCGCTTAAAAATAGTGTTTTCCTGCACCCTGTTCCTCCCTGTAAGATACTTGTATGTCTCTACCATATCCCCTCTCTCCCTTCTCTCCTCCAGGGAGTACATGTTCAGTTCCTTCAACCTGTCTTCATAGGACTTGTGATGCAATCCATGCACCATCTTTGTTGCCCTCCTCTGAACCTTCTCTACCCTGTCTATGTCCTTACGTAGGTATGGTCTCCAGAACCGTACACTGTACTCCAGGTGGGGCCTCACTAGTGTCTTGTATAGCGGAATTATGACCTCCTTTTCCTGCTGGTGATGCCCTGCCTATACATCCCAGCATCCTATTTGCTTTACCTGTTGCCTTGTCACACTGTTTCCCTACCTTGAGGTCATCAGAGATGATAACCCAAGATCCCTTCCTGCTTGGTGCATGCTATATCCTCACCCCCAACTGATATATTGTGCCAGGTTTTGTGCCCATATGCATTATCTTGCATTTCTTTGCATTAAATTTCAACTGCCAAACCCCTGACCATTCTTCAAGTTTCTGCAGGTCCCTTCATTCTGTCTACACCCTCTGGTGTGTCTACTCTGTTACAGAGCTTTGTGTCATCAGCGAACAGTGAAATTCTGCCTTCTAGGTCCCGCCATGTGTCACTGATGAAGATGTTGAATAGGACCGGTCCCAGCACTGATCCTCTGGGTACCCCACTGGTCACTCTTCCCTCTGTGGAGTGACAGCCATTTACCACCACCCTCTGTGTCCTGCCACCCAGCCAGTTACCTACCCACCACACTACTGTCCTGCCCACACCCATATTCCCCAGTTTGTGTAATAGTCTTCTATGTGGCACAGTGTCAAAGGCCTTGCTGAAGGCCAGATAGGCCGTGTCCACTGCCCTCCCCTGATCCACCTCCCTAGTCACCCAGTCAAAAAATTCAATGAGGTTGGTCTGACATGACTCTGTGGTGTGACATCAGCAGTGGGCAGTCCCCTGTGGTAGACTGCTAGCTAGAAGTTTTCTGTGTGGTCCTGGTGCTTGATGGCTAAGTCCTACCGGTGATGGTCTGCTGCAAGAGCTTTTATCAAAGATCTACTGTTACAGTAAGTTCTTGTGTAACTGTACTATCACCATTGTTTTCATTAGAAGTAAATAAAAACTAGGTTTATAGCCTTAACTGCTTAAAAAGTAGCTTGTTACATAGCAAATACGTGTGTGTGTGTGTGTGTGGCCAGAATTTTACACACACTAAAGGTGTGGGATGCAACGTAAACCCCAAGAGCGCAGTTTGAGTGGTTTATAAAATCATCCCCTTTCGAGGGTGCATGTAAAATTCTGGTTTGCACACACCCATGTCTTGTCTTTTGTTTTCTTTTTCCTTTTTTAATTGCTAGGGAACCTTTTTGTTACTCTTGCAGTTGTGTGACTTGTACGTTGCCGTTCACAGTGCAAGCTTGATTGACAGGGAGAGATTGCAGCTGCCTGGTTATAATTCATAATTACAACCAGGTGGTTGTAGCTCATTTTTACAGATTGGTTATCTGAGCATTAACAATACTTACTAGTAATTAGGAAATTATGTTTAGAAAGAGTTCACTTTGGAATAAGTAAATCTAGCAAGATTTTTAATTTCTTTAATTTTTTATTTATTTACTTGGGTGCAAAGTAAAAGAACGTAAGAACATAAGAAAAGTGTTGGCAGATGGGGACCTGTGGTCCATCTAATCTGCCCAAGGTGGCTACACCCCCAATTATATTTTTTTCCTGAGTTGCCCACATTGCCTGTCCCAAGCGAATTTGAATTCCCTTACTGTCTTCGATGCCACCACTTCTGGTAGTAGGCTGTTAATGGGTCTATCATTCTCATGATGAAAAAGTACTTTCCAGAGTTGCTTTTAAACATTCCTCCCACCAGACGCAAGTTGTGCCCTCTTGTACACACCACCCTGTTTTCCTGGAAGAGGTTTTCCTTTTGAGTTGTGTTAATTCCCTTGATGTACTTAAATGTTTCTATCATGTCCCCCCTATTTCTTCTCCGTTCCAGAGAGAATAAATTAAATTCTTTGAGTCTTGTCTTGTATGGCTAATGTTGCAGCCCCTGCACCATCTTTGTGGCCCTTCTCTGCACTGTCTTCAGACGGTCAATGTTCTTTTTTATGTGAGGCCTCCAGAACTGGACACAGTACTCGAGGTGTGGCCTCACCAAGGATCTGTAGAGGGGCATGATAACGTCCTAGTTTCTGCTTGTAATACCCCTTCCTATGCATCCGAGGATACCACTTGCCTTCTGCGCTGCTTTTTCACATTGTTTTCTTACCTTTAAATCATTGGTAATGATCACGCCCAGATCCCGTTCCATCTTTGTCTCCTCTAATTGATGCCCTTCTAGTATGTACTTTTTCCTGGGTTCCACTTCCCCAGGTGCATTACCTTACATTTCTTGACATTAAATTTTAACTGCCAATTTCTGGACCACTCTTTGTCTCCTTAGGTCAGTTTCCATACTTAATGCCCCCTCTAGTGTATCCACCCTGTTGAAGAGCTTTGTATAGTCTGCGAACAGGCAAACCTTCCCCTCCAGTTCATCAGTGATGTCACTGATGAATATGTTGAAAGAGGACTGGACCCAGCTCTGATCCCTGTGGAACACTACTGGTCACACCTCCTTCCCTTGATAATGCCCCATTGACCAAAACTCACTGGGTCCTATTCTGCAGCCAGTTTCTATTCCAGTTTACTATTTTTGGTTTGATTCCTGTGTGTTCTAGTTTGTTAGCAAGTCTCCTGTGGGGAACGGTGTCAAAGGCCTTGCTGAAGTCTAGGTACACCATGTCCACTGCCCCACCATGGTCCACTGTTCTGATAACCCAGTTGAAGAAATACGTCATGTTTGTTTGGCACGAGTGCCCTGCTGTGAAGCCATGCTGTTTGGGGTCAAGTTTTCCAGTTTCCTTTAGGTAGTACACTCTTCTGTCCTTTAGTAATGTCTCCATAATTTTTCCCACTATAGAGATCAGGCTGACTGGGCGGTAGTTTCCTGCTTCATCTTGCTACCACTTTTGTGCAAGGGCACAATGGTTTTCCTTTTCCAGTCATGAGGTACTCTGCCGCTTTCAAGAGATAGATTGAACAGCTCAGCTAGTGGTGCAGTTATTTCTTCCCAAAGCTCTTTTAGTATTGTGGCGTGGATACCATCTGGCCCCATGGCTTTTTCCACCTTAGGTTTGATTAGCTCTTCTAAGACCCCCTCTTTCGTGAAAGGGCTTGTGTCTGCCCCTCCACTATGCTGCTCTGTCTTACTTAGTGTAGGTCCTTTGCCAATATCTTCTCTTGTGAAGACTGAGCAGAATTTGTTTAACAACTCTGCTTTGTCTTCATCTTTCTCTAACAGCTGGCCCTCCCTTGTTATTAGTTGGACTATTCCCCCTTTACTCTTCCTTTTTTTCTTTTGTGTATCTATAGAAAGTTTTATCTCCCTTCCTAATCCACTGTGCTATTCTTTCCACTGTTTGGGCTTTGGCTATCTGAACCGCTTTTCCTGCTTCCTTGAGTTTGTTCCTATATTCCTCCCTGTCCGTTTCTTCTTTTGTTTCCTTGTACTGCTTAAAAGCCCTTTTTTTTTTTTTTTGTCCTTGATTTTGGTTGCTAATTCTTTGGAGAACCAGAGAGGGTTCTTCCTTCTTTTGGCTTTGCTGATTTGTTTTGCGCATTGCTCAGTGACTGTATGTAATGCATTCTTTAAGTTCTCCCAGCAGTGTTCTGCATCCCTCTTATTACTGGTGTCAAGCATGGTCTTGATCCTGGATTTCATTTCAGGAAAGTTTGCTTTCCTGAAATCAAGAATCTTGATTTTTGTGTGACTTTTACCTTCCTCTTAATTTGCTATTAGCCAGACTGACCTGTGATCACTGGTCCCCAGATTGATAACCCACATGAACATCTGAAATCCTGTTGCTATTTGTGAGCACCAGGTCCAGAGTTGCTTCGTCTCTGGTAGGTGAGTCTACCAGATGATTTAGACCTGCCCCCAGCAGCTTGAACAGAAATTCTCTGCTCCGCTCTGTGGCTGCTGTGTATGAGGTCCAATCCACATCTGGCGGATTGAAGTCTCCAACAAGCAGCAAATCACACCTGTCTGCCATCACTGAGGTGGCTTTCAGGAGCTCTCTGTCAGTTTCACTTTCCTGGGTTGGGGGTCTGTAGATAACTCCAACCCAGACTGGGGCCTTTTCCCCCCCTGCTCCCAGGGTGACTCATAGGGCCTCTGCTTTACTGTGCTTCCCCTGGATCTCTATTGCACAGATTCCCTCCCTTACATACAAAGCCAACTCCCTCCTTTCTTCCCCTCTCGGTCTTTTCTGAAGAGTAGGTAACTTGGGATAGTAGCATCCTAGGTGTGGTTGGTGGTGAACCAAGTTTCTGTAACCTCAACCCAGTCCAGTTGTGCCTCTGCCACCAAGGCTGTGAGTTCAGGGATTTTGTTTGGTAGACTACAAGCATTGATGCACGTGGCCTTCCACTTGTGGTAGTCCTTTTGCTGTGTATCATTTCCTTGTTCTGATCCAAATTGTTTGTGTCTTAATTACTTTATGCCTCTCACTAGTGCATCAGGCTGGGCAGTGCCTTTACTATCACTGCTGTTGGTATCTTTGTGGCATCTAGGTTCTGTGGTAGTTGATACTTAGGAGGGAAAGTTGGCGACCCTTGCTATGTGAGGGTTGCCTGTGTCTCCTTCCCCTCCACTAGTTTAACTGATCAATATGGACGTTAAATTTCTTTCCGAGCATTCAAGTCCCCGCCTTAGTGAGGTGCAGGCCGTCAAATTTAAAGAAGTCCCTTTCCCAGAAGGTCTGCCAGTTTCCTAGAAAGTGATGCCCTCTTTCTTTGCACCAGTTTTCTAGTCCTTCTCTCTGATCTTCTGCCTGCTGTCCCCATTTCCCCAGACAGGCAGAATCTCCGAGAAAGAGATGATGGACAAAGGGGAACCTAGTTTGTCACCCAGCCTAGTAAGATTTTGTTTTGTTTCTTCCATGGATCAACTGGCTAGGTCATTTGTACCTATGTGGAGGATGATCTGCGTGCCCTGTTCCATACTACATACAGTTTTCTCAATGCGGTCGGTGTCCCTACATGCTGATGTGCCAGGGAGGCAGCAGACCGTAAAACACATATAATAGATGAGATTTATGTAGATGATCTTAGAGGATATCTCTTGCAGCAGGTCACACTAGTAGAAGCATCCAGCCACAGGCATGAGATCCACCTGGAGGATTTCATCAGCAGTTGACCTGGGGACCACCCACGATGACAGCACGTGCTCTGGTGTAGCCTATATAAGTGTGGGTGGCCCCCGATCCTCCTCAGTTCTTCTTCTGCTGATCTGCTTGCTATATCTCTGAGAGGAGTCTAGCCATGGTCGATCTGTACCTTCGTATCCAATTCATTTTGGTGTATGCGTTGCATTACAGTGTCACATTGTCTGCCTTTTAGATGTTTTCCTCGGATTCTTTGTTTCACCTCTGTTTTTCTGGACAGAAACTCTCTATCGAGGACCTACACAAAGTCTGTGTGCATTGCCTGTGACCCTCGCACGACACCCGTGAGTGCACTCTTTGCAAAAGATTTAACAAAGCAACCCATTGACAACATTTACAGACACTGAGGAAGCATTTAATGGAGCATAAAATTTCCCTGAGAGCAGGAGCTCCAGTCCAAATCCTTCCACACATTGTTGTCTTCAGGATCCAGCCACTTGAAATGGGTGACATCGTTGACAGAAAAACCTCACCTCCTGGAGAAGCACAAACACTTCTATGAGTGGTGGGAAGTCGTCCCACACTCCGACACCTTCTTCATCGTCGACAACGACTGCTATAGTACCTCAAGCAGTCTTAAACATGATGGCTGTCTTCTCAGCATTGTCGATGGGCTTTACCCAGTATTCTAGGCCTGCTTTATCAAAAATGACAGCCCCTTCTGACTCTACTGGCCCCTCGGTGGCTCCCTTGTCCACGACTAGTACACCACTTCTACAGTTTCAACCATAACGTCTGCCATTGCCCACGGCTCTGTATAATGCTCCGGTGGGTCATAGTTGGTCGTCGATGATGATCATTCTGGGGGATAGCCATTATAACCAGGGACCAGACCTGCTGGGCTCATCAACGGCTACAGTCTTGTCGATGATGCCTTTTCCCAGCAGTTTAGCAGAACCTCTTTGTCCAGCGACGAAGGCCTCTACCTCACACCTGGCTCCACAACCTCTGCCGATACCATCCATATTACCTATTGGACGTTCGATAACTCTTATCTACCAGTACCCACAGTCTTAGACGACTATGGCAGATATCCTGTCTCTGGTTCACACCATCCTGGACCTAGTGTAAAAGGCTAATGTGGCCACCACTACTCCTGTTTCGCCACAGCCTCCACCTCCACCACAGAATCTACCCACATGCTGCCAGTGATTCCTTGGCCTCCCCAGCTCCTTCAACCAGTGTGGATCTGGTGGAGGAGGAATATGACCATGACCTCTACCTGAACGATGAAGAAGAAGTGGACCTATCCACCCCATCCACATCATCTGCCAGGTCATCTCCAGGGGAAGATGCATCTCAGTATCATCCTTGTTCACCCCCAGATGACCCATCTTTTACTGACATAACGCAGCATCTACAACAGTCCTTTGGTCTTGAGGCAACAGAACAAGACACCTCAGGAAGGAAACTTGCCCATTTCCTCATGCTACTGGATACTCCTCTTGTCATTCCCCCATTAGTGGAGGCATATGAGGGTGCCATTTTAGCCACTTGGCATCTGCCTCATGCTATTCCATCTGTGCCCAGGAAGACTGACAGAATATACCAAGCCCCAGAGGGGTAACCATACCTTGCTGAGCCTCCCCAGGCGGACTCTGTGGTTATAAATACTGCCCATGACAGGTCCGTCCACTCAAAACACTTAAGTGCGCTATTTCTGGACAAGGAATCTAGAAAGCTGGATGCAATGGGGAAGAGAGCGTTTTCTTCTTCCACACTCACTATGAGAATGCTAAACTACATGGGCCACCTTCTCAAGTACCAGGAAGAGCTTCCAAAGACTGCCCAGGCATCCCCTCAGTCGCTCCTCAAAAACAGGAGCTGACCAAAACACTGAAGACAGGAGCTGCAGTGGGGCTTCACCTACTGAGGGCAGCATATGACGTTGTTGATTCCTTGGCTTGATCATCAGCAATGGGAATATGCCTCCGGAGACATTCATGGCTGCAGGTCTCTGGTTTCGCATCAGATGTCCAACAGTCAATTCTTAATGCGCCCACTTTTTTTTTTTTTTTTTTCATTTTCTGTAAGCACTTTTTAGCTACCGGAGCCCTTGCAGGTGGCTACAGCCCTCTGAATGGAGGGACTCTCTCTCCGGTCCCGCCGCTCCCATGCTAGGTTGTTCCTGGCAGCTCTCCCATGGATTGCCCCCCATGGCAGGGCCAGGAGGAGAGTGCCAGCTTCTCCCCCCTCCCGGAGACCCAATCCAGAATCTGGGGACCACTTCCTGGAGCGGCGGGCCATCATTGGGCCTGCCAGGTTAATTTTTCCTTCCCCCCACCTTTCCTATGTAAGGAGGTAGGATCAAGCCTCCCGACCTGTACTGCCCTCTGGCCACCGCCAGAGGGCAGTCAGCGAGTGGGACAACTAGTCCCTCTCTCCCACCTGTCGACCCCTGGCAGCCCGGGCTCATTTCTGAACCCGGGTCGCCAGCATGCCCCGAGGTGTGGCGTCCAGCTCCTCAACCCTCAGCACCACCGGGCCTGCTCTTAATGCTCCTTTTAAAGGGCATAAGCTGTTCAGGGCACATACACAAGACATACTGACTGCTTTATAGTTGTCAGGCCCAACATTAAAGTCAGTTCGCTCTTTGTATCACACGCAGCCAAAGCGTCCCTTTAGAGGACCATGTTGCAAGTCTGCCACGAAAACCAGAGCCAACACAAAACAGTCAGCCAAGTACAAGGCCACAGTCTCCCTGTCCCACCGCTAAATCCACCTGATCTGCTCGTGCGGTTCCTCCCTAGGGACCCCCTTCAGCATGAGGCCTCCCCTGAATCCATGGTTCTTGGACTCCAAACCTCAGAGGTAGTGGGCAGGTTCTCTCTATACCTTCAGGGATAGCAAGACATAACAACAGATGCCTGGGTGCTTCAGTTCATAGAGTTTGGGTGCACATTAGAATTGACAGCCACACCTCCCAATATGCCACCCAGATGCACCTTGTATCCGCCCGACCACGAGGTAATTTTGCAGACAGAAATGAAGTCACTCCTACAGAAAAAGGTCATAGAACCAGTCCCTCACCACCAAAGAGGACAAGGCTTCTATTCTCACTTCTTCCTTATCCCAAAGATCACAGGAGACCTTCAACCGGTACTAGATCTCAGTCAGCTAAATTTATTCACCCAGTACAAAAAATTATGAATGGTCATTTTACCAGCCCTTCTTCTGTTACTACGAAAAGGAGAGTGGCTCTGCTCCCTAGAAATGAAGGACGCATAGCTTCACATCATGATATATCCTATGCACAGGAAATACCTACGATTCAGCTTCAAGGATCAGCACTTTCAATTCCGTGTCTTCCCCTTTGGACTCTAACAGACCCCTTGATGTTCACAAAATGTGTAGCAGTCCTAGCTACAGCCCTGAGATGAGCAGGCCACTAAGTCTTTCCTTACCTGGACGACTGGCTGCTGAAGGTGTCCTCAAAACATTAGCTTGTGGCTACACTGTCTCAAACCCTGGCACTATTTACTTCCCTAGGCATTATGGTCAACATCCCAAAGCCCAAAATTACATTATGCCAACATCTCCAGTACATTGGAGCTGTGCTGTACACGCAAATTGGGTTTGCATTCCTACCTCAGAATCAGGCGGACAAGCTCATTCGACAGGCCAAAGATGTCTACAACAGCAGGTATGTCATAGCTCACTGTTATCTGAGATTATTGGGGTAGGAATTTGGAAAGGAACTCCTACTGGTAGGTGTTTGGGTTCCAGCCACCATATGAGGGCTTGTTTTGCTGGTGTGGAGATCATGACCTCCATATCAAGGTAGTCTGTCTTTTGGCCCCATTGTACTCTGTGTCCACTGAAGAGTCTGCATGTGGAGGCGAGCATAAGGCACTGTGGGGATTGCTGCTGCCATGTGACCTAGTAATTTCAGATCCCGCCATTTATAGTAGTTTACATATAGGCAATGATTGTAGCAGTTCATAGAGATAGTTACAGGTACTTGCATACTTAACCACTTTGGCCCACGGTCCCCAGGTAACTATTACTGAAAGTCTTTTATTTGCATGCCGGACATGAATAATTAATTAGGATGACATTGTTTACCTGGTTTGCATGGATGTCTAGGGAATTTCCCTGCTACAGTTGTGCCCAACATCATGTTTTCTGCTGTTTTATGTGGCACGTGATTTTCCAGTATTTTGCAGCAGCCAGTGACGTGATGCCCATTTTGTGCTGTGGTGACACCGATACCTACCAATACCTACATGCTGTCTCTTTTCTATCCCATGGGTGTGTCTATCAGTTCATTCTGTTCTTTCAATGGGTGTTTCTATGGGCCTTGAATGCCGTTTGTCAATCATCACATGACCCCTTCCCCTAAAAAATCAGCTTCACTTGGAATAGAGACTTGCTTTCAGGAGTAGTTAAGGGACACCTTGTGGAACATGATTTCAGAAACTTCAGCCCAAAGTGTGCAGAAATGGCAAACATTAGCCACCTTTTTTTTTTTCTGAAAGTTGTTTGTCAGACATCGCATGACACCCTCCCTCCCCGTCGACAAGTCTGACCACACCCTTATCATTTCTGAGGGCAGCGATGAAGACTCTTTCTGTAGTGTGAGTTCTTCTAACCCAGGCCCTTCTTCTGTTCCACAGGAGGATCTTACTTTCCAGGCTTTGCTCAGAAATATGCATGCTGCACTTGATTTTGAGCCTTCAGCCATTGACCGAAGTAAACATCTCCGTCTGCAGTGGTTAAACGTTGCTACCATGCCGGTCAGATTAGTTCCTCCTATTATGCCAGCATTTGAAACCTTGTCAGGAGTGGTCTGTAATAGACCTGCCTCCATTCCTTCTGTCTGCAGTCAGACCAGAAATACACAGCCCCTAATGTTAGACCAGTGTATGTTTCCCAGCCGATAGCGGATGCCATTGTCATTCTCACTGAGAAATGACAAAGCCATTCTTTCCAAGGAGGTCACTTGCACCCTGTTAACAAGAGGCGCTTTTACACACAGGTTTTTAAAACGAAATGAGCATTACTTGTGGCACCGTTGTGCTCTGTTGTGTTTTTAGGATCCCTTTACACTCTGCGAGTTTTCCAGCAGCTCCCACCTCCATTTGTGTTTCGGCACCCCCACAGAGCTTGCTGCTCTATTGCTGTTTGTGCACTGCTTTGGAATGGCTGTTTTACACAGCCCGACGCAACGGAACACAGCGGTGCAAACCGCGAAAAGCAGAGATTGCGGTTTGGATGAACGTTCACCTATGGAACGAAACAGATGCACTTTACACACAAGGGATGTAACGGAATACTGTTTCCGTAACAGTTATTCCGTTACATAAACCTGTGTGTAAAAGCGCCTAAGGAGTCATGCTGGGTGAGCATGCTTTCGCAGCAGCTACCTTTGGAAAAATGCCCTTGATAGCCCGCAATCCACATGCTAAGTATGAGTATACCCTTTGGAGATCACTGAAGTTTCTGGCAACTTTGAAACTATACAGAAGATTATGCAGACTGCTACTCATGGTGTTAAGTATAACAGTCATGACTCATCAGCTGAAAGCAGCTATGTATGTCTTTGATAACTGCCTCCCGCTCTGCTGCGGCAGACATCTGTATCCGAAGGCATTTCTGATTGTGTATCATAGTAATGTGTCCACAGAAAAGGACCATCCTGGTCCATCTAGTCTACCCATTTACCACCCACTCCTACTTGTCTCCACTTCCCAGGGATATTTTCTTCTGCCCACCAGCCAAACCCTAGTGTGTGTGTCCCACACCCTCTTGAATTCCTCCACTATTTCTGCACACCACCTTATTAGGTAATCTGTTCCAGGGTTCCACCACCCTCTCAGTGAAATAACATCTCCTTACATTGCTCTTAAATCTTCCACTTCCAATCTTAAATTATGACCCCTTCTTTTAACCCCTACTTTCCTTTTGAATAATCTACCTCCGTTCACTTTATTTATTCCCTTCATGTACTTAAACATCTCTATTGGGTCGCCTCTATCTCTTCTAACCTCCAGTGGGTATAGATTTAATTCTCTCCATCTAATCTCATATGGTTTCTCTTGCATACTTTGCACCATTTTTGTTGCCCTTCTCCGAACCCTCTCCAACCCATCTATATACTTCTGTTTATTCTTGGGATGTCCAGCAACAGGTAACAAATGCCACCTTAGATAGCACCTACCTATTTGGACAGCAGTTGGAGAAGTCTGTGTGAGGCATCTCAGAGACAGGAATGACCCTTAAGACTTCCAGGCCAGTTCCTGCTAATCATCAGAGGGGAAAAGAATGTAATTTATTTAAAAAAAAGGCAGTCCTTTTGCAGAAAAGACAGGGGAGCCCTAAACAGATCTCAGCCTCCCCAGTCCCTGAAGAAGGTACAGCTGAAGGCATAGATGCCAAAAGCTCCCAGTGCCACCATCTGAAGCTGTGGTCCCATTCCTGCCTCACCTACCTGTAGCAGACTCTCCTCCCCTGAAGGGGGGCACCTGACTCAGTTTTACTGTCAGTGGGTATCCATCATGACAGTCAAGTGGGTCCTCAGTATCATCTGAGAGGGATACTCCCTGGACTTCACAGAAATCCTTAAGGAGCTGAAGTTGGCTCAGGGGATCAGAGCGGGGAAAAGGGGTTCTTTAAATATGTAAGGGAGAAGAGGGGTTGTAGAGATGACATTGTTAGAATCAAGAGGGATGGGGGATGGACGCAACAAGGGGAAGAACAGGCAGAGGCACTCAGTGAATACTTCTGCACGGTGTTCACAAAAGAAAGGGATGGCTCAATACTGCAGGGAAAGGGGCAGGGGTTGGGGGGCAGAGATAACAGATGGGTCATCCAAGAGGTTAGAGTTTTGCAGGGCCTTAAGGCCTTGCGGGTGGACAAGGCACCAGGACCAGACGTTGTACACCCAAGGGTCCTGAAGGAACTGGTGTTGGCAGGCCCTCTGACGGACCTCTTCAACATCTCCTTGGAGATGGGGAAGGTATCCATGGACTGGAGGATGGCTCACATGGTACCCTTTCACAAGAGTGGACCCAAGGACCACCCGGCCAACTACAGACAGGTAAGCTTGACCTCCATAGTGGGGAAGTTGATGGAGACCATTCTAAAGGAGAGGTTGATAATCTTTCTTGATAGTAATGGTCTACAGGATGAGAGACAGCATGTGTTTGTCTTAGGAAGATCATGCCAAACTAAACTGATCAACTTCTTCGACTAGGTCACTAGGACGGTTGACGTAGGCCACGCTGTGGATGTCCTGTACCTGGACCTCAGCAAGGCTTTCGACTCTGTGCCCCATGGGAGGTTAATGAGCAAGCTGAGGGACATGGGTGTGGGGGAGAAATTGGTCGGGTGGGTAGAGAACTGGTTGCATGGCAGACAGCAGAGGGTAGTTGTAAGAGAGGAGACATGCAAGCCAAGGCCAGTCACAAGTGGGGTACTGCAGGGTTCAGTGCTGGGCCCTGTTTTGTTCAGTGTCTTAATTGGAGACATTCCGGTGGCACATTCACATTCTGATGGAGAAGCCTACCAGCACAGCTACATATAGTACACATGTGACTCTCTCCCTGGTCATACCTAGCAATGGGCTGTGGCATGTCTAGGTCACCGGACCTGGTACACAGCCCTACATACCATGCTATGGCACTATACATGGGTCTGTTATGCCACTGACACTGCCATCATATCACTGTGGTGTCCCAGAACTGTGCAGCCAAGGCAAGAGCACACCTGTGTGATTGTTACAAAGTAAGTATTTGTGTTGTCATTGGGTTGTGCAGTTGAGAAAGAGTAATGTGCTTGGGGACAGCCCAGGTTCCAGTTGTCTCAGTGGCTTAGCTGGTTAGCGCAATCCGAACGGTATTCCAGGCAGCCTGGGTTCAAGTCCCAGCTAAGGCAGTTGCTTATCTCTCACCTCTTTGTACGTGTTAAAATATGTATTTAGCTGAACACGGGTATAAGGAGGCATGCACGAGCCTTCTGGTGCTTCAGAGCTATTTAGAAATGGGACTGTGCTTTGGCACCTGGCACGATAAATTCGAGTGGACCGAGAGGGTTTCACTTTGGAGTTAAATTGTGCCAACTAACTACTTTTTGGTGCTAAAATATTGCTTCTATGGATGCTGTATGGCTAAAGGGACTGCTGCAGGCATGTTTGGGGATACCTGCAGTAAATGCTAGTATACAGCTGACAGTGTCCCTTTTAAAGAGACACTGTCAGCTTTTCAGGAACGAATATTTCTGCTCAGTATTCACAACGGATGAGGAGGGAGAGGTACCTAAACCAAACAAGGGAGAAACTCTGAATAGGGGGGTCAATACCAGTCCATTCACAGAAGAAAGGGTTTTGAAAGAACTCTTGAAACTGAGGGTGGACAAAGCAATGGGGCCTGATGGGATTCACCCAAGAATACTAAAAGAACTAAGGATAGAACTAGTAACACCACTGACTACTCTCTTTAACAAATCATGGGAGGATGGAGTGGTACCTGAGGACTGGAGGAGGGCAAGTGTGATTCCATTTCACAAAAGTGGGAGCAAGGCAGAGGCAGGAAACTATAGACCAGTTAGTTTGACTTCAGTGGTAGGGAAAATGATGGAATCACTTCTGAAGGAAAGAATTGTTGAGTACCTAGAGGCCAGTGGGGCACAGGACCCAAGACAGCATGGTTTCACAGCAGGAAGGTCATGTCAGATGAACCTAATAGATTTCTTTGACTGGGTGACCAAAGTAGTAGGCCAGGGAGGGCCTGTGGATATGGCCTACCTAGATTTTAGCAAGGTATTTGTCACAGTCTCGTACAAAAGATTAATATACAAGTTAGCCAGCCTTAGAGTGGGTCCCAAGGTAGTAGCCTGGATAAAAAACTGGCTGGACAACAGGGCACAAAGGGTAATAGTAAATGGAGTCCACAGTGAAGAAAGGAGGGTAACTAGCGGGGTACCGCAGGGTTCGGTACTGGGACCGGTCCTCTTTTAATATCTTTATAAGTGACATTGGAGAGCACCTAGAAGGAAAGGTATGTCTCTTTGCAGATGACACAAAGATCTGCAACAGGATTGATACACAAGGTGGGGTGGAAAGAATGAAAAGGGACTTGGCAAGGTTGAAGGAATGGTCAAATATGTGGCAGCCCAGATTCAGTGCAAAGAAGTGCAAGGTAATGCATCTGGGAAACAAAAACCCAGGGGAAGAGTACACAATGGGGGGTGAGTTAATAACAAAAATTGAGAGAGACCTAGGAGTAATTATATCAGATGACCTAAAGGTGGGCAAGCAATGTGAGAAGACAGTAAGGAGGGCTGGGTGGATGCTGGGATGCATAAGGAGAGGCATCAACAGTAGAAAACAGGAAGTTGTAATCCCTCTGTACAGACAGTTAGTGAGACCTCATCTGGAGTACTGCATGCAATTCTGGAGACCCCATCTCCGCAAAGATATAAACAGAGTGGAGGCTGTTCAGAGGAGGGCAACCACAATGGTGCAAGGTCTGCACCAGAAGACATACGAGGAGAGGCTAAAGCAGCTTAATATGTATACCCTTGAGGAAAGGAGGGAGAGGGGGGACAAGATTGAAACTTTCAAATATCTCAAGGGAATTAAAGTACAATAGGGTAGTATCTTTCAGAAGAAGAGATGTGCAAGAACAAGGGGGCACTATTTGAAGATAGAGGGGGGACGGCTCAGAGGTAATGTTAGAAAGTATTTTTTCACAGAGAGGGTTGTGGATGCATGGAACAGCCTTCCTGAGGAGGTTGTGGAGTCAGGAACAGTGGGAGAATTCAAGAATGCATGGGATAGGCATAAGGCAATTCTAATGGGGGGTTAGGAGGAAGTAAGCTGTTGATTAACTAGAGTCTACAGCTTATCCATCAGGTAGGGAAATGGGCAGACTGGGTGAGCCAAGCGGTCCTTATCTGCTGTCAAATTCTATGTTTCTATTCCAGAGGGGTTCAAGAGTAAAATCAGCCTGTTCACAGATGACACTAAGATTTGTGCAAAAGTGGACAACTAGAAAGGGAGGCAGGCACTCAGGGAGAATCTAGCTAAACTCGAGCACCGGTCTAGGGAGTGGCAGTTGTGGTTTAATGCTAAGAAGTGCAAGGTCATGCACCTCGGAGCAAGAAATCCCAGGACCAGCTACTGGCTGGGGGGAGTACAAGTAACAGCTTCAGAGGATGAGGAAAGGGACCTCGGGGTAATAGTCACAGGGGACATGAAGGTATCAGCACAGTGTAGGAGGGCAGTAGCAAGGGCAAATAGGATGCTGGGGTGCATTGCCAGAGGGATCACCTCTAGAAAGGAGGAGGTCATCCTGCCCTTGTATAGATCACTGGTGAGGCCACACTTGGAGTACTGTGTGCAGTACTGGTGCCTATACCTCAAAAAGGATGTGAGATTACTGGAGGGGGAGCAGCGCAGGGCTATGAAAATGATCATGAGACTGGGGGAGTTGCTGTATGAGGAGAGATTGAGGAGCTCAACATGTATTCGCTGGAAGACAGAAGGGAAAGAGGGGACATGATAGAGACCTTTAAGTATTTGAAAGGCATGAACAAAGTCGGAGAGAGAGGATTGTTCCACTTAAAGGGGAGAAGGGTCACAAGGGGGCACAATCTGCAGTTGGAAGGGGGAAGGGGCTCAGGAGGGACATGAGGATGCACTACTTTACAGAGAGAGTAGTGGCGAGATGGAACACGCTGCTGGAGGATTTAACCGAACTGAGGACAATGGATAGTTTTAAGCGGGTTTGGGATAGGCTAGCCACCCCAAGGACAAACCCTTTTATCAGCCTATATGTCAGAGCTCCTTGCACAGGAGATTGTGCACCTTCTGAGTAGCCAGACAGTGGAGGTAGTGCCAGAGACCGCTTCTACTCCCATTGCTTCCTAGTTCCAAAGAAATCTGGGGGCATGCACCCCATTCTTTACTTCAGAAACCTGAACAAGTTCATGGATCAAGAAAATTTTAAATAATTTGTCTGGTGTCTCCACTTCCCTTCCTGAAACCTCAGGTGTGGTTAACTCTCTGGATATGCAGGATGCATACCAGCACATACTGATACACCCAGCCACCACGGATACCTCCAATTCGTTGTTCCTGGGCAGCATTACCAGTTCAGAGTCCTGCCCTTTGGGATCTCCTCGGCACCTTGCAATGCACCTCAGAAAACAAGGACTCCAGATTTACCCTTATCTGGATGATTGGCTGATGGCCAGTCCATCCAGGTAGGAGATGGAACAGGCTGTGGCCACAGAGGTCCTTACTTCCATGGGCGTTCGGCTGAGTCTAGAGAAGTGTCTGCTCCAACCCACATGACACCAGCCATTTGTAGATGCTCTTCTGGGTATGGCCAGAGCCTGGGCCTTCCAGAGAGCAGAATGCTGGTGATCCTGCAGATAGCATGCTGTGTAATGGGGCATAAATGTGTTTGAGCCCACTCCATGTAACGCATGCTGGGTCTGATAGCTTCCTCAGTGATTACAGTGCTCCTAGCATGACTACACATGAGAGTGACTCTGTGGATGCCCAGTGCACAGTAGTCACAAGCATCACATCCTCAGACCTACCCCATGTGAGTGACCAAGCCCCTGGTTCAGTAACTCACATGGTGGTCAGTGGAGGACAGTCTCTTTCTGGACTTTCCCTTCTCCCAATGGGAGCCTCAGGTGACTCTCACCATGGATGCCTCCCTGTTGGAGTGGGGCCCCCACTGTCAAGGCCTCTGAACAGAAGGTGTCGGAGACTCATCTCCACATCAGTGTGTTGGAGATGCAAGCTTTGTTGTGTGGCCTGCGAGCCCTAGTGGTTCTGGTGAACCACAAAACAGTCCTCCTCCAGCTGGACAACAAGGCTGTCATGTATTGCATCAACAAGCAAGGAAGAGCACACTCTTACCCTGTCTGCAGGGAAGTGATGAGAGTGTAATAATGGCACCTGGAGCAAGGCATCTTGCTCCCAGCCATTTACCTGCCAGGAGTCCAAAACACTCTGGTAGATGAGCTCAACTGAACAGAGGCTAATCCTCACAAGTGGTCACTACCTCCAGACATTGTGAGATCACTAATAAGTGAGTGAGGCATCCTAGATGTTGGACCTTTCTGCATTAAAGCCTGGAACAAAGCAAAGCTAACCCAGTCCCCTCCGGACTGGACTGAGTGCGAATGGACTCCTACCGAAATTCCTAAAAAACATTGCTCACTCTGTAGTCTCTCCAGTGACTCATCTATTTAGCCTGTCCCTGCTCACGGGACATGTCCCCTCCCTCTGAAAGATGGCTGGAGTGGTCTCTGTCCACAAAAAAGGGGACACCACTACCCTGAATAACTACCGCCCTATTGCCATGCTCTCCACTCACTCTAAAGTCCTGGAGAAAATCGTAGCCACTCAGATCTTGGATCACCTCCATTCGTTCAATCTCATCACCCTAAATCAACATGGTTTCTGACGTGGGCACAGTACATCCACTGCTCTCATACAGCTTACTACTGATGTCAGACTTGCTATGCACAAGGGCTCGCTCACTGGAGCTACTTTTGTTGATCTTACAAAAGCCTTCGATTTAGTTGACCACCCTCTACTTCTGTCTAGGTTGTCTTCCCTTGGCTTCTCCTCCTCTGCTACTGCCTTGTTCCAAAATTATCTTTTGGAACATCAGCAATTTCTCCAGATCAGATGTGCCAAGTCCTCCCTTGCACCCACTTGGGTTGGTGTGCCCCAAGGTTCAATTCTTGACCCTTTTCTGTTTACGATCTAAATAAACAACCTCCCTCTGCCTACTGGATCCTGCTCCACCCTGTTGTATGCCGAGGATGTGGTTCTTTACTCCTCCTCCTAATCTCTCAGACATCAACCAGAACCTCAGTCATAATTTTAACACCCTTCAGAGCTGGCTACTGCTGAACAAGCTTGTCCTCAATAAGAATGACTATGCTCTTCGGCTCTGGTTAAAAAATGTGATCCTGCGCCCAACATCTATCTATCAGAGCAGTAGATGGCGTTCCCCTCAACACAGTTAACTCCTTTAAATACTTAGGAGTTACCCTTGACTTTGACCTGCACCTTGCCCAAGTCATCAAATCTGTTAACATACAACTAGGACTGGCTTATAAGGTCAGGCATAACCTAACATCTGCAGCAAAGTTGGCCATTGCACAGGGGATCCTGAGAACCAAACTGGCATATGGGCTTATGGCCTTTCTGGCTACTACATGTGGGCTCCTCCGAAAGTGGGATGTCTGCTACAACAATATTTGCTGATTTGCTCTGTCCCTGCCTAAGCTTACTCAACGATGCATACTTTATTCCAGCCTGGGTTGGCTTACTCCCTCAGCTTACTGTCCGTTTACTTCCTCCTATTCTATAAAAAATATAATCTCCTCTCAGACACCTGCTAAATTGGCTTCACTGCTTAAACCTGCGACCTCCGCCTACACCCTGAGATCAGCCGATAAAACCCTACTTGTCCAGCCAAGATGTAAAACCAAAATGAGTGAAAATGCCTTCTTGATCTGGGCTCCAAAATTATGGAACTCCCTTTCTCTGAGCCTCAAACTCCTCCTCCCCATGCAGTTTCAAGCAGGACCTTCATAGAGCTCTTTTAAGCTCTCTGCCCTGCTCCTGTAGTGGAACTACTTTCTCCTCTGCAGGCTCCTCTTAGTTGCTTAACCGTCACCTATCTCCTCTACTCCCATAACTGCCTGGGAAACCTATTACGCCCCCTAGCACTTACCCACTATTTGTTGGTCCCAAGAATACCTATTATCTGCACTTGTATCCTGTATTCTGTTTTACATATTTGTTCTTGCAATTGTACTGTTATTGCTGTATAGGTCATTTAGCTGAATTGTGACTGCTCTCTAGCCTACTTCTGTACCGATTCTTGCTCACTTTATTTTTCCTCTGTATGTACTGTTGTCTAAATGCCCTCTGTCGTAACCTCTTGGGTCGCACCTGAAAATGGGCAGCCCTGCTGTCTAGTGTGCCTACCCACCAACAAAAACTAAATAAATAAATCTCCACTCAATGCCAGAGTGTCTCCATTCTGCTCCAGAAATCCAGGATATGACGTTTTCTGTCAGGATGCATTCAGACTGCAATGGCAGAATCCTTTTCAGAATTGTCAGGTTTGTACTTTTGCATCTTGGGATCTCCTAGTGATACCGTTTTTGTTTGTCTCCCTTACCACAGCGGGACGTAAGCATGTGTGCGTGAAGGCACATGCTACGTGAACGCGGCCCCTCCCACACCACTTGAGCTCTGGCAGTGCCATCCAGCCTTCACCAGGTGGCAGCCAAGGAGCGAGATGGCGCCCTCCCCACTCTGGGAGAGAAATGCAATCCATCGGACGCTTGATTTCCCTCCTCCCCCCCAGCCAACCCCTGGCAATCCGAGCTTGTTCCCAAACTCAGGTTGGTGGCATGGTGAGAGGTAAGGCACATAGCACCTAAGCCTTCTGCGCCACTGGGCCGGCTCTGCAGAATCCCCTTTTCGGTATGCATTCCCTCCAGTCTGCCTAGTGCAGAAGGTGTTGCTCAAACCAGAGGTGCACAGGGATATGATACTGATCGACTCCTGCAGGTCTCAACAGATAAGGTTTCCTCTGTTGAACAGACCATCAGTCAGCAAACTGAGGATCCTTCCGCTAAGGATGGACTTTCTGACTCTGGGTCGCCTAATCCATCCCAACCTGTGCTCCCATCACCTTCAAGCCTGGCTTCTGAAGAGATAGAAGGTAACAGGTACAAGTATCTCAGAGGTTTTCTGAAATACTTTTGGCCACCCATAAACCTTCCACTAGGAAGGACTTACACAGCGAAGTGGAAAAGATTTTTTTGGAGTACTTGGTGAACCTTTCTGATGCTGGCTTGCAGTATTCCACAATTAAGATCCTCTTGTGTGCTATTTATGCACACCACAAGCCCGTCAGTATCCTCTATCTGGCACAGCTGCCACACTTCAAGAAGTTCTTTAAGGCATTTTACACACAAGGCCTCCCATCAGGAAGTCATTGGCTTAAAATACAAACAATGGGCAGACTAGCTGGACTGGAAGGCCCCTTCTGCCGACACGTTCTATGTTTCTATGTCTGTGACATCATTGTTGTTCTGGATATACTCACTTACAAGCCCTTTGGCAACATGTGAGCTAAAGTTTTTAACTTGGAAAGCCACTTTTCTTGTGGCTATCACCTCTGCTCGCACAGAGTCTGAAATCCATGCCTTGGTCACAGATCCCCCATATACTGTTTTCCACAAGGACAAGATACAGTAGTTCTCCACACGCACATACCCTAAGTTGCTTCCCAAAGTGGTGTTGGGGGTTCCATCTGAATCGGCCACTTGTGTTGCCTACGTACTTTGTGAACTTTCATGCACTCTTTATTTTCTGGATGTTAAGAGGGTCCTTAAGTTTTACCTGGACAGAACTAAGGACTTCAGGCAATCCAGACAGTTCTTTGTCTCATTTGACCCCAGCCAGAAGGGACAGCCTATTAGTCAAGTGCATTTATGCCTGGATTGTGAGTGGTCTATGCCACTGCTGTGCCATGGCACAGATCCAGCTGAAAGGTCAGGTATGTGCCCACTGTGCCAGAGCATTTGCCATATCCCTGGCAGAGATTCGCTCTGTGCCTGTTGGTGATATTTGCAGAGCTGCAACTGGGAGCACAGTGCACTCTCTTGTTAAGCACTACACCTTAGATGCCCATGCCAAGCAGCATGCCACCTTTGACAGGACTGTCCGGAATGGGCTTCTGTCCTGAATGAGCCTTCGGCTCCTACTGCCCTAGTCTGGGGGATTTTGTCTGTGCTTGGTACTCTGACTCATTAGTGTGAATCAGTGGTGAAAACTGATTCCTGGACGACATGAAAATTATATACTCACTGTAGTTCTTGATCTTCTAGGATTAGCTTCACTATTGAGTCACATGCCTACCCATCATCACCCAGGCTCACTCCAGTTTGTTTATTGATCTTCACCCCCTGTTCTTGGTTTGGGCTTTGAAGACACTGTGTCATTGGTTTGTTGACCCTTCTTGCATGGGTCACCAGGGCTCTCTCATGCCATTCGATTTAGTGCATTGGTGCTAGTTGGCTTATGCTGCACCTCCTCAGTAAGAAAGGTACTGAGGCAGTTAGGGCTGGTGCAGAGGTAAGCCATGCAGCTCGAGCCAGTCATGCAGTGCCCCACGTGCATGCAGTTTAATGTGGTGCCAGCCCTCCTGAAGAGTTCTGTTTTTTGCAGGATCTTAGCGTCTCTGGCTCAGACCCATTAGTGTGAATCAATGGTGAAGACATTCCTAGATGATCAGGAATTACGCTCAGTACATAATTGTCATTTCTGGCCAGATTGCCTTTGATATTTAGTACCACAGGAACTTCAGAAGTTATGCCTGCATGGGGCTACCGTGCCAGTGGCAGAAATCTCTGGAAAACTATGGCCTTGGATGTGTCCCCCTTCCTCCCCGTAGCACTGAATGAAATGTGCACATAAAGTATTTTTTTTAACATCTGTTTGACGTATATTTTATATATTTATTTATTTATTGAAATGTTTCACCAGGAAGGCACACTGAGTGACAAGTCGCTCATCTCCCGTTGAGACCTGGGGGGGGGAGGTACAATAGGAATGAGATATTAAACATTCAAGTTATAAGTTCAACATTAGTTGTAAGGTAGGTGTTACAACTGTGTTGTGCATGATAGGTAGAAAGAGTGGACAATAATAAATGCTGGGTTACTAAGTAAACAGGTGCTTACATGAAGCCGGCCTGGTGGCGCTGAGGGTTGAGGCGCTGGACGCCACACCTCGCACCACACCAGCGACCCAAGTTCAGGAACGAGCCCCGGCCGTCGGGGGTCAGCAGGGAAGGAGTAAGATCGAGCATCTGGAGGACAGCTCTTCTCTCATGGGGGGGACTCTCCTTTGTGCTGCAGTGGCAACATCTGGAGGAGGTACGAGCGGTCGCAGCCTGCATGTGGTAGGGGGTTGGGCTTCGGCAGGTGTCTTTCACCCTGGGCACAGGAGCGTGCCTGGTGTGAGCAGGATGCTGTTGCATGTCCGTGCCCCGTGTAACCAAGAAAAATCCCTGCCTCAGCTTGCAGAGATGAAGGGGGCTGCAGGAATGCAGCCCATATCCCAACGTCAGCCCAGCACTTCGGGGGACTCCATGGCTGACCCGACACCCAGGTAAGGCCTCTCTAATTCCAGATAGGCTGTCGCGGGAGGATGGGCCCGCCCCAGGGAGTGATCCGGGAGGTTAGGTCTGCCTGGGTGGTCGGGGGAGTCCTACCGCAGCTGCAGGGTTCAGACAGGGAGTAGAGGCTCCTGTCGAGAGAGCACCCCAGAAGGATACCTGGGCAGAGGTGGTGCGCAAATAGAATAAAAAAAAATTAAAAAAAAAAGGGCTTACATGAAAGAAAAGGGGGAAAAGAGAGGCAGTGGTGATGTGGGGGGGGAAGGGGAAGAGTCGGTCCCTGGAGACCCCTTCAGGATGCGAGAACCCTGCAAGGGGCTGGTGGGACCAGAGAGAAGGGGATAAGGAAGTGTCCCAGAGAGGTAGGGGAAGGGATTAGATGAGATGCAAGCCTCTTTTGGGGGGGGGGGATAGGAGAGGGCCCCACGGAGAGCATTCAGGGTCCCTTACATTCTGTAAGAGATCAAGGAAGGCCAGTAAGGGGGAGCAATTTGAGGGAAGGGGAGGAGAGCTAGAAATTTGGGGGGGTGCACAGGGTAAAATGAAGGTGACAGTAGAGGGGTAGAGTTTGTCCAGGGCTCAGAGGAGGAAGTTAGAGAGGGACATGGCAAGAGCAGCTAGGAGCAAGGTAATTATTAAGGGCAAAGCTGATAGAGTAGGCAGAGGATGAGTGCCAGATCTGGGGGGGGGGGATTCCACATTTTTGGGAGGCGGTGAGAGTAACCAGATTGGCCGATTTGGGTGGATCTGCGGGGGACTACCAGGGTGCGAGAGCCGATTGAGCTAAGGGAATGGGAGGGTGGGGGAGTGTTTATAAAGGAGGAGGTGAGGTAGGAAGGGAGCTCACCCATTCAATGCTTGGAGGTGAATTTAACACAGTGGGAGAGTCGACTATTTATAAGAGAGAGGAAGGACAGGGCACAATAAAGATCGCAGTGGTGGGTGCAAGGGGGCCATCCAGGGCAAAGCAGCAGAAGAAATTGAAGAGGGTGTCTTGTCTGGCCAGGGAGAACTTAGGGGCAGCACCATAGACTACATCACAGTAGTTGAAAATGGGCAGTATCATCTTCTGAACAAGTTCACGCCTAGCTGTAGGAGGAATACAACTACAGTTTCTGAACAGGGCACCAAGCTTGGAGTGCAGTTTTTTCTGGATGGCGTCAGTATGTCCAGAGAAGTTTAGGTGTTGGTCCAACCAAACACCTAAGTACCTGAAGGAGGATGTACCCCCAAGTAAAGTCCCATCAAGGGTGTGGAAAAAAGGAGGGGGAGCCTAAAGAGTATCTGCCTTGTGCCAGAGGTCATGGAGACAGTCTTGGCATTGAGGAAAACCTGATGGTTAGCAAACCAAAACTGAACCTTGTCAAAGTCTTGCTGTAAGCTGGTTGTAACTTTGTCAGGACAGGAGCCAGATGCATATAGGATTGTATCATTGGCAAACAGAGGGAAGATCATTTAAGAAGATGGAGAATAGGAGGGGAATTAATACAGAGCCCTGGGGGACTCTAGTGCTAATTGGGAGGAGAGGGGAAGTGGCATCCAAGATCTTAACTGATTGGGTTCTGAACAAAAGGTAGGCCTTGAACCAGTTTGTGGCGGAGGGAGATAGGCCAGCTGTCGGGAGTGAGTCAAGGAGAAGGGAGTGAGAGATGGTGTCAAAGGCCTTGGCCAGGTCAACACAAATGGCAGAGGTAATTTGACCATTGTCCATCCTGGTTAGGATGGAGTCTGTAAGCCGTGGGAGAGAGGTGGTGGTGGAGTGGCTTTTCCTGAAACCAGACTGGAAAGGGGTGAAAAAAGAGGTGTCAGATAGAAAAGAAGTGAGAATGAGAGATTTAGGATTATTGAGAGGGGGTAGGCAATGGCCAAAGCAGAGAGGAAGAGGAGTTTTGGGTCAAGGCTGTCAGGGGAGGCACCTTTAGAGGAATTGATGGTGAGGAGGGCAATTAGGGAATCATTTGGTGTTACAGTAGAGAAAGAGAAGGGGAGGTGGGTGATGAAGGGGGCACACCGTGGAGGGGATGGTAGGAGGGGAGGATTTGTAGCTCAGTGGCACAGGAGGTAGTAGGAGTTAAATGCCACAGTTACAGCTGGTGGGCTGACACTAGTGAGCTGCTTATTTTAGGTACCGGGGCAAGACGAGGGGGTAAATAGGGCATGGACCACCTTCCAGAACTTTGAAGGGGAATTTATGTTGGTGATGAAGGCAGATTTGAAATATTCAGACTTGGCTAACCTTGTAGCCCTGGTGCAAGCATTTCAGAGCATGCAGTAGTTCACAAGGTCACTAGGATGCTGGGTAGCTTTGACACTTCCAGGCTCGATCTCTAGCCCTGAGGCAGGCCAGGAGTTCAGGGGTTATCCAAGGTAAGTGGTTACCTCTGTCTCTAGTTTGTTTGAGTGGGGCAAAGGGCCTTATCAACCGAGGGGAAGGAGGTGAGGGTGGACCAGTCAGAAGTGGCAAGGTTACTCCGTAGATGTTCAAGGTCAAGAGACTTGAAAGAGCGTAGTTGTATGGTGATTTCGTTCTGTGGACTTTCCTAACATGTATATTGGGTTATGGTCACTGAGAGCACCGGGGAGGATGCCAGAGGTGATAATGTGGTGGGGGTGGGAGGTAAGGGCTCAGCTGCATAGGGAATGGTGTTGTGTCTTGTGGTTTGGCGGGTGGGTTCAGAGATCAGCTGGGAGAGGTTTAGTGCTCCGATTTCATTTTTAGTTTTGATAGTTTTAGGTGACAACCAATTTATGTTGAAGTCACCTAGCATAAATAGTTCCCCAGAGCGAGTAAGGGACGTGATGGCAGTTAGGAGGTCTAGCGCGACCAAAGGATGGACATTTTGGGTGACAGTATATGCCTGCTGTGAAGATTGGGAGAATGAAGGGGAGGGTCACATGGATAGCTGGGGCATCAGGGGTCTCAGGATTGGAGGATGAGTAGATGATGGAATATTGAATGGAGGCTAGGACATACATGGCCACACCACCACCCCTGCTAGCACGATCTTGCCTTAGCAGTGAGTTGCCAGGAATAGAGACCGAGTGGTCAGGGATAGTGCTCTTTAGCCAAGTTTCTGAGATTATTAGAATGTCTGGTTTTAGAGTGCACACCATTGTCTGAATCTGATCTGTTTTTTGCAACAAGCTGCGGGTGTTTAGATATAGGATCTTTAAGCCCTTTGGGAGGGCTGAGAGAAGAGAGCGGAGGGAGGTAGCAGAGGAGGAAGCAACAGAGGAGCTAGGGGCAATAGGGCCTGGGTTGGGATGGCTATCCCCTGTGGAGAGCAAGAACAGAGTGAGTATGAGAAAGTGGAGCTTGGGGGATTTTGAAGGGACTAGCGAGGAGGTTGGGAGTTTTGAGAAGGGAGTGGATGAGTGAGGAAGAAGAAGGTGAAGAGCTGTAGTGAAAGTGGACACCGTTATCAAAGCCGCATGAGGAATAGTGGTAGAGTGAGACCGTATTTCAAATGGGGATAAGGAGTGCTAGCGTGGATGTGGGTAGGGGATTGGAGATGGTAACTAATGGGGTTGGGAGAGTTATTAGGAATAGATGGGTAGTGAGCAAGTGGAGGTGGCAAAGAGAGGAATATGAGTAGAACAAGGGGGAAAGAGGAGATTAGGGGATGCATTGTTCATAAAGGTAGAGAAATTAGTGAATAATTGATTTAGGAACAGGAAGGAATTTATAAGCAGGGAGTGCGGAGGGGGGGCTGGTCAGGTGGAAGGAGTAGCTGTAGTTTAAAAAGGTATCTATATGAACAACAGGCAGGGATCGCTTTAGAAAAAGATTGTGTCCCTCTAGTGGCTGTATAGTATAACTTGCTAATAGGAAAATACAGCAAGGTACACACAATACAATTAGGCAGAGGGGTGAAACTGAAGTTAAGACTTGGGCTGGGAGGCATACAACAAAAGATCAGCAGTGGAATAGGAAGAGAGCCAATCAGGAGCCCAGGTTGCCAGCGCTGACCAATCAGGCGCTGGTGAGAGAGCACAGCAAAGCCGTCAGGAAGGACATGCCTGCAGAGCTGGAGGGAGGAATGAAGATGCAGGGACTGCGGCAGAGTAAGGTTGCCTCCCGGTGCTGTTCCTTGGCGTGCCAAATTGCCCTGGTCAAGGGCCTTCTCCTAGGACGAGAAGAGAGAGGGGAGAAACAGAGGTGAACTTTCATCAGCAATCAGAGGGTGGGGGCAGACAGTAATTGTAGACTGGAAGACAGCAGCAGCAGCAAATTGAGTGACAAAGGGAGTAATAAAATAGCAAAGGGATGGCTCCAAGAGGCAAGATGGGGGGAGGGGTTTGGGGGCTATGAGTTAGTCTGAGAGAGAGTGAGAGAGGAAGGGCAGAGAGAGAGTAAAGGGAAAGAGGAAAAAAAATATTCTTTCAAGTTTAGCACAGCTTATACCAAACTGAGCTGTAAATTCTAGCTTAACCAGTCTGGCACTTAGTAATTACTAAGAGCCAGCCTGGGAGAAAGAAGTAAGGAGAAAGGTAGAAAAGGGAGAGGGGAATATGAAATATTCTTTTCAGGTTAACTTAGACAAAATTATTTTAAGCTGAGCTATAATTTCCTTACATTCTCCTGCAGAGCTGGACAGAGGAATGAAGATGCAGGAATTGTGGCAGAGTAAGGCTGCCTCCCAGTGCTGTTCCTTGGTGGGCTGAAGTGCCCTGGTCAAGGGCCTTCTTCTGCTGATCTGGAGGGAGAAATGAGGCTGCAGGGACTGTGGCAGAGTAAGGCTACCTCCCAGTGCTGTTCCTTGGAGGGCCAAAGTGCCCTGGTCAAGGGCCTTCTCCTAGGATGAGAAGAGCACTGTATAGTGTACAGTGTGTCACGTAATGTACTGTAGTTTGGTGCTTAAGCTTACTTGCACCGTAAGTGGTAATGTGGATACTGCAGTTATTGAAAATTGTGCTTTTCTGTATAGTATCAGTATTCACATTAGGGCCTTATAAAAGTGCTGTTTAATTTTGCCAGCCAGTTATCATTTCACATTATCCAGACTCTCAGCAGAGAAAAAAACTGCCAGTGGTGGAAACCTGTAGGAAAGCATGACCTTGGATGTGTCCCCCTTCCCCCTGGGAGCACTTAATGAAATGTGTTTGGTGTATAGGGGACAGTGTATGTGTGTGTATCATGTACTGTACTGTATTTTGGTACTTATGCTTACTTGCACAGTGTATGATGTGTTTGATAATGTGTATACTACAGTTATTGAAAACTGATTTTTTTAATACATTATCAGCACATGCATTAGAAACTTACAAAAGTGCTGGTTACTTTTGCCCAACAGTATAATTTCACAACATCCTGACTCTCGGGAGAGAGAAATCTCTGGGAAACCATGGCCTTTGATGTGTCTCCCTTTCTCCCAGGAACTTAATGAAATATGCATGGAACACATTTTTAACATCTGTTTAGCTTATGGGGGACAGTATGTGTCCTTTAATATACTGTATGGGTACTTGTGCTTACTTGCACAGTGTGTAACGTGTGTGGTAATGTGCATACTGCAGTTAGTGAAAATTGCACCTTATTACAGCTGCATAGTGAGAACTATGCTGACGTAGTGTAATTACATTGTGAAAGGGTCTTTGGTTACATGGGGCTGCGATTGGGGGGGAGACTTTGCTAGCATGTCACTGCGAATATACCACAGCTGTGTCCTCCTGCCAGTTGATGCAGATCTGTCCTTGCTCTGTCCGTTCAGTACAGTGCGGTTTCTTCCTCCCTCCCCACCACACTATTTTCTTGCTGTACTATTTTTAGTCAGTGAAGCCAAGGCTGCACCCCCTCCCCATAACTGGTCTGAGCCAAGGAAGCAGTTTTGAGATCGAATTATGCCGTTTCGAATCCATATAGATGTAACTGATCCTAATACTTCCACTCCATTGAATGGCGCTGTACAAAGGGCTCTTTTGTTCACAAAGTTAGTTGCAATGCTATCCCTTCCCTTTCTTTTGATGCACAACAGCCTGCACCTCCTTCTCTCCTCTGTCTTTGCTCTTGATTACCTTTGCTGTCCATCACATCCCCTTCCTGTGACATCAAGTATGGTACGTTATCCTCTGCACAGTTTGCCAGGACAAGAGCAACCAAGCAGGCGGGCTTCCTGACCAAGAGCATACTATGGGGCTAAGCATTATTGCATTCTGTGAGATAAATGAGAACCATAGAAAGAGAATGTCAGTGGCTCCTGTCCAGTCCCCAGCCCTACAACCCAATAAGGGAAGTAGGACAGGTCCTTCCTGGGCAGACTCAGAGGGATGCTGGTGAGGAAGAAAAAAGCCTGAGAGGGTGAGTGATGATGTTGGATGGGAAAGGATGTCTGACTCAGTAGAATAAGCTGTCCCTCCCAACCTGTTGGGATAGAGTGAGGGGCTACTGCAGACTTGTTCTGAGTGAGTGATTCACTGGTTTGTTTTCCATCTGTTGTTTTAAATGAGATGAACCATGTTTTATATTACTCTTAAATGTAAAAGGGTGAAGAGAGTATACTGTAGTACGGAAGTTTTTTTTTTTTTTTTAGATTGTGTTAAGGCTGTGTCTTTATTTCCCCTTTTTTATCAATTCATGATTTGTAACAACTGTATATTTGTAGAATGTAATCAACTTTAACATCCCTTTTGGTGATTGTTGCAATAGTAGTTGAATCAAATCAAATACTAAGAATAGCAGTTAGGTTATTTTTTGCATTGGTAAGTTCTGTGCTCTTTATAATTCAATTGAAGCACAGTTGTGTTCCGTTTCTGTATTAGTGATTTGTTCACAAATGGACATAGTGTAGCTCTGGACTTTATTATCATGACATAGGGCTCCCAGATTGGTTATTTGCTCTGTAACTTCAGGGCGACTTTTTGCGACCTTTACATATAGATTCTGTTGTAAAATGTATAAAATGGGTACGCAAAGCCTTTTACAGTATATAATATTGCATAACTGCACAGGTCAGTCAGTTATGTCTTTAGTTTCTTTTTAGCTTTTGGGGCTTTTCCACCATTTTTATGGCTGCATAGCGAGAGCTATGCCGACGTAGTGCAATTACATTGAGAAAGGGGCTTTGGTAGCACGTGACTGCGATTGGGGGGACTTTACTAGCATATCACTGCAAATACACCACAGCTGTGTCCTTTCATCAATGTGGAGTTGAAGTAAATCTCACCGCATCCTGTCTATTTTGTACAGTTTGGTTTCTTCCTTCCTCCCCCTTCCCGCTGCAGTATTTTCTCGCTGCACTATTTTTAGTCAGTGAAGCAAGGCTGCACCCCTTCCTCCCAACGGGTCTGAGCCAAGGAAGCAGTTTTGAGACAGCGTGATGCTGTTTCCATATCCATGCAGATGCAACAGATCCTTATACTTTCTCTTCATTGAATGGTACTGTACAAAGGGCTCTTTTGTTCCCGGAGTCAGTTTCCATACTATCGATTCCCTTTCTCTTGATGAATGGCCCTGTACAAAGAGCGCTGTAGTTCCTGGAGTCCGTTTCCATACTATCCCTTCCCTTTCTTTTTTTTTTTTTTAATACCTTCTAGAGGAGTGGAATTGGCATTTTGCTGGTGAAAGTGGCATTTCACCAGTGAAATTGCAGGGAAA
This sequence comes from Neoceratodus forsteri, assembly GCA_016271365.2. Lineage (NCBI taxonomy): Eukaryota > Metazoa > Chordata > Ceratodontiformes > Ceratodontidae > Neoceratodus > Neoceratodus forsteri. Next base: position 590,364,400 of record CM028134.1, on the reverse strand, counting down.
TGCCAATTCTGCAGCACTTTCTCCGGCGAAATGGAATTTCACCAGGTCCCTATCCCAACCTGACGTCCTCCTCAGGCTTGGATCGGGAAGGGGACCAAGGGCTGCAGAGGTGGCGTGCATTGCTTTCTGCCGCATCTATACTATAGAATATTGCCTTACAGTACCTCCATTTGCAGTACTCTCCATACCAGGAGGTACTGTAGGCAGAGTAGTGCACTACTGGCACGTCTCTACCGAGACGAGTCAGTTGCTCTTTAATAGCAGAGTAAGTGTTCTTTGAAACTCAAAAACATTTAACAATGTGGGGTAAACCCTTTATCTTTACTGATTCCAGAGTTAAGGGTGTTAAAGGTGTCTATGCATTTGAACAACCAGGTTATTCTGTCTGTACACACTAGTGTGTCTGTGACTTGTCTGTTACTGAAGCAGTGCAGATTCATTTGTAACCCCTAGGTGGCGCCATCCCAAGGGCTACTACCCCTGCCTGCTTGGCTAGTAGCAGGTTAAGGGGCCTGAGTTCTCAAATGGGTGCCTCCACCCGGAGATCAGGGGTTGGTAATGGTCAACACCTGGACAATACCTCCGGGGACACTGTAACCCCTCTTTCCCCTCTAGTGGCCTGAACACTGTACAATAATCACTGGTTCCTCTGGCTCGACCCTGGGGAACCCCTGTAAAACAAGGTTAAGCACAGCAAATAGCAACACTACAGTACTTTGAGCACAAACTGGAACCACAGTCAGATTACATGCAGAAAAAGTTAGATCTGATTTATTCAGGGGACTTGAACAAGGATGGGGCAAAATCAAGTTAATTAGCTTAAAGGTTATATCAATCTCTGGTAATCACATTTAAACTGCAGGACACCAGCCTGGCAGTGAGCATTTAGGCAAGCTCAAGGAAAACTTTTTTGGAACCCCTATTTGTAGGGGGGTTACACATTCTTTTTCCAGTGTCTCTCCTGTCTCACCCAGATAATGATTTCTGTTTGTGCTTAAATGAAAGTGGCAGTCCTCAGCAGGCATATGCTCAGTACGATGTATCATGCAAATAGGGGGGGCGTGGCAACAACTTGAATCCAGCAGCAATAAATCAATTAAGGCTTTCTTTTAAAATGTATCGTGCCTTTTTATTTCTGCCTGTTTTACCTTAACCTGGCTTAATTGAAAGCAGCTGCACTGTAACTGAGGGTGGGGGTTACAGTTAGTTCTCGGTCCCAGCTCTCCCAGCCTTCAGTACAAGGGAAGGGGGCACAAGCAGGGCACTCGCATCCCTGGAAGACGGCCACTGGAGACACAAAGATGGGAGGGCAGTAGCAAAGTAAAACCTCAGTTTTACAGTCCCAGCTCTCCCTACCTTCAAGACAGCGGAATTGGAGTGTGGAAAGGGCACTCACAGCCCCAGAAGACAGGCACTGGAGACACAAAGTTGTGGAAAAATTAATCTCATTGATCTGATATTGTTCCAAAAATTGTTCAGCGCTGGGTCTGTGGGATGCAGCTGTGAAAATAACTTTCTACTAACAGGGCTGAGGATAAATTGTTACATGCTTGGAATGGATTTATTTTATTTAATATGAGAAAGGCTCTGTGGCTGCCTGGAATGTGTCTGAAGTTACTGGAGATTTATTTTGTTACTGTGAATTTTTGGTAGGGGTTTCTTGGCTGGTGTTGACAAAAGTGCAGTTGCTGAGAATATGTAACCTGGTTGCCGTGCAGAAGATTTTTTTAGCTTTCTCTTTATTCTCTCCCCCCCCTCGCAGCTCTCCCCCTCTTTGGGAGACACCTACAGCCTTATCAGCCCTTGCTCACCTACCTGGTGACCGGTGCAGTCCGTCCGCCATGGAGCCGTGGTTGTACCCCCCAGGCGGGTACAGGGTGGGAGCCCTTACACCCCAATGCTTCTCTGTGTTTTGTCGGCACGCTGTCTCCGGGCAGGTAGGGGCATTGAAGGTCGGGGCCTGGTGCTCCATCTACTGAGAGGCAGCAAGGTTTTTTCCTGATGTTCTGTCGATGTGCCAGGTCCCTGGACATCAAGGCGCTGAAGTGCCGACGTCTGGCACGTCGCCCCCTCTGTTGGAGCATCGGGCTTGCTGTACCTCGGGTCTCCACCCGGGGCCAGACAAGAGCCGAGGTCTGGTACCCCCCCCCTCCGGAGAGGATGAGCAGTCCTTGGGACGCCAAGTCCTCCCTCCTGTCCGCTCTTCCAGCTCGGCCTCGCTCGAACTCCGGTCGCTGGCACTCAAGCGGAACCAACCTGCACCAGCGGTCAGCTAGAAGATGTTTTTACAGTTTACTACCCATGCCTTATGCTCAGAGGGCCAACAAAAAGTATATGCTCTTTATATCCAAATGTCACTTTGATTTACAGATTGCCACAATAAATGGCCACTACTTCATGAGATTTTTTTTGTTACTTTACATAAAAAACTCAGCTGCTGCCAGCCTCACACTTTTTCTTGCTGGATTCTGTATATCTTGCCTTTTTAACAAAGGAGGACACACTTTAGTTTTATTATTTTTTACCCTCCCCTTGCTGGCATGACTGAAGCCCCTTTCTTGGTTGACTGACCCACCCCCACCTTTTTTCTTTATTTATTTAAATAGTTTCCCATTCCCTACTGCCCCACACACTTCATTGTCCATTCCATTGCCCAGTCCCTACCCTGCCCATTTTTGTTTCAACAGACAGGACCACATTCTAATGTTTATTTTTACCTGTTCCCTCCTAGCTATGCCCCTCCTAACCTTGCATTCCAGGTAGTATGTCTTGCAGCCATTGTGTCACAGCCGCCCCCTCCCTTGGTGGTGGGGCCCCCTTCGTAGAGCAGCATCGTGTCACTTTGGCAGCACTTAAAGTACTCCTTATCGTCGTTGTTTGGGATGATGTAATGAATGGGCAGGTTGCCCTTTTTGAGGCAGCGCAGCATGAGGCCAGGGATGGCCAGGCTGATGGTCCTGTGTGTGGGTAGAGGGAGGGCATATACTATAACTTTGGGATTTGTATTGTAACATTGTGATTGTTTTCTAGTAGTACCTTGCTTCCAGACTGCTTGCTAATTGTTCATCGCCTACCCCTATTTGTTTTTCACAGAACCCACTGGCAGTTAAATAAAGTCATGTTGTGCAGTTTTGGTGTGTGAGCATATGATTAGAGACCTTCTTTTAATGTTGTATAAAAATTGTGTGTGCAAAGAATTGAAGTGTGGGTACTTGTTTGTCTCAGGGTGGGGCCCCATATTTCATCCCCCCCCCCCCCAATAAAGCTCTTTCTCCCTTTCAACCAAAAAAAAAACCTTAACAAAAAGAAAGATTTTTGTTTGTCCATGGAATGGGTAGGCGGCCCCTTCCCTCCATTTTTTCCTTCCTCCTTCTCCCTGCCTTGGGTATATGCCCTACAGCATATATCCCTGTTAGTTGCTATATGCAACATGTACCCTGTACCCAATCCAGTCCAACTCCACTGAGCAGATACTCTGCTTGTGTATAGGTGCTATGCATTTATCTGGATCAGTGTACTAGTTTCACACAAGGTATACACCCATATGGTTGCAGGGAGAAGCAGGGCATGTCCTTCATATTAGAATTTTTTGGTTGGTATCCCTTGTCACTTCTGTCTGAGTTTGGGCTTCACCCAGTCCACATGGAGCATGCCAGAGTAGATATCCTCATCTTGCCTCCTTAGGACTATTAGTTCTGCAACTCCTGTGCTCTTTATCCCTACTTTTTGCCTTCTGTCATAGAGAAAAGATGGTTATGGGTTTACTTTGAAGTTTACTCAAGTTTTATCCAGTAGCATGAAGTTATTACTTTTTTAGAACGCCGGATGTCATTTTTACATTTTAGGGTTTTTTGCCATCCCATTTGCAAGGGGGTCCCAATTTAGACGTCCTGTTTGCTATCTCTGCCAGAGCCATCTGATTGGGGCTGCAGTCTTATCCTTTTGTCTGTCACTATCCACACTCTGGCTAGTGGTAAGAGGCTGTGGCCTTTTTTTTTTTTTTTTTTTTTTTTACCCATTCCCCTTGTGCCAGCTGGTAAGCCCAACCCATATCCTTTAAGTTGCTAGTTGGGTTCTAATTGTTTTTTTACTTTCTATATCATTTTACTATACCTTTGGGCTAGGCAGTATCTAGTTCTCTCTTTTGTTTCTCTCCATTTTCTTTCCTGGCAAGCAGAACTTGGGTGCTGACGACTGTTATTGGCTAATGAGTGGCATCACGTGAGGAATGTGCAGTGCAGGGGTGACATCAGTAGCTAATGTCCACTCCCTCCGTGAAGAAAAAAAGCTCCTGCAGAGTCCCAGTGCCTCCGCCCCTAGACCCATAAAGTATGAGTCAATGGTGATGATATTCTGGAAGATCAACAATTGAGATACGTATACAATTTTTATTTCTAGGCTCACAGTGCTACAATTGCAGAAAATTACATGGTCAGATATTGCCTGAAATTTCTGTGCTCTCTCTGGAGAAATTTGTTGCCTGCAATACCACAGTAGGATCACCAGAGAGGGGGTGTCTTTATCATAAAGTATCTGGAAATATCTGAATATGTCTATTGCTGCATTTGTGCAGAAAACCAGACTTTGATCTCCCATTGTCAGAGAGATTCTTTGATTCTTGAGCTAGTGTTCTGAACTCGTAATATACTGTAAGACTGTTACTAGAATCAAGATTTCTAGACAGTTGTCATTAAGGTCTGGTGAGTGTTTTTCCTTTTGTTTTTAGTTTTTAGATCCCTATGATGGTGACTCAGAAGAAACAACATCTCATTCTGACTGCAGTTTAAGTAGCCAACACCCCATCAATCTTGAGGATGTTCTTCACCCACTGAAACGTGACATATCTGCTTTTAATGAATCAGAAGATGTAAACACTGCAAAAGACATTTCCTCTCCAAATGAACATGAAGGGTCTCTCTCAAATTGTTCGAAGTTGATATTTTCTGAATCGGAAGCTTTACGAACCAATGATGTACACATGCAATCTTTGAGTGATTTGGAGATCTCATTTGGTAGTGTTCATGAAAAGGTGTTGGAATTGTCAGAAAGAGACGCAAACTCCACTCCTGTGGTATCCAGAGACTCCGGAGTATTTCCTGAACCATCAGCATTCTTGAATTCTGGACAGTTTGCCGCAGTTATCTTATCCCATCCAAGATCTCCAGTCAACTGCGAATGTAAAATGAAAGCTGTGCCACATACATCGGAACGGACACTTGAATGCCATAGCAGAAATATCAGGCCTCTGGAAGAACACCAGTCAAAGAGAAAACTTGGTATCCCAGCACTTGATATTGGTGGTGAAAAGATGCATAGAAAGAAGCAACGCATTTCTGAAACTCAGGTATGTAATTTATTTTAACTGTCTTAACTCGTGTAGGAAAACCTTTTCACTCCTTCAGATGGTACAGAGAACATTGCTTTTTTTTTTAATCAATAAAATGTTTAAACATCTCACATTTTATGGCAAGATGTAATTTGCTACAGTAGAACATGTACATGTTAACTTGGGTGCCAACATTCTGTATAAGAGGAAATATTCGCTGTCTTTTTCTCTATGCTGGTTTCATATTGGACAGTGAATATTAGGTGAATTACTGTACAGTAGCAGTGCTAACATAAGATGACATGAATATGTCTGGTATGCTTGGAGCGCTAAATATAGCAGTTGTGCATTTAAGGCATTATACAGTGTTCTCTTAACTTCATAACTATAGAAATGCTTTGATTTGTTGTGTGACTTTTATACTAAGATCTGGAGCACTTGGGCCTATACATTTTAACCATGCCTTATGTTATCTTACTGTTGTCATAGGAAGAGCATTTCACTAAACGTATTGATTCTTAAGTTATAGACACCTACCTGTTGTTGTTTTCTACTCTGAGCCAGTGCAGTTATGTGACTGGTAATGTTACCCCTACTGGGGAGCAGATTTGCCTCAGAGAGGTGGTCATGTTGCCTAAATATAAGGGGAGATGTATGCTCTCAGTTTAATCAGTGTGTCTCATTATTATTATTATTATTTTTTTTTAACTTTCATCAGGAAAGACATACTAAGCTGATAATAGCTTGTTTCTAGATGCGTCCGGGAGGGGGAGGAGATCATGGCAGGAGAAAGGACAAGCAACACTACAATACAAGCAATTTATACAATATTTGTGCAGTTTATGCAGTGATGAGGAGGAGGAGAATTGCAACCCAGTGGGCAATAAGAGTTACAAATAAAGTGCATGGTGCAATAAGAAGGAAGAGGCAGAGAAAAGCCATCCATAGGGTATTGAGGAAGAGTGGATTTAAGGTGACAGGAGTAGCAGAAGATAGAGGATGGACAACAGAAGATCTGGAGGAGGTGGGGTAGCAGGCAGAAAGAGGAGGAACAGGGACAGCTGTCAGGTGCAATTGCAGGTGTGTGTAGAGAAGTCATGGAGCAGAGAGGAGAGTGGATGTTGGGAAGAGGCAGAGTGGATGTTTCAGGGGAGAGAATTCCATAGTTTGGGGAAACAGTAAAAGAAAACGGCCTTGCCAGCTAATGATATTTCTTGAAGGAAAAGCAAATGAGAGAAAGCCAGAGTCATGAAGGGGATGGCGGGTTGGGGTGGAGAGGAGAGAGGCAAGGTAGTACTGCAGTATGACTCATCCTTTCAAAACCAGCGAGGCATGCCATTGCCTTTTGTCATTTTAGGAGATAGAAAGGAAACTATCGTAGTCACGTTTTATTGGTAGATGGGGTTTGGCTCCCAGGACTGCTGCTAGGCCCCAGCTTTGTAAAAGGATACAGATGTGGCATATACAATAGAAATTTCCAAACTGCACATAGAAACATAGAATTTGACAGCAGATAAGGACCGCAAGGCCCATCCAGTCTGCCCATTTCTTTTTCTACCTTATGAATGTGCCATTGGCCTTTGCTCTGTCAATGGCCTATCTATTCATACTCATCTGTATTGCTCCCTTATGTCTATCCCATGCCTGTTTGAAGCCCTGCACTGTATTCATATCCTCCACTTTCTGAGGTAGGCCGTTCTATGCATCCACCACCCTTTCTGTGAAAAAGAACTTCCTCACATTATCACTTAATCGGCCTCCCTCTAATCTCATGCTGTGTCCTCTTGTCCTGCTATTTTTCTTATATTGAAACATGTTAGACTCTTTCACCGTGTTAATGCCCTTAAGGTGTTTGAATGTTTCAATCATGTCACCTCTCTCCCTCCTTTGCTCTACGGTATACATGTTGAGTTCAGTTAATCTGTCCTCATATGTTTTCCGATGCAGTCCCTGCACCATTTTAGTTGCCCTTCTCTGGACTGCCTCAGTTTGGTTAATGTCCTTGTGAAGGTGTGGCCTCCAGTACTGCACGCAGTACTCCAGATGGGGCCTAACCAGTGTCTTGTAAAGAGGGATTATTACCTCCCTCTTCCGACTTGTGATACCCCTACTAATACACCCCAACATCCCTCTAGCCTTACCTACTACTTTAGTGGTCTGCTTGGATGATTTTAGGTCATCGGTGATGATGACGCCCAAGTCTCTTTCTTCCCTTGTGACTGCCAGCAACTCCTCTCCCAGCCTATAGGTGGCTTCAGTGTTTCTCTTCCCTATGTGCATGATCTTGCACTTCTTTGCGTTAAACCCCAGTTGCCACTCTTCCGACCATTTTTCTAGTTTATCCAGATCTCTTCTCGTTCTGCCCACCCGATCTGGATCATCTACTCTGTTGCAGATCTTGATGTCATCTGCAAACAGACAAACCTTACCCTCTAGTCCATCTGCAATGTCACTGATGAAGATATCGAAGAGGACTGGCCCCAGGACTGATCCCTGAGGTACCCCACTTGTGACTTGCATACTTGCACTGGCCTGTACAAGAGAAATCTCCAAACAGTACTGGCCCAGGGTAGATTGGCAGTGGGAAATGCAGAGCTGCAGCACACATCCCAAGTTTAAAGCAAATACTCAGAAGCTGAAATGGGGAGGAGTTAATATGGCCAAAATAATTCAGTCGGGGGGGGTTGAATAAGACTGAAGTAGTGCATAGGAAAAATAGTAAACAAGCATAAGTGTTTTAATAACTGAAGTAATGCATGGCAAAAATAGTAACAAACATAGTGCAAGTGCAGAAAATGAACCGTATCTCAGTGCTTCACCCCTTTAAACCGAGTCATCTTTAGATGAGCATGAAAAGCAATCCAAGCACGTATGATATACTCAGTAATAACGTCAGAAGTAGGCGTCATACGTGGGATGTTACCCATACAAGAAATTTAAATAAGTTATTTATAAAATCTCTCTGAAAATATTTTGTGCAGTATGTGCTACAATGGGATACTAAGATCCAGAAGCTGTTACTAGTAGGGTTGTCAGAACCCTCTGAAGTTCTGGGTTTTAGTTCTAGTCTAGAACTTTTTAAAAAGTTCTAGGGTTCTAATCTTTTTTAGAACTCAAACCCTATTTTTCAATTGTGCTGCCAGTAATGAAGATAGTAATGAAATACATGTAAAGGAAAAACTGTTTAATATAAGGGGGGGAGAGATGATCATGTGTGACATTGATAGGAATACAACTAGGTTTATCTATGGTTTCTTCTGTTTGCTAAAGCCAGCAACTTAATACGTAACAGACCCATCCACCCATATGTTAAAAATGTTCCTGCTGCAGCTGCATCATAGTTCCTTAGTGAAAGAAAGAGGCACATTAGCCATTTATGTACTCAGTTATATATACTCATCGTCATGAATTATTAGAAAAAATAACTGATATTACCTAATTTCAGCTATTTGATGCTTTTTGTTTTAAATGAGTAAATCAAAAGTTGCTATGTTTAAAAGAAAGCTTTTATAACAAAGTCAAGCCAAGGTACTGCAGCCGCAGCACATGGAACTGTTGTAAAACATATTATGTCATAACGTAGTCCGTCAAGACATTTGAATAAAAAAAATATGCCAGTCATTGCTGGCAAAAAATGCTTTCCTCACCACATACTAACTTAAGGAACATTTAATGTAGCTGCAGCAGTTGGCATGTGATGTTTTAAGGAACAGTGTCTGTCAACCCCATTATGTATCAAATTATCACTACTTGTAAAGCAAGAACACTTTATGATGGGTCACATTCTGTGAAAACTGCTGATGCAGATTTTCTTTTATTTCTGATTCCTTTATTCTTTTTTTAAAGGGGACAGAACACTTGTGCTAGGTGGCAGCAGTTTGCAATGTATTTAATAAGAAAAAAATAAATATATATATATATATATATATATATATATATCTATAGTAGGTTCCACAGTGGGCAATCGGTGTAGCCCTCCCATACCATCGGTCTGTCATCATCTTTTTCCTCACCATCCCCAGCTGATCACGAATCTGTAAATGAAAGGACTAAAACAACACCCACCTTTCACCCCAACACCCATTCCACTTTTCTTCCACCACCCTCATCTGTGCAGTAGCACCCATACCACCCTTACACCCATGTGTTAAAACCAATCCACAACCCTCACCCCCCTCAAGCATGTATTCCACCCTCCTCCCACACCCAAATGTTTAAACTACCCCCACACTTAGTCATGAACTACCATTCATGTCTCCGTCCCTCACCCATGTTAAAACCCACTCCCCCAACCATCACCCATGTACTAACAACTATGCCATGTTTCTCCCTCCTGCATCCATGTTAAAACCAACCCCCAACCCTCACCCATGCACTAGCATCCATGCCATCTTTCTCCCTCTTCCTTCCATGTTAAACCAACCTCCAGCCCTTTCCCACCCTCCAGCACCATTCTACCTTCCTCCCCCTCTCAAATGCTAAAACTACCACATGCTTACTCAAGAAAAATGAAACTCTTGCCTCCAAATGAGCCATACTTAACTGTTCCTTAATAAACAACACTTTTGTGAAAAAGTGTCTTTTCAATTGCTTTCTTCTTATGGACAGCATTCTGTACTGTCCTCTTCATGGAACCAGTAATTTGAGAGTTGTTGCTATTATGCCATGGTCTGTGTACAACAGAATGTTAAACACGAGCTATTGTGGTATGAGACCTATGCTTACAGAATATGTGCTCAACCATGACATAGGTAAAACTCCAGATGACTCTGTTTCCCGGAAGAGACTTGTAACAGGATGCTGCCCACAGAAACATAACAATACAAAATACAGTTTTTCCCATAATTTTTTATTCAGTAAGGTAAGTTACATATGGATTATTTTGGTTTATGGCTAACATTTCTGTAATTGAAAAAATAATAAACAGCTACCAATTAGAACTCATTGTTTTGTCCTCTTTAAAATTGAAAAATAGACTGCCCCCGGGCCCAGCTCATACTGATGCACAACAAAGTCACAGAAGGTAAATCCAAAAATATGTTTGCACTTTAACTATAAATAATATGATACAGAAATGATTGACATGACTGTGTCCCTTTTATGCCAAATTTGGGCCTGTTCCCACTGATGTTAAAATTGCCCTGTATATAAAACTTGTTGACTTTAGACTCTAGCTACAAAGAAGTTTGCCATGAAATGGTGAAAGTTTTGTGGGGTATATAGTCCAAGGTAGTAGATCGAGAAAGGAGAGAAACAACCAAAGTCATCACAGTCTATAAAAGTTTCCTTTATGGTGCAGAGAGACTCTGTCCCACACAGTATTTACCAGCCACCACCATCTGAGTTGTCATCACCATCAACATCCACAACATCAATCACTTCAGGATCAGTTTGTATACACCTGTAGGGATACGAAAATCTTGACTTTAATAAAAGTTAACGAGTGTACATTTTCTGGCAGCAACCTATTTCTGGTGTCTGTCACACTATTGCCAGCTGTACTAAACATGCGTTCTGTGAGACACTTGTTGCAGGACAACCAAGATATTTACAGGCTTCATATACAGCTCTGTCCAAATCGACTTTTTTGATCTCCAGTATTCAAAAGGGCATGCATCAATAGGAATAGGCAGTTCTTGCGGGTAACTGTCTACCATGATGGGCAGAGACCGCTCAGAAGAGGAATCAGCATAAGCTGGTATGGCAGCAATTTGGGAAAGGTTTTGCCACAGATTTAGCTTGCTACTAAGGGTTGAAGAAGTGGCAGTTGTGGAACAACTACTGTTAATGTTTGGTGACTTTTCCAGTTCTGTATCCCTGTGTGAAGATGAACCTGCATGTTGTGGTGATGACAACCTGAGGGTACTGTGCGTGTCTGTGTTTGACTCCTGTGAGTGCTGCAGCTCGTCTAGCAACAGACATTTGTACTGCTCTATATCACCTGTTTTTGGAAGATGTATAGCCTTGAACCTGGATCTAAGAGAGTTGCAAGGATGTAGTGTTTTGATTTCGTCATTGCAACTAATTTGTCATTGGTTTTGAAGCGCTCGCTCATTCTCTTTACGAGATTCCCATGATACAGGTGACATGCTGTCTGAGTTTCAGGTCTGTCTTTTTCTATTTGTAGATTTAGAACACTAAGATGATGTGAAATCAGCATTATGAGTGGGATAACGTGACTCACAGATGCGCCTTCAGAAGACATGTCCCTTGTGGCTGTCTCAAAAGGAGCTAGGATGCAGCACACTGTCTCCATTAACTTCCACTGCAGCACAGACAGCATAATGCCATCTCCAATAATGTAACTGGAGCAATACTCATGTACAGCTTGCTTTTGTACCAAGAGGCGCTGCAGCATATAAAGCGTTGAGTTCCAACGAGTGGAAACATTTTGAATCAACTTTTGCTGGGGCAGCTTGTGTTTTTTTTGCAGTTCGGACAATGTCCGTATAGCCTTGGTTGAATGTGAAAAGTGAGTCACAATTTTTTTGCAAACAGCAATCATACCATCCACTTGTGTTGCATTGCTGAGAAATCCTGTGACAATTAAATGTAAGCAATGCGCAAAGCAAGAAGCATGCATAAATCCTCCATCCTGTATTGCTTTCAAGATGTTTGCTCCATTGTCACTTACTATGAAGCTACATTTTAGACCGTGAGAATAAACCCATTCGACAATGAGGTCATTTAGTTCCTGCAAAATGTTTGCAGCTGTATGACTTTGCCCAAACTTCCTTATATGCAGCAGCGCCATCTTCTGGGGTGTCTTTGTTTTTGAAGAACCACAAGAAAACGTGACCCAATGAGCGGTAAGGGACATATAATCTATGTTTTGAGTGCTGGTCCACATATCTATTGTGACATGAATAACCCCACTCTCTGCAGTTTTAAGTGCAAGCATCACTGTCGCTTTTAAAGCCTGATATACTGTATGTTTGGTATTTCAACACAGGAAAAGTACCTTCGATGAGGAACATTGTAACAAGGCTCTGCTAGTTTCAAGAGCTCATTAAAATCCTCATGCTCTACCAAAGAGTATGGGAGAAGGGCTCCAGCTAACAGTTCACCAATTCTGTGATTAAGATGAAGGGTCTTTGGATGATTTTTTGTAAAGGTATTCTTCCTTTCAAATGCCTGAGACAGTGTTAGCTGTTTACAACATGTCCCTGCTGGTTTATTATACACCGTGCTTCGATGGGCAGATGAACGCTGGGATGGTGGACTAGGACTTATTCATTCAGTGCCATCACTGGATGTGCAACTGGTACTAATGGTGCTGGCATTGGTGGTAGCAGTGATCCTAGGGCTGGCAGTGGTTCTGTCCGCATCAAGTTCAGACAATTCAGTATCCATTTCAGATTCCTGACCCTTCTCACGTGCGGTCTGGAAGATGGAGGACATGGGTTTTGGACGATCAAACAAAACTGAATGCTTTTTCACATGACGTTTAAGAGCTGTAGTGCCAAGGCATGACACAACTTTACCACGGCTTACACTCTGTTTACACAGGGAACAGATTGCTCTGGATGGATCAGTTTTACTGACAGAGAAATAATTACACACCTTAGATGTGACAGATTTTGTTCGAGTGCTCAGAAGATAGCTAAAGACTGTTTCCATCTTTTCACCTCTGCTAACGGACCCCGGGACATGCTCCTTGGTGCTAGAAGAGTGAGCAGAAGACTGATGGATTTTTTTTATTGCTGGCCGACACAGAAGTGGTGGATTCAATGGATATGTCCTTTTCATTGCCAACAGTGCTGGATGTATTTGCAAGTGCACTACCTGATTCATTGTCAGCAGACTTTCTCATTTCACTTTGTTGAGGAAGTAATGATACATTGCAAGACACAACAGTGTCTGACTGAGACAAAGAGCTACTGTCTGAGTCTGAGTCAGAGAGGGACTCACTGTCACTTGCATTATTACTGCTAGTCACAGGGATTTTAACAGTATGAACGGCATACCTTATGGTGCCTCTCCGTGTGACCCCAGCAGCTGCACAGATTTTCTTAAAAGGTTCCCCTTTACCACACTTCGCTGTTGCTCTTTTGCTGTTTGTTGGATTTTTATCACGTGAAACATTTTGGTTATTTCTGCTAGCAGCAGGATTACCGCTACCACCAACACCTGCTCCAACACCAGCACCAGATGCTTCATCTATGTTGGTGTCAGCCATAACAGTACCAGTATACTGCAGTGAACACACCCACACAGTTCCTGTGTAAGAAAGCAATGTGATCTGTGATCGCTGGCTACAACTCCAAAATTTTATTTTGGTTGTGTGACACTGTGATGCAGTGGTCTGAAAGTAATTGAAGAATATGATAGTTTGCAACTAAAGGATCCCAGGTTCAAGGCTTACAGAATGATTGGGCTGCTGGGCAGAGGCAGACACATAGTAGTCAAGGGGCGCACAGCAGCAGGGTGATGGGCTGACCACAAGAGACTGAGTTACACACACAAACCGAGGAATGAGATTTTTCTGTCTCTCCTCCCAACAGGGAAATATATTTTTAGGCTTCTGTCGTGTATTTAAGGATAATGCCACCACACAACTGACCACTGGGCTTCACACGGTAACACACACTGGGTAAGGTACAGTGCAGTCAAGTGGCGCACAGCAGCAGGGTGATGGGCTGACCACAAGAGACAGAGTTATACACACATACCGAAGAAAAAGATGCCACCACAAAACTGGCCACTGGGCTTCACACGGTAACACACACTGGGTAATAGCCAGGTAAGTGCAGTCAAATGGGACAGACAGCAGCAGGGTGACTTGCTGGCCGCCTCACAGAAGATGCAATGGAGATTTTTTTAGGGAGAAAGTTTACTGAAGCCCTCCCCCCAGCACAGTCCTGGCTGAGAGAACCATGTCTTCCTTCCAGACAATTTTTGGGTGGGACTGGGACCAAATTATTTTTCCCTTTTTGTGGGCTTAGAACATCACGTTTCACACAATCAGTAAAGTGGTTTAATTTAACCTCTTTTTTTCCCCAAAATAAAACACCCCTTCCCCAGCCAGGGAGCTCTCCCAAGAGTGCCACACGAGTCACAATTGTGATTTGCAAAGAAAATGTGTTTAATTCAGCAAGCAACTTGAGGTATGTGTGATTGAGCACTAGCACACAGGCAGTCTCCAGGCAGGAGTCTGCAAGTTAACTAATTCCCAACCCTGAGTCCTCCCGACAGTACTGAGTCCCAACCGTTTAGCTCCTTTCTCGGTTCCCACCCTAGTTTCTTTCCTCAGTTCCCGATCCTGAGATTCCCAACTCTTCCCCCCCCTTCCTTTTCCTCACCTGCCTGTTAACTTTTTTTTTTTTTTTTTTCAGGCACATACACAGTCGTACAGGACCAGGTTTAATAACAAAAACAGTCGCTCGTGTCATCACACGCACAACTGAACTGAGAGCACACAGACGCTGTGGCTCCTCCTTCTCCACTACAAGACTAAAATGGAGCTACAGCTGCGCAGATGACTTCAGCAGGATCCCTTGACTCGCGAGACTTACTCGAGTCGCACTGCCACCACCACCTGACTGCATAGCAGATGGTACAGTTACACTAGCGTGACAAACCGACAACAGCTGCCCCCCCAACAATAACACTGATGGGAGGGGGAGCAAACTGAGCTGCATTATTCAGCTGGTGCCAAAATCGGGAACAATGGGAATGGGAGGGACGCAAAGCAAAAGCACACAGCAGTGAGAAGATTCATGGATGATTCGAACCCTTTTGCGAACCCTGCAGTGTTCGAGTTCTAAATTAGAACTTGAACACCAGGATTCGAGGAGGGTTCGAATCTTTCTCGAACTAGTTCTGACAACACTAGTTACTAGTATAGTCAATGAGGACGATAAATTCAAGTCCTGATTGACCTATCACATACAGTACTGTAGAATTGAAAAGTAGTGCATTTGTTTAATTTAGCGGTCCGTGGCAATGCGACTTATTAGCTACAGTTAAAGTTCGCTGTCCTGTACTTCCGTATAATGAGTCTGACATAGATAACTAACTTAGCTGTTCAGTTAATTTAGCATGTCTCTTTCCACAGCGAACATAGCAAGACTTTTTTTTTACAGTGAAATAAATCAATTCTACAGTATATCAAGATGAATCCGGTGTCTCAGAGGCATCAGAAACATCCTAGTTATATTTCTGTATCTGTCTACTACAGTAACAGAATTCCACCGTCCTTCCATGTTTCGTCAGCCCTCTACAATTTACCATTACGGCATTCCAGAACCTTGTTTTTCAAGAAACAGAAAAACATTTTTGATGAAAAAAGGATTCTTCCAAAGCTAAATTTGTCTGCAGCCTTAACAAACAAATTCTGGTCAGAGCCGATATGGCTGTGGGGAGCTTTTAGGAGTTGCAGGAGCATGGAAAAGAATATGCGGTGCTTTTGCTGCACTGGAGTCAGACGTAAGTAATACTGCAGCAATTACAGTACTGCACATGCGTGATACTCACACATGTGAAGTTTTCCCAGTAGTCAGCCCTGCACAACATGGCGAAGCTGACATAACCAGGGCCACTGGAAAATTGCGGCCGCGATTATGTCGTGGAAAGCGCGATTCATTGACCCCCCTCCGCTAAAATATGCGCTCCCCGCAAAATTTGCAACTTACATGGGCTGCTGTAGATTCCCCCAGCCATCTGTTTACACTGCTGATGCCGCTAGGTTTACACCGCTACAGTCCTCTGTGCCTTCCGAGTCCCCATCTCTCATGTACTGCCCTCCAACACTCCAACCCTCAGTCCTCATCTCATTCATATCCCGAAGAACAAGGGCACCGCGTGGGTTTGCTGGCGTGTGACATGCTGCTGACGTCACTACAGCACATCACACCAGCAAAACCCACTTGAAATGCCTGTGCATTTGTTTGTTCCTTCACGCCCTTTCTGAGCTTTGTCCCCCCTCAGGTCCACCTAAGTAGTCAAAAAACAGTATAAATACAAGTGGACAGGTGAGGGGGGAGTCAGGCAGATCAGGTGTGTTCGTCTGTTGAAGCGAGGAAGCGCAAGCGAGGAAGCGAGGAGCAAACGGAGAAGGTAGCCCTACTCTGTTGACTGCTGCTGGCTGGTTGGCTAGCAACACTTTTTCCAAAAAAGAGCAAATCACTACTGTGTTTCCAGTAACAAGAGTGCTGCCAACCTGCCACTGGGAATTGCTGCTGCTGCTGTTGCTGAACCTTTCTGAATACTGCTGCTGCTGCTGTTGAAACAGGTAAGCTGCAATTAATATCCAATTCATATGTATGGGATACTAAATAATGTGAGGGAGAATATGATAGTGGGGTGGTGGAGGGATTTGAAATAGCTTAAAATTGTATTGCTTTTTGGGGGGCGTCTCTGGGGAGCAAGTAGTGAAAAAAATGAAGAGTAATAGTGGGAGCCAAGGGTCTGACTCCAGGCTAGGGGGTCAAGTGCTTCAAAAAATGGAGGAAGACTGGGAGCTTGGGGGTTCAGCTAAGGGGGGGTGCTCGGCGCAGCCCAAGGGGGGCAAGTAAAAATAAAATAAAAGGAATGGTGGGAGCCAAGGAGGGTCCTGATTAGGGGTGAAGTGCTTTAAAAACATTGGACCCTCAGAGTGAAGTAGAGTCCATGTTAAAATGTACAGTTAATGCTGTTTTGTAAGTACATGTCAAACTGCTGCTGTGAGTCTTCTGTTTTGGAGGGTGGAGGGACGTGCCTGGCAGACTGGCACACATGTTGGAAATCATTTTTCATCGTGTATGGCAGTCTATGGTTCCTCGGAGATGGGAATGGAGGGGTGGGCCTGGTGGACTGGCACACATGGCAAAAAAAAATTGTTCTGGCCTCTGGTGAGCGAGCAGGGTGGGGCCGGCGACCAGAGTGGCACAGAACAATTTTTTCCATCATGTATAGCAGTCGCCTGGGTCCGTCCTTCGCTCCTGTGGTGTGTCCTTGATCGCTGCTGTGGTTCCTCAGAGATGGGAGTCAGGGGTGGGCCAGGTCGACTGGCGCACATGGTAGAAAAATTGTTCTGGCCTCTGGTGAGCGAGCAGGGTGGGGCAGGAGACCAGAGTGGCACAGAACAATTTTTTTCTGACCATGTATGGCAGTCGCCTGGGTCCGTCCCTCACTCCCGTGCTGTGTCCTTGATCGCTGCTGTGGTTCCTCGGAGATGGGAGTGGAGGGGTAGGCCTGGTGGACTGGCACACATGGCAAAAAAAATTGTTCTGGCCTCTGGTGAACGAGCAGGGTGGGGCGGGCGACCAGAGTGGCACAGAACAATTTTTTCCATCATGTATGGCGGTCTCCTGGGTCCGTCCTTTGCTCCCGTGGTTTGTCCTTGACTCGCTGCTGTGGTTCCTCAGAGATGGGAGTGGAGGGGTGGGCCTGGCAGACTGGCACACATGGCGAAAAAATTGTTCTGGCCTCTGGTGAGTGAGCAGGGTGGGGCAGGAGACCAGAGTGGCACAGAACATTTTTTTTCTGACCGTGTATGGCAGTCGCCTGGGTCCATCCCTCACTCCCGTGGTGTGTCCTTGATCGCTGCTGTGGTTCCTCGGAGTTGGGAGTGGAGGGGTGAGCCTGGTGGACTGGCACACATGGCAAAAAAAATTGTTCTGGCCTCTGGTGAGCGAGCAGGGGTGGGGGGCACACCAGAGTGGCACAGAACAATTTTTTCCATCATGTATGGCGGTCTCCTGGGTCCGGCCCTTTGCTCCTGTGGTGTGTCCTTGACTCGCTGCTGTGGTTCCTCAGAGATGGGAGTGGAGGGGTGGGCCTGGCAGACTGGCACACATGGCAAAAAAATTGTTCTGGCCTCTGGTGAGGGAACAGGGTGGAGCAGGAGACCAGAGTGGCACAGAATAATTTTTTCCATCATGTATGGCAGTCGCCTGGGTCCATCCTTCGCTCCTGTGGTGTGTCCTTGACTCACTGCTGTGGTTCCTCGGAGATGGGAGTGGAGGGGTGGGCCTGGTGAACTGGCACACATAGCAAAAAAAATTGTTCTGGCCTCTGGTGAGCGAGCAGGGTGGGGCAGGCAACCAGAGTGGCACAGAATAATTTTTTCCATCATATATGGCAGTCGCCTGGATCCATCCCTCACTCCCATGTTCCTCGGAGTATGAAAGGTAGCAAGAAAACTGAATTTCTGGAGTCTTTTGTTCCATGGATACTAGCAAGTCTATGGGCAAGCTCAGCGCCACGACATGGCAACTCCCATTAGCTGAGGTTTTGAAACCAATCTGCCCAGCTTAGAACATTGTGGGATGCAAACTAGTGGTGTGATATTGGAGGATCAAGCATCCAAAGGAAAGCTCTCCTCCATCTATGCACTGATGTTCTCATTCAAGTCTTAATTTTTTTTTGGTTTAATTTTGGTTTAGTTAAACTACACCTTGTCTACACCACCACCAAAGCGCTTCCGTCTTTCTCGCGAAGAGGCCAAGGACCGTCATGTCTCATATCTTGTGCATGCCCAGGATTGGGTTAAGTTATATCTGGAGGATCTTTATGAGGATGGAGGATTGCTGTTTTGTCGTGCTTGTACCCACACGCTCGACTTCGTGCGGAAGCATACAGTTGACATGCACATGAAGTCGCAGAAACATCTAGAAAAAAAGAAGCTGCAAAGAAAAACATGCAAAGTAAGTACTAGTCACACAGATGTTTGCAGTTATTTTATTCTTTATATATTCTGTCTGTTTTTCCCCTTGGGCGACTGGTATCTGCTCTGTCCCTGCCTCCCAAGTCCTTATCATCTCTGTCTGGCACCGTGGAACCCCATTTCTCCCCCATGGACATGTGCCTTGTTGCTGCATCCCCCTTCCTTGCTGCTAGAGTTCAACACTACCACCTGGCCTCTAAGAGCAGGACAGCAGATTCCCACCCCCACTCGGGAGAGGAGAGCAGCCAGTTGGACACCCGATCCTCTTCCCTGCGACCTGATGTTGTTCCCAAACAGGTTGCCAGTGTGGCATGAGGTAAAGCTCACAGCTCTTCAGTCCTGCATGACACTGGACTGGCCTACAGTTTGTTTTTTTTCCTGTAAAATATTAAATCTTGTTTGCTTTTGTTTTGTTTTCCAGGCACAGTTTATTTTTCCCTGTCAAATATGTCTTGTTTTTGTTTTTTTAGGCACACCTCTACGGCAGCAGTCACTGACTTCTTGTTTTAGTCGAGCAACGGAATCTTCCATTGAACGGAAGGAATTTGTTCTGGACTTCATCCGCTGTTTGACCCGTACAGACATGCCACTGGAGAAGGCTTCTGGCTTTCAAGAGTTCTTAAAGAAGCACACAAAACAAGGCGGTAGTCTTCCGGGACCAGCACAGCTTCGGAGCACGTACCTCCAAGAACTTCGGCCTGATCATGAACAGTCCCTGAAAGAGGCGGTGGAGGATCAAGATGTCTTCATTTTTCTGGATAAGACAACAGATGCCTATGGGCTTAGCGTGTTGGCTATTTTGGCCCAACCATTGCTTAATGTTGGGGAGCAGCCACTCCTAATTGGTGTGGAGTTTTTGCATCATGTGAACACCACCACAGTATCCCAAGCTCTACTAAAAGTGCTAAACACCAATCGGGTGAACTTCAATAAAGTCTTTGCCATTGTCACGGACAGTGCTAGTTACATGCACAAGGCTTTTGAAACTGTGCTGTCCTGTGTCTTACCAAATGCAGTGCATGTCACTTGCATTGCCCACCTCCTCAATTTGGTCTTGGAAGTGTGTGCAGACACACTGGAAGACTTCAACACTGCCGATTCCCTTGTTAAAAAAATATTTTGCCAGAGCCCAATGCGTAGGCATCAGTACTTTGCCTTCATGGAATCCAAGCAGGGCATTGTACCCAAGATGCCAGTATATGCAGTGGTAACTCGGTGGTGCTCCTGGGTTAATGCTGTTCAGTATTTGGCAGACTATTTGCCTGTGTTAACAGAATTTGTTGAAACACTGCAATCTGATGCAGCAACCCTGAAGCGCCTGAAGTGCTTATTGAAAGGCAAAGCAGCAGAGCTGTTGACACAAGCCACTTTTGTGGTGGAACACTCTTCTAAACTTGTTAACCTTATTCTACAATTGCAGTCAAGCAGCCAGCCACAGGGACACTCTGTATTTGGAAGGGTGCAAAATGTGCATATGTTTTTGGACTTCTGTGCCACTGCAGGGGAAACTGAATACAGACCAAATACAGTAGAAATGTTGTCCCACTGTCAGTTACATGAAAATCAAAACTGTGTGAACCTTTTTCAGAAGGTTATGTTGAACAGCAGTGAGAAACTGGACAAAATTTTAAAATCTCATCCCTCAGTTGGCACATTCAAAGCTGCACGAATCTTTGACCCAAAGCAGCTACCAACACTGGACAAGGAAAAAGTAAAACACATCCAGGAGCTACCATCTCTGGCTGGTGTTTCAAACTTTGAATGGCATGGGTACACAACTTTCGCCCAGTCAGTACCCAGTGACGATTTTAATATTGCTGAGTGGTGGGAAGCACAAAGGGATACTGCTGCTGTGGCAAAAAGATATATCTGGCTTCCCGTAAGCACAGCAGATGTTGAAAGGACTTTTTCGCTGTACACAGACCTTTTAAAAGACAATCTGCGAAGTTTGACAGATGACAACACTAGACTACTTCTTATGTTGAAGTACAATAAGAAATTTTAAAGATCTTTGTTGGATAACCATTGCTGCTCATTCTATGACGTAAAAATCCTTTCTTGATGATCTGGGGTGGTGGTGGTACTATACTTTTACTGTAGAATATTAATAATGTTTGAATTATTAGAGGGTGGTGGTGGTACTGCTTTGACAATAATGCTACTATTATAATGTATATTTTTTGATCAGTCTTGGGTGTTTTAATAAAAAACTTGTACCTTTTGTGTGTGTCTGTGTTTTTTTGTTGGTTTTTCTACAAAAACCTATACCTTTTTGATGGCTGACTTTGATATGCATCACAAAGCAATTGAAATTGAAAACCCCATACTTGTACCTCACAAAGGAAAATGTGTGCCCAGCAGCCAGCAAAATCACCGCAAAATACATGCAAAGTCCCGCAAAATCTGCTAAAAAATTCCGCAATTTCCCAGTGGCCCTGGACATAACTATGTATGCACGATAGTCATGCATGTGCAGTTTAAGTCAACGTCACCATGTTGCACACGGTGGCAGTCAGTACTGCAGTTGCAGAACAGAAAAGTAGTGCACCAGGAAGTGGGTATGTATGTATAAGCGGCCTGTGAAGAGGAAGGGTTGCATAAACAGAATCACTGGAAACTATGAGCACTGTAGCAGCACATCGGACAGCGGTCCAGTTACTTGCTTCACACTGCTGTTATACAAATCTGATGATGGCATAACATCCATGGAACTTGGACCATGCAGCCATACAAATCAGACTCCGGAGGAGACTATTAACAGACTAGAGATCTGGTCTGGGACTTGCTCATCATCACAGTCAGTTTCTCATTCTTTTCTTAGCAGTAATTACTGGCAAATGTGCCATATTGATCTCACTCCTGGTAGACTACTTCTGTTTTTCCCCAGATTGTATTAGGTGGGGGATAGTAGCAGTCTTGAAGTGGTAGCTGCCGGTGGTGGCATGCTCTGGAAAAAAGTGGTCGCCATGCTGGTCTGCACATTTTAGAAATGATGCCTTTCCTTGTTTTTTCTGTAAAGAACCTGACCCCCTTACCACAAAAACAAGGAGTCAGTAATGGCCTCCATCCTCCCCTTTTTCTGCTTCAAGTGAGGAACGTCATTATGGGTTTGCATCAGATGTACAGTGGCAGCCATAGATGCAAAATACTGTTAAACAGTAACCAACTGTATGTAAAACTTCTTTCTTTTTTGGGAATGTGTGCGTTCTTAATGTTGTCAATACCGCTCCACCCGTGTGTGGTAGAACTGTTTCCCTCCCCCCCCAAGAATGGGAGGAATGTTTGAGAGGGGCTCTCTCCTATTTCCTTTTCTTCCCACTTAAAGTCTGTTGCAACAGCATCTATTCCATCTACTATCATTTACTATCCTGTTCTGTAGGCTGGCCACCTACACCTCTCTACTTATTGTCCGTTTTCCTTTCTGCCCCTCCAACATTATCTCCTGCCAGCGGGATGCTCTCTGCATGCTGCCAAACCTGCCTGTAATAGCTGGCTGCCAGCTAATAGTATTTCTGCCAGTTATTATTTAAAGCTAATAAAAGTTGTAATGCTAGCCAGCCTTAGTTATGACTAGCTAGTAAGCTCTGCACAAACGTGCGAGAGGGCGTAGCTCTGCGACACTGCTGTTTAATTTTATCGTGTGTTAGCGTTATAACAAACTTTCCCTGTTGCAGAGTCCATACTTCTTAGTGTTCCTTATGATTGCGGACATGGTAAAAGGGGTAATTCTTCATATTAAACCCCTGCCGTGCCCTGGTGTAAAGTTAAAAACTGCGGTATTAATGTAAGGTGCTTTGGATTTGAATTTCAGCACCTTCAGCACAGCTAAGGGAAACTGGTGACACGGAGTGAGCTGACAAGCTCAGAATTCTGTTGTAAATGTTCTTGCCCTGTGTCTACCCTGCTTCCCTATGACAGTATTGTTTGTTCTGTTTGCTCTGTAATAATAAAAAAGCTACCTTTAGGCGAGAGTTAGAAAAGAAGAAAAGCTGTTTTCAGGGTAAATTGCAGCTGACTTGAGCGGGCAGCTCCACGGAGGTTCAGTTGCATTTTGGAAAACGGTTCCCACTCCGTGACCTCCCGCTATCTCAAGTTCTGCAGTGCGGCATAACGCTACCTTTGTAGTAGCAATAATAGAAAGGGCTAGAAGAAGTATTTGCTGTTCTTCATGTAGGAGGAGAGCTTGCTTTTTAGTTAGGCTACAAGCACTCCAGTTTCTGTAGTGCTCCTCCTGTTTGTACTGCAGCTATTTTCTTCACAGTTTTGCTCCCCAAACATGTTTTAAGCAGAATTAAGAGCCAAGTGAGGTCGGTCTTGTACCTTACATGCATGGTTGTGTGCAGACCTTACATGCAGGGTAAACGAAAGACCTCAAAACTTTCTACATGCCCCTCTCCTGCTACATATAACTTAAAAAAAAACTTTTAAAATAAAGCCGTTGAACCTATTTTGGTAGCAGGAACCTTATTAAATATCACTGTGTCTTCAGAAACTTTTTTTTTTCTTTAATAAAGCTTCTACCTGGCTATGAGAGGCTTACCTTAGCAACCCGCAGCAGTCCCTGTCCCTAAGGGCCAGCACTCCAAATGGTTGCTGGTCTTATAGTATGGGTACTGTCAATTTTGGCTGAGTGGGCGGAGTTTCAGAGAGAACTCCACTAAAGAAACATTGTAAATACATAATAAAATGAAATAATTTATACATTTCTAAAGGATTAGTTATCCTTTTGTTTTCCCTTATTGTATTATTATTTTTTCTTGCTGTTTAGATTAGGAAATATTTTTTGTATTAGACTAGGAGGCGGAGCCTATTATCATGTGACTTTTTTGTAAAAAGCAGACCATTGACCTAGTCAGTAGATCAGTTCAGCCTGAGTGTAGGTTGAGGACACAGAGAGTGGGACTGAAGCTATATGTCCTAGCTGTGTGAGCTATATGTCCTAGCTGTGTGAGCTTATTTACTTTTGGATTTATTTTGCTGAAGTATTTTTTTTTCTTTTATAAATAAAACCACACTCTGGTGTGTTTATATCTTGCTCCTGTTGTTGGTGTTTCCTTCTCCCACACTCCACTACGACAGTGGTGTGAGAAGTGGGATAATTGTGGTCCAGGCATGAGCTGGGACACCAATCCATGATATCTGCCCAGATATCTGAGGAAGCACGAGAGTGAGGTACCATGACTGAGAAACCAAAGAAGCAAGAGTCACTGGTGATTAAAGTGACCGGTGTCCTGACCAAATCCAGAGTGGAATAGACTGAGGAAATTTTAGTACCCAATCTGAACCCAGGTGGCTGCCATAAGACTAAGACTGAGGCTCCTGTGTGGATGAGTGTCTCAGATGCTGGAGAAGATGGTGAAGATGAGGATTCCATGGATGTACCTCCTACAGACATTGGTGACCTGTTGAGATGGTTGGCTATCCTCCAACTCGAGATGGAAAGGCAGAGAGAGAGACCTCCAAGAGAGAGAGCATGAAAGACGTCGGCAAGATCAACGTTGGGCAGAGAATCTGAGGGCTCTTCAAGGCATGGGATCAGGTAATAGTGGGCAAGACACCAGCCCTAAAGACATTAAACTAAAATGTCACCCACCGATAGCCGGCCCAGTGGCACTGAGGGCTGAGGCACTGAACGCCGCATCTCACCTCACAAAGGCGACCCGGGTTCAGGAACGAGCCTGGGTCATCGGGGGTTGGCAGGGGAGGAGGAGAAGGATTGAGCGTCTGTAGGACTGCTCTCCTTCCCCGGGGAGGGGGGTGAGTTGCCATCGGTGTGCTGGTGGCCTCTAGCAGTGGCTGGGGCGATTTCAGGACACTGGCAAGACTTGGGGGCGTGCTGGGGCCGCGCCTGGAAAGAGACTGCATGTGTGTGGCAGCGCTCCTGACCATTAGCATCATTGCACGCCACAGGCGATGCCGGAGAATAGGGAAAAATGAGGCACCAGTATTGCATGATAGCACGTCTCCGTGGAGGGTACTTGTCGGCGCGAGTGCACTGCAGTACTGGATCCAGACCTGGTGGTAGAGCGTAGGGGGGGCTGTCCACATCCCCGCTGCAGGGGTAGCTGCGGGACCCAAACAGTGGAGCTGAGGAGTCCTTGGGGATGGTGGCCGGAGACCTCAGGAGGATGCCTGACATGTGAAAGGTAAGCAGATTGGTGGCACGGGGGGAAAAGGAATTAAAAAAAAAAAAAAAAAAGTCACCCACCAATGAGATCGAAGCTTATTTAACCACTTTTGAAAGGGTAGCTAGAATGTGTGGGTGGCCCCAAACCCAGTGGGTTGTCCGACTTGCCCCTTACCTAACTGGAAAAGCCCAATTGCCATATAGTAACATGGACCCTAGGCATGCTGAAAATTATGAATTAGTCAAAAAGGAAATCTTATGCAGATACAATATCAATGCTGAAACCTAGCGACAACACAGAAAACAAAATCTTTATCAGCCCTCATATACCCCCAGAGAGACTTACATAAGGTTAAGGGAGTTGTGTATGAAATGGTTCCAACCTGAGGACAAGACAATCAATGAAGTGATCGAGACTTTAGTAATTGAACAGTTCTTACAGATCCTCCCTAACGAAGTTCAGATCTGGGTACAGAAGCATAATCCCTAATCGGCTGAAGCGGCTATCACCTTAGCTAAGGACTTTCTGTCAGCTAGGAACTCAACTAAAAAGAACTTTAGAGGAGACTCGGCTATTCCTTCTACCATAAAACACACTTCTACTGTCTCTCCATCCTCTGCTGGGAAGAATATTGTCAAATATGAAGTGACGTCAGGGAAAGGAGGAAGGACCTATTCCCCTTATATCATATGCCACAATTGCAACGGGAAAGGACATATAGCCAGATACTGTCCAAAAAAGAGAACAGAACTAACTCAACTGGCTTTAACTACAGGTTATACTATGACTGACGTATTGATCAATAATAATAATGTGTTGGGACTTCTTGATACAGGTAGTAAACATACCTTGATTCGCCCTGAACAGCTAAGCCCTAAGAATGTTATTGGAACACCAGTGGATGTAGTATGCATCCATGGGGACACACACACAATCAGGGGTGTAGCCAGAAATTTCCATTTTGTACACAATCTTCAACAGTTACACACACACACACCCATTAAAAAATGTACACATCCTTTCCAAATGGCACCCCCTTCCAGACAAGTCAGATTGTTGTCAGATGATTCCTCTACTCTCTAAAGAGGTTAGACACTCCTCAGTGGCCTACACTAACCCAAATACTACAGATTAGAATGATAATATTAACAGAGTGGCTTATGGTTTGTGACAGACACTCAACAAAACTGTACACAAATGTGTACAGTGAGTATGCCTGTCTACACCCTTGCACACAATTATGCAACTTCCACTGTTGACATGAATGTTAAAGGGCAAGTGTCTACTGTGTGTGCTGGCTTAGTACCCAGTCTGCCTGTCAGTGGTTATTGGTCACGATTTTCCAGGATTTGGCAACATACTGGTTAATAAAGGACAAATTGCTGCTGTCACTACAAGGGCCCAAAGCCAGCAAGAAAAACTTCTCGAGAACACATTTCCCTTTGATGAGGACCTCATAAGACCCCCTGGAAAAGATAGGAAGACCAAAGGGGAAAAACGAAAATTAAAGACGTTATAGAAAAATCAGAGACCTACTGAAAAACCAGTTGAATTGAATGTGATTAAAAATGTGATAGTCAATGAACAGAAATGTGACCCAGCACTAACCCTTTTATTTCAACAGGTTGGTAGAGTGGCACATAAAGGTGCCCCTGAAATACTGATTCAAAATGACTTATTGTACAGGAGGTATAGTAACCCTAAAACAGGAGAGATTGTAGACCAGCTGATTGTACCAGAATAGTATAGGGCACAGTTATTGTATCTGGCACATGACTTACCCTGTTCAGGGCATGCTGGAAGGGATCGGACCTTGGCCAGATTGTTGCAGAGGTTTTTCTGGCCTACCATCCACGAAAAGGTTGCCACCTACTTTAAATCATGTGAACAGTGCCAGAAAGTTACATAAATTGTGAAAAGGGATATGGTTCCTCTAGAGCCCGTACCTTTAGTGTCCAACCCTTTTGAATGAATGGCTATGGATATTGTTGGACCCATAAAAAAAAGTTCCAAGGGTAACAGATTCATCTTGGTGGTTTGCGATTACGCAATCCGTTTTCCTGAGGCCATACCCCTTCGATCCATCACCACAGAAAGAATAGCAGAGGAGTTGGTGAAAATCTTTAGTAGGTTGGGCATACCTAAAGAAATTTTAATGGATCGAGGCAGCAACTTTAATTTGGCCTTACTAAGGAAACTGTATTGTCTGTTGGGCGTGATCGCTGTCAGAACATCTCCCTATCACCCCCAAATAGATGGTCTAGTGAAGAGATTTAATCAAACCCCTCAAAAGGATGCTCTGCAAATTTGTTCAAGAAGAAGGAAAGAAATGGGATCAGTACCTTCCCTTTCTCCTATTTGTTTACAGAGAGGTTCCCCAGGCCTCAATGGGGTATTCCCCCTTCGAGTTACTTTATGGCCGCAATCCTCGGGGACCTCTTGATGTGGTAAGAGTACTGGGAAGATGGTAAAAACATAGGGCCGACCAGTATCGCTGAGTATATGGTCCAGCTGAGAAAGCGTCTGGCAAGATATATAAAGGTGGCCCATAAAAATGCCAGTCAAGCTCAACAAAAGCAAAAAGAATATTATGATCAGAAGGTTACTGAGAAAGAGTTTCAAGAAGGGGATAGGGTGTTGCTATTGTTTCCTACTATTGAGAATAAGCTCTTGATGAAGTGGCAAGGGCCCTAGAAGATACGTAGAAGGGTAGGTGTACTTACCTATGAGGTAGAAACACCAGATAAACGTCCTGGCAATAAGATCTATTATGTCAACCTCCTTAAAAAAATGGCAAGAAAAATCTGAAACCTCAGTGAGCATGATGATGATAATAACAATGGGGAGTCGGATATAGATGTGGCCTATAGCCGACTAGAAGAAGAGGTAAAGACAGGATTAGCAGAGTTGCATATCAGTCAAGGTTTAGATGACCAGAAAAGAGAGGGGTTGCTTCAAGTTCTACAACAGTTTGCCACCTGTATTACTAAGGTCCCTGCAAAAGTGGTGGGTGTAGAACACCATATCCACACGTCCTCTCCTCCTATTAGACAAAAGCCCTATAGGCTTCCTGAGAAAGTCAGGGTTGAGGTACAGCAAAAAATCCAGAAATTGAGGCAGTTGGGTATCATTGAACCCTCAAAGAGCCTGTGGAAGGAAGTGTGGGATTGAAGGATGAAGACACCAAGAAATCCAACAAAAATCAGCTTTATTCAGCAAAATGAAAATAAAGTGCTAAAAAGCAAACTGTACACGAAAAAGAAAATAAAGAGGGTAATCCAAAAATAAGCATTCCAATACAAAAGAAAGCTTCAAACTCTAGAAGTAGCTAGAGTTCCTGGTGGGTCAGCCCCTTGCTGAGCCCTAAAGCAGACTGACTAACCCAGTAGTAACCACCTCTTTTATAGTGAGATGCATCAGCTGGTGGGGCCTAGCTCCACACCCTTTTCTTAGGTTTGAACAAAATTCCAGAATAACTAATTATTTTTGCAAATAAACACATTTTCCTAGTCATTTCTTCAAGTAAACCAGTATAATGCACAAAAGAAGACATAATATGCAAAGAACAAGAAAATAAAAATCAAATGGGTGTTTCCTTGCTCCCAGACTCTTCCTGGTTCTCTACACTATATCAGTAGCAAAGAGTAGGCCGGCCGGCACTATAGGGATCAGTGTGGAGACCTGAAGAGGATCTGGAAGGGCAGGAACAAACACCAGGCCCTGGTAAGCAAAACAAGAAAAACAGCAAGAACTGCTTCTTTTTAGTTTTATAGTATTTGAATTATGCAGGAAATGCTGTATTTGGAGCAAGGGAGTGGAACAGAGTTGCAGCGCTAAACAATTCTGTGAAAATAACCTCCCACTGCTCCAATACAGCTTCCTTTAACTTTACTTGGAACATGGCAAAAAAGAGAAACCTAAAATAAGGCAACGTCATTGGACAAAACACACCACTATGATCAAAGTTGAGTTGGATTAATCACTGGTAATGCCTGGCCCAGCTTTTAATCACGGGGTCACCAGGTCAAGGTCTCAGTACTACCACCTGTTACAGAAGCAAACAGAACACACATCACTGCGAAAACGCAGGATCTCACCACGCCGACACAAAGCCGAACAGTTCCAGCGAACAGAACTGTAAAAACGGAAATAACAACAACACAAGTAGTCCCATGTTACAAACACATTAATGCCCTCCAGAGTCGGCTTCCACTAGGGAATTAATGCAAGGGTGGGTGGATGTAGGCACTCGGCCAAGGCCTCGTGCCACAACCCACCCCCAACCGTGCATTAATTCCCCAGTAGAAGCCTCCTTCATCTGGCATTAATGCTTACAAGTCTCCTTTGTTTATTTCCTGACATTGTTTTAGCCAAGCAAAAGAACACACAATACAGAACCTGGTTTGTTTACTACCTGTAGTGACCAGCTGTCTCTTTGCAAGGGTTTTTCATTATTTTGCTGGCTGTGCACTAGTTTAACAAGTTTGTTAGAGTGTAGGGTATAGTTTCTAGAACAGCAGAGAAGAAAACTGCTCTGGGCTGAGTACCCTTTTCCTTTAGCCTTCTCTATCAGGGACATGAATTACCACAGAACTGAGAACTTAAGTGGAGGTGCTTGCAGTCTGTACAGGGAAAGAAACTACTGAAACGAATGCAGCCAATTGTTTACTTTTGCACAGATGTTTGGCCCAGACAGTAGTCTGGAATTTTTAAACAATATCCTTGCCGTGGTATTGTACTACTATCAGCAGAGAAAAGGCTAGCTTTGCTTAATTATTACACCAGCTAGCTAGGATTTCTGAGAGAGAATGTGTCAGGACTGGGTTCTCAGGACACCAGAATGTAGTGTTAATTCAGGGAGAGTAAGAACATCTAACAGGTGGCCTGCTTGAAGATGGGGAAAGTAGAGGAATAGAAAAGACAGAAAAAGGGGAAGAAAGAATGTTAGTGCTGTTGCAACAGACTTTTAAAAGAAAGGTCTCCAAAGTCCACAGACCCTTTCACAGAGTCCCTGGGCATCTCCCATCGTAGTAGTACCCAAAAAAGGAGGGATCAGGCTCTGCCTGGACTTCAGGAAGCTGAACCAGGTTTCCCAGTTTGATGGGTACCCTGTGCCAAGAACTGATGATTGATTACTAAGGCAGTGACAGATATATCACAACTTTAGACTTGACTAAAGAATACTGGCAGATTCCTATGGGTCAAACATCTCGAGAGAAAACTGCATTTAGTAATCCTATGGGTTTGTTTCACTTCGTGACCATGCCTTTTGGATTGTACAGTGCGCCTGCAACCTTCCAGAGGGATATGGATCTACTGCTAGTTCCCCCACTCTGCCTATGCTGCTGCCTATCTGGATGATGTAGTCATATTAGTGGGGCTGGGTTGGCCATTAATCCAAGCAGGTGTGCAGTGGCCATGGATGAAACTAAATGCCAAGGTTTTATTCTTGGTAATGGCAAGGCGAAACCAGAAGTTTCTAAAGTGGAAGCCATGGCAAAGTGTCCTGTACCCCACACCAAAAAGCAAGTCAGGTCATTTTTAGGACTCACCAGTTATTATAGGTGATTCATACCTAACTTTGCTTCTATAGCAACCCCCCTGTCAGACTTAACCAAGAAAAGATGTGGGAACACCGTTAAATGCACACCTGAATGTGAGCAAGCCTTTCAGACCATTACAATTGATCTGTGTTACTCTCTGGTCTCGAGGTGCCCTGATTTTAATAAACTCTTTGAAGTGCATACTCATGCTTCTAATGTGGGAATTGGGGCAATCCTGAGTCAGAACATAGATGGAGAGGAGCATCCTGTCCTGTACATATCTAGGAAATTACATGACAGGGAGCAGAAATATTCCACCATAGAAAAAGAGTGCTTAGCAATAAGATGGGCCATAGAAGCACTACGTTTTTATCTTTGGGGAACTGAATTTGTACTGGTTACTGATCATAATCCCCTTTGTTGGATGAACCAGACGAAAGATAAAAACGCTAGAATACTTCGTTAGTATTTGGCCTTGCAACCGTATAAATTTATTGTAAAGCACAGACCTGGCTCCCAGCATAAAAATGCAGACTTCATGTCTCGATATGCAGCAGGCACTGAATCAGAAATTGTAAATATGTACTTAGGAAAATAGAAGCTGTATTGGGATATAGCTTGTGGATGCAAAGTGTTAGACTTAGCTTATTGCTAGAATTATATACCCCAGGGTAATTATATGTAGTGTTTATATTGTGGTTATGGCATACAATAACCATGAATTGTAAAGTGGTCATAACATTATTGTATTTAGGGTGCCCTGGGGTGGAACTTCTAGAGAGGGTGGACAGAAGTCCCAACAACCCCCCGGGTTGTTAAAGGGGGTTTACCTATGTAGGAAACCAGTAAGTCTTCTACCCCTGGTTTCCTTCTGAGCAAGGTGGCATGTGGTAGAACTGCCCCCCCGAATGGGAGGAATGTTTGAGAGGGACTCTCTCCTGTTTCCTTTTCTTCCCACTTAAAGTCTGTTGCAACAGCATCTATCTCATGTACTATCCTTTACTATCCTGTTCTGTAGGCTGGCCACCTACACCTCTCTACTTATTGTCTGTTTTCCTTTCTGCCCCTCCAACATTATCTCCTGCCAGCGGGATGCTCTCTGCATGCTGCCAAACCTTCCTGTAATAGCTGGCTGCCCAGCTAATAGTATTTCTGCCAGTTATTATTTAAAGCTAATAAAAGTTGTAATGCTAGCCAGCCTTAGTTATGACTAGCTAGTAAGCCCTGCATGAACGTGCAAGAGGGCGTAGCTCTGCGACACTGCTGTTTTTTAATTTTATCCTGTGTTAGCGTTATAGCAAACTTTCCCTGTTGTAGAGTCCACACTTCTTAGTGTTCCTTATGATTGTGGACATGGTAAAAGGGGTAATTCTTCATATTAAACCCCTGCCGTGTCCTGCTATAAAGTTAAAAACCGCGGTATTAATGTAAGGTGCTTTGGATTTGAATTTCAGCACCTTCAGCAAAACTGAGGGAATCGGGTGACACGGAGTGAGCTGACAAGCTCAGAATCCTGTTGTAAATGTTCTTGCCCTGTGTCTACCCTGCTTCCCTATGACAGTATTGTTTGTTCTGTTTGCTCTGTAATAATTATAAAAAGGCTACCTTTAGGCGAGAATTAGAAAAGAAGAAAAGCTGTTTTCATGGTAAATTGCAGCTGACTTGAGCGGGAAGCTCCACGGAGGTTCAGTTGCGTTTTGGAGAACGGTTCCCACTCCGTGACCTCCCCGCTATCTCAAGTACTGCAATGCGGCATAACACTACCTTTGTAGTAGCAGTAATAGAAGGGGATAGAAGATGTATTTGCTGTTCTTCGTGTAGGAAGAGAGCTGGCGTTTTAAGTTAGGAGCTCCAAGCGCTCCAGTTTCTGTAGTGCTCCTCCGTTTGTACTGCAGCTGTTTTCTTCACAATTTTGCTCCCTGTACACGTGAAAACAAATGGAGTCCAGCACAAGGTCAGGATGCAAAAGTTCAATCCAAATATTTATTGATACCGCAGGAAAAATAAACGGACTGGATACGGAAAAATAAAGAAACAACCACCAAAACAAAAGTCTATAATGATTCCATAGTTAACATCACTAAGGAAATCGGGGGTTCACCTAGAAGCAGGTTAGGTACAGTAACTGGTAGGTTTAACTCCCTACCACCAACTGACTAAGGACATTCTTAATACACCTTTTATACTGTTTTAAGGTCACATGTTAAAATGAGCTCCTCCCACAATGAAACCGTTCTTACATTCAGAAGATATAAGCTTTAAATATTAACTTGTTTTACAATTACACATGTTTTAAAAAGGGTAGATTGCATTTTCACCACTCAGTTATTAATTTCTTGTATTTCATACTTTTTACAAATTTTCAAGGTGAACCAGACTCCTCCCATCAGCTATTGTCATAAATAGGGTGGAACAAGGGCCGGCCAGCTCTAAAGAGAGACAGGTTGCTGAAGGGAGGTTCTGGAGCTTAAACTAGCTGAATCTATACCAACAGTTGCAGGTAAGTTGCCTTCCTTAAATGTCCTCCTTTCTTGTATTCCCCTCTTGCATGATACAACAGTGCAGTCAAACAAAAACAGGTAGCTAATAATGTACACTCATAAAGCAAACAAACCTACTATTTAGAGTAACACAGACGAAACCTGGTGACTGCAAACATATCTAGTGAGTCGCTTTTAAAAATGTGAGCTGTAGTCCTACCAGACACCTGCAGTATCCTTTCAATTTCATTTAAACTAGGGCTGTGCGAATACCTTTTTTCAAATATTCAGCTGAATATTCAGTATTCAGAGCCCATGCTTCCGAATATTCGGCCGAATATTCTATTCGGGCACTTTTGCTAATTTTGTCTAAAAAAGCTAAAATCGCTTGATCAGCTCTTCTACTATATAAGCGCAAGCAAGTGAATGATTTCATTCACAAGAAGACAGCCGTCCGAAGGAGGAGGGCGGGCGTACTCCAGCTGCATTTTTTCTCCTTCTCTTTAGCTGCAGGGCAAGTGTGTGTGCTGCTACTGGGGTGGGGTGGGAAGGGTGGGTGTCTGTGTGTGTGGGGGGACACAGTATTGAAGAAACTTGGCAGCCGGCCGTGGAGGCGGGTGGGTTTGTGCCGGTTGCCCATTGGATTTTGATGATCTTTTCTTTTTGTAATTATCAATTTGGTTGTGGGGAGGGGTTTGGGTGCTATCTGAGGATGGGGAGAGGGGGGTTCTTATCTTGCCAGATCTGGGCTAGGGAGGAGGGTGGGGGCGATTTCAGCTTTTTAGAAGTGTTTCCGACACCGAGCGAATAGTGCACTATTCGTTTTGGAATCCGAATAACGAATAGTTCATTATTCGTGGTATGAAAAAATATTTGTTATTCAAGAGTCTCATTTAAACATTTGTCATTACATTAACAAAATTCCCAGTGCTAGCGTAGACACTAATTCAAGGTTACAAAACTGTATTTACCACAGCGAGCTTAAACGCTTCATTACCGAGAGCATTTGTGACGATCGTCAGAGCCCTCTTGTGCCAAACCAAGACAGCACCTAATGTGCACACTATCAATGCAGGAACTCCACTAAGTTTAAACACATTTAAACATCAGGACAGGCTTTGTGAACAACTCAGGGCTGGAAAACATGAGCAAAAGCAGTAGAGAGACACAAAGAATACCTACAGGTGACCAATCTGTAAGTAGGGAAAGCCAAAAAAATGTAGTGATATAGCGAGGGGAAAAACAGATAGACTAATAGCAAACAGATACTGTTGCAACAGATTTTACATGAAAGCATAGGGATGAATTCTTTTCTCAGCCCAAGAATCCAATAACCCTACTGATATTCAAATGGAATAAATGACTTTAAAGGGGGCCTGGATTTATGACAAAAAGGGTAACAGGCAGACAGCCCCTGTCACACTCTTCAAACATGTTTTAAGCAGAATTAAGAGCTAAGTAAGGTCTTTCTTGTACCTTACATGCATGGTTGTGTGCAGACCTTGCATGCAGGGTAAAAGAAAGACCTCAAAACTTTCTACATGCCCTTCTCCTGCTAAATATAACTTTGAAAAAAAAAAACTTTTAGAATAAAGCCTTTGAACCTATTTTGGTAGCAGGAACCTTATTAAATATCACTGTGTCTTCAGAAACTTTTTTTTTTTTTTTAAATAAAGCTTCTACCTGGCTATGAGAGGCTTACCTTAGCAACCTGCTGCAGTCCCTGTCCCTAAGGGCCAGTGCCCCAAACGGTTGCTGGTCTTATAGTATGGTTACTGTCCATCTTGGCTGAGTGGGCGGAGTTTCAGAGAGAACTCCACTAAAGAAACATTGTAAATACATAATAAAATGAAATAATTTATACATTTCTAAAGGATTTGTTATCCTTATGTTTTCCTTTATTGTATTATTATTATTTATTGTTGTTTAGATTAGGGAATATTTTTTGTATTAGACTAGGAGGCAGAGCCTATTGTCATGTGACTTTTTTGTATAAAAAGCAGACCATTGACCTAGACAGTAGATCAGTTCAGCCTGAGTGCAGGTTGAGGAAACAGAGAGTAGGACTGAAGCTATATGTCCTAGCTGTGTGAGCTTATTTATCTTTTGATTTATTTTGCTGAAGTATTTTTTTTTCTTTTATAAATAAAACCACACTCTGGTGTGTTTATATCTTACTCCTGTTGCTGGTGTTTCCTTCTCCCACACTCCACTACACCACCATGTGTACTCCACCCCTGAATTTCTGTACCCCAGGTACCTTATTTTACATTTTTGTGTTCAGGACAAAAATGCCTTTCAAATGAGAGTAGTCACTAATCTAAATTCTTTATGGTTTTTTATGTTTTCTTGCGCGTGTGCAAGAAACATCTTGTGGTAGAATGACATTTCAGAGGTGTGTCATGCATGAGTCCAATGCACAGCAGTCTACAGTGGGCTTGTCCCTGGCAGACCAATGAGCATGCAACCAGACTGTGACACTAGTCACAGTTTCACATCTGGAATCCGTTCTCCAGTTGAAAGAAATAAAGTGCTGGAATGAGAGCACTTCATTCCTTTCAGGCCCTGTCCACACTACACTAAATAAACCCCTCTGTGATGTTACAGAGGGTCCAAACCGTTACCGTAATGGTTTGCAGTTACACTGGTAACGTTACAGAAGGCGTTTACGTAGCCGTTACAGAAACCTGTTGTGAGGTGGTTTCAACAATGGTTTCTGTAATGGTTTCAGTCCTGTAACATTACCAGCATGTGTCTAAATGCTGCACCATATAGCCTCCAGTTTCCCATATACCTACATGCATTGCATTACGTAATGCATGCTGGGAGGTCAGAGGAAACCAGGAAGTAAACAGAGGGCAGCGTGGAGCGCGAGTGAACCGGACACCCATATAGCGGCACAACTACCAGCGGAGCTGTGCCAGCACAAAAGAAATTCTTTGAGCTCCAGAGTGCTTGTGCAGCCCTGCATCAGGTGCAAAAAGACCTGTGGCAAAAAAGTGGAAAGTGGAGCAGTGGGGAACACTGGAAGCAGTATTGGAGGAGCTTGAACTGCTGTGTTGTGATGGTGCTCAAGGAGAACAGTGGGTCAGTGCTGTAGGGCTACTGGATTGCAAGAGATTCATTTCAGGTGACCAATTGCCATCACAGTCCTGTGTGCCAGAGGTGTAAAAGCTGCTGTTGTATGCTCATGCCCAGGTGTCAGACGTGCCCTCAGAAAACACATTTGTCAGAACACTCCACCCCTGCACCACTGTGTAGTGAACCTGTTCTCCAAGAACTGCTTGTGACTATGGTGTCAGTTGCACATCCTGTATCCTTGTCAGTGGTGTCCACAGCATTACGCCACCACCTACCTCGTGCCTTGTGCCAGCAAGAGCTATGACTGACCGTGGTGCCATTTGGACAAACGAGGCCACTAAATTGTTGGTGGAGTTCTGGTCGCAGGAGTTGGTGCAGGCAGAGCTAGCCAGTGCCAGGCGTAACACAAAAGTGTACCAAAAAATATCAGACTAGATATCAGACTGTCTGTTTGAGAATGGCGTGGAGAGGATGGAAAAGAAGTGCTGTGATAAAACCAGCAAATCAGGTGCATTACCACAAAACCAAGGACAGCAACAGATGCTCAGGGGGTGCTGGTACATGTGATGTGCCCCTTTATCGACCAGATAGATAACATACTTGGTACACGACCAACCTCTGAACCACATTTCGGCCTAGAGAGGTCTCAAGTAGACAGCTCACAACTGGAGTCTGAGGATGATGGTGATACCACTGGGGACCTGTGCCAACCTCGGGGAGGGGGGTGATCAACATGAGAACCATGACACAGGTACATGCAGTGTGCACTTCAGCTGTGTGTTGGCTTAGATTTTGGGGGTGGGGGCATCATGGCATGCTGGTGGAGGTGTTGCTTGGGCATGTGGCGAATGGCGTAGTAAAGCAATAGGTGGTAGCACGGGTGTGCTTGGGTGCATTTGTGAATAGCAGTTGTGGATGTGATACATGCATTATAACATGCCAGTGGCTGCTTAGGTGTATGTAGGTCTACTGGTCGGGGGGGGGGGAGACATAGGTGTGGCGATGGGGTAGGAAGCGGAGTATGTGGGTAAGGTGTATGCATGTGTACAGTGGTGGTGGATGTTTTCTGCTGTTACAGAGCAAGACTCAGGGGAAGGGATATCTGTGGACACCTACACAGTGGAGGCATCCTCCATGTCATCAGCTGTGCAGGATGAGACACCAGGAACCTCAAGTGACACCTCCACTGCTGGAAGGGGCAGACCTGTGAAACGGCGAAATGAACAGTAACCTCTGGTTAACCTCCAGAAGAAAAAAACTAAAACAATAGGAATGGCAGAATTACTCGGGGCGGTGCTAGAACCAACACGAAAAATGTTGCAGGAGCACCATAAGGAGTTGTTGGGGAGTTGGAGAGGGAGTGGGCAAGAGAAGAGAGGGCATTGGAAGAACGTTTAAGGAAGTAGGAGGCAGAACAGACTCAACAATTCCCTTACTCAAATGTTTCAGTTGCTATCCATGCAGTTCCAGCAGTCGCCTCCAACTGCCGCACCACAATGTACGGGCAATACCGCCTTGCCAAATACCAATGCAAGCGGATCTGACACCGCCGCTTCCACCTCTGCCACATTGTTCTCCTGAATGGCCAATACCTTTGGGTTTCCCACCATACCCATGGCCACAGGGAATCCTACTGGCATGTCCACCAGTGCCATGTTGTGGCATTCCACTCCTGACGTCAGGCAAGCAGGTAGCATGCCACTGCCAGCCACCACCAGTATGCAACACCCAGCCATGATTGCTTCTCACAGATGGTGCAACTCCTCAACAGGGAGGTGTGTTCACAGGTGGTGCCACTGCCTCTGCCACCCTGCCAACCTTATCTCAGGCAACACTGTATGGTGTTGGCACAGAACAGCAGTTCTGTACAAGTGGCACAACTGCCTCTGCCAGTCTGCACACCTCTCCTCATCCCCTGATGCGTGGTGCCACAGACCAGAACTTTGTTACCCCAATGACCCCCACAAGTGTGAAGAGCTTCACACAGGAACTGTACAGCAACAGGTTTCAGTGGACCACATTGTGATGCCATATGACATCTGTAGATGTCTGCTGCCAAGTGTGTTCCGCTGGTAGTAACATGTGACATCGATTGTTGTCTTGACTTTATGAACTGTATGTACCCAATTTTATGTCACATGTTGTGAGGGTAACCTGCTATCAGTTGAGGGATCATGGTTTATATGTGTCTGGCAGACAACAGACCCCCCATACAATTTGTCTTACTGATTGCACCTGTTCCCACTGTAATGTATTCTTATGTACATTGTTGTGTTTCTTACTTCATATGGTAACACCACTGGTGATAACCAAGTGACAACAGTGCCTAGTTTATGATGCCACAGTATTATGTAGTGAAGTTGGCACACGTCTCTACTTTGATACTAACAAGTTGTTATACATTGTTCTGTGGCTTATTGTCATCGTGTAATGTCAGGAGTTATAACACATGAGAACCACACTAATGAATGGTTTATAGCACAACTTGTGATTGTTACTGTGATATGTTGTGTAATGGGTCACGGAAACAGTAACCCAAACATGACAGATGACAACAAAGAGGGTGCTACAGGAGTAAGGTTCTTTATTGATGTTCACTGATTATCAAATTGTAGAACAGCATAGAGTACTGAATATCTTGTTTACATGACAGTGTCTTTGTCCTGTGGATTTCCTGACGTCCACTGGTTCCTGCCTACTGGCTTAGGAGGGTTAAGAGGTGGTTTGCTGCTAGACACTCTGATATGCCTCACATTCTATTTCCTTTGTCTCGAACACTGCCATCCATGACCTACTGCTGCCAACCTGTATGGTGATAAACAAGAGGTGTTATCAACTTATCTCAGATGTTCAAAACACAACCTATAGGTGTAGAAAGCACTGCTGATGCCAGTGATGCAGTACTGCCGTTTTTGTTTCCTTTTTGGTGTGCAATTGCACCGTTACACTGTTTACTTTGCCTTTACGGTGTTCCATATGTATTGATACAGTACTGCACGGAGTATTGATGCAGGACAGTGTATGTTTTTCGGGTTGTTGGGGTACTGCAGTAATGCACAAAGTCTGCTGCATGAACATGCTGTTGCCTGACTTTGTTTTTCATGTGATACTGCCACCAGAAGCCATGGCAGCGTTAGAATAAAGACAGTCATGTAACGCCATACTGTGTTGCTCTTTTGACTTAGGCAGTATGCATGCATGCTCACATCGCTATATGGGGGCACTGTAGGGCTTATGATAACGTGGGGCAATGGTAGGGTGGAAATGGGTGTGCTACATAGCTGCATTGCATTTGAGGGAATCATGCAGCATGCGTCCAGAGGGTAATAGAAGTACATAGATTGACATGTACTAGTGATGCACCACATACCTGCCTGTGGCATGCAGCAGGGACGCAGTTCTAAGCACACGGTGCATCACAGCACACCTGCATGCTACACATCTGAGTGCAGCCCTCCTCTGTCTTCTGTTTCTCACCTTCAGCTGCATAACACCATGATATCGCCACAACAGCCAAAGGGCACACATTGCTGTCAGACAATATGCCATGTTCTTCCATGCTGTGTGTACACTGTGTACAATGACAGCCACATAGGATTATTGGAGGGTTTGTCTCATTGCAGCTGTCATCACCATGTGCACCATGGGATGTGCTCCACTATTAAGGGGTGTGACCACAAACTATACACACATCAGTGTGGACAGGCTGTAACGTTTTCAAACCTTTATCACAACTGTTCACTGGCAGTGTGGACACAATGTAACGTTTGCAGTCTGTAACATTTTGAAAACATTACAGCTTTTTTGAGTGTAGTGTGGGCAGGGCCCTTAATCATGTCTGTACTGATCTTACGGCTTGTCTCCCCACCCGTCCTGCAGATGTCCAGGTACCCAGCCAGACACACTGCATCCCCCACTCTGCGCCATAAGCAGTAAACATTCCTAGCTGTAAAGAACAAATAAATATTATTTATCCTTCCCTGGACAGATGTCCGCGTTGAACTTGTTTGTGTGTCTGTGCGAATGATAGTGCGTGCTCTTGTCCCTGAGTTCCTCTCTCTCTAGTGCTTCATGTGTGCCACAATGCCCAGCCTGAGCATTGCTCTCTGTGATGGTACCCACTGACCTGCCCCATGGATCTCCTAGTGTCTATGTTGCCTCAGTGTGCCCCCCCACCCCGCCTCACAATACAATGAGCAAGAGTGTTGAGAAGCGAGGCAGCATTGCCTGCAGAGCTGTAGCTTAACCCTGGATGGCAGGGAGAGGGAGACATGGGCCGCAGGGACAGACACCGAGAAGGATAGGCAGCAGTGCCCCCACCCTGAAAGAGAGTGCAGGATACAAAGAGGTGGTGAGTGGCACCAGTGTCAGGGACAGAGCTGAAAGAGAGCCCCCAAACAGTGACAGGAACATGCTGAGATGTGGCTGGTAAGCTGAATGAGAGTAATCACCAGAACCCAAAAATAAAATACAGGAATTTGAAATTTTCTGATGTAATTTCGGGGCTTGAACACCCTAGACACTCCCCCTGCCCACGCCCATGCAATCCACAACAGATCAGACACATGCAGTGCTTACACTTAAAGGCAGTCCTCCCAGCCCAGCCAGCCCCTCTGCACGCAAATGAACACCAACCACCTCCCCTCCCACTTCCTCTGCAAGCAGCGAGGATCCCTCGCTCTCAAGTGGTCAGTCCTGTACAAAGTAGCAGAGTTATGGGTCTGGGGCGCCAGTCGGACCTGTTGCTGTAATGGAGCCCGAGCCTGCCTGAATACAACAGGACAGCAAAACTGAGTCCCCTTAATCCCTACAGATGGGGGGCTGCTGCACAGATGATTGCTACAGCCACTCAGGCACCACCGGGGATTTAAAACAAGAGCTGGACTATGGCAGGCAACCTGCCATCCACCTCGTCCTACACTGACTGCTTGCAGCACTTGCCCAGCTCCTCCTCTGCTACCAGTGCCCACCAACGGTCAGTAGTGACGGTGGGTTGCCCCGGTTGGAGTGGTCAAGAGAACTCCTCAACTTGTTACTAGCCCCCGCAACCAGGACTCTCTTTTTACTTCCTTCCATGTCTGGTTGCATTTGCCTGTTTTCAAATACCCAATAAACTTTTTTTTACTAGTGTCTACTTAGATACAGAATATTAAATATATCAAAATAAAATATAATTGCTTTGAAGAAGATAGAAGCCTTTATTATGGCTTGGTTTCAGTGTATGGTTGGAGAACGCTGAAATCTCATCTTGATTGTTTTACTTCCTTATTCCTATTTTGTATTTTCAGGTTAAATCAAATATAATAAAATTGTTTGTTTTATTTTTTTTTTTGAGAAGAGGGAAGCTATTTTGTTTTGATTTTATCCACGCACACTGAAGCGTTGAAGCAGTAAGATCATCACGATTTTGGCAGCCTTGCAACATTCCTCTGATCCTAAAAATATGCATCACAATGGTTGTATAATTGTAGGTCTGTATTAAAATTGCTTTAATTCATGATTTATTTTATTTATTGTGACCTTGGATTAACACCTTTGAGAACAAACTCATTACATAGGTTTCACGTCAGAATTACATTAACAGTGATTAAAAAAAAAGACATTTCGGTATACAGTAGAACTGTAAGTGAAGGCTAATAACAAATAGGAGTCTAAGTATAAATCTAAATATAAACAAAAGACAGACAGTGGACTAAGTCAACAGGCTATTATAAGCACAAAGAGTATCTGAGAGGGTTATGGCAGTTTAAGGGAGAGAGAGGGCAACTCAGACTGGGTTGACTGAAAGGCAGAGAGAGAGGTGCTGCAGCAGTCTGTATTGTCAGGATGGAAGGCATTGTACAAGGACTATAGCAGCCCAGGGCGGCCACACACGCTTAAGAAGTAGAGAAGCATCAGCCCAGGAAGTCCTTGTTGAAGCTTTTTTGGGGGAGTTTGGCTGAAGGCAGGTGGAGAGGATTGTAGAAGAAAAGAGGGTGGGGGTAAGAGGGGGGTTTGATTGAGGAAGGATTAAGACACAGGACGGGAGAGAAGCAACAAGAGCAGGATACAAGGGGCCATCTGGTCATGAGGGAGTGCTGCCTAGGCACGAGGTAAAACAGCAATTGAGGGGTTAAGGGAAGCAGTCACAGCTGGCATTAACATTGAGATGTTTTCAGAGCTCGTGTTTGAAGGGGGCCTAATGCTGTTATAGGGGAGATGGCAGGAGGAAGATTAATCCATTTGGGAGCACAGTGGGCAAAAGCTCTTTGACCAAGGGAGGTGCAACACCTAGGAATTTTAAAGACTGTGCTGTCCGAGCTTCTGGTGGAATGTCTGTTTTCATAGGGAGTAAGGAGCTTCTGGACACCCATTGGCATGAGGCCCAGACGCACTTTCTTGTCCAGGAGGAACGTTTGGAACCTGAGCCTGCCTGTGACCTGGAGCCAGTTAGCCTGGTCATATAGGTCACATGTATGTGTGAGCCATGCAGAACCAGTTACGAGTCGACTAGCTTTATTTAGAGTGACTTTTATATGATGGAGGGCTGTGTCTGTAGCTGAGCCATAGACTACTATGCCGTAATCAACAAGAGAGACACCTCTGTACTCTGGATAGTGAGTTTTAGGGCCTCTGGGGTAAGATTTTTGCTTATGTCTATGAAGCAAACCAATACGGATGTTCACAACCTTTGCAACATTTTCAGTGTGGTAGGTATATGACATAATGCTGTCTGTAGTCACCCCCAAATATCTGAAATGCTGGACAAGTTCCAATGTAGTTCCAGACTCATTTGTTATATTGAGTGGGTGTGAACGATGCCTATTCTGGGGACTGGAAAACAGCAAGGTCTTGTTTTTTTTTTGTAGTTCATAATGAGTTTTTAATTCTCTGAACCATCCTTCAACTGTAATAAAGCTAAGCTGTCTTGGAGCTCATGTTCCAAGGTAAAGGGATCAGAGTCACTTGTATAAA
This sequence comes from Neoceratodus forsteri, assembly GCA_016271365.2. Lineage (NCBI taxonomy): Eukaryota > Metazoa > Chordata > Ceratodontiformes > Ceratodontidae > Neoceratodus > Neoceratodus forsteri. Next base: position 590,321,240 of record CM028134.1, on the reverse strand, counting down.
GGACTGCATCATATGCATAGAGCAGAATTGGACAGCTACTGGCAAGTGAGAACCTGTTTAGAAACCAACTGAATAAAATGGGGCCCAGGATGGAGCCCTGGGGCACACAGGAGTGAATGGGTCTACTGTCAGATAGGACATTATCAATCCTAACTTGCTGAGAACGATTCATGAGGTAGCTCTTACAGTTACACACTAAGAATGGTCTTAATGAGTTCATTTAAGGTTTCATAATTTGGCCTTTTGCAATTTTAATGACATCCCAATCCTGGAGTCTTCAGTTTATTTTATTTTAACATTTCTTTGCTCAGTTCATCAATAGTCTAATAAGATTTAGAATGCAATTACTTTAGAACAAAAACTGTATAAACTTTAGGTTTGATTTTGTGCAGGTATTAACTTCTCTCCAAGCTGAAAATGCATAGGAGATTAGTTGTACACACTTTTGTATTTCTCCACACTTTTACTTCGGAAATTTGTGTTTAAAAAAAAAAAAAAAGTGAAAAAATAACACTTGACCTTTTGCACAGGTCTTGACCTCCCGTAAAGGGAATAACTTAAAATTAATTTAGGAGTCATTCAAGAGTTATCCCAAGGTTAAGATTTAGTAAACTATACATTTTTGTAATAGAAGTTGCCATAGAGGACTTAAATAAAAACAAAAATAGGCGTTTCAGCATAGATGCCTAAAGGTTTTACAGACAGCCATTGTTTTCTTCTCTGTCTTCCTCCTATCTGGTCAGTGTCAGCTTCACATATAGATCTCATAGGCTCTTGCTGGCTAATAATTACTAAAATTAATCTGCTGCTTTTGTTCTGAAAAGATTTAACATGATCCCATCCTGAAAATATGTAATGTGACCCCAATAAGCAGATCATTTTGTTTCACGCTAGTAAGCACTAAATAATTCCATTGAAGTACTAGTAAGTCATGCTGATCAACTGTTAAATTAGGCATGACAAGATGGTCTGGTCTCAGTGCACTTAAAGTGGCGTAGTGCTTTACAGAAATGAGGCTGTTATAAGCACTAAATAATTCCATTGAAGTACTAGTAAGTCATGATGTTCAACTGTTAAATTAAGCATGACAAGATGGTCTGGTCTCAGTGCACTTAAAGTGGCGTAGTGCTTTACATAAATGAGGCTGTTATAAGTTTAATAGGAGTTATGACAAAAAAAATCTAAATATCTCTAAAAGTATACAAATTACACATAAACCATCATGTGAAAGTTGTTCAGGACAAAACGACGTTTCAAATGAGCTTATTCATTAAGCTGCTGTAATTATATTTTTTAAACTATGGCCATCTGATTACCTGAATTTTCATTTTTCTTCACAGTTTTCACCTTTCAGATGGCTATATTTGAAAACATCTAATGAATTCAGATTCGTGACTACCCTCATTTGAAAGGTCATTTTGTCCTGAACAACATTCATGTTGTTTGTATATTGGTAACTTGTATACTTTCCGAGATATTTACATGTGTTTGCCATGGCTCCTGCGCTCACTCAGAGAGAAACAGAATATGAGGTTATTTGGAAGACCATATTTTACAAAATATAAAGAATTCAGATTAGTGGCTACCCTTATGTGAAAGGTCTTTTCACCCAGAACAACTTTCACATTGGTTGTTTTTGCACATCTTGAATAGTTTTAAAGATATTTAGATTTGTTTGGAAAGCGTGCACATTTCCTCTCAGAGAAAAGCAGCTTTGAGTTCTGTGTCCATCATTCTAAACAGAAAGAAGGGAATATTTTTTAACTGCCATGAGGATTTGCAGTGTTATGGAAGGATACACCGAAAACTACTAAACAAATGTGTTCCACAGAAACTCTTTTTCAAGCTAAAGCAATATGGCTGTAGGCTCCGCCCACAGCCATAAAAAACAAAGGCATTATAAGAGATATTAGAAATTCCATCTATCGAAGTGAAGCCAGCTGACAAAGGTAAAAAAATAGTGGTTCTGGATAAGAATAAATACTGGGCCAAAATACAGCTATAACTCAACAATGCAAACTGTTGAAAATTGGACGGGGGACCTGACTTCACTGTTCAAGGGAAAGATGCGTAGATGTTTAGACATTCAGCTGTCAGATGACATGATAATGGAGACTAAAGCAAGGTGTATACAAAATGAACACCCAGCAATTCCTAAAATATATATATACTGCCAAAATTGCATAGACTCTGAGAACCCTCAGGAAGATCCATTCTTTCACGAGTTGGCAGTCTGATAGAAAACCTCTCAGTGTTTGGTGACCATTTCCCACAGACAGGAGTGAAGTTATTACCATCTTATGTTTCTGACAGTATAGGCATTGTATTTAAATTGCAGAACCAATCATGGACTTGGCAAAAGGACTATCGATGTATTACAGTTGATGTTAATTAATTATGTACCTTGATCATATATGCCTATGGCATTCGGACCATATGACAACTTAAGGTGGACGGAACTGTACCAAATGAGATTTCAGTGGACTTCCTTACAGAGGCCATAGAACTAATCGTAACATCTAACAATTTTTTTGTTCAGCAGGCAGTTCTATCTACTGATGGCTATGTGCACGACAGTGGCCCCCTCTTATGCTAGATTTTTTATGGATGGGGGGGCATCCTCAATCCCATGGTCAATCCCTTTTTTAACAGTATTCTACTGTGTGACCATGAAATGCATGACATTTTAGTCATCTGGCACTAGCCAAATCTGTCAGCGCATGATTTCATTTGATGCATCAGTAACAATACAGTGAATCTGTGCTTCACATGTAAAACTGACCCGTGCCACATAGACTTTTTGGGTTTTAGTCTGAGGGTTTCAGAAACAAATACTAAGTATTAAAACTGTCAAAAATATATGTCTGGGAGCATGTTACTTTTTGCAGAAAGCGCATACTCACCACATCTGTTGAATGCAGTTCCCTAAGGACAGTAGGTTAGGGTTCTTGAACAGTCACAAGATTTAACAGAAAGGTTCCTGGAAAGGGGATATCCAATAGCAAACTTAATAGCTTCCAGAAGTAGGCCCAGGAAACTCTCTTAAGACAGAGCTTCTTTCTCATAAAGAGCCAATAGAAGTCTAGACAACAGAGATTTGCATTGTTACCGAATACAACCTCATGGCTCTGCACTTTGCTGGCATAGTAGCCAGGCAATTTTTTTTTAAGTGACCCAGACTTGGCATTAACCATCAAAGATAGACCAAAGGTAGTCTATCGACATGCCAGAAATTTGGGAGATGCGATTGACGTTTCGCCAGCTGGTTATGATTGTTCTTTGATATTTGTAATATAAAAATGTAGTGTGTGGTTGTCTCCATAAGGCAGCTGTGCCATGCCCCCTCCCAGGTTTTAGTGAGAACAACAGGATGTATTAAACCAGGAGGTCTCTGTAATGTAATTAACTTCCTTGAGAAGTTGCATTTTATAGCTTTTTATGACCTCCTGCCTCTGAGGCAGGGAAACAAAAATATACATTTTATAACTTCAAATAAGCTGATTCTTGTAAAGCTGTATTACACGTAGGTGACAAACTGCAGAGTTGTAAAAACCTTTGATGTTCCTTGGAAAAAACAGGAACTGCTCAAGATCAGAGAAAACGTTAATTAAGGAGTCATATTTGGGAAACTAGTTTTTGCTGATGTCGCCTTATTTAATATATCTCCTGACAGGAAGATCATTGTTTGTATAATTTTATATTCTGAAAGGAGGAGCTAGATGACATCATAGAAGGTGGAAACACAGAGTTTTAAACTGTATTCTGTGTTTCAACTGAGGGACATTTCTTTTTGGGCTCTTGAGAAACAAGATCTAACTATAAGCACTGTAAAGAGGTAATACATTAGATAGAAAAAGTTTAATTGTATTGTGGTATGAGTTTGTTTTGTACTTTAACCTTGTTCTTTTGAGTGATGGTATGATTTTTGATATAGTGTTCTGTGTTTACATTTTACATATTCTTATCCATTTTTAGTAAATATATTATTTAAAAAAAACTGCCTGGGCGTCTGCCAGTCCTTTTAGCATGTGACGTATAGACGGTTAAATTTGACAACTGTTCATAAGCTTGATGGTGTTACCAAACTGGGAAAAGGTAAGAATGTACCTAAGGTCTTTTATAGAGTTTTAAGGGTTCATTTTGGATACCTGGTTAGGTGCCCTTAGGCGAAAGATGTCTGGCATCCCCCCGAAGAGCAGATTATCTGAGCCTGTACATTTGGGCACACTAGCATAACGTTCACAGTTTGAATCCCCCCAGAACTTGAGATTAAAGATGATTCAGACCAACAAGCAGACAGGAGGTTTACCCTGTCTGTTACCTGTTCACGTCACTGTGCTTGGAGGTTGGCACTGTGGGAGCAGAGGGCCTGACCTGCTGAGTATGTTTGACACAGTGGTACCTAATAGTTACTTTCAAGAGAACAAAAAGTCTAATTACATTCCGTGGTCAAATGCTCTACCGATAGGTTGTCATCCATGTGGTAGATCAAACATATGCCAGTACTGTATGAAAGGTTTTTCATATGTACACCCCTCTGGTAAACTGTTCATATTCACCAGTTGATTATTTGCAGCACACCTTTTGTGATATATGTAATACAGCGTGCTTGTCAACAGGAGGACTGTCCATCACATGAAGAAATGCATGCAAGAACATGTTTGTTCCATTTTATGTATTGATGTATGCAGGTTTAATCTGCTGAATTACCGTTATATTGTTTGTTCATGGCTGGACACATAAGTTTGTATTTTCCTCTTGTACCCTTCCCCGGGATGCCCCTGAAAAATGGACTGCATGGTCTCGGTGGGCTTACCCGGTTACCAAAATTCAAATAAATAAATTGTGAAGGCTATCCCAGATACACACCCCTTGATATGCATTTTAAAACCTATCACAGGAGTAACCCACAATGTATGTCTCTTGTTGGCATTGAACGTGCTGTCTCAAATCCTAGAGGTGATAATGAGGTTAAATCCCTGTTACAGAGGGAGTCATAGTGGATTTTCTCACTGAAGGCCTTATGCCCACAAGGACTCAAAGATCACATAGACCTGGTCCCATTTTTGTAATCTGTGCAGTATCTTTTTTGGTTTTGTTAACTTTTATTAAGTTTGCAGAGACAACTCGTATAATTGATGTAAGCCAACCCATAAAATCCACATCACATCAAGAGTTACACAATTAAATAAAAAAACTCTCCAACATAATGGGTACCTATAGTTGGGGAAGAACAGATATAAAACAAGGGACTTTGCATATAAGCTCCATACAGAATACTTGATGCAATACAGGTGAACTCTTAACAGAAAAAAGGCACATTATAATGGTGCAACCCCTGATTAGTATACATCCCAAAAGGTTAACATTTACCTCACGGTGGCTTATTTCCTCCTAGAAATTGGATGTCTTGGAGTCTCTGAATTAAACTGAAGCACTTCAGCAAAAGTCCACCTGGTCTTAAAATGGACCAGAACCTGAAACATGATAAAACAGTATAAATAGCATGATTGGGGCAAGGCAGATGCATTATATAGGATGAATCCTAAACCTACAAGTAATTTCCAAGATCCTACTTTGAGAGGGTTCCTGCAGTAGGTCTTCACATATAGGACTGTGCCCCCTGGCATCAGGACCGCACGGCAGATTTCTAGCTAGCAATACATAGCCTGCCCTCCAGTTCTTTCCTGCCATCGACCTGCATTTGTCGGACCTTGCGGTGAACTCTGCTTCAGTCGACCGCCATTTTCTAAAAGTATTTCCAGAGTTTTCTGTCTTTTTTGTTTAATTATGTTGCATGTCTCCGCATAGAATTAAGAAGTGCTCACAGTGCGGCACTCAGATCCCGCACGGCGACGATCACTCATGCTGCGTCCTCTGCCTGGGCCCAAAACACTGGGTGGCAGATTGCGATATTTGCCAGTCCTTTAACCAGGCCACGTGTGTCCTGTGCCAGAAGGCCCTCGATGCCCATCTTCTAAAACACTGCCTTGCATCGATGAAAAGGAGCTGAGGGAACGTTCCCTCTTCGCTCACCTCTGAGCGCAAGAAAAAGAAGCGCCGGGAATGGTCTCCCTCTACTCAGCATTGCCAGACAGCTGACACCACTTCAGGTGGGGCCTCCATCTTGGTGAGTACTCCTCCTCCTAAGTCTCCATCTGCTCCGGTGGATCGGTCGCCTTCACCACCTCCTGCTTCTGTCAGTGGGCAGCAAGGGTGTTCCTCTCAGGAGGATTTGTTTTTGGGGCCTATAGACAGCTTGGCAGATAAGTCTTTGACCAGCTCCGCTGCCGGGTGCACAGCCTCAATCGATAAGCCAGACTCCAGCTCCTCTGTCATCCACTCGACCACGACCAATAAATCGGACACCGGCTCTTCCAGTGTCCGCTCGGTCGTGGCCAATCAGTCGGTCGTCGGCCTGCCTGACGACCACTCACCCAAAGCTCTCCCATCAGATCCTACCACTATTTCCAACATCGCGCAGAGCCAGCTTGCAGGTTTCCCTGCATCCTGTGAGGGTTCTCCCTCGCAGGCTTCACTGACACAGCCCAGCCTCTCATTTTTCCCTGGACCTCTGGGACTCGAGTACTGCTGTCCAGGAGGCATCTCCTGTGTCGGGCCTTCCACCCCGAGATTACCACTTCCCCAGCGGACCTGTCAATGGGAATCTTAGTTCCCCTAGCCCCTTCACCTTTCTCGAACCAGACGTTGGGTCCTATTCGGCCCCCGATGCTGGGCCAGTCTCCTGTTCACGTTCCTACTGACTCGATGATAGTCTTGGGATTTTATGCTCCAATGCCGGAGCCCACTCCTGGCTCTTCAGGGATTATGTCTGAGACCCCAGGCCTGCCGACGGACCCTCATGCTCCCAGTAGTCCCTCAGCCCCGCCACCTTCTGGGCCTTCAGCCCCTCTGCCATCAGGCCCCACTGGTAACTACCCCGGCTACCCACTGCCACAGTTCCCATTTTATCCGCCTGGAGGGCCATCGATTGGTTACCTGTCGCAGGTGCTGACGCCAGGGTACCTGGACATATGTATCAGGGGTATCAGCCTTACTCCTACTGGTACCAGACTTCTGGCTACCCCCATATTCTCCCACAGGGTAACCAGGCTACCAGCCTCCACCTCCTTCTCCTCCTTCTCAGCCGGAACCACAAGGAACAATCCTGGCCTGGCAGAAAGATGCCAGATCCCAAATACTGCAGGAGCTGGGACTCCATCTGGTCGTGGCTGCCACCCTGACCCATAGGGCAGTTACTAGGAGCCTATCCCCAGTCGACCACCGGTCATCAGACAGGGACTCTGGCAGGTGCCCAGCGTGGTTTTTTTCTGGAGTCAAGATTATGGAGGCAGTACCTGACGTGACTTCTTTACCCAGCAGACCAGAATCTTCTGATTCAGACTCCAACTCCGACTGTGCCAGTCATTCAGAGCCTCATTCCCCTATAGAACCGCAACCAAAGGAGTCTCCCAAGTCTCCGCCGGAGGACCCACTTTTTGCGGAACTCCTCAGATCCATCCAGCAGGCCTGTGGATGGGCATCTTGGGAGAGGGACCCAAAAAGGAAGAGGCTCACAGAGCACCTAGACCTAACTAATGCATACCCCCTCCCCATCCCACCATGGACAGGGCCACATGAGGACTTAATGTCTACAATTTAGCAACAACCATCCTGTATACCTGTGGTCTCAAAAAAGGTCGACAAGACTTATCACCCCCCCCCCCCCAGAAGGGGCATGCCACCTGACAAGTCCACTTAAGGCAGACTCCATCGTTATCTCTGTGGCCCATGATAGGTCAGCTCAACCGAAGCACCTGAGTGCCTCTCCTCCGGACAGAGTCCAAACAGGTATGGGCTAATATAGCCACAAGGTCTACACCTCCTCCATCTGTGCCATTCGGTCTCTTAATTACGTGGCCCACATGGTGTCCTTCCAGAAGTCTGCTTTATCCAACTTGGAGAAGGAGCACCAAGCTATTCTGGATGAGGATCTCAGAAATAGACTTTTGGAAAAGGTAAGACTTAACAAGTCTTCCTGCTGCCATGCATTGCATGCCATCTATGATTCCATTGATTTGCTTGAGACATCTGGCTTGGCTTCGGCTTGCAAGATTGACGCAAGACATCCAAACCACTCTTCTGGACGCTCCCTTCAGGGGTTCCATCCTATTTGGTGGCAACACAAAAGATATCATAACGGAGCTACAAGAGAGCGGAAGATCACTTGGGGGACATCCGCTCCATGTGTTGTTCGGGCCAAAAACACATGCAGCCATTTCGTTGCCCCCAGAAGAGGTGGAATAAGCAGAACCAGGGCAGATGCCACTGCAAGCGTCGCACCACTGATTCTGGTGCTCAGACTCCCCAGGCAAAAGGCCACTGGAGGTAGTAAAGCAGCCCTTCCCTCCACGCCCTGACTCAAGGGGCTCTTCTCCACCATTTCCCATATTTTGCAAGGAACCAGTGGGGGGAAAGGTTCGCCCCTTCACCTAGAAGGATGGAAGGCGATAATTGCAGTTGCTTGGGTACTCAAGCTCATTGCAAGAGGGCACTCAATCGAGTTCCTGGACAGACCCCAGGCCAATCCATCAGGCAGATCTCACTACCCATCAGGCCATCAGAGTCTCATTCAGCAGGAAATCCAGGCTGTGTTGGAAAAATCAGCAATAGAGTGGGTTTCTCTCGGGCAGATAGGAAGGGGATATTACTCCCACTTCTTCCTAGTGCCCAAAAAGATGGGAGATCTGAGGTCCATCCTAGACTTCAGCTTGCTCAGCCTCTTTGTAGAATACAAGAGGTTCTGCATGCTAACTCTCCAGGGACTCCCTACCTCAGCTCCAACAGAACCAGTGGCTGTGCTTGCTGGACATGCAGGACACTTACCTGCACATACCTACCCTCCAGACCCACCACCATTTCCTGAGGTTCACTTTTCAGGAGAACCACTATCGGTTCAAGGCCCTCCTTTTTGGCCTTTCTTCGTCACCTCGGGTGTTTACCTTGTACCTGGCGGTGGTAGCTGCGGCCTTGGCCGCAAGGGGATTTACATGTTCCCTTACCTGGATGACTGGCTGTTGTCAGCACCATCTCAGGACAGTCTGATGGATTCTCTTTCCACCACCCTAGACCTCTTTTCCAGACTTTGCATCACTGTGAATTATCCCAAGTCTGAACTCTCACCCTCTCAGCACCTCCAATTCATTGGGGCAGTGCTGGATATGGTCCAGGGCAGGGCCTTTTTGCCTATGGACAGGGCAGAAACTCTGATTCAGCAAGCCGCGTTTGTGTCCAGCTCCTGTTGGAACACAGCACGCTCCGTCCTTCACCTTTTGGATCTCATGGCAGGCACCATCCCCACAGTTGCATTGGCCAGACTGCATATGAGGGTGACCCAGTGGACCCTCGGGGTCCAATGGGAACAGCGTTCGAAAGACTTGGACCACAGGGTCCTAGTCTCTGGCAGCATGAAGAGGGATCTCCTCTGATGGCAGGAACTATCCAACCTCTCCTTGGGGATTCCCCTTCATCCCTCATCACCTTCCCAGACCCTCATGAAGGATGCCTTGGGTCAGGGTTGGGGAGCCCACCTGGGATACCATCAGACTCAAGGGAGATGGTCTCCACAAGAGGGGCACCTGCATATAAACCTTCTGGAGATAAGAGCTGTGCTCCATGCTCTCCAAGCATTTCAGTCCATCTTATTAGTGGGAATACTCCTAATCCAGACCAACAACACGGCCACGGTCTGGTACATCAGCAAACAGGGAGGCACCAGGTCGTGATCCCTCTGCAGGTAGGCGATATGGGTGTGGTACTGGGCAGTCCAGCATGGCCTGTCTCTGACAGCAGTCCATGTTCCGGGAGTTTACAACATCCTGGCGGACAGTCTCCGCCACACTGTCACGCGGGCTCGTGAGTGGGAGCTAAAGTAGGAAGTAGTGGAACATCTTTTCAGTCAGTGGGGACGGCCAGAGATAGACCTCTTTGCCTCCCTATCAAGCGCAAAACTACCCAGCTTCTGCTTGCTCATTCCCAGGCTTGGCATTTTTTGGCAAGACGCACTGTCTCTATCTTGGACAGGGAGGTTTCTGTACACTTTCCCCCTCCCTTTCCAATTCTTCAGAAGGTTCTACTGCAGCTTCAAGCAGAGGGAGCTCGCATGATTCTTATTGCTCCTGTCTGGCCTCGGCAGATTTGGTTCCCTCTGCTGCAGCAGCTGGTATTGAAACCCCCGGTACTGTTTCCTCTCTCCCACAACCTTCTGTCTCAAGAGCAGGGCAGCCTGGTGCATCTGAGCCTCAGGTCTCTCCACATGCATGTGTGGCTCCTTTGGACATAGCAGTCTCACACTTCGGTGTCTCCTCTCGAGTCCCCAAGTTCTAGTGGAGGCCAAGAAACCCTCCACCAGGTCTGCGTATGCTATGAAGTGGAAGAGATTCTCTATCTGGGCCACGGCCAAGAGCCTGGACCCATTCTCTTTCTCGGCGCCTCAGGTCCTTGAGTACCTCTTGCACCTGTCTGATTCGGGCCTCAGTTACTCTTCTCTGAAGGTCCACCTTTCTGCGGTTTCCACCTACTACCTGTAACTGGGTAATAAAATTACCTTTGTCAGGTTCTTGTTGGCACAAAGGAAGAGACAACGGACAAGTGGTGCACAAGTAATAAATGTAATTTATTACTAGTAAACAGTAATGATACAGGCTTACTACCAACAGTGTATACACTGGGAGAGCTTCCAGTTTTCCTTACTTACATAGGTGCAGTCTCTAGTCTCCGAGAAGCTACGTGCTACAAGAGGTCTTATACCCCAATAATTACCATGACAACTATAAAAGAAGATGCATAAAAAGTATGCAGTTGGACAGTAGCAGGTGGTGTGAGTAACAATCCTAACTAGCATGAGCAGTTGCTTAGCTAGCAAAGATAGCTGTATACAGTGAGGTTCTGTATAAGTGTACAAGGTCACTTGCAGTTACAGTGATGCACAAGCAGTAAAGGTGGCACCGTTGCCTAACTTATGATTATACAATAAAATATAATGGAAAGCATCTCCCAGGACTGAGATACATCAGTGAAACGTAATGAAGCATAATATATATTTGTAAAATATAGTAGAACTCAGATCCTGACACTTATGCTTGTACGACAGGTGTCTCTGCCCTAAGGTTAGTGCATATACCTACATGTGTGTTGCTGTCCGAGAGGTGGGGGGTACAGTCAGGGATGCTGGACCATGGATAACATTCCACCCTTGTTGCCTCAGAAGGGGCAACAATCCCAGGAAAGTAGTGGAATAGTGCTAGAAAGTCCTTTACAAGCCCGACACACGAGCCTTGTAAAGGAATTTGAGTTGTTCTCAGTGTTGTCTTAGAGTACGTCGCAGACAGCAAAGGGTTAGTATCAGAAAAACTATCAAAAATACTTGAATAATAAAAACTATAAAAGTTTATTCTAACCAAGTATCGGATAGAGCAGAGCTTAAATCACCATCATGAATAAGATCATTAAGAGCATCACCAGCCTTAGAAATATTATTGCTAATATAAATCAAATGTGAATCCTTTCTAGCTAAAAGAGATTTCAGAGAAAGAGTCAAAGGGTCAATGTGCATGTTAAACATGGGCAAATATTGAGACAAGGCAAGCAAGTATTGCGGATCGGTATCAATAACATCTGGTTCAAGGAGAGGAACAGGAGTAATTACTGTGTGACCTATGACTGTTTTCTGCTGTGGAGTAAAACAGAAGTTAGTAGTTGAAATAACACAAGATATGTGACCATGAGCAAATGATTTATGATTTGTCACTACACAATACTGCCCATCGGAATTGTAAATCACTCTTACAATTGGAACCCTCCATCACTGTAGACTTATAGGACAAGAAAAGGAGTGGTTGGTGAGCTATGAAGTGAAACAATGTACCTCTTCCAGGTAGCTTCAGGATGCAGCTGTTTCGGCCTCAGGCACTGAAGATGCAGATCGTGAAGTTTCAGATTAATCATCATCGTCAACATAAGTAAGATTGGACGGCAATTTGTCACCCAAGGTAAAGGAAAAGTCAAGATGTTCCAGTGAGTAGCCACAAACAGGTTTCACAATATCAAAAACGTCACAGCGGCACAAGTAGTAGTATCCCTTTTTGGCGCAACAATTCATGTGGGGTGCCACCCAGGCTTGGAGCACAAAATGGTAGACAAGTAAGTAATGAGGGTACATTAGTTCTTTCACGATAGATGTCATCATCAAGGTGTCCGATGGAATTTATGGCAGGCAAATACAGAAGTTTATGGATCAAAGCTTGGTAATGAAACAGTTAAAGTGATGAACATGTTGTCATGTATGGAGCATTTCTTAGTAAAGTAACAATTTGGATATTGTGAGACATACCCAAGGTTTTAGCTGTGGACATAGAAATGTTAACAGAATTTGCTAAACAAATCATAATGCAACCATTGGATTTGCAATGAGAGCAGTACCATTTGTCCATTGTTCTGTCATGGATAAGATCTGGAATGCGGCCTGTTTCCAAGTCCCTGAAGAGATTGTTAACAGTGGTGATTACATAAGAACCGTAAGCAGAGCATAAAAGTTCACGAGCAATATATTGCTTGTCTGCCTCCTTGTTATTTTGAAAAATTAGTTCATTAATCTTATTCTTACTATCATTGAACCCTTTGGCAATTTCCTGCATGTTATAGACTGTAAAACGTTCTTCCGTACTTAAACCATCTACACCGTGTAACAGTGGGGGTAGGATATCATTCTTAACAGCTTGCTGACAATTAAGAGTCTATGCTTTAATAGCTGCTATATCCGCTGTATTCCAGATAGATGTGCCTGAGCCAAAAAGGCCAGAGACGGTGCCTGCTGCGCCGGTAACATCTGTAGTGTCACGCCTAGTGCGTGGTCTAGCTTTAGCATTAGATGCGGGTCTTAAAACTCCTACATGATCAGTGGCATGGGGCCACTAACTGGATCATTAGTGCGTGTCTGTTAAGCAGCTACAATGTCTGTAAGCATCATACTGTAGAATTTAGAAGTATTGGTTGTGTGACAGAGACCAATCTCAGCCATATTCCAGTGTGTAAGATTGAAAATAACTGGGACATGCATAAATTATACATTATTAATCAGGGTACCTGGAAAGGGAGTGGTGGTCAAACCACTAGGAGGGCCTTCCTCCTGGGGAGGGCAGTCAGTCATTTCTTCTTCTGTGGGTGGGACTATAGAAAGAGAAAAGTTTCAGTAGCTACATAGTTATGAAGACAGAAAGCACGTGACTTCTCAGAGGTGAGGCAGTCACACCGAGCAGGATCTATGAGAGCAGTAAGGCTGTAATGACCAGTATGTCAGGGAGAAGTCTTGTCAAATGGAGTGTGTACCATTTTCTAAAATGTCTGTGTTGGGCCATCCGTGGAATGTACCTTTGGATAGGCGGGCTACAGGAGTGTGTAGCCACTAAGATCAGTTTCCCATTGTATAGAGAGTGAGGACTTGTCTGGAGCTACCACCATAGCATTAAGATAGGCGTCTGAGCCTTCCTTAACAGTAATCATTTTGTTGGGCACATTAATATGAACTCCCATTGGGGCTGACTGTTCAAGTTTACTGAGAAAATGTTCTATATGTTGTTTGTGTGCAGTCGATAGAGATTTGTTCTGGGAAGCAGTCAAGGAAAGTAGTAGTCCCACCAGGATAAGGAGGTGCAAGATAGCCATCTTGCCAGTGTACCTGAAAGAAAACAGAAAAGGATTGTTAAGTGAGCGGTACTGTTCTGCCTTAAATGGGTTAGAAAAAGTAAGTTTAGTCACCTTTGTACAACTTGAGCTGATTAGCATGGAACCACTTGTTTGGTGGTCTGTTTTTGCTGTTTAACTCAGACCTGATAGACAGTAAGACTGAGTTTAACAATGTGGTATGGGCCTTCCCATTTACTAGCAAATGAATGAGTTGGTTGTCTATATTGGAGAAGCATAACTTGGTCTCCAGCTTGCCAGTCAACCTCTTTGACATGCTTATCAAAATGAGCTTTAGCTTTTTGTTGAGCTTTGTCCATTTGATTGGCAGTGAACAGGTGTGTCTTCATGATGCCGTCATGAAGCTTTTCAGCATACTTGTCTACAGATACTCTATCTGCAGTAGGGGTGTGGAGATCGATCAACAGGTGCTCAGGTAATCTCATGGCTCTATCAGTCATAACCTCATAAGGTTTGCACTGGGTAGTGGCTGCAGGAGTACCCCTGATTGCCATCAGTAGAAATGGCAAAAGGGAATTCCAATCCTTGGGATTGTCATTGATGAATCTACATAACATCTGCTTGATTCTTCTGTTTGCTCTTTCTGACTGGCCTGAGGATTGAGGATGGTAAGGGATATGGAATTTCTAATCTACTCCAAGCAGTTGGAGTGTCTGCTTCATCAGCTCAGCTGTAAAACTGGTTCCCTGGTCTGAGTCTACCTTTAAGGGTAGGCGCCACCCGGAGAACAACTGATCCACCAAGATCTTGGCAGTTGTCTTTGCCGTGTTACTCTTAGTGGGAAATGCTTCTACCCACTTAGTCAACAAATCTACAAGTGCATACTTGTTCTTGCTGGAGTTGGTCAAGGGGCCAATGAAATCGATTTGTATCGCATTCCATGGTCCAGTTTGCATTTGTGGCAACAATTTGGTGTTTCTTTTCACTGAAAATGGGTTATTCTGGGCACACACTATGCAGTTGTCCACATAGTGCTCTACATCTTTGGCCATGCCAGGCCACAGTTTTAAGTCTCTGGAGGGTGTTGTCTGCCCCCTGGTGTCCACCAGTGGGGGTATCATGAACCATATGGATGAATTTGGTTCCCACAAATTGTGGTGCAACCCACAGTTTGTCACCTGTATCCTCTCTGCGATACCAGATGAGCTTCTAATCACTAGACAAGTGTATGTTGTCAGAGTGTCTCTTGTATGGACTGCCAACAGGTAGTGGTTGTTCGATTCCCTTATCCAGGAATTTGAACACATCTTTTAATTCTGGGTCAGATTTCTGTGTAGCAGAAGGGTCCAGTGGGGGT
This sequence comes from Neoceratodus forsteri, assembly GCA_016271365.2. Taxonomy (NCBI): domain Eukaryota; kingdom Metazoa; phylum Chordata; order Ceratodontiformes; family Ceratodontidae; genus Neoceratodus; species Neoceratodus forsteri. The sequence goes on along the minus strand of CM028134.1, from coordinate 590,306,182 downwards.
TCTGGTACTGGTTTCTGCCTAATGTTGGCGGCTAAGAAAATAGCTGCCACAGCTACTGGGTGAGTCATTGTCCATGTCTCCCCAGCACCTGCTTTGGAAGCGAGTCTGCTCAATCATTGAATTCATGGTAAGGGTCAGATTTACAGTGAGTCTTTACCTTGTGAATGTACAGTTTGTGAGTGAACTGGTATGTCAGTGTGTGTATGTACACAAACAGCCCTGTTTTTGACAGGTGTGCCATCAGAGGATGGAAAGTTATTTTTTTCCCAGAATGGTAGGAACTCAGTAAGGGAGGAGCAGACCCAGTTAGAGTCTGCAAAGATGATGGTATCCTTGTCACCATGGGGCATGACCACTAAAGCACAGGCCACAACTGCCAGATCGGCATACTGTGAGCAGAGAACAGTGCATTTTGTAGAAATACATCTGAAATCACCATCTTTGTCTAAAATGAGCACCCCAAATCCTGCTACCTGTTCTCCATCTACACAGGGGGCAGAGCCATCTGTAAAGACATGATACTTGGTGATATCCTCTAGAATATCTGGTGTAGCCGGTGAAAATCGTCCCGGCTCAGGTAAGTCAGGAGGTTGGAATGCACAGTCATGGGGCTTACCTGTGTAGAGTAGGCCATGAGCCAAGATGGATGGCATTTTTGCAGGTAGTACTTTGATGTCCCTGTCCTGCAAAAGCAAAGACCAGTGCACAAGTCTGGTGTTGGAGACTGAACCATCTTTTACTTTGTCTGAAGGCAAGAAATTGGTTGGGGTGTGGCAGGTGTGCAAGACAATAGAAGCATGCCCAATGATGTATATAAAATGTTTGACAGCCCAGTAGGTTGCCAAAAGTGTTCTTTCACAGAGACTGTATTTCCTGTCTACTGGGGATAGCATCTGAGATGCATAGGTAGTGGGCCTAAAGTACCCATTGTACTTCTGTGCCAGCACTGCCGACATGGCCACATCAGAGGTGGCCGTTTCCAAATGAAATGGGAGATTTGGGTTGGGGTTGATCAATGCTGGGGCTGAGGCTAAGGCCTGCTTGAGCTGTGTTACAGCTTCAGTATGAGTGAGGTCCCATGTCCATGGGACATCCTTTTTCAGAAGTTCGTACAAAGGAGCGGCCTTCAAGGCAAAGTCGGGTAAAATCCCTGGAGTAGTTTACCATTCCTAAGAAGCACCTGAGTGTCGCCACGCTAGTAGGAAGTGGCAGATCTTGCAAGCCCTGGATCTTCTTGACAGCTGGACTTCTGCCTTGGTCTGTGATACGTAGGCCAAGGAAGATGGCCTCTTTTTCAAACAGTTGTGCCTTAGAGGGGTTGCACTTGAGGCCTGCTCTCTTGAGGAGAGGCAGAAGTTCATCTAGAAAGGCCAACTGATCTTCTTTCGTGGTGGTTGCTAAAAGCAACTCCTCCATGTACTGCAGGAGACACTGGGGAGTGGAGAACCCCGCAGTGCATCCATCATGTGGAGATGGAAGAGGGAAGAGCTGTTGTAGAAGCCCTGGGGAAGACGGGTCCAGGTGAACTGGCATCCATCAAAGGTGAAAGCAAGTTTTCACTGGCTTTCCTGTGCTAATGGGAGTGACCAAAACCCATTAGAGATGTCAAGGGCTGTGAACCACCTTTTGTCAGGTGTCGGTAGCTTGAGCACATCAGGTGTTGATGCTACTGTTGGGGTGCAGCTAGGGGTAACTTGATTGTTTCCTGTAATCAGTTGTGAGGCTCCAAGCTCCATTTGGCTTTTTCACAGGCCAAATAGGCAACCTGACATTGGAGACACAGGTCCTAATCATTTCTTGCTGAAGCAGTGACTGGATGGTCTCCCTCAGTGATGGCAAGGCTTCATCAGGAAATGGATACTGCTTCTGCCTCACAGGGTTGGGTCCTGTGATTTCAGTGGTAATGTGCATTCTAGCACAGTTGTGCTTGTTGGTGGCAAACATGTCGAGGTGTTTCTGTAGCAAAGGTGCAAGCTCGGAAAACAGGTCATGACTTTTGAATAAAGCCATGACATCATACTCCTTGTTGTTATGGGAGATGGCTGCCACCATATGAGAGTCTGGAATGGTGGCAGCATGACATTGTCCTTTGATCTGAAGGAGTAGCCTATTGGCTAGGTCCACTACACAGCCATGTAGTGCTAGAAAGTCAATTCCCAGTATGCTGGGGTGATGACGTAATACCATGAGGTCAAAAACAAAATCAGATCTGAGGTGGCCTACCACCACAGGTAGAGGAACAGATCAATAGGTGTGTAGCTTGGTACCATCTACACCATGGGCACTGGTTTTCCAACTGGTAGATCAGACAGATGAGACTGGGTCCTCCTCATGGAGGACTGACATGGCTGCTCCTGTATCCAGGAGCATGGTAAGGTGACAGCCCTCGATCGTGGCCTTTACACAAGGCCGTCCATTTGTGTCAACAAGCAAGTCACTCACAATCCAGACTGGGGTCTGTAATTGTCAATCTGCATTCTCAGAATCGTAGTCATCATTCTGTTCCTGAAATCTGAGGCCTGTGGGATCTCTCTGAGCCTCCTACATGTCTTGCACAGGATACAGATGTACCTGTGATGTCACAGGCGTGACAGCAGCCTGCATCAATGTTTCCTCCTTGGTCATCGCATCGGCCTGGCCTGTAGCCAATGCCTTTTCTGCCTTAATATATTAAAACATGGATTTTAAATTTTGTTTTCCATGTGTATTGGCATTGATTTGTTCAGATATCCTTTAGTAATGTTAATAAGGTCATTTGGTGGGTGCTGCAAAAGTTTTGGTAGAATCAGATTTAGAAGGGAACAGATTGAGAAGGAGTTTGAGGCTGCCTGCAGACACGCACCGCGTGAACAGAGTTCTAAGACTGACGAAACCTGAGGATGAGAGGTACTGGGGCTGGTACTGACTATTAGTCTAAACTGCTGGGTCGTTGTGACTACCCTATGTGTTCTACAGAGATCGCTGCTACTTTTGTTGGAATATTTTGTTTATAGACACTGTCTGTTTTCCTTGTTTGTATTGTTGGAAGGACACATTTTCCATATGGAAATTAGTGCTTAGCTGCCTAATATGCTGGTTGGGTGTTATAATTAGTTTCAATAATTATCATTGTCTCCTTGATAATGCCACTGTACTGGAGCACTACACTTTTTTGGGGTTTATAAGATGTTTGGGAAGGGGTTACATCAGTACTAGTTGTTGAGGTTCTAACATGCTTGGACTTTTATCATATTGGACTTTTCTTGTAGGGTGCCGCTATTTGGTTATATATCTGATGGGCTCTTGTTGTTATTTTTTTCCCCTTATTCGTAACCTTAAATGTTAAAATTTCTTACTTCTGTACCATTTGATGGCTCCTATGCTGTATCCAATGCCTGGCATTTGGAAGTTTTATGCTATTGTATTTTTTATAATGCAATAAATATACATTTAAAAAAAATCTGTTCACTGTTTTCCGCTTAAATTCTCTTCAACTCCTGGACAGAATTGTTCTGTGTGTTGCCTGACAGATTTGAGACCAGTCTTTTGGTGTCTGTGATAAATTTAGTTCTTCTTCCCGCTGGTGTTGGATACATTCCACCTCCTGACTGCTTGTGGCTGAGTTAAACTCTGCATATAAGTTGGAGATGACATGTTTGCCATAATCTTGTAGGGAGATAACTTTAATTTTTCCCTATTAACGGGTGTTGGTCTGCCTAAAATACCCATTGAATTTCAGGTTTAATAATAAATGACCTAGTCTAGAAAAACTTAGAGAGATTAGTATTAGGTAACTGAAACTCTGAGTGAAGTTGACAGAAAGATTTAAGTGTTCCGCCTAGAAAAAATTGTGGAAAATATTGCAGCCCCCAGTTTGCCAGCCGTTTTAAAAGTAGTATCTGTTTTCGCTGGCACAAAAATATTGATCTTCATACAGGATATCTCTTGCATCAGGCCACACCTATGGAACTATAGCAGTCAGACACTAGGACCACACTGAAACTGTTTAGCTAGCAGTCTACTAGGGACCGCCCACGATGACGTCAACCGACGACATCCTTCCCATATAAACATGGGTGGCCCTCAGTCGCCTCAGTTCTTTTCCTGCAATGGACCATCACATGTCTGACTCCACAGAGACCCCACCACTTCAGTTGACTGCCAGATCTTCAACATCCACCTGCCTGTTTATTTCCCAGAACATGCCAGTCCAGGGGGAGCATTGCTCCATACTTTTTTTTTTTAAACTTTATTTTTGTTTTACCAATGCTTTTACATTAAAATTACATATAGTGGACGGTCCTCATTTACAAGGCCTTTCAGGATGGAATCCCTTAGTACAAGGAAACATGCATTCACTATATAGAGTTACCACATAAGGGGGTTACCACAATGTATGTGAACCTTAAACAACAGAAACAATTATGCTGCCTTATTGAGTCCAAGAGTAGCATGGCTAAATCTAAATTATCACAATGTCCAGTATCAATCCAAAAGAAAAGACCAGCCCCATTACGGTGCATATGGTACCATGCATTATACCTTAAATAATCCTCCAAGATGTATTTTGAGCAGGTTACCCAGGTTTAGTATAAGTATTGCTAGTGAAACTGAAAAACGATCTCTCTTTCCTCTACCTCCCAGCCAAAAACAGATATAGTTGTAGAATGTTATTTTAACATTGCAAGTAGCTAAAAGAATAGCCTCTGGGGCAACAGAACTTTTTTTTTTTGTTTAGTTATTTAACCAGGTGAGACACACTAAGCTGAAAGCTTTTTTACAGGCACAACCTGGGAGCACAGGGAAGTTAAGTGACTTGCTGAGGGTCACACAGTATGCAAGTGGAAGCTGTGGGATTCAAACCCAGGTCTGGTCTGCTGGATGTCACCAGATTTACAGCCCAGACCCTTAAACCACTGCGCTATACTGCCTCCCTTGGAACTTGGTGACTGAAAGCCACCTCATAGGTTAAACAATCAACTTTTAAACTTTTAAAGTCAGTGAGAGTAAGCCTACAGAAAAAAGATGTGTTAGGCAAAGAGTAGCGATTGGAGAGACCTTACTCAACTGTCCCTATCAGCTTTGGTGGTTTGTGCCGAATCAGAGGTGCTACTGGATGCTGCCAGAAGTCTGGTCGCCCATTTACCGGCCTCAGTGGGGTCTGCAAAAAGATAAACTTTCCCCTCAAAGACAGTTCACAGACAAACCGGATAGGTAATTGTGTGTGAAATTCCGACATCCCGTAGCGATCGTCGAACCCCATCAAATTTCTTATGGCATTGCCGTGTGCCATAACTAATGTCAGGAAAGGCATAGCTTTGATGGTCATCCATCATAATGGGGCTCACATGACGTGCCAGTTTTAAAATCCTGTCCCTTTGACTGACCCTAGTCATTACCACCATGAGGGTCCGAGGTTCCTCCAATAGCTGTTGTCAGCCACGGGGGTTATAGTAAACTTTCTGAATGCCTGCGATGGGATCTGCTCCTGCTGGTACCAACTTCACTGTCAACAGATCCTTAATGAACATAATGGGGTGATCACCCTTGCTGCCCTCCGGTATTCCCAATAGTCAGATATTGGCATTATGGGCCTGGTTCTCCATTATCTCGAGGCGAGCCCAGAAGTGTTGTAGCTCCCTTGACAAAAGAGCAGTGGCCCCCATTGCAGAGTCGGCTCTTTTACTAACCTCCTGGAAGTCGCTTTTCAAGCCATTCGCCACACTTTCCAGTACCACTACCCTACTGTTAAAACTGTCCCCCTTTTGTGAGAGACCAGTGACTGATTTTATCAGTGTCTGAAGTTTCAGGCCAGAATACATGAAGGTCTCATCAGTACCTTGTTCGGTTGCAGCATGGGCCTCCAAGCCAGACTACGAAGTTTGGGTGCTGCCAGTACCTTTACCTTTTTTTGTGCCTCCTGCTGCTTTGTCCATTTAGGGTTCCCCATCTTTATCAGTTTGCTTGTTAGGAATCCACTCCAACAGTCAAATCTCACCAAATGTGATCCAAAATGTAGATTTTAATGGATTTAGGAGGTGAGATTGCTGAGCTGTAAAAACCTGCTTCTATATAGCTCAGGCTCCACAATTCCCCCAACCCACCCCAATTGCTCCATACTTTACTATCTAAACAGTGGTTGGCCAAGTGTATCACTTTTTGTTATAGGAAATATGGTAAGGAACTTCCTGGTGTGGTTCATGGCCATTCAGCTAGGGGCATGGCCACTTCTGTTGCCTGTTTCTGGAGCATGTCAGCTGTGGAAATTTGTGCTGCTGCCACTTGGAGTTCTGTCCACACGTTCACCAAGAACTACAGTCTGGATGCCTCTAGAAGAATGGCAGACTTTGACAGGGCTCCAGATAAGGTGAGTACCGACCTAATTTACTTGCCTCATTTTAGGAAAAACTCTTCAAAATTTTTTTTAATGAGTACCAATATTCACCCAACATTTGTAAATGCTCCACACTCCATAGAAAAGTGCTTCATAGTAGAACTGGTGATTCAAAATTAGCACTTTTTTACAGATTGCACTCGTACACATTCCGTTTTTTTATTTTAAAACTGGTGAGTAAATTACTCCTACCTGCCAACATTATCCGGAGCACTGTTGGCACCTGATCATTTCTTATCTAGAAAAAAAACATTGTTTTTAAAAAAGTACTCCTCACTCCACTCCATCCAGACATTTGTACACATCTGAATTTGGTTTTACTCACCTCACTTTCAAATTAAGGAGTAAAGTACACTGCCCAAAAAAATCTCATCCGGAGCCCTGATGGTGTGCATATTTATGGAACACATACAAACAGTGCTGGGACACTTCTTTCTCTCCTTAGTTTGTATGTGTTCCATAAATATGCATGAATAAATGAATGATGTTGGCAAATCCCATGAGAAAGACATCTGGTATGACCATGTATCCCTAGGTAATTAAGAATAAAGGATGTAGTGTGGCTATATCTAGCATTTTGCTTATCCCCCTGTCATCAAGGCACAGGTCAGGAAGCATAGGAAGACCAGGAGCAGTTGTAAAATTCGTAAGTAGCATTATTATCAATAACAGTAAAATAAAAATAAAAATTGTTCAGTGTAACTATTTACAAAGGCAGTACAAACAGAGAAAACAAAGTAATTCGTCTGAGGGTATCTCTAATTCCAAGTTTCAGACTCTTTGGCAAAAATATTGTTGCTCTTTTTATAACCACTTTTAGCATGGCAATGAATTTCTACATCCTGAGCTCATTAAGGAGACATCCTGTTTCTCATAAAATGTATCAGAGTTCTTGTCAATTTCTTTGCAGAGCAGGCTTGCAGCTAGAACAGAATCCCAAGCTGTCCTCCTGCTGACAGCTCTGCAAAAGAGTTTGCAAACAAGCATGAGAGGAGCTCAAACTGCATCTCAGGTTAACCTTCTAAATTCCAAATAGCTTAAAGCAATCATTTCAACAGTATAATTATATACATTTCAAACCAAGGGATTATAGTATCACTTACAGTTTCACACAAAGATTGACATATATTTTTATAACTGCTGATATTCAAGGGGGGAAAAAAAGACAGAAACAGCAAGTGAAGGCAGAGAGATAGCGGGTGGTGGAGAATCGTGAGGCCATCAGAGTGCTCAGTTGCCAGGTCTCACAAGAACATTTCAGTGTGCAACCAGACAAAAGACAGAAAAGGAGAGGATAGAATCCTTGCATTTAACTCATTCTGCATAACAAATGGGATAGGGCCTTATTCAACCCTGTCATTGAGGGACAAGTCAGAAAGCATAGGAAAACCAGGAGCAGTTTCAGAATTCACAATTACAATTTTTATTAACAACAATAGAGTAAAATAAAAAAAATGTTCAGGATAGCTATATACAAAGGCAGTACAAACAGAGAAAGCAAAGTCCTTCACCTGAGGGTTCATTTCAATTCCAAATCTGTCTCTGTCTCTCATGCTCTCTAGCAAAAGAAATGCTGCTCTTTTTGTGAGTCTTTACCTGGGAACACATTAAGGAGACATCCTGTTTTTCACAAAATGTTCATGCAGGTGCAACAAACTAGAACACGGTGACCCAGAACTGACCTCCTGTTGACAGCTCTGTAAACAGCTTGCTAACAAGCCTAAGAGGAGCTCAAACTGCATCTCAGGTTAACCCCCTAAATTCCAAATAGCTTTTTGCAATCATTTCAGCAGTATAACTATATACTTCCAACAAAGGGATCCCAGTATCACTTGCAGTTCACACAAAGATTCACATATATTACCACAGATATGCAAGGGGGAAGAAAAGACAGAAACAGCAAGTGAAGGTAGAGGGATAGCGAGGGGGAGAATCACGAGACTGTCAGAGTGATCAGTTCCTAGGTCTCACGAGAACATTTGGTTGCGCAACCAGACAGACAAGAGAGACAAAAGGAGAGAATAGGACAGATACTTGCATTTAATTCTTTCTGCATAACAAATTGGACAGGGTCTTATTCAACCCTGTTACATACCACCCTCCTTAACAGGGAACATATTTAAAAAAAAAAAAAAAAAATTTCCAAAGCTTTTTTTTTTTTACTTCTTTTCTAACATTAGCTTATAACCTTTTTCAGTTCAGTGCATATGCAAAACAGAGAAGTTTAAACTCACACATTTTTTTTCATCTTTCAGAATTCTCAGTTCTTGCTTCATATCTTGACAGAAAATCAACACTGGCATTCTCTTTCCCAGATTTGTGCTCAACTTTAAATTTAAATGGATGTAGTGCTAGATACCACCGTGTGATTCTAGAATTTTTATCCTTCATTTGGTTAAGCCAACAGAGTGGATTGTGATCTGTTAAGTCCTCTCCTAGCAAATAAAACTTGAGACTCCATGGCTAACTTTGCTGCAAGGCATTCCTTTTTCAACGGTAGAGTACCTTTTCTCTCTGTCATGCTACTTCCTAGTGATATATAGAATGGGTTGTTTCTTCCTATCTATATTCTGACTCAAGACTGCACCTAGGCCTACCTCTGATGCATCTGTCTGTAACAAAAATTGTTTTTCAAAGTCTGGGCTTCTTAAAATGGGGGTTGAACATAATGCAGCCTTGATGGCTCAAAAAGCTTCATCGCACTCTGGGGTCTATTTCACATTGTTCGGGAACCGTTTCTTCATGAGTTCAGTGGGGGGAGTAGCTAACGGGGTAAAGTTGGGAACAAATCTCCGATAATAACCAGTCAGCCCTAAAAATGAACTGACATATTTTTTTGTTTTTTTGTTTTAGGGATAGGATTGTTAGCTACAGTTTCTATCTTAGAAATCTCTAGCTTTACTTCTCCATTTCCAAACACACAGCTGGTTTCCTGCATGCCTAATGCACATTTGGTAGGATTAATTGGCAGACAAGCCTTTTTGATAGATTGGATAACTGCTCAGAGGTGTGCCAGGTGGCTTTTCCAGTCCGGACTGTACACCATGACATCATCCAGGTATGCAGCACAATAACCAGTGTGAGGGGATAAAATGACATCTATGTACCACTGGAATGTAGCGGATGCCTGTGTAAACCAAACAGCATGCTGGTGAACTGATAGAAAAGAATCCAATATGGGTGGCAAATGCAATTTGTCTCTGGAGTCTTTAGCTAGGGGAATTTGCCAGTAACCCTTGGTGAGATCAAGGGTACTGGTGTACCTGGCATTCCCCAATCTGTCCACCAAATCATCTATTCTGGGCATTGGAATAACTATCAAATTCTGACACTTGATTAAGTTTCCTAAAATCAAGGCAGACTCTTAAATTCCCTTCTTTTTTATTTACAATCACCATTGGTGATGACCAAGCACTTCTGAACTCTTCTAGGATACCCAGTTCCTTAATTTTTTGTATTTTCTTAACTACGCTGCTCTTAACCGCTCTGGTAATCTGTATGTCTTTTGTCTGATAGGGCGAGCATTACCTGTTGCTATTACATGCCCAACACCTTTACCTCAGCCTGACACTGTGGTAAAGTACTGTTAAATGTCTTTAGCGAGTTATGAATTTCTGCGGTTTGTTTGGAGGTTAATGAAACGTTCACCTTTATAGCATCAGCAGTTAGTTTGTTCCAGTCTTTTATAAGCTATATCAGTATCTTCTTTATCAGTTTCTGGTAAAACTAGCAAAGCACCCTTTGGTGTGTTTTCAATACATTTCTTCAGGAGGTTAGCATGGTATATCTTAGTAGGATTTTTCCTATTGGGATGGGGGTCTCAAGCTCCTAATTAACTCTGCCAGTACATCTAAGCACCTTATAAGGCCCTCGCCACGTCATTAACAGTTTATTTTCTGTAGTGGGTAATAGTAGCAAGATCTTTTCACCTGGCTCAAAAACTTTTTTCTTTTACCCCATGGTTGTAATACACCACCTGCTGGTTTTGGGTCTCTTCCTGATTACTATGGGCAATTTCAACATATTTTTCCAGCGTCTTTCTCAGGGCACACATAAAAGATATAATAGATTTTTTTCTGAGTGGAGTTATGTTCCCATGTTTCTTTTATTACACCTAGTGGCCCTCTAGGTTGTCTACCATACAGCATTTCAAATGGTGAAAAACCTGTTGATGCCTGTGGCACTTCTCTGTAAGCAAAAAGCAGGTAAGGTAAGTATTGGTCCCAATCTTTCCCTTCTGCTTTTTATGAGCCTTTTTAACATGCATTTTAGAGTTTGATTAAAATGCTCAACAAGACCATCTTTCTGAGGGTGATAAGGGGAGCTTCTTTTGGTGCTGATATCTAGCAGTCTGCACAGCTCCTTCAGCAATGCAGCACCAAAATTACTACCCTGATCAATAATAATTTCTTTAGGTATGCCCACCCTGCTAAAAATTTTGGCAGGCTCTGCTGGCACTTTTGGGGCTGTGACAGTACGCATAGGCACTGCCTTTGGGTATTGGGTAACATAGTCACATACTGCCAAAATGAATCGATTACCCTTTTTACGTTTGTCTAAGGGGCCAACCACAGCCATTGCAATTCTCTAAAAAGGGACACCTATCAAGGGTAGGGGCACCAGGGCACCTTGTCTTTTTTTAGTTACTGGGGCTACTTTTCTTTCACTCAGCACAGGAACTGCAATATGTAGCAACATCTTTATGAATTCCAGGCCAGTAAAACCTGTACAGCAATCTGGCAAGTGTGCAATCCCTCCCCGAATGACCAGACATAGGACTATCATGTGCTATCTGTAACAACTCGTATCTATACTTTTGTGGTATAAACAATTGTTCTATCTGTTCCTGTGTCCGAGGTTTAACTCAAACTCTGTACAGTAGCTCACTGCATTTTTTAAACATTGGTTCACCATGTTTTAGTTTCACCCCATCTAACTTGGTTTAACTTGGGTTTTCAAGACAAAGTAGACTGAGTGCACATTAAATTGTCTCCCACTCCTAGTGGGTTTATTTCCTGTCAACTTTCTGTGTCAGGAATTCATCCAGATGCTGGCACAATTTGAAGGTAGATGGGGACGGCTCAGAGGTAATGTGAGCAAGTATTTTTTTCATGGAGTGGGTTGTGGATGCATGGAACAGCCTTCCTGATGAGGTCATGGAGTCGAAAACAGTGGGGGAATTCAAGAATGAATGGGACAGACATACAGGAATTCTAAAGGGGAGTAGGAGGAAGTAGGCTGTTAATTAACTAGGATCTTCAGCTTATCCATTAGGTAGGGAAATGAGCAGACTAGGTGGGCCAAGTGGTCCTTATCTGCCTTCAAATTCTATGTTTCTATGTTAAAGGTCTCAAATGTAGTGGCATTGACAGTGTGATTAGGCAAGGTGTTCCAAATTCTAGCAGGACGTATACAATAGTAATTCAAGCGTTTGAATTAACTCTAGGAATCATGATCTGCTTACAATGTGATCTGAGGCTATTACTTCTTGAGTGAAGTTTAATGCCACATTGTTACCTCAGTGTTGGATTTTGCAGAATTTTATACAAGAGAAGTATATCCCCTCTTTTTCTTCTGGTCACCAAGGTGAAAAGTTTTAAGCTGCTTACTCTTTCCTTGTATTCAAATGTTTTTAAACTGTTCATTGATTTTGTTAGTTTCTTTTGTATTCTCTGCTTAAAATAACCCCGGAGAAAAACATCGTTAGCTTGCTCTGAAATAAAATCACAATTAGTTATCAATTTAGTTTCAGCATTTTCATACATTAACCCCTCATTTCCATCGGTCTTTTGTTGCCACTGTTTCTTCAGGTGTCTTCTTTCTTTCCTGGACTTCCAGATTTGGAACTAGGCTCAGACAAGTCAGAATCAAAATCACTGAAAGAAAGAGTCCCCACCATCGGAGATTTTCTTTACCTGAGCTCTTGTCATCACAGCTGCTGAAACATCAGGATTTATTCCCCCGTGATTAACTCAGTAAATCCTGGGAAGTCATTTCCAATAATCATAGGTACAGGTAACTTAGGTACTACCTCCACTTTCATTTGGTGCTACACCCCATTATTACTCAGAATCACTTGGGTGGTGGGATAATATCAAGTGTCCCCGTGGATGCAGATGACACTAGTACTGGGTCCTTTTGCACAGTGTTTTCCCAGCACTTCAGCATGCACCAAGGTTTGTCTGCTTCCTGAATCTGTAAGTTCTTTCACAGTCGTATCTCCCACCGTGACATCTGTTAAAAGGAATTCGTACAATTCTCTATATAATTATTGTAAAGGTTACTATGAGGATCCTATATGTAAACTGCTGTGTTATATTTAGAAAATATCTTCAGTAAGACAGAAAAACACTTTTAAAATTGTGATGTGTAGGAATCCATTTTGTGGAAAAGAAGGGTGTTGTGATGACGTCATTGCCTCACCAGCTGTAACAGTGTGCAGTGAAGCAGGTTAAAACACACTACTCCTACAGGCAGGGATGCTGTTAAATCATGAAGAAAAGCACTGGATTCTTTTGTCACATTCTGCTAAACATAAAATCCAGGGTGTTCTTCAGAATATACTGTAATAGGATCTGTAACCACACAGGTGAACTGTTCACATCTGCTGCACTGCACACTTTCAGCACTTGTGAGGCAGTGACGTCATCACAACGCCCTTCCTGTCCATAAAATGGATGCCTTCACATCCCTACTTAAAACATGTTTTTAAATGTTTTGTTAGTCCTTTTCGAAATGTATCCTTTTCAATCAATTTCTGCACAACTGTGGTAACTGTTGAATAACCATCTAGGGAATTGTACAGATTCCCTTTAAGTACTTGCCCCCAATTTGCTAAGGCCAAATCTGCTTCAGTTTTATCCTCCTTACTGCGGCAGTTTCTTGCTGTATTGCCTGGCTTATTACAGTTATAGCAAATAAAGTCTTTGGGTGCAGATATGTTACCCTCACCAGAGTTCTTATCAGATTCTGAGTTAAATTGGGGGAAAAGAGGGTCTTGCAGGTCTTGGCTGTTACCTCGCTGCTGTGGTGTCTGTCTGGCCATCTGGTAGTCTTCAGCTGAAGAAACGGCCTTTTCCCCATTTTCTGGTCTGTGTTCTTTTACCCAAAGCTGCACGTCTCTAGGCAGGATGTTGATGAACTGTTCCATTGCAAGTGTGTCGATATGTGGGACTGTTTTGCCCTCTGGTTGGAGCCATTTAGCAAGGAGTTCTCTGAGTTGGGTGTAGGTTTCTCGAGTAGTGTCGACTGAGTTGTACTTCAGAGACCGGAATCTTTGTCTATAGGTTTCTCGTGAGATGTCGTTTCTTTTCAGGATTTCTCTTTTCACCAGATCATAATTTTCTAACTGTGCTGTGTCCCTATTGCTGTAGGCAAGTTGGGCTTTACCTGTCGGGTAAGGTACCAGCCTGATTGCCCATTGCTGCTTTGGCCACTAGCAGGCTGCAGCAACTCTTTCAAAAGTTGTCAGGTATGCTTCAGTATCATCTGAGGGACTCAACTTTGTAAGTTTTAATGTCCTTTAAGTTGTTTGTGTCTTATTGCTCTGCTGGACCTGTGCCAGATCCTCCCACTTTGATAGCTTGCAAGGCCTCCAGCTATCGCTGCTTCTGTTGCTGCCTCTCTTCTTTTCTGTGTGCCTCTAAACAATGAATTTCTTTTTATCTCTGCTTATTTATTTATTTAGACAGCAGTTTGGAAAACCTTTGAGCCATAGGCTCATTTACAAAGGTACCGTGTCACAGTAAGACAAACGAAAATACACAGTATAACAGTAACTTAAGACATAGATACAAACAAGCTGGTACAGGTAGGATTGATGCAAACAATACCAGAGTTATGTTGTCCTTAGCAGCTTAGTAGTAAGCTTTGTCATTAGTACTGAGCACAGCTTTGACTAGTGGCAATTACAGCTTCGGGTGTTAACAAGGTGGTTCCATAAGGACGTTTTGAAGCACGATATAGTTGGAGCTTAGGAGATGGAGGGGCAGTGTGTTGAACCAGGAGGGGCCTAAAGCTGAAGGCTCTTTGGCGACAGAGGTCTAGCTCTAGGGATAGCAGAGGTTTTCCCAGAGGTCCAGTATGAACTATAGTGGGACAAGCGGCGGATGGTGGTGGTCAGTCCTGGCGGGATAGCCCAAGGAGGGTCTTTTTGTAAGGGTACAGGTCAGATATTTGAGGCGCTCATCAAGATCAAGTACCAGCGCTTTAGCGTACAGTAGACAGGTGTGTGTTAGCCTAGGTGCCCCAGTAATTAACCTGCAGGCCTTATTCAGAGTAGTGCGAATTTTATGGAGTACGGTCTGATCAGCAGCACCATACACTGGCAGTCCTTAGTCCACTAGGGACAGGATAGAGGAGGTGACTGCAAGTCGAAGAGCCTCCGGGGGAAGACAGTGTTTATACCGATGTAAGATGCCCAATCGGATATTAGTGGCAGTGGCTAGGGCAGCGATGTGTCCATGGAAGGAGAGGGAAGGGTCAAAATGGATCCCTAAGTATTTATAGGAGCAAACTTGTTTGAGTGGGAAAGAGGACCCAGAGTGAATGAGGAGTTTGAAGTTGCAGGACTTGTTTTGAGGATGAGTGAAGAACATGATTTTTGTTTTTTTAAGATTTATCACCAATCTATGTTCCTTGAACCAGCCCTGGGCTTCAGCGAAGGACTTCTGCAGCGAGTCCTGGAGGGCAAATAGGGTTACGACTTGAGGCAAAGATGACTGCATCATCAGCGTACAATAGAATGTTCCCTGAGCAAGAGCGTGAAGGGGTGTTAAGGTAAAGGGAGAATAGTAAGGGGCCCAGAATGGAGCCCTGGGGAATCCCAGAAAAGATGGGACAGATGTCTGAGTAGGTCCCATTAATTTTTACACGCTGTGAGCAGTCAGACAGATAACTGGTGCACCAGGAGATAGGCCCAGCAGCAAAACCAGAGGGACTAAGGGCATCAAGAAGGAGGGGGTGGGAGACAGTGTCGAAAGCTTTAGAGAGGTCAATGAAGACCGCACCAGCCAGAGAACCAGTGTCTAAGGAGGAGTGGAGAAAGTTGGAGAACTCTAGGAGGGCTGTGTTGGTACTGTGGCCCGCTCGGAAGCCATGCTGCTCAGCTCATAGGACATTGTAGGTGGAGAGGTAGTCAGAGATTTGAGAGGCTACCACTTTTTCCAAGGCCTTGGAGAGAGGAGAGAGAATGGAGATTGGCTTCCATCACCGCTGTTCTGTTTCTCCTTCTGTTTTTGTTGTATAGCCCACCATTTGAAAAAGACAGTCAGGCTTTCAGGTTCTGTCACTGCCTGTTCTTTTTCCATCACTGGTGCTGGCTGTGCAGTCTCAGCTTGGACTTCTGTCTCTGCTAGTTTGGCTGCCATTCTCTTGGTAACCATTCCTGGGCTTGCTACTGCAGAATCCGTACTTTTCTTCTCTGCTTCCCTGGTACCAGGTCTAGTACCACGCACAAAACTCCTGGCTTAGAGTATGCATGTCGTAAATTCCATTTAAGCTGACACCATCTGTCATCGAGGCAGATGTCAGGGAGCATAGGAAA
Source organism: Neoceratodus forsteri (assembly GCA_016271365.2). Taxonomy (NCBI): domain Eukaryota; kingdom Metazoa; phylum Chordata; order Ceratodontiformes; family Ceratodontidae; genus Neoceratodus; species Neoceratodus forsteri. The sequence continues at coordinate 590,290,265 of CM028134.1, read as the reverse complement.
ACCAGGAGCAGTTTCAAAATCCGCAAGTAGTGTTTTTATTAGTAACAACAATAATGGAGTAAAATAACAAAAAAATGTTCAGGATAGCTGTAACCCCCCTACAAATGGGGGTTCCTAAAATGTCTTCCTGGGCTTGCCTAATGCCTACTGCCAGGCAGGTGTTCTGTGTTTAAACATTTTGAGAGTGCTTGCATGTGAGTGCTCTGTTAGCCTCCATGCCTGTCTCTTTAAGAGGTGTCTATTTAGTAGGTTATAATTAATCTGGGTGGGGGCCGAGTGGTTTCAGGCTCGAGTCCCGCCTGGGCTGCGATACAGCCACTTCATTCTGCCATCGCTAAGTGCGCAGAGGAAGCCGTAATAGGATCTGTAATGGTTTATTGGTTATCTGTTTTAGTAATATTGATATAGTAGTTTGTCTAACCTACCTTCCTTTGTAGCATGGACTTTTCTGCTAAGAGCCACCATTTTGGTTCTGGACTGCCTGTTTGGACCAATCGGTACCTTGTGGGATCTTAAAATGGAGACTGCCCCAGAGGTCTTTTGGGAGTGAATTTATGTAGGAATTGTAGTTTTTACTGTTTGGCGCCTAAATGGACCTGTAGGGGGAGCCCTTTCTGTGACAGACAGATGGATCAACAACCGAACCTTTTGGATCAATGGAAATCCAAGAGCTGCCTGCAGCAGGGTGTCAGAGTAGAGTTGGAGTTGAGAGAGAGAACAGCTCGAGTAATTCGAGCAGCTGCTCCTGCGTGGTAGCTTGGGGGAATCGGTGGGAAGGCTGTGTCTGGCCTGCCTGCTACCATCTTCCCATGTGAAGAAGTCTACAATCTAATATCGGACTATATTCAAAATTGCTGTTATTGTGACCGGAATCCTGAATTGTGAGAGAGTGAATTTCACTTGGTGTGGACCGAAGTCTTGCTCCTGGAGCAATCAGCCTGTCAGGAATCTGAGAGAACTGCAGAGCTTACGGTTTGCACAGACACTGTTAACTGCAACCGGACTGTCATCGGAACTGTGGTATCTAGCTATTCTTACTATAATTGTGCTGAACATGTATTGTGGGTTGCAGTTTAATTCCCCCACACCCTTGAATGGGTCACTCTAGCTGGAAGCTGCATCCAGCATCAAAACGGACTGCAATCCGAACTGTTCACCTGGTGTGGGCCTCACCATCTCAGCATAGCTTGCAGTTCACACTGCAGAGATTCATCCGACGAAAGACCAACTCAGGAATTCTGTTCCCTGCTCAACACCACTGAACAGGATCAACCACCACGGTGCATCATGTGGGCCGTGCTTCCCCTGGTAAATAACATTCCATCCTGAGGTCTTCATCTTGTCCATCCTGCATCCTGGTCTGGGTAGCATGAGTAAACATCAGGGTAGCTCCCTGCAACAAAGCTCAAATCATTGTGTGTCATCTGATTTAATTGTCTTGGTTGATCATTACGAGCTGAGCCATCCGGCTCCAGAATACAGATTATGGGTTAAAGTACATGTTGTTTTCTTTCCTAAGGGCCCCAACAACAGCTGTAATGCCGGTCTACCCTGGGCAATGCTTCTGGCTAACCTGCATAACTGGGTACCCAGAGTGTGTGTGACTGTGCTAGAGAGATTCTTAGTGCATGCATGTTTAACCTGACTAAATCAGATCTGAAATCAAATACTAGATTGCTGCCCCACCCTTGTTCACGTCCCCTGAATAAATCAGATTCTGTTCTTTCTGCACTTATCCTGGCTATTGTGTACCTTTGTGGAGGGGATACTGTTTTGCCATTGTACTGTTGTATTGCAGGTCTTGTTTTACGGGGGTCTCCAGGGCCTGTGCAGCTGATCCAGCCCTGGTGGTAAGTGTGCCAAGTGTGGATCACATATTGTGTTCTGATGCTAATTGTGATAGTTTATCTGTTGACCAGTGTAAGCCGTTAGAGGGGGTATCAGTGTCCCGGAGGGCTGTACCCAGCACAGCTATGCTACCCTTAAACCAACCCTCCAGGTGGAGGCACCCACTCACCGAGTTCAGGCCCCTCAACCTGCACCTAGTCACGGAGGCAGGGGTAGTATCCCTTGGGATAGCACCACCTAGGGATTACATAGCTATATACAAAGGCAGTACAAACAGAGAAAACTAAAGTCCTTCATCTAAGGGTTTCTTTTCAATTCCAAATGTTAGTCTCTGGCTCTTTCTCTCTCTCTCTCTCTCTCTAGCAAAAGCATTGCTGCTCTTTTTGTAAGTCTTTGCTTGGGAACTCATTAAGGAGACATCCTGTTTTTCATAAAATTTTCTTGCAGCTGCAACAAAATAGGACATAGTGACCAAGAACTGACCTCCTGTTGACAGCTCTGCAAAGAGCTTACAAACAAGCCTGAGAGGAGCTCAAACTGCATCTTAGGTTAACCCCCTAAATTCCAAATAGCTTTTTGCAATAATTTCAAATGTATAACTACATACATTTCAAACCGAGGGATCCCAGTGTTACTTAAAGTTTCACGTAAAAATTCACATATATTCTTGTAACTGCAGATATGCAAGGGGGAAGAAAAGACAGAAACAGCAAGTGAAGGTAGAGGGATAGCAAGAGGTGGAGAATCGCAAGACCATCAGAGTGATCAGTTCCTAGTTCTCACGAGAACATTTGGTTGCGTAACCAGACAGACGAGAGATGCGAAGGGCGAGGATAGGACAGATCCTTGCATTTAACTCTTTCTCTTTCTGCATAACAAATGGGACAGGGCCTTATTGACCCTGTCATAAACCATGTCACATGCCCCCCCTTTTAAGGTGGAAGCTGTTCTATGCAGTATAACAGAGAAGTTTAAACTCACATATTTTGTTTTTTTCAGCCTTCAGAATTCTCAATTCCTGATTCATACTTTTTTTTGTTGTTGATGCTTTTTCTCCCCGTGGTCTTCTACCAGTTGCCTTATGATGTCACCCCCTGTGTCGAACACGGGTATCAGACCCCCTCCCCTTTCAACCCCCACGACTTACCCTTCGTGGCAGGAGGTAAGGAGACATCTCGACCCACCAAACCGGATCCAGTTTATCGGGGAGGCGTCTTTCATAGCACTGTCATGGGGGGGGGTGACAATCGTCCTTCTGTGGCAGAGGACCCCCTTGTTTTTCTATTTTTCTCCCTTTTGAGAGTGGAGCATGCAATGATGCCGACGGCGGCAGTGTGCATGCTGCCATCTGCGCTCCTTCAGGCGTCTGCTCCAGCCCCCGCCCATATCTTCAGCATCAGCAAGCTGTCCCCCAGCCTCTGCTATGAGGCAAGTGTTCGCCGACTGCTGGCATCCCCACTCCCCAGAGAAGGAAAGCAGTCCTTGGGATGCTTGATCCTTCCCTGCCACTGCCGACCCCTTTCCGCCCACGCTTGTTCCCAAACACAGGTCGCCAGCGTGGTGCGAGGTGTGGCGTCCAGCACCTCAACCCTCAGTGCCACCGGGCTGGCATCCTGATTCATATCTTGACAGAAAATCAGCATTAACATTCTCTTTCCCAGATTTGTGCATCACTTTAAATTTAAATGGCTGTAGTGCCAGGTACCACTGTGTGATTCTGGAATTTGTATCCTTCATTTGGTTAAGCCAATTGAGGCACATGTGAGGAAGCATAGGAAGACCAGGAGCAGTTGTGAAATTTGCAAGTAGCATTTTATTATCAGTAACAGTAAAATAAAATTAAAAATTGTTCAATATAACTAGATACAAAGGCAGTACAAACAGAGAAAACAAAATGCTTCATCTGAGGGTATCTCTAATTCCAAGTTTCAGTCTCTCTAGCAAAAATATTGCTGCTCTTTTTATAACCAGGCTTAGCATGGCAGTTAATTTCTGCTTCCTGAGCTCGTTAAAGAGCTGCTGATGCCTCAAAGAAATCTTTGAAAAATATAATTGGGTACAATTCAGCTTGCATTCTGCATATATTCTATAGATTTCTCCTAATTATGTATTACTGAGGAAATTTGCATGAATACATACTTTGAGTCATAATGCAGTGTTGTGACATCAAAATCTGTTACCAAGGAAGTAACTGTGATGTCACAATCAATGCATTATGACCTCAGGTATGGAGAAAGCAGCAAATATCCTGCTTCATGCAAATGACTTAAGTGAAAAAATAATGGGTAGTAAGAATGCAGAACTAATGTGAAGTACAAGCTGGACAGGTTTAAATATTGTTTTGTTAAAGTTCTCCTGAAGGCGTCAGGTTCTCTTTATGGAGGCATCCTGTTTCTCATAAAATGTATCAGAGTTCTTGTCAGTTTCTTTGCAGAGTAGGCTAGCAACTAGAACAGAGTCCCAAGCTGTCCTCCTGCTGACAGCTCAGCAAAAGAGTTTGCAAAACAAGCCTGAGAGGAGCTCAAACTACATCTCAGGTTAACCCCCTAAATCCCAAATAGCTTTCTGCAATCATTTCAGCAGTCTAATTACAGTATATACATTTCAAACCAAGGGATCCTAGTATCACTTACAGTTTCACACACATTTTTATAACCACAGATATGCAAGGGGGAAGAAAAGACAGAAACAGCATGTGAAGGCAAAGCGATGGCGCTAGCGGGAGGCGGAGAATCGCGAGATCATCAGAGTGATCAGTTCCTAAGTCTCATGAGAACATTTGGTTGTGCAACCAGACAGACAAAAGGGATAAAAGGAGGGGATAGAATAGATCCTTGCATTTAACTCTTTCTGCATAACAAATGGGATAGGGCCTTATTCAACCCTTTCACTTCCCCCGTACACTAAAAGAAACAAATCGAACGATTTCCAGGATTAGCATACAACCCAAGGAATTACAGACTGGTCAGTCTGACCTCAGTCATGTGCAAGCTCATGGAAACCATACTAGAAAGGTTGGTAGAGTATCTAGAAGAGTATGATCTCCAGGATGTGAGGCAGTATGGGTTTATTGGGGAGGGATATCATGTCAGATGAATCTGATTGACTTTTTTGACTGTGTCACTAAGAGGGTAGACAGAGCCAAGCAGTAGACATGCCTTGTCAGGAATTCAGTGAGGCCTTTGACTCTGTACCCATAAGAGGTTGATCAGGAAGTTGGCAGATCTCGAGGTTGTGAGAAGATGACCAGATGGGTAGGAAACTGGCTGAGGAACAGGACTCTGAGGGTGATGCTGACTGCTGAGTGGAGAGTTACCTAGCACTGGGGAAGTCAGCAGTGGGGTCCCGCAGGGCTCGGTGCTGGGACTGGTGTTGTTCAGTGTTCTTCATAGTGATTTGGGGTGTGGCATTAAGGGCAAAATGTGCCTATTCGCAGACGACACCAAGCTCTGTGGGAGGGTGGACAGAGCTGAAGGGATACAGGACGTACAGGACTATCAGAAAAAACTTGAGAGATGATGTGGGATTTGGCAGCTTGGCTTCAAATCCAAGAAATGCAGAGTTATGCACATTGGAGCCAGGAATACCAGGAACAGAGTACTACCTGGGAGGGGTCCGGGTATCTGCAACAGAGGAGGAGAAGGAGGATCTGGGAGTGATGATCACTTGCAATCACTCCACACAGTGCAAGAAAGCAGCAACAGGGTCAAACGAGATGTTGGGATGCATAGCTAGAGGGAAAAGCAGTAGGTGAGAAGAAGTTGTATTGCCCTTATACAGGTCACTGGTAAGGCCGTATCTAGAGTATGGAATACAGTACTGGTGCCCACACCTTAAAAAGGACAATAACTTGCTGGAGGTGGTCCAGAGGGGCAACAAAGATAATCGTGGGTCTGCAGGGTAAAGCATACAAAGGGAGGTTGGGGGCACTGAGCATGTACCCCTTGGAGGAGAGGAAGGAGAGAGGGGACATAATTGAGACCTTTAAGGACTTGAAAGGGATAAATAGGGTGGATGAGGAGGTCTCTAAGCTAAGTGGTAGCCAAAACACAACAGTCTTAAGCTTGGGGGGTTAGGAGAAAGGTTAGGAAGCACTTTTTCACAGAGAGGGTGGTGGCCAGTTGGAATGCTCTGCTGGAAGAGGTGGTCTCGTTGAAGATATTGGGAAGCTTCAAGAGTGGCTGGGATAGACATAAGGGGAAAGTAAGGGTCATGGGAGGGGCAAATGGAATGAATGAGTGGATTGAGGGTCAGGGTCAGTAGCTTAACGCTAGGGCTCTGCAATAAGAGCAGACTAGATAGACCAAATGGTCTTATTCTGCTGGCTTCTTCGTATATTTGTATGTCTCTCTTAACTAGTGAAAAAAGAATACATAAAGTTAATCGATCATTGGGACGCATTTGAATCTAACAGCACCCTTTATTCAGAGGATTGCTTGCATCTTAATAAACTAGGGGCCAAGGTACTGGGCACTACATTAAAACTAGCACTTGATGATCTTACGTCAAACTAGGGCTTTTGGGAGGGAAATGTTACATCTACAGCTACTGTAACTAACCAAGCTAAGTACCCATGACTGGCACTAAAAGGAAAGAACAGTATAAATAATATAAACCATTTACTGCCTTTTTTTTTTGTTCAATTAACATTTTAGCCCCAATTTTACCCCCATTTTTCTACTGACTCTGCCCGGCCATGCACGCATGTGGAGGAGGGTGTACGGCATCAGGACGCCCTCCCACTGCTTTCCACCCGCTCACCTGCACTGCCTGCAGATCTCCATCCAGGGGCACTGGAACTACGGCAGGCCACAGTCCTCCCGGGAGAGGAGAGCTGCCTTTTGGCTGCTCAGTCCTGCTCCCTCTCCCTCCCGTGCCGTCTCTCTGATGACCCAAGCTCGTTCTCAAACCCAGGTCGCCGGCGTGTCACGAGATAAGGCGTCCAGCACCTCAACCATCAGCACCACTGGACTGGCACAAAACATTTGCTTCTTAATGCAAGGAGTACGTCAAATAAAACTGAGGACTTGTGTGTGTTAATTTTAGAAGAAAGTCCTGATCTGCTATTACAGAGACCTGGTGGTCAGACGATGGCAACAGATGGGGAAGAAACATCAAGGGGTATGATTTATTCTCTCTGAACAGACCAGAAAAGAAGGGGGCGGCATGGCATTATGCAAGCAATAATACCCAACTGGGTGGGTGGTATTGGGTTATACCCCGAGGCCGCAGGTGGAGGGCCTTATAGCCCCTGGCAGGGCAGGTATAGCCCAATACTGCCCACCCAGGAGGGTATTATTGCACTTAGAAAATGGGCACTGTAAAAAAAAAAAAAACCTAAGTTTAGTAAAAGATTTTTAATAAACAATTTGTTTAAAATAAGTTTTGTAATAAAATAGTTCCTCCACCTGTATTAGAATGATTTTTTTAAAGCTAGGAATTTAAGTTGTACTGTAGACGCTGTAGTACCTGTGTTCTTATTTCCCACCTCCCTCTGAGTAGTAGCACCAGACAATGATGAAAATAAAAAAAAGCAGAGCAGAAACAAAACTTACATTTATTGTATTTCTCTTTATCTGGTTGTCAGGATGAGATTCACTTCAGTTTTACACAGTTGGCAAGAGGTCTGATACGGAACGCGATCAGGACTGTAATTCACAAAAGTGATATTTATTTTAAAAAGAAACATTTTATAAATAGTTAAAGCTTTTTTCTTTTGTTCATGCCATTTTTTGACTCACTCAGTGCAATCGGCTTTTGTGCTGGAAACCGTGAACTGACTTGAGGAACACAGAGTGACAGAGTGCTGTCTCTAGTAGTGCTACTAAGGGTGACAGGTAAGCACGTGCTGTGCTACGAGTATAAGAAGTAATGATGGCAAATCATTTTTTTTTTTAAACCGTGGAGAGTGTAAAGTTATCTACACAGTTGCCAGACTTTGACTGTGGAGTGCTCGGTTTAACAGTGGAGCAAACATGGCACGATGTCTGGGTAGTATGAAATAATACCGGCTCAGACGTGGACAAGGAATATGGAAGTGACTGAGATCAAACAAGCTAAGAGAAAAAAGAGACATAACTTTTTGAAAAGAGGTTATTTTTTTATTACCTTCTGGGTTTGCTGTGCACATTTCAGAAGTGGTACTCATTAGGTTTAGAATTTTTTTGAACAAGGTGTTGCGGAGTAACATCGGGTCTCAGCTCTCGCTAAGCGACCCAAAAAAATGGTGGATATTTTAAGATGAAATGAGGGGTTTTAGCCAATTGGAGAACAGGCTGGGCTCCAAGATTCTGGTAATGGGGTGGCTGGGCTGGTACTTTTAATAGCCGGGCATCTGTTGTCTGATAGATGCCCAGCTAGAGAAGTCCCTCAGCCAGTCAGAAGACTGAAATAGTTTTACCCATTTTCTAAACATCAGTTTAAAGTTTAAGGCAATCGATATGTCTAGCAAGATTTAAAAAACTGCTGTAACTGAGACTTTTTTGTGAAAACTAAACATAAACTCATCAGATTCTCTTATATTAGGCCTTTGTTATAGACCTGACACCTCTGTTAACATAACAGATGATATTTTACATAAAGCTGAAGTTGCATGCAAACTGGGAGAAACCATTTTCATGGGGGAACTTGAATTTAGGAGACATTAATTGAGACACTAGACAAGCTACTTCTACAGCAGGGAATTTAATTTCCGTATGTGAACAAAATCAGTTGCACCAATATGTTTTGGAACCCAATAAAAGTCTCAATATATTGGGTGTTGCCCTAGACGCAGAGAAAAATAACTAAAAAAACCCCACAAAGCTGGCCTGCCTCTAAGCAATAGTGATCACAGTACTGTATACTTTCAACTTGCTGCTAGCTGTAATACTTGTCAGGGCACTACAGATATCTGTTTCTACAAGAAAGCGACTTTGAATGAAATTAGCAAGGAATTACCTAATTTAAATTTGTCAGCCATATTTGAAGGCCATAATACAGAGGACATGTGGCTTTTGACTAAAAACATAATTATCTCTGTAAGAAATAAATTAATCCCAAGTATTGAAAAATACAGCAAAAGTAAACCAAAATGGCTGTCTAAAACAAATTCTGGTCAGAGCCGATATGGCTGTGGAGAGCTTTAGGAGTGGCAAGAGCGTGGAACAGAATATGCGCTGCTTCTGCTGCAGTCGTAAGTAATTAATACTGCAGCGATTACAGTACTGCGAATGCATGATACTCACACATGTGCAGTTTGCCGTGTAGTCAGCCCTGTTCAACATGGTGGTGTTGACATAACTATGTGTGCACGATAATCATGAATTCGCAGTTTACATTAGTGTCACCATGTTGCACACGGTGGCTGTCACTGCTGCAGTTGTGGAACGGAAACGTAGTACACTGGGAAGTGGGTATGTTTATGCAGCCAGTGGAGGGAAAGGGCTGCATAAACAGAATCACTGGAAACTGTCAGAGCATTGCGACAGGACATCAGACAGCAGTCCGGTTACTTGCTTCCACAGCGCTCTTATACAAATCTGATGATGGCATAACATCCGTGGAGCTTGGCCCATGCAGCAGTACAAGTCAGACTTGGGAGGAGTCTATTAACAAACTAGAGAGCTGGTCTGGGACTTGTTCGTCATCACAGTCACTTTCTCATTCTTTTCTAAGTAGTAATTTTTGGCAAATGTGTCTTAACCATATTGATCTCGGTGCTGGTAGACTACTTCTGGTTTTCCCCAGATTGTATTAGGTGGGGGTAGTAGCAGTCTTGAAGTGGTAGCTGCCAGTGGTGGCATGCTCTGGAAAAAAGTGGTCCCCATGCTCGTCTGCACATTTTAGAAATGATGCCTTTCCTTGTTTTTGCTGTAAAGAAACTGACCCCCTTAACACAAAAACAAGGAGTCAGTTATAGCCTCTACCCCCCCTCCCCCTTTTTGCTTCGAGTGACAAATGTGATTATGGGTTTGCATCAGATGTACAGTGGCAGCAATAAATGCATAATATTGTTAAACAGTAATCAACTGTCTGTAAAAGCTCTTTTTTTCTAATGTGTGCTTTCTTAATGTTGTCAGTACCACTCTACCTGTTTGTACTCCAAGTGCATTATTTTACATTTTTGTGTTTAGGACAAAAAGGCCTTTCAAATGAGGGTACTTAGAAATCTAAATTCTGTATGTTTTTTTTGTTTTCTTGCACCTGCACAAGAAACATCTTGTGGTAGAACAACATTTCAGCGGTGTGTCAGGGACAAGTCCAATGCACAACAGTCTACAGTGGGCTTGTCCCTGACAGACCAATGAGCATGCAACCAGACTGTGACACTAGTCACAGTTTCCAGCTGTTAGCCGTTCTCTAGTTGAAAGAAATGAAGTGCTCCAATGAGAGCGCTTCATTCCTTTCATTCATGCCCTTATTGATGTTACCGTTACTCTCCCCACCCACCCTGCAGATGTCCGGGTACCCAGCCATACACTGCATCCCCATCACTCTGTACCATAAGCAGTAAACAGTCCTAGCAGCAAAGAACACATTAGTGTAATTTACCCCCCCCCCCCGACAGACGTCCGTGTTGAACTTGTTTGTGCCTCTGTGTGAATGACAGTCCGTGTTCTTGCCCCTGAGCTCCTCTCTCTCCGGTGCTTCATCTGTGCCACAATGCCCAGCCTGAGCATTGTTCTCTGTGATGGTACTCACTGACCCACCCCATGGATCAGTGCGAGAGTGCTGAGAAGTGAGGCAGCATTGCCTGCAGAGCTGTAGCTTAACTCTGGACTGCGAGGAGAGGAGAGATAGACACGGTCTGCAGGGACAAACACTGAAGGAGAGGCAGCAGTGCCCCGAAGAGTGCAGGATCAAACAAATTATTGATGGCACCAGTGTTTGGGACAGAGCGGAGAGAGAGCCCCCAAACAGTGACAGCAGCATGCTGAGATGTGATGAGAAAGTGGAATGAGAGTGATCACCAGGTGGCAGGCTGTCACTATTGCAGCACCACCTTGGCAGTGTGAAATTGGGGGTAGTGCAACATAGTGACCATAACCACGATGACCGGTGGCTCCCAGACCTGCAACTGATAAACGTTAATTTCAATGGGTGGTCCTTCCGATAGCGGTGTCTACTCCCTTCCCCTCACACCCCGAGACAGACACAGCAACAGTGACAGTCGCTTCCAGTGCAGCATATATGTGCAGGTCCAGTCCGTTCCAGTCAGAGATGATGTCAGCCCCCCCTTAAAGAGAAGCAGTCATTTGCAGGGACTCACACCCCTGCAAATCTTACCCTCTGGTTTAGCTTTTCTGAGAAAAGTGCCTTTTTTCTTGCAGCACAAAGTAATTTAATTTCAAAAAGTCTGCTACCCAGATGTATGGCAGACGCTGGGGCGACTCCATTAAGTGTAAAGGTGCGACGCGGAACCGTACACTTCAACGTGTGTGTTAGAAGCGCACAGTGTGGCGCCGCACCTTTATTCTTAATGGAGCCCCCCAGGGTCCGCCATACTTCCGGGTATCAGACTTTTCGAAATTAAATTACTTTGCACTGCAAGAAAAAAGGCGCTTTTCTCAGAAAAGCTAAACCGGAGGATAAGGTTTGCAGTGGCAGGAGCCCCTGCAAATGACTGCTTCCCTTTAAAACACAGAAGTGAAGTACAGTGTGTGCCCGAGCTTGGCTGCCATCCATTTTATTGCCACTCACTCTTCTGGCACCTTGCTGTCAGTCTGACTCTCTGTTTGTCTTTCTGAAGCCCAGTGCAAGTGGACAGCACATACAGAGAGGCAGAGAAAGTAGCAGCAAGAGTGCTGTAACCGGGGCAGAGATCAGTGCTGCAGAGTTTTCCTTTCACCGTGGGGGAGTGGAGGTGAGAGAGAGCGACCAGGAGAGAGACAGTGTAAAACAAACTTGATGCATCTTTTCCACCACTGCACAAGAGGAACACCTAGACAGAGACAAATATGTGGGTCACATATATGTCCCTTCACATTGACTAGCACAGTGTAGGGCTGGAGGACAGCAGATGTAGTCCCCTTATACAAAAGCGGGAACAAAGAGGAAGCAGGGAACTACAGACCAGTCAGCCTCACCTCGGTAGTGGGGAAGTACATGGAAGCACTACTGAAGGAGAGATTGGTGGAACATCTGGTTGTCAGTGGACTACAGGACCCAAGGCAGCATGGTTTCACCAGGGGGAGGTCATGTCAGACCAGCCTCGTTGAATTTTTTGACTGGGTGACTAGGGAGGTGGATCAGGGGAAGGCAGTGGACATGGCCTATCTGGACTTCAGCAAGGCCTTTGACACTGTGCCACATAGAAGACTATTACACAAACTGGGAATGTGGGTGTGGGCAGGACAGTAGTGTGGTGGGTAGGTAACTGGCTGGGTGGCAGGACACAGTGGGTGGTGGTAAATGGCTGTCACTCCACAGAGGAAGAGTGACCAGTGGGGTACCACAGGGATCAGTGCTGGGACGGTCCTATTCAACATCTTCATCAGTGACATTGCACAGGACCTAGAAGGCAGAATTTCACTGTTCGCTGATGACACAAAGCTCTGTAACAGAGTAGACACACGGAGAGTGTAGACAGAATGAGAAGGACCTGCAGAAACTTGAAGAATGGTCAGGGATTTGGCAGTTGAAATTCAATGCAAAGGCGTGCAAGATAATGCATATGGGGCACAAAACCCTGGCACAATATATCAGTTGGGGGTGAGGATATAGCATGCACCAAGCAGGAAAGGGATCTTGGGGTTATCATCTCTGATGACCTCAAGGTAGGGAACAGTGTGACAAGGCAGCAGGTAAAGCAAATAGGATGCTGGGATGTATAAGCAGGGCATCACCAGCAGGAAAAGGGAGGTCATAATTCGCTATACAAGACACTAGTGAGGCCCCACCTGGAGTACAGTGTACAGTTCTGGAGACCATACCTACGCAAGGACATAGGGTAGAGAAGGCTCAGAGGAGGGCAGCAAAGATGGTGCATGGATTGCATCACAAGTCCTATGAAGACAGGTTGAAGGAACTGAACATGTACTCCCTGGAGGAGAGGAGGGAGAGAGGGGATATGATAGAGACATACAAGTATCTCACAGGGAGGAACAGGGTGCAGGAATACACTATTTTTAAGCGAAAAAGATGTTCCAGGACTAGAGGGCATGGGATGAAGTTGGAGGGAGGACGATTCAGAGGAAACATGAGGAAGAATTTCTTCACAGAACGGGTGGTGGACAAGTGGAACACCCTGCCAGAGGAAGTGGTGGGGGCTGAAACAATCACAGGATTTAAGAATGCATGGGATAGACATAAAGGAATTCTGGAGGTCAGGGATAAGGGGCAACAGACTTCTAGGAAAACATAAACTGAACTTACAAGCTTAAATGGGCAGACTGGGTGGGCCATAGGCCCTTATCTGCCGACACTGTCTATGTATCTATGTATAGGGTGGGCACTGGATGGGCACCCCTGGGCAGTTGCTGCCCCCTACACTTCCGGCTCACATCAGCACATATGGAACAATCTGCAGTAGCCAGAGACTGATGTAGGTTATTCATCTTCCTCTACACACCCATCCCACTCCACGCAGGTTGGCACAGTGACAGGGTGACCTCCAGGTGGGCAGCCCAAGGCAAATAGTGGATTGTGGCCTGGCAGAAGTTGGTGATTGGTGCCCCCTCCACAACCATCCCACCACTGCACATTGGCTGCCCCAGCCAGAGACAAAAATGTGAGTTGCACATTTGCCACACTGCACCTGTTTCTATCTAGCCTGGTGGGCTCCAGGTGGGTGGAAATGGGGTTGTGGTCCAGATCCACTGGGTGGCCTGAGGTCCTTGGCACACAACACACCATTCCACATCTCTGCACATGTGAAGCATTTTCTCCTTCTATTCCAGCTCCTGCACGTGAAGAGCACTCTGCAGGAGCCAATGACTGATGTGGTTCACACATCTGCCCACCTTCACCTATCTGAGTTCCATTAAAGCTGGAACTGGCATTGGGTGGGCTCCAGGCAGGTGGCTCTGGGAGAATGATGCCCCATCCCCATATCCCTCCTCCACACAAGGGTAGCACCCTGCAGCAACCATGGATAGAGATGCAAGTTGCACATCTGCCCCTTCATATCTGTCCCTGCTCCACCAGGGCTAGCATGAAGGTTGAAGTGGGCTTTGGGTGATTCATTTCCTCACTCTATGCCACACTTCTACACTTGCAGAACACTCTGCTTCAGCCAGAGGCTCTCCCATCTAACGTGCTGTTCCCATGCAGAGCACTCTGAGGTACTGAGATATATAAATGTGGCTCCTGTATCTGCCCCTCTACAACTGTTCCCACTCTGCTGTGTGGGTTGGGGGGCAGGATACAGTGTGTGCTCCTGTGTGACTGGTGCCCCCTCTTGCCCCCCCCCATCTATCAACTCGATACTTAACAGCAGTCAGAGAAGAGATATGGGTTACATATCTACACCATCATAAACTGTCCCCATTTTAATGAGTTTCACACACAGGCTAGAGTGAGGTCTAGGATGGTGGCCCCTAAGTGACTGTCCTCCCCCCCGCCCCATCCCACCTCCACACATGCGGAGCACTCCTCTCTCTCTCTCTCTCTCTCTCTGTCCATTACACATTTGCACATAGAGAGCACTACTCCCCATCCATGCCTTCTTTACATATAGGGAGCAATTCTCCTTCTCCAGCCATCTTCTACATGGTGGACCTAGTGTCTTATGTAATCATAATTTGGTCTCAATCTTTGTTGAATTTAACATTGTACATATTCTGCCGGGGGAGGCCTCCTTGGAGTTCCCAGGGTTAGGCTGGCAGTATAGCCAAGAGGTTAGAGTAATGAGCTGTGAACAAGCTTGGTACATCCAGCAAACCAGACCTGGGTTTGATTCTCGCAACCTCCACTTGCATACAGTGTGACTCTGAGCAAGTCACTTAGCCACCCAGTCACCCTGAAAACAGGCACTTGTGCCTAGTGGGACTTACCCGGTTACCAAAGACTAAATAAAATAAGGTTGCGGCATTCCAGGGACAGGGCATTCTCGGTGGCCGTGCCTACCCTGTAGAACTCCTTTCCTGTCTATTTAAAGGAGGCTCCCTCAGTAGAAGCCTGTAAGAAGGGCCTAAAAACTTACCTTTTCCACAAGCTTGTATTAATTTTTTTTATTAATTTCTCTCCAGTATATTACAAATCAATACAGTACATATAATTTCCACTGATTTAATATATAGTGACATTGGCAAGACAATTTCCTTCTGATTCCGTTTTTTATACATTATTCCATTATTTTCCTGTTTTCTCCCTCCTACCTGTCTATATCTTTATCTAATTTATATTCTTCAGTGATAATTGTTTCTTATTCAAGGTAGAAATGCATCATCGACTTGTGAAATATAAAAAAAACACTTTCTCCATTTAATTTCAAATTGCTTGTATCGGTCCCTAAATGTGGCTATGCTCTTGTCTAAAAAAATATACCTCCTTCAGAATTTCAAGCCATTGTTTTAGTGTGGGGGATTCTTTCCTATACCAGTTTCTCGTAATTGTCTTTTTAGCTGCTGCTAAATATAGATATGAGATTCATCTTAGATGGGATTACATTATCTTCCATAATATATAGTAGAACCAACTGTGACCTAAGCCTAATATCTTTTTCCACCAGAGCTGCTATACTCAGTCCCACCTCCCTCCAAAATTGTTGCAAAACTGGCCATCCCCAGAAAATATGTGATGCATTGGCTAATGTTTCCCTGCATTCTCTCCAGCATTTAGCCGAGGAAGTTGGGATGTACTCTGTTGATTTATCTGGAGTATTAAAAAAACATGTGCAGCATTTCCATATAAACCCCTTCCAGTATGAAGCTTGTGAAATTGTCATGGAGTGCCGGATTGGGGCAAGCCAGGGCTCAAATGAAAAGTCCGTTCCTAGCTCCCTGTTCCAGGCTCCTAGAATATTTGCAGAAGAGTCAGTCCACAATTCCTGTAGTGCTTTATATGTGTATCCTACAACATGCTGGGGACAAATCCTGTAAGTGCACCCATAACTAACTGCAGATATAAAGGAACAGGATCTGGAAGAGTTTTCTTTTCAGGGACTTTCTCTGTTAGATATGCTTTTATTTGGAGGTATCTGTAATGGTCTTGGTGAGGAAGTTGGTATTCTGATTGTAATCTAGAGAAGGGTACAACTCCATGCACATCCAAAAATTGGTATATATCAGTTAACCCTTTACGGTGCCACGTACGAAATGCTAAGTCAAAATGTCCTGGAATTAAATCCTCAATTAACATCATAACTTTAAGATAGTAAAAACACTGGTCTAAATTTGATTGAGCTCTCAGCCTATACCACAAAACTAATATATTTTTTGTGCCAAAAGAAAAATCTCTAAATTTAGGCGGAGTGATGAGTGGTGCAAATAGAATGGTAGCCGTATCAAATAGGTCATTAATTATGAATTCTGTTGTTTTCCAGGGTGTGTTATAATTTTTATTAACCTAAGCCTGTACTACTAGTGACTGCGTTATGATATTCCTTGAGGTTGGGAACATTAAGACTTCCCAATTCTACAGGGAGTTATAAAATTGACCACCAAATTCTAGGGAGTTTTCCAGACCATGTAAACCGCGAGAATATTCTATTCCAGGTTGTAAAATAATATTGCGCTGGTATGATGGGCAGAGTTTGAAAAAAATATAATATTTTTGGAAATAGTGTCATTCTGATAGCGTCAATCCAAAGATAGAAAGGTAAATGCATATGGGCCCATTTTCCTAATTTACCTTGTAATTCTTGGGTTAGTGGTTCATAATTTAAGAGTTCCAGATGGGACAGGTTTTGTGTCAGGTGGACCATCTAGAGGGGAAAATCTCTCTCGAAGTTTTCGAAGGGGAAAAGTTAAATGTCAATATCTCTGCTTTCTGAACATTTGTAATGTATCAAGAGACTGACACATAACTTTGTAGCACTTTCAGTGTTTCCGGGATGGAATTTTCTGGATCCAATAATGTAAGTAAAATATCATCCGCACAAAGCGAGATGGAAGAAGCCCTTCCCCCGATTGGAATTCCCCTGAATTCCCTGATGAGTATGTATCGCTATTGCAAGGGGCTCTATATAAAGAGCAAATAAAAGGGGGGAAGGGGCAACCCTGCTTAGTACCCCTAGACAGGGACAGAGGTGAGGAAAGATAATTAACTTTAATGTAGGCTTGGGTTTTTTTGTAGATTTGCTGAAGCATAGAAATAAATTTGTCTGGAAACCCAAAGATTTCTAAAGTTTTCCATAGAAAGTTCCATCCCACTCGATCAAATATCTAAAACTGATTAAGGTAGCTGGAATTTTTCTCTGATTTATATGATCTATTAAGTGAATTGTTCTCCTGATATTGTCCGCTGTTTGTCTCTGACAAATAAAACCTGATTGATCTGGGGTAATAATATGGGGAAGAATTTCCTCCACCCTACGAGCCAATATTGACATGAATAATTTGTAATCCATATTTAAAATGGAAATTGGTTGATATGATGCCATTTGTCTCGAGTCTTTTCCAGGTTTTAAAATAGGAGAAATCACTGCATGATCCCAAGACAGTGGAGGTAAGCCACCCTCCTGGATTTCTTTAAAAGCTGCCAACAATGGGGAAATAAGTTCTTTAATATATGTTTTGTAGTATTCGGATGGGAAGCCATCTGATCCCGAGCACTTTGCTGTCTTACTCTTAAATATGGCAATTTTAAGTTCTTCTTTAGAGATGGGGGCTAGTAATTGTTTCATCTGGTTCTGGGAGATCTTTGGGAGGGGACATTGCTCCTGAAATCCCTTAATTGCTTGTGGGTCTGGGTTATCCGGGGGTGAAGAGAGCTGAGAGTAAAAATCACGAAATGCTTCTAGCATGTCTCTAGTAATAGTTGTCATCTAGTTTTGTTTAGGGGAGTTCAATTCTGTAATTGTAGAGGCTGCCCTATGCCCTCTCAAGCATCTGGCCAAATTTCTGGCTCCCTTTGGACCTCCCTCATATTTATACAGTATGTCTTGAGATAAAATAAGGCCTGTTTTGACTTTCTCATCTGTTTTTTTTTTTTTGTAACTCAGCCTTCACTTGTCTTATTCTATTTCTAATCTCCGAAGTCTGTGAGTTTAACACCTGCTGTAAGGTATGCAATTCCTGTTGGAGTTTGGAATAGGCCATTTGTCTCTGTATATGTGTGCGTGTGTGTGTATATATATGTATGTATATGTGTGTGTGTGTGTGTGTATGTGTGTGTGTGTGTGTATATACATATATATATATATATATAATAAAGCATGAGCTATGACCTCACCTCAAATTACTGCCTTCATGGTGTCCCAAATTATACTGGCAGTGGACTCTCCTATATCATTATCTCTCAAGGTCTGAATAATTTTTTCTCTTAGTTTCTTTTTAAAAGTACCATCTCATAGCAAAGTTGTGTTCAGTCACCATCCAGAGTTTTTCCTCGGGACCTGTAAATTCAGCTTTATTAACAAGGGAGAGTGGTCTGATAAAACACGAGGGAGCATAGCTATATCTTGAATAATATCAACATGCTCCTTGGTTACAAAGAAATAATCCAGTCTAGAATGTGAATTAAACTGTGGGGAATAATAAGTATAGGCCCTTGATGTAGGGAACATGTGTCGCTAGACATCTAACAGCCCTAAGGCAGTTTGTTGTGCCTTAAAGTATTTCTGGGCCGGGGTTGTCCTATGTTTTCGTGTGACTGACGAATCTAGCTGTGGAACCAAAGTTTGAGTAAGATCTCTACCTATAATTATGCTTCCCTGTTGTAGATCCATTAATTTGTTAAAATAAGTTTTAAATTTCAATGAAGCAGGTTGAGGGGAGGCATAAATATTTACCAGGGTAAACTTTTTCCCGTATAAAGTCCCAACCAGAATTATAAAGCAGCCTTTTGGGTCAGCGTATTGCTCTTCTACCTGAAATGGGGTTGTGGCAGGGAGTAAAATCGCTACACATTTACGCTTTCCCTTAGAGTAGGAGGAGGAGGAGGAAAAAATCCTAAATCTACCTCCTCATGTTAACTTTCTGTGTTGTGTCTGTTAAATGTGTTTCCTGAAGGAAAACTAAGTCCTCATTCTGCTTTTTTAAGTATTGAAACAGTCGGGATCTCTTTATAGGGCTATTTAGCCCATTTATATTTAAGGATAGTAATTTTAGTGTAGTAGTAGTCATCATGACTGTTCCTTAGTTACTCTCATCCTGTTTTTAATAAGTGTTTCACATCTTAAGCTTTCTCTCCTTTGAATTGTGTCTCTGGAACCCATCTCAAGCCATTTTTCTTCCAACCCATGTGCTACCCATCCCAATATATCCTGCCAATGACTGCCTTTATCTAATAGCCTGTGTAACTAGCCTTTGAAATCTAGGAGAGAAGATTTTCCAGAAATAAAAATATTCAACATGAACTGTGAGGCAATTAAACCTGTATATCTATAACTATTTACAGTGATATTTCCCCAAAGCCTGTTATATATCTGTCGATTAAGATTCTGAGCGAAAGCTGCTCTGAGGGGGTGAACCGTGACTACCATGGAAGGTGAGCTCTCTAAACATATCCCTATTTGTGTCCTGCTGTAAAAAAACAGGGGACACTAGAGGATAGCCAGACATATCTCTTGTCTGGGCCTCTGCGGGTGTAAAATATCTGGTAAACAACAAAAAAATAATTAACTCCAGACTGAGAGGAAAAAAAAGGAATTCTCAGTGATTTGCAAATGGAGTACAGAAGCGCTCGAGCTGGAGTTAAAATTAAACTAAACATGAGCACCGTGCACCCTCTCCTGGTCAGCGTGGACGCTGCCCCCTAACATTACAAACTTTTATAAATTATTTGTCTCCACATTATAAATCTTGTGCTACATATCTCAGTCCATTTGAATATAAACTCAGGAGAAGCATCTGGGGATTTAAAGTTCAGCCAATAGTTTGTCTCTTTCCTAATATGTAAGAGCCGCAATAGGTCTCCAAGTCAGCCA
This sequence comes from Neoceratodus forsteri, assembly GCA_016271365.2. Classification (NCBI taxonomy): domain Eukaryota; kingdom Metazoa; phylum Chordata; order Ceratodontiformes; family Ceratodontidae; genus Neoceratodus; species Neoceratodus forsteri. The sequence goes on along the minus strand of CM028134.1, from coordinate 590,270,407 downwards.
ACTGTTCTTTAATGTACCACTATATTGAGAAATTATGTTCCTGTAAATAATAGTCTCTTCTGCAATGTCAGGCTCAAACATATTAGAAAGAAAAGCAAGGAAACGAGAAAGAAGCCACAATGTTTTATTTGCTTGGCAGACAAACTTATCAAAACTAAATAGTTTGTTTCCCCTTTTTAAAATAAAAGGTAGTATGTGAAACATTTTTTAACCATCAAATCCTTCAAGTCTTGTATAAGGGAAGTCCCATTCTGACTTATGTCCCAATAATCCCTTTGAAAAATATTTCCTTAAGCTACGTAGCTTACTGAAGTGTAGTTAAAAATCCTTAGCGTTTTTCTCCTGGGATTACTCTGGGGAGAAGCCGCCATCTTCTACAGAGACATAGTCAACTTCTGCACAGTTCTTGATTAGTGTTCAAGTCCTTCCTCTGGCTGGACATGAAAAGGAGGCTAATTTCGTGGAAGGTGTCATCGGCTTCATGTTGGAGGAGCCACAAAATGCGCCCCGTTTAGGCAGTGTCTGCCATCTAGGCAGGCGTTGGTCTAATTGGGGCTGCTGGGCCTCTCTGTTATGGAATTGGAGGCCGTGCTTCACCAGTTCCTCTCTTGCCATCTCTGCCGTGTTGAATTCCCTTCTACCCTGTGTTAGTTCCACCATAAGATGAGCAAGATAAGGGGTAATAAACTTGTAACCTCTCTCTTTTAAGGCTGTTAGTATATCTGCATAGGCTCTCCTTGCTCTCATGGTCTGCGGGGCATAATCGTTATCAATAAATACCCTAGTTTGCCCATAAAAGACCTTCTGGCGTCTCCAGGCCGTTGTAAGTACTTTTTCTTTAGTGGCATAGCTAAGAAATCTGGCAATAATAGACCTGGGGCGACTGTTTGGGTCAGTAGGTTTTGGACTCAATGCGTGGTGACCACGTTCCAGTTCTAATTTTATTTTATCAGGGAGCTCTAGGGCAGTTCTCAGCAGTGTGGTAACAAATTCTGTGATATCTTGATTTTCTGTCCCCTCAGGAATGCAATATATTCAGGTGTTTTTGCGACGGGAACTGATCTCTGCATCTTCTTGGTGAGCTTGCATTTGACTTTGCTGTTCTTGTATGGCTTGCAATATATTTTCTAGGCCATCCACCCTATTTTCCATAGCTGTAACCTGCCTTTCTGTGTCGTCTACTCGTTACTCTAATAAGGCCACATCCTTCCAAAGCTCTGAATAGATTTTCTTTTATTTCAGCATGGAATGAGATCAGCTCTTTATAAATAGTGTCAAGTTTTACTCTCTTGTTTTTAGGAGTTTTCATCTTAGAAATTACTTTTTCTGAGTTTTCTATCGAGGTGACTGATTGCTCTGATTCTGATTCCTCCCTGGCCAAGGTCATGGCTTCTCCTGCATTTCTACTCTTTACGTTTTCTCTTTTCCTATTCTGAGTTTAATCCGTTAAATATTCTACTCAGTAGAGTCTTCCCCTTTTATTTATTTTTTCCTGTAGTTTTTAGCCACCTTCTGGACTTTCTCAAAGTCAATTCGGGGATTTTAGTGTAGAGGGGAGCGAGGAGCTATTTACTCATGCCACCATCTTGTCTGGTGCTCAACTGGAAGTCCTCCTTGTATTAATTTTTTGATGTTAGTGGGACAGATAGATGTATTTTAAATATGCTCCTAGTTGAATTTTACATATATTTGTGGTGTATGATTTTATATTGTTGTTTGCCATTTGTATTGTACAGTGCCCAGAGTCCTAGAAAATGGGCACTTTTATAAATACAATATCTATCCATCTCATCTATCTGTTGTATACACTAATATAAAGAAAATTGCTTTATTCTAATTTATATTGTGTCCTTAATTTTTGTATCTCGCACCATGTATTGTCTTTATCATTGCTTGTACAAGGGACCTCTCTGCAAATGAGCTTGCTCAATGGATGATCTTACTTCAAGAAATAGCTCTTGCAGCAGGTTACACCATTAGGACTGAAGCCGGCAGGTGCCAGAAACCCATGGAAATTTTCTAGCTAGCAGTATGCAGTGGGGATCCCCAGTTCTTTTCCTGCCACCGACTTACCAGCATCGGCCTCACGGACACCCTTTTCAGGGAACGATGACTTGAACTTCCAGCAATATTTTGCTTAACTCAATGTCGGCATCTCCTGCTCCTTCCACAGAAGGACACCCCTCCAAGTGCGCCTGAGGAAAACAGATCCTGTTTAAGGATCTCCATTTGGCCTTTCTGTGGTGCCTAGGCCCGGAGCATGACACCCAGGCCTGTTCCTTCTGTCAGAAGTTTAATAGCAGCACCATGATCTGCCGTCAGAAGGCACTTCAGGGGTTCCTGTCAGAAGAAAGATTAAAAACAATGGACAAATACCCTGCCTCCAGAGGTGAGTCTACCTCTAAGTCCCATAAACACCAGGAAAAACACCGGGAGAAGGCCAGGTCCAGATCCCCGAACCAGGCCTCGGACTCACACACCAGCTCAGACTCCACACGCTCAGACTGCTCTCCCTCCAGGGCTTGCTCTCAGCCTCCTCCCATTAAAGTCCTGGCTTCAGGTGGTCTTTTGGCTTCTCATCACCCATTAAAGGCTTCCAGGACTTTGGACGCTTCTTCGAAGCCCTCCCAGGCCTTGGCGAAGTCTTCAGACTGTCATCGGTCCAAGTCCTCTTCCAAGTCTGCTTCTGTTCCCACAGACAGACGCTGGGAACCCGATGCCGGATCGGCCTCCCAGGGGACCTGATCCCCCTCCCAGGAAGACTAAGGACCTGATGTCCCTCAAGTGGATGATGGACCCTAAGCGGGCTGCCAATCCTTCTCCAGCTAAACGCCCTTTGGACCAGACGTCCCTTAAGCACCTGACGTCGGTCAAATGCCCTACGTAGCCGACGACTGCCGTCCCTTCACCGATTGATCCCGGTCACCGGGGTTCATCTGAGGAGGACCTGACATTGCCCGACGTCCAGGCAGGGGACACTGAGTATGCCGGGCTTCTGCGAGAGCCTTCACCCAAACCGGCAACGCCCTCAGACCTGACGCCCGATACCGGCGACAGACTAACCCTGACGCCAGGACTGTCGTCCGGTATGAACATCCACTATTAAAAAGGATGTGGTCCCAGTAAAGCCTCCCCAGGATCCAGCAGGAAGACCCCCGACTCCCAAGGAGCCTACACCACCTCCTAGGGGCAGATGCAGAGAGAGGAGAAGGCTCCTCACGGTCTCCCTCAGGGTCTCCTAGTCCCAAGTGACCCAGAGGAAGAAAGTCCACTCCGAAGGGGGATAACTCTAGACCAGACTCTTCGGACACCTTCAAGTCTCCTTCTCCAATAAGTATCCCATCACCAGACCCACGAGACCTCCCCAGGTCACCTCTGGATGATCCCTCTTTTTTGGAAATCATGAGGCACATCCAAGAGAATATGAGATGGGGAAACGGAAGATCTAGACCCCAAACGACAGCACTTAGCTCGATACCTTCGGCAGAAAGATCCTAAGCCTGTGGTGGTGCCACCTTTGGTGGACACCTTCGCGGACATCACCAAGGCTGCGTGGAAACATCCGCATTCCACCCCCGCTGTGCCGAAGTAGGTTGACTGCCTGTACAGGGCCCATGCAGAGGACCCATATCTGGCGCAACAAACCCTGACTGATTCATTGGTCATCACGGCCTCTCATGACTGGTCTCAACGACCGCAACATTTGAGCACAAAGTCTCTGGACCCGGAATCCAAGCAATTGGATTCACTAGGTAGGTGCATGTATGCAGCTGCTACATGCTGCATCAGGTCACTGAACTATTTTACACACATGGTTCAGTTTCAGAACGCCCTATGGGAATAGGGCCAGGACCTGGTTAAAATCCTTCCGGATGGTGAACAGAAGGAGGAAATTCTGAACCTTCTTCACACAGGGTCAGACGTGGGGCCCACGTTTTGAGAGCCGCCTATGATTCGGTGGACTCTGCGGCCAGGGGAGCAGCCTCGGGCATCTGTCTCCGAAAGATACTAATGGCTTTGCATCTCTGGATTTACCCCAGACATCCAGAAAAATAGCCTGGACATCCCCTACAGTGGAGAGGTTCTGTTTGGTGGGGATTCTGAAAAGGTAATCACCAAATTACAGGACACTGGGAAGGCGGTGAGGACTGTACAGGCCATGTACAGGCCCAAGACTGGTTCCTTTCGTATGAAGCAGAATAATTTTCGTGACTGGCAACAACGGCAGCAGCCGCGTTCCAGCCAGCAACAAAGGGGCAACTTCAACCGCAAGACCCAGCCTAAGTCTTCCCCAGCCAAGGTCGGAGATGCACAAAACCGACCCAGCCTGCGGGAGGCAACGCCGCCAATGCATGACTCCTTCCTGGCCCCTGCCCCTCCTCTGGATCAATGGGAAGAAAAGGCCGGGGGACGCATCTCTTGCCACCTTTCAGGGTGGCAGACAATAACCGCCAACCGGTGGGTCCTTCAGTTGGTCAAGAGAGGACATGTTATAGAATTACTTGATCACCCACCGTCAAGGCCTCCCCTGCTTTCCCGTTATTTGGGACAGCACGCACTGCTCATTCAGCAGGAGGTGCTAGCGCTTCTGGAAAAAGAGGCCATAGAGCATGTACCGCAGAACCAGAGAGGCGCAGGATACTATTCCCACTTCTTTCTGGTTCCCGAAAAGACGGGACCTCCGTCCGATTCTGGACCTCAGCAACCTCAATGCTTTGGTGCTTTACAAATGCTTCTGTGTGGTGACTCCTCCAGGGTTAATTCCCATGCTCAAGCAGGGTGCCTTCTTAGCGTCACTGGAAATGCAGGATGCCTGCCTGCACATACCGATAGCTCGGGTGCACAGAAAATTCTTGTGCTTAGAGTTTCTGGGTCGCCATTATCAGTTCCGAGCCCTCCTTTCGGGCTGTCCTCAGCACCTCGGGTATTCACGGAGTGCATGGCAGTCATAGCGGCGGCTCTCAGGAGACAAGACCACTACGTGTTCCCCTACCTGGACGACTGGCTCTTCATGGCCCCCTCTCGGGAGGCCCTGATGTCCGCGATCCACTGTACTCTTTCCCTCTTCGGGTCCTTGGGCATCGTTATCGATCAGGAGAAGTCGCACCTGGTTCCGTCTCGGAGACTGCAGTTCATAGGCGCAGTCCTGGACACCATCCAGGGGAAAGCCTTTTTGCCCCAGGACAGAGTGGAGCACATCAGATCCCTCATAAGGGATATCAGGCTTTTAAATAAGCTGCGAAAATTGATTAGCACTTTCTGGTAATCGATTGTAAAGATGCATAGCACTTGCCTCAATTTGATTAGCAAAGTGAAAATACTAAAAATATGTATACATGCGATCTTTTTTTATATTTTAGCCTGAATAAAAATGCTGATTAGCTCAGTATTTGCATGATTTGTTTCAGTTGAACCCAGACGCAAGCCTAACTGGCAGTATAGCCTAGGGTTATAGTACTGAGCTTTGAATGAGCTTGGTACATTCAGTAGACTTGGGTTTGATTCCCACAACCTCCACTTGCATGCTGTGTGACCCTGGGCAAGTCACTTTACCTCCCCTAACAGATACAAGCCTAACTGGCAGTTAGACTAGGGTTAGAGTAGTGAACTATGAATTAGCTTGGTATATCCAGCTGCAGACCTAGGTTTGATTCCCACAACCTCCAACATGCATGCTGTGTGACTCTGGGCAAGTCACTTTACCTCCCCTGAAAACAGACACAAGCCTAACTGGCAGTTAGACTAGGGTTAGCTTAGTACATCCAGCTGCAGACCAGGGTTTGATTCTCACAACCTCCACTACTTGCATGTTGCATGACTCTGGGAAAGTCACTTTACCTCCCCTGAAAATAAACACAAGCCTAATTAGCAGACCATGGTTAGAGTACTGAGCTGTGAATTAGCTTGGTACATCTAGCTGCAAACCTGGGTTTGATTCCCACAACCTCCAACTGCATGTTGTAAGTTTGGGCAAATCACTTGACCTCCCCTGAAAATAGACACTTGTAACTAACACACACACACATACATAGACACACACACACACACCAGCCCATCTATGGCAAAACCCTCCCCCCCCGACCTTCAACATCCTCACCACTGCTTTCCCCTGCCCTGTCAACTTTTTGACACTGAAATGAGGGGCATGGACATGCAGCATGATTGTCACTGGTGGAAAAACATATGAACCCACTGGAATTTTTTTTTTTTAACTGCTGTGCCGGCCCTGTGTTGTCTGCTCCCACTGCCCTACCTTCTGTGCAGCCTGCAGGTTGTCCGCTGTGACCAGGTTGCATTCCTTGAGTCGTAGAACTTGCTGTGTGCTGCCTGCCTGAAAATAAGTCTGCTTTCTGCTCTGCCCGCTGTAATCCTTTCTGTTCCAGAGCACGTCGTCCACCCAATTAGCCGCATTTTCCCAGTGGTCTCCTGGTCGGCACACAAAATGCCGCAACTGCAGTCGGACGCACCAGAAACATGCAGCTTGGCGCCTTTTTTCAGTTAGATGCTTCCAACCAACCAGCTCACAGGTGGGGAAGGGGCTGGCACAGAATTAGTGGTGCCAAAGCTGAGACGGGAGGGGGAAGAGTCAACCACAGAATACATCACATATTTTTGCAGTGCTGAAGTAAAATGGATCGCACGAGCAGCCAGATCGCATCGCAAACTGTAATGTGATACTGACTATTTAAAACCCTGGATATCCTGGCAAAGAAGATTGTCCCAGCAAGACTGGTCCTTTGCCTGCTCGGACACATGGCTGCGGCCTTTACAACAGTCCCTTTAGCCCATCTCCACATGCGGGTGAACCAGTGGATGTTACGGGTGCAGTGGGATCAGAAGTAAGACCATCTGCAGCATCCAATTGTAACCCCCTTGTTACCCGGGGTTACTAGAATCCCAGTAAGACCTAGTGGTAGGCAGGGAAGGCAGCTTGTGAAACTCCAGTTAAATGGGTTTCACACTGTCTCACTCCGTTCTCAGTCTCAGCTGAGACTGAGGGATGACATCACCAATAGAACTTTCGCAGCTGCATAAGCCACATTGGAATCTGCAGCAAAGGGAGTTAGATAGAACGTTGGGAGTTTGAAGTCGGAGAGTCTTCAGTTTGTCTTCAGTGAGTGTGTGTGAAGTAGGGAGCTTGCTGTTAAAGCAGCTCAGTGAAGGCTCTAGGAGCCTCAGCCCTGACAGAGGGCTACTTTTCAGTAATAGGGTGTGTGTCTCCACCTTAAAGAAAGACACAGGAAGATTACTGAAGTGGTGGAGACCGCTGTTTTCGGGTCTCAGTACCCCCACCCCCCGGGGGGGGGGGCGGATGAGGATCCCCTGCAGATTCCTGGGGCAACCCCCTAGTTTCTACTTGTGGAGGAAAAGCTGCCTGTTTGTTTCCAGTATTTATTTGGGAGAAAAGAAGATTTGTGAGTCGCTTGTGGGGCACCTGCAACGTAAGGATGAGTGTCTGCTCTGGCTAAAAGGGCCTATGTTTTTCACCCTGGAACTTGTGTGACAATGTGGGATTGAACTACTAAATATTGGGAAGCCTAGAGTAATGGGCTAAGCAAAGTAAAAGTAGTTTCAAGTTCCAGAGTTTGTTGGGATGCAAATAATATGTAGAGGTGATGTGACAGACGTCTACCCTTAATCTACATTTTAAAGTTCAGTAAAGGAATTGTTCAGTTTTCCAGAGAAATGGCCGGGTATGGGCTGTGGGAGCTGGAGGTGGGTGGCCCCCCATCTTTAGTGACCAGGTCCACCTCTACGGATTTCTTTTGTGGATTTCTACTTTGCCTCAGGCACTTGGCCAGTGATGGGGGAAGTACCCAGACGTGGGGTTGTAAGGAAAATTCTGTCTAAGAGTCGCAGACTCTAGTGTGGTGTGGGGAGCCATGACAGGATAATTGGTTCATTCTTCCAATGGACCGCGAATGGGATAATTGGTTCATTCCTCAAATGGACCGTGAACAAGATAATTGGTTCATTCTTCCAATGGACCGTGGATCAAGCAGCCAGCGGGGGAGCCGGGCCAATGGGGAAAACCCAAGTGTGTACAAGTCGGGCTGTGTACCCAAAGCTGCGTGCAAGTCCGGGCTGTGTGCCTGGTGGGTTTAGAGCCCTGAGGGCTGGACATAGTGATAAAGTGTTCTGTTGTCTCTAATCTGCATTACCAGGAAATGTAGCCCCATGGGGGTCCGTCTATGCTTTGTTTGTTCCGCTTGGATGTGAATAAAAGCCACACTGTAGAATCCCATTCCTGGTTCTGGACATTACAGTTATTGCTTCCTGTGTTCGGATTTACTTGGGTGCCCCTGTTCAGAGTAGCCAAACCTGGGCTTCCCTGTGCCGAGTAACCTTATCCTCCCCGATCTCAGTCCCCACCAGGTACTGCTGTCAGCTTCAACAGCATGTCACCTGTCATTTTGGCAAAAAGGCAGGGGTGAGGGGTTACAAAAATGGAGGCACCGCTTTGGATTTTGTTCTGGGAGGAAGGTGCTTGGGCAAGGGGGCTAGCGTTTTGGCTATCTGGCAGTGGGTAGCCCAAAAAAAGCTGAAGCAATTTACCTAGTTTGTGTTGCTGTGTGCTGTGGATCTTGTGCTGCTGTTTAAAATGCCAACTGTTTACCAATGAGCAGTAAAGCCAAAGAGTGTGCCCTTGTCCTGCATCAAATAGTTTACAGCATTTTTGCCTGCTTTAAAAATGAACTGTGGTAAAGAAAAGTGTGGAAGACTAGGGGTAGCAACAGGAAAATTGTGCCCTGGACGTTTGAAATGCTTTTAAAATGAACTGTGATAAAGAAAAGTGTGGAAGACTAGGGGTAGCAACAGGAAAATTGTGCCCTGGACGTTTGAAATGCTTTTTGAAAGTATGAGAGACTTGCAGGAGTGTAATGGGTATGTTAAATGGCTGAAATGGGCTCCTGCCATGGAGTCAGTTGAAAAAGGAAAAAAATGTTGCATTCTGCAGTTTAAATTTGCCTGCTCGATGATCGCCGTGAGGAAAAGAGCCCTCACGAGGAAGAAGAGGCTCATTTGCATGGCGTCGTGTGGTTGGTCAGGCTGAAATCAGTCCCGGCCCTCAGCCAGCTCTACAGAGACTGCCCCAGCATTCGAGAGGAAGTGTGAGTGGAGTGCGTGTACTGGCAGTGGAGGAGCGTCACCAGTGTTAAAATCGTTGTAAACAGTTTAAAAATAGACTATTTAGTTTAAAATCGGGCTCAACCCGCTAATCGATCGTTGAAATTGCAGAAGTGGTGGTCGAGAAGATGATCGGTAGGACTGCCCACCCGTTTCTGTTCTGAGGCCTCCAAGAACTGGCTACAGGCCGTTTTTCCCCATCGCAGCAAACTGCTACTGATAACAGTAAGTAACAACCAAGAAACTGCTCAAACAGTGATTTTCAGCCCTATGCCATATAAATGTGTGTGCAGCAGTGTAGTCGCTTTGCAAGTAACGACTATGTAAAGTTCTGCCAGCAAGTGCAAGTCTGTTAAGTCATTGACTGTGTGCATAGTAATGAATTTAGCCTCAGTTTAAAGTTTGCAGCCAGAGAGAGACTGTGGGTAGTAGCCAACGTGCAGCATTAGTAATACATGCAATCCTGTGCTAAAAACCTGAAGCTTTAAGGGACTGTGAGTCAAAGAAATGTTTCCAGCAAGTAAAAAGTCCATGGAAAATCCTGTAAAAGTGTTTTAAAGCAAGAACAGAGCAAGTTGTGCAGTTTGAGCAAAAGTTATCAGTAGTTTAAGTAAATCGGATACGTGTGATTGACACCCAGATTCTAAATGTTGATGACAGAGTGCGCCGCCATTACAGGGTGGGGTAGTAAAGCAACACAGCAGCAGAGGAGCCATTTTGCAACTAAAAGTGTGTTCAATAAAGTGGGACTTTCAGTTACAGTGAACTTTTGTTTATTTTTCTGCAGTTATGGCCTCAGGACCAGCTCGCTACCGGATCATGCCGGGTTGCAGTAACAACAGCAGTAATAGACTGAGGGATATTGAAAAGTGGTGCTATGGAGGACAACTGCCTCCTCATGTGGCGATTCCTGGTTTTCCAGTGCATGTATGTCAAATATGCTTGAGAGCTGGAAGGGCGTCTTCATGATTCCTCACTGTGCTGGATGCCTAGAAAAATACGGCTTGTATAAAGCATCTCAGATTCATTTGGCTCCCACTTGGACAAAGGTTCAGGAATCTGCAGTTGGCAGCACACAGCACCAGGTGGAGCCTGGGGAGGAAGGCCCCTCGGGGGAGTGTGGCACAAAGCTAGAGGGTGCAGAGTTAGAGACAGAACCCGAAGTTGAAGTTTCGGATGCTGGATCCCAGAAAGAAAGTTTGGATAAAGCATCAGTAGACCCGGGGGTGGGGGCTAGCTCAAGTCTCTTAGATGAAGATGAGATGCGGGAGGCCTTTGAGTGGGAGGTGTCTACCTCCGTGCCTAGTGATGAGTGGATAGTCTCAGGAGTGAGAACGACTGCTCACTCCTGGGCTCAGATCCTCAGTGAAGAGGAAGATGAGGGGGAACCTATGTGGCCTTGTGAAAAAGGAACAGGTACACAGCCTCAAGATCTTGCCTCGGAGGAATGTATGGAAGAAAGTGGTGATGCCAATGCCCTGGCTTTGCAGGAGGAAGAAGTCAGGGACCCATTTCTAATTTCTTTAAAGATGCGAAGCTGGCAGAACCAGGACTGGCCACCCCGAAGCCAGGCCAGCGGTCTCAGATTGACCAAAGCAAGTAAAGAGGAGAGACTGGTTCGTAGAAAGGCAAATGAGATCTATGGTATGACCTTTCCTACCTTTCCTCGAAAAGTCTGGGAGGAGATCGAGGACTGCAGGAAATCCTGGATCTGGGACAAAGCCATGAAAAGTGTGCATCCTTGAGCCAACAAGCATGGAAAGAATAGACTGTTCCACGAAAAGTATACCCAGTGGAAGAGAGGCAGGACACTGTTTATGGACAGAGTGAGAGTGGTGGACGGAGAGGGACGTGAAATCTCCCACTGTGTGAATTATGTGCAGCCAGGAGGGAATAATTAAGCTCCTGACCCCGGTACTATTGGCCTCAGTGCAAGGATTTTCAGCAAATGTGCCCGTGCCTATAAAATGGAGAGCCGAGCAGTGGTAGTCAGTACTGCCACACCAGACTGTGAAGTACCTTTATTGATCCGCCAATATGAATATCCAGGACTCAGGTGCCCCACATTCATCAGTCTACAGTGTACTGTCCTTTCCAGAAACCATCGACTGGCCCACCAGATGACTTCAGATCCAGAGAGGACACCAGCCCAGCTGTATCCTGTTCATCGGATGACGTCGGACCAGCTGTTTTCTTTTTGTTCCTGTTCTAAGGTTCCATCTCCAGAGATGACATCATCCCAGCAGTTCCCAGATGTGCCCTCCTGTGGCTCCCGGAAGATGTCCTCCCAGCTGTATCGGAAGAAATGCTGCCAGGGAGAGTCTTCGTCAGAGGTGCAGGTCGGTGCCGAATTTCGTACAAGTGGCTGGTAAGTCCGAACTTTTCTATCTTTATGACACTGCAGTACACACCCTACACTAACAGACTTCAAAATGTGTGAACTGTCCTCAGAGACTCTCACCTTCGGGGCTTTGGCCTGTTAGAACTGTGCTTCACCAGGCTCTGGCCCAGGAGAGACTCTTAATTGGACTAGCCTTTGGGCATTGTGGTCACTAGTTGGGACTTTTAGGGCACTCCATCCCCCTAGAAGTGTATTGTAAATAATGTCGTTGTTTTCTAATGTAAATACTGTTTTTCTACTTTTTTTCTAAAATAATCTTCTTGGGATTCTTTAGTGTTTTGATGGTAGGGGTTTAGGTAGACTATGAATGCAGATTAGGAGTGTGTGTTGTCTTTCTTTTTCTTACAGGTGTTCCTGGGAAGACAGAAGAGGAGGAGGGGCTCATCGGAGTTCCTCATCAGTGCTTTAGTGTGTTTAGAAATTTAAAGTACTGTGGTGTTGTTGTTGTTGTTATTGCTGTATTAACCCTTTCCTTCCACAGGTGTGGTTGTGGGGGTAGGGAGGAGGCAGTAATGTGGTATTTTAATGGTGTGTGGTTGCAGGTTGCCCAAGGTCGGGGAGGTCCCCAGGTTGTTTTTGTTTTTGGGGGTATTGGGTTAGAAGCAGATAGGTTTTCTTTAGAGGGTTAGGGGGGATAGACAGGCTGTGGTCCTGAGTGGCCATTGGGACCACAGTGCTGATCTATCAGGGCTGTGCTCTGGATAGTTCTACCAGAGCCACTGGGTGTCCATAGTAAGTGGATAGTGTGAGAGGCTGATATGTCAGCCAAAGGCCCTAGGCCTTAGTGTTGCCTGCCTGTGCTTGCACATGGTGGGAGGGGCCTGATCACCCCCTCCTTGAGGTAGCACATGGGTGGGATGGCCTAAGGCCGGGTAAATAATGACTGGGACAGTCATTTTCTGGTCAAGGGCAGTGTAACCCCTTGTTACCGGGGTTACTAGAATCCCAGTAAGACCTAGTGGTAGGCAGGGAAGGCAGCTTGTTATACTCCAGTTAAATGGGTTTCACACTGTCTCACTCTGTTCGCAGTCTCAGCTGAGACTGAGAGATGACATCACCAATAGAACTTTCGCAGCTGCTTAAGCCACATTGGAATCTGCAGCAAAGGGAGTTAGAACGTTGGGAGTTTGAAGTCGGAGAGTCTTCAGTGAGTGTGTGTGAAGTAGGGAGCTTGCTGTTAAAGCAGCTCAATGAAGGCTCTAGGAGCCTCAGCCCTGACAGAGGGTTACTTTTCAGTAATAGGGTGTGTGTCTTCACCTTAAAGAGAGACACAGGGAGATTACTGAAGTGGTGGAGACCGCTGTTTTCGGGTCTCAGTGCCCCCTCCCTCCGGGGGAGGGGATGAGAAGGATTCTCTGCAGATTCCTGGAGCAACCCCCTAGTTTCTGCTTGTGGAGGAAAAGCTGCCTGTTTGTTTCCAGTTTTTATTTGGGAGAAAAGAAGATTTGTGAGTCGCCTGTGGGGCACCTGCAACGTAAGGGTGAGTGTCTGCTCTGGCTAAAAGGGCCTATGTTTTTCACCCTGGGACTTGTGTGACAATGTGGGATTGAACTACTAAATATTGGGAAGCCTAGAGTAATGGGCTAAGCAAAGTAAAAGTAGTTTCAAGTTCCAGAGTTTGTTGGGATGCAAATAATGTGGAGGTGATGTGACAGACGTCTACCCTTAATCTACATTTAAAAGTTCAGTAAAGGAATTGTTCAGTTTTCCAGAGAAATGGCCGGGTATGGGCTGTGGGAGCTGGAGGTGGGTGGCCCCCATCTTTAGTGACCAGGTCCACCTCAGGATTTCTTCTGTGGTTTCTACTGCCTCAGGCACTTGGCCAGTGATGGGGAAGTACCCAGACGGGGCTGTAAGGAAAATTTGCCCAAGAGTCGCAGACTCTAGTGTGGTGTGGGAGCCATGACAGGATAATTGGTTCATTCTTCCAATGGACCACGACTGGGATAATTGGTTCATTCCTCAAATGGACCGTGAACAAGATAATTGGTTCATTCTTCCAATGGACCATGGATCAGGTGGGCCGGGAGCCGGGCCAATGGGGAAAAACCAGAGGTACAAGTCGGGCTGTGTACCCAAAGCTGCTTGCAAGTCCGGGCTGTGTGCCTGGTGGGTTTAGGAGCCTGAGGGCTGGACATAGTGATAAAGTGTTCTGTTGTCTCTAATCTGCATTACCAGGAAATGTAGCCCCATGGGGTCCGTCTATGCTTTGTTTGTTCCGCATGAATGAATAAAAGCCACACTGAAGAATCCCATTCCTGGTTCTGGACATTACAGTTTTTGCTTCCTGTGTTCGGATTTACTTGGGTGCCCCTGTTCAGAGTAGCCAAACCTGGGCTCCCCTGTGCCGAGTAACCTCATCCTCCCCGAACCCAGTCCCCACCAGGCACTGCTGTCAGCTTCAACAGCATGCCACCTGTCATTTTGGCAAAAAGGCAGGGGTGAGGGGTTACACAATCATGATCATGAATGCCGTCATCCAGGATTGGCAATGGTGGCTTGACCCAGAGCACCTGTGGTTGGGAGTCCCCTTTGTTGCGCCGTCTCCGGTTGTGACACTCTCCACGGATGCTTCAGGGTCTGGTTGGGGAGCACACCTTGACAGTGTCCGGTCTCAGGACTTGTGGACATCCCAGGAAGTTCATCTTCACATAAACATTTTGGAGATGACAGCGGTCCTTTATGCCTTGCAGGCCTTCCAATCAGAGATTCCACCGGGTACTCTACTGCTGCAAACCGACAATACCGTGGTGATGTATTACCTCAACAAACAAGGAGGTACTTATTCCTACCCTCTTTGCAGGGAGGCCATGAGGGTGTGGGATTGGGTACTGCAACACGGCGCAAACCTTATTGCTGTACATGTTCCAGGAGTGGACGATGTTATCGCAGACAGTCTGAGCTGATCTCAGGCCAGAGTCCATGAATGGGAAATACAAGAGGTCCTAGAGGATCTGTTTCACAGATGGGGGGCACCAGAGTTAGACCTTTTCGCATCCCCATCCAACACAAGAACTGCCCAATTTCTGCTCGCTAGATCCAGGGCCTGGTGTTTTCTGGCGACGCAACGTTGTCCCTCTCCTCATGCAGGCAGATTCCTCTATGCATTTCCTCCTTCCCGCTGATCCAGAGGGTTCTTCTGAAACTCCTCATAGAGCAGGCGACGCTGATATTAGTCGCGCCCTTTTGGCCCAGGCAGATCTGGTTCCCTCTGCTGTACCAACTTTCTCAGGAACTGCCGGTACCTCTGCCAATCAGCTCTCACTTATTGTCCCAGGAGGCAGGATCCTTGGTCCATCCGGACCTTCGTTCTCAGAACCTACATGCCTGGTTCCTAGGGACATAGCAGTCATGTGTTACTGGGTCTCGCAAGAGGTAGCAGATGTTCTAGCAGCTGCTAGAAAACCGGCCACTCATGCCACGTACGCCATGAAATGGTGCAGATTTTGTCTCTGGGCTCAAGCACAGGGACTTCCCCACTGGATTGTTCTGAGGGTTCGGTATTAGACTACCTCCTGTCCCTATTTCAGGCAGGCTTGGCCTATTCCTTGATCAAAGTACACTTCTGTGCCATCTCTGCCTATCGCATTCCTATAGGCCTACAGTCCATATCCCAGTTGGAAACCACACGTGCCTTTTTGAGAGGCGTTCTCCACCTTAGGCCTCCGATTAAGGACCACATTCCTCCGTGGGCCTACCCTTTGTCCTGGAGCAGCTTACGCTGCCTCCTTTTGCGATTGCGAGCTATGTCTTCTTGCATGGAAGACGTTATTTTTAGTTGCTGTTACTTCCGCCAGAAGGATTTCTGAGCTACATGCACTTATGTGCAAAGAACCTTATTTGGTTTTTCACCAGGACAGGGTGTCCCTAAAGACAAATCCAAAATGTCTGCCTACTGTGATCTCAGCCCTTCCCCTTAATCCGGATATCGACCTACCAGTGTACTTTCCTAAATACACCAGTAGAGGAGAGGCCTTGCTGCACACACTCGAAGTGCATAGGTGTCTAAGATACTACCTGACCAGAACCAGGCAGCATCGTAAATCTGATCAGCTTTATGTCTCCTTCTCCCATAGGATGCTGGGTGCTCTGGTCTCTAAGCAATCTCTTTCTACATGGCTTGTGCATTGTATCACGTTCTGTTACCAAAAACGTAACACGTCCCTACCGGGCTCGGTGAAGGGACATTCCACAAGGAGGGGTGGCTGTCTTCTTTGCTGCTCTGAAGAACGTGTCTACCTCAGCCATCTGCGCAGCAGTTACTTGGAGCACCATGCACAACTTTATCAGGCATTATAGCCTGGACGTTGCTTCATGACGAAGAGCTGGTTTTGGTCTAGCAGTCCTTCAGGGACTACTGTCCTAGGCTCCGGTTCAACTCTTGATCTCTCCTTAGCCTCCTCCCATTTCAGAGGGATTTCCAGAATTGCTTGGGAATCAGTCCTAATGGTGTAACCTGCTGCAAGAGCTGTTTCTCAAAGTAAGATAGTACGGTTACGTAAGAACTTACCATAACAGTAGATCTTTGAGTAAACAGCTCTTGCAGCAGGTAGTTTCCCTGCCACCATCCCCTCTGGAGGTAGAGTTGTTCCATTGATTACTACCTAGGATTCGGTGTTTTTAACACCTTCCTGCTACATACCTTCTTTGAAGGCAGATCCTCAGTCTCCACTTCTGATGTCATCTAGCGGCCGGGAGTCTCCGGCGGGAGAACTGGGGATTCTGGAGGACCGCCTTTGTGATGCCTGGCGCCAGGGGCGGGCCAACACTGGGGGCAGCCCCGCTGGATACTGCTAGCTAGAAAATATCCGTGGGGTCCTGGCGCCTGCTGGCTTCAGTCCTAATGGTGTAACCTACTGCAAGAGTTGTTCTCGAAGATCTACTGTTACGGTAAGTTCTTACGTAACTGTACTTTATCCCTTCACAATAAACTTGAACATGGAGTGCACTCCTCCCTCCAGTCCATCTCCACACATAGGTATCATTGCTCCACCTCCATACATTGTGAGCACTGATCCACTGACACCCCCCCATGCTTCTCCCACTACATTTCTCCTCTCCCACATGAAGAGTACTTCTCCCGTTGCATCCCATTTCCAGCACATAAGGAGCACTCCTCCCCCTCCATTCAACCTCTGCACATGGGGAGCTTTCTTCCCACTTCATATCAGCTCTGTACATGGGGAGCAGTCCACCCCTTCATCCTATTCACCCTGCATGGGGAGCATTGCTCCCCATCCATCCCATTCCTTCACATGGGGACACTTCCACACATTTGCATCACTCCTCCTCTACCACGATCCCACCTCTGCATATAGAGAGTACTCCTAACCCCATTCCACCTTTGCACATGGGAGCACTCTGCAACAGCCTGAAACAAAGCTGTTAGTCAGGCATCTGCCTTTCTACACCTATTCCCACTGCACATGATAAGCTCCAAGTTGGGCAGAACATCGGTGGGGTTGAGATGTAATGAGTGGGCTGCCCTGGGAGATGGTGCCAATACCCCTCACCACCACTCTGAATGAGAGAAGTCCCCTTCCCCGAATCGATCTTTATTCTTTTCTCCACTCACCACTTTTCTGCTGATTATCTTCCTGTTGGCTTGCCTTAACAGTCGCTCCCTTCCCAAGACAGGACTACAGGCCACTAGGCCAAGGCAGATTTTTCCTCAACCTCTCCTGTCTTCTCTTCGGACCACACCACCAATCTATCCAGGATCCAGCACAGTCAAGAAGACTCACTGCGTGTTACTTGCAGCTTGGCCCTAGATGGGTCTGTTCTTTCTGTGGTAGACCATACTTCAAAGCCTCCCACAGTTCAGCTGAGGCTAGAGAAGAGCAGCACACAGTCCTACTCTACCACCACGACAGTCAATGGGACACCACAACTTACTCGACACTGTACAGATGATGCAGCACAGCTGCATGCTAACTAGTCTGTCTCAACAGGCTTCCGCTTCTCCCGCTCTCTGTTGATGTCTCTATTTCCCCTAGCCATCAACGGTCCCGTGCATGCACATTGTATTGCAGCTAGCTCCAGCCGCTATGGAGACTGCTGAGACAGTGAGTGTTTCAGCAGCTGAGCCTGAGCCAACCCGAAAATAAAATATAGGAATTTGAAAATTTCAGAGATAATTTTTTTTTGGGGGGGGGGTCGAACACCCCCCTGCCTACGCCCATGCAATCTACAACAGTTCAGACACATGCAATCCTTACACTTAAAGGCACTCCTCCTGGCCCAGCTAGCTCCCCTGCCTGCCCCGGCACACAAATGAACATCAGCTGCTACCCCTCCCACTTCCTTTGCAAGCAGTGAGGATCCCTCACTCTCAAGCGATCAGTCCTGTACAAGTAGCAGAGTTGGGGGTCTGGGACTGCAGTCGGACCTGTTGCTGTAATGGAGCTCCAGCCTGCCTGAATGCAGCAGGACAGCTAAACTAAGTCCCCTTAATCTCTACAGATGGGGAGCTGCTACACAGATAATTGCTACAGCCACTTGGGCACCACCAGGGATTTCAAACAAGAGCTGGATTATGGCAGGCTGCCTGCCATCTGCGTCCTCCTCCTCCTGCACTGACTGCTTGCAGCATTTCCCCAGCTCCTGCTCTGCTACCAGTGCCCACCAGTGGTCAATAGTGTTGGTGGGTGGCTCCCCATTGGAGTGGTCAAGTGAGCTCCTCGACATCTTACTAGCCCCTGCAACAGATACTCTCTCTTGATTTCCTTCTGTGTCTGGTTGCATTTGCCTGTTTTCAAACACCCAATAAACTTTTTTTTTCTAGTGTCTACTTAGATACAGAATATCAAATATATCAAAATAAAGTATAGTTACTTTGAAGAAGATAGAAGCCTTTATTATGGCTCAGCTTCGCTGTATGGTTGGAGAACGCTGAAATCTCATCTTGATTGTTTTACTTCCTTATTACTAATTTGTATTTTCAGGTTAAATCAAATATAATAAAATTTGGGGTTTTTTTTTGAGAAGATAGAAGCTTTTATTATGGCAATTCTTACTCCATTCTGGCAGAGTGTGGTTCTTCTGTGGAGGCACCCGCAGTGGAGACCAAGGGGGATGCTGGGAACCTCCACAAAGGAGACCCACAGGAGGGTGGCATGGGACCCCACAGGGGAAGGAAACAACTCTTGGTGGGGGATTCCATTGTTAGGAGGGTAGAACTGGGGGAGGGGTGAAGAGGGAGGTAAGGTGCCTGCCTGGTGCCATGGCTTGGAGGGACAGGGAGCGAATCCTCAGGATCGCAGGAGCAGCTGCACGAGGAGGGAGCTGGATGTCATTGTCCACTTAGGGACAAATGACCTGGCTGGGAAAGGGATCAGAGCAGTGCAGAAGCAGTTTGTGGAGTTGGGGAGGGGTCTTAGACAGATAGCATGCACGGTAACCTTCTTGGAGGTGCTGCCTGGCTATGGCATGGATGAGGCTAGGGTTCTCCACACCATGGGATTCAATCAGTGGTTGAAACACTGGTGCAGAGCTAGGGGTTTTGGCTTCATTGGGGACTGAGGGTCCACCTGCAGGGATGCAGGCCTATACTGGTGCAATGGTCTGCATCTGTCCAGGAGGGGAACCATGATCCTAGGTAATAGGTTTAAATGCTTCATTGGCAAGCATTTAAACTAGCCAAGGGGGGGGCACTGTAAAGGAGCAGGAAAATCCTAGCCCCCCCCCCAAAATAAATCAGGGTAGTTAGTGAAATAAACACCAAGATAGAGAAGTCTATAGTGAGAAGGGCAGGGGTAAATGGAGAAAAAGGCAGTAAGGACAGGGATGAGGCAAAAAGGGGTAAGCCATCAAAAAATGGAGAGTAATGAGTACCAATGCTTGTAGTCTAGGTAACAAGCTCCCTGAACTGGTGGCCTTTATGGAAGAGGGACGCCTGGATATCATGGCAGTCGCAGAAACATGGTACACAGAGAACCATGACTGGGATGTCAACATACCTGGGCATATAATCTGCAGGAAGGACAAGGAGGGTAGAAGCGGAGGAGGAGGAGGAGTAGCTCTCTATGTAAGGGAAGGGATCAAAGCAATGGAACTAAAGGGTAAACAGGATGGAGAGGAGGCAGTGTGGGTCACCCTGGAGACCAGAAATGGCACCACAGTCTACACGGGGGTTGTATACAGACCCCCATCTCAGGAAGAGGAAATGGACAAGGAAATGATAGAAGGCATCCTTAGGATGGCAGAAAAAGGGGAGATATTGTTGATGGGTGACCTGAATATGCCAGATGTTAACTGAAGTACCTGTGCTGCAGCCACATCCGAGAGCAGGGTCATTCTCGATGCCCTACAGAGGGCATACCTCAGACAGCTAGTGCTGGAACCCACTCAGGAGGGAGCAATCTTAAATCTGGTACTCTCAAATGGGGACGGAGAGAGGATCTCGGCTCTAGAAGTAGGTAGCAATGTGGGAACAAGTGACCACCAGACAGTGTGGTTCATGATAAACACAGCCACAGAGTCGAGCCATGCAAAAGTGAGGGTACTGGACATTAGGAGGGCTGACTTTGTCAAAATTGGAGAGTGCCTCAGAAAAGCAGTAGCAAACGAGCAAGAAGGAGGGGTGGAGGAACAATGGGGAAACATCAAAACTGCCATCACAGAGGCAACAAGCCTTTGCATGAAGCAAATAAATCAAAATGAAAGGAAAAAAACACTGGTTCTCAAAAGAGGTGGTGGGGAAAGTTAGGGAGAAAAAGATGGCATTCAGGAAGTATAAGGAAACACAGAAAAAGCAGGACAGATAACTATACCAGTTAAAGCAGAAGGAAGCTGGGAAGGCAGTCAGAACAGCAAAGGGCCAAACCAAGGAAAAAATAGCCAACTCTGTTAAGAAGGGGGATAAAACCTTTTATAGGTACATTAGGGAGTGAAGAAAAGACCAAGGGAGGGATAGGGAGGCTTAATAAGGGGAGGGTGGGTGGGCAGAGGGTGACAGTGAAAAAGCAGGGATACTTAATACTTCTACTCAGTATTCACAAAGGAAGAGGAGGGGGAGATACCTAATCCAATCAGTAGAAGCACTCTGGATAGGGCGGTCAATAGCTGTCCTTTCACAGAAGAAAGGATTTTGAAAGAACTCCTAAAACTGAAGGTGGACAGAGCAATGGGGCCTGACAGGATTCACTCCAGAATTCTAAAAGAACTAAGGGGAGAACTAGTGACACAAATGATTACCCTTTTTAACAAATCATGGGAGGATGGTGTGGTACCTAAGGACTGGAGGAGGGCGGATGTGATTCCCCTTCACAAAAGTGGGAGCAAAGCAGAGGCAGGAAACTACAGACCTGTTACCTTGACCTCTGTGGTAGGGAAAATGATGGAATCACTTCTGAAAGAAGGAATTGTTGAGTACCTAGAGGCCAGTGGGGCACAGGCCCAAGGCAGCATGGATTCACAGCGGGAAGGTCATGTCAGACGAATCTAATAGATTTCTTTGACTGGGTGACCAAAGTTGTAGAGGAGGGACGAGCTGTGGACATGGCCTATCTAGACTTTAGCACGGCATTTGACACAGTCCCACACAAAAGCTTAATAAACAAATTAGCCAGCCTGGGAGTGGGTCCCAGGGTGGTAGCCTAGGTAAAAAATTGGCTGGACAACAGGACACAGAGGATAATAGTAAACGGAATCCACTCTGAAGAAAGGGGGGTTACTAGCGGAGTACCGCAGGGTTCACTACTGGGTCCGGTCCTTTTTAATGACATTGCAGAGAGACTGGAAGGAAAAGTATGCCTCTTTGCAGACAACACAAAGATCTATAACAGGGTTGATACACAAGGGGAGGTGGAAAGGATGAGAAATGACTTGGCAAGGTTGGAAGAATGATCAAAAGTATGGCAGCTTAGATTCAATGCAAAGTAATGCACCTGGGAAACAAAAACCCAGGGGAGGAGTATACAATGGGGGGGATATTAACAACAAAAATGGAAAGGGATCTGGGGATAGTCATATCAGATGACCTAAAGGTAAGCAAGCAATGTGAGAAGGCAGTAAGGATAGCCAGAGGGATACTGGGATGTATAGGGAGAGGCATCACCAGTAGAAAACAGGAAGTTGTTATCCCTCTGTACAGATAGTTGGTGAGACCCCATCTGGAGTATTGCATGCAGTTCTGTAGACCCCATCTCTGCAAGGACATAGACAGGATGGAGGCAGTCCAGAAGAGGGCAACAAAAATGGTGCAGGGTCTGCAACAAAAGCTATACAAAGAGAGACTAAAGGAGCTTAATATGTATACCCTTGAGGAAAAGGGGGTGGGGCATGATGGCAACTTTCAAGTACCTCAAGGGAATCAAAGTCCAAGAGGGTAGCATCTTTCAGAAAAAGATGTACAAGAACAAGGGGACACAATTTGAAGACAGAGAGGGAACAGCTCAGGGGCAATGTGAGGAAGTATTTTTTTCACAGAGAGGGTGGTGGATGCATGGAATGGCCTTCCTGAGGAGGTTGTGGGGTCAAAAACAGTGGTAGAATTCAAGAATGCATGGGACATACATAAGGCAATTCTTGTGGGGGGGGTAGGAAGAACTAGTCTGTTGGTTAACTAGGATCTGCAGTTTATCCAGTAGGTAGGGAAATAGGCAGACTTGGTGGGCCAAGCAGTCCTCATCTGCCGTCAAAGTCTGTGTTTCTAAGTTTCTCTTTTGGTTTGATCCATGCACATTGAAACGTTGAAGCAGTGAGATCACCATGATTTTGGCAGCCTTGCACCATTCCTCTGATCCTAAAATATGTATCACAATTGTTGTATAATTGTAGGTCTATATTCGGATGTCTTTAATTCATCATAATTACACACTAAGAAAAATGGTCTTAATGAGTGCATTTAAGGTTTCATAATTTGACCTTTTGCAGTTTGAATGAACTCCCAATCCTGGAGTCATCAGTTTGTTTTATGTAAACATTTCTTTGTTCAGTTTATCAATAGTGCAATATGATTTAGAATAAAATTACTTTAGAGCAAAAATTGTATAAACTTTGGATTTGATTTGGCGCAAATATTAATTTCTCTGAGTTGAAAATGCATAGGAGATTAGTTATACATACTTTTGTATTTCTCCATACTTTTACTTCGGAAATTTGTAAAAAAAAAAAAATAAAAATAACACTCAACAGTCCAATAAGATTTAGAATAAAATAACTTTAGAACAAAACTGCATAAACTTTGGTTTGATTTTGCACAAATAATAACTTATCTCTGAGCTGAAAATGCATAGGAGATTAGTTGTACATACTTTTCTCTTTCTCCAAACTTTTACTTTGGAAATGTGTAAAAAAAAAAAAAAAATAACACTTGACCTTTTGCACAGGTCTTGATCTCCCATAAAGGGAATGGCTCAAAACTTATTTAGGAGTCATTCAAGAGTTTTCCCAAGGTCAAGATTTAGTAAACTATACATTTAATGCATTTTAATAAGAAGTTGCCAAGGAGGACATCATAAAAGAAAAAATCAGTTGTGCAGCATAGATGCATAAAAGGTATCAAACCATTTGCTTCTAACGGTTTCACAGACAGCCAAGTCTTCTTTATGTGTGTGAGTATTGTTTTCTTCTGTGTCTTTCTTCTTCTTCCCCCTATCTGGTTAGTGCCCACTTCACATATAGATATTGCTGGCTATTAATTACTAAAATTAATCTGCTGCTTTTTTCCCTGAAACTATTTAACATGATCCCATCCTGAAAAGATCCTAATGTGCCCCCAATAAGTAGATCATTTTGTTTCAAGCTGGGTTTTTTCCCTTCATATTAAGAACTAAAGAACTCCATATATGTGTTCTACATTGCTAGAATAACTTCAGGGTCTGCTGTTAAATTAAGCATGACAAGATATAAACCATATGTTCTGGTCTCAGCGTAGTGGTTTCAGAAATCAGGCTGTCAGAAATGTAATAGCAGTTATGCCAAACAAATGGAAATATTTCTAAAAGTATAGGAGTTACTCATAACCCATCAATATGACAGTTGTTCAGGACAAAAATACCTTTCAAATGAGCTGGTTCTTTAAGCTGCATTAATTATATTTTTTTAAACTATGGCCATCTGATTACCTGAATTTTCATTTTCTTCACAATGTTCACCTTTCAGATGGCTATATTTACAAAAATCTAATGGATTCAGATTAGTGACTACCCTTATTTGAAAGGTAATTTTGTCCTGAACAACTTTCATGTTGGTTGTATATCGGTAACTTGTATACTTTCTGAGATATTTACATTTGTTTGGCATGACTCCTGTTGTGTTCACTCAGAGAGAAAAAAAAATTAGGTTGTTTGGAAGACCATATTTTACAAAATATAAAGAATTCAGATTAGTGAGTGCCCTCATGTGAAAGGTCTTTTTACCCTGAACAACTTTCACACGGTTGTTTTTGCGCACCTTGAACTGTTTTTTAAAGATATTTAGATTTGTTTGGAAGGTGTGCACATTTGCTCTCTGAGAAAAGCAGCTTTGAGTTCTGTGTCCATCATTCTGTGTCCATCATTCTAAACAGAAAGAAGGGAGTATTTTTTTAACTGCCATGGGGATTTGCTGTGTTAAGGAAGAATACACTGAAAACTTCTAAAAAAAAAAAATGTGTTCCATGGAAACCCTTTTTCAAGCTAAAGCAATAGGAGTGTAGGCTTCACCCACAGCTATAAAAAAAAATCAAGAAGCAACTAAATAAAAAGCAAAACCTGTTTCACTAATTGAAATCAGATAGATCTGACAGAAAATGGCAAGAATTCAAAAAAAAAAAGAAATGAAAAAATTAAATTGAAAAATGCAAAAAAAGAATATTGAGATTTTGTTTGCATCAAATGCCTCAAAAAATAATAGCAAAGCTTTCTTTAGCTGTATCAACTTACTAAAAAAACAAACAGTGCAAGGTGGGCCCATTGTTAGTCAAAAACATCAGTATCAATAATCTAGGGGATATGACAGATGCTTTTATTAAACATTTTTGTGAGACAATTCTGTTCTCAGTAGTACTGAACATTTTGAGATATCAGCAGCAGAAATTCTCAGTAAGACCAAAAAATTTAAGTCAGACTCATCTCTTGGCCTTGATATGATTTCTGAACATATAATTAAAATCATGGCACAGCACCTGGAACGCCCATTAATGATTCTGTATGAACATTCCCTCAGTACTGGTACAATTCCCTAATGACTGGAAGTTAGCAGATGTGGGTCTTATGTTTAACAAATTCTGGTCAGTCACTACAGCTGCTAATGCATTAACTTAAT
Organism: Neoceratodus forsteri; assembly: GCA_016271365.2. Lineage (NCBI taxonomy): Eukaryota > Metazoa > Chordata > Ceratodontiformes > Ceratodontidae > Neoceratodus > Neoceratodus forsteri. The sequence goes on along the minus strand of CM028134.1, from coordinate 590,245,629 downwards.
AAGGGTGTTTCATGGGCTTAAACATAAAGATGACTTGCCATAGTCAGCTCCCGTGTGTAAATTACATTTTTGGTAACATTAGATGAGTTATCTGGTTGATCCTATGTTTCCCATATGTTTAAAATCTGAGCAGTGAGTGCATCTTGTACTATGTGGGTGCTCCGCACCAAGGCCTTCAAGTAATGGTAGAAGGAATGGTGCGGAGAGGTATGGCTACAGTAGGGACTGTTGGCCAACCTGGAGGATAAGAGCTTATACAGAGATGATGGCCTGCTTCCATCAAGGAAGGAACCTTAGTCCTCAGTAGACAGTTTACATGTTAGTTTGATAGACATTTTTTTAAACAAAACTGAGTACAATGACCAAAAAAAGGACAGTTTTCCAAGTTGTTTTTTCTCACACACACTGCCTTAAGTTACATCCCCTGCCACCACATCACTTGCTATTATTGACACCGTTCAATCATGTTACTTTTGCACAGCAAAAAGGAAAATGCTTGATGAATAAAAAGTTGAACCATGGCAGGATGAACCAGACAAGCTGTTTATACAAACAAAAAGAGTTGAAATCCTTGCTGTGAGAGCTGTGGGACGTGCAGAGACAGAGAGAAGGGATCAGTGGGTGGTGGGGGGGGTGAGTACAAGTACCCCCCCAAAAAATCATTGTTTTCTAAGTTTTTTTTTTACAGACTGCCTTAATTTATATATCCCTACCACCTTGTCAGTTATGATTATTGACACCGGCCGGTCACATTACTTTAGTGCAGCAAAGTGAAAGTGCTTGATGGATAATCAGTCGGAACATGGCAAGATCAACCAGATAAGTTGTTTATACAAACAAAAAGAGTTGAAATCCTAACTGTGAGAGCCGCAGGACATGTGGACTCTGAGACAATGAGAGAATGGACTCGTGGGTGGCGAGCGGGGGGTGGATTACATCAGCCAGGCTGATCAGGACACGGAACAGTTGTTTGCTAGGTGGTGTCCTGCAGATGAAAGGAAAAAGCTGTGGTATGATTGGCGCAGCTTTTTCTTTTCAAGTAGAGGACGGTTCCGGCAGAAAACACCATCACGATCAGCGTGGCTGATGATTGGTGTGGCACTGTCATGCCCCTTGCAAACCACTCTGCATTGGACAGACAGTGTTACACCCTTCAAAACCACTCATACCAAGAAGTTCACTGCGTGTGTGTGCACAGCGAGCTTAAAAAGGAGAAAGCGACAAGAAGAGAGCTGAGGGATGTCAAAATGGTGCAAGGTCTGCATCAGAAGCCCTACGAGAGGAGTCAAAGTGTACACCCTGGAAGAGAGGAGGGAGAGGTGGGATGTGTTGGAGCCCTTTAAATACCTCACATGGGTTAATAAGCTACAGGAGGAAGATATGTTTCAGAGAAAAGGGCGCTGTAGAACAAGGAGTTTTGATATGAAGCTGGAAGAAGGTAGATTCATGAGAGATATGAGGAAGTACTTCTTCACAGAAAGGGTGTTGAATTCCTGGAACAGCCTTCCATGAGTGGCAGTGGGATGAAACCAGTGATGGGTTTTAATTGGATGTGGACATTTTCTGGTTGATATTAATAAAATATTAATTGGACTGGACTGTAACAATATAATTATTAGGGGAGACTTTAATTGCTCTATTAATGATCCTATAGATAAAACCAGTTCATTATCTAAATGAGATAATTACAAAGGGTATCCCATGCATGAGGCGACCGCAATTGAGCGCTTTCAAAAAGGGCGACTCAGTAACGGCGCCTGTGCACAGGGCTACCTGGCAGTGAGGGCGACGGGATAGGGGTTACAGCAAATATAGCGGCGGGATGTCACTGTGTATACACGTGCAGGGGGGAACCACTCTGTGCAATGGGCAAAAGGGGAGGGAGGGTTTGTGGGGTGTAGTGCAGCGGTGGGCTGCTGAGTTGGCCATGCAGCATGATGGGTTGGTGGCAGTCTGGGGTTGGGAGTGTGCCGGGTTCGGTCCTGGGCGTGCTCGTGGTTTTTGCGCCAGGTCAGGTTTTTTTTTGATTTATTTTACTTTTGCACCCCTCTGGAGTTGAGAATAAATACAAGAATCCTACATCTCGGGTGCCCTCTTGCTGTTCACCACGAGTCTACATTGCCGAAATTCATTTTCAGTGATGTAGACTCGCCCAAACGGCGATTGCTATTCAGCAGTCACCGTTATCACATGGAACCGTACAAAGCTAGGCTACTCGGGACTTTTTTTGACAACAATAACTTGGTGGATTTACTTTTAGAGTTTTATGATGCAACAAAACAAATACTAGGTCCTTGGCAGGAGGTTCTGTTTAATCAGATTCAAAAGACTCATGAGATTCCTCCTTCGTTCAATGAAGCTTTATATCTTTAATTCCTGAAAAGGGAAAGACTCTTCTAAAGTTGAGAATAACAGACCTGTTGCTATTCTTAACATAGACTATAAAATTTTTAAGAATATATTGAATAATAGAATTATTTTACAGTTTGATGAAATTATTAATATAAACCAATCATGTTTTATTCCTAATAGGAACGTACAATTAGGGTTACACATAATTCAGTTTGTAATAGATTATCTCATCAACTCTGGTGCATCAGTCTTTTTTTCTCGCTCTAGACGCAACCAAGGCATTTGGCATGCTAGAATGGAGGTTTTTGTTCAGGGCTATGAAGATATTCAATTTCTCAAACCAATTTATAAAATATATTAAAGCCACATATAATAAACTTACTGCACAATTTAAAATAAATGGTTATTTTTCAGGGCCTTTAGTTTTGCATCGAAGAGTTAGGCAAGGTTGCCCTCTGTCTCCATCATCATTTCTTATTGGACTAGAAATGTACTAGGAGAGATTCAGACCAATAACAAAATAAATGGTATACAAAATCCTCCTATAGAATTAAAGTTTAATGCATATGCAGATGATCTGCTACTTCTTTTGCAAAACCCTAAATAAAGCTAAACTGAACTTCAAAAATTAATAAGATGATTCTCACTGGTGCAGGTTATAAAATAAACAAGTTGAAATCTGAAATGTTAACCTTTAATATAAGACATCTAGAGGCCCTGAAAGATGATATGAATGTTGTAATACAGGAAAAAGGTTTGAAATCTCTAAGTGTTAAAAAAACAAACAAGATAGAAGATCTGTATAATATAAATCATGCTCAACTGTTCATTTCTCTTAAGGATAAATTCACATGTTGGGGGAAATTACCCCTGTCTATATGGGGAAAAATTCAGCTTATCAAAATGGTGGCAGTGCCTACATGGGCATACATATTACAGACTATATTAGCACCAATTCTGTTTGACTGGTTTAAAAAAAATAGTATTTTCTGGAATGTCATATGGAACAAAGCAGCTCCAAAAATATCATGGAAAAAGCTGTATATGTCCAGAGACCACGGAAGTCTTGGTTGCCCTGATATAGGAATATGTTATCAAGCTTTTTTGATAAAGCTAATCATAAACTGAGGCTTAAACCAAGAGAAAGAGTACAATTTTGAATTAGTAAATTTAATTATTAAAGAATTTTGTAAAGAAGACTTTAATTTTAAAAATGTGCTCTATTTTTGCTAACAAATGTGTAAATTCCACAAATATAATCTTTAAAATGTATGTCTAGCAGTACAGAAATTCCTAAGTAAAACAAAATGGGCTATAAATAACTCCCCTTTAAATGATATATGGCAGATTCCAAATTACACCATACAGGGGAAACCCATATTTAATAAATCTTGGTGGTTTCAAGGTATAAAGAAATGGGAAGACCTATACAAGAAAGGAACCAAATTACCTTAGGAAGCCTTTAAAAATAAATTTCAATTACAAAATTCTTAATATTTATATTTTACTCAGTTAAGTAGTTTATACTCAAAGGACTATACAAGATGGGAAAGAGCCCCAAATAACAAGAAAATAGAAATTAATTACCAAACTTTATTCATGGATTTACAGTCATGGCCAAAAATATTGGCGCCCTTGCACTTTTTCAAATAACTCAGTTTCCTTTAAACATAAGTTGAAATTAACAACAGTACAGTATTTGGTCTCCACAATTCTTTATTTCTCTGTTAATATTACAGAACCTTTGTTTTTGATTCAGAATTTAATATATCCTTTTAAATCAGAAAATGAAAAGAAATGGCATTGACAAAATTATTGACACCCTAGACTTAATATTTGGTGGCACAGCCTTTTGGTCAAAATAACTGCAATCAACCGCTCCCTATAGCTATGGATGAGCTTCCTGCACCTCTCTACTGGCAGTTTGGCCCACTTTTCTTGTGCAGACTGCTCCAGTTCTCTCAGATTTGAAGGGTGCCTTCTCCCAACTGCTGTTTTCAGATCTCTCTGCAGGTTTTCAATGGGATTTAGATCTGGACTCATTGCTGGCCACTTCAGAACAGTCCAGTGTCTTGTCTTGAACCATTCCTGGGTGCTTTTTGAAGTGTGTTTGGTGTCATTGTCCTGCTGGAAGACCCATGACCTTCGACAGAGACCCAGCTTTCTGACGCTGGGTTCAACATTGCGCTCCAAAATGGCCTGTTAATCCCCAGATTTCATGATGCCGTGCATACATTCAAGACACCCAGTGCCAGAGGCAGCACAGCAACCCAAAACATCACTGAACCTCCTCCATGTTTGACTGTAGGGAAGGTGTTCTTTTCTTTGAAGGCTTCATTTTGTTTTCTGTAAACATAGAGATGATGTGCTTTACCAAAAGCTCTAATTTGGTCTCATCTGTCCACAGGATTCTCCCAGAAGGATTTTGGCTTGTTCAGGTGTGTTTGGCAAACCCCAGTCAGACATTCTTATGTCTCTCTCTCTCAGCAGCGGGGTCCTCCTGGGCCTCCTACCATATAACCCCCTTTCATTGAGTTGGCGACGGATGGTGCGAGTTGAAACTGTCGTACCTTGTGTCTGAAGGTCAGCTTGAATCTGTTTGGCAGTTGATTGAGGTGCTTTCTCCACCATTCGAACAATCCTGCGCTGCAATCTTCGATCAAGTTTTCTCTTGCGGCCACGTCCAGGGAGGTTGGCTACAGTGCCATGGGCCTTAAACATCCTGATATCATTACGTACGGTGGAAACAGGAACATCAAGGTCTCTGGAGATTGATTTGTAGAATTGAGATTGTCCATGCTTGGCTACAATCTTCTGTCTGACCTCCTCAGACAATTCTCTGGCTGTCTTTCTTTTCTCCATGCTCATTGCAGTACACACAGTGACACAAAACAGGAGAATGAGTCCGTTTCTCTATTCAAACTTTTTGAATGAGTGATTTTTATATTGCAGGCACCTGCAACTCACCACAGGTGAGTTCAATTCCAAAGTGAAGGAGAATCACCTGCTTGAAATCTAATTATTTCTAACTACTTCTGAAAGGTGCCAAGAATTTTGCCCGGGCCATTTAAGGATTTCGGTGTGGAATAAGCTAAGACTTAATACATTTTCTGCTTTTTGTGTTTTATTCCACTGCAAACCAAAGAAATACATATGTGGATACCAAAATATTTTTTTAATTTCAACAGTTTTCTGGAGGGAATGGTGCATTATTAGAAAAAACTGCAAGGGCGCCAATATTTTTGGCCAGGACTGTTTTCATCTTCGCATATGGCTTGAATCCTGCTGAACTGGAGCATCAACTTCAAAGGAATTTCACCTGTCTTGAGAAGTGGTTCATAGATCATAAGTTAATTATGAACTATAAAAAAAACTAAGACCATGTTGTTCGCTGGCTACCAGAACAAGCATCGTAACTACCTGTTATCAATATGTAATGCTGCTGGAGCCTCCCTGGAACTGGTCCAACATTCTAAATACCTTGGGATCACTATTGACAACTTGTCCTACACTGCCCACATTGACAACACTGCCAAAGCAATCAACAAACTTATTGGACTGTTTTATCATCACAGACATAGCCTGTCCCTCAAAGCCCTCAAAATAGCAGTCCACAGCTTGGTGGGTTCCCTCGTTGACTACGGCCTACCTATATATGGCTCAGCTACTGACACTGCCCTTCTTCGCCTAAAAACAGCATTAAACAAAGCTTGCTGGCTGACCCACACCTGCGATCTTTATACCAAGGCGCAATGGCCCCCTCTCTCTGCCTGACTAAAATTCCATTCCTGCCTCCTGGCAAAAAAAGATCAGTCTTGGTACCCTTCCACCTGGGGTTAATCAACTCCTGGTGCCTTCTATTAACCAGTGGCATACTTGTAGCTAAGAGCACCTGTCCTTCATTACACCGAAATGCCACACTTCTCAAGGACAAAGGTCTTTCGTGTACCGATCCCCGCTCTGGTTCAACTCTCTTCAGGAAGGCCGTCTTCGGCAGCGTACGTTTTGTGCCTTCAAAGTACACCTCAAAAGACACTTGTTAAATAATTCCCAATGTGACTGTCTCTCTTAGCTTCACCTCCACTTCTCCGCTACTGATACCCTAGGGCCCCCCTCCCTTTCCCACTGTCTCCTTTGAGCCCTGTCCCCCCCACTCACTCACCTCCTCCCTTTACCCCAACTTCCTCCCTGCCTCTTCCCCTCCACTCCCTACCCGTTCCTTCCCTCCCCTGCTCCCTATCTCCTTTGATACTTTTCCTTCCCCACTCCCCACACCCTCACCCCTCCAGTTGCCTTTCTCCGTCCTATGCCTCCTTTCCCCACCCTCTACACCTGCCTCCATACACAGCTCCACACACACCCCTCCCCCATGGCCCAGTCTCATTTCTCTTGGTATCACCTGCTCCCTTGGCACTTGGGGCTCTTCCCCCCTCACTTTATCCTCTCTCTGCTAACTTGCTATCTCTGACAACTGACCGGTACTGTTGGGCATCTAATACCTGTAAGTCTGTTCTTTGCCCTTACCCTTCCCTCTTCCGTATTGCCTTGTCTGCTCTGCTAGTCCAGTGTAATTCTTTACTACTCTATTTGTATTGTTTACTTGACGTGGAACCTGTGTAAAAGAGCTCTGAGCTCAAGTGGTTATTCCGAGATTGAAATAAAATTAAAAATAAAATAAAAAAAAAAATCAAGGTTCAATACAAACATTATATAAAAAAAAAGGGAGAAAGATGTAAATTATCATATACCTGAACAACAATGGCAATTAACTCTAGCCGAAATACAGAAATATAAACTATCACGTGATGGGGCAATTCAGCCTAAAGTTGTAAATAGGGTTTCTACACTCCCTATAGACTTTACAAAATTAAATTAATATCATCAAATGAGAGCTGGCATTGTGGAACCTTAGATGCAGATTTGTTCCATATATTTTGGGAATATAAGCGCAGTAAAATATAGTTTGACCAGTCCTTTGACCTCTTGAAAAAAGTTGGATTTTTGTATCAGTAAATAAAGGTCAATTATAGGCTGATTTTTAAAGGCTAATATCATGGCAGTAAAAAGACAAATTCTAGAAAATTGTAAACCACCTCTAAATTTTTAACCTTTCCAGAGATGGAATGGAAGCAACTTTTTGTGAGTGCACTTTACAACAACCATTTTACAGATTATGAACCTGTTTGGAGGTTGTACAATTAGAGGACAGAGCACTGGATCAAAGAAGATTTTGCTAATAACACAAAGTAAATTAACCTTGTCTGTATAAGTATTTAATGTATTTTGAGGCATCACCTCATTTATAACGAACATATCTATGGAGCTGTATTTGTCTATTTAATAATGATTTATGGAATGTATTTTATTTAATAATATGATACTAATAAAAATGTTTACATGGCCATGTACCTTGTTTATAAAAAAAAAAAAAAATGTGGGTTTAAAAATGCCTCAGATAGGCGCAACGGAATCTCAGGAGGAAGGGGGGGGGTTGGAAGACACAGTGCTGTAGATCAAGTTGGATCTGCAGCAGAAGCGATCATAATTAAAAATGGGCAGACTAGATGGGCCCAGCGGTCATTATGTGCCATCAGTTTCTTTTTCTTTTTTCTGTCATCAAGGCACAGGTCAGGAAGCATAGGAAAACCAGCAGCAGTTGTAGAATTTACCAAAGATTATTTATACTAACAGTATCATAAAATAAACTTGATCAGTACATAGATACATAGACAGTGTTGGCAGATAAGGGCCTGCGGCCCACCCAGTCTGCCCATTTGAGCTTGTAAGTTTACTTTATGTTTTCCTAGAAGTCTGTTGCCCTTTAACCCTGACCTCCAGAATTCCTTTATGTCTATCCCTTGCATTCTTAAATCCCGTGATTGTTTCAGCCCCCACCACTTCCTCTGGTAGGGTGTTCTGTGAAGAAATTCTTCTTTATATTTCCTCTGAATCATCCTCCTTCCAACTTTATCCCATGCCCTCTAGTCCTGGAACATCTTTTTCGCTTAAAAACAGTGTATTCCTGCACCCTGTTCGTCCCTATAAGATACTTGTGTGTGTCTATCATATCCCCTCTCTCCCATGGAGTACATATTCAGTTCCTTCAACCTGTCCTCATAGGACTTGTGATGCAATCCATGTACCATCTTTGTTGCCCTCCTCTGAACCTTCTCTACCCCGTCTATGTCCTCACGTAAGTAAGGTCTCCAGAACTGTACACTGTACTCCAGGTGGGGCCTCACTAGTGTCTTGTATAGTGGAATTATGACCTCCCTTTTACTGCTGGTGATGCCCCTGCCTATGCATCCCAGCAATATAACTATTTACAAAGGCAAAATAAAAGTTTTCTTTCAGTCTCTGTCCCGTGTTCTTCTAATCATATAGCTTGCAGTTTAGTTCTTTTATAAGTCTTCAAACCCCATTCTTAGCAAACATCCTGTCCTTATAAGTGTTCTGTTCTGTTCTCATAAGTTTCAGGAACTGCTAGAACACAGTGTGCTTGTTGAGGCCCCTACAGCTTTTACAAAAGGCTCAATATTTGCACTCAAGTAACCTCTAGAGTTTACAATAGCTTTCTGCAATCATCTCAAAATATAATTATATACATTTCAACAGTAACACTGTATATTTTCCAAACAAAAGGGATCCCAATATCAGTTACAATTTCATGGGGTGATTTGCACATATTTTTATATTAGCAGATATGAAAGGGAGGGAAAACAGACAGCAAGGGAAAACTGAGAGACACAGGCAAAGAACTGCGAGCCTGCTGGGTTGATCAAATCCGAAGTCTCACAGGAAAATTGGGTTGTGCAGCCAGACAGAAGAGACAGATCATTGCATTTAAACACTTTCTCTAACAACTGGGACAGGGTCCTATTCCAGCCTGTCTCATTTCCTTAAAGCTTTTTATCCCTGGTAGCGCCTGGCAGGTGGCTATGGTTTCTTACGATGGAGAGACTCAGTTTCCAGCTTCAAGCAACCTCATATGCCGTCCCAGGTAGTCCCTGCGGTTGCCCCTGACAAGGCCAGGAGAGAGTCTGGCACACTCTTCTCCCATCCCCTGAGACCCAATCCAGATTTCCGAGCCCCCAACCCCTTTGGCCGTAGGAGCTGTCATGTACCCTGCCAGGCTCCATTTTCCTCATTTTCTCCCATCCCTCCCCACCAATGTAACGATGTTGGCACATGCCTCCTGCTTGTACTGCCCTCCAGCCATTGCCAGAGGGCAGTCAACAAGTGGGATGACAAGACTCCCTCTCCCCAATAGAGGAGAGCAGTCCTCTGGATGCTTGATCCTCTCTCCCCCTGCCGACCCTCGGCAGCCCGAGCTCATTCCCGAACCTGGGTCACTGGCGTGAGGTGTGGTGTCCAGCGCCTCAACCCTCGGCACCACCAGGCCAGCCATCTGCCATCAGTTTGTGCATTTCTGTGTGTGACACGTGATGTGATTCAAATGGATATAGTGTACAATTATTATGTGCAGCATCAATACTGTAAACTTTGTGGCATACATAATTTTTGTACTGTGCTACACAGACACAATCAAATGGGTAATAATATATGCATTGAGCAAGGGGAACACATGTGAAGCAGTATACTACCCACAAAGTGGCGATACCATGATAGGTACATACTATATGAAGTTACTGTATTATGATGGTACCCAGCTGTTTACCAGTGTTGTTAGCTACAATTTGGTATTTTATTTATTTTTGTTCTATTTTTAATAATCCAGACATTGTCTACACAATAAAGACACACAGCCAAGGATGTTCCTTACAATTTGCGACCTTGTTTTTTTGTGTGTGTATGTTGTTGTTTTTTTAATTACCATTTTATTCATTTTTGGGAAATCACTTGTACTGTGATTGTAATTATGTTCAGGCAATTTACTTTTGATTTGGAGGAAGGAAAGGGGTGGAAGAGACAATGCTGTTGATCAAGTTGGGTCTACAGCAAAAGTGATCATAATTAAAAATGGGCAGACTAGCTGGGCCCCAGTGGTCATTATCTGCTGTCAGTTTCTGTGTTTCTATGTTTGACAGGTTATGTGTGTCAAATGGATATGGTGTAAAATTAATATGTGCAATGTTGATATAGTAGACTATGTGGCACACATAATTCATGTTTTATGTTTTGTTTTCTTAATACATTATTCATTTGGGGGAATCACTTGTAACATGACTGCAGTCCTGCTCAGCTAATCAACTTTTGGTTTACCTATGCATGCCTTTTATAAGAGAGTACTGTATGTGTTAATGGGAGTGGCACAATATTACCCTTAGGACAAGTTGTGGAGCACATTTGAATAGATGTAAAAATTGTGGCGTTGCACTATACGTCAAGTAAAAATGGTGTCCCTGATTTTGAGCATTTGTCCCCGATTTTAATGGGCAGTGTCCCTCATTTTGGTTCTGGCAGGCTGAGAGGTACACATTCTGGGGTAGCCAGGTGTTGCAGTTGACACCCCTGTGATTTTTCCACAATCCCCTATGGTGCCCCTTGCAACCCTTAAACATTAGTTACCTAGCATTTACCCCTCCTGCAAATACTGGAAGGAACTGGAAGGGGACAGGATCAGTTGTGTTCCAGGACAGTAGCTGCTTCTTGTTGTCATACCTCTCAACCTCCCAACTTACCAATGTGTGACAGAGGGCTACAAAATGTGTGACAAATGCCAAAAATGTGGTACACCTCATTTTTCACAGCGCACGGAGTCGTGCACTGGCGTCACGTAAAATGAATTTTACCACACTAAAACTATTGTTTGTATGCTTGGCATGTGGTTTGTGTTGCAAATTAAAGAGAATGTTGTGTGTGTGTGTCCTTGAATAAAATAAAGTGATGCAAATCCTATATGTGTGTCCTTAATTAAAATAAAGAGTGATGCAAATCCTATATGTGTGTGTGTGTGTCCTTAATTAAAATAAAGAGTGATGCAAATCCTAAATGTGTGTTAACATTTTATCGATGTAATCTATAAATACACTTCTAAAGAATTAAATAAACACCGCTTATTCATTTGAAATCATGACAGTTTATTGAAACTATACTAATGCAGCAGTACTGGAAGAAACAACTATTTGTAGAGCGTTTGCAGCTATTATAAAACTAAATGCGTTCTGATTTGAACCTACGCTAATACTACACTATAATATATAAAAAAATGTGAGTTGAATACTGCAACTATAATACTATTACAGACTAACTATACTACTAAATAAATGCACCAGTGAATAAAACAATTACAAATTGATTGACAGTTAAACCTTAAAAACCCAATAAGCACTTATTGCACTTAAATAATAAAACGTATTCACATGCAACCACAAACACCTGCTGGCAGCTGGACACTAAAAAACAGTCTATGCAACTGCAAACATATAAATCACAGCTGTCGGATCACAAAATGTCAATGTCTGTGGGAGTGTGGGGCATGTTGTCTCTGTCTACGTTGTGGTCTGATGTTCTTTATTATAGGCGGCCGTTGCTTTTCTGGCAGCAGCAAGAGTCTCCTTCGAATACTGAACTTCATAGCAGTCTCGCTCCTCGTTCATCTTGATTGCCAGCAAAGAGTTCAGCGTTTTGAGATGCAGGGACTGTCTTAGTTCTGTTTTAACTTTACGCACCATGCTAAAAGCATGCTCTGCATCTGCATTTGAATGCATCAAGCAAAGTAGTACCATCATTAGTCTTTTAAAGTACTGCAGTGAACCATCTCCCCCAACACATTTGAGGACTGTGGCCCAATGTTTTTTGAGGGCTGAATGGGGTCCATTTATTGGTCCAGTTAGGGTCCCTGTATCAGACAACTGGTACACAGAAAATTCATCCAGCAATGTGACCTTCTCTTCTATTGTCTTACAGATTCTGAGATGATCTGCCAAGTCTGTTACCATAGAGGGTGTTACCTTGAGCTTTGATGAAGGATTGAGGAGAAGTCCTACATTTTGCACAAATTTGTTGTTCACAGGAAATTTCTTTAGTATTTTGGATATGACAGTAGAATAAAACACAACTGCTTTCTGGTAGATGTTGGTTTCAATGACTGTTCCAGCAATGCTGTCTTCCTGCTCCATCATGTACTGTCGTATTTCTGCTCCTAGACGAAGGTCACTGTGGCATAGAAAACTGTCAGGATTGTCCAGAATGGTAGCATCATTGTAATTTAGCAATTGGCTGGCCATCTCAGGCCACAGAACTCTGCCAGCATATATGTGGAGGAGTCGAGAGTTGTCAGAGTACAAAGTCATTAGTTGGCTGTCACCTTTTTGCATCTGTTGGTTGAACTGGCACAGAGGTTCAAGTCCATATTTCAGGAACATAAACTGCATTCGGATTTCACGGCTCTCCAGTCTTTTGGTGATGCTCTCCACTTTTGCTGGTCTTTTGTTCTGCTGACCGGAAATATGACAGGAGTGCAGGCCACAGATCCAGCATCCTCTTGACAGCCTTATTCAGGCTGAGCCACCGTGTTGGTGCATGCTTTATAACCTTGAGTGGTTCGACATCCACAAACAGTGCAAATTCTTTTAACTTATGTTGTCTTTGTGCACTTGAAGCAAAGTGGCAGTAGACATCTGACACAAGCTCTTCAATCTTTGTCAGAGTCTTTACTGATGCTTTGCTGCAGATATCTGCCAGGTGGCAGAGACACCCCATGTTGACAATATGTGGATTTAGGGTTTGGAGCATTGATAAAACAGAGTTTCTCTTGCCAATCATGGAGGCAGCATTGTCAGATGACAGTGCAACAAGATTGTCTGTTGGGATGTGAAATCGGTTCAGCGTGTCCATAAGACAGTCAAACATGCTTTGTCCAGTTCCTGAGATACACTCAGGCATATCCAAGATCTTGATCGCATGCTTTCCTTGCTCGTCATCAAAATAACCCACAAGAATAACTAACAGTTTTTCATCTCCCATGTCTGTGCTTTGATCCATGTAGACACAGTATGGTACTTTTCGGCACTTTGCTGCAACATCTTCCTGGTACATAGGCCCCATGACATCCCTTGCTATGCAGGTTGCTTTTGTGGCACCGCAAGTCATCTTTTTTAGTACTTCAGGATCAGAGCAGTACTTCTTCATATATTTAATAATGTGATCGCCACATGAAAATAAGTTGTGCTCTGCAAGCATTGCAACGAAAGCAACTTCTGCCTCTGACTTTGGAGCTTGCTTGTGCTGCAAACAAGTTGGAGAGCTTCTGTCCAGATGTGGCGTGCTTGACATTGTTGCAGTACTTCTCCGTAGCTGCATGGCGCTGCAGATCATGGCGTCCTCCATAGCCTATGGTGAAATCACAGGAGCATATCTTGCAGAATGCATATGTTCTCCCTTTCCTGCTGTCACTGACCCAATCAAATGAAGATTTCCAGGTAGCCTGGAATGTTGTGTACCGTCTTTGCTTCTTCACTGGGCTGTGCACACTGGAATTATCTGATTCTGAGTCACCCCCGCAATCTATGCAAACATAAAAGGCAAACATCTAAACCAAAGAAAGGCAACGCTCCTCGACTTTGCCTCCGCTCTCAGAGACTGATCCCTTCAGGCAGACAATAATAAGACAATAAGTTTCAACTTCAAATACTTATTTCTTCTCTGGTGTGGCAGGTGGCAAGGTGTAATGCCTCACCTCCACGCCACTGGGCCAGCCTGCCAACCACGCCATCACCATCTACCACTACAGCCATTACAAAAAAAACATCGCCATTGTTTGGACGCAGCAAGTCCCCCATGCACCCAAACACCAGTGCAAACAATTCAGTTACACAATTCTGACTCAGCGTCAAACAGCAAACAAATCACGCCGTCGCCATGAAAAATACGCCATGTACCTTGTTTTTTGGGTTGGTGGAAGGCCTGCTTGCTGTGTCCAGTCAATCCTTATGGTTTATTAGCATGACTGTAATGTGTTAGTGTAACACTACAATCATACCAATAAATCAGACATTGTCTGGACACGACAGCATGCCCCCCCCCCCCAAGACTTCTAAAACAGTTCCATTACACATGGCATCAAATAATCCGACGCAGTGTCATGTAGCAAGCAAGATACTCACTGCTAAAACAGGACATGCACATCATTTTTGGGGTTGATGGGAAGGGGGGTCATGCTTGCTGTGTGCATTCAACACTGATGGTTTATTAACACAGCCATACTGCATTTTCCACAGTTCACACTGACAGTATTATTATGAACTGAGGAGAATAAAGAGGAATCTGATTGGCACGGAGCTCTTTGAAGCCATGATGATATTGGGCTACATCATCACGGCTTCAAAGAAGTTCCAGCACCACCAGCTTCCTTGCTCTGTTCTGTCTGAGAACTATTTTTTCAAAATGTATTTCTACATCAACCAAAATCTTGTTCATAAAACATTTAAAAACCTGTTTTTTTTTTTTTTATTTATGTTATGAAAATTCAAACCCAGCTCATAATAGCAATAAGGCATGACAGGGCGTGGGATATCGTCACTTCGGGTCGTTGGACGCACCCGCGGCATGACAATATTCCATGATATACCACACCCTGTCGTGCCTCATTCCTTAATTATACCACCTAGGTGTCACACAGCAAGCTGACCCCCTCCCCACGCATAAAACAAGGCATACCACACTTACTACTTGCACAGCCAATTCTATAAAGTAACCAGAAATATGACTGGTAGCAGGCAACAACCTACCCCCCAAAAAGCCAGTTACCTTAAACGTCATGTACAAAAACAGTTCAATTTCCAAAATCCCCAGCAACATACCTGTGACACTATTCAGCTGCTGCTCCTCCTCCTCCTCTCGCCTCCTTTGCTAGTGATGAACGCCTGCATAGTGGTGTAGTCTGTGATGCAGTTCCTCGCCAGATTAGTGGGGGTTGCTGGTTGGGCTTCTTTTGCGTTGGTGTAAGTTCCCTCACAGAACCTCCAGTACAGTCGCAGCTGATGTATCTGGTGAAGAAGAAGAAGTATTAGCACAATACATATTCCCCCAACACTCTCCTACCCCTTAGATCATGTACCTAGACACACACACCCCTAGACATACTCCTGCCTCCTACAGATCCTCTTATACACACACACACCACATCTCTCCCTTCTCGTCTTCCTTGTAGATGCTGTACTGTACCTCATCTCCCTCACCTTTAAATCCTTTACCAATCAACACACACAGTGCTTCTCTCCCTCCCTCCCTTTCCATCCCTTACAGTACACATTCTGCACCTATACAAGCACATAGCACATCTGTCACTCACCTTCCTATTCCCTACAGATCCTCTACCTATTGATACACTGTACATCTCTCCTTTACCTTCCAGTCCCCTGTTGATACTATAAAGACAAACAAGGAAATATGTGATAGCCAGGCAAGTAATTTGATAAGAGTGAGTACATTGAGTCAGGGGCCCATTTTTCAAGCAAAACAGACACAGGAACCTGGTACAATAATACCTCAAGGTATTTGCTTATACCACTTTTCAATCACTCAGTATTCCAAACGGAGTGTGTATTTCAAAGTGTATTACAAGCCATAAAAAAAGGCAATCAGTGCTGTCTGAGTCTGACAGTTTATTTCAGGACACTGTTTATCCGCTACCCACCCCTTCAGTAACACGGGGGAATGCAAAGCAGTCTCATCTCAAAAAACTGTTCAAACTTCACAACAACCGCAAACAAACTCTAACGTCAACCCTCAACAAGCAGCTACCCAGGGCTCCCTTTTCAAGAGAGGTGTAGCAGGTACGGACCTGATTCTCAGTGGAAGAATTTACAAACTGAACAGAAAAGACAAACCCGCTGTTCATAGGGACATACATTTCTGGAAAATGTTAGGTTCCGTATGTAACAGGAGCCACACAACCCTTTCTTTTCCTCTGTCCACACCAGTTGAGGGGGTTATACCTTGGGTCAGAGCCCATTCTACTCTACTTGGCTTTATCAGTTTCTCACACTAAGCTAAAAGCTTTGGGTTTAAGGTCTGGTCAGCCTCTGCAGGGACTTTCTCTATTGGACTCTTGACATCTAGGGTTACCTTAGTGATGAGGGACACTACTCCATGCCAGGCCAGTTTCCCTGATAGAACAGAGTTCACCCTAGCACTGGATGCCTCTCATCAGCGTCTCCACACTCACTGGTAGGTGTGCACCAGCCTGCCCTCTGGCAGCAGAAGCTGTAGCTCCACTATCCATCATGGCTTAGTCTCAGGATCTCTAGTACTTGGTGAAGGGATATTTCCTACCATAGCAGTGCAGTCTCAAGGTGAGAAATAGTTTGTTAAATTTAGAAGGATGGAGCCCATCATTTTAAACAACCTGAAAAGCTCAGCCTCACCCATACCCCTCTCATTTCCTTTTTTGGAAAAAAAAAATGGACTTTTTAGTTTACATGTTTATTTTAGCCCATTTGTTTAACACTAGGGTTCTGCACCACAACCTTAAATTCATTTTTATTTTACTTTCTTTAAAAGAGCATATGGTTTTTAGTTACCTCAGTTCATATTTCTTCACCTATTGGTGGACTCTGTGGCATTGTAAGCAGTAAGCAGCAGTGGCATTGCGTTGTAAGTTACCTCCTCGCCCTCTCCAATTTTTTAATTTTCATAGCTGCAGTGCAGCCCACACTTTCGACTGTGCAGTGAACCAAGGGACCAAAAGTAAGCGCAGTGAGCGCACAGCCAACAGCCGCACACACCGTGACCTGACCGACCGTATGAATCGGATCATTTGATCATTCTAAACCCACAACAAAAAGGCAGCACAAGCACAGCAACAGCCCAACGATGGCTGCTGATTACCACAACACCTCTGCAGCCGGTAACTTACTGTCTGTTGCATTGCTTGCTCGGGAGTCGGGACGCTCGCTCAGCTGGTGCGTGGTGCGGTGCCTGACTTGAAGGCTTCTCCAAAGACTCCAACTCTCCAAGTTTGAATCGCGTTTCTGCTTCAGAATCAGAGCCTCAGTCAGCCTGTTTCGGGGCGGCTTCCTCTTGGCTCTTCCAGTTCCTGGTGCTGCTGCACGGCGATTGGTAGCTGCTGGCAGTGGTGGTCCTTCTCGAGCAGTGTCCTCCAGAAATGCTCCTCTTGACGCTATGGTTCCCCCTCAGTGGAGTCAGGCTGCTTATAGTGGGGCAGCGGACCTGAGGGGGGACCTGACAAGTGACGAAACAATTAGCTTAATCTGTTTTGGGGGGCGAGGGTGTAGGGTAGCCTTGGGGGGGGCCGTGCCTGACATCGCAGTCCTCCAGCCACTGCAGCCAGTAGTCCACGACTCCAACTAGCCCCCCCCCCGACGTCATCATTTGCGAGACGTGCTGCAGGCATGATGACGAGAGCCCAGGTGCTGCCGTGCCAGGCAGGACAAACAAAGAGGATTAATGCTGCAGTTGCTGCGCGCGGTGCAGCCGCGTGGTTTTGGCATCCTAGCAGAAAAGAACTGGCGAATGCGGGGCAGCAGTACAGGCAGTCTACCGGCTCCCAAATCTGGAACATCACGCGCAATCCGGTACACTTGAGAGGTATGCTTGTTGTTTTCACAGGGTTCTTGTGGATTTTACTTGGTAGAAGGTTATTTCTTTTCTTTCTTACTTCTAAGGAGCTAGCAGGGTATTGTTTTGGGGGCTGTTGCAAGTTTGAAAACTGGTTTGGTGGCTGTAAGTGGGCCCATTTGTTGGATGTTTCACTGTGTAACAGGCTGCGCTGGTGGAGGCCTATTTCTTCTGATTTAAAACCTATTTGGTGGGATTTGCTTGGGCCTGGTTCTTTGGCTGCTGGGCTTGGAGGGGAGACACAGGGCTGATACACTCTCTCTCGAGTTGGGTGTCTGCCCAAGACCCACTCCTCCCTCCCCAGAGTTCTGCTAATTTATAGGGGAACACCTGCCCTGCAATTGGAGGAAAAGGCTGCAGGTGCAGCTCATGTAGTTCTAGCCACTGGGGGTTGGATTTAAAGGCTGGGAGAGAGTAGCTTAGGGAGTTGTTCATTTCCCTTATAAGTTTACTGTGTTGTACTGCACCTAGTAGCAGGGTTACCGGTGTACTGTGAGGACTGTATCTAAGATTAGTGGGTGACCTGATTAGGCAGTAGGGGTGTATATTGGACTGGGGGGAACCTGGTGGCTCACCCAAGGAAACCTTCTTGGAAGGGATGGAACCACACGTCATTAGGGCCGGCATCCTTGGGAGGGTGGTGGGGTGCACAGGGTGTGGAGCAGCCATGATACTGTACTGGGCTTAGCAGTTCGGTGGTTGCCCAGTGTGCTACCAGCTGGCACAACAGGGAGGAGGGTTGGGGATTAGGAGACAGCTGGGGGAAGGGAGGTATGGTTGGGGGAAGGGGCCAGGGGATCTCACGGGTTGCACTAAGCACTGGGGGCGGGGCATAGGGAAAGGAGTGAGGAGAATACTCAGGGTCACATAGGGACCCTGGCGGGGTCCAAGGACACTACCATGGAAGCAGGCAGGTAACTGGGGACCCTCACAAAGGAGGGACAGAGGGACAACATTCTCAGGGAAGTAGGCAGATGGCCAGGACTGGACAGAAGGAAGCAAGGCGGGGAGGTGGATCAGGCCTTACACTCTGTAACTGCTTCAGTTCTCTTCTTCTGCTCGAGGATGAGGGGGGTGATGTAGCAACGACAGGGGTGGTTAGAGACGGAAAGGGAGTGGGGGCAGGAGGCGGGGGCGGATAGCAGGAAGAGAACGGGGAACCTGGAATGCAGGAAAATGGGGGAGCAGTGAATCAGAGCAGGAGGGCAGGGGAAGAGGGAGGAAAGCACAAGGAGAAGGACCAGTTGGGAGGAAAGGTAAGGAAGGACCAGAAGTACAAGGAGGATACAGTAAAGGAAGCTGAGGGTTTAGGCCAGGGGAGCACGACAAGCAAGGAGGGACTAAATGGAGACAGGAAGGAAGGAAGGGAGGACGAGCCAAGCTAGTTTAGCAGATGGGGGAGAAGGACCAGTTGCGAGCAGTGAGGGGGGAGTTAGCAAGGTACAGAAGGATACTCGGAGGAGGAGAGGCATAGGATTGGAGGGGAAGGGGTGGCCAGGGTAAATAAGGAGGGGGTGGCATGTGGCACCCAGATAGGGGGAGGAACAAGGAGCTGGCTGGGTGGAGGGGCCGGTAGAAAGGATGAGGGACATGGAAGGGGAAATGGAGGAAAAGGAGCAGTCAGAGTGCTCCTGTTGGGGGATTCTATGATCAGGGGTATCAAATGGGATAGGGAGGGAGAAGCCTGGCCAGTTAGAACAAAATGCTTCCCTGGACTAACGGTGCACAGGGCTAAGCACGAGGTATATCAGCTGGCAAAGGATTGTGGGGGTTCCCCCGGACATACTGGTCCACCTGGGTACAAATGACATTGAGGGAAATAGCGAGCTAGAGATACAGGCAAGATTCAGGGAGCTTGCCAGGGTCTGTCATGACATAGGATGCACAGTTTCCTTCTCAGAAATCCTGCCGGTGCCAAGGGCTAGTGGGAAACACAAAAGGAAGATTAGGGAGATAAACCAGTGGCTCAGGGAGTGGTGTGAGGCCAGAGGGTATGGGTTGATGGGGGACTGGGGGGAGACTTGGGAGGATAAGGAGCTGTATGCTAGAGATAGACTCCATCTCAATTTGGAGGGGAGGGGAATCCTTAAGTTGAAAATAGAATGGTTCATTGGTGAAAAGTGGGGTTTAAACTTGTGAAGGGGGGAGGGATGGGAGAAAAGGCTGTCAAGGGGGTGCCGATAAAGGAGGGACTCTGTCTCCACCCCCCTGGGGAGCTGGAGGATTATGGAAAAAGGCCGACTGATAAAGTGCAGACCAAGGGAAAACAGAATCCCCATGGGAACACGGGCAGGGGAAATGGAAGTATAGGGAAAGGGTGGAAGGTAGTCCTGCTAAATGCCAGGAGCTTGGGCAATAAAATGCCTGAGCTCCAGGCGATGCTAACTGAGGAGCAGTGGATGTGGCAGCGGTCACTGAGACCTGGGCCACTGCAGGACACGACTGGGACCTGAACATAGGGTTACACAATGTTCAGGAAGGACAGGGGAGGAAGGGAGGAGGGTAGCAATGATAGTCAAAACTGCATTGGCATAGGGAGAGTAGAGGAGGCGGAGGGAACCGTGGAGGCGATTTGGGTCACCTTGATAACAAGGGGGCAAGAGAGTAAAAATGGGAGTGGTGTATAGACCCCCTGCCCTGGCGGAGGAGCTGGAGGAGAGTCTGGTGGCAGATGTTGGGAGACACTGCAGACTGGGCAGAGGAACAGTGGTGGTGTTGGGGGACTTAAACATGCCAGGAACAGACTGGGAGACTATGACATCCTCTGTGACCAGGGAACAGAGGTTGTTGGATGTCTTTCAAGACGCGTTCCTAACTCAGCAGGTGGGGGAACCAACCAGGGAGACATGGGTACTGGATGTGGTCCTGGCAGACAGTGACCAGATTGGGGGCCTGGAGGTAAGGGACCCATTGGCGGGGAGTGACCATGCCACAGTCTGGTTCTGCCTGGACCTAGGAGGGCTAGAAGGCTGCACAAAGACAGAGGTAAATGACTTAAGGGGGACGGATTTTAAGGAAATGGGAAGGATCCTTAAGGAGCATTTGGATGGGATTGGGTCAGACATGGACGCTGATAGTAGGTGGAAATCATCAGGAGAAGGGTGCAGGATGCTACCAGCACCTGTGCAAAGTAAGAGCAAAATCGGTGGGGCCCGAAAACCCTGCTGGTGGACCAGGGAGGTCCAGGAGGTGGCTGCGGGAAAGAAGGCAGCCTATAAGCAATTCAAGTGCTCAAGGTGAAAGGATCGGGGGAGTATGAGCTGATGGCTAGAAGGGCCACTAGGGTGGTGAGGCGGCTAAGGCAAGGAAGGAGCAGAACCTGGCCAGGGAAATTAGGAGAGGGAACAAGGGGTTCTTTAGATACATTGGGAAAAGCAAGGGTGAAGGGGCAGATTAGCAGGATTAAATCAGGGGAGAGATGGGCACAAGACCCAGGGGAGCAGGCTGAGGTACTAAATGAGTACTTCACCTCAGTTTTCACCAAGGAAAATGGGGGTGCTGCATCATACATGGGAGGAGACAGAGATGCTGAGGGGGGCCCTTACCAATCGGCGGGTATGGGGAGGGAGGCATCACTGGCAGGAGGGAGGGGCTAAGCAGGGAGAAGAGTACGGAAGTGAAATCACAGCAGAGAGAGTGAAGCCCTCAGCTCCCTTAAGGCGGAGAAAACACGGGGCTGGATAAATTACATCCCAGAGTGCTGAAGGAACCTGTGGATGTCTGGCGAAACCCTGGGAGCTTTCACCATCTCTCTGAGGACAGGGTGGGTGCCCCAGGACTGGAAGGTGGCGCATATAGTGCCTATCCACAAGGGGGGATCAAGGGAGGTGGCAGGGAACTACAGGCCTGTCAGCCTGACATCGGTGGTGGGCAAGGTGATGGAGGGCATTGTCAAGGAGAGGCTGGGGGGGACCTGGAAAAGTCAGGGTGCCTGGACGATAGACAGCATGGATTCGTCCTGGGGAAATCGTGTCAGACAAACCTTGTGGAGTTCTATGACTGGGTGACGAGTGCCTTGGACCTGGGTAGACCAGTGGACGTCCTCTTTCTAGACTTCAGCAAGGCATTTGACTCTGTTCTTCATGTGGGCCTGTTGGATAAGCTGGGAGAAATGGGGGTGGGGAACCAGCTGATCAGATGGATAGGCAATTGGCTAGTTGGGATAGTCTCATCCCCAAGGAGGGTCATTAGTGGGGTCCCACAGGGATCAGTCCTTGGGCCCCTCCTGTTCAACGCCTATGTCTCTGACATAAGGACAGGAATCAGGAGTGAGATGAGTCTCTTTGCAGATGTCTCAAAACTGGGGACGGTGGTGGATGGGGAGGAGGGGAGGGTGGCCCTACAGGGGGACCTGGAGGCTTTGGAAAGATGGTCTAGAAAATGGAAGCTGAGGTTCAATGCAGGGAAATGCAAGGTACTCCACCCGGGGGCCAGAAACCCGGGCCAAGTGTACACCGTGGGGAGGAAATACAAGTCTCGATGGCTGAGAGGGACCTGGGGTGGTGGTGGATGTCAAGATGAACAACTCTTGAGACTTGTAGGAGGGCAGCAGCCAAGACCAACAGGATGCTGGGATGCATCGCTAGGGGATCACCTCCAGAAGGAGGAAGTGATACTCCTCTGTATAACTGCTTGGTGAGGCCGCACCTTGAGTACTGCGTGCAGTTTGGAGCCACACTTAAAGAGGACATTAAACTCCTGGAGGGTCCAGAGGAGGGCAACAAAATGATTTGGGGCTTGGGGACTGGACCTATGAGGGAGGCTCGAAGAGCTAAATATGTACACATTGGAAGAGAAGGGACCAGGGGACATGATAGAGGTCTTCAGGTGCATGAAGAGGGTAAATAGGGGAGGAACAGTCAGGGTGCTTGAAGAAAGGAGGAGGGGCCACTAGAGGCATGGGTGGAAGCTGGAGGGAAGATTCAGGGAAAAGGAGGAGGTGCTACTTCACTGAGAGGTGTGGTGGAGCCATGGAATCGCTGCCTAGGGGCTGGTGGAGGCAGAGACAGTGGAGAGGTTCAAGAGGGGTGGGACAGGTACAGGGAAGGGTTCTGGAAGCAAAATCCAATGCAGCAAGAATATCCGGAACTGGGAAGGGAGAAGCCAGAGAAGGCGAGGGGCAGGGTCAGCACCCAGGGTGGGGGCTGACCAAGCGAGCAGACACGAAAGACCGTTAGGCCTATTCTGCTGGCATTTTAGTATGTTAGTAAATATAAAGTCATGGGAGTTCCAATGCCACTAAGAATTAGACGGGTCCTGAGAGGGTTAAAATAAACTAATTCTCCAGACACTTTGGGGGGGGGGGGGAGTGTGTGTGTGTGTGTTCTGTAATTTGAAGCTCCTCTGGATTCATTTTCTCTAAAAAGAAATCACTTCTTTTTTTATAACAAAAATTTGTATTAAAGTTTCAAGTCAAATACATTGAAAGTACATTAAGGGTACAGACCCACATCGCCTGAACATAACATCATTACAGAACAATGAAGTATATAGTCAAATAAAGTCATCAGGGCCAAAGTATAGCTGTGCTAAGGAGATTTTTTTTTTGTTTTTTTAGTGTAAGAAAATGTTCTACTTGCACTGTTGCGGACAGATTAACTGCTTCACAGTAGAGGTGTAACTTGCCTTTGTGACTGAGACACTAGCTGTCGGGTCACTTAAAGCAGACACGACGAGAGACAAGCTGAGAAAACAGTGCTGCAACTGCTCTACTGAACAGAGACCGTGGACTGCTTCATTGAACTGGTGTAGTGGCAGTGCTGTAACTCCACAATTGTTCAGACGGAGTGAGGTGAACTGCTTTTCTCCTCTCCGATAGCAAGATTGCTGCAGAGCACCCCCCCTGCAGCTGGAAAAAGGTGAAGAGCATAATCCAAATAAGTATAGACCCATCAGCCTCACCTCAGTTCTTTGCAGAGTGCTTGAGGGTATTATTTATGACAGATTGGGATCATCTCTCTGTGACTTGGACTTGAATCAGCATGGCTTTACTAAGGTTAGATCGTATATAACAAACTAATTGTGTTTCTGTGAAAGGGTCCACAAATGCCTGGACAGAAAAATTCCCTTTAATGTGATTTTTCTAGATTTCAGCAAAGCATTCGCTTTAGTGCTACATTGGCTATTATCTCAGAACTCAAGTTCACTAACTTTGGGCCCTATGCACTAAGGGATATGTTGCCTATGCACCATATATCTGTGGTACTTGGGCAATCTTAAGTGTGAATGCTACACAGCGGGGGTCCCATAGACCCCGTTGGCATTCACCAAGGGCACACAAGGCACTTCTGTACCAGACGCCCAAGCCACATGAGGAGTACCACGCCGGGGCGTGCCTGCACTACACAGCATTCACAAATCCACGTAGTGCCAGGCTCTGGGGGTGCCAGGCAAGCCAGACAAGACCGGGCATAACCCAGTACACGCCCCCGTGTTATCTGTCTACTAGGCGCGGTGGCACCGTGGACTAGACGTCCTTGCTGCCACAGCCCACAAGGCTGCAGGGGAGGGCTGGGGCAGCTGCTTGGGCAAGTGCCCAGAATGAGTACATGTGTTGTCACAAATTCAGCCTTCCGTATTTCCCCTATCCAGCAACCTTCATAAAATCCTCCTGGACCACCCCTCCTCCCCTTCCACAACACTTGATTGGTAATATATTTGGATCTGAAAACGGCATTAAACCATAACAGAACAGACAAACAGTAACTATATACAAACATTCCCCTCCCCTCCCTCCATCCCCTGCCCCCCATCCTTATACTTTTGTGTACCTCCCACCCCATTGTAACAGAAACTGCAAAAGGCAGAAATTTTACATACGCTTCCCTCCATGAAGCAAAACGCATCCCACCAACCTGCCACAATTTGTAATAGAAAATTCAGATCGCAACTGTCAATACAGATCTTTTTAAAAAACCCTTATTTCAAAACAGATGTAGGTTGAAAGTGAGAGAAATAACATTCCCTCCAGTCAGCATAAGGGATTCCAAACAGTCCTACCATCTTTTGATTATAGCCGGAACATAGTTTGAAATAGCTGGTGAATTATATATAAATATAATAAAGAAGGGGTGAGTCCCTGAGTATGTGAGTCAAGCCAGAGCCTGCCTGGGTGGAGGGCGCACAGCACAATCCAAAAAAAAGGCGCTGTATCCCCCCCCCCAAAGCCGTTCCCAACCGCTCTCTCCCATCCCGGTCCACCGTCTCGTACCAGCAATTTGTCCCAAATGAGACACCTGGTCCCCTCTTAAAAAACGCACAGAATACCTTCCTCAGAGAGTTCTTCGTTCCCCCGGCAGAAACAAAACTCAACAACGACCCTTCTACCAGGGTCTACAATAACAAGCTCAAAGGCAGAGCAATCATGTGGGGAAAGGCACACGAAAGTCCCCTTAAAAAAAAAAAAGCACTGGGCTTCAGCTCCACATTAGGGATTGCAGTTCCATCCATTTCTTCAATTGGCTTCAAAAAGAAAAAAAGAAATTTTGGAAAGTATAAACCCACAGTTCAATACAGTGCACAGTC
Source organism: Neoceratodus forsteri (assembly GCA_016271365.2). Lineage (NCBI taxonomy): Eukaryota > Metazoa > Chordata > Ceratodontiformes > Ceratodontidae > Neoceratodus > Neoceratodus forsteri. The sequence continues at coordinate 590,220,210 of CM028134.1, read as the reverse complement.
CCGAGATCTCCAGATTACTTCCCCCTTCTCTTTCAGGTGCCATTATGTCCATTAAGTTAATCAATCGGTCTTTTCTTGAGGAGTCCTTTCCAAAACAAAAAGAAACGACAGTACCTGTGTTATTTAGCCTTTGACCAGGTTCATCCAGGGTAATCCACCTCGTGTAGATGAAAGGCAGCATGATGTGTCCAAATCAAGTCAGCCTATCTTCTTCTTTAGATCACTGATGAACATCTCTGCCTTGGGTACTTCCCAAAAGGAATATACTGCTCCCTCATGTTTAGTTTTAAGGGTGGCCGGGTAGAGCATATAACATTCAACCTTAGCCTCACGCAGCTGCGCCATTGCAGTGTTGAAGGCCTGACGGCGCTTTAACAAACATGCAGAGTAGTCCTGTGAGAGAAATAGACAATGGCCCTCACATTGGATCTCAGTGTGCTCTCGGTATGCTTTCAGGATGGTTTCTCTGTCTGGATAGTTGTGAAACTTCATGATTATCTGCCGTGGAGGTTGATTTGGTGCAGGTTTTTGCATAACAGCCCTATTGGCTCATTCAAGCTTCTGGCAGCTGTTCTTTGGAGAGAGACCGAGTAGCTCTGGTAAAATCTTAGCACAAAAGTCAGTCACATTTGGTCCCTCCAGGAGTTCTCTTAATCGCAAGTTCAACTGGTGGTGATGATTCTCTTGGTAATCAAGAAGCTCCTTAAGCTTCTCCAACTCCCGTTGCAATACAGTGACTTGTTCTGGTGGAGGGGCAGTCGTGTCTCCTAGATCAGAAATTCGCTGCTGAGCTTTGTTCAGTCTGGTGGCATGAGTAGCATGTAAATCAATGAGTTCTTACAATTTCTGATCAAAATTGTTGGCAAGACTGGTCAGTTTGGGCTCCAGTGCATCCAAGGTTTGTTGAATGACCTCGCAGCCCAAGATGCTAACCCCCCCTGCCAAAAGAGACATGCGGTCTGTATTTTCCACTTGTGAAACCGGCGGTTATTTCTTCTGGCTTTTGCTAGTAGTACGCTTGTTTTTCACTGCAGTAGAGACCACATATTCATCCATCCTGCGTTCCTATGACTTCCCTTTGGTTTTTAGTAGCATTTACTTTGTTTTAGACAGTTTAAATTCTTTTATTTTGTTGCAGTTTGAGGAGTGGGAGAAGTGTGTCTTTAGTCTAATCGGCTTATTAGCGCCGAGACGTGCAGCCTTGAGTAAAAGAACACCGACCAGAAAGTGGGAAGAAGGCTGTTTCTTTGCCTGAGGACTATCAGATGGCCAGACAGATCACACAGCAGTGAAGTAACAACCAAGAACCAGTAACACCCTCCTTTTCCTGATTTAAGGCCTGGTCAGATAAGAACCCTGGTGGGGGTAAGAAGTCTGCACCCAAAAACTTTATTTGCTTTAACTATAATAAGCCAGGCCATATTGCAAGAAACTGCTATAAAAATAAGGAGGTAACACTGGAGCAAATTTTTCCTTTGCAAATTGGGGCAAGTATTTAACAGATGTCAAAGTGGGAGAGGAGACTTTGGCATCTATATTAGCTTTCCATTCCCCTCTTGATGGGCGTAGGTAGCCCAATTGGAGGTCTCCTGTACCTTTTTGAGAAGTATTCTGCACATGAAACCTCCCATTTATAATCCAGTCCCACCTAGGGGCCTCAATTATGTGCTTGAAAAATTGTTTGGCCCCTTTTGAGCCAGCTGCGAGTTGTGGCTTACGCTTTCTTTCATGGAAAGCATTATTTTTATTTGCAATCACTTCAGCTCGAAGGTGGTGTCCGGGTTTACATTAAATAAAACTATCCTTTTTGGCCCGGTGGCACTGAGGGTTGAAGCGCTGGACACCACACCTCGCGCCACGCCAGTGATGCGTGTTTGGGAGTGAGCAGGGGTTGGCGGGGGGGGGGGGAGATGGATCGAGCGTCCGATGGACTGCTCTCCATCTCCGGGGAAGGAGGGGAATCTCAGTCGCTGTGTGCCTGACCCCTAGCGGAGGCTGGGGGTAGGTCATCATGGTGCCACAACTGTAGGGGGTGGAGTGCAACAGAGGCTTGAGGTGGTGCTCACAGGAGCGTGCACATCCATGTCGGTGGCATCATTGCATGCCGAACACCACAGGGGGGTGAAAAATCTGGGAAAATGGCATCCTCGTTGCTGCGGCTTGATGGCCGTCTTACGGGTGCCCCAGTTTCAGAGTGGGATCACCAGAACTGGATCCTGTCCTGGTGGGTGAGTTGGGGGCTCCCCCTCCCGCCGTGGGGGGTAAGCTACAGGGGAAGAAGGTGATGGCCTCTCAGGATGAAGCTGTGGGAGAGACCAGACAGTGGCTTGATACTTGGAGGATACCTGGATAAAAGTTGCTGACCAGGAAGCCAGGGAGAAGGGGAGTAAGAAAAAATTAAAAATAAAATAAAACTATCCACCTTCCAGTTTATTTTCCTAAGTATGTCAATCAAGGTGAGGCATTGCTCCATACTTTGGATGGACATATAATCCTAAGGTACTGTATTGTTTGCATCGTGGACTGCAGAAAGTGCTCTCAGCTATTTCATTCATTCCTGGGAAAGAGTTTCCCTGTATCAAAACATTGCTTGTCCAAATGACTCCTGACTCGCTCATTGTATTACGTTCTGTTATAGGAAGTAGGGTAAGGAACTTCCTGTTGTGGTTCGTGGCCATTCCTTTAGAAGTGTCTCTGCGGCTGACATCTGCGCTGCGACCACCTGGAGCACTGTCCACACCTTTACTAAACATTACAGTCAGGTCATTGTTTTTCATAGATGAGTGGATTTCAACCTTGTTGTTCTACAGGGCCTACTGTCATGAACAGACTGTACCATCCTGCCAGTTGGCTTTTGGGACTCATTCCAAAGGTGTGGCCTAAGGGAAGAGATATCCTCGAAGAAGATAGAACAGTTACGTACTTACTGTAACAGTAGATCTTCAGGAGAATCCCTTCCCTTAGGCCATGCTGGCCCTTCTTCCTTCCATCAGACATTGGGGAATACGGCATCCAGTTCTGCCTTGGGAATGTCCATGGCTATCTCCAGCACCATCAACTGCCTAATATCAGAGGCACTGGTCTAGTCTCTTGGTTCCCCAAGAAGAGAGTCCTCCAAGCACAATCTCTGATGGAGAGCTGAGGAGAGATGGGGCTGCCCACATTTATGTTGACGCTGATGTGTGACGTCGTCGTGGGTGACCCCCAGCTAACAGAAGTTTCCATGTGGTCCTAGCACTGACATGGGTATAGTTCCAAAGGTGTGGCCTAAGGGAAGAGATTATCTTGAACATCTACTGTTACGGTAAGTACATACTGTAACTGTTCTTTACATTAGTTACTCCACTCTCAATGCAAAAAACAAAATTGATAGCATTAGGAAAATGTTTCTTAAGGCCTCGGCAGTACGTATGATGGTCTATCTAGCACATATACGAGGGAAAGGTCTGATCCAATTTCAGATCCCATGGAAGTGGAGAAATGGGCAAGAGGTGCATGGTATAAGCGCCCCAGATTCAAAGGAACACTAAATCTGAAGGTAAGAGACTTGTGCTGTGACCGACTCGGTAACTTCAATGTTGTATAACAGTTTGATTTGTAATACTGTTGGCTTCACCGTTCATGCCTTGGTGCTTTATCACATGACGGGCATCTAAGGGAAATTTAGTTTGATCTTCACTGGTGGAATTAATCCATTAATGGACATTCTGGAGTATTTTCTTTCTTCCTGGGGCTGTAGTGAATACTATAGGACAGTACTGTTAAACCACATTTTCTTTAAGCCTGGTAATATATTTAATCTGTTGCAAGCAAATAATCGAATGTATTGCACCTTTTGCTCTTATTGTCTTTTATGGCTCAGACTGCAGTGAATCAAACTGCTTTTTCTTTATTTATTCTACATAAAACCTTTTAGGCAGGCCCATTTACAAATGGTTTGGAGTTAGTTCTATCAGTGCAGGGACAGGAGCAGCTGTATCAGGTGTTATCTTTGTACATTGGCATATCTTTCTTATATTTAATCTATAGTTGCTACCAGTTGTTCATAAAATGAAGTTTAGGAGGTTACACATGATGCCATCAGTCCTCTTGGGACATGCATTGTTTGGACTTTAATACTGGACCTATTAAGAATTAGTCAAGTGGCTCATGGGTTCTAAATCAGCAAAAGAGAAAATCTCGGTTTGTTATAGTTAGCTCTTCCCGCCAATCTTTTATCAAAATATGATGGATGCATATATAAAACCTTTGATTAAGGAGAGAGCTCTCTCCAGTCAAAATTTACTTCTGCTTGGTCTGTCAAATGCAGGGTTTTAAATGGCTGGTATTGCATCGTACTTAGCGATGCGAACTGGCTGCTTGTGCGTTCATTTTTATTTTTGCATTGCAAAAAATTCGATGAATTCTATGACCCTCCCCCTCCCATCTCAGCCTCACCACCCATGTCCCCACAGACACTCACCCACAAGTAAGTCAGTGCAGAGTGCCATCTATAGTATACTAGCAGTCTCACCACTGTGGCAGTGAGACTGTTGGAATACTATCGGCGGCACTCTGCACTGACTTACTTGTGGGTGAGTGGCTGTGGGGACATGAGTGGTGAGACTAGATGGGTGGGGTGGGGGGAGGATTCTGGCATACGTGGGATCAGGGCTGCCTTTGGTCATACCTCTGCTTGGCAATGCAGCTTGTTGTCTTTAGAAAACTTGGAAGAATATTTACAATGAAGGAATTGGCTGCAAATGAAGTAAAATCCTTGCTAACGCTTCTTTATAGCAAACATACTAACAAGAAGGACGCAATGGAAAGACCCGGAATGCACATACACAGCATTTGCTTTGTGGAAATCTAGGCGTGACTGTACATATTTAATTCCCTGTAAAGCCCAAAGGTGAGCACACAATCCCACGAGTACGGTATCTCAGAAGAATTCCTTTACAAAAAAATGATTATTTGTTCGAACTCATTCATGCTGTTTTGATCAATCAACTCTAAAGGTTCCCCTGTTCGTCAGGGCCTAATATTGTAGCCAAAGATCCGAATGAGCAAGGTTTATAAATTTAATATCTTTGAGCACTGCAGTGAGGGATGCAGACAGTCAAAATGAGGGACAGGGAGACACGCTGAGTCACATAATGAGGGACACATCCTCAAGCATGGAGATACAAGCTAAGAACACTGTGGAAACCAGTGTGTACTTGTATAAAGTTTATTTTTGACTTAGCATCATAGAATGCTAAGAATTTGGCTTTAAAGTTTGAATTTGCTGCACTTGCTCTGAGTGGGCAGCATCTTTTTCATGAGGCACAGATGAGGAACAGGGCAGTTTTGAGGGGTAAAATGAGGGACGTCCCCCATGATCGGGGGCAGTTGAGAGTTATGGCTTTGGCAAGTGACATTTTATGGTAGGGCATACCTCTTAACTGTCCCTGATTACAAAGGACATCTCTCATTTTACCCCTCAAAACTGCTGTGTTCCTCATGGAAAAGGTGCTGCCCATCCAAACAATGTGCTTAAATTCAGACATTAAAGCTGAACTTCATAATAGGATGCCACATCAAACATAAGCATTCTACAAGTAAACAGAGCGTTTCTACACTGTTCTGATCCTGTCTCTTCATGTTGATGTGTCCCTCATTCTGATGACCAATGTCATTTTGAGTGTCCAAGCCCCTCATTTCAGTGACAAAAGGTTGAGCGGGCAGGGGACATGAGTGGTGTGAGTAGTGGTCCTGAGTTGGTGAGGAAGGATTTTGCCATATGTATTTATAGCATTTTTGATTTTGCTAATCAAATTGAGGCAAGTGCTGTGCATTTTCACAGCTGATTAGCACTTTCACGTACAAAACTGCTAATATATTTTTGCAGCTTATTTAAAACCGTGCAAATGCATTATTGTCAATTGTAATACAGCTGAGAAAATAAAAATTTAAAAATGTACAGGTAATTTATTATATTAGCAAACTTTGTAGTTCTATCATTGGAAGAACATACCCGGTTCTAATGAGACTGCTTAGTACAGAAGTATGTTGTGGAGTGCCTGAAAGTGAACCAGGATACCTGTGTCTGGAGATCATGTATGGTGTGAGCACAGTCCTGAGCAAGGACTTGAAGTGGGATGAGATGGGGAACGCCCAGTAGTAAATTCAGAGGAGGCTGGTGGCATTGGTGAAGTATCTTAAGGTGACAATTGTCAGTCAGAGGCACCGTAAAAGGTATTCAAGCAGCTGAAGATTCCTCTAAGAAACTCAGCAAGACAAATTTGAGATGCAGAGAGGAAGAAACATTAAGGACAGGGAGGGTCACAGCATGTATTTAAAAAGAAAGACCCAACAGACGTGGCCCCCAGATAAATTAGAAGGGCATTTATTTATTTTATGAACTATTTAATACAGTTCATATTCATTTATGCTGCTTCAACTCTGGCACTGCGTTAACCTCCCCAGCCTCCTAACCAGGCTTGTTGTGGGTTTAACAGCTACTCCATTTTGCCCCATTGCTTGCCCTCCATGGTGGGGGCAGTGGGGCTCCCCAGCTCCCGCCACAGTTTCAGATCCAAATTTCAGAGAAGAGCCACATCACCAGTGCAGGGCCAGCAGGAGACCAGAATGTCATCCTTCTCTGACTGGGAATTCTTTTTGCTTTTCTGTCCCAGCTCTTGGGATAAAGGCAGCAAGGATGCACATGAGTAATCATACATGGCAAGGCACCAGCCTGAGTCCCCCCTTCCCTAAGCCACTTCAGTAGCACTATGACTTGTAGGCACACAGGTGCAGGTGGCAGTGCAGCGTGGAGCTGTCTGCCGTCCCTTCTTCCTAGGAGGAGGACAGCATCCCTGGTGAAACTCAAAAGTCCCCCCAAACGACCAACCACTGATGATTCCCAAAACTGGGTTGCTAGCAATGTGAGCAGTAGTGCTACCGCTGCACTGTTGGGCTGACCTGTTTATACATTTCAGTACAAACGCAAGATTTCCAACTCAGTTTACATTTTGGTACCTCAGTGGGGGAGGGGGTTGTAGCACATAAAGAATAAAATAAGTAATAGTTCAGCACATTTTGAGCTATTCATGCAGCCAGTTCTCTGTTATATCAACAGTGTCATTAAAATCTCTACATATTAAACCAACCTATGTGGCTCTACTCATGTAATCAGAGTATTTACCCGTGTGTGTGTTTTTTCAGAGCCCCAAATGAACCAACTGCTAGAACCATTGAATGGTCTTGAGGCCACTTAACTGTACAGGACTGTAAAATTAGTTCCCCTGTATTACCTTTTCCATGCAACACAAGGCATACAATATCTGGGGTTGACTGCTCTCCTTTGGTAAGGGTCATCTGGTAAAAAGAACACCTCTCTGCTGTGCCATTCAGGCTTGGGTATGAGAGTGCACTCCCACCTGACCAGATAAGCTCACCCTGGCTCTGAGAGAGCGGAGCATTCAACATTGCCCCAGTGAGCGACCATCAAATCCCAATGTATGCAGTTGAAATATAAGCATGTGGGCACTACGCAAAGATTAAACAAACCTGAAGTGTCTCTAGTAACCCCACCAGAGGATTTAAACTATTTTGCAACTTATAAATGGTAATCTATACTTGGTATTGCAATAGGGAAACCAAAAAAAAGGCCCCTCGTCTCTAGCCCATTTGTCCATTTTGACCATCACACAAATATACTGTACTCAGTCCAAAGAGTTCCTTTGCACTTCACCAGTCAATAAATCACATGAGGTGGTGATGTTTTTCCATGTTACCATGTCCTTTTGATTATTCCACAGTCCCAGTTTAGTCGCCCTCTGAAGATAGTGGAGTGGGCAGTCTCCTCACACTGTCTTTTACAGACAGACATTATGATTCAAGTTGCTGCAACTTTTGAATCAGTAAAGCTACGCATTTGTTACCCCACAGAAAACTGAAGCCATGCAAGAAAGCCAAGTTTAAAGAAATCATTTCCTTTAATGTAAATGTGGAAGCTTCAAAAGCATTGCACTTCATCCATGATGCATACAAATAGTCCAAAGCAACAAAAAGAAAATGTTTCTCAGAAATCATAACAGGGCCTTGCTCCCTGGCCACGCTTAAGGATTTATTCTCTGGTATCAACAGAGACTATTACCATTAAGAATGTGTAGGAGCCCTCGGAAGAAACACCCACCCATCTGGGGCCTATACGTTTCTGCTATCAGTATTGCATACCCCAGAGTCTCCAGGAGCAAGTACTCCAGAAGTTGCACAGTCCTCTCTCTCTCTCTGACATTTTAAGAACTCCTATGAGCTGGACATTTGGAATACAAACTTCATTCTCAAGTTAATTTATCCATGTTCTTAGTAGACCCTGTTCCTTTACCAAGGATGGCACTGCCACCAGTGTCTTACCTGCCATCAGTGCAAAGTTGTCTGCTACACTCATCAGCACATTAGTTTTGCTTTCCACTGCCGCAAGTCTCTCAGAGTAAGCATCCAGTTTTTTGTCCATCTTCTGTATAGACTTAAGTGCAGTAATAGTGTGCTGTAGCAAGTCCGGTGCTGCAGGGGGAATCTGGCTTGGCGCAGTAACTGTTGTGAGTCTGCTGCTCCAGACGGCCCACTTTCTGCTTGAGAGTGATCTTTTATTTTTTTTTTCTATAGCTTGATGTCAAAAGACTTGGGAGTACAAATTGTACCGAAATTAGTCAATGAAAAACTAGTCTAATAAACAAGTAAAAGCTCTATAAAAGAAAAGTGTGCACTATGCTGGGCTGCTAGCTCCCCTCCCCAAAGGGACAATTAAATACAGGAACTTCATACACTGCAATAATGCCACCAACTGTAATTTTTAAAAAAAAATCCTTGGATAGGTGCTAAATTTTCAGTCCACTCTCATCAGTTGCAATACCACAGGTGTGGTATATATTCTGTCATAACCCTGTGGGCCAGCATACCTCAGATGGTTGAAAAGAACCCTGAAACTAAGAATCGATGAGCACAAGACAGCTATTCAGACAGGCAGTTAACACTGTACTGTGGCAAGGCATTATAAGCAAGCAAGCCATGGTTCAAGTTGGTTTAGTCTACAGTTGATACAGTGGTAGCCACAGCATCATCCACCATGGCACACCGTGTGGTGCGCAGCATCTCAATATTGGTGTTTGCGGTGACACAGTGTAATTATTGGTGACGCTGACTACCAGTGTAGGTATGGAAACCGTGGAGTTATTAAAAATGTAGTAGGGAGCTTGTGAATAAGCTTATACACTGTGAGGCATTTTGGATCCACTGTTGGAATACAATGACACCCTTTAAGAGTGTATGAAGATCTGACCCCAAACTGCTGCTTTGCATCGGACTTCCATAAAATCTATGTATTTTCCTTTTACCTTTTTCCTACTTCCTTACTGTCCCTGTTCTCACTTATCCAACCCCCTTCTGTTCCCATTATGTCCCGCTCCCTTTTCTTACTTTCCTTATGAGCTTTCTGTTTTTGAGGCTTACTGTGTGTACATCTCTGTTTTGGTGTTATGAAAATTGTGAAACACCATACTTGACTGAACAGCTACTATCCCAGTGAGTTACCAGATAAAGTTGTTAAAGCTGCTAATCTTGTAACAATGTTTTAACTCTTTTTGTGGTTTCTCTTTCTAGATGCACTTTTTCTGAGTGCTTGTGAGTATTTGCACTGCTGTGGGTAAGTGGTTTTCATATTTTTATCACTTTTACTCATGTTCCTACAAATGGTAAGCATACAGACACCTAGATAGAACACTGGCTGTGGAGTCATTGCACTTTTGTCTTGGTTCTTGATTGGTGATTGAAGCTGTGCTATCCTGCCACATCACTGCAGTGTGTACCCGACTGGGTACGTAATGTGTCGGTGGTATGCATGCGCACTACCTCTGAAGAAGGTGGACTCTCACTGAAATCTCAACAGTTACTGTGCATACAAATTCCCTAAGTGTGTATGTGTGCTCTTGGCCTGCTCGGCTATCTTGGTGGAGGTAGCTTTTTGAAATTTCAAACCCCATAAGAGCCATATACTCCTTATGTGACCTTGGGCAAGTCATTTAACCTCCCAGTGCTCCAGCAGAAATGGGTAGAAATAAGACACCACTAAAAATTCAGTGCCACATATCATTTGAGCCTTGATCAGCTTCCAAAAGTTTAACTTGTACACCCCAGAATATGAGTTGCTTTTGTTGCTGTTACTTCGTATTCATCCTGTTTTAGATCCGTTGTTATAATGACCCCTAGGTTCCTTTCCTTCTTAGCCTGTTTAAGGTCAGTACAATTTGAGCAGCATATTGCCCCTATATTTTTCTTTCCCAAGTGCAGCACTGAGCACGTGCCTACATTTATGCCCCATCATTCTTCCCAAATGGCTACCCTATCTAGATCCCTTTGAATACACTTGTTTCTTACAGTGCATATTGAGAGTTTGTTCTGCATGGATTTCCGTGCTAGCTAAAATGTTGTTGCACCACAGTTCAAAGGTCATGGAACACAGTTGTACCCTTCTGTGATGCAACAATGTCCCAACTGATCAGAAATCCTCATGGCAGCTGTGTTTTACAGAGCGCTGCTTCGCACAGCAGTCAGTTCGAGTTCTGAACTGAAAATGCCAGCATGCTGCTGTCGCGGAGTGCTGTGAAAACACTCATTTAATAAAAATAAAATAAAAAAAAACACTATACACTGTAAAGAAAAAACTCTCTCTGTATATGTATGTAAATGTATATACACACATACACATAGCTCTGTGTGTGTGTGTATATATATATATATATATATATATATTATAGCTATCTATAGAGAGAGAGAGAGAGAGAGAGATTTATATTGCTTGGGCAGCCACATGACCAGCCCATACTACCACCTCAGCCTTTTGATTACACTGGACCATGTAAGCTTTGCTGTTGAGGTCTGATGTAATCATAATCCCTCTATAACAACACAGGCTGGCTGTGCATGGTTACCCAGCCAGTGTACTGTATATTGTGCTGTCGTAGGCTCTGTTCATCCCTTGTCGGTCCTGAAAATATGCACTTTGTTGCTTAGTGCATTTACCTGGTTACCATAAACTAAATAAATACCGTCTGTTGCTTTGACTGTCCAGTACTCCTCCCAATTTCCTGTCATCTGCAGAAATGATTAGCGACTTTTCCACTTTTATCACTTAGTTCCTTTCAATAGATGATAAACAGTGGTCCCAGCACCAATTCCCGTGGGAGTTGCTTGTCACCTCCCTCTTGTTTGATATGAACCCATTTCTTTTGACATGCAGATTTTTTATTCCTCAGCCAAGAAGAAATTAATTTCCATTCAAGACCACGCATCCTGATTTGTTTTAGCTTATAAATTACTTTATTAGCTTATGCAGTAGTTTATTTTATGATAACATATTAAATGCTTTGACAGATGATATAACACTGGTGACCCCTTATCTAGGTTTTTCGCTTTAGCTATAGAGAGTGGGTTTGAGTGCTTCCAATATGCTGTCCAAGTTTTGTGCCCACAGTCTAAAGTAAAGTTGGGTGTGCATCAGTTCTTTAAGCTTCTCCACATTTGACTATGCCTGCATTTGGGTATTAATCAGTAGCTATTAAACATTTACAGTCACTGTACTACTGGGCTATCTCATTGCTTGCTAAGTAATAAACTGTGTATGAAAAGTGCTATGTTAATGCAGATTATTCTTCTTTCTAGGGCTATGTTTGAAGATCCAGTAAATGAATCAACGCATGAGGAATGTGCAGAATGCTGGAATTTGCTAATAATTGAATATAAAGACTTAATAATTGTTGTAACATTGCAAGAAATTATTGTATAATAAAGAAATATTAAAGTCTATATATGCTGCATATCTTTCTGTGCAGGTGTCCCAAATCTTTTTTTCCCCAAGATTTGAAAGTGTAAAACACAGTAGTACTCTTCTGTGTGATTTTGGGTCAATATTTTATTTGTATTGTCTATTTTCTGTGTAACCCCTGGGCGGCGCCACCCCCCAGTGTTACACCCCTGCCTACTACCCTGGACATAGGCTAAGGGGTTTGGGTTCGCTAACTCATAACATTTTTTAAAACCTTTGCGTAGTGCCTCCACTCAGGGTGCTGTACGTGGATGAGATGGTACTGGGTGTAGCCCCCTGAGCTGCTATACCACCCATGGTGACCAGTTACCTTCCCCAGACATGCCCCAAGATACAGCTCCCCACATTTCAACATTTTGAATTAAAGGCTGTCTCTAATAATATGCTCACACAGGATTTCAAACAAATAAGATATTTATTTCGAGGGGAAATAAAGGAGCTAGGAAAGGGAAACAGGAGTAGTAGAGGAGAGCTTACCATATTTACACATGTACAGAGATCATTTTGGATTTTGGTGGTGAACCCTCCAGCTAGGGGGCTACATATTAACAGGCAGACATAATTCACATTTTACCATTCAACTTAAGACATCCAGAGCCCTGGCTCTCTAGCTGCTGATAAATCAGATGTTAAACATAATTATTAAAATTACCCACACTGGTACCAGTCCCAGATACAGCAGAAACCCCGCAATCTCATACCATACTGGTTAAACAGATACCACAGTCCAAGATGTTGCAGGCCTGATGGAGTTGCAGCTGGTCGAGGTGGCCGGCTATTAATTTGAGGGTGGGGGCAACTTGGAAACAGATTTTTGTAAAGCAGCAAATTACTATTTACAACCACAGCAGGGATTGCCCTGCACTTTAGCAGACAAAGCAGGGATTGCCCTGCACTTGCAGACTTCTGAACATTCCAGAACAACCTGTGTGGCTCTTACATCCAGAACATTCAGCACAATATTTGAAAGTCCCATCCAAAGCAATAAGTTTGATACTTTTGTCCAGCATCCTATATGCAATTCAAATACGGTCACATCCAGTACTTTATATACCAAAAGGCATCCATTCAGAGTAAGTTGGCAGTGATACTTTTATCAAGCATCCCATACTTTAATCACAGGCAGTCACATCCAGTACATTCTATATACCAAGAACATTATCCACAAGCGGAGTCCTATCCAGCACGTCTAGCCATTTAAAACTTATACCAAGCACTCTTAGACCAAATTCTATAAGACACAGGTACATTCTCTTTAAGGTTGCAGACACAGGTACATTCTCTTTAAGGTTGCAGACACAGGTACATTCTCTTTAAGGTGTCTTCGACATTAATATGCTCTAGGGCCTCCTGTCTCATGAAATGGCAAGCGCGTCTTGGCAGACAGCTCCACGATGGCAGGACTGTAACCCATATCTACACATTTATATGATTCACTAAGCCCAGCATCTTGCTGCACCTGCAACTTAGCCATTTGATCCACAGACAAGCTGCATCCATTACTTGAACTAGGCAGTCTATTATGGGGTTAGTAGCCCAGACTGATGACTTTAATACTTCACACTTAACAGCACACATTTCTTAATGGGGCTTTGGTCCCCCAAGATTACTAGCTTAGCTTCTCCCTCGCACTGGGGGGTACGAGGGTACTCATTCAGGTCCTCCACAGGTCTCATCTGCAATCGAAGGCATCCTGAAGACTTCTTCAGCTGTCTCACCGCTGAGGTACTCTGTCAGCACTCTCACCACTGTATGATGTCATCTGGTCTGGTCAGCACTCTCACCGCTGCTGGACATCTGATTCTTCGGTCCGCATCTTTCCCCGACGTGGGAGGGAAGGCTAGCCTCTGGAGGACAATACTGGCAACCTCCAGACTAGCTGTTGCAGAAAGCACAATTACTGTAACTAGTTAACTGAAGAAAATAACAAATGCCCTCTGAAGACTGAAAGGGATTGAATTAAGTGGCCCAGGCCTGATGGCACGGCTGGAGCCTGAGCCCCTCCCCCATGGGGGGCTCCCAGCAGGCTGGAGCCTGCTCTTCTGCGCTCTCTGTCTCTCTCTGAATCTCCAGACAAACTGGCAACATTGTCTCTCTATAGCGCTCCTAGCTCAACTCCTGATTGGTAGCAGGGATGCGGTGACATGTCTCCAAGTTGCTGAAGGACCTGTCAATCCGAACACTCGAGGCACAATTGGGTTATGGAATTTGCACCTAAAATAATGTCCCTGTAAGCCCCCATAAGCACTTGGGTGCTTACCCATGAGATGCAGTGAATGGCCCACAAGTCCTGGCTTTCTATTGCTGCAATTCCAATTGACTGTACTGTTGGCAATGGCTGCTTTACCCACTGTCCCATATAGCAGATTAGATACAGTCCTGAATAATGTCCTGGTGCAGCCAGAAAGAAGTAGTAATTTGCCTCAAATGCCCCACAGTTCTATAGCTTAAAAGCTGTACTTGCAGTTGCTGTACAGATGAACAACATGGCTCTTTTACTCTTCCTGTCACTACTGCACTTATGCAAGCTCCCCTTGCAGCAGCTGACACACAGAGTCCCAGATGCTGAAATTGCCAGGGAAACAGTACTCATTTAAACTTTAAGCACTTTTCCCCACATGCACAGTATATTCCCAACAAGCAGCAATAGTTCCATTATGTAAAACATTTTAATTCTTTACTTTTCGGCTAGAGCTGAACATAGCTACCCTGGAGGCAGCCAGATACACTGTTATGCATTATTCAGATAACCGGGGCCCTGCACAGGCATTCTCAAAATGAGCCCTGGTCAGAACTCCTTTAATTCCCATCTGAGTGGTCCCCCAGCAGGCTGTCCATGGTCACTGGGTCCCAAATGAGATAGCAGGGATCCAGCGACCCACGCACAATCCCAGGCGACCGCCAAACAAGCTGACTCCCATCAATGGCGCTGCGCGCAAGCGCCTTCCCGATGCCCTGAGGCAGCGCTGCAGCGGGAGCCCATGGTCAGCAGTTTAAACCCCGAGGGGCTGGATTTTCATTTGACTGCAAGCTGGGGCACACACGAGGGCAAACCGGACCTGGGAAGCCAGAAAAATTAGAGGCCAAGTCAGGAGAAGCCCGAGAGACAGCGGGAGAAGGACAGAACAAAATGGGCTAAGGTAAACCCAGACTGGCATTTCTAGGAACCCTCATTTGCAAGGGGGTTACATCTGTATTAATACCAGTGAAGAGCAAGGACGTGTACTGCCTACAATCATAAAGTTAGGTATTTTTACATTCTCACTCCAGGGGTCCTTCAATATGCTTAACTAATGCAGTATGCAAGCTGGGTTCAGCTGCCCCGGGGGTGGAGTCGATGCTAATGAACTTATTAGAATTAGCCAGTAAGAGTGCAGGAGAGGTTGTGCTGTCTGTAGTTTAAGCCAGAGGGCAGTCAGATTCATTTCTCCGCTGACTGGAGCAACACTGCCCCAGAGCTCTCTCTTCAGACTTTGCTTGAAGAAGTTTCTTTTCTTTAATGTCAGTAGTTTTTCTTAGTTTAGTGCTGTCTTTAGTGTTTTTAGAAGTATTTCATACATTTTCTTACCTTTTCTTGCGGTTTCCTTTGGTTCCTGGGAACCGCAAGTACTGCTTTCTTCAGCGGGTTCTGACTGCAGTTCCTGCTCTTTTACTGAAGTAAAATATTAAGCGCTTGTGGTAAACAAGTGGCACTTTTAACTCCATATACTTGAAATATTTAGCAGTTCCCTATTTTTGTTGGGAACTGCATTTTTCTGTCAGAAACTTTAAGTTCTAGGGACGTGGCTATGATATGATCTAGCCACACTTTCTGGCAGTTGCCATTCCTTTAAGGCTGGCTCCTCCCACTCACCCAGGTGGTAACTCCTCTAGCTCTGCCCCATGACATCAGATCTTTCTTTCCACTGGAAGAAGCAGGTTCCCTCCTTATTGCTCTTGTGCTGAGTAAGCCCTTTGCTACTAAATATATGGATTTACTTCCAAACTCAAAAAAGAAAACAAACAAAAAAAACCTTTTGTCTTCAGGCTTGTTCTTCAGTCGTGACCGTGATGGGTGATGACAAGTCCACTTTGGGGTTCTGGTGATGTCTTTGCAGGCAGATGATGTCCCAAACAGATCCGCACACCAGGTGCGTCTACTGCCTGGGACACAAGCACAGTCCCCAGGCCTGTGATATTTGTGTCACCTTCCACCCCTCCATTCTTAAGGACCGTCACGACCAACTTACATTAGGCCGTCGGAGTGAACAAAACCCACCAGTCAAATCAAAAGATGCCCGTCAAGTGGTCTAAGCAGCTGCAGGGTCCACTTAGCTAGTGGCATTTAAGGAGGCGGCGGCCCAGGCCGCAACCCACACCTCCTCGGCTTTGGCCTTCATACCACTTTCGTTGGGTGCCCCTTTCACAGGGCATTCAAGGATTTGTGCCAGACTTTACTGACCCTTGGTCAGGGCCCTTCTTTGGGGCACAAAGCTAAATCAAAAAAAGAGGCCCAAAAATTATCTTGACGTCGATCGTGGGATCGGGAACGCTCTCGGTTGAGGGTTTCTGATTCCCGCGCGTCTTCAGATCTGACTTAGGTTAAATCTTCAGCCCAGGCTGCTGGCTCCATGGTAACCCTGTTGGGCCAGTTGGCCGAGATGCTGACTGATATTCTGGGTGAGATTTTCCTTGAGCCAGTCGACCAGTTATTGATCGAGGAGGCCAACACTTCTCCAGCCCTGACCCAGACTGTTGGGATGGATCATTCTGCTGATCCACCACCTCTGGTCACTGACCAGGACCCGGAGGTACCTCAGCTTCTGCCAACACCCTCCGAGGCCTGCCACCAGTCCCCCAATCAGTTGCAGTCGAGGTCTTGGTCTTACTCCCGGGGGTCGAGCAGTTCCCACTGACATCAACGCTCCTGCTCTCGATGCCCTGGAAAGTGGTGCCACCCTTATTCTTTATCATCATCCTCCTTGAGTGAGGAGAGGCTTCAGCACAAGTTGCGTCGATGCTATGAGGATCTCATATGGCAACAGCTGGTGTTTTCCAGGATGAAGCTGGCCCTGGTTTCTACCCCTGCCATCACCAGGCTCTCGCCTCGACTGCCAACGCATTCTCTGCCTCAGGAGCTGAACAAATCAGTCCCAGCTTGGCCAACTCTGGTGTCTCCACTGATTCCCATGGAGCCACCACCTAAGCAGACGAAATCTGGCAGTCTGGGTAAGGAGTCTCAGCCGGCCTCAGGGCTTCCCCATTGGCTGCTGGTCACCATCACTTGTGACCATACGCAGAGGGTCAGTGGAGATTCTGGCAGTCGACCCCTCTTCGACGACTACTCGGAGTTGGAGGGTTCCTCCTCACACTCTGTCCAGTCAACAGACAAAGTCCCTGCCTCCTTTATGGGCCTCCTCTGCCTGATCTCAGAATCTACGGGTCTGAAGACGGAGCCTGTCCAGAAACAGGCTCTGTACCCCCTAACAGAGATCTTAGACCAGGGAGACCCCCCTGGAGAAGCCTTCCTGGTGGCAGAGGCCATCCTTGGTCCTGCCTTGGAGCTTTGGCAGCACCCCGCTTTCTGCCCGGCACTGTTGGACCGGATAGCCCGAAAGTATGCGGTCCCTGCCGGCTCCCTTTTGGGATTTACAGAACACCACTCGGCTGAGGGCTTGGTGGCCAATTCTGTGTTCTGGCACTCTGGCAACATGGGGGATGTCGGCAAGCCACCTGACAGAGTCCAAGAAGCTGAACCACGCGGACAAAAAGTCTGCGCTGCCTCTTCACTTGGCCCTCCTGATGGTCTACTTCTAACATGCCATATTGGGCACCCTGGATGAGGTGCTTCCTCATCCACCAGCAGACCTCCAAACCACGGTCAGACAGGTTCAGGAGCAGGGCCAGGCTCTAGCAAAACAGCAGTTCCATACAGCCATGGAAATTGGGGCTCCTATGCCTGTTCCATGGTGGCCTCATTAGCCATGCACTGCAGGGCTTGACTGTGGATCTCAACCATCACGGCAGACACCCAGCACAAGCTGGCGGATGTCCCCTTCCTGGGCACTGACCTATTTGGGCCTGGGGTTGAGGGCCACCTCACCCGCATTGGGAAGTCCAGTGCCACCTTGGACTCTGTGTCATTTGCTCAGAGGGACCCCAAGGGCTCTAAGCAGCAGAAGAAGAAACCCTTTCAGTCCACCTCCACTCCTGCAGCCAAACCAGCCCAGCCCCAAGCTGGGCAACAGGCTCAGACCTGGTGACCTTGGCTGAAGTCTATGGCCTTGGTCACCTGCAAGCCTGGAGGAAGAGCCCTCTTCTGTCTCTAAGCCTGCCCAGTGATGGGATGAGGGGTGCCTCACTCATGCCCATCACGCTTCCCCTGGGTCCTCCCGTTGGGGGCCAGCTGTGCCACTTCCTTTCTACCTGGTCCACTGTCACCAAACACAAGTGGGTTCTCGAGGTGGTCGGTCAGGGTCTGCCTTTGGAGTTCAAGCAGTACCTTCCTTGCCAAGCCCGTGCCCCACGGGAGGAATTCTTATCCGCAGTCATTCTGTTGGCACTTCGGGACAACATTGCCCAGCTCCCCCAAAAGGAGGTCGTGGTTCCTGTCACAAATCCTCCGGTTTGTCTCCAGGTACTTCCTGGTGCCAAAATGGATGGGAGGCTGGTGCCCCATTCTAGAGCTGCATGATCTGAACAAGTTTCTCAAGTCGCGAACCTTCAGGGTGGTCAGTCTCTCTAAGAGCATTCCATCTGTGGAGCAAAACGTGGCTTTGCTCCCTGGATCTCCAGGATGCGTTCTTTCACGTCCCACTCCATCCATCTCACAGAAGGGTCCTCCACTTTCGAGAGGAGAGAACCCTCTATGAGTTCCAGGCCATGCCATTCAGCCTGTCCTCGGTCCCCAGGGTCTTCACCAAGTGCATTGCAGTGGTGGTAGCTTACCTGAGGTACCGAGGGGTCTGGGTTTACCCCTACCTGGATGACTGGCTGATCGGAGGTCCATCCAGGCAGGAGGTGGAGCGGTCCAGAGACCTGGCCCTCCAGACCTTCGTCTCCTTTGGCCTCCTGGTCAGTGAGGCCAAGTCAGAACTCATACCTTTGCAGGTGATCAGCTTCATTGGGGTGGAGCTTGACTCTTGCAGAGCCAGAGCCCGGCTCCCAGTGGACAGGGCGGAGGCACTCTTCTCCTTTGCCCAGTCATTTCTGATAGGGAAAATGCACCCTGCCTGGGTCTTCCTGCACCTGCTTTGTTACCTGGTGGCCTGCACCAGTGTGGTCCGATGGGCCCGCTGGAGAATGCGCTCTCTGCAGTAGGAGCTGGCCAGCCAGTGGTCTCAGTGCAGGGGTCACTTCGACCAGCTGGTCACAGTGACCCAGCGGATGTGGGGCGCTCTCCAGGGGTGATTAGTCCCAGAACATCTGCAGGAAGGGATCCTGTTTGTCCACCAAGAGCCGACGGTCATCCTGATGACCAGTACCCCTCTCATGGGCTGGGTGCCCACCTGGGGGAACACAGAGTCCATGGTCTCTGGACCCCCGAGGAGTCCCAATGGCACATCAACCTGCTGGAGTGCTAAGCAGTTCAGTTGGCATTGACTGCCTTTGCTCCTCACATTCGGGGTCAGGTGGTTCAGGTCCAGACAGACAACACCACGACCATGTTGTACCTCAACAAACGGGGTGGGACACACTCCCTGCCACTGTGCAAGGAAGCTGTTCATATGTGGACCCTCATGCGCAGCCTGGGGGCCAATCTCCTAGCCATCCATGTAGCGGGGGCATCCAACTAGCTGCCAGACGCTCTCAGCCATGTGGGCAAGGCATCTCACGAGTGGTCTCTCCACCCAGAGGTAGTACACAGTCTGTTCTCTGTGGGCCACCTCTCAGGTGAATGCGAAACTGAGGCTGTTTTATGCCCACCCCCCTCAGTAGGGAACACTGCAGGGGGGATGCCTTCTCAAGGCCCTGGACCCCAGGCCTTTTCTGTATTTTCCCTCCACTTCTCTTAGTCCACAAGATGTTACTCAAGGCCAGGAGGGACAAGGCACAGGTGATCCTGGTGGCTCAGGACTGGCCATGCCAGTTTTGGTACCCCGATCTCAGCCTCAGCAGCAGGCTCCTGAGCTGTCTTCCTCTCTGCCCGGACCTGCTCTCCATCAGTTGGGGAACGTACTCCATCTGGACCTTCAATCTCTACACTGGATAGCCTGGTTCCCGAGTGACTAGAGTTCCATGCTCCGAGTCTCTCTGAAGATGTCCTCACTGTTGTGGAGGCATCTCAGAAGGAGTTGACCAGGAAGTGCTATGCCTTTAAATGGAAGAGGTTCTCCATTTGGTGTCTGAGCAAGGGGTTGGACTCTTTGTCCTGTCCAGTAGCTAGCATCCTTGATCATCTGTGGTTCCTCTCTGTCAGGCCTTCTGTCAACCACCGTCAAGGTGCACCTAGGAGTCATCTCTGCTTACCAGACGTGGGTCAGTCAGCAGTTGGTGGTGCAGGAGAAGGTGGTCTGTTGCTTCTTCAAAGGCCTCAACCACATTTACCCTCCAGTGCATGAACCACCACCACTTTGGGACTTGTTGCTGAGTACAGGAGAGATCCCAGAAAACTGGAGAAGAGCGCATGTGATCCCACTCCACAAGAGTGGTAACAGGGAGGAAGCAGGGAACTACAGACCAGTCAGTTTTACCTCAGTAGTGAGCAAGATTATGGAGGCACTCCTTAAGGAAAGGATAGTGCAACACCTGGAATCCATAGGAGCACAGGATCCAAGACAGCATGGGTTTACAACAGGACGGTCCTGTCAAATTAATCTCATAGATTTCTTTGACTGGGTAACCAGAATGGTGGACCAAGGGGGAGCAGTTGATGTCACCTACCTTGACTTCAGCAAAGCTTTCAATACTGTTCCACATAGAAGATTGATTAATAAGCTGGGTAAGCTTAGGGTGGGTCAGGAGTTGGTCACCTGGGTGGCAAACTGGTTGACTGGCAGAAAGAGTGGTAGTAAACGGTACACAGTCAGAAGCGATGTAAGTCACAAGTGGGGTACCTCAGGGATCAGTCCTGGGGCCAGTCCTCGTCAGTATCTTCATCAGTGACATTGCAGATAGACTGGAGGGTGAAGTTTGTCTGTTTGCAGATGACGCCAAGATCTGCAGCAGAGTAGATGATCCAGATAAGGTGGGCAGAATGAGAAGAGATCTGGAGGAACTGGCAAAATGTCGGAAGAGTGGCAACTGGGGTTTAATGCAAAGAAGTACAAGATCATGCACATAGGGAAGAGAAATCCTGAAACCATCTAAAGGTTGAGAGGGGAGTTGCTGGCAGTCACAAAGGAAGAAAGGGACTTGAGCATCATCATCACAGATGACCTGAAATCATCCAAGCAGACCACTAAAGCAGTAGATAAGGCTAGGGGGATGTTGGGGTGTATTAGTAGGGGTATCACAAGTCGTAAGGGGGCGGTAATAATCCCTCTTTACAAGACACTGGTTAGGCCCCATCTGGAGTACTGCATGTAGTACTGGAGGCCACACCTTCACAAGGACATTAACCAAATTGAGGCAGTCCAGAGAAGGGCAACCAAAATGGTGCAGGGACTGCATCAGAAAACATATGAGGACAGATTAATAGAACTCCGTATGTATACCCTGGAGCAAAGGAGGGAGAGAGGTGATATGATCGAAACTGAAAATTCAAACACCTTAAGGGCATTAACAAGGTGAAAGTCTTAACATGTTTCAATATAAGAAAAATAGGACAAGAGGACACAGCCTGAGATTAGAGGAAGGTTGATTAAGGGGTAATGTGAGGAAGTTATTTTTCACAGAAAGGGTGGTGGATGCCTGGAATGGCCTACGTCAGGAAGTGATGTATATGAATACAGTGCAGGGCTTCAAACAGGCATGGGATAGGCATAAGGGAGCAATACAGATAAGTATGAATAGATAGGCCATTGACAGAGCAAATGCCAATGGCACATTCATAAGGTAGAAAAAGAAATGGGCAGACTGGATGGGAGTTGCAGTCCTTATCTGCAATCAGCATCTTTGTTTCTATGTACTGGTAAAGCTCATGGGCAAGCCATTCGAACTGATGCACAGGTGTGACATGTATCTCCTGTCGTGGAAGACCACCATCCTGGTAGCTATCACATCAGCCAGAAGGATCAGCGAGCTCCAGGCACTTTTGGTGGAGTCTTCTTACCTGGTCTTTCACATGGACAAGGTCATCCTTCGCCCCAACGAGAAGTTCCTTCCAAAGGTTGTGTCAGAATTTCACCTTAACTAGGTGATTAATCTCCCAGAAGAAAGGGTTCTGCAAGAACTCCTAAAACTGAAGGTGGACAAAGCAATGGGGCCTGATGGAATTCACCCCAGAATTCTAAAAGAATTAAGGGGGGAACTAGTGAAACCACTGACTACTCTTTTTAATAAATCATGGGAGGATGCTGTGGTACCCGAGGACTGGAGGAAGGCGGATGTGATTCCCCTTCACAAAAGTGGGACCAAGACAGAGGCAGGAAACTGCAGACCTGTCAGTTTGACCTCTGTGGTAGGGAAAGTGATGGAGTCACTTCTGAAGGAAAGAATTGTTGAGTACCTTGAGGCCAGTGGGGCACAGGACCCAAGGCAGCATGGGTTCACAGTGGAAGGTCATGTCAGACAGATCTAATATATTTCTTTGACTGGGTGACCAAAGTAGTAGACCAGGGAGGGGCTGTGGACATGGCCTACCTAGACTTTAGCAAGGCATTTGACACAGTCCCACACAAAAGATTAATAGTCAAATTAACCAGCCTGGGAGTGGGTCCCAGGGTGGTAATCTGGGTAAAACATTGGCTGGACAACAGGACACAGAAGGTAATTGTAAATGGAGTCCACTCTGAAGAAAGAGGGGTTACTAGTGGGGTACCGCAGGGTTCAGTACTGGGTCCAGTCCTTTTTAATGTCTTTATAAGTGACATTGCAGAGGGACTGGAAGGAAAAGTATGCCTCTTTGCAGATGACACAAAGATCTGCTACAGGGTTGATACACAAGGAGGCATGGAAAAGATGAGAAGGGACTTGGCAAGGTTGGAGGAATGGTCAGAAGTATGGCAGCTAGGATTCAATGCAAAGAAGTGCAAAATAATGCACCTGGGAAACAAGAACCCAGGGGAAGATTACACAATGGGGGGAGAGGTAGTAGCAGCAACAAAAAAGGAATGGGACCTGGGGGTAATCATAGCAGATGACCTTAAGGTTAGCAAGCAATGTGAGAAGGCAGTAGGGAGGGCTGGGGGTATACTGGGATGTACAGGGAGAGGCATCACCAGCAGAAAACAGGAAGCTGTTATCCCTCTGTACAGATGGTGAGACCCGATCTGGAGTACTGCGTCCAGTTCTGGAGACCCCATCTCCGCAAGGACATAGACAGGATAGAGACAGTCCAGAGGAGGGCAACTAAAATGGTGCAGGGTCTGCAAGAGAAGCCGTACGAGGAGAGACTAAAGGAGCTTAATATGTATACCCTTGAGGAAAGAAGGGAGAGGGGGGACATGATAGAAACTTTTAAGTACCTCAGTGGAATCAACAAAGTCCAAGAGGGTAGCATCTTTCAGAAAAAGAGACATGCAAGAACAAGGGGACACAATTTAAAGATGGGGGCGGTTCCGGGGCAATGTGAGGAAGTATTTTTTCACAGAGAGGGTAGTGGATGCATGGAACAGCCTTCCTGAGGAGGTTGTGGGGTCTAAAACTGTGGGAGAATTCAAGAATGCATGGGACAGACATAAGGCAATTCTTGTGGGGGGTAGGAAGAAATAGGCTGTTGGTTAACTAGGATCTGTGGCCTATCCTGTAGGTAGGGAAATGGGTAGACTAGGTGGGCCAAGCGGTCCTTATCTGCCGTCAAAGTCTATGTTTCTATATTACTTAATCAGTCACACCTCAGAGGCTGAGTACAGGCTCCATACTCTGGACCTGAGGCGAGCGCTCACTTACTACAAGGAGTGCACAGCTGGAGTTTGGGGGGAGGTTTGCTAGCTGTTTGTCACCTACAATGAAGCCACATCTGGCAGACTGTCAGCCAGGTGGATGATTAGCAGATAGATTGTTTCCTGCATTGATCTCTGCTGTAGGTTGGTGGTAGGGAACCTCCCGTAGGGCTAGGGGCTCATTCCACCCGCCATACTGCTGCCTTTGATGGCTGCTTCCAGGGATGTCCCTATCCAGGAAATCTGCAGGGCTGCTACCTGGAAGTCGGCACACACCTTCATTTCCCATTACTACATCGACCTTGTTTCACGCCAGGATGCTGGTTTTGGGGCCTCAGTTCTCCAATTTCTGTTCTCGAAGTAGGGTGTGTGCACCTTGCCTCCCAGAGAACTGCTAGGAGTCTGACGGAAAGTGTGGATAGAACATCATATCCACGTCCCTAGAAAAACAGGTTACTCACCTGTAATAGTAGTTCTAGGCGTGGTATATGATGTTATTCACATGGACCCACCTGATCTCCCCTGGGTTGCTCGCACACAGCTGTTTCTAGAGAGCAGGGTCTGGCGTCATGGGGTGGAGCCAAGGGAGTTACCACCTGGGTGGGTGGCAGGAGCCAGCTTGAAGACATTCTGGCTAATCTTAAAAGGAAAGGCCACTGCCAGAAAGTGTGGATGAACATCGTATACCACTCCTAGAACTATTGTTACCGGTGAGTAGCCTGTTTTTTTGTGTTTCTGGGGACCGTTTATTCACGGTTCCATACTGCGTGGGAACCGACCATTTTCTTTAATTTTCCCTATTGGGAACAACAATTTTACAGGTTTTTCTGATGAATTGGCATGTCAGAAAGACCTAAAAAGAGGACTGGACCAACTGGTTTTAAAAATTGCATTAAGTGCTTAAGAATAGTGGCCAAGGCAGACAGCCACGATATTTGTATTGTTTGGAGCCAGACCATAACTGAAAGCTTTGCTCTAAATTCTTTTCTAAAATGGTTTAAAAAAAAAAAGGCTAAAAATTGGAAATAATGGCCTTTCAGTCGGCATCCCCCTCTATTAAAAATACTGACGAGGGGTATTCATCTCAGCAAAAGTCTGAAGACGGGTCCTCCAAGGACCATCTAGAAAATAAGTCAGAAATAATGACTAAGCCATGAAAAGACAAAATGAGCAGATTCCTGAATCAGTGCCTGCAAAAAAGAAACTGAAAGAAAAGCATATCACTGCCCCTCCTGCTGAGAAGCAAAGGAAGATGCCAGTGACACAGAAAGATGTACCCTCTCCTGAAGAAATGGCTAAGGCTTGGCAATTATATCAAACTTTTCAGGCTATGGGCAACCTCTTTAATGCCCCTTCTGATCCTAATACCCCTCATCCTTCAGACTCTGGGCTCGGCCAGGGCTTTTATTGTGATGAGGGTGATGAAGAGGATGTAGAGGGTAAACCTTTGAAACCAGATGTATCCCCTGACCAGGAGATTGGCACCTCTTCCAATGGCCAGGAGGATTTTTCCTCTCATTATACCTTTGTATAGCATATGGTGGACACCCTGGACCTTACCATCCAGGAGATCACTATCCAAGAAGAGGAGGAGGAGGAGGAAGACTTTTTGGCTATGATGGGTCTCCCTCCCCCTAAAAAGCTGCTTTTGCCTATTTACAAGTCCTTTCACAGGGCGACATTTAAACTGCTCCAGAACCCCACATCTAACCCTGGGGTTGATAAGAAAATTGATTAAAAGTACCAGTTAGAAAAAAAAGTACCAATTAGAGAGAACTAATTCTGAATTTCTCTACATGCACCCAGACCATGAGGGAGTGGTGCAGGCTGCAGCTTGCGACAAAGCCAAAGTGCCTCTATCTTCTCAGCTTCCTGAAAGGGAATCCGGGAGACTGGACGGTATGGGAAAGAAAACTTACACCACAGCCTCCTTGCTGCTTCACCTCTCTACTTGCATGGCCTATGCAGCACAGTATCAAAAGGCTCTCTGGAAGTGTGTGCTAGCCCTTAGCCAACAGGCCCCAGACAGAGTGGCTCAGGAGTTGGCAGAAACTGTTAAGACTGCCTTAGAGGCCACTAAATACCAGTTCCATATGACTGTGGACACTAATGACACTGCCTCCAGGGCCATGGCCCAAGCTATTTCCCTCAGGCACTTTGCCTGGCTGAGAACAACCAACCTCTCCCAGGACACTCAAACTAAAGCTATGGTTTTCCCCTATGAGAATAACTCTTTCTCTCTCTCTCTTTGGTGACAAAACAGAAGCCTTCATGAAGAAAGCAGAGGAATATAAAACCACCTGTCAAAGTAATGCAGCAAAAGAGAAAGCCTCTACTTCCCAGAGATCTCAGAGTAAGGGAAACTGAGGCAGAGGTTACTACCCTAGGGCTTTCTACCCTGTGCCTGTTCCCTTGGACTACCCTCAGATGAGAGGCTACTTCAGGGGAAGAGGAAAGGGGCCCAGAGAAGAGCTGACCCCTCACCTTCCCCAAAGGCTCAAACTAAGCAATCCTCCTGACTGCAATGTCCAGGTCACTTCCCCTCCCCCAGTAGGAGCCAGGCTGACTCACTGCCTCCACCATTGGTACTTCATCACCCCTGACAAATGGGGGCTAGAGGTGGTGGGTCAGGGACTTACCCTGCAGTTCAAAAAGTCTCCCTCTCAGCAGAGTCACAAACTTTTCAAACCTCGACAGAAAAACTGTTGTTGGAGGGCACTTCTAGCTGCAAAAGCAGTGGAAAGAGTCCCCTTCCCCCAGTGGGGAAAATGCCTCTACTCCAGGTATTTTCTCACACAGAAGAAAAACGGGGATTGGCGGCCCATTCTGGACTTAAGGTACCTGAACAGGCACTTAATCAAGCTCAAGTTCAAAACGGTCACCCTGGCACTGGTGATCCCATCCTTGCAATAGGGAGACTGGCTAGCCTCCCCAGACCTCAAGGATGCCTATTTCCACATTCCAATCAGGCTGTCCCACAGAAAGTTCCTCAGATTCAGGCTACCTTCCAGCCATTACCAGTTTGCAGCTCTGCCATTTGGCCTAACATCAGCTCCCAGGGTTTTTACAAAGTGCCTAGCAGTGGTGGCAGCTCACCTCAGAAGGCAACAGGTGTCTGTCTTTGCCTACCTTGATGATTGGCTGATAGTAGACAAGTCCCCAGAGAAGGTCAGAGACTCTCTCAGCTTTACACAGCGTGCTCTGGAGTCCCCAGGCTTTATCGCCAACAAGGAAAAGTCCCACTTCGAACCAGTTCAGATACTGGAGTTCATTGGTGCAGAACTGGACATACAGCAGGGGAAAGCCCTGCTCCCTTGGGACAGGGTGCATAACTTTCTAGTCCTGGTAAACTCTTGACTTGGGTTAGCCAAGACCTGCCAGACATTTTCTCAGGCTCCTGGGCCATATGACCTCAGTGACAGCTGTAGTTCCCAGGTGCCAGATTTCAGATGAGGGACATTCAGTATCACCTGAGGGCTCGTTGGTCCCAAAAAAGGGACTCTCTGTCAAAGCTCATGCCAGTCACAAGGACCCTTCTATAGGCCCTGGACTGGTGGAAGGAAAGGGAACACCTCGGGGAAGGGAATCCCTTTCCAACAAAGGCAGCACTCCAAGGTTCTCACCATGGATGTCTCTCTCCTAGGATGGTGGGGGGGGCTCACTTGGTAGACCAGTCCATAAGCAGGACTTGGTCCCCCAGAGAATCCAGCTACCACATAAACTTTCTCGAATTCAGAACTGTGTACCTGACTATCAAAGCCTTTGCCCCTCAGCTGAAAGGTCAGTCTGTTCAGATCAGAACAGACAATACAACAGCCTTGTTCAATATCAAGAAGTGGGGGGCACAAGGTCCACCAAACTTTGCACAGAGGCAATGAGGATTTGATCCCAGGCTTATTCCTTGGACATGCAGCTATCTGCCATTCATCTCCCAGGCAAGGACAATGTGTTGGCAGATGCCCTGAGATGCATCAGTCAGGGCCACCATGAATGGACCCTAAAAAGACAAGTACTGGCCACAGTATTCAGGAGGTGGGGTACCCCAGAGGTTGATCTCTTTGCCTCCAGCCTCAATCACCAGCTTCCACTTTACTGTTGCAGGCCCCAACACTGGGCACACTGCTAGTAGATGCTTTAACTCTGGATTGGACATGGAGGTTCCTGTATGCCTTCCCTCCATTCCCTCTAATCCTCAGGGTTCTTCTTAAGCTCAGGGATCAGTCAGCCACCATGATTCTGGTGGCCTCAGACTGAGCAAGGCAACCCTGGTACTTTCTTCTCCTTGCCCTGTCAGTCGAGAGACCGATCCACCTGCCCCTGAGCCACAGTCTCCTGACCCTGCTTCAGACAGGGACAGCATATCCCAGCGTAGAGTCTCTTCACTGCAAAGTTTGGTACTTGAAGAGCTGCAATACCCAGATTTTCTGTACTCTGAACAAGTCCTAAAGATCCTTCGCCTGGCTAAGAAGTCCAGCACTAAAAAGACTTATGCTTCCAAATGGAAAATATTTTCTCTGTGGTGCAGAGGCAAGCAGATTGACCCTCTAAGGGCCAGCCTCCCTATTCTCCTGGACTACCTGGTGCACTTAGAGCCTCATGTCTCAAAGTCCATTTGGCAGCCATTTCTGTTGGCAAGGAAAAATTCTGTAATTTCCCATTCCATCTTTAAAAAATGTTTTCAAAGGCCTGCTGCACCTTCAACACCTACTGCATTTGAACCTCCGCATAGCCCAACTCATGGAGTCTCCCTTTGAGGCTATGGCTACTGCAGACCTAAAGTACTGTATGTCATTTGGAAAACCATTTTCCTAGTTGCTGTCACCTCAGCCAGAAGGATTTCTGAGCTGCAAGCTCTTTGTACTGACCGTAACTATATTATCTCCCACAGGGATAAAGGTAGTCCTCAGAACAAACAGGAAATTCCTTCCTAAGGTAGTTTCTGAATTTTGCCTCAATCAATCCATAACACCCACTGTCTTTTTTATATAAAAATCCACTCCTGGGTAGTGTAAACTCCACAGTTTGTATGTTAAAAGAGCATTGAGCTACTATCTGGAGCACACCAAGCAGCTCAGAGCCTCTCATACCCAGCTCTTCCTCACCTATGGCGAGGTGGGCAGGGGCAGACCAGCCTAAAGGGACATCCCCTTGCTCGATATCTGCAAAGCATCTACCTGGAAGACTATACACACCTTTACGAAGCACTGTTGCTTGGATGTACAGTCTAGAACAGATGCCAAATTTGGCACAGCAATCCTGCAGAACCTCTTTTCGAAGTAGGTACTGTACCCTCCTCCTCCCTACTGCACTGCTTTGTAGTCTATATTAGTCAAGCATACTGAAGTACCCCTGAGGTGAGAAGAAAAAATTACTCTGTGTAGTATTTTCTTCCATGGTGTCCTTCAGTATGCTTGACCTCCCACACATCCTCCCCTTACATGAGCTGGCTGAGTATGGTCGTGCAGTTCTTCTCTTTACCAGATTTTTTTACTGTTTATTCTTGATAGATGTAAGGGTCCCACAGTTACTGTACATGTGCTTATAATTCAGGGAACTTGTTTCTTGTTGATGAGATTTTAGTTTTTTTGATAGAGTAGATTTTGGGATTTTTTTTTTCAGTTTATTTTTTATACCGGATAGGCATGTGAGCAAAAGTTGCCCATTTTCACAGGCGTCCAGTGATGGACAAATACAACATAAGTTCACAAAATGACGGCAAAACAGTCAACAGTTAACCATATTTGGAATACAGGACAAACTAGATGCAAGACCATTTGAGTATAGATATGACACTATAACAACAGAGAAACAATAACAAATGCAGTGACAAAAGTGCTTGGAAAATCTCAGACCTGCCAGTCCTGCTTCCGAGAAAAGGGGACAAAATACCACTGTTTGAGTAGGGAAGAAACTGCACCTGGAAGGGAGTGTCATGAAGTGGGACACTTGCAGATGGTGGCCTGAGAAAGGTGTAACTTTAAGTTGTACTTAAATGAAGCCATAGTGGGGCACTCAATGAGGGCCGGGGGGGAAGACTGTTGAAGAGTTTAGCTCTCTTGTAGGAGAGAGTGTTTTGGCCTTGGGTGGTGCGACAGAATGGGATGGAAAAGGAGAGGGTGGAGGATCTACTAGTGGCCCGAGAGGCAGAGGACTTGGGGAAGAGTGAAGAAATGCTGTGAGGGAGGAGGCCAAGGATAATTTGTGAAAGAAGGTGACTAATTTGCTGTTGAGTCTGTCCTTGAGGGAGGTCCAGTTAGAGATTCTGTAAAGGTCGCAGTGATGGATAAGTCTGGGGAGACCAGAAACAAATCTGAGGATGCTGTGATAGGTGGACCGGAGTTTGAGGAAATTATTCTGAGTAAGAGAGGGGAAATAAACTAGAGCGTCATAATTGAATAGAGGGATCAGGAAACTGGCGGCAAGCAGGGTTTTGGATTCTGTGGTTAAAAAAGGCTTCACTCTGTAAAGCATGCCAAGCCATTGGTGGGCTTCTCCCCCCCCCCAATATTTTATCTCCTCCCCAGCCTGCCACCTCCGACCCTTCAGGGGAACAAGTGGACATCCCACTGCCCGGAACCCTACCCAAGCAGGCCCCATGGTGCCGGATTACCACCGGGCGGACGAGGGCACGGACTCACAGACCCCGTAACTTACATTTCATCGGTCTGAGGTCTGCTGGGTGGGCACAGGAAAATCGTGGGCACAGCCTCGGTCCTCCCATCTTCACGGCTGAGGCAGGCTTGTTTTTCACATTTTCTTCCTCCCCGAGCAGCAAGTGACTTCCCCGATGCGATGACGCGAGCGCCGACGTTCATGCTGCTCAGTGGCCACATCCCATCCCTAAATGGAGCTTGCAGTTCTCCGAGCCTCCGCTCGGGGTCATAGAAGTGTCAGGCATCGGCCAGATCCCTCCCCGGAGAAGGCGAGCTGTCATTGGACACTCCAGCCTATCTCCCCCCGGCCGACCCACTGACGACCCGAGTCCACTTCCGAACCTGGGTCGCCTGCGTGGTGTGGCGTCCAGTGTCTCAACCCTCAGCGCCACCGGGCTGGCTTAGGTGGGCTTTTTTAATTAGTTGATTTATGTGTGAGTCAAAGTTCAGATGGCTGTCGAGGAGCAAACCCAAGTATTTGAATTCGCTGACTTTCAATTGTGTTGCAGTCGTCGTCAAGGAGTGTAAACTCGAAGGAAAGCGGTTTCCACGGGCTGGAGAAAATCATAGTTTCGGATTTATTTTTTTTTTTTTTACATTAAGCACTAGTCCTTCAGACACAAACCAGGAGTGGAGACTATGGAAATCACCCTGTAAGTTGTTGAGTAGGGAGGAGGGGTCTTCATCCTTGCAGAAAAGGACAGCATCGTCGTCATATAGGATGAGTTCAGTGTTCGCACAGATTTTGGGAAGGGAATTAACAACCAAGGAGAAGAGTACGGGACCCAGTATGGACACTTGGGGTACTCCAAACTTTATGGGGCAGGGGTTAGACAGGACCCCGTTGATGATGGTTTGGTGGGACCTTGAGCTTAGGTAGTTTCGAAACCAGTTACAGACTTCAGATGAAAAGTGCAGATCAGATAGTGTGAAGAGTAGGACATTGTGGTCTACAAGGTCGAACGCTTTTGTGAGGTCCACAAAAACCAAGCCAGTGTATAGTCCATCATTTGCTTTATTGATAAAGCTGGTGAATTTAATGAGGGTGTTTTTGATGATGTGGCCGGCCCTGAAACTGTGTTGGGCTTCTGTCTGTAGATTATATGTATTGAGGAGTTCGGTGGTTTGCTTATGCACAATTTTTTCCAGAATTTTGTAAAGAGGGGCCAAGAGAGAAAGATGGGTCTATAGTTAGAGACGTTATCTTTGTGCCCAGTTTTGTGGAGGGGTTTGATTATGGCGCATTTCCATTTGAGCTGATAGGACCCGGTGCAGAGGGAGTAGTTGGAATATATTAGTGAGGGGAACGGCAAAGGAATTGCAGACCAATTTGAGTACCGGTAGTTAATGTTGTCGAGCCTAACGGAGGGTCTGGAGTCATGTGACTTGATAAGTTTTACCACTTCAGAGGGGGAGAGGTAACAAAAAAAGAAACCGGGGTGGGGGTTGGGGAGGGGTAGGAAAGAAAGCCTGGGGAGGAGGGAGTGTGGATAAGTTTGTATTTATAAAGATCGCCGAAATAGTGGTTGAAAAGGAAGGCAACTTCCATAGGATCAGTGACCGTGAGTCCACTGGAGGAAAGGCTGATCTGCTCATTTGAAGGCGCTCTACCAAGGAGGTGGTTAAAGATGTTCCATGTGTGCTTTGGGTTGCCCAAGGAGCTGTTTTTTTCCCCTTTTGCAGCTTTGAAATGAATCTGACTGCCTTCTGGTTTAAGCTACAGATAGCACAGCCTCTCCTGTACTCTGATTGGCTAATTCTAATAAGTTCATTAGCATCTAGGCCATCTCCGGGGCCGCTGAATATAGCTGGCATACTGCATTAGTCAAGGATACTGAAGGACACATTAGAAGAAATATTACTAAGGTGAGTAATTTTTTTTATATGAAAATCTCGCTTATAAAAAAAGTGTTTCAAATCAGTGTTATTTTGTCCTGGATATAGAAACACATTTTTCCTGGATTTAAACATATCTCACTTCCCTGGCCCGGTGGCAGTTTGCAGCAGTGGAACGATTCGTACTTCCATGTCAGCAGCTCAGGTTGCTGAGTGAACCAACCCACCTGTCCTGGACCAGTGGAGTCGTAGAAACACTGTGGGAGCAGCACACTCTTTGCCTCTAGTAGGGAGAGAGTTGTCTCTCTCTCTGCTGCAGCAGTGTCCTGCTGTGGACTGCAAGGTGGCCTTGACATTGTGGGTGACCACATAATGTAGATCTCTCAACAGGTCAAAGCAGCAAGAAATTGACATTTTGTTTCAAGTGGGAGGTGGCAGAAAACAATAACAGTGTCCTGCCACACCACCAGTTTCATCCGACCCTTCACCCTCGTGTAACATTCCTGACTCCCACCCCCTGAACCCAGCCCACAAGTAGACGTTTTTTCCTGGTTCTGAGCTTCAGGCTAGCCTGGGTTGTGCTGCGAGGGGGCAGGCTTGTAGTGCTTTGCACGTTGGAATGCCAGGGTCTGGCCTGGTAGGATGTGAAATGGACCAGTGGCTGACTGTCAGAGAGAGGACAGGGCAGCCAAATCAAGCGAGTGCCAGCTGTGAGCAGGTGGGCTAGAGCATGAATTAAAAAAGAAATTCCACTTAAAATAAATTTGTGGATGAATGTTTCAAAACTGTTCTTTGAGCTGCGTTCTTGTATTATTAAGTTAAAAAAAATAGGTTACTCACCTGGAACCATAGATCTTCTCACTACAGGAATTCTTCAGTGTGCTTGACAGTTGCAGTATGCCAGCTGGGTTCAGCTGCCCTGGAAGAGGGGTTTATGCTAATGATGTTTTGGCAAGAGCCAGTCAAAGAGCAGAGAGAGTGCTGCCTGAGCTAGAGCAGGGGTCAGTCAGATTCATTTCTCTACCAGCTGGTCAACACTGCCCTGGAGCTATCTCTCTTTACTTCACTTGAAGAGATTTTTTTTCTTCTTGAAGTTGGTAAAAATCCTTTATTTTTGCTACCTTAGTGAATTTTTCACACTTTTTACTAGTGCTGTGTTTCTTTTTCATTTTGCAGTTCCTTTGGTTCCCAGGAACCGAAAATTGCTTTCCTCAGAGTCTATTATGCAGTTCCCACTCTTTCTCTGGGGTAGATTTTTGCCGCTTCTGACTTTGTCGCCACTCTCATTTCTTTTTGTGGTTCCCTATTTTTTATTGGAACCATGATTTTTTACTTTATATTTTAAATTTATCACTTTGCAGAACCGTTCTTCACAGTTCAACAGCACTTGGGAACCGGCAGTTTTTTCTTTTGTGGGGGTATATCCTGAGGTCTCCTGACAAATTTCATGTCAAATAACCCTATTTAGGCAACTGATTTTATTTAAAAAAAAAACTGTATAGAGTATATTTGTGTCTAGCTCTGGTCAGAAACCGTGTATAAACAGACACAACATTGGATATTATGGCTTCTCAGTCTGTTTCCCCCTCAAACAAAAATCCTGAGGGAGGCACCTTCCCCACATAAAACTAAGGGAAAGTCTGATAAAGACTCTATCGAGAATAAAACAGATAAAAATAATTCTGACAAAAAGAGACATAATGAACAGGTCACTGATGAAGTGCCTTCTAAAAAGAAACAAAAAGAGAAACACATCACTGCCTCTCCCACTGAAAAGCAAAGGGGAGTCACCAGTGGCACAGAACATTATGCCCTCTGATGAACAGTAGGCTAAGGCTTGGCATTTATACCAAATGGTGCAGTCTATGAGCAATATATTTAATGCCCCTCCTGATCCCCCACCCCTCATACATCAAACTCTGGTCATACCCAAGGATTTTATTATGGGTGACAATGATGCACTGGGTGATGAGCCCTCAGACCTAGAGGCTCCCCCGACCCAGAGTTTGGTGGTCCCACTAATGGGCAGGATTTTTCCTCTCACTTTACTTTTATTCAACGTATGGAGGACACCCAGGATCTCACTGTACAAGAAACTATCAAGAGGTGGAGGAAGACTTTTTAGAGATGATGGGTCTCCCTCCTTACAAGAAGTTGCTTTTGCCCACCACTATCACTTAGCACCTGACAATGCTCGCTGGGCTGAACCCCCACCTCTCCTCCCCAACTCCCCCCTTGCATCCTGCCCTTCTGTTAGCACCTGCATGTACTAAATGTTGTCACCTTGAAATGTTTCAACTTGCTCATTGTATGAAAACAACTGTGTTATTCTATGTCACTCATTGTATTGAACACTGTAAATATGCTTCACTATGTCCTCTCTGTGATGAGGTACCTTTGTAAACGAGCCTCTGGTTCAAAGGTTGTAAATCTGACTGTTCAAATAAATAAAAAAACAAATCCCTATACAGGGCAAATTTTAAAGTATTTGAACACCCCACTTCCAGTCCGGCAGTGGACAAGAAAATTGAGAAAAAGTATCGACTGGAAAGACTTACTGCAGAGTTCCGGTATACCCACCCTAATCATTAAGAGATTGTACAGGCTGCTGCTTGCAACAGGGCTGAAGTACCCCTTTCTTCACAACCACCAGAAAAATAATCTAAAAGGCTTGATTTTATGGGGAAAAAATCTTATACCACAGCCTCTCTGCTGCTTCACCAATCTACTTACATTGCTTATGCAACCCACTACCAAAAAGTTCTCAGTTCCTTTTTTCCTGCCATTGATTGCAGTTCAGTGATGATATCACTCACTCACTGGGAGTCTTATCTTCACATTTATACGACAACAAGGTTTAGTTTTGTTTAGTTTTAGCTTATTTGTTATTTTCTGTAGCAAACAAAAAAAAAAGGTTTACTATTTTTGTTCTACAGCCCTACCGACTGAAGGAGTTGGCCATGGACAGTGACAGTAGGGAGTCTCCTTAAGACTGCTCTAGCAGCTGGGCTGTGCCCAGTTTGCTGTCCCCTCTGCAGGGGAAGGGTCTGACCATAGAAACATAGTATTATAAGCAAGTGTTTTATAGCAAACTCATCAGAACAGCTAATATTCTTCAGGTGAAGCTACCTCTGGCTGGAAGCTGCAATACTGAACATAGGATTTGCAAGAAAGCAAGTTGTGCTCACAACAGAGGGAAGTGAACCTTACAATTGTCTTTGGTTTGTAGCAGATATTCTGCAGGTGGAGGCTACTTCTAACTGAAAGGTGAAATAAGGAACTTAGAATTATCAGGAAAGACAGTCTTTCAAGCAACAGAGGGAGGTGGATCTAGCTTTACTCCTGTTCCAGTTCTCAAGAATTTCAGTGCAGGAAGAGTTTAAACCCTGGGCTAAGAATTTGTCATAAGTCCTGAAGTAAGTGCAGGTACAGGCTGTGTATTTGACTCAGACAAGTGCCCCAGGGGGGTGGAAACTGTTTTTTGTGTTTATCTGAGTGCGCCTTTAAAGGCCAGGCCAGACTGTGTCAGGAAGTACTTACATCATAGCTACTTATCAGCCAATAGCTTTGGAAGAGTTTTACAGACCTGAGAACAACAGTATTATAAGCAAGTGTTTTATAGCAAACTCATCAGAACGGCTAATATTCTTCGGGTGAAGCTACCTCTGGCTGGAAGTTGCAATACTGAACATAGGATTTGCAAGAAAGCGAGTTGTGCTCACAACAGAGGGAGGTGAACCTTACAATTGTCTTTGGTTTGTAGCAGATATTCTGCAGGTGGAGGCTATTTCTAACTGAAAGGTGAAATAAGGAACTTAGAATTCTCAGGAAAGACAGTCTTTCAAGCAACAGAGGGAGGTGGATCTAGCTTTACTTCTGTTCCAATTCTTAAGATATTCAGTGCAGGGAGAGTTTAAAGCACAGTTGACTTATTTTGGGGCTGACTGCTTTCAGAGCACAAACCACCAGGCTGTTTTGGGGCTGGGGAGGTTTACCTGTGTCTGACTTGGATGTCTGGATTTTTCTCTGTTTGATTAGCAGGGTATTTTCTCTGTCAAATTGTTGTATAGGGCATCTTGCTGACAGGAAGGCACTCATCACAGTGGTGGGTCAGAGCTTTTAGCTAATTGTTTCGTGAGGGCACAGTTTAGGCCCAACCCCTGCCCACCTCACCCCACCCACCCCTGGAAATAGTTCCTTTATACCTGGGGTTCTGACATCATTTCCTCAAGAGTGCAAGGTGCATATCACTGTCATATCCTCTCTAGCACACTGCACTGACAATATAAGCATACGCATTGTATAATATATATATTTCTATATAACAAACCAATCACACACAAAAAAAAGATAAACGTGGGGAGTAGTGCAATGTAATGGCTGTGGGGCAGCAGTCTTCTGGGAGTCTTTCTGGAGGCTGAGATGCTGTCCTATTTGCAGACAGCTCTCTGCCCTGAGGGAGGAAGTTGCCCGTCTTCAGGCCACACTGGACAGTAGTAAGGGAACTTTCCCCCAGGCCACACTGCACAGTAGGAAGGGAACCTCCCCCATCCAGGGAGCACCAGAGCCACCACCACTACCTCAGAGGTTGCGAAGAAAGCACAGCAGTTGGACCACAGTGGGCTCAGAGAGGGTGAGGATGGTGGAACAGAGGCACACCCAGTCAGTTGTTCCACTCCACAATCCATACACCATTCTGGGGAGCATAGCTCCCCTATGGATGCACCCGCAGAGGAGACTAAGGAGGCTGAGGACAACTGTCACAAGGGAGGCCCACAGGAAGGAGGCAGAGGACACCACAGGAAAAGGAAGCAGCTCCTGGTGGGGGACTCAATTATTAGGGGGATAGAACTGGGGGGAGCAGGGAAAACTGAAGTAAGGTGCCTGCCTGGTGCCATGGCTTGGAGGGACAGGAACCGCATCCTCAGGATCACAAGAACAGCTGCACGGGAGTCTGAGCTGGATGTCATTGTCCACCTAGGGACAAATGACTTGGCTTATGAGATTAGAGCAGTGCAGGAGGACGTTGTAGAGTTGGGGAGGGGCCTAAGACAAGTAGCACACACAGTATCCTTCTCAGAGGTGCTGCCTGTCGATGGCATGGGGAGGTGAGGGTACTTTGCACCATGCAGTTTAATGAATGGTTGAAAAAATGGTGTAGAACACAGGGGTTTGGCTTCATTGGGGACTGGGGTTCCACCAGGAGGGACACCAGCCTATACTGGCAGGATGGTCTGCATCTGTCCAGGAAGGGAACAAGTCTTTTGAGCAATTGGTTTAAATGCTTCATTGGCAAGCTTTTAAACTAGTCAAGGGGGGAGGCACTGATAAGCAGCAGGAAAATCCCAGCCTGTCCTTACAAAACAGGGTACTAAATGAGAAAAAGACCGAGGTAGAAAGGTCAGTGGGGGATGCTGTAACAGAAAGTAAAGCCAT
Source organism: Neoceratodus forsteri (assembly GCA_016271365.2). NCBI lineage: Eukaryota > Metazoa > Chordata > Ceratodontiformes > Ceratodontidae > Neoceratodus > Neoceratodus forsteri. Next base: position 590,182,477 of record CM028134.1, on the reverse strand, counting down.
CAAAAAATGGAGAGCAATGAGTACCAATGCCTGTAGTCTGGGTAACAAGCTTCCTGAATTAGTGGCCTTGATGGAGGAGGAACATCTGGATATTGTGGCAGTCACAGAAACATGGTACACACAAAACCATGACTGGGACGTAAACATGCCAGGATACACTATCTAGAGAAGGGACAGGGAGGGTAAAAGGGGAGGAGGAGTAGCTCTTTACAAAAGGGAAGAAATCAAAGCAGCAGAACAAAAGGGTAAACAGGGAGGAGAAGAAGCACTGTGGGTAAATTTGGAGACAGGCAATGGCACCACAATCCGCACAGGGGTTGTATATAGACCCCCTTCTCACAGGGAGGAAATGGACAAGGAAATGATAGAAAGTATACTTAGAATGGCAGAAAAAGGGGAGATATTGCTGATGGGTGATCTCAATATGCCAGATGTTAACTGGAATGCAGTTGCAGCAGCCACTTCGAAGAGTGGGGTTATTCTAGATGCCCTACAGGGGGCATGCCTTAGACAACTAGTATTGGAGCTCACTCGAGAGGAGCAATCTTAGACCTGGTTCTCTCAAATGGAGATGGAGAGGATCACAGATGTAGAAGTGGGTAGCCATCTGGGAACTAGCGACCATCGAACAGTATGGTTCACAATAAACACAGCAATAGAGTCAAATCCATACAAAGGCAAAAGTACTGGACTTTAGGAGGGCTGACTTTGCCAAAAATGGGTGAGTGCGTAAGAATGCACTAGCAAATGGGCAGGAAGGAGGTGGAAGAACAATGGGGAATAATAAAACTGCTGGATACAGAAGTTGATACCAGCCCATTTACAGAAGAAAGGGTTCTGAAAGAACTCTTAAAACTGAAGGTGGACAAAGCAATGGGGCCTGATGGGATTCATCCCAGAATTCTAAAAGAACTAAGGGTAGAACTAGTGACACCACTAACTACCCTCTTTAACAAATCATGGGAGGATGGGGTGGTACCCGAGGACTGGAGGAGGGCAGATGTGATTCCCCTTCACAAAAGTGGGGGCAAGGCAGAAGCAGGAAACTACAGACCTGTTAGTTTAACCTCAGTGGTAGGGAAAATGATGGAATCACTTCTGAAGGAAAGAATTGTCGAGTATCTAGAGGCCAGAGGGGCACAGGACCCAAGGCAGCATGGATTCACAACAGGAAGGTCATCCCAGACAAATCTGATAGATTTCTTTGACTGGGTGACCAAAGTAGTAGATCAGGGAGGGGCTGTGGACATGGCCTACTTAGACTTTAGCAAGCCATTTGACACAGTCCCACACAAAAGACTAATATACAAGTTAGCCAGCCTGGGAGTGGGTCCCAAGATGACAGCCTGGGTAAAGAATTGGCTGGAGAATAGGACACAGAGAGTAATAGTAAATGGAGTCCACTGTGAAGAAAGGGGGGTTACTAGTGGGGTACCGCAGGGTTCAGTATTAGGACCAGTCCTCTTCATTGTCTTTATAAGCGACATTACAGAGGGACTGGAAGGAAAAGTATGTCTCTTTGCAGATGACACAAAGATCTGCAACAGAGTTGATGCACAGGGTGGGGTGGAAAGGATGAGAAGGGACTTGGCAAGGTTAGAGGAATGGTAAAATGTATGGCAGCTTAGATTCAACGCTAAGAAGTGCAAGGTAATGCACCTGGGAAACAAAAACCCAGGGGAAGAGTACACAATGGGGGGTGAGATACTAACAACAACAAAAATGGAAAGGGACCTGGGGGTAGTCATTTCAGATGACCTAAAGGTGGGCAAGCAATGTGAGAGGGCAGCAAGGAGGGCTGGGGGATACAGGGATGCATAGGGAGAAGCATCACCAGTAGAAAACAGGAAGTTATTATCCCTCTGTACAGACAGCTGGTGAGACCCCATCTGGAGTACTGTGTGCAGTTCTGGAGACCCAGTCTCCGCAAAGACATAGACAGGATGGAAGCTGTCCAGAGGAGGGCAACTAAAATGGTGCAGGGTCTGCACCGGAAGACATATGAAGAGAGACTTAAGGAGCTTAATATGTATTGCCTCGAGGAAAGGAGGGACATGATAGAAACTTTCAAGTACTTCAAGGGAATCAACAAAGTCCAAGAGGGTAGCATCTTTCAAAAAAAGAGGTGTGCAAGAACAAGGGGCACAATTTGAAGATGGGGCGGCTCAGAGGTAATTTAAGGAAGTATTTTTTCACAGAGGGTTGTGGATGCATGGAACGGCCTTCCGGAGGAGGTTGTGGAGTCAAAAACAGTGGAATTCAAGCATGCATGGGACAGTCATAAGGCAATTCTAGGGGGTGGGGGGGTAGGAAGAAGTAGGCTGCTGGTTAACTAGGATCTTCAGCTTATCCATTAGGTAGGGAAATGGGCAGACTGGGTGGGCCAAGCGGTCCTTATCTGCCGTCAAATTCTATGTTTCTATACCATCACAGAGGTAACAAGCCTTTGTGTGAAGCAAATAAAACAAAATGATGTAAGAAACCACTATGGTTCTCAAAGGAAGTGGCAGTGAAGGTTCAAAAGAAAAAGAAAGCATTCAGGAAGTACAAGGAATCACAGAAGGAGCAGGACAGAGAACTGTATCAGTTAAAGCAAAAGGAAGCTGGGAAGGCAGTCAGAACAGCAAAGGCCGAAACCGAGGAAAAGATAGCCAACTCAGTTAAGGGGGATAAAACCTTTTATAGGAACATCAGGGTGTGAAGGAAGACCAAGGGAGGGTTAGTGAGGCTTAATAAAGGGGAGGGGGGGGCAGAGGGTGACTGTGAAAAGGCAGAGATACTAAACAAATATTTTTGCTCAGTATTTACAAATGAAGAGGGGGAGGTACCTAAAACAAACAGTAGAAACACTCTGGATACAGAAGTTGATACCAGCCCATTTATAGAAGAAAAGGTTATGAAAGAACTCTTAAAACTGAAGGTGGACAAAGCAATGGGGCCTGATGGGATTCATCCCAGAATTCTAAAAGAACTAAGGTAGAACTAGTGACACCACTGACTACCATCTTTAACAAATCATGGGAGGATGGGGTGGTACCCGAGACTGGAGGAGGGCAGATGTGATTCTCCTTCACAAAAGTGGGAGCAAGGCAGAAGCAGGAAACTACAGACCTGTTAGTTTAACCTCAGTGGTAGGAAAATGATGGAATCACTTCTGAAGGAAAGAATTGTCAGCGTATCTAGAAGCCAGAGGCACACGGGACCCAAGGCAGCATGGATTCACATGGGAAGGTCATGCCAGACGAATCTGATAGATTTCTTTGACTGGGTGACCAAAGTAGTAGATCAGGGAGGGCTGTGACATGGCTTACCTAGACTTTAGCAAGGCATTTGACACAGTCCCACACAAAAGATTAATATAAAGTTAGCCAGCCTGGAGTGGGTCCCAAGATGACAGCCTGGGTAAAGAATTGGCTGGAGAATAGGACACAGAGTAATAGTAAATGGAGTCCACTCTGAAAAAAGGGGGTTAGCAGTGGGGTACCACAGGGTTCAGTATTAGGACTGGTCCTCTTCAATGTCTTTATAAGCGACATTGCAGAGGGACTGGAAGGAAAAGTATGTCTCTTTGCAGATGACACAAAGATCTGCAACAGAGTTGATGCACAAGGTGGGGTGGAAAGGATGAGAAGGGACTTGGCAAGGTTAGAGGAATGGTCAAATGTATGGCAGCTTAGATTCAATGCTAAGAAGTGCAAGGTCATGCACCTGGGAAACAAAAACCCAGGGGAAGAGTACACAATGGGGGGTGAGATACTAACAACAACAAAAATGGAAAGGGACCTGGGGGTAGTCATATCAGATGACCTAAAGGTGGGCAAGCAATGTGAGAGGGCAGCAAGGAGGGCTGGGGGATACTGGGATGCATGGGAGAAGCATCACCAGTAGAAAACAGGAGTTATTATCCTCTTTACAGACAGCTGGTGAGACCCAATCTGAGTACTACGTGCAGTTCTGGAGACCCAATCTCCACAAAGACATAGACAGGATGGAAGCTGTCCAGAGGAGGGCAACTAAAATGGTGCAGGGTCTGCACGGAAGACATATGAAGAGAGACTTAAGGAGCTTAATATGTATGCCTCGAGGAAAGGAGGGAGAGGGGGCATGATAGAAACTTTCAGGTACCTCAATGGAATCAACAAAGTCCAAGAGGGTAGCATCTTTCAAAAAGAGTGTGCAAGAACAAGAGGCACAGTTTGAAGATGGGGCGGCTCAGAGGTAATTTAAGGAAGTATTTTTTCACAGAGAGGTTGTGGATGCATGGACCGGCCTTCTGGAGGAGGCTGTGGAGTCAAAAACTGGTGGAATTCAAGCATGCATGGGACAGTCATAAGGCAATTCTAGGGGGTGGGGGTAGGAAGAAGTAGGCTGCTGGTTAACTAGGATCTGCAGCTTATCCAGTAGGTAGGGAAATGGGCAGACTGGGTGGGCCAAGTGGTCCTTATGTGCTGTCAAATTCTATGTTTCTATGAACTCAGTGTTCGCTATAAGCCAACAGGCCCCAGACAAAGTTGCCCAGGACCTGTCAGAAACTGTCAAAATGGCATTGGAAGCCACTAAATACTGGTTTCACATGGCAGTGGATACTACTGACTCTGCCTCCAGAGCCATGGCCCAAGCAATCTCACTTCGACGCCATGTCTGGCTAAGGGCAACCAATCTTTCACAGGACACTCCGAATAAAGCTATGGGTTTTCCCTGCAAGAATAACTCATTATTTGGGGACAAGACTAAAGCTTATATGAAAAAGGTGGAAGAACATAAATCCATCTACCAAAGTAATACAGCTAAAGAGAAAGCTACCACTTCCCAGAGGCCTCAGAGTAGGGAAAGAAGAGGTAGAGGCTACTACCCGAGGGTCTTCTACACTATGCCCATGCCCCTGAACTTTTCTCAGGTGGGGGGTTACTTGAGAGGAAGAGGTAGGAGAGGTCAGAGACGGTCTGGTTCCTTTCCTCCAACACTCGGTCCAAACAAATCTCCTGACTACAAAAGCCAGGTCACCTCCCCTCTACCAGTAGGAGGAAGGCTGTCCCACTACCTCCCCCACTGGCATCTCATTACCACGGACAAGTGGGTGCTAGACTTAATGAGTCACGGTCTTACCCTGCAGTTTGAAATTTTTCCCCCTCAACACGGTCACAGATCTCTAAAACCTTAACTCCTACAGAAAAGCCACTGCTGGCCCTAGAAGTGAAGTCCCTTCTGTCTGCAAAAGCAGTGGAGAGAGTTCCCTCTTCCTGATGGGGAAGGGTCTTTACTCCAGATACTTTATAACTCAAAAGAAAAATGGGGATTGGCGACCCTTTCTGGACCTCAGGTACCTAAACAAACATATCCTGAATCCCAGATTCAAGATGGTCATCCTAACTGTGATGATTCCATCCCTGCAAAAAAGGAGACTGGCTAGCCTCCCTAGATCTGAAGGACGCCTATTTCCACATTCTAGTCAGGCAGTCCAACAGAAAATTTCTGATGTTCAAATTGCCTTCAGGCCATTACCAGTTTACAGCAATGCCCTTCAGCCTTTCTTTTGCAATCAGGGTGTTCACAAAGTGCCTGTCAGTCGAAGCAGCCTACCTCAGAAGATGGCAGGTGTCCATCTTCCCTTACCTGGATGACTGATTAATAGTGGGCAAGTCTCTACAGGAGGTCAGAGACTCTCTCAAACTCAGAATACCCTGGAATCCCTAGGTTTCCTTATCAGTACTCTGAAGTCCCACTTTCAACAAGTTCAGCTTCTGGAATTCATTGGGGCAGAACTGGATACACAGAAGGAGAAGGCATTGCTCCCTCTTGACAGGGTACGTAACCTTCAGAACCTAGCAAGCTCTTTTGTCCTGGGCCACCAAGATCAGCCAGACATATCCTGAGGCTTCTAGGCCACATGGCTTCTACTACGACTGTGGTACCAGGCACCAGATTTCAAATGAGGGACATTCAGTATCACCTCAGGTCTCACTGGTCCCAGAAAAAGGACTTCCCTTCCAGCAAAAGGTAACCCTCCAGAATACTTATTACAGATGCCTCCCTTCTGGGCTGGGGATCACATCTGGCAGACCAGTCCATAAGCGGGACATGGTCCCCCCAAGGAGTCCACTTACCATATAAACTTCCTCAAACTCAGAGCTATTTACTTGGCAGTAAAAGCATTTGCTCCCTTCTGAAAAGGCCAGTGTGTTCAGATCAGAACAGACAACACCACAGCCATGTCCTGCATCAACAAGTGGGGGGCACCAGATCCACAAAGCTTTGCAGAGACGCCATGAAGCTTTGGTCTCTGGTATATTCTCTGGATATCTAGCTCTTGGCCAGTCACCTGCCAGGCAAGGACAATGTGCTGGCAGATGCTCTGAGCCACATCGGTCAAGGCCACCATGAGTAGACCATGAACAAATAGGTACTAGCCACAGTTTTCAGAAGGTGGAGCACTCCAGAGATGGATCTCTTCGCCTCCAGCCTTAGTCGTCAGCTACCGCTGTACTGTTGCAGGCCTCCAGCTCTAGGCACAGTACCCGTGGATGCTCTAAACTTGGACTGGACAGGAACATTTCTGTACACCTTCCCTCCTTTCCCATTGATTCTCGGAGTCCTTCTGAAGCTCAGGACCCAGCCTGCCACTATGATTCTGGTGGCACCAGACTAGGAGAGACAACCTTGGTGTTCCCTACTCCTGGCCCTGACAGCCAAGCAGCTAATTTGACTGCCATTGAGCCACAGTCTCCTGCCTCTGCCGGGGATAACATACTCCAGCATAGAGTCTCTTCACCTAAAAACCAGGTACTTGAAGAATTAGAGTACCCAGACTCTCAGTACTCAGAGCAGGCCCTAAGGATTCTTCACCTGGTGAAGAAACCTAGTAGTAAAAAAAACCTATGCCTCAAAAATGGAAAAGATTTTCCTTGAGGTGTAAGTCTTGGGCCTATGTGCCTCATCCCTGAAAGTCTATCTAGCAGCTATGTCTGCTTATATTTCAGCTGGGAAGGAGAAGAACTTAAACTCCCATCCCATCTTTAAGAAATTTTTCAAAGGCCTGTTACACCATCAACCCCCTGTGAGGGAACCTATGCCTGCCTGGGACTTGAACCTCTGCATAACGCAGCTCATGGAGCCTCCTTTTGAGCCCATGGTCACAGCAGAGCTAAGGTATGTCACTTGGAAAACTGTCTTTTTGGTGGCAATCACCTCAGCTAGAAGGATTTCAGAGCTGCAGGCCCTCTGCACTGAACCTACATTATCTCCCACAAGGATATGGCAGTTCTTAGGACAAATAGGAAATTCCTTCCTAAGGTAGTATCAGAATTCCACCTGAACCAGTCCATAACACTTCCTGTCTTCTTTACAGACAATTTCACTCCTAGTGAGCAAAAGCTCCATAGTTTGGAGAAGGGCACTGACCTGCTACATGGAGTGCACCAAGCAGTTCAGGGCTTTGCATACCCAGCTTTTCCTTACCTATGATGAGGTAGGGAAAGGCAACCCTGCCTCTAAAACAACTATCTCTTGTTGGATAGTCTCTTGTATTCAGTTCTGTTACAGTAAAGCTGGCAAACAGCCTCCTCAAGGCCTCGGGGCCCATTCCACTAGAGGCACTGCAGCCTCTGTGGCAGCTGCAAGAGACATTCCCTTGCTGGACATCTGCAAAGAAGCCACCTGGAAGACTGTACACACGTTCACAAAACACTACTGTTTGGATGTACAGTCCAGATCACATGCCAAATTTGGCATAGCAGTCCTGCAGAACCTCTTTACAAAGTAGGTTCTGTACCCGTCTCCCAACTGTACTGCTTCCTAGTCTGCAGCTGTCAAGCATATTGAAAAATTCCTGGGATGAGAAGAAAAAATTACTCACCATAGTAATATTGTTTCTTCCAAGGTATTCTTCAGTATGCTTGACCTTCCACCCATCCTCCCTTACATAACCTGACCGAGTAGTTCAGTCCATTCTTGAGCCAGATTTCACTGTTCGAAGTTTATGATTAGAGCTTTTATAGCAACAGGTGGTTTTACAACTGTAATGTATTGTTCTGGTGTTTTGATGGTTCAGATGAGTATTTTGGGGGCCTTTTGCCCATTAGCTTTGAAATTAACCTGACTGACCCCCACTCTAGCTCAGGCAGTGTGCTCTCTTTCTGCTCTCTGCTCTCTGATTGGCTCTTGCCAAAACATCATTAACATAAACTCCTCTTCTGGGGCAGCTGAATCCAGCTGGCATACTGCAACTGTCAAGCATACTGAAGAATACCTTGGAAGAAACAATATAATTACGATGAGTAATTTTTTCTTCCTGGACTTAAGTCTTCAGTATTCATACTGCTGGGTTTAAGCTAGAGGAGCTGGGACCCTGCGGGAGCCAAAGATCATCAGGAGGGCTGGCCCCACGATAGGACTGTGCATGCACAGCACTGCGAGGCTGACTTGTGCCATGTAGGCTATCTCGGCATCAACCCTTCAGCCACCTCAGTTCCTTTTTTCCTGCCATTGATTGCAGTTCGGTGATGATATCGCTCACTCACTGGGAGTCGTATCTTCACATTTATACGACAACAAGGTTTAGTTTTAGCTTATTTGTTATTTTCTGTAGCAAACAAAAAAAAATGTTTACTATTTTTGTTCTACAGCCCTACCGACTGAAGGAGTTGGCCATGGACAGTGACGGTAGGGAGTCTCCTTAAGACTGCTCTGACAGCTGGACTGTGCCCAGTTTGCTGTCCCCTCTGCAGGGGAGGGGTCTGACCACAGGCAGTACAGTGTTCGGGAGGGTGGGCGGTGCTCCCAAAAGCACAAAAAGAAGCGGGCCCATTCCTGATCTAGGTTGGGGATCTGGTACCGTTCTGCCTTGAGTTCTTCCTGTTCCCATCAGAAGGGAGAGAAATGGTACTGCTCAAAGTCACCCTCTGGTATGTCAGCCAAGGGTTCTCAGCATCTGTGGGTGAGGGGCCTTCCTCGGCTCTGTCAGGTTCCCCGATGGCCTCTACCTGCAGTTGGTCAGAATCTCAACACCGGAGCCCTTCTCTGTCCTCGTCTGGGGTTTCCAGTGGGCAGTTTCACCACTGGACTGCTCTTATGGAGCAGTGGGTGCAGTGTGTGGCCCATTTGCCCCTTCTGCTGCCAGGGCCCTCTGGGCCTAGATGCCTCGGACCTGCAGCTGGGGCCTTCTGGTCAGGTAGAGCATTTGGCTCCAGTGTTGTCGAGGCACAGGTCAGGAAGAATAGGAAAAAACAGGAGCAGTTGTAGAATTCACCAAAAATATTTATTTGTACTAGCAGTAACATAAAAAAAATAAACTTGTTTAGAATAATTATTTACAAAGAAAGAATAAACAGCAGATTCATCAGAGTTTTCCTTCAATCTCTGTGTGTCCGTCTCTGCAAGCAGTTGCAGCTCTGTCTTACAAGTCCTTCCAACCCCCCATTCTTAACAAGCATCTTCCAAAGTGTTTTAGTAAATTTCAGGCATGTGCTGGCAGGAACATAGTGTGTCTGAGCTGAGGCCTCTTTTCCACAGCTCTTCTGCAAAAGGCTTAAAAATTACACTCGGGTAACACCTTGAGTTTCTAATAGCTTTTTGCAGTAATCTCAAACTATAATTATATACATTTCAAAAACTAACACTATATCATTTCTAAACAAAGGGATTTTAATATCAGTTACATTTCCACATAATGATTTGCATATATTTTTATATCAGCAGATATGCAAGGAAGGAAAAGACAAACCGCAAGAGAAGACTGAGACAGTGAGAGGCAAATAATTGCAAGACTGTCGGGATGATCCAGGTCTCACGAGAAATTTTGGTTGAGCAACCATACAGACAAGAGACAGAAAAGGGGAGAAACAAATCCTTGCATTTGAACACTATCTTTAAAAACTGGGATAGGGTCCTATTTTACCCTGTCACATCCTGCAATGGTATCCCTTCTGTTACCGGTGGCACACCAATGCTGGTTCCACATGCCTACCCCCTTCATTCTGTTTCTTCACAGGAACTTGTACAAGTACGATCCCCTGCCCTTTCTTCCTCTTCTAGGCCTGGTTTTGGTGCTAGGGCAGCACCATCCCCAGCGCTGACTCTTTCAAGGTTCGGGCCATCTCTGGCACCACATCCATTGCTGGTTTCCTTTGGTCTGGCGCTGGCTTCCCTCTGTGCAACCTCCGATGTCGCCTGTTTTTTCTTTTCCTAGGCCTGATCTCGACCTTTTGGGCTCCACTCCACTTCCTCCCTCCTTCCCCCTCTGAGGGGGATATGGAGCAGGACGAGTCTGACCCTGACTTCATCATTTCTGAGGAAAGGAATGAAGACTCTTTCTACAGCCTGGACAATAAGCCAGTAGTTCCAACTACTGTCTCTCAAGAGGACCTTTTCTTTTAGTCCCTATTAAGGAATATGCAGGCAACCCTGGCTCTACAGACCTCTTCTTTAGATCCAGAAAAACTCATGCATCTTGAATGATTACATGTTCCCAATATCCTGGCGAACCTTACACTTCCTGTCCCCCCCCCAACTTTCGAAACTCTGTCCAAAGCTGTGTGGCATAGGCATGCCTCTATCTCTTCTGTTTACAAGTCCATAGATTGGAAATATGTCCCTCCTAAAGAGAGACCTATTCTAGCTCCGCAACCAGTTGCAGATGCACTGGTTATTCTTGCAGAGAACAACAAAGCTGTCTTACCACAAGAAGTAACAGCACGTCCTATCAACAAAGACTCTCGTAAGATGGATACTATGGGAAAGAGGGCTTCTGCAGCTGCTACGATGGACATGCATATAGCCAGCTATCAAGGACACATCTCCCAGTATGAGTATGTCCTCTGGACCTTGCTTAAGTCTTTTTGCAGAGAACTACCACAGTCTGATGCCAAGCTTAAAATTCTTCAGACTGTCACCTGCAGAACAGAATATAATAGCCATCCGTTGAAAGCGGCTGTAGATGCATACGATACAGCTTCCAGAGCGGCCACTGCCGAAATTTGTATTAGAAGACATTCCTGACTCCGGACATCAGGCTTTTCCTCAGATGCCCAACAGCAGGTTATGAATGCCCCCTGTGACAGTTCCTATCTTTTCGGCCAACAGGTGGAAAAAGCCCTGGAGGCTTTTCAAAAACCAGAGCTGCCATCAAGACAGCCAAACTGGCTCCTCCAGTCCCTCAGAGAGGAAGGAACCATCAGTTCTTTCGTAACAGGCAGCCTTTTTTGAGGAAGAGGCAGAGGAACTCTGAACAAACACCTGTCTCCTCAGCCGCAAAAGAAAACACTGCAGAAGGGACAGGGCCTGAAAGCTCCAAGTACCTCTTCTTAGAATCTGGCCTAAGCTGCCTGAGGTGGGCCTCTCCTCGGCAGTGGGAGGACATCTAACTCAGTTCTACAGCCAGTGGATGTGTATCACCACAGAGAAGTGAGTCTGCGGTGAGATAAGCCTATAAATTGTTGTTTTGGCCATGTTTTATATAATTGTATGTATATAATGCAACAAAGATGCCCATAGATGCCAGTGTAAGTGCAAGGGATCATGGTTATAAGTACATGAGCCCTATTGAATGAAATGAGTTTCTTGTTATTGGGCAGGAAAACTGTTTACTACTAGCCAAGGCTAGAGTTAATTAAATCATTTTAGGAGGAGACAAAAGAATAATTAAGCCTAGCTGGGAGGCCAGGTAGGCCAATTTGCTTGTGAAAGGCCAGGACCTTATGAGGAGTCTTGATGTCTAGAGACCCTTTGTTTTGAGAGGTCTGCACTGAATTAAGCTTGTTACCAACTGAATGGGCTACCATTTAAGTAAATGACTGTATTGAGTGCAGTTTAACTACAGCTGTCTCCCAGCAGGGAGGCTGGAATGTTCCCCCAGAAATCTGGTTTGAGCTGGCTAACCTCTTGGTCTTTTTTTTTTTTATATATATATATATTCAGAACATCGTATCTGTGATATTGTAATAAAATACTAAACTCTGATTGGTTGGGTAACCATAGAAACTGAATGCTAGTCAGTTGCAGTGCCAGCCACTATCCACTGGACCTGCTCTTTTGAAACCCTCCAAAACTAGGATGCAGAGGGGTATCTGAGCCTTTTTTTTGTTTTGTTTTTTAGCTTTTGCCTCTTTGGTAGAAGCCTTTTTCCATTGTTGCATTTGGGACCCTGCCTGTCTTGAACAGAGACAATTTCTCCTGGATCACTGAGAGCCAAGACTTAAGCTACCATACTTCTAAGGATACTTAGCACTTTCAAACTTCAACAACTAAGGACTCGAGGTAGAACTTTAATCTCAGAGTTTTAAAGTGTAGGATTTTATATTTACTTTCCTTTTCATTTTCAATATCCTGTAACCAACATCTGAAATTATTATTCTTTGTTATTTACTATTTTCTTATTAATTTAATTAGTAAAGCCTTTGACTTATTTTAAAATAATTCTGCCTATATCTTAATTCTGCTTATGTCTTTTGTGTGGGCTGCCTTGGTAAGGATTGTTCGAATGATACTACACATATGTGACTGTTTAAGGCCAAATGCTACCAAAAGTGAAGTACCACTAAGGACTTTGTGACAAAAGGAGGGGAGGAAATATGAAGGGTTTCAGGAGGAGCCTGTGGGGGTTTGAACTGAGTGCTGTATTTCTGGGGAAAGACACATGATTGGGTGTATAGGGCCCCCCAAAGCCTATACACGCCTGTGGCTTTCTGGGTTTGTTGTGCAGTAGACGAGAGGGTTCTACCCCAGGAACAAGGAGGCAGTATAGCGCAGTGGTTTTAGGCTCTGAGCTGCAAATCTGGTGACATCCAGCAGACCAGACCTGGGTTTGAATCCCACAGCTTCCACTGGCATAATGTGTGACACTGAGCAAGTCACTTAACTTCCCTGTGCTCCCAGGTCACTCCTGTAAAAAAGCTTTCAGCTTAGTGTGCTACTCCTGGTTAAACAACTAAATAAAAAAAATAAAAAAAAGTAAAAAAAACATAGACTTGAGACTGTATTTGTATCCCCTTGCATGAAGAGAGGGTGCCCTGGGTTTTTTTGGTGCACGTTCGGTTGTGAAACAATGAGCATGCTAGAAAGACGGAGAGAGGGTATCCCTGACCCCCTTCCCATCACCAGAGGGATTTGCTGTGATGCAAAGAGAAATCCCGCCCCACAGGAGTGGGCTGGTGACAGATTTAGTGAGCAGCGGTGTGACTGGTGAACTGTTTGAACAACCACACAAAGAGGGCAGAAAATTGGAAAAAGGGCAAATTGGTTACAAGATATAGTTCCTACCCTGTTTTGTTTTTTGCTGCAAGTAAAAGACAGACTAGTGGTAGTGTAGGGAAGAAAGTTGACTTCCAAGTACAGCGACTACACTGTAGAAGAGCTGAAGCAGCTGTGCCAGGAAAGGGGGGGGTTCCATTATGAGGGGAAAGGCAAAACAAACTTCATGGAGGCTCTTGTGGCAGCTGATGAGTAAGCGACTGCCCAGGACCTCGAGTCACAGCCAGTGACTGAGAAGGAGTAGACCTTGGGCTTGGGGGTGCCAAGGGACGTCACAGTGTCCAGTCCCAGAGAGGAGGACAGCAAGACCAGAGAGAACCCAGGGCCACAGCACCAGGGGAAGGCCACCACAAATCTGGAGCTAGAAAAGATCAGGCTGCAGCTGGAGTTCAGGAAATTGGAGCTGGAATTCAAGCAGAAAAAGTTTGAAGCCCAACAGCAAAGAGAATTTGAGCAGAAAAAGTTTGAAGCCCAGCAAGAAAGAGAGCAGAAGTGGTTCAAACTAGGGATGCAGGAATGGCAGTGCCAGAGAGAGGCCAAGGAAAAGCTGCTTTGGAAAGAGTTTTAACTGTAGAAGCGAAGACTCCAACAGTGCCAGAGCAGGTAAGTGGCAGGGGTGAACCTGAAACTCCAGGGCTGGGGTATAAATTAAATTCCAAATTAATAGCTGAATGCAAAGAGGGGGAGGATTTGGATGCATTTTTGAATTCATTTGAAAAGGTCTCTGTCATCGAGGCACAGGTCAGGGAACATAGGAAAATCAGGAGCAGTTTCAAAATTCGCAAATGCAGTTTTGTCTCTGGATTCCTTAGGGGGATTTGCCAGTAATCCTTGATGAGATCAAGGGTACTGATGTACTTGGTACTTCCCAGTCTGTCCACCAAATCATTTATTCTGGGCATAGGATAACTGAAATTCTGACACTTGATTTGTTTCCTAAAATCAAGCAGATTCTCACACCCCCTTCTTTTTTTATTTGCAATCACCATTTGTGATGATCAAGCACTTCTCGACTCTTCTGTGATACGCAGTTCATTCATTTTTTGTATTTCCTTAACCATGTCTGCCCTTAACCACTCTGGTAATTTGTATGTCTTCTGTTTAATAGGGTGTGCATTTCTTGTCCCTATTACATGCTCGACCCCTTTTGCTTGGCCTGGTACCGTGGTAAAAGTACTGTAAATTGTATTTAGCAGGTTACAAATTTCTGCAGTTCGGAGGTTAAGTAAACATTCACCTTTACAGCATCAGCAGTTACATTTTGTTCCAGTCTATCATAAGCTACATCAATATCTTCTCATCAGTTTCTGATAGAACCAGCAAAACAGTTTTTTAATGTTTTTTCAACCCATTTCTTGAGGAGGTTAGCATGGTATATCTTAGTAGGATTTTTCCTATCAGGGGTCTCTGTCTCATAGTTAACTGTGCCAGCACGTCTAAGAATCTTATAAGGCCCTCGCCACTTCATTAACAGTTTATTTTCTGTAGTGGGTAACAGTAGCAAGACTTTTTCACCTGGCTCAGAAACTTTTTCTTCTGCCCCATGGTCATAATGCACCTTCTGCTGGCTTTGGGCTTCTTCCTGATTACTATGGGCGATTCCAACACATTTTGCCAGCTTCTTTCTCACGGCACACATATAAGATATCTTACCATGTTTCTTTTATTACATCTAGTGGTCCCCTAGGTTGTCTACCATACAGCATTTCAAATTGTGAAAAACCTGTTGATACCTGTGGCACTTCTCTGTAAGCAAAAAGCAGGTAAGGTAAGTATTGGTCCCAGTCTTTCCCTTCCCCGTTTACAAACCTTTTTAACATGTGTTTTTGGGTTAGATTAAAATGCTCAATAAGACCGTCTGTCTGTGGGTGATAAGTGGAGGTTCTTACGGCAGTGATACCTAGTAGTCGGTGGAGCTCCTTCAGTAATGCAGCACCAAAATTACTACCTTGATCAGTAATGATCTCTTCAGGTATGCCTACCCAGCTGAAAATGTTGGCAAGCTCTGCTGCAACTTTTGGGTCTGTGACAGTACGCATTGGAACTGCCTCTGGGTATTGAGTAGCATAGTTACATGCTAACAAAATGAATTGATTACCCTATTTACTTTTGTCTAAGGGCCAAACACATCCATTACTATCTCTCAAAAGGCAAATCTATCAAGGGTAGGGGCGCCAGGGGCACCTTGTGTTTTTTTTAATCACTGGGGCTACTTTGTGACACTCAGCACAAGAACTGCAATAGGTAGCAACATCTTCATGAATTCCAGGCCAGTAAAATCTGTACTGCAGTCTAGCAAGGGTGCAATCCCTCCCCGAGTGACCAGCCATAGGACTATCATGTGATATCTCTAACAACTCAGATACTTTTGTGGTATAACCAGTTCTTCTATCTGGTCCTATGTCTGAGGTTTAACCCAAACTTTGTGCAGTAGCCCATTACATTTTTTAAACATAGGTTTAGCCTGTTTTTATTTCACCCCTAGCTGCTTAAAATAACCCTGAAGAGAAACATAGTTAGCTTGCTCTGAAAGAAAATCACAGTCTGTTGTCAGTTTAGTTTTAGCATTTTCATATGTTAACCCCTTATGTATAGCAGTCTGTTGTTGCCACTGTTTCTTCAGGCGGCGTCTTTCTTTCCTGGACTTCTGGATCTTGGAGCTGTACTCAGACAAATCCGAATCAAACTCAGTGAAAGGAAAAGAGTCTCCACCATCTGAGATTTTCTTTGTCTGTGCTCTTGTCACCACATCTGCTGAAACATCAGGATTGACCCCCTCTTTGGTTAACTCAGTAAATCCTGGACAGTCATTTCCAATAATCACAGGTGCAGGTAACTTAGGTACTACCCCCACTTTCATTTGGTGCAACACCTTATTAATAGAGTCACTTGGCTGGTGGGGTACTATCAAGTATCCCCATGTATGTAGATGACACCAGTACCTGGTCCTTTTGCACATTGTATTCCCAGCACTTCAATATGCACTAGGGTGTGTCTGCTTCCCGAATCTATAAGTCCCTTCACAGTTTTATCTCCCACTGTCGCATCTGTTAAGTACTTGCCCCAGTTTGCTAAGGACAAATCTGCTTCAGTGTCACTCTACTTACTACAGCAATTTCTTGCAATATGACCTGGCTTATTACAGCTATAGCAAATAAAGTCTTTGGGTGCAGATTTGTTACTCCAGCTAGAGTTTGTTTCAGACTTGGAGTTTAAATGGGAAAAATAGTGTCTTACTGGTGCTTGGCTGATACCGCACTGCTGTGGTGTTTGGCCATTTGGTAGTTTTCAGCCAAAGAAACAGCCTTTATGTTACTTTCTGGTCAGTGTTCTTTTACCCAAAGCTGCATGTCTGTAGGGAGGATATTGATGAACTGCTCCATTACAAATGTTTCGATGATCTGTGGGAGTGTTTTTCCTACTGGTTGGAGCCATTTCATAAGGAGTTGTCTGAGTCGGGTGAAAGCTTCTCGAGGATTGTCGATTGAGTTGTACTTCAGAGACCGAAATCTCTGCCTGTAGGTCTCTTGAGATGTCATATCTTATGGACCTCTCGTTTCTCCAGGTTATAGTTTCCTGACTGTGCAGTGTCTGTATTGCTATAGGCAAGTTGGGCTTTCCCTGTCAGGTAAGGTACCAGTCTTGATTGCCCATTGCTGCTTTGGCCACTCTCAGGCTGTGGCAACCCTTTCAAAAGTTGTTAGGTATGCTTCAATATCATCCGAGGGACACAACTTTGTAAGTTTAAGGTCTTTTTAGTTGTTGGTGTTTTGTTGCTCTGCTGAACCTATGCCAGTACCTCCAGCTTTGATAACTTGCAAGTCATCCAGCCATCGCTGCTCCTGTTGCTGCATCTCTTCTTTTCTCTGCTGCTCCTGTCACTGTATCTCTTGTTTTCTCTGCTTCTCTGTCTCTCTTTGTTGTACAGCCCATCATTTGAAGAAGGCAGACAGGCTTTCAGGTTCTGTCATTGCCTGTTCTTTTTTTTCCATCACTGGTGCTGGTTCTACAGTCTCAGCTTAGACTTCTGTCTCTGCTATCTTGGCTGCCATGTTTCTGGAAATGACTCCTGGGCTTGCTGCTGCAGAATCCATACTTTTCCACTATGCTTCCCTGGTACTAGGTCTAGTACCCACGCACAAAACTCCTGGCTTTGAGTTTGCATGGCATTTACAGGTGTGACCTGGTAGCACAGGAAAGTTAAGTGACTTGCTCAGGGTCACACAGTATGCAAGTGGAAGCTGTGGGATTCAAACCCAGGTCTGGTCTGCTGGATGTAACCAGATTTGTAGCTCAGGGCCTTAAACCACTGCGCTATGCTGCCTCCTTAGGCTGACCCTATCTGTTGTTGAGGCATACGTCAGGAAGCATAGGGAAACAGGTAGCAGTTTCAAAATTCACAAATAGCGTTTGATTTTTCAAAATAACAGTAAAATAAAAAATAAAAAATGTGTTCAGTATAACTATTTACAAAGGCAGTGCAAACAGAGAAAACAATGTCCTTCTTCTGAGGGTATCTCTTAATTCCATGTTTCAGTCTCTCACTCTCCATGTCCTTTTAGGAAAAACATTGCTGCTCTTTTTGCAAGTCTTTGGGAACTAGTTAAGAGAGCTTTCTTCTCACAGAATGTTCTTGTAAGTGTACAGAATGTTCTTGTCAGTTTCAATGCAGGTGCAGCAAAAAAGAACATAGTGACCCAGAACTGACCTCTTATTTACAGCTCAGCTAAAAACTTAAAAACTGCAATTCAGGTTAACCCCTTGAGCTCCAAATAGCTTTTTGCAATCATTTCAACAGTACAACATAACTATCTATATACATTTTTAAACAAAAGGATCCCAGTTTCACATACAGATTTATACAGATATTCACATATTTTTTATAACTGTAAATATGCAAAGGAAAGAGGACAGAACAGCAGGGGAAGGCAGAGAGATAGCAAGAGGCAGAGAATTTTGAAACTGTTGGAGTCATCAGTTCTAGGTCTCACAAGAAAATTTGGCTGCACAACCAGAAAGAGAAGAGACAGAAAAGGAGAGGATAGAACAGACCCTTGCATTTAAACTCTTTCTGTGTAACAAATGGACAGGGCCTTATTTAGCCCTGTCACAGTCTGTATCTAGGCCAAAATACCCAGGGGAGTCCTGGAGCTTCCAGCTATCCCCACTGCTTACTGATAAAGACCATGAGGTGCTAGGCCAAATGGATAATGAGGACAGCAGAGACTATGAGAAACTTAAAACTGCTTTACTTAAAAAGTATGGACTGACTCCTGAGGCCTACAGGGTTAAATTCTGTAAACTCTGAGAAAGCCCTGACATGAGCTTTAAAGAGCTAGCCACAAAGCAACAGCAGTTTTTAAAGCATTGGTGTTGGGGTGGTGGCAGCCATTTCTGGGGAAAATTGAGGAGGTTATACTTTTAGAACAGTTTTTTGGGCTTGGTCAACGGAGCTGAAAACAATAGCTGGAGGACCAGGATCCCAAAACAGCACAGCAAGCTGCTAAGCTCTCAGATTGCTATGCTAGGATCAGACCTGCTCTGGAAGAAAGTGGGGGAGCAGGTGCTACAGCACAGAAAGGGAAAAGTGCACCCCAAGGCAGCTAAAACCCTCAGTGTCTCTGCAAAAAGGGGGGAAGCCCCAAGTTACCAAGAAGGGAGGTCTTGTGGAACAAAGAATGATGAATGTTGGTTTTGTAAGCAGCCAGGGCATCTGGCTAGACAGTGTCCTAAAAAGGCACAGAGTGGACAAAGTGTCCCTCGAAAGGAGGTGGGTGCACTGTGCATCCCTGAGAATATGCTCGTGAACATGAGGGGACACATAACACCCTGTTACTGTAAATGGGGTGCAGACCTATGGGTTAAGGGACACGGGCGTGTGTCTCTTACCCTGGAAAAAGGGGATTTGGTTGAGTGGGAACAGTTTATACCCAATCAGTTTGTCACTGTGAAGGGATTCACAGGGGAGGAGAAAACCCTGCCACTAGCTAGTGTTCTGGATTGTGGTGAGACAGGAGAGAGGGTGCTTAAAGTAACCTCGCCCTGGATGTGATTATAGGGGAATAATATATAGCAGGAGGTGGTGTGTGTGGTTACGCGCAGTCAGAAAGTCAAGGCCCCTTATTTCCATGAACCTTACAGAAGCACCTGTGGAAGAGAATAAGTGGCTGGTTCCCCAGCCTGTCTCCTGAATTGGAGAATAGTGAAAGGCAGGTAGGACTTCCCCAAGTAGCCGTGCACCAAACAGCTACAGAAGGTTACTCTGAGGAGGGAGGGGTAACCATTAGTCAGAAGATTAGGGATGGCTGTGACTCTGAATGCCCTGATGCTAGAGCTATGGACCCCAGTTTAGGAACTGAGGGGGACATGTGTCCCATACTTTGGAAAAATGTGAAGATTTTGCAGCTGCTCAGAGGACTGACCCTAGTTTGGAGAGGCTGAGGGCTTGTGCAGAATCTGACTGGACACAGGGAGGTGACATGAGACATAGCAGTTTTAAATAATTGATTAGCAGTTTTTTCTTAGGACAATACTAACTGTACAGAAAGCATTTATATAGGTTTTCAAGAAGTGTTATGTTAGTTAAACACAGTGAGGCAAGTGCTATGTATTTTCACAATGTTTTAGGACTTTTATGAGCAAAACGCTGATCAGTTTTTAGAGATAAATAAAACCCTGCATAGAGTATTGTGGGACAATGGACTGCTGTATACGTAGAACATGAGAACCGAGGGAGGGGGTGATGGGCAGGCAGCTTGTCGTTCCCCAGGAGTATTGTGAGCGGTTGCTCAAGGTTACACATGATATCCCCATGTCTGGAGATCTGGGAATGATATGCACCATGCAGCGACTGGCCCAAAATTTCTGTTGGCCCATCTTTACTCAACAGGTGAAGGAATATTGCTGGTCTTGTCACTGGTGCCAACAGATAGGGATGGCAGGTAGTAAAACAAATGCTACCCTACTTCCCTTGCCCATTGTGTAGGCACCATTCCAGAGGGTAGGATGGATATTGTGGGACCCTTGAGTACCCCAGGCTCTTCCAGGAAAAGGTTTACCCTGACAGTGGTCGATTACACCACCTGATACCCAGAGGTGGTCGCCCTCTCCTCCATTAGTCACCCAAGGTGGCAGACACTCTGCTAGGGATTTTCTCCCATGTCGGGTTTCCGCAGGAGGTTATCTCTGATCAAGGGGCTAACTTCATGTCTGACCTGATAAAAGTCTTTGTGGGAGAAGTGTGGGATGGTGCAAAGATGCACAACACCTTATCATCCACAACCTATGGGCTTGTGGAAAGATTCAATGGTACCCTAAAAATGATGCTCCAAGCATTTGCTGAACAGCTCCTACGAGAGGAAATAACGTGTTTGATCTTGTTTTAGCAGATGATGACCTAATAATTGATAATATAGAGGATAATGGCTGGGGATCGGGTGATAACCACACTGTAATCACCTCGAGTGGTTGCTAGGGCAACATGGTAAACCTCGAGAGCGCAGCTCAAGAGGTTTACTGTAGCCCTAGCAACCATGAGAGGTGATTTCAGTGTGGTTGTCACCCGATCCCCAGCCATCATCTTTTATAGTGTATGGTCAAAAAAACACTGTTTGCATTCTATGTGTGAGAATTATGGAACTCTGGTGCATTCTTTTTTCTTATGCCACTGTTTGGAAGTTCTGAAGTGTGGTTAACAACTTTTTTAATTCTAAACAGTGCATAACAAAGCTGTGTGGCTGCTGATTATGGTGGTTAATAGGCACTTACCATACATTATATTAAAATTACTGAGCCAATTGGAAACAGTGATCATAATACAATTACATTTAGTATTAGAAAGGACTTTGTCTATACTCCTAATACAACAGTCATATATTTATATGATAAAGCTGATCTTATTGGCATTAAACAAGGTGTTAGAGAACTAAATTGGGAATCAGCATTATTACTTTCTTCCCCACAGCATTGTTGGGAATCCTTTAAGAAAATCATTTATAATCTAAGAGATCAGTATATACCATGCAAAATAAAAATCTCCAATCATAAAAAGGCACCGAAATGGATGACTCAAACTATTAAAAGATTAATTAAAAAAATCAAAGAAAGTACAATGCTTTTTTAAAAAAATAAATCATCAATACACTGGAATTCTTACAAAACTCTTCAAAAAAATGCAAAAATATGATTAGAAAAGCAAAATCCAGGTGGGAATATAATTTGGCATGTAATGCAAATAAAACAAACAATAAGGAATTTTTTTCTTATATAAATTCTTAAAAAAACCCTAAAAGTCAAGTTGGTCCATTATTAGACAATAATAACACTATTGTCTATGACTCCAAAACAATGGCGGATTTACTTAATATTCAATTTTGTAAAAACTTTACTGATGTAGTAAATGATAAATCAGTCTCGACTTTATCTGATTCTGTTAGTGATACACCAATTAGTTTTTCTAAAGATACCATTCACTACAAATTAACTCAAAAAGGTAAATATAGCCCAGGTCCTGACAATATACCTGGCCATCTATTATTTTTATTGGCAGACATTTTAGCTGAACCCTTGAAATTAATCTTTGACTATTTTCTTGCTGAATGCTATGTCCCACAAGATTGGAAGGATGCTTATGTTGTCCCTATACACAAAAAAGGGCCAAAAAACAGGTGGGAAAATTATCGTCCCATAAGCCTTACATCCTCAGTTTGTAAAATCCTTGGGAGTATAATAAAAGACATGATTGAACCTGTTTTAAATGTTTGTGACTCTGAACAACACGGGTTTAGAAGTGGACGTAGCTGTATCACTAATTTAATGTGTTTCTATGAAAATATTAGTTCTCTCATGGATAATAAGACTCCCTGTGATATCATATTTATAGACTTTAGTAAGGCATTTGACGTAATGCCACATTGGGCTGTATCTCAAAAACTCTGTAAACTGAACATCAATACCTCTTTGATAAAATGGATATTGAACTGGTTACATTTCAGGACTCAACAAGTTGTTATTAATGGAATAAAATCAGATAGCTGTTCTATCTCCGGTGGTGTGCCACAAGGATCCATTTTAGGACCTTGCTTTTTCAAATATTTATTTCAGATGTTACTAAGGAATGTTCATCCGTTAATATTAAGTATGAGGATTATATTAAAATTGGGGGTGCCTGTACATCGGCTTCTGATGTACAAATCATTCAGAAAGATTTAAATCATGTCACCGAATGGGTTAACAAATGGGGTATGAAATTGAATAAGTTTAAGTGTAAAGTTATGCACTTGGGGCTTTCAAATTTACATAATCAATATATTCTGGGAGGCACAACCTTGGCACAAACATCGGATGAAAGGGATTTAGGAATCATGATCTCTGATGATTTATCATATAATAAACATACACATGAAATCATTAACAGATCTAATAAGATCATTTGGTCTATTTTTCAAAATATTAGATCTAGAGATCAGAATGTTTTGCTCCCTTTATTTAGAGCATATGTTAGGCCACACTTGGAATATGCCTCTCAGCTTTGGAATCCATACAAAAAATTGGAACGTCAACTGCTGGAGGGTGTTCAGAGGAAATTCACAAAAAAAAATCTGGTTTTGGAAAAATTCCATATTGTGAACTAATGTCACTTTCAACTCGTCACCTTCGAGGTGATCTTTTAATTTTGTGTGACATTATTAAAGATCCATATTTCATGTGTGAAATGGGTCTTGAATTTAAGGATCATTCCTATGAGTTCAGAGGACATCCATTACAGTTGATCCAGAAATCATTTAATCGCAATAATAGAAAATATTTTTATACTGTAAGGGTAATCGACCCTTGGAATAAATTGCTACTTTATGTGGTTATTAGTGAAACAAAGAATGTGTTCAAACATTGATTAGATGTATTGATAAACTCCAGTTACAAACTGACCTATTTTTCACTGGCTTAGTATGGGATCATTATGGGTCTTGGCCTCCTAGTTCCCTTAGTATGAACAGCATGGGAGGGACTAGGAGAAATACCTTCCCCACCTGTTGTTCACATACTGGGAAGTGCCCCAAGAGTCTACAGGGTTCTTCCCCTTCGAACTCTTATACGGACGTAGGGTGCGTGGGCCCCTAGACCTGATCCATGAGGACTGGGAAAGCAAGCACACCACCAAGGGAACTCCCAAAGTGGAGTATGTCTCTAAGTTCAGGGAGAAGCTGAAGGAGCTTATGGGGATGGCCCAAAGCAACCTGTCAGCTGCCCAGCAGAAGCAAAAAATCTGGTATTGCAGAGCCAGAGCTCACTTGTACAGCATAGGCCAAGGCGTAATGGTCCTCATTCTAGTCTGGAAAGACAAGCTGCAGGCCAAGTGGGTGGGACTATACAAGGTAGTCTGACAGGTAAATGATGTGAATTATATTGTGGAACTGCCTGACAGGACACATACCCATTGAATGTACCATGCCAGTATGATGAAGCCATATGTAAACAGGGTCGACATGGTGTTTGCTGTTTGTAGTACTGGGAAGGGGATGGACAAAGAAGACCCCTCCTGGACTTGCTAGAGGAAAGCAAGCAGGAGTCATCAGTGGAGACAATCAAACTGTCACCCCAGGTGACCCCAGAACAGACCCAGGAAGTGAGGGAGGTTTTAGAGGACTTTGCCCTTTTGTTTATTTATTTAGTTTTTGTTGACCGGGTAAGTGCACTAGACAAATCCTGCCTATTTTCAGGCATGACCCGGGGAGGGGGATACAGATGAAAGCCAACTGACCTTGAACCAGATTAAGCTGTTGGTGGTATTTTTTAGTGAATGAGGGAATTTGCCAGGACACCGGGGAAATTCCCCTACTCTTTTCAATAAGTGCCTTGGGATCTTTAACATCCACCTGAACTACCACCAATCCAGGCAGATAGGACCTCGGTTTAACGTCTCATCCGAAAGACGGCACCTCAGAAGTGCAGCACCCCTCTCATGCTGCACTACAGTGTCAGTACTAGGATATTAACTCAAGTGCTAGATGTGGGAACTGAACCCACAGCCCTCTGATCTCCCAGCCTCAGAGGCGAGTGTGCTACCTACTGAGCCACTGACACTGCTAAGTGTCATGGTCATTTATGGTCAAGCCCAGATGGACCCCCTTAGTGACCCATGATGTGGACACAGGAATGCAAGCACCCATACGATGGACAGCTTACCGGGTGTCTGAGGCCATCCTAAAGGACATTAGGAGGGAGTTGGAGGAAATGCTGCATTTAGGGGTAATCCAGAAGTCACACTGTCCCGTGCCTATAGTCCTTGTCCCGAACCCACATGGATGTACCCACTTTTTTGTGGACTGTCATGGACTTAACGCAGTCATGAAGTCCGATGCAAACCCAGTCCCACTGATATATGAGTTGTTGGACAACTTGGGTGGGGCAACCTACCTAAGAACCATAGACCTGACAAAGGGGTACTGGCAGGTGGAGTTGAATGCCAGAGCTAGGGAATGGTCAGCCTTCATCACCCCAATAGGCCTCTTCCAATTTAAGGTGATGCCTTTTGGGATAAAGAACTCCCCTGCCGCATTCCAAAGACTGGACAACCAGGTGTTACAGGGTACTGAAGAGTATGCAGTGGCTTATCTGGACGATATTGCAATCTTCAGTACCAGCTGGAAGGAACACCTGTCCCATCTGAGGGAAGAGTTGGGCTGGATACAGAAGGCAGGACTCACTGTAAAGACTAAAATGTGCCAGGGGCCATGGCTGAGATATCATATGTGGGACATGTAAAACAGAGCATACGAATGCCAATGCTGATGGCCTATCCCGCCAGTCAGAGTAAGAGGCCGAACTGGTGGAAACTTACTAAAAAGGAGCGTGTTCCCCCAGGTTCTGTTAAGAAGGGAGGAGTGTGGTGAGATAAGGCCATATCTTATTGTTTTGATCATGTTTTATATAATTGTATCTATATAATGCATCAGAAATGCCCATAGTGGCCAGTGCATGTGATCATGGGTATAAGTACATGGGTCCTATAGAATGAAGTAAGTTTCTTGTTACTGGGGAGGAAAAATGTTTACTACTTGCCAAGGCTGGAGTTAATTAAATCATTTTAGAAGGAGACAAAAGAGTAATTAAGCCTAGCTGGGAGGCCAGGTAGGCCAATTTGCTTGTGAAAAGCCAGCACCTCATAAGCAGTCATGATGTCTGGACACCCTTTGTTTTGAGACATCTGAACTGACTAAAGCTTGTTACCAACTGAATGGGCTACCATTTAAATAAATGACTGCACTGAGTGCAGTTTAACTATAGCCATCTCCCAGCAGGGAGGCTGGAATGTTCCCCCAGAGATCTAGATCTTACTTCGAGATGGCTCTTGCAGTAGGTAATTACATATAGGACTGAAGCCAGCATGCGTCAGAACCCCACGGAAAAACTTTAAGCTAGCAGTCTCTGGCAGGGGACCGCCCCCACGACAGGTGACCAATGTCATGCGATGTCAGTATAAAGGGAGGTCCCATGCCCGCCTCTTCCAGTTCTTTCCTTCATGAGCTTAGGGAAAGCGCCTCGCAGTTAAGTTCCTACCGTTTGGCCAGTCTGTCGTCGGTTTTATTTACCAAATTTTTTCACTTCTCTCGAATATTTCTTCACGAATGCCGTGTATGTCATCCCCTACACCCTCCGATTTGAATAAAAATAAGCGCAACTCATGCAGCGCCTAGCTTCAGCATAAGGACGGTCATTCCCTGTGCCTCTTCTGTCTAGGTCCTTATCACTGCGTGGAGAAGTGCCAGCATTGCTAACAATTCAGTGCCCCCAACCGCAAATGGAGGCAGCAGTCCCTGGAGGCCCTTATTTTAAAGAAAAAGATGTCCTTCATGAAAAAAGAGCTGAAGAAGCTCAGGCAGGCCTCAGCTTCCCCTGAGGGTCACCGTAAGAAGAAGGAGAAGCACTGTGGCTGGGACTCCACTTCCATGGCTACCACGACTCCAGCTGGAGTTGCCGTGTTACAGGTAACGTCCCTCCCGGAGGACCAACCTTCGGCCATCTTATCGGTATCCAAGGCATCATCGTCCCTCCTATTGGGCTTGTGCTTGGGCCCCTCAGAAGCCTCTGGGACAAAGGGGGCTACTGCTCCCAAGAAGGCTGCCACCATGCGGACCTCTGGGTTGAACAGCTCTGATAAGTCAAATGTCGGTGCCACCGATGTCCACCCGGACAGGGCCGATAAGACACCCGCTCCTTCGGGGGGAGCACACTGTCCCAAAGACACCCGCCAAGTCCGCTCCTTCCATGTGGCCTTCGTCGGACGCTGGCTCCTCCGACGCCCACCCGGATCCGGTCAGTAAGGAGCACGTTGGCTCCTCCGACACCCGCACTGCATTAGAGCAGACGCTGGACCCTGTCTACCAGTCCACCATCCCTGGCTCGCCGCAGCACTCGCCACTGCAATACGAGGCTGCAGCGTCTCCACTGTTGGACCCCAGGGATTTCAGTCCTCCTTCCCTGGGTGAAACAGAGGACGCCGGTACGCTCCCATCAGGTCTCCCTCCCATAGGACCAGATCCCCTGATGCCAGACCCTCAGACACCGGCTCCGACACCGGCCTACCCGATGCCGGGCAACATCCCATTACCAGATACCGTCACAACACCTGCAGGACCACCTGTTCCTGGTCTACCCACTGGGCCTCTTCCAGGGCCTTCTGCTCCAACAGAGCCCCTGGCTCCCGGGGAATCTGACTCCGTCCTATCCAACGCCGTCCTACCTGGGACTGCAGTATCCTGCGCCACAGTACCTGATGCCTCAATACCCGGATGCCAGACTTTCCACCGTTGGGCTATGGATACTCGCCCTACAGATACCCTCAGTATCCATATCCCCCTCCTCCTCCACCACCCCCCTCAGCTGCCAGTGGACTTGAAGGAGACTCTAGCTGCCCGGTGGGCTGAGACCAAGGCTCAGCTCACCAGGGAGGTGGAGAGCCATCTGCCAAAGTCAGACCCGATAGCGGATCCCTATCGCCGGAGATGAGAGACTCCCTCCCCCTTACCTGACACCAGAGGTAAGCCCACAGGGGCCAGGGCCAGGGAGGACATGCTTCCCCAAGGGTTGCCCAAGGGGTCTGTTCCTCCCCCGCACCAGAAGGGGTATTCTTCCTCTTCTTCTGAGACCTCTGACTCGAATACCGTGGGGTGCTCTGATCCTGATGATGAGCCATGCACTCCAGACCATCCCAGGCCCAGGACTCCTCTGAAGTCTCTTCCGGAAGATCCTTCCTTTCTGGAGTTGCTGAGAAAAATCCAGGAAGTCCACCAGTGGCAACTTGTGGGGCCAGATCCACAGTGGAAGAAGTTCGCTGCCCATTTGGATCTGCCCGAAACTGCTCCAACATTGATTCCACCTTGGATCAAGCCTCATGCCGACCTTGTTTTCACCATTTGGAAACAACCGTCCACATTAGCCCCCCTTCCAAGGAAGTCAGATAGGCTGTACCAGGCTCCTGAGGGTGTGGATTCCTTGAACACACACACGAAGGCTGACTCAGTCGTGATTAGCCCCACTCACGGCCGGTCGGCAAACCCTAAACATCTCAGCTTGTCTCTGCCTAACAAGGAATCCTGTTTTCTGGAACATTACAAGAAGAAGGTGTATGCTTTTTCCAATCTGGGGATCAGGGCCCTGAACTGTATTGCACATATGGGGGACTACTAGAAGGCTATTATGAGTCAGGTGGAATCCAAGTTGGACTCCCTTCCTGACTCTTAAAGCAGGAAGTGGCTGACCTCGTCCGGTCTGCTTGTTCAGCCATTCAGTTGGCACATGCTCCATGCCACATACAATGCAGTGGATGCAGCAGGTCAGAGCTTAGCTTTTTCCATAGGTCTTTAGCGTCCTGCCTGGCTCCGGGTGTCAGGTTTGGTCCCTGAAGTGCAATCCATTATTCAGGATGCGCCCTTCAGGGGTTTGGTGCTGTTCGGGGGGATGTCAAGGACATCATCACCAACCTGCAAGAGAAGGGCACTGCACTTAAGTCTGTTAACTTTATGTACAGGCCCCCTCAGGGACAGCGTCGCCCTTTTTGTAGATGTTCTCGGCCTAAAGTGAAACCTTAGGGCAAGCAGGCCAACAAACGTCGGGCCCTCTGGCAGCTAAGCCCCCCCGTCCAAAAAAGCAACAAGAGCTTCAGCCGCGACGTTGCCCCACACCTCCTGACT
Source organism: Neoceratodus forsteri (assembly GCA_016271365.2). Classification (NCBI taxonomy): domain Eukaryota; kingdom Metazoa; phylum Chordata; order Ceratodontiformes; family Ceratodontidae; genus Neoceratodus; species Neoceratodus forsteri. Next base: position 590,154,044 of record CM028134.1, on the reverse strand, counting down.
CCTTTCCTCTCCCATGGCCTCTGGACCCCCCCCCCAAGAGGAACCAGTAAGAAAGGAGGTTCTTCTTCCATCTACAGGGTTGGGAGAGGATCACATCAGATGCCTGGGTGCTCCAACTGATAGCAGCTGGACACCCAATTGAGTTTCTTTAGAAACCACCCAGAAAACTACCCCCCAAGTCAACTTACTCTCTGGAACATCTTCCTCTGGTTCAGGAAGAAATTTCCTTCCTTCTCTTCAAGGCGGCGATACAGCCTGTCCCAGCCCACCTTTGGGGGACAGGCTACTATTCCCATTTCTTCCTGGTTCCAAAGAAATTGGAAGACGTGAGGCCTGTTTTAGACCTCAGCTCCCTGAACATGTTTGTGGAGTACAAACAGTTCAGAATGCTCTCCCTGCAGAGCCTTCTTCCACTACTTAGGCAGGGAGTGTGGCTGTGCGCTCTGGATATGCAGGATGCTTACCTGCCTTTCCCACTGCAAATTCCTATGGTTTTCATTCCAGGGGGATCACTACCAGTTCAAGGCCCTCCCATTTGGTCTTTCCTCGGCGCCCCGAGTGTTCACCAGATGCCTTTCTGTGGTATCGGCCTACCTGTGTACCTGGGGAGTGCAGGTATTCCCGTACCTGGATGATTGGCTCTTGGTGGCCCCATCCGGGGAGGATCTTCTGCACTCTCTTTTACTTACCCTGTAAGTCTTTTCTAGCCTGGGTATCACCATCAACCAGGCCAAGTCCCAACTGTTCCCTTGCCAAGGGCTCCAGTTCATAGGGGCGATCCTGGACATGACCCTTGGCATGGCCTTTCTGCTCCTGGACAGGGTGGATACCCTCCAAGCTCATGCAAGCCTACTGTCCAGTCGCAGATGGGTCAGTGCCAGGTCAGTCCTTTGCCTACTCGGGCTCATGGTGGCTGCTATTCCGACGTCCCGTGCATTCGGCTCCACATGAGGATCCCTCAGTTGACACCTCGGTCTCAGTGGGACCAGACATTAGATGACCTAGACCAGGAAGTTCTGGTCTCTGATCCCATGGTCCAGGACTTGCAGTGGTGGATGGTGTGAGAGAACCTTTGCTGGGGGATTCCCCTTTGCCTCGAACCCCCTCTCCCAAACATTGACAACAGATGCCTCGGGGGAGGGCTGGGGAGCCCATCTAGGGTCTCAGAGAACTCAGGGCTCCAGGTCCAGACTCGAGCAGACTCTTCATATAAATGTGCTCGAGCTCAGAGCCATTCTGTATGCTCTCCATGCTTTGAACTCTTGCGTTCTGCCAGGTCATCTGACTATCCAGACGGACAACATGTGCATAGTCTGGTCATAAACAAGCGGGAAGGAACGCATTCCTACCCTCTGTGCAGGGAAGCAATGAGAGTTTGGAACTGGGCTGTTCAGCACAGCCTTCACCTGATGGCAGTTCATGTTCCAGGAGTCGAAAACGTGCTGGTGGACCACCTCAGACAGTCCTCAGCAAAGGGCCATGAATGGGAACTGTATCAAGGGTTGACAGATGGCATCTTCCTGCACTGGGGAACCCCTCAGGTAGACCTGTTCGTGTCCCCTCAAAATGCAAAGCTTCCTGCTTTCTGCTTGCTCACTCCAGGGCGAGGCATTTTTTGGTGGGACGCTCTGTCTCTCGACTGGAAGGGCAGATTTGTCTATGTCTTCCCGCTAATTCCCTTGATTCCGAGGGTCTTACACAAACTCAGCTCAGATGGAGCTCGGATGATCATCATTGCTCCATTCTGGCCCACACAACTTTGGTTCTGTTCTGCAACAATTTTCAGAGGAACCTCTGCTTCCTTTTCCTCTTCCTCTTTCACAGCATATGCTGACCCAGGATCAGGGGACTCTGATTCATCCAGGTCTCAAATCCCTCAGTTGTATGCGTGGCTCCTACACACATAGCCCAGGTCCAATTCGGAGTTTCTCCGCTTGTGGCTGATATTCTGGTAGAGGCCAGAAAGCCTTCCACTAGATCTGCCTATGCCATGAAATGGAAGCAGTTCTCTATTTGGGCCTCTTCCAAGGATTTCAAGCCATTCTCATGCCTGTCGGGAGAATCCTGGACTACATGCATCATCTCTTTGACCTGGGTCTCAGCCATTCCCCCTTGAAGGTTTGTATGGTGCCTATCTCTGTCTATCATGTCCCTTTTGGGGACAGGACTCTCGAGCAGTTGGAAGTCTCCAAGACTTTCCTTAGAGGGATTCTCCATTTGAGACCCCCTATCCATGTTCCTGCCCCTCCTTGGGATCTGAACTTTGTTCTCGAGAAGCTTACCCTGCCTCCCTTTGAGCCGGTAGCCTCAGCGGACTTGAAGTTCCTCTTGTGGAAGACTCTCTTCCTAGTGGCCATTACTTCAGCTTCAGGCCTTGATGTGTAAAATCCTGTATTTGATTTTTCACAAGTGGCTCTGCGCACTAATCCTAAGTTTCTCCCTAAGATGGTGGCAGAATCTACACTGAATCAATCCATTGAGCTACCTGCCTTTTTTCCACCACACTCCAATCAAGGGGAGTACCTCTTGCATACTTTGGATGTTCACAGAATACTGTGTTACTGCACCTCTCGGACTAAGGATCTCAGGAAGTCTGCTCAGCTTTTTGTCTCTTTTGCTTACAAAAGGGAAGGCAATGCTGTTTCTAAGCAATGCCTGTTGAAATGGTTGACTCATTGTATCACTTTCTGTTACGACAAGTACAACAAGACCCTGCCGGGTCAGGTCAAAGGCCACTCCACCAGAGGAGTAGCCACCTCTGCAGCTTGTTTCAAGAATGTGGCAGTGGTAGACATCTGCACAGCTGCAGCTTGGACTTCCGTCCACACCTTTACGAAACTCTACAGTTTGGACATTGCCTCTCACCGTAGATCAGGCTTCGGGTTGGCTGTTCTGCAAGGTCTTCTTTTTTAAGACCATTACAGCTGGAGGTTTATTGGTTGGTAGTTTTCCTCCTCCAGAGTGCTTTTCCTTGTTCCAGACTGCTTGGGCTCAGTCCTATATGTAATTACCTACTGCAAGAGCCCTCTCGAATTAAGAGAGTACAGTTATGTAAGAACTTACTGTAAGAGTAGATCTTAGAGAGAGGCACTTGCAGTAGGTAATGCCTTCCCACCCTCCATCCCCCTTAGCTTTTTCAGCTCCTTTTCCTGGAAAGGAAATATCCGCTTCTCTCTCATCTTGCCTTTTTGGCCCTTGGCGGGAAAGAACTGGAAGGCAGATGAGGGGTACCTCCCCTTTATACTGACGTCTCATGACGTCATTCACCTGATGTGGGGGCGGTTCCCCACCAGAGACTGCTAGCTAGAAATTTTTGCATGGGGTCCTGACACATCCCAGCTTCAGTCCAATATATAATTACCTACTGCAAGAGCCTCTCTTGAAGATCTACTGTTAAGGTAAGTTCTTACGTAACTACTTTTGAGCTGGCTGACCTCGGAATCTTTTTTATTTTATTTTTATTTTTATGTTCAGAACTTGATATCTGTGATATTGTAATAAAATACTCAATTCTGGTTAGGTAACCATTGAAACAGAATGCTGGCCAGCCACTAGCCACTGGACCTGCCCTTTTGAAACCCTTTAAAACTATGATGCAGAAGGGAATCTGGGCCTTTTTTAGCTTTTGCCTCTTTGTTTGAAGTCTTTTGCCATTGTTTGGGACCCTGCCTGTCTAAAGTGGTGACAAATTCTCCTGGATCACTGAGAGCCAAGACTTCAGCTACCACACTTCTAAGGACACTTTGCACTTTCAAACAACAACTAAGGACTCAAGGTAGAACTTTAATCTCTGAGTTTTGAAGTGTAGGTTTTTATGTATACTTTCATTTTTATTTTCAATATTCTGTTAACTGTCTGAAATTATATGTCTTTATGTTATTTACTGTTTTCTTATTAATTTAATTAGTAAAGCCTTTGGCTTATTTTAAAATAATTCTGCCCATGTCTTTTGTGTGAGCTGCTTTGGCAAGGGTTGTGCAGGCGATATTATGCCTGTGTGACTGTTTAAGGCCAAACAAGAGTGAAGTAACGCTAGGGACTTTGTGATGAAAGGAGGGGAGGAAATATGAAGGGTCTCAGGAGGAGCCTGTGGGGGTTTGAACTGAGTGCTGCATTTCTGGGAAAAGACACATAATAGGGTATATAGGGCCCCCTGAAGCCTATGCATGCTTGTGGCATTCTGGGTTCATTGTGCAGTGGCCAAGAGGGTTTTACCCCAGGAACACAGACTTGAGACTGTATTTGTATCCTCTCGCACAAAGAGAGGGTGCCCTGGGCTTCTCTGACACACGTGCCGTTGTGAAACAGTGAGCGTGCCAGAAGGACAGAGAAAGGGTATTCCTGACACCCTCCCCCTGTCACTGGAGGCATTTGCTGTGATGCTGAGAGAAATCCCACCCCACAGGAGTGGGCTGGTGACAGGGTCCTCAGGATAGTTCAAGAGAGGTACTTGCTCAGCTTTACAGAGACCCCCCTGATCTTTTGCCCATGCAGCAGCACATTCTGTGAGCTGCTCAGTCAGACCTTCTCACCGTGGAAAGAACGGGCCTTCTCAGAAACAGGGCAGTGGAAGTAGTTCACTGGGTAGAGCGAAACACAGTATCTTACTTTGAGGAAGGCTCTTGCAGCAGGCCACACTGGTAGGACTATGCCACAAGGCACTAGGACCACACAGAAAACTTCTAGTTAGCAGTCTACCGTGGGGGACCCCCCCACACCGACGTCGCTCATCTGATGTCAGTACAGGCTATATATGAGGGTGGTCCCCACAACACCTCAGTTCTTTTCCCACCATCGACCCATGCACTTCGGACCTCAGTCAACATCGCAGTTATACTCGACTGCCATTTCCCACATTTACCGTGCTTTTTTATTTTCGATTCTTTTTCAGTAAAACATCAAATTTTTTAGTATTTTTCCTACAAGTTTGTCTTCTTTACCAGCCTCATCTTCCAACTGCTCCACGAAGCATGCCTGTGGCAAACAGATTTCCTGAGAAGGATGGTTACTCTTCATGCCTGATCTGCCTATTTATTTATTTATTTGCTTTTGATAACCGGGTTAGCACACTAGACAGCCATGTGCCTATTTTCAGGGGCGACCTGGGAGAGTTACAGGTGAAAAACATCATACATTAACAGTTATGGAATAGGAAGAAGTACATAGGAAAACCAGGCATTTCAGGGGTGGCTCTGAGGCAGGTGCTGGGAAAATTTGTACATAGACAGTTGCGGAATTCAAGAAAAATACATAGGAAATAAACAGGCATGACAGGGCTAGCTCTAGAGCACGGTTGGCAGAGTTCACACATGGACAGTTGTGGAGACAAGAAAATTACCTAACATAACAAGCATTTCAAGGCTAGCTCTAGGACAAGGTTGACACTGTGCATAAACAATAGCAGAGACAATGGTAAGTGCCTGCGGGGGGGGGTGCCCATTGGCAGGGGGACTGCACCAGGTTGCTGGGCCGGAACTGGAGGAGAAGTGCAAGTAGGGCTGAGGCAGAGGATGAAGATGAGGCCCCCACCCAACCGGGCTAGAGGAAGGAAGGGGCAATGGAGTAGGCTACGAGGTACAGAGACAGGGGGAAGAAGGTTTCAGGAAATTCCAGAGGGAAGCTTTAAAGCTTGGATGGGAAGCCGGCCCGGTGGAACTGAGGGTTGAGGTGCTGGACGCCACAACTCACACCACGCTGGTGACCCGGGTTCGGAAGCAGACTCGGTCAGCTGGTGGGTCAGCCGGGGGGAGATAGGCTTGAGCATCCAACGACAGCTCGCCTTCTCCGGGGAGGGATTCGGCCGATGCCCGACACTTGCATGACCCCGAGTGGAGGCTTGAGGAACTGCAAGCTCCATTTGGGGATGGGCGACCATTGAGCAGCATGGACATGGCGCGCTGCATCATGATGTCAGGGGGTGCTTGCTGCTCGGGGAAGGAGAAAACGCAGAAACAAGCCTGCCTCAGCCGGGAAGATGGGAGGACCATGACCGTGCCCACGATTTGCCTGTGCCCGCCCAGCAGACCACAGACCGATGAAATGTAAGTAACGGGGTCTGAGCCCCCCGCCTCGTCCCCACCCGGGGGGTACTCCGCAGCTCCATGGGGCCTAGGGGTCTACTTGGGTAGGGTTCCGGGCAGTGGGATGTCCAGTTGTCCCCCCTGAAGGGTCGGAGGTGGCAGGCTGGGGAGGAGGAATAAATAGTAATTTCAAAAAAAAAAGCTTGGATGGGAGGAGGAGGCCCTGACTAGTTCAAGGAGCGAGTTCCAGAGTTTGGGGACATAAATGTGGAAGGATCGATCTCCCACAGGGGTAGGGGTCCTAGGAACCAGACGTTCCTGGATTGTCCCAGATCTTAGGTGGTAGGGTGGGGCCCCAGGATTGAGGGGAAGGGCTAGGGCTAGAGGGGAGCCTGAGCGGACAGTGTTGTCAATGAAATTACCTAGAACGAAGGAGCAGTGCTTCTCCGGGGGGAGCCACTCTAGGCGGTTGTAAAGATCACAACGGTGGGTGAGGGGAGGGGCAGAAAGCACGAAGTGGCAAACGTTGTTATAGGCCGTGTCCCATTTTGATAGGTTGGTTTTGGGAACTGGGGCAAAAGTTACGAGACCGTAGCAGAGTGAGGGGAGGAGGACCCCCCGGGCGAGGGCCAGGTGAGCGGCAGGGGTGAGGCAGTTATTGGCTTGATAAGCTAGGCCAAGCTTACAATTAGTGGCTTTGCAAACATTACAGATGTGTAATTTAAGGTCCAGCTGCAGGTCCAGGGTGACGGCCAGGTACTTGGCGGAGGTAACCATCTCAAGGGGCGAGCCATCAGTCCCGAGGATCAGCAGAGGAGCAGGGCAGGATTTTATTTTGTTCGAGGACCCAAACAGCATGGCTTGGGTTTTTTTGAGATTGAGGGTGAGCCTGTGGTCCCTCAGCCAAGTATGGATGCGTTCAAAGTTGGTGTTCAGTTGGGAGTTTATTGTGGAGATGTCCCGAGAGCTGGCCAGGAGGACGAGGTCATCCACATATAGGATGGTGTGGGCCTGGGTTGTGATGGATGGTAGGTCGTTGATAAATAGTGAGAATAGGGTCGGACCAAGGACGGACCCTTGAGGACGCACCAGCCACGACACCGAAGCCTGCCAGTTCTGTCAGAAATTCAACGAGGCCACTCAGAGACATCAAATAAAAATGCTGAAGCACCATCTTCCTGAAACAGAAGCTGCTTACCATGGAAAAGGAGTTGCAGGCCAGGAACTCTTTGGACTTGCTGGCACAGTCATCCGTGGCTTCTTCCTCCCACAGGGAGAAGTTGAGATAGCAGAAACACGGGGATAAACAAAGAGAATGGGCCCGGTCAGCTTCCTGGTTGTGGTCACCTCTTAAATCCTCAATGGCATCTTCCTCCCATGGGGAGTCGTGCCTCTAGCCCCACCATCCCTTTCTTGCTCTGGGCTTCTGGTAGCTCCTCCACCCACCCTCGTCTCCATTTCGGGTGGCGGCTCTTCAGGGCAGGAGACTTCATCTCCTCTCCCCAGCCCCTGATGCTGAGGCCCATCTCATCCATGGACTCTCAACCAGGTGACTTGACTGATTCTGGGCTCTCAGGTGGTGGCTCTGCGCCAGTTGCCCCCCCCAGCCATAACTCTGCCTTCATTGGTTCTCTCCTCTGGGACTGACACCAGTTCGGGTAGGCAGCGCCCGCAGCAATCTGACACAGTCTCCTCCTCTCTGGCGTCCCCTCTGCCACTGTCCCGGGGATCCCCTTCCCCTCAAGTGCTGGCTTCCCTTGTGGAACCAATATTGGCAAACCCTTTGCCTGGGTGCTCTACACAGTTACCTGCCAGGCCACTGCCTGCTAAGCCATCACCAGTGCTGCTGATGCCCCAGCTAGTTGGCCAGGCACCAATGTTGCCCCTGCCACAGCCCTCGCCGGCTGTCCCCAGATTGTTTGCTGCCACCACAGGGTCCTGCGCCAGGTTACCCATTGCTGGCTCTGCAGCCATCATTCCCTAACCCGGTGCCAGGATTGCCCTTCCTACATGTGTACAACATTACTCCACAGGTGGACTATAATGCCCTATTCTCAGCGTGGTGGTAATTTATGCAGACACAAACCCCCAACCCTTAGGGCGCACCTCAGATTTCTCCTCTCTCTCTCTCTCTCTCTCTCTCACCCCCCCCAGGATCCCCAACCAAGGGACATGGGCAACATTGGGCCATCCGACCCCTGTACATCAGGGTCCTCCAGGACCAGATGGTGGTACAGGCTCCAAGTAGGATGAGCATCAGCCTCTGATGCTGGTCCCAGACAGCTAGTCCTCTGATGATGAATCTAAATCCTTGATGTCTTCCTCTTCACCAGGGGAGAATTCGGGTAGTGAGAATATGCCCAAGGAGGTGCCCAAGCCCCTTCCCCGACGATCCATCCTTCATGGACATTATGTACCATATCCAGTCAATTATGGGATGAGAGATAGAGGAGCAAGCTCCCAGAGAGTTTCCGCCTAGCCATTTTTCTTCGGTAGAAGGATACCTTACCAGTGGTGGTGGTGGTGGTGCCACCCTTGATTGATTCATACGAGGATGTCACCAAGGTTGCTTGGGCTCACCTCTTCACTATTCCTCCTCTTCCCAAAAAGGCAGATCTTTGCCATGCCCCGGCCAGAAAGCCCTTTCTGAGGAGTCGCCCTAAAGCAGATTCCATTGTCATTAACACAACGCACGACTGCTCCAAGAAGGCCAAGCACTTTAGTGCTCTTCCCCCCCAGACTGCGAATCCCGGAAGCTGGACCAGATTGGCAAACCAGTTTTTGCCTCAGCTACTTTGGCCATTAGGGCCATTAATTATCTGACTCATATAGTACAATACCAAAATGCCATCTGGGGCCAGGCCAGGGACCTGATTCAGTCTCTGCCTGGGGATCCTACAAAACCCCAGTTTGCCCAACTCATGAAGTTGGACTCGGATGTGGGCAGCCATGTGCTCAGGGCATCTTATGATGCCGTCGATGCTTCTGGGTGCAGAGCTGCTGGTGTTTGCCTCTCTCGGCTTCAGGTCTCCGGTTTTGCCCAGTATATTGAGGCCAGCATTTTGGATGCCCCTTTCAGGGGGCGATGTCCAGGACCTCCTCTCTAGTCTACAGGAGTCAGGCAAAGCTCTCAAGTCGGTCCATTCACTGTACCATACCCAGCCTAGAATGAACCAATGGCAGTCCTTTCATTGATCCTTCTGCAAGCAGACTCGAGGCCAACCTGCCAAGGGCCAACAATGTTGTAAGGCAACCTGCCCCTGCAAAGGCTGCTGCTCAATCCTCCTTGGGTCCCAAGGCCCCCTCCCCACTCCTGCCCCCACCACCTGACTCTTTAGCCAATTCCCCCCCACTCTGACCAAGGGTCCAGAGGAGGTGGACAGGGGTCAGTTTTCCCTCCACTCGGCGGGGTGGTGAGCAGTGACCACAGACAACTGGGTGCTCCAACTCATAACTCAGTGTTGCACTCTGGCATTCCTGGAGTGGCCCTGAGACCCCTCCCGTCCACTCTACCTGCCCTTCCATGCACCGGCCTCTGGTTTTGGATGAAATTATGGCACTTCTGCACAAGAGAGTCATAGGGTCCATCCCTCAGGCTCAGTGGGGAAGAGGCTTTTACTCCCACTTCTTCCTCGTCCCCAAAAAGACCGGGGATCTTTCGCCCATCCTAGACCTGAGTGATCCAAATCTCTATACAGAGTACAAACACTTCAGAATGGTGATCCGTCAGTGTTTGCTGCACCAGGGGGGACTGGCTCTGCTCACTGGACATGCAGGATGCTTACCTGCACATCCAGGTATTTCTGGCTCACCATCGTTTCCTCCGCTTCTATTTTCCAGGTGCCCACTTCCAATTCAGGGCCTTCTTGTTTGGCCTTTCCTTGGCCCCCCTGAGTATTAACCAAATGCCTGGCTGTGATGGCAGTGGCATTGAGGAGACAGGGTTTTTATACCTTTCCCTATCTGGATGACTGGCTGCTAGCAGCCCCTTCTAGGGAGCGCTTGATCCAGACCCTGGAGTGCACCTCTCATCTCTTCCAGGAACTGGGGGTCACGGTAAATCTACTGAAGTCCTGCCTCTCCCCTTGCCAGTACCTCCAATATATAGGGAGTGATCCTAGACACTCACCAGGGCAAGGCCTTTCTGCCCAAGGACATGGTGTCCCATCTGATGGAGCAGGCCCATCTAGTTTCCACGAGCTGTCAGGTTCCTGCCAGTCTTCCTGCATCTCTTGGACCATATGACTTCATCAGTTGCCACAGTTCCCTTGGCCTGTCTGCATATGCGGGTGCCACAGTGGACCCTATGGGTCCAATGGAATCAGCATACGATTGATCTCGACCAGTTGGTCCTGGTCTCTGACCCGGTCCGGAGGGTTCAAGTCTGGTGGATGGACCAAGCCAATCTGCTGTGGGGGGGGGATCCTATTCCAGATCTTGACTCTCTGGCAGATTCTTACAACCGATGCCTCCAGCACAGGATGGGGTGGCCATCTGGCCGACCTTCAGACTCGAGGTACCTGGTCTGACATAGAGCAAGCTCTTCATATAAATGTTCTGGATGCAGGCGGTTCTGTACACCCTGCAGGCCTTTCAGACCCATCTCCTCCTGGGCCCATTGCTGTTTCAGATGGACAACATGTGCACTGTCTATTACATAAGCAAGTGGGGGGGGACTCACTCTTACCCCATGTCTGGAGATGATAATAGTCTGGTGCTGGACCATTAAACACAGTCTAGAGCTCTCGGACGTTCATGTTCCAGGTGTCCAAAATGTGTTGGCCAACAGTCTCAGCTGCTCCAGGTCTCAGGCTCACAAGTGGAGCTTCTATACTCAGTGGTCAAAGACGTGTTTAACAGGTGGGGTCATCCAGAGTTAGACCTCTTTGCATCCTCACTCAACGCAAAACTGCCACTTTTTTGCTTGCTCGATCCCAGGCCTGGAGTTTTCTTTTTTATCTTATTTTTCTTTAAACCTCTTCCTAGCAGCGTGGATCTCCGTGATCTCTGGCCGCCAGCACCCGCACCACCCTAGCCTGGTCTGGCACCCCCACAGAGCCGGCCATTATCGCTCACACACTCTGTGGCAGGATCCTTTCAGGAACCGTGGGGTGCCTGGCATGGCCATCAGCAGCCGAGATCGTTGCACTGCCTTGATTTTTCACCTCTCGCAGAGTGTGGACATGCAATGACGTCTGAGGCACAATGTGCCGACGTCTGCCGCACTCTGCCCCCCTTGCTGCCATCGCTCTGATAGTGCGTCCAGTCATCAACAGGGGCCACTACAGAGTGGTGGTTCCCTGGATCCCTCCCCAGGATAGGAGAGCAGTCTATCGGACACTCGATCCTATCCCTCCCTTGCCAACCCCTGTTGGCCCGGGCTTGCGTCCGAACCCGGGTTGCCAGTGTGATGCGATGTGTGGTGTCCAGCGCCTCAACCCTCAGTGCCACTGAGCCGGCATGGGCCTGGAGTTTTCTGATTAGATACTTTGTCCCCCTCTTGGAAGGGGAGGTTTTTGTATGCATTCCTTCCCTTCTTGCTCCTGCAGAGGGTTCTACTCAAGCTCCAGTTGGAAGGAGCGGAGATGATTCTCATAGCTCCTTTCTGGCCTTGCCAGATTTGGTTTCTCCTGCTGCAACAATTAGCTGTGGAACCTCTGGTGCCCTTGCCCCTGTGCACAGGCTTGCTCTCCCAGGACCAGTTCACCCTGGTCCATCCGGACCTCAAGTCCCTGCATCTGCTTGCATGGCTCCTGCAGCCCTAGCTATTTCCCACTTTGGGGTCTCCTCTAGTAGTAGTAGTAGATTTTATTTGTTTTGCGTGCCCTTCCCCAAAGGCTCAGGGTGCTCTTACAGCATAAAATAGACAAACAGTGACATATGCACATAAAACGTATAACAAAATAAATATAAATAAAAACAATCAGTAAAACTCAGATTAATTAATCATATACTGCTTATCGTAGATGGGATAGATCTCAGGCCCTGAATGCCTCTCAAAAGAGGAACGTTTTTAAGTTCTTTTTAAATATCTTAAGGGAAGGCACCACTCAGAGGTACCCTGGCAAAGAGTTCCACAGGACCTGGGCTGCCACTTCGAATGCCTGGTCCCTGGAAGATTTTAATCTTGCTATGGGGACCTCCAGGAGGGCCTCCCCTGCTGATCTGAGAGAGTGACTCAGGGTGTTGGGATACAGGAATTCCTTCAGGTAGCCCAGACCCAGACCCAACCCATGTAGAGCCTTATAGGTCAAAAGACCTATCTTGAAGAAGATGCGCCAGTGCACTGGCAGTCTGTACAGTTTGCGCAGAACCAGTGTAATATGGCTGGACATTGACAGACCAGTCAGTAGTGGGGCCACAGCATTCTGCAACAGCTGTAGACACAGCACCCCCACTGACCCAGAGGTAGAGTGCATTACAGTTGTCAAGCCTCGAGGTGAAAAATGCATGTATTAGGGTGGCCATTATGTTCGGGGGGACAAGGGACTTAATTCGGGTGATGTTGCAGAGATGGTAAAATTCAATCCGAACAACATTCGGCACCTGAGTATCAAGTGTCAGCTCGTTGTCCAGAACAGCGCCCACATTTTTCATGTTAGAGGAGGCCTCTATTTCAGTCGGACCAATAAAAAGCCTTAAACCTTCCCCAAAGGCTCCCACCCCACCCCCTTTTGACTCGGCTCAACCACCAGTACTTCAGTCTTCCCCAGGTTGAGCCCTAGCCAGTTCAGCAACGTCCAAATCTGGATTTTGGTCAGGCACTTATTCCGCACATCAACCGAGCTGGATCTTCCAGGTGTGAAGGACAGAGTTGAGTATCATCAGCACAGTAATGAAAACTCCGCTCATACCACTTTATGACCTCACCCGGGGCAACATGTACACTGTGAACAACATGGGGAGAAGACAGAACCTTGGGGCACTCCACAGGGCAGAGCCATTGGGCCTCACACTTTTGAGTTGAAAAAGTGGTAGCTGATTCCAGACAAGCAGGATGTAATAGCCTGTCTACAGCCTGAATGAGCTGAGCCGGTCGATTCTTCCCAGTTGCTTTCATCCTAGACATAAAAGCTGCCTTTTTATGGATGATTGAATTCTGATACTCATCATAATGATTACATTCCGATACTTATCGTAATGATTGCATTCTGATACTCATCATAATGATTGCATTCTGATACTCATCGTAATGAGTCATCAGAACAAGCTACAGTTTTTGAAATGAGTAATATTTTAACCGAAGAGATGGATGATGTACAGCAGTGGCTGATAGCTAATAGGTTAGTTTTAAATAAGCTGAAAACTAAAACTGTGGTGTTTGGTGCTAATGCAAGGCTTAAATGGATGGTGCAGAGTCTGCAGGTTAAATCTTCCGATGGTACTTTCTTTGAAAATGTGGATAATTTTCAGTATTTAGGAGTTCTTTTGGACCCAACATTGAGTTATGAACCACGTTTTGTTAAAGTAACTACTGAGATTCATTCAAAACTGGCATTATTATATAGAGCATGTTATTTTTTAACTTATGATTCTAAAATGATCATATCAAAACAATGTCTGGCTCCAGTTGTAAATCATACCACTTTGATAACAGACAATTCTTCTGCTTGCATAATTGCTAAAAAAAAAATACTTTATTGCAGTTAATTGGTAAATTTACTTTCTCTGCTTCTAAAACTACACACCACTGTGACATTTTAAAAAGGATGTGTTGGATGACAGTCCAGCAAAATTTTAAATATGTAATGGTCGATTTTACCTTTAGTATTCTCAAGTCTGGTATTCCATTAAGTTTGGCCAGAAATGTGGAATTTCATGATATATCTTTTTATTCCAGAAATAGGGCTGAAAGTCAGGTTTTGAAGCTGCCTTTAAAGAGAACAGTAATGGGTCAACGCGCTTTTGGATATTGTGCTCTGAATAATTGGAATAACATCCCCTTTACTATTAGAAATGCAAATTCTGCTAGGGCCTTTTCATATGCTGCATTTTTATATTTTAGCATTTTGTCTGAATGTGTATGTTTTAACTAATGTCTTGTCAAATGACGTGAAAATTGTGATCCTAGATGTTTATGTGATGTGTGTATGTACAGTATATTTCTTTTATTTGTGGGTCACATCTGAAAATGGAATTCATTTTTCCAGTATGCTTACCTGTTAAGAAATAAACAAACAGGGCGCTCCTGTTTCTAAACATTGTTTGTCTGTGTGATTAGCTAATTGCATTGTTTATTGTTGCCGCAAGTACAACAAGCCCCTTTCTGAGGTGGTCGAGGGCCATTCCATCAGAGATATGGCTGCCTCTACAGCTTGCTTCAGAAATGTGTCTGCTGCTGACATCTGTGCAGCTGCCACCTGGGGTTCTGTCCACACTTTCACCAAGCATTACAGCTGGACATTGCCTCTAAGCGTGGAGCCAACTTTGGTCTCTCAGTTCTTCAGGGCCTTCTGTCATGAACTGTTGATTGCTGTCTGATCTCCTCCCAGTGATATTATCCTGCTGGTAACTGGTACTGCTTGGGACTTGGTCCTACCAGTGTGGTCTGCTGCAAGAGCCTTTCTTGAAGTCAGATAGTACAGTTACATATGAACTTACTGTAACAGTAGATCTTTGAGAGAAGTTCTTGCAGCAGATCCTGGTGGGAGAACTTAGATGGTGTGGGGGACCACCCTCTTATATAGTCTGCACTGACATCAGATGACTGACGTTGGCGGGGGGCGGTCCCCCGTTGTAGACCGCTAGCTAGAAGTTTTCTGTGTGGTCCTAGTGCCTGGTGGCGTAGTCCTACTGGTGTTGCCTGCTGCAAGAGCCTCTCTCGAAGATCTACTGTTACATTAAGTTCTTACAGAACTCTACTTTTCTATTCCCATTATGTTCTAGTTCTGAAAGAAAGGTGACATGCACCCCATTTTCTAACTCAGAAAGCTGAACAAGTTCTTGTAGCATGAGAGGTTTAAGATGGTCTCCCTTGGGACATTTTTACCACTCCTCAAACAACACAACTGGCTAGCATCCCTAGACATGCAATATGCCTAAAAGCATATTCCAGTGCATCCAAACCACTACAACTTCCTTTGCTTTGTGGCCTTGGGTCAACACTACCAATTCAGAGTCCTGTCTTTTCTCATCGGTGCCTCGAGTCTTTGCAAAGTGCTTGGTAGTTCTCGCAGTGCACCTTCGAAAGCTCGGCATTCAAGTCTTTCCCTACCTGGACAACTGCCTCTTAGCAAGCCCATTAAGACAGGATACAGAGAGAACGGTGGCCACAGCATCTTAGGTCCTGACTTCCATGGGGGTTCTGCTGAACCTGGAAAAGTCACAGCTTCAACCCTCACAGGAGCTGCTCTTCATAGGGGCCCTCTTAGACACCACAAAAGCTAGGGCCTTTCTCCTGGAGGACAGGAGGAACAACATCTTTCTGATGGTATGCTTCTTCATGGAAAACAACCCTGTGCAGTGTCTCTGGCTTGACTGCACATGAGGACCACTCATTGGATGCTCAGCACACAGTGGTCCCCAACAACACATCCTCCGTCTTACTCCATCAAAGTGATGAGTCCCTGCATCGGTCACTTGTATGGAAGACACAGGAGGACAACCTGCTTCAAGGTCTCCCCTTTACTCCATCGGAATCTCAGATAACCATCCCTACAGATGCATCTCTCCTCAGCTGGGGAGCCCACTGCCAGGTACTTTAGACCCAAGCAGAGTCGCTCCTCCATTCTGGAGATAAGGACAGTCCTGGAAGATGATGTTAGTCACAAGGTAATCCTTCGGACGGACAACAAAGCAGCAATGTGTTACATCCACAAGCAAGGGGGAGCACACTCCTACCATCTTTGCAGGGAAGCCATGAAGGTATGGTAGTTGTGCCTCAAACACGACCTGATTCAAGCAGTTTACCTGCCAGGGACTCAGAACGATCTGGCGGACCACCTCTGCAGGACAGAAAGGCATCCTTATGAGTGGTTGTTCTTCGACAACTGTGGTACTTCAGACCTGGACCTTTTTGCATCCCCACTCAATGCAAAACTGCCTCAGTTCTGCTCCAAAAATCAGAACCTGGCACTTTCTGTTGGGATGCATTCAGACTGTGGTGGACAAACCATTTTCTGTATGCATTTCCTCCTCTTCCATTGATTCAGGGGGTGCTTCTCAGACTGGAAGTGCATGGGGGCAGCATGATTCTCATTGCACCATACTAGCTTCGACAGATTTGGTTTCCCTTGATCAACAAGTTGTCCGTGTTTTTTCTGAGGCAACTGCCAGTGTTTCCTCTGAGGCAGCTACCACTATGGATGGACCTTATGTTGCAGGGATCCCTGGTCCATACCAATCTATGCTCCCTTCATCTCCATACCTGGCTCCTGAGGAGATAGAAGTGAGTAGGTTTAAGATTTTTCAGAGAATCTCAGAGCTCCTGGCTGTGTGTAAGCCTTCCACTAGGAAATCTTCTACGGCCAAATGGAAGCGTTTCTTGGAATGATGTGCTAAGATCAACATAGACCCATTCTGGTGCTCCCCGGACAAGGTGTTGCAATTCTTACTACACCTTTCTGACATGGGATTACAATATTCATCTGTAAATGTACATCTCTTTGCTCTTTTTGCCTATCATGAGCCAGTCCAGAACACGACTCTGGCTCAACTACCTCTGTTCAAAATATTCTCACTCTACATACAAGGCCCCTAGTAAAAAAGCCAGTTGCCCCCTGGGATATTAACCTCATACTAGACATGCTCATTCGTAAATCTTTAGAGCCTCTATCTACCTGTGACCTCAAGTTCCTGGCATGGAAAACAGTTTTTATAGTGGCCATTACTTCTGCTTGTAGGATCTCTGAGATGCATGCTTTGGTCACAGACCCTCTGTATACTGTCTTTTACAAAGACAAGGTGGTTCTCCATTATCAACCTAAGTTCCTGCTCAGAGTGGCTTCAGAGTTCCACCTAAACCAGCCTTTGGTTCTGCCTGCTTATTTTCCAAACTTCCAGAATGAAGGAGAGCACACCTTTCATTCCTTCGACATTAAAAGAGCCCTTTGGTTCTACATCGATAGAACCAAGGACATCCAGCAATCCAAGCAGCTCTCTGTGTCCTTCAGCACCACTAGGCTAGGATAGCCAGTTTCCATTAAATGTATCTCTGCTTGGATAGTGGCATGCCTTCGCCACTGTTACTCTATGGCGCAGGTGAAGTTGGAAGGCCAAGTGCATGCCCGCTTTACCAGAGCTGTTGCCGCATCTTTGGCAGAGATCCATTCTGTTCCCATTGCTGAGATCTGCAAAGCAGCTACTCAGAGCTCAGTGCATACTTTCATTAAGCACTATGCTCTGGCTGTCCATGCCAGACAGCATCCTTCCTTTGGCAAGATAATCCTTAACAGACTTCTGTCCTGAGTGAGCTCTGTCTCTTACCGCCCTGCTCGTGGGTTTGTGTTTCAGCTTGGTACTCTAACCCAGCAATATGAATAAATGGTGCAGACTGAAACGGCTCCTTTTCCTCATATTTTTAAATATAGCACACACTATACAGGGTACTCTCATACCTTATCTGGAGCTCGTCCAGGCTACTTTCATCTGTTATTCTGCTACAAAAGAAAAGGATGGGGTCATAATTTACCCCCTAGGGGCTGGCTACACAGTCTATTTCCCTTCCTGATTCTCCACTGTGTCCCTGCACTCACGACTTCTGCTGTATCTTTATGGTAGAAAGCAGGGTTGTGATCCATTTACTTAAATGGAGTGTCTTTTGAAATATAATTTCTCGATAAATCAGGTTTTGATACTTATTGATGCCAAGGTTCAACTAATAAGGCTCTTGTTAGTTGAACCCTGTCATCAATAGGTACCAAAACCCGATTTACAGTTGGGGAAATTACATTTCAAAAAGATGCTCCATCCCAGTGAATGGGGCGTAGTGATGCATCGGAGAATCAAGAAGTGGAGACGGATCATGCGGCCAGGCCCCTGGGGGCAAATTATGATCCCTTCCCTTCCTTTTGTAGCAGGATAAAAAAAGATGAGAGCAGCGAGGAGGAGCCCCCAATAAGGTAAGGGAGCTCACTGTATAATGAGAATTATGTTGAAAAAGGTGCTTTTCAAGTCCAGGAAGATATGAAAATTACATACTCGCCATAATTCTTGATCTTCTTGGACAAGTCATCACCATTTACTGATGCACCCACCCACCATCCCTCGAGCTCACTCAATCTGGCCCTGGTCTTCACTACATTGTTTCTGTTTGGGCTGTGAAGACCTCGTTCTTAGTTGACCCTTCTTACACAGGTCAGATGGGCTATCTTACGCCATTGTTACATTAGGTGTTTCCTTAGTATATGCTACACCTCCTTGGTAAAAAAGGTACTTAGGTGGTTGGAGGGTCTATTCTGAGATAGCCTATGTGGCATGAGCCAGCCTCGCGGTGTCACGCATATGTGGTCCTAGGGAGAGGGAAGATGGGAGGGGGGAGAAGGAATGTAGGAAAGGTGGGGAGAGGGTGAAAAGTGCAGCATTGGGTTCATTCAGTTAGAACCCCCCATATAGCTCACCTATTTCTGATAACCTGGAAACTTCTCCCTCCTTATGGAGGAAGTCTGATGTGTTATCAGCAGTTGATGTATCCCTTGGGGTTCCTGAGGAAATGGTTGGTCTGGCAAGAAATACAGAGTTGACTATAGCACATAAGACCTATGAATTTAAAGAGGTATTAGAGGAGTGGCAACACACAATAGATGGACTTAAAGAAGTGGAACTTTTTTTTTACATTCTTGATGTCACTACAATAGTAAAATCACTAGATGTGTAAACCAGTCTCATAAAAGTAATAAATGCTGGAAAGTGAGGATTTTATTCCTGCCAGGTTAAGTGAGGAGTTAATTGCTCTTTTAAGAAACCCAAAAAACACCTTTGTGATTTTGATGGAGCAATTAGTCCTTAATAAGGATCTATTAGAGGAGTTAAAAGTTCAGGTTGTTAATAATGAAAGAAAACTTAGCCAGATTATGGATAAAGTTGACTATTTGCATGAAAAAGTTGAGAAAGTAATATTAAATCTGGAGAAGATGGAAATAGTATCTATTTTGGACCTGTGCTCTGATGATACAAAAACCTTAGGATTAGCCCATTCGAGACCTTATTTTAGTATAATTGATTTCCCAGAGTCTTCCGTTAAGGGAACTTCTGGAGACAAATCTCGAAGGAGAAGGAAAAAATTTAGGAGTAAAAATAAAGTAAGCATAAATAAAAAGAAAAAGCAAGGCGAGGTGGTGGAAATTGTACAAATTCACATTCCCCAGACCCAACAGGTATCATCTAATTTGGAAAAGAAATTGGCAAAGCTAGAACAAGAAGTGGATAGGTTAAAGTGTGATATAAAATTAAATGGATATCTGGGCAAGGATTATGGTAGGAGAAATGCTGAAGGTGGAGGAGGAGTCCAGGCTATTGAGGTTGGAAGTGAGATACACTTTCAAGAGGACATAAAGGAAAAATTTGTCTCAACCTGCCCAACTAAGGAGAAGCCCTTAATTAGATTATATGGGCCACTTAATTTAGTACTCTTGAGGATGCTATGCTTGACTTACATGTTCTTACATTTTTGAATAAAGAACTGGATATTGAACTTATAGAAGCTGATATAGTTGAATTCAAGAGGGTAACAATAGAGGAGGCTACCATTATTGATGTCTACCTTGACTCACCGAGAACAGTGAATTTTGTTTGGATAAATAGAGACTTATTAAGTGGAAAGGAGGTGTTTCTGTTTTTCCCTAATAGAGGAACATTTAACAAAGAATTTGTTGGAAAATGTTATGATGGTCCCAATAGAAAATCTTGGTAGTATCCAGGTTGAACGCAGACATGAGGGGGAAGTCAGATTGACATCTATGTTCAAAATGAAAGGTTAACAGATTTAATCCTGTGTCAAGCTAGAAATTTGGACTATTTAGGTCTACATTTAGTAGACTTTATAGCCATTGGTGAAGGATTCAGTGGATCTGGGGCATGCAAGGAAGGCATTGCCCTTCCATTAGAAAAAAGATTTATGTTGCTTGCAGGATATGATGAATGACTATCTCCTATGGTAGTTAATAATACTCCAAGGATAGATGGTTGGCATTATAAAATTAGATTTATTACCTGGAACATAGCTGGCTGGCAGTCTTTATGGGTGGATGCTGAGGGTATTACATTTTTAATGGATTATGAGATAATCTGTTTACAGGAGATTTGGCATTCTAAAGAAGTAGCTATTGCTTTCAATGGATTTGAAGCTTTTCATGTCTCTGGTAGGAAATATGAAAAACTGGGGAGATATTCAGGTGGGATCATTACTCTGATTAAAATAGGAATTTTTGTTAAGGTTGTTCTTTGGAAATATTCAGAAAATTATGTGATAGTTTCACCTAAATGTTGATCAAGGGAAATGATTGTGATGAACTGCTATGTGTCACCCGAGAACTCTGTTTATTTTTCTGCGGGTATATGGCAAGAAATATCTGTTAAAAGAAGTACATCAAATATTTCCACAGGTGGAGATACTTTTATTGGGTGATTTAAATGCACGTGTTGGCCTGTTTGATGGCCTTGTAGATCACACTCTATTTGTTTGTAATCATTTAGAAGAATTACCTCGCAGGCAGTCTAGAGATACAGTGATAAATCATAGTGGAAAAGTTGTTCTAGAGTTAGCTGAAGAAAACATGTATCCTCTAAATGGGAGGATAGAAGGAGATAAAGAGGGGAATTTTACATACATTTCCCAGAGGGTGCTTCTGTGATTGATCTTGCTCTCTGGTCTGGTGAAATGTATTATTGGACAAAATGTGAGGTACAAATTAGAGTGGAAAGCGATCATTATCCGTTGGTCATGAGCAGATGAATAGACTGGCTCAACAGCCATTTCAATTTACAGAAATTAGAGCTTCCTGCAAGGTTATGTGGAGACGGAATTCATATAATGACATACTACCAATTATTCATAGCTCAATATTAAATCACTCTTATGAGGATATTAGTAACTATGACATTGGCTATCTTGTAGAGGAGCTAAATGTTATTTTGGTAAAAATTAAATCAACATTGAAAGTTCCACATAAAATAAGCAGGATAGTAGCCATGGATACCTGGTTTGATAAGGATTGTAGGAAAGCCAAGGCTGATGTTAGGAAATCATGTAGACTGTATAATAAAATTAGGAATCATGCTAATCTTAAGCTACTGAATTATAAGAAGAAAGCTTACAAGGAACTTGTGTTTACAAAAAAAAGTTTTTATGCAGCTAAAGGGGAGAAAATGTTTGTAGCTATTCAAGGTAGAGACAATAGAGCCTTCTGGTCCTTAGTGGCTAAAGGTTTCCATCAGCATAAAGTCAGCATTGATACTGTTATTTCAGAGGAAAGTTGGGTAACTTATTTTAAATGAATTTATTTTGACCCTGAAACAGATGATTTTCAAATGTTAGGTCATGGTTGTAATTATGTGCAGACAATTACATTGGATGAAACTTACTTGACTTTGTATACTTTAAAAAAGCAAAAGGCAGCCAGTCTGGATGCAGTCCCAGCTGAAGTTTTTTTTAACAGAGTCCACTTTATGGTGCAAATATTTAATAGTATTCTATAATAAATGCATATCCTCAAATAGATTCCCTGAGTCTTGGCGAGGGGCCGATATTATCCCACTTCATAAAAAAGGTCCATTGGATGATCCAAAAATGTATAGACCTATAAGTCTTTTGGATAAGAATCTAAAACATTTTTCTAAAATAATACTGGGTTGGTTACAAACTAGAGGTCAAAAATACAGGGGGCATTGCCTCCTATCAAACTGGATTTAGGCATGGTATGTCTACATTGGATAATATTTTTGTTTTGAATCATCTAATGGGAAAATATGTGAACATCAGGGGTCAAAGGTTATATTTATGTTTTATTGATTATAGTGCTGCTTTTGACAGTATTTCTAGAAGTGTGTTACGGCATATCTTATTAGATAGAGGTATTGACCCATATCTAGTAAGTATAATTGCACAACTATATACTAAAACCTGGGCTAAAATTAGATTGGGTCTTAGGGGCCAATTATCCAATGTTTTTGAATGCAGTTGTGGAGTGAGGCAGGGTTGCATTCTTGCCCCTCTCTTGTTTACATTGTATCTAGATAATATGTTGAAACAAAGCGTGGTAATAGATATGGATTCCCCAAAAATTAGGAACTTTTCTGTCCCCCTTTTAGCATATGCTGATGATATTCTGCTTCTGTCCTTGACAAAATTTGGTCTACAAAATAAGCTGATTTTTTTAGTCAAGGAATATGAGAAATTAAAATTAAAAATCAATATGGGTAAAACAAAGATGATGATCTTGGGGAGAAGAAAAATAAAAATATCAATGGTACTTGGTATATTGGGTTGGTTAAGGTGGAAGTAGTACCTAGTTATGTATACCTTGGAATAGTGATTCAACAAAATTGTAAATGGACTTCCCATTTGGAATTGGCTAAAGAAAAGCTGAAACAAATTATGGCAGGACTATATAGGTTTAATTGTAAATTTGGGGGATTAACGATCAGACCTTTATTAAGGGTGTTGAAATCTAAGGTAGAACCCCAATTATATGGATGTGAAATTTGGAAAGCTAATACAGTTAATAAACTTATGAGCCCTCTATACAAGTCTTTAAAATCTACCCTTAGGCTAGGTCATTTGTGCCTTTCTTTCTATATTTGTTCAGAATTGGGTATTATAGATGTTAATGCAGTTATTGAATCCAGAAAGGTAAACTACTGGATTAGGCTAACTGGATTCAATGAAAATATAATTGCCAGGAAATGTTTATATGAAAAAAAGGATTGGTATGAATGGGAGTTTCATTCTGGTTTTTGGTTGAATACTGTTTTCTCCATTCTGGGGAAGTATAATCTAGTACATTTAAAAGATTCTGTGGAGAAAGGTATTTATATAAGTGCCAAATATAAAAAATATATTACAGGGAAAATGAGTAACCAATGGAACTTAAAAGATTTAGAAGAAATTAAGCAATCTCGTTGCCCAAAAAGGTTTGCTGCAAATAATTATGTGCATGGTTATAAAAAATATTTAGATATTTTGACTATTCCCCAAGTACACTCCAATTTTATGATCTACAAGTTTGAACAGTTTCCTAGCAAAATGCTGGGTTACAGATATAAAAAAATAGGTATACATTCAGAGGAATATGATTGTGGCAGTGGGGATAAGGAGGATCTCTACCATGTTGTATGGGTCTGTAGATGGTATGAAAGACAACGTATGTTTTGGTTGGCCTTTACTTAAATAATAGGTACAATGTTGATAAAAAAGATTTTATTGATATATTGCTTCATACAGAAGATAGTTGGACATTGGACAGGTTAGCAAATTATTTTCTGAGTGTTAAGGAAATTAGAAGCAGGATTAAAATTATATAGAAGCATAGTTATGTTATGTACTTTTGAGAGTTTTAAATATTATTCTGGGGACACTGCACAGGTGCATTTACATACGAAACAAAGTATAAAAAGTTGTGCAGTGGGTTATATGGATAGTAGGACATTTAACCTCTTTTGCTCTATGCACTTTATAGGAATATTAAATTGTTTCTATTATGAATGCACTGTGTAAGCCGGTGGCTAAATATGTAACTCTGTATAAAAGAAATTTGTATTAGATCAATGGTTAAAATGTATCCCTTTTTAATGTATATATATTTATGTATGTGATATTTTAAATTGTGAAGGTTTGTAAGCGTACAATAAAAAAATTCTTGATTGATTGTATCCCGCATTTTGTGTTGCTTGAACAAATAACACTGTCCGGACAAGTTGCAAATAGATGCAGGAAGAGAAAGGAGCACATCAAAAATACTAAACCAAAATGTATGCAGCCGGAGTGGCTCACAATACAGGCCGGTGCCAACAGAAATAATGCTAAAGTATTTACAACGAGAGTTGGCACTCAGTTGCTTCCCAAATAGATCCAAACTGATGGAAGGAGATGAGTGTTGCCAGCAGATGTAAAACTGAAATCCATTTATTAAATCCAAAGAAACCGTCAAAAGCATACAGGATGCCAACACAGCAGATGGCTGACCCCTCCCTAGTGAAGTCTCACTAAGAGACTGATAGCAGTCAAACGTTTTCACACTGAAGAGCGCTTTCTCAAGACTGGTGCCAGATAGTATTGCATGTCTAAAATACACAGCCATTAAAGTGACAGGACCATAAAGTAAGTATGAGCTTATTATAATTTAAATAGATAAAATTATTGGTTTTGGGTTTCATCATGTTCACATGGTACATCGTGTGGGTGTATCTCTGGTCAGGTAACTCCACAATGTAATTTACATTGTTTAACTGCCAGACTACTTTGTATGGTCCCACCCACTCTGCCAGCAGCTTGTCCTTCCAAACTGGGATCAGAACCATGACTTCCTGTCCTGCTTTGTATGAGTGACCTCTGGCTCCACGATCATACCAGGTCTTTTGTCTCTGCTGGGCAGCTGACTGGTTGCTCTGGGCTACTCCCATGAGCTCCTTCAGCTTCTCCCTAAACTTCAAGACATACTCCACTTTTGGAGTCCCCTGGGTGATATGCTTGTCTTCCAAATCCTCCCGTATCAAATCCAGGGGCCCCTGCACCCTACGTCCATTCAAGAGCTCAAAGGGGAAAATCTAGTTGACTCTTGTGGCACTTTCTGGTAGGCAAGCAGCAGGTGAGGAAGATATCTCTTCCAGTCCTGCACATGCTGTTCTGTGAATGCCCTCAGCATGATTTTCAAGGTCCCATTAAACCTTTTTACCAGGCCATTCGCCTGTGTGTGGTAAGGCACTGTGAGCCTCTGCAGCACCCACACCTTTCCCAAAAACACTTCTTCAGGTCCAACATGAAGTTACCCTTTTGGTCAGAGATCACCTCCTGTGGAAACCCTATATGGGAGAAAATCCCTAGCAAGGCGTCCACTACTTTTGATGATATTGTGATGGAGGACAGGGCAACTGCCTTTGGATATCGGGTGACATAATCTACCACCATCAGGATATACTTTGTCCCAGAGAATGCTCGGGGCATTCAAAGCATCCACAATATCCATTCCCACCTTTTGGAAAGGTTCCTCCTGTAAACCCTCTGTGGGGGCTTACCTGTCTAGCCCCATTTGGGCAGCCTGTTCCCCATTTTCCCTGATGTGTCCCCCTATTTCCTGGGACAGGTCCCTAGTGCCCTGGATCCTCTCCCTGGCCCCAGCAGTATTTTTAGCCAAGAACAGGGCCAGAGGGGCTGAAGAGTGGAGCCGCCACATTGTTTTCTGTGCTTCTGTGCAATTCAGTGCCCCACGCATGTACAGAAGTGCATTTTGGTATGGGCCATTCTTCAGCCATTTGAGACACCCCTTCTGTGATCCCAGTCCCGTTGTTAAGCAAAAGGGGCACTGGAGACCTGGAGGAGGCCCTAGGAAAGTGGCAGCAGTATTTTTTGTAAAAGTGCCAATTGTGCTGCAGAACTGGAGGGCAGTTATGAATATTGATGAAGAAGTCTCATTCATATTAATGAGTTAAGCCTGTTCAGTGCTTGGGGGTAGCTTGTAGCAGCACTAGTGACTGGTGGGATTAAAATGAAAAGTAGAGCACTGCAGCGATTGTTAGGGGAAAGGTGCTGCTACATATCTGCAGGGGCAGATTAAAACTGAAGTGTTCATATTAGCTGCAGCAGGACATTGAAGGGGGAACACTATATGAACTGGTATGGGACTGAATGGGAGCAGCCATATTTGTGATGCTTTGACCCTTTAAAGACAGCCAGTGAGGTACCTAGGCACCAAAAATGGGAGAGAGTGTTAACTGTTTTCAGGCACCAAGAGACTTGTCCAATAAATAATCAAAGAGGGCTCGATATTGTGACTGATATGGTTGGGCAGCCAATCAGAGGGCAGGAAATTCCAGAGACTTTAGACAGTTAAGGCAGTCTGTGGCTGGGCTCTGTTCTACAGGAAAAAGCTTCCAAGACTTTTCACAGAGCTTTCTATGGAGAAGAGCGTAGACTGTCAGAGGAATATTGGAGAAATGTGCTTGCTGAATGAGAGAAGCTGAGGATTATGAGCTAATACTCCAGGTGTTCTTTTGGAGTTGCTGTGTTAATTGGAGACTTTTGCTGCAGCCATCCTGAAACAGTTTGGAATTGAGAGAACAGCTTGAGCTGCAGAGACTTCCCAGGAACTGTGAGTAAGCCAGAGAAAAGCTGGAAACTGATTTAAAGTGGAGAGTGAAAGAGAGACTTTAGGAGAGAGAGAAGGAGAGTAGGTGCCCTAAGCGTCCTGGACCTGTGGCTGCTGTTGGAATATTTTTGTGGACTAGATCTGCTGCTTTAGAATGGAATTGAGCCTGTTGCTAAGAGGCTGGTCAAGCAAAAAGTGTTGGAGAGACTATTTGGGCTGCACACAGGAGCTGTTGCATGTTGAAAAGACTGAGAAACGGGAAGATTTCCAGCTAATCCAGAGCCAGGTGGGGGAATTTAACCCCCACCAAGTGGGGTCTGCTGGCCGTAGGGGATCATGGGTTTACTCCCAAGTGCTAGGGTACTCTGACTTGTGAGGCAACCAGGCTGTGGAGCCACTCCTGGGTCTGGGTCTTCTGTGGCATGGTGGACCTTATGCAGTAGTTTTGCAATTAGCCTAAACAGGCTGACGATGACAAGCGGCCAGATCTTCAAACAAGGGGACAAGCGACCAGACCTTCAATCAAGCTCAAGTCCACAGGATACCTTCTGCTGCCCATTTGCTTTGTCCTCCTTTGAACTGAGGCCCCCTAATTCAGACTGGTAGAAGTCCTCTGCACCAGGAACTCTTCAGATCTCCAGGAACATGAGTACCCAGGGTTTGCTCTGGCTGTTAGGGGTAGTGTCTGATTAATTGTTACAACCAGTTACATAATTTTTTGGGCCCCAACACCAGCCAACCTGTGGTAGCAAGCATGCTTGCACCTCCTGGGTACCCAGACAGGACAGAGGGTAACACTGGTACCACTGGGGATGGGTATATGGGGTGTTTTGGCTTACGGGCTTATATGTTACTTTTTTTTTCAATTGTTTAACCAGGAGTGGCACACTAAACTGAAAGCTTGTTTACAGGTGCAACCTGGGAGCACAGGGAAGTTAAGTGACTTGCTCAGGGTCACACAGTATGCAAGTGAGGGCTGTGGGATTCAAACCCAGGTCTCCAGATTTGCAGCTCAGAACCTTAAACCACTGCACTATACTGCCTCTGTTACTAATTGTTCTTAGCAGATTTGTTAACCATTCTTCCTTCCACAGCTAACTCAGTTCCAGGCACTGTACCCCAATCCTATCCCTCCCCCCACCCAATAAAGCTGTTTTTGTTCTTTGGAATTGCTGTGTGAAGGGTGATTTATTAGAATCCACTAACAAGTGTATGTGGCATATGGTAGCTGGAAACTGTTTGGCATCCAGTGTGTGGGGTGGTTGGAAGGGGAGGTGGGGAGGTACAGCATCCCAGGGGGTTGTACCAGTCACACACCTGGCCCACTGCATCTTACTCTGGGTGGAGGCACCACGCTATTTTGATTCACTTTCTTGAATAGAAACCCCGAATACCACCATAGCAGGACCCAGGCCCATTAACCTGTGTGCAGGTGAACAGGCAGGGGTAGTAGCCCATTTGGCGTATGGCACCTGGGCTACATCTTTGGAGGCACCACTTATATCTCCTGTTAACCAGCCGTGCCCACCATGGAGGATCAGACTGGAAAGACCACTGTCATTTCCCCTACTCCCAGGCCTAGGGTTAGGCCTAAAGAGAAAGATAAGGTCAACTTAGTGGAATGGAGTTGAGTGTATGAGGATGGACCCCTAGAAGTCCATTTTACTTTTAGGGGTACCCCCGAAATGGAAGAAGGGGATATAGGGCATTTGTCCACAATAAAGAGGCTGGGTAAGATAAAAGTGAGGGGAAAAATGCTTGATTCTGTCTTGGGGACTTTGTGTTAGTGGAGTGTGATAATGTTATTGAAGCTGTTTTGATGCCTGAGACATTAGAGTCCGAGGGACTGTTGGAGGCCTGGGCCATTGAGACTACCTTTAATGTGGTTTCCTTGAGGACAGAAAGTCTGAGCCCTCGCAGGACCCCCCCCCCGCCTCAAAATGTGAGACCTCAACCTGGGTATGTGCCTGCCCCTTCAGACTTGTATAGAAAACAGAGAATGTTTTCAGGGCTGAAACCCACCCCTACCGGGGAGGAGGATTATGAGTCATGGATAAACTATGTGATACCCTGCTGCAGGACTGGCAATATAGTGAGAGGGAGAAATGCAGAAGGCTGACAGAGAGTTTACGAGGCCCTGCCTATGATGCTATCTGGTCTCTATGGACCACTGACCCTGAGGCCGGTGTAGAGGATTATTTAGCTGCACTGGACAGTGCTTTCAGTAGCACCGAGACCTGCAAAGATTTGTCATGGGGGTTCAGAGTGACTTGCCAGCAAAAAGGGAGAACTCCTGTCTGAGCATGTGCAGAGGTTGGTAAAAGCCCTGAAAAAAGTGTACAGAAAAGGGGGAATACAGGCCACTGAACTAAATAAGACCAGGTTGGATCAGCTGCTGAGGGGAGCCAGGTACTCAGAACTACTATTGTTGAAGTTAGGCATGAAAGATAAATTGGGTAATCCCCCCCCCAGGCCCTCCTCAGGGAAGTGAGGGAGGTGGAAGAAATGCACAGTGCACAGAGATGCACAGTGGGAACCCTGTCCCACAGTAGTAGTTGCAACTCGGGTTCATGATGTTACTCCCCCCCGAGGCCTCTGAGATCAAAATATTGTTATAAGAATGCAGAGAAGCATTGGATAAAGTCAATACTTGTTCTGTTAGGGCCCCCTGAAGTTTCCTCTGGTCTACCTGTCATCGAGGCACAGGTCAGGAAGCATAGAAAAACCAGGAGCAGTTGTAGAATACAGCAAAAATATTTATTTACACTAGCAGTAACATAAAAAAATAAACTTGTTCAGTATAACTATTTACAAAGGCCAAATAAACAGAAGATCAATCTCAGTCCATCTTGTTTCTCAAGCAATTGCAGCTCAGCTGTCTTCTAAGTCCTTCCAACCCCCATTCTTAACAAGCATCCTGTTTTTGTAAGTATCAGACATGTACAGCTAGAACACAATGGCCCAGATATTCAAAAGAATTGAACCATGCGTAATAGGGTTGCGCCTGTGCAAGTCTGAAATTGCGCCATTCTGCGATATTCAGCAGGAGGCAGTTGCGCCCCCGAAATCATGCTGAGCAACAGCGCAATGATAATGAAGGCATGCGCAACCGAAGGGGGAGGAACCATGCATAAATGACGCAGTGCGATATTCAACGACTGGCGCCATGCGCAATAGGGGAGCAAGCAGAAGTTGCGCCATAGCAGAAATGAGCAAAATAAAAAGGAACAAGGGAGAGTTAAGAACACTACAGGGAAGCCACATGTGTCAGAAGCAGAGGCAGACAGACAGGGCAGGAGGCACAAACAGGGCAGGCCAGGGAAAGGGCAGTCTGAACAGCCAGGCACAGGGAAGGTGTGGGGAGTCACACAGCACAGAGGCCAGCACAGGCAGGTGTACCCGGTGCAGGAGCCAGGACAGCGGGGGGAATACAGCAACAGCTGCCGGGGGGGTGAACACAAGCCAGGGACATAGCCAGTGCCACCTTCCACGTGGAGGCTGTAATGAGGGGGTGAGAAGGCGGGCATCAGTGGGGCGTGGCCATGGAAGGGCCCGTCGGTGGTATGCCAACAGGCAGTACCGAGCCCACACCAGCTTTGAGTTGTACACTGATACTGAGATTGTGGGCCAGTACCACCTGAATAGGGCAATTCTGAGGCGGCTCTGTGAGCTGTGCAGTGATGTGATGCAGGCATCCACACGACGGAGCCATGCCCTGTCAGTGGAGACTAAGGTAACAGCCTGCATGTGCTTGCTCACCACGGGTACCTTCCAGAGACCAACTGGGGACACCACAGGCATAATTCAGTCGGCCACGTCACGCCACCTCACCCAATTCCTCAGCGCACTGCTGCCGCATGCTGCAGAGTACATCCATTTCCCCAGCACAGCGGTGGAGCGCACAGCAAACATACAGGAATTCCACAGGGTAGCACATATGCCTGGCATGCTAGGGGCAATAGACTGCACCCATGTGGCCATATGCACACCACCTGGCCCCGAGGGGGCCACATACATAAATCGCAAGGGCTATGCCAGCATCAACTGCCAGGTGGTGTGCGATGCCAGGGGCGCATCATCAATGTCTGTGCCACGCACCCTGGGGGAGCACACGATTCTTTCATCTGGCACCAGTCAGCACTGTGCCACAGATTCGAGAGTGGGGACATCCCCACTGGCTACCTAGTGGGTGAGTATGCCAATCACATGGACAGTCATAGGGCCTGGGGGGGCATGGCCAGAGGTGGCATGGGTAGTGGCCTACATGGCATGGGGCAGGGCAATGCTGATCACAAAACTAACCTCCGCCCTCTACACACAGGTGACAGTGGATACCCATTCCGTCCCTGGCTGCTCACACCCTACCGACGGCCTGCGACCCCATCGCAGCAGCGCTACAATGAGGCACACGCCACCACACGTAATGTCATAGAGCAGGTGTTCGGGATGCTGAAGGCACGTTTCCATTGCCTGGACACCTCTGGTGGTGCCCTACAGTACAGCCCCTCAAAGGCCTGTGGGATATTCCTGGCCTGTTGCATCCTGCACAGCATGGCCAATGAATGTGGGGTAGCCGTACAGGTCGAAGAGGGGGACAGCGATGGGGACGAGGGGGACACCGATGACGATGGTGATGGGCAGCCCCCCTTGGCCGATGGGACCCCCGACTGCTCCGGCTGGCACAGCTGCACCGGTACACCATCACGAAGGAGCACTTTAGCCAACCCAGGTAAGTCATGGGGCCATGCGCAACCACCAGTGGCTAAGGCCAACCCACAAACACGCATGGACACACATCAGGGGTGCATGCCGTCAAGGGAAGTGGCAGGGCACAGAAGCACACACACACAAAACCAGGGATGGGTGAGGATTAACATGCCACACCGAAGGACACACACACACACACTCATACACAACGCAACAAACGTGCACAGAGGGCAGAAGGCACACCGACCCAGAACACACACCCTAGCAACACACATGTCCACAGGCCACCACGCCCACTGCCTGTCCATGTGCGTGTGTCAGATGCTGAACACCATTGCACATTAGTGTACAGGGCAATGCAGGCATCATCTTGCACACGCAACTGCAGACAGCAGCCGGGAGGGTGTGCAGGTGGACTGTGTGTCTGTGTGCAGGGCCGGGTACCCACCCGTGTGCACTACCCACTGAAACACACAGGGCAGCACCAGACAGTAGCCATGCTGGGAGACAGGTCAGTCATGTGACACAGTGCCACAGCCGCCATGGATGCATGGGCGGCCCTGCCGAGACCCGCCAGCACTGACAGGCTGACCACTGGCCTCATGGGGTGGCACCAATGGTCCTCCAGGGGTTCCACTGCATGAACACGACCGTGCTCACGCAGGGGTCTGCAGCACACCGAACATGCCTGCACCAGGAGTGCTTGGGATGCCCACAGCTGAACCCGGCGTCGACAGGGTGAGAGTTGCACAATGCCGGGAACGGGGGGTGGATAGTGCACTGCGTGGTGTCCGCGATGCATGGGCACCTGACTGTGTGCCCATTGTGGCCATGACAGCAATGAATTCCTGTGCATGCCTGCCAATGGCAGTGGTCACATCCTCCCGCAAACTGTCTATCCCTGCCAGGATCAGTGCGGTGTCCCTGCTGCAACGCTCCTCTGCCCACTCCAGAGCCACACGCAGTGCATCCATGGATGTCGCAAGCCGCATCTGCTGCTGGACCGATGCTTGCAGTAGGCGGGTGTGCTCGTCCAAGGGGTCATCTGCTTCCTCAGCATCCTGTCCCTCAGGGTGTGCATGGCCCCGATGATCAGCACCCCTTGAGGGTGGGTGCTGCGCACCAGGACCAGGTCCAGGTCTGGGCATGTCCACAGGTGGTGCACAGACGCCGCCACTGAACCCTGTACCTCCAAGCCCATTGGGCAACTGCTGATGCTGCCCCTCCGGCTGCCACTCTCCAGGGCTCAGTGGTGCCGCCGCAGTGGCCGCAACAGTCCCACTGTCCTGAACAGACACCAGTGCTGCCCCACTGGTGCTGACAGGCACAGCCTGGGACTGTGCTGACATGCAGGCCTCCACGCAGCACCACCCACAGCCATGGGCGCCGACTGCCATGCTGTGTGGCCATCCTGTGGCACACATGTGTCACTGCCCATGACGGTTGTGTCATCATCACTGGTGACGGACTCTGCACCAGCCACAGCGTGCTGGCATCCATGGATGCCAGCACACTGGGACACAGGCAGGGATTCCTCCACACCTGTTACAATGACATCAGTGTGGACAGCCAGGCAGCCCCACTGTCGCAGTGATCCACATATACCTGTGGAGGTGGATGGTCCCTCCTCTGACTCCAGCCGACTGTCCGCAGTGGACAGGCCTACCACCGCTGACCCATGCAGATGCTCAGTATCTGTAAGGGAAAGCAAAGTCGCGTTACTGCGTGTGACCTACACTGCCCCCCCCATAGACAGATCATGACTTACCATGCAGTGATGGGCCACCACCCGTCTGGAAGCCACAACCCGGAACACCCTCAATGGCACTGCGCTGCATGCTTCCAGCAAGCCTCTCCCCCTCTGGGGTCAGCTGTACCACCTCCGGCTGTCTCCCACTTGTTGCAGCACGTGCTGCCCTGATGGCAGCCACCTTCTCCTTTACCTCCTCCCTGTCCATGCCCATCTTTTTCTTACACTCTTGTACGGGCGCGAGGTGGCTGCCATGCAGGTTCACAGCATGAGCCACCTCCTCCCATGCAGCAGCATGGGCTTGAAGTGTTCCCCACCATCCACTGAGACGTGGCTCCTGATCCAGGTAGGCCTCAAACAGGGCCTCAGTTTCAGCCTTTGTAAAGTTCGGCCTCCTCCTCCTCCCACCACTGTTTTCCTCCTCTCCAACAACCTGCTCGGTCATTATGTAGCCTGTAAGAATGGCAGTTGTTAGCTGTGACTGTGCAGTCCCATGCATGTCCCTGAATCCACAGTCCACACCCAAACAGCATGCAACTCATCAATAAACTGCAGAACTGATTATGGCTCACTGCAGCACATTGTCGCACTTTTATAGCGCAATCCATGCAAATGAGGCGAGGAGTAACTTTAAGTAGATGCAAATTGCAGTGCTGTGCCATTGAATGGCTGATTAGATGATTTGCATATGACGGCTGAATATCACGCTGTTGCGCTTTGCACAATTGTGTTGAATGTGCTGAGCCAATGGCGCAGTTCTGTGACATGTGTAGTACACCTCACTGCGCATGCCTGAGTTGCTGACTCAGGCATCTGCTGCACTGATGACGTGCTGTGCACAGTAGGCAATGCAGGGCACAGTCATCATTGTGCCAGTGGTGCTATAGCGATGGTCACTACATGGCGCTGTGGCACCGGGCCATCATAGGTGCAATGGCCCAACTGCTTAGTAGTCTGCTATGGCACTGGCACACAAGCAGCCAATCGTGCTACATGCATTGTCTTCCAATGGCACTGTGCATGGCCATGCGCTAGAGACCCTTGACCCTGTGCCCGACCTTTGGCCCCTAGGCACCATGCATCAGGCATGGGTGCACCTCTATTGCGCTGTTCAGTAACAGCGCGATAAAGAATGGCAGCGCTGTACTGCGCAGCATCTGCATCGCGGGGAGCCAAGCCGCGAGCACCATATTCCTACTATAGCTGCAGATGGTGACACGCAGATGGGCAGCGGGACAGCCATTGAGCTAGCCAATCTGGTGCCAATTTTGAAGCCACACCATGGGCCTCTCTTGGGAAGCTCTCTGGACGGAGATCAGGACCCAGGTGTGGCAGGGTGGCCACTGCCCTG
The DNA here is from genome assembly GCA_016271365.2 of Neoceratodus forsteri. NCBI lineage: Eukaryota > Metazoa > Chordata > Ceratodontiformes > Ceratodontidae > Neoceratodus > Neoceratodus forsteri. The sequence continues at coordinate 590,119,979 of CM028134.1, read as the reverse complement.
AGGAGGCCAACGGGACAGGGAGGAGATGGAGCAGTGCAGGCACCGCTATGGTGACCTGCAGAGAGGGAGCTGGATACTGGCCTGACTGCGGGCACGTGCCAGGAGGGACATGGTGCCACATCCAGGTAGGGGTTCCATCAACACACTTTTATAGTCCATATGGGTCACAGTGTTGTATGTGTCCAGCACATAGGGGAGGGACCGTCTGGGGTTGGCTGTGGTGGTGTTCACAGGGTGTGGGGTGTGTGGGTCTGGCTGGGTGGGAGGGCACACACCTTGGGGCAGGGGGACTTTGCTTCGGGATTGTACTGATGTTCTTCTCTCCTTATTTTCCCCACAGGCCCGGACGAATGCCGCAGGTTGTGGGAAGAGCGGCAGAGAGAGGAGGACAGTGCAGCCAGGTGGGGCAAGGACCATCACTGCCCACCTGACTGGCCCAATGAGGGTGAGTGCCATACATCCATGATTACTATTGCATGCTGTGTGACAGGGTGGGCAGCGGGCATGGCCACCATTCATCAACACACCCTGCCATGCACGCGGCTGCCAGTCAGCACTGTCCAGTGGCAATGCAGGTCTGGAGTGCATCAAGAGTGGTCCATGCATGCAATTATGCATGGCTGTGCCACTGCTTTTGCACCCGCAGCCATGTCACTAAACGGCCACCATGGCAGCCCCACTGTCGCGAGTGATCCACATATACCTGTGGAGGTGGATGGTCCCTCCTCTGACTCCAGCCTCGACTGTCGCGGTGGACAGGCCTACCGCTGACCGATGCAGATGCTCAGTATCTGTAAGGAAAGCAAAGTGGCTGCTACTGCGTGTGACCTACACTGCCGCTTCCATAGACAGATCATGACTTGCCATGCAGTGATGGGCCACCACCTGCCTGGAAGCCACAACTCGAACACCCTCAATGGTATCTGCGCTGCATGCTTCCAGCAGCTCCTCCCCCTCTGGGGCTCAGTTGTACCACCCCTCCGGCTGTCTCCTTGTTTTGTTGCAGCACGCAGCTGCCCTGATGGCAGCCACCTCTCCTTACCTCCCTCCTGTCCATGCCCATCTTTTCTTACACTCTTGCACTGGCTGCAGGTGGCTGCCATGGGTTCACAGCATGCCACCTCCTCTCCCATGCAGCATGCTTGGCTTGAAGTGTTCCCCACCATCCACTGAGACGTGGCTCTGGATCCAGGTAGGTCTTCAAACAGGGCCCTCAGTTTCAGCTTTTGTAAGGTTCGGCCTCCTCCTCCTCCCACCACTGTTTTCCTCCTCTCCAACAACCTGCTCGGGTCATTATGTAGCCTGTAAGAATGGCAGTTGTTAGCTGTGACTGTGCAGTCCCATGCATGTCCCTGAATCCACAGTCCACACTCCCAAACAGCATGCAACTCACCAATAAACTGCAGTAACTCCGATTATGGCCACTGCAGCACATTGTCGCACTTTTATAGCTAATCCATGCAAATGAGGCTTAGAGTAACTTTAAGTAGATGCAATTGTAGTGCTGTGCCATTGAATGGCTGATTAGATGATTTGCATATGACGGCTGAATATCACGCTGTTGACGCTTTGCACAATTGTGTTGAATGTGCTGAGCCAATGCGAAGTTCTGTGACATGTGAGTACACTACTTCGCGCATGCCTGAGTTGCTGACTCAGGCATCTTGCTGCACTGATGACGTGCTGTGCACAGTAGGGCAATGCAGGGCACAGTCATCATTGCCAGTGGTGCTATAGCTTATGGTCACTCGACATGGCGCTGTGGCGATCGGGCCATCATAGGTGCAATGGCCCAACTGCTTAGTAGTCTGCTATGGCACTGGCACACAAGCAGCCAATCGTATACATGCATTGTCTTCAATGGCACTGTGCATGGCCATGCGCTAGAGACCCTTGACCCTGTGTCTCGACCTTGTTCCCCAGGCACCATGCATCAGGCATGGTGCACCTCTCTAGCGCTTGTTCAGTAACAGCGCGATAAAGAATGGCAGCGCTGTACCGCGCAGCATCTGCACGTGGGGAGCCGCGCTGCAGAGCACCATATTGCCTACTATAGCTGCAAGGATGACACGCAGATGGGCAGCGCAGTGGACAGCCATTGAGCTAGCCAATCTGGTGCCAATTTTTGAGCCACACCATGGCCTCTTGGGGCTCCCTGGACAGGGCCAGGACCCAGGTGTGGCGGAGGTGGCCACTGCCCTGAGGAGGCCACCGGACAGGTGAGGAGACAGCAGTGCAGGCACCGCTATGGGGACCTGCAGAGGAGGGAGTTGGAGCTACTGGCCTGACTGCGGGCACGTGCAGTGAGGGGACATGGTGCCACATCCAGGTAGGGTTCCATTCAACACACTTTTTATAGTCCATATGGTCACAGTGTTGTATGTGTCCGGCACATAGGGAGGGGACCGCCTGGGGTTGGCTGTGTGTGTTCAGGGGGTGTGGGGTGTGTGGGTCTGGCTGGGTGGGAGGGCACACACCTTGGGGCAGGGGGACTTTGTTCGGATTGTACTGATGTTCTTCTCCTTATTTTCCCCACAGGTCCGGACTTAATGCCGCAGTTGTGGGAAGAGCTGCAGAGAGAGGAGGACGGCAGCCAGGTGGGGCAAGGACCATCCTGACCACCTGACTGGCCTAATGAGGGTGAGTGCCATACATCCATGATTACTATTGCATGCTGTGTGACAGGGTGGCAGCGGGCATGGTCAGCCGTTCATCACCGTTCCTCTGCCATGCACCAGTTTGTTTACAGCTGCACCGTCCAGTGGCAATGCAGGTTCAGAGGCATCATGAGTGGGTCTTACGGTGCACCATGTGCATGGCTGTGCCACTGCCTTTGCACCACATAGCCATGTCACTAAGCATGCAGCAGTGGTGCTGTGGTGACTTAGCCGGTGGTGTGTTTTCAGTGTTCCCACATGGCTGTGTGCGCCTGGGTGGAGGCAGGTCCTGTGGACATGATCACTGCGGATGGTCAACAACACCATCACAGTGGTATGTTCCCATGGTCGCATGCCATGGCTGGCATGGCTGTATGGGGTTGTGCATTCACACCTATTGGGATCAGTTCCCTGTCCCAGGGGTACCCACCATCTAAGTGGACATAAGAGACGCTGTGTGGGAGATTTACAGCTGGCCCAGGAATCTGGAAATCCTCCGATTGGATGCGACCAGGGGTACTGAGGAGGCACAGAGGCTGGAGGTCGGCAAAGCACTGACAGAACGGCGCCTCCCCGGGCTAGGGATCCTCGAGTCTCGAACTCCCCTGGCCCCCCCTCTGGACCCACTCCTCACACCTTCCTATCCCATCCTATATGTCCGCTCTGTCCCCTACCCACCCTTGTTTGTGGCCCCCCAACCTTGTATATAGTTTTGTATTCTTGTAAATATTTGACTATTATATTTTTTCAATACATTTGATTTTGATATGAATACTGTGGTGGTCTCTGATTTGCAGTGGGCTCTAGGTGCTCAGCTGCAGTGGTGTGCATGGCATCAGGGGTGGTGCAGTCATGGGTATGTGTGTGTGTCCGTGTGGAGGTGACTATGGTGTGGGGGTAGCTATCAGTCAGTGTCTGTGGTGTATGTGTTGTGTCCTGTGCACTGAATGACTGTGTGCAGTGGTCCATGGCGCATGCTCTGTGTCCATGGCGCACCTATTGGCCCATCCATGGCCTGTGCAGCTGACACACATGCATGTCTGTGACCTGCACAGTCTGCTGGCATGTCAGTGGTGGCAGTCCCTGCAGGGCGGCCACTGTACCCGTCACTTTGCTGGGTTGCCCCTGTCACTGGTGTGGTGCATGCCTGGCTTGGGTGGCACTGTGGGCACCACAGTCATCCTACCTCCATGCTGTGCCTTGTGTGTGTTGCAGGGGATGTGCCCCACTGTCTGTGACTTGTACTCCGGGAGACTGCTGGTGGTGTGTGGGTCCACAGTGCCTGCGCAGGGTGGCTGGCACTCCAGTGCCATAGAAGACTGTGGATTGTGTGTACACAGCTTACATGGGCCCACAATTGGGGCTTGGTTGCCCCACCACTGCGTCCCTGTGTTGGTGTGCCCTTGGGTATGGGTGGATGTCTGTCCATACACTGTGTGGCATCCGGTGTGGTGCATGCTTCCATGCACCACTGTGGGTGTCTATGCTGGCTGTTTTGGCCAGTGATGGTCGGGGTGTGTCACTGGAATACTGTGCAGGATGCTGTACCACTGGTGGTGGTGTCAAGGGCATGTCCTATCCTGTGTGGGGTACCTCTTGTGCCAATACATGGTCGGTCTTTCAGCAGTACCTCGGGGGGACTGTGCGTGGTGGCAACATGTCTGCCGTTGTTGCATTGCCATGTGCTGCAACCCACTGATGGGTGCTCATGGTGGGGCTGGCTTGCATGGTTCTGTGGTGCACAGGGTTGCATTGTCACAGTGGGGGTAGTGGCATGCATGGGGTTTCCTGCAGTGGTGGTCACTGCTCTTGGTGGGGTGTCTGGGGTTCACGGTGCAGGGTGTGCTCTGCACTGGGGAGGATGGTGTGGCATGGGGTGGTCTGCCCTCCTTGTGTGCCAGTCACAGCTTGCCGGTAGGTGTGATGGGGCACCATGGCCCAGCTATGGGTTGGTTGCTGGTCTCCATGGGCCAGTGGTTATTCCAGCCCTCCCCCAGTTGTGCTGTGCTTGGGGTGTGGGGGGATGATGTATGTTCTGCTGTGTGTTCCTGTGCCAATCTGTGGCATGGGTGGTGGGCCCCTACCACCAAGATTGTGCAGTTACATTGCTGTGCAGCTGGGGGGCTCCCTGGTTGTACTATGGCAACTCTGGACTGCTCAACTGAACATCCCTTGTTGCGCTATAGCGCATCAGATCTGCTCAACTTCCCCTCCCTAGTTGCGGTCTATGGTGCAGGTGGTGCGATATTCAGTGGCCATTGGCTAGGGGCGCAATTTGGCCTGCTCCGTTTTTGAATATCATGTCTCTTGCGCATGGGCACAATAGACTTGCGCTTGGTCCTGCTATTGCGCACTTTTTGGGTGCAGTTTGAATATCTGGGCCAATGTCCCAGAAATGAGGCCCCTTTTCCACAGCTCCTGCAAAAGGCTTAACAATTTGCACTCGGGTAACCTCTTGAGTTCCCAATAGCTTTCTGCAATCATCTCAAAATATAATTATATACATTTCAACAGTAACATTATATATTTTTTAAACAAAGGGATCCCAATATTAGTTACATTTCCACATAATGATCTATATATATTTTTATATCAGCAGATCTGCAAGGGAGGAAGAAAGAAAGACAGACAGCAAGGGAAAACTGACAGTGAAAGGCAAAGAATTGCAAGACTGTCGGGGTGATCAAGGCCTATGTCTCACGGGAAAATTTGGTTGCACAACCAGACAGACAAGAGACAGGAAATGAATAGAATAGAAAAAATCCCTGCATTTAAACACTTTTTATAACAACTGGGACAGGGTTTTATTCCACGCTGTCACATACACCCTCTTCCTTAAGAGGGAACCTGTTTTATTAAACAGGTTTCCAAAACTTTCTATTCTCTATTGACATTTGCTGCTAACTTTCAGAAATTGAGCACATGTGCATTATCTTTTTTTTAATAACAGTACAGCAAACAGAACCCTCAATTCCTGATCCATATCTTAACAGAAGATCAGCATTGCTATTCTTTTTACCAGATTTGTGTATCACCGTAAATTTAAATGGCTGTAGTGACAGGTACTACCTTATGATTCTAGAATTTTTATCTTTCATATGGTTAAGCCAACGAAGAGGATTGTGATCTGTTATAAGTACAAAGTCAGTTCCTGGTAAATAAAACTTACTCCATGGCCCACTTTGCTGCTAAACATTCATTTTCAATGGTGGAGTACTTTTTCTTCTCTCTGTCATGCAACTTCCTACTTATGTACAGAATAGGATGTTCTGTCCCATCTATATTTTGACTCAGGACTGCACCTAGGCCTACCTCTGATGTATTTGTAACAAAAATGGTTTCTCGAAGTCTGGGCTTCTTAAAACCGGGGCTAAACATAGTGCAGCCTTAATGACTTGAAAAGCTTCATCACACTCTGAGGTCCATTTCACATTATTTGGGTACATTTTTTTAATGAGTTCATTGAGGGGAGTAGCTAACTCTGCAAAGTTGGGAACAAATCTCCAATAATAACCAGCCAGCCCTAAAAAATGACCTGACATGTTTCTTTGTTTTAGGGATAGGGCTGTTAGCTACAGCTTCTATTTTAGAAACCTCTTGCTTAATTTCTCCATTTCCCAACACATAGCCCAAATATCTGGTTTCCTGCATGCCCAGTGCACATTTGGTAGGATTACTAGTCAGACCTGCATTTTTGATGGCTTGGATAACTGCTTGTAGGTGTTCAGGTGGCTTTTCCAGTCTGGACTGTACACCACGACATCACCCAGGTATGCAGCACAATAACCAATGTGAGGTGATAAAATTACATCCATGTATTGCTGGAATGTAGCTGGCACACCATGTAAACCAAATGGCATGCTGGTGAACTGATGGAAACCAACAGGAGTGGCAAATGTAGTTTTATCTCTAGATTCTTTAGCTAAAGGTATTTGCCAGTAACCTTTGGTGAGATCAAGGGTACTGATATACTTTGCACTCCCCAGTCTGTCCACCAAATCATCTATTCTGGGCATAGGATAACTGTCAAAGTCTGACACTTGATTGTTTCTTCAAATCAAGGCAGATTCTAATGCCCCCTTCTATTTTGTTTACAATTACCATTGGAGATGACCAAGCTCTCTTTGACTCCTCTTTGATACCCAGTTCTTTCATTGTTTGTATTTCCTTAACCACGACAACTCTTAACCGCTCTTGTAACCTGCATGTCTTTTGCCTAATAGGACAAGCATTCCTTGTCCCTATAACATGCTCAACCCCTTTTGCTCGGCCTGGTACCATGGTAAAAACACTGTTAAATATCTTTAGCACATTATAAATGCCTGCAGTTTGTTCTGAGGTTAAGGAAACATTCACCTTTACAGCATCAGCATTTACAGTTTGTTCCAGTCTGTCATAAGCTACATCAGTATCTTCTTTATCAGTTTCTGGTAATACTAACAATGCAGCTTTTGGCATTTTTTCAACCCATTTCTTGAGGAGGTTAGCATGGTATATCTTAGGATTTTTCCTGTCAGGGGTCTCGGCCTCGTAGTTAATGGTGCCAGTACGTCTAAGCACTCTATAAGGCCCTTGCCACTTCATTAACAATTTATCTTCTGTTGTGGGTAACAATAGCAAAACCTTTTCACCTGGCTCAAAAACGTTTTCTTTTACCCTATGGTCATAGTATACCTTCTGCTGGTTTTGGGCTTCTTCCTGATTACTATTGGCAATTTCAATGTATTTTGCCAGTTTCTTTCTTCGGGCACACATATAAGATGTTATAGATTGTTTCTGAGTGGGGTTGTCTTCCCACGTTTCTTTTATCACATCCAGTGGCCCTCTTGGCTGCTTTCCAAACAGCATTTCAGATGGTGAAAACCCTGTTGATGCCTGTGGCACACCTCTGTAAGCAAAAAGTATGCAAGGCAAGTATTGCTCCCAATCTTTCCCTTCCCCTTTTACAAACCTTTTTAACATGTGTTTTAGGGTTTGGTTAAAATGCTCAACAAGACAGTCTGAGGGTGATGGGAGGTTCTTATGGCAGCGATACCTAGTAGTCTGTACAGCTCCTACAGTAATGCAGCACCAAATTACTACCCTGATCAGTAATAATTTCTTTAGGTATGCTCACTCTGTTGAAAATTTTCACAAGCTCTGTTGCCACTTTTGAAGCTGTGACAGTACACATTGGAACTGCTGCTGGGTATCGAGTAGCATAGTCGCATACTGCCAGGATAAATCTTTTACCCCTTTTACTTTTGTCTAAAGGACCAACCACATCCATTAAAATTCTCTCAAAAGGCATGTCTATCAAGGATAGGGGCATCTTGTTTTTTCTAGTGACTGGGGATACTTTCTGACACTCAGCACAGGAATTACAATAGGTAGCAACATCTTCATGAATTCCAGGCAAGTAAAATCTGTACAGCAATCTGGCAAGGGTGTGATCCCTCCCTGAGTGACCAGCCATAGGACTATCATGTGCTAGCTGTAACAACTCTGTTCTATACTTCTGTGATATAACCAGTTCTGTCTGTTCCTGTGTCTGAGGTTTAACCCAAACTCTGCAGTAACCCATTACATTTTTTAAACATTGGTCCACCCTGTTTTGGTTTCACCCGCAGCTGCTCAAAATAACCCTGGAGAGAAACATTGTTAGCTTGTTCTGAAAGAAAATCACAATCGGTTATCAATTTAGTTTCAACATTTTCATATTTCAACCCTTTATGTCCATCAGTCATTTGTTGCCAAAGTTTCTTCAGACATCGTCTTTCTTTTTTGGATTTCTGGATCTTGGAGCTGTGCTCAAACAAGTCTGAATCAAAATCACTGAAAGGAAAAGTGTCCCCACTGTCTGAAATTTTCTTTGCCTGAGCACTTGTCACCACTGTTGCTGAAACATCAGGATTTACTCCTTCTTTGATTAACTCAGAAATCCTGGAAAGTCATTTTCAATAATCACAGGTACAGGTAACCTAGGTGCTACCCCCACTTTCATTTGGTGCAACACCCCATTAATAGTCAGAGTCACTTGGCTGGTGGGATAGTATTGAGTGTCCCCATGGATGCAGATGACACCAGTATGTGGTCCTTTTACACAGTGTTTTCCCAGCACTTCAACATGCACTAGGGTCTGTCTGCTTCCTGAATCAATAAGTCCCTTTACAGTCTTATCCCCCACCTTCACATCTGTTAAGTATTTGCCAAAGACAAATCTGCTCCTGTGCCACTCTCCTTACTATGGCAGTTTCTTGCAATATGGCCTGGCTTATTACAGTTATAGTAAATAACGTCTTCGGGCACATACCTCTTACCCCCACCAGAGTTCTTATCAGGCTTGAAGATTAAATGGGAAAAAGAATGTCTTACCAATGCTTGGCTGTTACCTCGCTGTTGTGGCAGCTGTCTAGCTATTTGGTAGTCCTCGGCCAAAGAAACAGCCTTTTCCCCACTCTCTGGTCAGTGTTCCTTTACCTAAAGCTGCACATCTGTAGGCAGGAGGTTGAGGAATTGCTCCATGGCAAATGTGTCAATCTGTGGAACTGTTTTGCTCTCTGGTTGGAGCCATTTTATAAGGAGTTCTCTGAGTTGGGTGAAGACTTCCCAAGGATCAACTGAGTTGTACTTCAGAGATCGAAATCTCTGCCTGTAGGTATCTCCAGAGATGTGGTACCTTTTCAGGATTTTGCTTTTCAGCAGGTCATAATTTTCTGACTCTGCAGTGTTCATATTGCTGTAGGCATATTGGGCTTTCCCTGTCAGGTAGGGTACCAGTCTGATTGTCCAGTGCTGCTTTGGCCATTGTCAGGCTATGGCAACTCTTTCAAAAGTTGTCAGGTGTGCCTCGATATCATCCAAGGGACACAGCTTTGTAAGTTCAATGATTTTCAAGTTGCTTGCATTTTGTTGCTTGTCTGAATGTATGCCAGATCCTCTGCCTTTGATAGCTTGCAAGGCATCCAGCCATCGCTGCTCCTGCCACTGCATCTCTTCTGTCCTCTGTGCTTCTAAATGTTGAATCTCTTTTTTTCCTCTGCTTTTCCGTCTTTTTGTTGTGTAGTCCACCATTTGAAAAAGTCCATCAGGCTCTTAGGTTCTGTCACTGCCTGCTCTGTTTCCATAACTTGTGCTGGCTGTACAGTCTCAGCTTGGACTTGTCTCTGCTAATTTGGCTGCCTTTCTCCTGGTTAACCACTCCTGGACTTGCTGCTGCAGAATCTATACCTTTCTCTGTGCTTCCCTGGTACTAGTTCCAGTACCCACGCACAAAGCTCCTGGCTTAGAGTATGCACGGCTTAGATCCCACCTTTGACACCATCTGTCATCGAGGCACAGGTCAGGAAGCATAGGAAAACCAGGAGCAGTTGTAGAATTCAACAAAAATATTTATTTACACTAGTAGTAACATAAAAAAAACATGTTCAGTATTACTATTTACAAAGGCCAAATAAACAGAAGATCAATCCGAGTTTTTCTTCAATCTCTGTGTCCATCTTCTCTCTCAAGCAATTGCAGCTCAGCTGTCTCATAAGTCCTTCCAACCCCCATCCTTAACAAGCATCCAGTTCTTGTAAGCATCAGATATGTGCAGCTAGAACACAATGTCCCAGAAATCGGGCCCCTTTTCCACAGCTCCTGCAAAAGGCTTAACAATTTATTACTCTGGTAACCTCTTGAGTTCCCAATAGTTTTCTGTAATCATCTCAAAATATAATTATATACATTTCAACAGAAAAACTATATGTTTTCTTAACAAAGGGATTCCAGTATTAGTTACATTTCCACATAATGATCTGCATATATTTTTATATTATCAGATCTGCAAGAGAGGAAGAAAGACAGACAGCAAGGAAAAACTGAGACAGTGAGAGGCAAATAATTACGAGACTGTCAGGGTGATCAAGTCCTAGGTCTCACAGGAAAATTTGATTGCGCAATCAGACAGACAAGAGACAGGAAAGAAATAGAGCAGAACAAATCTCTGCATTTAAACACTTTTTATAACTACTGGAACAGGGTCCTATTCCACCCTGTTGCACTGCCCATTCAGTTATCCCCAGCCACCCTCCCAGTGATTGGCCTGGTGGTACCTGCCCTATTACCCCCTTTGGTTCCCCAGATTGAAACTTGCCTTCAAGAACTGTGTCATGCTGTTAGTGAGTTAAAGACTCAGGGGATGCTAACAGCTGGGGACCCTGAACAAAGAGTGGCTATGGCCCAAGTGATTGCTCCAGTTTCCCCTCCTGCTCCCTTAGTGTATTTGGGGCCTCCAGGTCATCTTGCACCCCGGACGCCCCCTATAGCCTACTATCCAACACGATCTAGAAGAGGAGATTGTTTTTGCTACAGGTGTGGGGAGGATGGGCATTTCCAAAAAGGGTACTAGTCCAAGGCTGACCCTGCCCGAGTGAGAGCCAGACTATTGGGGAGGTCAAAAGCCACATGGGGAAACTTCAGCAGGGCCCGGTAGTGGAGCATACGGGGGCCCCCAACAAGCCCAGCTCCACAGTTCATGTGAGAAAGTCTTCAGCCAAGGCCACCGTTTCTGCACCCCTTGACATGGGCAAGCTGGTGGGGCCCTCGGCAGAGACCACTGTCACCATGAACGGAATAGCCACCCGTGCTATCCTGAATAGTGGCTCCTAGGTAACAGTCATCTTCAAGTCCTAGTATGACAAACATCTGCCCCACTTAGAGCTGCAGTCATTGAAGGGACTACATGTGTGGGGGCTCAGCGAGAAGTTCTACCCCAATATAGGGTATGTCAAGGTATGGATGGCATTCCCGGCCAAAGTGGCTGGGGTGGGAGATGCAGTTACGACACTGGCTTTAATCTATCCCAAGACTGGTATATACGATGGGGTGCCTGTGCTGGTGGGTACAAATGCCCACATATCTGGACAACTGGCCCCACTTTGCAAAGTGTGAGAGGCTGAACAACATGATGAAGAGCTGCCTGTCCATCCAGCAATTAAAGAGACCTACCAGAAGCAGGGGCAAACCCCCACTGAAGAGCTGGATGTTTCAGTGGGTATAGTCTGGAGGCAGGATGTAGGAGAGATAGTTCTGCCAGTTAACGCGGAGTGCAATATTAGTGGGGTAGTATGGCTAAAGAAGGAGGTGAAGAATCGAAATTTAATGTTGGATGCCCCGGATGAACATGGGTTGCTGTCCAGCCTGTTAGTAAAGCCCAGTGTCTTACCGGCACGGGCACATGCTTATGTCAAGAGTTATGGTGCATGTAAGGAATGTGACTGACAGAGAAGTGAGTGTTAGGAAGGGACATACTTTAACACAGGTCTACTGTGCTGACACGGTGGTGCAGCCTGCAGCTCCAGGAGGAGGGGCCCCACCTGGTATTGACCCCGCCTTGTTTGACCTGAGTGGGGGCGCTAATGAGCATACTCGTGCGAAGACGTCTTCTGCCTGAGCTCCAACCTGCCATAAATAAATTGTAATAAAAATAGCATTTTTAGCAAACTTTTCTGTACTCATTTCAGTGCAGTCTGCAGAAGGAGTGATAACAGATGACTATCCAGTGCTGAACTCCACGAAACCACAGCGATCGATGAGTAAAACCACTAAGAAGCAGTCACAGTCATCTACTCTGTCAGAGAGTATGGGCCCAATATCGTTGTCTGCAGTGAAATGTCTGCATTGGGCAGAACGGTTACCGAACAGGTTCTGGCATCTCTCAGTCCCCAGCTGGACAAGCTAGAAGCTAAGCTGGAGGAGATAGCAAAAAAAAAATGCTTCCCATGCTACCAGAATTATGGAAGCGGAGACCTGTATATCTGCTTTGGAGGATGCTACCAGCCCGCTTCCAAAGAAAATGGCCCAATTGGAGAAAGAACTTGCTGATTTCATGGAGCTCTTTGACTATCAAGAGAACTACCACCAGCAGCTTACCTTGCTCCTTCAGGGCTGCCGGAGGGCCGGGAGGGATTGGACATTGACAGATCCTGCTCCTCTACTCTGCCAGCACTGCTGGGCTTGAAACCTAAGGAAGGCGGATACAAATTGGAAAGTGTGCATCGACTGATTATGCCTAGGCCAGTCTTTCGCATCCACAATTTCAAGGATCGGTTAAATGCCTACAGAGGGATGAAGGAACTTACATATGAAGGCCACCAACTTTATAACTTGCAGGATTTTTCCCAATGCCTTGAAAAGAAACGGAAGCCTTTTTATGTTGTCATGGATAAACTCCAAGAATTGAAGGTGGATTTTTTCTTCTCATATCCTGCACTTCTGAAGGTGAAATATGAAGGCGCCTCACATATGTTCTGGGAGGCTGATAAGGCTATAATATTCACACAGGAGCTGCAAAAGAAACTGGCAACCTGAACTATCTGGTTGTGCTCCCATGTGTGACCTTCTTATTTCTTTGTACCTGGAGACTCTGCTGCATGTGTCCCTTGCTTGGTTTTGCCCCTAATTTTGCTGCTGTGGAATTATGATGGATGGCCCAGCACCCCGCTCTTTGCGATGACCTGGCATGGCCTGACGTGCCGTAGCCTTGTTTGACTGTCACTCCTGGCCTGATTGTGTCTCCCATTGCTGGATTTCTTGGGACTGCTGAGGACCCTGGCCAAATGTTCTAGCTGGACTGTTGAGCTCAGGACTGAACCAAGGAATAACCAGCAGACGGGGGAAGATGAATCCAAGATGGGAGGATTCCTCTACGGAATAATGAACACATGTATTTTCCCCTTGATGGCATTGTTGGATGCTGAAATCCTGGGCTGAGCCTCAGCAGGATAGGGGAAGGGGTTAGGATGGGTGCCACGTGTGGTGTTGGGTTTGTATGGCCCTCTTCCGGCTCTCTCAGCCTGGCCCTGGTTGAGCCATCTAACTTACACTGGAATTTATAACTTGTGCTTTTCACAGGCCTCGTGCCTGGATTGGTGGCTCCTCCTTTGTAGGGGCAGCCTACTCCATAGGCCCAGGGTGGTGAGGGGTTGCAGCAGGCCAGGAGGGGTGGGGGATGGGGGGCCTGCTCTGGGATATGAGACACAGTCCCAGACAATGTGCTAATGACCGTCTGTAATCCAGAGCTCGAGGGTTGCGGGGGGGAGGTTTGGAGGATTTGGGAAACACAGCAGCAATATTTGTTTTGTTTTGTTAAGGAGTTAGCCCAAGGGGAAATAACTGGGGGGGCATCTTCGAGTGGGGATCCTGTAATGGGCTGTGACAGACTCTGATTATTGTCTTACTCACGGGGGATTGCAGAAGGACTGTATAGGTGGTGGTGCACCTGCCTTTATTCCCCGATGTCTCATTCCTACTAATGGTGCTACAAGCTATATTATAAAATGTGATACAGGGGAGTTTGTTGGGGGGTGGGGGGGGACCTTCATGGTTACATTGATAAGTAATGGTGGGGATAGGACCCAGCCCTGAATAGCTTGAATTGCAAGGGCATTGGGGTCGGAGGGCCTTTAGAGCGTGTTTATGCTTATGGTCCTGTCCTACGTTTTAGCTGTTTGCTGACTATGAGCTAATATTTGGGTTCTGGAAGATTGGGGTAGGGAGAATTTGTCTGCTGTGGAGTATACATTGGTTTCACCTGCTGTGTAGTATACCAGTGTGTCTGATTCACTGTACGTGAAGGTAGTAGAGGTTTGGGGCTCCATGAGCATGTTTGGGGATGGAGTGAAGGACGGGGAAGGGTAATTGTTTCTATGTTTGCTGTTATTCTTCTTCTTATCATTGTTTTTGCAGTCACAACCCGAGGTCCATCCTGCTGATTGTAGAAGTGTGGGAGGGATAGGGTGGATGTTTTCTGCTGGGCGTCTCAAGGGGAGAAGACAAGGAAATACTAGAATTGCTTTATTTGCTTATATGATAGGGTTGTGTATGGAAATTACTGTTATTTCATGAAAAGTGAGAGGGTTTTCCTCCTCTGCCAAGGGAATGCTCATCCTTATGGCACACAATGCAACTGTGGCCTTCTTACAAGAAACCCATCTGTCAGATAAAGAGCATGCAAAGTTGGTGCATGGTTGGATGGTTTCATGCTCTGCAGCATCGTATAACTCTCATAAAGGGGGTTAGCTGTGTTAATGCATAAGAGGTTCCCCCTTCAGGTCCGTAGGGTGGTAGCTGATCCCAGAGAGATGCGTTATATTTATGTTGAGGGGGAAGTGTCAGGGCAGCAAGTCACCTACGCCAGTAATTATGCACTGACTGTATTTGGAGCCCCCATTTTATCAATCCATATTGGATATCATCACCCATGAACAATTCCCAGGGCTGATTATGGGGGGGATTTTAATGCGGTTATGTGCCCAGACCTGGACCAGTCAGAGGGGAAGGGGAGGCGCTCTAACACTGTGAAGCAATGGCAGCTGGGTGTCTGTGAGTTGGATCTCTTGGACAGCTGGCGGACGGCACATCCAGGGGCCAAGGACTATACTTTTTATTCTAACCCCCCATAAGACTTGGTCCCGTTTAGACTATATATATATGTGTGTGTATGTGTATATATATATATATATATATGTGTGTGATATATATATATATATATATATATATATATATATATATATATATATATATATATATATATATATATGTGGATATAGACAGATATATGCCTGTATGCAGTACCACAGGGTGAGCAGGGTATGGCAGGGCCCTATATATTTGTCTGATCATGGTATGGTAGGGCTCAGACTGAGAGGGAAAGGAGGAATGGGCGCAGGCCCAGGCCCACCCCCATGGAAATTTCCCACTTATTGCCACAACAGCATTTCTGGGATTACCTGCAGGAAACTTGGTGGAAATATAAGGAGGTGATCATGGGTCAGTGGGGCATGCTAGGATGTATTGGGATGTGAGCAAGGCCTACATGTGGGGTGCTATCATAAGTTATGTAGTGAGCTATCATAAGTTACGTAGCAAAATACAAGAAAGAAAAACAGGCCATGAGGCTTGTTCTAGAACAGCAGTTGAAGATACTGGAGCGCAGGGTTGCTGCAGGTGCCCTGGAAGACACTCGGGAGCTCACTGCCATTAGGGAGGCATTAAATCTGCTGTTGGTGGAGGAGGCCAGGGCGCCTTGTTTTTTTGCCAGAAGAAACTTTTTTGAATGGGGCAACAAGCCAGGCCCCTTTCTGGTCAACTTGATTCGAGGAATGGGTGGGCCGTCTCATATCCCGGTGATTAATAATGGACAGGGAAACCTGGTGAGGGGTAAGAGGGAGATTCAGGATGTTTTCTGCAATTTCTGTCCATAATTATGTGGCAGAATGCAAGGGGACTGAAGACCTGGCAGGGTGTTTCCTTGATAAATTAAAAATACCCCAGGTGTCGGATGAACAGCGAGAGTGACTGGACTCTGTGATCATCCAGGAGGAGACGGTAGGGCTATTGCCGGTTTGCAGAGAGGAAAGGCAGGAGGCCCAGATGGGTTCAATGTGGAATACTACAAAGTGATGAGAACTGTCCTGGTTGATCCTCTGTGGGAGGAGGGGATCCTCCCTACCATGTGTTGTGAGGCCACCATCTGTGTTCTACTAAAACCAGATAAGGACCCCACAGGCTGCGCCTCCTGCCACCCTATCTCTCTCCTCAGCTATGACATGAAAATCATTGCCAAGGTCCTGGCCCAATTGTCTGGATCAACTCCTGCCCATGTTGGTGCACCCGGAACAGACTGGTTTTATACGAGGTAGTTTGTCATATCATAACACCCGTAAACTCCTTAATGTATTCTGGTGGGCCTCTCGGTGTCCTGGCTGCACATCTGTGCTGTCTATGGATGCTGAGAAGGCCTTCGGCCACATCAAATGGGATTACCTGTTCAATGTTTTGGCAAGGTTTAGTCTGGGTGGTGCCTACGTGGGTATGGTCCGGGTGCTCTACTGGGCTCTGGAGGCCCGGATCTTGGTTAATAGGTTGACCACAGAAAGGTTTTCCCTTTATAGGGGCACATGGCAGGGCTACCCTTTGTCCCCACCTCCTCTTTGCCTTAGCTATTGAGCCCCTGGCAATTTGTATTCCTGATACCCCAGAGATCATGGGGGTACAGGGGAAGACTGGGTGAGTGCACACAGTCACCCTATATGCCGATGACCTATTGTTGTATATTACAGAGCCCCAGTGGTCCATTTATTTATTTATTTATTTAGTTTTTGTTGACTGGGTAAGTGCAGTAGACACATTCTTGCCTATTTTCAGGAATGACCCGGGGGGGGGGGAGCGGGATACATATGAATGTCAGCCAACCTTGAACCAGATTAAGCTGTTGGTGGTATTTTTAGTGAATGGGGAAAATTTGGCCAGGGCACTGGGGAAATTCCCCTACTCTTCAGTGGGGGGACCCTCTGGCCGTTCTGCATGATGACCAATCTACCAGAGCCTGTGGAGGAGAAGGTTGTGTCTTTGGGGGGTGAGAAGGCCTCTCCCTCAAATGTTTCTTTGCTACCTAACTCTGCTGTTTTACCTCCTGAGCCTATGGAGGTATCATTTTGGACACTTGGTGGATGCTGCTTCCCATCCAGCTCCTGATTTTTCTCCGATCCCGGTACACCCTCAGCTTTTTCAACACCCGCCCGATACAGTCGCTAGAGAAACGGTACTCTCCCTCCTTGGTTTTCTTCATTTGGAGAAAGCAAAGCAACTACAAAAGTTACAGGAGCTTGATACAGCTCTTAGTTTGATTTCTACTCCTGTGGTCGATGCTGTTGCAGCCTCGGCTTCACAGGGTATGGATGTTTCTACTCAACTCTCTCCTTTGGTGGACCGTAACCCAGAAGCGCCTGGTCTGAGTACTCCCCTGGGGAACGTCTTGCAGGAGGCTGGCAGTAAAGACAGGTTTGTTCCCGTGTGCTTACAGCCTCGACTGTAGCACTAAGCTGTTACACCCATCACCTGTAGGGCAATGTCTTGGACTTGATAAACCACCTATGCCTTCTACGAAGACTTTGATAGAGCCTGTTTGTCCGGCTCCGACTACACTACCACAGTGTCCCTTGAATTGGGGCAAACTTATGGATTCTGATGTGGGCTCTGTTGAGTGGACCCCTGAGAAGGCGTTGCAAGATGCGGGATGGCTACAGGCGCCTTCCGAATCTTGGACCCCTGATGCTCAGGATCAGTCCTTTCAAGACCTGACTGTGACTTTTTCCTTTCCTGTAGTGAAGGACACTACGAAAGACCTGAGCTCCAACTCACCCCAGGGTAATGACTGTTTTTTCTCATAGTACTAATGCACTGTCTCCACAATCTATATCTGTTGTACCCCCGCAGCAGGACGCCCCACGAGCGGTCCCTGCAGTCGGTAACCCTGTTAACATTTTGCCTAGTAAATCTGTGCCTGATCCTTTGTTTAAGTTGGCTGACCTCTTTTCGACTAGGGGTGAGCCGACCCCTAGGCACAATGCAGTCCATCTTCTTAACAAAGGAGGCTTGGAGGATCCTCCTAATAGGTTATATGTTGCTAAGGATCTATTGAAAAAGTTGATGCATTATTTTTCTTCTGAAATTTATGCCCTTATAAGTTTAGGGAATGGGAATTTCGATATAAGTTTCAAACATGTTTCTAATTTAGATAGGTTCTGGACTCAATATCAATCTCTAAAGCATACACCAGTTTGGGTCCCTTTTCATGCAGTTCCCCTCACTAAACCCTTGATTAAAACAATTACAGTTATGTTTCAAAATGAAGGTGTGCAGTTGGAAGATATCTTGTTTTGGTTGAGGCAACGCTGTGAAATTTTGGGTAAACTTTTTCCAACATCGGATAGTGAACAAATCTGGGATGGTGACTGGAAGGTGAAAGTGAAGTTGCATGCCACTAATGTGGGCCCAGTACATTTACCTAGATTTTTTTTTCTGGGGAAGGATTAGGGGTTCCTTCTTTTACAGTGGGCAGCCCAGGTCCTGCTATAAGTGTGGTTCCTAGTTATACCTTAGCTCTGCTTGTGACACCATGTGATGTAGCCATTGCTTGGAATTTGGTCATGTTTCCTCTGCTTGCGTTAATCTGTTTAAATGCAATCTGTGCGAACAGACAGGGCATGCTTATGGTCTCTGTCCTTGGGCTGTGCATAACAGGGTAGATTGACCTAATCATGAAGGTCTTATCAATTTGGCTCAGCACCAACAAGCAATGCGAGTGTCGGCACCTGAGAACATGCCAGGCACCCCGATCAGCCTGGGCGAGACACTTCAATCCCTCTAGTTCCAGACCCCTGCATGTCTATGGACGAGGCCCCTGCAGCGTCAGGTACAGACACTAAAACACTGGCCCTTGCTCCAACTGTTGCTTCCTCTTCTGGTGTTGGCAACACTATGCTTCCCCCCCAACCCCTGGGTCAGAAGCTGTTCCTTTCCAGTTGGTCTCTACAAAAAAGTGACCCAGGCAAGGGTGAAAGGTTTCTCAAAAACTTAAACATAGAGAGGTTGCTCAGCAGGTTGAGACTTCCTCTTGGAAGAAAGGCAATAAGTTTGCGGCTCTTCCATTAGTGGAGACGAGGGGAATCTGAAGATGATGGGATGGATGCCTCTTCTGTAGCCTCAAATACTGATACTGAACAGGGTACTGCAGGCTCCATTGCCAAAAGGACTAGGCAACAGCGTAAACCACCTTAAACTGTTTTTTTCCAGTTCCACTTGGTTTTCTTTTTTTCTCTACTATACCCTTATGCACACTGTCACTTTGAACACTGTTAGTCTCAATAGCATTAAGGCTATGCGAAAGAGAGCTGGTGCTATGCTTTTTTTGCGTAATTTACGCAGTGACATCATATGTCTTCAAGACACTCGTCTTAAAACCTTTTTGGACCTACATCAGGCCTCTAGGGAATGGACCCTGGGTCCCTCTTTTTGGTCCACCGTTATGGATACCCGTGATGGGGTGGGAGTTCTGTTTGCCAGTTCAGCTCTTAAGGTCTCCAGACTGGTAGATAGTCACCCGGGTAGGGCCCTTTTATTAGGCATCTCATATTTTTCTGTCTGCCTCCATCTAATTACGATTTATGCCCCATAAACTAAAGCATTGAGAGTTGCTTTGTTTAAAGAAATACGTCCTTTCTTGTACACCTCTCGTCTTCTCTTCCGAGCCGGCGATTTCAATTGTGTCCTCTCCAGGACTGATAGTGGTCTACAAACTGATATTGTTTTGAGACTCCAATTGTTTGAATACCACCATACGTTTCTCTGGACTGGTGGATGTTTATAGGGCCACCCATCCATCCAGTGGGTACACCTTTTTTAAAGGTCCTCTTCAGACGCGCATAGACGTTATTTTTGCATCCTCAGCTTTGGGACTTTCTGATGTGGGTTTACTGCCTTGTGAATTCTCGGACCATTTGGTTCTTAAGATGCCATGCACCTGGGCCTCTGCCCCTTGATGTAATAAAAACCAATGGAGGCTGAATGAGTCTGTGCTTTCCACTGCCTCAGTGCAATCGGCATGGAGGAGAAAGTTCCTAGCTAGGTTCTCGGTAGTTAAGTGTTACTCAGATGTGATACACTGGTGGGAGGACACTGAACAGTCCTGGCGCACTTTTTTCAGCATAGAGCACACCTCCAAGTCTCTGCTACTTATTTATGTTATCTACAGCTTAGATACCAATTACAGCGCCTTATCTCTTTATCTAATAGCACTCATTTTGACTATGGAGAGCAGATTACAGTTATTAAAAAAACAGATGACAGCTTTACAATACGATAGGGCTCAGTCATTGCAGCAAGAGCTTCATTTTGGGACTAACACCCAGAAAGGTTTTTTTAGGCCCATTTATGGAATGTAAGAGACGGACGCAGAATAAAGTTGTCACGACTCTGACTACTCCATCTGGGCAACTTGTTTCTTCTCCCCAAGATTTATTAAAAGTTGTGGACTCCCATGTTACGGGCCTTTTTGGCACCCCTGCTTCTGAACCTGATGTATATGGCATTTTTTGGTCTTTACATCTACCCCAGATCATGGATGCAGATGCGTCTCTCCTGGTTGCAGAAGTCTCTTTAGCAGAAGTGGAGTCTGCAATTTCTTGACTCTCGAGTGATACTGCCCCTGGATCTGATGGTATTAGTATAGGAGTTTATAAAACCTTTAAATCAGAGTTGGGCCCAGTCCTAGTAATCCTGTTTAACTATATGCTGAGTTCTAATAAATATTCTGAATCTATGCTGGAGGCAATTTTGATTTTGCTCTACAAAAAGGGTGACCGTCAGGATATTTATAACTGGAGACCTATTAGTCTTTTAAATTTGGATTTCAAAATCCTAAGTAAAATTCTCTTGAATAGACTGGCTGTGTTTGCCCCTTATTTAATTAGTTCATTCCAAACCTGTGCTGTTGTAGGTCATACGCAGCATGATAACTTGATTCTTTTGCGGGAGCTATTTTCTCAGGGGGAGCATAATATGGTTTCGTGTTATGTTTTGAGTTTAAATCAGGAAAAGGCCTTTGATAGGCTTTCTCGTCAATATTTGTTTTCTACATTATTGGCTTTTGCTGTCCCTTCTGTTTTTGTGTCTTGGTTACAGACTATATATGAGTATTCCTTCCTCTGTCCCAATGTCAATGGGTGGTTCGGTAGGAAAGTTAAAATAAGATGGGGGGTGAAGCAGGGATCCCCCCTAAGTCCACTTCTTTATGTGTTCGGCATAGACATCTTACTGAGGCTTCTGACCACAAATGATCACCTAGTTGGTATTCAGGTTTCACCTATTCAATGCCCTATAAAGGTTTTAGCATATGCAGTTGATTTGGTTTTAACATTGGCTCGTAACTCTTCAGCGGAGTCTTTAGTATCCATCTTGGAGTTATTTTCTCAAGTATCTGGATCTAAAATTAATTTGGATAAATGTAAAGAGGTGGTGCTTGGGAATATCCCGTTACCTGCAACTAACCATTTGGCAGGCATTTTTGTCTCTACGGAGCCCATTTCTATTTTGGGAGTAAAATTTGGTCTCGGGGAGTTGGCATTGCTGAATTGGGAGGATAGGTTAGAAAAGGCCTCTAGATTAGTGAATACATGGAAAGGGCAGCAACTCTCGAAAAAAAAGAGTGTGGTTCTCATTAAGACTTTGCTCCTTCCGATTTTTCTTTATTTATGTTATGTATACCCTCCCTCACAAGCTGTTGTCATTAGACTGTTTAGTCTTTTTTTTTTCAATCCTTTTGGGGCTCCCAATTAAACCCACTTAAGAGGGACTTGCCCTATTGTCCGATTACTGAGGGAGGGGTTAATATGTTTAATCTAGTAGCCTTTTATTTTGGTATATTCATTTCTTATAATATTTGTATGACCTTGAAACCAGGTGACAAGATTTGGAAATCTTTTGTACATGCCTGGCCCTCCCATTGTTTGGCCCCTTGGACGCAACGGTCCATTCGGGCACTGTCTCATTCCTTTCCAGTACCTTCATATGGTAGAGATTTTTTTAGGAATATCGTTAAATGGGGCATTTCCCCATCTCAGATAGTTACAATGACCAGAAAACAACTTAATAAATCTATTTTGGCTTCAGAACAACAAGGTTTTCCCAGGGTTTCCAGATTGCCCTGGGGAAAGGGTTCCTTTAATACTTCAACAATTAAGTAACCCACTTCTTCCCCCCTTTTGTTTGGGATTGTACTTGGCTGAGTAATTATGGACATCTGGGGTGAAGGCAAACATAAACAGCTTTCTGAGAGATATTGTCCCCGGGATACTTGTCCACAGCTTCTACAGACCCAATTGCACTTGTCCCTTGATTGTCTATATGCAAGGGCCTTCTGGCAGTATCTTGCTGCCCGTTGGTCTGTCCCTCAACTTTCTGCTTTGACATGTTCAGATCTGTTGTATGGACTCCTCCAGAATGTCTTTCCACACCATCATGCTGATACAGTTTATTTATTACTGGTTGTTATTCGTTATTTTTTATGGCATGCTCGATGTATATTAATTCTTCAACAGAAGTCTGTTCAGTGTGATGAACTGTTTTCTGATGTTCAGTTTTCTTTACAGCGTATAAAATTTTTGGACCTCCAGTGATTTTTCCCCTGAAAAAGCTCATCGCTTATGGATTTATTGTGATACTTGGTTTTCTTCTGTTTAATTCTTTGTGGGACTTATTATGTACTCATTGACTGTTATTTTTTTTTTTTATTGTATGGACTGTTTTGTTTTTGTATTTTATTTGTTTGCTCTGTATTGAAGCCCACTTTTTCAATAAAATTCCCCTAGTCTTTTCGAGAAGTGCCATGGGATCTTTAACAACCACCTGAACTAGCAGATGGGACCTCGGTTTAACATCTCATCTGAAAGACAGCACCTCAAGAGTGCAGCACCCCCCATGCTGCACTGCAGTGTCAGTATTAGGACATTAACCCAAGTGCCTGGTGTGGGGATAGAACCCACAGCCTTCTGCTCTCCCAGACTCAGAGGCAAGTGTGCTACCTGCTGAGCCACTGACACCAACATGCCTGTGTTACTTCGGGTGATCTCGGTGTTTGCAGCCTTTTCAGGATAGCAACTCAATCTGGCTAAATCAGAATTATTGCCTCTGGGTCTGGGAGGAATGACCGGAGGGGGTAATTCTGGGGGACTTTGGGAGGTGTACACTTCCTTTAAGTGTCTAGGGGTACAGGTGTGTGGTAATGTGTGTTCCCTGTATCAATTAAACTGTACTGCCTTGGTGAACACAGCGATAGGGGATCTGGGGAGGTGGAGGGTGCTGCCCATATCATGGTTAGGGCATATTAATTTGATAAAAATTAATATTCTTTCCTGGGTACTGTATATGATGCAGATGCTCCCAGTGGGGCTCTCATGAGTAGATTTAAAGTGTCTGGATGGGGCCTTCTCTACCTTTCTTTGGCAGTTGAAGTGCCCCCGGATGAGCCTTCAGCACCTTCAAGTAGATAACTCCAAGGGGGGATTAAACTTCCCCAATTTGAAAAGCTATCATATAGCTATTCAGCATAGATACATCTCTGACTGGGTCAGTAGGCCAATGGTAGCGGGTTTTCTAGACTTGGAGGAGATTAACACCCCAGGTCGACTCTCGCCATATAATCTAAGAGGGGACATCAGGCATATTTGCATTTGGGTGCCCCTAATCCTTTGGTGGTATGTGTCTTGGAGGACTGGGGTTTCATCAGGCACCACAGAGGGGTGATGGAAGACGAGACCCTGCTGATTCCAGTCATGGAGAACCCCTTTTTTCTCCCTTGTATATCAGATGGGAACTTTAAGGAGTGGGAGTCCCGAGGGGTGGAGTGTCTGAGGAATCTTTACAGCAGTGAGGGGCTGCGCTCTTTTGTAAACCTGCAGGGGGCTATAGGCCTGTCACACACCTATTTTTTAGGTATCTATAGGTCAGGGAATATTGGAGAAGGTTGGACAGGGACCCAGTAGAGGTCTCTGCATTGGCCCCAGTGGAGCAGCTAAGATACGCTACTCGCAGGGATCCTGGGGGAGTTATTAGAAAGGCGGTGAGGCAGGACAGGCAATTTGTACCAGACCTTGCACCGAAGAGTAAGGCCCTCTGGGAGAAAGACCTGAATAACACTATTCGGGAAAAGGACTGGAGATTACTTTTACAATCTCAGATGGGGATATTGATTTGTAACAAATATAAGGAATTACAATTTGTTTGTCCATCGACTGTACTTCCACCCCAAATTGTACATAAATATCATCTGGCGATATCTCCCTTAAGCAGTAGGTGCCAGACTGAAGTGGGTGCCTGTGTACATAATTTTTGGGTGTGCCCAGTATTGCAAGTGTTTTGGGGTGCAGTGGCTGATGAACTGTCCACTAGGGCAGGACGCCCTTTGCATCCACTCCAGTTGCGTTATTATTTGTGATGGAAGACTGTGGGGAGCAGGGATGGGATCTATATCCTCGATGGATTCAGGTGTTGTTGGTATTGGCCAGAAACTGTATTTTGAATACATGGGTGTTGAGTTCAGTACCTACTGTACAAGCTTGGAAGAATTTGGTGATACAGGCCCTGGCCATGCAGCGCCTTTCTTATATCCTGAGGGAGAAAAAGGATCACTTTGTCAAAGTGTGGTAGCCCTTTTTGAGCTCTCTGTCTCCAACAGACGCTCAGGTCTTGAGGGAGGGTATGGCATAATCTGACCTTCTTGGTGGGGGAGGGTGGTCACCTGGGGACCTCGAAGGGACTCTGAATTCCCCCTTGGTGCTTGGAACTCCCCTTCTATGGGTGGTGTTGTGGAGAGTGCCCCCCTCCACTTATCGGTGGAACCTCTCTAGCTAAATGTGTCCCATCTCCCTATGTAAGTGTTGGAGAGTGGAGGTGGTTACCCCTATGTTCTCCCGTAACTTACAGAATTCATTAATGTGTGTTTGCCTGGTGTACCTGCTCCTTCCTTATCAACTACAGAACAGATTTTATGACGGACTTGCAGAAGTACGATTGTGGTTGTGATTGTATGTGTTTCACTGTTATAGTGACCTTGTGTTTGTTTGGTCAGCTTTGTTGTTATGTCTTTTTACTCTTTGAAAATTTAATAAAAAGATGATACCAAAAAAAGTTATGGAAACCTGTTTTTGTAAAACAGGTTCCCTCTTAAAGAGGGGCGTATGTGACAGGGTTGAATAAGGCCCTGTCCCATTTGTTACACAGAAAGAGTTAAATTCAAGAATCTGTTCTATATGTTAATATGTCCCCTGGAGCCACTCATTGCTGTATAAGAGTGGTTTCATGTACGTTCGGCTGGAGCGAGAACTGTGAAGCAGAACTGAGCTGTTCTGGCTCAAGCTGAAGGCAAGTAAAACCCCTCTAATACAGGAACGAGTGGCGACGGGCTGTATTATATTATGGATTGAACGCGATCAGTAATATATTTAAAAAAAAATGTTCCCAGAATGTGCCTGTGTCATGGGTGGTGCATTATAAATAACAAGGAAGCGATAAATTCAGGTACAACACACCTACCAGGTGTGATTTTTATTTAAAACAAATATAAACATAAAAAAAAATAATAACAAAAGTAATTCATTCTTTTACAAAATCAAACAAACATGAAAAATAGCACAGCTTAGCATGACATAGTCAATTGGCTAACATAGCTCTGTGTCTGTTCTCTAACAGAGACTTGTTTTTTTCTAGGGGGAGAACCACACAGGTCCTCTCCCAACCACTATCTGATTTACCCTTGTCAGGCTAGTCTTCTTATACATCCAAGACTCCTCCTATAAACTTAGGCTCCTCCCATCAATTTTACTTTTTTATGCTGTAAAACAATATATTTATTACATTTTAAACATCTGAATACAATTTCCCAACATCCTAATATAATAATCAGTGATATATACTTCTCAAAAAGTAAATCTACTGTGTCACATTTTATTTCCTAATTAGGCAGAAGAGGGTGGGATTAATTCTACTCCTCCTACTGTATGTGCAGGAGGGAGGAGTCTGTACAACAGTATTTTAAGTGGCTAAAATCGGCCGCTCACTCCCTAAAGGAATTCCAAGAGAAAGCTTTGCTGCTCAATCACACTAGCCCAGATTCAGCAGTTACGGTGGGCAAACCTCTGGTTGCAAAAAGCCTGGAATTGCTGGCCAACCTGAAGTGTGAGGAGTCCTTGTCAACCAAGAGAAACCCAGTGCTTCGGCACAAAAATAGCTTCGCTTAACCAGTGTAGCATAAAATCAAGCCTAAAGGCCAATGATTCTTTATTTTTTTCTCCAGAGTAGCACTGCACTCCAGAGAGCCTGCAAAGCACCTCTCCCTCTCAAGGGGGCAGTTTGCAAGTGCTGGAAGGACAAAAATAAAAAGGATTCAAAACGAGCTGGATTTTTCTCAGCCGAAATGCAGCATGGAGAAGAAAAGAAAAAAAAAAGGTTTCCATGGTTCTGAGCTCCCAGAGACATTCTGGCTTTGAAAAGATAGAAAAGAAGTTTCCCAATAGAGAAAGAAAAGAAAAAGTAACCAGTTATATCGGGGCACGTTCCATGAAAACTTTGAAAAGAAATTTAAAGGGGGGGGTCTCACTATCACAGCCTGTTTCCATGGCATCTGCATATTAGACACTCTTCACAGAATGAGTGTCTCACACGGAGGAGAATGGAGCACTCAATTAGTTGGGAGCACTCCTCTATCTACAGTTTAATATTCTCTCCTTTCTGTCTCTTGTCTGGTTGCCAACCAGATGTTCTTGTGAAACCTAGGAACTGATCACTGTGGTGGTCTCATGATTGTGTGCCTCTTGCTATCTCTCTACCTTCACTTGCTGTCTTTTCTTCCCTTGCATATCTAGGTTATAAATATATGTGAATCTTTATGTGAAACTGGGATCCCTTGGTTTGCAGATGTATATAGTTATACAGTTGAAATGATTGCAAAAAGTTATTTGGAATTTAGTGCGTTATCCTGAAGATGTAGTTAGAGTTCCTCTCAGGCTGGTTCGCAGACTTTTGCAGAGCTGACAGCAGGAGGCCAGCTTGGGACACTGTTCTAGTTGCAAGCCTGCTCTGCAAAGAAACTGACAAGAGCACTGGTACATTTTGTGAGAAACAGGATGTCTCCTTAATGAACTCAGGGTGAAGAAGTTGATTATCAGGCAAAGGCTTGTTATAAAAGAGCAGCAATCTTTGCTGGGAGAGACTGAAACTTGGAATTAGAGATGCCCTCAGATGAAGGATTTTGTTTTCTCTGTTTGTACTGCCTTTGTATATAGCAATCCTGAACATTTTTGTTATTTTATTCTGTTATTTTGATAATAAAATGCTACTTGTGAATTTATAACTACTCCTAGTTTTCCTATGCTTCCTGATCTGTGCCGACCTGTGCCAACACAACCACCTCCTGCCTGGGGGGGGGAGAATGGGCAAAGAGTCAGGCTGGGGTGGCAAGAGTTGTACTTCCACCCTGTTTTTTTTACATGGTGGAGGGCATGGCAGGGGCAGCCCAACATTCACTTTGAAGCTTTCTAGAAGACTTGGGTCTATGAGTAGACCATGGAAAGCTCACTCACTGACCACTTCTGAGCTGGTTGGTGTGGTACATGGAGTGGACCAATCAAAGGGTGTGGCAAGAGGCTTGCAGCTGAGACAGTATGTCCTGCACATCTGAGCCAAACAGCTTGTAGCCTGTAAAGGGGGCATTAAGGATGGATAATTGAACATCCTGGGCAAAGCCGGACACCTTCAACCAAGAGTGTCTTCCTAGGCAAATGCCAACTGCAGCAGCCCTAGCTAAGGCTTCTGCCTGCGGTGTCGTAGGCAGCCCTAAGGAAGTTGGTGCCAATGTCGGAACCCGCTTTAAGAGACTGCAGCATCTGTTGTTTTAGGGGGTCCTCTGGGAGGGCTCGGGAGATTCAAGGGCTTGGTCCCAGAGCTGGTTTTGGTACTGGACCCATATGTGCAAAGTAGTTCAACACCCTGATGGTCAGTGTGGCGGAGGCAAAAATTCTCTTGTAAATGTGATCCAGCCTCCAGAACTCCTTATCCAGGAGCAAGGAACTAGAGATGTTTGGGCCTCTTGGTGCAGTCATGTACAGCATTGATGATCACCAAATCTGCTTGAGGTTGATCAGCGAAGAAAAGTCTTCCTGGGCACAGCTGGTATCAGATTGGGCCGATGCCAGAGCGACCTTGGTGGCATTCTCAAAGGCTAAATTAAGGGAGGGATTACTAGAGGAGGGCAAAACATAATTTGATGGCAGATAAGGACCACTTGGCCCACCCAGTCTGCCCATTTCCCTGCCTGATGGATTAGCTGCAGATTCTAGTTAATTAATAGCTTACTTCCTCCTGCCCCCCACTAAAATTGCCTTATGCCTGTCCCATGCATTCTTGAATTCTCCCACTGTTCCTGACTGCACAACCTCCTCAGGAAGGCTGTTCCATGCATCCACAACTCTCTCTGTGAAAAAATACTTTCTAACATTACCTCTGAGCCGTCCGCCCTCTATCTTCAAATTGTGCCCCCTTGTTCTTGCACATCTCTTCTTCTGAAAGATACTACCCTCTTGTACCTTGTTAATTCCCTTGAGATACTTGAAAGTTTCTATCATGTCCCCCCTCTCCCTCCTTTCCTCAAGGGTATACATATTAATCTGCTTTAGTCTCACCTCGTATGTGTTCTGGTGCAGACCTTGCACCATTTTGGTTGCCCTCCTCTGAACAGCCTCCACTCTGTCTATGTCATTGCGGAGATGGGGTCTCCAGAATTGCACGTAGTACTCCAGATGGGGTCTCACTAACTGTCTGTAGAGAGGGATAACGACTTCCTGTTTTCTACTGCTGACGCCTCTCTCTGAGCATCCCAGCATTCCCCCAGCCCTCCTTATTGCCTTCTGACATTGCTTGCCCACCTTTAGGTCATCTGATATAATTACTTCTAGGTCTCTTTCGATTTTTGTTGTTATTAACTCACCCCCCATTGTGTATTCTTCCCCTGGGTTTTTGTTTCCCAGATGCATTACCTTGCACTTCCTTGCATTGAATCTGAGCTGCCATGTATTTGACCATTCCTCCAATCTTGCCAAGCCCCTTTTCATTCTTTCCACCCCA
This sequence comes from Neoceratodus forsteri, assembly GCA_016271365.2. Lineage (NCBI taxonomy): Eukaryota > Metazoa > Chordata > Ceratodontiformes > Ceratodontidae > Neoceratodus > Neoceratodus forsteri. The sequence continues at coordinate 590,090,844 of CM028134.1, read as the reverse complement.
CCTTGTGTATCAACCCTGTTGCAGATCTTTGTGTCATCTGTAAAGAGGCATACCTTTCTTTCCAGGTGCTCTCCAATGTCACTTATAAAGATATTAAAGAGGACTGGTCCCAGTACTGAACCCTGTGATACCCCGCTAGTTACCCTCCTTTCTTCACTGTGGACTCCGTTTACTATTACCTTTTGCATCCTGTTGTCCAGTCAGTTTTTTATCCAGGCTACCACCTTGGGACCCACTCCAAGGCTGGCTAACTTGTATATTAATCTTTTGTGTGAGACTGTGTCGAATGCCTTGCTAAAATCTAGGTAGGCCATATCCACAGCCCCTCCCTGGTCTACAACTTTGGTCACCCAGTCAAAGAAATATATCAGGTTCTTCTGACATGACCTTCCTGCTGTGAAACCGTGCTGCCTTGGGTCCTGTGCCCCACTGGCCTCTAGGTACTCAACAATTCTTTCCTTCAGAGGTGATCCCATCATTTTCCCTACCACTGAAGTCAAACTAACTGGTCTGTCATTTCCTGCCTCTGCCCTGCTCCCACTTTTGTGAAGTGGAATCACATTGTCCTCCTCCAGTCCTCAGGTACCTCTCCATCCTCCCATGATTTGTTAAAGAGTAGTCAGTGGTGTTACTAGTTCTACCCTTAGTTCTTTTAGTATTCTTGGGTGAATCCCATCAGGCCCTATTGCTTTGTCCACCCTCAGTTTCAAGAGTTCTTTCAAAACCCTTTCTTCTGTGAATGGACTGGTATCGACCCCCATTCAGAGTTTCTCCCTTGTTTGGTTTGGGCACCTCCCCCTCCTCATCTGTTGTGAATACTAAGCAGAAATATTCATTCAGTATCCCTGCTTTTTCACTGTCACCCTCTGCCCACATTCCCTCCCCTTTATTAAGTCTCTGTATCCCTCCCTTGGTCTTTCTTGCTCCCTAATGTACCTATAAACGGTTTTATCCCTCTTCATAACAGAGTCGGCTATCCTTTCCTCAGTTTGTGCCTTTGCTATTCTGACTGCCTTCCCTGCCTCCTTCTGCTTTAACTGATAAAGTTCTCTGTCCTGCTCCTTCTGTGTTTCCTTATATTTCCTGAATGCTATCCTTTTCTCCTTAACCATCCTTGCCACCTCTTTTGAGAACCATAGTTTTTTTCCTTTATTTTGTTTTATTGATTTGCTTCACACAAAGGCTTGTTGCCTCTGCGATGGCTGTTTTGATTATTCCCCATTGTTCCTCCACCCTCCTTCTTGCCCATTTGCTAGTGCTTTTCTAAGCACTGGCTCATTTCCAAAGTCAGCCTTCCTAAAGTCCAATACTCTTGTTTTGTATGGCTTGACTCTATGGCTGTGTTTATTGTGAACCACGCTGTTTGGTGGTCACTTGTTCCCAGGTGGCTACCCACTTCTAAATCTGAGATGGGCATCTGGTAGCCATAAATAAGTGGTCAGTCAACATCAAGCTGGATCTTGTCCTCTGTGTCAAAGCCCATGACTGATTGTAACTATTTCATAACCAAGACAAAAGAGGGGTCATCTGGGGTGGGGGAGGGACTGAGAGATGTACCTTGGGTATCCTCACCATTGGATGAGACTGTGGAGGAGGGTTGTAGGAGTGTCTCCCTGTTATTGCCCTCATCTAGAGGAATGAGGTCTGGACTGCAGCCATCCTTGTCCCCCCGAGTTCTGAGGGGGAAGTGAGGGCCTAGGGTTCTGGGGTGTGGACTGTGGCCATGCTGGAAGAGCAGGGTGGCACTGCGGGGATGGGCCTTGGGAGGAGCAAGCTTAGTCTGCATAAAGTCCCATGAGTCTGTAGCATGAAGTGAAAGTCCACCACTGTTAGCTTCATCTGAAGAAACACCGGGTTGACACTAGGGAGGGTGGCTGCACAGGCTGGGGCTTGTGGGAAACTCCTCAGCATGGGTCGGTGTTTGGGAGAGAGACAGTGACCGGGGCTCAGGCCGAGGTGACTCAGGAGAGGATAGAGGCTTCGGGCCCAAGAGGATGGCAGAAGAAATGGCAGAGGTTGGCGGCGGGGGGTTAGACTGTGTCCTGGCAACTTCCAGTGCTGAGTCTGTCGATGACGGGCCAGCTGAGCCACCTGACTGAGTGCCCGCTGAAAACAAAGGCCTTAACAGCAGGGGCTGAGAAGTCATTGGGGCACCAGAGCCCCTGGAACCACTACTCACCACTGAAAGGTTGGTATGGGGAACTGCCAGTGGTAGCCCTGCAGGGGAAAGGGTGTGCAAGGCAAAGGGGTCCGCCAACGAGGACGCTCTCACCACAGTCTGCACACAGAATGGTGAGTGGGATCGAGATGAGGAGGACTGGGTTTTCTCCTTAGGATAGTCTTTGTCTCAATGCTTATGCTTCCCCGTATATTTGTCCCTGGCCTTGGAGGTCTGTGAGTCCAAGGACGTTGATGCAGAAGCAGAGGAACTTTGATCCTGAAGCTCCTTCTCCATCTGGGTGATCCTCTGCTTCAACAGAAAAGTTTTGAGCGTCTGCACTCAACACTTCCCAGTGGCCTGGTTGAAGCCTCAGTAGATTATGCAAGCCTGGGTGTCATATTCTGGGCCTAGGTAGCCGACATAGGCCTCGTCGTCGTCCTTCTAAGGGATCTTCTGCCCGCAGGCACACTTTTTGAAGAGGTTCCCAGAAGCGGAGCTTGGCATAAATGGAGGGGAAAAAAATCACTTTAATGCTAAAGTGATGCATACTAGGGAGAGAAAAAAAAATAGTTTGGTGAAGAATTTCGGCAAAATGGCAGCTGACTGAAGCTGGTGGATCTCCTTGAAGTCTGATATGTGATGGTCGATGAAGAGAACTGAGGAGGGTGCAGGGGCCGCCCACTCTTATAGGATAGGCCGACATCGGAGTATCACATCTGAGTGGGTTGCCCCCTGGTAGACAGCTAGCTATAAAAGTTTCTGTGTGGTCCTAGTGCCTGGTGTCTATACTTCCATAGGTGTGGACTGCTGCAAGAGATACCCCCGATGTCAGATCTACTGTTACGGTAAGTACGTAACTGTTCTGTCTTTGAGGATATCTCTTTCATTAGGCTACACCTTTGGAACAAGTCCCAAGCAGTACCAAAAATCTGACAACAGTCTGGGAGGATGGAACATATGTGCTCATGAAAGCAGGCCTTGTAACACAGCTAGGTCAGATCTTGCTCTTTTACAAAACACAAAGTACAGCCAATTCTTTACCCAGGCTATCATCTTGGGACCCACTCCAAGGCTGGCTAACTTGTATATTAATCTTTTGTATGGGACTGAGTCACATGCCTTGCTAAAGTCTAGGTAGGCCATGCCCACAGCCCCTCCCTGATCTACTACTTTTATCACCCAGTCAAAGAAATCTATTAGATTCGTCTGGCATGACCTTCCTGCTGTGAATCAGGAGGGTCATGCCAGACAAATCTAATAGATTTCTTTGACTGGTGACCAAAATAGTAGGTCAGGGAGGAGCTGTGGACATGGCCTACCTAGACTTTATCAAGGCATGTGACTCAGTCCCTAACAAGAGATTAAGTATAGCTTACAAGCTGCTGAGTGATCCCAAGATGATAGCCTGAAAGAAATGGCTGGAGAATAGGATACAGAGGGTAATAGTAAATGGAGTCCACTCTGAAGAAGGAGGTTACTAGTGGGGTGCCGCAGGGCTCAGTATTAGGACCAGTCCTCTTCAATGTCTTTGTAAGCGACATTGCAGAGGGACTGGAAGGAAGAGTATGTCTCTTTGCAGATGACACAAAGATCTGCAACAGAGTTGATGCACAAGGTGGGTGGAAAGGATGAGAAGGGACTTGGAAAGGTTAGAGGAATGGTCAAATGTATGGCAGCTTAGATTTAGTGCTAACAAGTGCAAGGTAATGCACCTGGGAAACAAAAACCGAGGGGAAGAGTACACAATGGGGGGTGAGATACTAGCAGCAACAAAAATGGAAAGGGACCTGGGGGTAGTCATATCAGATGACTTAAAGGTGGGCAAGCAATGTGAGAGGGCAGTAAGGAGGGCTGGGGGATACTGGGATGCATAGGGAGAGGCATCACCAGTAGAAAACAGGAAGTTGTTATCCCTCTGTACAGACAGCTGGTGAGACCCCATCTGGAGTACTGTGTGCAGTTCTGGAGACCCAATCTCTGCAAGGACATAGACAAGATGGAAGCTGTCCAGAGGAGGGCAACTAAAATGGTTCAGGGTCTGCACCAGAAGACATATGAAGAGAGACTAAAGGAGCTTAATATGTATAAGCCTCGAGGAAAGGAGGAGAGGGGACATGATAGAAACGTTCAAGTACCTCAAGGAATCAACAAAGTCAAGAGGCAGCATCTTTCAAAAAAGAGGTGTGCAAGAACAAGGGGTACAATTTAAAGATAGAGGGGCAGCTCAGAGGTAATGTAAAAGTATTTTTCACAGAGAGGGTTGTGGATGCATGGAACGGCCTTCCAGAGGAGGTTGTGGAGTCAAAAACAGCGACTGAATTCAAGCATGCATGGGACAGCCATAAGGCAATTCTAGGGGGTGGGGGTAGAAAGAAGTAGGCTGCTGGTTAACTAGGATCTGCAGTTTATCCATTAGGTAGGGAAATGGGCAGACTGGGTGGGCCAAGCGGTCCTTATCTGCTGTCAAATTCTGTGTTTCTATATTTCTGTATTACTGTAATGTTTAGTGAAGTTGTGGACAGCGCTCAATGCAGCAGCTGCACAGATTTCAGTGGCTGAAACATTGTGAAAACAAGCAACAGTAGTGATCATGCCCTTATGTAGAATGACTATGAACCACATCAGGAAGTTACTTCCTATAACAAAACATAATACAATGTGCCATCCATTTGGACAGGCACTGTTTAAACACAGGGGGTGCTCCTTTTCCCAGGGGTGAACAAAACAAAAAGCCAAGAGGACTTTCTGCAGTCCTTGGTGTGGTTCACATATCTGCGGATTCCTTGGACATCCAAAGTATGGAATAATGCTTCCTTTGATTGGTGTACTCTGGGGTAGTACACTGGAAGGTGGATGGTTTGATTCAGAGTAAATTCGGACACCACTTTTGGCAAAAACTTAGGGTTGGTGCATTAAGCACTCCGTCTTTATGGAAAATCAAATAAGGAGGCTCACATAATTTCTTGCCGTCTGGGATTACTATGTTCCACACAGAAAGGTTAGAGTAAGGGGGAGCTCATCTGCTGTGGATCACTGCTGACCTCATGGAGCACCTCCGTGTCAGAGATCAGGTGTGGAAAGCCTATAAGACATCGGGGATGCACGTTAATCACCTACACTATCGAACGCTTAGAAATGCCTGCACCAGGCTTATCCACCAGGCTAAAGCTCACTACTTTACATCATCCCTCCAAAAATTTAAACCATCCAGCCAAGTTCTGAGGTCTATAAAATCACTTTGACCCTCCCGCCCAGCCACCCACTCCTGCCCTAGATGTGGGAGACTCCATCATAACTGAACCACTAGCAGTTGCCACGGCTTTCAACTCAGTGTTTACTAGCAGCGGGTCCCCTCACTACTCTAACCCCCACCTGCCACACAAAAACGTGACATCCTCATCCCACCACACCAACCTCACCCGGCTTTCTCCTTCCCTCTGGTTACCCCACCAGAAGTACTCAAAGCCCTGCTTGCCCTAAATCCTCCAAGGGTAGATGCACCACAGGCATGGGCGCAAAATGCTCTACCTTTCTGCACCTGCAGTTGCCATGCCTCTAGCATCTCTTTTCAACCTCTCTTTCACCTCTGCCTCTATACCTTCAAAATGGAAGCATGCCACAGTTATCCCCTTCCTGAAAAGTGGTGACCCATCGTCCCCCAGCAACTACCGCCCAATCTCCCTTCTACCCACCCTAACCAAAATCCAGGAACATCTCATCCTCTCGCAACTCACCACCTTCTTTGACTCCTCCTCCTTCTTCACCCCTTACCAGTCTGGCTTTAGAAAACCCCACTCCACTGTCATGTCTCTCCTCAGACTCACAGATTCCATCCTCACAAGCATGGATAAAAGCCATATCACATCTGCCATTTTCATCGACCTAGTCAAGGCATTTGACACAGTTTCATATACCCTTCTTCTGTCAAAACTCTCTAAGGCAGGTCTCTCCAGTGTGGCTACACTCTGGTTCAACTCATACCTGGGTGGCAGGTCCCAATCGGTAAAAATTGGTGCCTCCACCTCAAACCCCCTCCCTGTCTCCATTGGTGTCCCTCAAGGCTCTGTTCTCTGCCCTTATTCTCCATTTTCTCAATGACCTTCCTTCGATCTGCCTGCATGCTGACATTCACATGTAACGCAGACAATACAGTCCTGTATGCCTCAGGTCACTCCCTGCTGGAAGTTGCATCAAGATCCAGCAAGACTTCACTGAATTCCAGCACTGGTTTCAGAAATCAACTTCTCAAATGCCAAAAAACGATCTCCGTGACTCTTTGGCACGAGACAAAGAACTCTCCCGCCTCCCCACTTTCCCCATTCTCAAAACACTTGATGGGACCCCTCTAGAAGTCTGCACCTCTTTCAGATACCTAGGGGTCTGGCTGGACTAACACCTAGACTTTTCCATGCACATCGAAGCAACCCACAAAAAACTACACCCTAGGCTGGGGGCACTACACCGGAACCGCAGCTGCATCCCTCTGCCTGCCCGTAAAGAGATTCTACAGAAAACGATCCTCCCTATTTTTGGCTACGGGGATGTAGTCTATATTTCTGCCCCTAAATCCACCCTGGCTAGACTGGATTCTCTTTTGAACTCCTTCTGCCACTTTGCACTGGATTGTCCTCCCTCCACTTACCACTGTGATCTCTACAGTTACCTTAACCTACCCTCCCTCGTCAATAGGTGCCTATACCACTGCAACAGACTCACAGCCAAATTCTGGACCCAGTTACTGCCCTCCTACTTAGCCTCTACCCTAACAGCCCAAAAACCATCAGCATACTCACTCATAAATTTCGACTCCCGTCTACTACAAATCCCACACATTGCTACCTCTGCTGGACAGTCAGCTTTTAGAGTCCGTCTACCAAAACTATGGAACTCTCTGCCGGCTGACATCCGGCTCTCCCCCTTCCCTCGGCAACAAATCTCCCTTCTTAAAGGGCAAGTCCCCATAAGCTGCTCATTTCAACTTGACGTGCACTAGCATGGGCCATGTTAAATTGGTGTGCACAATGTAAGGGCCAACCACCCAATGCAAATTCTTGCTGTCCACTCAAATGCTTAACTATCAAATTTTGTTTGCCATTACCTTTCTACATATTCTGCCTACTATTATGCTATTCACTGTGTTTCTTGCCTCCTGTACAGACTACTTCTAGATTATTTATCATTGTAATTATAAAACCTTGTACATATTGTATGTAACCTATGTAAATTTTGCTGTTCTATGATTTCTGTATGTTTACTTGTATGTATTGTCCCATTCTGTCTACCCCCAGGACACATCTGGAATCGAGCGGTAGTCTGCTCAGTATGTCTTTCCTGGTAAAACTTTTAAATAAATAAAAAATATTATGGCCTGTAGTTGTGAAATCTTCGAGCAGAAGTAATGGCAACTAAACAACACTTTCCATGAAGAAAGTGTAAGCCACAACTCACGACTGGCTTAAACAGGAGGCAGTACAGCATAATTGTTAAGGACACTGATCTGCAAACCTGGAGACCTGGGTTTGATCGTCAGCCCACTTGCATACTGTTACCTGTGCAAGTTACTTAACTTCCTTGTGCTCCCAGGTCGCACCTGAAAACAAGCTGTGGCTTAGTGTGCCTTTCCTGGTTAAACAATTTCGTCCCCCTTCAAACAGACCAACATAAACTTTTCAACACAAAGTTCAAGTCCCAAGCCAGGACTGGGTTTCAAATGGGAGGTTTCAAATGTTAATATGGCTCTCAAAAATGTATGGGCTACTTCTAGCTGAGCAACTGTATGTTCATCCAAAGGTGCATGAAAAGCTGAAATAGCAGTCAAATGCTCCTTGAGTGAGGAATACTGAAGTCCTGCGTCCGACAGGGACAACAGGTATTCCAACACTGCATTGATCAGACAAGAAAAGGGATCCAACTGTTTGGATTTGGCCCACAGCGTGAACAGCTTCCATTTCAAAGTATGGGTATGTCTGGTGGAAGGTTTTCTGGCAGCCACCAGAACATCAGCCACTTTAGATAATACCCCAAATCATGCCATGGCTGTGTCTTTTAGAAGCCAGGCATGCAGCTATAGGGACTTCAGGTCTAGATGGACCAGAGATCCCTTGTCCTGAGACAGCAGCATCCTGCACAGAGGTAGAGGTTTCACTGCCAGCTGCTATAGTACTGGTTACCAGATCTGCCGAGGCTGTAGTGAAGCAATGAGGATGAAGGTTGCTCTCTCTGAGTACTGCCCTCTGTATAAGAGGAAATGGGGGGGAAGGCATAGAGAAACCTTTCTTTCCAAGAGAGGGACAATGCATCTCACCAGAATACTCCAGGCCCAGGAACGACTGATAAGAAATGCATCAGTTTTGCATCGGGTGGGGATGCAAAAAGCTCCAACTTTGGATGATCCCGCCTTTCCAACAAGTGTTTCACTGCTGTGGTCTACGGCTCCCATTCATGTATCCTGAACTAGGATCTGCTTAACTTGTCTGCCAAGGGGTTTTGGGCACCTGGCAGATAAACAGCAGAAAGTTCTAGCCTGTGTTCCAGATCCCACTACCACACTTTCATTGCCTCCCTGTATAGGGGATAGGAATGAGTACCACCTTGTTTGCTGATGTAATGCATGACACTGTCATTGAATTAACAGTAGACCTGTTGTCAGGTGCGTTTGGAAGCCCCGAAAACTGTATTGGACAGCTGTCATCTCCAGAACATTTATGTGTAATGTCTTCTCAGTCTGGGATTAGACACACTGTGTTTGATAATGACCCAGGTGTGCTCCCCACCTGGAGCCCGAGACATCCGAGGTGAGAATTTGTACTGGATTTGGCATCATAAACTGAACACGCTTTTATGAACATATGAAATTAGCCACCAGATAAAGGCCAATTGGTCTATCAAGTCTGCTCAATTATGGAACTAGCCTCCCTACTTGGCAGCTGCCCCTCCCTTCCCCTCCTTTAACTCCCCCTACCCTGTCCCATCCCCTTTTGAAGGTGCTCACTGTTGTGCAGGCTACCTACCACTTTCTCTGGCAGCGCATTCCACTTGGCCACCACTCTCTTTGTAAAAGTGTCTTCTCATCTCCCTCCTGAACCTTCCCCCCTCCACTCTCAAAGCATAGCCTCTAGTATCCCTCCTTTACTTTGAACAACCCCTGCGTCCCAGCCCTGTTTATGCACTTCATGTACCTGATGGTTTCTATCATATCCCCCCCATTCCTCCTCTTCTCCAGTGAGTACGTGTTCAGTTCCCTCAATCTGCTCTCGCACTGTAAGTCCCCAGACCCTGGATCATTTTTTTGCCTCTGCATCGCACCCTCCAGTAACTTAAATCTTTTTCTGGTACAGGTGCCAGTATTGCATGCAGTATTCCAGGTGTGTCCTAACCAGCAATCTGTACGAGGCAGAATAACCTCCCCTCCTTGAGGATATCCTCTTGGCAGTACAATCCAGCAATTTATTGGCTTTCACAGCTGCTTTCCTACATTGAGCCGAGTTGTTCATTGATCCCATTATGAGGACCCCAGATCCTTTTCTTCTTACTGTAAGCTGAACCCCCCATGGTAGCTCTTCTTTAGTTTTTTGCCCCAAAATGGTGCACCTTGCACTTTTTCACATCGAACCCCAACTGTCATGTTCTACCAGGCCTCAAGCTTCGCCAGATCTCCTGCAACCCCTTCCACCCCTCCAGACATCCACCACTACCCCTATTTTGGTTTCATCCGGAAACAGACTGATCTTATTCCTGATACCCACTGAAATGTCTACAATGAATATCCCAGCACTGAGCCCTGTGGCACTTAGTCACCATCCTTGGAGATGAGATCTCCGTCCACCACCACTCTCTGCTGCCTACTACTTTAGCCAGTTTCTCACCCATCCCACCATCTTAGTACCCGCTGCTGTGCCTTCTAGCTTACTTCCTAGCCTCCCATGTGGCACTGAGTCAAATGCCTTGCTGAAGTCCAGGTGCACGACATCCACTGCATGGCTCCTGCCCAACTGTCTAGTTACCCAGTTATAGTACTCCACCAGGTTGGTCTGACAAGATCTGACTGTGACAAAGCCATGCTGCCTGCTGTCCTGCATCCCATTGGCCTCCAGAAGGGTCACCAGCCTCTCCTTCAGGATTGTCTCCATCAGCTTCCCCATGATGGATGTGAGGCTCACTTTCCTATAGTTCCCTGGTTCATCCTTGAGGCCACTCTTATGTAGGGGTACCATGTGAGCCATCCTCCAATCCTGAGATATACACCCCGATTCCAAAGAGGCACTCAACAGGTCTGTCAAGGGCCCTGCTAGGACCCCCGCCAGTTCCTTCAGTATCCTGGGGTGGATGCCAACTGGTCCTGGTGCCTTGTCCACCCTCAGAGCACTTAAGCCTTCCAGTACCCTACTTTCCATTATAGCTCCATCTGTCGCCCCCTTCTTTCCTGACCTCCTGCCCCCCCATGTGTATCCCTCCTGCTTTTTCTTCAATAAATACTGAGCAGAAGTCATTAAAAGCTTCTGCTTTTTTAACCCCTTTTCCACCCATCTCCCTTCCTTCTTAATCCTCACTATCTGTTCCTTACATCCTCTTTTCTCCTAGATGTACCTGAAAAAGGCTTTCTCCCCATCCTTAATGCCTTGCAGCCACCTGAGCTTCTTAGATGCTGTAGCTGTTCTTGCTGCCCATGTCACCTCCTTTGCTTCTTTCAGGTACTCCCCACTGTCTTCCTCCCTCTGTTCTTTTGTATCCCCTAAAGGCAACCCTTTTCCTCCTCACCTTTTCCACGACACCCTCGCTCATCCAACTTGCTTTTTTTTTTTTTTGCCTAGCCTTCTTATTCTGTACCCTGCTAAAGGATTTGGTTGTTTCTTCTAACCCGTTCTTTATGAGTGCCCATCTCTGGTCTGTGTCCATCTCAGGTTGAATTCAGGCCAGGTACCACCTTACTATTTCCCCCATCCTCTCAAAGTCAGCCCTTCTGAAATCCAGTACATTCGTATTGGATACTAATCCCTCCTTACCCATATCCAGCGTGAACCATACTGACTGGTGGTTGCTCCCCATCAAGTGGTTCTTCTACCCCCAGATCCCTTACATATGCCCCATTAGTAAGTACTAGGTCAAGGGTGCTCCCCCCGGTTGGTTTGCCAACCATTTATATCAGGAAGTTGTCCTGGAATCGTCAGGCAGTATCTGTTCACGCCAATGTTGGTGACTGGGGTATCCCAGTCTACTCCTGGCAGGTTGAAGTCCCCAACAATCACCGCACCCCTTTCCACATGTCCTCCTGATCTGTTCTGCTAGTTCCCTGTCCAACTCCTCTGACTGGGAGAGCAGTCTGTTACACCACACCCAACCGGAGAGTCCTAATCCTGGATTTGCAACCTGTGACAGGGTTGAATAGGACCCTGTCCCAGTTGTTATGGAGAGTTTGAATGCAGGGATCTGTTCAGTTCTCTCCTTTTCTGTCTCTTGTCTGTCTGTTTGTGCAACCAAATGTTCTCGTGAGACCTAGGATTTGATCACCCTGACAGTATTGCAGTTCTTTGCCTCTCACTGTCTCTCTACCCTCACTTGTTGTTCTGTCTTTTCCTCCCTTGTATATCTGCTTGTATAAAAATATATGCAAATCATTATGTGGAAATGTAACTGATATTGGTATCTCTTTGTTTAGAAATTATATGGTGTTACTGTGAAAATGTATATAATGATAGTTTGAGATGATTGCAAAAAGCTATTGGGAACTCAAGGGGTTAACCTGAGAGCAGTTTTTAAGCCCTTTTTCAGAAGAGCTGTGTAGAAGGGGGCCTCAGTTCTGGGACATTGTGTTCTTGCTGCACCTGCCTGACACAAGAACATTGGAAATTTACAAGAACATTTTAGAAAAAAAAGGATGCTTGTTAAGAAGGGGGTTGCAAGGACTTATAAAACAGAACTGTGGTTTCTTGCAAGGGCACACAGAGATTGAAGGAAAACTCAGATGGATCTTCTCTGTTTATTCTGCCTTTGTAAATAGTTATTCTGAACAATTTTATTTTTTATGTTACTGCTAGTACTATTAAATACTTTTTGCGAATTCTACAACTGCTCCTGGTTTTACCTATGCTTCTTGACCTGTGCTTCGATGACACAACCATATTAACTCCGTACTGCCCTCCTCCCTTACACACTTCAGTCCTTCCCTCACGTATAGTGCCACCCACACCTTCTCCCATTTGCCCTCTCCCTTCAGAATATCTTGTATCCTGGTACCGCCATATCCCAGTCATGGTATTGGGTGGCCCATGATTCAGTGATGGCAGCCATATCCACCCCCCAACCATGACGACCTGCAGCCCCGTCATTTTATTCCCCAGGCTTTAAGCATTTAAGGAGACCACCCTCAATCCCCTTCTCTCCCCCCCCCACCCAACCTTTCTATTTTTCCCCTTTCTACATTCACCAATTCCCTTGCCTATGTTTCAGGGGGTCAGCTTGTGTGGCTTTCCTCTTGTGGCCTCTGCATGCGCCCTCTCCTCCTGACACCCCAACTCCTAGTTTAAATTCCCAGCTACCTCAATGTACTTTCCAATCCTCTTTTCAGCATATTTTGCCCTCCTCATTTAGGTCATTCTATCCTTAGCATACAGACTGCTGTCCTCTCAAATCCTTCCCCCCTCCCAACAACCTATACTCCCTGGTATTACACCATTCCCCTAACCATTTATAAATTCCTAGAGTCTCCTTTTTCTTGCCATGCTCTTCCTGGGTACTGGTAGTACCTCTGAAAATGTTACTGATTTTCCTGCCCCCTCGTGTACTGCTCCTAGCGCCTCAAAAATTTTCCGTACTACATCTATCGTCCTATCAGCCAGGTCATTTGCCCCCAAATGTATTATCAAATGAGGTTTCTCTCTTCCCCTTCTAGCATACTTCAGGACTGCCTGCCCCACCCTTTCTGCCATCATTCCTTGCATTGCCTCCATCCAAATATGACTATGCCTTTCCCTCTTGCTATCCCCACCTGACACCTCTTAGTATTGAATCCCCTAGTACTACTATTCCCCCTCCATTTCCATCCTCCTGCTTCCCTTCCCCCTCCCCCTGCTCTCCAACTCCTCCTGCACAATGTTCCCTTCTTCTGATGGCTCCTGCTCAATACTCCTATCCTCCATTCCTGTTTCAGTTTCCCCCTCAGTTTTCCCCACCCCATTTTCATTCTGTCCACCCTGTTCCTCCTGTACACAGTTCCCCCACAAATGTAACCTTGTTGTTTGAGGACCCTTTCCCTATTTCTCCTCTCGCTATCCCCATGCCATCACATCCTCTCATTCCAAGTCCTTGTTCATGCCTCTGCCCTTCTCCCCATTCTCTGCCCTCTCCTTCTTTCTGTCTCCTCCACCCTACTTTTGTTCCCTGTCCTCTGCCCCTAGATCTGGGTTCCCTGGCCCATTTCCCCTCTGCTAACCTATACCCTCCCTCTGACTGCATTGGTGACCACCCTCCCTCGTTTCCCACCATCCTCCTTTCCCTGCATTACCATACCCTCCTATAGCCTGCATTGTCTGCCTCTACTCCTCCTGCAATCCCTTGATCACCTTTCTGAGCTGCCCTATTTGGTTGCACATTAGACCAACCCCTTGCTGTCCACGCAATTTTCAGAAATATTGATGTGCCACAGTTGTTGCATCCCGTTACCTGCCCCAATTCACTATTCACCCACCAGCGACCCCCTGTTATACCATTTGAAGGATCCCCTTGTCTCCCCCATACTGCCCCTCCCTTCTCTATCCTTGTTAACCATGCTCAACTATGGTGCCTGAGTATAAACAAGTGGCCAATTAATAGTAACTATAAACAGTTTTTAATTTTTTATTTTTGTTTACCAATGCCCAGTCATTCTAATGAAAATCCCCACCAGCACACTTCCCTTTGCTCATACAGTTCCTAACTACCTGTACTTTCAAGAAAACATAATAATAAATACAGTCCTAACTAGCATTTTTACCACTTTACAGACTGAGCTTTTCACCCCTTCTATATCCCAAAATGCCAATCCAGACTTGCTCCCTTCTCCAGTCTAAGTTCAAAAGAAGTGATCAGCCCTTCCTTGACTCCCTCTTGTGTGTAGTCCTTCCTCCTAGAGGGTGGCGCCTTCCACACTCACCAGTCCTAGGCTCTGTGTTGCTCCATGAAGGTGGTTCCTCCTCAGACTATGGCCATTTAATAGAAGTTGAGGTCGGGGCCAGGAGGCTGGGTGGGACAAAATCCCCATCTCCTGCTGTGGCTGCCAAACTCTGTGTTCCCCCGGTGGTACTCCTGTCTCCAGGCTGCTGCTATGGCTATGACCTCCTGGCTCCTCGCCACGGCAATGATCACCTGGCTCCCCTCCTCCCCATGAAAGCCTCCTTCCCTTCCGAAAGAGTGAGTGGCAGCAGGCCCTTTTTAAAGCCTAGTCACTCTTTTAAATGCTGCACCCTTTCCTCCGATTGGGTCTTCCAGGAGCCACTGCTCTCTGTGATTGGCTCCTCCAGGAGCTGCTATAGAGTCTTCTGTGGCCGCCGAGTGTAGTGCGGCATTTTCCACAAAAATTCCTGCCTCCTGCTGTGGCTGCCAAAACTCTTCTGCAAAAATCCCCACCTCCTGCTGTGGCTGCCGAAACTCTGTGTTCCCCCAGTACTCCTCCTCTCTCCAGGCTGCTGCTGCTGTGGCTACGACCTCCTGGCTCCCCTCTGTGGCAACGACCACCTGGCTCCCCTCCTCCCCACGAATGCCTCCTTCTCTACTGAAAGGGTGAACAGTGGCAGGGTGGATGGTCCCTTACCATAGATTGGTGCGATCCATCCCTGCGTTGGTCTTTCTTCAAAGGAAAAGTGACTAGCACTTGTTTGTCCAGGTCATTTGTGGTTTGGTCACACTGAACTCTTAGGGACCAATGTGGGATCGCATATACAGCCAGACTAGTGGCACTGTTGTTATAGCTGCTGCCATCAGGCCTAGAAGGCATACTGGCTGTTGTACATCAGGAGCCAGATATTCAGAACTTTGCCTTGTGGGCAAAGTGATTGCACCTTGTTTGCCCAAGTGTTTCACCTGTGTGTAGTATTGAAAGGGGGCTTTTGCATGCTCTAACAGGGTTAGTGCATACAAAACAAAATAATGTATGCAGTGGGCAAAGGGAGAGGTGGCGACAGAAGTACCCGTGCAGTGCAGTATTGAGTGCGTTAGTGCTGTGCAAAAAGCATAGTGCAGGCCACTTTGTTTAGTGATGTTACTGCATGCAAAACCCCAACTTACTCTGGGCAACCCTAGCAGCCACTGAAGCCAACAGCTAAGTTGGCAGTTGGGGAAGCACACCCATTAGTGGCATCCCTGTCTACTGTTCACCATCCCTGGTATCTAGTGGCAACCCCCCCAGTTGCCAGCAGGGTGATCCCTTTACTTGTCCCTGGTGCCCAGTGGTCCCCCGCTCTCTGATCCCCATCCCCTTAAGAACAGAAGTATTCCCTGGTGGTCTGTGGTTCACCCTGTCCTCCGATCATCAGCCCCAGTGTTAGTGAAAAGCATCCCTGGTATTTAGTGGTCCCCCCATTCTCCAATTGCCTACCTCGGTGCCAGTGAAAGCATCCCTGATATCTAGTGGTCCCCCCCCACACACACACTCTGATTGCCAGCCCCATATATGAAGAATTATTCCCTGCCATCTAGTGACACCCCTCACCTGTGGCATCTGAGGAACCCATTCTTCATCCCTTACTCAAGCACTGCGTTCATGGATCCCATACTTGCACTGGCACAGCTTATCTCACCTCCTTGTCCGGCCACCATATGGAAAGACAGGGAGCGGGTGTCCCCTGTATTATACAGGGAGGGCACAACCTGTGTACTGTACAGTAGACATGCCACATGCTCCCTTTACAATACAGAGGACATGCAACCTGTATAGTACAGAGGATGTGCGCTCCCTGTCTTTCCATACAATGGCTGGCCAAGGAGGTGAGAGGAGGGCTGTGCTGGTCATCGTATGGGATCTGCGGCACCAGCGCTTAAGGTAGGAGGGTTGGTTTTTCAGTGCAGGTGGGTGCCACTAGATGCCAGGGAATAATTTTTCATATACAGGGGCTGGCAAGCAGAGGGTGAAAAAGGGACAACTAGACACCATGGATGACTTATCAGATACTGGGGCTGGCAATTGGAAGGTGGGGGGACAACTAGGCACCAGCAATGACTGATGATCAGAAGGTGGGGTGAGACCTATAGGCACCAGGGATGATTTCACTGACACCAGGACTGATGATCAGAGGGCAGAGGGGACCACTAGGCACCAGAGAATTATTGTTCCCTACCTGGGCTGGTGATCGGAGGGTGGGGAGGCCACTGAATACCGGGGATTACTTGATGTTACAGGACTGAGCAATCGAGATGGGGATGAAGCTGGTCACATGGGCACAAGCCTGCTGCCACTTCCCATGCAGATGTGCCCATGATGGGCATACAAATTGCCCCTTAGTGCCTTGCATAACCACTGGGCTCATTTGCATGGGGCTGTCCAAATATCATGTCGGGAGCTACTGGCGTTATCAAGTCTGGTAGTATTGTTCCCTGCACTGGTGGGATCCATGTCAGGGCAGTGTTACTTTGCTTAGTGCTGTGCTGACATGCCCCTATATTCAGTTGGATAGTGCCTGTTCTCTATCTGACTGAATATAGTATCCTCAGGGTCGTGGCAGTGGGCAAGCGCAGCACAAAACTTTGTGCTCCGCTTTGCCTGTTTCTGAATATTGGGCCCCAAGTGTGCATGAGCTATAATATGTTTTGCCCTGTCCAGAGGTAGGAACGCACAGCCTTGAACCATGTCTAATACTGCCTCTATGGACTGCAACCTTTGACATGGGGTCAGGACTGACTGACTGTCACCCTGAGGTCATCAAACAGCTTCCTGATACGAGATAGGGTGAGCAGATGTTCACTGGAGTGGATCTTCAATAGCCAATTTTCTAGGTAAGGAAATGCATAAGGCCTTCCTGCAAAGGACGCTGCTACCACTGTCAAGCATTTGGTAAAGACCCTTGGCACAGGACACAAGCCAAAGGATAAGACTGAACTGGTAATGTCCTCCATCAACATGAATCTCAGATAGTTCTGTGATTCCATCTGATTTTATATGAAGATAAGCATCCTTCATGTTTAGAGAACATATCCAGTCCCATGTTTGTAACAGGGGAATCTGAGTCTGTAGAGAGACCATCTGAAACTTGTACTCTGTGTACAAATTGAGGGTTTTCAAATCTAGAACAGGCTTCAGATTTCCTGTCTACTTGGGGACTAGGAAGTATCTGGAGTAAAATCCTCTGTTCCTTTGCTTCAGGTTCTGTGGCCTGTTTATGTAGTAAGGGAACCTCCTCTTTCAACAGAGACGGATGCCCTGGAGGGATAGGTTGAAGTCTGTGGTGGATGATCTGGAGGGGTATCCAGCAGCTGTAGAGCATGCCCTTTCACAATGATATCCAGGACCCATTTGTCTGTAGTAGTCTCCTTCTATTGTCATAGATGAAGAGGGAGATGACCCTGTTACACTGAACTGGTGGGCAGCCATTGACTCCACCACCTCTAGGTGCTTTGGAATGGGCACCTGGGGGATGGTTGGCTGGCAGGGCTCCAGTGCATTTCCCTTAACCTGGATACATCGTGGCCTATCTATCAGCTCTTGCAGCTGGCAGATGAAATGAGCTCCCACACTTGCCTCTGCCTGGTGTGGGATAAAGGGATTTTACTGACTGTAAGGTCATCCTAGATGACTGAAGACCTCTTAATGCCTCTTCTACATCATAGCCAAATAGTTCAGTGCCTCTAAATGGTGCATTTAGTACTGCCTGTTGCACATCACTGGCAAACCCAGCCACTGTAAGCCAGGAGTACCATCTCATGCTAATGCCAGAGACACCTACCCTGGTACAGGCATCCAAGACATCATAGACTGGGTAGATTAAGTGCTTACCCACTTCAGCCTCTGCAGTGAGTGTTTTCATTAACTCATTTTTGGCAGTACCTTTAGGTAGGGCCTGTGCTGCAGCCTTGGCACTTCTCCAGAGGGTGCTCTAATATTTGAGCGTATGGGCCTGGTAGCTTGCAATACATAGGCTCAATGAAGTACAGGCATAAGTCCTTTTGCCCATGGCAGCTAACCTCCTGGATTCCTTATCAGGAGGTAGGAGCTCATATGTTTAGGTATCATGGACCTGTCATGGGCAGTTCTGATCACCACTGAATCTGTTTTAGATAGGTTGGCATAAAGTGTGTTGGATGGTGTAGGGTACATCTTGTGAGTCATTCTGGGAACAGCTGGTATGGCATTAGGTCTATACCAAGTTGCATAGGTGGCATCCTGTAAGGCTGAGTGTAGTGGAGGAAAGACTATAAATGCTTACTCTGGCACCTCTAGAAACTCCCAACATATTTTTCTTTGTGGAGTCTTCCTCTTTGAGAGTGAACCCCATGGCAGCTTGCCTTTTCTGCATTATTGTCTGAAAAGAAGGGTCCCCTGGTGGTGATCTTGGGGTATTCACCACTGATTCCTCACTGCAGGAGGATAAAGTGGAGCTAGTGCCAGATAAGTACTGTCTTCACCATAAACCCTCCTCTTCCTCATAATCCTCCATTATGAGGTCTGGGTTATGCTCTACCTCATTGTTGTCCCCCTCAACAAGAGGAATAGAGGACCTTGCCAGTGATGCTGGCGAGGCTGACTGGGCCCCTTAGGTATAGTGCTGGGAGGCTGCGTCAGCGGTTGCTGGACAGTGGCAGGTCCCGTCAATGTAAGCACAGGCTGAACAGGCAAGCCTGGAAACAGGCATCATATAATTTCTGACGATGATACCAGCACTGTTTGTGCGTATAGTAGGGGTCATGACTGTAATGGTCGATGGCAGGCGTAGAGCCAATAATGCCATTGTACCGCCCGTGATAGGCCCAGTAGTATCTAAGCCAAGCCCCAAGCTTGGTTTCTGGTCAGCGGTCGGGGGGTTATAGTTATCACCATCGTAGCAGACGATAACATGGTTAAAGACATATCTGCTGGCCGCAACAACGATCTAGAGTGCTTCAGGGAGGCCTTGTCCTTATTTCTATGTTTATGCTTATGGCTGCCCAACAATGATTTTTCCTTGGATTTAGATGACTGGGATTTGGTTGATGGGGCAGGTGATGTGGATTTCTCCTGCATCTGTTTCTCAATTGCTGTAAAGATTTCTTTAACAGAAACTTTTCCAGCACTCCTTTTCTGCATTGCCTGATAGCAGAGTTGCAGCCCTGACAAATCTCCTATGTTTATACATTGTGAGAGAGGCTCAGACAGCAGACACACACTTTGTGTGTATTGTCCTTATAAATCTTCTCTCCGCACTTGCAATACCAAAATAACTTTGCAGGCTCCTTTGTTGGCATACAGAAGACCCCAAAATCATGAAAGTAGTGATTCTTAACTATTTAGAAAAATAATGATGGCAGCCTGTTAAACTGTCCATGTGCAGGTCTGATGAGTATAACTGATGGTGGTAAAAGAACTCAGAAGAGATGGGGCCACCCATGTTTATGTAGAGATTGACACATTGCATCATCGTGAGTGGCCCTGGCTTGCAAAAGTTTCTGTGTGGTCCTAGTGCTGACACGGGTATAGTTCCAAAGGTGAGACTTGATGAGAGAGATCCTCGAAGAAGATCTCACCCATTCATAGCAATGACAGACCAGTGTGGCTAGAAGTGATGAAACTAACCCCACACAGGGAACTGGGTCAGGGACTGGAGAGACAGGGGGTAAACACCCCCAGCCTATCACTGGGTAGCTTTGGAAGGGGCACTGGCCACTGGGGCCAGAGGGACACCACTTCCCCAACCACTGCATCTTTTAGGCCCTGGAAGGAGAACCTGGCCTTGGGGTGTGTCAGACTTGGTATTACCCTTGTTGGGGTTGATGCTTCAAAGGCTGCTGTGGCTGGAAGGACCGAAACTGAAAGGCTTTTATTTCAGTTTTGGGCCTTCTGGGATGAAGTCACAGAATCTAGGGTAGGATTGGAACTTCTCAGTCCTAGTGAGAGGACCTTCCACCCCTGCCCCAAAGAGGTCAGTGTCCAGGAAAGAGACATCTGCCTGCTTGTACTGAGTGTATGCCGTGAAAGTGGCGAGCCTCAGTCAGGTCTTGTGATGCATCACGATGGCCATTACCATGGCACGGGCGCAAGAATCATCCATGTCTGAGGCCATCTGCTGGTGCTTCTGGATGGGTAGCATCTTTCAGAAAAAGAGATGTGCAAGAGCAAGGGAGCACAATTTGAAGATAGGGGAGGACAACTCAGGGGCAATGTGAGGAAATATTTTTTCACGGAGAGGGTGGTGGATGCATGGAACGGCCTTCCTGAGGAGGTCGTGGGGTCAAAAACAGTGGGGAAATTTAAGAATGCATGGGACAGACATAAGGCATTTCTAATAGGAGATAGGAAGAAGTAGGCTGTTGGTAAAACTAGGATCTGCAGCTTATCCAATAGGTAGGGAAATGAGCAGACTGGGTGGGCCAAGTGGTCCTTATCTGCTATCAGAGTCTATGTTTCTATGCCTAGTCAGCATTTGACCCTGGTCTGTGACCAACTTCACTGGCATCTGCTTGTCAACAGGTAGATGAGGGAGGATATCATCTTGCACTCCCAGTAGGGAGTCACTAAAGCTGGCCATCATCATGGTGTAGCTCACCTAACAGAGACTGAGAGAGGAGGTGGCGTACTTCTTCTTGGCCATGTGGTCAGCTTTTGACTCCTGTCTGGGCGCTTGTCCATGTCCCCTTGGTTTCTGGACTTCCAGAAAGCAGAGTCTGAGACCAGACCTTCTACCAAAGGATGGTCCCAGAACCCAGAAAGGAACCCAGTGGGGATCCATAGCCATACTTGCCGACCATACAGGTGGAGTGTGCCAGGCAAGATGCTGGATGCTGCCAAAGCTCCAGAGCTGGACCCAAAATGGCCTCAGTTATGGAAAAAGCAACCCCGGAGATTCATCCCTGTTAAGGATGTCTGTGAAAGGGCACTTGGTCCTTTTATGAAAAGGCTCTGGGGGGGCCAGAAATGGACTCCAGAATGAGTTGGCATAGAATCTCGAATGACACCAACCCATGGTTGGTAGTCAGTTCCTTTACTGACATGCAGTCAAAGGTATGCATCCTCTACAACTGTATGGCTGAGCCATCCTAGGACTCCTCAAAAATGGCCCTCAACCATTTGCCACCATGGACCACTGAGAGTTGTATGACTGGGTGATTTACACCAAGGGCAAGCCAGCCACAGCACGGGAGACATTTGTCAGAGCTCCCACCAAGGGCTGCAGTGGAGGTGGTTCCACCTGCAAGGGTGGTGAGACAAGTGTTGGGGATACCTGTCGAGGATGGACTGGCTTGGGCATGACCAGTGCATGCCAGTTGACTACAGGTGCTAGGGGTAGAGATCTACCCTGCCCACAGTGGTCCATTGCTGCCAGAGGAGTTCCTTGTAGTGTCACTGCAGCTGGCTGTGGAGCTTCTCCTTGTCCAAGGATGAGGAGGTCTAGGAATGTTGACCATGATGCCTCCCAGCTGAGTAAGAATGCAGACAGGGCCTCAACCTAGAGCTTGACTAGCGACCCAAGGACTGATGCTGAGAAGAAGCCACCAGTGGTGCGTTATAGACCACATACACCGGCCTTGGTGGAATGACCATTGGTGGAGGCTGTTCCCGAGTGGAAGTGTTTAGGGTCACTGACCAATCCACATCCTCCTCAGAGAGGACTGGGAGAACCGGGGTCTTGGAAATTGACTCTTCAATCTTCTCTGACAACTGGTCAGCAGGGTTGAGAAAAATCTTGACTGTCTGACTGGCCAGTGTCAAGGTTGACAAGCCGGACAGGGCACTGTGGAGCTTACGACCTGGTCCTCAACTAAAGAAGGCTTGACTGAAGTCAAGTGTTTGACCCAAGTGGTCAGGGGGGTTGACGGAATGAAAGGACTGTGATCTCTCCCATTCTCATGATTAGCGTTTACTATGCTTGAGTTTTTTACCATGGTGGGCAGGGCTCTTCCAAATGTCTGGGGGGCCCTACACATTTCCCAGAATTCACTGGTGAAGGATGTTCTGATACTGGTCCCAACCAGGAGCAACGCTGAGGCAGACAAGGTGCTCACCACAGCAGCGGTCACTGCTACCTCTTCTGTGGTCGCAAGCTGGGTCGCACACCCCACCATAGCAGGGGCCTTTTACAGCCCTTCAGCCAAAGTTTTCGTTTTGAGCGGCTGGCTGGCCGAGAATCAGCTGTACACACAATTCTCCAAAGAAGAAACCAAAGCCCAAAGCATAATGTGCAGCCCCAAACAATGGCAAGAATTGTGTGGGTCTGTTCATTACATTTTCTGATGGCTCATGATGCAGAATTTGAAGTCAGCAGCAGGTTTCATGTCCTCATGTTCCATTTTCCATCAACAAGCAGGTTGGAGCTGAACAGAGGAATTTGAAAATATCAAAAGCAGAAAAAACAGACCTTATGGCATCAAAATGAGTCCCTGCTGAAGGACCCTCAATTAAAAGAGTTAATCCAAGCAAGAATACCACAAATACTAAAGGAGCATGAGACCCCAGAAATGGCAAAAGCAATCATTTGGAACATGCTAAAAGCGGTGCTGAGAGGTGGAATATCGGCATACGCCAGTAGTATACGTGTATACTAACTGTCAAAATTTGATTGCCGGATATGACGTAATGTCCCGCCCTTTTTTGATTGGCCAGACATGATGTAATGCCCAGCCTCTTCTGCTTCCTGTATGCAGCGGAAATGATGCAATGTCCGCCTCTCCCGTGTGTGCCGGAAATTACGCAATGTCCCATCCCCTCCATGTGGGCACCTGATATGTAGCACCCCAACCCTTTTCATGCCCTCATTCTACCAGAAATGACACCTCCCACCCCATTACCCTTTCTATGCTGTGATGCAGCTATGGGCTAGCTAAAGGTTGGCTTGTCTGGGCTAGCCCCGGACATATTAGAAGGGTTATGTTGATAAAAGCATTTAGCGCTGTTCCTCCATAGTTGGCTTATGTTTTACACCGTGTGTGTGTGGATTGCCTGAAAAACAGCAAAATGGATGAACCTAGCCTAGAAACATCTGCAGTACCACACTGGAGGATTCTGTTATGACTGAATTGATTGAATCATTCTTGAGACTTGGTTTGCATGATAATCATAAGTGTGTTAATATGGATGAACAGTGGGAAGAACCAAATGTTGAAAAATGCCCTGATGAAAAGTCCGTGTGGCCATGACAGCAATTCAAGTGCCACCTGAAAAGTATTATGCTGGACCTGATAAAGAGTATTCTAATACAGCTACTGCAAGACTTGATGGCTCAGGACTTGTAGATAAACTGTGAGGGGTGCATCATAGAACACCCCTTGCAGATAAGACATAGTTGTTTATATGAACCAGAGGTGGGGTACTGGGAGCGTGCTTTTCCTGAAGTCTGTGACAGGTTGTGCCCACGTCAGATTAAGCTACTAGTCGAATCGACAGCATGGAAACTCTGGTGTACAGCATCCTATTTTGATACAATACAAGCTATAAATGACACTTTGTCTGAATTTAAAGAGATGCCATGTATTGCTAAGGGACTTGACACACTGTATGAACAGTTGAGTGTAACACTACGGAGTGCTGTTGAAGAAGTGGTTTTATCAGGAAGTCGTAATAAATATTTTAAAAGCCCACTGCAAAAAGGAAGCCCTCTGCCATATTACATGTACTTGTATGATGTTGGGAGTTCTGACGAGGACACAGTGCTGCATGGTGAGAACTGTTAAGATGGGTACCCTGTGGGAAAACATTAAAGAATGTCTGAAAAGCAGAAAATAGAAAATCTTTACAGACATTGATTACCATGCAAATTTCAAACCATGCTGCTCAAACTCCATGTAACCAGTAAACTGTGAAAACTTCAGTTTATACAGATTTTGATTAATGACATTAAAAAAGATGTACACTGGTGTGAAATAATGAACATGAGCAGGTGCCCAAGTAATAATGTGTTAGAAACTATTCAAAATGTGCTACCAGTAATATTTGAAAAAATGGTTGTGGTTTCTCACGGCCGAGTATTGGTAGCTGTGACCTATATTGTTGACATTTGTTGTTATAGTTTAAAATGTCAAAGACAGGAAGATGTTAGCAATGTAACTGAATTTACATCCAATTTTCTTGTTACACAGCAAAAAAAGGCCTGGCTTTTTTGTTGTAATATTTATAATGCAGTATAATACCAATTTATTACAATGGTTAACACATGCTCTGTGTTATATAATTAGATGTATACATTGTGTGGTGTTTCATAATAAAATTTTCACATATAAAAAAAACACTGGTGTCTCGGTTGTATTACTAAACAGCAGTCATGGTTAAGAAATTATTGAAAAAAAATATATTATGACCCTCATACACCTGGTAGCTTAGGAGCTGTTCAGAGACTACATGGTGCTGCCGCAAAACAGGGAAAAAGAATTACTCACACTCAGTTAACACAGTGGCTGTCTTTACAAGATGCCTACACTATGCACAAACCTGTGAGGAAACAATTTCTTAGAAACAGAGTGGTTGTTAACAATATTGATGCACAATAGCAGGCTGATTTGGTCGATATGTCTAGTCTTTCCAAAGGCAATGATGACTTCTGCTTTATTCTAACAGTTATTGATGTCCTATCAAAATATGCATGGACCAAAGTGCTAAAAAAAAAATCTGGAAGAGATGTGACAGAGGCTTTTAAAATGATACTCAGAGAGGGCCGCAAGCCTAAATAATTACAAACAGATGAAGGGGCTGAATTTGTTAATGTTAATTTTCAAGTATTTTTACAAGAACAAAACATACAACATTTTACAACATCAAATGATGTTAAAGCTCGTAGTGTGGAAAGATTTAACTGTACATTAAAAACAGAAATGTGGAGATATTTTTCAGCATTTAACATATATAGGCACATAGATGTATTACAAGCTTTAGCAATGGCCTATAATCAGAGCCATCACTGGTCCATCAAAATGAGGCCCAATGATGTGACAGTAGCCAATTCTTTACATGTTTGGAAAATTCTATATGGTGATCTTACACTCAGTGTAAAAAGGCCTTTTAAATTTCATGTGGGTGATCATGTGTGGGTTTCTAGAGATAAGAAAACATTTGAAAAAGGTTATGAGCAAAACTTTACAAGTGAGATATTTATTATTTCTGAATGTATACCTAAGCCTGTACCAGTTTACAAATTAAAAGATTATGATGGAGAAGAAATAAGAGGTACTTTTTATGAGCAAGAACTGGTAAAAGTAGAACACGCAGCAAACCGTGTATACAGGGTTGAAAAGACAAGGGGGAAAAAAACTGGTTTTAGTAAAATGGCTAGGCTGACCATCAACATTTAACAGCTGGGTAGAATCCACACAGCTGAAAAATGTGAAATAAAGGTGCTCCATGTTTTGCATGACATCAGTTGAGAGAAGACATTATTGGTAAAACAATGTCTGAGAATGGGTTTACATTACATTGCCCAGCAATGCCTCTTTGAAATGTTTCCCAAAACACTATTTCAAAATATACTGTGAAACTGGCAAAGTCTATCAATTTAGTAGGGGCATGGGAAGTCGGCTTGTCAGAAATACAATACCCAAGGACTTGGGACAATATTACACAACAAGACGGAGATTTCAAGCAGGGTGAAACTTCTAAGCCATTATTAGCATTATCATTTCCCAGAGGCTATTATCACAATGTTGGTGATGTCACAGCAGCCATCAGTGAGGCCCTGGACCGGATACAACTAGGCATGTTTTAGAATATGTCAGTCGGGAATGGAAAACAAAATTTAACATTAGTGGTGGAGCATTTATTGCTGCACATAATCTGGCAAGTATTTTGGGTGTACCACATGGTATACCACAACTAAAAGCAAGCATAGGACCGTATTATGCTGACATCAATGGGGGTTTTTACACACTGTATGTGTATACAGACATTGTTGAACACCAAAGAGTTGGTGATAGTCACATGCCCCTACTCCGGTGTGGAAATATCTGGTAAAAATAATGCAATCATAACCATCCGCTATGATAAGCCGGATTATATACCAATCAGCAAACAACAGTTTAACACCATAAGTATTGTGATAAAGAATGATCAAGACAAAAATGTGTTCTTGTTTGGCAAGGTGATTGTGAAGCTTCATTTTTGACCTGTTAAAGGAGCCTTCTAAATGACAACCATGTCACAAAAGTTGTACAGTGACCCAAACCTTTATGTAGCCTATTATGAAGCACAAGCCGGTCATGGCTTATCTGTTTTCATGGTGTTCCTGTTATGTATGGTGCTGGTATAGGTGGTATATTTAGAACTTTATTTAGAAAAGTTGTACCACTATTACAAAAATGCTTTCAAACAGTAAAACCACACCTTAAAACAGCTGCTTAAAATATTGTAAAAGTTGTTGTGGGAAATGTTGTGAGTTCCTTCATGACTCCAGATCCGGGACAACAGCAAGATGGGGCAGGAATGATTGTTTACAAGAGGCCAAATAAGAAGAGGAGAATGGTTCTACCAGGGGCCCGTGAAAATGTTATTAAAAGGTGGCCTGTTCAAAAGAAAAAAACAGCTGTGAAACCTAAGCGCAAGGAGAGAAAACCTCATAAAACTAACAGTCAAAGAGACTTATTTTAAGCCATGGCTCTGGTACACTGCATGTCTCAAGAATGTAGAAAGTCAGAATTAGACCTTTTTGTGTTACCACCAACCCAAACCAGTATAGAGAAAAACCTGTACGTTGAAATCCCTCCCTTGTCAGCTATAAGTGATAATGCACCCTAGGAATTTTATGTGGCTGGTAACGGTGAAGATTACATCAAAACAACACCTTGTTATACCTTTTGTGCAAGATCACTAAGGCTGATGGTAGCAACACTGATGATGTAGCTAGAGTAAATTTAATTAACTACCCCCTGGCAACCATCTTTAGCCAGGTGGATATAGTGGTGGGTGACTGGCTGATTAGCCAGAGTAATAACTGCTACCCCCACAGAGCAATTATCGAGTCACTGCTTCAAGTGATTTACCAACTTCCCCTGATATCATGTTTGCAGATCACCTTCTCTTTATTAAGTGATGCAAAGCTCAGCTGCCCTGAAGTTAAGTAGTAAATATATTCAGATGCTTAGTTTTTTAACATTTTTGTGCCACAGTTGTCTCTGCATGTTTTTTTTTCTTTGTTTGAAGTTCGCACATGAGCAGTGCATCCACATGCATGAGTGACATCAGCACAGGGAAGGTGTTCCCACTGCACCTTTCTCACTGCTCGTTCATTCATCTTTCCTGGACCCAGCCTCGGTGAGTACAGATCCAAAACTGAACTGGCAAAAATTACAGCACTGATGACTGAAACTGTTGGTTATATTGGCAGCTGTTATACTTGCTTTTGGGATTGCAGAAGTGGTGATTTCTCCTGATTTTCAATTTACTCATCTGACTAAGCTCTGTGTCCTAGGTCCATCGGTTCTAGGGACATCACAATCTACATTGCTTGAGTACAGTGTTACAGTTTTGGAAGTGCTGCAAGTACATAATTATGACAACAAGTCTGTTTAAAAATAAATTTTTTAACTGAGTAGAGCTGTAATCTGTAGTGTATTGGGACACAAAAGGATGACTTTTGAACTGGGCAGATCTATAAATTGAAGTAGCTTTTCAGTATTGGTACATAGAGGTCTGTGTTAAATGGATGACTTCTTCAACAGTTCAGAATTGTAATATGCAGCAAGAGTATAAGCACTGAGCTGCACAGTCCAATCCCAGGAGAACAGTGCAATAAACTGTGTATTTGGCAAGTACTGCTTCCAGTGTGATTGCTTCAGTAAACTGCCTTTACTATTGCATTTGATTGTCACCATCATTATAGATAGTTTGTATGTTTTCTGTGCTCATTTGGTGTTGTCATGCAAGCACCATAGCACTGATCACCAAAGTATGTTTAGATGTGCATGAATAAAGGACATGGTGCACTGAATTGTTTCTCCAGCTTGCCAGCTCCTCGCTAAGTTTATAAATGAATGCAATAAAATCAGTTATATACTGTACATAGTTTACAGTGTATCTCAAAATTAAAAACACTTCTTTTTTAACAGTTTAACATACAGTCTTTATTTATAATTAGGATTATAGCATCATTGTATGTGCTCTGGAGCATCAGCAAAAGAAGAGACTGCAGTTGCCATCCTCTCCCAAAACTCTGGTACCAATGTACGGTTTGTATGGTGTTATATTGCAAAGTGTGCTAGTTAGTTCAGCATACTTAAGGAATAATGTCTGAACCAAAATATGGGCTACACAGCAATGAATGCAGGGAGTCTACACAATGCACCATGACATCAGTAAGGCATGGGAGACAGTATAGTGCAGCATCTGTTGTATTTGCTGTACACTTTACGCATGTGCATCAGAGATCCACTGTAATGGAAAAAATGGGAAAACACAAATGGCTTGACACAGATCGAAGTGGTATTGAAGTATGGTGACATAAGTGAGGAAGGGTAGTTCAAATACAGTCGAACACTTGAGTACCTACCACAAGGATATATCCCTTTTTGTAGTGGACCAATCAAACGGTACTTAGGCTATCTAAACATAAATCCGGTCTCTTTCTCCATGAGAAGAGTATTGGCAGTGTCATTTTAACCTTGGGGGTGGGGGACGATCACCGACAGTACCTGTATTTTTGCTCAATCTATAATGCACCTGAGGCACAACATGTAGCGGCAAGCCACAATGCCAGGATGGCATTACAGATGCTTATGCAGACACTAATGACAGCTGCAGTCTGTATAGTTCCTGAGTGCTTAGAGGTAACACAAAGCTGGTGCAATAATTTGTAGTTTAAAATTTATACATGCCGTAAATAGGGAACCGTGACTTCAACACCTTACTCAATCACTGATACCTCTAAAGGAGAGTACAAGCAGGCCCCCACCCCAAACACACACATACGCAGAGAAGAAAGCTATAGCGTGAGACCAGTTGCACTAGGGCAAAGACAGATCCAACAGTATAAATAATTTACAGATAATAAGAGTTCTAAGCTGCAGCATTTTCTAAGAGTGTATGTGTGCAGCTGGGGGTTTGGAGTGGTTAGGGGTACAAGGTGCTGCCTTGTAATTCCACCCTGTGCTCCATCAGCATGAGTGACTTGATAAATCAATTGGCGGAGGTCACTACTAACTAGTACCAGGTGAGGAATTTGGACAAATTGTGAGCCATTTATCCTGCTCAAGCAATGCCACCAGATCGAGCCATGCTCTCAGTGTCAAGCTGGAGTGGCAAACAACTCGTTAGCATAGGGTGCAATCTCCCAAAAAAAAAAAAGAAATATAAAAACCCAGGGTCCTATCACTAGCATTTGTCTGGGCACATCGTGCTGGAGTAACAGAACACACACATACCTCAATTTTGTACAGTAAAATGACAGCAAATGATGGGAACCAAACTATAGCACTAGGTAGCAAATATACTGTAACAGTCCGTGTTGCTAAGTCTGTCTCACTGGCTGTAATTGGAATGGATCTGACTACTGCAGACTGCCTAGCTTTCCTACATTCTCACTGTTGTCATAGGGTCATCCCTATGGGATCACTAGTAGTGGCTGTCAAGTGTGGCATCATGTCAGTGTCCGAAGACACTGTTAGTGCATGTCATAAATGCTTATCATCGGACCCTAAAATGAAATCCGTTTGACATTGCATGTCATGCTGCATGCTGGTACCAAGAGCTCTTGTTATCAAGACAGAATTACTTTGATTAAGAACTAATTTTAATTGGAGAGTTAATCTCCCTGTGGTGACATTAAAAGGTATGAGTGCCGTTACCAAATACAGGCTCCTGTCACAAATGACATTCCTGGTTTGTGAGGGTGAAAACCTGATTTAATTTATAAATAGCTATGATCTATAAAATATATCAACCGTTCTATATGCACCTTGCAGTATATGCGTTCATATATCAAACTTGGTAAATCGCTGATTATGTTTTATGATTCCTTGTCATACACTTTTATCTGATTATTTATAATGATACTAGGGCAGCATGAGAATACCACTTAATGGTCCTACTGAGGTTTTAAAAAGTAACTTTTATAGTCAGAGTAGAGTGTATTAACTGTTTGGACTAATCTATACAGACTCTTCTTCCAGGAAAAGCTGGTTTTGAATGTATGGATGTTAAAATTAAACCTTTCATAACAAGAATGAATTTTGTTTAATTAGTTGTGATGCAATGAAGATTATAAGCTCAAATTAAATCTGCATCTGTTTATGGGGGGTAAACTGTTGCTATTGTACGTATTGCCTTGCCAGGCTTTTATAAGCTGCCAATGTTATAATTTATATTGACCGTTAGTAATGAAAGTGTTTAGTGTATCTGGGGGGCTGGTAAAAAGATAATCTGTTTCTGGGCAGATACCAAATTGTTGGTGATAGGGTTTGTTGATACGATGCTTCTGTGGTGTGTGTAATAAAAATCCATTTAATTTTAAATATATTAACTTATGGCCCTGTATGATGATGAATATGTTCCTGCAAACCATTGCAACCTAACTTTATAAATGGTAATGCTGTGAGAATATATCAACCTGGTCCATGCTATGGAAAATATATGAAAGATAGCCTGCTGTTGATGGACCATGTAGGTTTTGTCTGGTACACATTATTTGCTTTGACTAAGCTCTGACCAAGGTTGTGGTGATCATTATTATTCACTAACTGCTTTGCAGTTTGAGAGCTGTTACGTTGATACCCTCACCAGTTATGTGAATATGTTGGTGTGCTGTGTTTTGATAATGTGGTGAAAATTAATCAAAGATGAAACGCGTTGACTTAATTAAATATGAACTCTAACAACTGGATACCTTTCTAATATTTAAAAAAAATGTTCCCAGAATGTGCCTGTGTCATGGGTGGTGCATTATAAATAACAAGGAAGCGATAAATTCAGGTACAACACACCTACCAGGTGTGATTTTATTTAAAACAAATATAAACATAAAAAAATAATAACAAAAGTAATTCATTCTTTTACAAAATCAAACAACATGAAAAATAGCACAGCTTAGCATGACATAGTCAATTGGCTAACATAGCTCTGTGTCTGTTCTCTAACAGAGACTTGTTTTTCTAGGGGAGAACCACAGGTCCTCTCCCAACCACTATCTGATTTACCCTTGTCAGGCTAGTCTTCTTATACATCCAAGACTCCTCCTATAAACTTAGGCTCCTCCCATCAATTTTACTTTTTTATGCTGTAAAACAATATATTTATTACATTTTAAACATCTGAATACAATTTCCCAACATCCTAATATAATAATCAGTGATATATACTTCTCAAAAAGTAAATCTACTGTGTCACATTTTATTTCCTAATTAGGCAGAAGAGGGTGGGATTAATTCTACTCCTCCTACTGTATGTGCAGGAGGGAGGAGTCTGTACAACAGTATTTTAAGTGGCTAAAATCGGCCGCTCACTCCCTAAAGGAATTCCAAGAGAAAGCTTTGCTGCTCAATCCACACTAGCCCAGATTCAGCAATTACGGTAGGCAAACCTCTGGTTGCAAAAAAGCCGTGAATTGCTGGCCAACCTGAAGTGTGAGGAGTCCTTGTCAACCAAGAGAAACCCAGTGCTTCGGCACAAAAATAGCTTCGCTTAACCAGTGTAGCATAAAATCAAGCCTAAAGGCCAATGATTCTTTATTTTTTTCTCCAGAGTAGCACTGCACTCCAGAGAGCCTGCAAAGCACCTCTCCCTCTCAAGGGGGCAGTTTGCAAGTGCTGGAAGGACAAAAATAAAAAGGATTCAAAACGAGCTGGATTTTTCTCAGCCGAAATGCAGCATGGAGAAGAAAAGAAAAAAAAAAGGTTTCCATGGTTCTGAGCTCCCAGAGACATTCTGGCTTTGAAAAGATAGAAAAGAAGTTTCCCAATAGAGAAAGAAAAGAAAAAGTAACCAGTTATATCGGGGCACGTTCCATGAAAACTTTGAAAAGAAATTTAAAGGGGGGGGTCTCACTATCACAGCCTGTTTCCATGGCATCTGCATATTAGACACTCTTCACAGAATGAGTGTCTCACACGCGGGAGAATGGAGCACTCCAATTAGTTGGGAGCACTCCCTCTATCTACAGTTTAATATTCTCTCCTTTTCTGTCTCTTGTCTGGTTGCGCAACCAGATGTTCTTGTGAAACCTAGGAACTGATCACTGTGGTGGTCTCATGATTGTGTGCCTCTTGCTATCTCTCTACCTTCACTTGCTGTCTTTTCTTCCCCCTTGCATATCTGCGGTTATAAAAATATATGTGAATCTTTATGTGAAACTGGGATCCCTTGGTTTGCAGATGTATATAGTTATACAGTTGAAATGATTGCAAAAAGTTATTTGGAATTTAGTGTTATCCTGAAGATGTAGTTAGAGTTCCTCTCAGGCTGGTTCGCAGACTTTTGCAGAGCTGACAGCAGGAGGCCAGCTTGGGACACTGTTCTAGTTGCAAGCCTGCTCTGCAAAGAAACTGACAAGAGCACTGGTACATTTTGTGAGAAACAGGATGTCTCCTTAATGAACTCAGGGTGAAGAAGTTGATTATCAGGCAAAGGCTTGTTATAAAAAGAGCAGCAATCTTTGCTGGGGAGAGACTGAAACTTGGAATTAGAGATACCCTCAGATGAAGGATTTTTGTTTTCTCTGTTTGTACTGCCTTTGTATATAGCAATCCTGAACATTTTTTGTTATTTTTATTCTGTTATTTTTGATAATAAAATGCTACTTGTGAATTTTATAACTACTCCTGGTTTTCCTATGCTTCCTGATCTGTGCCGACCTGTGCCAACACAACCACCTCCTGCCTGGGGGGGGGAGAATGGGCAAAGAGTCAGGCTGGGGTGGCAAGAGTTGTACTTCCACCCTGTTTTTTTTACATGGTGGAGGGCATGGCAGGGGCAGCCCAACATTCACTTTGAAGCTTTCTAGAAGACTTGGGTCTATGAGTAGACCATGGAAAGCTCACTCACTGACCACTTCTGAGCTGGTTGGTGTGCATGAGGACCAATCAAAGGGTGTGGCAAGAGGCTTGCAGCTGAGACAGTATGTCCTGCACATCTGAGCCAAACAGCTTGTAGCCTGTAAAGGGGCATTAAGGATGGATAATTGAACATCCTGGGCAAAGCGGACACCTTCAACCAAGAGTGTCTTCCTAGGCAAATGCCAACTGCAGCAGCCCTAGCTAAGGCTTCTGCCTGCGGTGTCGTAGGCAGCCCTAAGGAAGTTGGTGCCAATGTCGGAACCCGCTTTAAGAGACTGCAGCATCTGTTGTTTTAGGGGGTCCTCTGGGAGGGCTCGGGAGATTCAAGGGCTTGGTCCCAGAGCTGGTTTTGGTACTGGACCCATATGTGCAAAGTAGTTCAACACCCTGATGGTCAGTGTGGAGGCAAAAATTCTCTTGTAAATGTGATCCAGCCTCCAGAACTCCTTATCCAGGAGCAAGGAACTAGAGATGTTTGGGCCTCTTGGTGCAGTCATGTACAGCATTGATGATCACCAAATCTGCTTGAGGTTGATCAGCGAAGAAAAGTCTTCCTGGGCACAGCTGGTATCAGATTGGGCCGATGCCAGGCGGCCTTGGTGGCATTCTCAAAAGGCTAAATTAAGGGAGGGATTACTAGAGGAGGGGCAAAACATAATTTGATGGCAGATAAGGACCACTTGGCCCACCCAGTCTGCCCATTTCCCTGCCTGATGGATTAGCTGCAGATTCTAGTTAATTAATAGCTTACTTCCTCCTGCCCCCCACTAAAATTGCCTTATGCCTGTCCCATGCATTCTTGAATTCTCCCACTGTTCCTGACTGCACAACCTCCTCAGGAAGGCTGTTCCATGCATCCACAACTCTCTCTGTGAAAAAATACTTTCTAACATTACCTCTGAGCCGTCCGCCCTCTATCTTCAAATTGTGCCCCCTTGTTCTTGCACATCTCTTCTTCTGAAAGATACTACCCTCTTGTACCTTGTTAATTCCCTTGAGATACTTGAAAGTTTCTATCATGTCCCCACTCTCCCTCCTTTCCTCAAGGGTGTACATATTAATCTGCTTTAGTCTCACCTCGTATGTGTTCTGGTGCAGACCTTGCACCATTTTGGTTGCCCTCCTCTGAACAGCCTCCACTCTGTCTATGTCATTGCGGAGATGGGGTCTCCAGAATTGCACGCAGTACTCCAGATGGGGTCTCACTAACTGTCTGTAGAGAGGGATAACGACTTCCTGTTTTCTACTGCTGACGCCTCTCTCTGAGCATCCCAGCATTCCCCCAGCCCTCCTTATTGCCTTCTGACATTGCTTGCCCACCTTTAGGTCATCTGATATAATTACTTCTAGGTCTCTTTCGATTTTTGTTGTTATTAACTCACCCCCCATTGTGTATTCTTCCCCTGGGTTTTTGTTTCCCAGATGCATTACCTTGCACTTCCTTGCATTGAATCTGAGCTGCCATGTATTTGACCATTCTCCAATCTTGCCAAGCCCCTTTTCATTCTTTCCACCCCACCTTGTGTATCAACCCTGTTGCAGATCTTTGTGTCATCTGTAAAGAGGCATACCTTTCTTTCAGGTGCTCTCAATGTCACTTATAAAGATATTAAAGAGGACTGGTCCCAGTACTGAACCCTGTGATACCCGCTAGTTACCCTCCTTTCTTCACTGTGGACTCCGTTTACTATTACCTTTGCATCCTGTTGTCCAGTCAGTTTTTATCCAGGCTACCACCTTGGGACCCACTCCAAGGCTGGCTAACTTGTATATTAATCTTTGTGTGAGACTGTGTCGAATGCCTTGCTAAAATCTAGGTAGGCCATATCCACAGCCCCTCCCTGGTCTACAACTTTGGTCACCCAGTCAAAGAAATATATCAGGTTCTTCTGACATGACCTTCCTGCTGTGAAACCGTGCTGCCTTGGGTCCTGTGCCCCACTGGCCTCTAGGTACTCAACAATTCTTTCCTTCAGAGGTGATCCCATCATTTTCCCTACCACTGAAGTCAAACTAACTGGTCTGTCATTTCCTGCCTCTGCCCTGCTCCCACTTTTGTGAAGTGGAATCACATTTGTCCTCCTCCAGTCCTCAGGTACCTCTCCATCCTCCCATGATTTGTTAAAGAGAGTAGTCAGTGGTGTTACTAGTTCTACCCTTAGTTCTTTTAGTATTCTTGGGTGAATCCCATCAGGCCCTATTGCTTTGTCCACCCTCAGTTTCAAGAGTTCTTTCAAAACCCTTTCTTCTGTGAATGGACTGGTATCGACCCCCCCCCCATTCAGAGTTTCTCCCTTGTTTGGTTTGGGCACCTCCCCCTCCTCATCTGTTGTGAATACTAAGCAGAAATATTCATTCAGTATCCCTGCTTTTTCACTGTCACCCTCTGCCCACATTCCCTCCCCTTTATTAAGTCTCTGTATCCCTCCCTTGGTCTTTCTTGCTCCCTAATGTACCTATAAACGGTTTTATCCCTCTTCATAACAGAGTCGGCTATCCTTTCCTCAGTTTGTGCCTTTGCTATTCTGACTGCCTTCCCTGCCTCCTTCTGCTTTAACTGATAAAGTTCTCTGTCCTGCTCCTTCTGTGTTTCCTTATATTTCCTGAATGCTATCCTTTTCTCCTTAACCATCCTTGCCACCTCTTTTGAGAACCATAGTGTTTTTTTCCTTTATTTTGTTTTATTGATTTGCTTCACACAAAGGCTTGTTGCCTCTGCGATGGCTGTTTTGATTATTCCCCATTGTTCCTCCACCCCTCCTTCTTGCCCATTTGCTAGTGCTTTTCTAAGGCACTGGCTCATTTTCCCAAAGTCAGCCTTCCTAAAGTCCAATACTCTTGTTTTTGTATGGCTTGACTCTATGGCTGTGTTTATTGTGAACCACGCTGTTTGGTGGTCACTTGTTCCCAGGTGGCTACCCACTTCTAAATCTGAGATGGGCATCTGGTAGCCATAAATAAGTGGTCAGTCAACATCAAGCTGGATCTTGCTCCTCTGTGTCAAAGCCCATGACTGATTGTAACTATTTCATAACCAAGACAAAAGAGGGGTCATCTGGGGTGGGGGAGGGACTGAGAGATGTACCTTGGGGTATCCTCACCATTGGATGAGACTGTGGAGGAGGAGTTGTAAGGAGTGTCTCCCCTGTTATTGCCCTCATCTAGAGGAATGAGGTCTGGACTGCAGCCATCCTTGTCCCCCCGAGTTCTGAGGGGGAAGTGAGGGCCTAGGGTTCTGGGGTGTGGACTGTGGCCATGCTGGAAGAGCAGGGTGGCACTGCGGGGATGGGCCTTGGGAGGAGCAAGCTTAGTCTGCATAAAGTCCCATGAGTCTGTAGCATGAAGTGAAAGTCCACCACTGTTAGCTTCATCTGAAGAAACACCGGGGTTGACACTAGGGAGGGTGGCTGCACAGGCTGGGGCTTGTGGGGAAACTCCTCAGCATGGGTCGGTGTTTGGGAGAGAGACAGTGACCGGGGCTCAGGCCGAGGTGACTCAGGAGAGGATAGAGGCTTCGGGCCCAAGAGGATGGCAGAAGAAATGGCAGAGGTTGGCGGCGGGGGGTTAGACTGTGTCCTGGCAACTTCCAGTGCTGAGTCTGTCGATGACGGGCCAGCTGAGCCACCTGACTGAGTGCCCGCTGAAAACAAAGGCCTTAACAGCAGGGGCTGAAGTCATTGGGGCACCAGAGCCCCTGGAACCACTACTCACCACTGAAAGGTTGGTATGGGGAACTGCCAGTGGTAGCCCTGCAGGGAAAGGGTGTGCAAGGCAAAGGGTCCGCCAGAGGACGCTCTCACCACAGTCTGCACACAGAATGGTGAGTGGGATCGAGATGAGGAGGACTGGGTTTTCTCCTTAGGATAGTCTTTGTCTCAATGCTTATGCTTCCCCGTATATTTGTCCCTGGCCTTGGAGGTCTGTGAGTCCAAGGACGTTGATGCAGAAGCAGAGGAACTTTGATCCTGAAGCTCCTTCTCCATCTGGGTGATCCTCTGCTTCAACAGAAAAGGTTTGAGCGTCTGCACTCAACACTTCCCAGTGGCCTGGTTGAAGCCTCAGTAGATTATGCAAGCCTGGGTGTCATATTCTGGGCCTAGGTAGCCGACATAGGCCTCGTCGTCGTCCTTCTAAGGGATCTTCTGCCCGCAGGCACACTTTTTGAAGAGGTTCCCAGAAGCGGAGCTTGGCATAAATGGAGGGGAAAAAAATCACTTTAATGCTAAAGTGATGCATACTAGGGAGAGAAAAAAAAATAGTTTGGTGAAGAATTTCGGCAAAATGGCAGCTGACTGAAGCTGGTGGATCTCCTTGAAGTCTGATATGTGATGGTCGATGGCAGAAAGAGAACTGAGGAGGGTGCAGGGGCCGCCCACTCTTATAGGATAGGCCGACATCGGAGTATCACATCTGAGTGGGTTGCCCCCTGGTAGACAGCTAGCTATAAAAGTTTCTGTGTGGTCCTAGTGCCTGGTGTCTATACTTCCATAGGTGTGGACTGCTGCAAGAGATACCCCCGATGTCAGATCTACTGTTACGGTAAGTACGTAACTGTTCTGTCTTTGAGGATATCTCTTTCATTAGGCTACACCTTTGGAACAAGTCCCAAGCAGTACCAAAAATCTGACAACAGTCTGGGAGGATGGAACATATGTGCTCATGAAAGCAGGCCTTGTAACACAGCTAGGTCAGATCTTGCTCTTTTACAAAACACAAAGTACAGCCAATTCTTTACCCAGGCTATCATCTTGGGACCCTCCAAGGCTGGCTAACTGTATATTAATCTTTTGTAGGGACTGAGTCACATGCCTTGCTAAGTCTAGGTAGGCGGCCCCATGGCCCTCCCTGATCTACTACTTTTTATCACCCAGTCAAAGAAATCTATTAGATTCGTCTGGCATGACCTTCCTGCTGTGAATCAGGAGGGTCATGCCAGACAAATCTAATAGATTTCTTTGACTGGGTGACCAAAGTAGTAGGTCAGGGAGGGGCTGTGGACATGGCCTACCTAGACTTTTATCAAGGCATGTGACTCAGTCCCACACAAAAGATTAATATACAAGTTAGCCAGCCTTGGAGTGATCCAAGATGATAGCCTGGTAAAGAATTGGCTGGAGAATAGGATACAGAGGGTAATAGTAAATGGAGTCCACCTGGAAGAAAGGAGGTTATTAGTGGGGTGCCTGAGGGCTCAGATTAGGACTGTCCTCTTCAATGTCTTTGTGCTTACATTGCAGAGGGACTGGAAGGAAGAGTATGTCTCTTTGCAGATGACACAAAGATCTGCAACAGAGTTGATGCACAAGGTGGGTGGAAAGGATGAGAAGGGACTTGGAAAGGTTAGAGGAATGGTCAAATGTATGGCAGCTTAGATTTAGTGCTAACAAGTGCAAGGTAATGCACCTGGGAAACAAAAACCGAGGGGAAGAGTACACAATGGGGGGTGAGATACTAGCAGCAACAAAAATGGAAAGGGACCTGGGGTAGTCATATCAGATGACTTAAAGGTGGGCAAGCAATGTGAGAGGGCAGTAAGGAGGGTTGGGGGATACTGGGATGCATAGGGAGAGGCATCACCAGTAGAAAACAGGAAGTTGTTATCCCTCTGTACAGACAGCTGGTGAGACCCCATCTGGAGTACTGTGTGCAGTTCTGGAGACCCAATCTCTGCAAGGACATAGACAAGATGGAAGCTGTCCAGAGGAGGGCAACTAAAATGGTTCAGGGTCTGCACCAGAAGACATATGAAGAGAGACTAAAGGAGCTTAATATGTATCGCCTCGAGGAAAGGAGGGAGAGGGGGGACATGATAGAAACGTTCAAGTACCTCAAGGGAATCAACAAAGTCCAAGAGGGCAGCATCTTTCAAAAAAAGAGGTGTGCAAGAACAAGGGGGTACAATTTAAAGATAGAGGGGCGGCTCAGAGGTAATGTAAAGAAGTATTTTTCACAGAGAGGGTTGTGGATGCATGGAACGGCCTTCCAGAGGAGGTTGTGGA
Organism: Neoceratodus forsteri; assembly: GCA_016271365.2. Taxonomy (NCBI): domain Eukaryota; kingdom Metazoa; phylum Chordata; order Ceratodontiformes; family Ceratodontidae; genus Neoceratodus; species Neoceratodus forsteri. Next base: position 590,051,571 of record CM028134.1, on the reverse strand, counting down.
GTCAAAACAGCGACTGAATTCAAGCATGCATGGGACAGCCATAAGGCAATTCTAGGGGTGGGGTAGAAGAAGTAGGCTGCTGGTTAACTAGGATCTGCAGTTTATCCATTAGGTAGGGAAATGGGCAGACTGGGTGGGCCAAGCGGTCCTTATCTGCTGTCAAATTCTGTGTTTCTATATTTCTGTATTACTGTAATGTTTAGTGAAGTTGTGGACAGCGCTCAATGCAGCAGCTGCACAGATTTCAGTGGCTGAAACATTGTGAAAACAAGCAACCAGTAGTGATCATGCCCTATGTAGAATGACTATGAACCATCAGGAAGTTACTTCCTATAACAAAACATAATACAATGTGCCATCCATTTGGACAGGCACTGTTTAAACACAGGGTGCTCCTTTTCCAGGGGTGAACAAAACAAAAAGCCAAGAGGACTTTCTGCAGTCCTTGGTGTGGTTCACATATCTCGGATTCCTTGGACATCAAAGTATGGAATAATGCTTCCTTTGATTGGTGTACTCTGGGGTAGTACACTGGAAGGTGGATGGTTTGATTCAGAGTAAATTCGGACACCACTTTTGGCAAAAACTTAGGGTTGGTGCATTAAGCACTCCGTCTTTATGGAAAATCAAATAAGGAGGCTCACATAATTTCTTGCCGTCTGGGATTACTATGTTCCACACAGAAAGGTTAGAGTAAGGGGAGCTCATCTGCTGTGGATCACTGCTGACCTCATGGAGCACCTCCGTGTCAGAGATCAGGTGTGGAAAGCCTATAAGACATCGGGGATGCACGTTAATCACCTACACTATCGAACGCTTAGAAATGCCTGCACCAGGCTTATCCACCAGGCTAAAGCTCACTACTTTACATCATCCCTCCAAAAAAATTTAAACCATCCAGCCAAGTTCTGGAGGTCTATAAAATCACTTTTGACCCCTCCCGCCCAGCCACCCACTCCTGCCCTAGATGTGGGAGACTCCATCATAACTGAACCACTAGCAGTTGCCACGGCTTTCAACTCAGTGTTTACTAGCAGCGGGTCCCCTCACTACTCTAACCCCCCACCTGCCACACAAAACGTGACATCCTCATCCCCAACCACACCAACCCCTCACCCGGCTTTCTCCTTCCCTCTGGTTACCCCACCAGAAGTACTCAAAGCCCTGCTTGCCCTAAATCCCTCCAAGGGTAGATGCACCACAGGCATGGACGCCAAAATGCTCTACCTTTCTGCACCTGCAGTTGCCATGCCTCTAGCATCTCTTTTCAACCTCTCTTTCACCTCTGCCTCTATACCTTCAAAATGGAAGCATGCCACAGTTATCCCCTTCCTGAAAAGTGGTGACCCATCGTCCCCCAGCAACTACCGCCCAATCTCCCTTCTACCCACCCTAACCAAAATCCAGGAACATCTCATCCTCTCGCAACTCACCACCTTCTTTGACTCCTCCTCCTTCTTCACCCCTTACCAGTCTGGCTTTAGAAAACCCCACTCCACTGTCATGTCTCTCCTCAGACTCACAGATTCCATCCTCACAAGCATGGATAAAAGCCATCACATCTGCCATTTTCATCGACCTAGTCAAGGCATTTGACACAGTTTCATATACCCTTCTTCTGTCAAAACTCTCTAAGGCAGGTCCTCCAGTGTGGCTACACTCTGGTTCAACTCATACCTGGGTGGCAGGTCCCAATCGGTAAAAATTGGTGCCTCCACCTCAAACCCCCTCCCTGTCTCCATTGGTGTCCCTCAAGGCTCTGTTCTCTGCCCTTATTCTCCATTTTTCTCAATGACCTTCCTTCGATCTGCCTGCATGCTGACATTCACATGTACGCAGACAATACAGTCCTGTATGCCTCAGGTCACTCCCTGCTGGAAGTTGCATCCAAGATCCAGCAAGACTTCACTGAATTCCAGCACTGGTTTCGTAGAAATCAACTTATCCTAAATGCCAAAAAAACGATCTCCGTGACTTTTGGCACGAGACAAAGACTCTCCCGCCTCCCCACTTTCCCCATTCTCAAAACACTTGATGGGACCCCTCTAGAAGTCTGCACCTCTTTCAGATACCTAGGGGTCTGGCTGGACTAACACCTAGACTTTTCCATGCACATCGAAGCAACCCACAAAAAACCACACCCTAGGCTGGGGGCACTACACGGAACCGCAGCTGCATCCTCTGCCTGCCCATAAAGAGATTCTACAAAAACGATCCTCCCTATTTTGGCTACGGGATGTAGTCTATATTTCTGCCCCTAAATCCACCCTGGCTAGACTGGATTCTCTTTTGAACTCCTTCTGCCACTTTGCACTGGATTGTCCTCCTCCACTTTACCACTGTGATCTCTACAGTTACCTTAACCTACCCTCCTCGTCAATAGGTGCCTATACCACTGCAACAGACTCACAGCCAAATTCTGGACCCAGTTACTGCCCTCCTACTTAGCCTCTACCCTAACAGCCCAAAACCATCAGCATACTCACTCATAAATTTCGACTCCGTCTACTACAAATCCACACATTGCTACCTCTGCTGGACAGTCAGCTTTTAGAGTCCGTCTACCAAAACTATGGAACTCTCTGCCGGCTGACATCCGGCTCTCCCCCTTCCCTCGGCAACAAATCTCCCTTCTTAAAGGGCAAGTCCCCATAAGCTGCTCATTTCAACTTGACGTGCACTAGCATGGGCCATGTTAAATTGGTGTGCACAATGTAAGGGCCAACCACCCAATGCAAATCTTTGCTGTCCACTCAAATGCTTAACTATCAAATTTTGTTTGCCATTACCTTTTCTACATATTCTGCCTACTATTATGCTATTCACTGTGTTTCTTGCCTCCTGTACAGACTACTTCTAGATTATTTATCATTGTAATTATAAAACCTTGTACATATTGTATGTAACCTATGTAAATTTTGCTGTTCTATGATTTCTGTATGTTTACTTGTATGTATTGTCCCATTCTGTCTACCCCCAGGACACATCTGGAATCGAGCGGTAGTCTGCTCAGTATGTCTTTCCTGGTAAAACTTTTAAATAAATAAAAATATTATGGCCTGTAGTTGTGAAATCCTTCGAGCAGAAGTAATGGCAACTAAAACTAACACTTTCCATGAAAGAAAGTGTAAGCCACAACTCACGACTGGCTTAAACAGGAGGCAGTACAGCATAGTGGTTAAGGACACTGATCTGCAAACCTGGAGACCTGGGTTTGAATCCCGTCAGCCCCCACTTGCATACTGTTACCCTGTGCAAGTTACTTAACTTCCTTGTGCTCCCAGGTCGCACCTGAAAACAAGCTGTGGCTTAGTGTGCCTTTCCTGGTTAAACAATTTCGTCCCCCCCCCTTCAAACGGAGCCAACATAAACTTTTCCAACACAAAGTTCAAGTCCCAAGCCAGGACTGGGTTTCAAATGGGAGGTTTCAAATGTTAATATGGCTCTCAAAAATGTATGGGCTACTTCTAGCTGAGCAACTGTATGTTCATCCAAAGGTGCATGAAAAGCTGAAATAGCAGTCAAATGCTCCTTGAGTGAGGAATACTGAAGTCCTGCGTCCGACAGGGACAAACAGGTATTCCAACACTGCATTGATCAGACAAGAAAAGGGATCCAACTGTTTGGATTTGGCACAGCGTGAAACAGCTTCCATTTCAAAGTATGGGTATGTCTGGTGGAAGGTTTCTGGCAGCCACCAGAACATCAGCCACTAGAATAATACCCCAAATCATGCCATGGCTGTGTCTTTTAGAAGCCAGGCATGCAGCTATAGGGACTTCAGGTCTAGATGGACCAGAGATCCCTTGTCCTGAGACAGCAGCATCCTGCACAGAGGTAGAGGTTTCACTGCCAGCTGCTATAGTACTGGTTACCAGATCTGCCGAGGCTGTAGTGAAGCAATGAGGATGAAGGTTGCTCTCTCTGAGTACTGCCCTCTGTATAAGAGGAAATGGGGGGGAAGGCATAGAGAAACCTTTCTTTCCAAGAGAGGGACAATGCATCTCACCAGAATACTCCAGGCCCAGGAACGACTGATAAGAAATGCATCAGTTTTGCATCGGGTTGGGATGCAAAAAGCTCCAACTTTGGATGATCCCGCCTTTCCAACAAGTGTTTCACTGCTGTGGTCTACGGCTCCCATTCATGTATCCTGAACTAGGATCTGCTTAACTTGTCTGCCAAGGGGTTTTGGGCACCTGGCAGATAAACAGCAGAAAGTTCTAGCCTGTGTTCCAGATCCCACTACCACACTTTCATTGCCTCCCTGTATAGGGATAGGAATGAGTACCACCTTGTTTGCTGATGTAATGCATGACACTGTCATTGAATTAACAGTAGACCTGTTGTCAGGTGCGTTTGGAAGCCCGAAAACTGTATTGGACAGCTGTCATCTCCAGAACATTTATGTGTAATGTCTTCTCAGTCTGGGATTAGACACACTGTGTTTGATAATGACCCAGGTGTTCCCCCACCTGGAGCCCGAGACATCCGGAGGTGAGAATTTGTACTGATTTGGCATCATAAACTGAACACGCTTTTTATGAACATATGAAATTAGCCACCAGATAAAGGCCAATTGGTCTATCAAGTCTGCTCAATTATGGAACTAGCCTCCTCACTTGGCAGCTGCCTCCCTCCCCTCCTTTAACTCCCTACCCTGTCCCATCCCTTTGAAGGTGCTCACTGTTGTGCAGGCTACCCACCACTTTCTCTCTGGCAGCGCATTCCACTTGGCCACCACTCTCTTGTAAAAGTGTCTTCTCATCTCCTCCTGAACCTTCCTCCACTCTCAAAGCATAGCCTCTAGTATCCCTCCTTTACTTTGAACAACCCCTGCGTCCCAGCCCTGTTTATGCACTTCATGTACCTGATGGTTTCTATCATATCCCCCCCATTCCTCCTCTTCTCCAGTGAGTACGTGTTCAGTTCCCTCAATCTGCTCTCGCACAGTAAGTCCCCCAGACCCTGGATCATTTTTGTTGCCCTGCATCGCACCCCCTCCAGTAACTTAAAATCTTTTTTCTGGTACAGGTGCCAGTATTGCATGCAGTATTCCAGGTGTGTCCTAACCAGCAATCTGTACGAGGGCAGAATAACCTCCCCCCTCCTTGAGGATATCCTCTTGGCAGTACAATCCAGCAATTTATTGGCTTTCACAGCTGCTTTCCTACATTGAGCCGAGTTGTTCATTGATCCCATTATGAGGACCCCCAGATCCTTTTCTTCTTACTGTAAGCTGAACCCCCCCCCATGGTAGCTCTTCTTTAGTTTTTTTGCCCCAAAATGGTGCACCTTGCACTTTTTTCACATCGAACCCCAACTGTCATGTTCTACCAGGCCTCAAGCTTCGCCAGATCTCCTGCAACCCCTTCCACCCCTCCAGACATCCACCACTACCCCTATTTTGGTTTCATCCGGAAACAGACTGATCTTATTCCTGATACCCACTGAAATGTCTACAATGAATATCCCAGCACTGAGCCCTGTGGCACTTAGTCACCATCCTTGGAGATGAGATCTCCCTGTCCACCACCACTCTCTGCTGCCTACTACTTAGCCAGTTTCTCACCCATCCCACCATCTTAGTACCCGCTGCTGTGCCTTCTAGCTTACTTCCTAGCCTCCCATGTGGCACTGAGTCAAATGCCTTGCTGAAGTCCAGGTGCACGACATCCACTGCATGGCTCCTGCCCAACTGTCTAGTTACCCAGTTATAGTACTCCACCAGGTTGGTCTGACAAGATCTGACTGTGACAAAGCCATGCTGCCTGCTGTCCTGCATCCCATTGGCCTCCAGAAGGTCACCAGCCTCCTTCAGGATTGTCTCCATCAGCTTCCCCATGATGGATGTGAGGCTCACTTTCCATAGTTCCCTGGTTCATCCTTGAGGCCACTCTTATGTAGGGGTACCATGTGAGCCATCCTCCAATCCTGAGATATACACCCGATTCCAAAGAGGCACTCAACAGGTTCAAGGGCCCTGCTAGGACCCCGCCAGTTCCTTCAGTATCCTGGGGTGGATGCCAACTGTCCTGGTGCCTTGTCCACCCTCAGAGCACTTAAGCCTTCCAGACAGTACTTCTTCCATTATAGCTCCATCTGTCGCCCCTTCTTTCCTGACCTCCTGCCCCCATGTGTATCCCTCCTGCTTTTTCTTCAATAAATACTGAGCAGAAGTCATTAAAAGCTTCTGCTTTTTTAACCCCTTTTCCACCCATCTCCCTTCCTTCTTAATCCTCACTATCTGTTCCTTACATCCTCTTTTCTCCTAGATGTACCTGAAAAAGCCTTTCTCCCCATCCTTAATGCCTTGCAGCCACCTGAGCTTCTTAGATGCTGTAGCTGTTCTTGCTGCCCATGTCACCTCCTTTGCTTCTTTCAGGTACTCCCCACTGTCTTCCTCCCTCTGTTCTTTTGTATCCCCTAAAGGCAACCCTTTTCCTCCTCACCTTTTCCACGACACCCTCGCTCATCCAACTTGCTTTTTTTTTTTTTGCCCTAGCCTTCTTATTCTGTACCCTGCTAAAGGATTTGGTTGTTTCTTCTAACCCGCTCTTTATGAGTGCCCATCTCTGGTCTGTGTCCATCTCAGGTTGAATTCAGGCCAGGTACCACCTTACTATTTCCCCCATCCTCTCAAAGTCAGCCCTTCTGAAATCCAGTACATTCGTATTGGATACTAATCCCTCCTTACCCATATCCAGCGTGAACCATACTGACTGGTGGTTGCTCCCCATCAAGTGGTTCTTCTACCCCCAGATCCCTTACATATGCCCCATTAGTAAGTACTAGGTCAAGGGTGCTCCCCCCGGTTGGTTTGCCAACCATTTATATCAGGAAGTTGTCCTGGAATACGTCAGGCAGTATCTGTTCACGCCAATTGTTGGTGACTGGGGTATCCCAGTCTACTCCTGGCAGGTTGAAGTCCCCAACAATCACCGCACCCCCTTTCCACATGTCCTCCTGATCTGTTCTGCTAGTTCCCTGTCCAACTCCTCTGACTGGGAGAGCAGTCTGTTACACCACACCCAACCGGAGAGTCCTAATCCTGGATTTGCAACCTGTGACAGGGTTGAATAGGACCCTGTCCCAGTTGTTATGGAGAGTTTGAATGCAGGGATCTGTTCAGTTCTCTCCTTTTCTGTCTCTTGTCTGTCTGTTTGTGCAACCAAATGTTCTCGTGAGACCTAGGATTTGATCACCCTGACAGTATTGCAGTTCTTTGCCTCTCACTGTCTCTCTACCCTCACTTGTTGTTCTGTCTTTTCCTCCCTTGTATATCTGCTTGTATAAAAATATATGCAAATCATTATGTGGAAATGTAACTGATATTGGTATCTCTTTGTTTAGAAATTATATGGTGTTACTGTGAAAATGTATATAATGATAGTTTGAGATGATTGCAAAAGCTATTGGGAACTCAAGGGGTTAACCTGAGAGCAGTTTTAAGCCCTTTTTCAGAAGAGCTGTGTAGAAGGGGCCTCAGTTCTGGGACATTGTGTTCTTTTGCACCTGCCTGACACAAGAACATTGGAAATTTACAAGAACATTTTAGAAAAAAAAGGATGCTTGTTAAGAAGGGGGTTGCAAGGACTTATAAAACAGAACTGTGGTTTCTTGCAAGGGCACACAGAGATTGAAGGAAAACTCAGATGGATCTTCTCTGTTTATTCTGCCTTTGTAAATAGTTATTCTGAACAATTTTATTTTTTATGTTACTGCTAGTACTATTAAATACTTTTTGCGAATTCTACAACTGCTCCTGGTTTTACCTATGCTTCTTGACCTGCTTCATGACACAACCATATTAACTGCGACTGCCCTCCTCCTTACACACTTCAGTCCTTCCTCACGATAGTGCCACCCACACCTTCTCCCATTTGCCCTCTCCTGCAGAATATCTTGTATCCTGGTACCGCCATATCCAGTCATGGTATTGGTGGCCCATGATTCAGTGATGGCAGCCATATCCACCCCCAACCATGACGACCTGCAGCCCCGCTATTTTATTCCCCAGGCTTTAAGCATTTAAGGAAGACCCTCAACTCCTTCTCTTCCCCACCCAACCTTTCTATTTTTCCCTTTCTACATTCACCAATTCCCTTGCCTATGTTTCAGGGGTCAGCTTGTGTGGCTTTCCCTCTTGTGGCCTCTGCATGCGCCCTCTCCTCCTGACACCCCCCAACTCCTAGTTTAAATTCCCAGCTACCTCAATGTACTTTCCAATCCTCTTTTTCAGCGTATTTTTGCCCTCCTCATTTAGGTGCATTCTATCCTTAGCATACAGACTGCTGTCCTCTCAAATCCTTCCCCACCCTCCCAACAACCTATACTCCCTGGTATTACACCATTCCCCTAACCATTTATAAATTCCTAGAGTCTCCTTTTTCTTGCTATGCTCTTCCTGGGTACTGGTAGTACCTCTGAAAATGTTACTGATTTTCCTGCCCCCTCGTGTACTGCTCCTAGCGCCTCAAAAATTTTCCGTACTACATCTATCGTCCTATCAGCCAGGTCATTTGCCCCCAAATGTATTATCAAATGAGGTTTCTCTCTTCCCCTTCTAGCATACTTCAGGACTGCCTGCCCCACCCTTTCTGCCATCATTCCTTGCATTGCCTCCATCCAAATATGACTATGCCTTTCCCTCTTGCTATCCCCACCTGACACCTCTTAGTATTGAATCCCTAGTACTACTATTCCCCTCCATTTCCATCCTCCTGCTTCCTTCCCCCCCCCTGCTCCAACTCCTCCTGCACAATGTTCCCTTCTTCTGATGGCTCCTGCTCAATACTCCTATCCTCCATTCCTGTTTCAGTTTCCTCAGTTTTTCCCACCCCATTTTCATTCTGTCCACCCTGTTCCTCCCTGTACACAGTTCCCCCCCCACAAATGTAACCTTGTTGTTTGAGGACCCTTTCCCTATTTCTCCTCTCGCTATCCCCATGCCATCACATCCTCTCATTCCAAGTCCTTGTTCATGCCTCTGCCCCTTCTCCCCCATTCTCTGCCCTCTCCTTCTTTCTGTCTCCCTCCACCCTACTTTTGTTCCCTGTCCTCTGCGCCCCTAGATCTGGGTTCCCCTGGCCCATTTCCCCCTCTGCTAACCTATACCCTCCCCTCTGACTGCATTGAGTGACCACCCTCCCTCGTTTCCCACCATCCTCCTTTCCCTGCATTACCATACCCTCCTATAGCCTGCATTGTCTGCCTCTACTCCTCCTGCAATCCCTTGATCACCTTTCTGAGCTGCCCTATTTGGTTGCACATTAGACCAACCCCTTGCTGTCCACGCAATTTTCAGAAATATTGATGTGCCACAGTTGTTGCATCCTGCTACCTGCCCAATTCACTATTCACCCACCAGCGACCCCTGTTATACCATTTGAAGGATCCCTTGTCTCCCCATACTGCTCCCTCCTTCTATCCTTGTTAACCATGCTCAACTATGGTGCCTGAGTATAAACAAGTGGCCAATTAATAGTAACTATAAACAGTTTTTATTTTTTTATTTTTGTTTACCAATGCCCAGTCATTCTAATGAAAATCCCCACCAGCACACTTCCCTTTGCTCATACAGTTCCTAACTACCTGTACTTTCAAGAAAACATAATAATAAATACAGTCCTAACTAGCATTTTTACCACTTTACAGACTGAGCTTTTCACCCCTTCTATATCCCAAAATGCCAATCCAGACTTGCTCCTTCTCCAGTCTAAGTTCAAAAAGTGATCAGCCCTTCCTTGACTCCCTCTTGTGTGTAGTCCTTCCTCCTAGAGGGTGGCGCCTTCCACACTCACCAGTCCTAGGCTCTGTGTTGCTCCATGAAGGTGGTTCCTCCTCAGACTATGGCCATTTAATAGAAGTTGAGGTCGGGGCCAGGGAGGCTGGGTGAGACAAAAATCCCCATCTCCTGCTGTGGCTGCCAAAACTCTGTGTTCCCCCGGTGGTACTCCTGTCTCCAGGCTGCTGCTATGGCTATGACCTCCTGGCTCCTCGCCACGGCAATGATCACCTGGCTCCCCTCCTCCCCATGAAAGCCTCCTTCCCTTCCGAAAGAGTGAGTGGCAGCAGGCCCTTTTTAAAGCCTAGTCACTCTTTTAAATGCTGCACCCTTTCCTCCGATTGGGTCTTCCAGGAGCCACTGCTCTCTGTGATTGGCTCCTCCAGGAGCTGCTATAGAGTCTTCTGTGGCCGCCGAGTGTAGTGCGGCATTTTCCACAAAAATTCCTGCCTCCTGCTGTGGCTGCCAAAACTCTTCTGCAAAAATCCCCACCTCCTGCTGTGGCTGCCGAAACTCTGTGTTCCCCCAGTACTCCTCCTCTCTCCAGGCTGCTGCTGCTGTGGCTACGACCTCCTGGCTCCCCTCTGTGGCAACGACCACCTGGCTCCCCTCCTCCCCACGAATGCCTCCTTCTCTACTGAAAGGGTGAACAGTGGCAGGGTGGATGGTCCGCACCATAGATTGGTGCGATCCATCCACCACGTTGGTGCTTTCTTCAAAGGAAAAGTGACTAGCACTTGTTTGTCCAGGTCATTTGTGGTTTGGTCACACTGAACTCTTAGGGACCAATGTGGGATCGCATATACAGCCAGACTAGTGGCACTGTTGTTATAGCTGCTGCCATCAGGCCTAGAAGGCATACTGGCTGTTGTACATCAGGGCCAGATATTCAGAACTTTGCCTTGTGGGCAAAGTGATTGCACCTTGTTTGCCCAAGTGTTTCACCTGTGTGTAGTATTGAAAGGGGCTTTGCATGCTCTAACAGGGTTAGTGCATACAAAAACAAAATAATGTATGCAGTGGGCAAAGGAGAGGTGGCGACAGAAGTACCGATGCAGTGCAGTATTGAGTGCGTTAGTGCTGTGCAAAAGCATAGTGCAGGCCACTTTGTTTAGTGATGTTACTGCATGCAAAACCCCAACTTACTCTGGGCAACCCTAGCAGCCACTGAAGCCAACAGCTAAGTTGGCAGTTGGGGAAGCACACCCATTAGTGGCATCCCTGTCTACTGTTCACCATCCCTGGTATCTAGTGGCAACCCCCCCAGTTGCCAGCAGGGTGATCCCTTTACTTGTCCCTGGTGCCCAGTGGTCCCCGCTCTCTGATCCCCATCCCCTTAAGAACAGAAGTATTCCCTGGTGGTCTGTGGTTCACCCTGTCCTCCGATCATCAGCCCCAGTGTTGGTGAAAAGCATCCCTGGTATTTAGTGGTCCCCCCATTCTCCAATTGCCTACCTGGTGCCAGTGAAAGCATCCCTGATATCTAGTGGTCCCCACACACACACTCTGATTGCCAGCCCCATATATGAAGAATTATTCCCTGCCATCTAGTGACACCCCCTCACCTGTGGCAATTGAGGAACCCATTCTTCAACCCCTCTACCTTAAGCACATATTGCCTTATGGATCCCATACATGCTTTCACCGGCACAGCTTATCTCACCTCCTTGTCCGGCCACCATATGGAAAGACAGGAGCGGCGGGTGTCCCTGTATTATACAGGAGGGCACAACCTGTGTACTGTACAGTAGACATGCCACATGCTCCCTTTACAATACAGAGGACATGCACCTGTATAGTACAGAGGATGTGCGCTCCTGTCTTTCCATACAATGGCTGGCCAAGGAGGTGAGAGGAGGGCTATGCTGGTCATCGATGTATGGGACTCAGCGCTAAGGTAGGAGGGTTGGTTTTTTCAGTGCAGGTGGGTGCCACTTAGATGCCAGGGAATAATTTTTCATATACAGGGGCTGGCAAGCAGAGGGTGAAAAAGGGACAACTAGACACCATGGATGACTTATCAGATACTGGGGCTGGCAATTGGAAGGTGGGGGGACAACTAGGCACCAGCAATGACTGATGATCAGAAGGTGGGGTGAGACCTATAGGCACCAGGGATGATTTCACTGACACCAGGACTGATGATCAGAGGGCAGAGGGGACCACTAGGCACCAGAGAATTATTGTTCCTACCTGGCTGGTGATCGGAGGGTGGGGAGGCCACTGAATACCGGGATTACTTGATGTTACAGGACTGAGCAATCGAGATGGGGATGAAGCTGGTCACATGGGCACAAGCCTGCGCCACTTCCCAGCCAGATGTGCCCATGATGGGCATACAAATGCCCCTTAGTGCCTTGCATAACCACTGGCCCATTTGCATGGGGCTGTCCAAATATCATGTCGGGAGCTACTGGCGTTATCAAGTCTGGTAGTATTGTTCCCTGCACTGGTGGGATCCATGTCAGGGCAGTGTTACTTTGCTTAGTGCTGTGCTGACATGCCCCTATATTCAGTTGGATAGTGCCTGTTCTCTATCTGACTGAATATAGTATCCTCAGGGTTTGCAGTGGAAGCTGTAGCACAAAACTTTGTGCCCGCTTTGCCTGTTTCTGAATATTGGGCCCAAGTGTGCATGAGCTATAATATGTTTTGCCCTGTCCAGAGGTAGGAACGCACAGCCTTGAACCATGTCTAATACTGCCTCTATGGACTGCAACCTTTGACATGGGGTCAGGACTGACTGACTGTCACCCTGAGGTCATCAAACAGCTTCCTGATACGAGATAGGGTGAGCAGATGTTCACTGGAGTGGATCTTCAATAGCCAATTTTCTAGGTAAGGAAATGCATACAGGCCTTCCCTGCAAAGGACGCTGCTACCACTGTCAAGCATTTGGTAAAGACCCTTGGCACAGGACACAAGCCAAAGGATAAGACTGAACTGGTAATGTCCTCCATCCAACATGAATCTCAGATAGTTCTGTGATTCCATCTGATTTTTATATGAAGATAAGCATCCTTCATGTTTAGAGAACATATCCAGTCCCATGTTTGTAACAGGGGAATCTGAGTCTGTAGAGAGACCATCTGAAACTTGTACTCTGTGTACAAATTGAGGGTTTTCAAATCTAGAACAGGCTTCAGATTTCCTGTCTACTTGGGGACTAGGAAGTATCTGGAGTAAAATCCTCTGTTCCTTTGCTTCAGGTTCTGTGGCCTGTTTATGTAGTAAGGGAACCTCCTCTTTCAACAGAGACGGATGCCCTGGAGGGATAGGTTGAAGTCTGTGGTGGATGATCTGGAGGGGTATCCAGCAGCTGTAGAGCATGCCCTTTCACAATGATATCCAGGACCCATTTGTCTGTAGTAGTCTCCTTCTATTGTCATAGATGAAGAGGGAGATGACCCTGTTACACTGAACTGGTGGGGCAACGCCATTGACTCCACCACCTCTAGGTGCTTTGGAATGGGCACCTGGGGGATGGTTGGCTGGCAGGGCTCCAGTGCATTTCCCTTAACCTGGATACATCGTGGCCTATCTATCAGCTCTTGCAGCTGGCAGATGAAATGAGCTCCCACACTTGCCTCTGCCTGGTGTGGGATAAAGGGATTTTACTGACTGTAAGGTCATCCTAGATGACTGAAGACCTCTTAATGCCTCTTCTACATCATAGCCAAATAGTTCAGTGCCTCTAAATGGTGCATTTAGTACTGCCTGTTGCACATCACTGGCAAACCCAGCCACTGTAAGCCAGGAGTACCATCTCATGCTAATGCCAGAGACACCTACCCTGGTACAGGCATCCAAGACATCATAGACTGGGTAGATTAAGTGCTTACCCACTTCAGCCTCTGCAGTGAGTGTTTTCATTAACTCATTTTTGGCAGTACCTTTAGGTAGGGCCTGTGCTGCAGCCTTGGCACTTCTCCAGAGGGTGCTCTAATATTTGAGCGTATGGGCCTGGTAGCTTGCAATACATAGGCTCAATGAAGTACAGGCATAAGTCCTTTTGCCCATGGCAGCTAACCTCCTGGATTCCTTATCAGGAGGTAGGGAGCTCATATGTTTAGGTATCATGGACCTGTCATGGGCAGTTCTGATCACCACTGAATCTGTTTTAGATAGGTTGGCATAAAGTGTGTTGGATGGTGTAGGGTACATCTTGTGAGTCATTCTGGGAACAGCTGGTATGGCATTAGGTCTATACCAAGCTGCATAGGTGGCATCCTGTAAGGCTGAGTGTAGTGGAGGAAAGACTATAAATGCTTACTCTGGCACCTCTAGAAACTCCCAACATATTTTTCTTTGTGGAGTCTTCCTCTTTGAGAGTGAACCCCATGGCAGCTTGCCTTTTCTGCATTATTGTCTGAAAAGAAGGGTCCCCTGGTGGTGATCTTGGGGTATTCACCACTGATTCCTCACTGCAGGAGGATAAAGTGGAGCTAGTGCCAGATAAGTACTGTCTTCACCATAAACCCTCCTCTTCCTCATAATCCTCCATTATGAGGTCTGGGTTATGCTCTACCTCATTGTTGTCCCCCTCAACAAGAGGAATAGAGGACCTTGCCAGTGATGCTGGCGAGGCTGACTGGGCCCCTTAGGTATAGTGCTGGGAGGCTGCGTCAGCGGTTGCTGGACAGTGGCAGGTCCCGTCAATGTAAGCACAGGCTGAACAGGCAAGCCTGGAAACAGGCATCATATAATTTCTGACGATGATACCAGCACTGTTTGTGCGTATAGTAGGGGTCATGACTGTAATGGTCGATGGCAGGCGTAGAGCCAATAATGCCATTGTACCGCCCGTGATAGGCCCAGTAGTATCTAAGCCAAGCCCCAAGCTTGGTTTCTGGTCAGCGGTCGGGGGGTTATAGTTATCACCATCGTAGCAGACGATAACATGGTTAAAGACATATCTGCTGGCCGCAACAACGATCTAGAGTGCGTCAGGGAGGCCTTGTCCTTATTTCTATGTTTATGCTTATGGCTGCCCAACAATGATTTTTCCTTGGATTTAGATGACTGGGATTTGGTTGATGGGGCAGGTGATGTGGATTTCTCCTGCATCTGTTTCTCAATTGCTGTAAAGATTTCTTTAACAGAAACTTTTCCAGCACTCCTTTTCTGCATTGCCTGATAGCAGAGTTGCAGCCCTGACAAATCTCCTATGTTTATACATTGTGAGAGAGCTCAGACAGCAGACACACACTTGTGTGTATTGTCCTTATAAATCTTCTCTCCGCACTTGCAATACCAAAATAACTTTGCAGGCTCCTTTGTTGGCATACAGAAGACCCCAAAATCATGAAAGTAGTGATTCTTAACTATTTAGAAAAATAATGATGGCAGCCTGTTAAACTGTCCATGTGCAGGTCTGATGAGTATAACTGATGGTGGTAAAAGAACTCAGAAGAGATGGGGCCACCCATGTTTATGTAGAGATTGACACATTGCATCATCGTGAGTGGCCCTGGCTTGCAAAAGTTTCTGTGTGGTCCTAGTGCTGACACGGGTATAGTTCCAAAGGTGAGATTTGATGAGAGAGATCCTCGAAGAAGATCTCACCCATTCATAGCAATGACAGACCAGTGTGGCTAGAAGTGATGAAACTAACCCCACACAGGAACTGGGTCAGGGACTGGAGAGACAGGGGGTAAACACCCCCAGCCTATCACTGGGTAGCTTTGGAAGGGGCACTGGCCACTGGGGCCAGAGGGACACCACTTCCCCAACCACTGCATCTTTTAGGCCCTGGAAGGAGAACCTGGCCTTGGGGTGTGTCAGACTTGGTATTACCCTTGTTGGGGTTGATGCTTCAAAGGCTGCTGTGGCTGGAAGGACCGAAACTGAAAGGCTTTTTATTTCAGTTTTTGGGCCTTCTGGGATGAAGTCACAGAATCTAGGGTAGGATTGGAACTTCTCAGTCCTAGTGAGAGGACCTTCCACCCCTGCCCCAAAGAGGTCAGTGTCCAGGAAAGAGACATCTGCCTGCTTGTACTGAGTGTATGCCGTGAAAGTGGCGAGCCTCAGTCAGGTCTTGCGATGCATCACGATGGCCATTACCATGGCACGGGCGCAAGAATCATCCATGTCTGAGGCCATCTGCTGGTGCTTTGGATGGGTAGCATCTTCAGAAAAGAGATGTGCAAGAGCAAGGAGCACAATTTGAAGATAGGGGAGGACAACTCAGGGGCAATGTGAGGAAATATTTTTTCACGGAGAGGGTGGTGGATGCATGGAACGGCCTTCCTGAGGAGGTCGGGGTCAAAACAGTGGGGAAATTTAAGAATGCATGGACAGACATAAGGCATTTCTATAGGAGATAGGAAGAAGTAGGCTGTTGGTAAAACTAGGATCTGCAGCTTATCCAATAGGTAGGGAAATGAGCAGACTGGGTGGGCCAAGTGGTCCTTATCTGCTATCAGAGTCTATGTTTCTATGCCTAGTCAGCATTTGACCCTGGTCTGTGACCAACTTCACTGGCATCTGCTTGTCAACAGGTAGATGAGGGAGGATATCATCTTGCACTCCCAGTAGGGAGTCACTAAAGCTGGCCATCATCATGGTGTAGCTCACCTAACAGAGACTGAGAGAGGAGGTGGCGTACTTCTTCTTGGCCATGTGGTCAAGCTTTTTGACTCCCTGTCTGGGCGCTTGTCCATGTCCCCTTGGTTTCTGGACTTCCAGAAAGCAGAGTCTGAGACCAGACCTTCTACCAAAGGATGGTCCCAGAACCCAGAAAGGAACCCAGTGGGGATCCATAGCCATACTTGCCGACCATACAGGTGGAGTGTGCCAGGCAAGATGCTGGATGCTGCCAAAGCTCCAGAGCTGGACCCAAAATGGCCTCAGTTATGGAAAAAAGCAACCCCGGAGATTCATCCTGTTAAGGATGTCTGTGAAAGGGCACTTGGTCCTTGAAAAGGCTCTGGGGGGGCCGGAAATGGACTCAGAATGAGTTGGCATAGAATCTCGAATGACACCAACCCATGGTTGGTAGTCAGTTCCTTTACTGACATGCAGTCAAAGGTATGCATCCTCTACAACTGTATGGCTGAGCCATCCTAGGACTCCTCAAAAATGGCCCTCAACCATTTGCCACCATGGACCACTGAGAGTTGTATGACTGGGTGATTTACACCAAGGGCAAGCCAGCCACAGCACGGGAGACATTTGTCAGAGCTCCCACCAAGGGCTGCAGTGGAGGTGGTTCCACCTGCAAGGGTGGTGAGACAAGTGTTGGGGATACCTGTCGAGGATGGATTGGCTTGGGCATGACCAGTGCATGCCAGTTGACTACAGGTGCTAGGGTAGAGATCTACCCTGCCCACAGTGGTCCATTGCTGCCAGAGGAGTTCCTTGTAGTGTCACTGCAGCTGGCTGTGGAGCTTCTCCTTGTCCAAGGATGAGGAGGTCTAGGAATGTTGACCATGATGCCTCCCAGCTGAGTAAGAATGCAGACAGGGCCTCAACCTAGAGCTTGACTAGCGACCCAAGGACTGATGCTGAGAAGAAGCCACCAGTGGTGCGTTATAGACCACATACACCGGCCTTGGTGGAATGACCATTGGTGGAGGCTGTTCCCGAGTGGAAGTGTTTAGGGTCACTGACCAATCCACATCCTCCTCAGAGAGGACTGGGAGAACCGGGGTCTTGGAAATTGACTCTTCAATCTTCTCTGACAACTGGTCAGCAGGGTTGAGAAAATCTTGACTGTCTGACTGGCCAGTGTCAAGGTTGACAAGCCGACAGGGCACTGTGGAGCTTACGACCTGGTCCTCAACTAAAGAAGGCTTGACTGAAGTCAAGTGTTTGACCCAAGTGGTCAGGGGGGCTGACGGAATGAAAGGACTGTGATCTCTCCCATTCTCATGATTAGCGCCTACTATGCTTGAGTTTTTACCATGGTGGGCAGGGCTCTTCCAAATGTCTGGGGGCCCTCACATTTCCAGAATTCACTGGTGAAGGATGTTCTGATACTGGTCCCAACCAGGAGCAACGCTGAGGCAGACAAGGTGCTCACCACAGCAGCGGTCACTGCTACCTCTTCTGTGGTCGCAAGCTGGGTCGCACACCCCACCATAGCAGGGGCCTTTTACAGCCCTTCAGCCAAAGTTTTCGGTTTTGAGCGGCTGGCTGGCCGAGAATCAGCTGTACTACACAATTCTCCAAAGAAGAAACCAAAGCCCAAAGCATAATGTGCAGCCCCCAAACAATGGCAAGAATTGTGTGGGTCTGTTCATTACATTTTCTGATGGCTCATGATGCAGAATTTGAAGTCAGCAGCAGGTTTCATGTCCTCATGTTCCATTTTCCATCAACAAGCAGGTTGGAGCTGAACAGAGGAATTTGAAAATATCAAAAGCAGAAAACAGACCTTATGGCATCAAAATGAGTCCCTGCTGAAGGACCCTCAATTAAAAGAGTTAATCCAAGCAAGAATACCACAAATACTAAAGGAGCATGAGACCCCAGAAATGGCAAAGCAATCATTTGGAACATGCTAAAAGCGGTGCTGAGAGGTGGAATATCGGCATACGCCAGTAGTATACGTGTATACTAACTGTCAAAATTTGATTGCCGGATATGACGTAATGTCCCGCCCTTTTTTGATTGGCCAGACATGATGTAATGCCCAGCCTCTTCTGCTTCCTGTATGCAGCGGAAATGATGCAATGTCCCGCCTCTCCCGTGTGTGCCGGAAATTACGCAATGTCCCATCCCTCCATGTGGGCACCTGATATGACGTGAGCACCCCAACCCTTTTCATGCCCCTATCTACCAGAAATGACACCTCCCACCCCACTCCCACTCCTTCTATGCTGTGATGCAGCTATGGGCGAAGCAAAGGTTGGCTTGTCTGGGCTAGCCCCGGACATATTAGAAGGGTTATGTTGATAAAAGCATTTAGCGCTGTTCCTCCATAGTTGGCTTATGTTTTACACCTGTGTGTGTGTGGATTGCCTGAAAAAAACAGCAAAATGGATGAACCTAGCCTAGAAACATCTGCTAGTACCACACTGGAGGATTCTGTTATGACTGAATTGATTGAATCATTCTTGAGACTTGGTTTGCATGATAATCATAAGTGTGTTAATATGGATGAACAGTGGGAAGAACCAAATGTTGAAAAATGCCCTGATGAAAAGTCCGATGTGGCCATGACAGCAATTCAAGTGCCACCTGAAAAGAGTATTATGCTGGACCTGATAAAGAGTATTCTAATACAGCTACTGCAAGACTTGATGGCTCAGGACTTGTAGATAAACTGTGAGGGGTGCATCATAGAACACCCCTTGCAGATAAGACATAGTTGTTTATATGAACCAGAGGTGGGGTACTGGGAGCGTGCTTTTCCTGAAGTCTGTGACAGGTTGTGCCCACGCCAGATTAAGCTACTAGTCTAATCGACAGCATGGAAACTCTGGTGTACAGCATCCTATTTTGATACAATAATGTTTATAAATGACACTTTGTCTGAATTTAAAGAGATGCCATGTATTGCTAAGGGACTTGACACACTGTATGAACAGTTGAGTGTAACACTACGGAGTGCTGTTGAAGAAGTGGTTTTATCAGGAAGTCGTAATAAATATTTTAAAAGCCCACTGCAAAAAGGAAGCCCTGTGCCATATTACATGTACTTGTATGATGTTGGGAGTTCTGACGAGGAACACAGTGCTGCATGGTGAGAACTGTTAAGATGGGTACCCTGTGGGAAAAACATTAAAGAATGTCTGAAAAGCAGAAAATAGAAAATCTTTTACAGACATTGATTACCATGCAAATTTCAAACCATGCTGCTCAAACTCCATGTAACCCAGTAAACTGTGAAAAACTTCAGTTTATACAGATTTTGATTAATGACATTAAAAAAGATGTACACTGGTGTGAAATAATGAACATGAGCAGGTGCCCAAGTAATAATGTGTTAGAAACTATTCAAAATGTGCTACCAGTAATATTTGAAAAAATGGTTGTGGTTTCTCACGGCCGAGTATTGGTAGCTGTGACCTATATTGTTGACATTTGTTGTTATAGTTTAAAATGTCAAAGACAGGAAGATGTTAGCAATGTAACTGAATTTACATCCAATTTTCTTGTTACACAGCAAAACAAGGCCTGGCTTTTTTTGTTGTAATATTTATAATGCAGTATAATACCAATTTATTACAATGGTTAACACATGCTCTGTGTTATATAATTAGATGTATACATTGTGTGGTGTTTCATAATAAAATTTTCACATATAAAAAAAACACTGGTGTCTCGGTTGTATTACTAAACAGCAGTCATGGTTAAGAAATTATTGAAAAAAAATATATTATGACCCTCATACACCTGGTAGCTTAGGAGCTGTTCAGAGACTACATGGTGCTGCCGCAAAACAGGGAAAAGAATTACTCACACTCAGTTAACACAGTGGCTGTCTTTACAAGATGCCTACACTATGCACAAACCTGTGAGGAAACAATTTCTTAGAAACAGAGTGGTTGTTAACAATATTGATGCACAATAGCAGGCTGATTTGGTCGATATGTCTAGTCTTTCCAAAGGCAATGATGACTTCTGCTTTATTCTAACAGTTATTGATGTCCTATCAAAATATGCATGGACCAAAGTGCTAAAAAAAAATCTGGAAGAGATGTGACAGAGGCTTTTAAAATGATACTCAGAGAGGGCCGCAGCCTCAAATAATTACAAACAGATGAAGGGCTGAATTTGTTAATGTTAATTTTCAAGTATTTTACAAGAACAAAACATACAACATTTTACAACATCAAATGATGTTAAAGCTCGTGATTGTAAAGATTTAACTGTACATTAAAAAACAGAAATGTGGAGATATTTTTCAGCATTTAACATATATAGGCACATAGATGTATTACAAGCTTTAGCAATGGCCTATAATCAGAGCCATCACTGGTCCATCAAAATGAGGCCCAATGATGTGACAGTAGCCAATTCTTTATATGTTTGGAAAATTCTATATGGTGATCTTACACTCAGTGTAAAAAGGCCTTTTAAATTTCATGTGGGTGATCATGTGTGGGTTTCTAGAGATAAGAAAACATTTGAAAAAGGTTATGAGCAAAACTTTACAAGTGAGATATTTATTATTTCTGAATGTATACCTAAGCCTGTACCAGTTTACAAATTAAAAGATTATGATGGAGAAGAAATAAGAGGTACTTTTTATGAGCAAGAACTGGTAAAAGTAGAACACGCAGCAAACCGTGTATACAGGGTTGAAAAGACAAGGGGGAAAAAAACTGGTTTTAGTAAAATGGCTAGGCTGACCATCAACATTTAACAGCTGGGTAGAATCCACACAGCTGAAAAATGTGAAAGTATAAGGGTGCTCCCATGTTTTGCATGACATCAGTTGAGAGAAGACATTATTGGTAAAACAATGTCTGAGAATGGGTTTTACATTACATTGCCCAGCAATGCCTCTTTTGAAATGTTTCCCAAAAACACTATTTCAAAATATACTGTGAAACTGGCAAAGTCTATCAATTTAGTAGGGGCATGGGAAGTCGGCTTGTCAGAAATACAATACCCAAGGACTTGGGACAATATTACACAACAAGACGGGAGATTTCAAGCAGGTGAAACTTCTAAGCCATTATTAGCATTATCATTTCCCAGAGGCTATTATCACAATGTTGGTGATGTCACAGCAGCCATCAGTGAGGCCCTGGACCGGATACAACTAGGCATGTTTTTAGAATATGTCAGTCGGGAATGGAAAACAAAATTTAACATTAGTGGTGGAGCATTTATTGCACGCCATAATCTGGCTCGTATTTTGGGTGTACCACATGGTATACCACAACTAAAAGCAAGCATAGGACCGTATTATGCTGACATCAATGGGGGTTTTTACACACTGTATGTGTATACAGACATTGTTGAACACCAAAGAGTTGGTGATAGTCACATGCCCCTACTCCGGTGTGGAAATATCTGGTAAAAATAATGCAATCATAACCATCCGCTATGATAAGCCGGATTATATACCAATCAGCAAACAACAGTTTAACACCATAAGTATTGTGATAAAGAATGATCAAGACAAAAATGTGTTCTTGTTTGGCAAGGTGATTGTGAAGCTTCATTTTGACCTGTTAAAGGAGCCTTCTAAATGACAACCATGTCACAAAAGTTGTACAGTGACCCAAACCTTTATGTAGCCTATTATGAAGCACAAGCCGGTCATGGCTTATCTGTTTTCATGGTGTTCCTGTTATGTATGGTGCTGGTATAGGTGGTATATTTAGAACTTTATTTAGAAAAGTTGTACCACTATTACAAAAATGCTTTCAAACAGTAAACCACACCTTAAAACAGCTGCTTAAAATATTGTAAAAGTTGTTGTGGGAAATGTTGTGAGTTCCTTCATGACTCCAGATCCGGGACAACAGCAAGATGGGGCAGGAATGATTGTTTACAAGAGGCCAAATAAGAAGAGGAGAATGGTTCTACCAGGGGCCCGTGAAAATGTTATTAAAAGGTGGCCTGTTCAAAAGGAAAAAACAGCTGTGAAACCTAAGAGCAAGGAGAGAAAACCTCATAAAACTAACAGTCAAAGAGACTTATTTTAAGCCATGGCTCTGGTACACTGCATGTCTCAAGAATGTAGAAAGTCAGAATTAGACCTTTTTGTGTTACCACCAACCCAAACCAGTATAGAGAAAAACCTGTACGTTGAAATCCCTTCCTTGTCAGCTATAAGTGATAATGCACCCTAGGAATTTTATGTGGCTGGTAACGGTGAAGATTACATCAAAACAACACCTTGTTATACCTTTTGTGCAAGATCACTAAGGCTGATGGTAGCAACACTGATGATGTAGCTAGAGTAAATTTAATTAACTACCCCCTGGCAACCATCTTTAGCCAGGTGGATATAGTGGTGGGTGACTGGCTGATTAGCCAGAGTAATAACTGCTACCCCCACAGAGCAATTATCGAGTCACTGCTTCAAGTGATTTACCAACTTCCCTGATATCATGTTTGCAGATCACCTTCTCTTTATTAAGTGATGCAAAGCCTGCTGCCCTGAAGTTAAGTAGTAAATATATTCAGATGCTTAGTTTTTTAACATTTTGTGCCACAGTTGTCTCTGCATGTTTTTTTTCTTTGTTTGAAGTTCGCACATGAGCAGTGCATCCACATGCATGAGTGACATCAGCACAGGGAAGGTGTTCCCACTGCACCTTTCTCACTGCTCGTTCATTCATCTTTCCTGGACCCAGCCTCGGTGAGTACAGATCCAAACTGAACTGGCAAAATTACAGCACTGATGACTGAAACTGTTGGTTATATTGGCAGCTGTTATACTTGCTTTTGGGATTGCAGAAGTGGTGATTTCTCCTGATTTTCAATTTACTCATCTGACTAAGCTCTGTGTCCTAGGTCCATCGGTTCTAGGGACATCACAATCTACATTGCTTGAGTACAGTGTTACAGTTTTAAGAAGTGCTGCAAGTACATAATTATGACAACAAGTCTGTTTAAAAAATAAATTTTTTTAACTGAGTAGAGCTGTAATCTGTAGTGTATTGGGACACAAAAGGATGACTTTTGAACTGGGCAGATCTATAAATTGAAGTAAGCTTTTCAGTATTGGTACATAGAGGTCTGTGTTAAATGGATGACTTCTTCAACAGTTCAGAATTGTAATATGCAGCAAGAGTATAAGCACTGAGCTGCACAGTCCAATCCCAGGAGAACAGTGCAATAAACTGTGTATTTTGGGCAAGTACTGCTTCCAGTGTGATTGCTTCAGTAAACTGCCTTTGCTATTGCATTTCTGATTGTCACCATCATTATAGATAGTTTGTATGTTTTCTTGTGCTCATTTGGTGTTGTCATGCAAGCACCATAGCACTGATCACCAAAGTATGCTTAGATGTGCATGAATAAAGGGACATGGTGCACTGAATTGTTTCTCCAGCTTGCCAGCTCCTCGCTAAGTTTATAAATGAATGCAATAAAATCAGTTATATACTGTACATAGTTTACAGTGTATCTCAAAATTAAAAACACTTCTTTTTTAACAGTTTAACATACAGTCTTTATTTATAATTAGGATTATAGCATCATTGTATGTGCTCTGGAGCATCAGCAAAAGAAGAGACTGCAGTTGCCATCCTCTCCCGACACTGTGGTACCAATGTACGGTTTGTATGGTGTTATATTGCAAAGTGTGCTAGTTAGTTCAGCATACTTAAGGAATAATGTCTGAACCAAAATATGGGCTACACAGCAATGAATGCAGGGAGTCTACACAATGCACCATGACATCAGTAAGGCATGGGAGACAGTATAGTGCAGCATCTGTTGTATTTGCTGTACACTTTACGCATGTGCATCAGAGATCCACTGTAATGGAAAAATGGGAAAACACAAATGGCTTGACACAGATCAAGTGGTATTGAAGTATGGTGACATAAGTGAGGAAGGGTAGTTCAAATACAGTCGAACACTTGAGTACCTACCACAAGGATATATCCCTTTTTGTAGTGGACCAATCAAACGGTACTTAGGCTATCTAAACATAAATCCGGTCTCTTTCTCCATGAGAAGAGTATTGGCAGTGTCATTTTTAACCTTGGGGGGTGGGGGACGATCACCGACAGTACCGTGTATTTTTTGCTCAATTCATAATGCACCTGGAGGCACACATGTAGCGGCAATAAGCCAATGCCAGGATGGCATTACAGATGCTTATGCAGACACTAATGACAGCTGCAGTCTGTATAGTTCCTGAGTGCTTAGAGGTAACACAAAGCTGGTGCAATAATTTGTAGTTTAAAATTTATAACATGCCGTAAATAGGGAACCGTGGACTTCAACACCTTACTCAATCACTGATACCTCTAAAGGGAGAGTGCAAGCAGGCCCCCACCCCAAACACACACATACGCAGAGAAGAAAGCTATAGCGTGAGACCAGTTGGCACTAGGGCAAAGACAGATCCAAACAGTATAAATAATTTACAGATAATAAGAGTTCTAAGCTAGCATTTTCTAAGTGTATATGTGTGCAGCTGGGGGTTTGGAGTGGTTAGGGTACAAGGTGCCTGCTTGTAATTTCCACCCTGTGCTCCATCAGCATGAGTGACTGATAAATCAATTGGCGGGAGGTCACTACTAACTAGTACCAGGTGAGGAATTTGGACAAATTGTGAGCCATTTATCCTGCTCAAGCAATGCCACCAGATCGAGCCATGCTCTCAGTGTCAAGCTGGAGTGGCAAACAACTCGTTAGCATAGGGAATGCAATCCCCCCCCCCAAAAAAAAGAAATATAAAAACCCAGGGTACTATCACTAGCATTTGTCTGGGCACATCGATGCTGGGAGTAACAGAACACACACCATACCTCAATTTTGCACAGTAAAATGACAGCAATGATGGGAACCAAACCATAGCACTAGGTAGCAAAATATAATAGTAACAGTCCGTGTTGCTAAGTCTGCTCTCACTGCTGTACTGGAATGGATCGAGACTACTGCTGTGACTGCCTGAGCTACTTCCCATATCATTCTCACTGCTGTCATAGGGTCATCCCTATGGGGATCTACTATGTAGTGGCTGTCAAGTTGTGGCACTATGTCAGTGTCCGAAAGATCACTGTTAGTGCAGGACAACATAATGCTTTCATCATCGGACCCTAAAAATGAACTGTTTGACATTGCTATTGTCATGCTGCATGCTGCGACCAAGAGCTCTGTTATCAAGACAGAATTACTATGACTAAGAACTAATTTTAATTGCAGAGCACAGATCTCCCTGTGGTGACATTGCAAAGGTAATGAGTGTCAAAGGTCACCAAATACAGGCTCCAATACACAAAATGACACTTCCTGGTTTGTGAGGGTGAAAACCTGATTTAATTTGCTAAAATAGGCTATGCATCTATCAAAATACATTGCAAATCAGTTCTATATGCAGTCACCTTGCAGTATATGCGTTCATATATCAAAACTTGGTAAATCGCTTTAATTACAGCGATGACACCTTGTGCACACAATTTTCATCTGGATTATTTTATAATGACACACCAGGGCAGCATGAGAACACCACTCTTAATGGTCCCAATGAGGGTTTTAAAAAGCGTGCAACTTTTACAGGTCAGAGTAGCAGTGTACAACTGCTTGGACCAATTCATACAGACCTCTTCTTCCAGGAAAAGCTGCTTCTGAATGGCATGGATGTTAAAATTAAACTCGTTCATAACAAGAATGAATTTTGTTTAATTAGTTGTGATGCAAATGAAGATTATAAGCTACAAATTAAATCTGCATCTGTTTATGTAAAAAGGGTAAAACTGTCACTAGCTGTACGTATTGGCCTTGCTCAGGCTTTACAAGCTGCTAATGTTAGTACCATATTGACCGTGTTAGTACGAAAGTGTTTAGTATATCTGGGGGCAGCTGTGTGTGTAAAAAAGGATAATCTGTTTCTGGGGCAGATACCAAAATTGTTGGTGATAGGGTTTGTTGATAATGATGCTTTCAGTGGTGTGTACAATAAAAATCCATTTAATTTTAAACATATTAACTTTATGGCCCTGTATGTGGATGATGAACATGTTCCTGCTAAACCATTGCAACCTAACTTTACAAATGGTAATGCTGTGAGAGAATATATCAACCTGGTCCATGCTAGTGGAAAACATATGAAAGATAGCCCGTTGCTGATGGACCATGTAGGTTTTTGTCTGGGGTACACATTATTTGCTTTTGACCTAAGCTCTGACCAAGGTTGTGGTGATCATTATTCACTAATCCGCTCTGGCAGTTTGAGAGCTGAAATACGTTTTGATGACCCTCTACCAGCTACTGTGAATATGTTGGTGTATGCTGTCTTTGATAATGTGGTGAAAATTAATCAAAGATGAAACGTTGTGTTGACTTCAATTAAATATGAACACTCAACAACTGGATACCTTTCTCCAGGCAGACTCTTTTACCAGGCACAGGTTTTTGGGGTTTTTTGCAAGTGGTCAACTACCTTCAGAAAGACTAACTTGTATGCCAGCTTCTTTAGTGGTGAATACACAACCCCAGTCTAAGCCTGGTGAACATTGGTTAGCTATATATCTTCCTGACCATACTACTGGGGATTTTTTTGACTCTTATGGTTTTCCTCCAGACTTTACATTTTTTCCACCAGCAATTGTTATTTTTTTGTGGAGGAATGTGGCAGAAACACTGATTAACCCTAAACAGGTTCAAGATGCAACATCTATGACCTGCAGCCAACATTGTATATTTTTCCTTCATCATAGCTGCAAAGGTGTAACCTTTAATGATGTAGTTAGGTTGTATTCTGATCATTTAACGTCAAATGATCAAAAGGGTTATGCATTTGTCAATCAGTGGAGAATTGTTAAAAGGTTAAAGCCTTTTTCTTTTAGTCCACAGTCAGTAATTTCATGTTATGATTATAACCAGCGCTATTACTGCTAGTAGATGTTGAAATAAAGCATGCTGTATCTTATAGTTAACAAATGTAGTTTACTTTTATAGAGTATAATAATAATTGTTCTTATTGTAAGGAGCCAGTAAAACACAACCCTTTGTACAGTGCATCAGACTGTCTTTATTTTTTACAATGTGACAGCAAAATCAATGTCAACATGTACATAATTTATAAAAAATGTACAAAAACTCTGTGCTACCAAAAATGTGTGGTGCCCTATCCAAGACATTACACTATCAACCATGCCGTTTTTTTTAAAAGGCGTTTTTCTTATTTTGGCCACAGGTGATGGTGTGTGGGTTTCAGGTATTGGTGCTGTAGAAACACCTGTCAGAACCTTTGAGAGGTTGTTCTTAACACTCTGAATCAAAGACCTGTTTTGGATGTTAGGCACCACTGATTCAGGAGTGTTAATTTCTGCTAAAGCTCTGATAAAATGTTCCCATCCCCTAGGTTTTTTAACATCAGATGTGTGTCTCTGTGAAGTAACAGTCTTGACTAAGTCATACATATGAGACCCTTCAACAGGCAGTCACACCATGATATATAAATTCACCATGATCATTCCAGTCTGTAACACCAACAGAACTATGATTCTTATGTATCTTATAATAGTGATAGAGATGATTACAAAGGGGCAAGCTTTTCTCCTGTAAGTATTCATAGAAGAAATGGTCAAATCTTAGAAAGACTGCCAGGCAAAATGTTAGGAAAAGAGACTACTTTGAATAAATGGGGATCTTACAGTAAAGGGAATAATGATAGAAATGAAACTGAAATTCAAAGTATAAAAGAGAGTCTTAGTGTTATAATTCATGGTTTAAAACATTTAGATAAAACTAAAAGTAAATCCCCAAATTCTGAAAACTTAGTCTCTTCAAGATTATTACAAGAGCAAAGGGTCAACAGATAAAGACATAAAGCAGTCACGTATTAGGAGAGACCCTTTAGCCCCTAGTAGTGAACAAACACAGGCGCTATTGTATCACTCACTACTATTAGCTATAACCAAGCAGTTAACTGTAATTCAGAATGATATTACAGAACTTAAGTCAGAACTCCAAAGAAATAGGACACCTAAGCATGGTAATTGTTTTAAAGAAAGGTTGAGCCCGGGGAATCTTGGGCAAAGAGAAAACAAAGCCGTGCAGATATATTTGCCACCACCTTTTGATAAGAATCAGACTTGCACCTGTCATTTTGAATCAATTATTCAAGAAGTGCTAATGGAAAGCAAGGATAATAAAATAAGAACCACCCAGTTACAATCTAAAGGAGGACAAGTCTACCCTAAACAAAGGAATAAGGTGATTTTGGAAGAATATATGCAAGGTTTATTAAAAAAAGGGAAAAGTAAAATACTTCCAAATAAAGGCACTAATGAGAACATACAGGATCCGCCCAGTGAAATCTTTGGTGAGATAAAGGATAGGCTTGATCAGAACATAATACAGAAAGAAAGAAAGCTAATGCATATAAAAAAGGGGAAATCACTTTTAACTAAAGAAATAACCGAGATAACATAGGAGTCAATTGTTGAGCCTAACAAAGGAAAAATGGATACAACTGATAGGTGTAAAGAACAGAATGAGGGAAAGATGATGAATAAAAAGGGGGAGGTTGAGACTGCCATGAAGTCACCTAGGAAAGGGATTATAGCAACGAAGAATAGATTTGTCAATCTAGAGGGAACAAATATGGAGTATTTACTTGGGATGTATGGAGCACCTAGATTGGTTATGGAAAATGGGGGGAAATTGAAGGATTGGATTGTTGAGATTCTCCACCTTGACCCTTCTATTAAAGATGAAATCACTCGATGAGAGCACCCAATAAGTCCTTTCAAGATTGCGTAAATTTATACCAAAAAAAGACATTTACTGGAGGACATTTGGAATCAAATGGAAACATTTAAATCAGTAGGACTTCATATTATACCAACGCAAATTGTCCCACTTATAGAGATCCAAAATACTCCAGAAACTAAGAAAGGGTTAGAAGTAACCAAAGTAGTTCCTGTAGAAAGAATTGAGGAGACTAGGGAAACAAGAGAGGAAAATCTTGTTAGAATACTAGATATTATTAAATAATTTGAATGAAAACAGGAAGAGAAATGGGAAAATAAGACTTTGACTGTATTTGGATGGGGAACATCGGAAAAGGATACCATAGGACAAATGAAACAGGAAATGGCAATTTTCTTCTCAAGAGTTATTAGGGAGAATGTAACCAAAAATTCAATAGAATATATTACATTACACAAAAATAAGGAATTAACATCACAAATAGATATTACATTTAAAAAGCAGAGATAGTTCAACGGTTATTAAATAAAGAACATTTGTTTAGGAAATTGGGACTTTACTTGATTTCAGGAGAGCAGTGGCCAAAGGCTGTAAGAACTAAAAAGATAGGAAACTCCAAGATAAAGATAGACAAAGGATTAAAAGAAAAGAATGATAGTTGGAACCAACATCTGAGTTCCAATAGAGTTCATGATTTAGGTACCATGAAAGAAAAAGAAGATTGACTAAAAATACAAAGGAATAATCAGGAAAGAAAGCAAGATATTGATTAAGTTAAAATTAAAATTCTATCCTGGAATATTGAAGGTACTTACTTAAAAATTGCAGACCCAGAATTTGATCAGTTTTTTGCAAAGTTTGATCTTATTTGTTTTCAAGAAACCTGGTGTAGTTCCGGGAATGCTCCTAAAATTTTGGGATATGCCAATATATCTAAATCTGCAATTAAAAGTAATAAATATGAGAGGCATACAGGAGGAGTAGCTATATATTTGACAACTAAAAATAACTATAAAATCACCAGACAGTATCCTACTCCGGAAGATATGCTAATGGTGAGAGTTGAAGAAGGAATGATAAAGGAGAAGGGAAAATTAAAATCATAGTAGTAAACGTATACTTGTCTCCTATGATTAAAGATAAAGTTAAAATAATGAATAGAATTAAAGTAATATTTGATCAATTGATGGATGAAGAGCTGAATATTCCTGTTTATGTAATTGGAGACCTCAATGCCAGGACTGGGGAAAATCTAGAGGGGCCAGGATTTCTGGAAATAATAACAGAACTAAACCCCAAAATAACCTGGACAAGAGCTTCAAAAGATAAAAGGGATAATATGAGAGGGAGAATCATTCACCCCTATTTTTCTGAGGAAAGTTTACTCATAATTAATGGAAGAGTAATGGGAGACAGGGATGGAGAATTGACTTACAATGGTCCCAAAGGCTCCTCTATTATTGACCATGTTTGGAGTAATTTAGAGGGAGCAAAAATGATTAAGGAAATGATTGTTGATGACAGACCAGAGTCATCACACAACCCAATTGAACTTATAATTGAAACTAATCAAATTATAAGAGGAGACAATTGTAAGAATAACTTAAGTACTATTAAAGGTATGGAAATAGTCAATCTAAAAAGTATAAGATGGGATTCTAAGGCAATTAAACAATTTGATACCTTATTTAAAGGACCAATAAATGATATAAGAACATTGATCGTAGAAAATACTAATTATTATACAGTATTACAACACGGGGCTGATTTAACCAGTCTGGTACGTCCCTACTGTACTGTTAGCAGGAAAGGGTTTCAAAAAGAGACCAGACATGGTAAAACCTGGTTTAATAAAAATTGTAAAGAAGCTAAAAAAGAACTGAGTAAAGCTATTAGGAGATATAGGAAAACTAAAAAAACTAAAATAATTAAGATCAACAAAGTTAATATAGATATTAACAAAGAGAGGAAGAAGTATAAACAAATGCTAGAAGTAGAGAAATATAAATATTCTACAATATTATGGGGAAAAACTGGGAAAAGATAAAAGAAAAAGGTACTAAAAAGTTCTGGATATTGGTTAGTCAGGGATTTGACAAATATGCAAAGACAGTAGATGCATATATTCATCCTGAAACTTGGGTTCTTTATTTTACAGAACTCTATTATTCCCAACAAGATGAAGCTCTACTAACAGAATTAGGAAAAACAGAGAATTTAAAATATTCACAAGTGATTTATCCAATTCCAATTTCAATAAATATAGAAGAAATACAAATTGCAATTAATCAATTAAAACTCAATAAAGCACCTGGTCCAAATAACATAATAGGAGATGTGTATAGATCCTACGCTGATTGGTGGGCTGCAATTTTGGAAAAATTATTTAACATCATTTTGCAAGGACATGACTACCCCATGATTTGGAAAGGGAGTACTATATTCCCTATCTTTAAAAAAGGTGATCCAAGTGATCCTAAAATGTATCATTCAATAAGTGTAATAGACATTTCACAAAAGATTTTTGCTAAAATTATTCTAAAAAGATTAGAAGCGTGGGCAGAAGGTGGTAATATTTTACATGAAAATCAAAATGGATTTTGGAGAAACGGATCCACAATACAACATTGTTACATACTTAAACATTTAATTTGGAAATACATAAAAATTAAAAATGCTTCACTTTATTGCTGTTTTGTGGACTTTATGTCCACATTTGATAACATAAGCAGAGTCATTTTATGGAATAAGCTAAAGAAATTAGAGTTAGACCCAGAACTCCTTAACATCCTTATAAGATTACACTCAGATACCTGGGATGCAATAAGGTCTGATCATCTTGGGAATATTTCTAAGCCTTTTCAGATGACACGAGGAGTCAGGCAAGGATGCCTATTGGCATCTTTCCTCTTTAATATATGTATATAAATGACATCTTGAAGGAACTAGAAAATCCACAATTTCATGCACCTAAAATAGGAAATACTGGGGTTGGCTGTTTGGCATATGCCGATAATTTGGTTTTAATATCAACCTCAATCTTGGGATTACAGAGGAAACAATCATTTTTCTGAATTATGTGATGATCATAAATTAAAAATAAATATGTCTAAAACAAAAATCTTGACTTTTGGAAATAATAAAAAATATATCAAAACCTTATGGATAAAATCAGAAAAAATTGATAGAGTTAAATATTACAATTATTTGGGAGTTAGATTTAGCCAATCTTTAAGATGGAGAGATCACATTGCACAGATCTTAGTGAAAATAAAGAGAACATTTAATGCTTTTAGGATATTTAACTCAAAGATGGGACACACATCGGTTAAGGGAGTCCTAAGGGTATTTGAAGCTAAAATAAACTCTAGCATTCTTTATGTTGCTGAAATATGGGGAACAGATGATTTGAAAAATTTAGAAATATTATGTAACAAAATAAAAAAGTATATTTTAAAAGTACTTCAATCAGTACCAGTTGAGTTAGTGAATTTGGAATTGGGTCAATTTTAAATTTCTACTTTAGTAATTGAAAGATTGATTCTTTCTTCTTTAAGGACATTTTTACTAAATGAAATTAGACTGCCTAGGATATGTTTGGAGGAAGAAATTAAATATACCCGGATGGGAAAAATTTTCCCAACTCCGGATATTTTTAAACATTTTATTTTTCCAAACAGACTTGGAGACATTTTGTGGAGAATGTACATATATCCTTGGCAGATGATTGTAGAAGAAGTGAAGAATAGATTAAGGGATAAGGAAATAACTAAAGATTTAATAAAAATGAAGCAATTGAAGTTACATAGGTGGTTCAAACAGATTAAGCTAACACACGGTTTTGAACCTTACCTAGAGAAACTGATTAACCCAAATGAGAGAAGAACTATGGTTAAATTTAGGCTTGAAATATACAATGCCAACTATATATTTTATAGCCAAAAAAGGGAAAATGTATCTATTCTATCCCTTATTGTAAATGTGACAAGTCTTCAGAGGATGACCTAAAACATATATTGTTGTTATGCCCTTTATATATGGGAATACGCATGAAATGGCTTGGTGACATCATGGTGAATCTCAATCTCTCCCCCAATGATATGGTGAAATATCTTATAAATAATGAAAATCTACGTATATTGGAGAAAGTTGTTGATTTCCTTCAGGCCACTCATTTATGAAAATAGTCGCAAATTTAAGATGTATTTAAATGTATTCAGTGACATAATATTTTAATTATATCACTTACTGATTGAATGTTATATTCATACGCTGGTTGTAATTGTTTCTGAATGGAGAGATTTAGAATGGATTTATTAACGAATTGTAAATAATATTCTAAATTAATATGAAAATATTCTATTTATAGAAACTTTGGAATTTGATGTTAATTTGTTCACTGTATTATTGTAATTTTTAGAAATGTCATGTTGTAATGGTTTTAACTGATTAACAATAAACAAACTTGAACTTGAAACAAACTTGAACTTGAGTTTATTTAACAATATTTCAGTGTGTTTTCTGGCATGCACAGAAACACCTTGTAATATGTCATTGTAAATATCATTAGTGCTAGGTGGCTTTGCCATGCTGTCTTGTGGTTGCATTAGCTCATGCGGTGTCAAAGATAATAACAAGTTTGCTACATCTTTTTTCCCTTGGCGTACAACTGTGAGGTAGTATTGCAACACACTCTCATATACTTTAGCTGTCTCATATTCAGAGAGGTCAGTCCTTTGAAGAACACCCCGCATTTCAGCATCCAGCCGTCATTCCACAACCTTTCTCGGTGGCTCTTCAGGGGATGGATGACCTCTTAGCAAGTCCAGCTGCTGTTGTGGTATTAAATATATATTTTTGTGCATAATCCATGTCTGTTCACCTGCTTGTTAGAAGACTGGTTAAAAAGGGTATAGCACCACTAAGCAAGGTGCCTATAAATCCCCCAGACTGTGTTACAAGTTTTTTTTTTTTATGTTTTGCAGACAGCTTTTTATTGCTTAATTTTTTGATAATGTTGCATCTCCTCTTCAGCATCTTAATCTGGTAAGCTGTGAGAGGTATTGTCTCTTTAATAGCATTGAGTGCAACCTCAGCAATTGCCGCTATTAAATCATCAGAGGCTGAACACAGTGTAACTTTTCTTTGCTATGGTGGCCCCTTCACCAGCAGCTTAAACAATGCAAGGTTTCTTTTTAGACGTGCTGACATGTCTCAGTACTATGAGCATCTGGCTACAATGAACAATTGTCACATCTCTAATTTTTGTGGTGCTCTTTTTTTTCATGGTGTATGCAACAGGTAAATCATGGAAAAACAAGCCAGACCTTAAGCGGTAAGATTCAGGTGTTGAGGCTTTTAAGTCGACCAGAAGATAACCATAGGCTTTATGAGTTGCATCCTCAAAGGCCTCTTCAAAAAATTTCATCTTTCCAGGATACATCTGTCAAGCCAGTGTACTAACCTGTAGCTTATCTCTAGGGTTCTTAATACTATATAATTTGCATTTAAATTAATGGTCCAGCTTTTTTTACCCTGGACAAACAAATTTTGTGTGACATATAGTACTAACATTTCTGTGATGGCAGTACTGAGTAAAATATTTTTGAACCTCACAATTTTCAGATGCTGTTTCCATTAAGTGATCTATAATTAAAAGATTTACTTTTTGGGGAGGTAATAGTTTGTCATCTTGTAGAGTGCTAGGAATACCCTCTATAAATTTCAACTGAGGAAATTTGCCACATAACTCTGTATACAAAGGTTGCCAGCAGCTATAGCACCAGATAATATTTTTTGGAAATTCAGTTAAAGCATTGAGACCCGCATCCAGCATGCTTTTAATAAAGTAACTTTTTCCAGAGTTTGATGGACCCGCCAAAATACAGGAAAATGGGTGCTCCAAGCGTGCATCCATACCACAGTCAGAAGCCATAAGGCAGTGTTTTAAAATCCTCAGTTAAAACCCTTTTGTTGTATACAACCCTGAAAGTTTTTTTTTCTGGCTTGTTTTCAGTAGTGATGCTTTTTTTGTTCCGCACAATTTTTTTCAGTCCTATACTGACTGACTGTACCCCAACACTTTCTTTCACACCCCCGTCCTTGACAAAATGGTCAACTAGACAGCTGTAATTAACCTTTTCATTATTTGTCACATGAAGCGTAATTCCTTTACACTTCATACAAATTTTGCCATTAGTCAGTTTGTAACCGTAGGTTTTAGGACCACCTGACACAAACTCCACAGTGTGTTCATCAGGTGGTAGTTCACTGGTCAGATCACCCAAATAGTCACCCAGTGGTGGATTCCAATCACCAGGCATGCTAACAAATATGACAGAGTCTGTGTCATGGTACAGACAGTGGCCCTGTAGGCTTTCAAGTAAACTGTACAGTTTAAGTCTGGCATAGGCTGTGGTAAAGGCTGCTATAACTACATTAATTTTTGTAGCATTAGCATAGTGTTTTTCAGCATATTTCCAGTGTACTGATGCTGTATCATCATTCATAAAATACAGACCAGATACTTGGTAGCGATCTGTAAAAAGATACTGAAAGAGATCTTCAGCATCCTTGACAATGGCAGTGTTCATCAAATTGGGTCGCTGACTAAATTTTCCTCACAATGAATTCAAAAACAGCTTTGAAATCTGTCTTTGTGCAGGGTTGTATGCTATGTTTTCTGACTCTAAAACAACACCCTCCTTAGCATAATACTGCTCGATATATGCTTTCGGTTCTACATCAGTAGTACACCAAGATGGATACCCTGAAGCTTCCTGTTTCCTCTTTAGGTGTAATTTAATATACTCTGTGAAAAGACTGTCAGATTTCTTTGGGTAGTGCCATACTTCATACACCTCTGCCACCTTGTACCCCCTCTCTAAAGCAAAATTTAATTCCTCGGAACACCATGTACCCTCCAGAGATCGCTCATCATCTAAATGGGTACAAGGCTGTGACTGTTGTACTGTCTTGACACACGTGCGACACAGTGTAAACATCAGCTTTCCACCTATCCTGCTGGGCAGAACAGGTAAAAAGAGGCCATGGGATGGATACACTTTAGCTTTAATAAGTCCAAAATAATGTCTGAGATCCATAAAATTCTCATATATGACCACTGGGTGCCCTATGGAGTATGTCTTGGTCTTGTTCACATAGGGATACAAACTGGTAAAATCATAATAATGGATTGTCTCATTAGGTTGTGCATGGTAATATGAACGCGGTGCATTTGTGCGTCCCCCATAAAGTGATTCACGTGGGTCCATCGGCTCTGGAAAGTGGCTTGCTTTCCAAAATGCATGCACATGTGGATTGTCACACACCAACTGCTTCCATTCATGTGCGCACATAATCCTAACATGCATACCTTTTTTATGTCTGAGATAGTTTAATTTCTTGATGGTTAGGTAATACAAATGTCTGCAGGTTGTGTTAAGCACTGGGTTCAACAGGTCTTCAAAGTAACACACCTGGCAGCCATGATAAAAGCAGCCTGAAAACTCAGAGGCTGTGGGGACACCATCTATTACAGAATAACCATCAAGAAAACAAGAGCCTACCTGTACTTCCCCACCATTTATTGCATGCTGTATGGAAATGTTTTCTTGTTTACTGATGTACATCAACCACTGTATGGCCAGTGTGAAGTAACGCTTGCACTGACGGTGATAGTTGTCAGTAGGTATAATCCCTATGGTGTCTGACTCTAAAAATTTTAACCGAAACATGGCCATGCAAACTGATGCTATAGTGATGTACTGAAAGGGGTCAATTTGACCCCTTTCCTTTGCATCATCTTGAAACATCTGCTCAACACCATCTTGAAACATTTCACAGGCCTGCTTTAGAATCTCCACATCTGCCTTACAGTAATGATGTAATTCCTTTTAAAGTCAAATACATCATCTTTTATGCATTTTATACCACTCCAAAAACTTTTTTTTTTTTTTACATCAGCCATCCTGTAGTCTACACCATAATCTTTGTGTTGCGGCATAGGACCTACATAATTCTGATTTTCTGGTTTGTTAAAAAAGTGTGGAAAGTAGCCTTTTACTTCCTCAAAACCCATAGTCTGTGGCATTGCTGCAAGCCTCATTGGAAGGAAATTTAAGCTGTCTATAAATCGGATATTTAGACGTTTAACAGTTATGGACATTAATTTACTTCCCTGAGTCAATAACTCTACTTCCATTTTTTCTTTTACAAGCTGGTTTAAAATGAAGTGGCCATCATACTCCTTTGAATTGTGAGCTATGAAAGTGTACCCCTGAAACCCTTTTTGGATAAACTTTTTTACAAATTGGGAAACACAGTGCCCTCAAACTCCCACTTTCGACCTCTTTCAAGGGCATAGATATAATTTGGAATATGTCTAGAGTCACCTGGGCTGATATCTTGCATGCATTCAAAATCATAATATACATAACTAGCTGAACAAGATGGTGACTTTAAGGACTGGATGTAGCATAAGTGAGTTTCAATTGGGTGTACAGCTGTAAGACAATTATGGCACTTTGGCTTAAAACAAATATGGTTCTCACCATGAGGTTTTCCACATGATGCACACAATTTAGATAAAGGACAATCGGGGTATGCCAGTTTATGCTGTCCGTAGCAGTCTGTGGAGCTACAGTATTTACAACAGAGCACTGCACCACCTCACTTTGTACTTTACTACATCCAAATGATCTGTATGCATAACACATGTTAGAGCAGGGGTGTGAACCTTTGTGTGCAAAAAGGGCATTACAATGCTCACATACATTTCTGATCCCAAAAAAACTTTTGACATTTTTAATACCATAATAATGGTTTTCGTGTAAAAGGATGAGTACAGATTTTGCCCATTTATTAGGAGATGCAACAAACCTCTGCCATGCACCAGCTTTGTTTATAAAAAAAAAAACAAAGATGTTCACATCTAGCTCTGCCGCAAATAGATGTATATGGCTCAAATCTACCATTATTTGTTCTAACAACCCTACTCTGCTCTGTAAATCTCTAGCTTTTGCTAATATCTGTTGGTCAACTAGTTGACGGTATAGCAAAACCACTACACTCCTGGAAAAGCATAATGCATTATTTTGATTTACTAAATTAACTAGATGCCTTGCTTTCTGCTTGACAATATGGCTAGATAAAACACTTCTAACATCTCTGGAAACTTCCCCACACACATTTCTCACAACCGTGACTACCAACATTAATGTCTCATTAGCACGCAACTCCACCTTGCTGTTTAATAAATTTGCAATATTAATTCTAAATAGACAGGTTCTGCTAGACCTTCTTCCATTAACTGCTGACCCTCTTGACTACAATTGTCTTCTTCATGGCTTGGTATCGCACCGCCTCCTATCTGTAGGTCTTCAGGGGTGCTATTTTGTGCAGGACTCATAAAATATTAATTGTCTGTCAAATCTGTGTGCATATGAGAAATATCATATTGCCCCCACCCACACTGTTCACACATACAACACTCAGTTTCACACTCGCTACTTTGACACTCGGGAGATTTTTCAAATGTGGAACTTGCACAACAATCACACACACAGCATGGTGTGGCAGACGCAAATACCACATTGTTCTGTGGTGGTGTCCTGTGTTTTTGCAGGGATGCCTGATGCTGCTCCATTTTGTTACAGGTGGACAATATTTTTTTAGCCTTTCGAATTTTACACATAATATACTGATTCACTGTATTACGCCTAGTGTTTCTAGTGACCCACACACCTTGTGTAATTTTATCAATCATTTTGTTACAGTTATTTTGTATAGTAGAAATGTTTGCACCACTACAGGCTAATTTTTTAATTAGTTTTTTAGTGCTCACCATTTCTGGTATTTAAACAACTGCCAACATGTATATTTACAGTTTGAAATCTTGTATTATGATGGTTTTGTTTTTGTGAAGCTGACCACCTTAAATGTGTTATTAAAAATTTCAGATGTTAGTCTGCAACCAGGGGCTAGTGTCACATGTGAAGAAACCACCACAGGTATGCAAAAAGGATCTAAATTATAACTATATATATATATACACAAGGGTGCCACCAGTTGAGTTTTACTCATGTGGTGACACTTTTTGGGGTGTCAAAGTTGAAGGCGTAATTACAGAGCCAGCTTTAGTCACGCACACAGCAGGTGATTTATTGTGTGACAGCTCTGCAGATGGACCATCAGGGGCACTGGTTAATGCTACAGGTGTTTGTGTTTGCTTATTGTTATGTTTGCAGCAACACTTAACCCCAGTACCTATACGGCAATGGTGTTCACATTTTGCACTTCTGTTTTTGGGGGTTGGTTGGTCTGTCCATAAAGATTCTCGGGTTAGGGCCGAACAAAATTTCACACAGCCCTCATCCCTTTTGTTTGCTGTTTGGGGTGCAGGGACTGAAGGTAGCAGCAGTCTTGTCTGGTCAGGAAGACTCTTTTTGTCTAGATAACCTTGAATGTGTGTGGTGGCCTCTTGCATGCTTTGGAAATACTGCTTCTAGAGGCTTAAAATCGATATCTGCTGGCTCAGAGGGTTGAAGCGCTGGTGCCTTAACTCAGCCCACGCCGGTGACCCAAGTTTGGGAATGGACTCAGGTCCTCAGGGGCTGGCAGGGGCAGGAGAGGATCGAGCGTCCGTATGACTGCTCTCCTCTCCTGGGGGTGGGTAGTGGGAGCTTGTCACACTGCAGCGGCCCCTGGTGGAGACCAGAAACACTGCTGATGCATACTAGAGGAGGGAATAACCAGAAAAGTGGAAATACCGCTTCACGGTAGCCGGATGATGGCTGCCCGGCGCTCTGAGGCCATCAAAGTCCTACTGAGCTCCCTGCCTCAGCAGCATCCCTGGGGCTAAAAGAAATAGTGGCACTGGCTTGCTCCCTCGACTGGTGCCTTCCCCCTCGGAGGAGGGGGACCCATCCGGCGAAAAGGGTTACACCGGGTCACCCTGGGGATTGGCTGTGATCTGAGGCAGATGGAGTCTCAGAGGACAGATGGATCAGGGGACTGCCTTGGCAAACCTGAAGGAGTGGCTGCCGAGGAGCACGTAGGGGGAGAAAAAAGATCACTCAAAAAAAAATTGATATCTAGAAAACATTAAATAAAAAATACATAAATATATAACCCCTGTAATGCTTGCTGCTTTATAATAGTACTGTATTTTGCAGGCTAATTATATATTAGGTACATTTCATGACAGATATACATTTCCTTTATTGTATTTTCATCTGTTTTAGTTGGTTGGTACCCTCAATAAAAACGTGCAAAATGTGGGCATATTAAATAATTTGCTGCATTAAACATCCTTGATTTAAAACTATAAATAACAGTAAGAGATATGGGGGAGGGGGGCATTGTCACTCACACCAGATCTTCTTAATGTATATTTTAGAAACATGTGGCTATATAGTGTACTTTTTCTTATAAGGAGGCCTACTAAATTCACAAAAAAACACCGCAGCTAATTTACAATCCATAACACATCTGCCCCAATATTAACCTGCATTGTAAAAAACTGTAAACACTTTTGGTAATGTAGAACCACAAATGTGGCTGCTTTAACTACAACATACCTGCTTTTTGGTTCTCATTTCTTAGTGTTGTAGTTTTCGATGACAGCCCCAGTTGTTCCGTTTCTATTACAAAAAGAAAAACAGTTTATAAGTCAGCACTGATTACTGTATGTACTGCTGTTGATTTATTTTTACAGTTTTACATATTAAAGAGCAAACTTTAGCAGCTTTTTATGTTTTAGCAACAACATTTAATACATCTTTCTACAAAGTTCAGACCTTTAATAAACCAGTTTGTTAGAGGTTTAAAACCCGGGCTCACAATATACAGTGATGGTTATAAATGCACAAACGGTAAAGCATAACATCTTATTGCTAGTCATATTTACATCTGTAAAATAGACTATAGTTCTGTGTATGATGAACAGCAAAACATTTTAAAGTAAGTACATTACTTTTCACCACTACAAGTGTATGCAATGCTGGCAAAAAAATAAAACTGTAGAATTGTCCCCATATACACACAGTTATAACATTTAAATGCTAATAACATGTTTGAAAAATTTAATTTAATATACCATGTAAAACTGTATGAGGCACTGCATGATGATTGTTTGATACAGACAAAGCTAGAAAACCTACATTATAAAAAGCTATATTATAGTTTAATACATTTCATTTTTCCCACTTAAAATATTAAACGAGAACGATTAAAGTGCACTCACCACCATCTCCTTGTGATGCTTTTGATTCTAAAACAAGATCATGAAGGCCAACCTGAGAAAGCTGTTTTGCAAAGTAATTAGCCATTTTAAAATCTATGCCACATGAGTTTTTAAAAACTTTAACTATTCAAAAGTCTTACCGACTCTGGTTCACTGGCTGTAAACAGGAAGTTGTGAGTTAATGCATCGACTTTTATGAGGTACAAAGGATCTAAACACGCCCCCCAGGCACGGGCAGAAACCGAGAACCAGTGTAACATAGACCAGTGAGGGGCTAGAAGACTCACTGATTAGTAATCATTACTTTTAAATACTTGGGGGTGGTCTTGGCCAGTAAAAGCACAAATATATTTTAAAAGAAGATGGTTTAAAACAGATATGACCTGAAATAAAACTGTGATATGATACAGCACATATGTACAAATGTTAACACACAAACTGTGTGAAACACAAGCAGATAAATTAAACCAAACTTCTTTCAATTAAAATGAATGGAGACCTTTGTTTAAATGGGGAAAAAACATTAAGAGGGGATGTTTTAAAACTTAATTATTTAAGAAAAGAAATAAAACTGATATAACACTTCTAATACATATTTACAAATGTTAAAGCAAAAACAATGTACAGTAAAACAGAAGCAGATAAAATAATTCAAACGTTCTTCCACTGAAATAAATAGGGCCTTTGTTTTAGATGAAAAGAAACATTAAGAAGGGTTGTTCTCTAACTTATTTAGGAATCAGAAATAAAACTATGATATGATACAACACTTCTCACAAATATTTACAAATGTTAAAGCACAAACTTAAGAGTGTGTGTGTGTTCCTCCAATAAAAACATTTACAGTAGGGTTTGTTGTATAGACTAATTTTAGAATAGCCAGCATGCTGTTTAACAAAAGAGACACTGTCATTATAACATTGTATTGCTTATAAATGTAATAACTTTGGATACAAAGCTAAAATAATTGACGTGCTAGAGATGCTCATAATTCAGCTGGTCACAGTTTTCCAGATATGTGTGTGTGTGTGTGTGTGTGTGTGTGTGTGTCCACTGTAACAGTCAAATATGCCTAAGGAATAAATTAAGCCAGCACAGTTGTTATTCTTGTGAAGAGATGAAGACTTTACTGTGCAGTTATAGATAAAGTGGTAACAGATAACTTCAACTGATAAATTTCAAGCATGACATATGCCCCCCAGACCACCATAATCTGAGTTTTAAATTCAGGTCTTGAAATAAAGTAATTCAAAAGACAATATTTCAAGACCGCCACATTTAAGAAAAACATGTTATAGTTTTACATAAAAGAAATATTAGCATACACCTAAGAGCATGTTATAAAGACATATACTTTCTGATAACCTGCAAAACAATGCCTGTCTTTTCCTGTAAAAAGAGAATTGCTTAAACAATGTGTGCAACTATTTTTATGTTTGCTTGCACACATGTGCAAGAAACATAATGCCATCATCCGAGTTTTTGGAAGTGTGGCAGCCCTCTTCCAATTCAGTCAGTGTGTTTGCAGGCATGGTTGCAGTTCTCCAGTCAACGCTGCAGCTGTCTATGACAGCAGTTGAAAATACAGTGCCGTGCAGTTGAAAGGGAGAGCTCCCTCCCTACACATGCACACACGCATGCATAATGCGTACTCATGTGCTCCCCCCACGCACACACTGTATGGCTGACAGGGGTGCCCAATCCCCTGTTGGCTCCAGGTTCCCCCCAAACAGCCTTCCAGCTGCCATGCTGGGAGCCTACGCCAGCATGGCAAAAA
The DNA here is from genome assembly GCA_016271365.2 of Neoceratodus forsteri. Classification (NCBI taxonomy): domain Eukaryota; kingdom Metazoa; phylum Chordata; order Ceratodontiformes; family Ceratodontidae; genus Neoceratodus; species Neoceratodus forsteri. The sequence continues at coordinate 590,008,461 of CM028134.1, read as the reverse complement.
TGATTAGAAGCCAATGGGGGTGCCCAATCCCATCGGCTCCAGGCCCCCAAACAGCCTTCTAGCTGCCATGCTGGGAGCCCACTCCAGCATGACAAACGTTCCACGTTGTCAGTTTTCCAGGTGCCACGCTGGGAGCCCACCCCAGCATGGCAAAAATGGTTATGGCCGACGGGGGTGCCCAATCCCCTGTCAGCTCCTGGCTCCCCCAAACAGCCTTCCAGCTGCCATGCTGGGAGTCCATCCCAGCATGACAAACATCCTGCGTCATCCAATAAAAAAAACCGGTAAAAAAAAAAATGTTCCCTCAGTGGTCGCCCTGCCCACACGCACCCACCCTCTGCGCACCCTACCTCCCCACACCCCCACCTCACCCCATACTTACCTCCAGAGCTCGGTGATCTTCGGTGGACTGGGAATACATCTGCACTCTTCAAAGCTGACCGCGAACTGAGGAAATGCTGGTAAGCTGCATAATGCAATAAATAGGGGTTTCCAACTTTAATGCATATCTCGGGCATTTGTTGGAATTTTTGCACCAAATTTTCAACATGGGTTTTTGGGACCCCTCCTCATGAATTCTCTCACTGTCATGGCGTTAATCAGGCCCAAAGGGTGATTTCACAGTCACTGCACAAAATCACATTTTGGGAATGATTAACGAAACAACAGTGCCAGTGTTCATAAGGTAGGCTCTCAAAAAGCCTATGTTGCAAATTTGGTGAAAAAATTCCTAAAAATGTCTGTTTTATGAGCGTGAGTTGCCCAGTTCCTATGCAGGCTCGTAAGTTTGCAAATTTTTTATATTTGCACTCTGAATTTTCAACTTTACCTTTTTACCACACCTCCTTATGAGCAGTACAGCTGTCATTTTTCACATGTTGCCCAAAATGTGTTTCCCTGCATGTAGCGCACAATAGCGCAGTCTGTGTGCGCAATTAATGTTTGGGACAGATTAAGAAAATCACAGTGACAATGTTCATGAGCAGAGGTCTTAAAATGGCTATGTTAAAAATTTGGTGAAAAAATTCTCAAATGACTGTTTTAGGAGCACACATTATGCAGTTCCTATGTACACTGCAAGTTTGTGGAATGTTTAATATTTGCACGCCAGATTTTCAACATTGCCATTTTATTACACTTCCTTATGAGCAGTACAGCTGCCATTTTTCACATCTCACCCAAAATGTGTTTCCGCACATGTAGCGCGCACAATGGTGCAGTTGGTGTGCAAAAGCAATGTTTGGGACAGATTAAGAAAATCACAGTGACACTGTTCATGAGCAGAGGTCTTAAAATGGCTATGTTGAAAATTTGGTGGCAAAAGCCCATAAAATGACAGTGTTACGAGTGACCATTGTGCAGTTTCCAAGCACCCTCGCAAGTTCATGAATTTGTGGTATTTTCAGTCCAGATTTTCACCAGTGGCATTTTTCCACACTTCCTTATGAACAGTACGGCTGTCATTTTTTACAACATGGCCAAAATATGTTTTCACACTTTCAGCGCAGAAATGCATGGTCGCTGTGGGAAATAATTGTTCAGGACAGATAAAGAAAATCACAGTGACACTGTTCATGGTCAGAGGTCCCAAAATGCCTGTGTTGACAATCTGCTGTAAAAAATCCCCAAACTAATTACATTACGGGTGTGCGTTGCACAATTCTACACACGCTCATGACTTCACCAGTTTGTTTAATATTTTCACTGCAGATTTTCAGCATTGCCATTTTTTACACCTCCCCATGAACAGTACAGCTGTCATTTTTCACATCCTGTTCAGAATGTGTTTTTGCACCTGTGGTGCTAAATGCCGTAGTCGCTGTGCAAAAGCAGCTTTCGGCTAACAAACTGATATTGCCACTGTTCATGAGGTGGGGGTCACAAAAAAAAACATGTTGAAAATTTAGGAGTGAAAATACCAATGAATGCCTGAGGCATTACAGTTTCTGACCATAACATCCCACCCTGTAGAGAATGACAGGCATCAGGGGTGTGACTTGGGATTCTCGCCTGTAATGCTCATACCATTCCACACCCTGCAGCCAGTGAGAAGCGTCAAGGTGTGCCTTGGACTCTTTGGCCCCAAAGTTCACCCCATTCTCCTATACCGCACCTATCTGACCGTATTTCCTGATAGAATGGGGTGTGCATAAGGGCCAAAGACCCCAAGGCACACCGTGACACTTGTTGGTGTCAGCGGGGTAGGGTGTGGTAAAATGGCGTGGCCGTTATGCCTGATGACCCAAAAGTACATCCCGGTGTCTGTCAGTCTCTGCAGGGTGGTGGTAGGGTTGGCTTCAGTTCAGTACTTTACTGCCATTCCTATTATGCAGCTCTGTAACTCCTACACTACCAATGCCAGTGCCAGCAAGCAAATCATTCGGCATTGATAAATGCTTGTTAAAATGTAAAATAATGAAGGATACATTACACACTAAAAACATTTTGCATTTGGGAGTGTGGAGACTGATGGTTATAGAAATAAGGACCTCTCAATTTATAAAAAATAAAATGTGCAGGGAGAACTTAACCACTATAAAACTTTTAGGCATTGACAAACTAAAATATGAAAACTCAGAATCTTTTAAACAGTGTAAAGGCAGTATCTGATCAGAGGTTTTACTCCATTTATTAAAGAACCTCTCAATTTATTAAAAATAGAAGCAAAATGAACAGGGAAAACATAACGGAACTACTATAAGCCATTTAGGCAGTGACAAAATAAAAATATAAAAACTAAGGAAACAACAGCTGTAGGCATTCAATATCGATATAAAGCATACTGGCATTAAAGTCATTTTAGTAAATTATAGTTTGTATTTTAATATGTTTATTGTATTGTTTGTAGTTTCATTGTAAAAGAGCTGTGAGCATTGGAAGGGCATTTTTTATAATTACAATTTTACATACTTACTTACTAAAATGTGCAAAACAGCTTCTGACATGTCCTGGGCAAGCCCAAACATGACAATCTTCGCTCCACCCATTGCAGCGTCACAATATGGAAGGGGGGGCTGCGTCATATCTGGTGCACAAAGGTGAGAAAATGGGGTGGGGTGCATTATATCTGGTGCACACAGAAGGGGCAGGACATTGTGTAATTTCCGCAGCACACGGGAAGCAGAACGGGCTGGACATTGCGTCATTTTTGGTGCACACCGGAAGCGGTGGGACATTACGCAATATCCGGCAATCAAATTTTGACAGTTAGTATACACATATACTACTTCTGGAGACTGTCCCATAGTGAGACAGTTGTCCAGGTATGGAAATGTTTTGTCTTCTTAGGCCACTACTACTGCTAGGCATTTTGTGAACACCCTTGGTGCTGATGTTAGTCCGGAGGGCATTGCTCTGAACTGATAATGACCTGAAGGCAGTTCGAACCTGAGGTACTTTCTGTGGGAGCACCTGAAGGGAATGTGAAAGTAGGCATCCTTGAGGTTCAGGGAGGCTAACCAATCCCTTGGCCTTAGAGAGGGAAGAATTATTCCCAGAGTCTCCATTTTTAATTTTGGCTTGACTAGGTGCTTGTTTAAGTATCTTAAATCTAGGATGGGTCACCAATCCCCTGTCTTTTTTGGTATAAGGAAGTATCTGGAGTACAGACCTTTGCCCCTGTGTGTAGTAGAAACTCTCTCTATGGCTCTGAGAGCCAGGAGAGAGGAAGCATCTGCCTCTAGGGCAATGGTTTTGGAGATGTTTGCAGGTGGAAATGACCTGACCCTCAGCTTTGGAAATCTTTTGAAGCTGAGAGCCAGTCCCTGGCTTACTACCTCCAGGTCCCACTTGTCTGAGGTAACAGGCTTCCAGGCCTGGAAGTAGTAAGCCAGCCTGTCTGCTACTGGAAAGGGGGAGTTGACCCAGGCTGACGCATCAGGGTGTCTGCTTGGCAGAAGCCTTGGACTGAGAAGAGGATGCATCTCTGCTCATCCCCTTTCTGCCTCTCCCTCTGAAGAACCCCCTCTGAGGAAAAGGAGAGGAGGCCTGTTCCTGGTAGAAAGGCCTGTGAAAAGGCCTGCCCCTGCCCCTAGATTGCTGCTTCTGAGGAGTTGCCTGCCTTTCCTTGGCCTGTGCACTCCTGTAGGTGGTCCTGTACTCGTCCATCTTTTTCATGAAATTCTCTGTCTGCTCCTCAAACAGAGAATTACCTACCACAGGGAAATCCATGGCCTTAGCCTGGGTGTCCTGCGAGAGGCTAGTACATCTGAGCCAAGCAAGTCTCCTAAGAGACACAGATGTAGCCATGACTCGTGATGAAACATCATTAGAGTCCACAGCAGCATGAAACTGGACTTTGGATGCCTCAGTCCCATCAGCAGCCACCTCCTTCAGCTCCTTGGCTAGCTGGGGGGGGAGCCTGTTTAGCCAGCTCCAGAACAGTATCCCACCTGGACTTCTGGTATCTGGCTGTGTAGGCCATGTAGTTCACCTTCCTGAGTCTCAAGGAAGATGCCAAGTACTGTTTCTTGGCCACAGCATCCACCTTCCTAGAGTCTTTATCTGGGGGGTGTGAAGCCAAAGGTATATTAGCCTTGTCACAGGCTGCAGCCTGCACGACCCCAACATGGCTGCATTGTTGGAACAAGTACTCTGTACTTGAGCCTGACAACATATACCTCCTGTCCATTCTCTTGTCCATAGGAGATAATGAATTTGGTGTCTGAAGTATTTTTTGTGTGTGTTTCCCAAAAGATTTATGGAGGGGAATAGACAGCCTTTTGAACTCTGGGATGTCCATCATCTCTACATAGTCAGGGTCTTCCTGTTCCTCAACAGCTCCAACCAGAGGGAGCTGGAGGGTCTCTGCCACTTTTTTGTAAAACAAATAGTGAGAAGGGGACTCAGAAAGCCTAGGAGGGGAAACATTGGAAGACCTGTCTGGGGAGATGTCCAGTTCAATAGGCTCATCCAGGCCTTCCACATCATCATCATCAAATCCTTCTTCCCCCTCCAAATCATAGTAATCATCTGGACAATATTCTGGAACTGAAGGAACTGACTGAACCGAGCGCCTACCCAGCGACGCCGGATCGGCCAGAAACAAAAGGAGCGATTCCACTGTACTAATCACCCTGGCAATTTCTTCAGTGGTTGGTCGTGATGGTTCTGGATCTGAACCGGCTGATTTCTTTTTCCTTTTTGGCGGAATCGACCCCTCGGTATCGGGTCTCCTTTTCCTGAGGAAGTATCGCCCAAGTCAGTGGGCACTCCCTCAGGTTCGGTCGGAACCGAACCGGGATGGCCATCCAGATCAGTGGACTTCTCGGCTTCCTTTTCCCTAAGTCTACCCAATCTCTTGTCCAGGGTGGCCTTTGGGAAATTTTTACAAATTTGGCAGCCTGAATCGAGGTGGTCAAACCCCAGACAATACACACAGGTGGTGTGAGGGTCTGCCTTGGCAAAGGCATCCCCACACTCACTACAGCGCTGAAACCCAGTGGGTCCAGTTTTTCTTTTGGGTTTCTCAGACATAGCCATCCTATCCACTTACCCTTTAGCAGCTTTAAAGCCAGGAAAGTCCCCCTTATCGGTTACCAACTGTGTTATGGGCTGTGGAAAAAAAACATTAAAAATAAAGTTTTTTTGAAACTGATAAGGACTGGTACCTCACACTAATACAAATAAACCAAATATTTACACAAATCAAGAAAGAGAACTCAATCGGTTCCAGCCGGACCGAAAGAAAAGTTTTACAATTTCCACACACAGAGAAATAAACTAATGCCCTCTACCTACAACACTTACTGTACCTTAGGGATCTGAACTGAAAAATAATAAAATTTACGGGTTTAAAAACGTTTTACTGAGACTAAACCGACAAGCGAATGAGATTTCTCCAGAGTGACTGTTCAGTTAGGCGGAGTAAAGAATCTGATGGTTACACTTGAAAGTGCAGCAGACAGAGGTTTGAACTAAGCTCAAGCTCAACGTTCTGTGTTCTGGCATAGAGTTAACTCTTTCCTCTCTGGAGCAGTTCAAGTGCTGGGGCTAACTGCATATTGTCAGAATACAGCATGACTTCATGTTGTTTGAATGCTCGTAGTCTGGAAAACAAGATCCCAGACCTGCAGGCAATAACGACAGAGGCTAAACTGGACATAGTAGCAATTAACAAGACATGGTTTACCAGTAACTACACTTGGAAGACTTTAGTACCTGGCTATGTACTGTTCAGAAGAGACCGAGAGGCAAAAAGGGGGAGGTGAGTTGCCCTGTATGTCAATGAAAATATCAAAGCTACAGAAATTTAGAATACTCATAAGGAGCCAGAAGAACTGTAGGTCACCCTGGAAACAGGAAATGGGACAGCCATAAGAACTGGGGTTGTCTACAGGCCCCCAGATCAGGGGGAGGACATAGACACATTACCGTTAGAAGATATATAAAACATAACAGCTGAAGGGGAGGTTCTGTTAATGGGAGACTTCAACATGCCAGATACAGATTGGTCAATACCAGTAGGAACATCTGCCAGAACTAGACACATGGTGGATTCCCTGCAGGAGGGAGGGGGGCTCAAACAACTGATACAACAACCCACAACAGACAGGGCTATCCTAGATCAAGTACTGACTAACAGGGAAAGGATCACAAATCTCCAGATAGAAGGTCACCTGGGGTCCAGTGACCATCACATGGTATGGTTCAGTTTGGCCACTACAACTAAATCATCCCATTCCAAGGCAAAAATATGGGACTTCAGAGGAGCTGACTTTGATAAGATGGCCAGCAGAGTTAAGCAGGCCCTGGCAAAAAGAAATACAGGTGAAGGGGTACAGGCAAAGAGGGCAAGCATTAAGGATGCAATACTTGATGCAACATCCCATTGTGTTAGAGAGAAAAGGAAGTGCAAAAGAAGAAGGAAACCACTTAAGTTCTCAAAAACAGTAGCAGAAAAGGTCAGAGCCGAAAGGCTGGCCTTCAGGAAATATAAGGTAACACACTGGATGAAGATAGGGAGGCATACCAAACTTCCGTAAGGGAAACAGGGAAGGCAGTAAGACAGGCAAAGGCCCAAACCGAGGAAACACTAGCACAAACAGTAAAACAAGATGACAAGACTTTCTGTAGATACATTAGAGAAAGGAGAAACTCCAGAGGGGGTATTGCTAAGATCAAAGGAGATAAGGGGGCGTGTGAGGAGGAGGACCATGTAAAAGCATCAGTCCTAAATAGATACCTCTGCTCTGTATTTACTGAAGAGAAGGTAGGGCAGGACCCACAGCTCAACACCATGGACATGGGGGGGGTGAGCACTAGTCCCTTCACAAAAAATGTCCTACAAGAGCTCAGTAAGCTCATGGTAGACAAGGCAATGGGACCTGATGGCATACATCCCAGGGTACTAAAGAAGCTAAGGGTGGAACTAGCAGAACCATTAGCAGAACTGTTTAGTGAGTCTCTGAGCACAGGAGATGTCCCAGAAGACTGGAGAAGGGCTCATGTGATCCCGCTGTACAAGAGTGGTAGCAAGGAGGAGGCAGGGAACTACAGACCAGTCAGTCTTACCTCAGTAGTGGGCAAGATTAGGGATGCACTCCTTAAGGAAAGGATAGTGCAACACCTGGAATCCATAGGAGCACAGGCTCCAAGACAGCATGTGTTTACAAAAGGAAGGTCCTGTCAAATTAATCTCATAGATTTCTTTGACTGGGTAACCAGAGTGGTGGACCAAGGGGGAGCAGTTGATGTTGCATACCTTGATGTTAGCAAAGCTTTCGATACTGTTCCACATAGAAGATTGATTAATAAGTTTGGTAGGCTCAGGGTGGGTCAGAAGTTGGTCAGCTGGGTGGCAAACTGGTTGACGGGCAGAAAGCAGAGAGTGATGGTAAACGGTATACAGTCAGAAGAGATGCAAGTCACAAGTGGGGTACCTCAGGGATCAGTCCTGGGGCCAGTCCTCTTCAATATCTTCATCAGTGACATTGCAGATAGACTGGAGGGTAAGGTTTGTCTGTTTGCAGATGACACCAAGATTTGCAACAGAGTAGATGATCCAGATGGGGTGGGCAGAATGGAAAGAGATCTGGATAAACTAGCAAAATGGTCAGAAGAGTGGCAACTGGGGTTTAATGCAAAGAAGTGCAAGATCATGCACATAGGGAAGAGAAACCCTGAAGCCACCTATAGGCAGGGAGGGGAGTTGCTGGCAATCATAAGGGAGGAAAGAGACTTGGACATCATCATCATCATCACCGATGACCTGAAATCATCCAAGCAGCCCACTAAAGCAGTAGGCAAGGTTAGGGGGATGTTAGGGTGTATTACTAGGGGTATCACAAGTCAGAAGATGGAGGTAATAATCCCTCTTTACAAGACACTGGTTAGGCCCCATCTGGAGTACTGCATGCAGTACTGGAGGCCACACCTTCACAAGAACATTAATCAAATTGATGCAGTCCAAAGAAGGGCAACTAAAATGGTGCAGGGACTGCATCAGAAAACATATGAGGACAGATTAACGGAGCTGAATATGTGTACCCTAGAGCAAAGGAGGGAGAGAGGTGATATGATCGAAACATTCAAACACCTTAAGGGCATTAACAAGGTGAAAGTCTAACATGTTTCAATATAAGAAAAATAGCAGGACAAGAGGACACAGCATGAGATTAGAGGAAGGACGATTAAGGGGTAATGGTGAGGAAGTTCTTTTTTACAGAAAGAGTGGTGGATACATGGAATGGCCTACCTCAGGAAGTGGTGGATATGAATACAGTGCAGGGCTTCAAACAGGCATGGGATAGGCATAAGGGAGCAATAAAGAGGTGTATGAATAGATAGGCCATTGACAGAGCAAAGATCGCTGGCACATTTATAAGGTAGAAAAAGAAATGGGCAGACTGGATGGGCCTTGTGGTCCTTATCAGTCATCAACTTCTATGTAGGCTTGTGATAAGCTGAGATCACGCAGAGATGGACCTTCACGGTTGAATATTGTAGCCCTGTATTTGACAGGTCTAGTAGATACTCCAGGACTTTGTTTGGCAAGAACAAGGATCCAGGGAGGACTCTGCACACTAGGCAGATAAATGCTTCCTCTTTATCATGTAAGTTTTCCTAGTAGCTGGCTTGCATGCTGCTAGGAGAATGTCTGAAACTCTACGTGGGACATCAAATCTACTCACGTCTATCTCCTCAGGAGCCATGCATGGAGATGAAGGGTTATCAGGTTGGGATGGACCACTGGACCCTGAGTCAGAAGGTCCGTTTGAAGTGGAAGTTGTCTCAGTAGAATTTCTGATAATCTGTTGATCAGCAGAAACCAAATCTGACAAGGCCAGAATGGAGATATAAGGATCTCCCCCGCCCCCGTGCCTTTAGCTTTTTTTTTTAGTAGATTCTCTCTCTCTCTCTGTCTCCTGGCCAGAACTTTCTCAAGCTTACCCACTGGCTTGACCACTCTACTGCCTGCTGTGTTCCCCGTCATCTTCAAGGACATTACGATTCTTTGGGGATGCGGGCCCTACAGCCCCAGAGAGATCGAAGGGGCAGTGATGGGAGACCAGCATTGGGCATGTGGTGGCAGCACTGGAGGGAGCCATTGCCTATCTGGCAGGAGAGGGCTTTTTCCCCCATGTTTCGCCCTCCTCCTCCCCCACCGTGTGTAGTGCATGTCCCCTGACTTCTTGGCACACGGTTACCCTGTCAGCGTTGGACCATGCTGTGTACGTCCAGCCCAGTGCACTGCGGTGCCTCCAATCTCCACCAGGAGCCACTGAAGTGCCGGACTCCCCAGTACCCTCCCTCTGGGATAGGAGAGCAGCCCAGCGGGTGTTCAATCCAATCCCTCCCATGCCGATCCCCAGCACCCTAGCTCACTCCTGAACTCCGGTCAGTGGTGTGGCGTTAGGTGTGGCACCCAGCACCTCAACCCTCAATGCCATCAGGCCGGCCTGTACCTCTATCTTGAGCAGCACCCTCTGATCTAAGGAAAGAGGAGGAAATGTGTACAGAAAGTGTCTTGTCCACTTCAGTCTGAATTTATCCTGACAGAAAACGTCAGGTTCTGGATTTCTGGAGCAGAATAGAAGCAGTATTGCGTTGTGGGAACGCAAAAAAGTCCAGGTCCAGAGTGCCCCACTCTTTGAAGAGTGATTGCACAACGTTTATGTCGAGAGACCACTCGTGAGGATCCACCTCCATTCTGCTGAGGTGATCTGCTGGAACACTCTGGACTTCAGGCAGGTAAACTTCCTGGATCAGGGCTTCATGCTGTAGCCACCATTCTCGCACTTTCTTCGCTTCCCTGCACAGGGGATAAGAGTGCACCCCGGCCTGCTTTTTGATGTAGTACATCACCGCTTTCTTGTCCATCTGATGGAGAATTATTTTGCGACAAAGGATGTCCTTCAGGGCTCGGACGGCGTACATGGCAGCTCTCATTTCCAGGATATTTATGTGAAGTTGAGACTCGTCCTGACTCCACAGACTTTGGGTGTGGAGGTCTTGACAGTGAGCTCCCCATCTGAGTAGAGATGCATCTGTGGTGATGGTGATCTGTGTCTCCAGTGGGGCAAAGGGAAAGCCTTTTAGAAGGTTATCCTCTTGAGTCCACCAGGTGAGTGAGTGTTTTAGAGGTTCCGTCACTTTGATGTGAAAGGACTGGTGTGTGTGTGGTCGGGGGTGTGCCAGAATGAGGATTTAAAACAGGCAATCCCCTTAGGTGTTCTATTTCACTCTGTCCTTTCTCCTTTTTTTCTGACTATCCTTTCTTTTCCCTATCAGGGTGGCCAACCTGATATCTATTTTCTATTCTTTTCTATCCCCTATTTGTTAAAATGCCTGTGTTCCCATTTAAAAGCAGCTCCTGAAAAATAACTGGTGCCTTAAAGAAAGAGCAGTGGTTCCTGCTGCTGCTAGCAGTATGTTGAATTTGGTCCCAGCTGATGTGTGTTTTGAAATGATTGTTTAACCACCAGGAGTGGTTTCTTATAAAGAGGACATAGCTCTGAAGTGGATGCAGAATTACAAAGAATGTACAAAATCTGCCCCTGTTGTTTCATACTCCTGTGTCTTGCAGCAAGTGTGTAGACTGAGCTAACTCAGTCGGGGGGAAACACAGAAAAACACTCCCTTAGAAAAAACTGAAGGGAGTTTAAGTACATAAAACACATGTGATGCCCATATAAAGAAATGCTGCAGGTATCAGGTACAGCAAAGAATCTTGCTTTGCTGTCAAGCAAAACAGGGCTGAATTTTCAGCCAACAGCTGTTTTACAAAGCTAAGTTTGGTACAGAAAATGTTTATTTCTCTTAAAAAAGCAGTAGGTTCCTAGTGCTTGCAAGAGTAAACAGATAAGGAGCGCGCCCTTTTCTGCTTACATTTTTCAAGCCTAGTGATAGCTACTGAATATTTTTCTTCTGATTTAAAATATTACAATGAGCCAGAAATAAAAGAAAAAGGGTCATTACCTGATGATGTTTCCAGAGGTCCTGCTATAGGGCTGGCAGCTCCTGAACTGACTGTATTTATGGGAGAAGCAGTCAGTGACATCACAGTAAGGGAGGAGTCAGCTCCCAAGTGTGATGTCATGCCCTGTAATTAAGGATTTATTTAGCCTTTTTTTCAGAAGAGAGACTCCTTAAGAGCCTGCATGATGGACATAGAGACTTGCATTAAGCTAGGCAGGCTAGGACATTGTTTTATGAAATTTAGAGATTAAAAATAAAGTGTTCCTGCTAATTGATGTTGTCATCTGACCTCTGATGTCACGTCAGGCTGCCATAAAAGGTTGTCCACCAGAGGGCTAGGGAGATAGATAGGAGAGAGAATATGGAAGATGGTCAGTTGCTTTCTGATCAGAGACTGAGCAAGAGCTAAGAAGAGCTGAGTGTGGAGGTTTACACACTGTCAAGAAGGAAGGTCTCAGGAATTCTTTTGATTTGATGCTTAATGGAAGAAGAAGAATGATGTCCTGATGATTTACATTGGTGTGAAGAATTAACACCCTCTTATTTTCCTTTTTGTAAATATCCTTTATTTTCTTTATTTTGCTTTTTGGACAATAAATTGACAAACGCAGAATATGCGTTTTTTATGCACTATATTACAGTTGTCTGTCTAAATCTGTTATAAAGAATCCTCGCTACCACAGGGGGCCACCGAGTACTGATCACCCACTGAGTGGTCCTTGTGTGAAGATGAGCCAAGGGCACTGTGAACATGATGATACCGTGAGACCCAGCATCTGCTGCATCAAGAGAGCTCAGACTGAGTCGTTCTCTTTGATGAAGTGAGCCATCTGGAGGATATTGTTCCTCCTGTTCTCTGGGAGGATGGCCCTTGCATTGGATGTATCCAGGAGGACTCCTATGAAGAGATGTTGCTGGGAGGGCTGTAGCTGCAATTTTTCCAGATTCAACAGAACTCCCATAGATGTGAGGAACTTTGAAGCTGTGGTCACTGCTTCCTGTGTCCCTTGTCTGGAGGAGCTTGCTAGGAGCCAGTCACCCAGATACGGGAAGATTTGAATTCCGAGTTTCCTTAGGTGCACTGTGAGAACTGCACAGCACTTTGTAAAAACTCATGGCACCGAGGACAGCCCAAAGGGCAGTACCCTGAATTGATAGTGCTTGCCCAGGGCCACAAATCAAAGATACTTGTGGTGGCTTGGGTGAATGGTAACGTGTTGGTAGGCATCCTGCATGTCCACAGAGGCCAGCCAATTGTTTCTATGAATCAGAGGTAGAAGCATACCGAGTGATATCATCTTGAATTTTTCCTTGAAGAGAAACGTGTTTAACTTCCTTAGATCTAGAATAGGGTGCATGCCACCTGTTTTCTTTGGAACCAGGAAGTCGGAGTAGAAGCCTGTGTTCCACTGATCCTGCAGAACTATGTCTACTGCCCTGTTGTTCAGAAGGCCTTGAATCTCAGAAATAAGGAGGTTTGACTGAGTAACTGACAGCCTAGGCTGTCTTTTGGGTGGATGATCCGGAGGGGTATCTGAAATATTCAGTGGATAACCCTCGCAAATTCTCCTGAGAACTCATTTGTCTGAAGTGACTGACTTCCACCGATTGAAAAAACTGAGTCAGACACCTCCTTACTGCCGAAGAAGAGTCCCCCTCAGACAGCGGAGGAGGGACCTGGGCCAGAATTTCAGAGAGTGACACTAGGCACTTTCAGGTCTTGTGCCTTCTGCTGCATTTTCCTTTGTGGCTGAGGGGCTTGGTTCTTATTGAAGCCCCCTCTGCATTTGCCACTAAAGGACTGCTGGTTATGAAACTGCCGGTGGTTTCCACCCTGTTGAGTAGCAGCAGGGGCCAGTCTGGCCGCTTTTATAGCCGTCCTAGTTTTCTGTGTGGCCTCGAGTGCCTGCTCCAACTGTGGACCAAATAGATAACCACCATCAAATGGTAAATTCATGACATTTTGCTGGGCATCATTTGTGAACCCAGAGGTTTGTGACTATAAGTGGTGACGGGTGCATATCCTAGCTGCTGCTGCTCTAGAAGCAGAGTCAAAGGCGTCCATAGCAGCTTTAAGTTGCTGATTTTTGGACTCACTATCTCTAGTGATAGTTTGGAGGAGTTCTGATGTAACGTCTGACTCCAGGAGAGTCTACACAGTAGCTTTTAGAGAATGCTAGAGGGTATACTAATATTGTGAGAAATAGCCCTGGTAGCTAGCAATATGCATACCTAGGGTAGCGGCAGTGAAGACTCGCTTCCCCAGTGTGTCAGTCTTATGAGATTCTTTATTTACTGGTCAAGCCGTGGACTCCTGAGGGAAAACGGCTTTGTAATTTCCTGCCAGGACCACTGTGGCATCAGTAAAAGCTTACGAGGCCAGGATTGGTCTATCCTTGGGGGGGTGTACTTCCTGCCTATGAACTTAGCCACAGAAGGAATAAACACTGGATTGTTCCACACCATTTGTGAGAGAGTCTTGAAAGAGGGCTGTACCAGAGGAGTCAATTCCACAGAAATCTCCGGGACATGCAGATATTGCAGATGCAACAACATCCTCAGATCCACCTCCGAAGTCTGGAGAGGGAGAGGGTGGAATTCATATTCTTTAGTACAGACTTAATGGACAGGTCCTTGACCAAAAGCTCTGCTTAAGTAGAGGGCTTACTTCCTACTCTGACAGATGAATCTTCATCAGAGTCATCTCCTAAATGCAGATCAGGATCATGCTCATTGTTGTCTCCTACTAACCCAGGAGGAATAGTATATAAAGGAAAGGGAGGAAATAGAGCAGGAGGAGGTGCTCCTGGAATCGGAGTCGAGAATCCTGGCATCTGAGAAGGTGCCATCAAGGCCAGAGTCGAAGGCAGCACCATGACAGCGCCCAGAAACCCCAACCCTACTCCTGGTGCACCCAGGGATGAAGATCTGAAAACAAGAGTAGGAGAAAATGGTACCTGTGCTGGTCCCTGCGCCTCAGCCGTGTGAGGGGGAAAAGCACAAGAGTGCAGTGTCGGTGGCACCGTAGAATGTGCTATGTGGCTTGGAAGACCCAATCGTCCTGCTTGCTGGTTCAAAGCCCCTAGGCCCGAAAGGCCCGGGGCTGACTCCGCAGGCTCGGAAAGTTGGGACAATCACAGAACCCACTGCTCCATAAAAGCAGACCAAAGATGAAACTGCTCACCAGAGGATCCCCCAAGGGGTGGGGAGGGATTAAGGAGTCAAGGATGTTGGCCACTAGGAACAGAGGCCACAGGTGACCCTGACGGAGTTGGCCTTCTGTCCTTCGTTACTGATGATTGTCGTGCAGACATACCAGAGGGTAACCTCAAGTGGTAGCATTTATATTTCGACCGGCAGGATGAAGAAGAGCCCAAGGCTGAGCGGTGCCAGGTTCATGATGAGGATCGAGAACAGGTTCGCTTGTTTTTGTGCTTTCTGGAGAATCCCCTTCTTCCCGAACACCGGACTGCCCATAGTCAGACCCCCCCCATAGAGGGTGGCAGACCGGACCCAGTCCTGCTGGAAATGCACCTTTCATGTGAAGTCTCACTTCTGTCACCGGCCCCATTCATGATTGACTCCGAAGGTGGTCTGAAGAGGACTTCTGTGTTCTTTCGATGAAAAAATGTTTTTTTGTTTTTTTTTTAACTAAAAATAATAATACTAATTAGAACCAAATGACTAAAGCGGCTGTTGTATAGACGTAAAGATTTGACTGCCGGCGGATAAGCGACATCGTCACTGAAGTGTCCTCGATGGTGGGGAAAAAAGGAACTGAGGCAGTTGGAGGGTCGACGCAGAGGTAGCCTACACAGTGCAGGCTGGTCTCATGGCACTGCTTCTGCATGGCCCTACCTCAGTTCCGACCCTCCTCAAGATTTTTGACTCCTGCATGGTCCTAGCGCCTCTGGCGTAGTCCCATTAGTGTGAATCAGTGGTGGATACTTTATGTCCAGGAAGATCTTACATAAGGTTTCGTGGAAACTGCTGAAAGGGTGCCAGAAAGTGCCAGCAATGAGAGGGTATAAACTCCCATCGACAAGGTAGCAGTTCTAGAGGGCATCATTGACGGTGCTGTAGCAGTAACGGTGGCCATCGATGAATGTTTGCCCGATGAGGATGATTTGTCCTTATCCCGTTTATACTTCTTGTGTGAAGCTGCAGTGGAGGTCTCATTGGGATGGGCTCCCTTCTCTACGAGAGACAATTTCTGCTCCATTAGGTGTGATTCAGTTTCCTGCAGTTGTCGTTGACGTGTTGCCTGGTTGAATTATTGGCAGTGTCTGCAGGAGATGGCGTCGTGTGTGGGACCCAGACACCTAACATAAATGGGTATGGTTGTCGTAGTGGTAGATCTTCCTACCAGAATGACATGACCAAAAAAGTGATAATTTGCTTGTAGATTCTTTGGACATCCTTCGATGAAGGTTGGAAATGGAGGAAAAATCCGTTCCCAGTTCAAGATCTCGTCGTCGACTGCTTCACAAGCACTAGTTGCTGCATGCGAGGTGAAGATGGTGGGAAAATGAACTGAGGATGCCTGGGGCTGCCCACTCATATAGTTGCAGGATGATGATGTCGTGTGTGTGGCCCCTGGAAAAAACTGCTAGAAGAAAGCTGCTGTGCACAACAGCGCCCTCTGGAGATGACCCAAGTGTATTACCTGATGCAAAAGAATATCCCCGTGGAAGATCTGCTGTTACAGGTGAGTGACCTGTTTTTCTAGGGACATGGATATGATGCTCTATCCACACTTTCCACCAGACTCCAAGCAGTTCTCCAGGAGGAGGGAGGCAAGGCGCACACCCCCTACTTAGGGAACAGAGATTGGGGAACTGAGGCCCCAAAATCAGCATCCCGGCGTGACTCAGCATCGATGTGATCAAGGGAACTGAGGTGTGTGCTGACTTCCATGTAGCAGCCCTACAGATTTCCTGGATAGAGACATCCCTAGAAGCAACCACTAAAGCAGCAGTATGGTGGGTGGAATGAGCCCTTAGACCTATGGGAGGCTCCCTGCACACCAACCTAAAGCAGAGGTTGATGCAGTATACAATCCACTTGGCTACTGGTCTGCCAGATGTGGCTTCAGCATCGGTGACAAACAGCTTGTGAATCTCTCCTCAATTTCCAGATGTGCGCTTGTAATAAGTGAGTGCTTACCTTAGGTCCAGAGTATGGAGCTTGTGCTCAGCCTCCGAGGTGTGATTGGTAAAGTACACAGGGAGATTAATCACTTGGTTAAGGTGAAACTCTGACACAACCTTCGGAAGGAACTTCAGGTTGGAACAAAGGACAACCTTGTCCCTGTGGAAGACCAGATAAGGAGACTCCACCGAAAGCACCTGAAGCTCACTGATCCTTCTGGCTAACATGATAGCCACCAAGAAGGCAGTCTTCCACGACAGGTGAGACATGTCACACCTGTGCATAGGTTCAAATGGCTTGCCTAAGAGCTTTGCCAAAACCAGCAGCAGATCCCAAAGTGGTGGTGGTTCATGCATCAGAGGGGAAATGTGCTCAAGGCTCTTGAAAAAGCACCAGACCACTTTCTCCTGTGCCACTGACTGCTGACTGACCTGTGCCCGGTAAGCAGAGATGGCTGCCAGGTGCACCTTAAGGGTCATCAACCGAAGGCCCGACTTGGAACGGGACCATAGGTAGTCAAGGATGCTAGCAACTAGACAGGACAAAGGGGTCCAATCCCTTGCCCTGGCACGAAATAGAGAACCTCTTCCACTTGAAGGCATAGCATTTCCTGGTTGATTCCTTCCAAGACGCCTCTACAACAGTGAGGCCATCTTCAGAGAGACCCAAAGCCTGGAATTCTAGCTGCTCAGGAAACAAGCTGTCAGGTACGGGAACTGAAGGTCCAGATGGAGTACTTTCCCCTGATTGAGGGAGACCAGGTCCGGGTGTAGAGAAAAACACCTTAGGAGCCTGCTGCAGAGGCTGAGGAGATCTGGGTACCAAAACTGGTGCAGCCAGTCTGGAGCCACTAGTATCACCTGTGCCTTGTCCCTCCTGGCCTTGAGGAGCACCATGTGGATCAACGGAAGTGGAGGAAAGGCATAGAAGAGGCCTGGGGTCCAGTGCCTCAAGAAGGCATCCCCCTGCTGCAATCTCTGCTGAGGGGGGTGGGCACAAAACAGCCTCAGGTTTGCGTTCTCCCTGGAGGTGAACAGGTCCACCTGAGGGGTGCTCCACTGGGAGAACAGACTGTGTACTATCTCTGGGTGGAGAGACCACTCGTGAGATGCCTTGCCCACACAGCTGAGGGTGTCCACCAGCTGGTTAGAGGCCCCTGCACATGGATGGCTGGGAGATTGGCCTCCAGGCTGTGCACAAGGTTTCACACATAGAGAGCTTCCTTGTACAGTGCCAAGGAGTGCGTCCCACCGTTTGTTGAAGTAGTACATAATCGTGGTGTTGTCCATCTGGATCTGGACCACCTGACCCCAGATGTGAGGAGCAAAGATGATCAGAGCCAGCCAAACTGCTCAGAGCTCCAGCAGGTTGATACAGAATCAGGATTCCTTGGGGGTCCAGAGCCCGTGGACTCTGTGTTCCTCCAGGTGGGAACCCCAGCCCATGAGAGAGGAATCAGTCATCAGGATAACCGTCGGCTCTGGGTGGACAAATGGGATCCCTTCCTGCAGATGCTCTGGAATCACCCACCACTGGAGGGTGTCCCATATCCACTGGGTCACAGTGACCAGCTGGTCGAAGTGACGGCTGCACTGAGACCACTGGCTGACCAGCTCCCACTGCAGGGAATGCATTCTCCAGTGGGCTCATTGGACCATGCTGGTGCAGGCCACCATGTGACCCAGCAGGCGCAATTGCCCAACCTGAAATTGATTGGGCAAAGGAGGAGAATGCCTCTGCTGGGAGCCAGGCTCTGGCTCTGCAAGAGTCAAGCTCCACCCCTATGAAGTTGACCACCTGTGAAGGCATGAGTTCTGACTTGGCCTCATTGATTAGGAGGCTAAGGGAGACACAGGTCTGGAGGGCCAGGTCCCTGGACCGCTCCAACTCCAGCCTAGAGGGACACGCAATCAGCCAGTCATCTAGATAGGGGTAAACCTGGACCCTTCGGCACCTCAGGTAAGCTGCCACCACTGCAGTGCACTTGGTGAAGACTTTGGGGGCTGAGGACAGGCTGAATGGCATGGCCTGTAACTCGTAGAAGACTCTCTCTGCTCAGCAGTGGAGGAACCTTCAGTGAGATGGACAGATAGGGACATGAAAGAATGCGTCCTGGAGATACAGAGAACAAAACCACCTGTTTTGCTCCAGAGATAGAATAATGAGAGACAGAGTTACCATCCTGACGGTGTGCCACTTGAGAAACTTGTTCAGGTACTGCAGCTCTAGAATGGGGCACCAGCCTCCATCTGTTTTGGTACCAGGAAGTACTTGGAAACAAACCCTGGGTGTTCCAGAGAATCAGTGACAGGATCCATGACCTCCTTGCAGAGGAGCTGGGCAATGTCACCCAGAAGAACGGGCAGGATGTCTGCGGATAACAAGTCCTCCCATAGTGCGAGGGCTCGTCAAGGAGGGTACTGCTCGAATTCCAGAGGCACATCCTGACCGACCACCTCGAGGACCCACTTGTACATGGTGACAGAGGACCAGGCGTAAAGGAAGTGGTGGAGCCTGCCCCCCATGGGAGGACCCAAGGAAGGTGTGACGAGCATGAGGGAGGCACCCCATATCCTGTCACTGGGCAGGCTTGAAGGAGGAGGGTCCAGCTGAGGAGCTACCAGAGCCTCTCTCCTCAAGCTTACAGATGACCAAGGCCACTGACTTCAGTTGAAGTCACCAGGCCTGGGCCTGCTGACCAGCCATGTTTGGGCTGGTTTTACCGCAGGAGTAGAGGTGGATTGAAAGGGCTTCTTTTTCTGGTGCTGCTTAGAGCCCTTGGGGTCCTTTTGGGCAGACGTCACGGAGTCCAAGGAGGCACTCAACTTTTTGATGCAGGTAAGGCGGCCTTCGACCCCAGGCTTGAACAAGGAGCCCAGGAAAGAAACATCTGTCAGCTTGGGCTGAGTGTCTGTCATAAAGATCGAGATCCTCAGCCAAGCCCTGCAGCACATGGCCACTGTGGCCACCACAGAGCAGGCACAGGAGTCCCCAATGTTCATGGCTGCCTGGAGCTATTGCTTTGCTATAGCCTGGCCTGCTCCTGGACCACTTTGACCATGGTCTGGAGGTCAACCGGCAGATGAGGAAGCACCTCATCCAGGGTGCCCAGCAGGGCATTGGAGAAATAAGCCATAAGGAGGGCCGAGCTCACCTGGTGAAGACCAAGCGAGGAGGCAGCATAGACCTTTTCAACCGCATAGTCCAACTTCTTAGACTCTTTATTATGCATGTTGTCAATGTCCCCAGTGTTGCCAGAGCACCTGAACACAGAATTGGCCACCAGCCCCTCAGCTGAGGGATGTTCTGTGAATCCCGACAGGCAGCTGGTAGCTACCGCATACTTATGGGCCATCTGGGTATAGGGTGCAGGGCAGGAAGTGGGGTGCTGCCAGAGCTCCAAGATAGGACTAAGGATGGCCTCGGCCACAGAGAAGGCCTCCCCTGGAGTATCTCTTCAGTCCAGGATCTCAGTCAAAGGGTAACGAGCCAGTTTCTGGACAAGCTCCATTTTCATACTCATGGACTCTAAGATCAGGCAGAGAAGGCCCATAAATGAGGTAGGGCCTTCATCCATCGAGAGACTCAAAACTGACTCCTTGTCGACTGGACGGGAGTGCAAGATGTTAAAGAGGAGTCCACCACCAAAGCCCTTGCTGCCCCTTCGTGGATGGTCAGGAGTGACGGTGACTGACAGCCAATGGGGAAGCCCCTTGGCTGGCCGAGGCTCCTTGGTTGGAGCGCCAGTCGTCGGGTGTTTAGGTGGCGGCTCCACTGAAATTGATGAAGATGCCGAGGTCAGTTGAGCTGGGACCATCTTGGTTGACTCCTGAGGTAAAGAAGGTATTGGCTGTTGTGGCAAGAGCCAAGTGATAGCTGGTGTAGGAGCTGGGGTCAACTTCATACTGGAGAACACCAGCCATTGCTACATGAGATCCTTGTAGCATTGACTTAGCTTGTGCCGAAGCCTCTTCTCACCCAAGGAGCACAAGGAAGAAGAGTAGTGGCGGTGCCCCTTCCCATGGTGTCGAGAGTGGGAGCGCCAACATCAGCGGGAACCGCTCGACCCCTTGGAATATGATCGAGACTTGGACCGCGACCACCGGTGGTGGGAATTAGAGGGAGCCAGTGAGAGCCGAGGCACCTTTGGGTCTTGGTCGATGACCAAAGGCGGCGGGTCAGCAGACTGATCCATCACTCCAACAGTCTGAGTCAGGACCAGAGTCCTGGAAAATGAAGTGTGTGCCTCCTCAGTCAGCAATTGGTTGACCGGCTTGAGAAAAATCAACCAGTGACTCGGCCAACTGGCCGAATGGGTACCGTGGAGCCAGCGACCTGGGTCAAAGATTCGACCGAAGATCAGGAGAAACATGGGAATCAGAAGCCCACAACCAAGAGCGTTGCTGATCCTATGATCAATGGTGAGACTGTTTTTTGTCCTCTTTTTTTTGGACCTGGACTTGTGCCTCAAGGACGGACAAGGACTGTGGGTAAGGATAATACTGGACACAGTATATCAGGTACAACACACCTCGGTGTGGCTTTATTTTATACAAAAGTATAAAAATAATAAATGTAATATTTACAAAACAAATAAAGGAAATAGCATTGTGCTGTTATTTTTCCTTAAGAAGATTCCCCTTCCCTCAGATTTCAAAGACAGTTCAAACAGTCAAGTTAGCTTTTCCGCTATGTTGCTACCAGTACCTATCCAGGTACAGGTTCTTCCTCTTGTCTTACTTCAGAGAAGTGAGACCAGGTTCTCAGCTCATCTGCCTATGCATGCATTTGGAGGGTTTATATAGCCCTCCCACTTAATTTTAGCCCCGACCACAAAAGGCAATTAAACTGTTTGTGTCTCAAGAGGCTTGCAACAAGGCCTATACAAAAAGAAATAGTTGTTTCTAAGCCAGGATTATAGAGAGCTTTCCAACAATATAAACTAATGCAAACAACCATTTCTCTGGCCAGTGTTATTACCATACAAACACAGAATTTCACGGCAGATAAGGACCGCTTGGCCCACCTAGTCTGCCAATTTCCCTACCTGTTGGATAAGCTGCAGATCCTAGTTAACCAATAGCCTACTTCCTCCTACCCCCACTAAAATTCTCTTATATCTGTCCCATGCATTCTTGAATTCCCCTACTATTCTTGACTCCACACCCTCCTCAGGAAGGCTGTTCCATGCATCCACAACCCTCTCCATGAAAAAACACTTCCTCACATTACCTCTGAGCCTTCCCCACTCTATCATCAAATTGTGCCCTTTTGTTCTTGTACATCTCTTTTTCTGAAAGATGCTACCCTCTTGGACTTTGTGGATTCGCCTGAGGTACTTGAAAGTGTCTATCATGTCCCCCCCCCTTTCCTCAAGTGTATACATATTAAGCTCCTTTAGTCTCTCTTCGTATGTCTTCTGGCGCAGACCCTGCACCATTTTGGTTGCCCTCCTCTGGATAGCCTCCACTCTGTCTATGTCTTTGTAGAGATGGGGTCTCCAGAACTGTAAGCAGTACTCCAGATGGGGTCTCACCAACTGTCTGTACAGAGGGATAACAACGTCGTGTTTTATTTATTTATTGAGTAAATCGGATTTACAACCTTTGAGTCAAAGACTCATTTACAAAGGCTCCTCATCATAGTACAAAACATCAACATAGTACACAACATCAAATTAGCATGTAGTATACAATAATGCAAAGTGGTAAAGGAAACGCAGGATATGAACAGTACAATACAACAGTGAGGGTAGTCCCTATACAATTGGGTAGCTATACAAGTCCATCTATGGAGCATGTAAGTGTCAATGTACAGTTCAGGTAGTATGGAGGTTGCATCCTATACATTTAAGAAGCTATCGGGAAGCCGACTTTGTCATTTACACAGTCAATCTTGTGTTTTTTCTACTGGTGATGCCTCTCCCTCTGCATCCCAGTATCCCCCCAGCCCTCCTTCCTGCCTTCTCACATTGCTTTCCCACCTTTAGGTCATCTGATATAATTACCCCCAGGTCCCTTTCCATTTTTATCTCGCCCCCTCATTGTGTACTCTTCCCCTGGGTTTTTGTTTCCCAGGTGCATTACCTTGCACTCCTTTGCGTTGAATCTGAACTGCCATACATTTGACCATTCCTCCAACCTTGCTAAGTCCCTTCTCATCTTTTCCACCTGACCTTGTGTACCAACCCTGTTGCAGATCTTTGTGTCGTCTGCAAAGAGACATACTTTTCCTTCCAGTTGCTCTGCCATGTCACTAATAAAGACATTAAAGAGGACTGGTCCTAGTACTGAACCATGTGGTACCCCACTAGTAACCCTCCTTTCTTCACTGTGGACTCTGTTTACTATTACCCTTTGTGACCTGTTGTCCAGCCAGTTTGTTATCCAGGCTACTACCTTGGGACCCACTCCAAGGCTGGCTAACTTGTATATTAATCTTTTGTGTGGTACTACATCAAATGCCTTGCTAAAATATAGGTAGGCCATGTCCACAGCCCCTCCCTGGTCTACTACTTTGGTTACCCAGTCAAAGAAATATATTAGATTCGTCTGATATGACCTTCCCGCTATGAATCCATGCTGCCTTGGGTCTTGTGCTCCACTGGCCTCTAGGTATTCAACAATTCTTTCCTTCAGAATTGATTCCATCATTTTCCCTACCACTGAGGTCAAACTGACAGGTCTGTAGTTTCCTGCCTCTGCCCTGATTCCACTTTTGTGAAGTGGAATCACATCTGCCCTCCTCCAATCCTCAGGTACCACCCCATCCTCTCATGATTTGTTAGAGAGTAGTCAGTGGTGTCAATAGTTCAACCCTTAGTTCTTTTAGAATTCTAGGATGAATCCCATCTGGCCCCATTGCTTTGTCCACCTTCAGTTTTAAGAGTTCTTTCAGAACCTTTTCTTCTGTAAATGGACTGGTATTGAGCCCCCCTATCCAGAGTGTTTCCCTTGTTTGATTTAGGTACCACCCCCTCCTCTTCCTTTGTGAGTACTGAGCAGAGGTATTAATTCAGTATCCCTGCTTTTTCACTGTCACCCTCTGCCCACATTCCCTTTCCTTCATTAAGCCTCATTGTCCCTGCTTTGGTCTTTATTTGCTCCCTAATGTAACTGTAAAAGGTTTTATCCCCCTTCTTAACAGAGTTAGCTATCTTTTCCTTGGTTTAGTCCTTTGATATTCTGATTGCCTTCCCTGCCTCCTTCTGCCTTAACTGATACATTTCTATGTCCTGCTCCTTCTGTGTTTCCTTATTTCCTGAATGCTGTCCTTTTCTCCTTAACCTTCCTTGCTACCTCTTTTGAGAACCATATTTTTTCCTTAATTCTGTTTTGTTGATTTGCTTCACAAAAAGTCTTGTTGCCTCTGTGATGGCTGTTTTGATTATTCCCCATTGTTCCTCTACCCCTCTATCTTGCCTGTTTGCTAGTGCTTTTCTGAGGCACTCTCTCAATTTTCCTAAGTCAGCCCTGCTAAAGTCCAATACTCTTGCTTTTGTATGACTTGACTCTTTGGCTGTGTTTGTCATGAACCAAACTGTTTGGTGGTCACTGGTTCCCAGATGGCTACCCACTTCTGAATCAGAGATCCTTTCTCCATCCCTGTTTGAGAGTACCAGGTCTAAGATTGCTCCCTCCTGAGTTGGTTCCAATACCAGCTGTCTGAGGCATGCCTCTTGTAGGGCATCAAGAATGACCCTACTCTTGGATGTGCCTGCAGCAAAGGTGCTCCAGTTAATATCTGGCATATTCAGGTCCCCCATCAACATTATCTCCCCTTTTCTACCATTCTAAGGATGCCTTCTATCATTTCCTTGTCCATTCCCTTCCCCTGAGATGGGGGTCTGTATACAACCCCCATGCAGATTGTGGTGCCATTTCCTGTCTCCAAGGTGACCCACAGTGCCTCATCTACTCCCTGTTTACTATTTAGTTCTTTGCTTTGATCCCTTCCCTCACATAGAGAGCTACTCCTCCTCCTCTTTTACCCTCCCTGTCTCTCCTGTAGATTGTGTATCCTGGTATGTTGACATCCCATTCATGGTTCTCTGTGTACCATGTTTCTGTGACTGCCACAATATCCAGGCATGCATCTTCCATCAAGGTCACTAGTTCAGGGAGCTTGTTACACAGACTATGGGGATTGGTACTCATCACTCTCCATTTTTTGATAGCCTTACCCCTTTTAGCCCCATCCTTGTCCTTACTGCCTTTGCCTTTTTTTGCATTTACCCCTGTCTTGCTCTCTAATGACTTCTGTACCTTGGTGTTTACCTCGCTAATTACCATGTTTTGTGAAGAGAGGCTGGGATTTCCCTG
The DNA here is from genome assembly GCA_016271365.2 of Neoceratodus forsteri. Taxonomy (NCBI): domain Eukaryota; kingdom Metazoa; phylum Chordata; order Ceratodontiformes; family Ceratodontidae; genus Neoceratodus; species Neoceratodus forsteri. The sequence goes on along the minus strand of CM028134.1, from coordinate 589,983,571 downwards.
CTCCTTTTCAGTGCCTCCCCCCTTGGCTAGTTTAAATGCTTGCCAATAAAGTATTTAAAAATATCACTTAGGATCCTGGTTCCCCCCTGGACAGATGCAGACCATCACGTCAGTATAGGTCTGCATCCCTCCAGGTGGTGCCCCAGTCCCCAGTGAAGTCAAAACCCTGAGCTCCACACCAGTTTTTTAACCATTCATTGAATCCCATGGTGCGGAGTACCCTAGCATCGCCCTTACCTTAGACAGGCAGCTCCTCCAAGAAGGTTACTGGACGTGCTACTTATCTAAGGCCCTCCCCAACTCTACAAACTCCTCTTGCACTGCTCTGATTCCATTCCCAGCCAGGTCATTTGTCCCAAGGTGGACAATGACATCCAGCTCCCTCCCTCGTGCAGCTGCTCCCGCGATCCTGAGGATTCGCTTCCTGTCCCTCTGAGCCATGGCACCAGACAGGCACCTTACCTCCTTATCCCCTTCCTCCCCCACTTATATGCCCCTAATGATTGAGTCCCCCACCAGGAGTTGTTTCCTTCCCCTGTGGGGTCCCATGCCACCCTCTTGTGGGTCTCCTTTGTGGAGGTTCCCAGCATCCTTCTTGGTCTCCATTGCAGGTGCCTCCATAGAGGAACCACTCTCCACCAGAGCAGCATATGAATTGTGGAGAGGTACAGCTGGAGGGATGCACCTCTGTTCTACCACCTTCTTCCTCTCTGAGCCCACCTTGGTGCAACCGCTCCTCTTTCTTGACAACCTCTGAGTTAGTGGAGGTGGCCCTGGTGGTCCCTGGGTGGGGGAAGAGGTTTAATGAATCCTAGCAAGGTCAGCCTAGAGATGGGCAACCTCCTCCCTCAGACCAGAGAGGTGCCTGTAAATAGGGCAGCATCGCAGCCTCCAGAATGTCTCCTGGAACACTGCCACCCCACAGCCATTGCACTGCACCACTCCCATCATGTCTTATTTTGTGTCCCTTCTCCTGTTGCTTTGTATGCTTACTCTCTCCTCCCTCTATTTATTTTTCCACCTACTTTCCTACTGCCTTTGTGCCTTTACAACTCTTACCCTTCCTGTTCTGGGACAGGAACTTCCTTTATTCTTCAGTAGTCTCCTTCTTCCTTGCTCAGAGTCAGACCTCCAGCAGCTGGGGGGGAGAGCTACTTTTTTCCTTCAAGGTTAATGAAGCTAATGTGTCTCAGTGATCCTTCCCTTCCTACTGTAAACAGGAAGTTCCTGTTGTCAGTCAAATTCAATGGCTATAAAAGTAGAACTGGCTTAGGGTCGGAGGGTGGAGGGGTGGGAGGGAGGGCAATTAGTAAGAAATGTTGTAGCTTTTAGTCAGCTGCTTCTTGCTCTGGAAGCAAGATTCCTTCTGCCAAATGCTAGCAACAGGAAGCTGTAATTGGAGACATCTGCTTTTCTACTGTCTAAGCCAATTAACTTCCTCTTCTCCTCCTGATTTAGCAAACTAAGTTGATACAGTCCCCTTCCCCAGCACAGAAACACACACTGACTTTCTTTTTTTTACCCTAAATGAGATTCTTCCTACTTCTAATAAAGTATCTGCTTAATCCCAGCAGGCACTGACACCTGCTGAGATAGAAGTGTTCAATTAGTGAGAAAAGTTGTAGCTTTTTAGTCAGCTGCTTCTTGCTCTGGAAGCAAGATTCCTTCTGTCAAAAGCTAGCAACAACCATTTTAAACATAAGGATCCAACTGCATGTTGGCAAGGACTGACACAACTACTTGAAGGATCCAGAGAATGAGGCACCCAGCAAAAGCGGAAGCGAAATGAAGGCTGAAGCTGAGGAGGTGTGCACCGCTGCCTGGGCCACTGCCTCACCAAACTCCACTAGCTGGTCGGCAGACCTCACAGCCACAGAGACCACCCGGCAGGCATCCTTAGAGTTGACCAGCTGGTCTTGTTTGTCTGAGAACAAGGCAGGTGTAGCAGTCCTCGAGAATGGAGGGGTGGAAGGAATGACATAAGTCGTAGGCCCGAGGAGCATGCTCATGGCCTAAAGAGTAGGCACACGCAGTGTGCAGATCTGTTTGGGACAACTTCTGCCCACAAAGGCACCGGCAGAACCCCAGAACAGATTTGTTGTTGCTCATCATGGTCGCGATCAAAGATCAAACCTGAAGACAATGTTTTTGAAGGTTTGAAAGTAAATCCAAAGATTTAGTGCAAAAGGGCCTACTCAGCACTGAGAGCAATAAGGAGGGAACCCGCTTCTTCCAGCGGAAAGGAAGATGGGTGGAGCCGAAGGAGCTACCACCCGGGTGGGAGGAACCAGCTTGAAGATGTTCTGGCCAGAATTAAAGGGAAAGACAACTGCCAGAAAGTGTGGATTGAGCATCATATCCACGTCCCTAGAAATAGGATGCTTTATAGAGGAGAAATACCCACTATTGGCCCCTTTGTTTGAGGAGTTTCACTGTTGCTCCAGAGATGAAACATACCTGACGGCACTGGAGCGTTCCTTCCAGACATGGGAAAAGATAGTGAGACAGGAAAAAAGAAAAGAACAAGCATGGAAGTATAAATGATTAGCTTGGGACAGTAATTTTGCTCCAAATAAAATAGACCTCTGGTTCAAAAGGCAAAGCAAAGTAGCAATACAGTACCCACAGCAGTGTCTCAGGGGAGGCATTTTCAAAACATTTGAGAGCTAATGGCTGACTTAAAATGGCAAAATACAGATATATTTTGTTATTTCCAAATTAGAGATTTAGTCACGCAAAATCTCAGAAAGTATAGGGAGGGTACTTAGACAAACACGAGAGAGGCCCTAAGAGTAGATTCTGTCATGTATAATTTTCAACAGAAAGGGGCAATTTCACTCTTATATAAATTCCCAGTAGAAGATACTCAACATATAATAACAATAGCAGAGAACAAATGGGAAAGGGAACTGAGTGTGCGACTCACACAGAAAGAATGAGAGGGAGTTTGGAAGAACTCATTTAAAACAGCATCTGCTCCAAGATGGCATGAGTATTGGTGGATGGTCAAGATTAGATATTTTGCAGTCCCAACCATCACAGTCAAATGGGGCACCACCCCCAGAGGGGAATGTTGGAGAGGCTGTGTGGAAAAGGTGGGAACTCGCACACATTTTCTTGGCCTGTGAGAAATTAAGACCCTTCTGGGACAGTATTACTGAGAAACAGAAGATACTACAACAGCAACACACTTAATCGTAGGGCTTAAACCAAGAGTAATAAAGGGAAAAGAATCCACTTGCCTTTGAAATATGCTAATAATAGCAGCTTTGAAGACAACCACACGAAAGTGGTTAAAACCAATACCACCAACAACTCTGGAGTGGTAAGAAGTGGTAGTTGAAATTGTAGAGTGGCAGGTAACATTTCAAATCAAGGTGGGGGGGGACACATACTTCAATAGATGGACTAAATGGACTATGTCTAAAGAAAATCAGGATAAGAATAATGAAGAAGGTAGGGATATTCTCTCTGTGAATTGAAAGAGAAGAGAGTGGAAGGTCGAGAGACCCCCAAATATGGAAATTACGTACCTACCATAATTCTTGATCTTCTTGGATGAAGTCTCCACCACTCATTCACACTAATGGGACTATGTCAGAGGCACTAGGACCCAGTGGGAGCTAAAAATCTTCAGGAGGACTGATGCCAAGGTAGGACCGTGCATGCGTGGCACAGCGAGGCTGGCTCACGCCTGTATAGGCTATCTCGGCATTGACCCTCCAACCACCTCAGTACCTTTTTAACTGAGGACATGCAGCATAAACTAACCTAGGAAATTAACCTAACCCAGACATAAGATATTCCATATGACCCATGTGAGAAGGGTCAACTCAACAGTGCCTTCACAGCCTAGGCCAACGAGGGAGTGAAGACCAAAAACAGAATGAGTGAGCTCAGGAGATTGTGGATGGGCATGTGAATGAGTGGTGGAGACTTTGTCCAAGCAGACCAAGAATTACAGTAGATACATAATTTCCATATCTTCTTGGACTAAAAGTCTCCACCACTCATTCACACTAGTCAGAGAATACCGAGCTGACATCAATCCCCCGTGTAGGGCAGCAGGTAAAAAGAGCTTGCTTAGGACAGAAGTTCATTAAGGATTGTCCTGCTGAAAAAAGAAGGATGCTGTCTGGCATGGACATCCAGAGCGTACTGCTTCACAAAGATGTGCACAGAGCTCCATGTGGCAGCGTTACAAATGTCTGTGATGATCATGTTCCCAATCTCTGCCAGGGATTCTGCAACAACTCTGGTAGAGTGGGCATAAACCCGGCCATCCAACTTGACCTGCGCCATTGAGTAGCAATGGCGAAGGCATGCCACTAACCATGCTGAAGTGCATCTGATGGCAACAGGCTAACCCAGCCAGGGCCATGCTGAATGATACAAAGAGCTGCTTGGATTTGCGAATCTCTTTCATTCTGTCAGTGTAGAATCTCAAAACCCTCTTGACATCCAGGGAGTGAAGGGTGCTTTCCCTTTCATTCTGGAAGTTGGCAAAATAGGTTGGAAGGACCAAGGGTTGGGTCAGATGAAACTCAGAAATCACCTTGGGTTAGAATTTAGGGTGAGCTGTGAGAACCACCTTGTCCTTGTGAAATACATTATGGGGGGGTCTGTGACCAAGGCATGTATTTCAGAGACTCTGCGAGCAGAGGTAATGGCCACTAGGAAAACAGCCTCCCAGGTCAGAAATGTCAAGTCACAGGTTGCTAGAGGCTCAAAGGGCTTGTGGGTGAGCATGTCTAGCAAAAGGTTGATATCCCACATGGCCACCGGTCTTCTAATCAGGGGCCTAGTGTGCAGGATGCCTTGAAGGAATCTCCTGACTAGCAGCAACTGAGCCAGTGACATATTCTGCACTGGCTCATGGTAGGTGGAAATCATGCAGAGGTGTACCTTCCCTGTCGGGTATTGCAGTCCTGCATTTGACAGATCCAAGAGGTACTTCAACACTTTACTCAGTGGGCAAACAAAGGGGTCCAGGACAGACTTTGCACACCAAATGGAAAATCGTTTCCACTTTGCCATGTAAGTCTTCCTAGTGGATGGCTTACATGCTGCTAAGAGGATTTCTGAGATCCTTTGAGAGACGTTAAACCTACCCACTTCTATCTCCTCAGGAGCCAGGCATGAAGATGAAGAGTGTGCAGGTTGGGATGAACCACCAGACCTTGGGTCAGGAGGTCTGTTTGAAGTGGAAGTTGTCTCGGTGGAGCCTCTGATAATCTGTTGATTAATGAAAACCATATCTTATGAGGCCAGTATGGGGCAATTAGAATCGTGCTGCCCCCCCCCCATGCCTTCAGCTTGAGCAGCGCCCTCTGAATTAAAGGACGAAGAGGAAATGCATACAGAAAGCATCTTTTCCACCTCAGTCTGAATGCATCCTGACAGAAAGTGCTAGGTTTTGGATTTCTGGAGCAGAATAGAGGCAGTTTTGCATTGAGAGGGGATGCAAAAATGTCCAGGTCTGGAGTGCCCCACTCATCGAATAGCGATTGCACAATGTCTGGTGTGAGTGACCATTTGTGTGGATTCACCTCTGTTCTGCTGAGGTGATCCACCAGATCATTCTGGACTCCTGGCAGGTAAACCGCCTGGATCAGAGCATCGTGCTCGAGGCAGCCCTCCCACACCCTCATGGCTTCTCTGCACAGAGGGTAAGAGGCACTCCACCCTGCTTGTTGAAGTAATACATCACAGCCTTGTTGTCTGTCTGAAGGAGGATTAGTTTGCAACAGAGGACATCCCTCAGGGCTCGGATAGCATACAGGATAGCTCTCATCTCTAAGACATTTATGTGTAGATGAGACTCCTCCTGGCTCCACACTCCTTAAGTATGGGAGGTCCTGGCAGTGAGCTTCCCAACCGGTCAGAGACGCATCCGTGATGATGGTGATCTGGGGTTCTAGTGGTGCAAAAGGTAGACCTTGGAGAAGCTTGTCTTCCTGAGTCCACCATGCAAGTGACCTTAACAGAGGCTCTATCACCTTGATGTGGAAGGACTGCAGGTACATGGTCAGTGACCACTGAGTGCTGAGCATCTACTGTGTGGTTCTCATGTGTAAGCGGGCTAGAGGCACCATGAAGATGGATGATGCCATGAGACCTAGCATCCACTGCATCGAGAGGACTTGAACTAAGTTGTTCTCCCTGATGAAGCAAGCCATCTGGTGAATGTCCTTTCTCTTGTCCTCAGGAAGGAAGGCCCTTGCCCTGGAGGTGTCCAGAAGGGTGCCTATGAATAGAAGCTGCTGGGAGGTCTGAAGCTGTGATTTCTCCAGGTTCAGAAACACCCCATAGAGGTGAGGAATTTGGAAGCTGTGGAGACTGCTTTCTGTGTTTCCTGTTTGGATGGCTCACTAGGAGCCAATCGTCTATGTACAGGTACACTTGAAAGTTGAGCTTTCTGAGATGCGCCACGAGTACTGTGATGTATTTTGTACAGACTTGTGGTGCTGAGGAGAGCCCAAAGAGCAGGCCATGACACCACTGGAGACTCCCTGTAAGTGTTGAAAAGAGGAGGAGAATGCAGTACCTGTGCTGTCCCCTTCGCCAAAGCCACGTGAGGGAGAAAGACACGAGGGGTCGGCATCGATGGAACCAGAGAAGGCACCGTACATTCAACCTGACCCAACTGTGGACCAATGGCCCCTAGGCCCCGGCACCGAGTCCGCAAGTAAGGGCAGTTGGAACAGCCGCCGAACCCACTGCTCCATAAGAGCGGCCCAATTATGAAACTGCTCAATGGAAGCCCCCCCAGGGGGTGGACGGGACTCTGGAGTCAAGGATCATGGCCGCCACGGACAGAGGCCATGGGAGAACCCAAAGTCCGAGTCGGGCTACCATCCCCTGCCACCAACTATCTCCACGCAGATGTACCAGAGGGTGACCTTGAGTGGCACCACTTCTTCACCTGGTGGGAGGAAGAAGAGTTTGAGGTCAAGCAGTGCGGGGTCCCCGACTGGTATCAGGAATGGGCCTGCTTCTTTTTTGTGCTTTTGGAAGGACCACCCCTCCTCTTGAGCATCAGACTATCCATGGTCAGATGACCCCCCTCTAAAAAGGACAGTGGACCGGACCCAGCCCCTCTGCCAAAACAGCTTTCAAGTGAAGTCTCCCTACCGTCACCGGCACCTTTCATGGTCGACTCCGTCGGCGCCAGGCTGAAGAATTTTTCTTTATTTCTCTTTATAAAAATAAAGAATACTATTAAGGGTAACTAAAACCAAATGAATACTGAACAACTAAAGCTGCTGTTGTATAGACATGAAAATGTGACTCCTGGTGGGCGAGCAAAGTCGTTTACTGAAGCGCACTCAACGGCAGGAAAAAAGGAACTGAGGCAGTTGGAGAGTTGATGCTGAGATAGCCTATAGAGACATGACCCAGCCTTGCGGTGCCACGCATGGCAATCCTACCTTCGCACCGGCCCTTCTGAAGATTTTTGGGTCCTACTGGGTCCTAGCGCCTCCATTTAGTCCCATTAGTGTGAATAAGTGGTGGTGATTTTTAGTCCAGGAAGATCTGAGAGCTCTTTTGACATCCAGGCTATGCAGTCTGTGCTCCCCTGAACTAGAGTGTTCAGTGAAGAAGACTGGTAAAGTGATTGACTGGTTCAGGTGGAAGTCAGAAACTACTTTTGGAAGGAATTTACTATTAGTCCTGAAGACTTTATCTCTGTGGAATGAGATGTAGTTTTGCTTTATACACAGGGCTTGTAGCTCGCTAATCCGTCTGACTGAGGTGATAGCCACCAGGAAGATAACTTTCCAAGTTACAAACTTCAGATGTGCTGTAGCTATGGGCTCAAATGGGGGCTCCATGAGCTTGGCAATGTAGACACTGAGGTCCCAAGATGGCATCAGCTCCCTATGGGGAGGGTGCAAATGAGCTAACCCCTTGAAGAATTTTTGAAGATGGGGGTAGCAGGCAGAGAGACACCCTTGCCCGCCAAGAGATAGGGGGAGACTGATGCCAGGTGGACCTTAAGGGTAGTCGGCTATAGGGCCAACAAACATAAGTGGGGGTGAGATAGTCCAACAAGACTGGCAGCCCTGCCTGGGAAGGTACTATGCTGTTAGTATTACACCACATAGAAAACCTGTTCCATTTAGAAGCATAGGTTTTCTTGGGGCTTTCTGGAGACCCTAAGAACTGTAAAGACACCTTCAGAAAGGTGTAGTTCAGCATATTCTAGGTCTTCAAGAGCCATGCTCCAAGTCTAAGAGACCTGAGGTTTGGGTACAGGATCCTCTCCGGTCGGGAGACTGTGCCTCTGAAGGAGGTGTACTGGTTGGGCTGCTGACAGGGAGAGCAGTAGTGAGTACCACGGCTTCCTGGCCCAGTCTGGAGCTATCAGAATCATAGTAGGCTGTTGGGACCTGAGTTTGAGCAGGACCTTGAGCAACAAAGGGAATAGGGTTAATACATACAGGCTCCTCCCTTACCAATCCAGCATTAATGCATCCATGGGTACTGTGCCTTTTGCTGGTGGCCTGCAGCAAAGTAGGGGCAACTGTTGATTCTCTTCTGAGGCGAAGAGGTCTATCTCTGGGGTGCCCCACCTTCGAAACACCAACTCCAGTACTTGTCTGTTGAGAGACCATTTGTGGTGGTTTTGGTTGATTCCGCTGAGTGAATCTGCCAGGGTATTGTCCTTCCCTGAGAGGTGGCTGGCTAACAGCAACACCTGTAAGGAGTACAGGAGGGCTCCATATTTTCATTGCCTCCACACAGCAGGGTGGACCTTGTCCCTCCTTGCTTGTTGATGTAGTACATCATGGTGGTATTATCTATCCTGACCTGTACTACCTTGTCCATTACCATGGATGTGAAAGACTGTAGTGCCAGAAACACTGCCCTGAGCTGTAACAGGTTTATGTGCAAGAGTGACTCTGCAGGGGACCAAGTGCCGTGCACTGTGTACTCTTCCAGATGTGCCCCCCACCACAGGAAGGAAGCATCTGTTGTGAGTACCAGTGTAGGAGACTCCTTCTTGAATGGTATCCCCCCCCCCCCCGGAGGTTGCTTCTGTCTTACCCCCACTGCAGAGACTGCAACAGTGCCCTTGACACTGGCACCAGCTTTGTGAGTGAATCCCTCCTTTGGCACCAGTTTTCCCTGAGGTGGAATTGAATGTCTCTCATCTGAAATTTGCAACCCTGGACTGTTCCTGTTGCTGCAGCCATGTGTCCCAGCAGCTGTAGGAAGTGCCTTGCTAGTCTTGGCTGTTGAGACTGAAGGATTCTGCAATCTGCAGCATATTGTCTACTTTGTCTTGCGGGAGAAAGGCCCTCCCTTGCTGGGTATTCAGCTCTGCCCCTATGAAATTTAGTACCTGAACAGGTTGAAGTACAGATTTTCAGACATTGATCAGGAACCCCAGTGTCTCTAAAGTATCATGAGTGAACCTGAGAGCATCTTTTACTTGCTGTGGTGACTTCCCCACTACTAGCTAGTCATCCAGGTAGAGGAACACAATGATTCCCTGCCACCTTAGGTATGCCACCACCACTGCCAAGCACTTGAGAGTGCCCTGAGAGCAAAGGTCAAGTCAAATGGCAGGGCTGTGATCTGATAATGCCCTGAAGGTAGTCTGATCCTGAGGTATTTCTGTGAGATTCCCTGATGGGAATGTGAAAAGTAGTCATCCATCAGATCCAGTGATACCAACCAGTCTCCTTGCTGAAGAGTGGGAAACATCATTGCCAGGGTCACCATTCTGAACTTTGGCTTTGCTAAGTGCTTGTCCAGAGCTCTTAGGTTTAAAATGGGTTGCCATTCCCCATTTTTCTTTAAAGTTAGGAAGTATCTTGAATAGAACCCTTTCCCTCATGGGAGAGAGGAACTGGTTCCACTGCTTTTGCCACCAAGTTGGACACTTCTGTTTCCAGGAGTGCCCCTTCTGTGGGGGATGCTGGTCTGAAAAGCTTTGACCTTAGTTTGGGGAAGATTTGAAGCCAAGAGCTAGGCCCTGATTCACTACTTCCAGGACCAACTTGTCTGGGGTGATAGTTTCCTAAGCCTAGGAGTAGTGAGTCAGCCTGCCCCCTACCAGTAGTGGGGAGGCAACCCTAACATATCAGTGAGTCTGTTTTGGTTGGGCTGCAGCCTGTGGAATCTGACCCCAATGCCTAGAACCACTTCTGCCCCTCCCCCTGAAGCATCCTCTCTGTTGCTGGTAGTCAGAGGTGGCTTGGGCCTAGAAAAAGGGTCTGCTATAGCCTGACCTACCTCTACCTCCCCTTCCCCTTCCCTGAGGCCTATAGGTGGTGAAAGTTTTCTCTTTTGCGGCATTGATCTTGTAGGTGTGTTTTTATTCATCCACCTTTTTCATGTATGCCTCTGTTTTGTTGCCAAACAAAGAATTGTTTTCACACAGAAAGTCCATGACTTTAGCTTGGTTATCTTGAGTAAGGTTTGTGGTTCTAAGCCAGGCAAACATCCTCAATGCCACTGTCACAGCCACCCATCCTGCCGCAGTGTCATTAGCATCCACTGCCTTGTGAAACTGGTATTTTGTGGCTTTCAGTCCACATCTTGCTGTTTCCACCAGATCAGCAGCCAGCCCAGGTGGTGCCTTATCCACCATTGCCACGACAGAGTTCCAGAGTTGTTTTCTGGTACTGGGCAGTGAAGGCCATATAATTAGCCTGTCTAATGGCCTGGAAAGAAGCTAAGTACCCCTTTTTGGCCATGCTGTCCATCCTCCTTGAATCTTTTTCAGGTGGATGTGATGCCAGTGGTACCCTGGCCCAATCACAAGCTGCAGCTTGGACTACACCTTCATGATCAGGGTGAGAAAAAAGGAATTCTGCCCCTGATGTGTCAAGCGGTACTTTTTGTCAGTTTTTTTGTTTATGGGAGGAACAGAATTTGATGTCTCCAGCACCTTCATGATTTGTTTCCTTAGGGATTTATTAATAGGGAGCAAAAGCCTTTTGGTGGGTGCCAGGCCCATCATGTCTAGGAATTATGCCTCTTTGTCCTCCACAGTTTCATTTGTGGTTAGGTCGAGGGTGTCCACCATTTGTTTTACAAATGTGTAATGAGATGAAAAGTCCTCTGGTAGCCTAGGAGGAGAATCGAACTTCTGATCAGGAGAGACCTTTGGTTCTACTGGTTCATCCTCCTGCTCTTCCTCCTCATATTCTTCATATAGAGGATCCTGGGCTAATGGAACCGAGCACAGAACTGATGAAGGAACCGTGGTCAGAACTAAGACTGTAGCCAGTGGGTTTGCCAATACTGGTTGTGGTGGAACCGGTATCAGCCCCTGAGAAGCTCCAGTCTGCAGGGCTTGTAACACCTGTAAAGCCTGAGCCACTGCTTTGGCTGTAGGCATGGCCGATTTGGTCACCGGGGGCTCCTTTGCTTTTTCAGCAGGAGGTTTGGTGTGCTTTTGTTTCTTCTTGGCCAGAACTAGGTCTCCAGCCAGTTCACAGGCCTCTTAGATGTAGAAGATTTGCCTTTGTCAGAGGCGATCAGTTCCGGATCATTAGGCTTCTCCTTATTAGAAGGGGTCAGCTGATCCATTGTCTGATCACTTGGAACCGAAGGAGTGGTCATCCTTTTTTGAAACGTTCTTCCATGGTTTTAGCCAAGAAAATCTTACAGATCTCATAATCGGCTTGAAAGTGTGAGGATCTTAAACAAAATAAGCACAAGATGTACTTACCCGCCTCTGCAAACACCTCCCCACACTAATTACAATTTTTAAAACTGGTAGGCCTTGTTTTCTTTTTGGGCTTATCGGACATAACACCACTCTTAAATATTAGAACAAAACAAGAACTGAAGCTTGGTTCCCAACCAAAGTTTTGTAGACTAAAGTAAGTCAAAATGATTCCTGTCAGGCCAGAGTGTAGAGGTCAGTTCCCAGACCGGGAAAATAATGCTGATATGACAGAAATAAATCGATGACCCAGGGAAAACTCAGGAAGCGTCCCGCTTAAGTTTTTTCAGTAAAATATGAGCAAAACTAAAAGAAATAGAAGAGGATCGCCAGGTTCCTCGACAGTTTCGCAGAACCACTGAGGAACAGTGAATTGAAATAAAATAATACTAAAACTAGTGTTAAACTATAAAAAAACTAAAGAAGGGCAGCAGATAAAGAAGAAATAAAAACATTTTGCTTTTTTTCATAAAATAATGAAAACTCAGTTATGCTGAGGAGCAGTCTCTGAGGTGTCTTACTAGGCAGGCAGAGAAAGAAATCTGAGCATTATAGAATGCAACAGTTGGTAATGGCAGCAGTTTGAATGGTGGCAGGAGTCAATGGATGTCCATCATTTGCATAAGTTCCATTTCTCTCCGAGGCAGTTCAACACAGGAGGCTGGCTACTACAGTTAATCATATTGAAGAATTCCTGGGGTTAGAATCACACTGTTAGGGTGAAACCGTAATACCATTGGGAGGAACTTTGGGCTCGGGTGAAGAACGACTTTGTCCCTGTGGAAGACTAGGTAGAGAGACTCCACCAAGAGTGCCTGGAGCTCCCAAATCCTTCTGGCAGACATGAGAGCCACCAGAAGGCTGTCTTACGACTGGTGTGATAAACCACACATTTGTATTAGCTCAAATGGCTTGCCCAGGAGCATAGCCAAGACTAGCAGTAAATCCCATGGTAGAGGTGGTTCTCGCACCAAAGGGGACAAGTTGTCAAGGCCCTTGAAAAAGTGCCCGACCACCTTCTTCTGGGCATGGTCAGCACAATGGCCCACATCTGGTAAGGAGAGGGCTGCCAGGTGCACCTTAAGGGTGTCACTTGCAGTCCCAGCTGAGAAAGGGACTAGAGGCAGTCCAGGATGCTAGCCACAGGGCAAGTAAGAGGATCAAGCTCCATGCCCTGGCATCAAATGGAAAATCTGTTCCATTTAAAGACACAGCACCTGCAAGTCGACTCCTTCTTGGAAGTCTCTACAATGTGGAAGACATCCTCAGATAGACCGAAGTCTGGGCACTCTAGACACACAGAAACCAGGCCATAAGGCGCAGGAAATGTAAATTACGTACCTACCGTAATTCTTGATCTTCTTGGACAAAGTTTCCACCACTCATTCACACTGATGTGACTACCCCGGAGGTACTAGGATCCAGCGGGAGCCATTTTTAAGGCAGGCCAGTGCCGGGTAGGGCCGTGAGGAAGCTGCACCGTGAGCTCAGCTTACGCTGTATTGGCTATCCGGCGTTGACCCTCCAACCGCCTCAGTACCTTCCCCCCCCCGAGGAGGTGCAGTGGAAACTAACCTAGTGAAACTAACCTATGTCGGACATAAGATAGTCCAAATGACCTGTGTAAGAAAGGTCAACACAACAGAGTCTTTACAGCCCAACCATTGAGGGAGTGAAGACCACAAACTGATAAGTGAGCTCGGAGGATGGCCGGTGGGCATGTGAATGAGTGGTGGAGACTTTGTCCAAGAAGATCAAGAATTACGGTAGGTACATAATTTACATATCTTCCTGGACATAAAGTCTCCACCACTCATTCACACTGATGGGAGAGTACCAAGCTAAAATAATCCCCCGAGATGGGCGTCGGGAGAGAGGAACTCACTTTAGGACAGGAGTCCGTTAAGGATTGTCCTGCCGAAGGACTGATGCTGTCTGGCATGGACATCTAAGGCATAGTGCTTTACAAAGGTGTGCATGGAGCTCCAAGTGGCTGCATTGCAGATGTCTGCAATAGACACGTTCTGGATTTCTTCCAGAGATGCCGCAACTGTTCTGGTAGAATGAGCGTATACTCTGCCTTCCAGCTTAACCTGTGCCGTGGAGTAGCAGTGGCGAAGGCATGCCACTAGCCATGCAGAAATGCATCTGACAGCAACAGGCTGACCCAGCCAGGTCATGCTGAAGGAGACAAACAGTTGTTTTGATGTGCGGATTTCCTTGGTTCTGTCTAAGTAGAACCACAAGGCTCTCTTCACATCCAGGGAATGTAGGGTACGCTCTCCTTCATTTTGGAAGTTTGCGAAGTAGGTAGGAAGAACCAAGGGCTGATTCATATAGAACTCTGAGACAACCTTGGGCAGGAACTTAGGATGGGTCCTAAGGACCACCTTGTCCTTGTGAAATACAGTATAGGGGGTCTGTGACCAAAGCATGTATTTCAGACACTCTGCAGATGGAAGTGATGGCTACCAGGAAGGCCATCTTCCAAGTCAGAAATTTTAGTTCACAAGTAGCTAGAGGCTCAAAAGGTTTATGGGTGAGCATGTCTAGCACAAGGTTAATGTCCCAGGCTGCTACTGGTCATCTGACTGGTGGCCTGGTATGTAGAATGCCCTTAAGAAACCTCTTGACCACAGGAAGCTGAGCCAGAGGCATGGAGTGTATGGGCTCATGATACGCTGAAACTGTGTAGAGGTGAACCTTAACAGTTAAATATTGCAGGCCTGTGTTTGAGAGATCTAGAAGATACTCTAGGACCTTGTTTCATGGACAGGAAGAAGGATTCCAGGAAGATTTTGCACACCAGATAGAAAACAGCTTCCAATTAACCATGTAAGTTTTTTGGGTAGCTGGCTTGTGAGCAGCTAGCAGGACATCTGAGACCATACGTGAAACATTAAACCTGTTCATCTCTATCTCCTCAGGAGCCAGACATGGAGGTGAAGGGACTTCAGGTTGAGATGGACCACAGGTCCCTGGGTCAGTAGGTTCGTATGAAGTGGAAGCCATCTCTGAGAAGTTTGTGATAATCTCTTGATTAATGGAAACCAGATCTGATGAGGCCAGAATGGGGTGAAGAGAATCATTCTACTCCCTCCGTGCCTCCAGTTTGAGCAGCACCCTCTAAACTAGGGGAAGAGGAGGAAATGTGTACAGAAAGCGTATTGTCCACCACAGTCTGAATGCATCCTGACAAAAAATGGCAGGTCCTGGATTTCTGAAGCAGAAGAGGGGTAGTTCTGCATTGAATGGGGACACAAAAAGGTCCAGGTCTGGAGTTCCCCACTCTTCGAAGAGAGATTGCACGACTCTTGCATCAAGAGATCACTCATGTTGATCTGTCTCTGTTCTGCTGAGATGGTCCACCTGATCATTCTGAACTCCTGGCAGGTAGACTGCCTGATCAGAGCTTTGTGCTCTAGGCACCATTCCCACACCCTCATCGCTTCCCTGCATAAGGGGTAAGAGTGTGCTCCTCCCTGTTTGTTGATGTAGCACATCACTGCCTTGTCCATTTGGAGGAGAATGGTCTTGTGACTGAGTATGTCCTTCAAAGTCTGAATAGCATAAAAGACAGCTCTCATTTCCAGAACATTTATGTGAAGCTGAGATTCATCCTGACTCAAACGACCCTCGGTGTGGAGATCCTGGCAGTGAGCTCCCCATCCCAGCAAGGACGAATCCATGGTGATGGAGATCTGGGGATCCAGAGGGGTGAAGGGATAACCTTCCCGAAGACTGTCCTCCTGAGTCCACCAGGTGAGTAACCATTTCAGCGATTCCGTCACCTTGATGTGAAAGGACTGTGGGTGTGTGGTCGGCAACCACTGAGTGCTGAGCATCCACTGAATAGTTCTCATGTGAAGGTGAGCCAGAGCCACAGTGAACACTGAGGATGCCATGAGACCCAACAGCTGCTGCATTGAGAGAACTTGGACCGAGCTGTTTTCTCTGATGAAGTGGGCCATCTGGAGGATGTCGCTCCTTCTGTCCTCTGGAAGAAAGGCTTTCATGTTGGAGGTATCCAGAAGGGCTCCTATGAAGAGGAGCCACTGGGAGGGCTGTAGCTGTGACTTTCCCCAGTTTAGCAGTACTCCCATGGATGTGAGGAATTTTGAAGCCGTAGCTATGGCTTCTAGAGTCTCTTGTCTGGAGGGGCTTGTGAGAAGCTAATCGTCCGGATATAGGAACACCTGAATTCCAAGCTTGCTCAGATGCACTGCGAGAACTGCAAAACACTTTGTAAAAACTCAAAGTGCTGAAGATAGTCCAAAGGGCAAAACTCTGAATTGGTAGTGCGGACCCAATGCCATGAATCTGAGGTACTTGTGATGGCTTGGGTGAATGGGAAAGTGTTGATAGGTGTCCTGCATATCCAGGGAGGCTAGCTAATCGTGTTGATGAATCAGAGGTAAGAGCATACCGAGTGATATGATATTGAACTTTTTCTTGAAAAGGAACTTAACTTTCTGAGATCTAGAATAGGGCACATGCCGGCCGTTTTCTTTGGAACTAGGAAGTAATGGGAGTAGAATCTACTGCCCTGTTGTTCAGAAGGCCTTGGATCTCGGAAGCAAGAAGGTCTGACAGAGACGGACAGCTTGGGCTGTTGTTTGGGTGGATGATACAGTGGGGTTTCTGACAGATTTAGAGAGTACCCCTCGCAGATTATCCTGAGCACCCATTTGTCTGATGTGATCGACTTCCACCAGTCATAAAACTGAGTCAGACAACTTCCTACTGCTGAGGAAGAGTCCCCCTTGGACAGCTGAAGTGAGACCTGGGCCAGAATCTCAGAGGGTGGCACTAGGCAGTTTGGGGCCCTGTGCCTTCTGCTGCATTTTCTTTTGCAGCCGAGAGGTTTGGTTTCTGTTAAAGCCTGCTCTGCCTTTACCACAAAAGGACTGATGGTTATGAAACTGACACCTGTTCCTGCCCCTTTGAGGGGCTGTGGAAGGCGGGCTGGCCATTTTGATGGCTGTTCTAGTCTTCTGAGTGGCCTCTAGTGCCTGCTTGACCTGAGGACCAAACAGATACGTACTATCAAAAGGCAAGGCCAGAACCCTTTGTTGGGCATCGCTTGTGAAGCCCAAGGTGCACAAATACTGGCCGCCACTGCTCTTGAGGCAGTGTCAAAGGCATCCATGGCAGCTTTGAGCTGTTGATTATTGGATTCAGTACCTCTCATAATGGTTTGAAGGAGCTCTGTCTTAACTTCCGAATCTGGAAGAGCTTCTACCATAGCCTTGAGCAAATGCCAGAGAGTATACTCATATTGAGAGAAGTAGCCCTGGTAGCTAGCAATGAACATGCCCAGGGTGAAAGCAGCAAAGACTTGCTTCCCCAAGGTATCACTCTTGTGAGATTCTGTGTTTATTAGATGTGCTGTAGATTCTTGCGGAAGAATGGCCTTGTCATTCTCTATCAGAACAACGATGGCATCAGCAAAGGCTTGTGAGGCCAGAATGGGTCGATCCTTGGGAGGGGCATATTTCCTGTCTATGGACTTAGCTACAGAGGGAATGAGTGCTGGATTATCCCACACTATCTGCGAGAGTACCTTAAAAGAGGGTTGTACAGGGGGAGTCAATTCCACAGGAATGTCCAGAATGTGCAGGTACTGCAAATGCAGCAACTTCCCAGGATCGATTTCTGGGGGAGAGAGAGAGAGAGAGAGAGAGAGAGAGAGAGAGAGAGGCAGGCATTCAAATTTCTAAGGAGACTTAAAGAAAGGTCCTCCACCAAAGACTCTGTCAAAAAAGGTTTATTAACTGCCCCTAGGGAGGAATCATCGTCGAAGTCATCCCCCAGTCAAAGATCAGGATCAGGCTCAACGTCATCTACTACTAGTCCAGAAGGGACTGTATAGATAGGAAAAGGAGGAGGGGGGAGCAGTGCAAATCAGAGTTGAAACCCTGCATCACATGTGGCACCACAGAGGCAGCACCAGCACAGGATGCAGCGCTGAATGTGGTGCTGGGACAGGATGAGACATTGAGTGTGGTGCTGGAGAAGTCAGCGTCATAGCCGTTGGTGCCAAACCAAAGGATCCCAACCCCTGTCTCACTGAGGAAAAATGAAGAAATTCAGCAGGAGATAAAGGCACCGGTGTGGACCCCTGCGCCACAGCTATATGAGGGGAATAAATACCAGAGCGTTGTGTGAACGGCACTGGAGAAGGTGCCGTGTGACTAGGAAGTCCCAACCACCCCACCCCGCAGGTCCAAAACTGAGAGGCCCAAAGACCCCGGTGATGGACTCACCGGCTCGGGCAGATGGGACAACCACTGAACCCATTGCTCCATAAGAGTATCCCAATGGTGAAACTGCTCACCGGAGGACCCCTCCAGTGGACGGAGAGGGACTCAGGAGTCAAGGATGCTGGCCACCAGGGACAGAGACTGGAGGGGACCCCTGAAGAGGCAGGGTCTGGCCCCTGCAGCCAGTAACTGACGATTGATGCGCAGATGTACCAGAAGGCAACCTCGAGTGGTGCCATTTCTTTTTTGACTGGGAGGCTGAAGAAGAACTCGAGGTTAAATGGTGCTGAGTTCTCGATGAGGATCGAGAATGGGACCGCTTCTTTTTGAGCTTTTGGGAAGATCACTCATCCCCCCCAAGCACTGGACTGCCTGTAGTCAGACCCCCCCCCTCCAAAGAGGGCAGCGGACCAGACACAGCCCTGCTGACTGAACAGCATTCATGCAAAGTCTCCCTACTGTCACCTGCCCCATTTATAGTCGACTCCGTCGAAGGAGGACTGAAGACTTCTTCTGACGAACAATCTACTTAATAACTTCAAAATTATTTTTAACTGGTAAGAAACTAATAAAACTACTAAAACTAATCAAAACTGAAAGACTATAGCTGCTGCTGTCATATAGACAAGAAGTTTTGACTCCCAGCGGGCAAGCAACATCATCACTGAAGTACGCTTGATGGCGGGAAAAAAGGAACTGAGGTGGTTGGGGGTCGATGCCAGGTAGCCTATACGGCATGAGCTGAGCTTGCAGTGCAGCTTCCTTGTGATCCTAGCCGGTGCTGGCCCTCCTGAAGAATTTTAGCTCCTGCTGGGTCCTAGCGCCTCTGACGTAGTTGCATCAGTGTAAATGAGTGGTGGAGACTGTATATCCAGGAAAATCTGAAGGTCTGGGTACAGGACCATTCCCCAAACTCTGGTCAGCAGGTCTGGCTAGAGAGGCAGTTGCCAAAGAGACCAGCTGCTGAGGCTCAGGAGATCTGGGTACCAGAACTGCTCTGGGAAGTCTGGAGCTATCAGTATCATGCGTGCCTTGTCCTTCCTGACCTTGACCAGTCCTCCCTGAATCAAGGGGAAGGGAGGAAAGGCATAGAAAAAGTCCAGGGTCCAGGGCCTCTCAAAGGCATCCCCCATCAGTATCCTGGACTGTGGGGGATATCACAAGTCCACGCTGGTGGAGCAGTGTTCTCTGTGCTACAGTGAATCCCTTTATGATCTGGATCAGGAATACTACCCCGTCCTGTCCTTTTAGGATGCTCACTGTTTTACAACTGAATGTCCACCAAGGGGGTCCTTGGTCTTCCTCTCTCTCTTTGTGAGGGGTGCAAATACAGTCTTAAGTCTGTGTTCCTGGGAGAGAACCCTCTTGGCCACTGCGCAGTGAACCAGAAAAGCCACAGGTGTGCCCTATACACCCTGTGTGTGTCTTTTCACAGAAAAAAATGCATAGACCGGTTCAACCACAAACAACCCTTTTGTACTCCACCCCCCTTTCATTCACAGAGTCCCTTTTTGGATTCTAATTTCAGTAGCGCCTGGCCCGTAAGCGTTAGGTGTAGATTAGGTAAGCCAAAAGCTTTATTGATCTGTCTATAAGATTGTAAATAACATACAAATAAATGTTATATACTTTTCTTAATATTGGTTACAGGACATGAAAAGAAAGTTGGAAATATACATAAAAAAATATACCATTTAAATTCTAATGTATATAGTTCTACCTTGAAAAAAGTCCTGAGTGCTGGAAATGAAAAGTGTTCTTAGTGGGTTGCTAGTTCTCCCATCTGTTTGGTGGCAATTTAGATAAGGGGACAAAGTCTTGTTTTGTTGTTTCCAGGAGAGTCTTTGAAAGAGATGTTATGTCTGTTCCTCTGGCAAGTTCTGTAGGCTCTTTAAAAAAAGTCAAAAGTCCTGCCTCTGCTGTTCCTTGCTGGCCTCATCACATGCTGAGAAAGGACCAACCAGCACCCATGTTCAAGTTTTAAAAGTCTAACTGAAAGTTTCCTAGCTGGGGGGCTTCTTACTTTTAGCTCCCCCCACCCAGGTTTCAAGAAAGAAAAAAAACACACAAGTGCACACAGGCCTGACTGGAGTCGGCATGTCTCATCTCCTGCTTGTTTTGCTAGTCCAAACTCTCTTATTCCCAATAAGCCACTTAACCCTTAAGTGGCTTCACTGAAGTTGTAATTGCTCCAGTCCAGATGCAAAAGGTCTCAGATAATAGGACTCTAGACTCCACGTCACCTTTATGCTGACTTTTAAGCCAGGGTCCTTTGTTAAGGCCAATAACATAGACACACAGAATTTGACAGCAGATGAGCCCACCTAGTCTGCCCATTTCCCTACCTAACGGATAAGCTGCAGATCCTAGTTAGCCAACAGCCTTATGTGTGTCCCACGCATTCTTGAATTCCCCCACTGTTTTTGGCTCTACGACCTCCTCAGGAAGGCTGTTCCATGCATCTACAACCCTCTCTGTGAAGAAATATTTCCTCACATTACCTCTAAGCCATCCCCCCTCTATCTTCAAATTGTGCCCCCTTGTTCTTGCACATCTCTTTTTCTGAAAGATGCTACCCTCTTGGGCTTTGTTGATTCCCTTGAGGTGTTTGAAAGTTTCTATCATGTCCCCCCTCTCCCTTTTTTCCTCGAGGCTATACCTCTTAAGCTCCTTTAGTCTTTCTTCATATGTCTTCTGTTGCAGACCCTGCACCATTTTGGTTGCCCTCCTCTGGACAGCCTCCACCCTGTCTGTCTTTGCGGAGGTGAGGTCTCCAGAACTGTACACATTACTCCAGATGTGGTCTTACCAACTGTCTGTACAGTGGGACAACAACTTCCTGTTTTCTACTGGTGATGCCTCTCCCTATGCATCCCAGTATCCCTCCTGCCCTCCTTACTGCCTTCTCAAATTGCTGGCCCACCTTTAGGTCATCTGATATGACTCCCCCAGGTCCCTTTCCATTTTGTTGTTGTTAGTATCTCACCCCATTGTGTACTCTTCCCTGGGTTTTGTTTCCCAGGTGCATTACTTGCACTTTTTGCATTGAATCTAAGCTGCCATACATTTGACCATTCCTCCAACCTTTCCAAGTCCCTTTTTGTCCTTTCCACCCCACCTTGTATATCAACCCTGTTGCAGATCTTTGTGTCATCTGCAGAGACATACTTTCCCTTCCAGTCCCTCTGCAATGTCACTTATAAAGACATTAAAAAGGACCGGCCCCAGTACTGAACCATGCGGTACCCCACTAGTAACCCTCCTTTCTTCACTGTGGACTCCATTTACTATTACCTGCTGTGTCCTGCTGTCCAGCCAGTGTTTTACCCAGGCTACCACCCAGGGACCCACTCCCAGGCAGGCTAATTTATTAATCTTTTGTGCGGGACTGTGTCAAATGCCTTGCTAAAGTCTAGGTATGTCATGTCCACAGCTCCTTCCTGGTCTACTACTTTGGTCACCCAGTCAAAGAAATCAGATTTGTCTGACATGACCTTCCTGCTGTGAATCCATGCTGCCTTTGGTCCTGTGCCCCACTGGCCTCTAGGTACTCAACAGTTCTTTCCTTCAGAAGTGATTCCATCATTTTCCCTACCACTGAGGTCAAACTGACAGGTCTGTAGTTTTCTGCCTCCGTCTTGCTCCCACTTTTGTGAAGGGGAATCACATCCGCCCTCCTCCAGTCCTCAGGTACCACCCCATCCTCCCATGATTTATTAAAAATGGTACTCACTGGTGTTACTAGTTCTTCCCTTCATTCTTTTTAGAATCCTGGGGTGAATCCCATCAGACCGCATTGCTTTATCCACCTTCAGTTTTCAGAGTTCTTTCAGAACCCTTTTTTCTGTGAAAGGACTAATATCAAACACCTATCCAGAGTGCTTCTATTGACTGGATTAGGTATCTCCCCCTGCTTTTCCATTGTGAATACTGAGCAGAAGTATTCGTTCAGTATCCCTGCTTTTTCACTGTCACCCTCTGCCCAACCACCTTCCTCTTTATTCAGCCTCAGTATCCCTGCCTTAGTCTTTCTTTGCTCCCTAATGTACCTATAAAAGGTTTCATCTCCCTTCTTAACTCAATTGGCTATCTTTTCCTTGGTTTAGGCCTTTGCTATTCTGACTGCCTTCCCTGCTTCCTTCTGCTTTAACTGGTACAGTTCTCTGTCCTGCTCCTTCTGTGTTTCCTTATACTTCCTGAATGCTATCTTTTTCTCCCATACCTTCCCCGCCACTTCTTTTGAGAACCATAGTGGTTTTTTCTTTTGATTTATTTGCTTCACATAAAGGCTTGTTGCCTCTGTGATGGTGGTTTTGATGTTTCTTCATTGTTGCTCCACCCCACCTTCTTGCCTGTTTGCTAGTACTTTTCTGAGGCACTCTCCCATTTTGACAAAATCAGCCCTCCCTGAAGTCCAGTACCTTCACTTTTGTGTGGCTTGACTCTACAGCTAAGTTTATTGTGAAGCACACTGTTTGGTGGTCATTTGTTCCCAGAAGACTACCCACTTCAAGATCAGAGATCCTCTCTCCATCCCCATTTGAAAATACCAGGTCTAAAGATTGCTTCCTCCCGAGTGGGTTCCAAAACTAGCTGTCTGAGGCATGCCCCTGTAGGGCATCGAGAAGGTGCTTTAGTTAACATCTGGCATATTCAGGTCCCCCATCAGCAATATCTCCCCTTTTTCTGCCATCCCAAGGATGCATTCTATCATTTCCTTGGCTATTTCCTCCCCTGACATGGGGGTCTGTATGCAACCCCTGTGTGGAATGTGGAGTCATTTCCAGTGTCCAGGGTGACCCACAGTGCCTCCTCTCCTCCCTGTTTACCCTTTAGTTCTGTGGCTTTGATCACTTCCCTTGCATAGAGAGCTACTCCTCGTTTTCTTCTTCCCTCACTGTCCCTCCTCTAGATTGTGTACCCTGGTATGTTGACATCCCAGTCATAGTTCTCTGTGTACCATGTTTCTGTGACTGCCATGATATCCAGGCATCCCTCTTCCATCAAGGCCACCATTTCTGGGAGCTTTTTACCTAGACTATCGGCATTGGTACTCATTACCCTCCATTTTGTCATGGCTTTATTTCTTTTTGACCAATCCCTGTCCTTACTGCCTTTGTCTTTTTCTCCATTAACCCCTGCCATTCTCCCCATCGACTGCTGTATCTTGGTGTTTACCTGACTAACTACCCTGATTTTTTTTTTGGGGGGGGGGCTAGGATTTCCCTTCTCCTTTTCAGAGCCTCCCCTCTTGGCTAGTTTAAATGCTTGCCAATTAAGCACTTAAACCTATCACCTAGGATCCTGGTTCCCCTCCTGGATAGATGTAGACCATCATGCCTGTATAGGCCTGCATCCCTCCAGGTGGAGCCCCAGACCCCAATGAAGCCAAATCCCTGAGCTCTGCACCAGTTTTTCAACCTGTCATTGAATCCCTTAGTGCAGAGTACCCTAGCCTCATCCATGCCATAGACAGGTAGCACATCCGAGAAAGTTACTGTGTATGCTAATTGTCTAAGGCCCCTCCCCAACTCCACAGACTCCTGTTGCACTGCTGTGATCCCATTATCTGCCAGGTCATTCATCCCTAGATGGATAATAACATCCAGCTCACTCCCCCTTGCAGCTGCTCCCACAATCCTGAGGATTCGTTTCCTGTCCCTCCAAGCCATGGCGCTGGGCAGGCACCTTACCTCCCTTTCCCCTCCCTCCCCCAGTTCTACTCCCCCTAACAATTGAGTCCCCCACTAGGAGTTGTTTCCTTCCCCTGTGGGGTCCTGTGCCACCCTCCTGTGGGTCTCCATTGTGGATGTTCCCAGCATCCTCCTTTGTCTACACTGCAGGTGCCTCCATAGAGGAACCATGCTCCACCAGAGTGGTGAATGAATTGTGGAGAGGTACAACTGGAGGGATGCACCTCTGTTCCACCATCCTCACCCTCCCTGAGCCCACCGTGGTCCAACCACTCCTCTTTCTTGGCAACCTCTTAGGTAGTGGCAGTGACCTGGGTGGGGGAGCAGGTTTCCCGAATCCTTGCCAGGTCAGCATGGAGATGAACAACCTTCTCCCTCAGACCAGAGAGGTGCCTGCAAATAGGGCAGCAACGCAGTCTCCAGAATGTTTCCCAGAAGACTGCTGCTCCACAGCCAGTGCATTGCACTACTTCCCACATGTCTGTGTCCTTTCCTGTTACAGATGCTTTTCTTTTGTTTTTTGTTCTTGATTTAGTGTGTGCAAGCTTGTGAATGTCTCTACCCCTTATTCGGTGTGCTGTGCCTTTAAGGATATGAACAGGTGTATGTTGTTAGCAGTTTTGGGGAAGTGATGTTAGAACCCCTGCTATAAAGGGGAAGGCGCTTGGGGCGGTGTAAGAGGGGAAGGGAGGAGGGAGTACACTTATGTGGTCCAGAAACAGTCAACTACAACTCTGACCCTCCACCCCAGGGAGTGCCTTCCTTCCTTTCAGACACCTATTTCACAGAGGTTAAGTAACAGGTCTAGTCACAAATGACTACAAATATCTCCTAGCTACAGTTCCTCCCTGGCAAATTAAAGTTAAAACTAAGAAAAGTCAACCCCAAAAACAGAATGAATACTAATTACTTACACAAGTCCAAAAAGTAATAATTCAGTTCAGTGTAGTGTAGAAAATAACCTCCTTGATTCAGGGAAGCTGTGGCTGCTTTCTCACTCTCTCTGTCCCAGCAGTCAGAGACCACAAACAACTCCTGTTATAAATCCACAGTTCAACTAAGCCCCCTTTCAGCTCCTCCCCTTAACAGACACCTATTTCACAGAGGTTAAGTAACAGGTCTAGCCACAAATGACTGCAAATATCTCCCAGCTACAGTTCCTCCCTAGCAAATTAAAGTTAAAACTAAGAAAAGGCAACCCCAAAAACAGAATACTAGTTACTTACAGAAGTCCAAAAGATAATTCAGTTCAGTGTAGTCTAGAAAATAACCTCCTTGATTCAAGGAGGCTGTGGCTGCTTTCTCACTCTCTCTGTCTCAGCAGCTCCAGGAACCAAGGCTTTACTAAATGACCCTCCCATTTAACACAGAAGCTCTGGAGATTCAAATCCCTTTTACAATTTAAAGAAATATTGTTTGAATTAAAAAGATGGGTCACCTAGTAAGCTACAGGGCTGTCCACCCAAAACACAAGGAATTGTACCACTCCAGTAAACCACATTTGAAATCAGGCTTATGCAATAGGGCCTTTTTATGAATTACATAAATAACTTATATACCTGGGAATACAGCAATGGGACATGGCATTGTAAGTACAATTACTATTAATTAGTTTTACCTCTGTTGCTGCTCTTATTTGAAAGGTGTAAGTCTGTTGTGCTTACTTGTTTTTGTGGTAATTTCCTGAGACAACAGATTTCACTCAGACATGGAATACCATTAAAAGCTGTTTATTTCAACACACACACTTAACATATTTAAACTTCATGAAACATTTCTTAGGAAATCCTATCCAGACTTTTGTCTGGTTTGTGCATGGTAAATCTTTTCACAGTTTTCCCTTTGTAGGTATGAAGGCTAGCGCTCCTTCTTTGGAGATACTTTTAAGCCAATATCTTTTCCTAGAATATTCTTTACTAACCAGCACCTAATTCCTTGGTACTAATAAGTTCTGCTAGCATTTAAAATAACATTTCACTGCAGTATTTATCTATTTCTAGAACCATTATTCTCAAAAGACAGTATTTCAGTAAACACCTTTAAACCAGTAAAAGTATGTGTATATGTGTGTGTATGTGTGTATATATATATATATATGTGTACACACACACACACACACACACACACACATACATATACACACACACACTTCAGCTTTTACAAAAGAGTCTCGTTTCCCTTTCGTCTTGGAGATTTTGGAGTATCATAGATGGCTGTGTGAAGAAGATTTGTTCCTGGTTCTTTGGATTCTTTTCTCCTCGAGGCTTTGCAAATGAAATAAAGTCAGTACAAGTTTCACTGTCTCTTTCTTTATAGCAGATGCAGAGTCTCTAGAATTCTTCAGAAGGGTAGTTGTCAGAGTTCAGTAGAAGTAATAGTTTCTTTTAGAGTCAGTAGCAGTAGCATAGATATGGGATCTCTCTCAGCGATGAAATGTAGATTCAGAAGGCAGCTAGTGGGTGATCACAAAGTATTGATCCTTGGAGCTGTCCTTTATAGGCAGAATACTTCCTCAGAAGGGTCCTGAGGTTTCATTCTACTTCAGGAGTAGCGCAAGGCTTTGGGATAGTATAGCCATATTTGGGCAGAAGCCTGCCTTGGCTCAGAAGTCTTATAGCATGGGTGTGGAGATGTTCTGAGTCATCATGGCTCTGTCATTGACCTGCTTCTTTGCCTTGTTGAACTTTGTCCATAAGGTGACAGACAATAGACTTATAACCACAAGACCTTCCCCTGCGCATATTCAAGATGAGGTGATGGAAGGTGATCTCATTGCAGTCTTATGTATCTAGGGTAGTTGGCAGCAGGTAGTTCCCTGTTTTAAGAATCCCAGTTCCTTGGCTATATGGTTTCAGAGGTGAGGCTCCCTTCTTATGGCATGACTCAGTGACCTTAAGAAGTGCAGGGTCCTGATTTCAAAGTACTTTTTGAAGCTGTTAGTCAATGTCTGGATCTAATGAATTTATTTGGCTGGCATTTGAATGTCCTTGAAACTAGCAAGCTTGCAGTCATATTGTTTAACGTAGACTGTGCCAGGCTTCCTGGGTATTGAGGTGAATTTCATACACCAGGGTTAAGCATCTGCAGGTCTGCTTGGTTTAAAAGAAAATGTTTCTATGGTCAGTTCTTTTAAGGTGCATTGAGGCAGTTGAGATTCAAGGTGAATCATCCTTTTTACACTTTGGCAGGGTCTGGTGGCTTATGGCTGCTACTGTGCCTACAGCATGATACCTCCCTCCTTAAATGGAACCTGTTGGAACATGCACTTTTTAGAGCAGGGTTTTCACCAGTTCTGTTCCTATATTCCGACTGGTGGGATAAGCCAGCTACATTGGCATTTGCAGACCCTGACCTATGGGTAATGTCCATGTCATACGCCTGTAGTGCAATACTCCATTTAAGGAGTCTCCCAGTTGTCTTCCCCATTTGGATCAGCCATACTAAAGGGTTGTGGTCAGTTTGTACCTTGAAGCACCTCCCATAGAGGTATGGCTGTAATTTCTTAAGTGGACCCCCCCACTTGTCCAGCAACTCGTCTGTGTGGGGCATCGGTGGGCATCCAATTTCATGATGGTATTTACTCCTCGATAGTCTACACAAAAGCGAATAGACCCATCTGGCTTGGGGACGAGGACTACGGGCAAGGCCCAGGGACTGTGGGATTTCTGGATCACCCCCATATCCAGCATTTCTTCCATCTCCTTCCTAATGTCTTTTAGAACTGCCTCAGACACCTACTAGGATGTGCGCTGTATGGGCACTTGCATCCATCTCCACGTCATGAGCTGCTAAGGGCTCTGTCCTGGCTTAGATGTAAACAAGGGCTCGAAGTCCACTAAGATTTCCCTTACTTCCTGGGTCTGATCAGGTGTCAACTGGGGTGACAGCTTGATGCCCTCCACAGATGACTCCTGCTTAGTTTCTGCAAGCAAGTGGAGAAGTGGGTCCTCCTCCTCCTCCGTTCCCTCCCCAGGATTGCAGACTACAAATACCATGTCAGCCCTATTGAAATAGGGCTTTATTATCCTTACATGGTACATAGTGTGGGTGTGTCTCCAGTCAGGCAATACTACAATGAAATTTACATCATTTACCTGCCGTACTACCTTGTATGGTCCTGCCCACTCTGCCTGCAGCTTGTCCTTCGAGATTGGGATTGCAACCATTACTTCTTGCCCTACTCTGTATGAGCGAGCTCTGCGATCATAGCAAGTCTTTTGTCTTTGTTGGGCAGCTGACAGGTTTCTTCGGGCCACTCCCATAAGCTCCTTCAGCTTCTCCCTCAACTTCAGGACATACTCCACTGTGGGAGTCCCCTAGGTGGCATGCTTGCCTTCTCAGTCCTCCCATATCAAATCTAGTGCCCTTGCACCCTACATCCGTGTAAGAGCTCGAAGGGAGAAAATCCAGTCAACTCTTGGGGCACCTCCCAGCACGCAAACAAGAGGTGAAGTAGGTATCTCTCCCAGTCCCACCCATGCTGTTCTGCAAATGCTTTTAGCATAGCCTTTATGGTACCATTCAATCTTTCCATGAGCCCACTGACTTGTGGGTAATAGGGTATCGTACACCTCTGCACCACCCCACACTTCTCCCATAAACATTTCATCAGGTCCAACGTGAAGTTCCCCCCTGATCAGAGATGACCTCCTGCAAAAACCCTACACAGGAGAGAAACCCTAGCATCGCATCTACCACTTTGTCCGCCATAACGGACGAGAAGGCGACTATGTCTGGGTAGCAGTTGGCAAAGTCGACCACCTTTAGAATATACTTTTTCCCGGAGGAACGTGAGGTACTCAAGGGACTCACAATGTCCATTCCCACCTTTTTGAATGGTTCCTCCACAGTTGGTAAGGGAATTAAAGCAGCTTTTGTTTTTCCACCTGCTTTCCCTACTTGTTGACACCGGTGACAGGATTTGCAGTATCCCTTCACTTGCAGGGTAAAGGTGGGCCAATAAAAATTGTGGGCTTATCGCTGTGTAGTGTGAGCAATGCCAGATATGGGAATATCATACAAACAAAAGAAAAAGCCAGCAGATGTGGGCCTCGCAGTCTATTGAGTCTGCTCGATTGTGTGGCTAGCCCCTCACCTTGTAGCTGCCCCACTCACCCCTCCCCTCTTCATAATTACCTCCTCACTCTGTCCCATCCCCTCTTAAAGCCATCTACCGTACTACAAGCCACTACCTCTTCAGGCAGAGTATTCCATTTGTCCACCACCCTCTCTGTGAAATACTGTCTCCTGAAGTACCTCCTAAATCTTCTCCCCTCCAATCTCAGCTGGTACCCCCTCGTGACCCTTCCCCTTCTGATCTGGAAAATCTCTTGTGTTCTAGTCTTGTTAATCCCCTTTAGGTATTTGTAGGTTTTGATCATGTCCCCCCCCCGGTCCCTCCTCTCCACCAGGGAATACATGTTCAGCTCGCTCAGCCTCTCCTCACAAGAGTATTCCTCTAGTCCCTGGATCATCTTTGTTGGCCTACGCTGTACACCCTCCAACAATCTGATGTCCTTCTTCAGGAATGGGTGCCAGAACTGCACGCAGTATTCCAGGTGCGGGGGCAGGATCACCTCCCTATTTCTGGAGGAGATTCCCCTCACTATGCACCCCAGCATGCTGTTGGCTTTTGCTGCCGCCCTCCTGCACTGAGCCGAGCTGTTCATGCTCCCCATTATGAGCACCACTAGATCCTTCTCTGTGCATTCCAGCTGTACCTCCCCCAGCTGATAGCTGCTCACACATTTTGGTGTTAAACCCCAATGGCCATGCCTCCAACCATTCCTGTAGTTTGTTCAGGTCCTCCTGCAGCCCCTTGACTCTTTGATGTCATCTGCCACAACTCCCATCTTTGTGTCATCTGTGAAGAGACTGATCTAACTCCGGACACCATGAGAGATGTCAGCAATGAAGATCCCGAACAACACCAGTCCCAACACTGATCCCTGCATCACCCCACTCATCACATCCCTCGGTGACAAGAGTCCCCCCCACCACCACTTCCTGCCTACCCTTCAGCCAACTGGTGATCCAGTTCATCATCTTTGTTCCCACCCCTATGTATTTCAACTTCCCCCAAGCCTCCCATGTGGCATGGAATCAAAGGCCTTGCTGAAGTCCAAATACAGGACATCTACCACATGGCCTTTGTCCAGTTCCCTTGTCACCCAGTCATAGTACTCAGTCAGGTTTGTCTGGCAGGATCTTCTCAAGACAAACCCATGCTGCTGATCATCCTGGAGACCATTGTTCTCCAAAAAGGTCACAAGCTTCTCTTTTAGGATCATGTCCATCAAGTTTCCCATAACTGATGTGAGGCTCACTGGTTGGTAGTTGCCTGGTTCGTGCTTGGGTCCATTTTTGTGAATGGGTACCACATGGGCCATCCTCCAGTCCAGTGGTATGCATCCTGTGTCCAAGGTGGTATTGAACAGGTCAACCAATGGTCCTGTCAGGCTCTCAGCTAGTTCCTTAATTACCCTAGGTGAATGCCATCTGGACTGATGCGTTATTCCTCCTCAGTGTCCTTAATCCCTTCAGCACCCTATCCTCTGTAATCCCTGTATCAGTCACTTCCTCCACCTGCCTACTCCTCTCCCAGGTGATGCATGCCTCCCTTTCTCATCCGTCCCCTTCTCCACCCAGCCCCTGTCCTTCTTTATCCTCACTATCTGATCTTTGTTTTTCCACCTTTCACTGATGTATCTGAAGAAGTCCTTTTCTCTGTTCTTAATGCCCTGTGCCAATCTCAGCTCCCTGGAAGCCTTGGCCACTCTAACCAGTCCAGTGACCTCCCTGGCCTTCTTCATATACATCTTCCTGTTGTCCTCCCCTCCCGATTTCTTGACTCTGGAATGCCTTTTTATTGGCCCTCACCCTCTACATGACCTCCTGCATCAGCCAGCTGTTTTTTTTTTTTGCCCTCCCCTTCTTATTCCTTGTTCTTGTACATGTCCCAGTAGCCTCCACCAGCCCTTTCTTAATAAAATTCCATTTATGGCTAGCATCCATGCATGGTTGAATACCCGCCAGATACCCACCCACAATATCCCTCATCCTTTTAAAGTCTGCCCCCTTGTATTCTATCACCCTGGCACTTGTACCTCCCAATTACCTGCCCATATTGAGCATGAACCATCCCATGTGGTGGTCACTCCCAGCCAGAGGGTCCTCCACCTTCAGATTTCTTACAGCCTCCCCATTTGATAGAACTAGGTCTAGAGTCCTATCCAGTCTAGTTGGCTCCCAGACTAACAGCACCAGGAAGCTGTTGAGGAATGCCTCTAATATGACCTGCTCCTTTGCATTTGTGGTGGTATGGGTGCTCCACTCGACCCCCAGTAGGTTGAAGTCCCCCACCACCACAGTGTTCCCTTTCCTAAAGACTCTTCTGATTTGCTCAGCTAACTCCCTATCCAGTTCATCCTTTTGGGCTGGCAGCCTGTACACCACCCCCATCCTCAGTATCCTACTTTTTAAGTCTTGGAACTGCATCCATAGGGCCTCTGTTCTGCCTTCCTCACCCTCCTCCCTTATGCACCTTATTCCCTCCCATACATATATTGCCACACACACCCCTTTTCCCTTAGCCCTGAATATCCTATAACCTGGGACTGTCAAATCCCATTCCTGGTACTCAGTGGCCCATGTTTCCGAGATGGCCGCAATGTCCACCCTCCCTATTGTCAAGAGAGCCTGTAATTCTGCTGATTTATTACCAAGGCTTCTCGCATTCAGTGAGACCACCCTCTAACCTGACCCAGCCCCCTTCCCAGTATACCCTCCTCTTAATCGCCCCCATGCCACTGCTCCAAGTACCTCTTTGCTAGCCTGGGGGGGGTAGACTTGTTTGGCTCCCTTCTCTGGGATTTATGCCTACCATGTGTCCACTCACCACCACCCACCCTAGTTTAAATCCACCTTCGTAGCTATGTATTCCACTGCCCCCTGCTTCAATACCTCCTTCCCAGCCCTGCTCAAATGTAGCCTATCCCCTGCCTAAAGTTCATTGTTGTCCCAGTCCCCTACCAACCCGTAACCCCTGGAATGACACCATTCTCTCAGCCAGGTGTTGAAGTCCCCAATCCTTACCTTCCTCACCGTGCTAGCGTAGTTTACTGGGAGCACCTCTGAGAAGGCCATTGATTTCCCCAGTTCCCCACACAGTCTGCCCAGATCCTCAAACCTCTCTCTTACTACTTCCACCATCTCCCCAGCGAGGTCATTCATACCCATGTGTACCATGAGACGTGGTTCCCCCCGACCCTCCTAACACACTTTCGAATTGACTGCCCCATTCTGCCTGCAGTTAAGGCAGGTATGGACTCCACCCATATGCGGCTATGTCATTCCCCTTACTGCCCCATCTTATTCCTTTCAGTATTGAATCCCCCAGCAATAATACCCCTCCCTCACCAATCCTCGTCCCTCCTCCACCCTTTTACCTTGGTGTCTACCGCTAGATTTCACCTCAGCTGAAACCCTCCCCTTCCCTCCTATGGATCTCTGCTCACCCCAGCCCTGTCTCCGCTTCCCCCCAAACCTCCCCCACACACCTCCCCCTCCTTCCCACCCTGGGCCTCCCTCTAAGTTCCTCCTCCTACTCACCTCTCTAGCCTTCCTTCTGTCCCATTTACCCCTGCTGTCTTTTTCCATCCTTACAGCTGTGCCCCTCCTCCTTACCACTACTTTCAACCTCTGTCAGACTCCTGCTCCCCTGTGCCATCCTCTTGCTTCCCTTACCTACCCCCTCCTGGAGATCCCTTACCTTCCCCTCCAATGTTGCCAGCACCGCAAACCTATTACCTGCCCTCTCTGCCGTGCTGGGTGTGGGCTCCTTCCTCCTGCCCCAACCCTCCTCCCATGTTTTGCCACCTATTTGTATTGCTCCTGCCCCTCTTTCCCATCCCATCTCCTGAATCATCGTTCCACCCATGTGGTGTCCTCGTGTAGCTCTCTGCCCCCGCAAACCTCTCCCCTCCCCAACCTTCTCAACTCCCTACTAAGCCACTGCACTTTATCCTCGAGTTTCCTCAGCCTGTCACAGATCAGACAGTCTCCTAGCTTCCTCAATACACACATCCAGACTGCTGCCCCACAACCATTGCAGCACACTATTGTACCCCTGTAGGCCCCTCTAGCATCCTGCAGCGCCCTGCACCCCCCTTTGCTGTCCCTATCCTTCCCTGCTAATGCCACTCCATCCCTAGTGTATCCTTCCCCACCTCCCATTTGATCACCTCAACATGGCCTTAGTCCCTGAACCCCCCCCAGGTGTAGACCTAAGCTATCTTTAGCAGTCTCTCATGATACCCATGGGGAACGACAAGCTGCCTACCCATCACCCCTCCCTTTGTCCTCATATCCTGTGTATGTAACAGTCCATTGTCCCAAAATACTTTGTTTTCCATCACCACCTTGTGTACCATCGGACTCTGCACAGGCCTGCAGCTTCTCTAAACTAGGTTTAGTCTTCTGAGCAACTGCAAAGCACTCACATTTCCCCAGAGCATGGGGCATGGCCCCTTCAGCTCCCAGACTTGGGTTCATAGCTATGGCATAAGGGGATTCTGAGTCACTGCAACCCCCAGCCCTCTGGCTATCTTTTACCCCTCCCTCCTCAGAGGAAATCTCAGTAGCTGTCCGGTGAACAGCCACTTGGAGGAGTTCAATCTCCCTTGTGGGATACACAGGCTGGTGGACCAGCCTCCCACTTTCTCTTTCATCAGCTTCTGTGAGGTTATCGTGTGAGACACTAGCCATCCTGCTTCGGGTAATGGCACATACTACCCCCTGCTGAATATTATTTCCTAAAATAACATCCACAGCCACCTTTCACACCCATCACCCCAGTCTAGAATAACACTGGCTAATGGCAGGGTTTTCTCTTCCCTAGAGAATCCCTTCGCAGAAACAAATTGATTTAGCAGGAGTTGCTCGGGTGCCACCAAATCCCCTTTTACCAGGGTAAGAGATGCCCCAGTGTCCCTTAACCCTCGGGTCTGCACCCCATTTACTATAACTGAATGCATGTGTTCCCTCATATTCTTAGCTTCTGTACAATTAAGGGCCAGTTCAGCTGAATTGACCCCTTTCGCATCTTGTGTCTTTTTTAGGACACTGCAATATGCCCTGGCTTCTTGCAGAACCAACATTTACTATTTTTCTTGTTCTCCCAAATCCTGTTTTGGTACACTGTGGTTCCCCCTCTGTTGGCATAGGCAGTGAGGGTTTAAGCTGGACTGAAGGCACGCTTTTCCCTTTTGGCCCTACAGTACCTGCTCCCCCACTTCCCTTTAGAGCAGGCCTGCTCCTGGCATAGCGATCAGTGAGCTCAGCAGCTTGTTTTGCTGTCTGAGGGTCCTGGTCCTCTAGCCAGGTTTTTAGCTCAGCTGGACATGCCCAGAAGAAGTACTTCAGCATTGCAGCCTCCTCAGTGGCCTACAGGGAATTAGCTTTTACCCCCTCCCACTGTTTTAAAAACTGACATTTTGTGGCGAGTTCCTCAAAGATAATTTTAGGGCCCTTCCTGTGTGACAGGGAGCTCCTACCACTCTTGAGGACTGACCTTTTCTTAAATCTGTTGCAACAGTTCTTCTGTTTCTCAGCCTAACCTATTGTTTACAATTTCTAGTCCATAAGGTTGGCCACCTATGGGCACCCCCCTTCCCTTTCTTGACTATGCTATGGTGTCCTCTTTAATTTTCCTTTTCCCTCTCAGGTCCTCGTACAGGGAGGTGATTGTGGTGACCTTCATGTATATGTAAAACAGATTATGTTTATTGTTGTTGGATTGAGTATGTAATAGGACTATGTCATAAAATACCTTGATGTATATACCTTGTTTATGAGACCTGTAAATGTTGACAATACCATGACACTAGGTGTTGTTGATAATGGTGAAAAATACTAGGTGACTATTACAGAATTAAGTTAGTTGTGCTATTTAAAGTGCATGTAAACTGAACAAGTCTAAATGTAATGGTGATCTGCATATATCTCATGATGCTTTGCATCATGGAAGTAGGTATGATGATGTATTTCTTTGAAACTTGATTTGTTGCCAGTCCTCTTTGGGGTAACCTTTCTTTCAGTGATTCTGCATTGAGGTTCTTTGTCTATAGCTTGCTTTGTTTTTTCCTTTTTGGGCCCCCACTACCCAAGCAAACAGGGCCTGCAGAGGGGTGGAGGTTGCATCTCAACTGGTAAGTTAGATCAGTGTCAGTAGGTGCTGGCTAAGTGCAGAGAAAGGACATACTTACTCTGTTGCTGCAGACTGATATACTGAAGAAGGAAATGACATTGCAGAAGTTTATTTCATGTATTTTGAATAAACATCACAGAGATTGTGTGCCGAACCTGAAGTTCAGTGTCTGGTCCATCTGTTATCCCACACTGTGATTTCAAAATTTTACTGTGTAGGGCTCAGGAGTTAACTCATACTGTCTTAGTAAAGCACTTTTAAGTTTATCATAATCTTTACTGTCATCATTGTCCATTTGACCCAGCACCTTATGCCCCTTGCCAGTAAGCAACAGGGATAATTGAAAGTTCCAGGCCTCTTTGGGTATCTTGGCCTGAATATAGACCTTTTCAAATGAATTAAAAAATGCATCCATGTCCTCTCCCTGTTTAAATTTTGCAACCAATTTAGAATTTAACTTTTACCCCAGCACTGGAGTTTCATTTCACTCCCCACCACCTACCTGGTCTGGCACGTTTTGAAGTTTCAGTCTCTCCAGCTCAAACTCATGCTGTCTGTTCTGCCTCAAGCTGTTTTTCCTACAAGGCAAGCTTCCTTTTGTGCTGTTTTTCTTGCATGGCAAGCTCTCTTTCATGTTGTTTATCAGCAAGCTCCAATTTCCTCGGCTCCAATTGCGGCTTTAGCTTCTCTAACTCAGGATCTGTGGTGGACTTCACTTGGTGCGGTGGTTCCGGGTCCAGTCTGGTCTCGCTGGCCTCCATCCTGGATCTGGTCACTGCGATTCCCTCTGACACTGCCATGCTCAAGGTCTGGTCCTCTGCAGTCACTGACTGTGACTCTAAGTCCTGGGTAGGTGCCTGGTCATCAGCTTCCATGAGGTTCTTTTCAGTGCGCCCCTCATACAGCACCCCTCTCTCATGGCTCAACTGTTATACAGTATAGTCGTCGTAGTTGGAAGCCATCAGTCTTTCCTACATTATCACTAGTCTGATGACACTTGCAACCAAAAAACAACATGGTAGGGAATTGTATTCTGCAACCAATTTTCCCTTTCCGATTTCTGCCGTTTGTGTGTGGTTTGTTCAAATAATTACAATCCCATACTCTAGCACCCATCTGTCCCAAGCCCACTCCAGTGAGGCAGAATTCCCTGGGCTACAGTGAATCCCCTTGTGATCTATGTCAGGAATACTGCCCCTTCTGTCATTTTAGAACGCTGTTTCACAGCTGAATGTCCACCAAGGAGGTTCTTGGGCTTCCTCTTTCTGTGTGTGAGGGGCGCAAATACAATCTTGAGTCTGTGTTTCTAGGAGAGAGAACCTTCTTGGCCATTGTGCAGTGAACCTGAAATGCCACAGGTGTGTATAGGCCTTCGGGCGAGGTCTTATACACCCTATATGTGTCTTTTTGCAGAAAAAATGCAGAGACCAGTTTAACCTCACAGATCCCTTTTGACAGACCTTTTGTATCCCACCCCCCCTTTCATTTACAAAGTTCCTTTTTGGATTCTAATTTCAGTAGTGTTTGGCCCTTAACCATTAGGTGAAAATTAATTTGAACAAACTTTCCCAAATGAACAAACACGGACAGAATTAGTTTAAACCAAAAGCTTTATTAATTTGTCTATAAGACTGTAAATAATTTAAAATTACATACTTACCGTAAGTGTTGATCTTCTAGGAATATCTTCACCATTTATTCACACTAATGAGTCAAAGTCAGATGCACTAGGACCCCGAAGGAGTCAAAATTTTCGAGTGGGCCGGTGCTGAGGCAAGCGATGCGCATGCATGGTGCCGCAGAGTGGCTCGTGGCACTAGGCTTACTTTGGCGCTAGCCCCCAACTGCCTCAGTTCCTTTTTTTTTTTTTTTTGACAAGGAGGTGCGATATAACCTAACTACTGGGCATGCACTTATGCTAAGGGCATGAGGAGCCCTGAAGACCTGTGGATCAGAGGTCCATATGAGTGTAACATAGTGTCTTCAGAGTCCAAGCCTTGAAGAAGGGAGAAGGCCAATAAGAAATTAAAGTGAGCTCAGGGGATGGTAGGGTGGGCATGTGAATAAATGGCGAAGATATTCCTAGATCATCAACAATTACGCTAAGTACATAATTTTCATATCTTCACCATTTATTCACACTAATGGGTCAGAGTACCAAGCTGAGATAGAACACCTGGGGAAGGGTGGTAGGAATGAAGAGCTCACTCAGGACTGAAGTCCATTCAGGACAGTCTTGCCAACGGCATACAACCTGGCAGTGACATGCAGGGCATAGTGTGCAACTAAAATGTGCACTGTGACCACACTTACAGCTTTGCAAAGCATCACCTGACATAAATAATTCCTGCTAGGGATGTGACAACTGCAGTGGTGAAGCTGACGCATACTAAACCTTTCAACCTGACCTATCCATGGCATAGCAGAAGTGAGATACCTCACAACCCAGGTAGAGTGCGCTTGAGTGCAGCAGGCTCTTTCAACTGAAAGCAAAGATCAAAATCCATTTGTATTGTTTGGAATACTAGTTCTATGCAGGTGAGAAGTGAGGACCCCCCCCCCCCACGCTCAGATAATGGGGGAAGAGTGCTCTCTGACATTCTGGAAGCTGTCAATAGGTGGACAATACAGTGGCAGATCCTGAGGGAACTCTGAAACCACTTAGGAAGGATTCTATCGAGCACAGAGCACTACCTTTTCCTGTGGGAAACAGCATAAGGGTAATCTGAGATCAGGAGATGATTTCAGACAATCTACAAGCAGAAAAGATGGCCATTAGAGGTTGCTGTAGAACTTAGCTTACAAGACACCAGTGGCTCAAATAGCTTGTGATGAGCATGTCCAGCACAAGGATGATATCCAGGCAACTACCAACTTCTGGGGAAGGGGCTTGCATCTAAAAATGCACTGAGTATTGCAAGGATGGATAGAAGACCCTGTGACAACTTGTTCAACCTGAAGGAAGGATTTTCTGTTGGCTGAGTGAAAGCCTGATTACCAGAAGCAGCACATTTTCCAAGGAATAGGGTATAATCAAACGTGTCTGGCCAAACGTTCCAGCCAGTGTGTAGCAGACACCCCACAAATAATTGGCTTGGAGTAGACCCCATAGCCCCAGGAACTGAGGGTCTCGTGGAGACTTCCCGTAGGGTGACCTCGAGAGGTACCATTTCTTCTTCCACTGAAGAGCGGGAGAAGAACTCGAGGCAGAGCAGCACCAAGGTCCCAATCGGAATCAAGAACAGGCCCACCCCTTCATGCTCTGGAGAAATGAAAATTACGTACCGTAATTCTTGAACTCACTTCGAGATAGAGCTCTTGCAAAAGTCAACACCGTTAGGACTATGCCGCCAGGCACTAGGACCCCATGGAAAAATTCTAGCTAACAGTCTGGGGCGGGAAACCGCCCCCCCCCCGACATCGGCCCCACCTCCATCACCCATGGTATAAAAGGGGTGGTCCCCTGGCACCACCTCAGTTTTTTTCCCCATCAACCCATGCATATTGGCTCCTTGGATGCCTCCTGTTTTCAGTCGAGCACCATTTTCGTGCTTCATGCAGTTAACATTTTTTATCTGAATTTCACATTTATCGTGTATGTCTTCCCAGCCATCTTCCTCTTCAGAGCAGCGGAAATCGAAATGTACATGTGGCAAGCAGATCCCAGCGAAAGACAGCCATTCGGCCTGATTGCTCTGCCTAGGCCCCGACCACAGGCTGGACTGCCTGCAGTGCCGAGGCTTCAACAGGAGGACCAGAATCCGCCACCTGAACACCATGAAAGCGTACATCCTTGAACAGCAAGTGGCTGCCATGCAGAAGACCCAGTCAGGGCACAGCTCATCTTCCTCTTCGGCGAAAGACTCCTCCCCAAGAGAGAAGAAACTGAGCGTGAAACACCATCATCGGGACAAGGACAGGTCCAGGTCAGAATCCCGTCCCAGGTCCCCTGTCAAGACTTCCAAGTCTTCGGCCTCCGGGGCGAGGTCATACTCAGCCCCCCCATCTCTGGCTCTCCTGGGGTCACAATCGAGGAAACCCCCTGCCTCTTCTGAAGCGCATGGCGGGGAGTCTTCTAGGCTCAGGCTTTCTGAAGCCCCCATGTCCCTGGCTATCCGACCCCACAAGCATGCACTAGGGTGTCAGCAGGACAGGCGCACTCTGCATCAGGTGGCAGGTTGGAGCCTGCTGGTCCGCAAGGCCATAGGCCCTGGGTCATCAGACAGGGCAACAGCATTGGACTCCTGCTGAGGCCAGGGTAGTGAGTGCCAGAAGAAGCATCACTCGCCTTCCAGGCAGTCAGCGGCTCAGTCTTTGGACCGATGTCAGGCCTCAAAGCCTTCTGACACCACTACGGAGCCGGACTAGCCGCCACACTCCAAGCCGCCATCTGCTCCACAGGGCCCCATTGAGAACCTGAATACAGATCAGACGTCAGGTGATCCGACGCTTGCCTCTGGGGATATCCGAAACTGGGTGCCACCCCCTCTGCCTTCACCTCCTCTTTGGGAGCCTGACAACCAGACATCAGAGCACCTGATGCCAGAGGATATTGTCCCGCCAGGGCTGATGCCAGCTGAAAAAGTACCATTGGGGCCAATGCCAGGGGCCCCTGTCATCCCTTTGGCTGAGGTAGGGGCCTTGTTTACAAACTGGTGGAATACCATAAAAGGGGACCTTTTCCCTAGGCCATTGGAGCTGGCCCCCAACCTCGCCTAGGCAGCTTTCCACCCAGCGCCCGCCTCCACCACCCCTGATGCCAGACTGTCTGATATCAGGGGATGAGAAACATGGGTCACCAGTACGATGGCAGCATGGTCGCCACCCGTTGTCCAGATCCTCCTCCAGGGGACATCCCTATATGTCCTCAGAAGGATCACCTGGAGGTTCCTCCTCGTATGACTCTTCAGAGGATGACCTGCCCCTGCCACCACCAGACCATAGGAGGGACTCCCCGAGATCCCCTCTGGATGACCCCTCCTTCCTGCACATTATGAGACATATCCAGTTCTTAAACCAATGTGAGATGGAGGAGTT
Organism: Neoceratodus forsteri; assembly: GCA_016271365.2. Lineage (NCBI taxonomy): Eukaryota > Metazoa > Chordata > Ceratodontiformes > Ceratodontidae > Neoceratodus > Neoceratodus forsteri. The sequence continues at coordinate 589,943,686 of CM028134.1, read as the reverse complement.
GGACCCTGAGAGGTGCCATTTGGCAAAGTTCTTAGGGTCCACTGACCCAAAGCTCTTGGTTGTCCCACTCTTAGTGGAACCCTTCCAGGATGTTACAAAGATGGTCTGGAAGCACCTGTCTATGACCTTGGCGGTCACCAAGAAGGCTGACCAATTGTACAGGACACCAAGGGGAGAGCCGGATTTGACGAGCAGCCTAAGGCAGACTCTGTGATCCTCACGGCTGAGCATGGGAGAACCCAACAGCCAAAGCATATGAGCTCTCAGCCACCGGATAAGGAGTCCAAGAAATCAGACCATATAGGTTGCAAAGTGTATTCCTCGGCCACCTGTACAGTCACATCTCTTAATTTTCTGGCACACATGGTGATGTACCAAAAATCACTATGGAACAAGTCCATGGACCTGGCCAAGACTCAACCTGACTCTGCCAACAAGACTGAATTGTTAGTCCTCCAATCTGGTGCTGATGGCGACAAGCACGTCCTTGGGTGCTCATATGACTCAGCAGACACTGCCGAGGCCACCGGATTTTGCCTAAGGTGCCACTGCTGGCTGAGGGTCTCAGGATTCCATCAGGACCTACAGGACACCAGTCCTTTTCAGTCAGGAGGCCAAAAAACTGATATCTGGTCTACAGGACTCTGGTAAGGCAGTGTCGTAGGTCCACAAATTGTAGAAATCCGAACCAGCCACGTCCTTTCGTAGGCAGCAGGGCCAGCAAGGAAGGAGACAGCAGCACAGAGGGGGTTACAAAAGAACCCCATCCTCAGGTGCACAGAGACCTAAGAGTGCCAAGAAGGCCAGAGCTCTCTTGCCCATTCCAACAACCTTGGCATGATTTCCTGCCTGCCCGCCCCCCCAATCTCTGGTGGAGTTCCAAGGGGAGGCAGTAGGTAAAAGATTCTCCCTTTACCTCAACAACTGGTCCAATATTACTGTAGATCAGTGGGTACTCCTGTTCGTAGAGCGGGGTTATGCTCTGGAATTCGGTCAGATCCCTCTAGACAATCCACCTATTCCCTCTCATTGCTTCCCATCCCATGCAGGTCTTAGAAAAGAAATCCAAGCTCTTCTGAGCAAGAAAGCAATCCAAGCAGTGTCACTGTCTCAAAGAGGAAAGGGATATTACTCCCACTTCTTCCTCATCCCAAAAAAGACAGGGTACCATCATCCCATCCTGGACCTCAGTCAACTGAACACTTTCATTGAATATAAAAGGTTCAGGATGGTGACACTGCCGGGATTGCTGCCCATGCTTCGCTAAGGGGACTGACTCTGCTCCCTGGACATGCAGAACGCCTACATGCATATAAAGATTCTGCCGTCCCACAGAAAATACCTCCACTTTACCTTCCAGGGAGAGCACTACCAGTTCAGAGCATTACCATTTGGCCTTTCTTGGCATGCAGGGTGCTCACCAGGTGCCTGGCAGTAGTGGCAGCAGCTGTCAGGAATGAGACTTATGTCTACCTCAATGACTGAAAAGCTATTGTGGCGTCCACTAAAGTTCAGCTGTGTCGCTCTCTGGAAGACACCTTCTGTCTGTTCCAAGGTCTGGGGGTTACCTTGAACCTTCCCAAGTCATCCCCCCAGCCCACCCAGAGGTTACAGTACATAGGGGCAGTTTTGGACACTGTCCAAGGGAGAACCTTCCTTCCCTCAGACAGGACAGATCAACTAAGGGCACTGGCTCAGAGAGTTGTCTCCACAAAAACAGGTTCCGGACAGAATGATATTACAGCTGTTGGGCCGTATGGCAGCCGCCATCGTTACGGTTCCCTTAGCTCGTCTGCACATGGAGGTTCTCCAGTGGAACCTCAGGGTGCAGTGGGACCAATGCTTGGACAACCTCGAATAGCTGGTCCGAGTCTCCAAAGCAGTGTGTCAGACTCTGGAATGGTGGCTCACCCCTTCCTGGTTAGACTACAGGACTCACTTCCAAAATCCCAGTCCTCAGCAGATCCTGACCATGAATGCCTTGGGGCTAGGGTTGGGGACACATTTCAGAGATCAGACGAGGGGGACTTGGACCTCTTTGGAATGCAATCTCCACATAAATGTGTTGGGAGATGAGAGCAGTCCTGTACGCCTTACATGCATTTCAGACAATTCTCCTGCCAGGACCACAACTGCTCCAGTTGGACAACATGCCAGTGGTCTTCTATATCAACAAGCAAGGGGCACTCACTCTTACCCCCTTTGCAGAAAAGCCATGAGAGTCTGGTACTGGGCAGTGAAGCACAACTAGGAACTCACAGTGGTTCACGTTCCAGGAGTTCAAAACACCCTAGCCGACAGCCTCAGCCGGTCTCAGGCTCACAAATGGGAGCTACTATAGGAAGTAGTAGACAACCTTTTTGAAAGGTGGGGCCTTCCAGAACTGGACCTCTTTGCATACCCACTCAATGCCAAACTACCCAATTTCTGCTCGCTAGATTCAGGGCCTGGTGTTTTCTGGTGAGACGCGTTGTCCCTCTCTTGGGCAGGGATGTTTCTGTATGCCTTACCACTACTTCAGAGAGCATTACTCAAGCTACAAGGGGAACAAGCTGTCATGATTCTCATAGTGCCATTCTGGCCTCAACAGATCTGGTTCCCACTGCTCAAGCAGATGGCAACGGAACCTTTAATTCCTTTGCTCTCATAGGAACAGGGAACTCTAGTACACTCAAATCTTCAGTCACTGCATTTGCAAGCATGGCTTCTGCAGACCCAGTCGGAGACAGATATGTGGTGTCTTCAAGGGTAGCGGAGGTCCTAGTGGCCATGAGGAAACCCTCGACTAGGCCCACATATGCCATGAAATGGAAGCGTTTCTGCCTGTGGGCATCATCCCGTTCCCTGGATCCTTTTACCTGCCCAGTGAATTCAGTACTGGAGTACCTTCTTTTATTATCTGACAAGGGTCTCAGCTATTCGTCTATAAAGGTGCACCTTTCTGCACTATCAGCTTACCATGTACCTATGGAAGGCAGGACCCTGGCACAATTAGACTTGTCCAAGACCTTTTTGCACAACATTATGCATATCAAACCTCCCAGGTGGGATCCCATCTCCCCTTGGGACCTTTAATTTATGTTAGAAAAGCTTACGTTGCCTCTCTTTGAGCCAGCTTAAGTTGCGAGCTACGCTTCCTCTCATAGAAAGCGTTGTTAGTGGTTGCAGTTACTTCTGCTTGGAGGATTTTTGAGCTTCAGGCTCTGATGTGTAAAAAGCCTTATTTGATTTTTCACAGGGATAGGGTATCCCTGCACATCAATCCCAAGTTTCTCCCAACGGTAGTGTTAGAGTTCACTCTTAACCAGCACATTCAACTTCCAGTTTACTACCTAGAGTACTCAAACAAAGGGGAGGCCCTGTTGCATACTCTGTGTGTTCACAGAATTCTTCATTTCTACATAGATTGCACTCAGTCTTCTAGAAAGACAGACCAGTTGTTTGTCTCCTTTACCTAACGAATGTTAGGGGCACCAGTAACTAAGCAGACATTGGCCAAATGGCTGGTCAATTGAATAGTTTTCTGCTACCAGAAGTACGACAAACCTTTACCAGGACCGGTTAAAGGTCACTCCACTAGGAGTGTTGCCAGTTTCTTTGCATCCCTAAGGAATGTCTCAGCAATGGATCTTTGTGCAGCTGCTACTTGGAGTTCAGTCCACACCTTTATTAAACACTACACTCTGGACATTGCTTCACGGAGGAGAGCAGGCTTTGGCCTCGCTGTCCTTCAGGGACTACTCTCTTAAGAGTACCAGTGGTTTACCAGTTTTCATATCCACCACCCTTCTGACCTGGATTCAATCCTTGTACTGCTTGAGACTCAGTCCTAATGGTGTTATCTGCTGCAAGAGCTCTATCTCAAAGTGGGATAGTACAGTTACGTAAGAACTTATCGTAACAGTAGATCTTCGAGAAGAGCTCTTGCAGCAGGTATGTTTTACCTCCCTTCTACCCCCAGGGTTATGTAACTGTAGTTTTTTTTCTGGGGGATGCAAGAACCTCCTCGGTTCCCTGTCCTTTATGCTGGCTGGGTCTCGGGTTGGTGAACCGAGGTGATGCTGGGGAACTTCCCCCTTTATACCATGGGTGACATCGGGGGCGGTCCCCCGCCTTAGACTGCTAGCTACAATTTTTCCATGGGGTCCTAGTGCCTGTTGGCATAGTCTTAATGGTGTTACCTGCTGCAGGAGCTCTTTGAGGACTTACTGGTGTGTTAAGTTCTTATGTAACGGTACCATCTTCTTGGACGAAGTCTCCTTCACTCTAGTGAGACTACTCTGGAGGTGCTAGGACCCAGTGGGAGCCACAAATCTTCAGGAGGGCCGGCGCCGAGGTAGGACTGTACATGCACAGCGCAGTGAGACTGGCTTGTGCCGTATATGCTATCTTGGCGTCGACCCTCCAACCGCCTCAATACATTTTTTATCAAGGAGGTGCAGTGTAAACTAATCTAGGAAACTAACCTAACCCGGGCATAAGATAGTCCATATGACCCGTATAAGAATGGTCAACTCAACAGCATCTTCACAGCCCAGCCAACGAGGGAGTGAAGACCAGAAACAGGATGAGTGAGCTCGGGGGACGGTGGGTGGGCATGTGAATAAGTAGTGGAGACTTCATCCAAGAAGGTCAAGATTTATGGTAGATACTTAATTTTCATATCTTCCTGGACTAAAAGTCTCCACCACTCATTCAAACTAGTGGGAGAGTACAGAGCTGAAAACAATCCCCTCGAGCAGGGCGGCAGGAAAAAGGAGCTCACTTAGGACAGAAGTCCATTAAGGATTGGCCTATCAAAAGAAGGATGCTGTCTGACATGGACATCTGTGGTGTAGTGCTTCACAAAAGTGTGCACAGAGCTCCAAGTGGCCACATTACAGATGTCTGTAATGGGCAATGTTCCAAATCTCTGCCAGGGATGCTGCAACCGCTCTGGTAGAGTGGCAAACACTCTGCCTTCCAGCTTGACCTGCGCCATTGAGTAGCAATGAACGAATACATGCTACCAACCATGCTAAAATGCATCTGATGGCAATAGGTTGACTCAGCCGGCCCATGCCGAATGATACAGAGAGTTGTTTGGATTTGCGAATCTCCTTCATTCTGTCGATATAGAATTGCAAAACCCTTTTGACATCCAGAAAGTGAAGGGTGCATTCCCCTAAATTCTGGAAATTTTCAAAGTAAGTCGGAAGGATCAAGGGCTGGTTAAGGTGAAATTCCGAGACCACTTTGGGTAGGAATTTAGGGTGAGATCTGAGAACCACCTTGTCCTTGTGAGATACTCTGTGACCAGGGTATGTATTTCAGATACCCTGCGAGTGGAGGTAATGGCCACTAGGAAGGCTGCCTTCCAGGTCATAAACTTTAGATTGCTAGAGGCTCAAAAGGTTTATGGGTGAGCATGTCTAGCACAAGACTGATATCCCACATAGCCATTGGTCTCCTGACTGGTGGCCTAGTGTGCAGGATACCTTTATGGAATCTCTTGACTAAAGGTAACTGAGCGACCAACATATTCTGTATTTGCTCGTGATAGGAAGACATCACGCAAAGGTGCACCTTTACTGTTCAGTATTGCAGTCCTGCATTTGACAGATCTAGGAGGTACTCTAACACCTTACTTGGTGAGCAAACAAGGGGGTCCATGGTGAACTTTGCGCACCAAATGGAAAACCGTTTCCACTTTGCCGTGTAAGTCTTCCTAGTGGATGACTGGCATGCAGCTAAGAGAATTTCTGAGAGACGTTAAACCTACCCACTTCTATCTCCTGATGAACCAGGCATGGAGATGAAGGGATCACAGGATGGGATGGACCACCGGACCTTTTGTCAGGAGGTCCATCTGTGGGGGAAGTTGTCTCGGAGGGACCTTTGATAATCCATTGATTAACAGAAACCATATCTGTCGAGGCCAGTATGGAGCAGTGAGAATCATGCTGCCTGCCTGCACCTCTAACTTGAGCAGCACCCTCTGAATTAAGGCAAGAGGAGGAGATGTGTACAGAAAGTGTCTGGTCCACCACAGTCTGATAGTGACTGCACGATGTTTGAGTCTGGAGACCACTTGTGTGGATCCACCTCTGTTCTGCTGAGGTGATCCGCTAGATCGTTCTGGACTACTGGTAGGTAGACTACCTCGATCAGAGCATCATGCTCGAGGCACCACTCCCACACTCTCATGGCTTCCCTGCACAGATGTTAAAGAGTGCGCTCCACCCTGCTTGTTGATGTAGTACATCACAGCTATGTTGTCTGTCTGAAGGAGTATTAACTTTGTGACAGAGGACATCCTTCAGGGCTCGGACAGCATACAGGACAGCTCTCATCTCCAGGACATTTATGTGTAGATGGGACTTCTCCTGGCTCCAGAGATCCTGGGTGTGGAAGTCCTGACAGTGAGCCCCCCAACTGGTCAGAGATGCGTCTGTGGTGATGGTGATCTGTGTCTCCAGTGGGGCAAAGGGAAAAGTTTGGAGAACGTTTGGAGAGCCAAAGGAGTGACAGGAATGGCCACCGCCATGTGCCCCAGAAGTCTGAGGAAGGTCCTGGCCTGGACCTGGTGATCCAGAGTGTTACACGGATTGATTCGGCAATCCCCCACAAGCAACCGCCCCTCTCTGGAGGTAGAAAAGCCATTCCCTGGACTGAATCCAGGACTGCCCCTATGAAGACGAGTCTTTGGCTGGGCTCTGGGGAAGACTTTGGAAGGTTCAGGGTGATCCCTAGCTCTTGGAATAGAGTATAGGTGTCTCCGAGAGCCTGAAGGAGGCACGTCCTTGATGGGGCCGCAAGCAGTCAATCATTGAGGTAAGGGAAGACATAATGTCCCTGGCGTCTTAGAGCCGCAGCCACTACTGCCAAGCATTTTGTTAAGACTCGAGGAGCGGAGAAGAGGCCGAACGGAAGAACCCGAAACTGATAATGCGCCCCCTGGAAGTGGAACCTCAGGAACTTCCTGTGTGTGGGGGGGCCCCTATGTGCATGTACATATCTTGCATGTCTAGGGAGCAGAGCCATTCTCCCTGATGCAGCAGAGGAAGAAGCCCTGGAAGAGTCACCATCCGGAACCTTTGGTATTCGATACAATAGTTTAAAGAACTGAGGTCCAGAATGGGACGCAGATCTTGAGTCTTCTTTGGGACAAGGAAGAAATGGGAGTAATATCCCTTTCCCTGCTGCTGTAGAGGGACTGGCTCTATCGCCCTTTTCCACAAGAGGGCCTGAATCTCTCCTTCTATGAGAGGGATGTGGGAAGGAGGATATCTCAAGGACCATGGTGGGGTATCTGGGGGGATCTCTGTGAACTCTAGTGTATGTCCCCTCCTTATAATATCAAGGACCCACTGGTCCACAGTTACAGAGCTCCAGCGCTTCAGATGAAGGGTGACGTGACCCCCTACTGCCTACCCTGGTACCTCCTCTGGGGGGAGGGGTCAGAAGGGAGTCATTGGGTGGAGCCGGGAGTGGGCAGAGAGGCTTGGGAGGACTTGGGGCCATGAAAAGGAGCGCCTCCAGGCTGCTGGCTCTCCTTTTAAAGCCACCCCTCTGGCCCTGTTGACTGCCGAGGGCTTGGGCACCTGAGGGCTTCCAAAATGGCAGTTTCTTCATTCTCCTCTGTACATCTGACGGACTGACCAGATGGATTTCCCCAACTCCTGGAGACGAGAGATGAGTGACTTTCTCCTGCCCAAATAAGATGGAACCCTGGAACGGGAGGTCCTGGATTCCAGACTGCAGATCTTGGTGAAAGCCGGAGATTCTCAACCAAGCGTGGCGCTGGAGACAGACCCCAATGCTGCCGCTCTGGCCGCTGTGTCTGCAGTGTCATACGAGGCACGGAGAACATGCGTGCCTACGTCCAAGCCTGACTTAAGGGCATCCAGAATCTCCATCTTTTGTGCAGAGTCTGGCAAGGCATTAACAAGCTCTTGTCCCCTTCCCCAAAGCACATTCTGGTACTGAACCATATGCATGAGGAAATTAAGGGACCTAATGGAGCAGGTGGAGGCAGAATATACCTTCTTGCCCACCTGGTCCAAATAGCGAGACTCTGGGTCAGGAGATTGCGAGCTAATATGTTTTGGCTGCTTGGACTTATCATGAGCAACCGTAATCACTGAAGAGTCCACCTGAGGGTGCTCTGCCAGGAAAGGCTCATCCCTTGGGGCCCTGTACAGCCTGTCTGACTTCTTGGGAACCGCTGGGACCAAAGCTGGACGACTCCAGGTGATTCTGGTAAGGTCCTGGAAGGTATCCACTAAAGGAGGTATCACTAGAGGTTTGGGCTACTTTTGCCTCAGGTACTTGGCTAGTCGACGGCATTCCAGATCCAGGTCCTCCATATCCCATTCATTGGAGGCTTGGATGTGCCTCATGATGTCCATCAATGTTGGATCATCAGGAGGCAAGCAGGGCTTGTCCTTTTCTCCTGGGGAACCCCCGATCGGGAAGAGAACGACTGGCTACTGGGTGAAGAGTAGCCAGACCTGTCCCTGGGACTGGCCCCACTCAAATGTCGGTGGCTCTCAGACCGACGTCGGTCAGAAGACCGACGATGGAGTGATGATGGGCGTCGGTCCGGGGACCGACGTCGGGAGCGGGCCTGCCCATTGGAGTCAGGCCTGAGCCGGCATCAGCTAACTGACCGAGGTGAGCGCCGGTGTCGGTCTGAGGACCAAGATTGGGAATGGACCCTGGAGGATGAGCGAGGCAGCGGCCTCTTGGGGGTCTTCTCAGGTGAAGGCGTGGGGACATCCTCTAGTCATTGTTTGCCTGATGGGTCCAGAACCGGTGATGGGGCCAGCTTCGGGGGGTTCTGTTTTTGAACTTGACCCCACCAAAAGGAGAATAGTTCCTGGAGCTCCTCCTTAGAAAACATGGAGGCCACCATCCCTGGGATGGAGACTATGGGATCAGAAGCAACCGGCAGCCCCGCAAGGGAGCCTCCTGGAGAGTCCCGTGGGGTGGAGGACTTGGGAGATGTAGACGTTGCCCCTTCCTTGGTAGCATCAGTCACCTTTGCCCCTTCTATCGGCGTCAGTACCGGGACTGACGGCAGTTTCTCACGGGGGGGGCAATGAAGTGTCCTCTGACTCCAGAGGCTTACCCTTATCGGGTGAAGCCGGGACCTTGGCAAGCAGGGCTGAAGCTTGTGCCCCGGAGTTCTTAAGGGTGACCCTAAGCGGCGTCACCTTAAGCTTAGTAGGTTTCTCCCCTGACGTACCTGCTTTAGCCTGGGCCTTTTTGGCAGGAGCAGAACCCTTTCGGGAGTGATGCTCTCTGGAGCCCGAAGAAGAGTGGGGCTTCTTGGGGGAGGACCGAGAACGAGATGGGGACCTAGACCAGTGGCGGGACCAACTACAGTCCTTGTCCCGGGAGCACTTGGACTTGTCCTTGTGCTTGGCCTTCTCCCCAGAGGTGTGCAGGTCCATCTTCTGTTCCAAAAAGAAAGCCTTCAGAGCCTTCAAATGGCAGATCCTAATCCTGCTGGTGAAACCCTGACAGGTGGAACAGGCTGCAGTGTCGTGGTTAGGCCCCAGGCAGAAGACGCATTTAGTGTGGCAGTCTTTCGATGGTATCTGATGGCTGCAGCTGCACTTGTTTTGGTGAGGCCCGGAGGATGAGACCGATGACAGGGATGACATACTTCAGGTGAAAAATCTGTCAAACTAGATAGAAAAAATCCGAAGAAATATTGAAAAAGCATTTTGCTGGCAACTGGCAAGCTAAGATCTTCCCCAACATGAGCGGGTTGCGGCAGGAAAAGAACTGGGGTGGAGTTGGGTCTGCCCCCTTATATACCATGGCCGATGTAGGAGGGGGCGGTCCCTGCTGGGTACTGCTAGCTGAGACATTTTCCGGTGGGTCCTAATGCCTGCGGCATTAGTCCTAATGGTTATAGCCTGCTGCAAGAGCTCCCATTCGAAGTAAGATCCTGCGTTCTGTTCTGCTTGCGGAACCACGTCTACTGCTCTGTTGTTCAGAAGACCCTGAATCTCAGAAGCAAGGTGGTTTGACTGAGTGGTAGACAGTTTGGGCTGTCGTTTGGGTGGACGACCTGAAGGGGTCTCTGAGAAAGTGAGAAGTGAGTATGCCTCTCGAATTATCCTGAGGACTTCCACTGATTGTAAAATTGAGTCAGACACCCTCCCCTTCCCCACTGCCGAAGAGGAGTAGCTCTCAGGCAGTTGAGGTGAGACATGGGCCGGGTCTTCAGAGGGTGGCACTAGGTGCCTTTGGGACCTATGCCTTCTATTGCATTTTCATTTGTGGCTGAGGGGTTTGTTTTTTGTCAAATGCTCCTCGACCTTTGCCTCAAAAGGACTGCCGGTTATGGAACTGTCTGCAGTTTCCGCCCTGCTGAGGGAAGGTCTGGCAGTCCTGGCCTCCAGTGCCTGTTCCACTTGTGGACCAGATAAACCCCATCAAAGGGGAAATTCATGACTCATCATGTGTGAAGCCTGTAATCCTTAGCCAGGAATGCCGCCGGGTACAGATCCTGGCCACTGCTGCTCTACAGGCAGTGTCAAAAGCATCCATAGCAACTTCTAGTTGCTGATTACTAGAGTCAGTGCCTCTGGTAACGGTCTGAAGAAGCTCCGAGTTGGTGTCCGACTCTGGGAGAGGCTCGACTGTTTCTCTGAGCGAATGCCAGAGGGTATACTCATATTGACAGAAATGGCCCTGGTAACTAGCGATACGTATGCCCAAGGTAGTAGCAGCAGCTAACACTCGCTTTCCCGGAATGTCTATTTTATGAGATTCTTTATTTACCGGATGAGCTGTGGATTCCTGGGGTAAACATAGAAACACAGAATTTGACGGCAGATAAGGACTGCTTGACCCACCTAGTCTGCCCATTTCCCTGCCTGATGGATAAGCAGCAGATTCCAGTTAATCAACAGCTTACTTCCTCCTACCCCCTACTAGAATTGCCTTATGCCTAAACCATGCATTCTTGAATTCTCCCACTGTTCCTGACTCCACAACCTCCTAGAGAAGGCTGTTCCATGCATCCACATCCCTCTCTGTGAAAAAATATTTTCAAACATTACCTCTGACCGTCCCCCTTCTATCTTCAAATTGTGCCCCCTTGTTCTTGCACATCTCTTCTTCTGAAAGATACAACCCTCTTGTACTTTAATTCCCTTGAGATACTTGAAAGTTTCTATCATGTCCCCCCTCTCCCTCCTTTCCTCAAGGGTATACATATTAAGCTGCTTTAGTCTCTCCTCGTATTGCTTCTGGTGCAGACCCTGCACCATTTTGGTTGCCCTCCTTTGAACAGCCTTCACTCTGTCTATGTCTTTGCGGAGATGGGGTCTCCAGAATTGCACGCAGTACTCCAGATGGGGTCTCACTAACTGTCTGTACAGAGGGATAACAACTTCCTGCTTTCTACTGTTGATGCCTCTCCCTATGCATCCCAGTATCCCCCCAGCCCTCCTTACTGCCTTCTCACATTGCTTGCCCACCTTTAGGTCATCTGATATAATTACTCCTAGGTCTCTTTCGATTTTTGTTATTAATTCACCCCCCCATTGTGTACTTTTTTCTGGGTTTTCGTTTCCCAGATGTATTACCTTGCACTTCTTTGCATTGAATCTGAGCAGCCACATATTTGACCATTCCTCCAACGTTGCCAAGTCACTTTTCATTCTTTCCACCCCACCTTGTGTATCAACTGTGTTGCAGATCTTTGTGTCATCTGCAAAGAGACATATCTTTCCTTCCAGGTGCTCCCCAATGTCACTTATAAAGACATTAAAGAGGACTGGTCCCAGTACTGAACCCTGCGGTACCCCGCTAGTTACCCTCCTTTCTTCACTGTGGACTCCGTTTACTATTACCATTTGTGTCCTGTTGTCAAGCCAGTTTTTTTATCCAGGCTACCACCCTGGGACCCACTCCAAGGCTGGCTATCTTGTATATTAATCTTTCGTGTGAGACTGTGTCAAATGCATTGCTAAAATCTAGGTAGGCCATATCCACAGCCCCTCCCTGGTCTACTACTTTGGTCACCCAGTCAAAGAAATCTATTAGGTTCGTCTGACATGACCTTCCTGCTGTAAAACCATGCTGCCTTGGGTCCTCTGCCCCACTGGCCTCTAGGTACTCAATAATTCTTTCCTTCAGAAGTAATTCCATCATTTTCCCTACCCCTGAAGTCAAACTAACTGGGCTATAGTTTCCTGCCTCTGCCCTGCTCCCACTTTTGTGAAGTGGAATCACATTTGCCCTCCTCCAGTCCTCGGGTACCACCCCATCCTCCCATGATTTGTTAAAGAGAGTAGTCAGTGGTGTTACTAGTTCTACCCTTAGTTCTTTTAGAATTCTTGGGTGAAATCCCATCAAGCCCCATTGCTTTGTCCACCCTCAGTTTCAAGAGTTCTTTCAAAACCCTTTCTTCTGTGAATGGACTGGTATCAACCCCCCCCCCCCCATTCAGAGTTTCTACCTTGTTTGGTTTAGGTACTTCCCCCTCCTCTTCCGTTGAGAATACTGAACAGAAATATTTGTTCAGTATCCCTGCTTATTCACTGTCACCCTCTGCCCACATTCCCTCCCCTTTATTAAGTCTCTGTATCCCTCCCTTGGTCTCTCTTGCTCCCTAATGTACCTATAAAAGGTTTTATCCCCCTTCGTAACAGAGTTGGCTATCTTTTCCTCAGTTTGTGCCTTTGCTATTCTGACTGCCTTCCCTGCCTCCTTCTGCTTTAACTGATGAAGTTCTCTGTCCTGCTCCTTCTGTGTTTCCTTATATTTCCTGAATGCTATCCTTTTCTCCTTAACCATCCCTGCCACCTCTTTTGAGAACCATAGTGTTTTTTTCTTTCGTTTTGTTGATTTGCTTCACACAAACGCTTGTTGCCTCTGCAGTGGCTGTTTTACTTATTCACCATTATTTCTCCACGCTTGGAATCGGAGTCGAGAACCCTGGCACTCTAGTTAGAGTTGGCACCAAAAACAGCACCGGCGCTCACAGCCAGAGCCGCACGCAGCACCTGGAGCCCTCAACAACTGGCCTCCAGAGGGTCACGACACCACCAGAGACCTGAAAGTATGATGAGGAGTAGGGGAGAATGCCTAGGGAGCAGCGTCGATGGCATCGAATATGCCACGCGATCAAGCTGAACCAGCCGCTCTGCCTGCGGACCAACAGTCCCCAGCCCTGAAGGCCCCAGGACCGAGTCCACAGGCAAGGGCAGTTGGGACAACCGCCAAACCCACTGCTCCACAAGAGTGGCACAATGATGAAACTGCTCACCGGAAGACCCCCTTGGGGTGGGGAGGGACTCCGGAGCAGACGATTGCAGCTGCTAGGGACAGAGGCCATGGGTGACCCCGGAGCGGGCCTACCGAAGATCCCCGTGCAGATGTACCAGAGGGTGAACTTGAACGGCAACACTTCGAGCGGTGCTGAGCCCCCGACCGAGATTGGGCCTGCTTCTTTTTGTGCTTGCAGGAGGATCACCCTTCCTCCCAAGCACCGGACTGCCCGTGGTCAGGCCTCCCTTCAAAAACGGGGGTGGACCGGACCCAGCCCCGCTGCCAAAACAGTTTTCAAGCAAAGTCTCCCTACCATCACCGGCATTGTTTATAGTTGACTCCATCGATGGCAGGCTGAAGACAACTCATTTTCTAAATTTATTTTTTTTAAATAATTACTACTAAATACACTAAACTTAATAAAATACTGAATGACTAAAGCTATTGTCATACAGACTTAAAGATCTGACTCCCGGCAGGTGAGCATCGTCGTCACTGAAATGCACTTGACAGTGGGGGGGAGAAAGGAACTGAGGTGGTTTGAGGGTCGATGCCGAGATAGCCTATATAGCATGAGCAAGTCTCGCAGCGCCGCACATGCACGGTCCTACCTAAGTGCCGGTCCTCCTTAAGATTTTTGCCTCCCATTGGGTCCTAGCGCCTCCGGTGCAGTCCCACTAGTGTGAATGAGTGGTGGAGACTTTTAGTTCAGGAAGATCTGCCCTTAGGCTGAGCACAGGACTGCCCATGGTCAGAACCCTTCCCTGGCAAGAAAGTGGACAGAACATGGTCCCTGATGCCAAAGCAGCCTGCCAACCACGGAGTCAGGCCAACACAACACCAACTTGAAAAGGCCCTGGTGAAACATGGCACCAACACTGTGCTGAGCCAAACCTGGCACTGGGCCAAACCAGGCATTGGATCAAACCTAGCACCAGGCCCAAACACAATGCTGAGCCAAAAAACAGCACCAAGTAAACAAGGCACTGGCTAAACACGAAACCAGTCAAAATGCTGTGAGGCTCCCTGCCATGAACCTGTAGAGACGTCATCATGAGGCTCGGAAGAGCAGACAGAAACTGACATAACATTTTTTATAAAATCACTAAACTGATAGCAAAATAAATTCTAGCTTTAAACTACTATTGAACTGAAGCGGCAGTCGTATAGACGTGAAGTTCAGATTCCCGAACGGCAAGCAACATCGTCACTGAAGTGCACTCGAGTGGGGAAAAAAAGAACTGAGGTGGCTGGCGCTGAGGTAAGCCTAGTGCTGCCAGCCACTCGCAGTGGCACCGCTTGCCTCGGCGCTGGCCCCCTTTAAAGTTTTGACTCCTTTTGGTATCCTCGTGCCTTCAGCCTGGACCCATTAGTGTGAATAAATGGTGAAGATACATTCCTGGAAGATCATGCAAACAAAGATTATTACACTTTTCATAACATTGGTTATAGAATATGAAAAAAAAAAAGTTGGAAATATATGAAAAAAGATACAGTGTTTAAATTCTGACAAATATAGTTCTAGTTTGAAAAAAAAGTCCTTAGTGCTGGAAATAGTGTTCTTAGTAGGTTGCTGGTGCCCCATCTGTTAGGTGGCAATTTAGATAAGGGTCCAAAGTTTTGTTTTGTTGCTTCCAGGCGAGTCTTTGAAAAGGAGGTTATGTCAGTCCCTCTGGCAAGTTCTGCAGGCTCTTTTAATAAAGTTCTGCCTCTGGTGTTCCTCTCTGGGATTGGCTGGCCTCGTCACATGCTGAGAAAGGACCAACCCACACCCATGTTCAGGTTTTAAAAGTCTAACTGAAAGTTTCCTAGCTGGGGGGTTTCTTCCTTTTGCTGACCCCCCTGGTTTGGGGGAAATAAAAGTGCATACAGGCCTGACTGGAGTCAGCATGTCTGTTGAGGCAGTAGAGTACAGTGGTTTAAGGCTCTGAGCTGCAAACCTGGGTTTAAATCCCACAGCCCCCACTTGCATACTGTGTGACCCTGAGCAAGTCACTTAACTTTCTTGTGCTCCCAGGTCGCACCTGGAAACGAGTTTCAGCTTAGTGTGCCTCTCCTGGTTAAACAATTTCCCCTTTTGTCCCCTGCTGGTTTTGCTAGTCCAAACTCTTGTTCCCAATAAGCCACTTAGCCCTTAAGTGGCTTCACTCAAGCTGTAATTACTCCAGCCCAGATGCAAAAGTCCTCAGACAGAACTCTAGACTCTATGGCACCTTCATGCTGACTTTTCAACCGGGGTCCTTTGTTAATATCAGTAGTTCGGTTCCAGTAACCCTCCTATTTAACTCAGGAGGTTCAAATACCTTTTACAAATACAAAAATATTGTTTGAATTAAAGACAGGTCACCTAGTAAGCTACAAGGTTCCCCACCCAAAACATCGGGAATTGTACCACTCCAGCAAACCACATTTGAAATCAGGCTTATGCAATGGGGCCTTTTTATGCATTACTTAAATTTTATACCTGGGAACACTCTACTGGATGGCGCCCCACATCGTTTGGGTCACCGAGACCGATCCAGGTGACACAGGTGCATCTGCCAGTGGACCACGCTGGTGTAGGATGCCATGGTAAGAAATCTTGGGCAGTGCAGAAGAGCCCAACCTGGAATGTTTGGGTGGAAAGAGGTAAGATCCAGTGCATCAGGAGGTGGGCCTTGGCCCGCAGGGAGTATAGTTCTGCCACAGTGAATTTGATCAGCTGCTTTGGTACCAGTTCGTACTTGTGCGGGTTGACCAAGAGGCCCGCGTCTCTGCAGGTCTGGAGAGCCACAGCTGTGGATCTTGCCATGATCTCCCTGGATGGCCCACTATCAGCTAGTCACCCAGGCAGGGGTACACTCTGACTACTAGGTGCCGCAGAGGAGCTGCCACCATGGCCTTGCACTTGGAGCAGACCCTTGGAGCTGAGGAGACGCTGAACAGCATTGACCTGGAACAGGCCATAGGACCCAGTCTGCTTGGAACCGGACTTACCAGCGGTGGGACCTGCAGACGGGAATGTGGAAGAATGTATCCTAGCGGTCCAGGGAGCAGAAAGTACAGTTACGTAAGAACTTACCGTAACAGTAGCTCTTCGAGAACAGCTCTTGCAGCAGGTTACACCATTAGGACTGAAGCCAGCACGCGCCAGGACCCCACGGAAATTTTCTAGCTAGCAGTATTCAGTCTGTCCTGCCCCCGACATCAGGCATCGTATAAAAGGGGGCGGTTCCCCAGAATCCCCACTTCTCCCGCTGGAGACTCCCGGCTGCTGGATGACATCAGAAAAGGAGGCTGAGGATCTGCCATCAAATGGCAATCAGAGTGGTGTTAGAAACACCTAATCCTAGGAGAAGGATATCAGAACAAGCCTACCTCCAGCGGGGATGGTGGAAGAGAAAGTACTTGCTGCAAGAGCTGTTCTCGAAGATCTACTGTTACGGTAAGTTCTTGCGTAACTGTACTATCTTACTAAGAGAAACAGCTCTTGCAGCAGGTTACACCATTAGGACTGATTCCCAAGCAATACTGGAAATCCTTCACTGGTGGGAGGAGGAAAGGTAGAGATCACTAGTTGTAACGAAGCCTAGGATAAGAGTCCCTGAAGGACTGCTAGACCAAAACCTGCTCTTTGCCTCAATACAGCGTCCAGGTTATAATGCCTGATAAAGGTGTTCACAGTGCTCCAAGTAGCTGCTGCACAGATTGCTGAAGTGGGCACGTTCTTCATGGCCGCAAAGGAGGTAGCCACCTCCCTTGTGGAATGACCCTTAACCGAGCCCGGTAAGGGTTTGTTACACTTCTGGTAACAGAACATGATACAATGTATAAGCCACCTGGACAGCGATTGTTTGGAAATGGAGCTCCCATCATTCTGTGGACAAAGGAGATGAAAAGCTGGTCAGATTTTCGGTGGTGTTTGGTTCTGGTCAGGTAGTATCGAAGACACCTAGGCACATCTAAAGTGTGCAACAGGGCCTCTCCTCTATTAGAATATTTAGGAAAGTACACTGGTAGATCTATGTCCTGATTAAGGGTGAGAGCTGAGACCACCTTAGGTAGAAACTTTGGATTTGTCCGTTGGGACACCCTGTCCTGATGAAAAACCAAACAAGGTTCTTCGCACATTAGTGCATGAAGTTCAGAAATTCTTCTGGCCGAAGTAACGGCAACTAAAAATAATGTCTTCCATGTAAGGAGACGTAGCTGCAATCTGCGGCTGGTTCAAAAGGTGGCAGCGTAAGCTGCTCCAGGACAAAGTGTAAATCCCATGGAGGAATAGGATCCTTAATCGGAGGTCTGAGGTGGAGGACACCTCTCAGGAAGGCGCGTGCCGTGTCCAACTGAGTTATGGGACATTGGCCTATAGGAGTGTGATAGGCTGAGATGGCACAAAGGTGTACTTTTATGGAGGAGTAGGCCAAGCCTGTCTGCAAGAGAGACAGGAGGTAGTCCAGGACCGACCTTTCCGGACAATCTATCGGTGAAAACCCCTGTACCTGAGCCCAGAGGCAAAATCTGCGCCATTTCATGGCGTATGTAGTATGAGTGGCCGGTTTTCTAGCAGCTGCTAGAACATCTGCTACCTCTTGCGAGACCCCATACCGCATGATGGCTATGTCTCTAGGAGCCAGGCGTGCAGGTTCAGAGATTGAAGGTCTGGATGGACCAAAGAGCCTGCCTCCTGAGACAATAAGTGAGAGCTGATTGGCAGAGGCACCGGAGGTTCCTGGGACAGCTGGTGTAGCAGAGGGAACCAATCTGTCTGGGCCAAAATGGCGCGATAAGTATCAGCGTCGCTTGCTCTCTGCGGAGTTTCAAAAGTACCCTCTGGATCAACGGGAATGGAGGAAAGGTGTAGAGGAATCTGCCCATCCATGAGAGGGACAATGTGTCTCGCCAGAAAACACCAGGCCCTGGATTTAGCGAGCAGAAATTGGGCAGATTTGCATTGTATGGGGACACGAAGAGGTCTAACTCTGGTGTGCCCCATCTGTGAAACAGATCCTCTACTACCCTCCTGGAGTAGTTCCCACTTGTGGACTCTGGCCTGAGAGTGACTCAGGCTGTCTGCGACGATGTTGTCCACTCCTGGGACATGAGCAGCAATGAGGTTTGCGCCGTGTTGTAGTACCCAATCCCACACCCTCATGGCCTTCTTGCAAAGTGGGTAGGAATGGATGCCTCCTTGTTTGTTGAGGTAATACATCACCACAGTATTGTCTGTTTGTAACAGAAGAGTACCCGGTGGGATCTCTGACTGGAAAGCCTGCAGGGCGTAAAGAACTGCTCTCATTTCCAGGATATTTATGTGGAGATGAGCTTCCTGGGCTGTCCATAAGCCCTGAGACCTGACACCATCTAGGTATGCTCCCCAACTGAACCCTGAGGCGTCCGTGGAGAGCATCACAATTGGAGACGGTGCGACGAAGGGGACCCCCGCTAATAGGTTCTTTGAATCTAGCCACCATTGCCAATCCCGGATTACGGCATTTGTGATCCAGATTGGAAGCTGCAAATGGTCTTGCTTCCGATCCCATTGGACCCGTAACATCCACTGGGTCACCCGTTGTTGGAGATGGGCTAGCGGGACTGTTGCAATGGCTGCAGCCATATGTCTGTGCAGGCAAAGGACCAGTCTGGCTGGGACAGTCCTCTTTGCCAAAATGTCTCTGATGAGGGATCTGATGTGTTCCGCTTGGTCCTGGAGTAGAAAAGCTTTCCCTTGGATGGTGTCCAGAACTTCGCCTATGAACTGCAGATTCTGTGACGGAACCAGGCGTGACTTCTCCTGATTGATAATGATGCCCAATGTCTCGAACAGAGACTGAGTACAATGAATGGCAGACATCAGGGCCTCCCAGAGGGCGTAATGAGAAGCCAGTCGTCCAGGTAGGAGAACACGTAGTGGCATTGTCTACTCAGAGTCGCCGCTATGACTGCCATGTACTTTGTAAACACTCGAGGTGCCGATGACAGTCCGAAAGGGAGGGCTTGGAACTGATAATGGCGACCTAGAAATTCGAAGCGCAAGAACTTCCTGTGCGCTCGAGCAATGGGTATGTGCAGGTAAGCATCCTGCATGTCCAAGGATGCTAGGAAGGTGCCCTGGTTGAGCATGGGTATCAGACCTGGAAGGGTCACCATGCAGAAGCATTTGTAGAGGACCGAAGCGTTGAGGTTGCTGAGATTCAGTATCGGACGGAGGTCCCCTGTCTTTTTTGGGAACCAGAAAGAAGTGGGAATAGTAACCGCACCTCTCTGGTTCCACGGTACGTGCTCTATAGCTTCCTTTCCTAGAAGTGCGAGCACCTCCTGCTGTATGAGCAGAGCGTGCTGACCCGAATAACGGGAAAGCAGGTGAGGTCTTGACAGTGGGTGGTCGATGAATTCGATAAAGTGACCTCTCTTGACCATCTGAAGTACCCACCGGTCGGCGATAATTGACTGTCCCCCTGAAAAGTGGCGAGCGATTCGACCCATGACCTTTTCTGCCCATTGATCCAGAGGTGGGGCACGGGCTGGGAAGGAGTCATGCTGTGGCAGCGTTGGTTCCTGCAGGCTGGGCCAGTTTGGTATACTGCTGGCCTCTGCCTGGGGAAGATTTTGCCTGGGCTTTACGATGGAAAGTGCCCCTTTGTTGCTGGCCGGAACGTGGCTGCTGCCATTGTTGCCGGCCACGAAAACGGTTCTGGTTCCTACGAAAGGCACCAGGTTTAGATCTGTACATGGTCTGTACAGATCTTACTGCCTTCCCGGTGTCCTGAAGCTTGGTGATGACCTTTTCCGAGTGTTCACCAAACAGGACTTCGCCGCTGTATGGGACGTCAAGAATATTTTTCTGTACGTCTGAGGTAAAACCGGAGACACGGAGCCAGGAGTGCCTCCGGAGACAGACGCCTGAAGCTGCAGCTCTGGCAGATGAGTCCGCAGAATCGTATGCGGCTCATAGCACTTGGGTCCTCACATCAGACCCTGTGCAGAGGAGGTTTAAGAGCTCTGCCTTCTGATCACCATCCGGTAGCTTATCAACTAGGTCCTGACCCCGTTCCCACTCGGCATTCTGAAACTGAACCATATGAGACAGATAGTTCAGGGACCTGATGGAGCATGTAGCAGCCGCATACATGTGCCTCCCCAGGGCATCCAACTGTTTGGATTCCTGGTCCGGTGGCTGTGTGCTCATATGCTGTGGTCATTGGGACCGGTCATGAGAGGTCGTAATGACCAGGGAGTCAGCCAGAGGTTGTTGCGCCAAGTACTGGTCCTCTTTCAGGGCCTTGTACAGGCGGTCAGCTTTCTTCGGCACAGCGGGGGTGGAGTGTGGACGCTTCCACGCAGCCTTGGTGACATCCGCGAAAGTGTCAACCAAAGGTGGCACTACTACAGGCTTAGGATCCTTCTGCCGAAGGTAACGAGCAAGGCGTTGTCTCTCGGGGTCGAGATCTTCCGAATCCCATCCCATGTTCTCTTGGATGTGCCTCATAATCTCACAGAAAGAGGGATCATCCGGAGGTGACCTGGGCAGGTCTTGTGGGTCAGGTGATGGGATGCTGAGTGGAGAAGGAGACCTGGAGGTGTCAGAAGTATCCGGTCTAGAATCCTCCCCTGGTGGAGTGTACCATCGACGTCTGGGTCGCTTGGGGCTGGGAGACCCTGAGGGAGATCTTGAGGGAGGCCTTCTCCATTCCTTGGATCTTCCCCTAGGAGGTGGAGTGCACTCCTTGGGGGTTGGTGGTCATCCTGCTGGCCTCTGCGGTGGAGGACTAGGAGGTGAAGGAGGAGGAAGTTTCACTGGGATCACATCTTTCCCTATTGTGTCCCACCAGAAAGTGAAGAGATCTTTAACCTCTTGGATGTTCATACCCGACGACGGACCTGCGCCGGTGGTCTGTCGCTGGGGTCAGGCGTTGGATCAGAAGGCATCTTCAGGATTGACGAAGGCTCCCGTGGAAGCCTGGCGTCCTCGTTGTTGCCTGCCTGGTCCTTAGGCAACATCAGGTCCTCCTTTGTGGAGTCCCGGCGACCGGTGTCCACCGGTGATGGGGGGGCAGTCTTTGGCTCCAGTGAACGTGTCACCGATGTCGGGTGTTTGGCCGACATCTTCGGCTCTGGCGAACGGCTGACCAACGTCTGGTGTTTGGCTGATGTCTTCGGCTCCGGCGAATGTCTGGCCGACTTCGGGTGTTTGGCCAACGTCGGGTCCGTCATCCGCTTCAGGGATGTCAGGTCTTTAGTCTTCCTAGGTGGGGGATCCGGACTCCTGGGAGACCTATCTGGAGTCAGGGTCTCGGCATTGGTCTGATGAGGAAGACTTGGTCTGGTGATGGTTGAAGGACTTCGATGAGGCCCGGGAGGGAGTGGAGGAAGCCGAAGGCCTGGAAGTCTTTATAGGGTGCAGAGAAGCTGAAGAGCTGCCTGAAGCTTTAACCTTGACCAGAGGGGGCTGAGAATGAGCCCTGGAGGGAGAGCGATCTGAGCGCGTGGAGCCTGAGCTGGTGCGCGGGTTCCACGCGCTCAGACCGTTTAGGGGATCTGGACCTGGCCTTCTCCCAGTGCTTGTGGGCTTTTGAGGTAGATTCACCTCTGGAGGAAGGTTCCTTATCCATTCTGTGAAGTTTCTCTTCCAAGAGGATCCCCTGAAGTGCCTTCTGGTGGCGGATCCTGGTGCGACTGTTAAACCCCCGACAGAAGGAGCAGGCCTTGGTGTCGTGGTCCAGGCCTAAGCACCGCAGGCAGGACGAATGAGGATCCTTGAAGGGGATCTGTTTGCCGCAGGCACACTTGGAAGGATGTCCTTCTGAAGAAGGAGTTGGAGATGCCGACATTTAGTTTGGTAAAACTGTTTTATGAAAGTTCTTAGTCGTGTGCTAGAGTGGGACTGTGAGGCTCATGCTGGCAAGTCGACGGCGGGAAAAGAACTGGGGATTCTGAGGAACCGCCCCCTTTTATACGATGCCTGACGTCGGGGGCGGTCCCTGCTGAATACTGCTAGCTAGAAAATTTCCGTGGGGTCCTGGCGCCTGCAGGCTTCAGTCCTAATGGTGTAACCTGCTGCAAGAGCTGTTTCTCGAAGTAAGATCTACGTATCCCGCTCCAGGATTGATATAATCTGGCTCAGAATGACCATCTGGAAATGGAAATTACGTACCTACCGTAATTCTTGATCTTCTTGGACGTAGTCTCCACCACTCATTCACACTAATTGGATCGACGCCGGATGCGCTAGGACCCAGCGGGAGCAAACTTTTTTGCAGGAGGGCCAGCGCCAGAGATGAAGCCATGAGCCTCTGCTCGTGCGGCAATGACTATCTTGGTGTCGACCCTCCAACCACAGCAGTACATTTTTTTCCCCAGGCGGTGCAGCGTAACTAACCTAGAAGGCTAGCCTAACCAAAAACCAGACATAAGATAGTCCGGAAGATCCATATAAGAAGGATCAAGAAAGTCTTCACAGCCTAAAGATTGAGGGAGTGAAGACCAACAACAGAGGTGAGCTTGGAGGATGGTGGGTGGGCATGTGAATGAGTGGTGGAGACTTCGTCCAAGAAGATCAAGAATTACAGTAGGTACGTAACTTCCATATATTCCTGGACATAAAGTCTCCACCACTCATTCACACTAATGGGAGAGTACCGAGCTACAGTAATAATACCCTGAGAGGGCAGGAGAGACCAGGAGCTCACAAATTTAGGACGGAAGTCCATTAAGGATGGTTCTGCTAAACGAAACATGTCTTCTGGCATGGACATCCAGGGCATAGTGTTTGATGAAAGTATGCACTGAGCTCCAGGTGGCCGCATTGCAAATATCTGCAATGGGCACGTTGTGGATTTCCGCCAGGGATGCCGCGACTGCTCTAGTAGAGTGAGCGTACACTCTGCCTTCCAGCTTAACCTGCACCATGGAATAACAGTGGTGAAGGCATGCCACCAGCCATGCTGAAATGCATCTGATAGCAAAAGGTTGACCCAGCCAGGTCTCACTGAGGGAAACAAACAGTTGTTGAGCTTTGCGAAAATCTTTTTTTCTATCTAAATAGAAACGCAAAGCTCTTTTGATGTCCAAAGAATAAAGAGAACACTCCCCTCCATTTTGGAAGTGTCGCAAAGTAGGTAGGAAGGATCAAAGGTTGGTTTAGATGGAATTTTGAAACAACCTTAGGGAGAAACTTAGGATGGGTTCTAAGAACTACTTTGTCTTTAAGAGACACAGTATACGGAGGGTCTGTGACCAAGGCATGTATCTCAGAGACCCTGCGGGCCGAGGTAATGGCCACCAGGAAGGCCATTTTCCAAGTGAGAAATTTCAATGCACAGGTAGAGGCTCGAAAGGTTTTTCAGTGAGCATGTCTAACACAAGATTAATGTCCCAGGCTGCGACTGGACGTCTGATAGGAGGTCTAGTATGCAGAATTCCCTTAAGAAACCTCTTAACCATGGGTAACTGAGCCAGTGACAAGGAAAGTACTGGCTCATGATAAGCTGAAATGGCACAAAGGTGAACCTTGACTGTAGAGTACTGCAGACCTGAATTTGAGAGGTCCAAAAGGTGCTCTAGAACTTTATTTGGTGGGCATGAAAAAGGATTCAAAGAGGATTTTGCACACCAGAGTGAAAAACGTTTCCATTTGGCTGTGTAAGTTTTCCTAGTGGCTGGCTTGCATGCAGCCAGAAGAATATCTGAAACTCTGTGTGAGACATTGAACCTGTTCACTTCTGGACTTCTGGTGACGTCACGGCAGCGCTAACAGCCTGAGAGCTGAGCTTCCCTTCCGATAGAACTGCAAAAACCTCCTAAACTTTAAAAAACAGCAGTAAGAATTGGAAAATGCTGCCTGGAGATGCCAAACAAGATAAAGGAGACAAGGGTCATGTAAAAGTAGCAACTAAAAAGATGGATGGTGCTGGATTGCCAGAGAACCGACAGACCTGAAGCAGGAGCACCTGGATTACAAGCCAGCATGGCTCAGGATATGACACAGAGGGAGAGACAGAGATTTTGTCATGCTCCCGCTCTGAGCAACTGCTACAAGACATCCAGGACTCCCAGTCTGAAAATAAGAGGGAGTTCTCGAAATTAAATACTAAGCTGAGCAAAATGGAGCAGCTTACAGAGGGGGCAGAGGAGAGGATTGCACAAGTGGAGACGGCTGGAGATACCCTGGCGCAGGCAGTGGGCTCCCTCTTTCAGCATACGCTCACCCTGCAAATGAAATGTACTGACCTGGAGGCAAGATCAAGGAGAGATAATCTCCGTTTGTATGGGCTGGCGGAGGGTGCGGAGATCCAACCAATGGTGCTATTCATCGAAGATCTCTTAAGGGATGTATTGGAACTGCCGGGAGACTACCAGATGAGAGTGGAGCGGGCACACAGATCCCTGATACCAAAACCTACAGAGCCATCTGTAAGGCCCCGATCCATAATAATAAAGTTTTCAAGCTTTCGTGTGAAGGAGGATATATTGAAAAGGGCCTGGCAAAAGAAGGAACTCAAGTATTTGGACTCTCGACTCTCCCTAGATCAAGACTACCCCCCCCGAAATCCAACAGGCCAGACAACGTTGGGTACCATATTTTAAATTGTGTAGAGGCTTCAACTCCTTCGAACACCCTTCCAGCGAAATTCAATGTATTCTGGGCCGATGGCCCGAAAGTATATAATTCAGTTGATGAGCTGAATAAGGTCCTGAAAGAAAAAGGAATCCAGATACCTCATCATGAGTGGGAGCGCACCTAACGATAGCAGATGGAACCGATCGATTGGCATTTGGTTGTGGGAGGGAAGAAGAAGGCTGGAACATCTTTGGAGGCAGCGCAGTCACTGTTGGAGAAATTGGTCGGGAGGAACTACAAAACAGAGGGAAACTGGACTGGAATAATCAACCAGCAGTTTCTGTGGGCTGAAAAAAAGTATGGACAAGATTTTTTTTTTTTTTTTTTATTGAGTCTCCTGCCCTGAAGGGAAATTGTAGCTAGGAGTGTTATGAGTCAGAGGGGGTGAGAGGGGTGCGAGCAGTCCGGGGTCCTGCTGGTAAACCTGGCATAGCGGGTTGGTCATTGAAACAAAATAAAGGACAAAGGACTTGAGACTGAACTGCTATATACCAAACCCGAACATTACTGAAAGCTTATTTGGGCTCTGTATCATATATTATTATGGGTTTCGTCTCCTTCTGGGCACTTTGGTAGGTTGGGATTCCCAAAGAGTTGCGTGGCTCCTTGCGTTCAGAAGAGGGGGCCTACTGAGGTTGAAGGGTCGAAGGCTGGGTCTACTAGAGAGAGCCGACATGACACAGCTGGCTGATCCATGTCTCTTCTAGAAAACGAGCTAAGTGAATACGCAGTTCGGGGAGAAGAGAAGGAGCGCTCTCAGTACAGGGGAAATTTTGGTGAAAGAAAACTGCCATGACATTTAATTTAATCATAAACAGGGGCCTAGACAGTTATACAAGACCCCAGAGGGGGGTCCCATTCAATTGGGGCATTTTACTTCCCCCTCATCTCCATTCCCCATTGGAAAGTCTGGGGAAAGGAGAAAAGAGATCTGTATTATCAGATTTCCTGCTTTGGAAGTTCAGTGAATGTTGTAAAATAGCTATTTCTAATGACCTGTTGGCAATTGCTAGTTGTTTTTTTTTTTTAGGGTCTCACGGGACAGAAATATGTCCTTGGTCTGCTACTGTCTGTCTGGGGGTAGAAAAGAAGCTAGTTTTGAAGGCTGAACGAAAGTATAACAATGGATAGGATAGAAAATTTTGCTCTTATAATGTCCATGGGTTGTCTAGCCCAAGCGGGCAAAAGTGTTGAGTTCAAGTTTATTGTTCAAGTTTATTGCAGGAAAACTCCATTGAGCAAGCTCATTCACAAGGATGTCCTGTGACATAAACACTTAAAGTACAAACACAGATAGGTAATAACAGTATATACATGAAATACACGTTACATGATACAGGCTGGATATACATACAAGGGTACCACATAGGGTGACCGCAGGTGGTAAACATTGATATGAGACAGGGAAGCGACTTATAGGTCGCATACTGATAAATGAAACATGATGACTGGTGTGATTTGATTTAATCAAATCAAATCAAATCAAATATACAGTATTTTGGCAGCTAGAACAAACAACAGTCTACAACTGATATGGGAGGAAGGAGAGATTTGATAGAGTAGCAGTGGAGCGTAAGCAAAGATAAAGCCAGGAGTAGAAGGGGAAGGGAAAGCAGTTAATATGACAAATCAATTATACCTTACCAGTGGATAAATATGGCACACATGGGGAAGGAAGAGACTTACAGGTGTCTTTTATTTTGGCTGAACTTAGCGATTTGTAGAAGTTTATTGAAACTGTGCTAGTTATTTGAGGAAGAAGGCTGTAGACTTTATATTTTTACAAGAGACACATATGTCTCCACAGGAACACGCTAAGTTGGGTTCGATGGGATTTGGAAGTAGTGCCACAGCCTCATATAAGAATGGGTGCAGAAGGGGGGGGTGGCAATTTTGATCCCTAAGAATACTCCATATGTAAAGACGGGTGAGCTGGCGGACAGAGAGGGAAGATGTACTGATGAGCATCAGTGTATTTTCCCCCTGGCTCGCGGTCAACAACATATCTAAATTGTTTGACCATTCTACAGGAGTGGGCACAGGGAGAGGTGATCTAAACATGATTTTCAATCCGGCATTAGATTCTACCACACAAACACAAAAAAAGGACCAAGGCATAGCTAAAAAAGTGAAAAGGTTGGTAAATGAACTGGGGTATGTGGATATCTGGCGCCATCTAGAGGGTAAAAAGAAAGAATACACTTTTTATTCAAAAGTACACCAAGTATATACAAAATTGGATTACTTTATGGTTCTCAAAGAGCTGGTTGGTCGGGTTAGTGGGGTCTCAGTGGGGGAATTCTTGCTCTCTGATCATGCCCCGATTTTTTTGTCGGTCTCGTTTGGACAGTTTAGAAGGTCCACCTTTTGGAGGCTGAACTTATCGCTGTTGCAGGATAAGGAAGTGGCTAAGTCTGTTACCTGAACACTAGAACAAACACTGGTGGATAATGATCTACCAGGGACCTCCCCGGCTGTGTTATGGGATACCATAAAGGCAGTCATACAGGGGAATTTCATAAAATGGTCAAGCAGAAGGAAAAGGGAAAGAGAAGCTAAAAAGGCTGAGTTAATATCACAAATAGCACAATGCGAGGCCCAGCAAAAAATTTAAATAGACAGGGATAGGACCAGATTATTAAAACAGCTTAAGGCTAAATTAGTAAATATTCTTGATTATGTGGTTGAACAAAAGTTAATGTTTCTTAGGCAGAAATATTACGAAGGAGGGCCTAGGTCTTTGAAATTGCTGGCAGCTAGATTGAAGGTTCAGAGGAGCAAGGCTACTATACAGGCAATACAACACCCCCTGGATAATCGATTGGTTAAGGAAATGAATCACATAGCAGATTCTTTTAGGGCCTACTATTCCAACTTATATAAGCAAGGCTCTCAACCATTGAGGGCTCGGATTAAAGAATTTCTAGGGAGGTTAGATCTCCCCTTGGTTTCTGAGGAACAGGCTACCCAGTTAAGTAGACTGACTGAAGATGGGGAGGTGCTTAATGCTATTAAGAAAGTACAGTTACGTAAGAACTTACCAGAACAGTAGATCTTCGAGAGAGGCTCTTGCAGTAGGTAATTACATATAGGACTGATGCCGGCAGGCGGCAGGACCCCAAGGAAAAATTTCTAGCTAGCAGTCCCTGGTGAGGGACCGCCCCCACGTCAGGTGACCGGTGTCAGGAGACGTCAGTATAAGGGGGCGGTCCTGGAGCATCGCCTTCCAGTTCTTTCCGCCACAGGCCAAAAGAGGCTGGACGAGAGAGGCGGATATTTCCAATGGAAAAGGAGCTGAAAAAGCCTGGGGATGGAGGGCAGGAAGGTAGTACCTACTGCAAGAGCCTCTCTCTCGAAGATCTACTGTTACGGTAAGTTCTTATGTAACTGTACTATCTTACTTCGAGAGGGCTCTTGCAGTAGGTAATTACATATAGGACTGAATTCCAAGCAGTCTGGAACAAAGAGAGGCACCAGGAGGAGGAGAACTACTCCAAAAGGTAGTACTGGTTGTGCAAGTCTCAAGATAGGAGGCCTTGCAAAACAGTCAGCCTGAAGCCTGCTCTACGGCGAGAGGCAACATCCAAACTGTAGTGTTTCGTGAAGGTATGGACTGAAGTCCAGGTGGCGGCAGTGCAGATGTCTGCCGCAGACACATTCTTGAAACAAGCCGCAGAGGCAGCTACTCCTCTTGTGGAGTGGCCTCTGACTTGACCTGGGAGGGTCGTCTTGTATTTGTCATAACAGAAAGTGATGCAATGAGCCAACCACTTACACAGGCATTGCTTGGAAACAGCATTGCCTTCCCTTTTGTGAGCAAAAGAGACGAACAACTGATCAGTCTTCCTGAGATCCTCTGTCCTGTTGGTGTAGTATCTCAGAATCCGGTGAACATCCATAGTATGGAGTAAATACTCCCCTTGATCAGAGTACTGCGTAATAAAAGCAGGTAACTCTATGGACTGATTTAAGGTAGACTCTGCTACTACTTTAGGTAGAAACTTAGGACTCGTGTGAAGAGCAACTCGTTCCTTGTGAAAAATCAAGTAGGAGATTTTACATGTCAGGAGCCTGGAGCTCGAGATTCTTCGAGGCAAGTAATGGCCACCAAGAAGAGCTGCCTATCAAAGGAACTTCAAATCTGCAGAAGCCGCAGGGTTCAAGGGAGGAAGAGTAAGTTTCTAAGAACAAAGTTCAAGTCCCAAGGGGGAGCAGGAGTACGGATGGGGGGCCTCAGATAGAGGACCCCTCTGAGAAAGGTCTTGGAGACCTCCAGTTGAGCAAAAGTCTTGTCTGCGAAGGGAACATGATAAGCCGAAATGGCCGCCTTGTGTACCTTCAGAGAGGAATGGCTGAGACCCAGGTCAAACAGATGATGTAGATACTCCAGCAGAAGTCCTGCTGAACAGGAGAAAGGTTCCACGTTCTTGGAAGCGACCCAAATAGTGAATCTTTTCCACTTCATGGCATAAGTGGATCTGGTGGAAGGTTTTCTGGCCTCCACTAAAATCTCCGCCACTTTGGGAGACACTCCAAAACGAGATTGGGCTAGGTCTGCAGGAGCCATGCATGCAGTTGAAGGGATTTGAGGCCTGGATGGACCAGGGTCCCCTGATCCTGGGTCAACAAACCTCGAGATAGAGGAAGAGGAAGAAGGATCCTCTGAATATTGTTGTATGAGAGAACCAGACTTGCCTGGGCCAGAAAGGGCGATCAGAATCATTCGCTTCTTCTGAAGCTAGTTTCTGCAAGACTCATGGGATAAGTGGAATTGGGGAAAGGCATAGGCAGAATCTGTCCTTCCAGTCTAGAGACAGGCGTCGGCTCAAACGCGCCTCGCTCTGGAGCGGCGAGCAGAGAGCCGAGTTTTGCGTTTGGGGGATGCGAACAGGGTTAGGCCTGTGGTGTTCCTAAAGTTGGAAGATATGTCTAGGACCCTTGGTCCAGTTCCCACTCGTTAGTCAGAGCAGAAGAGCGACTTAGCTTGTCTGGCAGGGTGTTGTCGACTCCTGGAACGTGAATCGCCGTGAGGCGAAGGTCATGCTGTGTTGCCCAATCCCAAACCCTCATTGCCTCCCTGCATAGAGGGTAGGACCGAGTCCCTCCCTGCTTGTTGATATACCACACCATGCACATGTTATCCGTCTGGACGGCTAGGTGGCCGGGAAGGATGTACTGGTGAAGGGCTTGGAGAGCGTACAACACTGCCCGAAGCTTGAGCACATTGATGTGGAGAGCTTGTTCTAGCTTGGACCAGCAGCCCTGGGTCCGATGAGGGCCTAGATGGGCTCCCCAACCTTTGCCTGAGGCGTCTGTGGTTAGAGTCTGGGAGCGGGGAGGATGAAAGAAAGGAACTCCCTGACAAAGGTTCTCTCTTCTACAACAATAAAAAGTTTTTCGGTAAAAAAACGACAAAGGTAGGGCTGACGAATGAACTTTTCCAGAAGGCTGCTCAAAGCTACGGGGAAAGAACTGAGAGGCATCCGGGACCGCCTTTATACCGGCGTCTCCTGACGCTGGTCACCTGATGTGGGGGCGGTCCCTCGCATGGGACTGCTAGCTAGAAATTTTTCCATGGGGTCCTGCCGCCTGCCGGCATCAGTCCTATATGTAATTACCTACTGCAAGAGCCCTCTCGAAGTAAGATCTTAAAATCCCTCAAATGCCCGGGGAAAGATGGGCTGCCAGGGGAGTTTTACAAACAATTCGGAGGCAAGGTTTCTCCGTTGTTGGGGAAACTATTTCGGTTCCTACAGGGAGAAGAAAGCGAGATACCCCCCTCCTGGTCCCAAGCAATAATTTCAGTGATACCCAAACCAGGCAAGGACCCTGTATTGTGCTCCTCCTATCGTCCCATTTCAATTTTAAATATTGATTACAAATTTTTGACCTTGATTTTGACTAAGAGACTTCAAACACTGATACCCCAAATAATTAGCCTAGAACAAACAGGTTTTATTCTGGGCCGACAGGCCCAGGATAATCTGAGGAAAACTTCCCTTTTAATCGACCATATAGTTAGCTCCAAAAAATCTGCCCTGCTGGTCAGCATTGACGCAGAAAAAGCATTCGATAAGGTGTCGTGGAGGTCCTTGCCTGTTTTGGATTGGGGAGAGCTTTTCAGACCTTGATAGCTAAAATTTACGAATCCCCTATAGCATATATAAGAGTGAATGGCCATCATGCCATGGGGTACGGTTTGGAGAGAGACAGACCAGGCAGGGCTGCCCTCTGTCCCCCCCCCCCCTCCTTTTCGCTCTCTACATTGAACCTCTGGCCCAGAGCATTAGGAAAGATGACGGGATTAGGGGGGTGGAAATGTCGGGCCGCCAGCACAGAATATCTCTTTATGCGGACGATGTCCTGCTTTATTTGGAGGACCCGGACATTTCTCTAAAAAGAGTAAAGGACAGATTGTCCCATTTTTCTGAAATGGCAGGTTATTCGTTAAACACTGCTAAAACCGAGGTTTTGAAATTTAGATATGTCCCCACCCAGGAAATTAGGGAAGCCCATCCTATGAGATGGGATCTTACGCAAATGAAATATTTGGGGATCAATATCAGTAACTCCCCCTCACAACTAAAAAGTTTAAACTTTTCTCCCATGGTGCAGCAGTTAAAAAACAACTTCAAAAGATGGAGCGTACTGCCTCTTTCACTCCATAGTAGGGCGATGGCTGTAAAGATGAATGTCCTGCCAAGATTTTTATATCTGTTTCAAGGTACCACATGCTTAGTGACAAGGAAAGATCTGGAAATATGGCAGAGAATGTTAATGACTTTAGTTGGGCAAATAGAAGACCTAGAGTAAGACAACAAACTTTGTTTTTACCAAAGGATGTGGGGGGACTAGGGGTTCCGTGGCTCGAAGGCTACTGGGAGGCTACACATCTGAGAATAGCTTTACTTTGGGGACACACCTCATACAAGGCCACTTGGAAGGAGATAGAGTTAGCTACACATCCCTCTCCCCCCCTACCAGCAATATTGTTTCAGCCTGCAGACCTCATAAAAGCACGAGATGGGATTTGCCCCACCACTCGGACAACGTGGGAGGGGTGGAAAAGGGGTACTGGGAGGGAAAGGAAACATGGAGGTCATTGGAGATACGGATGGTGGGCGATAGACCCCACATTTGGTCCAGCAATGTGGGACCCTTGGTTTCTACATAGAGCCTGGAGAGGACTACGGGCACCATGGCAGTTGTTAGAAGGAGGGTGACTGCTATCTTTTGAGGGAGCACAGAGAGACTTTGATCTTTCCCCGAGGGATAGAATGCACTGTTGCCAAATAAGTAGTTTTATTAGTAAAAAACTTAAGTTAGAACACAGAATGGGTTTTGTGGGGGTTATGGAGCAGACCTTTGAAGATATTTGGAAAGCTGAGCATCCTACAGGGGTTATCTCCCAATTATATAAGAGGGGCATTAAGCGTATTAAAACAAATATGGGCTATATTAAAATAGCCTGGGAACAAGACATGGGCTTATCTATCCCTGGGGGAGCTTGGGAAAAGACCTGGGGTAACATCTGGAGGGTCTCTTCTTCCCCTTCCTGGAAGGAGTTTCTGTGGAAAGTAAGGGTTAGATACTTCAAGGTGCCGGTGGTGGTGGTCTCTAGACAACATAGGGGGACATCCTCAGTGTGTTGGAGGAATTGTGGAGCTGACAAAGCCACTCATGAACATATCTTTTGGTCTTGCTCCATCATTACTCAATTCTGGTCAATAATTGCTACCTCACTTAAGCAGATCTTTCAGATCCAGGAACAACTGGGACAGCATAGTTTGTTGCTTGGAGAACTTCCAGGAGAAATTAAGGGGAGAGAAGCCATATATATGTGGCAGATTTTAATAGTAACAGCCTTAAAATCATTAACTAGGCATTGGTTGCAGCCCCTTCCTCCAACAAAGGAAAATTGGATAGAAACAGTAGGGCAAATTCAATGGATGGAGGAATTAACATTTAAGGTCCAGAGGAGAACCTCTGTTTATGTGAACTGTTGGACCCGTTGGATCATCTCGTTAGGGTAGGTTATAGCTAAGATTTCACTAAGAAAAATAGGCTTCTTTGAATGTTAGGCCTCTGCCTTTACCCTCTTCCTGGACGACTTAAATAAACTAGCGGAGTGGGCTCCCCAGAGTTGGGCAAAGCTGAGTAGCCCGGGCTGTGGAGGTTGCCTGATGCACCCAAGAATACTTAGGCAGTGATATAAAATATTGTAGGCCAATATTTTGATTAGATATCTGCAAGGAATTGTAGAACTTAACTCCCATAAGTAACTGGTTATAACAGATAGGTGAGTCCAGTAGAAGTGTGAGACCCTAGTATGTTTTGTTTGCTTATACTTTATAGGTAGACATATCTAATTTTATGAAGTTTAGTTAATTGTCTATTATGTGGAATATGTACTGTTACAAAAACATTGTATGGAATTGTATGTTAAGTCCTGGTGGCTAAGATATGAAAATTACGTACCTACCGTAATTCTTGATCTTCTTGGACGAGTCTCCACCACTCATTCACACTAGTGGGATCTGCGCCGGAGGCACTAGGACCCATCGGGAGCAAACTTTTGCTGGAGGTGGGTGCGAGAGATGGCGCCCGCGAGCATGGCGCGATGCAGGCAGTGGCTCAGCAGGTAATGACTATCTCGGCGACCCTCCAACCTCAATACCTTTTTACCAAGGAGGTGCAGCGCAACTAACATAAAGAGTAAACCTAACCTTAAAAACGGACATAAGATAGTCCGGACGACCTGTAAGAAGGGTCAGCAAAGAAGTCTTCACGGCCTAAGATCTGAGGGGTGAAGACCAGCAACAGTGAGCTCGGGGATGGAAGGTGGGCGTGTGAATGAGTGGTGGAGACTCGTCCAGAAGATCAAAATTACGGTAGTGCGTAATTTTCATATCTTCCTGGACATAAGTCTCCACCACTCATTCACACATGGAGAGTACCAAGCTGATAATCCCCCAAAAGGGTGGCAGGGGCCAGAGCTCACCGTCTGGGACAGAAGTCCATTAAGGATAGTTCTGCGAAGGCAGAATGACGCCTGGCATGAACATCCAGTGCATAATGCTTAATGAACGATGTACTGAGCTCCAGGTAGGCGGCATTGCAGATATCTGCAATTGGAACAGTCTTAATTTCCGCTAGGAGGATGCATGACCGCCCTAGTAGAGTGGCGTACACTCTCACCTTCCAATTTAACCTGTGCCATGGAATAGCAATGTCGAAGACATGCCACTAACCATGATGAGATGCATCTGATAGCGACAGGCTGACCCAGCGGGTCTACGCTGAAGGAAACAAACAATTGCTGAGTCTTCGAAAATTCTTGGTTCTATCTAAGTAGAACCACAAGGCTCTCTTAACATCCAAGGAATGAAGAGACCGTTCTCCTTCATTTTGGAAGTTGGCAGTAAGAGGAAGCACCAGAGGTTGGTTTAGATGGAATTCTGACACAACCTTGGAAGAAATTTAGGATGAGTACGAAGAACTACTTTGTCCTTATGGAACACAGTATCACGGAGGTCCGTAACCAGGCATGTATCTCAGAGACCCTGCGGGCTGAGGGTAATGGCCACTAGGAAGGCTGTCTTCCAGGTAAGAAATTTTAGCTCACAGGTAGCTAGGGTTGAAAGGCTTCCAGTGAGCATGTCTAGCACAAGGTTAATGTCCCAGGCTGGACCGGACGTCTAACAGGGTCTGGTATGCAAATTCCCTTAAGAAATCTCTTCACCATAGGTAACTGAGCCAGAGACAAGGAAGAAACCGCTCATGGAGCGCTTAAATGGCACTAAGGTGAACTTTAACCGTGGAGTACTGGAGACCTGAGTTTGATAGGTCCAAATGGTGCTCAGAACCTTGTCTGGAGGACAGGAAAAGGGATTCCAAGAGGACTTTGCACACGAGAAAAGCGTTTCCACTTAGAAGCGTGAAGTTTTTGGGTAGCTGGCTTCCGAGCAGCCAGAAGGACGTCTGAGACTCTCACGAGACGTTAAATCGGTTCACTTCTACCTCTTCAGGAGCCAAGCATGAAGGTGAAGTGACCTCAGGTTGGGGTGGACCAGCAACCTGAGTCAAAGATTGATTTGCAAGGGAAGTGGTCTCGAGAGGCTACCGACATACTGTTGAGTAGAGGAACCATAGTTGCGAGGCCAGGAGGGAGCAATGAGAATCATCTTGGTCCCTGAGACTCGAACTTGAGGAGAACTCTCTGAATTAAAGGAAGTGGTGGAAAGGCGTGAAGAAAGCGCTTTGTCCACCGCAGCCTGAACGCATCCTGACAGAAAATGCCAGGCCCTGGATTTCTGGAGAAGAGAGCAGTTTTATGCTGAGTGGGGATGCAAAAGGTCCAGGTCTGGAGTCCCCACTCTTTGAACAGTGACCGAGGCTACGGCTGGGTCGAGAGACCACTGTGAGGGTCTGCCTCCGTCCTGCTGAGGTGATCTGCACAGTCGTTTTGTACACCCGCAGATATACCGCTTGAATTAGAGACTTGTGCTCCAAGCACCACTCCCACACTCTCATTGCTTCCCTGCAAAGGATAAGAGTGAGCACCGCTTTGCTTGTTGATGTAATACATCACAGCTTTGTTGTCGTTTGAAGGAGAATGTTCTGTGACAAGAACATCCTTCAACGCCGGATCGCTATAGAGGACCGCCTCATCTCCAGGACATTTATGTGGAGCTGAGTTTCGAGCTGAGTCCATACACCTTGAGTGTGGAGAGAGAACAGTAAGCTCCCCATCCCATTAGCGAGCGTCTGTGGTGATGGAGATCTGATGATCCAGAGGAGCAAAGGGAACCTTCCAGGAGATTGCTCTCTTGAGACCACCAGGTGAGAGACCTTCGAGGGGCTCCGTCACCTTGATGGGATAAGACTGGGGTGAGAGGTCGGTGACCACTGAGCGGAGAGCATCCATTGGGTGGTCCTCATGTGTAACCGAGCTAGGGGTACAGTGAACACTGAGGACGCCATGAGACCCAACATACGTTGCATCGAGAGAGCTGTGACCGATCGGTTCTCCCCGATGTAACGGGCCATCTGAAGGATGTCGAGTCTTCTG
Source organism: Neoceratodus forsteri (assembly GCA_016271365.2). Classification (NCBI taxonomy): domain Eukaryota; kingdom Metazoa; phylum Chordata; order Ceratodontiformes; family Ceratodontidae; genus Neoceratodus; species Neoceratodus forsteri. Next base: position 589,907,741 of record CM028134.1, on the reverse strand, counting down.
TCCTCTGGAAGGAAAGCCTTCAGGAAGAGGTGTCCAGAAGAGTCCCTATGAAAAGGAGCCTCTGGGAGGGCTGCAGTTGTGACTTCTTCAGATTTGTAGAACTCCCATGGATGTAAGAAGCGAGGGCGTTTGAACAGCTTCCAGAGTCCCTTGGCTGGAAGGACTCGCTAGGAGCCAATCGTCTAGGTAGGGAAACACTCGGTCGAGCTTCTTGAGATGCGCCATGAGAACTGCACAACACTTTGTAAAACTCACGCGAGGATAGCCCAAAAGGCAGGACTCTGAACTGATAATGCTGACCCAGAGCTACAAACCTCAGGAATTTGCGATGGGTCGGGTGGATGGGGATATGCTGGTGCGCCCCTGCATATCCAGGAGGCCAGCCAGTCGTGCTGATGCAGCAAAGGTAACAGGGTACCTAGGAAATCATTTGAATTTCTCCTGGGAGGAATTTGTTTAACTTTCTGAGGTCTAGAATGGGGCGCATCCCCCCAGATTTCTTTGGAACCAGAAAGTAATGGGAGTAGAACCCTGTGTTTCGCTGATGCGGGGGCACCAGTTCTATTGCCCTGTTGTTTAGAAGGCCCTGGATCTCGGCGGTGAGGAGGTCTGACTGAGAGGTCGACAACCTGGGTTGTCGTTTGGGAGGGCAATTCGGGGTTTTCCAAAAGATTGAGAGAATAACCCTCGCGAATTATCCGAAGGACCCATTTGTCTGAGGTTATGGACTTCCACTGATTGTAGAAGTACATCAGACGACCTCCCACCGGAGGAGAAAGTTCCATCTCGGGCAGTGTGGATGGAACTGGGGCCGGCAATTCATAAGGTAGCGCTGGGGGGCTTTAGGCCCCTGCGCTTTCTGCTGCGCCTTCTTTTGAGGTTGGGCAGGTTGGCTTTTATGGAAGCTTCCTCTGCCTCGAAAGGACTGGCGACTATGAAACTGACGTTTACCTACATGCCCCCGAGAGGGGGTAGGCGGGGGTCTAGCCAACTTAATGGCCGACCTAGTCTTCTGAGTGGCCTCTAGGGCTTGCTCTACCTGAGGCCCAAAAAGATAGGAGCCATCAAAGGGCAACACCATTACCTGCTGCTGAGCATCATTCGTAAAGCCAGAAGTACGCAGCCAGGAATGGCGTCGAGTACAAATACCTGCGGCTGCTGAACGAGAAGCAGTGTCGAAAAGCGTCCATGGCGGCTTTGACCTGTTGGTTATTGGACTCAATACCTCTGATAACGGTTAGAAGGAGCTCTGACTTGGAGTCAGAATCTGGAAGAGCTTCAACCATTCGTTTCATAGAGTGCCAGAGGATATACTCATACTGAGAAAAATAGCCTTGATAGCTGGCAATACGCATACTTAAAGTGGAGGCAGCAAAGACTCTCTTACCTAATGTATCAATTTTACGAGACTCTTTGTTAATAGGTCGAGCTGTAGTAACTGAGGAAGAACGACTTTGTCATTCTCTGCCAGGACTACAATAGGATCCGCAAGGCTTGGGATGCCAAATGGGACGATCCTTGGGAGCTGAATATTTCTTATCAATGGATTTAGCCACTGAAGGAATAAGAGCAGGATTATTCCATACCATTTGAGACAGCGTCTCGAAGGAGTCAAATCCGTAGGGATCTCCGAAGCATGAAGATACTGGAGTCTTAATATTTTCCCAGGATCAATGTCCGTAGTCTGAGAGAAAGAGTGGATCTCAGGTTCCTCAACAGAGACTTAAAGGATAGGTCCTTGACCACAGGCTCTGTAGCGGTGAAGGATCCTGTTTCCTCCACTTCATCACCCAACCGAAGGTCTGGGTCAGGCTCAACATCATCTCCTGATAGTCCAGGAAGGACTGCTTGGACAGGAAAGGAGTGAAAAATAGGAGAAGAAGAAAGAGCAGATAGAAAGGGAGAGTCCCGAGGGCCGCCGGCCCAGAGGCGAAAGGAGTTGAAAACGGCGGTGAGGGCACGGCGCCGAGAAGCATGCGGCACTGCAGCGCACTGCTGCGTGCCCCAGTGGCGCTGCGGAAGACACGGCACCACGGGCGCCGCCAGACCCGCTGGCACTGGGACGGCGCCAAAGGCCCCACGGCGCTGAAAACAGCGCCGACAAGCGCAGCGACCCCGCGGAAGGCGCCGAGGACACCCCTGGAACCTGGAAAGCAAGAGAAGGGAAAAAACCAGGAGATAAGGGCATCGGTGTGGCCCCCTGCGCCGCAGCCACGTGAGGGGGGGAAACACCTAAGCAAGGAGTCGCTGGCACCGAAGGAGGCGCCGCGCAACTAGGAAGGTCCAACCGCCCTGCCTGATCGCCCGACGAGCCCGAAGGCTCCGGGCAACCGAGCCAGGCAGAAGAACCAACCTCCGAGCCCATCGCTCCATAAAAGCGGCCCACTGATGAAACTGCTCATCTGGAGCCCTACCTATAGGCGGGTGGGGCTCCGATGTGAAAACGGCGGAAGCCGGAAGCTGGCGACTCGAGGAGGACCGGCAACTAAATACGATAACCGACCGTCGAGCGCAGGCGTGAGAGGCGACCATCGAGTGATGCCTTCTTTTTGACCTGTGGGCTAAGAAGAGCTCGAGGCGGAGCGGTGCCGAGAATGCGATCGCTTATTTTATGCCGGGCGGGGACCGCCCATCCCCCGGCATCGGACTGACCGCTGTCGGAACCCCGCTGAGGGAAGGGGCTGACCGACCCAGCCCGACTGACTGAACAGCTTTCATACCAAGTCTCCCTACCGTCACCTGACCTGCTCATGGTCGACTCCGTCCAGTAGGCCGAGACTTCTTTACTATAAGTTAAATTTTAAAATATAACAGAAATAGAATAAAATTAAGCGATACTACTATCGAGATAAAATTAAAAAAAATAAACTGAAAACTATGCGCTAGTTTGAAGTTTGACTCCCGACAGGCGAGCAACGTTGTCACTGAAGCGCACTCGACGGCGGGAAAAAAGGAACTGAGGCGGTTGGAGGGTCGTCGCCGAGATAGTCATTACCGCGCGAGCCACTGCTCGCGGCGCCATCTCTCGCGCCGACCCTCCAGCAAAAAGTTTGCTCCCGATGGGTCCTAGTGCCTCCGGCGCAGATCCCACTAGTGTGAATGAGTGGTGGAGACTTATGTCCAGGAAGATCAAGTGGTTACATTCTGCCACCTGGATAACAGCATATGGATGTACTGTGAGTAAAATGCTGTAAAGTAACTTACAAGAAATGAAACAATAAATGAAGTATAAAAAAAGAACCTGTTCACTTCTATCTCTTCAGGAGCCAAGCGTGAAGGTGAAGCAATCTCAGATTGGGATGGACCACAGGTCCTGGAGTCAGAAGGTTTGTCTGAAGGGGAAGCGGTTTCGGAGGGGTTTCCGACATACTGTTGAGTAACAGAAACCATATCTGCCGAGGCCAGAAGGGAGCAATGAGGATCATTTTGCTCCCCTGGGACTTGAACTTCAGAAGTACCCTCTGAATTAAAGGAAGAGGCAGAAAGGCGTATAGAAAGTGTTTTGTCCACTGCAGCCTGAACGCATCCTGACAGAAAATGCCAGGCCCTGGATTTCTGGAGCAGAAGAGAGGCAGTTTTGTGTTGAGTAGGGATGCAAAAAGGTTCAGGTCTGGAGTTCCCCACTCTGCGAATAGTGACTGAACTATGGCTGAGTCGAGAGACCATTCGTGAGGATCTGTCTCTGTTCTGCTGAGACGGTCTGCCAGTTCGTTCTGCACTCCTGGCAGGTAGACTGCTTGAATTAGAGCCTTGTGCTCCAAGCACCATTACCATACTCTCATCGCTTCCCTGCATAAAGGGTAAGAGTGAGCACCGCCTTGCTTGTTGATGGACTATATCACTGCTTTGTTGTCCATTTGAAGGAGAATGTTCTTGTGACAGAGAATGTCCTTCATAGCCCGGACTGCATAAAGGACGGCTCTCATTTCTAAGACATTTATGTGAAGCTGGGACTCGTCCTGAGTCCACATACCTTGAGTGTGGAGAGTCTGACAGTGAGCTCCCCACTCCATCAGGTACGCGTCCGTGGTAATGGAAATCTGATGATCCAGAGGAGCAAAGGGATACCCTTCCACAAGATTGTCCTCTTGCGACCACCAGGTGAGTGACTTCTTCAGAGGTTCTGTCACCTTGATGAGAAAGGACTGAGGGTGAGTGGTTGGGGACCACCGAGTACTGAGCATCCACTGAGAGGTTCTCATGTGAAGGCGTGCTAGGGGTACAGTGAACACAGAGGATGCCATGAGACCTGGCATCTGTTGCATCAAGATAGCTCGAACTGAGCTGTTCCGTCTGTTGTATCGGGCCATCTGTAGGATATCGCTCCTTCTGTCCTCTGGTAGAAACGCTTTCGCACAGGAGGTGTCCAGAAGAGTTCCTATGAAAAGGAGCCTCTGGAAGGGCTGCAGCTGTGATTTCTTGAGATTTAGCAGGACTCCCATGGACATGAGAAAGTCTGAGGCTGTGGCAACGGCGTAGAGTTCCTTGCCTAGAAGGGCTCGCTAGAAGCCAGTCGTCCAGATATGGGAACACCTGTATTCCGATTTTCTGAGATGCGCTGCGAGAATGGCACAACACTTTGTAAAAACTCGCAGCACCAAGGATAGCCCAAAGGGCAGGACTCTGAACTGATAATGCTGTCCCAAAGCCACGAACCTTAGGTATTTGTGATGCTTGGGGTGAATACGAATATGCTGGTAAGCATCCTGCATGTCCAGGGAGGCTAACCAGTCGTGTTGATGAAGCAAAGGTAACAGGGTTCCTAGCTATATCATCTTGAACTTCTCTTTGGGAAAAAATTTGTTTAATTTTCTGAGGTCCAAAATGGGGCGCATGCCCCCGTTTTTCTTTGGAACTAGAAAGTAATCGGAGTAGAACCCTATGTTCTGTTGATCCAGCGGAACTACTTCCACTGCCCTGTTGTTCAGAAGGCCTTGTATCTCGGAGGCAAGAAGTTCTGACTGAAGTATTGACAGCTTTGGCTGCCGCTTGGGGAGACAATCCGGAGGGTTCTCTGAAAAATTGAGGGAATATCCCTTGCGGATTATCCGGAGGACCCATTTGTCCAAAGTTATGGACTTCCATTGGTTGTAGAATTGAGTCAAATGACCTCCCACCACTAAAGAGCCCCCCTCAGGCAGCTGAGGTGAGACTTGGGCCAGAAACTCAGAAGGCGGCACTGGGCTCTTTGGGTCCTTGCGCCTTCTGTTGCATTTTCTTTTGAGGCTGAGGGGCTTGATTTTTATTAAAACCTCCCCTGCCTTTGCCTTGAAAGGACTGACTGTTATGAAACTGGCGTTTAACACCCCCTCGAGAGGGGGCGGGAGGAGGTCAAGCCAATTTAATGGCTGACCTTGTCTTTTGTGTGGCCTCTAGAGTCTTTTCTACTTGAGGGCCAAAGAGATACACACCATCGAAGGGCGACGCTATGACCTGTTGCTGGGCATCATTTGTGAAACCTGAAGTGCGCAGCCAGGAATGGCGGCAGGTACAAATGCTCGGGAGGCAGTATCGAAGGCGTCCATAGCTGCTTTAACCTGCTGGTTGTTGGACTCGATATCCCTGGTTATGGTTTGAAGAAACTCTGAATTAGTGTCAGACTCCGGTACAGCTTCAACCATTTGATTGAGCGAATGCCACAGAATATACTCATATTAAGAGAAATAGCCCTGGTAGCTGGCGATACGCATACCCAGGGTGGATGCAGCAAAGACTCTCTTACCTAAAGTATCTGTCTTTACGAGATTCTTTGTTTATAGGTCGAGCTGTAGTAGTCTGAGAAAGGACGACCATATCATTCTCTGCCAAGACTACAATAGGATCTGCAAAGGCTTGGGAGGCCAAAATGGGTCGATCCTTGAGAGCAGCATACTTCCTATCTATGGACTTAGCCACAGAAGGAATGAGAGCAGGACTATTCCATACCATTTGAGAAAGCGTCTCAAAGGAGGGTTAAATCCTTAGGGTTGTCCGGAACATGGAGGTATTGGAGTCTTAAAAGCTTTCCAGGATCGATGTCCATAGTCTGAAGAGAAAGAGTGGAATTCAAATTTTTCAGCAGAGACTTAAATGACAGGTCCTCGACCACAGGCTCTGTAACAGGATTAGATCCTGCTCCTTCCACATCACCACCCAGTCTAAGATCTGGGTCAGGCTCAATATCATCTCCTGACAGTCCAGGAGGGACTGCATGGACAGGAAAGGAATGAAAATCAGCAGGAAAAAAAGAAGGAAAAGAAATCGGAGAGGAGAAGCCCTGAAGATTGGCAGAAGAAAAGCCCGGCCTCAGTGCTGAAGAAGAGCACGGTGCTGAAAGGCCGCACAGCGCCGAGAAAGCAGACAGCACCGAAGAATAACCCGGCGCCGAAAGGCCACACAGCACAGAGAAACTCAACGGCACCGACAGGCGCAATGGTGTTGAGGATGTGCTGAGCAACCCACTGATGCCGACAGCGCCGAAACCAACCCAGGGCCCCGAAAATTAGAGTTTGAGGGAAAAAAAAGGAAGAATACCAGGAGATAGAACCATTGGTGTGGCTCCCTGTGCCACAGCCATGTGAGGGGGGAACACCAAAGCGTGGAGTTGACGGCACCGAAGAGGGTGCTGCGCGCCTAGGGAGACCCAATCGCCTTGCCCGATCACCTGAAGGCCCCTGAGTGACCGGGCCAGGCAGCTGGACCAGCCTCTGAGCCCATTGCTCTATAAGAGCGGCCAACTGATGAAACTGCTCATCAGAAGGCGGGGAAGGGCTCCGATGTTGAAGAGGTCAGAGACCAGGACCAGAAACCGGCGACTCCGAACGAGACCGGCAACTGACCCCAGTGACCGACAGTCGACGCGCAGACATATCAGAGGGCGACCTTGAGTGATGCCTTCTCTTTTTTTGACCTACGGGTCGAAGAACAGCTCGAGGCCGAACGGTGCCGAGAATGGGGCTGTCTACTTTTATGCTTCCGGGAGGAACCACCCATTCCCTCGGGCACTGGACCGTCCATTGTCAGACCCCCCCGTTCCGGAGAAGGCAGCGGACCGGACCCAGCCCGGCTGACTGAACAGCTTTCATACGAAGTCTCCCTACCATCACTTGACCCACTCATGGTCGACTCAGTCAATGTAGGCTGAGACTTCTTTCTTTGATAAGAATAAATTATCGTAAGCAGTACTTTATTCGAAAAAACACTACAAAATAATAAACTGAAAACTATGCTGCTAGTTTGAAGTTTGACTCCCGGCCGGCAAGCGACCTTCGTCACTGAAGCGCACTCGACGGCAGGGGAAAAAAGGAACTGAGGCGGTTAGAGGGTCGACGCCGAGATAGTCATTGCCGCATGAGCAGAGGCTTGCGGCGCCACTCCTCGCAGCTCCATCTCTGGCGCTGGCCCTCCTGCAGAAACGTTTGCTCCCGCTGGGTCCTAGCGCCTCCAGCGTAGATCCCATTAGTGTGAATGAGTGGTGGAGACTTTATGTCCAGGAAGATCTTGCACTTCCGCATGTACTGGTTGTGATCATGAACATTCAGTGTGGGGTGCCAGTCCCCATTTGTCTTGGGGCTAGGAAGTATCTGGACACACAACCCTCACTGGCCGAGGTGTCTGGGACATGGGCTGTGGCTTGTATCGCAAGGAGCTGAGCGGTGTCCTTCCTGAGGGCAGACAGCATGTCCTGAGACACCCCGGATTCTGTAAGCATGTAGGGGCAGTAGGACAGGAAAGTCTCAAAATCAAAAGACAGTCCTCTGCCCACTATGTCCAACACCTACTTGTCCATTGTGATGGCAGACCAACATGGCAAAAAAGTCATAGCCTGCCTCCAACCGGGAGTGCAGTTGGGGACAGGACAGGTGGAAGGATGACCACCCCCTTCCCCAAACCCATCACTGGGCAGCTTTTGCAAGGGCACCACTCCCCCTCCCCGTTTGGACCTTGACCCCCCCCTGGACTTTTTAGGGCGCCAGGTCTGAAACTGCCCTTAGTGGGGCTGCTGCCTGGGAGGCTGTGACAGGAAGGACTGGTACTGAAAGGCCAGCTTCTTAGGCTTTTTCTTGAAGTCCTTCTGGGATGAAGTTACAGCATCAAGGGAGGCGCGGGACTTCTTGATCCTCAAGAGATGTCCTTCCACCCCAGGGCCAAAGAGGTCAGTGCAGAGAAAAGGGACATCTTCCAACCTCTGTTAGGTGTCCACCATGAAGGTTGACAAGCACAGCCAAGCCCTATGACGCACAGAGATAGTCACTGCCACCACACGAGCACAACAGTTGCCCATGTCCAAGGCTGTCTGGAGGTGGTGTTTACCCAGTGACGGACCATGGTCTCTTATGAGTTTCACTGCCTCCTGCTGATCTGGGTGGAGGCGGGGAATAAAAATCAATATTATCATCATGGAATGGCCATAATTGACCATTGTAACAGCACAGTTAGCCTGTCAGAGACCCAGGGAAGCCACAGTCAGTCCAAGGTTCTTGATCAAAACAGCCAAATCTACAACTCTTTGCTTGTCAATTATTTTCAACAAATCCTTTAATGAAAATATAATTCCATCTGACTTATTGCAACAATCACACCTATATTCAAGAAGGACAACAGGTCCAGTGTCCAGAATTATCATCCTATTAGTTTAACCTCCATCGCTGGTAAACTAATGGAAAGGATTGTCAAATCGTACCTAGAAAAAGAAATGGCGGAATTGAACATCCTCGATCACTCCCAGCACGGTTTTAAGCCTGGCTACTTGTGTACAACCAATCTAATAGCCTTTTACAATCATATTAGTCTGGGCCTGGACAACAGCATCCCCATGGATGTGATACCATTGGATTATAGCCGAATATTTGACAAAATTTCTCATGGCAAACTTGTAAACAAATTAGAAGCCATGGGCTTTTCTGCATGTTTAGTTGTGAGTCAATGAATGGCTTTCTAATAGGCTTCAGAAAGTTAAAATTAACAATATTCTTTCTAAAACCTGTTTCGGTCACCAGCAGGGTGCCCCAGGGTTCAGTCCTGGGCCCAATGCTGTTTAACATTTTTATCAGTGATATACAAATAGGGTCAGACAATTTTCTCTCAAAGTTTGCTGACGATAGAAAATTGGGTGGGAGGGGTGGATAGCTCCGATAACTTGGCAGCTCTAGCCTCAGACCTGAACTCCTTTGAACACTGGGCCCAACAAAATGGCACAATTAACATTGATAAGTGTGCAGTTCTACATTTTGGAAAAAAAAATCCCAAAACTAACTCGACAATACCCCTCTTAAATCATCATGTAGTGAACGAGACTTAGGTATTTTAATCAACAACAAACTCACCGATCACTGCACCAAGGTTGCTCGAGTAGCCAATGGACTACTTAAATTTGTTGCACATTTGTAACTAGAACTGAACAGTGCTTAATCCCTCTTTATAGGGCCCACATCAGACCTTATGTTGATTATGGGTCCCCCTTTTGGCATCATCTTAAAGGTGATATAGCACGCCTCGAACTGATCCAGAGGCGTGCCACCAAAATGGTGCCAAGGTTGGCACACTTGGACTATAAGAGTAAAGAAAACTGGCCTTCATTCCTTGTATAACAAAAGGCACAGAGGGGATTTACTTTTTACATATAAATTATTACAATCCCCTGTGCTTACGAATTAATGCAGTCTCACTTATTCCAGCAGATGCATCATTCCCAGGTTACATAAACAGCTTGAGGTCAAACAAGTCAAAACAACTAAAAGGGAAAACATTTACACTATAAGAGCTCCCAGAATATGAAATACCGTACCACAGGTATTAGTGGATTCCAGTAACTTCAATATATTCAAAAAAGGAATTAAATACCTGGTTAGCATCAAATTTAGTTAGGGATTGATGGCTCAAAGCATGTCAGGGACAATCTCTATGGGCCTCGGCCTTCTTTTATCAAATTAAACCAAGTGTACACCTTTTTAGCAGTGTGGTCAGTCTTAATGGGGTTCCTTGTCCAGAGGCGTGTCCACGCTCCCCTGGTGTCCTCACCTATGGAACATCAAATCTGTACCCAAACCTTTGGGTGAAGGGTGGTTGGAAAACCTTGAAAGGGACCATGTGCTTGCAGACCATATGGGCCAAAGGTGCTGGGTAGGATGCTGCCAGAGCTCCAGGACTGGTCCCAAGATAGCCTCAGCCACAGGGATGGGAACCCCTGGGATTCATCCCGGTCCAAAATGTCCATAACAGGGTATTGCAGCCCTCTTCTGGACTTGCTCCAGCGGAATGGATGTGGACTTCACAGTTAGGCAGAATAGCAGAAAGGCACCAACCGTTGGTTGGAAGAGGGCTCCTCGACCGATCCATGGTCGAAGAGCGAAGCCCCAGGGTAGGCCACAGACTCCTGATCTGCGTTGTCTGATGACTCCTCGAAGATGGCAATTAACCATATTTTGCAACGGACCTCCTGGGACTCATTATCCAGGGTGATCCTCACAGACAACCAGCCTGGCAAACTGGGAATCTAATGGCTAGCCTCCTTAGTTGGTGCGGCAACCAGTGGCTGTAAGGTTGGTGGCTTCACCTTGATCGGTGGAGTAGCAGGTGTTACAAGCACTTGGGGAACCTGAGCTTACGGGGGAACCAGTGGCGGATGCCAAGGAAAGTAGTTACGTAAGAACTTAACGTAACAGTAGATCTTCAAGAGGAGCTCTTGCAGCAGGTTATAACCATTAGGACTAACGCTAGGCGTTAGGACCCACCGGAAAAATTCTCAGCCAACAGTACTCTGCCGGGCCACGGTATGTGCGGGGCGGACTCAGCCCACCTCAGTTCCCCTGGCCAAGACCCGCAAATGGGCCCTGATGAGAGAAACAGGCAAAGCCTGAAGATGATGTTCTGTACACCTCATTCAGGGGATGGAGGGCGGGAAAGCAGCACCTGCTGCAAGAGCTCCTCTCGAAGATCGACTGTTACGGTAAGTTCTTATGTAACTGTACTATCTTACTTTGAGTGGGAGCTCTTGCAGCAGACTATAACCATTAAGACTGAATCCAAAGCAGTCCAGCGCCAAGGAGGTGCCTGACCCTGGGAGGTGGAAAATGAGATGATACTGGAAACAGCAAGTTAAGACAGAAGTCCCTGAAGGACTGCCAGGTCGCAGCCAGCACGGCGTCTGGATGCAATGTCCAAGCTATAATGCTTCACTATAGTGTGCACGGAATTCCAGGTAGCAGCTGCACAAATCTCTAATAGAGACATTCTTTAAAGCAGCAAAGGAAGCAGATACTCCCCTGGTGGAGTGACCCCTGACCAGGCCTGGAAGGGGTTTATTGTGCTTGTCACAGCAGAACACAATGCAGTGAACAAGCCACTTGGAAATGATCTGCTTGGACACTGGTTTGCCCAAGTGCTAAGGCACGAAGGCCACAAACAGTTTTGATTTACAATGTGCAGCTGTGCACTTAAGGTAGTACCTCAGCGCCCTGTGGACATCCAGAGTGTGACAGAGAGCTTCTCCCCTATTGGAGGGAGAAGAAAAGTAAACTGGAAGGTCAACCGACTGGACGAGGGTCAATTCTGAGACCACTTTAGGAATGAACTTAGGATTAGTTCTGAGGAAAACCCTTTCACTATGAAAAATTAAATACGGCTCTTTACACGTCAGAGCCTGGAGCTTGAAAACTCTTTGAGCTGAAGTAACAGTAACTAAAAAAAAAACCTTCCAGGAAAGGTAACGCAGCTCACAGTCAGCTGCTGGTTTAAAAGGGGGGGGGGAGAGTAAGCTTCTCCAACACAAACAGAAGGTCCCAGGGTGGGATAGGATATTTAATGGGAGGTCTCGTGTAGAATCCCTCGCAAAAAGGTGCGAGCCACATCCAGTTGGGCTAAGGTTTTTTTCCCCAAAAGGGTATTATATGCAGAAATGGCCCACATGTGCACCTTTATGGAGGAGTAGCTCAAACCTTGTTGATATAAGGAGAGGGAGATAGTGCAATGCTGAGTTTACTAGACAGGTGAGGGGGTCCAGATGGTGAGACGATGCCCATAAGCAGGAGCGCTTCCACTTCATAGCGTAAGTGGAGCGAGTAGAGGGCATCCTCACAGAGACGAGGACGTCCGCCACCTCCTGGGAGACCTCGTACCTGGACTTTGCTATGTCTGAAGGAGCCAAGCATGAAGGTGCAGAAACCCGAGATCGGGATGGACCAGCGAACCCTGATCTTGGGACAGCAATTGCGAGCATATTGGTAGCGGGACTGGAGGTTCCACGGCCAGTGGGAACTAAATCTGCAGAGGCCACAAGGGGGCGATTAGACTCATTCGAGCCCCTTCGGTCTGCAACTTCAAGAGAACTCTCTGTATGAGAGGGAAGGCGTAAAGAAACCTCCCAGCTCAACAAAGGGACAATGCGTCTGGCCAGAAAACACCAGGTGTGGGCTCTTGCGAGCAGAAAATTGGCAGTTTGGCGATGCGTGGGGACGAAAAGAGGTCCAGCTCTGGATGACCCCATATGTCAAAGAGCTGGTCTGCTACTGATTGTAGTAGCTCCCACTCATGCGCCTTGGACTGACACCTGCTTAGGCTGTCTGCCAAGTTGTTTTGGACACCTGGAATGTGCACTGCAGACAGAGATGTGCCGCTCCAGTGCCCAGTAGACTCTCGTCGCCTCCCTGCACGGGGGGGATGAGTGGGTGCCCCTTGCTTGTTGATGTAGAAGATGATCGCCATGTTGTCCACCTGAATAAGGAGAGAGCCTGGCACAAGGTCCTCTTGAAAGGCATGAAGCGCATTGAGGACCGCTCTCATTTCCAAGACATTGATGTGGAGATCGCGCTCCGCAGGGGTCCAGGTTCCTTGTGTTTGGTGGGCCCCTAGGTGCACCCCAACCCAAATCTGAGGCATCTGTCATTAGAGTCTGATTTGGGGGGCTCCTGATGGAAAGGAACCCTTTTTTCTAAATGTTGAGGGTCCAGCCACCAAAGAAGTGTCCTCTTGACCGGCTCTGAGATCCTGACCATATGTTCTAGGTCGGCTGAGCACTAATCCCACTGCACCCTGGGCATCCATTGTGGAACTCTCATGTGGAGGCGAGCCAGGGGAGTGACAGGAATGGCCGACGCCATGTGCCTCAGAAGTCTAAGGAAGGTCCTGGCCTGGACCTGAGGGGTTACAAGGACCGATCCGGCAATCTCCCACAATCGCCCCTCTCTGGAAGTAGAAAAGTCATGCCCTGGACTGAATCCAGGACCACCCCTATGAAGACGAGTCTTTGGCTGGGATCTGGGGAAGACTTCAGAAGGTTCAGGGTGATCCCCACCTCTCGGAATAGGGTACATGCATCTCAGAGAGCCTGAAGGAGGCGTGTCCTTGACGGGGCTGCAAGCAGCCAATCGTCGAGGTAAGGGAAGACATAATGTCCCTGGCACCTTAGAGCCGCAGCCACCACTGCCAAGCATTTTGTGAAGACTCGAGGAGTGGAGGACAGGCCGATCGGAAGAACCCGGACCTGATAATGCACCCCCTGGAAGTAGAAACTCAGGAACTTCCTGGGGGGGGGGACCCCTATGTGCATGTACGCATCTTGCATGTCTAGGGAGCAGAGCCAGTCTCCCTGATGCAGCAGAGGAATAAGCCCCCAGAAGAGTCATCATCCGGAACCTTCGGTATTCGATAAAGTTGTTTAAATAGCTGAGGTCCAGAATGGGATGAAGATCCTGCATCTTCTTTGGGATGAGGAAGAAGTGGGAGAAATATCCCTTTCCCCGCTGCTGCAGAGGGACTGGTTCTATCACCCTTTTCTGCAAGAGGGCCTGAATCTCTCCTTTTATGAGAGGAATGTGAGAAGGAGGATATATCGAAGACCTTGGTGAACTCCAGCATATGTCCCTTCCTTATAATATCTAGGACCCACTGGTCTGCAGTTATTGAGCTCCAACCCTTCGGATGAAGGGAGAAGTGACCCCCTACTGCCTGCCCTGGTACCTCCTCCTCCGGAGGGGAGGTCGGGAGACATTGGGTGGAGCCGGGAATGGGCAGAGGGGCTTGGGAGGACTTGGGGCCACGAAAAGAAGCACCTCCAGGTTGTTGGTTGCTGGCCTTCCTTTTAAACCACCCCTCTGGTCCTGTTGGTTGCCTGAGGACTTGCGAAACGGCAGTCTTTTTGCTCTCTTCTGGTCTCTGTACATCAGACGGACAGACCAGATAACTTTCCCAGACTCCTGGAGACGAGAGGTAAGTGACTGTCTTCTGCCCAAATAAGACTGAACCCTGGAACGGGAGGTCCCAGATTCCGGACTACAGATCGTGGTGAAAGCCGGAAACTCTTAACCAAGCATGGCGCCGGAGACAGACATCTGACGCTGTTGCTCTGTCTGCTGTATCTACAGTTATATCTGAACTGGACTTGAGGACGTCCAGAATCTCTTGTCTTTTGTGTGGAGTCTGGCAAGGCATTAACAAGCTCCTGTCCCCTTTCCAAGTGTGCATTCTGATACTGAACCATATTCATGAGGAAATTTAGGGACCTAATGGAGCAGGTGGAGGCAGAATAAACCTTCTTGCCCACCTGGTCCAAACAGCGAGACTCTGGGTCAGGAGGCTGGGAGCTAAGGTGTTTTGGCTGCTTGGACTTATCATGGGCAGCCGTAATCACAGAAAAGTCTGCCTGAGTGTGCTTTGCCAGGAAAGGCTCATCCCTCGGGGCCCTGTACAGCCGGTCTGACTTCTTAGGAACCGCCGTGACTGAAGCTGGACACCTCCAACTAATCCTAGTGAAGTCCTGGAAGGTGTCCACTAAAGGAGGTACCACCAGAGGTTTGAGCTCCTTTTGCCTCGGGTATCTAGGTATTCGCAGGCATTCCGGATTCAGGTCCTTCGTGTACCATTCATTGGAGGCTTGGATGTGCTTCATGACATCCATAAAGGTTGGATCATCAGGAGGTGAGTGGGGTTGGTCCTTTTCTCCTGGGGAAACCCCGATCCCCAAGAGGGAAGAAGAGGAGGAAGAGGACGACCGGCTATTGGGTGAAGAGTAGCCGGACCTGTCCCTAGAACTGGTCCCGCTTGAACATCGGTGGCTCTCAGACAGACGATGGAGTGACGACGGGTGCAGTCCGAGGACCGACGTCAGAAGCGGGTCCGCCCATCGGAGCGAGAATGGCTCCTGGAATGAGACCTGATCCGGCATCGGCTACCTGATCTTGGTGAGCACCAGCAGCGGTCTGGAGACCGAGATCGGGAACAGACCCTGGAGAATGAGCAGCAGCGGCCTCTCTGGGGTCTTCCGAGGTGAAGGCATGGGGACACCCTCTGGTCGTGGTTTGCCTGATGGGTCTGGGACCAGTGACGGGGCCGGCTTTGGGGGGGGTGTCTGTTTCTGTACTTGACCCCACCAAAAAGAAAACAGCTCCTGGAGCTCCGCCTTACAAAAAGAAGACTATGGGATCCTAAGCATCCAGCATCCCTGAGGGGGATCCTCCTGGAGAGCCCCTTGGGGAGGAGGACTTGGGAGATGCAGACGCTGTCCCTTCCTTGGCAGTGTCAGTCACCTTTGCCCCTTCTACCAGCGTTGGTACCGGGAACAACGACGGGGTTTCCGCGGGGGGGGCACTGAAGTGTCCTCTGATTCCAGAGGCTTACCCTTATTGGGTGAAGCCAGGGCCTTAGCGGCAGGGCCGAAGCTTGTGCCCGAGGCCTTAGGGGTGACCCTAAGCGGCGTCACCTTGGGCTTAGCAGGTTTCTCCCCTGACATACCTGCTTTAGCCTGAGACTTCTTGGTAGGAGCAGGATCCTTGTGGGAATTATGCTCTCCTGAGCCCGAGGAAGAGCGGGGCTCCTTGGGGGAGGACCTAGAAAGAGACCAGGACCTAGACCGGTGGCGAGACCGACTACGGTCCTTGTTCCAGGAGCGCTTGGATTTATCCTTGTGTTTGGCCTTCTCCCCGGAGGTGTGCAGGACATCCATCTTCTGTTCCAAAAGGAATGCCTTCAATCGATGGATCCTAGTCCTGCTGGTGAAGCCCTGACAGGTAGAACAAGCCACGGTGTTGTGGTTAGGCCCCAGGCAGAACACACACTTAGTGTGGCCGTCCTTTGAAGGGATCTGGCGGCCACAGCTACACTTATTCCTGTGCGGCCTGGAGGATGAAACTGAAGACGGGGAAATGTTTCGGCTGGAGTCGGTGCAAAAAAAAAAAAAAAAAAGGATATTTAGAAGAAAATGGTTGAAAAGCATTTTTCTGGCAACCGGTAAGCCAATATCTTCCCCAACGTGAGCGGGGCTGGGTGCAGGAAAAGAACTGGTGGAGCTGTCCACCTCTTTGTACCATGGCCAAGGGGTGGAGCTAACGTCTGAGGCTAGTCCCTGCTGGGTACTGCTGGCTGAGAATTTTCCCGTGGGTCCTAATGCCTACGGTGATAGTCCTAATGGTTATAGCCTGCTGCAAAAGCTCCCACTCGAAGTAAGATCCATAAGTCCTTCGGGAAGAGTCCTACCCTGCCCCGTGATGGCCCATTGCCTCACCCAAGGACAATGAGCGTAGACAATGGCATCTTCTTGTCCTGTGGGATTGAGAGCGTGAGTGCCACGAATGTGAGCTTGACAGCCTGGTTAATGGTGAGTGGGGTGTTCCGGGTGCTGACTGTAAACAGCATGCTAGTCCACATTCAATAACATGGGCATTGAAGACCTGACCTCTGTTAGAGGCTTGTCCTGAGCAGGGTTGACTGCGATCACAGATTAAACCACATCCTCAGGGGTGAGGACTGGGAACACCAAGGTCTGGGAGGCCAAAATACTCAGCTTCGTCTGACACCAAATTGACAGGGTTGAGAAAAATCTCAGCAGGCTGGTTGACTGAAGTTGAGGTTGACTGGCTCACCGGTGGGGCCGATGAGCCTTCAGCCGTGAGGTGCTCAACAGCCGGTCAGGTGAGTCAAAGGACCAGGAGAACAGAGATCTCCTCCATCCTACAATCAGTGATGGTGGGGTGAAACGACTTTGACTTGGTCTGAGACCAAGAGTCATGGTGGGCAGGGTTCTCCACCACGGTCTGAAGGGACTGCCAGAAATAACGGAACTGGTCCATGAAGGCCCCTCTGACATTGGCCCCAGGTGGGAACAATACTGAGGCTGATGAGACGCCCACCACAGCCGCTTCAAGGGCCACAAACTATGCATCAGACCTGGCAGCTGCCGAGGCCTTGTCACCCTTAGAGCGAACCTTAGGATCCCATTCTGAAGGTTGACCCACAGCAAGCCAGACCTTCCTGTCCTCAAGGGACGAAGGAATCATGGCAAGGCAAAGACTGCACCCAGCCACGTCATGTTGCCCACCCAGGCCGTACATGCATGTGTTGTGCAGATCGGTCACAGAAATCTTCTGGCGACACCTAACAAAATCCAAATCCAGGCTTCTTGAGATTCATTGTAGATCTGGAGATGAAGTCCAGGGAACTGTGAAAATAGCAGTTTAGCTTTGAAAATATTTTACTTCTTACCAGTTGGCTTCAGGAAAACCCACTCCACAACTACCTCCCTTCTCAGGCTCACCGATGCCATCCACTCAGATATGGATCAGGGCCTCATCACTTACACCATTTTTGTCAATCTACCTAAGGCCTTTGTGACAGGGTTGAATAGGATCCTGTCACAGTTGTTATGGGAAGTTTGAATGCAGGGATCTGTTCTATTCTCTCCTTTCCTGTCTCTTGTCTGTCTGGTTGCGCAACCAAATTTTCCCGTGAGACCTAGGATTTGATCACCCCGATGGTCTCGCAATTCTTTGTCTCTGTCTCTCAGTCTTCCCTTGCTGTTTCTGTCTTTTCCTCCCTTGCATATCTGCTGGTATAAAAATATATGCAAATCATTATGTGTAACTGATATTGGGATTCCTTTGTTTAGAAATTATATAGTGTTACTGTTGAAATGTATATAATTATAGTTTAAGATTATTGCAAAAACTCAAGGGGTTATCCTGAGAGCAGTTTTTAAACCCCGTTTCAGAAGCTGTGGATTAGGGGCCTCAGTTCTGGGACACAGTGTTCTAGATACACATGCCTGATATTTACAAGAACATTTTAGAAAAAAACAAGATGCTTGTTAAGAAGGGGTGTTGCAAGGACTTATAAAAACAAAGTTGTAATTTCTTGCAAGAGACAGAGATTGAAAGAAAACTCAGATGGATCTTCTGCTTATTCTGTCTTTATAGTTA
Organism: Neoceratodus forsteri; assembly: GCA_016271365.2. Lineage (NCBI taxonomy): Eukaryota > Metazoa > Chordata > Ceratodontiformes > Ceratodontidae > Neoceratodus > Neoceratodus forsteri. The sequence goes on along the minus strand of CM028134.1, from coordinate 589,889,577 downwards.
TACTGAACAAGTTTATTTTTGTATGTTAGCTGCTAGTACTAATAAACACTTTTTGCAAATTCTACAACTGCTGCGTTTTTTTCCTATGCTTCCTGACCTGTGCCTCGACAATAGCCTTCAACACGGTCTCCCACCCCCTCCTCCTCTCAAGGCTCTCGACTGCAACCTTCTCAGTAGCAGCCATCAGCTGGTTTAGCTCCTACCTTGAGGGTAGGTCCCAGTCAAAATTGGCAACACCCTCTCCCCCCCCAATGCAAGGCTCTGTAATCGGACCGCTGTTATTTTCCATCTACCTCAGTGACCTCCCCTCAGCCTGTTCGTCTGCTTCCATTCACATGTAGGCAGGTGACAGTTCTGTATACCTTTGGTCTTTCCACTTTTGCTGTGGCACACATACTCCAGTTCGACTTCATCCAAGTTCAGCTCTGACTACGCTCGAACCAGCTCTTTTTTTTAAATGCCAAGAAGTGTCTCTCCATGTCCTTTGGAATGAGGCAGAGACTCTCCAGGCTTCCTGCTCTCCCCACCTTTGACAGCTCCCCTTTGGAGGATGTCACCTCCTTCCGATATTTAGGGGTTTGGTTAGACAAATACCTCAGCTTCTCTGGCCACGTGGATACTACTGTCAAAAAACTGCACCCAAAGCTCAGTGCCTTATTCAGGAACTGCAACTGCATCCCACTGCTGGCCCGCAGAGATATTATTCAGAGAATGATCTGCCCGATCTTTGATTATGGTGATGTGGACTACACTGCCGCTCCTACGACAAATCTTTGCCAGACTGGACACTATCACTCTTTTTGCACTGGACTTCCCCCTCTGCACCCACCACTGTTCCTTGTACCAATCCCTCTCCTATCTATCACTTGAGGACAGGTGCCACACCCATTGCATCAATACTGTCAATAAAGTACAGTTATGTAAGAACTTACCATAACAGCAGATCTTCGAGAGGAGCTCTTGCACCAAGAAACACCATTAAGACTAATGCCACCAGGTGTTAGGAACACACAAAAAAATCTCGTAGCTAGCAGTCTGTAGCGGGGGACTGCCCCAGACATCGGCTCCACCCGTCAGACACAGTATAAAGGGGACGGCCCTCTGGCGCCATTTCAGTTCTCCTGCCAGAGACCCGGCTGAAAGCATTGGAGAACCGAACAGGATCTCCCCAACCCTGAATAAGGGTAAAAACACAGATTCCTGGGGGACGGAGGGTGGGAAAGCCACCTGCTGCAAGAGCTCCTCTCAAAGAGCTACTGTTACGGTAAGTTCTTACGTAACTGTACTATCTGACTTCGAAGGGGCGCTCTTGCAGCAGGTAAGACCATTAGGACTGAGTCCCATGCAGTACCCAAGAATAGGCCCAGGTCTGATGGGAGGGGGAGAAGAAAAGACAATGGCTGTACAGCTTCAAGAGAGTAGGCCCTGCAGGATAGCCAGTCCAAAACCTGCTCTCCGAGAAGCAGTGTCAAGGCTGTCATGCCTAATGAAGGTATGGACTGTGCTCCAGGTAGCGGCATCGCAGATATCTGCCAAGGATACATTCCTTAAGGAAGCAAATGAAGTAGCCACAGCCCTGGTGGAGTGACCCTTGATTGGGCCCGGCAAGGATTTACAATGGTGCTGGTAACAAAAGGAGCTACAATGCACCAACCAACATATTAATGTTTGGAGACAGGAGCCCCTGTCTTCCTATGCGCGAAAGGAGACGAACAACTGGTCCGACTCCTTGTTGCACTGGTTCTGTGAACACAGAAATGAAGAATCCTGTGAACATCCAGAGTGTGTAGCAAGGCTTCACCTTGACTGGAGGACTCTGGGTAATAAACCAGAAGGTGGATGTCTTGATTCAGTGTCAATTCGAACACCACCTTCGGAAGAAACTTAGGATTCGTATGCATGGTCACCCTGTCCCTGTGGAAAACAAGGTAAGGCTCCTTACACATAAGGGCCTGAAGCTCAGAAATCCTTCGAGTGGAAGTAATAGCAACTAAAAATAGCGCCTTCCAAGAAGAAAGCGAGCTACTTGAGACGAGCTGGTCTGGAGGGGCAGGGTGAGCTTCTCAGCATGTAAAAGTAGATCCTGAGAAGGGACGGCCTCCTGGGGGTCCGATATGCAGAACCCCTCGCAGAAAGCTCTTGCATACATTAAGCTGTGCCAGAGTCCTCTCCCCACATGGTATGTGGTATGCTGATACAGTACACAGATACACTTTAATGGACGAGTAGCTTAAGCCCAAATCCAAAAAGTGGAGAAGATAATCCAGCAAATACTTGACCGGACAATCCAGGGGATCTAGGGCACACACCGTTGCCCAGAGGCAAAAATGCTTCCATTTCATGGCGTACATTGCCCTAGTGGAGGGTTTCCTCACGGCCACCAAAACTTCTGCCACCCTGCTTGACACTCCAAATCTCTCTTCTGCTAAGACTGCAGGAGCCAAGTGTGCAGGTGAAGAGATTTTAGGGCAGTATGGACCAGAGTCCCCTGCTCCTGGGAAAGCAAGTGGGTGGACAGTGGCAACTGCACCGGGGGGGGGGGGGTTTCGGAGGCCAGATGCTGTAGCAGCTAGTACCAAATCTGCCGGGGCCAAAGAGGAGCCACCAGAATCATTCTGGCCCCCTCTGACTGCAGTTTGAGCAGGACTCTCTGAATTAGGGGGAAGGCGTACAGAAACCTTCCTGTTCAGGAGAGAGACAATGCATCTCGCCAGAAAACATCAGGCCCTGGATCTAGCGAGCAGAAATGTGGCAGTTTGGTGTTGTATGGGGATGCAAACAGGTGCAGCTCTGGGCATTCCCCAGCGACCGAAGAGGTTGTCTGCGACTTCCTGGAGCAACTCCCATTCGTGATTCAGAGAGCGAGAGTGAGACTGTCGGCGAGAACATTCTGGCTTCCTGGTACATGCACAGCTGTGAGATCCAGAAGATGTTCTACTGCCCAATTCCACACTCTCATGACCTCCCTGCAAAGGGGGTAGGACTGAGTGCCCCCTTGCTTGTTGATGTAGAAGACAACTGGGGTGTTGTCCGACTGCACCAAATGAGAACTTTGGGGAACTTAGTCTTGAAACAGCCTGGGTGCCGATAAAAGGACAAAGGGCAGAACTCTGAATTGGTAATGCTCATCTCGGAAGCGAAACCGAAGAAATATGTGACAGTGCAGGACCTTGATATGCATATAGGCCTCCTGCATATCTAGGGAGCATAAACAATCTCCTTGATGGATAAGGGGAAGCAGGCTTGCCAACGTTACCATCCGAAAAGTACAGTTACGTAAGAACTTACTGTAACAGCAAATACGAACATACGAAATTTGCCAGCAGATAAAGGCCTAGAGGTCTATCAAGTCTGCTTGAATGTGCAGCTAGCACCCCTTATTCTGCAGCTGCCCCTCCCTTCCACCCTTCCCCTTCATTAACCCTCCCCCTTGTCCTGTCCCATCCTCGCTTGAAGCAGTCCACTGTTCTACTGCATACCACTCAGGAGGTAACGATTCCACCCAGCCACCACCCTCTCTGTAAAAAGTGTCTCCTCATCTCCTCCTGAACCTTCCTCGCCCAGTCTCATATCATGGCCCCTGGTGTCCCTCCCTCCCTTTGAACAGCCCCTCTGTACTTGTCTTGTTTATTCCTTTCATGTATTTAAAGGTTTCAATCATGTCACCCGCCTCCTCTCCTCCAGTGAGTACATGTTCAACTCCTTCAACCTCCTCTCGTATAAGTCCCCAGCACCTTGATCATCTTTGTCGCTCTGCGCTGCACCCCTCCAGTAACTTAATGTCCCTCTTCAGATACGGACGCCAGTACTGCATGCAGTACTCCAGGTGTGGTCTAATGACCTATACAGTGGCAGAATCACCTCCTCCCTCCTCGAGGATATACCCCTTGCAATACAACCCAGCATTTTGGCGGCCTTTGCAGCTGCCTTCCTACATTGTGCCGAGTTGTTCATTGATCCTGTAATGAGCACACCCAGATCCTTCTCTTCCTCTGTCTGGGCTAGCTGCAAACTCCTCCTTGGGTTCTTCATCCCAAAATGCAGCACTCTGCACTTTTTGGCATTAAAGCCCAGTTGCCCGGTGTCTGACCAGGTTTCAAGCTTTGCCAGATCATCCTGCAACCCCTGCCATCCCCCTAGGTCATCCACCACCGCGCCTACCTTGGTATCATCAGCAAACAGACTAATCTTGCTCTTGATGTCCCATGATATGTCTGCAATGAACATCCCAAACAACACTGGTCCCAACACTGAGCCCTGTGGAACACCACTCATCACTGCCCTTGGGTGTGAGAGCTCCCCACCCACCACCACCCTCTGTTGCCTTCCCTGCAGCCAGTTTCCTACCCATCTCACCAACTTTGCACCCGCCCCAGTGCCTACTAACTTCCTTCCCAGCCTTCCATGTGGCACTGAGTCGAATGCCTTACTGAAGTCCAGATACAGGACATCCACTGCATGGCCCCGGTCCAGTTGCCTAGTTACCCAGTTATAGAACTCGACCAGGTTGGTTTGGCAGGATCTGCCACGTATGAAGCCATGCTGTCTACTGTCCTGTAGTCCTTTGGCCTCTAGGAGGGCCACCAGCCTCTCCTTCAGGATGGTCTCCATTAGCTTATCCATGATGGATGTGAGGCTCACTGGTCTGTAGTTTCCCGGTTCATCCTTGGGGCCACTCTTGTGGAGGGCACCACATGAGCCATCCTCCAGTCCTGAGGTACACACCTAATGTAGTGAGGCATTAAATAGGTCTGCCAAAGGTCCTGCAAGGACCTCTGCCAGCTCCTTCAGTACCCTGGGGTGGATGCCATCTGGGCCTGGCGCCTGTCCACCCTCAGTGCCTTCAAACCTCTCGAACTCTGCTCCATGATTTTCCCATCTGTCACCACTTCCCACCCTGCTGCTGCCATTTCTCCCACCTTGGGTGTCACCCCCTTCTTTAGTAAATACTGAGCAGAAGTACTCATTTAGTGCTTCCCTCATCGCACCCTGCTTCCACCCAACCCCTCCTTCCTAATCCTTACTATGGTCCTTACAGCCCTTTTCTCCCTGATGTACTTAAAGAAGTCCTTCTCCCCTTCAATGCCTTGTGCCAGCCTGAGTTCCGTAGATGCTTTGGCTCCCCTTACTGCCCTTGTCACCTCCTTCAATTCTGTCAAGTACTCCTCCCTGTCCTCCCCCCTCCGTTTTCTTGTACTTCCTAAAGGTAGCTCTTTTCCATGACCTCCTTTCTCAACCAGATCGGTTTCTTAGCCCTAGCCTTCTTGCTCTGGGCTTTGCAGCAGGTTTTGGTTGCCTCCAGATCTTCGAGAGGCGCACCTGCAGTAGATATGACTGATGCGCCAGGCATCAGAACCCCACGGAAAAATTTCTAGCTAGCAGTCTCTGGCAGGGGACCGCCCCCATGTCAGGTGACCGGTGTCATACGACATCAGTATAAAGGGGTGGTCCTCCATGCCCGCCTGCCAGTTCTTTCCTGCCAAGGACCAAAAGAGGCAAGATGAGAGAGAAGAGGATATTTTCCCCCATGGAAATGGAGGACGGGAAGGCAATACCTACTGCATGAGCCTCTCTCGAATATCTACTGTTACAGTAAGTTCTTACGTAACTGTACTATCTTACTTCGAGAGGGCTCTTGCAGTAGATATCCACATGTAGGACTGAGTCCCAAGAAGTCTGGAACAAGGAAAAGCACACGGGAGGAGGATTGTCAACCATAGCATGGAACCTCAGGCTAAAAAGGGTCTCATGAAAGGAGACCTTGTAGCGCAGCCAACCTGAAGCCTGCTCTACGGTGAGAGGCAATGTCCAAACTGTAGTGTTTCGAAAAGGTAGGGGCAGAAGTCAAATTTGTGGCAGCACAAATGTCTGCCGCAGACACATTCTTGAAACAAGCCGCAGAGGCAGCTACTCCTTTTGTGGAGTGACCTCTGACCTGACCCAGCAGGGTCTTGTTGTACTTGTAACAGAAAGTGATACAATGAGCCAACCATTTTGCTAGGCATTGCTTAGAGACAACATTGCCTTCTCTTTAGAAAGTAAGAGACAAAAAAAGCTGATCAGTTTTCCCGAGATCCTTAGTCTGAATGGTGTAGTATCTCAGTATTCTGTGAACATCCAAAGTATGCAAGAGGTATTCTCATTGATTGGAGTGTTGCGTAAAGAAAGCGGGTAGCTCAATGGATTGATTCAGTGTAGATTCAGCCACCACCTTAGGGAGAAACTTGAGAGTTGGTGCGTAGAGCCACATGTTCCTTGTGAAAAATCAAGTACGGGATTTTGCACATCAAGGCCTGAAGCTCGAAATGCGCCAAGCAGACGTAATAGCCACTAGGAAGAGTGTCTTCTAATAAAGGAGCATTAAATCGGCTGCTGCTGCCGTTTTGAAGTGGGGCAGGGTAAACTTCTCCAGAATAAAATTCAAGTCCTAAGGAGGGGCAGGAATGCAGATGGGGGGTCTCAAATGGAGAACCCCTCTGAGGAAGGTCTTGGACACTTCCAACTGAGCAAAAGTCCTGTCTCCAAAGGGAATATGGTAGGCTGAAATCGAGTCCATGTGGACCTTTAACAAGAAATGGCTGAGACCCAGATTGAAGAGGTGATGCATGTAGTCCAGGGCTTTATTGACTGGGCATGAGAAAGGTTCAAAGTCTTTCGAGCTAGCCCAAATAGAAAATCGTTTCCACTTCATGGCGTAGGTAGACCTGGTGGAAAGCTTTCTGGCCTCTACCAAAATGTCTGCTATGAGAGGAGAAACTCTGAAGCAGTCTTTTGCTACGTCTGCAGGAGCCACGCATGTAATTGAAGGGATTTGAGACCTGAATGAACAAGGGTCCCCTGATCCTAGGTCAACAAATGTTGCGACAGAGGAAGTGGAGGTTCCTCTGAAAACTGTTGCAGAAGAGAGAACCAAACTTGCCTGGGCAAGGGAGAAGAGAGCGATGAGAAACACTCGAGCTCCCTCTGATCTGAGTTTGTTCAGGACCCTCAGAATTAAGGGAATGGGAGGGAAGGCATAAATGAATCTGTCCCTCCAAGCGAAAGACGGAGCGTCCCGCCAAAAAATGTCTTGCCCTGGAGCGAGCGAGCAGAAGGTGGAAAGTTTTGCATTTTGGGGAGAGGCAAAGAGGTCTATCTGAGGTGTTCCCCATCGCTGAAAGATGTCGTTTTTACGACTTCTTGATCCAGCTCCCATTCGTGGGACCTGGCTGCGGACTGACTGAGTTGGACTGCCAATGTGTTTTCCACTCCCGGAAAGTGAACCACAGTCATGTGAAGGTGATGCTGGTTTGCCCAGTACCAGACTCTCATCCCTTCCCGGCACAGAGAGTAGGAACATGTTCCTCCCTGCTTGTTGAGATACCAGACAACGCACATGTCTGATTGTATGAGGAGATGACCGGGGAGGATGAGGGAGTGGAGAGCCTGAATGGCATAAAGGGGACTGCTCTCAGTTCGTGCACATTTATGTGCAGATTTTGTTCAAACTTGGAGCAGCTGCCCCGAGTCCTGTGAGGACCTAGATGGGCATCCCAGCCTTCTCCTGACGCACCTGTCGTCAACATCTGGGAGGGGGTTTGATGCTGAAGTGAACTCCCAGGCATAGGTTCTCCTGAACCATCCACCAATGTAAGTCCCTGATCATGAGACTGGAAACTAGTACCTCTTGGTCTAGATTGTCCATGGACTGGTTCCACTGCGACCAAAGTGTCCACTGAGAGATCCTCATATGGAGCCGAGCGAGTGGGACTGTCGGAATGGCAGCCACCATTAGCCCAAAGAGGCAGAGGACTTACCTGGCTCCAACCCTCCTGTGACTGGATAGAAGACGGACCTGAGTCGGAAGGGTGTCTACCCTGCCCGGAGGCAAAAAGGCTTTGCCGATGGTTGTGTCCAGAATCGCTCTTATAAACTGGAGGCATTAGCAAGGGACCAAATGGGACTTGGCCTGGTTGATGGTGATACCCAGGCTGGTGAAAACCTGCAGCATAAGGGAAAGGGAGTGCACGAGTTCCTCCCTGGACGGGGCCACCAGGAGCCAATTGTCCAGGTACGGGAATACCTGAACTCCCTGGGTACGCAGGTGGGCCGCTACCACAGACAGGTATTTGGTAAATACTCCGGGGGGGGGAGAGAGAGAAGGGGCTGAGGAAAGACCAAATGGGAGGGCCTTGAATTGGTAGTGGTCCCTCTAAAAGCAAAAACAAAGGAATTTGAGGTGGGAAGGGCACGGGATATGCAGGCAGGCATACTGCATGTCCAGAGCGTATAGCCACTGTCCCTGCTGAAGTGGTAGAAGGCTCTGCAAAGAAAGCATTCTGAAGCGTTTGTACTCCACGAACATGTTCAGGGAACTGAGGTGTAAGACAGGCCTCACATCCCCAGTCTTCTTTGGAACTAGGAAGAAAGGAAAATTACGTACCTACCGTAATTCTTGATCTTCTCTTGTATCTTCACCATTCATTACTTCCTGGGTGTAAGCCGGAGGCGCGCACCGTCATAGGAACTTTTTTTTTTTTTTTAAAGGGTTCTTATTTCTGCCTCGGGAGCGACGTCATGCGCATGCGGGGCGGCCGAGTATGCATCACTCCTCCTCCAACTCAGTTCTGAGCCGGAGAGGCAAAAGTGAAAGCAGAAAACATAGATAGGCGAGGCAAGATAGCCGAGGGATAGCAAAGCAAGGAAGAATGAACTGAAAAGGAATAAGCCGATGGAGGAAGGACAGAGGAGATAAGAACATCCCTAGCCTAGGAGTGCAGGGCCTCCTTACCTGGGCGACTCTAGGAGGAGAGATGAGTAAGGAAATGAGAAAATAGAAGAAGAAGAAGAAAGAGAAGAGAGATGGGATGTTGAAGGGACCAGAAGGCCCAACGAGCATAGTTAGCTTGTAGCTGAAGGCTCGACTAAAGGGAAGCAAGAATCCCGGAGATAGAGCTGAAGAGAAGGTTCACCGAACCCGCTAGACAGACTCAGGAGGCATAGTCCTCATCTTCAACATGCCATTGTTCTTGACACCCACCTCGGCTCCTGGCCGTGGAGGGCCTTTAAGTGGAGGACAGCCGAGGAGGGAAGAATAAAACCCTCGCGGCATGAGAGCGCTGCTCAGGGTTTAGAAATAGAAATGTAAGCTTTCAGGCGTTTCAAGATAGAAATGGGACTCAGACTGACTGGCTAAGGCCGCCAAGGCTTAGGCTGGCTAAGATTGGATATGGTCAGCAGAGGTCTACTGTAAAAATTGTCCAGGAGGACACTTAAAGGAGAAACCACTAGAAAACAGCGAGAAGGATAGCCTACCTTCTCATTTGCCTTCTTGTTTGATTTCTCCATTTTTTTTTTTTTTTTTTTTACAGATAAAAATATATATTTTTTTTTTAAGTAGATGCATGACCCAGATACCAAGATGCCTATAGCAGTGAGAGAGTTCCCTCAGCACTTTTTTTTTTTTTTTTAAAGAGAAAGGAACAGACGTACTCGTTCCTCTGCTCTGCAAGGTAAGAATAGAGGGGGGAATCAGATTTCAGGGCAACTATCTGAACACGGGATTGCAGGATCAAAACTGAATAGCCTGAGCCAGGCCAAAAAACCCCAGAGGTATCTTGCCATAAGAATAGCAAGAGATAGTTGTGCAGTCTGATCGCCAATGCAATCCGCGAAATGGCCCATGAATCTTAGAGTAAGTAATTTTTCTGGATTTTAGAACCCCCTCAAGAAAGATCTTTTTTTACTTTTGTCTTTTTTTTTTTTTTGAAAATTTAAGGAATTTTCCCTATATTTTATATAAATGCAGAGAGAGGAAGGAGACGGGAGGTGGAGAAGCCACAGGAAGAGGCACTGAGGGGATGGTGGGCGGGTGTAAGTAATGAATGGTGAAGATACAAGAGAAGATCAAGAATTACGGTAGGTACGTAATTTTCCTATCTTCCCTTGTCAATCTTCACCATTCATTACTTCCTGGGTGAGTACCAAGCTCCTCTTCCCCTGGAGGGGGAAGAGGCCATACCCTGAGGGAACAAGACCCCCAGCCTTCTGCTGGTGAGAAACAGAAGGAGAAGACCCTGGCTTATTCAGAAAGCCTAAGAGGGAGAAGAGCTAGGAGGTGCCTCGAGGACGAGGAGACGGAGGGAGCCCCTGTAAAGTCTCCTAGCTCTGAAGAGAAAAGACGGGTCCCCGGAAGGCGGAGCGAATCACCCTACGCCGGGCCAGGGTGACAACCTGAAAGACGGCCATGTCAGTCCGCCTGATGCAGATCGCTGTCCCCGCAAGCCTGGAAGCCACCTCATTGGCGCCATAAGATGCCCTTGCTTGGTGTCTTGCCAGCTCCAGGCCTACCGGAGAGGGCAACGGCTTGTCTGGTTTGCTTCGTATCAGGCATAGATGCCAGCAGCTGGGACATCATCACCACAGATGCCGGTTGTAGGCAGCATGGTGAGCCTGATGATGCAATACATGCACTCGCACGAGCAGAAGAGAACACTTCTTCGCCCCAACGGCCTAACTGGAGAGAGTCCGAACCGTGGGGGTCGTGGCGCCAGGCAACGGCGCCCAGAAGGAGTATCCAGGTATACCAAACCTGAGGACGGGATGGGAAGGGAACCTAGAGACTCAGAGGGGCACAATACCTACGCTGGCAGTCCGGCTGGGGAAGAAGCAGGGGACTGCCATAACCGGATAGACGCTCCCTGGAAGGGGATAGGCCAGGAAGGTACCACCAGATGCTGGGCACTGAATTCACCAAGGAATTCACGCGTCTCCTGCTCGGGTATTGTCTCTTCGAACGTAGGGAACCGGAGATCCCTCACCATCCTCGAGAGGAAACGCTGATATTCTGTGAAATCAGCATCGGAGGACAGATGAGTAGGGGTTCCTTCCCTCGGAGGAGGGAGACGAGGATGATGGGGAACTGAATGCCCAGAGGATTCCTGCGGCGGTGGGGAGAGTCGAAGACCCGCTCATGCATGTACCTAACGATGAGGGAAGGCGCTAGAACCCTGAACTGCTCCCAGGATAACGGACCCGTGAGGGCCGACATGGCCTGGGAGTGGGGGTGGTGAAGGCAGAGATGGAGAGGGGCACCTCCGCGGAGGCAACTGCTCTCTGCAAGGGCTCTGGAATCCGGGGAAAGGAGCCCTGGAAAGGGGGATCCCGGATATCAGACCAGGCCGCAGAACGGAACTCTGGGGAAGCGGAGCCTGGAAGAGCCCTGGGGGAGAACCTCCCCTGTGACGACGCCGGGACTGCATGGATCCAGAAGGGCAGTCCGCACAAACGCCGCCGAAGGACACCCTAGAACCCTGGAGGGAGGGGCGAGGCTCTGCACTGCCTCTGGCCACCCCTGAGGTGGCCAAGGAAGACCGAGCAGCAGACCCCTGCCCTCGACCCTCGGACTCGGAGAGGGCCCTCCTCCTCACCACAGCGCCCCTGTCCCTAGAGAGAGTGACAGCACCCCGTAAGGTAGCTGTCACCGGGCCTCCAGAGAGGGGAGCCCCCCGCGCCTACCCCCGCGCCTGCGCCTAGGGGCTCTCGCCACCCCAGCCGGGAACCCTCAGGAGGCGACGAAGGGGGACAGAGGGAGGGGCCCACTGCGCCGCCTGGCACCTTCTAGCCACCGGGACCCAGACTCAAGAGTGGGGTGCCAGGATGGGTCCACGTCTGAATCATCGCCTCCGAGGAGGACGAGACCAGCAGGACCTCAATGCTGGCCACCCCAGGGGTCCTCGAGGCGCAGCCGCGAACGGCCCCGTACCAGCGGGAGGCGCCGCCGCCCCTCACGCCGGGCCGCCAGGCCTAGCTCCACACCCCAACGGCGCCGGGCGAGGCCGGCACCGGGCTGGAGGAAGGACCAGGCCCACGGCGCCGGTCGGCGCCGGAAGGTGAGGCAGCATCGCCGACGGCGCCGCCTCGTCCATCGACGCGCGAACGGCACCAGGCCCAAAGCGGCACCGCCAACGGCGCCCGTATCACTGGTAGGAAGCCGAGAACGCGCTGGACCCAAACCGCGCCGGAACGGGCACTGCCCTCGATCACCGGCACCGCGAACGGCGCCAGGATCCGAAACGGCGCCGAAAGGCGGCGTCGAGGGTCCACCCGAGCTAGGCCCAAAAGACGAGGGCCTCGCCACGGGGGGAGCCTGCACCTCCGAAGAGGTGACTGCCGAGGCGGTGTCGGCAGCCGCCCCGGAGGGACTACGACGCCTCGACACCGCAGAAGGGCCTCTCCTCGCAAGAAAAGACGAGAGACCCTCCTCAGACTGTGAGCAGGCCCGGAGGGGACCCGGGAAGGGCCTAGAGACCTTACCTGAGAATCCTTTGAGCACGCCGCCCTCAAGGTCGGCGGGCTTTGCCGGCTTGAACGCTGCTGACTTCGAGGACACGGGCGTCCATGGAGAAACAGGCGCCGCATCGAATCCATGTCATGGTTGGGTCCCAGGCAACGAAGACAAACGCTGCGCCGTCCGAGACGGAGAAATGCCGCCACAGTAACCGGGATGATAGGGGCGCCGCCCGTTCAAACACGCTTAGTTCGGACCCGGACATAACGCGAAATCAACAAGAAAACAGTAGGAAAACACACCCGCGCCGCTTAGAAAGAAAAAGAACGGTCTTACCGATCGCGCCGAGTGTGTGGAAAAGAGGAGTCGCTGACGAGTGGAGAAATGGACGCCCGAAACAGGTGCTGCCTCGACGCGGGAGAAACAGAACTGAGTTGAGGAGGAGTCGGTCTCGTTAACGGCCGCCGCGATGACGCTGCCTCGAGGGCGGGCCGAGTAGGCAACTTTAAAAAAAAAAGCTTCCGTGACGGGAAAGGCCGCCTCCGGCTTACACCCAGGAAGTAATGAATGGTGAAGATTGACAAGGGAAGATATGGGAATAGTATCCTGTCCCCCAGAGATGGTTGGGAACTGGTTCAACTGCCGCCTTCGAGAGAAGGGAGATTTCCTCTACGACCAGATGAAGATGTTGCAGGGAGTAAGACAACTGGGGGAGTGGTCTTTGGGGTGGTTTCTGTAGAAACTCTATTGAGTGCCCTGATATCAACTGGAGCACCTAAGCATCTGATGTTATCCTCTCCCAACCCGGCAGATGAGAGGAGAAACTCCCCCCTACCGGTTCCTCTGGAACCTCCAGAGGCAGTGGGAGACGGGAGTCAGGAGGTGTGGAGCAGTGCAGCAGCCAAGGCTTACGTGTTTTTTTTTTGCGGGGAGTCTTGGTTGCTGGTGGGGCCTGTGTGCCCTGTGGTTTTTGCCTTTGTCGGTTTTGTCTATGAAAAGGACGCCGCTGCCCTTGAGGAGGCCTGTGCATAGAGTTGACAGACTTGAGTGGAGTGCCCTTCTCCTGCAGTTCGGTAATGATGTCCTTGACATCACCAAACCCCTGAAGGGAGCATCCTGGATAGCGGATTGCACTTCAGGAACCAAACCTGACACACGGAGCCAGGAAAAAGCAGAGCCTACTTCTAGCTCTGTCTACTGTGTCATAAGTGGCACGAAGCATGTGCTGACTGGTGAATGAGCAGAACTTCCTGCTTGGTCTGAGACTTAAGAAGGGAGTCCAATTTAGATTCCACCTGACTAAGATGGTCTTCTGAAAATCCCCCATATATGCCACATAGTTCAGGGCCCTAATACCAAGGGTAGAAGAGGAATAGATCTTCTTCCTGTATTGGTCCAGAAGCCGGGATTCCTTATCAAGGCGGAGATGAGCTGAGGTGTTTGGGATTTGCAGAACAGCTATAAGCGGTGCTGATTATGACAGAGTCCACCTTGGGGTGTAGGTTAAGGAAATCTACACCCTCAGGAGCCTGATATAACCTGTCCGCCATCCTCGGAAGGAGGGCTAACGCAGAAAGTTGTTTCCAAACGGTGGAAACAAGATCCGCATGAGGCTCTATCCAGGGTAGAATCACTATAGGAGCGGTCTCCGGCAGATCCAGATGAGCAGCGAGTTTCTTACGCTGCGGGTCTGGCTCCAGGGATAGACTTCCTGGATTTTGCTCAATAAATCCAGAAAGGAGGATCCTCCGGAGGAGACTTCGGAGAAGTCCTTGGCCTGGGGCGATCTGGAGTCTGTGGCTTGTCTTTGGGATCAGAGCGTCCCGTTTCTGAGTCACAGTCAGACATATCTGATGAGGAGGAGGAAGACTCTCCTATGAGGGGGAGGGATGGCCCTTTGGGAGTTTCCCTGCCAAGATCCTACCTCCTTGGGCACCAGAGGGCTCTCTTTTGGTGTTGGGGAGGGAGTCTCCCGTCTCCAATGTAGGGGTTCCTGTACAGGGTCCGGCATCGGCAGAGGACTCTTGACCTCCCTAGTGAGCTGAGCCTTGGCCTCAGCCCCACGAGGCCAGTGTCTCCTTCATATCTGCCAGCAGCTGGGGAGTGCGCAGCAGAGGAGGAGGAGGGGGGGATACGGATATTGAGGATATCCGTAGAAGCAGCATCCGTAACCTGACGACGCGTAGCCTGGCGTCGGATACTGAGGCGCCAGATACTGTAGAGTCGAGTACTGTAGCACTGGATATTGCAGTGTCAGATACCCAGGTGTCAGGGGCTGTGATGGAGCAAAGGGGCCTGGCAGAGACCCAGGTGGTGTCAATGATGGCCCCGGCACTGGGCCCAGTATGGCACGCCCGTCATCCCGAGGGTCTGTTGTCAGGTATCAAGTCCTGGGCGGGGTGGGGGGTCCCCTGACGCCAGCATCTCAGCGCCCGTGATTACCGGTGAAGGAGGATTATAATCCCTGGGGGTCAGCTGGGGAGATGCAGGGACCTCAGAAGGCAACCTAGCACGTTCTAGAGAGCCTGGGGCGTCGGACTGACCCGTAGGGTCCGGCGCAGGCTTCTTGGTCGGGTGGGCGTCGGTGGAACCGGCATCCAACTTATCGGCCAAATCCGGGCGGGCGTTGAAGGAGCTGACGTCCGACTTATCGGACTCTCTGCCTGAGGAAGGTTGTGTTGGAGATACAGCCTTGTCGGGCAGAGTTTTGGCTGCGCCCATCAAGGGGTAAGTGATTGTCCGGTGGGCGCTAGAGGAACCAATGTCCGATTTATTGAACTTGCTCTGACCTAAAGGTCGTTGGGTGGTAGAAGTGGCCTTCACGTGGAGGAAGCCTCTGCTCCCAGAGAGGTTCTAAAGGCCCGAGCTGCCGAGCCACATGGGAGGGGTGACGCCTCTTGGACACCACCAAGACGGCCGTCGTAGAGCAATCCCCTGGAGGGGATGTTACCTTAAGTGCCGAGACTCCAGCTGGAGTCGCAACTGCTGTGGAAGCCATTTCCTGCCCCCGGTGCTTCTTGTCATGCTTCTTTTTGTGACCTTTGGGGAAGTGGACGCCTGCCTGAGTTTCTTTAGCTCTTTTTCCATAGGGGCCATTTTTTTCTTAAGGATATGGGCTTCCAGGGACTGCTGCCTTCTCCTGCTGGTAGCGGGGTTAAATTTCTGGCACTGCTGGCACTTCTCCACAGGGTGGTCTGGGCCCAGACAGAAGAGGCACAAGGAGTGGCCGTCCTTGTGTGGTAGTTGGGAACCACACGAGTTGCACTTATTTTTATGCAATCCGGGGGCATTGGGGACAACATACACAGCGAATCAAGATTCGAAAAAACAAAGAAATTAGGTTGAAAAGTTTGAAAACGAATGGACCGGCGGAAAACTGACTAGCGTTTATTCTACTGGGAGGAACTTTCATAAGCCAACGGCGGGAAAGAACTGGAAGGCGGGCGTGGGGGACTGCCTCTTTATACTGACGTCGTATGACGCTGGTCACCCGACATGAGGGTGGTCCCCCGCCAGAGACTGCTAGCTACAAATTTTTTTCGTGGGTCCTGATGTCTGGCGAGCCAGTCCTATATGTGAATACCTACTGCAAAAGCCCTCTCGAAGCAAGATCCTCTGGTACTTGACCAAGAGATTGAGCTGGCTGAGGTCCAGAATGGGGCGCAGGTCTCCCATCTTCTTTGGGACTAGGAATAAGCGGGAGCAGAAACCCGTGCCCCACTGGTCCTCTGGGACTGACTTGAAGGCTTTCTTCTCGAGCAGCGACTGCATCTCGCCTGCCAGAAGGTTGGCATGGGCTGGTGGACAATTGGGGGAGAGAATAATTGTCCGTGGGATGCTGAAAACTCTATCACGTATCCTTCATGAAGTGTTTCCTGCACCCATTGGTCCGAAGTTATGCTGGACCATTTGGCAAGGTAAAGGGAGACTCTTCCTTCCCAATTTCTCGCTCTGCATCTCCCGAGAAAGAGAGGAGGGAGATGCAAGTCAGGCTGTGGAGGAGTTGGAGCCCTGGGCCCTAGCAGCTTTGGACTGCTTGGGGCCTGGGGTGCCTTGAGGGTCAAGGTGACCACACTTCTTAAACCCTCTGCCCTGGGGTTGTTTACCGCCCTGTCCCAGTCCCCTACGAAAGGGACAGCAACAGGGGCCCTGAGGCTCTGATTTGTACATTCTATGTACATCTGCAACAGCTTTGCCAGACTCTTGAAAGTTCTTTAACCATGACTTCAACCTCTTTACCTAACAGTACTAGGCCCTGGAAGGGAGCGTCCAGGATGTACTCTTGGAGGTCTGGATGGAACCCAGTGAGCCTAAGCCAAGAATATCTCATGCAGATACCCGTGGCAGCCGCACGGGAAGCCATATCTAAGTCATATGAGCATCATAGGACATGCTTATCTATATCCAATCTGGACTGAGCGTATGCCAGGATCTCCTCCTTGGTGCCAGAGTCTTGATCAGCTTCATAGATTTCTCCCATAGGGACTGTTGGTATGTCACCACATGAGCCAGGAAGTTCAGTGAACGGATGGAGCCTGTTGCCGATGAAAAAAACCTTCCTTGGGATAGCAGGAGTAGATGAAGGCTTGTGCCATGGATGTAATCCTGGTCACATTCTGGAATGGCTCATTGAGAGGCAGAATGACCAGGTGTTTTGGTTCCTTTGAGCCCAGAAACTTAGCTAGTCTTCTGCACTCTGGATCTAGTTCCTCAGTGTCTCACTCACAGATGGACTGAATGTTGGCGCATGATGTCCAAAAATGAGAGGTCATCTGGGGGAGATCTTGGTGAGTCCCTAGGGCCCGGAGAGGGTGGGATGAACTCTTCCTCATCCGAGGACTCTGAGGAAGAAGGGCTTGCAGCCCCGTCATCTGGTGTGGATGGGCGTCTGCTGGAGGACGGAATTGGGGAAGACGGCCTCTGTCTACGCTTCCTCTTTGGATCCGGATGGGTGACATCCTCTCCTGTTGGGTTAGGAGCCTGCCCCATGGGAGGTGGTTTCGGAGTAGGGTCGGGGGGGGGGTCTGTATAACAGGTCTCCTCTGACTGTATTCCACCAAGTAGTGAAGAGCGAGCCGATGTCCGCCACTGGGATGGGCGACGTGTTTGCTAGACCGGGTGTCTGGGGTTCTTGTGTGTCTGGCGCCTGGGCTGGACAGCCCTGTTTATCTCTATCCGGCTGCTCGGCATCCATGTCCCCTAGGCGAACCAGCGTCTGGAGTAGGCGGGGCGTGTCTGGCGTCCGACCCTCAGAGCGTGGGGTGAGTGTCTAGGTTTCCTTTGGCGACTTCCTCTGATTGGGTGTCGGGGTGCGGGTCGTCAGAGCAAGAGGCCGACTAGGTGAGCGTTTGTCAGGGGAGGATGGGCGCACCTTAGCCGGCATCTTGTGACGTAAGGCCTCCGGTCTGGTCAGTCGAGTGCTTGCGCTTCTTGGACGAACTTATAGTCCTGGAGCCTTTGGACTTACCGGTAGACATATGGCCTTCCTGGGTCGATCCTGAGGACTTGTGGGGTCGGTGGGCCAAGGAAGGATGAGCGGGCGAATGACTGGAAAAAGATGACTCCCTATGTTTTTCCTGTGAAGAGGCGGGAGGAGATTTAGACAAGGACTCGGCCGTTTTAAGCGGGACCGAGCCAGACCTCCTGCCGGAGGTCGAAGAAGAGGATGATGCCCAGGAAGGGGACTTGGGGCGGGACTCAGACTTGGCCCCATCCTTCTCCCTGTGGTTGTGGTGGTTCCCTCCCGATGGCTTGTCTTTAGGTGGGGAGTCCTTGTCGGGAGAGGAAGAGCTATGCTCCGATGTCCGCTGCATGGCCGCCACCTTCTGCTCCAATAAGAAGGCCCTCAGGGCGTTGGCTCTCCTGATCCTTGTCTTCTGGTTAAACTTCTGGCAGTGCGGGCAGCCAGTCAGTTTGTGGTCAGGGCCTAGGCAGATTAGGCAGGCCGTGTGGCCATCTTTTGCCAGTATTTGTTTCCCACATGCACACTTTGATTTGACAAGCAAGAAATGAGGATATGTTCAAGTTTCAAGTTCAAGTTTATTGCAGGAAAACTCCATTGAGCAAGCTCATTCACAAGGAGGTCCTGATATTTAGAGATAACGTTGAAAATTTCAAATAACTTTTCAAAGCGGTCAATTGCGGTGAAAGGCGTCCATGGAGCCGAATTAAGCGGGTCAATGGCGGGAAAAGAACTGAGATGGCACAGGGGTCCACCCCCTTTATACCACGTATGACGCTGGCCGGAGCCGATATCTGGGCGGTCCCCCGCTACAGACTGCTAGCTACAAGATTTTTCTGTGGGGTCCTAGCACCTGGAGGCATTAGTCCTAATGGTATTACCTGCTGCAAGAGCTCCCCCTCGAAGTCAGATATTCTGGTTCTATTCCCTCCTACCTCTTCACCTCACTCTCCCTACCCCCCAACTCACATTCCCTAACGCTCTAATGGCTGCTCCCTGGCAGTCCCCTCTGCTGCAATGACAATCAGCCAAGAAGCCTTCAACCGTTTCCATAGGCTCTGGAATTCCCTCCCTCGCACTATCCGAAATGCCCCGTCATCTTGAGCAAACTCCTTCTCCTCCATAGCCTCGCCCTCTTCTCCTGTAACTATTCCTAATTCTCCCCCCCTTTTCGCACAGCAAATTATCATGCGACTTGTCAGTATCTGTGCACTTAGCAGTCATGCACTTTTTATTTTATTTATTTAGTTTTTGTTGACCGGGTAAGTGCACTAGACAAATCCTGCCTATTTTCAGGCACGACCCGGGGAAGGGGATACAAATGAATGCCAACTTACCTTGAACCAGATTAAGCGGTTGGTGGTATTTTTAGTGAATGAGGGAAATTTGGCCAGGACACCAGGGAAATTCTCCTACTCTTTTCAATAGTGCCATGGGATCTTTAACATCCACCTGAACTTCCACCAATCCAGGCAGATGGGACCCCGGTTTAATGTCTCATCCGAAAAATGGCACCTCAGAAGTGCAGCACCCCTCTCATACTGCACTACAGTGTCAGTACTGGGATATTAACCCATGTGCCAGATGTGGGAACTGAACCCACAGCCCTCTGATCTCCCAGCCTCAGAGGCGAGTGTGCTACCTACTGAGCCACTGACACTGTGCCCATGCAAACTTTGACCTTGGTACAGCCCAGAACTATCTAGTATAATTCCATTCTGGATGTAATGTTCACAAAATTTCAAATTGTATTGTGCAATGCATTCTTGTATTGTCTGTGAATTTTCTGAAGTGTAATATCCAACTCCCCATCCCCCAGAATGCATCTGGAAATGAGCTTCTAGCTCAGCACGTCTTTCCTGGTGAAACTTTTCAATAACAATGAATAAAATAATGGTTTGCCTACCGTGCAGAGAAAATCCTAAGTGAAGTGTGAAGGAGGTTACCAGATTTTCCAGGCCAACCCACGAGTGCGACATCACCACGTCTGCCTCATGGGTGGCACCAGAATGATGTTGGTCCCCTCCTAGGCTGCAAAAAAATATTGCTTCTGTGGGGTCCTAGCATCTTCGACTTGGACCCAAAAGTGGGACTGAATCGTGAAGACTGATTCTTGGAAGATTTATTTCAGTAATTATAGTTAGGAGCTGTAATACGTCTTCTTGCCCTTGCCTGAACTGTACAGTACAAGAAGGAGGGTACTGGTGTGATTAGTTTGCTGTCAATTCCTAAGGTTGCCAGCTTTGTGGATGGTATTATGAATAAACGGAACACCAACACATAGACTGCTGTAGATTAAATTTTTTTTAATACACAAATCTCTAGTCCTTCTCATGACATGCATTTCACATTTTCCTTCAACTCTTACCAAGCTTTTCTTCCTGCTGACCACTGTCCCAACCTCCTCCCTTCATTTCAACATTCACATTTAACCATCACTTCACCATAAACAAGTCCATCTGAAGTTTTTCTGTTCCACAGAATTTGGGTGTAGCCACCCACAATTCTGCTGTCTTTATGTGTAATCTTAATTGTAGCTTTAATGTACTTTAAATATGTATTTATTCAGTACACAGAACTGCAACTCCACGTTCATAGAAGCTGTGAGGATCTTCCTTGGTAGCAATTTCAAGATCAACAGTGAAAATCAAGTCAGCACGTGTGAAGTTCAAATAGACTGGTAGAGTAACCTGACAAAAAAAGAAAAAAAAAAAACATACAATAAATTCAGATACAAATAAGCCAGTATATTACAGTAGGTGCAAGTTATCCTTTATCCCAAAAAAATCTGATCTCTGGGCAAGCAATTCAAAAGTTAGTGCAAGTGCTAACGAGGTTTGTGTTTTTTGGGGTTATATTTGAGACTCCTGTAGTATGCTAAACCGTCAGGCCAAGCATTAACAGAACACTGTGCCCATGCAAATGAGGGGGTCTCCTCCTGCAAATGGGTGCAGCAACATTTTCAAAGGTTTGCAATGGTGGTAAACAGCACCGAAAGCAGTACGATTTACAGCCACCGAAAACCTTGTCTCAACCGGTATCTAAGCCTGCACCCTCACCCTACAGAAGATGGCGGGATGGCTGCACTACAGCCACCTGCCCCGATCACCACCAAAGTTGCAGACCCTGGTGTCCAGTGGCACACACCATACCCCACCTCCCATTCTGTATATGACATACCCCCTCCATAGTGTCACCCCGTAACACCTGTCCCATAGTAAAATACTCATCCCTGGTGTCTAGTGGCACCCCCCCCCCCGGTCCATATATCGGGCACCACTCCCACTAATCACCCAGCCCATGTATCCTATAATATTCCCTGGCATCCAGTGGTACCCCTGCCCCACCCCAAATGCCAGTCTACAAACAGACTGGCAAACATTGGCAGTCCAACCCTGCCCACCACCCATCCAACCCCCCCATTCCATTGTGTACAGGTATGTGCAATGAGTTCTGATATGGTAACCAGCACAGCCCTCCTCTCACCTCCTTGGCCGGCCGCTGTATGAGCAGACAGGGAACGTATGTACAGTACTGTACACGCGCTCACTGTCGGTTCATACGGCAGCTGGCTGAAGAAGTGAGAGAAGGGCTCTGCCAGTCACCATATCAGGATACACTGCATGTCCCCAGACACACTGTTAAGGGGAGGGGTTGGATGGGTGGTGTTCTGGGTGGGGGTGGACCACTGGACTGCCAATGTTTGCCAGTCCCGGCTGTGTGACTGGGGGGGATCACTAAGGAGTGGTGACTGATACACGGACCAAGTGATTTGGAGGGGGGCAGGGGTGCCACTAGACACCAGGGATTTATGACTGATACATAGAATGGGAAATGGGGGTTATCGGACATCAGGGAGTGTTACTTCTGTGGGAGAGATGATTGTGTGGTGGGGGTGCCATTAGACACCAGCGATGACATGTCTGACACCCACAGGACAGATGTTACAGGACCGCCACTCACCATGCAAATTAGCCCCATAAGGGGCATGCAGATGATCCCCTTAGCACCTTGCATGCCCAGTATGCTCAGCTGCATGGCATGGCTGAATATAGCGAACATGACTCTTGGTGTGGTGCTATTCCCTGCGGGCTGGATACAGCCCAGGTCCATGTTGGGGCATTGCCATCTGACTTACTGCTGCACTGACACGGGCAGATAGATAGTGCTGGTCTGCTGTCGACTCAATATCGCAGCCTCTGGGTCAGGTACAGATGCAGCACAACCATTTCTGCTGTGCTTGTTTTTGAATATCTGGGTCCAGGTCTTTTAAATAGTCTCAGGATTGTATTTTAAAAATGTGGGCATTAGTCTGATCCAAGTCTGTTAGTGGACACTTGTCTATGTATCTAACCCATCAAAATAACTCTTGTTGACAGTCTCAAATAACAGGCTAAGGACTGACAGAGTGTATATAAACTACACCCCTCTTCTATGAGGCGTTCGTCCCCTTCAATGGCAAGGTTGTGTCATATTGCCAAGGCAGTGTACGGAAGCATGCAGTGCAACTGCCTATGTGGATGCAACAGAAGACTTCAAGCTCTGGTGCTAGTAATCAGGTAGTTTTCACAAGCACTTAATCTTTTACAAAAATGCAAAAGATCATGTAATGCATTATAAAAAATGGAGTGGTCCATTTACAACCTGGGCCATTATTTACCAGAAACCGTTGTAAAACCACTATAAATCAGTAGCTCAGCAAGCAATCTTATTCATAAGTGGAGAGCTTTGATGTTGGATGCTCCGGCCACATGGATTGCCAGGAGACTGGCATCCAGACTGTGCACAAGGGTCCAGGTGTGGAGGATGTTCTGGTACAACCTGAGAGAATGTGTTTCGTCCTGTTTGTTGAAGTAGTACATGGTCATGGTGTTGTCTGTCTGGACCTGCATGAGCTGACTTCAAACCGAAGAAGCAAACGTTGTTGGGGCTACTGGCACCACATGGAGTTCCAACAGGTTGGTGTGATATCTGGACTCCTAGGAGGTCCAGATCCTATGGGCTTTGTGGTCCCCCAAGTGGGCTCCCCATCCCATCAGAGTGGCATCAGTTGTTAGGAAGACCAACGGCTATAGACAAATGAATGGGACTCCTTCCTGGAGGTGTTCTGGGACCAGTCACCACTGAACAGCATTTCACATTGACTGCATCATGACCAGTTGGTTGAGTTGATCGAGGTGCTGAGACCACCGAAGGGCCAATCCACACTGTATGGGCCGCATCTGCCAACGGACCCACCGAACCACACTAGTGCAGTACGCCATGTACCCCAGCAGTTGCAGGAAATCACCAGCAAGGTGCAAGTGCCCAACCTGAAATGATCGGGCAAAGGAGGCAAGATCTGCTGACTGGTCTGCTGGCAGTTGGGCCTTGACCCGGAGGGGGTTGAACTCTGCCCCGATTAAGTGTATGGTTTGAGAGGGGTCGAGTTCTGACTTGGCTAGGTTGACAAGACCACCCATTCCCGGGATGGACCGGCGATCAGCCAGTTGTCCAGGAAAGGGCAAACCTGAACCCGGCAGTGCCTCAGGAATGCTGCCACCACTACAGTGTTCTTGGTGAAGACCCAGGTGGCCGAAAAGCGTGACCCGGAAGTCACACAGGACCCCATCCGCATGGAAATGAAAACATTACTTACCATAGTAAAATTGTTTTTTCTAAGGGAATCTTACTGTATTCTGACAAATGTAGTATGGTCTCACCATAGGACTGCCCCAGAGCTGAAATGGTTAATAGAACCTATGCTAACAGTGGAATGTTAGGCTCGAGCTCAGTTTTCAAATCCTGTCCCTGGTAGCACTCCCTGTAACCGTCAGACTCTTATGAAGCATGCTGAAGCTAAATACTAACTAACCAAACTAAGTTTACTACCCCTAAATACCCCTATTAGGGGAACAGAAACTCCAACAACAGGAGGCATCTCTAAGACTCAAGTCAACAGATGCCCAAAAAACTAATGGGTACCCACAGGTTTCCAACATCAGTGACACAGGAGTGAAGAGCCCTGCAGGTCCTAGCAGGGGAGGAAGGGTGGGAGCTCAGAATACAGCAAGATTCCCTTAAAAGAAACAAGATTACTATGGTAAGTCATGTTTTCTTCAAACCCCACGAAATCTTACTGTATTCTGACAAATGCAGACTACCCAAGCAGTGCCTTTGGAGGCGGGCAGAGGACCCATTTAGGAAACAAGCTCTGCAGAACTGCTGTGCCAAACCTGGCATCACTTCTGGCCTGGGTGTCTAGGCAATAATGCTTGGTAAATGTATGAACTGTTTTCCAGGTAGCTGCCTTAACAGATTTCCGGAAGAGGAATGTCTCTGGAAGCAGCTATAGATGCAGCAGTCCCCCTAGTAGAATGGGCCCTAAGCTCTTGTGGGGGCTGCTTACCCACCTTGTCATAACAGAACTGGATGCATGAGACAATCCATCTTGCTAAGGATCTCTTTGTAGCAGGTTTACCCTTGCAGACCTCTCCATAGATCAGAAAGAGTTGGGTTCTATCCCCTCTGTGACCTTTCGTGTGATCTAGGTAGTAGCTAATAGCCCTCTTGACATCCAGGCTATGTATCCTATGCTCACCTGAAGAGGAATGTTCAGTAAAGGAAACTGGCAAGGTGATGGGCTGATTAATGTGAAAGTCAGATACCACCTTAGGAAGAAATTTATTTGTCCTGAGTACCACCTTGTCCCTGTGGAAGGTAACATAATTGGGCTCCATGGACAAGGCCTGAATCTCACTAATCCTTCTGGCAGAAGTAATAGCCACTAAAACCACAGCTTTCCAAGTTACATACTTAAGGTCAGCAGAAGACATGGGTTCGAAAGGAGGCTGCATAAGCTGTGCCAGGCAAATGTTTAGATCCCACACAGGGGTAGGGGTTCTATGAGGAGGGTGCAAATGCAGTAATCCTTTAAAAAAAAAAAACTTTCGGAACACTGCATTACAGGCCAAAGAGGATGGTTTATCTGCTGACAGGTAAGCAGACACTGCAGCCAAATGAACCTGCAAAGTAGAGGTCCTGAGGCCTAGGGAATGAAGATGGGTGAGATAGTCAAGAACTACTGATAAGACAGCCTGAGTATGGTCTAAATGTTTGTCTCTGCACCAGAAAGCAAATCTTTTCCTCTTAGAAGTATACATTTTTCTGGAAGCAGGTTTTCTGGATACCTTGAGAACCTCCATTACCCCCTCTGAGAGATTCAAGTTTGCATACTCTAGGTCCTCAAGAGCCAGGCTTTGAGTCTGAGGGTCCGAAGGTTGGGATAGAGGATCCTGCTTTGGGAGGAGGTCAGCAGATTGTGCCTCCTGGGTAGGCTTGGCTACTGATAGGAACCGGACTAGGGAATACCATGGTTGCCTGGCCCAATCTGGGGCAATGAGGACCATTGTGACTGGCTGGGACCTGAGCTTGTTCAGGACTCACAGTAATAGTGGGAAGGCACACAAGAACTTCCCTGTCCAATCCAGGATCAATGCGTTCAGTGGTACTGTGCCCCTCAGTGGAGGTCTGCAGCAGTACAGAGGGGAGCTGGTAGTTGTCTGGGGAAGCAACGAGGTCTACCTCTGGAATGCCCCACCTTCTGAACACCAGCTGCAGTACTTGCTCATTTAAGGACCATTCGCGATGGTTCTGATTTATTCTGCTCAGTGCATCTGCCAGCGCACTGTCCTTCCCTGGAAGGTGGATTGCTGAGAGTACAATGTTTAGGGAACAGGCCAGGGTCCGTATTCTTATAGCTTCTGTGCACAGGGGTATGGACCTTGTGCCTCCCTGTTTGTTGACTACATAATGGTCATGTCTGTCCTGACTTGAACCACTTTTACCTGCAGCATGTTGGCGAATGCCTGAAGTGCCAGGAACACTGCCCTGAGCTCCAACAGGATGATGTGCAGTAATGACTCCTGTTTGAGCCACGTACCGTGGACAGTATGCTCTCCTAGGTGTGCTCCCCACCCTAGAAGGGATGCATCTGTAGTAAGCACCACAAATAGTTGTTCTTGTAGGAATGGGACCCCTTGTCTGAGTTTTCCCAAATCCTGCCACCACTGGAGTGCCTGCAAGAATGTTTGAGTGACTGGTACAAACTTTGACAATCTGTCCTTTCTTCGATGCCAGTAATGCTTGAGGTGATACTGAATATCCCTCATCTGAAATCTCGCTCCTGACACTGCGGCAGTTGAGGCTGCCATGTGGCCCAACAACTGGAGAAAATGTCTGCCCAACTTGAGGCTGTGAGGTCTAAAAGAACCTACCAACTGCCTGAGAGTGTCTGCCCTTAGCTGAGGAAGAAAAGTCCTTTCTCTGACTGAATCCAATTCTGCTCCTATAAATTCCAGGAGCTGTACTGGTTTCAGCACTGACTTCTGCCGGTTTATCAAGAAGCCCAAGGACTGTAAGAGTTCCTGTATTAAAGCCAGAGATTGCTTGACCTGTTAGGAAGATTGCCCCACTAAGAACCAGTTGTCCAGTTATGGGAAAACTGCTACTCCCTGCCTTCATAGGTGTGCCACAAATGGAAATTATGTACCTACCGTAATTCTTGATCTTCTTGGATGAAGTTTCCACCACTTATTCACACTGATGGGGATCTATGCTGGAGGCACTAGGACCCAGCGGGAGCAAACTTTTTGCAGAAGGGTCGGCACCAGAGATGGAGCCACGAAAAGCGGCGCTGAGAGCCTTGGCTCGTGCGGCAACGCCTATCTTGGCATCGACCCTCCAACTGTCTCAGTACCTTTTTTCCGAGGAGGTGCAGCGTAACTAACCTAGAAGGATAGCCTAACAAAAACCTGCCATAAGATAGTCCAGAAGACCCGTATGAGAAGGGTCAAGAAAGAAGTCTTCACAGCCTAAAGACTGAGGGAGTGAAGACCAACAACAGAGGTGAGCTCGGGGGATGGTGGATGGGTGTGTGATTGAGTGGTGAAGACTTCCTCCAAGAAGATCAAGAATTATGGTAGGTTCGTAATTTCCATATCTTCCTGGACATTAAGTCTCCACCACTCATTCGCACTGATGGGAGAGTACCGAGCTAATAATCCCCCGAGAGTACGGCAGGAGAGACCAAGAACTCACAATGTAGGACAGAAGTCCATTAAGGATGGTTCTGCCAAACGAAATATGTCTCCTGGCATGGACATCCAGGGCATAGTGCTTAACGAAGGTATACACCGAGCTCCAGGTGGCCGCACTGCAAATATCTCAAAACGGCACATTGCGGATTTCCGCCAGGGATGCCGCGACCGCTCTAGTAGAGTGAGTGTACACTCTGCCATCCAGCATAACCTGCGCCATGGAATAACAGTGGCAAAGGCATGCTACCCGCCATGCTGAAATACATCTGATAGCGACAGGTTGACCCAGCCGGGTCTCGCTGAAGGAAACAAATAGTTGTTGAGCTCTTTTGACGTCCAAAGAATGAAGGGAACATTCTCCTTCATTTTGGAAGTTCACAAAGTAGGTAGGAAGGACCAAAGGTTGGTTTTGATGGAATTCTGAAACAACCTTAGGTAGAAACTTAGGATGGGTCCTAAGAACTACTTTGTCTCTATGAAACACAGTATACAGAGGGTCTGTGACCAAGGCATGCATCTCAGAGACCCTGCGGGCCGAGGTAATGGCCACCAGGAAGGCTGTTTTCCAAGTGAGAAATTTCATCTCACAGGTAGCTAGAGGCTCGAAAGGCTTTTCGAGTGAGCATGTCTAGAACAAGATTAATGTCCCAGGCTGCAACTGGACGTCTGATAGGAGGTCTGGTATGCAGGATTCCCTTAAGAAACCTCTTAACCACAGGTAACTGAGCCAGTGACAAGGAAAGTACCGGCTTATGATCAGCTGAAATGGTGCAAAGGTGAACTTTGCCTGTAGAGTATTGCAGACCTGAATTTGAGAGGTCTAAAAGGTACTCTAGAACTTTGTTGGGTGGGCAGGAAAAAGGATTCAAAGAGGATTTTGTTGGGTGGGCAGGAAAAAGGATTCAAAGAGGATTTTGCACACCAGATAGAAAAATGCTTCTATTTGGCTGTGCAGGTTTTTCTAGCGGCCAGCTTGCGCGCAGCCAGAGAATATTTGTAACTCTGCGAGAGACATTGAACCTGTTCACCTGTATCTCGTCAGGAGCCAAGCATGAAGGTGAAGCGATTGGATAGACCACCGGCCCAGGTCAGAAGGTTCATCTGAAGGGGAAGTGCTTTCGGAAGGGTTTTCGACATACTGTTGAGTAACGGAAACCATATTTGTCGAGGCCAGAAGGGAGCAATGAGGATC
The DNA here is from genome assembly GCA_016271365.2 of Neoceratodus forsteri. NCBI lineage: Eukaryota > Metazoa > Chordata > Ceratodontiformes > Ceratodontidae > Neoceratodus > Neoceratodus forsteri. Next base: position 589,861,579 of record CM028134.1, on the reverse strand, counting down.
ATTTTGTCCCCCGGCACTTGAACTTGATAAGTACCCTCTGAATCAGAGGAAAAGGCGGAAAGGCATATAGAAAGCGTTTTGTCCACTGCAGCCTGAACACTTCCTGACAGAAAATGCCAGGCCCTGGATTTCTGGAGCAGAAGAGAGGCAGTTTTGTGTTGAGTGGGGATGCAAAAAGGTCCAGGTCTGGAGTTTCCCACTCTGCGAATAGTGACTGAACTACGGTTGAGTCAAGAGACCATTCGTGAGGATCCACCTCTGTTCTGCTGAGACGGTCTGCCAGTTCATTCTGCACACCCGGCAGGTAGACCGCTTGAATTAAAGCCTTGTGCTCCAAGCACCATTCCCACACTCTCATCGCTTCCCTGGATAAAGGGTAAGAGTGAGCACCGCCCTGCTTGTTGATGTAATACATCACTGTGTTATCTGTTTGAAGGAGAATATTCTTTTGACAGAGAATGTCCCTCAAAGCTCAGACTTCATAAAGGACAGCTCTCATTTCTAAGACATTCATGTGGAGCTCGGACTTGTCCTGAATTCACGTGCCTTGGGTGTGCAGATTCTGACAGTGAGCTCCCCACCCCATCAGGGACACGTCCGTGGTAATGGAAATCTGATGATACAGGGGAGCAAAGATTGTCCTCTTGCGACCACCAGGTGAGTGACCTCTTCAGAGGTTCTGTCACCTTGATGAGAAATGACTGAGGGCGAGTGGTTGGGGACCACTAAGTACTGAGCATCCATTGAGAGGTTCTCATGTGGAGGCGTGCTAGGGATACAGTGAACACCGAGGATGCCATGAAATCCAGCATCCATTGCATCGAGATAGCTCGAACCAAGCTGTTGTCTCTGATGCATCGGGCCATCTATAGGATATCGCTCCTTCTGTCCTCTGGTAGAAAAGCTTTCGCACAGGAGGTGTCCAGAAGAGTTCCTATGAAAAGGAGCTTCTGGGAGGACTGCAACTGCGACTTCTTGAGATTTAGCAGGACTCCCATGGACACGAGAAAGTCTGAGGCCATGGCTACGGCGTCAAGAGTTCCTTGCCTGGAAGGGCTTGCTAGAAGCCAGTCGTCCAGATATGGGAACACTTGTATTTCAATCTTTCTGAGGTGCACTTCGAGAATTGCACAACACTTTGTAAAAACTTGTGGTGCCGAGGATAGCCCAAAGGGCAGGACTCTGAACTGATAATGCTGTCCTGAAGCCACAAACCGTGGGTATTTGTGATGCCTTGGGTGAATAGGAATATGTTGGTAAGCATCCTGCATGTACAGGGAGGCTAAGCAGTTGTGCTGAAGAAGCAAAGGTAACAGGGTCCCTCAGGCTGTTGGTTAAATAGGAGCTGCAGCTTATCCTCTAGGTAGGGAAATGGGCAGACTAGGTGGGCCAAGCGGTCCTTATCTGCCGTCAAAGTCTATGTTTCTATGTAGCGATATCATTTTGAATTTTTCTTTGGGAAGAAATTTGTTAAATTTTCTGAGGTCCAAAATGGGGCGCATTCTCCCGGTTTTTTTTGGAACTAGAAAGTAATGGGAGTAGAACCCTGTGTTCTGTTGACCCAGCAGAACTACTTCTACTGCCCTGTTGTTCAGAAGGCCTTGTATCTCGGAGGCGAGAAGTTCTAACCGAAGAGTTGACAGTTTTGGCTGCCGTTTGGGGGGACAATCTGAAGGGTTCTCTGAAAGATTAAGGGAATATCCCTTGCGGATTATCCAGAGGACCCATTTTTCCGATGTTATAGACTTCCACTGATTGTAGAATTCAGTCAGACGACCTCCCACCGCTAAGGAGGAGTCCCCCTCGGGCAGCTGAAGTGGGACTTGGGCCAGAAACTCAGAAGGCGGCACTGGGCGCCTTGGGCCCTTGTGCCTTCTGTTGTGTTTTCTTTTGAGGCTGAGAGGCTTGGCTTTTATTAAAACCTCCTCTGCCTTTGCCTCGAAAGGACTGACGGTTGTGAAACTGGTGCTTATTAACACCCCCGGAGAAGGGGCAGGAGCAGGTCAAGCCAGTTTAATGGCCGATCTGGTCTTTTGTCTGGCCTCTAGAGCTTGTTCTACTTGAGAACCGAAGAGATACACACCGTCAAAAGGCAACGCCATGACCTGTTGCTGGGCATCATTTGTGAAGCCTGAAGTGCGCAGCCAGGAATGACGGCGGGTACAAATGCCCGCTGCCACTGCTCGGCAGTATCGAAAGCATCCATAGCTGCTTTAACCTGTTCATTGTTGGACTCAATACCCCTGGTAATGGTTTGAAGAAGCTCTGAATTAGCGTCCGACTCCAGTAGAGCTTCAACCATTTGTCTGAGTGCATGCCAAAGAATATATTCGTATTGAGAGAAATTGCCCTAGTAGCTGGCAATATCCATACCCAGGGTGGATGCAGCAAAGACTCTCTTACCTAAAGTATCTATCTTACGAGACTCTTTGTTTATAGGTTGAGCCGTGGTAGTCTGAGGAAAGACAACCTTATTCTCTGCAAAGACTACAATAGGGTCCGCAAAGGCTTGAGAGGCCAAAATGGGTCAGTCCTTGGGAGCAGCATATTTTCTATCTATGGACTTAGCCACAGAAGGAATGAGAGCAGGATTATTCCACACCATTTGAGAAAGTGTCTCAAAGGAGGGTTGTACCGGGGGGAGTTAAATCCATAGGGATGTCCAGAACATGAAGGTACTGAAGTCTCAAAAGCTTCCCAAGATCGATATCCATAGTCTGGAGAGAAAGAAAAATGTACTCACCTTAGTAATTATGTTTCTTCTAATGGAGTCTTGCTGTATTCTGACTACTGCAGTTAGCCCCAGCCTTTAAACTGCCCGGGAGAACAAAAGGTTAACTTTCTATGCAGAGCATAGAATGCTGAGTTCAGTTGATGTCTCTGTCTGGAGCCCTCTGAAATCCAACCGTCAGATTCTTACGAGCAAAAACTCACTAACTATCCTATGTGGAAATTGTAAAACAATTTTACTAGCCAACTGGCAACAGAAAGTTTTGGATTCCCAAAGGAAGACTCAAGGCAGGAAACCTAAAAGCCAAAAACCAATCCAAATAAGAATAATAATAAAACAAATACCCAAACAAAAAAGAAGAGGGTGTAAAAGGAGCACCCCCAACTGCTCACCCACTTCCCAAAACCAGGTTCTGAGAGGGGAGACAGGGAAGAGGTCAGAATACAGCAAGACTCCATTAGAAGAAACATAATTACTAAGGTGAGTATTTTTTTTCAAACAACATGAAGTCTTGCTGTATTCTGACTACTGCAGACTACTAAGCAGTACCTCCATAGAGGAGGGACAGAACCTACTTTGGGAATAGGCTCTGAAGTACTGCTGTGCCAAACCGAGCATCACTCCTAGCCTGGATATCCAGAGAGTAATGCTTGGTAAAGGTATGGACTGTTTTCCAGGTGGCTGCTTGACATTTCTAAGAGAGGGATATCCCTGGCAGCAGCCAGGGAAGCAGCTGTACCTCTTGTAGAGTGAGCCCTCAGGCCTGACGGTGGAATCTTTCCCAGTTTCTCACAGCAGAATTGTGTACAAGACACAATCCATCTGGCAACAGTTCTCTTGGTGGCAGGATTGCCCTTTCCCATTTCTCCATAAGTGAGGAACAACTGGAAGGAATCAAACCTGTGACCCTTGGTACACTATGCAGTGGCTAAGGACTCTCAACATCTAAACTGTGTAGCCTTCTCTCTCCTGAGGAAAAATGATCAGTGAAGAAAACAGGGAGAGACAGATTGATTCAAGTGGAAATCTGAAACCACTTTGGGCAAGAACCTTCTATTGGTTGTAATGACCACTTTATCCCTGCGAAAGGAGATAAAATCAGGTTCCACTGACAGGACTTGCAATTCACTGATACGTCTGGCAGAGGTAATGGCTACTAAAAACACAGTTCTCCAAGTCAAGTACTTAAGCTGTGCCGAGGATATAGGTTCAAAGGGAGGTTGCATAAGTTGAGCAATGCAAACATTTAAATCCCAGGCAGGGGCAGGGTCTCTAAAGGGAGGATTGGTATGAAGCAATCCTTCAAAAAATTTACAGAACACAGGATGAGATGATAGTGAGGAAGACTTCCCCACTGACAGAAAAGCAGAAACAGCTGACAAGTGTACCTTGAGAGTAGCAGGTCTGAGGCCTAGGCCATTAAGACGGACCATATAATCCAGAACTGTAGGCAATTCAGTAGTGTCTGGAGTAATATGCTTCTTGGAACACCAAATGCTGAATCTCTTCCATTTGGAGTTTTAAGTCTTTCTGGTGGAGGGCTTTCGAGAAGCTCTGAGAATATCCAGAACCCTGAGACAGATGCAAATCTGCAAACTCTTCAAGAGCCATGCCTTGAGATTGAGAGACTGAAGATTGGGGTACCAAATCCAAACAGGTTGTAATTCCTGGGAAGAAACGGGAAGATGGACTGATACGGACAGCAATAGGGGCTACCAAGGCTGTCTGGCCCAGTCTGGAGCAATCAGAATCACTTTGCAAGGTTGTGACCTTATCTTGACTAAAACTTTGAACAGAACAGGGAAGGCATACAGAAATTTTCCTTTCCAGTTCAGAATCCGAGCATCCAGGGGGGACTGAGCCCAAGACTGGGGGGTCTGCAACAAAAGAGAGGAAGTTGGTGATTGTCTAGGGCTGCAAAGAGATCCATCTCTGGAGCGCTCCACCTTGAAAAAAATCACCTTCAATACCAGAGGGTCCAGGGACCATTCGTGATGGCTCTGTGAGATCCTGCTCAGTACATCTGCTAGCACATTGTCCTTCCCTGGAAGGTGAACTGCTATCAGAGAGGTTTGCAGGGAATAAGCCAGGAACCACAACTTCATGGCTTCTGTGCACAAGGCCATAGAGTCCCTGCTTGTTGATGTACCACAAGGTGGTGGTATTGTCTGTTCTGACATGAACCACCTTGTTCTGCACTGACAGAGAAAGCTTGCAGGGCCAGAAAAACTGCCCTGAGTTCTAGGAGATTGATATGGAGAAGGGATTCCTTAGGGGACCACAGTCCCTGGGCAGTGAGGGCCCCCAGATGGGCTCCCCAGCCCAGAAGGGAAGCATCCCTGGTAAGGACCACTGAATGAGACTGAGAGGTAAACGGGACCCCTTGCTTTAAATTGTCATGATCCTGCAACCATTGAAGGGCTTGGATCAGGGTCAGAGTCACTAGGATCAGTTTGGTAAGGGAATTCTTCCTCTGGGACCAAAAGGCCATCAGATGGAACTAATGTCCCTCATCTGGAATCTTGCCCCTTGGACCACTGCTGTAGAAGCTGCCATGTGGCCCAAGAGCTGGAGGAAATGTCTTGATGGTCGAGACACCTGAAGCCTAAAGGAAGAAGCCAGTTCTATAAGAACTCTTGTCCTTTCCAGGGAAAGAAAGGTTCTTGCTTTGACAGTATCAAGCTCTGCCTCTATAAAGGTAAGGAGCTGCACTGGCTCGAGAACAGACTTGGGAAGGTTGAGAAGAAATCCTAGAGAAATGAGCACTTGCTGGGTCACTTGCAGATCTGACATGACTTGGTCTGGAGACTGGCCCACTATTACCCAATCGTCCAGATATGGAAAAATGGAAATCTCTTGCCTTCTTAGAAAGGCAACTACTACTGCCAGGCACTTTGTGAAAACCCTTGGGGCTGATGTTAGACCAAAGGGCATTGCTTTGAACTGATAGTGGCCTGAGGGCAACTCGAACCTGAGGTACTTTCTGTGGGAGCACCTGATGGGAATGTGAAAATAATCATCTTTGAGGTCCAGGGAGGCTAGCCAGTCCCCTGGCCTTAGAGAGGGAAGAATTATTCCCAGAGTTACCATCTTGAACTTAGATGTTTGTCCAGGTATCTTAGGTCTACGATGGGTCGCCACTCCCCTGTCTTTTTTGGGGTAAGGAAGTACCTACCTGGAGTACAGATCTTTGCCCCAGTGTAGGGTAGGCACTCTCTCTATGGTTCTTAAAGCCAGAAGAGATGAAACCTCTGCCTCTAGGGCAAGGGTTTCTGAAAGACTTGCAGGTGGAAAAGATCTGGCTCTCATCTTCGGAAATTTTTTGAAGCTGAGAACCAGTTCCTGGCTTACTACTTCCAGGACCCACTTGTCTGAGGTAACAGACATCCAGTCCTGGACAAAGTAAGCCAGCCTGCCTCCTACTGGAATAGGAGAGTCGACTCGGGAAGACCCATCAGGGTATCTGCTTGGCAGGGGTCTTAGGCTCAGGAGTGGACGCAGCCCTGCTCATTCCCCTTCTGCCTCTCCCTCTGAAGAACCCCTCTGTGAAAAGGAAGAAGAGGCCTGTGCTTGGTAAAAAGGCCTGCCCCTGCCCCTAGACTGCTGCCTTTGAGGAGTTGCCCTCCTCTCCTTGGCCTGAGCACTCTTATAAGTGGTCCTGTACTCGTCCTTTTCTTCATGTAATTCTCTGTATGCTCCCCAAACAAAGAATTACCCATTACAGGAAAATCCATGGCCTTAGCCTGGGTGTCCTGTGAAAGGCTAGTACATCTGAGCCAAGCCATTCTCCGAAGAGCCACAGATGTAGCCATGACTCTTGATGACATCATTTGAGTCCACAGCAGCATGAAACTGTACTTTTGATGTCTCAATCCCATCTGCAGCCACCTCCTCGGCTAGCTTGGGGGAGGCCTGTTTAGCCAGTGCCACTACAGCGTCCCACCTGGACTTCTGGTACCTGGCTGTATAGGCCATATAATTCGCCTGCCTGAGTCCCAAGGAAGATGCCATGTATTGTTTTTTTGCCATGGCATCAATTTTCCTGGAGTCTTCGTCTGGGGGGCAGGGGTGTGAAGCCAAGGGAATGTTTGCCTTATCACAGGCAGCAGCCTGCACTACCCCAACATGTCTGCATTGCTGGTATAAAAACTCTGTATCTGAGCCTGATAGTGTATACTTCTTGCCCATTCTTCTATCAACAGGAGGTGTAGAAAGGAAAATTACGTACCTACCGTAATTCTTGATCTTCTCTTGTATCTTCACCATTCATTACTTCCTGGGTGTAAGCCGGAGGCGCGAACCCGCCACGGGAGCTTTTTTTTTTTTTAAAAAGTTTGCCTAATGGCACCGCCCGAGAGTGACGCTACAATGCCATGCGAGGGCGGCCATAGTAAGCATCACTCCTCCTCCAACTCAGTTCTGTGAGCCGGAGAGGCAAAAGTGAAAGCAGAGAATATAGATAGTGAGGCAAGATAGCCGAGGGATAGCAAAGCAAGGAAGAATGAACTGAAAAAGGAATAAGCCGATGGAGGAAGGACAGAGGAGATAAGAGTATCCCTAGCCTAGGGACTGTAGGGCCTCCTTACCTGGGCGATTCTAGGAGGAGAGATAAGTAAGGAAATGAGAAATTAGAAGAAGAAGAAAAAGAGAAGAGAGAGATGGGATGTTGAAGAGACCAGAATGCCCAATCTAGCATAGTTAGCTTACAGCTGAAGGTTCGACTAAAGGGAAGCAAGAATCCCGGAGATAGAGCTGAAGAGAAGGTTCAACAAACCCGCTTAGACAGACTCAGGAGGGCATAGTCCTCATCCTCAACATGCCATTGTTCTTGATACCCACTTCGGCCCCTCGGCCGCGGAAGGCCTTTAACTGGAGGACACCGAGGAGGGAAGAATAAAACCCGGCAGCATGAGAGCGCTGCTCAGGGGTTTAGAATGGAGAATGTAAGCCTTTCAGGCGCTTTAAGATAGAAAAGGACTCAGACTGACTGGCCAAGGCAGGCCAAGGCTTAGGCTGGCTGGGATTGGATATGGTCAGCACTGCTCTTCTGTAAAATTGTCCAGGAGGACACTTAAAGGAGAAACCAATATGCAAACTAGCTAGAAGGATAGCCTACCTTCTCATTTCTCTCTAGTTTGTTCCCCCTTTTTTTTTTTTTAACAGATAAAATTTTTTAGACTAGATGCATGACCCCAATACCAAGATGCCTATAGCAGTCGAAGAGAGTTCCTCAAGATGTTTCCTTTTTTTTTTTGCAAAAGAAAAAAGGAATAGACGTGCCTGCTCCTCTGCTCTGCAAGGCAAGAATGGGGGATTTTGATATCAGGGCAACTATCTGAACACGGGATTGCAGGATCGAAACTGAATAGCCTGAGCCAGGCCAAAACCCAGAGGTATCTCGCCAGAAGAATGGCAAGAGATAGTTGTGCAGTCTGATCACCAATGCAATCCACTAGATGGCCCATGAATCTTAGAGTAAGTAATTTTCTGGAAAATTAGAGCCCCCAAGATTTTTTTTTTTTTTTGAAAAAATTAAGAATTTTTCCTTATATTTTAAGAAAATTTTTTTTTTTTTTTTTTTGCAGAGAGAGGAAGGAGACGGGAGGTGAGAAGCCACAGGAAGAGGCCACTGAGGGATGGTGGGCGGGTGTGTAATGAATGGTGAAGATCAAGAATTACGGTAGGCATGTAATTTTCCTATCTTCCCTTGTCAATCTTCACCATTCATTACTTCCTGGGTGAGTACCAAGCTCCTCTTCCCCTGGAGGGGGAAGAGGCCATACCCTGAGGGAACAAGACCCCCAGCCTTCTGTTGGTGAGAAACAGAAGGAGAAGACCCTGGCTTATTCAGAAAGCCTAAGTGGAAGAAGAGCTAGGAGGTGCCTCCCGAGGACGAGGAGACGGATGGAGCCCCTGTAAAAGTCTCCTAGCTCTGGATGAGAAAAGACGGGTCCCCCGGAAGGCGGAGCGCATCACCCTACGCCGGGCCAGGGGTGACAACCTGGAAAGATGAAGCCATGCCGTCCGCCTGATGCAGATCGCTGTCCCCGCAAGCCTGGAAGCCACCTCATTGGCGTCATAAGATGCCCTTGCTTGGTGTCTTGCCAGCTCCAGGCCTACCGCGGAGAGGGCAACGGCTTGTCTGGTTTGCTCCGTGTCAGGCATAGATGCCAACAGCTGGGATATCATCGACCACAGATGCCAGTTGTAGGCAGCGTGGTGAGCCTAATGTGATGCAATACATGCACTCGCACGAGAAGAAGAGAACACTCTTCGCTTCCAACGGTCGAACTGAGAGAGTCCAAACGTGTGGCGGTCGCTGCCAGGCAACGGAGCCCAGAAGGAGTATCCAGGTATACCAAACCTGAGGATGGTTGGGAAGGGAACCTAGAGACCAGAGGGGCACAATACCTATGCTGGCAGTCCACCGGGCTGGGAAGAAGCGCAGGAACTGCCAGGACTGGATAGACGCCCTGGAAGGGATAGGCCAGGAAGGTACCACCAGATGCTGGGCACTGAATTCACCAAGGAATTCACGCTCTCCTGCTCGGTATTGCTCTCTGAACGAGGAAATCTGGAGATCCTCACCATCCTCGAGGAAACGCTGATATTCTGTGAAATCAGCATTGGAGGACAGATGAGTAGGTTCCTCTCCCTCAGAGGAGGGAGACGAGGATGATGGGGAACTGGAATGTCCAGAGGATTCCCTGCGTGGGGAGAGTCGAAGACCCGCTCATGCATGTATCTAACATATGAGGGAAGGTCATAAAACCTCTGAACTGCTCCCAGGATAACGGACCAGTGAGGGACCGACATGGCCCGGGAGCGGGGTGGAAGGCAGAGAGATGGGAGAGGGCACCTCCGAGGAGGCAACTGCTCTCTGCGAGGGCTCTGGAATCCCGGGAAAGGAGCCCTAGTAGGAGGGATCCCGGATATCAAACCAGGCCGCAGAACGGAACTCTGGGGAAGCGGAGCCTGGAAGAGCCCTGGGGGAGAAACTCCCCTGTGACGACGCTGGGACTGCATGGATCCAGAAGGGCAGTCCGCACAAACGCCGCCAGAGGACACCCTAGAACCCTGGGGGGAGGGGTGGGGCTCTGCACTACGGCTCCTGGCCACCCCCCCTGAGGTGGCCAAAGAAGACCGGGCAGCAGGCCGCTTGCCCTCAACCCCTCGGATTCAGAGGGCCCTCCTCCCTCGACTGCAACGCCCCTGTCCCTAGAGGAGGCAACAGCACCCGGGGTAGCTGTCACTGGGCCTCCAGAGAGGGAGCCTCCGTCACCCCCACATCTGCCCCGACCTCGGCCACCCCAGCCGAGGAACCCTCAGAGACGACACGGCAAGAGGAGGGGCCCGCTGCGCCGCCTGGTACCCTAGCCACCGAGGACCCAGATTCAAGAATGGGGGTGCCAGGATGGGTCCACATCTGAGCCATCGCCTCCGAGGAGGACGAGACCAGCAGGACCTCGATGCTGGCCACCCGGGGTCCCTCATATTACGGGTACGAACGCCTGCACTGCGCGGAGCCGCCCCCACGCCGGGTAGCAGGAAGGTTTGGCTCCCCACACCCCAGCGGCCCGCAGGCCTGGCACCGCCCGGGAGGGGAAGGCTGAGCCGCTGGCGGCGCTGGAGGCGAAGCGCACCGCCATGTCCATCGGGCATCATGTTAAAAGCGCAGCCGCCAACGCGCTGATCCAAAGCGGCGCCGCCTCGAACACCGAGCGCGGAGCGCGCTGGGATCCGAAATAGCGCTGAACGGGCGCTGCTGATCACCGCACCGTGAACGCGCCGATTCGAAACAGCGCCGCGAGGCGGCAGCCGAGGGTCCACCCGAGCCGGGCCCAGCCAAGGGCCTCGACACGGGGAGCCTGCACTCGAAGAGGTGACTGCCGAGGCGGTGTCAGCGCCATGGCCCCGGAGGGGCTACGACGCCCCCCAACACCGGCGGAAGGGCCTCCCTGGCAAGATAGGATGAGGAGACCTCCTCCTCGGATCAGAGCAGGCCCGGAGGGGACCCGGGAAAGGCCTGAGAGATCTCGCCGAGATTCCCGAGCGACGCCGCCCCGAAGTCAGCGGGCCTTGCCGAGCTTGAACGCGGACTTTGCGGACGCCGACGGTCCATCGAGAAACAGGCGCCGCATTAATCCATATCATGGTTGGGTCCCAGGCAACGAAGACAAACGCCATGCCGGTCCGAGACGGAGAAATGCCGCCACAGGAGCACCGATGCATAGGGCGCGCCTCTCGACGAACGCTAGCTCCAGAACCGACATAACGCAAAATAACGAGATCAAAACACAGTAGGAAATACACCTGCCGAAAGAAAGAAAAGAACAGTCTTACCAGACGGGCGCCGAGTGTCAGGAAAACGAGTCGGTAACTACTACGCAGATAGTACCTGAGCGCTCACAAGGATAGGTGCTGCCCCCGGACGGCGGGAGAAACAGAACTGAGTTGGAGGAGGAAGTCGGTCGCTACTAACGGCCGCCTCGGGACATGACGCCACTCTCGAGGGCGGTGCCGTTAGGGCAAACTTTAAAAAAAAAAAAAAAAGGTCCTGTGGCGGGTGCACGCCTCCGGCTTACACCCAGGAAGTAATGAATGGTGAAGATTGACAAGGGAAGATCTGGGAGACTTTAGGATTTTTTGTGTCTGCTTCCCAAAAGATTTGTGAAGGGGAATAGACAGTCTCCTGGACTCTGGGATGTCCATCATTTCCACATAATCAGGCTCCTCTTGATCCTCCATAGGAAGCTGGAGGGTTTCAGCCACCTTTCTGTAAAACATAAAGTGGGAAGGGGACCCAGAAAGCCTACGAGGGGATGCACCCGAAGGTCTGCCTGGGGAAATGTCCGGTTCCACAGGCACATCCAGACTTTCACCATCACCATCATCATCTTCAAACTCCCCCTTCTTCTGAAACACTGGTTCATAAAAATCTTCAGGGGTATAATCTTGAATCGGGAGATCCGACCAAACTGAACCCCTGCCAAAAGGTGCTGGATCAGTTGGAACCGGGTGAAGCGATTCCACAATCCGAATCGTTCTGGCTATTTCCTCAGTGGTTGGAACATGATCTTCTGGATCCGAACCGGTTGATTTCTCTTTGCGTTTTCTGTTTGTCTGAACCGATCCCTTGGGATCGGCTCTCCTTTTGCCCGAAGAAGTATCGCCCTGGTCAGAGGGCACTCCTTCTGGTTCAGTCGGAAAAGAACAGGGCTGGCCATCAAGCTAATAACCCCCCCCGAGAGGGCGGCAGGGGAGACCAAGAGCTCACAAATTTAGGACAGAAGTCCATTAAGGCTGGTTCTGCCAAACGAAACATGTCGTCTGGCATGCACATCCAAGGCATAGTGTTTGACGAAAGTATGCAATGAGCTCCAGGTGGCCACATTGCAAATATCTGCAATGGTCATGTTGTGGATTTCCGCCAGAGATGCTGCGACCGCTCTAGTAGAGTGAGCATACACTCTGCCTTCCAGCTTAACCTGCGCCATGGAATAACAGTGGCGAAGGCATGCCACCAGCCATGCTGAAATGCATCTGATAGCGACAAGCTGACCCAGTCAGGTCTCGCTGAAGGAAACAAACAGTTGTTGAGCTTTGCAAAAATCTTTTGTTCTATCTAAGTAGAAACGCAAAGCTCTTTTGACATCCAAGGAATGAAGAGAATGCTCCCATTCATTTTGGAAGTTCGCAAAGTAAGTAGGAAGGATCAAAGGTTGGTTTAGATGGAATTCTGAAACAACCCTAGGATGGGTCCTAAGAACTACCTTGTCTTTATGAAACACAGTATGCAGAGGGTCTGTGACCAAGGCATGTCTCTCAGAGTCCCTATGGGCCGAGGTAATGGCCACCTGGAAGGCCTGTTTTCCAAGAGAGAAATTTCAACTCACAGATAGCTAGAGGCTCGAAAGGTTTGAGTGAGCATGTCCAGCACAAGATTAATGTCCCAGCCTGCGACTGGACGTCTAATAGGAGGTCTGGAATGCAGAATTCCCTTAAGAAACCTCTTAACCACGGGTAACTGAGCCAGTGATAAGGAAAGTATTGGCTCATAAGCTGAAATGGCACAAAGGTAAACCTTGACTGTAGAGTATTGCAGACCTGAATTTGAGAGGTCTAAAAGGTACTCTAGAACTTTGGTGGACAGGAAACAGGATTCAAAGAGGATTTTGCACACCAGAGCGTAAAACGCTTCCATTTGGCTGTGTAAGTTTTCCTAGTGGCTGGCTTGCGCGCAACCAGAAGAATATCTGAAACTCTGCGGGAGACATTGAACCTGTTCACTTCCATCTCTTCAGGAGCCAAACGTGAAGATGAAGTGATCTCAGATTGGGATGGACCACAGGCCCCTGAGTCAGAAGGTTCGTCTGAAGGGGAAGCGGTTTCGGACATACTATTGAGTAATGGAAGCCATATCTGCAGAGGCCAGAAGGGAGCAATGAGGATCATTTTACTCCCCTGGGTCTTGAACTTGAGAAGTACCTTCTGAATTAGATGAGGAGGCAGAAAGGCGTATAGAAAGTGTTTTGTCCACATGCCTGAATGCATCCTGACAGAAAATGCCAGGCCCTGGATTTCTGGAGCAGAAGAGAGGCAGTTTTGTGTTGAGTGGGGATGCAAAAAGGTCCAGGTCTAGAGTTCCCCACTCTGTGAATAGTGACTGAACTATGGTTGAGTCGAGAGACCATTCGTGAGGATCTGTCTCAGTTCTGCTGAGACGGTCTGCCAGTTCGTTCTGCACTCCAGGCAGGTAGACCGCTCGAATTAGAGCCTTGTGCTCCAATCACCATTCCCACACTCTCATCGCTTCCCTGCATAAGGGGTAAGAGTGAGCACCGCCTTGCTTGTTGATGTAATACATCACTGTTTTGTTGTCCGTTTGAAGGAGAATGTTCTTGTGACAGAAAATGTCCTTCAAAGCCCGGACTGGATAAAGGACGGCTCTCATTTCTAAGATATTTATGTGAAGCTGGGACTCATCCTGAGTCCACATACCTTGAGTGTGGTGAGTCTGACAGTGAGCTCCCCACCCCATCAGGGACGCGTCCGTGGTAATGGAAATCTGATGATCCAGAGGAGCAAAGGGATACCCTTCCACAAGATTGTCCTCTTGCGACCACTAGGTGAGTGACTTCTTCAGAGGTTCTGTCACCTTGATGAGAAAGGACTAAGGGTGAGTGGTTGGGGACCACTGAGTACTGAGCATCCATTGAGAGGTTCTCATGTGAAGGCGTGCTAGGGGTACTGTGAACACAGAGAATGCCATGAGATCTAGCATCCGTTGCATCGAGATAGCTCGAACCGAGCTGTTCTGTCTGATGTATCGGGCCATCTGTAGGATATCGCTCCTTCTGTCCTCTGGTACAAACGCTTTCGCACTGGAGGTGTCCAGAAGAGTTCCTATGAAAAGGAGCCTCTGGGAGGGCTTCAGATGCGATTTCTTGAAATTTAGCAGGACTCCCATGGACGTGAGAAAGTCTGAGGCCGTGGCAATGGCGTCGAGAGTTCCTTGCCTGGAAGGGCTCCCTAGAAGCCAGTCGCCCAGATATGGGAACACTTGTATTCTGATTTTTCTGAGATGCGCTGTGAGAATTGCACAACACTTTGTAAAAACTTGCGGCGCCGAGGACAGCCCAAAGGGCAGGACTCTGAACTGATAATGCTGTCCCAAAGCCACGAACCTTAGGTATTTGTGATGCTTTGAGTGAATAGGAATATGTTGGTAAGCACCTTGCATGTCCAGGGAGGCTAACCAGTCGTGCTGATGAAGCAAAGGTAACAGGGTTCCTAGCGATATCATTTTGAATTTCTCTTTGGGAAGAAATTTGTTTAATTTTGTGAGGTCCAAAATGGGGCGCACGCCCCCGGTTTTCTTTGGAACTAGAAAGTAATGCGAGTGGAACCCTGTGTTCCATTGATCCAGCGGAACTACTTCCACTGCCCTGTTGTTCAGAAGGCCTTGTATCTCGGAGGCAAGAAATTCTGACTGAAGTATTGACAGCTTTGGCTGCCGCTTGGAGAGACAATCCGGAGGGTTCTCCGAAAAATTGAGGGAATATCCCTTGCGGATTATCCAGAGGACCCATTTGTCCTAAGTTATGGACTTTCATTGGTTGTAGAATTGAGTCAAACGACCTCCCAAGATGCACACCATCGAAGGGCAACGCTGTGACCTGTTGCTGGGCATCATTCGTGAAACCTGAAGTGCGCAGCCAGGAATGGCAGCGGGTACAAATGCCCGCCGCCGCTCGGGAGGCAGTATCGAAGGCATCCATAGCTGCTTTAACCTGCTGGTTGCTGGACTCGATACCCCTGGTTATGGTTTGAAGAAGCTCTGAATTAGTGTCCAACTCCGGTAGAGCTTCAACCATTTGTTTGAGCGAATGGCAAAGAATATACTCATACTGAGAGAAACAGCCCTGGTAGCTGGCGATACGCATATCCAGGGTGGATGCAGCAAAGACTCTCTTACCTAAAGTATCTATCTTACGAGATTCTTTGTTTATAGGTCGAGCTGTAGTAGTCTGAAGAAGGACAACCTTATCATTATCTGCCAAGACTACAACAGGATCCGCAAAGGCTTGGGAGGCCAAAATGGGTCGCTCCTTGGGAGCAGCATACCTCCTATCTATGGACTTGGCCACAGAAGGAATAAGAGCAGGATTATTCCATACCATTTGAGAAAGCATCTCAAAGGAGGGTTGTACCAGGGGAGTTAAATCCATAGGGAATCTGGAACATAAATGTATTGGAGTCTTAAAAGCTTCTCAGGATCGATGTCCATAGTCTGGAGAGAAAGTGGAATTCAAATTTTTCAGCAGAGACTTAAATGACAGGTCCTCGACCACAGGCTCTGTAACAGGATTAGATCCTGCTCCTTCCACGTCATCATCCAGTCTAAGATCTGGGTCTGGCTCAGTATAATTTCCTGACAGTCCAGGAAGGACTGCATGGACAAGAAAGGAATGAAAATCAGCAGGAAGAGAGGTAGGAAAAGAAATCGGAGAGGAGAAGCCCTGAAGATTGGCAGAAGAGAAGCCCGGCCTTGGCGCCGAAGAGCAGCATGGTGCCAACAAAGCAGACAGCGCCGAAGAAGAACACAGTGGCGAAAAGCCACACGGCACTGAAGATGGCGCTGAAAGGCCACATGGTGCCGAGAAACTCAATGGCGCCGAAGACTGCACCAAGTGACCCGACACCGACAGCACGGAAATCAACCCAGGGCCCTGAAAATTAGAATTTGAGGGAAATGAAGGAAGAATACCAGGAGAGAGAGGCATCGGTGTGGCCCCCTGCGCCACAGCCATGTGGGGGGAACACCTGAGCGCGGAGTCGACGGCACCAAAGAGGGCGCTGCGCGATTATGAAGGCCCAATCGCCCTGCCCGATCCCCCGAGGGCCCCTGAGTGACCGGGCCAGGCAGCTGGACCAGCCTCTGAGCCTACTGCTCCATAAGAGTGGCCCACTGATGAAACTGCTTATCGGAAGCCCTACCAGAAGGCGGGGAAGGGCTCCGATGACAAATAAGTCGGAGACCAGAACCAGAAACTGGTGACTCTGAACGAGCAGACCGGCAACTGACCCCAATGACCGACCGTCGACGCGCAGACATATCAGAGGGCGACCTCGAGTGATGCCTTCTCTTTTTTGACCTTCAGGTCGAAGAAGAGCTCGAGGCCCAACGGTGCTGAGAATGAGACCGATTACTTTTATGCTTCCGGGGGGACCGCCCATCCCTCGGGCATTGGACCGTCTATTGACAGACCCCCTTTCTGGAGAAGGGGTGACCGACCCAGCCCATCTGACTGGATGAAGCTTACACGAAGTCTCCCACCGTCACCTGACCCACTCATGGTCGACTCCGTCAATGTAGGCTGAGACTTCTTTGATAAGAATAAATTATCGCAAGTGGTACTTTATTAGAAAAATACTACAAAATAATGAACTGAAAACTATGCTGCTAGTTTGAAGTTCGACTCCCGAAGGGCGAGCGACGTCATCACTGAAGTGCACTCGATGGCGGGAAAAAAGGAACCGAGGCCGTTGGAGGTTCGACGCTGAGATAGTCATTGCCACATGAGCTGAGACTCGCGGCTCCATCTCTGGCACTGACTCTCCTGCAAAAAGTTTGCTCCCGCTGGGTCCTAGCACCTCCGGTGTAGATCGCATTAGTGTGAATGAGTGGTGGAGACTATGTCCAGGAAGATCTGTTATGGTACGTTCTTATGTAACTGTACTATCTTACTTCGAGGATAGCTCCTGCAGTTCCAAGCAGCGCCAGGAAAACAACTTGTCAAAAGGTAGGAGGACCAAATAGCTGAGTCAATCCTTCAAGAAGAGAAGCAGGTAGGAGGACCAAATAGCTGAGTCAATCCTTCAAGAAGGGAAACCCTGCAGGAGTGCAAGGCCAAAGCCTGTCCTGCATCTGGAAGTAATGTCCAAACTGTAGTGCTTGATGAAAGTGTGGATAGAATTCCAAGTGGCGGATGCACAGACATCTGTTGCTGTAACCCTCCGTAGTGAAGGTTGCTAGCAAGAACCTCGAGAATGGCCTTTAACTGGACCCGTTAAGGCTTCTCATATTTCTGGTAACAGAAAACAATGCAGTTAACCAACCACTTTGATAACATCTGCTTAGAAACCTGAGCCTCTAAAGTCCTCGGCGAGGGGGGGACACAAATTGGTCAGATTTTCTGATAGAAAGGGTGTGATTTTGATAATAATGGAGCACACTGTGGACATCCAGAGTATGAAGTAAGCCACCCCCCAACCCCGATTTTAATACTTTGGGTAATAAACAGGCAAGTGGATGTCCTGGTGCAGCACAAATTCGGACACCACCTTAGGAAGGAACTGAGGATTGGTCCACAAGGCCATCCTTTTTTTTTTTTTTTTAATTCTTTTTCCCCCCGGTCACGGTCTGGGGGGCCTCTCTCAGGCATCCCGCCTGATCCTCCCCTGCCTGAAGTCCTCCATCTGTGCCGCCTCTCTCCTCCTCTACCCACTGTTGGTACATCCCCGGCTTAACCGCCCCCTCCTCTTCGCGAGCTCCTAGAGACAGACCCAGACGTGGGAGAGGATCTGGATGAAGGAACCTGGAAGACCAGGTGGAATGGACTCGGCATTGGGGATGGTGGCAGGTGCAGTCGCCTAGCCCGACAGACCGGGTTTTTCAGTTTTTCTGATGGTCCCCAATCCCCCCCTTGCGTGGAGCATGTTGACACCCTGGCGCATGGCAACCCTGCCGGCATCGGCCACGCTAGCTACGTGCTTGTTAGGCATGCTGCAGTGGCTCCCCGTCTCCACCGGGGGCCGCTGGTATGCCGGAGCAACCCACCATTCCTTCCCGGAGAGGAGAGCACCACGAGGGCACTCATCCTCAACCCTTCCCCTGCCAACCCCTGGCGCCCGAGCTCGCTCCCGATCCTGGGTCACTATCGTAGTGCAAGGTGTGGCATCCAGTACCTCAACCCTCAGCGCCACTGGGCCGGCCCGCAAGGGCATCCTGTCCTCGTGGAAAACTAAAAGGCTCTTTACAGATCAAAGCCTGAAACTCGGAAATCCGAGCAGAAGTAACAGCAACTAAAAACAATGCTTTCCACAACAGAAAGCGCAGTTCGCAATCTGCAGCCAGTTCGAAGGGAGGTAAAGTAAGTTTCTCTATCAACAACAAAAGGTCCCATGGAGGAACCAGGTCCCTAATGGGAGGTTTCAGATGCAGGACGCCCTGTAAAAAGGTATGGGACAGGTCCATTTGGCAAGTGTCTTGCCCTCATCAGGTGCCTGATATGCAGAGATGGCAGACAAGTGCACCTTAATGGAGGAGTAACCCAGGCCAGAATCAGACAAGGAATGGAGATACTCCATGGTAGAGACCACGGGACAGGTGAAGGGTTGAAGTGAACAGGCTGAAACTCCCACAAACAGAACAGTTTCCACTTCATAGCATAAGTGGCTCTGGTGGAAGGCTTTCTAGCAGCCACCAGGACTTCAGCTACTCTAGGGGAACCCTGAAACGGGTGACCGCTAAGCCTGCAGGAGCCATGCATGCAGATGGTGACTTGAGCAGGTACAAGCTCGGGTAGAAGAACTGGAGGCTCTGCTGCCAAATGCTGCAGCACAGGGAACCAAATCTGCTTTGACCAATAAGGAGCAATGAGGATCGTGTCCACTCCTTCCATCTGAAGCTTGAGAAGAACCCTCTGCAACAATGGAAAGGGCAGGAAGGCATGAAGGAACCTCCCTGTCCAACAGAGGGACGTGTCTCACCAGAAAACACCAGGCCCTGGATCGAGCGAGCAGAAACTGGCAGTTTGGTGTTGAGTGGGGATGCAAAAAGGTCCAACTCTGGATGTCTCAATCTGTCAAAGAGGTCATCTGTGACTGACTGCAGAAGCTCCCACTCGTGAGCCCTTGACCAAGACCGGCTTAGGCTGTCGGCCATGGTGTTTAGGACGCCTGGAACATGGACACCGGTCAGTTCCAGACCATGATCTAAGGCCCAGTACCAAATTCTCATGGCCTTTCTGCAGAGGGGATACGAGTGGGTGCCCCCCTGTTTGTTGCTTTAGAAGACCACAGACATGTTGTCCGTCAACACAGAGCCTGGCAGGAGATCCAGCTGAAAAGCCTGCAGGGCATATAGAATTGCCCTCATCTCCAGCACACTGATGTGGAGATCTTGCTCCAGTGGAGTTCATGTCCCCAGAGTCTGCTTGTCGGCCAGGTGGACTCCCCCAACCCTGACCAGAAGCATCCGTGGTCAGAATTTGAGAACGTAGATCCTTGCAAAAGGGAACCCCCTTTGAAAAGGTTGGGCAGTTCCAGCCACCAACTGAGTGTCTGTCGGACTGTCTCCAAAACAAACACCTGCTGATCCAGATTGTCTGAGCGCTGTTCCCATTGGACCTGAAGGGTCCACTTCGGAACCCTCATATGAAGGTGTGCCAGAGGGACTGTGGGAATGACAGCCGCCATGTGGCCCAGAAGCTTGAGGCATGTTCTTGCCGGAATCCAGCGAGATGAGGAGACTAATCAGACTAAGGACTGGAGCCTTTCTTCCCTGTCCTCCGGTAGAAAGGCCTTTCCCTGTTCAATGCCCAGTACGGCTCCTATGTACTGCAGTCTTTGACTGGGCCATGGAGAGGACTTTGGGAGGTTCAGGGTGTTACCCAGAGTTCTGAAGAGGGTAAAGGTGTCTTCTAGAGTCCTCAGCAGCTGGTCCCTTGTGGAAGCCACTAGCAGCCGGTTGTATAGGTAAGGAAAGACGTAATGTCCCTCCTTTCTCAGGGCCGCAGCCACTACTGCTAAGCACTTGGTGAAAATGTGAGGGGTCGAGGCCAGGCCGAAGAGAAGGGCCTGGAACTGATAATGGGCCTCCTGGAAGCGAACTGCAGAAACCGCCTGTGGGATTGAAAGATCTGAATGTGGAGGTATGCATCTTGCATGTAGAAAGCGCAAAGTCAATTCCCCTGATGAAGGAGGGGGAGCAGGCTCGGAAGAGTGACCATTCTGCACCATCTGTACTCTATAAATTTGTTCAGCTTACTTGGGTCTAGAATTGGCTGTAGGTCCCCTGTTTTCTTAGGGACTAGAAAAGAGTGAGAGAGCCCTTTCCCCTCTACTCCAGGAGAACGGGTTCTATGGCCCGTTTGGACAGCGGAGACAATGTCCTCTCTTATCAGGCTGAGATGAGACTGAGGGTAATGCAAAGGCACTGGGGATTGTCCAGTGGGACCTTGGTGAATTTCAGAATGTGGCTCACTTCGATAAGCTATATTACCCACTGCTCTAATGCTTCTCCACCCGTTGAGGTTGAGGGAGAAGTGACACCCTTCTGACTCCCCCAAATGCTCCGCTGGAGGACGGGGGCAGGGGGTGGTGGTGGTGGGGGGCAGGGGTCAGGCAAGGAGTCAGGCAGAGGCACTGGGAGTGGGGAGGCTGGGAGGTCTTAGGGATTCTAGAATGATGGCCTCCTCCTGGAAGAGGCAGCCTTCCTCCTGAAGTTTCCTCTGTACTGTTGGCCTTGGGGTTGCTGGCCCTTTGAGCGGCGAAAGTGCTGATGCTTGGAGGGGGCCAGTTGCGACCTGTACACTCTATATACAGACTGGACTGCTTTCCCTGAATCCTAGAGCCCCAGGATGATGATCTTGGTGGGTTCCCCAAATAGCACTGGGTCTAAGGTTCTGACGGAAGCCAGAGACCCTAAGCCAGGAGTACTGGTGCAGACAGATACCCATAGCAGCAGTGCTAGCTGAAATGTCCGTGGTGTCATAAGGATACTGCAGGACATGCCTACCCACATCTGCCCCTGACTGGAGTACATCCAGCAACTCCAAAGTTTGAGGGGACTCGAGATGAACCATGGCCAGTTCTAGGGCCTTCTTCCACAAGGTGTTATGGCACTTCGCCATGTGAGTCAAGAAGTTAAATGAACGAATGCTGCATGTGGCCGAAGAATATACTTTACAATCCAATTGGTCGAATAGCTATTTCTAGCCGGGATCTGCTTGCCGCACATGCGCTTAGACTTCCGCCGTGGAGGAGATGTAGAAGACGTGCACAATAGGGGCAAAAAGCGAGGAAACAACTAAATGTTCGGTACTGCACGAATCGCGAAAATGGCAGTCGATTGCAAGAGAGGCGTCCATGGAGTTGATACTAGTGGGTTGATGGTGGGAAAAGAACTGAGGTGGTGCTGGGGGACTGCCTGTTTTATACCACGCAGGATGTTGGGGTGGGGCACTAAAGCAGTAGATAAGGCTAGAGGGATGTTGGGGTGTATTAGTAGGGGTACTGCAAGTCGTAAGAGGGAGGTAATGATCCCTCTTTACTAGACACTGGTTAGGCCACATCTGGAGTACTGCATGCAGTACTGGAGACCGCACCTGCTCAAGGACATTAACAAACTGGAGGCAGTCCAGAGATGGGCAACTAAAATGGTGCAGGGACTGCATCAGAAAACATGAGAACAGATTAACAGAGGTCAATATGTATACCCTAGAGCAAAGGAGCGAGAGGTGATATGATTGAAACATTCAAACATCTTAAGGGCATTAACAAGGTGAAAGAGTCAAACATGTCTCAATATAAGAAAAATAGCAGGACAAGAGGACACAGCATGTAATTAAAGGGAGGCCGATTAAGGGGTAATGTGAGGAAGTTCTTTTTCACAAAAGGGTGGTGGCTGCATGGAACGGTCTACCTCAGGAAGTGGTGAATATGAATACAGTGCAGGGCTTCAAACAGGCATGGGATAGGCATAAGGGAGCAATGCAGACGAGTATGACTAGATAGGCCACTGACAGAACAAAGGCCTATGGCACATTCTTAAAGAGCTAGTGTACTGCATGGAATGAATAGTCATTTTCAGATGTAGTTAGCCATCACTTCCAGTATCTGAAGTATTTTTTTAATTTTCTGTTTGCTAATTATAAGATTTTCCACCTTGCAGTACTGGGGTGATGTGTGGCGCAGCACTCTGTCTGTAGGGGAAAAAAAAAAGTCAGTTCTGTTCCTCCCACTACATCGTCAGAAATGTAGAACGTTCTATGACTGGGTAACTAGGCAACTGGACAGGGGCCATGCAGTGGATGTCCTGTATCTGGACTTCAGTAAGGCATTCGACACGGTGCCGCATGGAAGGCTGGGAAGGAAGTTAGTAGGCACAGGGGCGGGTGCAAAGCTGGTGATATGGATAGGAAACTGGCTGCAGGGAAGGCAACAGAGGGTGGTGGTGGGTGGAGAGCTTTCACACCCAAGGGCAGTGGCATTCCACAGGGCCGGTTATTGCGAGTGTTGTTTGGGATATTCATTGCAGACATATCATGGGACATTAAGAGCAAGATCAGTCTGTTTGCTGATGATACCAAGGTAGGTGCGGTTGTGGATGACCTAGGGGGATGGCAGGGGTTGCAGGATGATCTGGCAAAGCTTGAAACCTGGTCAGACACCTGGCAACTGGAGTTTAATGCTAAAAAGTGCAAGGTGCTGCATTTTGGGATGAAGAACCCAAGGAGGAGTTACCAGCTAGGGGGAGTGCAGCTAACCCAGACAGAGGAGGCGAAGGATCTGGGTGTACTCATTACAGGGTCAATGAACAACTCGGCACAATGTAGGAAGGCAGCTGCAAAGGCCACCAAAATGCTGGGTTGTATTGCAAGGGGTATATCCTCGAGGTGAGAGGAGGTGATTCTGCCACTGTATAGGTCATTAGTTAGACCACACCTGGAGTACTGTGTGCAGTACTAGCGTCCATATCTGAAGAGGGACATTAAGTTACTGGAGGGGGTGCAGCGCAGGGCAACAAAGATGATCAAGGGGCTGGGGGACTTATCACACGAGAGGAGGTTGAAGGAGTTGAACATGTACTCACTGGAGGAGAGGAGAGACAGGGGTAACATGACTGAAACCTTTAAATACATGAAAGGAATAAACAAGACGGGTACAGAGGGGCTGTTCAAAGTAAGCGAGGGGAAGGCCACCAGGGGCCGTGATATGAGACTGGAGCGAGGAAGGTTCAGGAGGGAGATGCGGAGACACTTTTTTACAGAGAGGGTGGTGGCTGGGTGGAATGTGTTACCTGCAGAAGTGGTATGCAGTAGAACAGTGGATTGCTTCAAACGAGGATGGGACAGGACAAGGGAGAGGGTTAATGAAGGGAAAGGGTGGAAGGGAAGGGCAGCTGCAGAATAAGGGGTGCTAGCTGCACATTCGAGCAGACTTCATAGACCTCTAGGCCTTTATCTGCTGGCAAATTTCGTATGTTCGTAAATGAGACGAAATACCTTCAGGCACCACAATCCTTGCAGCCTGAACAGTGACTTTCATAAGCTACCAATCAAAATGCAGGAAATTGTGACATCACTAGTAACCAGGGAAAGCTAGTCCCCGCTGCTTCATGTGAAAGTGAAACCTGGCAGTGAGAAATAGTTCTCAGCTAGCAGTTAAGCAAGCCAGCAACACCAAACAAACTACCATGGGGTCCAACCACCTACTACTACTCCTCCTCACTACCTCTTCTGGCATTGCTGGTACCATACACGCCCTTTTGTTCTGCAAATTTTGGACTCCCCGCTGTTCTGTCTGACCCTTTGTGTGAATCTCCTTTATTAATCCTCGCTCTCCTTCTCTCCCTCAGCCAAGGAACTGCCACCCAGGCTCCCAGCTCCTAAGCCGTGGGATTCCCAGTTACCGGGCGGTCGGCTTCCCTCTAGTCGACGCTTGAGACTGCAGACATGGACTCAAGGCCCTACAAGGTACGGCAACTGCCCCAACAAAACGGATTGCGAGCGCCCTCTCAGACCACGCTCTGACTGGTCCCTGGCGAAAGCTGGCTTCTGCTCTTTGATTTTAAACCCTAAAAATGTTTATGTTGGGACAAATGTTAAAAAGGTGAAGTGTTAACCCAGTCTGTAATTGAAAGGACTTGAATTGTGGTTTGGGAAAGAAATCTAGTGTTTACAGCCCTTTCTCTGCATATGGGCACTGGCCCTAAACACTTCTGGGCACCAAAGTAATACACGTCCTTTTGTTCTGCAAATTTTGGACTCCCCACTGTTCTGTCTAACCCTTTATGTGAATCCCCTTTATTAATCCTCACTCACCCTCAGCCTAGGAACTGCCGCCCAGGCTCCCAGCTCCTAAGCCGCGGGATTCCCGGCTACCAGGTGGTCGGCGCCCCTCTAGCCGATGCTGGAGACTGCAGACACGGACTCGAGGCCCTACAAGGTACGGCAACTGCCGCAACTTTTTTAACCGCCCCCCCACCTCCGCTGATTATTAAATACAGTAGCTCCCACCAAAATTAGTCCACGTCCCCTGGCGCAGTGCCCCACAAATAAAGACTTAGCTCGCGATCCCCCTCTTCTCTGTCCAGCCTATGGGATTCAATTCTCAGGGCCTTGCCTTACTAAAATGCATAGGCTCTCCTTGGCTGTGCCTTCACCACTAAATATTTTTAATGCTATCAAATTCAGGTGGACCTGGATCGGAAAGCTACTGATATGCTGCATTAATCCAGCAACCCCACTGGCCCCTGGGCTAATTGAGTGGCTCCTTTTTTGAGGTACCATCATGTCGGGCCCTATATGGCTCCTTATACTGCCCCTTCTTCTGCTGATACCAGCTGCCCAGCATTGGACACCTGAACTACGATCATGTTTGGTCTACAACGGCCCCTTGTGCTGTATACCACATGGCAACTTATCCTTTAATTGCCTCCGTGATTCCAAGTACCAATACCTTGAACCCTGCTCTTGGACCACACATACCAGTAGTACTTATAACACTCCCCCACCACAAGGCCCACCTCCCACCACTCAGACTTCTAGCTCCATCCCGCCTATTGTGGTAGGGGTACTAGTTCTTGCTACAACAGATTAGGTCTTCTATGGTGGCTACTTTCCAGTCCCTAAAAATATCAGATCTACTAGACGGGAGAAAGGCAGGAATTACAAGCTTATAATTAGCGCTCTTAGAAAAATCCTACTTATCCTCCTGCTATGTTCAGGCAACGCAGAACTCAACCCTGGCCCCTCCAGAAGCTTTCGCTTTGACAGCAGAACTAGCAAATTTAAAAGGAATAAGCTTCTTGCATATTAACGTATGTAGCCTCCTTAAAAAGATATCCTTAATACAAACCTGGGTTAATCATACCTCTCCTGACATACTTGTGATTTCCGAAACTTGGTTTAGACCCAGCACCCCTGATAGAGAAGTAAACATCCCCAACTGTGCCTTGTTCAGAGTTGGTAGGCATGCCAGAGGAGGAGGAGGGGTAGCTATCTACGTTAAAGACAAATTTTCTGCCTTCTGCTTATCCTCGGCATCTGTCGCCAGCAAATTTGAATGCCTAATTCTCAAAGTGGAAATTACACAGACTACTGCACTCTGCATAGTAGGATACTACATACCGTCTGCTGGCCTACAGCTTGAGTCATATCTAAGTGACAAGTTGGGACAGGGGCTGCCAGAAACTACTATTTTAGGAGACCTCAACTTTGGCTCTCTAACACAGCTGCCCCCCTTGCATCCTTCTGCGATGAACATGGGCTGACGCAACTTATTACTGAACCAACAAGCCCAAACGTGAAGAACCCCAGTAAAAGTACACTTTTGGATGTGCTGATGGTGAGCAAACCTCATCTCTCCTCCCATGCTGATGTCTTCTCAGACGCCAGCGACCATTGTTTTATTGCTGGAGTAAGATCCACCAACAACCCAGCACCCATCAGCAAGTTCTCTATGAAGAGATCCAGGCGAACTTCAATGAACATGCCTACCTGAACGAGCTAAGCACTCCTTTAGTGGCAAGATTTCTACCTGGCCAAAATGATTATGTCCGCCACAATATCTTCCACAACATTCTACCAAGGGCCTTAGTAAGTATGCTCCTGATTAAAGTTCTAACTAGGACCAAAACCTGTACATGGTTCACCCTCAGATCAAGTCCTTGCTTCTAGAAAGAGATAAGTCTCGAAAAGCACGCAGACTGAACACTGCAGAGGACTGGAACCAGTTCAGGAGACTACAAATTTATGTACCAAACAATCAGAGAATCAAGGCCACCTTCTCAACCGACTCGACTTGCCACAAAGAGCCCAATCAAGCTCTGGAACACAATCCATGATCTGCTAGGCTACTCCCTAGGAAATTCACTCCACCAAGATTACCTTTGGCAACTCGACTATAACCGGAAAAGATGGATATACTTGACGACTCAATAACCACTTTGCTACTGCAAGCATGGCGCTTGATAACTCCCCGCAAACATACTGCCCTAGATGGCCAGCCAACTGCCTGAAATCTGGATAGCTTCGCCACCTTCTCGCTCAACTCACTTCACTGAAAGAGGCAGAGGACCTCTTGCTTCAGTTGGATACTAGAAAAGTGCTGGGGCCGACACTCTTGACCCGCATTTCTAAAAAATTGCCTACCACGTACTAGCAATACCCGACACCCACCTTTTTAACTTATCCCTGTCTCAGGGCACCTTACCACCTATATGGAAGATAGCACATGTCATATCAGTGTTCAAATCAGGTGACCCTGGCGATCTCAGTAACTACAGGCCAATTTCTCTCCTTCCAGTCCTGTCCAAGCTCCTGGAGAAAATTGTAAATGCACAGCTGAGGACTCACATTGAGTCTCAGGAACTGCTAAACCCTATGCAGTCCGGATTCAGAGCTAAACATAGCATTGTTTCAGCCCTCGCCAAAGTTACTAACGACTGGCAGCATAATCTTGAGAGTAAAACTTTATTTGTGCTGTTTCCCTTGATCTAAGCAAGGCTTTCGACACCGTTGACCATAGTCTGCTCCTCTCCTCCCTTCAGACCATAAGTGTGGACCCCTCCTCTCTGCGGTGGTTTACTGATTATCTTACAGGGCGCCTTCAACAAGTTACAGCCGAAGGAGGCCTATCCCCCTTAAAAACTCTGCAAAGAGGGGTACCTCAAGGTTCTATATTAGGGCCCTTACTTTTTACAATCTACATTAATAACATTGACTACTGTATAAAAGAAGCCAACATCCATCTGTTTGCAGATGATAGAATTCTCTAAGTGAGTCGCCCAACACCTGAAGCTGCCTGCAATGACCTACAGTCAGAATTCAACCTTCTGCAAAGCCAACTCCTCCAAAAAAAGCTACTCCTTAACGCCAAAAAAACTAAAGCAATGGTCCTCTCCCCTTTCATCCGTACAGCTAACCCTGTGTCCAGTGGGACAGTCCCCCAAATTACCACAGTTGTAGGTGAAAAAATGAAAATTACGTACCTACCGTAATTCTTGATCTTCTTGGACGAGTCTCCACCACTCATTCACACTATTGGATCTGCGCCGGAGGCACCAGGACCCATCGGGAGCAAACTTTGCTGGGGAGTCGACGCCAGAGATGGCGCCTCCAGCCCCAGCTCAGGCGGCAATGACTATCTCAAGGCCGACTCCCAACCGCCAGTACCTTTTTTACCAAGGAGGTGCAGCGTAATTAACTCTAAAACCGGACATAAGATAGTCCGGACGACCTGCAAGAAGGGTCAACAAAGAAGTCTTCAAGGCCTAAAGATTTGAGGGAGTGAAGACCAACAAGAGAGGTGAGCTCGGGAAGGAGGGAGGGAGGGAATGAGTGGTGGGAGACTGTCCAAGAAGATCAAGAATTACGGTAGGTGCACGTACTTTTCATATCTTCCTGGACATAAGTCTCTACCACTCATTCACACTATTGGGAGAGTACCGAGCAATAATCCCCGAGAGGGCAGCAGGAAAACCAATAGCTCACATTTCTTAAGACAGAAGTCCATTAGGATGGCTCTGCCAAAGGAAGAATGTCGCCTGGCATGGACATCGGAGTATAATGCTTAACGAAAGTATGCACTGAGCTCCAGGTGGCTTGCATTGCAGATGTCTGCAATGGCACGTTGCAGATTTCCGCTAGGGATGCCGCCATCATTTGGTAGAGTGAGCGCAGAACTCTACTCCTCCAATTTAACTCTGGCGCCATGGAATAGCAGTGACGGCGCACGCCACTAGCCATGCTGAGATACATCTAATAGCGTTACAGGTTGACCCAGCCGGGCCTCACTGAAGGAAACGAACAGTTGCTGGGCTTTATAAAAATCCTTGGTTCTATCTATAGAAACGCAAGGCCCTCTTAACATCCAGAGAATGAAGAGAGCTGCTCTTCATTTTGGAAGTCCAGCAAAATAAGAGGGAAGGACCAAAGGTTGGTTAAGATGAAATTCTGACACAACCTTAGGGAAGAAATTTAGGATGAGTACGAAGGACTACTTTGTCCTTATGGAACACAGTATACGGAGGGTCTGTGACTAGGGCATGTATCTCAGAGACCCTACGGGCTGAGGTAATGGCCAGTAGGAAGGCAGTCTTCCAGGTGAGGAACTTTAGTTCACAGGTAGCTAGAGGCTCAAAAGGTTTCCGAGTGAGCATGTCTAGCACAAGATTAATGTCCCAGGCTGCAACAGGACATCTTGTAGGGGTCTGGTGGCGGAATACCCTTAAGAAATCTCTAACTCATAGGTAACTGAGCCAGTGAAAGAGAAAAACGCTCATGATACGCTGAAATGGCACTAAGGTGAACTTTAACTGTAGAGTACTGGAGACCTGAATTTGAGAGGTCCAAAAGGTACTTAAAACTTTATCTGGAGGGCAGGGAAAAGGGATTCAAAGAGGACTTTGCACACCAGAGGGAAAACGCCCACTTGGCTGTGTAAGCTTCCGAGTGGCTGGTTTCTCGCAGCCAGAAGGATATCAGAAACCTTCGAGAGCATTGAACCGATTTACTTCTACCTCTTCAGGAGCCAAGCGTGAAGGTGAAGAGATCTCAGATTGGGATGGACCACCGGTCCCTGAGTTAAAAGGTTCATCTGCAGGGGAAGTGGTCTCGGAGGAACTGCCAACATACTGTTGAGAAGTGGAAACCACAGTTATCGAGGCCAAAAGGGAGCAATGAAAATCATCTTGTCTCCCTGAGACTCGAACTTGAGGAGTACTCTCTGAATTAGAGGAAGAGGCGTAAAGGCGTAAAGAAAGCGTTTTGTCCACCGCAGCCTGAACCCATCCTGACAAAAAATGCCAGGCCCTGGATTTCTGGAGCAGAAGAGAGGCAGTTTTGTGTTGAGTGGGGATGCAAAAAGGTCCAGGTCCGGAGTTCCCCACTCTTCGAATAGTGACTGAACTATGGTTGAGTCTGAGAGACCACTGTGAGGATCTGTGTCTGTTCTGCTTGAGACGGTCTGCTGTTGTTCTGGACGCCTGGCAGGTAGATTGCTTGAATTAGAGCCTGTGCTCCAAGCACCATTCCCAGACCCTCATCGCTTCTCTGTATAAGGGTAAGAATAAGCACCGCCCCTGCTTGTTGGATGTAATGCATCACTGCTTTGTTGTCCGCTTGAGGAGAATATTCTTTGAGACAGAGAATGTCCTTCAAAGCTCGGACTGCATAAAGGACGGCTCTCATTTCTAGGACATTTATGTGAAGCTGGGACTCGAGTTGAGTCCACACACCCGGAGTGTGGAGAGCCTGACAGTGAGCTCCCCACTCCATTAGTGAGGCGTCTGTGGTAATGGAGATCTGATGGTCCAGAGGGGCAAAGGGGTATCCTTGCAGGAGATTGTCCTCTTGAGACCACCAGGTGAGAGACCTCCTTAAGGGTTCTGTCACCTTGATGAAATAGGACTGCGGGTGAGTGGTTGGAGACCACCGAGTACTGAGCATCCACTGGTGGTTCTCATGCAGACGGGCCAGAGGTACAGTAAACACTGAGGATGCCATGAGGCCCAGCATCCGTCTGTACGAGCGCTGTAACTGACCTGTTCTCTCTCCGGCGTAACGGGCCATCTGAAGACATCGCTCCTTCTGTCCTCTGGGAGAAAGGCCTTCTAGACAGGATGTGTCCAGAAGGGTCCCATGAAAAGGAGAGCCTCTGGGAGGCTGCAGCTGCGATTTCTTGAGGTTCCTCAGGACCCCATGGACGCAGGGAGGTGAAAGGCCATCTCACGCATCCAGAGTCCTTGCCTGGAAGGACTTGCCAGAAGCCAATCGTCCAGATAAGGGAACACCTGTATTCGAAGCTTGAGGTGCGCTACAGAATCGCGCAACACTTTGTAAAAACTGTGGCGCCGAGGATAGCCAAAAGGCAGGACTCTGAACTGATAATGTTGTCCGAGAGCCACAAACCTCAGGGAATTTATGATGCCTCGGTGAATGGGAATGTCTGGTAAGCATCCTGCATGTCTAGGGAGGCTAACCAGTCGTGTTGATGAAGCAAGGGTAACAGGGTTCCTAGAGAATTATTTTGAATTTCTCCTTGGGGAGAAATTTGTTTAGCTTCGAGATCTAGAATGGGGCGATTCCCCAAGACTTCTTTGGAACCAGAAAGTAATGAGAGAACCTCGTGTTTCGCTGATGCAGCGGCATGAGTTCTACTGCCCTGTTGTTTAGAAGGCCCTGAATTCGGGCGGTGAGAAGGTCTGATTGAAGGGCAGACAGCCTGGGCTGTTGCTTGGGAGGATAATCCGGAGGGGTTTGCAAAAATTGAGTGCATTCTCGGGATTATCCCAGGGACCCATTTGTCGAGGTTATGGACTTCACTGGCTGTAGAAGTGCATCAGCCGACCTCCCACCGAGAGGAAAATCCACCTCGGCAGTTGAGGTGGGACTTGGGCCAGAAATTATATAGCAGCCAGGCGCTTTGGGCCCTTGCGCTTTCGTTGTGCCTTCTTTGAGGTTGGGCAGGTTGGCTTCATGGAAACTTCCTCTGCCTCTACCTCAAGGACTGTCGTTGTTATGAAACTGACGCTTACTGGCATGCCCTCGAGAGGGGAGGAGGGTCCAGCCAACTTAATGGCTGACCTAGTCTTTTGTGTAGCTTCTAGAGCTTGCTCACCTGAGGACCAAAAAGATATGCACCATCAAAGGGCAATGCCATTACCGCTATGCATCATTGATGAAGTTTCGAAGTGCACGAGCCAGGAATGGCGGGCGGGTGCAAATACCAGCAGCTGCTGAACAGGAAGCGGAGTCGAAAGCGTCCATGGCTGCTTTAACCTGTTGGTTGTTAGATTCAATACACCTGGTAATGGTCTGAAGAAGCTCTGGTTTTGAATCCAACTCCGGAAGAGCTTCAACTATTTGCTTGAGAGAGTGCCACAGGATATACTCGTACTGAGAAAAATAGCCTTGGTAACTGGCAATACGCATACTTAGGGTAGAAGCAGCAAAGACTCTCTTACCTAAGGTGTCTATCTTACGAGATTCCTTGTTAATAGGTCGAGCTGTAGTGGTTTGAGGAAGGACGACTTTATCATTCTCTGCCAGGACTACAATAGGATCTGCAAAGGCTTGAGAAGCCAAAATGGGACGATCCTTGGGGGCTGAATATTTTCTAACAATGGATTTAGCCACCGATGAAGAGAGAGCAGGATTATTCCATACCATTTGAGACAGGCTCCTCGAACGGCTGAATCGGAGGAGTCAATCGTAGGGATCTCCGAGGCGTGAAGGTATTGGAGTCTTTAATTTCCCAGGATCGATGTCTGTAGTCTGGAGAGAAAGTGTGGAAATCATATTCTTCAGCAGAGACTTAAATGACAGGTCCTCGACCACAGGCTCTGCAGCAGTAAAAGATCCTGCTTCGTCCACCTCATCGCCCAGCCGAAGGTCTGGGTCTGGCTCAACGTCATCTCCTGACAGTCCAGGAGGGACTGTATGGACAGGAAAGGGATGAAAGCCAGAAGAGGAAGGAGGAAAAGAGACAAAGGAAGTCCTCGAGAGCCCCGGTGCCGGTGGACGGCTGAGAACCACACGGGCGCCAAAAACGGCGCAGAGAAGCCGCAGGCGCTAAGGCGGCGCGCCAGGTTAACACCGAGAAGCTGCGCGGGTGTCACAGTCACAAAGAGCGCTGCTGGCGATGAGGACGCGCCATGAGGCTACTGCGTCAAGGCACTCCAAGAGATTAAAACAGGTTTTGAAG
Source organism: Neoceratodus forsteri (assembly GCA_016271365.2). Lineage (NCBI taxonomy): Eukaryota > Metazoa > Chordata > Ceratodontiformes > Ceratodontidae > Neoceratodus > Neoceratodus forsteri. The sequence continues at coordinate 589,829,352 of CM028134.1, read as the reverse complement.
GAAAAGAGCAGGAGATAAGGGCAGTGTGGCCCCGCGCTCAAGCCATGGGGAGAGGAGGACACTTTACATCGGAGTCGACGGCACCGAAGAAGGTGCCGCGCGACCAGGAAAGTCCAACCGCCTTACCTGGTCGCCCAGAGAGCCCGGAAGGCCCACGAAGCGCATCGAGCCAGGTAGTTAACCAACCTCCGAGCCCACTGCTCCATAAGAGCGCCCACTGATGAAACTGCTCATCTGAAGACCTACCATGGGCGGGTAGGACTGACGTCGAAGACGCTGGCTACCAGAAGCCGCTGTATACTCCGGCGAGGAGACCGCAACTAGCCCCGATAACCGAAAGTCTACGCGCAGACGATTTAGAGGGCGACCTCGAGTGATGCCTCTTTTTAGACCCGCGGTCAAGAAGAGCTAGAGGCCGAACGGAAGCCGAGAATGCGACCGCTTGGCTTTTATAAGCCTGCTGGGACCGCCCATCCCTCGGGCATTGGACTGACCGTTGTCAGACCCCTTCTGGAGAAGGCGGCGGACCGGACCCAGCCCGACTGACTGAACAGCTTTCATACGAAGTCTCCCTACCGTCACCTGACCTGCTCATGGTCGACTCCGTCAGTGTAGGCTGAGACTTCTTTATCGTTTTTATTTAAAAATAAGAATAACTTAAGCGATACTGTATCGAGATAACACTAGAAAATAATAAAAACTGAAAACTATGCTGCTAGTTTGAAGTTTGACTCCCGACAGGCGAGCGACGTCGTCACTGAAGCGCACTCGACAGCGGGGAAAAAAGGAACTGAGGCGGTTGGGAGTCGATGCCAAGGCGGTTGAGGTCGATGCCAAGATAGTCATTACCGCTGCCAGCTGAGGCTCGCGGGCGCTGCTCTCGGCGCCATCTCTGGCGCTGACTCCCCAGCAAAAAGTTTGCTCCCGATGGGTCCTGGTGCCTCCGGCACAGATCCCAATAGTGTGAATGAGTGGTGGAGACTTATGTCCAGGAAGATCTGGAATTTGTTACAAAATTCAAGTATATGGGAGTTTGGATAGACCAAAGACTCTCCTTCATTGAACATATCGAGGACTTGCTAAAACGACTTTGGCAAAGACTTGGTCTGTTTTTTTTAGAATCAACCAATTTCTCACCAGAGATGCCAAAAAACAACTGGTCCAATCCATTTTCCTATCATTGGTTGATTACGCCGATTTCCTCTACAGCCAATGCCCCAGTTCTTACATGCCTAAACTGGACACACTCTACCATTGAGCACTGAGGTTTATAACGGGACTTCCCTTCGACATGCATCACTGCACCCTATATGCGGCAGTGGGGTGGACATCACTAAAGTTCAGGTGCCACAGAAACACCGCCCTCTGGACCTATAGAGCCATCTCTAATAAGCTGCCTTACTGTATCTCCTGCTGTCTTGCCCCGAGTATAATTGGGAAATACGCATTAAGAAGTAACTCAGCTATTACACTTAAAGTACCCAAAGCAAAATCGAGCTGCGGCAGGGCAGACATAAGCTTCGGGCTACTTACCTTATGGAACGATCTACAAAAAAAACTCAAATTAAGCACTCTAACTGGTATAAATGCCTTCAAGACGCTTTATTTCCGTACAATCAGCGAAGTATGTAACTGCTTCACCCACTCAGAATCAGTACCGCTGTCTGCACTGGTATATAGTCACGCCTAGACCCAATTTTAAGTACTGCCCCCAGCTTGCTCCTCACAAGCCTAATTGTTCTCTCTCTTATCCCCCCGTCTTAACAACACTAGGCCCGTCCATCCCCTTATCCTTCCTTTCCCAACCTCGGATAGGAGCTCACTACCTCGAGGCTGTGACATCCTACCATGCCTGCATTTCTTATAGCATTCAATCCCGGGCTCACATACTCCTTTTCTCCACCCACCTTCTCCACATCCCGCTTTACCAACTCTCTCTGTGCACCGTGCCTCCTAGCCTTTCTCCCTACCTCCTTCCTTCCCCCACCTTCGCCTTTACCTGGTGTATGTTTTTATTTTATTTTTTCTTCCGTCACTTCCTCCTGCAACCTTAGATAACCTACTTTATCTTCCTATAGACCCTTCTATGTATGTAAATACCCTGTAATCTGTACAATATCTGTATAATTCTATGTACATATGAACTTCTTTTTCTTCCTCTCTGTAAACAGCATTATCTGTATTGCTTTGTAAATACCTGTGCTGACCTGTATATACAATTGTTCATGCTCCACCCAGGTCCACCTTGCAAATGAGCTTCTGCTCAACAATGAACACCTGGTTAAATACTTGATTGACTTGATTGGTTACTAGTGATGTCATAGTCAGTGTGGTTTCAGTGTTGAGGTACTGGGAGGAATAGAAATGAAAATTACGTACCTACTGTAATTCTTGATCTTCTTGGACGAGTCTCCACCACTCATTCACACTATTGGGATCTGCACCGGAGGCACTAGGACCCAGCCGGAGCAAACTTTTCTGCCGGAGGGTCGGCGCCAGAGATGGAGCCGGGCGAGAATGGCACCAAGTAGCTGAGGTCTGCTGCTGTAATGACTATCTCAAGCGCCGACCCTCCAACCGCCTCAGTACCTTTTTACCAAGGAGGTGCAGCGTAACTAACCTAGAAGGATAGCTTAACCAATAAAACCGGACATAAGATAGTCCGGGCGACCCGTATAAGAAGGGTCAACAAAGAAGTCTTCACAGCCTACAGATTTGAGGGAGTGAAGACCAACAACAGAGGCGAGCTCGGGGGATGGAGGTGATAGAATGAGTGGCGGAGACTCGCCCAAGAAGATCAAGAATTACGTAGGTACTTAATTTTCATATCTTCCTGGACATAAGTCTCCACCACTCATTCACACTATTGGGAGAGTACCGAGCTAATAATCCCCGAGGGCGGCAGGAGAGACCAAGAGCTCACATTTCTAGGACAGAAGTCCATTAAGGATGGCTCTGCCAAAGGAAGAATGTCGTCTGGCATGGACATCCAGTGCATAATGTTTAACGAAAGTATGCACTGAGCTCCAGGTGGCCGCGTTGCAAATATCTGCAATGGGCACGTTGCAAATTTCCGCTAGGGATGCCGCGACCGCTCTAGCAGAGTGAACGTAAACCCTGCCCTCCAACTTAACCTGTGCCATGGAATAGCAGTGGCGAAGGCATGTCACTAACCATGCTGAGATACATCTGATAGAGACAGGTTGACCCAGCCAGGTCTCGCTGAAGGAAACAAACAGTTGTTGGGCTTTGCGAAAGTCCTTGGTTCTATCTAGATAGAAACGCAAAGCTCTCTTAACATCCAAAGAATGAAGAGATCGTTCTCCTTCATTTTGGAAGTCCGCAAAGTAAGAGGGAAGGACCAAAGGTTGGTTTAGACGAAATTCTGACACAACCTTAGGAAGAAATTTAGGATGAGTCCGAAGGACTACTTTGTCCTTATGGAACACAGTATACGGAGGGTCTGTGACCAGGGCATGTATCTCAGAGACCCTGTGGGCTGAGGTAATGGCCACTAGGAAGGCAGTCTTCCAGGTGAGAAATTTTAGCTCACAGGTAGCCAGAGGTTTGAAAGGTTTCCGAGTGAGCATGTCTAGTACAAGATTAATGTCCCAGGCTGCAACTGGACGTCTTGTAGGAGGTCTGGTATGCACAATTCCTTTAAGAAATCTCTTAACCACAGGTAACTGAGCCAGTGTTAAGGAAAAAAACAGCTCATGATGCACTGAAATGGCACTAAGGTGAAGTTTGACTGTAGAGTACTGCAGACCTGAATTTGAGAGGTCCAAGAGGTACTCCAGAACCTTATCTGGTGGGCAGGAAAAGGGACTCAAAGAGGACTTTGCACACCAGAGCAAAAAACGCTTCCACTTGGCTGTGTAAGTTTTCCGAGTGGCTGGCTTCTGCGCAGCCAGAAGAATATCTGAAACCTTTCGAGAGACATTGAACCGGTTTACTTCTACCTCTTCAGGAGCCAAGCGTGAAGGTGAAGCGATCTCAGGTTGGGATGGACCACAGGCCCCTGAGTCAAAAGGTTCATCTGAAGGGGAAGTGGTCTCGGAGGAACTGCTAACATATTGTTGAGTAGTGGAAACCACAGCTGCCGAGGCCAGAAGGGAGCAATGAGTATCATCTTGTCCCCCTGGGATTCAACTTGAGGAGTACCCTCTGAATTAGAGGAAGAGGTGGAAAGGCGTAAAGAAAGCGTTTTGTCCACCGCAGCCTGAACGCATCCTGACAGAAAATGCCAGGCCCTGGATTTCTGGAGCAGAAGAGAGGCAGTTTTGCATTGAGTGGGGATGCAAAAAGGTCCAGGTCTGGAGTTCCCCACTCTTTGAATAGTGACTGAACTATGGTTGAGTCAAGAGACCACTCGTGAGGATCTGTTTCTGTTCTGCTGGGATGGTCTGCCAGTTCGTTCTGTATTCCCGGTAGGTAGACCGCTTGAATTAGAGCCTTGTGCTCTAAGCACCATTCCCATACCTTCATCGCTTCCCTGCATAAGGGGTAAGAATGAGCACCGCCATGCTTGTTGATGTAATACATCACTGCTTTGTTGTCCGTTTGAAGGAGAATGTTCTTGTGACAGAGAATGTCCTTCAACGCTCGGACCGCATAAAGGACGGCTCTCATTTCTAGGATGTTTATGTGAAGCTGGGACTCGACCTGAGTCCACACATCTTGAGTGTGACAGTGAGCTTCCCAGCCCATTAGGGACGCGTCTGTGGAAATGGAGATCTGATGGTCCATAGGAGCAAAGGGATACTCTTCCAGGAGATTGCTCTCTAGAGACCACCAGGTGAGTGACCTCTTTAGAGGTTCTGTCACTTTGATGGGATAGGACTGCGGGTGAGTGGTTGGGGACCACTCAGTACTGAGCATCCACTGAGTGGTTCTCATGTGCAGACGTGCTAGGGGTACAGTGAACACTGAGGATACCATGAGGCCTAGCATCCATTGCATCGAGAGAGCTGGGACTGAGTTGTTTTCCCCGATGTGACGGGCCATTTGAAGGATATCGTTCCTTCTGTCTTCTGGAAGAAAAGCCTTCGCACAGGAGGTGTCCAGAAGAGTCTCTATAAAAAGGAGCCTCTGGGAGGGCTGCAACTGCGATTTCTTGAGGTTCAGCAGAACTCCCATGGACGTAAGGAAGCGAGAGGTCATCTCTATGGCATCCAGAGTTCCCTGCCTGGAAGGGCTTGCCAGAAGCCAATCGTCCAGATAAGGGAACCCCTGTATTTCGACCTTTCTGAGGTGCACTGCGAGAACTGCACAACACTCTGTAAAAACCTGCGGCGTCGAGGATAGCCCAAAGGGCAGGACTCTGAACTGATAATGTTGTCCCAGAGCCACAAACCTCAGGAATTTGTGATGCCTTGGGTGAACAGAAATGTGCTGGTAAGCATCCTGCATGTCTAGGGAGGCTAGCCAGTCGTGTTGATGAAGCAAAGTTAACAAGCTTCCCAGAGAAATCATTTTGAATTTCTCCTTGGGGAGAAATTTGTTTAGCTTTCTGAGATCCAGGATGGGGCGCATGCCCCCGGACTTCTTTGGAACCAGAAAGTAATGGGAGTAGAACCCTGTGTTCCGTTGATGCAGCGGCACTATTTCTACTGCCCTGTTGTTCAAAAGGCCCTGAATCTCGGCGGCCAGAAGGTCTGACTGAAGGGTTGACAGCCTGGGCTGTCGTTTGGGAGGACGATCCGGAGGGGTCTCCACAAGATTGAGTGAATACCCCTCGCGAATTATCCAAAGGACCCATTTGTCTGAGGTTATGGACTTCCACTGGTTGTAGAAGTGCATCAGACGACCTCCCACCGGAGAGGAAAAGTCCACCTCGGGCAGCTGAGATGGGACATGGGCCAGCAACTCATAAGGTGGCGCTGGGCGCTTTGGGCCCTTGCGCTTTCTGTTGAGTCTTCTTTTGAGGTTGGGCAGGTTGATTTTTTATGGAAACCTCCTCTGCCTCCGCCTCGAAAGGACTGACGGTTATGAAACTGACGTTTATTGACACTCCCTCGAGAAGGGACAGGAGGAGGTCGAGCCAACTTAATGGCTGACCTAGTCTTTTGAGTAGCTTCTAGATCTTGTTCTACCCGAGGACCGAAAAGATATGCACCATCAAAAGGCAACGCCATTACCTGCTGCTGTGCGTCATTCGTGAAGCCTGAAGTGCGCAGCCAGGAATGACGGCGGGTACAAATACCAGCAGCCGCCGAACGGGAAGCAGTGTCGAAAGCATCTATAGCTGCTTTAACCTGCTGGTTATTAGACTCGATACCTCTGGTAATGGTCTGAAGAAGCTCTGGCTTTGTATCTGATTCCGGTAGAGCTTCAACCATCTGCTTGGTAGAGTGCCACAGGATATACTCATACTGGGAGAAATAGCCTTGGTAGCTGGCAATATGCATACTTAGGGTAGAAGCAGCAAAGAGACTCTTACCTAAGGTGTCTATCTTACGAGATTCTTTGTTAATAGGTCGAGCTGTAGTAGTTTGGGGAAGAACGACCTTATCATTCTCTGCCAGGACTACAATAGGATCCGCAAAGGCTTGAGATGCCAAAATGGGACGATCCTTGGGGCTGAATATTTCCTATCTATGGATTTAGCCACCAAGGGGTGAGAGCAGGATTATTCCATACCATTTGAGACAGCGCCTCAAGGAAGGCTGAACCGGAGGAGTCAAACCGAGGGATCTCCGGGGCATGAAGGTATTGGAGTCTTAATTTCCCAGGATTGATGTCTGTAGTCTGGAGAGAAAGAGTGGAACTCAGATTTTTCAGCAGAGACTTAAAGGACAGGTCCTCGGCCACAGGCTCTGTAGCAGTAATAGATCCTGCTTCGTCCACTTCGTCACCCAACCGAAGGTCTGGGTCAGGCTCAATGTCATCTCCTGACAGTCCAGGAGGGACTGTATGGACAGGAAAGGAATGAAAATTAGAAGAGAGGAAAGAAGGAAACTAGTGAAAGGAGGAGTCCTGAAAAGTAGAGGGAGCCCCGAGAGCCGCTGGCGCCGAGGAGGCGCACGGCACCGAGAACGACGCCGAGGGACCACGCTGCACCGAAAATGGCGTCGAGAAGCCGCACGGCACAGAGGATGGCGCAGAGAAGCTGCACGGCGCCGAGGACGGCATCGAGCGCACCATCGACGCCGAAACACTTCCGACTCCAAAACCAGGTTTTGAAGGAAGAAGAGCAGGAGATAAGGGCATCGTGTGGCCCCGCGCTGTAGCCATGTGGGGGACACCTATGTTGGAGTCGACGGCACTGAAGACGGTGCGCAGGCGACCAGGAAGTTCAACCGCCTACCTGGTCTCCCAAAGCCCAAGGCCCCTGAATGACCGAGCCAGGTAACTGAACCAACCTCCGAGCCCATTGCTCCATAACAGCTGCCCACTGACGAAACTGCTCATCTGAAGACCTACCTTCGGGCGGGGTAGGGCGCCGATGTTGAAGACGTTGGCTACCAGAAACAGAGGTTGGCGACTCAAGCAGGAGACTGGCAACCAGCCCCATTAACCGAACGCCTACGCCGCAAGAGATACACGAGGGCTACCTCGAAAGATGCCTTCTTCTTTGACCTGTGGTCAAGAAGAGTTTGAGGCCTAACGGTGCCGAGAATGCGATCAGCTTATTTTATAAGCTCCGCTGGGACCGCCTGCCTCGGCACTGGACTGACTGCTGTCAGACCCCTTCCAGAGAAGGCGGCGACCAGACCCAGCCCGACTGACTGAACAGTCTTACACGAAGTCTCCCTACCGCCACCTGACCTGCTTCATGGTCGACTCGACAAAGTAGGCTGAGACTTCTTTTATTTTTAAAATAAGAATAAACTTAAGCTGATACTTATCGAGATATTACTACAAAATAACAAAACTGAAAACTATGCTGCTAGTTTGAAGTTTGACTCGCGATGATGCCGACGCGCGTCACTGAAGCGCTTTCGACGGGCGGGAAAAAGGAACTGAGACGGGTTGGAGGGTCGATGCCGAGATAGTCATTACCGCGCTGAGCTGAGGCTCACAGTGCCGCTCACAGCTCCATCTCTGGCGCCGACTCTCCGCAAAAGTTTGCCCCCGCTGGGTCCTAGTGCCTCCGGCGGAGATCCCAATAGTGTGAATGAGTGGTGGAGACTTATGTCCAGGAAGATCAGACTTTTTTTTTTGTTACTCCAGACAGAGTGCTGCTCCACACATCACCCCAGTTCTGCCAGGTGGGAAATCTTCTAATTAGCAAACAGAAAAGAATAAATACTTGCATTATAAGAAGTGATAGCTGACTACATCTGAAAGTTATAATTAATTACAGACAGTTTTCAGGCAGTACACTAGCTCTTTAAGGTAGAAAAAATGGGCAGACTGGATGGGCCTTGAGGTCCTTATCCGCCGTCAACTTCTATGTTTCTATGCCCCCCGGCTTGGACTGCTAGCTAGAAATTTTTCCGTTGAGTCCTAGTGCCCGGTGGCATAGTCCTGTATGTGTTACCTGCTGCAAGAGCTCTCTCTCGAAGTAAGATCTAAGGTGTCTGGGCTGCTTGGATCCCCCGTGGGCTGCAATCAAGACCATGGAATCAGCCCTAGGATGATTTGCTAAGAAAGACTCATTCTTAGGGGCTCTGTAGAGCCTGTCAGATTTTTAGGGTCATTGGAGGCCGAAGAGGGGTGCTTCCATGCCAACATAGTAACATCTTGGTAGGGAGGAACCAAGGGGGGGCAGGACAACCGGCGCCTTTCTAGGTCCAGGTCCTCTGTATCACAGCCGTTGAGGGCCTGGATATGCCTCATGACATTCATAAAAGTGGGATTGTCAGGAGGAGACGTAAGCGTGTTCTGTGGATGGACTGGGGCAGGTGAAAAGCAGCCCTCGGATGAGTCTGCCTCACAAGTGGAGCTCCCGCTGGAACATCTGTAACCTGAGGACCGGGAAGAGGATCTATACCTCTGACGGTCAGGGAAGCTGTGTCGGCACCTAGAGGTAGATCTGGAGGAGGAGTGCCTTTTCTTACCCCAGGGGACCTTAGCTCCCTGGGCTCCAGCTGAGGTGAAGGCCTCCGCGGAGGACACTTCCCCCTAACACGAGGGGGGGAGAAGGAGTCGCTGGCTGTGGCCCCGTCGGGGGAATTCTGAGGCCAGTAGGCAGTAAGTTTTTCTTGACTGAGTTCCACCATGAATCAAAGAGGGCCCCCACTTCTGACAACGGGATAGGGGGGTGTTCCTGGAGCCCGAGCAGGATTTCCCAGACTGGTCCGGCGCTGGGTTAGAGGGTTGCGCCGGGGAAGCAGACATCTGGCCACCAGGCCTGTAGGCAGCTGTTTCTGTGGCATCGACTCCACAGTGGGCTGAAGGGCCGGCCAGCGAAGACCGAGGATCAGGTGGCCTGGAGGAAGTCCCCTGGTTCGGGTCCAGCGAGACTGCAGATGAAGTGGCGGGTGTCTGCTGTACCAGGATCAGGGTACTGGCCGGCGTCAGCTGAGGCAGTGTCCACCTAGGGGAGCGAACATCTGACCTGTGGTCACACTCCTGGTGCCAGGAAGTGCCGTCGGACCCAGATGTCCAGCCTGATGGAACAGACGCCCCAGCCAGGCTGGCAGCAGGGAGGAGACCTAGACCCGCCTGAAGAGATAGGACTGGCTGAGCCTCCTGGCTTAGGATCAGAGGGGTGAACATAGGACCTAAGACACAGGAGAGTAAGGGCTGAGGTAGACCCTTACCCCGAAGACGCCTGCTGGATGGCAGCACAAGGGGGGGGGGGCCTAACCAATGGCAACCTAGAAGGGGTGAGGGCAGCTGGGGTGGCAGAGTCAGACCTCCCACAGGAAGAGGAACTCAACTCTGTGTCCGCTTGGAGCTGGGACCGAGGATGGGAGCTCGACCAGGACCTCTCCTTGTCCTTATCAAGAGAGAGTGCTTCCCGTGGGACTTTCCCCTGTGGTTGTCCGAGAAGGTCAATGTCCCAGCAATCTTGGAAGAGCTAGACGAAGATTGCATGGTGGTCAACTGCTGATCGAGCAAAAAGCTCTCGAGAGCCTTCAGGTGGCGGATCCCAGTCCTGCAGTTGAAGCTCCGGCAGTGCTGGCAGGCCTCAGTGTCCTGGCTGGGGCCCAAGCAGAACAGGCAGGCTGAATGGCCGTCGGAGTAAGGAATCTGCTTGCTGCAGGCACACTTGTTCGTCTGCCACTCTGGAGGCAAAGAGGAAGATGAAGAAGGCATGCAGTAACAACTGTACACTAAAATAGGTAAAATAAAAAGCATGTGGGTAAACATGAAAAATGGCAGTAGACTGTGAGCAGAAGGCATCCGTAGAGCTGATGTGCATGGGTCAATGTCGGGGAAAAGAAACGAGGTAGGGTTGGGGGACCACCACTTTTATACCACTGGCCGAAGTCGGGGGTGTGCCGATATCAGGGGGTGGTCCCCCGCTGTATATTGCTAGCTAGAAGATTTCCATGGGGTCCTAGCACCTGGCGACTTAGCCCTACCGGTGTTGCCTGCTGCAGAAGCTATCCTTGAAGTAAGATGTCTTTGTTCCTATGGGGTGTTATTGCCTCTGGGTTAGACCCATCAGTGTGCCTGAATCATGAAGATTGATTCTTAGAAGATCTGACGTTAATGACTGAGCCGGCGCAATGGTTATGTGGCTGGCAAACGGCATCATGTGGGGGTGCACAGGTACTGTGCTTAGCAGCTGTGGCTGGCTCCCTAACAAAAGCTTTGCTCCTGCGGTGTCCTAGTGCCTCCGGCCCCAAACCCATAAGTGGGAATCAATGGTGAAGGTTGATTCTTGAAAGATTTCTGTTTTATATAGGTGATTTTATATGTTTTAAGCAAAAAATAAAGCTTGGCTTTCTATTCATGAAGTTGTACAGACAGTTTGTTATTACTTCCTCTCTGAGCTCGTTCACCACTATGCTCATCAACCCAGTGGGTGGGTGGGGGCTAGGCTAAACAACCCAAGAACTTTTTCAATGGTTCACCAGGGTCAACTGCACAGCTACGGGAGTAGCCCCACTTGCTCAGCAGTTTCTACTGCACTCTCCTTCTGGCTGCCAACAGAAAGTTAGCAAAGTATTATAGAGATCTGCAAGTAGCAACAGCACGGCACAACACACACTAACAGACAGCCACAAAGAGGCACATCCCAGTCCCACAATGCATTTCAATGGGACAGGTGCAGAATGCTTCCTCACTTCGATGCCAACAGGAACAGGTCTTTTATGCAGACCAGCCCAAATAAATAAATATGCACTGAGACTGTTTCTGGACTTCCACCACTAGATGGTATATGTCATGTTAGACAAATTCCCACTGTTTATGGAATGTGGTTATGTGCATGAAGCTATCTGATGCTAATCCATACCTCTCAACTGTCCCTGATTTTCAGGGATGTCCCTGATTTTACCTCAAAATGTTTACTCTGTCCCTTCTAAAAACTGTGTTTCCATGACCAAACAGTAGGGGTTGTAAGCACAAAATAATGTCAAACATCAAAGTTACAGTTTTGTTCTTCCTTAGAAAATGCATTTTACACCCAAGTCCCTTATTCTACCAGGTTCCTGAGTAGATATTACCAATTTTGAAAATGTGTCCCTGATTTTGGTCCTTTGTCCCTGATTTTTTTAAGCCTTGTACCTGATTTATGAGGCAGGGGGTAGAGAGGTATGTTTAATCTGTTAAATCTGCTGCACAATGTGAAATTGATGCACTCCTGAGTGCCCTTAGTTTTGGGGTCACTGATTCTTGGTTGACGGTTCATGTACACTTATGTATGGTCATAGGCCACAAACAAGTGTAGGGCTTACAGGCAGACTGGATGGACCTAGCAGTCCTTATTTGCGAACAATTTATGTTTTTCTATATTCTGTGTGTTGCTTTCTGCTTATCCAGTGTTTCACAATTTGGGTTATTTCCACAGACCAGGAGAAGATTAGCAAGGCTGCAAAGTAAAGAATTAGCACCTGTATAGCTCATCCCTTCCCCAAGTTCCCAGTGCTGTGTCACAAATACCTACATAGTCTGTATGGAGTTTTTTTTGCATAGAAACCAGAAGTAAAAAAAGATAGGATAATATATGGGCAGCCATGCACAACAAGCCTATATCTACATCAAGTGTGTTATGGCAACCAGGAATCTCAAGAGCGAAGCTCTAGAGGGTCACTGGTTGCCACAGAAAACTCAAGAGGAAGATGCAGGCTTGCCTATGCCTGGATGCCCCTACATTATCTTTTATAGTGTATGGGCCTCCATGCCCATTTCAGACACTCCACTTCCTTTCCATGAACTGGGGGGAGGCACTTGAGGGTTGGGGGCAGGCTCAAATAACTGATGCAGTGTGCTGCAGCTTTTTCTGTAAGTTAAAGTGAAGGGGGAAAAAAAAATGCTTCTGTCTCGAATGGATACAGGAAAGAAGATGTGTTGGAGCATTCTAAGTTGTGCTGCAGTACCGACATCACTACTGCAGCACCAAAACATAATGATGTCACTACTGCAGAAAGGAAAATTACGTACCTACCGTAATTCTTGATCTTCTTGGACGAGTCTCCGACACTCATTCACACTAGTGGGATTGGCGCCGGAGGCACTAAGATCCATCAGGAGCAAACTTTTTGCTGGAGGGTTGGCGCGAGAGACGGCGCCGCGAGACACGGCGCCGAGAGCAGCGGCTCGAGCGGTAATGACCATCTCGGCGACGACCCTCCAACCGCCTCAGTACCTTTTTTACCAAGGAGGTGCAGCGCAACTAACGTAAAGGGTAAACCCAACATTAAAAAACGGACATAAGATAGTCCGTATGACCCGTGTAAGAAGGGTCAGCAAAGAAGTCCTCACGGCCTAAAGATTTGAGGGAGTGAAGACCAATACAGCGGTGAGCTCGGGGGATGGAGGGTGGGCGTGTGAATGAGTGGTGGAGACTCGTCCAAGAAGATCAAGAATTATGGTAGGTACGTAATTTTCCTATCTTCCTGGACATAAGTCTCCACCACTCATTCACACTAGTGGGAGAGTACCAGCTGATAATCCCCGAAAGGGCGGCAGGAGAGCCAGAGCTCACACGTCTAAGATAGAAGCCCATTAAGGATAGTTCTGCCGAATGCGGAATGTCGCCTGGCATGAACATCCAGTGCATTGTGCTTAACGAAAGTATGCACTGAGCTCCAGGTGGCGCGTTGCATATATCTGCAATTGAACATTGCGACTTTCCGCTTAGGGATGTCGCGATCACTAGGGGCAGAGTGAGCGACACTCTACCTTCTAATTTAACTTGAGCCATGGAATAGCAATGACGAAGGCATGCCACTAACCATGAAGAGATACATCTAATAGCTACAGGTTGACCCAGCCGGTGTCGCTGAAAGAAACGAACAGTTGCTGGAGTCTTAGAACATCCTTGGTTCTATCTAAATAGAACCGCAAGGCTCCTTAACATCCAAGGAATGAAGAGCTCGCTCCCTTCATTTTGGAAATTAGCGAAGTAAGCGGAAAGTACCAGAGGTTGGTCTCAGATGGAATTTGACACAACCTTGGGAAGAAATTTAGGATGAGTACGGAGAACTACCTTGTCCTTATGGAATACAGTATACGGAGGGTCCGTAACCAGGGCATGTATCTCAGAGACCCCATGGCTGAGGTAATGGCCACCAGGAAGGCAGTCTTCCAGGTAAGAAATTTTAGCTCACAGGTAGCTAAGGGTCTCGAAAGGCTTCCGAGTGAGCATGTCCAGCACCAGGTTAATGTCCCAGGCTGCAACTGGACGCTTAACAGGGGTCTGGTATGGAGAATCCCTTAAGAAATCTCTTCACCATAGGTAACTGAGCCAGAGTTAAGGAAGAAACCGCTCATGGAACGCTTGAGATGGCACTAAGGTGAACTTTAACTGTGGAGTACTGAAGACCTAAGTTTGATAGGTCCAAAAGATACTCAGAACCTTGCCAGGAGGACAGGAAAAGGGATTCCAAGAGGATTTTGCACACCAGAGAGAAAAACGTTTCCATTTGGACGCGTACGTTTTTCGGGTGGCTGGCTTCCGAGCAGCCAGAAGGATGTCTGAGACTCTACGAGAGACGTTGAACCGATTCACTTCTATCTCTTCAGGAGCCAAGCATGAAGGTGAAGTGATTTCAGGTTGGGATGGACCAACGAACCCTGAGTCAGAAGACTGATTTGCAAAGGAAGTGGTCTCGGAGAGGCTGCCAACATACTGTTGAGTAGAGGAAACCATAGTTGCCGAGGCCAGGAAGGAGCAATGAGAATCATCTTGGTCCCCTGAGACTCGAACTTGAGGAGTACTCTCTGGATTAGAGGAAGTGGTGGAAAGGCGTAAAGAAAGCGTTTTGTCCACCGCAGCCTGAACGCATCCTGACAGAAAATGCCAGGCCCTGGATTTCTGGAGCAGAAGAGAGGCAGTTTTGCGTTGAGTGGGGATGCAAAAAGGTCCAGGTCTGGAGTCCCCCACTCTTTGAACAGGGACCGAGCTACGGCTGGATCGAGAGACCACTCGTGAGGGTCTGCCTCCGTTCTGCTGAGGTGATCTGCTAGGTCGTTTTGTATACCTGGCAGATAAACCGCTTGAATCAGAGACTTGTGCTCCAAGCACCACTCCCACACCCTCATTGCTTCCCTGCAAAGGGATAAGAATGAGCACCGCCTTGCTTGTTGATGTAATACATCACTGCTTTGTTGTCCGCTTGAAGGAGAATGTTCTGTGACAAAGGACATCCTTCAGAGCTCGGATTGCATAGAGGACCGCTCTCATCTCCAGGACATTTATGTGGAGATGAGTTTCAACTGGAGTCCATACACCTTGAGTGTGGAGGGAGAGACAGTGAGCTCCCCATCCCATTAGCCTGATGCATCTGTGGTGATGGAGATCTGATGATCCGGGGAGCAAAGGGGAATCCTTCCAGGAGATTGTTTCTTGAGACCACCAGGTGAGAGACCTTCAAGGCTCCGCCACCTTGATGGGATAAGACTGGGGTGAGAGGTCGGGGACCACTGAGTGGAGAGCATCCATTGGGTGGTTCTCATGTGCAGTCGGGCCAGAGGGACAGTGAAGACCGAGGACGCCATGAGACCCAACATGCGTTGCATCGAGAGAGCTGTAACCGATTGGTTCTCCCTGATGTAACGGGCCATACGAAGGATGTCGAGTCTTCTGTCCTCTGGAAGGAAAGCCTTCGCTGAAGAGGTGTCTAGAAGCGTCCCTATGAAAAGGAGCCTCTGGGAGGGTTGCAGTTGAGATTTTTTCAAATTCAGCAGAACTCCCATGGACGTGAGAAGTCGTTTGCACGGCTTCCAAAGTCCCTTGGCCGGAAGGGCTTGCTAGAAGCCAATCGTCCAGGTAGGGAAACACTCGGAGTCCGACTTTCCTGAGATGCGCCGCAAGAACTGCACAACACTTTGTAAAAACTCGCGGCGCCGAGGATAGCCCAAAGGGGAGGACTCTGAACTGATAATGCTGACCCAAAGCTACAAACCTGAGGAATTTGTGGGTCGGGTGGACGGGGATATGCTGGTAAGCATCCTGCATATCCAGAGAGGCCAGCCAGTCGTGCTGATGCAGCAAAGGTAACAGGGTACCTAAGGAAATCATCTTGAATTTCTCCCTGGGGAGGAATTTGTTTAACTTTCTGAGGTCTAGAATGGGGCGCATCCCCCCAGATTTCTTTGGAACCAGAAAGTAATGGGAGTAGAACCCTGTGTTTCGCAGATGCGGGGGCACCAGTTCTATTGCCCTGTTGTTCAGAAGGCCCTGGATCTCCGCGGTGAGGAGGTCTGACTGAGAGGCCGACAACCTGGGTTGTCGTATGGGAGGACAATTCGCGGGGGTTTCCAAGAAATTGAGAGAATAACCCTCGCGAATTATCCGAAGGACCCATTTGTCTGAGGTTATGGACTTCCACTGGTGTAGAAGTACATCAGACGACCTCCCACCGGAGGAGAAAATTCCACCCGGCAGAGTGGATGGAACTTGGGCCAACGACTATAAGGTAGCGCTGGGAGCTTTAGGTCCCTGCGCTTGCTGCGCTCTTTTTGAGGTTGGGCAGGTTGGCTTTATGAAGCTTCCTGCCTCTGCCTCGAAAGGACTGACGACTATGAAACTGACGTTGTCTCACATGCCCCGAGAGGGGCAGGTGGAGGTCTGGCCAACTTAATGGCCGATCTAGTCTTCTGAGTGGCCTCTAAGGCTTGCTCCACCTGAGGGCCAAAAAGAAAGGAGCATCAAAAGGCAGCGCCATCACCTGCTGCTGAGCATCATTCGGTGAAGCCAGAAGTACGAGCCAGGAATGGCGCCAGTACAAATCCTCGCGCTGCTGAGCTAGAAGCAGTGTCGAAAGCGTCATGGCGGCTTTGACCTGTTGGTTATTGGACTCAATACTCTAATAACGGTCAGAAGAAGCTCTGACTTGAATCCAATCTGGAAGAGCTTCAACCATTCTTTTCATAGAGTGCCACAGGATATACTCATACTGAGAAAAAATAGCCTTGATAACTGGCAATACACATACTTAGAGTGGAGGCAGCAAAGACTCTCTACCTAATGTATCAATCTTAGAGACTCTTTGTTAATAGGTCGAGCTGTAGTAGTTTGAGGAAGAACGACCTTGTCATTCTCTCGCCAGGACTACAATAGGATCCGCAAAGGCTTGGGATGCCAAAATGGGACGATCCTTGGGAGCTGAATACTTCATCAATGGATTTAGCCACTGAGGGAATAAGAGCAGGGTTATTCCATACCATTTGAGACAGCGCCTCAAGGAAGGCTGAATCGGAGGAGTCAACCGTAGGGATCTCCGCATGAAGATACTGAGTCTTAATATCTTCCCAGGATCGGCGTCTGTAGTCTGGAGAGAAAGAGGATCCCAGGTTCTTCAACAGAGACTTAAAGGACAGGTCCTCACCACAGGCTCTGTAGCAAAGAAAGATCCTGTTTCTCCACTTCATCACCCAACCGAGGTCTGGGTCAGGCTCAACATCATCTCCTGATGGTCCAGAAAGGACTGTTTGACAGGAAAGGAGTGAAAATTAGGAGAGGAGGAAATGGCAGAAAACAAGGAGAGTCCCTATACTGCCGCGCCGAGACTGCAAAACGGGCCAAGATCGGATCGAGGAGGCGACGGCGCCAAGAGGCACGTGGCCCCGAACGCCGCGCGCCAAGGGATCGACGCGGCGCGACGGCGCCGCCGACGGCGCCACGGACGACGCCACAAACGGATCCGCTGACGACGCTGCGAACGGCGCCGCCGACCCAACGGCACCATCGGCGGCGCTGAGACCACGCGGGCGCCGCCTAACGGGCGCCGAGACTATGCGGGCCGCTAACGGCGCCAAGAAGTTCGGCGGCCTAAAACGGCGCGCCGACACAGCCACAGACTCCTGCAGAAGGCGCCGAAAAGCCCCGGAACCTGAAAGCAAGAGAAGGAAAACCAGGAGATAAGGGCATCGGTGAGGCCCTGCGCCGCAGCCATGTGAGGGGGGAACATCTAAGCACGGAGTCGCTAGCACCGAAAGAAGGCGCCATGACTAGGAAGGTCCAACCGCCTTTACCTGATCACCGAGGAGCCCGAGGCTCCGAGGCAACCGGCCAGGCAGAAGAACCAACCTCCGAGCCCATCGCTCCATAAGAGCGCCCACTGATGAAACTGCTCATCTGGAGCCCTACCTATAGGCGGGGAGGGGCTCCGATGTCGAGGACGACGATTATCGGAAGTTGGCGACTCAAGAAGGAGACCGCAACTAGCAACGATAACCGATCGGCCGACGCCAGACATACCATGAGGGCGTACTTCGAGTGATGCCTTCTTTTTGACCTGTGGGTCAAGAAGAGCTCGAGGCTGAACGGCGCCAGAATGCGACGGTTATTTTATGTCAAGGGGGACCGCCCATCCCCGGCATCGGACTGACCGTAGTCGAACCCGCTGAGGAGAAGGAGGTGACCGGACCCAGCCCGCTGACTGAACAGCTTTCATCGCAGTCTCCCCACCGCCACCTGACCTGCTCATGGTCGACTCGTCCAGTAGGCGAGACTTCTTCAAGTAAGTTAAATTTAAATATTAGAAAAATTTTACGAAAAATAGAATAAAACTAAGCGATACTACTATCGTGATAATGTTACAAAAACAAACTGAAAACTATCGCTAGTTTGAAGTTTGACTCCATTTCAAGCCCAACTGACGTCGTCACTGAAAGCCTTTTCGGCCGGGAAAAAAAAGAACTGAGGCGGTTGGAGGGTCGTCAGCCGAGATGGTCATTACCGCTCGAGCCGCTGCTCGCGGCGCCGTCTCTCGCGCCGACCCTCCAGCAAAAAGTTTGCTCCCGATGGGTCTTAGTGCCTCCGGCGCCAATCCCACTAGTGTGAATGAGTGGTGGAGACTTATGTCCAGGAAGATCAAGCATACTCCAGGCATGGAATTCCATGCATAACACAGTTCCACCGTACACTGCATCACTTTCTTGTTTTTTGCACAGTACTTTGAACATTTTGTACATTTAATGGCAGTTTACTTACCACATTGGCTTTCTTCTCAGCATAGGTCTGTTTTAGCCAGTGTAGCTGTGTCAGAGGCAGTTCAACAGAGATTGCATTGGAAAGTGACAACTTATTATTACTGCAGGTAGCTCCCTGAAGTTTTAGGCCTAGAGAAGGACAAATATTGATGCAGCCAACATTAGTAATACTGATAACAGGCAGCAGAGTTATGCTGTAACAATGCAGCCGAAATGATTTATGTATTTTAGCACTTCCCCATTCCATCACTGCAAACCACTGACTCAGACTGGAAGGGATAGGCTGGAGCGGTGGTAGGCTATAGTATTCATCCCTTAGATGGGATGTTAAAAACCATAATATGCTTAAGTTAGCTTGACATTTTGGACACACTTTGACGTACATAATAAAAGTGATTTATCAGTTTTTATATTGTAGGACACTGCTGCCTATCAGAGGAAACATCTTGGCGAATACCTACTCAGTAGGTCTTTGTAATTCTTAGGTGTCCCGGTGTTCGGGAGGGAAAGGACTGTATTTCTGCCCTGAGGGACCATCCAGCCGATCCTTCCTTCCCTGCCAACCCCCCCCTTCCGGGACTGCATGTTTGGCGATACATAGGAGCACTTGAAAGACAGAAAGTCCCATTGTAGTCAATGGGCTAGATTTGAAGGCTGATTACTTCTTATCAATTAGTGTTGGGAGGAACTAAGGCCAGTGCATGGCTAGCATCAATTGTTAATCACGCATTGGCCTTAGCTACCCTCCCATCACTAATTAACTTAAAGAAATCAGCCTTTAAATGTAGTCCCACTGACTACAATGGGACATGTGCTCAAGCGCCTGCCTATGTATACTCAGAGCTTATGCAGCGTGACGGCAGGGCCAGCACCAGGAATGGACAAGATTCGTTTGACAGCCCCTCAGGGCAAAAATGATCTTTCCCTCCTGAACAGAGGGCATTTAAGAATCATAAAGACCTACTGAGTAGGTATTCAACAGGCTAAGTTTTCTCTGTGAGGAATCAGTACCAAAACCAGACAACTGAGTTTGCATTTTTAGATTCTCTGCATTTGTATTCCTTTTAGCCTTTATTGCTAGGTTCATTTACATGTAAATAGGATTCATGTTGCCTGCAGCTGACAAGCTTCTGCCGTTCAACCCTTTATTGAAATTACAATTCTCTGTCGCATCATATTCACTTCCACAGCAAAATACTGCAATATCACAAACAGGATTATGACCTTAGCAAAGGATTCAGCAGCAGTGTAGATAAACTCTTTGGGGGGGGGTGGTGATACAGTTTTGATACAAATTAAGCTTGCTGTAAAGCACAAAGGGTATAGAATGAAGACTGTATCAGAACTACAAAAGTGTGCGTTTATTCTTACAACAATCACTAGTATCTTACGACTATTTCCACAAATAATCTTATGATATTTGTATAATGCTTGAAGCTACATTTTTGAAAGCTGTAAGATTTGAAGTTAATACAGTTCTGTATTGCTACATGAAGGTACGTGTTGATATATGTTAAAAATGATGGGACTTGTATATTAACAATATATCTACTTAGCAGACTTCAAGCTTTCTTTTTAAAAAATTAAAGCTTTAGCCATAATGGTTCCAAAGTTATCACATTTTAAAGAAAATATCTTTTTAAAGGTCTAAATCTGGAGCTGGTGGGGCCAGAGACGATTTAAAAAAAAAAAAAAAAAAAGAAAGCTTGGAGTCCAGCTGTTAAGAAATTATGTCATTGTATCATTTTTCTGTAACAGTAGTAGTTATGTTATCGATATAAAAAACAGGTTACTCGTGTAACAGTAGTTCTAGGGGTGGTATATGTTGTTCGTCCACACTTGTTGGCAGGTACCTTGCTGCTTTAAGATGTGCTAGAAGTCTTCAAGCTGGCTCCTCCCACCCACTGGGGTGGTATAACCCTCGGCTCCGCCCCACGATGCCAGATCTTAGCCTGCTGGAAGCCAGGTTTGTGTGTCAAAGCTGGAGAGGTCGGGTGGGTCAGTGTGGATGAACAACATACACCACTCCTAGAACTACTGTTACAGGTGAGTAACCTGTTTTTCTGGGATCGTGGATATGTTGTTCTATCCACAATTGTTGGCACACTCCTAGCAGTTCTCCGGGAGGAAGGAGGCGAGACGCACACCCCCTACTCAGGGAAGTGGGACTGGAGAAAGTAGAGTTACGTAAGAACTTACCGTAACAGCAGATCTTCGAGAGCAGCTCTTGCAGCAGTTTACACCATTAGGACTGAAGCCAGGACCTCATGGAAATTTTCTAGCTAGCAGTATCCAGCGGGGACCACCCCCAATGTTGGCTCCGCACCGACGTCAGGCTTCATACAAAAGGGGGCGGATCCCCAGTTCTCCCACCAGAGACGACTCCCGGCTGCCAGAAGACATCAGAAGTGGAGACTGAGGATCCACAGTCAAGGAAGGAATTCGGAGCAGTGTTACAAACACCTAATCCTAGGAAGCAACTAAAGGAACAACTCTACCTCCAGAAGGGATGGTGGGAAGGAAACTACCTGCTGCAAGAGCTGTTCTTAAAGATCTACTGTTACTGTACTATCTTACTTCGAGAAATAGCTCTTGCAGCAGGTTACACCATTAGGACTGATTCCCAAGCAATTCTGGAAATCCCTCTTAGATGGGAGGAGTAGGCTAGGTAGAGATCGCGAGTTGAACCGAAGCCTAGGACAGCAGTCCCTGAAGGACTGCTAAACCAAAACCAGCTCTCTGCCGTGATGCAAAGTCCAGGCTATAATGCCTGATAAAGGTGTGCACGGTGCTCGAAGTAGCAGCTGCGCAGATGGCTGAAGTGGACACATTCTTTAGAGCAGCAAAGGAGGTAGCCACCCCCCTTGTGGACTGTCCCCTAACCGAGCCCGGTAGGGATTTGTTTTGTTCCTGGTAACAGAACGTGATACAGTGGATGAGCCAACTGGAAAGCGACTCTTTAGAAACTGGAGCCCCCAACATCCTGTGGGCGAAGGAGACAAAAAGATGATCAGATTGACGGTGTTGCCTGGTTCTGGTCAGGTAGTATCTTAGACACCTATGCACATCTAGAGTGTGCAGCAGGGCCTCTCCCCTATTAGAGTATTTAGGGAAGTACACTGGCAGGTCGATATCCTGATTAAGGGTGAGGGCTGAGACCACCTTAGGTAGAAACTTTGGATTTGTTCTTGGGGACACACTGTCCTGGTGAAAACACAAATAAGGTTCTTTGCACACAAGTGCATATAGCTCAGAAATCCTTCTGGCCAAAGTAACAGCAACTAAAAATAACGTCTTCCATGCCAGAAGACGTAGCTCGCAATCTGCGGCTGGTTCAAAAGGTGGCAGCATAAGCTGCTCCAGGACAAAGGGCAAGTCCCAGGGAGGAATGGGATCCTTAATCGGAGGCCTAAGATGGAGGACGCCTCTCAAGAATGCTTGTGCGGTGTCCAACTGAGCTATGGACCGTAGGTCTATAGGTGTACTTTTATTGAGGAGTAGGCCAAGCCTGCCTGAAATAGAGACAGAAGGTAGTCTAGGATCGAACCTTCCGGACAATCCAGTGGAGAAAGACCTCGTGCTTGAGCCCAAAGACAAAATCGGCGCCATTTCTTGGCCTATGTGGCATGAGTGGCCAGTTTTCTAGCAGCCGCTAGAACATCCGCGACCCCGTAGCGCAAGACAGCTATGTCCCTAGGAGCTAGGTGTGCAGGTTCAGAGATCAAAGATCCGGACGGACCAAGGATCCTGCCTCCTGGACAATAAGTGAGAACTGACTGGCAGATGCACCGGAGGTTTCTGAGACAGCAGAGGAAACCAAATCTACCTGGGCCAAAAGGGTGCGATTAGTATCAGCCTTGCTTGTTCTCTGCGGAGTTTCAACAGAACCCTCTGAATCAACGGGGAGGGAGGAAATGCGTAAAGGAATCTGCCCATCCAGGAGAGGGACAATGCATCTCGCCAGAAAACACCAGGCCCTGGATCTAGCGAGCAGAAATTGGTCAGTTTTGCGTTGGATGAGGATGCGAAAAGGTCTAACTCTGGTGTCCCCCATCTGCAAAACAGATCCTCTATGACCTCCTGGAGTAGTTCTCATTCGTGGACTCTGGCCTGAGACCGACAGACTGCGATGCCGTTGTCCACTCCTGGGACATGTACAGCAATAAGGTCTGCACCATGTTGCAGTACCCAATCCCATACCCTCATGGCCTCCCTGCAAAGCGGGTAAGAATGAGTGCCTCCTTGTTTGTTGAGGTAATACATCACCGCGGTATTGTCTGTTTGTAGCAGCAGAGTACCTGGTGTAATCTCTGACTGGAAGGCCTGCAAGGCATAAAGGACAGCTCTCATCTCCATAATATTTATGTGAAGATGCGATTCCTGGGAAGTCCATGAGCCCTGAGACCTCACTCCATCAAGGTGTGCTCCCCAACCGAACCCTGAAGCATCCGTGGAGAGCGTCACAATCAGAGACGGCGCAACAAAAGGAACCCCCACCGATAGGTGCTCTGGTTTGAGCCACCATTGCCAATCCCGGATGACTGCATTCGTGATCCGAATTGGAAGCTGCAAATGGTCTTGCTTCTGATCCCACTGTACCCGTAACATCCACTGGGTCACCCGCATGTGGAGATGGGCTACAGGGACTGTCGCAATGGCCGCAGCCATGCGTCCGAACAGGCAAAGGACCAGTCTTGCTGGGAGGTTCTTCTTTGCCAAGATATCCCTCATGAGGGATCTGATGTGCTCCACTCTGTCCTGGGGCAAAAAGGCTTTCCCCTGGATGGTGTCCAGGACTGCACCTATGAACTGCAGTCTCTGCGATGGAACCAGGTGCGACTTTTCCTGATTGATGATGATGCCCAGCGACCCAAAGAGGGAATGAGTACAGTGGATCGCAGACATCACAGCCTCCCGAAAGGGGGCCATGAGGAGCCAATCATCCAGGTATGGGAACACGTAGTGGCCTTGTCTCCTGAGAGTCGCCGCTGCTACTGCCATGCACTTTGTAAATACCCGAGGTGCCGAAGACAGCCCAAAGGGGAGGGCTCGGAACTGATACTGGCAACCTAGAAACTCGAAGCGCAAGAATTTCCTGTGTGCTCGAGCTATAGGGATGTGCAGGTAGGTGTCCTGCATATCCAGTGATGCTAAGAAGGCGCCCTGCTTTAGCATGGGAATTAAACCTGGAAGGGTCACCATGGGGAAGCGTCTAGGTCGCGGAGGTCCAAAATCGGAACGGAGGTCCCCTGTCTTTTTGGGAACCAGAAAGAAGTGGGAATAATAACCTGCACCTCTCTGGTTCCATGGAACGTGCTCTATAGCCTCTTTTCCCAGAAGCGCTAGCACTTCCTACTGTATGAGTAGTGCGTGCTGGCCCGAATAACGGGATAGCAGGGGAGGCCTTGACGGTGGTTGGTCGAGGAATTCTATCCTCAGTGCTACTTGCACTTACTTCTTCAGTAACCGGTCAAGAAGCTAGTACTCGACCCTCTGCCTAGGGCACCCCCCCCTCGCAGGCACTTGTTGTCATTGTTTTTGTTTACTCTGCTGTTCACCTCCTAATTACATCCTGTATGTTCCATTTTATTGTACTGCATTGTGCCAACCTGTTCTAGAGCTAGCCTTCAAATGCATGTTATTCCTTATGTGTTTTCTCGATTCCTCAACTGTTCATGTACGAATTTTTACCTGCAACTCTCCGAGGTCGCACCTAAAAATAGGCACTTGGCTGTCTAGTGTGCTTACACGGTTAACAAAAGCAAATAAATAAATATATATATAGCGTCTTGTCTTGACCAGTTGGAGAACCCACCGATCGGCGGTTATCAGCTGCCATCCTGAAAGGTGGCGAGAGATGCGACCCTCGACCTTTTCTACCCGCTGATCCAGAGGAAGGGTGGGGGCCAGGAAGGAGTCAGGTCCAAGAAGAATTCAGCACTTTTTGCCTATATTAGGATGAATGTGGTCCAGCCAGAAGTTGATGCAAAATGAAACATTTATTGCAGACATATGGACCAACAGGCACGCAGAAAAACAAAGCGCTAACTAGCCCCAGCTAGTTAATGAGTCTTCATCAGGGGGAAGGAGTCATGCTGTGGCAGCATTACCTCCTGCAGGCTGGGTCGGTTTGGTATATCTTTGACCTTGGCCTGGGGAAGTCTTAGCCTGGGCCTTATGGGTGAAAGTGCCCCTCTGATGCTGGCCGGAACGTGGTTAGTGAGGTTTGCCGGCCGCGAAAATGATTCTGGTTCCTTCGAAAGGAACCCGGTTTTGGTCTGTACATAGCCTGCACAGTCCTCACCGCCTTCCCAGCGT
The DNA here is from genome assembly GCA_016271365.2 of Neoceratodus forsteri. NCBI lineage: Eukaryota > Metazoa > Chordata > Ceratodontiformes > Ceratodontidae > Neoceratodus > Neoceratodus forsteri. The sequence continues at coordinate 589,804,533 of CM028134.1, read as the reverse complement.
CCTGAAGGTTGGTGATGACCTTTTCAGAGGGTTCACCAAACAGGACTTCTCCATTATAAGGGACGTCCAGGACATTCTTCTGTACGTCCGGGATAAATCCGGAGACACGAAGCCATGAGCGTTTCCGGAGACAGACACCCGAAGCTGCGCCCCTGGCAGAAGAGTCCGCAGAGTCGTATGCAGCTCTCAAAACTTGGGTCCCCACGTCTGACCCTGTGTGGAGGAGGTTCAAGAGCTCCTCCTTCTGCTCGCCATCCGGTAGTTTATCAACCAGGTCCTGACCCTGTACCCACAAGGTGTTCTGAAACTGAACCATATGAGTCAGATAGTTCAGTGACATGATGGAGCATGTCGCAGCCATATACATGCGCCTCCCCAGGGCATCCAACTGCTTGGATTCCTGGGCCAGTGGCTGTGTACTGAAATGCTGTGGTCGTTGAGACCTATCATGGGAGGCTGTGATGACCAGGGAATCAGCCATGTGTTGTTGCCCAAAGTACGGGTCCTCTGCGGGGGCCCTGTACAGACGGTCAGCTTTCTTCGGCACCGCAGGGGTGGAGTGCAGACGCTTCCATGCAGCCTTGGTGATGTCCGCGAAGGTGTCCACTAAGGATGCACCACCACAGGCTTAGGGTCCTTCTGCCGAAGATAACGAGCTAGGCGCTGTCGTTCAGGGTCTAGGTCTTCCGTTTCCCATCCCATGTTCTCCTGGATGTGCCTCATGATCTTTGAAAAGGAGGGATCATCCAGAGGTGACTTGGGGAGGTCTCATGGGTCAGGTGATGGGATGCTGACTGGAGAAGGAGACCTGGAGGTATCGGAGGTGTCACGTCTAGAGTCGTCCCCCTGCGGAGTGGACCATCTCCGTCTGGGTCGCTTGGGACTGGGGGACCCTGAGGGAGATCTTTGAGGGGGCCTTCTCCTTTCTTTGGATCTGCCCCTAGGAGATGGAGTAGGCTCCTTAGGGGTCGGTGGTCTTCCTACTGGTCCTTGCGGTGGAATAGAAGGTGAAGGAGTAGGAGGAGGAAGTTTCACTGGGACCACGTCTTTCTTGATGGTGTCCCACCAAAAGGAAAAGAGGCCTTTAACCTCCTGAATATTCATACCGGACGACGGTTCTGGCATTGGTGGTCTGTCACCGGTATCAGGCGTCGGATCCAAGGGTGTCACCAGATCAGGCGAAGGCTCCTGTGGAAGCCCAGCATCCTCGTTGTCGCCTGCCTGATCATCAGGCAACGTCGGGTCCTCCTCTGCAGAGTCCCGGTGACCAGTATCCACCGGTGACAGGGAGGTAGTCGTCAGCTCTGAAGAAAGTTTGGTTGACATCGGGTGCTTGGTCGACATCTGGTCCGACGAGCGCTTAACTGATGACGGGTCAGGAGCCCGTTTTGAGTCAGTCGTCTGTTTAAGGGAAGTCAGGTCCTTGTTCTTCCTGGGAGGGGGGTCTGGACCCCTAGGAGGCCGATCTGACGTCGGAGTCCCGGCCTCTATCTGAGGAAGCCTGAAGGATTTTGGAAGAGGACTTGGACTGGTGATGGTCAGAAGACTTCACAGAAGCCCGGGAGGGCGCTGAAGAAGGGTCCGAGGACCTGGAAGTCTTGATAGGATGAAGAGAAGCCGAAGCACTGCCCGAAGACTTAACTTTATTTATTTATTTAGATTTTGGTCCCCGGCTAAGCCCACTGAGACCAGAGGTCCCTTTTCACGGAGGGGCTGAGAGCAAGCCTTAGCGGGAGAGAGCAGTCTGAGCGCTGGAGCCTGAGCTGACGCCCCAGTCCGAGGCCCGGTTCGGGGACCTGGACCTGGCCTTCTCCTGATGCTGGTCCCGAAGTTTATGGGACTTAGAAGCAGATTCACCTCTGGAGGCAGGGTCTTTATCCATACTCTAACTTTTCTTCCAAAAGGAACCCCTGAAGTGCTTTCTGACATCGGATCCAGGTGCAACTATTGAACCGCTGGCAAAAGGAGCAGGCCTTGGTGTCGTGTTCTGGGCATAAGCACCACAGGCAGGATGAATGCAGATCCTTAAAAGGTATCTGTTTGCCGCAGGCACACTTGGAGGGAGGTCCTTCTGAGGAAGAAGCTGGAGATACCAACATTTAGTTAGACAAAGCTGGAAGTTCTAGGCGTTGTTCGCAGGAGCGGGACCGCAAGGCTGATGCTGGCGAGTCGACAGCGGGAAAAGAACTGGGGATTCTGGGGACCGCCTTTGTATGATGCCTAACGCCGGGGCAGTTCCGCTGATACTAGCTAGAAAAATTTCCGTGGGGTCCTGGCGCCCGCTTCAGTATCCAATGGTGTAACCTGCTGCAAGAGCTGTCAAGTAAGATCTGAGGTTCCAAAACCAGCATCCAGGCATGACTCAACGTCGATGTGGTTATGGGAAATGAAGGTGTGTGCTGACTTCCAGGTGGCAGCCCTGCAGATTTCCTGGATAGGGACGTCCCTAGAAGCAGCCACCGATGCAGCGGTATGGCGGGTGGAATGAGCCCTTAGCCCAACGGGAGGCTCCCTACCCACCAACCTATAGCAGAGGTAAATGCAAGATGTAATCCATCTAGCTATTGTCCCCTTGGCTGCAGGTCTGCCAGGTGTGGCTTCAGCATAGGTGACAAACAGCTGGTGAACCTCTCCCCGAACTTCCGCCGTTTGCTCTTTGTAATAGGCAAGTGTTTGTCTCTGGTCCAAAGTATGGAGCCTGTACTCGGCCTCTGAGGTGTCATTGGGGTAGAACACTGGCAGAGTAATTTCCTGGTTAACGTGAAACTCCACCACCTTTGGAAGGAATTTCAGGTCGGGTACAGGACAACTTTGTCCCTGTGGAAGACCAGGTAAGGAGACTATGGAGAGCGTCTGTAACGCCCCAGTTCTTCTGGTTAACGTGATAGCCACTAAGAAAGCAGTCTTCCACGACAAGTATGACATCTCACACTTATGCATAGGTTCGAATGGCTTGCCCTTGAGCTTTGCCAAAACCAGCAGTAAATCCCACAGAGGTGGAGGTTCACGCACCTGAGTGGATATGTGAGCTAGGCCTTTGAAAAAGCACCAGACCACCTTCTCCTGTGCCACCGACTGCTGACCAGCTTGCGCCCGTAAACAGAGATGGCTAACAGGTGCACCTTTAGGGTCATCGACTGCAGTCCCTGCTGGGAGAGGGAACAAAGGCAGTCCAAAATGATAGCCACTGTGCAGGATGAGGGGTCAAATACTTTGCCCTGACACCAGATGGAGAATCTCTTCCATTTAAAGGCATAGCATTTTCTGGTCGATTCCTTACAGGACGCCTCAACAACGTTGGAGACCCAGGGCCTGGAACTCTAGCCGCTCAGAAACCAGGCCGTCAGGTGCAGGGATTGAAGGTCCAGATAGAATACCTTCCCCTGATTGACCCTGAGCAGGTCCAGGTGTGCTGGAAGCCGCCTCGGGAGCCTGGAGCTGAGGCTGAGATCTGGATATCAGAACTAGCGCGGCCAGTCTGGGGCTACCAGGGTCACCTGCGCCTTGTCCCTCCTGACCTTGATGAGCACTTTGTGAATCAAGGGGGGGGGTGGAGGGAAGGCGTAGAAGAGGCCTGGGGTCCAAGGCCTCGAGAAGGCATCCACCTGCAGCAAACCCTGCTTTGGAGGCGGGCATGCAACAGCCTCAGCCGCATTCTCCTGGAGGCAAACAGGTCCACCTGGGGGGTTCCCCAGAGGGAGAACAGATTGTGTACCACCTCTCGGAGGAGAGACCACTTATGAGATGCCCTGCCCATCTGACTGAGGGCATCGGCCAGCCGATTCAAGGCTCCTGCCACATGAATGGCTAGGAGATCTGCCTCCAGGCTGAGCACGAGCGACCAAATGCGGAAAGCTTCCTTGCACAGAGGTAAGGAACGCGTTCCGCTCTGTCTGTTCAGATAGTACATGGTCATGGTGGACCACTTGACCCTGAACAAACGGAGAGAATGTGGTCAGAGCTAGGCGGACCACTCAGAGCTCCAGCATGTTGATGTGGCATCGAGACTCCTGAGGGGACCAGAGCCCGTGAGCTCTGTGTTCCCCTAGATGGGCATCTCAACCCATCAGAGGCGCGTCGGCCGTCAGAGTGACCACTGGCTCAGAGCAGGAAAAAAAAGGATTCCTTCCTGCAGGTGGAATGGGACGAGCCACCACTGGAGGCTGGCCCACATTTTCCGGGTCACAGAGACCAGCTGGTCGAGATGACCTAAACGCTCAGACCACTGGCTGGCCAGTTCCCACTGAAGGGAATGTATATGCCTGCGGGCCCATCGGACCACGCTGGTGCAGCAGTCATGTAGCCCAGAAGGCGGGAAGTCCCGGGCAGGCGCAACTGCCCAACCAGAAATGATCAGGAAAGGAGGAAGGCCTCCGCCTGTCACTGAGAACCAAGCTCGGCTTGGCAGGAGTCGAGCTCTACCCCGATGAACTGAATCACCTGCGCAGGTACAAGTTCCAACTTGGCCTCGTCGATTAGGAGGCCAAGTTCTGCACAAGTCTGGAGGGCCAGATCCCTGGACTGCTCCACCTCCAACCTGGAGGGACCTGCTATCAGCCAGTTATCCAGGTAAGGGTACACCTGGACCCCGTGACACCTCAGGTAAGCAGCCACCACTGCCATGCATTTGGTGAAGACCCGGAGGGCTGAAGACGGGCTGAAGGGCATGGCCTGGAACTCTAAGAGGATTTCTTCTGCTCTGAAGCAAAGGAACCGTCAATGGGACGGACAGATTGGGACGTGAAAGAACGCGTCCTGAAGATTTAGGGAGCAGAACCACATTCCTTGTTCCAAGGATGGTATGATCTGCCTAGAGTTACCATCCAGAAAGTGTGGGACCTGAGGAACCCATTCAGGTCGTGCAGATCTAGAATGGGCGCCAGCCCCCAGTCCGCTCTGGCACCAGAAAGTACCTGGAGACAAACCTTGGGTCTGAAGAGCAGTCTGCTACTGGATGCACCACCTCCTTTAGGAGGGAGCTGGGCTAAGTCGGCTCCGAGAGCTGCCTGAGAAGCTGCAGGCACGGGCTCGGTACGGAGGGGCCTGCTCGCATTCCAGAGGCAGGCCTCAACCGACCACTTCCAAAACCCACCGGTCCATAGTGACAACAGACCAACCGGAAATAAAGTGGCTGAGATGGCCTCCCATGGGAGGACCCGGGGAGGCATGACAGAGTTCAGGTAGGCACCCCCCCGACCTGTCACTGGGCAGCCTTGGAGGAGGGTCCGGCGGGAGGACTACCAGGACCTTTCCCCCGGGCTTCCTGAAGGAAGAGGCCACAGACTTGGGCCGAGGATGCCAAGTCTGAGCATGCCTGCCCTGTTGCTGGTGGTGCTGCTGGGCCAATCTGGCCGCAGGGGTGCAGGAGTGAAAGGGCTTGCGGTTAGCGCACTTGGAGCCCTTGTCCTTTTGGGCAGATGTAACAGAATACAAGGTGGCACTGGACTTCTCTATGCATTGGAGGTGACCTTCCATGCCTGGCCCAAAAAGGTCAGTACCCAAAAAGGGGACATCTGCCAACTTGTGCTGCATACCTGCCGTGAAGATAGAGATGCGGAGCCAAGCGGCGCATGGCCACTGCGGCCACTAAGGAGCGGGCACAAGAATCACCAATATCCAGAGCCGTATGGAGCTGCTGTTTGGCCACCATCCGTCCAAGATTCCAGACCTGCGTGACCGTGGTCTGCAGATCACCTGGGAGATGAGGGATCACCTCATCCAGGGAGCTCAATAGGGTGTGCGAGAAATGTGCCATAACAACGGCTGAGCTGGCCTGAAAAAGGCCTAGAGAGGAGGCTGCACAGACCTTCTTCCCGGAGTGGTCCAATTGCTTGGACTCCCTGTCTGGGGGTCTCTCTGCGTCTCCCTTGTTGCCTGAGCGCTGAAAAATGGAGTCAGTCAACAACCCCACCGAAGAAGGGTGCTCTGTAAAGTCCGAGAGGGACCCCATGGGCACCGCATAAGTGTGGGCTATGCGGGCAGAAGGCACAGGACAGGAAGCGGGACGCTGCCACAACTCCAAGGCTGGGCCCACAATGGCCTCGGCCACTGGGAAGACCTCTACAGGAGAATCCCCCTTATCCAGAATCTCTGTGAGGGGGTACTTACCCTGTTTCTGCACAGGTTCCAGCTCTATTCCCGTAGACTCTGAGATGAGCTGACAAATGCCCATCAGCGAGGAAGAGCCCTTGTCGACAGAACCCCCAAAGAATTCTGTGTCCACCGGACGGGAGACCATGGAGGAGTCCTCGGACTCCACATATAGTGGGCGCCCTCCCGGGTGGCTCTCCATCCTCCTTGGACGGTTGGGAGTGAGACTAACAGACAGCCTACAGGGCAAGCTTTGAGCCGACCGATAATCCTTGGTTGATGCTCCAGACTTGGGCTGATCGGGCGCAGCTCCACCCTAATCGGTGGAGTGGCCACTGCCGGGCTGAGTCAGTGAACCGCACCGGTGACGGTGGCAGACATCGGGTCGTTTGGCGTAGAGTCATTTATGGCCAGAGTCAAAACCGGGGTCAGTTTGGATCCGGACAGGACCAACTGCTGCCACATGAGATTTTCGCAGCGTCGATGCAACTTGCGCCGAAGCCTCTCCTCACCAGAGGAGGATGAAGATGATGATGAGTGGCGAGGCCGCTTGTTGTGATGTTGGGACCGAGATCGACAATGATGGGACTTTTCTGACGTCGAAGCTGGGGAAACCCTCGGCTCCGGCTCCTTGGATACCGGTATTACCGGGTCCTGCCAAACATTCTGGGCCGACCCTTCCGAAGACACCGGGAGCACCGGAGTTCAGAAAAGAGAGTCGTCAAGCTGGATCGGGTGGCAACCCGTTGATCGGCTTGAGAAAAATCTCTGCAGCATCAACAGGAATCTCGGCCGACTGGTTCGATGGGGACACCGTGAAACCAGTGGCCTCAGCCGTGACAACAACCGAAGTCGAAACAGGGTTCTCCTGTGAGCAGGACCACTCCCGGTCCCATGAACATCGATGAGTCAACTTATCTTTCTTTGACTCCTTCTTGGAGCATGAAATATGGGACCCTGAAGGGCTCTCTCCCTTACTCAAGAGACACTGGCACAACTCTTTGAAGGAAGCCGAATAGGAGGATCCGAGGTGCAGAGGAATACAAGCCGAAGCCGAAGAGGAACTTGCGGCAGCCTGAGCCGCCTCCTCCTAGAGCTGTTCCAACTGCTCGGCAGACCCCGCAGCAGTGGAGACCACTCAACAGGCCTCCTTCGATTTGACCGGCGGGAAATGCTTCTCCGGTCGCCCCAATCAAAGTAGGGCAGTGCAGTTTTCTAGCACCTTCGGGGTGAATGACCGACAAAATTCGCGAGATTGCAGATCGTAGTCTAACCCCAGGAAATAAACGCACGAGGTGTGTGGATCCGTACAAGATATCATCTGCCTGCCAAGGGCACAGGAAAAACCCAGGGGCCAATTTTTCCTCCATCACGGATGCGATCGGAAAATGAGTACATTTTATTCTAGAGAGCTTGAGGATCACTCCTGGAAGCAAATCTGAAGATTCTGAAGCCAGGGCTACTATACACGGGAGCGCTAAGGAGGAAATGGAACATTCCAGCGGAAAGGAAGATCTGGCGTCATGGGGCGGAGCCGAGGGTTATACCACCCGTGTGGGTGAGAGGAGCCAGCTTGAAGACTTCCGACGCATCTTAAAGCAGCAAGGTACCTGCCAGCAAGTGTGGATAGAACAACATATCCACGATCCTAGAAGGACAGCTTTCTCTAGCTATACTGACATACATATTTACATCATGACAAAAACCTTTTTTGGTAAAATAATTTTATCAATATACTTTTGCCATAACGATACGGTATATTAATATACTTTTTTAATATTCTTTATTTATATATGACAGCAGGAGTACATCTATACAGTATTTCTCTTTTGTCTTACAATACATAGAATGTTCTTCAGGTTGGCAATTCATGTTTCTACAACATCATGATGTTATATATATCGAATGACACTAGATCAAAATTCATATCCTACAAAAATAGGTCACTTTCAAATAGCTCTATCAGGGAACAAATGTTTCATCCAGAGGCAAGATATAGAAAACCCATGGCCTCCACTGGAGCTCAAATTGTGACCGCCATCCAGCTCTAGAAGCTACTATTCTCTCTAGATAGTATATCTCAGTCATCAATGAATGCCAATCAAAGAGGGTGGGTACATTAGCCATTCTCCATAGGCAAGTTATAACCTTTTTAGCTGCTGCCAGGTACAGGTATAACTTATTTCTACTTCGTGGAACTTTTCCATCTTCCCCAATACAAAGCAGAATCATCTGATTGGATAATTTAATTTCTAGTCCCACAATATTTTATATGCTCTTTTCTATCTCTATCCAGTATTGGGTAACTTTCGGACAAGCACAAAAAATGTGTTATATTTGCCATTTTTTCTCCATATTCTCTCCAACAAAGGCCATGCCCCATAGATATAAATTTAGCAATTTTGTCAGGGGTATAAAAATATCTACTATGACATTTCCATATATATTCTGACCTGTATGATGACTGATACTCTCATCGAGTGAGGAACAGGTTCTAACCATTTCTCGTAAATTATCCGAGTCCCTAATTCTTTATTCCATCTCCCTAAGATATCCTCAGTGGATTCCTTCCAAAAATCTTTTATTGCTTTATATATTTGTCCAATTAGATGAATTTGTTCCCTGCCTTCTATAGCGTCCCTAAAAAGGGACATCAACATAGGTATGAGACAGGGCAGAGTATTTAATGCTAATTCTTTCTGTATAAATGTCCGAATCTGTAAATATCTATAATGATGTGTATAGTGGAATTGATATTTTGCGTGTAGTGTGGCAAAAAGCAGTACTCCATTCACATCCAGGTATTGATATAACAAAAGCAGACCTTTTTCCTGCCATTCTAGATGGACCCGAACAGCACCCATCTCCAAAGATACAGTTTCTGTACCTATTAGTTTAAAATAACCGAAAACTTCAGTTAATGTAGTAGACGCCCTTATCTCATATCAAGCCTTTAACGTATAACGGGTTCCAAATGTAAAGTTTTGTAACTGTGGATAAGAATTTTGGGGGGCAAATATAATAGGGACAATGTTTACTAGATAATTTAGTATAAATTCAATAAATTTCCATGGTTTCTCTACCTGAGGATTCAGCCATGTCATCACTATTTTACATGTTACTGCCTTATGGTAATCTCTAAGGTTTGGAAGATTACAACCCCCCTTTGCCACTGGTAACTGTAACAAAGACCATCTGACCCTTGGCTGTTGCCCAGCCCATACAAACCTCGAAAAAATTCTAGCTCAGGATGCAAAGCAGAATTGTGATGGAATAATTGGTAAAGTCTGGAAATAATATATTATTTTAGGAAATAAGGTCATCCGAATAGCTTATATTCTAGCTGAAAAAGATAATACCTGATGTGTCCAGTTCCCAACCAAATTATCTATCGATAGAGTCTCAAAATTAAACAGTTCCAAATGTTCCAGTTTCTGGGGAATATTTATACCCAAATATTTAATCTTATTATTTCTCCATTTCAGAGAGATCTGGTTCTTAAGAGACAGAGGGGGTGAAATTTAAAGATAAGAACTCTGTTTTTTGTATATTTATTTTGTATCCGGCTATTTCTGAAAAATTATCTATCGCTTGTGAAGTAGCAGGAATGGACTTTTCAGGTTCTAGGAGTGTTAATAATAAGTCATCTGCATATAATGATATAGTAAAATCCCTCCCTCCTAAAGGACCCCTGAATATTAGGATGTTGCCTTATGGCCGCCAATGGCTCAATGTATATGGCAAACAGTAAGGGAAAGTGGACAACCTGCCTAGTTCCCTTCCCAGGTGTATCACTGAAGATAACTGTCCAGTCACTTTAACATATGCCTTCGGAGAAGTATACATTCTCTGTATCATGCTATAAAATTCCCCAAGAAATCCATACTTGAGCAAAGTTTCCCATAAAAAAGGCCAACTGACACGATCAAAAGCTTTGTCTGCGTCGAGGCTGAGCAACACTGCCTGTATCTGTCTCTGATTTAAGTGGTCCAACAAATGGATCATTCTACATATATTATCTGTGATTTCTCTGGCTTGAATGAACCCAGATTGATCTGAATTAATCAAATTGGGTAACAGTTCCTCCAGTCTATGTGCCCACATGGACATAAATAACTTGTAGTCCATGTGCTCCCGGGCATTAAACTGTCCGTTGTCAGACCCTCCCTCTGGAGAGAGCGACGGACCAGATCGAGCTCGGCTGACTGAACAACTTTCATACGAAGTCTCCCTACCGTCACCTGACCCGTTCATGGTCGACTCCATCAATGTAGGCTGAGACGTCTTTCTTATAATAAATTATAGTAAGTGGTACTTTATTTCAAGAAATACTACAAAATAAAAAACTGAAAACTATGCTGCTAATTTGAAGTTTAACTCCGGGGGGCGAGCAACGTCGTCACTGTTGCGCACTCGACGGCGGGAAAAAAGGAACTGAGGCAGTTGGAGGGTCGATGCCGAGACAGTCATTGCTGCATGGGCTGAGGCTTGCGACGCCACTCCACGTGGCTCCATCTCTGGCGCCGACCCTACTGCAAAAAGTCTGCTCCCGCTGGGTCCTAGCGCCTCCGGTGTAGATCCCATCAGTGTGAAAGAGTGGTGGAGACTTTATGTCCAGGAAGATCAACGTCATGCAGGACAGGAAGCATAAATCGCTGCTCATCGCTGGTTCGAAATGCGGAAGAGAGTTTCTCCAACACAAAATTCAAATCCCAAGGTGGTGTAGGGCTGCGGATGGGGGGTGGGGTGGAGTGGGGTTCAGATGGAGAATCCCTTTCAGAAATGTTTTGGACACTCCCAACTGAGCCACAGGTTTATCATCCACCATCTGAAATGGCCGAAAGATGAACTTTCAAAGAGGAATAAGAGAGACCCGAATTTGAAAGATGAAGGAGGTATTCTATGACTTGTGGGGCAGAACAAGAAAAAGGGTTCCAATCTTTGGAAGCCACCCAAATGGAAAAACGTTTCCACTTCATAGCATAGCTGGAATGGGTTGACAGCTTTCTAGCCTCAACCAGTATCTGGGCGACACCCCAAAGTGAGAGACCGCTATGTCTGCAGGAGCCACGCATGAAGGTGAAGGGTCCTGAGCCCTGGATGAACAAGCTGACCTTGATTCTGTGTCAAGATATCGTGAGTCATAGGAAGTGGAACTGGTGGTTCCTCCGCTAACTGCTGTAGAAGCAGGAACCAAATTTGTCTCGGCCAGAGGAGGGCGATGAGCATCCGTGCCTTCTCGGCCTGAAGCGTGAGGAGGGAAGGTGTACAAAAACTTTCATGTCCAAGACAGAGAGAGCGCATCATGCCAGAAAGCACCATGCCCTGGAAGGAGCGAGTAAAAAACTGTGAAGTTTTGCGTTGAATGGGGAGGGGAAAAGGTCGAGTTCTGGACACCCCCACCTTAGGAAGAGAGAGAAACTGCCACTTCCTGACTTAGTTCCCATTCGTGACAGAGGGTCAGAGATCTGCAGACACTGTCCGACAGGACACTTCAGACGTCTGGAACATGCACAACCACTAAGGCCAGATTGTGCTGGACTACCCAGTTCCACACTCTCATTGCTTCCCTCCTTGTTTGTTGAGGCACCAGACTACTGACATGTTGTCCGTTTGGATGAGCAGTGATCCCTTGAGGAGAAGGGTCTGGAATACTTGAAGCGCATGTAAGACGGCTCTCATCTCCAGAATGCTGATGTGCAACAACGCCTCCGAGCTGGACCAAAGTCCCTGTGCTTGGTGTTCCCCTTAATGTGCTCCCCAGCCCATATTCGATGCATCTGTAGTCAAGAGAAGCCGAGGGGGAAGGACTCCTGAATGGAAGACCCAAGGAAAGGTTGCAGGGATCCCTCCACCAAAGCAAGTCTTTCTGGACCACCGACAATATCAGGACCGGATGGTCCAGGTCATCTAGGAGTTGATCCCACTGCACTCGCAAGGTCCACTGAGTGATTCTCATATGGAGTCTCGCCAAGGGAATGGTAGTAACGGAGGTCGCCATCAGGCCGAGAAGGCGAAGGGCTTCCCTTGCAGGAATGGTCCTGGATGAGGCCACCACTGAAGCCTGACAGATCAGAGTTTCCACCCTGTCCAGAGGAATGAAGGCCCTGCTCTGGACCGTGTCCAAGACTGCCCCAATAAACTGAAGCCTCCGAGTCATGGAAAAAGACAACTTGGGGAAATTGACCATAATCCCCAGCTTGGAAAACAAATCCAGAATGAAATGCAGGGCTCCCGAAACAGAATCCCTGAAAGAAGCGGAAATCAGCCAGTTGTCCAGGTAAAGGGAAAACTGCTATGCCCTGTCAGCTCAGAAAGGCCGCCATCACTGCCAGGCACCTGGAAAAGACCCAAGGTGCCAAAGACAGACCAAAGGGGAGGTCCCGGAACTGGAAATGCTCCCCCTGGAAACAGAACCGCAGGAACTGGCGGTGGCTGGGAAAGACTGGAATGTGCAAGTAAGTGTCCTGCATATCCAGACCACAAAGCCACTGGTTCTCCAGCAGGAGAGGGAGAAGGCTTTGGTGAGTCAGCATTGTGAATTTCTTGTACTCGACGAACAGGTTGAGACTGCTCAGGTTGAGAATGGGTCTCATGTCACCTGACTTTTTTGGAACCAGGAAGAAGTGGGAGTAGAAACCCCTTCCCCAGAGAGGAACGCTCTTTACAGCCTCCTTGAGTAAGAAAGAATCGATTTCTTCTCTGACGAGAAGAGCCTGGTCTCGAGAGTAGTACCGCCAGACTGGTGGAGAGTCTGGAGGAATATCCAGAAACTCTATGGTGTGTCCAGCGGACACCAACTGCAAGACCAACACATCAGAGGTAATGCCCTGCCAAACCTGCACATGGCGGGTGAACCTCCCCACCGACTCCTCGCACTGGGGAGGCGGGGAGTGAGAGGTGGCAGGACAGTCAGGGGGAAGACCCCCTGAACGTATCCAATTCTTGGAGGAAGGAGGGGTGGGGGGTGGGGACCTGTGGATTTACACTTGCCCTGGCAGTGAGCCAGGGCCTGCTACCTCTGCCTCCAGATCATTTTCTGAAAGGGCTGCTGCTGCTGTTGGGCACCCGATCAGTACATGGACCGCACTGATCTCAGGGCCTGACCTATATCCTGGTGATCAGTGATGATATCTTTGGTGTTCCCGCCAAAGAGCCACGAAAGGGGGCATCCTGAATCGCAGACTGGACCTCATTAGCAGGGCCAGAGATGTAAAGCCAGGCTCTGTCATCTTAAAGCAATGGCAGTCGCCGAGGTGCAGGCTAAGTAGCATGTAATGCATGCCTACAAGAAAAGCGAGACAGGCGGAGTTCCTTGGCTAGCTCCTCCTTGAGGTCTGAAAGTTCCATAGATTGGACACTGGTCTCGAGCCTGGCCAAGGTAGCTTTTTGGTGTGACACCATGTGGGCCACATAATTAAGAGATCGAAGTGCACGTGGCCGATGAACAGACTTTCTTATCGAACTGGTCCATCGGCCTCGATTCCTTATCTGGAGAAGTGCTCATGTGCTGAAGAGTAGTCGTGAGCAGCTGAGATCACGACGGAGTCCGCCTTCGGATAAGCGCTGAGGAACGGAGCATCCTTGGGCTCCCGGTAAACCCTGTCCACCCTCTTGGGGACAGCCGGGATGGATTGAGGCATCTGCCAGACCACAGAGGTGAGATCCTATCCATGGAGGAACAGGGATCGGGGACAGAGACTCCAGGTCCAGATGTTCGGCGACTCTCTGCTGCACTGGATGCTGCTCCTCTGACTCCCACTCAAAATAGTTCTGCATGGACCTCAGGAGGTCTGAAAAGGCAGGGTCCTCCGGTGGGGATTTGGGGGAAACCTTGCCCTTAGGGACCGATGACTTGTGATCCAAGGGCTCCTCCGGCAACTCATCGCCACCATCATCATCATCCCCCACGTCCAGATGGTCTCAAAGATCCGGAAGAGTAATATCCTTATGAGTGGTCCCCAGGACGTGAACCGTAGAGGGGGACGAACTCCTCGGGGACAGAGACCTAGGAGAGCGCGGAGGTGGGAGTCTGCTCTCTACGTCAGATACCAGCTCCGAACGTGCCCTCTGCCACCAAAACTGAATAAGAGTCTTGAAGTCGGGCTGAACTGGAGCTTGTGGAGGAGGCGGAGGAGGAGATGGGGGGATTACCGAGGGAGGAGGGTAGTGATGCCCCTGGCAACCAGAACAGCCATATCCCAGGCACTGACCGTATCCCAGGAAATAAATGCCCCACACCACTCCAATCAGGAGGAGGACCAGCTGGGAGATGATTTCCAGGATACCCCGAGGGGTACTGCGGGGACAGTCCGGGGCCTTGAATAAAGGCCCGTCAGAAGATCTAACGGAAGGGAAACCCACGTAGGGCCTGCCATCATGTAAATCAGTGGCAGGTCAGATGTTGGGGGAGATGGCATCAGGGCCACCATCATCGGGACCAGCACCACCCGATCCAGCACGGAACAGAGGCTGGCGTTAGGCCAAGCGAAGGGTTCTGGCGGAGGACAGCGTCTGTCCCTGGAGCTGAAGGCTGGGGCAGACGACGGGGCCCAGGTTCAGAGACCGTCGTCGCGGGAGGTCCGGCATTGGAGGAACTATTGCCAGATCTGGCGGAGGGATCTTGACCGGTACTGGTGTTGGGTGAGGGATAATCCCACCAGAAGCGATAGGAGAGGCCTTCGAAGTAGGGCCAGATGGCTGGGGAGGAGCCTCCTTCCCTGTGACCCCTGCAGGGGAGTGCGGAACGGACCCAGAAGTGTGGTCAACGTCCAGGGGCTCCGCACTATCATCGCTCGAGGTAGCGACCTGAGCAGGGGAAGCTACGGTGGAAGCAGAAAGGGGGAGAGGGACAGTCTTCCCCGGGCTCTGGCGGATGTCGGGTTGGGCGCTGTTAGGCCCAGATGGCAGAGCGGCGTCACAGCACCCGCCAGGGACGGGTGTCTGACCAGACTCGAGCCAGGTGGGAGGGGGAGGAGCACCGGAGCCCCGGAGAAGCCGGGGACCAACTTAACGGCAGGCGTGGTGCGGCTGTCAGAGGAGCCGGCGGCTCACTTACCCACAGAGGAGGGTTTGTCCGACTTACCCTCCGGAGCAGTCTTGGCCTTAGGCAGTGGCTGGGAAAAAGCCTTGCTGGTTCAGGACCGAGAGGACTCTGACTGGGACACCTCCATGGAGCGTTCCCGCTCCCCATGTTTCTTTTTCCTATATTCTTTTTTGGAAGGAGACGAAGAAGATCGGATCCGCTCCATCTGCTTTTCTAAAGACGCCAGCCAGGTCTTCAAAAGATGGGCCTCCAGAGCCTGCTGCTCCTTTTACGTGTGGCCTGCTTAAAAGGCTGGCAGTCCAGGCAAGAAGAAACCGGGTGGTCTGGGCCTAAGCAGATCACACACTTCACGT
The DNA here is from genome assembly GCA_016271365.2 of Neoceratodus forsteri. Taxonomy (NCBI): domain Eukaryota; kingdom Metazoa; phylum Chordata; order Ceratodontiformes; family Ceratodontidae; genus Neoceratodus; species Neoceratodus forsteri. Next base: position 589,789,044 of record CM028134.1, on the reverse strand, counting down.
GGCCGTCCTTGTGTGGAATCTGCGTGCCACAGGTGGAACACTTCTTCGATGAAGACAAGAAAATTCAAAGAATCGAGGAAAAAACGAACACAGACGAGAAAAAACACTCAACGAAGATCGCTCGGGAAGTCTGCAATGTGACTGACGAGACGACGGCAGGAAAGAACTGGAGGGCAGGCGCGGGGACCGTCCACTATATAGAGTCACGCTGACGTCAGTCACATGACATCAGGCGGGCAGTCCCGACAAGTATTGCTAGAAAAAGTCTGCCGGGCGGCCCAGACGCCAGGTGGCGCTAGTCCTATATGTGATGACCTACTGAAAGAACCCTCTCAAAGTAAGATTGTAAGTTTCTCTAACATAAATAAAAGATCCTATGGTGGAAGTGGGTGCCATATGGGTGACTTAATATACATCCTACCTCCTAAGAAGGTATGAGATGGATCCAACTGTGCCAGAGTTCTGCCATCCACTGGCGCATGATAGACTGATACTGCAGAAAGGTGTACCTTTATGGAAGAATAGCTTAGACCAGAGTCAGACAGGGAAAGAAAGTACTCCAGGACCGAATTCACCTGACAGTTGAAACGTTCCAGTTGATGGGCAGAAGTCCATAGGCAGTATAGTTTCTATTTCATGGTGTACGTGGCCGTGGTCGAGGGTTTCCTGGCTGCAGCGAGAACTTCCACTACCCTTGACAAAACTCTGTACCGGCTCCTAAGTCTGCAAGAGCCATGCATGCAGGTGCAGAGATGTGAGATCTGGGTGCACCAGCAAACCCTGCTCCTGGGAGAGCAAGTGACACGACAGGGGCAGAGGAATTGGATGCTCCACTTTCAGCTGTTGAAGCAATGGAAACCAAATCTGACGAGGCCAAAATGGGGCTATTAGAATCCTGTCTGCTCGTTCCGTGTGTAGCTTGAGCAGCACCCTCTGAAGCAGTGGGAATGGAGGGAAGGCATAGAGAAACTTCCCTGTCTAAGAGAGGGACAAAGTGTCTCGCCGAACAACACCAGGCCCTGCATTTAGTGAGCAGAAATTGGGCAATTTGGCGTTGAGTGGGGATGCAAAGAGGTCCAGCTCTGGGAGTCCCCATCTTTCGAAAAGGTCTTCTGCTACAATCTGTAGCAGTTCCCACTCGTGAGCCTGAGAACGAGAGCGGATTAGGCTGTCGGTCAAGGTGCTTTGGACTCCTGGAACATGGACCACGGTGAGCTCCTGATTGTGTTCCACTGCCCAGTGCCAGATTCTCATGGCCTGCAAATGGGAGAGGAGTGTGCCCCCCCTTGCTTGTTGATGTAAAATACCACTAACATGTTGTCTGTCTGACTCAGTAAGGGACCTGGAAGGAGATCAATCTGAAATGCCTGTAAGGACAGCTCATCTCCAACACATTTATTTGAAGGCTTCGTTCCGAAGAGGTCCATGTCCCTCTTGTCTGGTTGTCCTTGAAATGCTCACCTCATCCCAGTCCAGCGGCATCCGTTGTCAGGACCTGTTAAGGGCTGGGCCTCTGAAAGGGGGCCCCATTCTCCAGATGCGAAGGAGTCAGCCACTACTCCAAGGTCTGGCGCACTGCGTTGGAGATCCTAACATGCTGTTCTAGATCATCCATACACTGGTCCCATTGCATCCTGAGGTTCCACTGAAGAACCCGCATGTGAAGCCGAACTAAGAGGACAGTCACAGTGGTGGCTGCCATGTGGCCGAGATGTTGTAGGACCATATGGGCCGGAACCTGGCTGGATGAGGCGATCTACCCTGTCTGAAGGGAGGAAGGCTCTTCCCCTGGACAGTGTCCAAGACGGCCCCCTATGTAGCGTAGCCTCTGACTGGGCCAAAGGGAGGATTTGGGAAGACAAAGTAATCACCAGTCTTGGAATAGCTGGAAAGTCCCCTCCAGTGTTTGAAGCAGCTGGTCCCTTGTGGGAGCTGTCAGGAGCCAGTTGTCAAGATAGGGGTAGATGTAGTACCCCTGCCTCCCGAGAGCTGTAGCCACCTTCGCCAGGCACCTAGTAAAGACCCGAGGCGCCGATGGATTAGCTGAACGGTAGGGCTTGAAACTGGTAATGCTCTCCTTGGAAGGTAAAGCAGAGGTATTTCCTGTGGGATGGCAGGATCTTGATGTGCATTTTTTCATCCTGCATGTCCAGGGAACAGAGTCATTTTCCCTGACGGAGCATGGGTAGCAAGCGTGGAAGGGTTGCCATCCTGAACCTTTTGTATTCGATGAAATTGTTCAGGTGGCTGAAATCCAGGATGGAATGAAGGTCCCTTGTCTTTTTTGGTACCAAGAAGAAATATTAGTAGTAGCCCCTTCCTCTTTGATTCAGAGGAACAACCTGGATTGCCTTTTTAACAGGAGGGTTTGTATTTCTGCCCAGAAGAGACCTGCGTGGGATAGGGAGCAGTGGGTGGGAATCGGTGGGTAGACTGGAGGAATTTAGGTGAATTCCAGGGTATACTCTCTATGATTTGGAAGACCCACTGATCTGAAGTGATGCTGGACCAGCCTGTGAAGTAGAGGGACAATCGCCCTCCTATTGCCTCCCCGTGAAACTCTGCTGGAGGAGTGGGGGCAGCCAGAGAGTCATGCAGCTACTGGGGTGGGCAAGGGAGCTCTGGCATTCTTGGCATTTCTTGGTCCCTGTGCCCCTGCTGATTGAGGAGGGGTGTTTCTTTTGCATCCCCCTTATTGCTGCTGCCTTCTTGCGTACAAAAGGGCAGACGTCTGAAAGGGTCTGGTCCTGACCTGTACATTTTGTGGACATCAGAAACTGCCTTTCCAGAGTCCTGCAAACCAAACCAGTGTGCATCTTTTCTGCCTCTTGACCAAAAAGAACCAGTCATAATGGCCATCCAGGATAGCATCCTGCAAATCCTGTCAGAGCTTGATACTGTCAGCAAAAATAACACGGGTAGACACCCCGTGGCGGCTGCCTGGCTGCAGTGTCTGCTGAATCGTATGAACACCTGATGACTTGCTTCCCCACATCAGCATCGGACTGTAAGGCGGCTATAAGGGTTCCATCTTAGATGGGGAGTCAGGCTGGGACCTAGCCAGGTCCACAGCTTTGCACCGCAGGGACTTCTGGTACAGACCATTTGTGCCACGAAGTTGAGTGACTGGACACTGCAAGTGGCAGACGAAAAGACCTTGCAGCCGAATTGATCCATCTTTAACTCCTTATCTGGAGGTTGAGAGCTCATGTGTTTTGGCTGTTGGGTCTGTCCATGTGCAGCAGTAAGGCCCATGGAGTCTGCCTTTGGCTGTTCACTGAAATGTGGTTCTTCTCTAGGTGTTCAATACAGGCAGTCAGCTTTCTTAGGTACCGCTGAAGTCATCGAGGGCTGCTTCCAGGCTACTTTTGTGATGTCTTGGAAGGGTTCCACTAATGGTGGAATGACCAAAGGTTTGGGGTCAATGGCCCCTAAGAACTTTGCGCCAGGAGGGGGTCTCTCAGCGTCTAGAGACTCTGTTTCCCAGTGATTTAGAAACTGGTTGTCACTCATCACATCTAAGAAAGTGGGATCGTCAGGAATAGACCTTGGTGAATCCTTCCTTGGATCTAGAGATGGAAGCGAAAAGCCTTCATCCGAAGAGTTGCAGGGGGAGGAATCCCTGCTGGACCCCTCTGAAGATGTGTCAATGTCTGAACCGGCGCCCGCAAGAGCGGCTCTGGCGTCTTGGTGAGGATCGGGATGATCCGCGCCGCTGTCATCCAGGAGATCCCTGTTCTGAGCCACTTGGAGAAGAGCAGGCTGGCTTTGGGGTAGGCAAAGGCAATTTACGTGGAGGTGAGGGGCTGCTAAGGTGGCACTGGTATCGGGGTCCCCACGGTTGTGGGGTTCGGCTCTGATGGCCTAGGCAACAGATCCCCTTTTATGGTGTTCCACCAACTCGTAAAGAGAGATCTTACTACGAGAGGGCTCTTGCAGTAGGTATTCACATATAGGACTGAGCCGCCAGGCGTCAGGACCCCATGGAAAATTTCTAGCTATCAGTCTCTGGCAGGGGACCGCCCCCACGGCAGGTGACCGGCGCCATGCGCCGTCGGTATAAAGGGGTGGTTCCGCACGCCTGCCTTCCAGTTCTTTCCCGCCATCAACTTGTGAAAGTTCCTCACGGTAGAACAGCGTTCGTCAGTCGTTCATCAGTCATAATGTTTTTCAAGTTTGTTGACCTTTTTCTCTGTTTTTTTGACATTTTCTCAAAAATCTGTTGTGTATGTCGTCCCCGACGCCCTCCGAAATGCATAAAAACAGGAGAGACTCATGTGGTTCCCAGCTCCCACACAAGGACGGCCACTGCTTGTGCCTCTTCTGTCTAGGCCCAGACCACCCCCATGGAGAAGTGCCACTGCCAGAAGTTCAACTTAGCTACCCGCAAGAGAAGGCGGCAGTGCCTGGAAGCCCATCTCCTCAAAAAGAAAATAGTCTCCATGGGAAAAAAGTTAAAAAGCTTAGGCAGGCGTCACTTCCCCCAAGGCCACAAAGAGCGTGACAAGGAGAAGCACCGGGAGGCGGTAGTAGTCTTCACAGCAGGCAATTTGGGATGGGTTGTGGCCCCTTAAGGTAACATCCCTCGAGATCTGCTCTTGATGGTGCGTCTTGGTGGCTACCAAGAAGGTGCTGCCCTCCCGTTGGGATCGCTCTGGCCCTTCAGGAGCCCCCGGGGTACAGGAGGCCTCAGCTCCCGTTAAGACCGCTCCTCCTATGTGGCCTTCCAGTCAGAGCGGGTCTGGTAAGTCTCACGTCGGTCCCACCGACACCCACCCAGACAAGGCTGCTAAGCCGCTCACCTCCTCGGGTAAGCGCCCAGCCAAACCCTGTTCCGACAAGGCCGCCACTCCTTCGCAGCCTTCCTCGGACAGGGAGTCTGATAAAGGCAGATGCTGGCTCCTCGAGCGTCTGCCCAGATGCTGCCGATCGTCATGCACGCACCTCAAGACCCACCTGGCCAAGAAGCATGCGCCAGACCCTATTGTCCCGTCTGACGCCCCAGGTTCTCCGCAACATCTCACCACGGTTGCCTACTGAGGTCCCTGTGTCCCCTCCATTAACACACAGGGATTTTAATCCTCCTTCCCCAGTTGTCACCGAAGACCTTGAGACGCTGCCATCACGGATCCCTCTTCCTACACTGGACCCCCTGATACCAGCCAACCCGCGCCTGATGCCCTCAAGGCCAATGCTTCCTCCGTCTGGCCCGTCAGCAGGGCCTTTGCCAGGTCCTTCTGCTCAGTCAGAGCCCACGGCACCAGGGTACCAGACATTACAATACCCGGTGCCGCAGTACTCGGCCCCTCAGTATCCAACGCGGCAGTACCAGACGCCTCAGTACCCGATGCTGGGCTACCTGCTGTGGGGCTATGGATACTCCTTTTACAGGTACTCTCATTACCCGTATCCTCCACCTCTGACGCCCACTCCACAGCTGCCGGCGGATCTGAAGGGAGACCTTGACCTCCTGGTGGGCTGAGGCCAAGGCTCAGCTCACCAAGGAGATCAAGAGTCGTCTCCCAATGTCAGACCCTATACCGGACCCCCTACGTCGGAGACGGGAGACACTGTCGCCCCTTGCCCGACACCAGGGGAGAACCCTCTGGCGCCCGAGATGGGGAGGACACGCGCCCCTGGGAACTCCCCAGAGGAGTCGTCCCTCCACCTCCCAGGGAGAAGTCTTTTTCCTCTTCTTCAGAGACTTCTGACTCGGACATGGAGTCCGGCCACTCTGACCACGAAGACAAACACCATACTCCAGAACCCCGATGGCCGAGGGACCCTCAGAAGGATCCTTCCTTTCTGGAGTTAAGGAAAATCCAGGAAGTAAGTCAGTGGCAATCAGTGGAGCCAGACCCACAGCGTAAAAAACTCACTGCCCATCTGGATCTGCCAGAGACCGCTCCTACGCTGTTTACACCCTGGATAGAGCCTCAAGCAGAACTTGTTTCCACCATCTGGAAACAACCTTCCATGCTAGCCCCCCTTCCGAGGAAGGCGGATTCGGTTGTCATTAGCACCGCACACGGCCGCTAAGCCAACCCTAAACATCTAAGCTTGTCTCTGCCTGATAAGAAATCCTGGCTTCTGGAACAGTACAGGAAGATCTATTCCTCTTCTACCCTAGGCATCTGGGCCCTCACTTATGTTGCCCATATGGGGGATTTCCAGAAGTCCATCCTTAGCCAGGTGGAATCTAAGTTGGACTCCCTTCCCAAGTCAAAACTAAGCAGGAAGTGGGAGACCTTGTTCGTTCCGCTCGCTCGGCCTGCAGGCACATGCTCCGTGCCATTTACAATGCGGTGGACACAGCTGGAAGGAGCTTGGTCATCGCTGTAGGCCTATGGCGTCATCCCTAGCTCCGTGTGTCAGGAATGGTCCCTGAGGTAGAGTCCGCTATACAGGATGCTCCCTTCAGGGGGTTTGGTGCTGTTCAGGGGTGATGTCAAAGGTATCATAACCAAACTGCAAGAGAAGGGTGCTGCACTCAAGTCTGTCCAGACTATGTACAGACTTCCTCAAGGGCAGTGGCATCCTTTTTGCCAAACCCGACAAAGACAAAAGCCTCAAGGAAAGCATGCCAACAAACATTGGGCCCCTCCAGCAACCAAGACTCCCCCAGCAAAAAAAAACTGTGGGAGCCCTGGCTGCTGATGCTGCCCCACACCTCCCAACTCCCTGCCTTTCCCTCTGCCACTGGACATTCCAGAGGAACCAGTAGGGGGGAAGATTCTCCTCTCATCTGCCGGGTTGGGGGAGGATAACATCCGACGTTTGGGTGCTCCAGCTGATATCGTCAGGACATTCAATAGAGTTTCTGCAGAAACCACCCTGAAACCCACCCCCTCAGTCATCTTACTCCCCACATCATCTTCCTCTGGTTCTAGAGGAAATCATCTCCCTTCTCTCATTGGCGGCGATAGAGCCAGTCCCCACTAATCTTTGGAGGACAGGTTACTATTCCCATTTCCAAAGAAGACGGGAGATCTGAGGCCAGTTCTAGACCTCAGCTCCCTGAACATGTTCGTGGAATACAAACACTTCAGAATGCTCTCCTTGCCGAGCCTTCTACTGTTACTTCAGCCGGGACAGTGGCTATGCGCCCTGGACATGCGGGATGGTTACCTGCATATCCCCATATGCCCTTCCTATTGCAAATACCTCCGTTTTTGTTTTCGGGGGGCCACTACCAATTCAAGGCCGCCTACTTGGTCCTTCCTCCCCCAGTGTTTACCAAATGCCTGCCAGTGGTAGCGGCCCACCTCTGTACCCAGGGCATGCAGTATTAGCGGACCTGAACGATTGGCTCCTGGCAGCCTTGTCCAGGGAGGAACTCCTGCACTACCTTTCCCTATCCCTGCAGGTTTCTTACCAGCCTGGGTATCACCATCAACCAGGACAAGTCCCACTTGGTTCCCTGCCAACGCCTCCAATTTATGAGGGTGATTCTGGACATGACCACAGGCAAAGCCTTCTTGTCTTCGGACAGGGTCGAGACCCTTCAGAATCAGGCTCATCTTCTGTCTGGTCGCGGGAGGGTCAGAGTCAGGTCAGTCCTCCGGCTCCTCAGGCTAATGGCTGCTGCCATTACGACAGTCCAGTTCGCTCAGCTCCATATGAGAGTCTCTCAAAGGATGCTTCGGTCGCAATGGGACCAGACCAGGGAAAATCTAGACCAAGAGGTACTAATAGCAGATCCTATGATCAGGGACTTGTAATGGTGGATGGTTCAGGAGAACCTGTGTCTAGGAGTTCACTTCTGCATCGATCCTCCTTCCCAGATGTTGACGACAGATGTGTCAGGAGAAGGCTGGGGTGCCCACCTAGGGTCTCACAGGACTCAGGGCAGCTGGTCCAGGTTTGAGCAAAATCGCCACATAAATGTATTCAAACTGAGGGCAGTCCTTTATGCCCTCCAGGCTTTTCTTCCCTTCATTCTCCCCGGTCATTTCCTCATCCAATCAGACCTGTGCGTAGTCTGGTACCTCAACAAACAGGGAGGAACACGTTCCTACCCCATGCCGGGAGGTGATTAGAGTCTGGTATTGGGCAGCCCAACATCACCTTCACTTGACTGCAGTTCACATTCCGGGTGTGGAAAACACACTGGCAGATGAACTCAGTCGGTCCTCAGCCAGGTCCCACGAATGGGAGATCAGCAGGTCGTAAATGACATTTTGGCAATGGGAAACACCTCAGATAGACCTCTATGCCTCTCCCCAAAACGCAAAACATCCCGCCTTTTGCTCGCTCACTCCAGGGTGAGAAGCTTTCTGGCAGGACACTCTGTCTCTCGGTTGGAGGGACAGATTCGTTTATGCCTTCCCTCCCATTCCTTTAATTCAGGGGGTCATGAACAAACTCATATTGGAAGGGGCTTGAATGATTCTCATTGCTCCCTTCTGGCCCAGGCAAGTTTGGTTCTCTCTTCTGCAACAGTTTTCAGAGGAACCACCTCTCCCTCTGTCGCAACAATTGCTGACCCAGGATCGGGGACCCTTGTTTGTCCAGGTCTCTAATCCCTTCATCTCCACGTGTGGCTCCTGCATACGTAGCTAAAGCCTGCTTTGGAGTCTCTCCTTTAGTAGCAGACATCTGGTGGAGGCGAGGAAGACTTCCACCAGGTCCACCAACGCTACGAAGTGGAAAAGGGTTTTCTAACTGGGCAAATTCAAAAGACTTTGAGCCATTCTCGTGCCCAGCCAAAGTAGTCCTGGATTACATGTGTCACCTCTTCAATCTGGGTCTTAGCCATTATTTGTTAAAGGTCCACATGGCAGCCGGCCCAGTGGCGCTGAGGGTTGAGGCGCTGGATGACACACCTTGCACCACGCTGGCGACCCAGGTTCGGTCACAAGCCCGGGGTGCTAGGGGAGGGATAGGAATGAGCATCTGGAGGACTGCTCTCCTATCCCGGGGTGAGATCCAAGGGAACCACCGATCTGTGGCAGCCCCTGGTGATGACTTGGGGGCTCCACCAGAAGCAGTGACAGAGTAAGGGCCGAGTGCGGCAGATGTCGGCAAGTAAGCCTTGACGTCACTGCACGCCCACACTTCTGAGGGGAGTAAATGCACAAAAAATGGCACACCATCATGCGGCCTGATGGCCAGCTCTCGATCACGCGGCCTTGGAGCACCACTGGAACTTAATCCGGACTTGGTGGGGAGTACCGGGCGCTCTCCGCCACCCCGGCGTGGGGGGCAATCCACAGGGACACACTGGGAGCTTCAATGGGGGCTGAGTCGGGACAGACGGCGGATGGAGTCGGATGCCAGGACGTGGATTGCCAACAGTGCACCAGGTACAAATAGGAGTGAAAAAAAAAAAAGGCCCATATGGCAGCTATTTTAGCCTACCATATTCCCTTTGGAGACAGGACTTTTGCTCAGTTGGAAGTCTCCAAGACCTTCCTCAGAGGGGTTCTCCATTTCAGACCCCCATTCGCATTCCTGCCCCTCCATGGGACCTGAATTTCATCCTGGAGAAGCTCACTCGGCTTCCCTTCGAGCCAGCAGCAGTGGCTGATTTAAAGTCCCTCTCTTGGAAGACGCTCTTCCTAGTGGCCTTCATTTCTGCTCGGCCCATTTCCGAGCTTCAGGCCTTGATGTATAAAATCCCGTACTTCATTTTCCACAAGGAATGTGTGATTCTACGCACCAACCCTAAGTTTCTCCCCAAAAGTTGTGGCTGAATCTATGCTGAATCAATCTACTGAGCTACCCCCTTTCTTTACACAACACTCCAATCAAGGGGAGTACCTCTTGCATACTTTGGATGTTCACAGAATCCTGAGATACTACACCAGCTGGACTAAGGATCTCAGACAGACTGATCAGCTTTTTGTCTCTTTTGCTCACAAGAGAAAGCAGTGCTGTTTCTAAGCAATATCTATCAAAATGGTTGGCACATTTTATCACTTTATTATGGCAAGTACAAGACCCTTTTAGGTCAAGTCAGAGGTCACTCCACCAGAGGAGCAGCTGCCTCTGCGGCTTGTTTCAGGAATGTGTCAGCGGCAGACATCTGTGTAGCCGCAACTTGGACATTTGTCCATACCTTCACGAAAAACTACAGTTTGGACATTGCCTCTCGCCGAAGAGCAGGCTTCGGGTTGGCTGTCCTACAAGGTCTCCTTTCATGAGACCCGTTCAGCCCTGAGGTTCTATGTTATGGATGACAGTCCTCCTCCCGAGTGTTTTTCCTTGTTTCAGAGTGCTTGGGACTCAGTCCTATATATGAATATCTACTCTCGAAGTAAGAGAGTACAGTTATGTAAGAACTTACCATAACAGCAGATCTTCGAGAGAGGCTCTTGCAGTAGGAATTGCCTTCCCATCATCTGTCCCCTAAGTTTTCTTTGCTTCACTTCTTGCCTCTTTTGGCTTTTGACGGGAAAGAACTGGAAGGCCCTCGTCAGAGAGTGCTAGCTCGTAATTTTTCCGTGGGGTCCTGACGCCTGGAGGATCAGTCCTATATGTGAATACCTACTGCAAGAGCCTCTCTTGAAGATCTACTGTTATGGCAAATGCTTACGTAACTGTACTTTCCCACTTCTGTGAAAGGTACCATAGGGGTTTGAGGAGGGGTCTGGTGTCGGGGCAGGAGCGTCCAGAAGCCCTGGCGTCACCGTTGGATTGGCAGTCAGGCTTGTTGGTGTCATCCTCCGGCGTTGGGTGCACTGGCATCTGGTCATCTTGCGCCCAAGGGGGAGGTGACGATTAAGTATATGGCGCCGTGTCTTTGGACTCCACAGAGCCTGGTGTCAGGTCCCTGTCGTCTGCTTAGAGGACGGAGACTTCTTAAAGCCCTGTGGGACAGACAATGGTTTAAAGGGTGTCGTCTGCTCTGGCTCTGTGGAGGTAGAGTCTGCGGCTGAAGTGGCTTGACATCGATCCGGAGGCCCGGTTGATGCCGGCTTAGAAGGCGAGTGAGGCCTCTTCTGGCGATCATGCTCGTGACGCCTCTTATGCTTGTTGGCCCCTGTCGTCTTGTCCAACCACCCAGAGGCTATAGCCTTGCGGACGGCAGGCTCCGAACCATCTGACTTAAACCCATGTGAGTGTTTATGGGGCTTGACAGTCAGAGGAATGGAGGCCTTGGGAGACCCTTTGCCCGGAAGACCCCTCCCGCCTGACATCTGGGTAGAGGCAGGAAGCCTCATCGACTGTAATCCAGGAAGAGGAAGGCAAACCGGGGAACAGAGTCCACCTTGTGCCGGAAGTGGTACTCTTCGGAGTTTTATGCGGGGACCTGGAGTGGGGTTCTGACCTGGATCTGTCCTTGTCTTGGTGATGCTCCTTCCCGCTAGATTTCTTCTCTCTATGGGAGGTCCCTCTGGCTGAGGAAGAAGACAAGTTGTGTCCCATCTGGGTCTTCTGCATGGCGGCCATTTGTTCTAGAAGATAGGCTTTCAACATCTTCAGGTGGCAGATGTGGGTTCTACAATTAAAACTGAGACAGTGCAGGCAGGCATCAGGCTTGTGATTGGGGCACAGGCACAGAAGACAGGCCGAATGGCTGTCTTTCACTGGGATCTTCTTGCCGTATGTGTACTTAGATTTCTGCCACTCTATCGAAGTTCATGGGGAAGGCATACACTATGAAGTCGGTACACTCATAAATGTGATAAAAAATGATAACCATGCGAAGTGAAAAAGATGCTAGTCGAGCTGGAAGTAGGTGGTGTCCGTGAAGCCAAAAGGCACAGGTAGAAGGCGGGGGAATGAGGGGTGCCGCGAGACCACCCTTTATACCATAGGCAATGTCGGGTCGTCCTCCGGTACAGACTGCCAGCTAGAATTTTTCCGTGGGGTCCTAGTGCCTGGCGGTGTAGTCCTGATGGTTAATGGCTGCTGCAAGAGTTCTGTCTCGAAGTGAAATCAACATATCCACGTCCTTAGAAAAACAGGTTACTCACCTGTAACAGTAGTTCTAGGAGTGGTATATGTTGTTCATCCACATGGACCCACCCAACCTAACCTGGCAGTGGCGCACAGTGAATGTTTCCAGCAGGCAAGTACTGGTGTCATGGGGAGGTGTTGGGTAATTACCACCTGGGTGGGTGGTGGGAGAAGCCAGCTTGAAGACTTTCCAGCACATTTTAAAGGGGAAAGGACATTGCCAGAACGTGTGGATGAACAACATATACAACTCCTAGAAAGTGCAGTTATGTAAAGTCTTACCGTAACAGTGGATCTTAAAGGAATGTCTCTTGCAGTAGGTGATCACTTCTGGGAGTTTCCAGCAGAGGGCGCTGTGTCATGGCAGCTCTTCTAGCAGTTTTCACCAGGGACCACCCACATAAGACATCATGTCCTGCTTCCTATAAGTGTGAGCGGTCCCTGGTATCCTCAGTTCCCTCGCCAGATTCAGCTCACAAAAGCGAGGCGAAGCCGAGGTACCAAGCAGTCCCAACCCTAAGTCACTGGACCAGAATTTGCTCCGTTACAGAAGGAGGGGGATGGAGGGCGGGATTGTACCTACTGCAAGAGACATTCCTTGAAGATCTACTGTTACAGTAAAACTTTACATAACTGCACAATCTTCCATGGATGGTCTCTTGCAGCAGGTAATTACTTCTGGGAGAATCCCCAGCAGTTACATGTCCATATGGGAGGACGATTATGATAGGAGACCTTGTAGGACTGCACGGCCAAAAGTTGTCCTATGTCGTGAGGCAATATCAAGATTGTAATGCCATGTGAAGGTATGTATTGTGGACCAGGTAACCGCATTGCATATATCTGAAATGGAGGCTCTTTTAAAGCAAGCCACAGTAGTGGCCATCGTTCTGGTGGAATGGGTTTGGACAGGTCCAGGTAAAATCTTGTTGTACTTTTTGTAACAAAAGGTAATACAATTTGCCAACCATGAAGACAGGGTTCGTTTAGCAACAAGAAGCTCTTCTTTGCCAGAGGCAAAGGTGACGAACAATTCAGACGTTTTCCTAATCAGCTGGGTATGATTAGTGTAATATTGTAGAATACGATGGACATCTAAGATATATAATAGATGTTCACCTATACTGGAGTAGTCCTGTTAATGAACTGGAAGCTCCAAGAACTGATTTAAAGTATGTTCAGAGACTACTTTAGGAAGGAAGGATGGGCTCGTACGAAGGACCACCCTGTCCTTGTGGAAAATCAAGTAAGGTTCCCTACACATGAGAAACAACATTTTCCATGAAAGGAAACGGAGATCATACGTGGCAGCTGGCTCAAAAGGTTCGAGGGTCAGTTTTCCTAAAATGAAATTGAGATCCCATGGAGGAATGGGTCTTCTGATGGGAGGTTTGATATGTATAATTCCTTTCAAACATCTTGGCTAAATGATGTTGGTTCAGAAGTTTGCCATTGAAAGGTTCATGGAATGCTGATATGGCAGCCAGGTGGACTTTGATGGAGGAGTAACTTAAGCCTGACTCTGATAGGGAGGCCAGGTAATCTAAAACCTTTGTCAATGGACTAGAGTAAGGGTCCAGGGAGCGAGAAGCAGACCGTAAGGAAAAGCGTTTCCATTTGGATTTATAGATTTCTCTGGTTGCTGATTTATGAGACGCCATGAGAATTTTGGCAACAGGAGAGAACACCTGGAGTTTATTTATGAATGCGTCATCAGGAGCCAAGCGTGAAGATGAAGGGTCTTCAGGCTGGGGTGCAGGAGGGATCTGTGACACCGACTTAGGAGGTCTAGGTTGACTGGCAACTGAATGGGTTCCCTTACTGACAGTTGCTGGAGCAGAGGGTACCACGGTTATTGTGGCCACACTGGTGCTATGAGAAGCATGGTGGCCGGTTCCATTTGAAGTTTCAATAGAGTCCGCTGCAAGAGAGGACGAGGCGTAGAAGTAGAGTCCTGTCCAAGGTCGGGACAGAGAAGTAACTGGGGAGCCGGTGATTGATAGGAGAGGCAAACAGATCCAGCTGTGAAGTTCCCCATAGGTTGAAGATTTCTTGGAGTACTTCTTTGTGAAGTGTCCATTCGTGAGTGGATGACTGGTGACTTAGGCAGTCCACTAACTGATTGCACCGTCCCAGTAGGTGGACGGCCATTAGCATTAAGTCTTGTCTGATGGCTTCCTGCCAGACTGCAAGGGTCTCCATGCAGAGGGTGCGCGATTTTGTGCCCCCTTACTTGCTGAGGTAAAACACCACTGCAGTGTTGTCTGAATCGGCAACGGTCCTGGCTCGAGATAAGTGCTGGAATGCCTGAAGGGCGAGACAGACCGCCTTCATCTCGAGGAGACTGATGTGAGAGTGATGGGAGAGTGATGGGAAGAGGCGGTCCACCGGCCTTGGGTCTGATAAGGACCTAAGTGTGCGCCCCCATCTGTCCTGGGAAGCATCCGTGGTTAATGTCTGCATGTGGGGGAGCGAAAAGGCATTCCTTGACACTCATTGGTTTTGATTGTCCACCACTTCAGGGATGACTTCAGAGAAGGAGTGACCCTGATTTTGTTGCTAATTTTGTTCACCGGTAGGCCCACTGGGCCTAAAGTCCCTTTTTCAGGGCGACTGGTGGGGAGGGGAGGGATACAGATGGTAAGCAACTGAAACTGAACCAGATTAAGCTGTTAGTGTGTTTTTTAGTGAATGAGGGAAATTTGTCCAGGACACGGGACATTCCCTACTCTGCTTCCTGTGAGCGGGGGGACCATTTCCTGTGGGACCAAGATGGCGGCTCCCATGGATCCTGGTGTGGAAGTGTTGCAGACAGGAGAGCAGGCCAGGATCTCAACTCGGAGTGCAACGACGCAGGAGGAGGATGTCTGTCTGGTGGGAGAGCTTGCCTCGGCTCCCGTCCTTTGCAACGTGGAGGCTACTTGTTTACAGTCGGTAGATGTTGATTCCGACTTGGAATTCCACAATGCATCTGTCAGTTTGGATATTTTGGGCTCTTCAAGTGAAAAATCAATAGTCTGCAACGTTATCAACAACCCGGTTATTGTGATGGATTTACGCCTGTAACAGCGGCGGGATGACGCTATACGTCACTAACAACTAGCTACCACTGTCAGCAGCGGCAGCTGCTATCATTTCTACAGAACTAACTATGGAGGTGGGAGGGCCCGCAGAGAGCAGTGAGCGTATCCTTTCCTTTCGCCAATATGTGCTATGTTCATGGCTCCCCTACGACTTTGCAGGCTGGCAGTGTTACTGCGATTTCTTGCAGCTGCCTAAAGCCTTCAGGGGATTTATTACAAACTCCTAAACTGTCAGCGTTGCACGTTGCAACACCGGAGCTCGAGACTAGCCCTATCGCACTGCAAAAACAGCAGGAGAATGTTATCGCACCTGGAGGGGCAGCTCAGTGCACAGACAGCTGCAAACACAGCGCGGTATCCATGGCCATGGTTACTAAGGCCGCTGACAGTGTTACAGAAATTGGAAAGGTGCCGCTTCAGAATCCCCCCAGTACTTCTGTACAGAATGAATTAACTACTTTATCTCAGGCTGGCAATCTTCACGCCAATCATGGCGAGTGCCTACAGCCTGCAACAAAAATGACTGCCTCTGAAGCTTGTTCCCAGTCCAATTTGGTCACCGGGTCATGGAGGGCCTTTTGGACAGCCTTTTGCTAATAAGTCGCCACCGCTTAGTAAGGTGGCAGGTTTTGTGTTTAAACAGCCTGAGCCTCATGCTCAGCCTAGCGTGGTTTATCAATCCACGGCAGTCTCCCAAACTGGGGGGGGTGACTGAATTCTTTTTTCTGAATCTGTTGCTAAAACTCGGTTATGACACCAGGGAACATTAAGGGGCCAGGGGTTTTGCTCCCTATTTTGGGGGACAGACCTGAAGATCGGTCACCAGGAGTAGCCCTTAAGGGGGCAGGATGGAAACAGGCCTCTACAGGTGTATTGACACCTGATCCAGCCTGGGACACAGAATTTGAATTTTCACAACATTCCCCAATGTGGAAACCTGTTCTACCACCTGTAATTTCTACTGAAGGTTCTACAGGGGACATGGATTTGCCTTCTGCAATTCAGACTTTACCTACTACTACGGTCTCTAAAGAACAGTCTCTCCCATCTGTTCCCCAAAAATCCATTTCTGATCCTTCACCAGTGGACACTTATGCATCTACTCAGAATCCTTCTTTGGAACAACCCCCAGCAGAAGCCTTTAATGTCTGACTTATTTTCCTCAGCAAAAAGGGAAGCAGCTCCTAGTAGAAATGCAGTCCGCATTTGTTACAAAGGGGGACTGGAGAACAGGCCGGACAGATATTATGTGGGGAAAACTTTATTAAAAGAATCGCTTCATTTTACCCCTAATGATGTTTTTGCTTTTAACAACATTTCAGGGGAGGACAACTACGATGTTAGCTTTTGGACAGCTCATGCTTTGGTTTTGTTTTGGGAGCGGTATGGTCAGGTGAAGTTTTCCCCTACATGGACCCCCTTTTTGGTAATACCTTTAACTAAACCATTAATTAAATTCGTAACAGTAATGTTTAGGAATGAGGGGGTCCATGTAGAGTATATTACCTTTTGGTTATCCCAGAGATGCGAGGTTTTGAGTGCTCCTGATCCCATCTTAGATTCAGAGCAATTCAGGTCTGGGGGATGGAAGTATAAAGTGAAACTAAGGCAATCTGATTCAGGGGTGGATCATATCCCCAATTCCTTCTTGTTAGGTAGGGATAGGGGGGTTTGTTTTTATGGAGGGCAACCAAGGGCCTGTTACAAATGTGGTTCTAGGACTCATCTTTCTAGCGTTTGTGATCAGCCACGTTGTGATAATTGCGGAGAGGTGGGGCACGTAACAACGTAATGTGCAAATCATTCTAGGTGTGATCTTTGTGAGGAGTATGGTCACGTGTTTCAAGTGTGTCCTTGGGCGGCCAAAAATAAAGCATCTTGCATAAGCCCAGATCTCTTGATACAGAAGGCCCAGAGTGCTGCTAAATCCCTACCTCCTCCTCCTGCACAACCTCCCTCCCCCTCCCTCTTCGCAGACTATTACCAAACAACAGATAGAGATTAATCATCTGGATCCTGTTGTTAGGTGTTCTTCACCTGAGCCTGATAAGGTAGCACAAACTTTTTGCTCAGGCCTGCCTAAAGATAAGAAGCCCGGCAACAGCTCCCCAGGCATATTGGATCTTCCTCCAGTGTGCTACACTGATGTGCCTCCTAGTGCTCCAGAGTCAAGCGTCAAAGTTTTGACACAGGGTCACCACTACCACAACATAGATCTGCTAGGAATGTGCACCCTAAATCTCCACCTTCTGTCCCTGCTGTAGAGACTAGTAACTCTTATGCAGCACTGTTTACCCCCATGGGGTGATACAGAAATGGAGTTGGGAGACTCAGACTCCCAGAAATCTTCTTTGTCTACCATCTCACAATCAATTGATAATTATAAAGAGAAAAAAAAGAAAAGAAGAAAGAAATGATAGTTAAAGGTTATTCAGTATCTGATTTATTATACAGTGGTGTTGCGGTTCATTAAATCTTCATAGCTTGCTGAACACAGTCAAATGGCAAGCACTGTTCTGTTATGTTCATGAGCAGAATATTTCAGTTTGTTATCTACAGGAAACCTAGTTGCACTCTGTAGAACAATTAACCTCTTTTAAAAGAGACTGGGTTTGTGGGCCATCTTATTGGTCCTTTGGAATGGATAAGGCAGATGGGATAGGCATTTTGTTTAATTCTTTTTCTTTACATAATTTAATTTATTTAATATCGGGTAGCGTTTTGATAATAGATGGGAAATGGCATGACGTGTGTTATCGTTTCATTAATATATATAATCCCCAGTCAAAGGCGGATAGAGTGGCCTGTTTGAAGGCAGTTCAACCTTTTTTTAGTGACATCAATCAAAGTGCTTTGGGGTGGAGATTTTAATTGTTCAATTCTTGACTCACCTTCACAGAAAAATAAAAAAGTATATTGTGATTCCCATGCTCTGGCACATATTATGGTTGCAGAACTGTGTAATTGCATGGCTTATGCAGATCATGGAGCACATTTTTCTTACACAAGAGGGAAATTTCATTCCTTAATAGACTCTATATTTGTCTCTCCTTCTATACAAATGAGCACCTTCAGGATGGTTCCTAGTGAATTTTCTGATCACTCCCTTTTGTTATGTTATCTGCCTTTAAATGTTCTCCCAGAATATCGGAAGGTACGATGGAAACTGAATGCTTCTAGTCTGGAGTTTCATACATACAGTCAGGGGTTAAATTTATCTTGCAGGCTAGACTATCAGTAGTTTTTCTTTATTCTGACATTGGGGATTGGTGGAGGCAGACTAAGACGGACTTAAGTACCTGGTTCAAAAAACAAGGAAGTAAGACTAAAAATCATAAATTTCTGAAATATTTATCATTGAGGCAACAGCTCAGAGACTCATGACTTTGGGCATGACTCTCGTATGATTATTCTGCATAAATAAATAATCTAAAAATGATATGAAAGCTTTCCAGTATGACAGGGCTAAAACACTGCAAGCTATTCTCATTAATGGGACTAAGAAATCTCCTATCGGGGATCCTTTTGAAGTTTGTAAAACTTTGAAAGATTCTTCTTCTATGGATTTATTACAACAAATGGATGGGACTATTATTACCTCAAGCAGGCAAACCAGGGAGTTAATTATAGATCATTACCATTCATTGGAACCCTCCCTCCCTATTACAGAGGAGTCTATGCTCCAGGGTTTTATTTAACTCTAAAAATTGATTAGCGTTTTGCTCATAAAAGTGCTAAAACTTTGTGAAAATGCATGGCACTTGCCTCACTGTGTTTAACAAACATAACACTTCTAGAAAACCTCTATAAATACTTTCTTTACAGTTAGTATTGTCCCCCCCCCCAAAAAAAAAACTGCTAATCAATTATTTAAAACCCTGTGCTCTCCTATTTAAATTTCATTAAGGTTCCTTTAAGGACAAATGAGACTTCAGCATTATTGGAGCCCATTTCTCAAACAGAAATTCAGGCTGTCATTCAGAAACTAAAAACAAATATTTCCCCTGGAACAGACGGTCTTTCAAATAACTTGTATAAAGCTTTCTCTGTGGAGTTGAGTCAATGTTTGTTTTTTTGTTTCAATATTTTAACAAATGTTCCACCATTTTCTCTTCTTTTTCAGAGGGTTTATTGATTCATTTATTTAAATCAGGGGATAAACGGAACATTAAAAATTGGCGGCCTATTACATTATTAAATTCCGATTATAAAATGTTTACAAGTATTTTGAATATCTGTTTGAAAAATTATGCTATACTGGTGATATCTCCTTATCAATTATGTGGGATTCCAGAGAGAAAAATTCAATCGGCTTTAACGATTATACGTGATGTCATTGAACATTTGTCTTTATCCGGAACTTCAGGTTGTATGGTAGTGGCCGATTTTGAGAAAGCTTTCGATAGGGTGCATTTACCCTTTTTGTTTTTGGTTTTAGAACGGTATGGAGTCCCAAGACAATCTGTTAATCTAATTAAGCTGATTTATGAATATAACATGGTCTTTCCCTTTTTAAAAGGGAATACGGCTCATAGCTTTTGTTTAAGGACTGGAGTGCACCAAGGATGTCCATTGAGTCCTCTTTACATTTTTTCCCTAAATCCCTTGTTGCAATATGTGATAGCCTTGCAAAGCTGGGTTGGAATTCCAGACAGGGTTTCTAGAGATAAAGATTTGATGTTGCAGGCTTATGCAGATGACCTATTGCTTTATTTCTCTAGTCAGTTTAAGGTGTATACATTTTTGACGGCTTTCGACACTTATGCTAGGGTTTCCAATGCCAAGTTGAATATTCATAAAACTAAAGGGTTACTTCTTGGAGCAACTGGCCCAGTGGATATGATACGGGAGGGTATTTTTTTTTCTCGATCCCCACTTAAGATTCTGGGTATTTTATTTGGGCCCCAGAATCTGCCAGTAGAAAATTGGGATTCAGGGCTTCAGGTGGTTGAGGCTACGGTTAATCGTTGGAAACACTGGAAATTTTCAAAATTGAAATGTGTTCATATTATTAAACAATTTTTGGTACCCAGTATATAGCCATGATTTTTCCCCTTCCGGTTCATTTGGAAACCAGAGTATATAGTGTGTTTTTTCAAATGTTATGGGGCAACCGACTAAAACCTGTGAAACAATGTTATACTTATTTAAGCACAAAACCAGGAGGACTAGGGATGGTAGATCCAGTGGTGTTTTTACATTCCTTGTTTATTGTGTGTTCCATTAAGTGTGGGTTGACCCCATCTGAAGATATTGGGACAAGATGGATTATCCGGGCGTTGGGAAAATACCTTGCCACTTGGCATATCTTAGCGCCTAAATTAAATCCTCGTGTGCATATTCCACTATATTTTCGGCCAGCTGTCCAAAAATTATATAAATGGAATATTACTAAAGAAGATATCTTAAATAATAAAGTAAAGGGATTTTACTCACTGATAATGGGGCAGTTATATCCACAGGACCCTTGCTTTAAAAATTGCCCGTCCACCCGGATTCCTAAGGTCTTGGCTCAATTAAATAATAACAGATTGCCTCAGTTTCAATGGGAAGTCCAATGGTTGATTTTTTATGGTAGATTGAATGTTCGGGGGAATGCCAAATATAAAGTAGTGGAAGAGAGGAATTGTCCTTACCTAGAGTGTATTAATGTGGAGGAAACAATGGAGCATTTTATTCTGCAATGCTCCTATTCGAAGGGGTTGTGGGACTTCTTAGCAACACTATGGGGTTTTAAATGGCTTACCTTTATATCTTATGACATACTGATTCTGGGAATATATCCGGCAACTTTCTCCCAGTTTCATGAAGAGACTATCTTTATTTTTTGTTGTCTAAGATATTATTTGTAGCAAGCTAGATGTCGATGGGTTTTCTACCAAAGGAAAATGCCATATTGTTTTAGTAGTTTAGTTTCAAATGAGCTGTCTAGAATATATTCTCAGGATGCTCGAAAAGTTGCTCGTGTTGAATTGCAAAAGTGGTGGAAAGGGTTCCTCCACTTTATAAAGTTTAAGTAATATAGAAATGTGTTTTTTTTTTCTCTTTCCTTTTCTTTTCTTTTTTCCCTTTTGTATCTTGGTTTTCTCTTTTTTTTTTGATCACTATTGTTATTATTGGCACCTTGTGTTTTGCGGTTTCCTTGTATACTGATTTAATTTTTTGTGTTGTGTCTATGTTATTATTTCAATAAAACTCACCTACTCTTTTCGATAAGTGCCATGGGATCTTTAACATCCTCCTGAACTACCACCAATTCAGGCAGATGGGACCTTGGTTTAATGTCTCATCCGAAAGACGGCACCCTCAGAAGTGCAGCACCCCTCTCATGCTGCACTACTGTCAGTATTGGGATAGTAATCCAAGTACCAGATGTGGGAACTGAACCCACAGCTCTCTGATCTCCTGGCCTCAGAGGTGAGTGTGCTACCTACTGAGCCACTGATGTTGTCAAACTGTCCAGTTCTTTGAGACCACTGATTCTGGAGGGTCTACTGAACAGGTCTCATGTGAAGGCGGGCGAATGCCACCGTTGAGATGGCTGCATACATGTGACCCAGAAGTCCCAGCATTGGTCTGGCCACGACTATTTCCTGGGTCTGTATTCGTGAAGCCAGAGATATAAGAATGGCCTGATGAGCAGGTGGAAGGTAAGCTCTGGCTGTGACTGTATCTAGAACAGCTCCGATGTACTGGAGACTATGTCGGGTGTGGACTGGACTTTGGCCATTTGACTGTTATCCCTAGATCGTTGAATATGCTCAGAGTAGTGGCTAGGGAGGCAAGCAGGGCTTCTCTGGATTCTGCTTTGATTAGCCAATCATCTAGATACGAGAAAAAAGACAAAGTGCCCTTTTATCAATAAGGCTGCTGCTACCACTGCTAGGCATTTGGTGAACACTATTGGGGCAGATGAGAGGCCAAAAGGGAGTGCTCGAAACTGATAGTTTTGACCCAGAAGGTGGAAGCACAGAAATCTGTAATGGGCAGGGTGAATGGGGATATGTAAGTAGCGTCCTTCATATCCAGGGCACAGTAGGCATGATGGTGGATAGAGTTATCATGGAAAAATGTTTGTACTGACTGTATTGATTCAGATGTCCCAGGTCTAATATCAGTCAGATCTCCCGTTTGCTTGGGTACTAGAAAAAAGTGGGAGTAAAATCCTGTTTGATGTTCTGGAAGGGGCACTGGTAAAATGGCCAGAAGTGCCTTGAAGGATAGGGACATGATCTGGTGGATAATGGATTGCCCGGGGGATCGAAAGCGTGTCCCTTTTGAATTATCTGAAATATCCATTTGTCCGAAGTGATAGTTTGCCAGGACTACAAATGGAGGGCAAAATGACACCCCACCGCCTCAGAGGCCTGGTCGAGGAGGCGATGGGAAAGCCCTGAAAGGGCACTCTGTAGTGGGTTGTCCGGCCCCTCCTGAGGGACGGGCATGGGAACCATAGACGGCGGAGGCGTTGCTCCTTGTGGGCTGGGCACAACCTCGAAAATCACCTCTATTAGAGGCCTTATATTTTCCGCCTCTTTTGGAATAGGAAGAATACTGTCTACGGTAGGGTGGCTGCAGTGTATGGTACATGCCGTGCACCGTACGAAGGGTTCTGCCTGATGCCTGCAAAGAAAAAATTACTCACCTTAGTAATTGCTTTTCTTCTCATGGAGTCTTGCTATATTAGGACCATTGCAGTCATTCCCCCAGTCTTGAACTGCCCCGGAGAGGAAACAGTTAACTCCAGAGTGATCTGGAGTTCCACAGCGCGAGGGCGCTGTTCAAAGCTCTATCTGGCCAGTTTCAAATGAAACTGCCAGGTTCTTTACGGAGCTAAACTAACATAGCAAGTCTGTGTGGAAAAGCTCTACACTAGCCATTGGCTACCTATCATTAGAAGAATAAGAACAATCACAGAATAACAACAACAATATTTATTGTTAGGAACACTCCTTACAAGCACTAATAGGACCCTCTCCCAAAAACTCAAGTCTAGAGAGGGACCCTCTACCACTTAACAAAACAGAAAATACCTAGTTCCCTAACCCACAGAGAGACTAAAATGGCATGACACAGTGCTGTACTAATTTGCCAACCCCATACCCAAGTAGGAGTTCTGAGAGGGGTAGGAGGATGTACATAAGATCCATGAGAAGAAAAGCAATTACTAAGGTGAGTAATTTTTCTTCAAACACCATGAAGTCTTGCTATATTAGGACCATTGCAGATTACACAGCAGTACCTCCATGGAGGAGGGTCAGAACCTACTTAGGAAATAGGCTCTGAAGAACAGCTGTGCCAAACAAGCATCTCTCCTGGACTGGACGTCCAGGGAATAATGCTTGGTAAAGGTGTGGAACTGTTTTCCAGGTAGCAGCTTGACAAATTTCCAAAATGGGAATATCTCAGCAGCCGCTAGAGATGCAGCTGTACCCTGGTGGAGGTGGGCCCTCAGTCCTGAGGGGGCTCCTTACCTAGTTTTTGGTAACAGAACTGGATGAGAGACAATCCACCTTGCAATTGTCCTCATAGTGGCAGGTCTCCCTTGCCAACCTCTCACAGGTAAGGAAGAGTTGGAGGGATTCAACCTGTGACCCTTGGCACGCTCCACATAGTAGCTTAGGCCTCTTTAACGTCCAGGCTGTGTAGTTTCCTCTCACCCGAGGAAGAATGCTCAGTGAAAACACTGGAGAGAAATGGACTGGTTCAGATGAAAATCTGAAACCACTTTGGTAAAACTTTCTGTTAGTCCTGAGGACTACCTTATCCCTGTGAAAAGAAATAAAATCCTTTTCCACCGAAAGGGCTTGCAATTCACTTATACTTCTGGCAGAAGTGATAGCCACTAGAAAACAGTTTTCCAAGTTAAATACTTGAGATCTGCAGAAGAAAGGGGCTCAAAGGAGGTTGCATTAACTGAGCAATGCAAACATTCAGGTCCAAGGCAGGGCTGGTTCCCAAAGGGAGGGTTAGTATGAAGTAACCCTTAAAAACTTAGAAACACAGGGTGAGAGGAAGAGAAACAGGCTTCCTGGGAAACAAAGGCAGAAACAGCTGCCATATGAACCTTCAAGGTAGCTGGTCTAAGGCCTAGGGAATTTAGATGGGCCAAATAGTCCAGTAAAGTGGCCAGGTCAGCAGATTCTGGCACAATTTGTTTCTCCGAACACCAGAAGGAAAACCTCTTCCACTTAGAATTGTAAGTAGCCCTGGTGGAAGGCTTCCTAGAAGCCTTTAAAATATCCATGACCCCTTGAGAAAGGTGTAATCAGCAATTCTAATTCCTCAAGAACCAAGCCTTGAGGTGGAGGGATTTGAGGTCCGGTACCACACTCTCCCTGTGCACAGGTCAGCAAGTCGTGGGTCCTGGGCAAGGTTAGGGAGGGTGGATTGTCAGGGACAGGAGAAGAGGATACCAGGGCTGTCTGGCCCAGTCTGGAGCGATCAGAACCACTTTGCAGGGCTGAGTTCTGATTTTCACCAATACCCTGAAGAGGGAGGGAAGGGGAAAAAGCATAGGAATTTCCTTCCAATCCAGCAGGAAGGCGTCCAGGGGACTGGGCCCAGCACTGGAGGCCTGCAACAAAATAGAGGAGGTTGATGGTTGTCTGGGGCTGCAAGAGATCTATCTGAGGGGTACCCCATCTGGCAAAGACCGACCCCAATACCTGAGGATTCAGAGACCATTCGTGATGGCCCTGGGAAATCCTGCTGAGAGCATCCGCCAGGACATTGTCCTTTCCTGGAAGGTGAATTGCGATCAGGGAGGTGTTTAGGGAGTAAGCCAGAGACCACAACTTCATTGCTTCGGTGCACAAGGCTGAAGACCGAGTGCCCCCTTGCTTGTTGATGTACCACATTGTTGTGGTGTTGTCTGTCCTGATTTGAACTACTTTGTTCTGGACAACAGCTGAAAAAGCCTGAAGAGCTAAAAGAACAGCTCTGAGTTCCAAAAGATTGATGTGGAGCAGAGATTCCTGGGGGACCACACTCTGGTGGAAAGGTCGCCAAGTGAGCCCCACCCTAACAGGGAGGCATCCGTGGTGAGGGTGAGGGATGTGAAACGGGTGAAAGGAACCCCTTGAGACAGATTGCCTTGATCCTGCCACCACTGAAGGGCCAGGATCAGGGTTTTGGTCACCGGAACTAATTTGGTAAGGGGGTCCCTCCTTTGGGACCAATAGGACCTCAAGTGGAACTGAATGTCCCTCATCTGAAATCTTGCTCCCTGCACGACAGCTGTGGAAGCAGCCATGTGCCCTAGGAGTTGCAGAAAATGCCTTGCTGGTCGAGAGACCCAGAGGTAAAGGAGGATGCCAGGGCAATGAGCCTGTCCGCTCTTTCCGAGGGAGAAATGCCCTGGCTAACTTTGTGTCAACTCTGCACCTATGAAAGTTAGAACCTGAACAGGTTCCAGAACTGACTTTGGTAAGTTCAGCAGGAACCCCAGGGAAGTGAGAAGCTGCTGGGTGACCTGCAAGTGAGATTTACCTGGTCTGGAGACTGACCCACTAGCCAGTCGTCCAGGTAGGGAAACACAGCAATCCCTTGCCTTCTTAAATGAGCCACTACCACAGCTAGACATTTTGTGAATACCCTTGGCGCCGAGGTTAGGCCAAGGGCATTGCTCTGAACTGGTAGTGGCCGAGAGCAGTTCGAACCTGAGGTACTTTCGGTGAGAAGGCCTGATCATGACATGAAAAAGGCGTCCCTGAGGTCACAGGGAAGCTAACCAGTCCCTGGCCTCAGGGAGGGCAAAATCATTGCTAGAGTTAACATTTTGAACTTTGGCTTTAATAGATGTCTGTTCAGGTACCTTAAGTCTAAGATGGGCACGCCATTCTCCTGTCTTTTGGGGTAAGAAAATATCTTGAGTACAGTCCCTTGCCCTGATGGCAAGGGGAACCCTGCTTTGCAATTCAGGAGGAAGAAACTTCTGCTTCCAAAGCAAGGGCTTCTGAAGAGTTTATGGTGAAATTGCCTGGCTCTCATCTTTGGAAACTGTTTGAAGCTGAGAACCAGGCCTTGGCTTACTACTTCCAGAACCCACCTGTCCGAGTTAAGGACAGCCAGTTCTGGCTGAAATAAGCCAACCTGCCCCCCACTGGTACAGGAGAATCGGCCCTGGGCACCCCATCAGGGTGCCTGCTTGGCAGGAGCTTTAGGCTGAGGGGAGGGCGACTGTCTCCCTGTGCCCCGTCTACCTCTGCCTCTGAAAAAACCCCTCTGTGAAAAAGCAGAGGAGGCTTGAGCTTGGTAAAAAGGCCTGTAGAAAGGCCTACCCCTGCCCCTGGGGGCATGCCTTTGTGGAGTGGCATGCCTTTCCTTAGCTTGGGCACTTTTGTAGGTAGTTCTATATTCATCCATCTTTTTCATATAATTTTCTGTTTGATCACCAAACAGAGAATTTCCCGATACAGGAAAATCCATAGCCTTTGACTGAGTATCTTGGGACAGATTAGTGCATCTGAGCCATGCCAACCTACGGAAAGCTACAGAAGTGGCCATGACCCTAGAGGAAACATCATTAACATCAACAGCAGTATGAAATTGAACTTTAGAGGCTTCAATGCCATCAGCAGCCACTTGTTCCAACTCACTAGCCAGCTGGCCCTGGGCCTGCTTAGCTAACTGCAATATAGTGTCCCATCTAGATTTCTGATATCTAGCAACATAAGCCATATAATTAGCCTGCCTGAGTCCCAAAGAAGCTGCCATATATTGCTTTTCGCCATGGCATCAATCTTCCTGGAATCCTTGTCAGGAGGATGTGAGGCCAGGGAATATTAGCCTTGTCACAGGCTGCAGCTTGTACCACACCTACATGACTACACTGCTCAGTGAGGAAGTCTGTATCCAGCCTGACAAAGTATACCTTCTGTCCATTTTTTTATCTACAGGAGGGACAGAATGAGGATTTTTAAAATCTTTGTTGTTTGCTTCTAAATGACTTATGCAAAGGAATAGACAACCTCCTAGTCTCTGGAATATCCATCATTTCCACATAATCAGGCTCCTCTTGCTCATCCACAGCCTCTTCTAAGGAAGCTGGAGGGTTTCTGCCACCTTTTGTAAAACATAAACAGAGAAGGGACCCAGACAGCATAGGGGAGATTCTAAAGGTCTATCTGAGAGATGTCCGGTTCAATGGGCACGTCCAGACCTTCCCAATCACAAACATACTGATCAAAATCCTCCTCCCCTCATGTGGTTCATAAAAATCCTCAACATCATAATCCTGAACCACTGAGACTGAACGAGCCACCCTTTTCCCAGATGCAGGGGCTCGACAGCCTGAGACAAAGACTGGACAATCTGAATGGCTTTAGCTATCTCTGCAGCAGTTGGAGAGACAATTTTGTACTCCAGACCTGCTGATTTCTTTGTCTTTGCTGGGACTGGTTCCTCTGAACCAGCCTTCCTTTGCCGAGGAAGTCTCGCCCTGGTCAGAGGGCACCCTCTGGTCTAGTGGGTACTGGACCGGGCAGGCCATCCGGTCAGCGGACTTTTGGCCTCTCGTTCCCTGAGCCGGCCCAATCTCTTTTCCAGGGTGGCTGCAGGGAAATTTTTACACACCTGGCAGTCTGACAGGAGGTGGTCAGCCCCCAGACAATAAACACAAGTGGTGTGTGGGTCAGCCTTGGCGAAGGCTTCCCCACAGACATCACAGTGTTGAAACCCAGTGGGCCCGGTTTTTCTTTTGGGTTTCTCAGACATAATGCCAGCCTAACCAAAAACTTGCCCTTTTGATGGCAGTGCCAGGCAAGACCCCTTATCGGTTCCTAACCGTGTCACGGGTATTTGAAAAAACCCCAATAAAGTTAGGTTTTTTTAGAACCGATAAGAACCGGGAACCGCACTCTAAAAGCCAACTAAACAGTTTAAAACATGTATTTCAACCAACCGATCGGTTCAAAACCGAACCGATAATGACTTTCCACACAGACTTAATTTCTGTACCTCAGTTACCAGATAGAGCTTTTTAATCGAAATGCGGTAAAATAAATACTTATTGCGGTTCAATGAACGAAAATACTCACTGAACCTGAAATGAACCGAGCTGGAAGGAGCTGATATCCGGAGCGACTGTTCAGTGAAGCGGAGTAAAGAATCTGGCAGTTTCATTTGAAACTGGCCAGATAGAGCTTTGAACAGCGCCCTCGCGCTGTGGAACTCCAGATCACTCTGGAGTTAACTGTTTCCTCTCCGGGGCAGTTCAAGACTGGGGGAATGACTGCAATGGTCCTAATATAGCAAGACTTCATGGTGTTTGAATTGTCTAACAATGTTTGAGTACCTGACCTGAACAGTTTGGACCCATTAAAGGGTGCATTAGCAACTTTATGTTGTATGTCAGGAGCAAAACCTGAAATGCGAAGCCAAGCATGGCGATGCAGAGAAACTCCAGTAGCTGAGAGTCGGGCTGAGGTATCAATGGCATCATATCCCAACCGGAGCAGGTGGCGGGATATAGAACTGCTAGTAGACACTGTGGCTAATAACTTGTCCTTCTCCTGGGAGGGAGGAAATGTATTGATAAGTTTGATGGTCGAAGCACCAAGGGTACGTTGGTATTTAACCATATGACCCACATAATTCAAGATTCGAATATTCATGGTGCCTGAAGCAAAAACCTTTTTCAGCAGATAGTCAGTCCTTCGGGATTCTTTATCAGGTGGTAAGGAACTCATGTGCTTGGGGTTTTGGTACGATCATGAGCGGCAGTAATGAGCACTGAATCCGCTTCTGGGATGGTGGACAGAAAGGGATGATCCAGGGGAGCCCGATATAAGCGATCTGCTTTTTTGGGGAACAGTTGTAATAGCGGATGGCTGATGCCAGGCAGCCAGCATGGCATTCTGGTAGGTTGAATAAGTGGGGGACACCACTAAGGCCGGCTCCTCTGGGAATTCAAGATATTCTGCCATATCCTTACATTATTTGTCATGTTCTGTGGTAGAGAACCCCATGACCTTTGGTATTTGGACCATCTAGCTAAAGGACGGGTCATCTGGAGGAGAGGTGGCAGCCAGTATAGGCATGTCCTCATCCAGGGAAGAGACTTCCAGGTAGGGGGACTCTGGATTCGGGAAATCTAAGTCTTGGAAGTATTCTTCATCAGTATCATTGGGAATATTCACTGGTAGCTAAGGTTCGTCTGACAAATCTTCCATATTAGGAAGAGGGGACCAGGGTGGCAGTATATCCCTGTCACCATGAAATCTTTTAGGCGGAGGAGAGGGAGACCGGAAAGGACCCTGAGCACTCCTGGGTCGGAGGGCTTGGTATACCTCATGTCATGCAAGACCTGCGTCACTACCTTGGTGATGTCCGGTTCCTGTAAGGGGGGGTGGATAAGAAGTGGGGGTAGAAAAAAAATGGAGGCAATAGAGGGGATGGGATGGGTAGAGTGAGCAGGTCTCGCCCCTGGGAAGAACAAGCTTGGGTCCTAGTCTCTGTCTGCCTGTCTCCTGTAAGATGGCACCTGCGAGGGTGGAGGGGCATGCTGTACGGCAAAAGCCATTAGTTTGCCCTGAGGAACACAGGACGTCATTGACGAGCCCGTGGAACGATTATCCTGGAATATGTCAGACGTCGACCGAAGAGGAGCCCCCGTGGACGGAGCAGTCATGTATTTGGCTGAATTTAGGACGCTAGACAGCGTCATCGATGAGAGAGTATATGCCCCCGTTGACAGAGCAGGCAGAGCCTGCACAGCATTGAAAGTGACGTCGACGAGAGGGTGAGAGTTCCTGGTGACGAGGCTGTAGGAAGACGCTCAGTCGATGGAGGAGCAACAGAAACAGTGGCCGTCAACAGGTGACGCAGACGGGAGTGAGAGAGGGGTTTATCCTACTCTTTACCCTGCCGGGAACAAGAACCAGAGCTTGGGGGAGCCCTTGGTACGAGCCCTCAGATTCTCTAACAGAGACATTCTCTGCTCTGTAAGCAAATGTTGAATCTCGAGCAACCGTCATCGATGGGTTGCTCTACTGAACTCCTGGCATGAGCTGCTGGATTTGGTGTCGTGTATGGGTTCCAGACACCTTACACAAATATGTGGATGTCAAAGCGGTATATCTTCGTACCGCAATGGCAGGAACGAAATAGAATTTATTTGGTTGAAGAATCTTTAGGCATTCGTTTTGTAATCCAATTTCTCAACAATGACTGCTACACAGAAGTTGAATAGCTGCTGCATGAGCCGAAGACGGCAGGAAAATTAACTGAGGATACCAGGGACTGCCCACACATATAGGAAGCAGGACATGATGCCATGTGTGGGCGGTCCTACACAATATAGGAAGCAGGACATGATGTCATGTGTGGGCGGCGGTCCCTGGTGAAAACTGCTAGAAGAGCTGCCTTTCAACAGCACCCTCTGCTGGAAACTCCCAGAAGTAATTACCCACTGCAAGAAGCCATTCCGTGGAAGATCTACTGTTACAGGCGAGTAACCTATTTTTCTGGACCGTAGTTTTCGGTCCCACTCTCTAAGCCATTCAGTGAAAAGATCCGCAGTCATCCACGCAGTTCTGCTGGACCAATACATTACAGGAAGGTGCCATACCCCCCTGAAACAACGTGGCGGGGCTGATTTTCCGATCAGTCCCAGCCATCTTGCAGCAGCACAACACACTAAGCTGCTCTTTGTCTTTCTTGGCTCCCACTGGCATCTCAGTTTTAAATGCAACTGCGCCTGAACCCACACAACGAAAAAAAAAAGTTTAGTCAGTTACAAATGTTTCGAGGTTCATAGTCTGCTAGCACACTAGGTAGAATTCTGCTCAGCACTGCACTTGTACACTTTACTGCCTTAACTCTTGTTATGTTTTGGCTCAATCTGCATTTTGTATTTTGCGGACTCATGTTTCTGTAGCTCTCCTGGGTTGTACATGAAAAAGTATAGTTACATAAAAAATGAAAATTACGTACCTACCGTAATTCTGATCTTTCTGTGTATCTTCACCATTCATCACAGATGGGGTACTGGCTGGAGGTCAGGACCAAGGAGCTTTTTTTTTTTTTTTAAAGGGGTAGGTGGAGCCGACACACCATCGGTGCTGCCCTCGAGGCCGAATGTACTGCATGGCGCTCGAGGGTTGGCCGTTAGGCTGTGTCGACTCCGCCTGCCTACCAGTTCTGAGTAGCCGGAGAGGTAAGAGGAAGGGATGGAGGGTGGGACAAGAGAGTCTAAGGGACAGAAAAAGAAAAGGATAACTGAACTAAAAGGAGAAATAACGACTGAGAGGACAGCAAAGAAGAGATGAGACTAAGGGGATTGGGTAGGGGCCCCAATCTCTGGAAGCGGAAGAAGGGAGGGGAGAGAATTTAGGAAAGAGTGAGAGGTATCAAGGTATCAGAGACCCTTGTCCATCACCAGATTGTATAGGAACTGCAAGGAGTAGCAAAGCTCTCTGCCAGAATTCAAGGCACAGAATAACTGGCAAATACCCCAGAAGCAGAGTCGGCTATTCTGGAGGAAGGACAGGGTACAGGGATTTAGTACTCTCTCAGGAAAAATGTTTGGTGAAAAAAGGGATTTTTTTTTTTTTAGACAGTTGGATGGAAACCAGAAGGAGAACAGGAGGAGGGCAACCACCAACTCCCACCCCATCGGGGTGGAGACATGTAGTAGAGAAGGAGTGCCGCTCAAGCTGTCTATCCTTTAAAGGAGAATACCCCCCTGTGTGTCCCTACTTTACCCCGCTCCTAAAGAGGAGAGGGGGACCCAGAGACTGAGGCCCCAGGGGGATGGTGGGTGGGGTTGTGATGAATGGTGAAGATACACAGAAAGATCAGAATTACGGTAGGTACGTAATTTTCATCTCTTATCTGAGTCAATCTTCACCATTCATCAAAGATGGGGTGGTACCAAGCCCCCCCGAAAGGGTGTTGTTTCATTACACCCTAAGGGACAGGGTCCCTTAGCCCTCAGTGGGTGACACACTAAGGGGGGGAACCTTCAGGGCCTGGGGAGGCCCGAGAGTGGGGAGAGAGAGAAGGGGTCCCCCCTGAGGGGGAAGGAAGCTGCCCCGACAAGCGCCTGTCTCGCCTCACGGGAGAAAAAGGTAGGTTCCCTGGTGGGCGGAGCAAATCACCCTACGCCGGGCCAAGGGTGACAACCGGGAAGGACGTAACCATGCCGATCTCCTAGTGCAGATCGCTGTCCCTATGACCCTGGTAGCTACCTCGCTGGTGTCGTAAGATGCCCTCGCTTGGTGCCTTGCTAGCTCCTGGCCACGTGCAGAGAGCGTGATGGCTTGTCTGGTTTGCTCAGAGTCAGGCAAAGAAGCTAGGATCTGACCTAGCCTGGACCACAAGAACCTGTTGTAGGCTGCATAGTGGGTCTGGTGAGCAGAAATAAAAAGGAGCAACTGTGCCGATTAGAAGGTCCTCCTCCCCCAAAAATCAAAATTCGAGGAGTCTTGATCTGGGGGCCGGTCATGGTGGAGGGCGCGAAGCCCATCGGGAGTGTCCAGATGCGTTAAGCCAGACTGCGGATGAAGCATGGAACCTGGAGACTCCGGGGGAGTGCAATACCTCTGGCTGAGGTCCCTAGGGGCAGGAACTCCGGAGAAGGGCCTCTGCCAGAAACGCAAGGACGCCTCCCGAAAGGGAGTAGTCCAGCCGCGGCACCACAAGGGTGGCCTCGCCAAAATCGCCTAGAAAGGTATGCGCGATGCTCCAGGATTGCTGACAGTAGAGGGTGAAAGGTGCAAGTCCTCCAACATCCTCACGAGGAAACGCTGATACTCCGAGATCAGCAGCCGGAGAGATGTGGACAGAAGGTTCCTCTCCCCAGAAGAGGGGATGAGGAGCTGGAGGTCACCTATGTTCCGAGGGTGGCTGCACGGGGAGGTTGAAAACCTGGCTGTCCATAGCCCTAACATAAGCAGCGGAACCGGCAGCCACCGCCTGAACTGCTCCCAGGTGAGAGGGCGCTAGGACCAAGAATGCCTGGGAGCGCAGGAGAATGTGGCAGAGGGATGGGGCAGAGCCGAGAAAAGAAGTCGGCTGACCTCCGCCAGGGCTAGGGAGCGGACCGTGAGCACCCAAGGAGGGTGCCCCGGAAGACTCCACAGCTGACAGCTGTACAACCACGTTGGTACTGCCTTGGCTGTGCCCAGAAGAATACCCCCAGTGAGGCGACCGGGGCCGTAAAAGTCCAGAAGGACGGTCCCCTGCCTCAAAAGAATGGGACTCCCTCAAGGAACCCGAGGGGGAAGGGTGGAAATCCGCACTGCGGCTCCATCCAGGGCCCGAGTGGACCCCAGAAAAGGGC
Organism: Neoceratodus forsteri; assembly: GCA_016271365.2. Taxonomy (NCBI): domain Eukaryota; kingdom Metazoa; phylum Chordata; order Ceratodontiformes; family Ceratodontidae; genus Neoceratodus; species Neoceratodus forsteri. The sequence goes on along the minus strand of CM028134.1, from coordinate 589,755,771 downwards.
CAACGCGCCGACCCCACACCCCTTGACCCCTCAGAGTCCGAGAGAGTCCTCCTCCTCCTCGAGAGGGCCAGCCTAGGTAGCTGGCATCTCTGGGCAGCCCCCAAAGGGGAGACCCAGGGAACAGTACCCTCCCCTCCTGTGGGCTTCTCGATGGGCCCCAAAGTTGGGCGATCAAGACACACCACTGGAGGGGGTACCACCACCGAGGGGTCGATGAAACCCCCAAGACCAGGTTGCAGAGCTATGGTGGCTCGCACCACTGCCTGCTGGTCAGCACCACTGACCCTAGTCTCAGGGGCCACCTGACTCTCCTCAGTAGGGGGCTGGCTCAGACTCGTCGACGAGACCGCAGTGTTGCCCTCCTCTGCAGTCAACCCCGAGGGGTGTGACTGCTCGTCTGACTGGGAGCTCGACTCCGACTCTGGAGAGGTAGAGTCCGAAGCTCTGAGCCAAACAGTAGGAGGGCGGGCAGAACCAACCTTGCCAGCGGGCCCGGCAGCCAGAGTTGTGGCTGAGTCGGCACCCGTGCCCTCCGCAACCCCGCGAGTGGGACCTGCAGGAGGCACCGGGGCAGCTCGAGCCAAAGGTCCAGAGCCAGGGCCAGACGCAGCACCGTCGAGTCCACCAGCACCAGGGGCGGTACCAGGGACAGGGAGGGCACCGACAGCAGCCCCAGCAGCATCCTCGGTGCCAACGACACTGCTTGGCCCCATGGCGCTGCGAGCGGCACCGAGGACCGAAGTGGCGCCGATGACGGCCCCGAAGGCAGACCTGGCGCCGAACACAGCACTGACCGGCCCCTCGGCGCCGTGAACGGCGCCAAGAGCGTGGACGGCGCCAAGGACGGCACCGACAGCCGGAGTCGAAGGCCCTATGGCACCGAGCCGTGAAATCACGGCGCCGTGCTCAACCTCGGCGTCGTCCCACATGGCAAAGGAGGGCGCCGGATCTGGTCCAACGGCACCGCGTAACGGTGGTGGACAGGGCCCATGGTGCTGGCGATGAGTCGGGCGCGTCCGACAGGGCCCACGGGCGCCGACCCAGGCCTTCCGAGCCGCGGGAGCGACACCGGGGGAGCCTTCACCCCCGAAGGGGCGATTGCCGTGGCGGCGCCTCCCGCCCGCTACCGGGAGGAAGCGGGACAGGCCTCCTGCGCCGCGGGAGGAGCCTCAGCGATGGCCAGGCTACAAGCAGCCGAGGCTCCCTCCTCCTCGGTCCGTATAGAACCGGGAGGGGACCCGGAGGAAGGGCTGAGAGAGTGCGGCTTGGCCCAACGAGTGCGAACCCTACCCCCGAAAGTCGGCAGAGCTCGCCCCACTTTCAACACGCGCTGTTCGAGGACCCGGCAGTCCATGGAGAAGCAGGCGCCGCACGAGTCCATGTCGTGAAGCGGGCCAAGACATGCAAGACACCGGTCGTGCTGGTCGGTGACGGAAAACTTTCCGCCGCACGGGCACCGACGTATGGGGGTCCGACCCATCTTCGAAGACTTTTTGCCCTCCGACTGAGACATGACCTACGGAGAAAAAAACACCAAAACAGACTCGACGTTGCAGAATTCAAATAAAAAGGAAAGATCTTACCGGGCGACGTAGAGTGGAGGCAGAACACAGAACCGGCAGGCAACTGACGGACTGAAAAAGTCGATTTCGAAAGGCTGAAGGCCTAAAAATCTTGAGAGAAGCTTCCCACGAGGCGACCTTAACGGCGGGAGACGAAGAACTGGTAGGCAGGCGGAGTCAACACAGCCTAACGGCCAACCCTCGAGCACCACGCAGTACGTTGGCCTCGAGGGCGGCACCGATGGTGTGTCGGCTCCGCCTACCCCCTTTAAAAAAAAAAAAGCTCCCATGGGGTCCTGACCTCTGGCCAGTACCCCATCTGTGATGAATGGTGAAGACTGACACAGATAAGATCTTACAGTAACAGTAGATCTTTGAAAACAGCTCTTGCAGCAGGTTACACCATAAGGACTGGAACCGACAGGTGCCAGGACCCCATGGGAAAATTCTAGCTAGCTATATTCAGCAGGGAACTGCCCCCGACGTCGGCCCCGCCCCTGATGTCAGACACGCCATAAAAGGGGCGGTCCCCCAGCATCACTCAGTTCTTTTCCCACCATCAACTCGCCAGCATGGGCTCCATGGACACCTCTAGCAGATGAACGACTCCAGAACTTTAAATTCTCGCAATTTTCTCATAAAATTGTTAAAAAGTATCCACATGTCTGCTTCCCTGACTCCTTCTACCGAAGGACATCTAAGTGTGCTTGCGGCAAACAGATTCCTTTTAAGGACAGGCACTCAGCCTGTGTGAGGTGTCTAGGCCCGGACAATGACACTAAGGCTTGCTCCATCTGCCAGAAGTTTAATAGTAGAACCAGGATCCGCCGACAGAAAGCACTCCAGGGATTCCTTCTTGAAGAAAAGCTAAAAGCCATGGAAAAAGATCCTTCCTTTAAAGGGGAAACTTCACACCATAAGTCAGGGAAACATCGTGAGAAGCACCGGAACAGGGACAGAGTGAGATCCTCGAGTTGTGCCCTGGACTCCCAGGCCAGCTCTGGCTCCGCCCAGCCGGACAGATCTCCCTCCTGGGTGAAGTTTCAGCCCCCTTCGGTGAAAGCCCGGACGTTGGGGGGTTCTAGCTCTGTTTCACTTCAGCCTTTAAAGACCAAGCCTAAGGAGAGTAGGTCCGGTTCCTCCACCAGGTCAGATGCTTCAGACCAGCAGAAGCACCCTTCTAGATCGACTGCCAAGTCCAGCGCCAACGCGTCTGACTGACGCCAGGATGACCAACGTTCAGTCTCCCAACCTCCAAGGGGCACAGAAGTCCCCCCCAAGGAAAATGACAGAGTTGATGTCCTTTACGCGGACGTCAAATACCAAGCCAGCGTCTGACCCAGTGCCTGCTGAGCGACCCAAGGACCCGACTGGTGTAATCTGCTGCAAGAGCTGTATCTCAAAGTAAGATCAGGCAAGGATTGTCTAGTGCACCCACCCAGTTAACAAAAACTAAATAAAATAAATATGTATCTGGTATAAGTGGGCTGCACTGCATATATATTTTACTACTGTGTCCCCCAGCCAGCTGCCTGTCTCACAGAGACACACAGTCATCAGGATATACCTATCAGGCCAAAGTCATAATTTCTGACAGCGGGTGTTTTTTTCCTCTCAGTCATTCCCCCACCTGATCCTCCCTCCATGTACTGGCATAGACAGTAGCCATTTTGGCACTGTGCAATGGTGAGGGGCTGTCAAGCAGTTGCTCCAACCCACTGACTGTAGCTCTCCTTTAAAAAGAGCAGACACTTTCTGTTGAACTTTAATAGAGTACATTCAGACAGTTCAGTTTTATATTTCCCATTCGTTTCACATTTTTTCTCCCCATTATGTGTTACGGAGGTCTTTTTCATGAATACAGGATCTTTTCTCCGGACAAATTTATTGATTCCTGTTGCTTATTCCTGGAGGTCATAATGCACTGCTTGTATCATTGTTCTCATGGCAACAGGTTGTGATGTTACAACAAAAGATATGAGTAATGATGTGGAGGAGAGATCTACTAACTATATAAAGAAAACAAACTGAACTATACCTAAATACTATGTATTTCAATGTTTTACTTGAGGTGTGATGTAACGTTTGGGAGGGTGTCTCAGACGTTCCTTATCCTTATTTGCGGTTCGGTTATTAAATGTATCACCTGTTTTCCCTCTCTGGAATGTGCAGTGTTAAGTGGTTTACTTGCGAAAAACAAATAAAATGTTAAAATGAATACATAATTACTGTTTTACCACATTAAACATTCTGAGCATTGGACCAGATATTGGTTTTCACTGATACAGTATTACTTCCAGTGTTAATGCATACTAATTGACACTAACCTGTGACTCCAAAGCTACATGCATCCAAAGCTGCGGTCTGAATTGCTGTAACATTGACCTCAAGACAGAGCTCCTCTAGAGACCAGCTGTTAGCTTGTGCAACATACTGCCTGGTTGCAGTAATGTACGCCTCAGGTACAAATAGGCCACCCAGCCACACATGGATGTTCTGTTGAAATGAGATGATACTGGCTCTTGTATTAGGCAGCAAAAATGTGTTAATTATTTATACTGTATACAGTGATTACAACAATGTTGAGCTTAATTAGCAGCGCTGACAATGACATGATACACTTATTTTTAAATAAAGATGTCCTGATATGAAAATATCAGGATATGGAAAGATGAAAACTGTTCAGTACTGCCCACAAAACTATAAAAGAAAGAAAATGCATGGAACGGCCTTCCAGAGGAGGTTGTGGAGTCAGAAACAGTGGTTGAATTCAAGCATGCATGGGACATTCATAAGGCAATTCTAGGGGGGGTTGGGGTAGAAAGAAGTAGGCTGCTGGTTAACTAGGCTCTGCAGCTTATCCATTAGGTAGGGAAATGGGCAGACTGGGTGGGCCAAGCGGTCCTTATCTGCCGTCAAATTTCATGTTTTGATGTAAAAGGAATCTTTTATTTATTTATTTAAGAGATTTACCAGAGAGACACACTGAGCAGAGTACTGCTCAATTCCGGGTGTGCCCTGGGTGGAGGGGAACACTGGAAACAAAGGAAAATTACGTACCTACCGTAATTCTTGATCTTCTTGGACGAGTCTCCACCACTCATTCACACTAGTGGGATTGGCGCCGGAGGCACTAAGACCCATCGGGAGCAAACTTTTTGCTGGAGGGTCTGAGAGACATGGCGCCCATGAGACACGGGCACCCTGAGCAGCGGCTCGAGCGGTAATGACCATCCGGCGACGACCCTCCAACCGCCTCAGTACCTTTTTACCAAGGAGGTGCAGCTTAATCAACGTAAAGGGTAAACCTAACATTAAAAACGGACATAAGATAGTCCGTATGACCCGTGTAAGAAGGGTCAGCAAAGAAGTCCTCACGGCCTAAAGATTTGAGGGAGTGAAGACCAATACAGCGTGAGCTCGGGGATGGAGGGTGGGCGGGAATGAGTGGTGGAGACTCGTCCAAGAAGATCAAGAATTACGGTAGGTACGTAATTTTCTATCTTCCTGGACATAAGTCTCCACCACTCATTCACACTAGTGGGAGAGTACCAAGCTGATAATCCCCAAAGGGTGGCAGGAGGCCAGAGCTCACGGCTAAGATAGAAGCCCATTAAGGATAGTTCTGCAGATGCGAGATGTCGCTTGGCATGAACATCCAGTGCATAGTGCTTACCAGTATGCACTGAGCTCCAGGTAGCGGCGTTGCATATATCTGCAATTGGAACATTCGAATTTCCGCTTAGGGATGTCATGACCGCCCTAGTAGAGTGAGCGTACACTCTACCTTCTAATTTAACTTGAGCCATGGAATAGCAATGACGAAGGCATGCCACTAACCATGAAGAGATACATCTAATAGCGACAGGTTGACCCAGCCGGGTGTCGCTGAAAGAAACGAACAGTTGCTGAGTCTTCATGAAACATCCTTGGTTCTATCTAAATAGAACATGAAGCTCTCTTAACATCCAAGGAATGAAGAGCTCTTCCCCTTCATTTGGAAATTAGCGAAGTAGCGGGAGTACCAGAGGTTGGTTCAGATGGAATTCTGACACAACCTTGGGAAGAAATTTAGGATGAGTAGGAGAACTACCTTGTCCTTATGGAATACAGTATACGGAGGGTCCGTAACCAGGGCATGTATATCTCAGAGACCCTGGGGCTGAGGGTAGGCCACCAGGAAGGCAGTCTTCCAGGTAAGAAATTTTAGCTCACAGGTAGCTAAGGGTTCGAAAGGCTTCCGAGTGAGCATGTCCAGCACCAGGTTAATGTCCCAGGCTGCAACTGGACGGCTTAACAGGGGTCTGGTATGGAGAATCCTTAAGAAATCTCTTCACCATAGGTAACTGAGCCAGAGTTAAGGAAGAAACTGGCTCATGGAGCGCTGAGATGGCACTAAGGTGAACTTTAACTGTGGAGTACTGAAGACCTAAGTTTGATAGGTCCAAGATGCTCCACAACCTTTCAGGAGGACAGGAAAAGGATTCCAAGAGGATTTTGCACACCAGAGAAAAACGTTTCCATTTGGAGCGTCGTTTTGAAGTGGCTGGCTTCCGAGCAGCCAGAAGGATGTCTGAGACTCTCTGAGAGCGTTGAACCGATTCACTTCTATCTCTTCAGGAGCCAAGCATGAAGGTGAAGTGATTTCAGGTTGGGATGGACCAACGGAACCCTGAGTCAGAAGACTGATTTGCAAAGGAAGTGGTCTCGGAGAGGCTGCCAACATACTGTTGAGTAGAGGAAACCATAGTTGCCGAGGCCAGGAAGGAGCAATGAGAATCATCTTGGTCCCCTGAGACTCAAACTTGAGGAGTACTCTCTGGATTAGAGGAAGTGGTGGAAAAGGAAAGAAAGCGTTTTTGTCCACGCAGCCTGAAACCATCCTGACAGAAAATGCCAGGCCCTGGATTTCTGGAGCAGAAGAGAAGCAGTTTGCGTTGAGTGGGATGCAAAAGGTCCAGGTCTGGAGTCCCCACTCTTTGAACAGGGACGAGCTACGGCTGGATCGAGAGACCACCTCGTGAGGGTCTGCCTCCGTTCTGCTGAGGTGATCTGCTAGGTCGTTTTGTATACCTGGCAGATAAACCGCTGAATCAGAGACTTGTGCTCCAAGCACCACTCCCACACCCTCATTGCTTCCCTGCAAAGGAGATAGAATGAGCACCGCCTTGCTTGTTGAGTAATACATCACTGCTTTGTTGTCGTTTGAAGGAGAATGTTCTTGTGACAAAGGACATCCTTCAGAGCTCGGATTGCATAGAGGACCGCTCTCATCTCCAGGACATTTATGTGGAGATGAGTTTCGAACTGAGTCCATACACCTTGAGTGTGGAGGGAGAGAGTGAGCTCCCCATCCCATTAGCGATGCGTCTGTGGTGATGGAGATCTGATGATCCGGGGGAGCAAAGGGGAATCCTTCCAGGAGATTGCTCTCTTGAGACCACCAGGTGAGAGACCTTCGAAGGGGCTCCGTCACCTTGATGGGATAAGACTGGGGTGAGGGTCGGGGACCACTGAGTGGAGAGCATCATTGGGTGGTTCTCCATGTGCAGTCGGGCCAGAGGGACAGTGAAGACCGAGGACGCCATGAGACCCAACATGCGTTGCATCGAGAGAGCTGTAACCGATTGGTTCTCCCTGATGTAACGGGCCATTGAAGGATGTCGAGTCTTCTGTCCTCTGGAAGGAAAGCCTTCGCTGAAGAGGTGTCTAGAAGCGTCCCTATGAAAAGGAGCCTCTGGGAGGGTTGCAGTTGAGATTTTTTCAAATTCAGCAGAACTCCCATGGACGTGAGAAGACGAGAAGTCGTTTACACGGCTTCCAAAGTCCCTTGGCCGGAAGGGCTTGCTAGAAGCCAATCGTCCAGGTAGGGAAACACTCTGAGTCCGACTTTCCTGAGATGCTGTGAGAACTGCACAACACTTTGTAAAACTACATGAGCCAAGGATAGCCCAAAGGGCAGGGACTCTGAACTGATAATGCTGACCCAAAGCTACAAACCTGAGGAATTTGCGGTGGGTGGTGGAGAGAGGATATGCTGGTAAGCATCCTGCATATCCAGAGAGGCCAGCCAGTCGTGCTGATGCCGCAAAGTGGCACAGGGCACCTAGGGAAATCATCTTGAATTTCTCCCTGGGGAGGAATTTGTTTAACTTTCTGAGGTCTAGAATGGAGCATCCCCAGATTTCTTTGGAACAGAAAGTAATGGGAAGTAGAACCCTGTGTTTTCGCAGATGGGGGCACCGAGTTCTATTGCCCTGTTGTTCAGAGGCCCCTGGATCTCCAGCGGTGAGGAGGTCTGACTGAAGGCCGACAACCTGGGTTGTCGTATGTGGGAGGAGGACAATTGGGGGTTCAAGAATGAGAGAATAACCCTCATGAATTATCAGAGACCCATTGTCTGAGGTTATGGACTTCCACTGGTTGTGCAAGTACATCAGCGACCTCCCACGGAGAAAGTTCCACCTCGGGCAGAGTGGATGGAACTTGGGCCAGCGACTCATAAGGTAGCGCTGGGAGCTCAGGTCCCTCACGCTTTCTGCTGCGTCTTCTTTTGAGGTTGGGCAGGTTGGCTTTTATGGAAGCTTCCTGCCTCTGCCTCGAAAGGACTGGCGACTATGAAACTGACGTCTGTTCACATGCCCAGGGAGGGCAGGTGAGTCTGGCCAACCAGCGATCTAGTCTTCTGAGTGGCCTCTAAGGCTTGCTCCACCTGAGGGCCAAAAAGAAAGGAGCCATCAAAAGGCAGCGCCATCACCTGCTGCTGAGCATCAGTCCGTGAGAGCAAGAAATGCAGCCAGGAATCGGCGCCGAGTACAAATCCCAGCCAATGCTGAGTCGAGACAGTGTCGAAAGCGTCCATGGCGGTTGACCTGTTGGTTATGTAATGATAACTGGCATCACATACTTAGAGTGGAGGCAGCAAGACTCTCTTACCTAATGTATCAATCTTCACGAGACTCTTTGTTAATAGAGTCGAGCTGTAGTGAAGTTCGAGGAAGAAGCGACCTTGTCATTCTCTGCCTAGGACTACAATAGGATCCATAAAAAGGCTTGGGATGCCAAATGGGACGATCATGCGGGAGCTGAATACTTCTTATCAATGGATTTAGCCACTGAGGGAATAAGAGCAGGGTTATTCCATACCATTTTGAGACAGCGTCTAGAAGGAAGGCTGAATCGGAGGAGTCAAATCAGTAGGGATCTCCGAACATGAAGATACTGGAGTCTTAATATCTTCCCAGGATCGATGTCTGTAGTCTGGAGAGAAAGAGTGGATCCCAGGTTCTTCAACAGAGACTTAAAGACAGGTCCTCGACCACAGGCTCTGTACAAAGAGAAAGATCCTGTTTCCTCACTTCATCACCCAACCGAAGGTCTGGGTCAGGCTCAACATCATCTCCTGATGGTCCAGAAAGGACTGTTTGGACAGGAAAGGGTGAAAATTAGGAGGAGGAAATAGAAGAAAAACAAGGAGGTCCCAAGACTGCCCGGCGCGAGAGCAGCGGGCTGAATCGACACGAGGCAGCTACGGCACGAAGGAGCACTTGTGGCCCATAAGCGCCCGGCAAGCGCCCGCGGACGACGCCGGCGCGTGGCGCGACGGCAGCAGCCGATAATGCCTTGACGGCGCCCGGACGGCACCGCCCAATCCAGCGACACCGGCGCGCGGGGCCACTCTGGCGCGCCAGCGAGCGCCGAGACCCTGGCGTAATGGTGCCATAGCTCAGCGGCCCAGCCAGCGCGACACGGCCACAGACCCTGCAGAAGGCGCCGGAAAAGACCCGGGAGACCTGGAAGCAAGAGAAGGAAAAACAGGAGATAAGGGCATCCCGGTGGGGCCCCTGCGCGCAGCCATGTGAGGGGAAACACCTAGCACAGAGTCGCTTAACACGAAGAAGGCGCCGGCGACTAGGAAGGTCAAACCGCCTACCTGATCGCCGGAGGAGCCGAGGGCTCCGAGGTAAACCGAGCCAGGCAGAAGAACCAACCTCCGAGCCCATCGCTCCATAAGAGCGGCCCACTGATGAAACTGCTAATCTGGAGCCCTACCTATAGGCGGGGAGGGGCTCCGATGTCGAGGACGACGATTATCGGAAGTTGGCGACTCCGAAGAAGGAGACCGGCAACTAGCAACGATAACCGACCGTCGACGCGCAGACATACCAGAGGGCGACCTCGAGTGATGCCTTCTCTTTTTTTGACCTGTGGGCAGAGAAAAACTCGAGGCGAGCAGGCGCCGAAGAATCGACTATTTATTTTTATGCCGGTGGAGGACATACATCCCCAGACATCGGACTGACGTGGTGGAACCCCGCTGAGGAGAAGGAGGCTGACCGGACCCAGCCCGGCTGACTGAACAGCTTTCATACGAAGTCTCCCTACCGTCACCTGACCTGCTCATGGTCGACTCCGTCCAGTAGGCCGAGACTTCTTTAAGTAAGTTAAATTTAAATATTAGAAAAATTTTACGAAAAATAGAATAAAACTAAGCGATACTACTATCGTGATAATGTTACAAAAAAACAAACTGAAAACTATGCGCTAGTTTGAAGTTTGACTCCCGACAGGCGAGCGACGTCGTCACTGAAGCGCACTCGACGGCGGGAAAAAAGGAACTGAGGCGGTTGGAGGGTCGTCGCCGAGATGGTCATTACGCTCGAGCCGCTGCTCGCGGTGCCGTGTCTCGCGGCGCCGTCTCTAGCGCCGACCCTCCAGCAAAAAGTTTGCTCCCGATGGGTCTTAGTGCCTCCGGCGCCAATCCCACTAGTGTGAATGAGTGGTGGAGACTTATGTCCAGGAAGATCTGTCAATTTTTACAGAACAGTAGAAGACATTTACATAGCAGTGCAAGCTAGGTAAATACTAGCAGACGTTTTACATTGGCAGACATTTTGCAGAGCAGTAGAAAACTAATTTTGCATAACATAAACTAGCAAGCTAATAGATACAATTACTATATATAAAAGCAGTATTGTTATACAATACAGGATACGTAGGACATCGCCAGAATTCAAGGGTCAGACAGCCCTAGAGAAGGAAATGAAAATTACGTACCTGCCGTAATTCTTGATCTTCTCTTGTATCTTCACCATTCATTACTACTGGGTGACAGCTGGAGTAGCGCACCTGCCACGGAGTTTTTTTTTTTTTTTTTTAAGAGGGTCAGCGAAAAACAGCGCCCCTGGAGTGACGCTTCATGAGAGCGAGGGGCGCCATTAGCATTAGAGACTCCTCCTCCATCCCAGTTCTGTTGGCTGAGAGGCGAAAAAAGGGTTAGAAGAAAGAGTGAGGCAAGAGAGCTAAGGGATAGAAAAAGGAAAGGATATAAACTGAAAAAGGAATAAGCCGATAGAGGATAGAAGGGAAAACAAGAACTGCCAACCATAAGGGACCGAAGGGCCTCACTTCTGGGGCGGCTCTAAGGGAGGAACAGATAGGGAGGAGAAAGAAGAAGGGTAAAAAGAGAGAAGAATAGGAGGGGAGGCTAGGAGGGGGGGAAGACTGCCGTTGGCAATTAGTTAAGGGTTATAAGCTCAGAACCACAAACAAGGGAGCAAGGATCCCATTTTGGAATTGAAAGAGAAGGTCAACTGAATTTCTCGCTCAGAATGGGCACCAAAGGCAGGTTCCCTAACCTCCTGCCTACCCAGTTTTTCCCAGACTCCAGCTGGGAGTTCTTTAATCATTAAGAAGGAAAAACTGTTCCAAACGAGAGCTGCCAGCTAGGAGGGAGGAAGCCCACCAGCATTTTGTTAAGTGATAACACAGTATCACGTGAAAGTGAAAGGGGGGGGTGACCGCAGGGGGCACCCCTATGCCAAAAAGAGAGAGCGGAAACTCAATCGGACTCCCTAGAGGCAAGGCAGGGAACACTCTAAGGAAATTGGAGTGCCGGATAGCACTACACCTGTAGAGGCTGACATAATAGGATTAAGACTTGCCAGAAGTGGTCTGGAAAAGAGAAGTTGAGTCCCGAAAGGGATCATCTCTTTAAACTGTGAATTGAGAAGAAATGGCTGGGGAAAACCAAGAGATGCCCATTAAGAGCAGTCAGAAAGAGTTCCCTCAGGACAGATAAATGAAGCTCGTTCCTCCTATTCTCAGAGGGAAAGATCCATTCAGAGGATCGGTAAGAGAGCATGTAAAAAAATGTTTTGTTTTTTTTTTGGCTTAATGGTCCAGGGAGAAAAGGGAGGGACGAGCAGGGAGGGGGAGACGACGAAGAAGGATGCCCTTGAAGGGATGGTGGGAGGGATTCAGTAATGAATGGTGAAGATACAAGAGAAGATCAAGAATTACGGTAGGTACATAATTTTCATATCTTCCCTTGTCAATCTTCACCATTCATTACTGCCGGGTGAGTACCAAGCCCCCTCCCCCTAGAAAAAGGGAGAGGGAGAGAGAAAACCCCTGAGGGAACAGACCCCTCAGCCTCCTACTGGTGACAAGTAGAGAGGGGGAGACCCTGACCAATAGCCAAGAGTCTAAGGTGGGTGAGGAGGAGAAGACGCCCCAAAGGGGCTGTGGGAAGGGTAGTGCCCCTGAAGACGTCTCCTCACCCTACGGGAAAATAGGCGGGTCCCCCGGAAGGCACAGCCAGTCATCCTACGCTGGCCCATGGCTGACAGTCGGGAGAGACGAAGCCATGCCGTCCGCCTGATGCAGATCGCTGTCCCTACTAGCCTGGATGCCACCTCGTTGGCGTCACAGGATGCCCTCGCTTGGTGCCTTGCAAGCTCCAGACCCTGTGCAGAGAGGGCAATGGCTTGTCTAGACTGCTCTGAGTCAGGTAGCAAAGCTAAGACCTGAGCCAGCATCGACCACAGATGCCTGTTGTAAGCAGCGTGGTGAGCCTGATGGGAGGAAATGCACAGTAATGCACGACCAGAAGAGGAAACTCTTCATCCCCACCGGTCGAACTCAGCAGAATCAGAGTCCGGAGGCCTGTCATGCACTGGGCGCCGAAGCCCAGAAGGAGTATCTAGGGATGTCAAACCCGAAAGTGGGCGAGGTAGAGAACCTAGAGACTCGTGGGGGGCACAATACCGTCTCCTGCAGTCTCCTGGGGCTGGAGACTGCCAGGTGCGGATAGACGCTTCCTGGAAGGGAATTGGCCAGGAAGGCACCACCAAATGGTGGGCACTGAATTCACTGAGGAAATCACACGTCTGCCGCTCGGTATTGTCTCCACGAATGTGGAAATACGAAGCTCCGAGACCATCCTCGAAAGGAAACGCTGATAGTCAGTGAAATCAAGCGCAGAGGAAAGGTGGACAGGAAATTCCTCTTTCTCAGTTGGAGGAAGACGAGGAGGAAGTGGAGCTCGAATGCCCAGAAGACTCTCGGTGTGTGGGGGTCAGGCTAAAAACCTGTTCGATCCATGGCCCTAACATAGGACAGGAAGGCCGCTGCAGTAGCTCTGAACGTCTCCCAAGTTAATGGCCTAGTGGGCCCCACATGGCCTGGGAGAGAGGAGGGTGGTTGCAGAGGGATGGGCGAAGGGCACCTAAAAGCACATGCCTGGCCTCTGCCAGAGCTCTGAGATCCAGGTAGCGATGCCGCCAAAACTGGGGACCCTGTGATCATGCCGGATTGCGTAGAAGAGAGGAAAGGAGGCAACTCCGGAAAGAGCCCTGAAGGGGAATCTCCCCTGTGGCGCGCCTGGGATTGCATGAGTCCAGAAGGGCAACCCTCAGAACCGCCACTAGAAGGTGCTTTAGAGACCTTCAGAGAGAGATGAGGATCAGCGCTACGACTCCTCCCCGCACCCCGCAGGGCGGTGAGGGCTCGTCGCTGCTCTCGACCCCTACCTCTTAACCCTTCGGACTCCGAAGCAGCCCTCTTCCTCGAAACCAGCGGTGGAGGTCCCTGCTGAGCAAGGCCCTGAAGGGCGCCTACTGAAGCTGGGTCCTCCTCCCTCTGCTGAAGGACCCGAGCAGCACCGGAAACGGTGGCTGCCTGGGACCTACCAGAAGAGGGAATCCCTTCTTGAACTCCCGAAGGGTCCACCACAGATCACTCCAGGCCACTACTAGCAGAGGAGCCATCCAGGCTGACCAGCTCTGGGGAGTCCGGGAGAGGGATGCTGGACCGTCTAGCCCTGCGGCCTACAGGAGGTTCAGAGCCAGAGGACTCTAGCTGCTGGTCTGTGTCCTCACCTGAGTCGTGCCCCTGCAAGGAGGGGTCGACAAGGGAAGACTGCAAACCAACCGCAGCAGGAACCTGCCCCGAGGTGGCACCAGGCCTGGTACCGCCGTAGGCCGTGACAAGCAACACGTCCGCCGAGTCATCCGTCCCCCTGGCGGTGCCCGGTTCCCGGGCCACACCGACAGGGTGCCACCAGTACCCACCATGGCGCCAAGATCTGGTCGGCACCGCGTGTCCCTGGCTCCATGAGCAGCGCGCAAGGCCCAAGCGGCACCGCCAGCCGGTGCCGCCGAGTCCCTGGCACCGTGTACGGCGCTGAGGCCCAAGGCGGCACTGCCGCCAGAACCCACGGCGCTGCAACCCAGAGCGACACCGCCGATGGCGCCACCAGAGTTCCCGGCGCCGCGAATGACGCCAAGGCCCAGAACGGCACCGCCTATGGCCCCAACCGAGTCACCGGCGCCATGAGAAGCGGAAGACTCCATGGCAACGAAAGACGGTAACGAGGGCCCACCAGTGCCAGGCCCCGTGACACCGGGGGAGCCTGCACCTCCGAGGAGGTGACTGCCGGGACGGCGCCAACAGCGCGACCCCAGGTGGGATCACGACGTTCCTCCGGCGCCGAAGAAGAAACCTTCTACTTGGCAAGGCTGGAAGTGGAGGAGGTTTCCTCCTTGCCGGGCCGTATAGACCCGGGAGGGGACCTGGAGGAAAGGTCGAGAGATCTGGCCTGGGAGGCCCTAGGGCGGCGACGTCCTCAAAATCGGTGGAGCTCACCCGACTTGCAACGTGCGGACTTCTAAAACACGGCGGTCCATAGAGAAGCAGGCGTCGCAATGATCCATATCATGGTAGGGTGCCAGGCACCGGAGACAAACATCATGACGGTCCGTGACGGAAAAATGAAAATTACGTACCTACCGTAATTCTTGATCTTCTCTTGTATCTTCACCATTCATTACTTCTTGGGTGTAAGCCGGAGGCGCGCAACCGCCACGGGGGTTTTCTTTTTTTTTTTTAAAAGCTAGCTCTAGCATGCGCCCTCGAGACCGGCGCTTGCGTCATGTCGAGGCGGCGTTATAGCACCGACTCCTCCTCCATCTCAGTTCTGTGAGCCGGAGAGGCAAAATTATATTGTGGAAAAAGAGAAAGAGGCAAGATAGCCAAGGATAGCAAAGGAAGGAATAATAAACTGAAAATGAATAAGCCGATGGAGAATAGACAGAGGAGAGAGAATTCCTGCCCTAAGGGATCAGGGGCCTCCTTACCGGGCGACTCTGGGAGGAACAGATGAGAGAGAAAGGAAGGAGAAAGAAAGAAGCAGAGAAGAAGAGAAAAAATGGGATGTTGAGGAGACAATAATGTCCTTGAGCATTGTTAGCTGAGAGAGGCTCAAGGCTCGACTTAACAAGGAGCAAGAATCCCGTTGGTAGTGCTGAAGAGAAGGTTCACCGAACCTGCTAGACAGACTAAGGAGGGCATAGTCTTTGACCTCAACATGCCATGGTCCTTTATCCTAGTTGAGGGCTCCTGGCCTGATTGAGCAGACCTTTGTTCGGAAGAGGCCCAGCTAGGAAAGGGTTGATTCCCAGGCAGCATGTAAGAGCTGCTCAAAGGTATAGAAAGAAACTTAGCCTTGTAAAGGCAGTTTGTAAGAAATATAGGGAACTCAATCGGACTTGCTATGTCAAGGCAGGTAGAGACTTGAAACTGGCAAGATCTGCCCGTAGTTGGCACTGCTTTTCCTGCAGCACTGCTGCAGAAGGACCCTTGAAAAGGGGGTCAAGACAGAGCATGACTCACAGGCTTATGAGGAAAAACATGACCTGAGAAGCAAGGGATTGCCTTCAAAGCAGTCGGAGGAGTTCCCTCAGCTTTAAGAAGAAACTGTATAACCGTACCCGTTCCTCTTTTCTGTAAAAAGGGGTTGGTTTCCAGGGCATAGTAATTGATTAGCAGAAGATTCGGGACCAAACACTGCACAGACAGAGTCAGGCAAAGTCCCTAGGAGTGCCTACGCCTGAAAACATGGCGGTGAGATAGTGGTGCAGCTCCCTCACGACCAGCACTCCTGCAATAAATGCCAACGAATCTTAAGAGTAAATAATTTCCTGGAAACCATTAAGAAAATGGCAAGGACAGATTTTATTTTTTTTAAATTTTTTTGCATAAGGGCCAATAAGAGGGAGGAGCGAGGCAGGAGGGAGGGAGGCGCACAGAAGGAGGAGGATCAGTAATGAATGGTGAAGATACAAGAAGATCAAGAATTACGGTGAGTCGTAATTTTCATATCTTCCTTGTCAATCTTCACCATTCATCACTATGAGTGATGCCAAGCCCTCTTCCCCAGAAGGGGAAGGGTAAAACCCTGAGGGAACAAGACCCCCAGCCTCCTGTTGGTGAGAAACAGAAGGAAGACCCTGGCTAGTTCAGAGAGAAAGCGTAAGTGGGAGAAGAGCTAGGAGGTGCCTCCGGGGCGTGGGGCAGGTTAGCCCCTGCAAAAGTCTCCTAGCTCTGGAGGAAAAGAGGCAGGTCCCGGAAGGCGGCGCATCACCCTCGCCGGGCCAGGGTGACAACCTTGAAAGACAAAGCCATGCCGTCCGCCTAATGCAGATCGTTGTCCCGCAGGCCTGGAAGCCACCTCACTGGCCACGAGATGCTGCCTGGTGTCCCAGCTCAGGCCTATAGCGGAGAGGGCAACAGCTTGTCTGGTTTGCTCCGTATCAGGCATCGGCGCTAAGTTGAGAGAAGCATCGACCACAGGTGCCGATTGTAGGCAGCGTGGTGAGCCTGATGTGATGCTATACAAGCAACCGCACGAGAAGAAGAGAACACTCTTCGCCCCCACCGGTCGAACTGAAGAGAGTCCGGGTCCGGTGAAGCGATCGTCGTCAAACAGCGGCGCCGGAGGAGTCTCTAGGTAGACCAAGCCAGAAGGGGTTGGGAGAGTACCTAGAGACTCCGAGCGCAATACTACGCTGACAATCAGCGGGGCTGGAGAAGAGGCGGCTGGCGACTGCCAGGAGCAGGACAGCGCCTCCTGGAAGGAATAGGCCAGGAAGGTACCACCAAGTGTTGGGCACTGAATTCTCCAAGGAATTCCGTCTCCCGTTCAGTATTGTCTCTCCGTTATGTAAGAGATCGAAGGTCCTCTCCATCCTCGAGGAATCGCTGATATGCAGTGAAATCAGCATCGGAGGAGAGATGAGCAGGGGGTTCCTCTCCCTCAGAGGAGGGAGACGAGGATGATGGAGAGCTGGAGTGCTCAGAGGACTCCTGCGGCGGTGGGGAGAGTCGAAAGACCCGCTCATGCATACATCTAACGTATGAGGGGAAGGCCGCTGCAGAACCTCTGAACTGCTCCCAGGATAACGGACCCGTAGGACCGACATGGCCCGGGGCGGGGTGGTGGAGGCAGAGATATGGGAGGAGGCACCTACAGGAGGCAATAGATCTCTGCCAGGCTCAGGAATCCAGGAGCGGAGCCCGAGCTGGCGGGGTCCCGGACAACAAACCAGGCCACAAGGCGGAACCCTGAGGAGGAGCCTGAGAGAGCCCAGGGAGAACTCCCCTGTGACAAAGTCGGACTGCATGGATCCAGAAGAGCAGCACAACACCACCACGGAGGGCACCCTAGAGCCCGGGAGGAAGAGGGAGGCTCAGCACCACGCTCCTGGCCACCCCCTCGAGGTGGCCAGAGAAGACCGAAGTCCTGTCCCCTGCCCTCAACCCTCGGACTCCGAGAGAGCCCTCCTCCTCGACCCAGCTGTTCCCACCCCCAGAGGGAGCAACAGCACCGGAAGGGCGCTGTCACGGTCCCCGGAGAGGGAGCCTCCCCTAGTCGCCCCATGTCCCCCCGGGACTCAAGGCCACCCAGCCGGAGAGCCCTCAGGGAGGACGGAAGGGGACAGAGGAGGGCCGCTGCGCCGCCTGGTACCTCGTGCCACAGGAGACCCCGACCCCGAGTGGGGTGCCAGGATGGGTCCACGTCTGAATTGTCGGCCTCCGAGGGAGGGGCGAGATCAGCAGGACCTCAATACTGGCCACCCAGAATCCTGGAATGGCGCCTTATGAACGACACACGGCACCAGAGGCGGCGCCGGCTGACCCCGAGCATCAGCAACAGCCAGGCCGGTCCCAGCTCCCAGCGGCACCAGCGAGGCCAACAGCACTGCTCCGCGCGGAAACCGACCTGGCACCGCGAGGAGGAGAAACCAGGCCCACGGCGCTGCAAACGGCGCCGGGGGCCAAAGCAGGGCCGCCAGCGGTGCCGTCCTGATCACCGGTGCCGCAAACGGCACCGGGATACAAAACGGCGCCGCCTCGATCACCGGCACCGTGAGCAGCCGGGATCTAACAGCGCAGCACGCGTCGAGGGTCCGCCGTGTCGGCCCAGAAATCATGGGCCTCGACACTGGGGGAGCCTGCACCTCCGAGGAGGTGACTGCCGAGGCGGTGTCAACGTCGTGGCCCCGGGAGGGACCGCTACGCTCCCCCGACACCGCAAAAGGAGCTTCCTCTTCGGCAAGATAAGATGAGGAAGCCCCCTCCTCCGCGGACTGTATAGGCCCGGAAGGGGACCCGGGGGAAGGGCCTAAAGACCTTACCTGGGAGTCCCGTGAACGACGCCGTCCCCCAAAAGTCGGCGGGGCCTTGCCGAGCTTGAACGCGCGGACTTCGAGGACACGACGGTCCATGGAGAAGAAGGTTTCGCATGAATCCATGTCATGGTTGGGTCCCAGGCATCGAAGACGCACGTCATGCCGGTCCGAGACGGAAAAATGCCGGCCACAGGAGCACCGGCCCCGCGCCAGGGCGCCGTCTTAGAAAACGCCAGCTCAGAACCGGACATAACGTGAAACAATTAAGGTAAAAACAGTAGGAAAACACCCGGCATGCCCTACAGATAGAAAAAGAACAGTCTTACGTGGTATGGCGTCGAGTGTGACTCGAGAAAGAGGAGTCGCCAAAAACAATGGCACTTCACAGATCAAGCTCTCACGGACGTAGCAGGTGCAGCCTCGACGGCGGGAGAAACAGAACTGAGATGGAGGAGGAGTCGGTAGCTACTAACGGCCGCCCCTCGCGCATGGCCGCTGAAGGCGTCGGGTCTCGGGGGCGCGCCGTTAGAACTAGCTTTTAAAAAAAAAAGCTCCCGTGGCGGGTGCGCGCCTCCGGCTTACACCCAAGAAGTAATGAATGGTGAAGATTGACAAGGGAAGATCTGCCGGCCACAAGGGCACTGACGCATAGGGGCACGGCCCGCCTTAGACTTACTCTTTGTCCCCGAACCAGACATGATGCTAAATAATTAAGCAAAGACACAGAAAAGGCTTAGCGTCATTGAAAGAAAAAATAATAATGGAAAGATCTTACCAGTCGATGACGTCGAGAAAATATCGGGATGAAGAAGCGTCAAAATAAATTTCGAAGTGGCCTATGACGCAGTAAACTATCGAAACTCGTGCAGCAGGTGCAGCCTCGACGGTGGGAGAAACAGAACTGGGATGATGGAGGAGTCTGCGGCGCCTAACACCGCCTTGCGCTCTATGCAGAGCGTCACTCCAGGGGGTGGCGCCGTCGACACAGACTCCTCTTTAAAAAAAAAATCCCGTGACGGGTGCATGCCTCCGGCTATCACCCAACAGTAATGAATGGTGAAGATTGACAAGGGAAGATCCAACAGTTCAAGGGAGCATGTGTAGAAAACAGCTTCAGTTTCTGCAGGAGTAGGTGGAAGAGAAATGGACTTGTATGAGGGAGTCAAAGTGCTGGGTAGAACGCACATGCCAGGTATCCGATCTAACATATATGTCAAAGTTAAAAAGGCAACTTAATATTCAGTGATCTTACTTCGAGTGGGAGCTCTTGCAGCTGCCGCAGGCACTAGGACCCTCCGGAAAACTTTTCAGCCAGCAGTATACAGCAGGGACCGCCCCAGACGTTCGGCTCTGCCCTGACGTCAGCCCTGGTACAAAAGGGGACAGACCCAGCTCCACCTCAGTTCTTTTCCCGCCACGTCCCGTGCACGTGAGAAGAAGTCTTCGTTTCAGCTTGCCAGAAACAGCTAAGTAGCTTTCTTCAACCCGTTTTTGTACCGTTTGATGTTTTTTCTAAAGTTCTCGATGGATGTCTTCACCGTCGTCGGTATCTCCAGAGCCACACCAGAACAACTGCGACTGTGGGAGGCAGATCCCTGCTAAGGACAGGCACAAACGCTGCATCTTTTGCCTCATGCCAGACCACGACACCGCGGCCTGCCAGGCGTCACCAGCCGAACCCAGATCCAACGTCTCAAGGCCCTGAATGCGTTCCATTTGGAAAAGATGCTGGATCTGTACTCCTTGGAGGGGAAGCGCAAGGAGAAGACCAAGTGCTATGGGAAAGACCGTAGTCGGTCCCGGCACTGGTCCCATTCTCGCTCGTGTCCCTCTCCTAAGAAGGCCCATGTTTCCCTGAGCTCAGGCGAGCATCCGAAATCTTGTAAGGCCAAGGCCGGCCCGTCAGGGGAGAAGCCGGCCAAGCCTAAGGTAACCCCGCTAAGGGTTACCACCAAGTCCTTGGAGGTAAAAGCTTGCCCCACCTCCCAAGGCACCAGTGCCGCTAAAGGCGCCATCTGGAGCTGAGGACTCTCCGTGCCCTCGGCGGCACCCCGTCATCGGTCCCACCACCGACACCGGTTGAAGGTGCGAAGGGTGCGGGCGCAGCCATGGAAAAGCCGATGTCCCCGTCTCCCAAGTCCTCCTTCCTCCTGGGCTCCCAAGAGAGCTCTCCTTCGCGGGCAGACATCCCAGATAGCCCCTTTCCGGGCCGCACTGCTGAGGTTTTCTGGAAGGACGAGCTGCAGTTGTTGTTCTCCTTTTGGTGGGGACAGGTCCAGAAGCAGACCCCCCCCTCCCGTTGCCGGCCCAGACATCAGTACCGGACCTGGTGGGCAAACCACAGCCTGGAGGTGAGGTTTCCCAGAGGAAGTCCCCAGAATGGCCGTCTACACCTCCATCCAGGGCTCGTTCCTGCGCCCGGTCCAAAGACCACCGTCGACGCTCCAACGACTCTGGAATCTCCTAGACAAGAGCGCTCCCAACGTCGATCCTCTGACAGACGTCGGTCTTTGCTCCATCGCCGGTCTCGGGACCGGAGTCTGTCTTCGGACCGACACCGGTCCCCCAGCTACCGATGACAGAGGGAGTCTGGTCATAAGGAGAGATCTGACTATTCCAGACCTAGTAGTCGATCTCCCTCTTCTTCGTCGACATCATCTTCCTCTCTCGACTTGGAGCGGTCCCCAGGAGAGAAGGACCAACCTTGCTCACCTCCAGATGATCCGACCTTTATGGACATCAGGAGGCATATCCAGGCCTCCAATGAGTGGGAAACAGAGGACCTGGATCCGGAACGCCGAAGGTTGGCCAAATACCTGAGGCAAAAGAAGCCCAAACCATTGGTGGTACCTCCTTTAGTGGACACTTTCCAGGACCTAACTCAGACTACCTGGAAGCATCAGACTTCCATCCCAGCTGTTCCCAAAAAAAAAAAAATCTGACAGGCTGTATAAGGCCCCGATGGCAGAAGCCTTTTTATCAGAGAACCCTCAGGCGGACTCTTCGGTCATCACGGCTGCCCATGACAAGTCCAGGCAGCCAAAGCACCTTAGCTCACAGCCTCCCGATCTGGAGTCTTGGTATTTGGACCAGGTGGGCAAGAAAGTTTACTCTGCCTCCAACTGCTCCATCCAGTCCCTTAACTTCCTGATGCATATGGTCCAGTACCAGAATGCACTGTGGGAGAGGGGACAAGAGCTACGGAGAGCCATGCCAGATTCCGAGCAGAAGACGGAACTTCTGGACATTGTTAAATCGGGCTCCAACGTAGGTTCTCATGTCCTGAGAGCCTCATACGACACTGCAGATACGGCAGCCAGGGCACCTGCTTCCAGGATGTGCTTTCGGCGCCACACCTGGTTAAGAGTTTTGTGTTTTCACCAGGATCTGCATTCCGGTATCAAGGATTTGCCATTCCAGGGTACCGTGTTGTTTGGGCAAGAGATGGAAGCTTTGATTTCTCATCTCCAGGAGTCGGGCAAGTCCATCTAGTCGGTCCGCCAAATGTAACGCGGCGACTAGCGACGGCTGCGGAAATGGCCATTTCATAAGCCCTCAGGTGGTCAAGCCCATGGTAATCAGCAGGGTCAGAGACTGCTTTCGTAGGAGAGCCAGTAACCTGGAGACACTCCTAACCATGGGCCCAAGTCCTCCCAGGCCTCTCTGCCTACACCCAGCTCAGCCCAATGACTCCCTTCCGTGTCCCCCCCCTTCCAAAGGAAGACTCCGGGGAGACGGTCGGGGGCCGCTTCTCCCTTCATCTCGAAGGGTGGAGGTCGATAACTGCGGACCAATGGGTCCTGGACATTATCAGGAGAGGACACACGCTAGAGTTCACGGAAATTCCCTCCAAATACTCCATCAAAGTACTCCCGATATTCTCCTTCTCACATCCCACTGACAGGCGAAATTCGAACCCTCTTGCAAAAAAAGGCAACAGAGCGAGTCCCCTTGCATCAGTGGGAAAAGGGGTTTTATTCCCACTTCTTCCTGGTCCCAAAAAAGACACAGGATCTTTGTCCCATTCTGGACCTCAGCTCTCTGAATCTCTTTATAGAGTACAAAAGGGTCAGGATGTTGACCTTTCCAGGGCTACTCCCCCTCCTGCACCAAGGAGCCTGGCTCTACTCCCTAGACATACAAGATGCATATATGCATATCGGGATCTTCCCTCCCCAACGGAAGTTTCTGAGGTTCCACTTCCAAAGGGAGCACTACCAATTCTGAGTTCTTCCATTCGGCATCTCCTCCACTCCACGAGTCTTTACAAAATGCTTGGCAGTGGTGGCTGCGGCTCTAAGGCGCATGGCGCACTACATTCTCCCTTACCTCGATGACTGGCTGCTTGCAGCCACGTGCAGGTCAAGCCTACTTCACGCCCTTGGAGACACCTATACTCTGTTCTGAGAGCTGGGGAAGGTGGGTGGGTATCAGTAATGAATGGTGAAGATACAAGAGAAGATCAAGAATTACGGTTGGTACGTAATTTTCATATCTTCCCTTGTCAATCTTCACCATTCATTACTGCTTGGTTCAGTATTGTTTCCCCCAAAAAGGGGTAGAAACCCTGAGGGAACAAGGCCCCCAGCCTCCTATTGGTGAGAAAAAGAAGGGGAAGACCCTGGCTAATCTAGAGAGAAGCCTATGGGGGAGAAGAGCTAGGAGGTGCCCCCCGAGGACAGGGAGACGGAGGAAGCCCCTGCAGTAGTCTCCTAGCTCTGGAGGAAGAGAGACGGGTCCCCCGGAAAGCGGAGCGAATCACCCTACGCCGGGCCAGGGGTGACAACCTTGACAGACGAAGCCATGCCGTCTGTCTAATGCAGATCACTGTCCCCGCAAGCCTGGAAGCCACCTCACTGGCGTCATAAGATGCCCTTGCTTGGTGTCTTGCCAGCTCCAGGCCTATAGCAGAGAGGGCAATAGCTTGTCTGGTTTGCTCCGTATCAGGCATTGATACTAAAATCTGAGAGAGCATCGACCACAAATGCCTACTGTAGGCAGCGTGATGAGCCTGATGAGATGCAATGCAAGACATCGCACGAGAGGAAGAGAACACTCTTTGCCCCCACCAGTCGAAGTGTAGGGAATCCGGTGGATGGTCGTGCGCCAGGCGGCGGTGCCCAGAGGGAGTCTCTAGGTATGCCAAACCCGAGGGCGAGTTGGGGAGAGTACCCAGGGATTACGAAGGGGCACAATACCTACGTTGGCAGTCTGCCAGGGCTGGAGAAGGGGCGGCTGGCGACTGCCAGGAATGGATAGACGCCTCCTGGAAAGGAATAGGCCAGGAAGGTACCACTAAGTGCTGGGCACTGAATTCACCAAGGAATTCAAGCGTCTCCCGTTCACTATTGTCTCGCCTAACGTAGGAGATTCGAAGATCCCTCACCATCCTCGAAAGGAATCGCTGATATTCAGTGAAATCAGCATCGGAGGAGAGATGAACAGAGGGTTCCTCTCCCTCAGAAGAGGGTGACGAGGATGATGGAGAGCTCGAGTGTCCAGAGGATTCTTGTGACGGTGCGGATAGGCGAAAGACCCGCTCATTCATGCACCTGACATATGAGGGGAAGGCCGCCGCAGAACCTCTGAACTGCTCCCAGGATAACAGGCCCGTAGGACCGACATGGCCCGGAAGCATGGGGGGTGGCTGCAGAGGAATGGGAGATGGGCCTCTACGAAGAGGCAACTGTCCTCTGCTAGGGCTCTGAAATCCGGGGAATGGAGCCCGAGCTGGCGGGATCCCGGACAACAGACCAGGTCGCAAAACGGAACCCTGGGGATGTGAAGCCTGGAAGAGCCCAGAAGGGGAACCTCCCCTGTGACGAACCTGGGACTGCATGGATCCAGAGGGGCAGCCCACAGCAACGCCACCGGAGGGGACCCCGGGGTCCAAAAGGGAAAGGTGGGGCCCAGCACTGCTGCTCCTAGCCACCCCCCCCGAGGGGTGGCCGACAGAGACCGAGACGCCTGCACCCTGCCCCTCCACCACTTGGACTCCGAGAGCACCCTCCTCCTCAACCCCAGTGATCTCCCACCCGAGGGCCCGCAGCAGCACCAGGGTCGGTAGCTGCCACGAGCCCCCCAGGAGGGACAGCTCTTCCCTCCGCCCCATCGCTCCCCAGGGACCCTGGACCACCACTAGCCCGGGGAACCTCAGGGGAGGATGGGAGCGGGGACAGAGGAAGGGGCCCACTGGGCCACCTAGCACCTCGTGCCACCGGGGACCCTGATTCCGAAGAATCAGGTTGCCAGGACGGGTCCACGTCTGAATCATCAGCCTCTGAAGAGGAAGAGATCAGCTAGACCACCATACTAGCAACGCCGGTGGTTTCCGGTGAAACGGCGCGGTGCCGGATGACCTCGGCCTACCCGCTAAGCCTGGCCCCGGCTCGGCCCATGGCGCCCGAACACAACCTCGTGCCGCCAGGGAGAGCGAACTGGCCTGTCGGCGCAGAGGGCCAGAGCGGCGCTGCCAGCAGCGCCATCTCGATCACCGGGCGCTGTTGGTCCACTGTGCCCGCCCAGCAGGCGGGCCTTGACACTGGGGGAGCCTGCACCTCCGAGGAGGTGACTGCTGAGGTGATGTCTCTGCCGCGGCCCCAGGAGGGACCTCGACGTTCCTCCGACACCGCAAAAGAAGTTTCCTCTTCGGCAAGAGAAGATGAGGAAGCCTCCTCCTCTACGGACCGTATAGGCCCGAGAGGGGAACCAGAGGAAGGGCCTAGAGACCTTACCTGGGAGTCCCTGAGCGACGCCATCCTCAGGTCGTCATGGGCCTTGCCGATCTTGAACGCTGACTTCGAGAGAGGACACGACGGTCCATGGAGAAATAAGTGTCGCACGCATCCATACTGTGGTTGGGTCTCAGGCAACGGAGACAAACATCATGCCGATCTGTGACGGAGAAATGCCGGCCACAGGATCACCGACATATAGGGGCACAGCCCGCCTTCGATTTATGTTTTGCCCCCGAACCTGACATGATGCGAACTAAATAAGAGACAAAAACAGCAACAAAGCACTCGGCACCATCGACAGAAATAAAAGAAACGGTCTTACCGGGAGACGGCGTCGAGCGAATATAACCTGAGAATACGAAGAGTCTTGAGTGACGCAGAAAATCTTCAACTACCACGCAGCAGGTGCAGCCTCGAGCGGGGAGAAACAGAACTAATTCAAAAAAAAAAAAACCTCCGATGGGAAAGTGCCTCCGGCACTAACCCAAGCAGTAATAAATGGTGAAGACTGACAAGGGAAGATATGGATAGGTTAAAACTCCAGTCGTTTTCCCTCCTGCTCCACCTCTGTCCTTTTTCAGGTTACCCATCCTAGGGTTTGCAAAGTTACTCTTTCCAGTGGCAGTAAGGATTCTTTTCAAAAGAAGCTAGAAAATACGATATTTTAATAAAATCTATCAAAATG
Source organism: Neoceratodus forsteri (assembly GCA_016271365.2). Taxonomy (NCBI): domain Eukaryota; kingdom Metazoa; phylum Chordata; order Ceratodontiformes; family Ceratodontidae; genus Neoceratodus; species Neoceratodus forsteri. Next base: position 589,730,036 of record CM028134.1, on the reverse strand, counting down.
TTCAGAGCTGAGATCTCCTGCTGCTGTTAAGCTCGGGCTCCACAGCGCCCCCCTCAGAGCAGCACATTCTGCTGTCTGCAGTGCATGTTCCAGGCATCTTGAGCAATCTAGCCGACAACTTAAGCAGGTGTTGTTCCAGAGCACGAGTGGGAGCTGCTACAGTCTATAGCAGATCAGCTCTTCGACAAGTGGGATCATCCAGAGCTGGACCTCTTTGCGTCACCACGCAACGCCAAACTGCCAACTGTTTTGCTCGCGAGAGCACGCGCCTGGAGTTATCTGGCCAGACATGTTATCCCTTTGCTGGGCAGGGAGGTTTCCCTATGCCTTAACGCCCTTCCCTCTCATTCAGAGAGTCCTGATGAAGTTACAGGCAGAAGGGGCTCGAATGATTCTAGTAGCCCCCAGATGGCCTCGGCAGATTTGGTTCCCACTCCTGCAGAGGTTATCCACGGAACCTCCAACTTCGCTGCCCATATGCTCGCAGTTGGTATCCCAGGAACAGGGGTCGCTGGTCCATCCGGATCTTCATTCTTTACATCTGCATGCTTGGCTCCTTCAGATGTAGCTCAACAGAGATACGGGGTTTCCCCGGAAGTGGCAGCAGTCCTAGTGTCGGCGAGGAAGCCCTCCACCCGCTCCGCCTATGCTATGAAATGGAAGTGGTTTTGTTTATGGGCCTCGTCACAGCATTTGGACCCCGTCACCTGTCCAGTGAACTCAGCGTTACAGTACCTCCTCTCCTTGTACCAACATGGCCTGAGTTATTCCTCTATTAAGGTGCACATGTGGGCTGTCTCCGCCTATCATGTTCTGTTTGGAGACAAAGCGTTAGCACAGCTGGATGTAGCCAGTACCTTTTTGAGAGGAATTTTGCATACAAGACCTCCCATTAGGGACCCTATCCCACCCTGGGATCTCCTTTTTGTGTTGGAGAAGCTCACCCTTCCTCCCTTTGAGCCGGCAGCAGATTGTGAGCTGCGTTATCTTTCTTGGAAGGTGTGTTTTTTAGTTGCCATTACCTCAGCTCGAAGAGTTTCTGAGTTTCAGGCTCTGATGTGTAGAGAGCCATATTTGGTTTTCCACACGGAAAGGGTTTCCCTTAGAACAAATCCTAAGTTTATTCCAAAAGTGGTTATGGAGTTGACCCTCAACCAGTCAGATGACCTTCCAGTCTATTTTCCTTCCCCATCTAATAGACGGGAGACTCTCTTTCACACATTGGATGTCCACAGGACTTTGATGTATTACCTCAAATGGACGGCTACGCACAGTCAGTCGGAGCAACTTTTTGTGGCCTCTGCACCACAATGCTTGGGCAAACCGGTGACCAAGCAGACAATTTCCAAGTGAATCGTCCACTGCGTATCCTCCTGCTATGAAGAGCACAATAAATCCCTACCAGGTCCGGTCAAGGGTCACTCCAGCAGAGGAGTGTCTGCTTCTTTTGCCGCCCTGAGAAATGTCTCTATAAAGGACATATGTGCGGCCGATACCTGGAATTCGGTGCATACCTTTGTCAAGCATTACAGCTTGGATATAGTCTCCAGATGCTGTGCCGGTTTTGGTCTAGTTGTTTTGCACGGACTTTTGTCCTAGGCCTCTGGAGTCAGTATATTCCACCTCTCGGAGTAGACTACCTCTTTGGCATGGGACTGCTTGGTATTCAGTCCTACTTGTTACAGCCTGCTGCAAGAGCTCCCACTCGAAGTAAGATACTACAGTTACGTAAGAACTTACCGTAACAGTAGATCTTCGAGAGGAGCTCTTGTAGCAGGCGTTACTTTCCCACCAGCCTTCCCCCTCGAGGTGTAGAGATCTTCGAGTGCTTCTTCTCCTTCTTTTGTCAGGGCTTGTTTGCGGGCCTTGGCGGGGGAACTGAGGTGGAGCTGGGTCTGCCCCCTTTTGTACCAGGGCTGACGTCGGGGGCAGTCCCTGCTGTATACTGCTGGCTGAAAAGTTTTCCAGAGGGTGCTAGTGCCTGTGGCATAGTCCTAATTGTTATAGCCTGCTGCAAGAGCTCCTCTTGAAGATCTACTGTTACGTTAAGTTTTTACGTAACTGTACTTTTTATAATGAACAGGATGGATAGGTTACTTACCTGTACCCATAGTTCTACTGTGAGTATTTAGTTCACATCCATACTTGGGCAGTTCTACTAGTCTCTGCTCAGTCGCCAGACATCTTCAAGCTTGGCTCCTCCCACCACCCATGCTGTGTTTTGGCTCCATCCCGTCCGACGTCAGATCTTGCACGCTAGAAGCAGGGATCTATGTGCACCTTGCCAGTGGAGGTTGTGTAGGCAGTGTGAATGTGAACCAAGTACTCGTACCAGAACTAGGTTACAGGTAAGTAACCTATATTTCTACCAAATGGGATTTAGTTCCCTATCCACACTTAAGCAGACTTCTAGCAGTCCTCTGGGAAGGGGAGGGAACAAAGTGCACATCCCATCTGTTTGGTGACAGACTGGAGAACAGAGGCCCCAAATGCAGCTTCAGACACCGAAGATCCGAATGGACCAAGGAGCCTGCCTCCTGGGACAGAAGATGAGAAAATGGAAAATGAATGCATGTGTGCTAGAGCAGGTAGCAGCTTTGCAGATTTCCTTGATCGAGATGTACCTGGCAGCAGCAACAGAAGCAGCAGTATGTCTGAATGAGCCTTTAACCCCTTGGGTGGTTCCCTACAATTGATACAGTACGTTATCCAATGGGCAACTGTCTACTTAGCAGCAGGTCTGCCCAGAGTAGCTTCAGCATAGGTCACAAACTGCTAGTGAGCGTCATCACAATTCCCTGCCATGCGTTCCTTGTAGTAAAGGAGCGCCCGGCATCCTTCCAAAGAATGGTGTGCAGGCTAAGCTTCTAAAGTAGGCTTAGAAAAGTAGACAGGTATAGCACCTGGTTCAAGTGAAACTCCGAGAGTATCTTGGAAAGGAACTTCGTGTGGGGGCGAATGACGATAATGCATTTGTGCAAGACCAGACATGGACACTACACTAAGAGTGCCTGGAGGTCCCTTAATCATCTTACCGAGGTGATAGCAACAAAAAAAAAAAAAACACAGGTTACTCACCTGTAAAGTACAGTTTCATAAGAACTTACCGTAACAGTAGATCTTCGAGAACAGCTCTTGCAGCAGGTTACAACATTAGGACTGAAGCCGGCAGGCGCCAGGATGCCACAGAAAAATTCTAGCTAGCAGTATCCAGCAGGGGACTGCCCCACGTCAGCCCCTCCCCGACGTCAGGCATCACATAAATGGGGGCGGTCCCCCAGCATCCCCAGTTCTCCCGGCGGAGACTCCTGGCCGGAAGGTGATATCTGAAGGGGAGACCGAGGATTTGCTTCCAAAGGAAGGTTTGTAATAGGCGTCAAAAGACGCTGTAACCTAGAAACTAGGTCTGAAGACTCAACCTCCAGAGGGGAAGGTGAGAGGGAAACTACCTGCTGCAAGAGCTGTTCTTGAAGATCTACTGTTACGGTAAGTTCTTGCGTAACTGTACTATCCTACTTTGAGAAACAGCTCTTGCAGCAGGTTACACCATTAGGACCGATTCCCAAGCAGTAAAGGAAAAAATTCTTATCGGGAGGAGGATAGGAGAGATGTCGCAGAGTTCAGGACAAAAGTCCCTGAAGGACCGCCAAGCCAAAACCAGCTCTGCATCTAGAGGCAATATCCAAACTGTAGTGCCTGATAAAGGTGTGTACAGTGCTCCAGGTTTCTGCTGCACAGAAGGCTGAAGTGGAGACATTTTTGAATGCAGCAAATGAGGTAGCCACCCCCCTCATAGAATGACCTTTTAACGGTTCCGATAAAGTCTTGTTGCGCTTCTGGTAACAGAAAATGCACTTTACCAGCCATCGAGAAAGTGACTGTTTGGAAACAGGAGCACCAAGCATTCTTTGTGTGTAGGAAACAAAGAGCTGGTCCGACTTGCGATGTGCCTTGGTTCTGGTCAGGTAATATCTGAGACACCTATGCACATACAGAGTGTGCAACAGGGCCTCCCCTGTTACAGTGATTTGGATAGTACACCAGCAGATCTATATCCTGGTAAAGAGTGACAGCTGAGACCACCTTGGGAAGGAACTTAGGATTCGTTCTTAAGGACACCCTGTCCTTGTTTGAAACCAAATAAGGATCCTTGTACATAAGTGCATGAAGCTCAGAAATTCTTCTCGCAGAAGTAACAGCAACAAAAAGAAGCGTCTTCCAAGCAAGGAAAAGCAGCTCGCAATCCGTGGCTGGTTCAAAAGGTGTCAGCGTAAACTGCTCTAGAACGAAAGGAAGATTCCAAGGTGGAACCAGGTCTTTGATGGGAGGTCTCAAGTGCAGGATGTCGTGCAAGAAGCCACTAGCTAAGCTAGAGACCGGTGACCTACTGGAGAATGGTACGCCAAAGTGGCAAATAATTGCACCTTAATGGAGGAGTAAGCAAGACCTGCCTTGTAGAGGGATAGGAGGTAGTCCAAAACAGACATCTCAGAACAATCCAACTGTGTCAATCCATGAGCTTGAGCCCAAATACAGAATCTGCACCACTTCATGGTGTAAGTGGCATGGGTGGAGGATTTTTTGGCTGCTACCAGAACATCTGCAACTTCCTGAGAGACCTCGTATCTCAGGACTGCTATGTCCTTAGGAGCCAGGCATGCAGGTTCAGACACCGAAGATCCGGATGGACCAAGGAGCCTGCTTTCTGGGACAGAAGATGAGAGCTGAATGGCAGAGGCACTGGAGGTTCCTGGGCCAGCTGATGTAAGGGAGAGGGGACCAAATTTTCCTGGGCCAAAAGGGCGCTACTAGAATAAGGCACACCCACTCTTGTCAGAGCCTCAGTAGAACCCTCTGGGTCAAAGGGAAGGGCAGGAAAGCATAGAGGAACCTGCCCATCCAAGAGAGGGACAACATGTCTCGCCAGAAAACACCAGGCCCTGGATCTAGCGAGCAGAAGTTAGGCAGTTTTGCATTGTATGGGGATGCGAAGAGGTCTAATTCTGGTGTCCCCCGTCTGCGGAACAGGTCCTCTGCGACTTCCTGAAGCAGTTCCCATTCGTGAACTCTGGCCTGTGATCGGCTTAGACTGTCCGCGATAGCGTTGTCCACTCCGGGAACATTGCACTGAAATGATATCTGCGCCGTGTTGCAGTACCCACTCCCAAATCCTTTGAGCCTCCTTGCAAAGAGGGTAGGAATGAGTGCCTCCTTGTTTGTTGAGACAGTACATCACAGTGGTATTGTCTGTTTGCACCAGAAGAGTACCCAGTGGAATCGCCGTCTGGAATGCCTGTAGGGCGTAAAGGACAGCTCTCATCTCTAGAATATTTGTGTGAAGCTGGGACTCCAGAGATGACCAGGAGCCTTGAGTCCTGACCCCGTTGAGGTGAGCTCCCCATCCGGACCCCGAGGCATCCGTGGAGAGAGTCACTGAAGGAGGCAGCACAATGAAGGGGACTCCCATAGAAAGGTGGTCTGGGACAAGCCACCAATTCCAGTCTCGGGTGATGGCGCTCGTGATCCGGACTGGATGCTGCAGATGATCTTGCTTCTGGTCCCACTGTGCCCTCAACATCCACTGGGTGACCCGCATATGAAGTCGAGCTAGGGGAACTGTTGCAATGGCAGCTGCCATGTTTCCGAGCAGGCAAAGGATGGACTGGGCCGGTACAGTCTTCTGTCCCCTATGAGGGATATGATGCGTTCTGCCCTGTCCTGAGGAAGGAATGCCCTTCCCAGAGTGGTGTTCAGAACTGTTCCTATGAACTGCAAGTTCTGAGACGGGACAAGGTGAGACTTCTCCTGGTTGATACTGATGCCCAGCGATAGGACAAGAGAACAGGTATCTCGTATCGTGGACATCAGGGCCTCCCGTGAGGGTGCACGAGGAGCCAGTCGTCTAGATAAGGAAGCACATAGTGGCCTCTTCTCCTGAGAGCTGCTGCCACGACTGCCATACACTTCGTGAATACCAGAGGTGCGGGCCGCGAAAGGAGGGCTGGGAGCAATAGTGGTGTCCCAGAAACTCGAAGCGCAGAAATTTCCGGTGCGCTCGAGCAATTGGGAGATGTAGGTAAGCGTCCTACATGTCCAGTGACGCCAGCCAAGCGCCGTCTTTGAGCATGGGAATAAGACCCAGTAGGGTCACCATGCAGAAACGCTTGTACAACACAAATGCACTGAGGTCGCTGAGATCCAAGATTGGGCGCAAGTCCCCGGTTTTCTCTGGAACCAGGAAGAAGTGAGAATAGTAACCTTTTCCTCTCTGGTTCAGTGGAACGTAATCTATGGCCTCCTTGTTGAGGAGGGCCAAGATCTCCTGCTGAATAAGCAGGGCATGCTGACCCCAGTAGCGGAAGAGCAGGGGAGGTCTGGATGGTGGGTGATCGAGGAACTCTATAGAGTGACCTCGTTCGACCAACTGCAACACCCACTGGTCAGAGGTTATCCTCTGCCATCCCGAAAGGTGATGAGAGATGCGACCCCCGACGTTCTCGACCCTTTGATCCAGAGGAGGGGCTGGGGCTGGGAAGGAGTCATTCTGTGGTGGAGCTGGACCACGCGGGCTGAGCTGCTTTGGGCCCTGGCCTGAGGGAAACCTGGCTTGATTTTTGCGACCGAGGTTGCTCCTGGGTTGCTGGCTGGAATGTAGCTGTTGCCGTTGTTGGCGGCTGCGAAAACGATTCTGGTTCCTATGAAAAGAACCAGATTTCTGTCTGTACATGGCCTGTACAGTCCTGACTGCCCTCCTGCAGTTTGGTGATGACCTTCTCGGACTCCTCACCGAACAGAACCGCTCCATTATAAGGGACGTCTAGGATGTTCTTCTGGATGTCCGTGGTAAATCCGGAGACTCTCAACCACGAATGTCTCCAGAGACAAATGCCTATGGCTGCTCCCCTGGCTGCAGAGTCCGCGGAGACGTAAGCGGCTTGGAGAACAGGAGCCCCCATGTCTGACCCAGTATGGAGAAGGTTTGGCAGCTCCTCCCTCTTTTCGCCATCCGGAAAGTCTTTTAGAAGGTCCTGGCCCTGTTCCCAGAGGGCGTTCTGAAACTGCACCATGTGCGTCAGATAGTTTAGAGACCTAATTGATAGGGATGCAAGTTTGTCATGGCAGTCCTACACATCATGGATACCATGATGTTTGGTCTTTATTCAGGACTTCCATGACTTTCACTGTTGTCATCAAAACGTAGCAATGATGACAGTGCCACGACGTTTACTAATGTTTACTAATGATTTGTTGAACAACCAATGGGTCATTAAAACCTCATCCATGACAAACTTACAACCCTACTAATTGAGCATGTAGCAGCCGCATACATGCGTCTCCCCATAGAATCTAATTACTTAGATTCCTGGTCCAGAGGCTGGGTACTCAAATGCTGAGGCCACTGGGACCTATCATGAGATGCAGTGATGACCAGGGAGTCGGCCAGGGGTTGCTGCGCCAAATACAGGTCCTCCATGCGAGCCCTGTAGAGGCGATCAGCCTTCTTTGGAACAGCCAGTGTGGAATGAGGATGCTTCCAAGCTGCCTTAGTGACGTCCGTAAAGGTGTCCACCAAAACTGGGACCACCACAGGCTTTGGGTCTTTCTGCCTGAGGTAAAGGGCAAGGCGTTGTCTCTCGGGGTCTAAGTCTTCTGTCTCCCTCCCCATATTTTCATGGATGTGTCTCATGATTTCTGAAAAGGGGGGGAATCATCCGGAGGTGACCTTGGAAGGTCCCGTGAGTCTGGCGATGGGGGACTGAAGGGAGATGGAGACCCAGAGGTGTCGGACATATCCATTCTGGAGTCATCTCCCGGTGAGTGACGTCTGCTCCTGGGTCGCTTTGGTCTCGGGGACCCTGAGGGAGAGTGTGATGGGCGTTTTCTGTCTTTTGATCTGCCCCGAGGAGGTGGAGTTGCTTCCTTGGGGGTCAGCGGTCCGGCACCTTCAGTGCACCAAGGAGGAGGAGGTGGAGGTGGCTGAGGCTTGGGGGGAACCACGTCCTTTCTGATGGTTTCCCACCAGAAGGTGAACAGTTTTTTCACCTCCTGAATATTCATAACTGACGACGGGCCCGGCGTCTGTGTGGGCCTGTTACCGGGGTCAGGCGTCGGGTCCCGAGGAACCACCGGGTCTGGTGACGGTTCCTTGGGTAGGCCGGCATCTTCCCTGTCGCCCGTCTGGTCGTCCAGTGGCGTGGTAGCCTCTTCACCAGAGGACCCCCGACGTCTGGTGTCCACCGGCGTCGGTACTGCTCTCGACAGGGTAGTCCGTTTTGTGGTCACTGGGTCGGACACCTTCTTGGCCTCAGTCATCCACCTGAGGGACATCAGCTCAGCAGTCTTCCTTTCAGGAGCCTTCGGAGGTTGGGAGACAGACCTGACGTCGGTGTCCCAGCATCAGTCAGACGACCCCCCTGATTTACGGGAGGACTTTTTCTGCCTGTCCGAGGAATCAGGCTTGGAGGCATCTGAGTGGTCTTAAGCGGGTGTAAGGAGGCAGAGAAGCCCCTCTGAAGACCTTACCTTTACCGGGGATGTTGGGAGCGAGCCTGAGGAGACGACCTGTCGGACCGGGTAGAGCTGCAGCTGGCCCTGGACTTGGAGGCCCTGCTGGGGGATCTCGCCCTATCCGAGTCCAGATGCTGTCCCGGTGTTTCCCGGACTTGTGGGAAGATCCCCCTTTGGAGGAAGGTCCTTTCTCCATTTTTTTCAATTTCTCTTCGAGGAAGAATCCCTGAAGGGCCTTTTGGCGGCGGATCCAGGTTCTGCTATTGAATTGCTGGCAAACTAAGCAGGCCTGGGTGTCATGCCCCGGGCCAAGGCACCTGACACAGGCCAAATGGTGGTCTGCAAAAGAGATCCATTTGCCGCAGGCACACTTAAAGGGACGTCCTTCGAGAGAAGGGGTTGGAGAAGCAGACATGGATTGATTGTAGAAAAAGAAAGGGTTTCACGCGTAGTGTCGAGAGAGCAGGCATTCGTGAGGCTGATGCTGGCGAGTTGACAGCGGGGAAAGAACTGAGGATGCTGGGGGACTGCCCCCTTTTATGTGATGCTTGACATCGGGGAGGGGCCGACATCGAGGGCAGTCCCCCGCTGGATACGGCTAGCTAGAATTTTTCCGTGGGGTCCTGGCACCTGCCGGCTTCAGTCCTAATGGTGTAACCTGCTACAAGAGCTGTTTCTCGAAGTAAGATCGAAAGAGTATAGAGGCATCTTTTGTCGACATACATGATGACAGCAATCAGTTTAAAATAAAGTGATGGCTACTAGTGTGTTAGAAAAGGAGAAGCTTTAGCAGTCGACTGCTGCAGTGGCATCTCCATGGAGTCCAGTGAGTATGGTCGACAAGAAAAAAACTGAGGAGGAAGTGGGGCCACCCACATATATAGAGAGGACATCGACGCAAGATGTTGTTATAGGCAGCCCCTAGTGAACTGCTAGCAACACAGTTTCCATGTGGTCCTGGCATTTGAAGGCTTTAGTTCCATAGGTGTAGCCAGATGAAAGAGACATCCTCGAAGAAGATCCTCCGTTTCCAAGAGAGGGACAACGCGTCTTGCCAGAAAACTCCAGGCCCTGGAGTGAGTGAGCAGAAAAGCGGCAATTTGCATTGTGTGGGGACGCAAAAAGGTCCACCTGTTTACCACTGAGGTCAGCAGTTCCCATTCATGCATCCTGTACTGCAACCTGCTGAGCTAGTTTTCGAAGATATTTTGGATGCCTGGAACATGTACTGCTGACAGTTCTAGACCGTGTTCCAGAGCCCAATACCAAAATGAATGCTCTTCTGCACAGCGGATAGGAACGAGTCGCCTCCTTGTTTGTTGATGCAATGCATCATGCTGACACTGAGTCTGTATTAGCAGAGGACCGGGGGACAAGTGGTTCTGGTAGGCCTGTAGTCCGTACAGAACAGCCCACATTTCCCAGAACACTGATGTGTGAAGTGTGCTCCACTGGGGTCCACATACCCTGTGTTTGGTGAGGGCCCAAGTGAGCCCTCCAGCTCAGTCCCTAGGCATCTGTGGTGAGGATATGAAAAGACAAGGGGATCAGAAAGGTCCCACTGGACTCTTAGGGTCCACTAGGGAATCTGCATGTGCAACCTGGCCAGTGGCAATGTGACAATGGCCACTGCCATAAGACCCAGAAGGTGTAAGCACGTCATTGGTGAGACACTATGGCTATCATGCACTATTTGTGCTTAATGGGCAGTCAGGTGGTCGGCCCTGTGCGAAGGTAGAAAAGCTGTGCCCAGGACGGCTCCTATGTACTGCAGTCGCTGACAAGTTGTCAGCACTGATTTTGGTATGCTGTGACCCCAGAGCATCAAACAACTGTCTGGTTCAAGTTAATGTCTTCAACAACTGGCCCCTGTAGTGGGCTTTCAATAGCCAGTTGTTCGGGTAAGGGAAAATGTACAGGTCTTCACCATGAGCGGCTGCTAGCACCACTGCCAAGCATTTGGTAAACAGGTGTGACACAGAAAACAAGTCGAAGGGCAACACCCTGAACCTTTTTTTTTTTTTTTCCTCCCCTTTTTTCTGTATTGTATTTTTCCCTCCTCCCAGCACTGGTAGGTAGGACTCCAGCTCCCCCTTTGGGGGTGGCCTCACATCCGTCCGCATCCCAATCACCGGGATTGCAGCCGGGACCATCATGGAGCCTGCCAGCTCCACTTTCTCCCCTACCCTTGTTGCATATGCATGCATGCGTGTGAAGGCGTGTGCACGCAGTGGTCCAGCAACACCCTCTGCTGCCCCCAAGCCTCCACCTGGTGGCAGTCGTGCGGTGGGAGCAACAACATTCCTCCCTGGGAAAGGAGAGCTACCTCGTGGCAGCTCAATCCAGCCCCACCCTCCCCCAAATGACTCAGGCTCGTTCCCGAACCCTGGGCTGTCGAAGTGGCACAAGGTGTGGCATCCAGCGCCTCAACTGTCAGAGTCACCAGGCCAGCCTTCCTGAACTGTTAATGTTCCCTGTGAAACAGGAACCTCAGATATTTTCTGTGAGGTCTCTGAAGCTTGATATGGAGATATGCATCCTTCATATCCAGGAAGCATATCCAATCCCCTGTTTGCAGTAACGGAAGGAGACCCTGCAATGTGACCATTCTGAACTTCTTGTATTCTGTGAAGAAAGTACAGTTACATAGGAACTTACCGTAACAGCAGATCTTGAGAGAGGTTCCTTCAGTAGGTCATCACACTATAGGACTAGCGCCACCTGGCGTCAGGCTGCGAACAGACATTCTAGCAATCCCTGACGGGAACCGCCCACCCGACATCACATGACTGACGTCAACGTGACTGTATACAGTGGGCGGTCCCCACGCCCGCCTTCCAGTTCTCCCACCGGAGCCAGGAAGAGGCCTGACAGTAGGAGCAAACAGGATTTGGAGTCCCTATAAATCATAATACGAGGGGAATGAGGGAGGGAGGGGAAAAATATGACCTACTGAAGGAACCTCTCTCGAAGATCTACTGTTACGGTCAATTCCTACGTAACTGTAGTATCTTACTTCGAGAGGGTACCTTCAGTAGGTCATCACATACAGGACAGCGTCCCAAGCAGTCCCTCCAAGGAGAGACTGAGAGAAACTAGGGAGGAGGAAAACAAATTCCAGTGGAAATAACTGAAGTCCAGAAAGGATCCAGTCTAGGACAGAAGGCCCTGCAGGACGGCTAGGTCAAAGTCAGCCCTCCGCCTAGAAGAAATGTCCAGACTATAGTGTTTGGTAAAGGTATGGCCAGAACTCAAAGTAGTGGCAGCACAAATGTCAGCCGCGGAAATGTTCCGAAGGAAGGCTGCGGAGGCAGCCATGCCCCTAGTAGAATGACATCTGATGGTATCCGGCAGAGGTTTATCGTACTTCTGGTAACAGTATCGAATGCAGTTGCCCAACCTTTTGGAAAAGCCCTGCTTAGAAATCAGTTTGCCCCTCGATCTTGGGGCAAAGGAGACAAACAACTAGTCGCAAGAGTGAAACTCTCTGGTCCTATGGGTGTAACACTGGAGAATCTGATGGACATCCATCTTATGAAGGAGTGACTCACCTCTGTTAGAGGGGGACGGATAATACACCAGAAGCTCTACTGACCTATTCAGCGTGGCTTCTGACACCACCTTGGGAAGAAACCTTGGAGGAGTTCCGAGGACCGCCCGGTCCTTATGGAAAATCAAGTATGGCTCCTTGCAGACTAGAGCATGAAGCTCCGAAATCCTTCGGGCTGACGTGATAGCCACCAGAAAAAGTGCCTTCCAGGAAAGGAAGTTCAAATCACAGCTCATGGCCGGCTTGAAAGGAGGAAGTGTAAGCTTTTCCAGTACGAAGTTCAAGTACCAAGGCAGAGTTGGGCTGCGGATGGGAGGTTTCAGATGGAGAATCCCTTTCAGGAAGGTTTTGGAGACTTCCAACTGAGCCACGGGTTTACCATCCACTAGCTCATGGTACGCTGAGATATGGACCTTTAAGGAAGAGGAGGACAGACCGGAGTCTGACAAGTGAAGGAGGTATTCCATGACTTGTGGGGCCGAGCAAGAGAAGGGGTTCCAGCTCTCAGTGGTCGCCCAAAGGGAAACCCGTTTCCACTTCAAGGCACAAGTGGAACGGGTAGATGGTTTCCTAGCATCGATGAGGACTTGAGCAACCCTGGAGGAAACCCCAAAGCGTGATATTGCTATGTCTGCAGCAGCCAGGCATGAAGATTCAGGGTCCTGAGTCCCGGGTGTACCAGCCGATCTTGGTCCTGGGTCAGGAGGTCGTGAATCACTGGAAGTGAAACTGGTAGTTTCCGGGAAAGTTGCTGTAGCAGCGGGAACCAGATCCGTCTCGGCCAGAGAGGAGTGATAAGGATCATTTTTGCCGTCTCCACCTGGAGTTTGAGGAGAACCCTCTGCAGAATGGGAAACTGAGGGAAAGCGTACAAGAATTTCCCTGTCCAAGATAGAGACAACGTGTCACTCCAAAAAGCACCTGGCTCTAGAACGAGCGAACAAAACTTGGCAAGTTTTGCGTTGTACTGGGAGGTGAAGAGGTCGATTTCCGGATGCCCCCAACTCTGGAAGATGGATTCCGCCACTTCCTGATGTAGTTCCCACTCGTGAGCTAGGGACCGAGACCTGCTGAGACTGTCCGCTAGGACGTTTAGAACACCTGGAACGTGCATGGTCACTAGGACCAAATGGTGCTGGACTGCCCAAATCCACACCCGCGTCGCCTCCCTGCAAAAGGGGGTATGACAGAGTTCCTCTTTGTTGATATACCAAACTATTGACATATTGTCCGTTTGGATTAGCAGTGATCCCTTTGGAAGTAGGGTCTGAAAGACCTGTAACACGTACAGGACTGCCCTCAACTCCAGAACACCGATTTGCAGAGAAGTCTCCAAGCCGGACCATAGTCCCCGAGCTTGGTGTTCCCAAAGATGAACTCCCCATCCCATATTCGAGGCATCCGTGGTGAAGGTGGCCACTGGTGCAGGGTTCCGAAAGGGAAGCCCCACAGAAAGATTGCGAGAATCCTTCCACCACTGTAGGTCTTTCTGAACTGCTGAAGAGACAAGGACCGGATGGTCCAGGTTGTCCAGGAGCTGATACCATTGCACCTGCAAGGACCAGTGAGTAAGCCTCATGTGCAGCCTTGCAAAGGGGACGGGAGTAATGGAGGCCGCCATCAGGCCCAGAAGGCAAAGGACTTCCCAGGCAGGAATGGTACTGAGGGAAGCCACTTTGGAGGCCTGACAGACAAGGGTCTCCATTCTGTCTGGAGGAAGGAAGGCTCTGCACTGGACTGTATCCAGGACTGCTCCAATAAACTGAAGTTTCTGGACAGGGATAAGGGATGACTTGGGAACACTGACCATGATCCCTAGTCTGCTGAAAAGGTCCAGGATAAAGGACGGAGCCTCCAGCAAGGAATCCCTGGATGAGACTGAAATCAGCCAGTCGTCCAGGTAAGGAAGACATAATGCCCTGTGGCATAGGAGCGCCGTGACCACTGGCCAGGCATTGATAAAACCCATGGTGCCAAAGACAGGCCAAGCGAGGTGCTTGGAACTGGAGTGTTCCCCTTGGAAACAAAAAGCACTTGAGGATCGGCGGTGGCTGGGAAAATAGAGATGTGCAGGTAAGCATCCTGTATATCCAGGGCACAGAGCCAGTAGTTCTTCCATGAGGGAGGAAGGGCTCTGGAGGCGTCAGCGTTGAAAATTTTTGTACTCGACAAACCAATTCAGCTGACTTAGGTCAACTATGGGTCTAAAGCCCCAGTCTTTTTGGAACCAGGAAAAGTGGAATAAATCCCTTTCCCTTTGCCTGAAGGGACGTGATGAATTGCTTCTTTGAGAAAGAGCGGGTGCCTCCTTGCAAACAAGGAGGCCTGATCCAGAAGAAGAGGACTTTGTGGGTCGGGTTTCCTGGAGGACTCTCCAGAAACTCTATAGTGTGTCAGACGGACACTGGTTGCAGGACCCGATGGATTGGAAACACTGATAAATCCTCCACTCCTGCGCATGGCTGGGTAAACCTCCCCACCCTGCTCCCTGTCGCAGACTGAGGAAGGCATGGAGCCAAGGGAGTCAAGTGGCGGGGCGTTCAGGAGGCCTCCTGAGCGTGTCTGATTTTTGGAAACTTGGGTGGGAATTGTAGCTGTACCAGTGTCCTTTCACTTCTCTTGGCGGCGGCACACCTGAGCGTTCTTTCTCTGCCTCCAGGTCCTTTTCGAAAGGGCTACTACTGTTGTTGAGCCCAGCTGGTACATAGACCCAGACTTAAGTGACTTCCCTTGTCCTGTAGGTCTGTGATCTCTTTAGTATCCCAACAAAAGGACCGAGCCCCTAGAGGGGCATCTTGAATACGCCGACTGGACCTCATTGGGTGAGGCCAGAAGGCAACCAAGGAATCCCGATATGAGGCAACGGCAGTTGCTGAGATGCAGGCCACCAGCTAACGGTACGTAAGTGGCAAAAAGCGTGCCTACAGAAACTTTGGAGGCGATCCTTGGCAGGTCCTCCTTTAAGTGAGAGTATGGACAGGACACGTACTTCCAGCCTGGCCAGGTGCGGCTCTCGATGGGACACCATGTGACCCACGTAACTGAGGCACGGGCGCGCGGAGGAATTTATCTTTCGAACTGGTCCATCTGCCAATTCTTTGTCGGGGGTAGTGCTCATGTGTAGGCGCTGAAGGCGTCATGACCACTGAAATGACACAAGTCAGCCTTGGGATGGGCCTTAGAAGATGGAGCATACTTGGCACGGTATATGAAATACATACCTACGTAATTCTTGATCCTAGACGGTCTCACACTCATTCACACTATTGGGATATAGCAGGCTGGGACCTATAGAACAAACTTTTGCTGAAGTGATCCAAAGATGGCATCAGAGCCCAACTCAGCCGCAATGACTATCGGCGTCGACTCCCCAGCCGCAGTACAGCACACCAAGGGATCAGTATTAACTAACCTGGGGGTAGCCTAACCTAAAAAAAAAAAAAAAAAAAAACCGGTTCATACAAAATAGTCCGGACGACCCGTCTGAAGGGTCAATAAAAGAGTCTTCAAGGCCTAAAGTTTGAGGGGTGAAGACCAACAAAGTGAGCTTGGGGGACGGAGGGTGGGCGTGTGAACCAGTGGGGAGACTAGGTCCAAGAAGATCAAGAATTACGGTGGAGTACGTAATTTTCATATCTTCTGGACATAAGTCTCACCATAATCCTGATGGGAGGACGAACTAATCCCGAGGAAGCAGGAAAAACCAAAACCATTTATTAGACAGAAGTCCATAAGGTGGCTCTGCAAAGAAGAATGTCGTCTGGCATGGACGCCAGTGCATAATGAAGAGTATGCACTGAGCTCAGGTGGCACATTGCAGATGTCTGCAATGACACGCTGCAGTTCCGCTGGGGAAGCGCTACCGCCCTGGCAGGTGGCGTAAACTACCCTCAATTTACCTACGCCATGGATAGCAGTGACAAAACGCCACTAGCCAGCGGAGATACATCTAATAGCGACAGGTTGACCAGCGAACTCACTGAGAAGCGAACAGTTGCTGGGCTTCACGAAAATCCTTGGTTCTATCTAGTAAAAAACAAGGCCCTCTCCATCCAGAGAATGAAAGGCGTTCCTCTTCATTTGGAAGTCCACAAAATAAGAGGAAGGACCAAAGGTTGGTTAAAATGAAATTCTGACACAACCTTAGGAAGAAAATTTAGGATGAGTACAAAGGACTACTTTGTCCTTATGGAACACAGTATCCGGAGGGTCTGTGACCAGGCATGTATCTCAAGAGACCCTACGGGCTGAGGTATGGCCACACTAGGAAGCAGTCTTCAGGTGAGAAACTTTAGCTCACAGGTAGCTAGACGGCACAAAAGGTTCCAGGAACATGTCTACCACAAGATTAATATCCCAGGCTACAACAGGACGTCTTGTGGGGGTCTGGTGTGCAGAATGCCCATAAAATCTCTTAACCATAGGTAACTGAGCCAGTGAAAGAAAAAAACCGGCTCATGATAAGCTGAGATGGCACTAAGGTGGAACCTTAACTGTGAAATTACTGGAGACCTGAATTTGAGGAGGTCCAGGTACTCTAAGACTTTCTCAGGCGAAAAGGGAGTTCAGAAGAAAGCGTTTGGTCCACGCAGCCTGAACGCATCCTGACAAAAATACCAGGCCCTGGTTTCTGGAGCAGAAGAGAGCAGTTTGTGTGTTGAGTGGGGGCCAAAAGGTCCAGGTCCGGAGTTCCCCACTCTTGAATAGTGACTGAACTATGGTTGAGTCGAAGACCACTAGGAGAGGATCTGTGTCTGTTCTGCTGGAGCGGTCTGCCAAGTCGTTCTGTACACCTAGCAGGCAGATTGCTTAAATTAGAGCCTTGTGCTCCAAGCACCATTCCCAGACCCTCATTGCTTCTCTGCATAAGGGGTAGGAAAGGCACCGCCTGCTTGTTGATGTAATACATCACTGCTTTGTTGTCCGTTTGGAGGAGAATATTCTTGTGAGCGGAGAATGTCCTTCAAAGCTCGGACCGCATAAAGGAGCGGCTCTCATTTCTAGGACATTTATGTGAAGCTGGGACTCGATTTGAGTCCACACACCTAGGTGTGGAGAGCCTGACAGTGAGCTCCCCACCCATGGTAGAGAGGTCTGTGGTAATGGAGATCTGATGGTCCAGAGGGCAAGGGTATCCCTGCAGGAGATTGTCCTCTTGAGACCACCAGGTGAGAGAACCTCCATGAGGAGTTCTGTCACCTTGATGAGATAGGACTACGGGTGGTGGTTGGGAGACCCACGGAGTACTGAAGCATCCACTGGGTGGTTCTCATGTGCAGGCAGGCCCAGAGGTACAGTGAACACTGAGGATGCCATGAGGCCCAGCATCCATTGCATCGAGGCGCTGTAACTGACCTGTTCTCTCCGATGTAATGGGCCATCTGAAGGATATCGTTCCTTCTGTCCTCTGGGAGAAAAGCCTTGCACAGCATGTGTCCAGGAAGGTCCCTATGAAAGGAGCCTCTGGGAGGGCTGCAGTTGTGATTTCTTGAGGTTCAGCAGGACTCCCATGGGCGTGGAGGTGAGAAAGCGTCTCACATCCAGAGTCCCATGCCTGGAAGGACTTGCAAAGCCAATCGTCCAGATAAAGGAGAACACCTGTTCAAGGTTTCAGAGTGCGCTGTGAGGAACTGCACAACACTTTGTAAAACTCGCTGACACGAGGATAATAAAGGCAGGACTCTGAACTGAAGTAAATGTTGCTCCCGAGAGCCACAAACCTCGAATTTGTGATGCCCTCGGGTGAATAGGAATGTGCTGGTAAGCATCCTACATGTCTAGGGAAGCTAACCAGTCGTGCTGATGAAACAAGGGTAACAGGGTTCCTAAGAAATCATTTTGAATTTCTCCTTGGGGAGGGAATTGTTTAGCTTTCCTGAGATCTAGAATGGGCAGCATTCCCCAGACTTTTGGAACCAGAAGTAATGAGTAGAACCCGTGTTTCATTGATGGCGGCACAAGTTCTACTGCCCTGTTGTTTAGAAGGCCTGAATCTCGGCGGTGAGAAGGTCTGACTGAAGGGCAGACAGCCTGAGCTGTCGTTTGGGAGGAACAATCCGGAGGGTTTCCACAAAACTGACTGAGTACCTACTTGGATTATCCGAAGGACCCATTGTCTGAGGTTATGGACTTCCACTGGCTGCAGAAGTGCATCAGCTGACCTCCCACTGGAGGAAAAGTCCACCTCGGGCAGTTGAGGTGGGACTTGGCAAACAATTCATAAGGTGGCGCTGGGCGCTTTTGGGCCTGCGCTTTCTGCGCCTTCTTTTGAGGGTTGGGCAGGTTGGTTCTTATGGAATTTCCTCTGCCTCGAAGGACTGGCGGTTATGAAATTGGCGTTTACTGGCATGTCCCTCGAGGAGGGGGCAGGAGGGTCTAGCCAGCAATGGCTGGCCTAGTCTTTTGTGTAACTAGAGCTTGCTCGACCTGAGGACCAAAAAGATATGCACCATCAAAGGGCAAGTGCCATTACTTGCTGTTGTGCATCATTGGTGAAGCCTGAAGTGCCGACAACCAGGAATGGCGGCGGGTGCAAATACCAGCAACTGCTGAGCGGGAGGTGGTCGAGCGTCCATGCTGCTTTAATCTGTTGGTTGTTAGATTCAATACCCTGGTAATGGTTTGGAGAAGCTCTGGTTTTGAATCCGACTCCGAAGAGCTTCAACCATTTTGCTTGAGAGAGTGCCACAGGATATACTCGTACTGAGAAAAATAACCCTGGTAACTGGCAATCATACTTAGGGTAGAAACAGCAAAACTCTCTTACCTAAGGTGTCTATCTTCAGATTCCTTGTTAATAGATTAGAACTGTAGTGGTTTGAGAGGGCGACATTTCATTCTCTGCCAGGACTACAATAGGATCACATAAAGAGCTTGGGATGCCAAAATGGGGCCGATCCTTGGGGGCTGAATATTTTTATCAATGGATTTATACGATGAAGAAAAGGCAGGATTATTCCATACCATTTGAGACAGCGTCTGAAGGAAAACTGGTCGGAGGAGTCAAATCCGTGGGGATCTCAGGCGTGAAGGAGTAGGAGTCTTAGCAATTTCCCAGGATCGATGTCTGTAGTCTGGAGAAAGTGTGGAAATCATATTCTTCAGCAGAGACTTATATGACAGGTCCTCGACCACAGGCTCTGCAGCAGTAAAAGATCCTGCTTGATCACCACCTCATCTGGCCAACCCGAAGGTCCTGGGTCAGGCTCAACATCATCTCCTGACAGTCCAGGAGGGGACTGTATGGACAGGAAAGGGATGAAAGCCAGAAGGAAGGAGGAAAGAGACAAAGGAGAAAGTCCCAAAGAGCCCCGAGCGCCGAGGAGCGCAAGCGCCGGAGCGGCGCCGAGGAACCCGTCGGCGTCATAAGCGGCGCTGAGAAGCCGCATGGAGCCGAAGGCGGTGCTGCGGCGGCTGCACGAAGCCTCGCGGTCGACACCGCAGAAAGGCGATGTAGCGCCCGCGGGCGGGCATGAAGCCCAGGCGCAGAAGGCTCCCAGAGACCATAAAACAGGGTTTGAAGGAAAGAGCAGGAGATAAGGGCATCGGTGTGGCCCCTGCGCGAAACCATGTGGGGGGCACCTAAGCCACAGGTGTGACACGAGAAGAGGTGCTTGTGTGCGACCAAGAAATCAACACACTTCCTGAGTGCACGGAGGCCGAGGCCCAGGCGGCCAAATCAGTAGGCAGAACCAACCTCTGAGCCACTGCACCATAAGGCGACCCGCATGAAACTGCTCATCTAAAGACCTATCTGCGGTCGGTGGGACTCCGATGTCGAAGGCGTGGCTACCAAGCTGCTGCTGCCGGCGACTCGAAGGAGAACACGGCATAGCCCCGATAACCCGAGCGTCTACGCTGAATGCCGTCAGAGGGCGACCTCGTGATACCATCTCTTTTGAACCTGCGGGCCGAAGAAGAGCTCGAGGCCGAGCAGTGCGAAATCGACCGTTTGGCTTTATGCTTCCGGACCGTATCCCCGGGCATTGGACTGACGTTGTCAGACCCCCTTCTGGAGAAGGCGGCGGACCGACCCAGCCCGACTGACTGAACAGCTTACATCAAGTCTCCCTACCGTCACCTGACCTGCTCATGGTCGCTCCGGCCAGTGTAGGCTGAGACTTCTTATCGTTCTTATTTGAAAATAAGAATAACTTAAGTGATACTGTATCGAGATAATACTACAAAATAATAAAAACTAAAAACTATGCTGCTAGTTTGAAGTTTGACTCCGAGCGAACAAGTGGCGATAGTCACTGAAGCGCTTTCGACGGTGGAAAAAGGAACTGAGGCGGTTGGGAGTCGACGCCGAGATAGCCACGAGCTGGGCTTGGCGACGCTGACCCCTCGCGGGCGCCTATCTCTGGCGCCGACTCCTAGCAAAAGTCATTCTCGATGGGTCCTGGTGCCTCCGGCGCAGATCCCAATAGTATGAATGAGTGGTGGAGACTTATGTCCAGGAAGATCCTGTCCGCCCGCTTGGGGACAGCCGGGATAGAATGAGGCATCTGCCAGACGGTAGTGGTGAGGTCTTGATGGGGGCGCCATCCAAGGAGGAATGGGGATGGGAGACAGAGACTATAAATCTAGGTGTTTCGCGAGCCTCTGTCTCATGGGGTTCTGTTCCTCCGACTCCCAGTCAAAATAGTCCTTCAAGGCCCTCAAGAGGTCGGAGAAGGCAGGGTCTACTGGTGGAGACTTGGGCAAGACCTTGCCCCTCGTATCCTCAGGGTCCTCCAGGACCTCCTCAGAGGAATCTTCCTTCCCCTCTGAACTGTCATCATCATCCACCTCCCCGACAGGACGGTGTCTGGTAACCGGAAGGGAACTGTCCTGTCGAGTCTTCCCCGAGATGTGGACCGTGGCTATAGACAAACTGCTCAGGGAAGGGGACCACAGTTGTGGGAGCCTAGTCTCCAGGTCCGAGACCAACTCCGATTGAGCTCCCTGCCACCAAGACTGTATTAAGGTCTTGAAATCCAGGGTAACCGGAGAAGGAGGGGGAGGTGGAGTAGGTAGAAGGAGGTGCCGGAAGCCCGCTAGAAGGTGGAGGAGGGGCCTCCACAGTAAGGCCTGTAGGCCGAGGAGAAGCCTCCTTCTTCTTGACCCCAGAAGGGGAATATGGAGCCGGGACATTGACAGGGTCGATGGGCTCTCCGCTACCATCACCAGACGTACCCGCCGAAGAACTGGAAGGCACAGGCAAAGCAGGGGGAGGAGGGAGAGAGGCTTTCTCCCTCTGGTCTCGACGGACGGTGAGGCCCTGATGGGTGAACCAAGCTTGTGTGGTCATCAGAGATGGCTGACTTAGCGGGTGGAGTCAGGTGGTCAGGGGAGGAGCCCTCGGCCGACTTATCGAACGAAGCCAGGCGACTGCCCCAGCCGGGGGAGCGAACACCCGCAGCCGTGCGGTCCCCGGAGGAGCCAGGAGCCAACTTAATGGCCTGGGCGGCACGGTCCTCAGAGAAGCGGACTTATCCACCAAAGTTCTGTCCAACTTATCGTCCAGTTTTCTGGGCGGCAGCTGGGCCTTGCTCGTTGAGGGCCTGGCATCATCCGCAGAGCGAGCCCACTCCCTACTCTTCTCCTTGTGCTTTTTTGAGGGAGAAGATTTCTCAGATGAATCCCGGAGACGATCCATTTTCTTTTCTAAAGAAGCCAAGCAGGCTTTTAGTAAGTGGGTCTCCAAAGCCTGCTGTCTTCTCTTTTTTGTGGCCTGGTTAAAAGATTAACACTCAGGGCAGGAGGAGACTGGATGGTGCAGGCCTAAACGAGAATGCACTGGGAATGACTGTCTTTGTTCAGGATCTATGTGCCACAGGACGAGCACTTCTTCTTGGGTGAAGACATAAGGAAGAACACGAATTGAAGGAAAAAATAGCAGCGAGAGATAAACCGACACGATGAACTTTCTCGACTATCGCTAACTGGAAGTCTGCAATGCGACTGACATGAGGCGACGGCGGGAAAGAACTGGAGGGCGGGCGTGGGGACTGCCCTATATACAGTCCGCAGTGATGTCAGTCCACGTGACATGAGTCGGCGGTCCGTCAAATTGCTAGAATACCTGTCAGGCGGCCCGACGCCAGGTGGCGCCGGTCCTATATGTGATGACCTACTGAAGGAACCCTCTTGAAGTAAGATGTTTAGATCTCGGAGATCCAGAATGGATCTCAGGTATCCTGTCCTCTTTGGGACCAGGAAGTACCAGGAGTAAAAAATGGTGTTCCTTTGTTCTACAGGCACAGGTTCTATGGCCCGTTTTTGTAGCATAGTCTTTTCTTCCTCCCTCCTGTAACAGGGGCAGGTGCCCTGGATGTGTTACAAGTAGGGGATGATCTGTAGGGTTGTTCAGAAGTTCTAGAGCATACCTCTTTTCGATGATCTCCAGAATCCATGCATCTGTATTCACCTCCTTGCACTGGTCTAAGTGGAGGGAGAGACTACCTCCCACAACCACTCCTGGAGGTAAAGGTGGTTGAGGGGTGTACAAGGAGTCAGGTTGAGCCGATGGTGGGCAGCTCCACTGGCTCCAGCACCATTAAGTGCCTCTGAATGGGTACCTGGGATAGTGGCAGGGACTGGCAAGGCCCCTGCTCCTTTACCCCTGCCCTGTTGTCTGGGGGCTGGGCGTTGTCCCCAAACCTCAGCCATCTAAAAGGCATCCCTGCTCCTACCCCTGGGTTGGGTATGGTTGAGGAAGTACACAAATTTCAAGGTCCTGCCCAAGACTTGGAGATCTTTGAGGCTCCCTTGTACCTCATGACTAAACAAATGTTGCCCTCTGAATGGGGCATTATGGATTGTTTGTTGCACACCTGTGGCAAAGCTGCTACTCTGAGCCACAAATCTCTCCTGAGACAGATGCCAGAGGTTGCAGCCCTGGCAGACGCATCCAAAATATCATAGGCTGTGCAGTGCAAATACCTGCCCACATCAGCCTCAGCTGTTAAAGCTTTCAGTAGCTCTTGCTTTGGGGTGCCCTCAGGCAAGCCCAGAGGGTGTCCTGTCATGGGCAGCATTAATCACCGCTGAGTCAGCCTCAGGTTATGTGACATAAAATGGTTTCCCAGAAGGGGCAGAATACATTTTATCTGCCTTCCTGGGGACAGCTGGTATATTGTTTGATCTGTACCAAACTACACAGGTGATATCTTCTCAGGCTGGAAGCAGAGGAGGCACCACAATGGCAGGAGACTTAAGGGCTCCAGGAACCCCAGCAGGTTCTTTTTAGTAGTGTACAGCTCTTCCAAGGCAACTCCCATGGCAGCCTGCATTTGCTGCATCATGGTGAAAAAGGTGGGGTCCTCTGGAGGGACTTTGGTGTGTTCAACAGAGTCCTCACTGCATATGGAGACTATAGAGCTGGTGCCATGTTCATACTGGCTGTCAGCATAGTCCTCAGCTTCATCTTCCTCTTCTTGCATCACTGGATCAGGACTGTACTGCGTCAGTGATGTTTGTGGTGGCATAGGAAATGGCTGTTGCAAGGGAGTTCCTTGCAGCGTTGATGGGGGATTGGTAGGAGTCCTTGTCAATGGGTTCACAGGAACAGGAAGGCCGGGCAGTAGGTGTCTTATCGTACCTGAAAACGAGGATTGCGTGAGCATCTGTGCCCCTTTGGCAACAAGTGCGACTGGAGGAGTCTACAGGGAGGCAGAGTCCCCAATGTCGTTGATGATGTACTAGCTGGGCCCTGTAGTGCCTACACCAAGCCCTGACTGATTGTGGGGGGGGTCACATCTTTAAGGCGCAGGGGCGACCTAGAGAGGACTGGGGAAACCTTCCTGTTCCAGTGCTTTTGTTTTTGACTCCCAGATGTTTTCTCCAGGATTTCGATGACTACAATTTGGTTGACAGAGCCGGCGACAGCTCTGTCTCCATTGCCCCCTTTGAGCGTTGCCTGGTTGCAGAGTTAAACCTCTGGCAGATTTTGCAGGCTTTCACATTGTGGCTTAGGCAGCAGACACAGACATTAAGGGAGTCACCGGTGTAGATTTCTTCTCTGCACTCACAGTATTGGAAAAGTCTGGACAGTTCTTTTGATGACATACAGGTCACCGAAAATCACTTTAAAAGTGATTACTTGGCAATAATAAAAGAAATAAAATGGTGGCAATATGCAGCAACGTTTCCTTAATGATCCGACAAGTTCAGACAGATGGAGGAAAAAGAACTGAGGAGAGATGGGGCCACCCACATTTAGGTATATGCTGACATTGTGCGTGGCCCCTGGCAGACTGCTCGCAAAGGTTTGTGTGCGCATAGGTCCCGGTGGCTGTAAGTTCCAAAGGTGTGGCCTGATGAAAGAGAGATCCTCAAAGAATATCTATAAATACCTATATATAGCCCTATATCTAAACATATATACACATGAAAAGAAAGTGTCACCCTGTGCAGTTTGGGTGAGATGGATGCAAAGTGAAGCCGAGTAGTTCTGTCTGCACAGACTGTGAGACATGATGCTCTGATACCATAAAAAACATCTCACATAGCACATATAAATCACCTGAATTGCCTAGAATTATTCATAATAAGTTTTACTACCCTTTTTTTTTTTTTTTTAAGTTTGAAAGGGACATATAGCAACTCTCCCTGGCTCAGCAGTAGATCGCTCCACTTTAACCTCCCTGCATGAGACAACTATACATAGACCAAAAGGCCCTGCAGTTCTGAGCACGGATTGGCTGAAATTGCATGATTTATAACCATGTAACTATTCTCAGTAATAAAAACTGAGAATGATAAGAGGCCCTGCAGGTCTGATTGCTGATTGATTGAAATTGCACGAGGATCATATAAATATTCTCAGTAATGAAGAATGAGAGGGAGTCGGCCTGTCAACCTGGATTTAGAAGCAGACCTGGGTCACTGATGGGTCAGCTAGAGGGACTCCTTTCCTCTGGTCGGGGGGGGTTACAGTTTCCACTATTAAACCAACCACTGGGTGACCATGGGGGAGGACGTTCAGCAGGTGACAGCAGAAGGACATCTCCAAGGTCACAGGGGGAGCCAGTCATGATGTCATGTTGATACATGCTCAGGAGAAGTGAAGCAGAAGGGAAAAGGCAAGACCTGGACGCATGATGAATCAGACATCTCGCAAGCCTGCACCTGCCAACCAGGCACCACTCCAAATGGAATGCGGTCTACGCCAGGAATGTTGCCCATCCCAGTGGCCTCACTGTGGAGGTACACAATGGACTGTGCAGAGGTAGGTAAATCCTGGGGGAGAAGTGTGATGAGGCTGGGGATGCTCAGGGATGGAAGCACAGCTCTGAGAAGAAGCATAAAGAGAATGGAAAAAAAAAGAAAGAAACAGAAGAGGGAAGAGAAATCCAGAAGTATCAACATACTGTGCCAATTATGGTCTATTTTTCAAAGTTATTGTTTACTGTAGATTTCAAAACAATATTAGGCCATAAGAAAATGGAATTTTTTTTTTTTAAGGAACTTAAAATCATGAAGCAGTGAGAATTTCTTTTTTTCTTATAGAGCTCCCTTTCCTCGTCCTAAGCACTCTGTTTTTTTGTCCCTTGGTAATCCCCCTCCCTATCCTCATCTTTACCAAGCATTCCCTGGTGCCCAGTAACCCCCCCCCATCCCATCTGAAGCTCTACCTGGTGCCACTCCCTCCTCCATCCAAAACCCCCTTTCTTTCAAGCACTCCCTGGAGTCACCTCTCTTCCCAGAACCCTAAAGCATGCCCTGATGTGTAGTGTCACTCTGCACTGCACCATAAACCCCTGCTGACAACTGGCACAACCCCCCATTTATCTCCTCCATCTCTGGAGGCGAGCTGAGGTTTATGCTGGTTGCCTTCACGGAGTGCAGTGACTGTGATGCAGTTGAGGGGAGGGGTACCACTACTAGACATTAGGAAGTGCTTAAAAAGAGAAAGGAATGCAGTAGTTTTGGATGGATTGTGCACTCAGCTGAAAAATAATACGTTTGTAAGACATTTTACAAGCGGCAAATTGCAATGATCAATAAATGAATGTGTTATGGCCTTAATTAAATATAACCAATTTAATAATGAATGCAAACACTCAGAAATATGTTTCCAAATTAGGTTTTGAAATACCAGAGTTTTTTTTAGATTAAGATTTAAAAAAATTACTGGTTCTTTACAGATATCAATCAGACAGATACCTTGAGTTCTTTTGCTCCTCCAGTAGCAGCAGCCTGTGAGATACTCTGTAGTTGTTTAATTCGCTCACTAAAGTCAGACACCCACTGTATAACAGTCATGCCAGCAGGGAGTGTGTAGCGGGACCAGCTGCGAGGCAGTATACCTGGAGAAAAAGGGCAGTCTTGTGTAAAATGGCTTTATTTGAAATTTGCAATACGGTCCCGTGATATACAATATCAGTTTTGTAGGGGGCCCTTGATAGAAGTAATGCAAATTCTGCTTTTCGTTAGTACATGTTTATGCAAGTACACGAGTAAGACTAGATTTACCTATGTTTTGAAAACAATTTTTTTATGAAGGAAACTCAGACAAATTACAAATTTCACTGTAACGGTCTGAGATTCTTCTCGTCATCTGCCTCCCCAAAAGGAAGACATTCTCAAGTTCGCAACTGCCTTATGGCAGGAAACTGACCAATGCTTTGAAGAAGTTTAAGGAGTCGAGGTGTGACCTCTTTCCCCAGTTTACCTGTCATTAGCTGAAAGCCTTGGAACCTTCCAAAAAGTGTTTAAGGCATTGGATGAGAGCACTAGGATGCATGGCCTAACAAAGCTCGTAGTTCTTTTTGTCACGTCCACATCCCAGGCAACCTAGGCCACCCCTGCGATTGAAGTGTTTTCTGGGACCCACACTTGCAGAATCTCCAAAATGCCCCAAACAAACGAAAAATAAGCATCGTAGAGGGCCTGGGAGAAAAATTCAAGCAGAGCACATCAACAACAAATAGCGTTGCAAAGATGACTAAAATCTTACAGAGGCCAGGAGCTACCAAAGAACTGATGGAGTAAAGGCACAAAATAAAGGGGTGGAGTCAAACCTCTAGTCAGTGGACTTTCCCAGGACTTTGTGCACATTCAGTGAATATTACACTAGTTACCTCTGTAGGAGGAATGCAGGTAATCAAAAAGAAAATGTACCTTTCACAAGTTCATTAATAAGTGTCCGCAAATAGTTGGTCTGTTTCTTCTTGCCCTCACAAACTTGGACAACATCAATGAGATCCTGGCGAATGTCCTGCAGTAATTTAGTTCCCATCTTGACCTCTCTCTCAAAGAACCGAAACAGTGGATCCTAAGACAACATTTAAGTCAGTTACTCTGCTTATGGTGAGTGACACAAGACCAGTTTTATGATGAGTATTACCAACATAAAGTACAGTTACGTAAGAAATGAAACTTGCATACCTACTGTAATTCTTGATCTTTCTGTGTATCTTCACCATTCACCACAGTTGAGGTTAACAGCGGAGGTCATCATCCGCATGGAACTTTTTTTTTTTGGTATGGCGGCGCTGGCGCGGTGACGTGCCACACCCTCAAGGCAATGATCACGATGTCGCTTGAGGGTTGGCCGTTATCTGTCACGCGCTGCCCCTCATCAAGTTCTGAGTCGCCTGCAGAGTAAGAATGGGGTGGAGGGTGGGACAAGAGAGTCCAAGGGACAGACGAAGGAAAATATATAATAAACAAAACGAGGAATAAACGACTGAGAGGACAGGTGAGGGAGAGAAGAAATCTAAGGGGATTGGGAGGGGCCTCCAATCTCTGGAAGAGGAAAAAACAGAAGAAAGGAAAGGGAAGGTAAGAAATTATCAGTAAATTGGGAGGGCAGGGGACAAAACCAAGGCTCACGACCTGATCTCAGTTTTCCTTTTAGGGCAGATATAATACTGCCTAAGGGAGTAGCCACAGAGCTTGGCAAGGCTGGCAAGTTTTCCAACAAGGAGAACACTTGAGATAAACTCCCAACAGAAGACGACTTTTCAGCAGTCTAATTCAAGGGGAGTCCGGGAGCCAAGGTATGTCCCCTGCCCTAATCCAACAAAAACAAGCGGGAGGAGGGGGAAAACCTCCCTCTAAATGAACTATAAAAGATTCAAAAGAATCATAAAGGGATTAGTCTCGAAGGACAAGGATAAGGGGAGGAGAGAGGGGACAGCAAAGTACAGTTATGTAGGAACTTACCGTAACAGTAGATCTTCGAGAGAGGTTTCTTCAGTAGGTCATTACATATAGGACTGGTGCCACCTGGCATCGGGCTGCATGGCAGACTTTTCTTGCAATCGCTGATGGGGAACCACCCACCAAACATCACATGACCGACGTCAGCGTGACCGTATATAGTGGGTGGTCCCCAAGCTTTCCCTCCAGTTCTCCCGCCAGACCCAGGAAGAGGCCTGACAGCAGCAGCAAACAGGATTTGGAGTCCCTGTGTAAGAAATGAAATGAGGGGAAGGGGGAGGGAAAAATATGACCTATTGAAGGCACCTCTCTCAAGATCTACTGTAACGGTGAGTTCCTACGTAACTATACTATCTTACTTCGAGAGGGTTCCTTCAGTAGGTCATTACATACAGGACAGAGTCCCAATCAATCCCTTCAAAGAGAGACCGAGAGAAACAAGGGAGTAGGAGAAAATAACTGCAATGGAAACTGGGAACCAGAATGGACCCAGCCTAGGACAGAAGGCCCTGCAAGACAGCTAGGCGGAAGCTAGCCCTCTGCCTAGAGGCAATGTCCAGATTGCAGTGTTTAGTAAAAATTGGACAGAACTCCAAGTAGCTGGGGCGCAGACATCAGCTGCAGAGACGTTCCTCAAAAAAGCAGTGGAAGCAGCCATGCCCCTAGTAGTATGACCTCTGATGGGACCGGCAGAGGTTTATCGTACTTTTGGTAACAATACCAAATACAGTTGCTTAACCATTTGGAAAGGCACTGCTTCGAAACCGCTTTGCCCTTCGATCTGGGGGCAAAAGAAACAAAAAGCTGATTGTAGCTACGGAAATCCTTGGTTTGGTGTGTGTAGCACCGAAGGATCCGATGGACGTCCATGGCATGCAGGAGTGCCTCACCTCTGTTCATAGGGGACGGAAAGTAAATTGGAAGCTCTACTGATTGGTTCAGTGTGGCTTCTGACACCACCTTGAGTAGACATTTAGGAGTTGTCCTGAGGACTGCTCGGTCCTTGTGGAAAATAAGATAAGGCTCTTTAAAAACCAGAGCATGAAGCTCCGAAATCCTTTGAGCTGACGTAATGACAAAATTGGGCTGCGGACGGGGGGTTCAGATGGAGGATCCCTTTCAGAAAGGTTTTTGAGACCCCCAATTGAGCCACGGGTTTACCAACCACCAGCTCATGGTACGCAGAAATTACCAAAAGGTGAACCTACAAGGAAGAATATGACAGACCTGAGTCTGACAGATGAAGGAGGTATTCCATGACTTGTGGGGCAGAACAAGAAAAGGGGTTCCCATTCTTGGAACTCGCACAGATGGAAAAATGTTTCCACTTCATAGCATAAGTGGAACGAGTATAGGGTTTGGTGTTTCTTGGAGGGAGAAGATTTTTCTGAGGACGACTCGCGGATCTTGTCCATTTGGTTTTCAAGGGAAGCTAGGCGGACTTTTAAAAGATGGGCCTTGAAAGCCTGCTGTTTCCGCTTTTTGGTGGCCTGGTTGAAAGTTTGGCACTCTGAGCAGGATGAGACAAGATGGTCTGGGTCCAAACAGATCACGCACTTCAGACGTCTGTCCTTATAAGGAATTTGCATGCCACAGGAAGAGCACATCTTCGTGACAGAAGACATAAGCGAAAAGCGTTAAATGAATAGCGAAGGGAAAAAATCTGGCTTGAGGAACTATCCGCGATAAGCTACTGAAGTCTGCTATCACAGACATGAGGCGATGGCGGAAAGAACTGAGGGCAGGTGTGGGACTGCCTACTATATAAGTCACCCTGACGGTGGTCACGTGACGGGTGGGCGGTCCCCTCTCAGGGACTGCTAGAAAAGTCTGCCATGCAGCCCGATGACAGGTTGCGCCAGTCCTATAATGTAAAGACCTACTGAAGGAACCCTCTCGAAGTAAGATCCAACATTCCACCCCTAAGAAGAGGTGGCAGCCGTAAGGTGATGAGGAACAGCTCCCCCTCTCACCTCCCCTGCAGCTTCTAAGCTGTAGGAAAAGCCCCCTGTGTGCCTACAGTCCCGCCACTCCTGGCTAAAGGGAAGATGGGAAGGGAAGGAGGCATATGGAGGGCTGGGGACACAGAGGTTGAGGCCCCAGGGGATGGTAGGTGAGATTTTGTGATGAATGGTCAAGATATACAGAAACATCAAGAATTATGGCAGTTACATAATTTTCGTATCTTATCTGTGTCAGTCTTCACCATTCATCACAACTGGGTGAGTACCAAGCCCCCCTGAAGGGGAGCCGAACCCTAAGGGACTAAGCCCCTTAGCTCCCAGTGGGGGAGACACTGGGAGGGAGAACCTCTACAGGCCTGGCGAGGCCAGAGAATGTGTGGAGTGAGATGGGGACCCCCATGGAGGGGGAAGGAAGCTGCCCCAACAACTGCTGCCTCACTCCGTGGGAGAAACGGTGGGTTCTCCGGTACGTGGAGGAAATCACCCTATGCCGGGCCAAGGTTGACAACTGGGAAAGATGAAGCCATGCCGTCTGCCTGATGCAGATTGCTGTCTCTACGACTCTGGAAGCTACCTCGCTGGTGTCGTAGGATTCCCTTGCATGGTGCCTTGCTAGCTCCAGGCCCTGAGCAGTGTGTGCGATGGCTTGTCTGGCTACCTCCGAATCAGGCAAAGAGGC
Organism: Neoceratodus forsteri; assembly: GCA_016271365.2. Classification (NCBI taxonomy): domain Eukaryota; kingdom Metazoa; phylum Chordata; order Ceratodontiformes; family Ceratodontidae; genus Neoceratodus; species Neoceratodus forsteri. The sequence continues at coordinate 589,699,183 of CM028134.1, read as the reverse complement.
TAGTAGTTGACCCAGCCTGGACCACAAGAACCTGTCATGGGATGTATAGTGGGCCTGATGTGAAGCTATGGACAATAAAAGCTGTGCCGAGTAGAAGGTCCTCCTACCCCAGAAGTAAAAATCTGAAGAGTTTTGATCTGGAGGCTGGTCGCAGTGAGGGGCGTGAAGCCCATCAAGAGTGTCCAACTGCGTCAAACCTGACAGGGGGTGAGGCATGCAACCTGGAGACTCTGGGGGAGCACAATACCTCTGGCTCAGATCCCTAGAGGCTGGAACACTGGAGAAGGGATGTTGCCAGAAATGCAGTGACGCTTCCCGAAAGGGAACAGGTCAGGCGGGAACCACCAGATTCGCTGCACTGAAATCGCCTAGGAAGGCAAGTGTCACGTGCTCAGGACTGTCTTGGGAACGGGGGGTAATCCGAAGATCTTCCATGATCCTCGTGAGGAAATGTTAATACGGAGCAAGATCAGCAGAAGGGGAGATATGGACAGAAGGTTCCTTTCCCTCCGAGGAGGGGGATAAGGAAGCGGAAGATTTCAGGGATTCAGGAGGTGGCTTCTCAGGGGGATGATGGAACACCGACTCGTCTATTGCCCTAACATAAGTGGGGAAGTGAGCAGCTGCACCCCTGAACTGCTCCAAGGTCATAGGTCCCCTAGGACCAGCAATACCAGGGGGAGAAGGAGGCAGAGGAAAACAGCTGACAGCTCGTCAACCACAAGCAACTGCCTAGACCATGCCCTGAAGAATCTCCCCGTGAGGTGACCGGGACCGTGAGAGTCCAAAAGGACAGTCCCTAGGCTCCAAAGTAGAAGACCCTCTCAGGGAGAGAGAAGGGGAAGGGTGAGGATCTGCACTTTGGCTCCCCCCCGAACCCGGGTGGATCCCAGAGAGAGAGACCATTGTGCAGAAGCAAGGCTCCTCGACCCCTCGGACTCTGAAAGAGCCCTCTGCCTTGTAGCCACTAGCCTAGGCAGCTGGCAATCTTGAGTAGTCTCCAAGGAGACCACACAGGGTGCAGCACCCTCTCCTCCCGTGGGTGCTGTCGACTGTCCCAAAGTTGGACTATCCATGAACACCACAGAAGAGGGTACCCCAGCTGAGGGGGCAAACAAGGCCCCCCCCCCAACTCCAGGCTGCCCAGCAGCAGCCACATGGACCGCTGCCAGCTGGTCAGTACCACTGACCCCAGAATCAGGGAGAGTAGCCCGTTCCTCAGGAGGTGGCTGTGTAGGGGCTGTAAAGGTGGCTACCGAGGAGTCCGAAGACCCTGAGGAGTCGGGAAGGCAGTCCGGATCAGACCCAGAATCCCCCTCCGAGGAGGTGGAAAACGAGGCCAGGTGCCAGACCATCTGTGAAAGGGGGGCTCCTAAGAATCAACCCCTTCATCATTCTGTGTTCTATATTTTGTTGTCTTGTGGAACGAATGCTGTCTTCGTTAGTCTCTGTCTTTTTTTTTTTTTTTTGGATATCTAGGTGAATAGCTTGTAATAGCCTGGCCATCTATTGCAGACTATTCATTTATAAAACTTTGTCTTTTATTCGAAATAACGGAAGTCCTGAGGTAATCCTTCTTTTTGGGTTAATACTGTGGTAAGAATCTCAAGTCCCCCCTTTTTTTTATTATTAGTAATTTGCCTCATGCCTCTGTATAATATACAACTTTGTTACAGCTTCTCAATCCCAGAAGAGTTCTTTTTATTAAGTAAAGATGTAATGTATTTAGTCAGAACACTTTGGGATGCGGTAGATTACTTGCCGCTTTTCCGCTTCAAAATAAAAGTAGAAGCCGCTTTTACTTTTGTTTTGTTTCAGGTCTTAGTGAGACCTTTTCCTAAAGTTGAGCAGCCTCTGTATGTTCCTGTGGACATTCTAGCATATGTTATGAGCACTTACCTAGAATTTGTAGCATTATAGTTTTCAAACATTCCGGTAATTGCCGTTTCCTTCGCATCGCTTTATGCGTGCAGCTGCAGCTGCGTTCGGTTCCCTAAAAAAAATTCAAACTAAGCGCGTCGCTCTTTCATTTAAAGGAATTCATTTCCCTCCTTTAAAAATGGACTTCAAAAGGCTTGAATCCTGCTCTTGTTAGTCAAATTTCTGTTTGGGAAAGCGTAGTGAAACGCCAAAAGGACTCGCCCTGTTCTTCTGCTCTCTAGGAGCCGGCCGGCCTCCCTCTCTCTCTATTTTTATGCAGAGAATCTGGGTGGAGTCTGTCGGCGTTTCAAAATTGAGTTTAGAAGTGGGATTAATTCAAGGGAAAGAATTTAGTTTTAAATATTCATGTAAATTGAATGTTTAGGATGTTCTAAGTCTGATATTAGACCCAAATGAATAGGTTTGTTTGAAAGTTTAAAACTATTATGTTTTTGACTGCTAGGAGAACCAATCAAATTTTCTTGCACCCTTTATATGCCAGGCTTTCTCATTGTGTGAGCAGATGGAGTTTGGGTGCTGTGTTGTAAGCATCTAGAAGAAGGTAGCAATGGAATGTACTACTGCCTGTATAATGGAATTTCTGCCTGTTTCGTTGTAAAAGGCCTTAAATGACCTGCATCTATTTTATTTTCTTCATCGTGCAGTTCGTTTTTATTTAGTTACTTTCTGCATTTGCTGGTTCCAGTGAATAAAAAGATCTGTGAAAGAAGAACTCCTCTCCTTGCAAGTATCCTTTGTTACCCTAGCCTCCCACACCATCCACTGACCCCTACATGTTCCTGGGCAGCGAGGGATGCCAATCCCAGCCCTGGTGCCAAACATTGGCACTGCACTTCCCAGCGCCGTGAACGGAGGCAGCACTGAAAACAGAATTGGTGCCAGCCACGGTGCCGCCCCCCCCCCCCGGCACCGGAGTCGAAGACGGAGCCACCAGACTCCTCCCCGGTGCTGCGAACGGTGCCAGAGCTAGAGATGGCACCAACCACGGCCCCATTCCCATCACTAGTGCTGCAAACAGTGCCACCTCCCTCCCCGGTGCCAGAGCTGGAAACAGTGTCGTCCCGTCAGGAACAGCTCCAGAAATAGCAGAAACGCCCATCCCGATGCCGCTCCCATCACTGGCACTGCAAATGGCGCCGACAGCAAGGATGGTGCCACCCAAGACCTCAACGCTGCAAGCGGGGCAGAGGTCCGAAGTGGCACCGGTGGATGGCGTCGAAGCAGGTGCCGGACCAGATCTGTGGGTCCCAGGACGCGACACTGGGGGAGCCTTTCACCTGACCCCTGACGGGAATGGACTGGGCCTCCTGCACTGTGGAAGAAACCCCCGCCATGTAAGGCTAAAAAAGGCAGGAGCCCCCTCCTCCGCAGTCCGTATAAAACCAGGAGGGGACCCAGAGGAAGGGCCAAGCATCCATACCTTGGCCTTAGGACTCGCGCATCCCCCCTCGAAGTCAGCGGCGCGGCGCCCACTATCAACTGCAACCCAATGACCAGCGTTCGCGGAGAAGCAGGCATCACAGTTGTCCATGTCATGAAGAGGGCCAAGGCAAGAGAGACATCGGGACGTGCTGGTCCGCGGACGCAGTACTGACGGGCCGAAAGCACCGACGCATTGGTGGCTGCCACGTCTTGGACGACTTCTTGCCCCGTGAACCAGGCATAATCTACCGGTAAAATAATCAAAAAACAGAACCCGACGTCGCTGAATAAAATAATAAAAGGGACAATCTTACCAGCAATCAAGGGCTACCGCGGGGTCATGACTTCCGTCCGATAACCAAACTGTGATGAATGGTGAAGGTTGACACAGATAAGATCTTACCGTAACAGTAGATCTTCGAGAGAAGCTCTTGCAGCAGGTAACTCATATAGGACTGACGCCACCTGGCAGCAGTTCATGGCAAATTCTTCTCTTGCAGTACCAAGGGGGGGGGGGGCGCCCCCCGCTGACGTCGGCTCCACTCCTGACGTCCCCCATGTATAGGAGGGGTGGTCCCACAGGCTCCAGTTCTTGCACGCCAAATGGAAAAAACAATGCAAGATCGCATGAGGTGACATGTGCGAATGGCCTGAACACACACTCTCCCCTGAAACAACAAGAGAAACATGGCCGATAAAGTAGAGGCCTGGTCCTGGGGGAAGGAGGGCGAGAAATCATACCTGCTGCAAGAGTTTCTCTTGAAGATCTACTGTTATGGTAAGTTCTTATGTAACTGTACTATCTTACTTTGATAGGAAGCTCTTGCAGCAGGTAACAAATACAGGACTAATTCCCAAGTAGTGTAAACTTAAGACAACCCTCGGGAGGGGGAGAAGGAAAGCAGGGAGACAGGAGCAGGAGGGATCCCTGAGGAGAACAAGCCCTGCAAGACCGCAAGGCCAAATCCTGCTCTGTGTCTGGAAACTAAGTCCAGGCTGTAATGCCTGACAGAGGTGTGAACAGAATGCCATGTAGCGGCAGCACAGATGTCAGCCGCCGAAATCCTCTTCATGGCCGCAAAGGAGGTGGTGACTGCCCTGGTGGAATGAGCCTTGATTGGGCCATGAGAAGCTTTATGTTTCTGGTAACAGTAGGTGATGCAGTTAGCTAGCCAATGCAAAAGCATTTGCTTGGTGACTGGGCGTCCTAAGGACCTATCCGTGAAGGAAACAAACAACTGATCAGATTTCTTGGCCCCCTTAGTTCTCAACAGGTAGCAGCGCAGCACCCTGTGAATGTCCAAGGAGTGAAGAAGCGCTTCCCCTTTGTTGGATTATTCCTTGTAATAAACCGGAAGCTGAACAGACTGGTTCAAGGTGAGCTCCGAAACCACTTTAGGTAGAAACTTCAGATTGGTGTGAAAGTCAACCCTGTCCCTGTGAAAAATCAGGTAGGATTCCTTACACGAGGGACTGAAGCTCTGAAATGCACGTCGCCGAGGTGATGGCCACCAAAAGTAGGGTTTTCCAGGACAGAAAACAAAGCTGAGCTTCCATGGCGGTTCGGAAAGGGGGGTGCGTCAGATTTTCCAGAACGAAACGTAGATCCCAAGGAGGGACTGCATCCTGAATAAGGGGTCTGATGTGCAGAAAAGTGCACAGAAAAGCTTTAGACACCTCCATCTGAGCCACCGTCTTACCCTGGACCGGCATGTGATAGGCAGAGATGGCGGCCAGGTGTACTTTGATGGATGAGTAACTAAGACCTGACTCCAAAAGGGAAAGTAGGTATTCCAAGATGGTGTTAACCGGACAGACCAGGGGGTCTACCTGTCTAACTGCAGCCCATATGCAGAAATGTTTCCATTTCACAGCGTAAGTGGCCCTAGTGGCAGGCTTGTGCGCCTCTACCAAGATCTGCGCCACCTTGTCAGAGATTCCAAACCTAGACTTCGCTAGGTCTTGAGAAGCCAGGCATACAGCTGAAGGGAGCGCAGGTTCGGATGAACCAGGGACCCGCTGTCCTGTGACAGAAGCTGGTTCGGGACTGGAAGAGCAAGCGGGGCTCTGCCATCAAACGCTGAAGTAAGGGAAACCAAATCCGTCGAGACCACAGAAGAGCTATCAAGATCATGGTGGACTGTTCTGACAGTGCCTTGAGGAGTACCTTCTGAAACAGATGGAAGGGGGGGGCAAGGCGTAAAGGAATCTTCCCTTCCAGGAGAGGGAGAATGCATCTTTCCAGAAAGCACCAGGCTCTGGACCTAGCAAGCAAAAAATGGAAATTACGTACCTACCACAATTCTTGATCTTCTTGGACGAAGTCTCCACCACTCATTCACACTAATGGGACTACGCCAGAGGCGCTAGGACCCAGTGGGAGCAAACTTTTTTGCAGGAGGGCCGGCACCAGAGATGGAGCCACGAGGAGCGGCGCCGCGAGCCTCTGCTCACGCGGCAATGACTATCTCGGCGTTGACCCTCCAACTGCCTCAGTATCTTTTTTCTCCGAGGGGGTGCCGGGTAACTAACCTAGAAGGATAGTCTAACCAACAACCGGATATAAGATAGTCTGGAAGACCTGTATAAGAAGGGTCAAGAGAGAAATCTTCACAGCATAAAGATTGTGGGAGTGAAGACCAACAACAGAGGTGAGCTTGGGGGATGGTGGGTGGGTGTGCGAATGAGTGGTGGAGACTTTGTCCAAGAAGATCAAGAATTACGATAGGTACGTAATTTCCATATCTTCCTGGACATAAAGTCTCTACCACTCATTCACACTGATGGGAGAGTACTGAGCTAATAATCCCCCGAGAGGGCGGCAGGAGAGACCAAGAGCTCACAAATTTAGGACAGAAGTCTATTAAGGATGGTTCTACCAAACGAAACATGTCATCTGGCATGGACATCCAGGGCATAGTGTTTGACGAAAGTATGCACTGAGCTCCATGTGGCCGCATTGCAAATATCTGCAATGGGCACATTGCGGATTTCCGCCAAGGATGCCGTGACCGCTCTAGTAGAGCGAGCGTACACTCTGTCTTCCAGCTTTACTTGTGCCATGGAATAACAGTGGTGAAGGAATGTCACCAGCCATGCTGAAATGCATCTGATAGCGACAGGTTGACCCAGCAGGGTCTCGCTGAAGGAAACAAACAGTTGTTGAGCTTTGCGAAAATCTTTTGTTCTATCTAAATAGAAACGCAAAGCTCTTTTGACATCCAAAGAATGAAAAGAACACTCCCCTTCATTTTGGAAGTTCCCAAACTAAGTAGGAAGGATCAAAGGTTGGTATAGATGGAATTCTGAAACAACCTTAGGAAGAAACTTAGGATGGGTCCTAAGAACTACTTTGTCTTTATGAAACACAGTATACGGAGGGTCTGTGACTAAGGCATGTATCTCAGAGACCCTACGGGCTGAGGTAATGGCCACCAGGAAGGCCGTTTTCCAAGTGAGGAATTTCAACTCACAGGTAGCTAGAGGCTCGAAAGGTTTTCGAGTGAGCATGTCTAGCACAAGATTAATGTCCCAGGTTGAGACTGGACATCTGATAGGAGGTCTGGTATGCAGCATTCCCTTAAGAAACCTCTTAACCATGGGTAACTGAGCCAGTGACAAGTAAAGTATTGGCTCATGATAAGCTGAAATGGCACAAAGGTGAACCTTGACTGTAGAGTATTGCAGACCTGAATTTTAGAGGTCCAAAAGGTAATCTATAACTTTATTTGGTGGGCAGGAAAAAGGATTCAAAGAGGATTTTGCACACCAGAGCGAAAAATGCTTCCATTTGACTGTATAAGTTTTCCTAGTGGCTGGCTTGCACGCAGCCAGAAGAATATCTGAAACTCTACGGGAAACACCAAACCTATTCACTTCTATTTCTTCAGGAGCCAAGCGTGAAGGTGAAGCGATCTAAGATTGGGATGGACCACAGGCCCCTAAGTCAGAAGGTTCGTCTGAAGGGGAAGCTGCTCTGGGAGTTGCAGACATACTGTTGAGTAACGGAAAACCATATCTGCCGAGGCCAGAAGGAGCAATGAGGATCATTCTGCTCCCCTGGGACTAGAACTTGAGAAGTACCCTCCGAATCAGAGGAAGAGGCAGAAAGGCGTATAGAAAGCATTTTGTCCACTGCAGCCTGAACGCATCCTGACAGAAGATGTCAGGCCCTCGATTTCTGGAGCAGAAGAGAGGCAGTTTTGTGTTGAGTGGGGATGCAAAAAGGTCAAGGTCTGGGATTCCCCACTCTGCGAACAGTGACTGAACTACGGTTGAGTTGAGAGACCATTCATGAGGATCTGTCTGTTCTGCTGAGACGGTCTGCCAGTTTGTTCTGCACTCCCAGCAGGTAGGCTGCTTGAATAAGAGTCTTGTGCTCCAAGCACCATTCCCACTCTCTCATCGCTTCCCTGCATAACGGGTAAGAGTGAGCCCCACCTTGCTTGTTGATGTAATACATCACTGCTTTGTTGTCCATTTGAAGGAGAATATTCTTGTGACAGAGAATGTCCTTCAAAGCCTGCACTGCATAAAGGACGGCTCTCATTTCTAAGACATTTATGTGAAGCTGGGACTCTTCCTGAGTCCACGTACCTTGAGTGTGGAGAGTCTGACAGTGAGCTCTCCACCCCATCAGAAACGCGTCCGTGGTAATGGAAACCTGATGATCCAGAGGAGCAAAGGGATACCCTTCCAGAAGATTGTACTCTTGCGGCCACCAGGTGAGTCCCCTCTTCAGAGATTCTGTCACCTTGATGAGAAAGGACTGAGGGTGAGTGGTTGGGGACCACTGAGTACTAAGCATCCATTGAGAGGTTCTCATGTGAAGGTGTGCTAGGAGTACAGTGAACACCGAGGATGCCATGATACCTAGCATCCGTTGCATCGAGATCACTCGAACCGAGCTGTTCTGTCTGATGCATCGGGCCATCTGTAAGATATAGAAATACAGAAACATAGAATTTGATGGCAGATAAGGACCGCTTGGCCTCCTTCTGTCCCCTGGTAGAAAAGCGTTCACACAAGAGGCATCCAGAAGAGTTCCTATGAAAAGGAGCTTCTGGGAGGGCTGCAACTACAATTTCTTGAGATTTAGCAGGACTTCCATGGACGCGAGAAAGTCCGAGGCCATGGCAACGGCGTCAAGAGTTCCCTGCTTGGAAGGGCTCACTAGAAGCCAGTCATCCAGATATGGGAACACCTGTATTCTGATTTTTCTGAGATGTGCTGCGAGATATGCACAACACTTAGTAAAAACCCGTGGCGCCGAGGATAGCCCAAAGGGCAGGACTCTGAACTGATAATGCTGTCCCAAAGCCACAGACCTTAGGTATTTGTGATGCTTTGGGTGAATAGGAATATGTTGGTAAGCATCCTGCATGTCCAGGGAGGCTAACCAGTCGTGTTGATGAAGCAAAGGTAACAGGGTCCCTAGCGATATCATCTTGAATTTCTCTTTGGGAAGAAATTTGTTTAATTTTCTGAGGTCCAAAATGGGGCGCATGCCCCCGGTATTCTTTGGAACTAGAAAGTAATAGGAGTAGAACCCTGTGTTCTGTTGATCCAGTGGAACTACTTCCACTGCCCTGTTGTTCAGAAGGCCTTGTATCTCGGAGGCGAGAAGTTCTGACTGAAGTATTGACAGCTTTGGCTGCCGCTTGGGGAGACGATCCAGAGGGTTCTCCGAAAAATTGAGGGAATATCCCTCGTGGATTACCCGGAGGACCCATTTGTCCGTAGTTATGGACTTCCATTGGTTGTAGAATTGAGTCAGACGACCTCCCATTGCTAAAGAGTCCCCCTTGGGCAGCTGAGGTGGGACTTGCGCCAGAAACTCCGAAGGCGGCACTGGGCTCTTTGGGTCCTTGCACATTCTGTTGCGTTTTCTTTTGAGGCTGAGGGGCTTGATTTTTATTAAAACCTCCCCTGCCTTTGCCTCAAAAGGACTGACGGTTACAAAACTGGCATTTAACACCCCCTCGAGAGGGGGCGGGAGGAGATCGAGCCAATTTAATGGCTGACCTAGTCTTTTGTGTGGCCTCTAGAGCCTGTTCTACTTGAGGGCCGAAGAGATACACACCATCGAAGGACAACGCCGTGACCTGTTGCTGGGCATCATTCGTGAATCCTGAAGTGCGCAGCCAGGAATGGCGACAGGTACAAATGCCCACTGCCGCCGCCCGGGAGGCAGTATCGAAGGCGTACATAGCTGCTTTAACCTGCTGGTTGTTGGACTCGATACCCCTGGCTATGTTTTGAAGAAGTTCTGAATTAGTGTCCAACTCCAGTAGAGCTTCAACCATCTGTTTGAGCGAATGCCAAAGAATATACTCATATTGAGAGAAATAGCCCTGGTAGCTGGCAATATGCACAGCCAGGGTGAATGCAGCAAAGACTCTCTTACCTAACGTATCTATCTTACGAAATTCTTTGTTTATAGGTCGAGCTGTAGTAGTCTGAGGAAGGACGACCTTATCATTCTCTGCCAAGACTACAATGGGATCTGCAAAGGCTTGGGAGGCCAAAATGGGTCGATCCTTGGGAGCAGCATACTTCCTATCTATGGACTTAGCCACAGAAGGAATGAGAGCAGGAATATTCCATACCATTTGAGAAAGCGTCTCAAAGGAGGGTTGTACCAGGGGAGTTAAATCCATAGGGATGTCTGGAACATGAAGGGATTGGAGTCTTAAAAGCTTCCCAGGATCAATGTCCATAGTCTGGAGAGAAAGAGTGAAATTCAAATTTTTCAGCAGAGACTTAAATGACAGGTCCTCAACCACATGCTCTGTAACAAGATTAGATCCTGCTCCTTCCACATCATCACCCAGTCTAAGATCTGGGTCAGGCTCAATATCATCTCCTGACAGTCCAGTAGGGACTGCATGGACAGGAAAGGAATGAAAATCAGCAGGAAAAGAGGAAGGAAAAGAAATCGGAGAGGAGAAGCCCTGAAGATTGGCAGAAAAAATGTCTGGCTTTGGCGCCGAAGAGCACGGCGCCAAAAACGGTGCTGAAGATGGTGCCCAAAGGCCACACAGCGCCCAGAAACTCAACAGTGCTGAAAAGCCGCATGGCGCCGATAGGTGCAACGGTGCCTGAGAGGTGCTGGTGCCAGGAACGGTGCCGAGCGACCCACCGACGGCGCCAAAACCAACCCAGGGCCCCGAGAATTAGAATTTGAGGGAAAAGAAGGAAGACTACCAGGAGGCAGAGGCATCGGTGTGGCCCCCTGCACCGCAGCCATGTTGGGAGGGGGGGGGGAGAGAAACACCTGAACGTGGACTCGACGGCACCGAAGAGGGCGCAGCGTGACTAGGGAGACCCAATCGCCCTGCCCGATCCCCCGAAGAGCCCGAGTGACCGGGCTAGGCAGCCAGACCAGCCTCCATGCCCACTACTCTATAAGAGCGGCCCACTGATGAAACTGCTCATTGGAAGCCCACCCAGAAGGCAGGGAAGGGGTCTGATGTCGAAGAGGTCGGAGACCAGAAGAAAAAATTACTCACCTTAGTAATGTTGTTTCTTCTAATGGAGTCTTGCTGTATTCTGACAAACTGCAGTGAGGTCCAACCTTCGAACTGCCCCGGAGATGAAAGAGTTAACTTTTCATGCCAGGCATGGAACGCTGAGCTCGAGCTCGGTTTAGACTCTGTCTGTTGCTGTTTGAACTCAAACCATCAGATCTTTACGAGCTAAACTCACGGAGTGTCCTGTGTGGAAGCTGTAAACCTACACTAGCCAACTGGCTACTAAGTATAATAAACAGATTTTTTGGTCCCAAAACAAAGACGCAAGTCAGGAAACCCAAAAAATGAAATAAACATAACACCCACTCACCCAAAGAAAAGGGGGTGATAATAAAAAGGTGTGGCACCTCTTGAGTGCCAACACTGCTACTGCCCACCCACATCCCAAAAACAAAGGTTCTGAGAGGGGAAGGCGGGGGAAGAGAAAGTCAGAATACAGCAAGACTCCATTAGAAGAAACAACATTACTAAGGTGAGTAATTTTTTCTTCAAACATGAAGTCTTGCTGTACTCTGACAAATTGCAGACTACCAAGCAGTACCTCCATGGAGGAGGGAGAGAACCTACCTAGGAAATAGGCTCTGAAGCACTGCTGTGCCAAACCGAGCATCACTCCTAGCCTGGATATCCAGAGAGTAATGCTTGGTAAAAGTGTGAACTGTTTTCCAGGTAGCTGCTTGACATATCTCTACGATAGGAATATCCCCGGCAGCAGCCAGTGAAGCAGCTGTACCTCTGGTAGAGTGAGCCCTCAGGCCTGAGGGTGGAATCCTGCCTAGTTTTTCATAGCAAAACTGATTGCAAGAGACAATCCACCTGGCAATGGATCTTTTAGTGGCAGGTTTTCCCTTACCAACCACACCATAGGTGAAGAACAGTTGGAGGGAATCAAACCTGTGACCCTTGGTACGCTCTATGTAGTAGCTAAGGGCTCTTTTCACATCCAAACTGTGCAGCCTCCTTTCACCAGAGGAGGAATGGTCAGTGAAGAACACAGGAAGAGACATAGACTGGTTAGGGAAGTCTGAAACCACCTTAGGCAAAAACTTCCTGTTAGTCCTGAGGGCCACCTTATCTCTATGGAAAGAGATAAAATCAGGCTCCACTGACAGGGCTTGTAACTCGCTTATGCGCCTGGCAGAAGTGATGGCCACCAAGAAATCAGTTTTCCAAGTCAAGTACTTAAGCTCTGCTAAGGACAAGGGCTCAAAAGGGGGTTGCATAAGCTGAGCAATGCAAACATTAAGGTCCCAAGCAGGGTCAGGGTCCCTGAATGGCGGATTGGTATGAAGCAATCCCTTGAAAAACTTAGAGAATACAGGATGAGCTGAAAGGGAAGAAGGCTTACCTGCTGAAAGAAAAGCAGAGACAGCTGCCAGATGCACTCAGTGTAGCTGGTCTGAGTCCCAAGCTATTCAGATGAACCATATAGGCAAGGACTGTGGGCAGGCCAGCAGACTCTGGAGAAATATGCTTCCCAGAGCACCATATGGAGAACCTTTTCCATTTGGAATTGTAAGTGCTTCTGGTGGAAGGCTTCCGAGAAGCCTTTAGGATATCCTTAACACCTTGAGAGAGGTGTGAATCAGCATACTCTAACTCTTCAAGAGCCAGGCCTTGAGATTTGAGATTCGGATACCAAACTCTCCCCTGAGCACAGGTTAACAAGTTGTAATTCCTGGGAAGAAACAGGGGAAGGTGGACTGCTAAGGACAACAGGAGAGGGTACCAGGGCTGTCTGGCCCAGTCTGGAGCAATCAGAATCACCCTGCAGGGTTGAGACCCGATTTTGACTAGCACCTTGAACAGGAGAGGGAAGGGGGGAAAAGCATACAGGAACTTCCCTTCCCAATTGAGAACTAGGGCATCCAGGGGGACTGAGCCCAACACTGGGTGCCTGCAGCAAAAGAGGGGAAGTTGGTGACTGTCTGGGGCTGCACAAAGATCTATCTGTGGGGTGCCCCATCTGGAGAAGATCACTTTCAAAACCAGGGAATTCAGTGACCATCCGTGATGGCCCTGAGATATCCTGCTGAGAGCATCTGCCAGGACATTGTCCTTGCCTGGGAGGTGTACTGCTGTAAGAGAGGTGTTCAGAGAATAGGCCAGAGACCATAACTTCATTGCCTCTGTGCACAAGGCTGTAGACCGAGTGCCCCCTTGCTTGTTGATATACCACATTGTGGTGGTATTGTCCGTCCTGATCTGAACTACTTTGTTCTGAACAGACTTGGAAAAGCTTGAAGTGCTAGAAACACTGCTCTGAGTTCTAATAGATTGATGTGAAGCACAGATTCCTGAGGAGACCACACCCTTGGGTGGTCAGGTCTCCCAAGTGGGCTCCCCACCCCAAGAGGGAGGCATCTGTAGTAAGGATTAGAGAGTGAAACTGAGTGACAAAAGGAACTCCCTGTCTTAGACTGTCCTGATTCTGCCACCACTGCAATGCCTGGATCAAGGTTCGAGTCACTGGGATTAGTTTGGTCAGAGGATCCTTTTTCTGAGACCAAAAGGCTCTCAAGTGGAACTAAATGTCCCTCATCTGAAATTTTGATCCCTGTACCACTGCTGTAGAAGCAGCCATGTGCCCCAGGAGCTGCAGAAAATGCCTTGCTGGTCGAGACACCTGTAGGGTGAATGAAGAGGCCAGTGCAATAAGGGTCCTTGCCCTGTCCAGGGGAGGGAAGGAAGGCTCTTGCCTGTACTGTATCTAGCTCTGCGCCTATGAAAGTGAGGAGCTGTATAGGCTCTAGAACCGACTTTGAAAGATTCAGAAGAAAACCTAGAGAAGTGAGCAGTTGCTGAGTTATCTGTAGGTGTAACTTGACTTGGTCTGGGGACTGGCCTACTATGAGCCAGTCGTCCAGGTATGGGAAGATGGCAATCCTTTGCCTTCTTAGGAAGGCAACTACTACTGCCAGGCATTTTGTGAACACCCTTGGAGCAGAATTTAGGCCGAAGAGCATTGCTCTGAATCGGTAATGGCCTGAGGGCAGCTCGAACCGGAGGTATTTTCGATGGGAGCTTCTGATGAGAATATGGAAATAGGCATCCTTGAGGTCCAGGGAGACTAGCCAGTCCCCTGGCCGTAGAGAGGGTAGAATTATTCCCAGAGTCACCATTTTGAACTTTGGCTTCAAAAAGTACTTGTTTAAATATCTGAGATCCAGGATGGGCCGCCATTCTCCTGTCTTTTTGGGGGTGAGGAAGTACCTGGAGTACAATCCTTTCCCTTCGTGTAGGGGTGGAACCCTTTCTATAGCTCTGAGAGCCAAGAGGGAAGAGACCTCTGCCTCTAGGGCAAGTACCTCTGAAGGATTTGCAGGTGGAAAGGATCTGGTTCTCATCTTTGGAAATTTTTTGAAGCTGAGAACCAGTCCCTGGCTTACTACTTCCAGGACCCATTTGTCTGATGTTAAAGACATCCAGTCCTGGACAAAGTAAGCCAGCCTGCCCCCTACAGGTGGTGGAGAATCGGCCCTGGCAACCCCATCAGGGTGCCTGGTTGGCAGGGGCTTTAGGCTGAGGGGTGGAAGCAGGCCTGCTTGTACCCCGTCTGCCTCTCCCTCTAAAGAACCCCCTCTGAGTATAAGCAGAAGAGGAGGCCTGGACTTGGTAGAAAGGCCTATGAAAAGGCCTGCCCCTGGGATGCTGCCTCTGAGGAGTGGCTTGCCTTTCCTTGGCCTAAGCACTCAGATAGGTGGTCCTGTATTCATCCATCTTCTTCATGTAGTTCTCTGTTTGCGCCCCAAACAGAGAATTACCCACAACAGGAAAATCCATGGCCTTAGTCTGGGTATCCTGAGACAGGCTAGTACATCTGAGCCAAGCCATCCACTTAAGGGCCACAGATGTAGCCATGACTCTAGATGAAACATCATTGGAGTCCACTGCAGCATGGAATTGCACCTTGGATGCCTCAATACCATCCGCAGCTACCTGCTCCAGCTCCTTGGCAAGCTGGCCAGGGACCTGTTTAGCTAAAGCCATTACAGTGTCCCATCTAGATTTCTGATATCTAGCTGTATAGGCCATATGATTGCCCTGCCTGAGTCCCAAGGATGCTGCCATGTACTGTTTCTTTGCCATGGCATCAATCCTCCTAGAGTCCTTATCTGGGGGGTGTGAAGCCAAGGGTACATTTGCCTTATCACAGGCAGCAGCCTACACTACCCCAACATGGCTGCATTGCTGGGTAAGGAACTCTGTATCTGAGCCTGAAAGAGTATACCTCTTGTCCATTCTCTTATCCACAGGAGGTATAGAATTAGGAGTCTTTAAAATTTTAAATGTCTGTTTCCCAAAAGACTTATGAAGGGGAATAGACAGCCTCCTGGACTCTGGGATATCCATCATTTCAATGTAGTCAGGCTCCTCCTAGTCATCCACCGCTTCTTCCATAGGAAGCTGAAGGGCTTCAGCCACTTTCTTGTAAAACATGAAATGGGAGGAGGACTCAGAAAGCCTAGGAGGAGACACTCCTGAAAGTCTGTCTGGGGAGATGTCTGGGTCAATGGGCACATCCAGACTTTCATAATCACATTCACTTTCCTCATACTCTCCTTCCTCCTCCTCTGGTTCATAAAGCTCCTCTAAATCATAATCCGGAACCGGGAACCGACCACGAACCGAGCGCCTTCCTGATGGTGCCGTTCGGTCGAACCGGGATAGCGACTGAACAATTTTTATCGCTTGCATTATTTCATCAGCAGTTGGAGAAGAAACTTTGGATCCACACCGCTGATTTATCCCTTCTTGTTCTTCTTAACCGAACCGATTCCTCAGAATCGGTTCTCCTTGCCCGAAGAAGTTTCGCCCTGGTCAGAGGGCACTCCTTCTGGTTCGGTTGGAACCGAACCGGGCTGGCCATCCGGGTCAGCAGACTTTTTGGCCTCCCTTTCCCTGAGTCTACCAACTTTTTTTTCCAGGGTAGCTGCAGGAAAATTTTTACAAATCTGGCAGTCTGAATCGAGGTGGTCAAACCCCAGACAATAAACACAGGTGGTGTGGGGATCAGCCTTAGCAAAGACTTCCCCACACACACTACAGTGTTGAAACCCAGTGGGTCCGTTTTTTGGGGGTTTCTCAGACATGGCCAGTCCTAACCAAAAACTTACCCTTTTTTCAGCAATCCGCCAGGCAAGACACTCTTATCGGTTCCTGACCGTGTTACGGGTCGTGGAAAAAAACGTAATAAATCCGTTTTTTTTTTTTTTAGAACCGATAAGAACCGGTAACCACACTCCGAAAGTAGAAATAAAGACTTTTAAACAACCTGATCGGTTCAAACCGAACCGATCCCACGTTTACAAGTTCCACACAGAAAACAACAAAAATAAACCTATCTAGTACTCACGAATACCACAGACAGAGACTGAACCGACAGGCTGCGGTTTAAATTCGGTCGAAAACCGAGAAAAAAACGGTACTTTAACCAACAAACTGAACCGAGCAAAGGAGAAATCTCCGGAGCGACTGTTCAGTGAGGTGGAGTAAAGAATCTGACGGTTTGAGTTCAAACAGCAACAGACAGAGTCTCAACTGAGCTCAAGCTCAGCGTTCCATGCCTGGCATGGAAAGTTAACTCTTTCATCTCCGGGGCAATTCGAAGGTTGGACCTCACTGCAATTTGTCAGAATACAGCAAGACTTCATGTTGTTTGAACCAGAAACTGGCGACTCAAAGCGAGGAGACCGCAACTGACCCCAATGACCAACCGTTGACGTAGACACATATCAGAGGGTGACTCGAAGATGCCTCCTCTTTCTGACTCCACGGGTCAAGAAGAGCTCGAGGCTGAACGGTGCCTAGAATGCTACAGTTTTTTATGCTCGGGAGACCGCCCATCCTCGGCACTGGACCGCTTGTTGTCAGACCCCTTCCGGAGAAGGCGCGGACGACCCAGCCTGGCTGACTGAACAGCTTTCATATGAAGTCTCCCTACTGTCACCTGACCCGCTCCTGGTCGACTCCATCAATGTAGGCAGAGACTTCTTTCTTTGATAAGGATAAATTATCATAAGCGGTACTTTATTTGAAAAATATTACAAAATAATAAACTGAAAACTATGCTGCTAGTTTGAAGTTTGACTCCCGGCGGGCGAGCGACGTCGTCGCTGAAGCGCACTCGGCAGGAAAAAAGGAACTGAGGTGGTTGGAGAATCGACGTCAAGGTAGTCATTGCCGCACGAGCAGAGGCTCGTGGCGCCACTCCTTGCGGCTCCGTCTCTGGCGCCGGCCCTCCTGCAAAAAAGTTTGCTCCCGCTGGGTCCTAGCGCCTCTGGCGTAGTCCCATTAGTGTGAATGAGAGGTGGAGACTTTATGTCCAGGAAGATCTGGGCAGTTTTGCGTTGGATCGAGACGCCAAGAGATCTAGCTCTGGTGTCCCCCACCTGGCAAAGATTTGTTCTATGACATCCTGAAGCAAAGCCCACTCGTGGGCCTGCAACCTCGTTCTGCTAAGAGCATCGGCCAGCACGTTCCGAGTCCCTGGGATATGAACAGCCGAGATGGAGAGATGATGGCCTAGTGCCCAGTCTCATGGCCTCTCGGCAGAGAGGGTAAGAGTGTGTGCCACCCTGTTTGGTGATGCAGAACACCATGGATGTGTTGTCCATCTGGATCTACAGGTGGCCAGGCAATAGGGCAAAGGCTAAGGCCTGAAGTGCATACAGAATTGCTCTCAGTTCGAGGACACTGACGTGCAGGTTTCTCCTCTGTTGAGGACCAGAAACCCAGACTCCTGTGGTCCCAGAAGTGTGCGCCCCATCCCAAGCATGAAGCATCCGTTGTCAGAGTCTGGGACGGGGGGCCCAAGTTGAAATGGAAGCCCTGCCAGAAGATTCTGGGACGACATCCACCAGCATAGCTCCTGGCATATTGGCTCTGTGATTCCTATCAAGGCACCCAATTCATCCTGTTTGATCCCACTGGACGCGTAAGGACCATTGAATGGTCCGCATTCACGATCTCGCGAGCGGCACTGAAACTATGGCTGCTGCCATGTGGCCCAACAGCCTGAAAAGCTGTCTGACAGACACCTTTGAGGCTGAAAAGATGTGATGCGCCCCGCCCTGTCGGAAGGAAGGAAAACCTTCCCAAGAGTGGTATCCAGAAGCGCCCCTACAAATCAGAGACTCTGGGATGGGAACAACTGGGATCTGTCCCTGTTTACCGTGATGCCCAGATGCTGGCACAGCACTAGGGTGCCCCTGATGGTTTCCAACAGACGGGGTCTGGAAGGAGCCAGTCATCCACGCAAGGGAACACAAAGTGGCTCACTGTACGAAATGCCATTGCATCAACTGCCAGGCACTTAGTGAATACTCTGGGGGCTGAAGAGAGACCGAAAGGGAGGACTTTGAGCTGAAAGCGCCTGCCTTCGGATCTGGATCTCAGAAACATTCGATGTTTTCTGGCAATCAGGATGTGCAGGTATGCATCCTGCATGTCCAGAGAGGCCAGCCAATCTCCCTTTGAGTTCATGGAAAGGGGGTTGGGTAGAGACACCATGCGGAATCTCCTGTAGGAAACCCACTGGTTGAGGTCATGGAGATCCGGGATGGGTCTGAGATCCCCAGACTTCTTCAGGACCAGAAAGAAGTGGGAGAAGAACCCTGTCTCTCTCTCTCTCTCTCTCGGCTGGTGGCACCGGCTCTATGGCATTCTTGTCCAGCAGGGACTGAATCTCCTGCTGAATGAGAACCCCGTGTTCCCTTGGATAGCGGGATGGAGGTGGTGGTCATCTATCCGGAGGGAAGGCATCGAACTGTATGGAATGCCCGAATTCCACGAGGTCAAGAATCCACTGGTCAGAGGTCACTTGTAACCTCTGAACAGCTTTCCGGATGGGACAGGGAGAAGCGGGTCGCCTAGATAGTCAGGTGTTTGGGGAGGGAGGGCAGCAGTGACAGATCTAGCTTGTCATGAGGTGGCGGTCGAGGAGCCCCTGGCCCCACCTCTACAACCAAAGCCGCCGCGCTGTGTTTGCTGCTGGTAGTGGGCTGCTGAGCCTGCTGTCCCCACGGCCACAGAAAACAGGACCTATGAAACGTCCCTGTTTTGGGCAATACATGGACTGCATGATATGGATTGCCTTACCGAGTCCTGTAGTTTGGAAATTATCTTCTCCAACTCTTCGCCGAATAGTATGGAGCATCCAGAAGGCTGGTCTGTACATCTGGACCGAACCCTAAAACCCAGAGCCAGGAGTGGCACTGGAGGCAGCTGCCATCACAGTGGTGTCCGCAGAGTTGTAGGCTGATCTCAGGACGTACGTGCCCACGTCTGAGTAAGTCTATAGGAGATTGGCAAGCTCTGCACAATGTCCAGCCCTTGTTACCAGAGGACATTCTGGAACAGGACCATGTGAGTCATGAAATTAAGACTCCTTATGCTGTAGGTGGCACGTGAGTACATCTTCCTGCCCAATGAATCCAGCTGCTTAGAATCCCTGTCAGGCAGCTGGTTGCTCAAGTGTTTTGTTCTCTGCGAACGATCGTGAGCTGCCAAAATCACCACTGAGTCAGCAGTAGGATGTGTTTTTATGTACTGCAGAAGAGGAATGAGGACGTCTCCAGGTAGCGTAAGTGACATCCTGGAAGGTGTCCACCATAGGAGGGATGACCACCAGCTTGGAATCTTTCTGGCGGAGGTATTCGGCCAGTCTCAAGTGCTCGGGGTCAAGGGCCTCTGTGTCCCAGCACGTTTTTCCTGAATGTGTCTCATGACCTCCATGAAACTGGGGTCATCAGGCAGGGACTTAGGGTGGCCCTCCAGGTCCCCATGAGCAGAGTCGATGTACAACTTTGAAGACGACGAGGAAGGGGAACGATGTCTCCCTCTCTTGCGTCTTCTATCTCAGGAAGGCGAGCAGGAGGAGCTTCTGGATCGGGTCCTCCGGCGCCTAGATTTTTTTTTTTTTTTTTTTTTAAGTTTCCTGGGCGTAGCCGGCTCCTTCCCAGCCTCATCTCTGGACGGTTCTGGAACCCCTTCTGTGTCCGGATTAGGAAAAGGAGTGGGGTGAGGCATGGGTGGAGGAGGGGCCACTGGGAGTTCCTGCTTGACCATATACCACCAGTGGCAGAAAAGCTCCTTGACCTGCGCCATATTAAACTTAGATTCTGGCATGGGAGGAGCAGCCATACCCGAGCCTTCACCTGTGCTGGTGTCGGGGACGACTGACGGCTTAGGAACACTGGCGCCAGTATCAGTGTTGACCGGTGTCGGTCTGTTAGGAGATCACGGAGGTACATCAGGTACCCTGTCAGGCTCCGATGGCAGATGGACCGGCGTCTGCTGAGGAGAGGGGTTGGCCTCAGAGCTGACGTCAGGTCGAGCCGGAGAAGCTGGTGTTGAGACCACCATGACCAGCAGCAGAACCACCTTGGCTGGTGGTGGAGTGGAGGCGGGCGGAGCAATGTTGGGGCATTGGTCCGGTGCTCGTTTTACTGCAGTATCTGACGGACGTCCCTCAGGGTTTTTAGGCTTGGGACAGTTGGGAGTGTTTATGGGTTTTATCAGACGAACGCCGCCCTGCAGTCGGGGGCTGACGGCAGTCGGAACTCTTAGATTTTGGCGGTAAGGACGAGGCCCTACTAGCCGAAGACCTGGAGGCCTTACTCGACTCCCGGGAGTCGGCCGCAGACAAGGAGGCAGAGCGGGAGGTCGACTTACTTTGGCCCATGGAGGATCCTTGATCCGCAGGCAGGCGCACCTTAATAGGCTGCAGGGTGGTGCTGGAAGACTTCTGGGCCGAAGAACCAGAGGCAGAAGCAGGAGGCTTGAGAGCCATCAGGTGGGAGTCATAACCGGAAGAGCAGGACCTGGAGGCAGAGTGGGAGCCCGTGGACCTGGGCCTCGAGTGTGACCTCTCCCATTCCCTGCGCTAGTGGTGCTTCACCTTATGATACTTTTTCCTGGAGGGCAAAGGATCAGATTCCCCTGAGGAAGAAGCCTTCTCCATAGTGGCCAAATTTGATTGAGCAATGAAGGCCGAAAGAGACTTTTGCCACCTGATGGGAGTCCTGCTATTGAAGGTCTGGCAACGGGAATAGGTACCGGTGTCATGGTCAGGGCCTAGGCAGTACAAACAGGCGGAATGGCCGTTGATCTGACGCCCGCTGGAGCACTTGTTAGAGTGCCCCTTCTAAGGAGTTGACATAAGAGGAAAACATTTCCTTGAAAAAACGGTGGAGAATTAACAAGAGCAGTCGGTACTGACTAACGGTAGCCGATCGTGAACTAACACGTGCAGACAGTGGGAAAGAACTGGAGCACGTGGGGACCGCCCCTCCTATATATGGGGGACATCGGGGTGGAGTTGACGTTGGCTGGGCCCCCACCCCCCGTACTGCTAGAGAAAAATTTGCCGTGAACCGCTGCTAGGTGGCATCAGTTCTATATTTGTTACCTGCTGCAAGAGCTTCCTCTCGAAATAAGATCTATTGTTTAGTAAATCAATCAGATGTTATTCCCGTAATGCATTTTATATTAAAGCATCACAATGGTCTGCCAAAGAAGCTTGCAGTAGTGATTGTATGTAATACAGATACCTTAAGATCTTTGTATTATACACACTTTAAACGATGCTTGGAAATATCTTTACTTCCGAATATCGTTTTATATGTACTAAGCATCTACCATTGAAATCTCATAAAATTAAGGATAATTGTCCTCCATGGTAATGTTCGGGCTGTGTAAAATGACCAAGGCAAAGGACAGTCTATTGAATACAGCCCCCTCCTATAATTCATGACAGGACTGACAATTATATAGATCTTTGAGAAACAGGCATGTTAGGGTAGTTCATGATGCAAAGTGCACATACTATTATCAACACTTGACTATGCTGAAGAACCTAAAAAAAATTGAAATACTGTTTCAAAACAAAGCAAAAAAACTTCAGGGTAACAAAGTTTATCTCCTGATTGTTTTAGTTAAATGTGGCACAGCTAACTATCCTCACGAGCTTCTTAATGCTTTAAAAGCACACTTCATGGCTGCCAGTTATTTAAAGAGCTCCTGACACAGCTGCGACAACTTTGAAATAATTTAATATTCATACATAACTGTAGCTCACATTTTGTATTTTATTCTGTAATTCTCGCCCTTATTTCCTTATTCTAGGGGTATTTGCATCAATACAGTAAACTCTGCTATTTGAGCTCTGCCTGCCTACACATCATAATTATGTTTATGACATCAAAATATGTTGCTGTGGAGATAATTATGATGTCATGTGTAGAGAAGCAGCTAGAGTAGATAAGAGCCTAGGGAACAGGGATCTTGTTTTTATGCAACTGTTTTCAGTAATAAATAAAATGGGGAATTAATTACTGAGAATGTATGAAGTACTAAAGAATATGGGATAGAGCTGAATATAAATCTTACTTTTTCAAAGTTTTGCTAATGTTGTGAGTGGCTCTTTAAGGACTTAAGCTTTCTGTCAGGAAAACAAGGAATAGTTAAGCTTAAAAGTCCTCCCCCCCCCCAAAAAAAAAACACAACAACATTTTGCTAGTCAGCAATGTCAATCTCAGGAAGTTTTACACCTTGCTTTCAATTTACTACTGTTGACCCCCTTGAGGTTCTGGAGCTCTTACTTAATATAAAAACCAACTGTAGCCATGGTCCTGATGCATTCTTGCCTTGACTTCTAATACAAAGCTTTTCAAATTTATTTACAATCGTCATATCTCCTTAATGAATCTTTGAAACAAGGGGTGCAATCATCCCAATACATAAAGGTGGCCCTATAGATAATTTAAATAATTTTAAGCCGATTTCTCTCATGCAGATTGCATCCAAGCTATTGGAGAGAAAATACAGGTTACTCACCTGTAACAGGAGTTCTAGGAATGGTATATGTTTTTCATCCACACTGTCTGGCAGGTATCCTTGCCGCTTTAAATCTTGCCGGAAGGTCTTCAAGCTGGCTCCTCCCACCCAGCCGGGTGGTAAAACTCTCAGCTCCACCCCATGACGCCAGATCTGGGCTCCTGCTGGAAGCTCATAGGTTGTGCGTCAAGCCGGGAGGTTGGTAGGGATGAACAACATATACCATTCCTAGAACTCCTGTTACAGGTGAGTAACCTTGTATTTCTAGGACATGGATATGTTGTTCATCCACACTGTCTGGCAGACTCCTAGCAGTTCTCCGGTAGGAGGGAGGCAAGGCGCACACCCCCTACTTAGGGAATAGAGACTGGAGAACCGAGGCCCCAAAACCAGCATCCCGGCATGACTCAAGGTCGATGTGGTAATGGGTAATGAAGGTGTGTGCTGACTTCCAAGTAGCAGCCCTGCAGATTTCCAGGATAGGAACGTCCCTGGAAGCAGCCACCGATGCAGCAGTATGACGGGTAGAATGAGCTCTTATCCCTCTGGGAGGCTCCATGCCCGCCAACTTATAGCAGAGATCTATGCAGGAGGAGACCCACCTGCCTATCGTCCGCTTGGCTGCAGGTCTCAGGTGCGGCTTCAGCGTAGGTGACAAACAACAGCTGGCGAACCTCTCCCGACTTCAGCCGCATGGCCCTTATAATAAGCGAGCGCTTCTAAGGTCCAAAGTATGGAGCCTGTATTCAGCCTCCGGTGGTGTGATTGGGGTAGAACACCGGCAGAGTCAACACCTGGTTAAGGTGAAACTCCACACCACCTTCGGAAGGAATTTCGGTGGGGCACAGGACAACCTTGTCCCTTGTGGAAAACCAGGTAAGGAGACTCAATGCAGAGCCTGGAGTTCTCCCATCCTTCTGGCTGACGGATAGCCACCAAGAAAGCGTTCCACGACAGGTGAGAGAGATCACACCTCTGCATTGGTTCGAATGGTTTGCCCATGAGCTTTGCCAGTACCAGCAGTAAATCCCACGGAGGTGGAGGTTCTCGCGACGGAAATGTGATCAAGGCCTTGGAAAAGCGCCCAGACCACCTTCTCCTGCGCCACCGACTGCCCCCGCCCGCCCCTCGTAAGCACAGATGGCTGCCAGGTGCACCTTTAGGGTCGCGACCTAAGCCCTTGACTAGAAAGGGACCATAAATAGTCCAAAATGCTTGCCACAGAACAGGAGGAAGGGTCCAAGCCTTGTTCTGACACCAAATGGAAAATCTCTTCCATTTGAAGGCGGAGCATTTTCTGGTCGACTCCTACGGGACGCCCCAACAACATTGAGGACCTCGTTGGAAGACCCATGGCCTGGAACTCTAGCTCAGGAACCAGGCCGGCAGGTGCAGGGATTGAAGGTCCGATGGAACACCTTCCCTGATTGACTGAGAGCAGGTCCGGCGAGCTGGAAGCTGCCTCGGGAGCCTGGAGCTGAGGCTGAGGAGATCTGGTACCAGAACTGGCGGGCCAGTCTGGGGCTATCAGAATCACCTGCGCCTTGTCCCTCCTTGCCTTGAGAAGCACCTTGTGAATAAAGGGAAATGGGGGAGAAGGCGTAGAAGAGGCCCGGGGTCCAGAGCCTCGAGAAGGCATCCCCCTGCAGCGAGCCCTGCTGAGGGGGGCGGCATGAAACAGCTCAGCTGCTGCTCTCTGGAGGCAAACAGGTCCACCTGAGGTGTGCCCCAGTGAGAGAACAGATCTTGTACTACCTCTGGCAGGAGAGACCACTGTGAGATGCAGCACCTATCCGCCCAGGACATCGGCCAGGGTGTTGGAGGCTCCTGCCACATGAATGGCTAAGAGATCCGCCTCAAGGCTGCGCACGAGTGACCAAATGCGGAGAGCTTCCTCGCATAGAAGCATGGAACGTGTCCCGCCCTGGCGGTTCAGGTAGTACATGGTCGTGGTATTGTCCGTCTGGACTCGGACCACTTAACCCCAGAAACGGGAGCAAAGGCGGTGGGAGCCAGGCGGACCGGCCGAGCTCCAGCAGGTTGATGTGGCATCGGGACTCCCGGGACCAGAGGCTGTGCACTCGTGTTCCCCAGATGGGCACCCCAACCCATCAGAGAGGCATCGGTCGACAGGAGACCGTCGGCTCGGGCAGACAAATGGGATGCCCTCCTGCAGATGAGATGGAACGGTCCACCACTGGAGAACGCTCCACATCTCCTGGGTCACTATCACTAGCTGGTCCAATGGATCGCAGCTGCCAGGACCACTGGCTGGCCAGTCCCCACTGAAGGGGGCGCATGTGCCAGTGTGCCCAACGGACCACGCTGGTACAGGCCGCCATAAGACCCAGGAGGCGCAGGAAGTCCCGGAAGGGCGCGATTGCCCAACCAGAAATGACTGGGCAAAGGAGGTAAGAACCTCGGCCCTGTCCGCCGGGAGCCGTGCTCTGGCTCGAAGAGAGTCGAGCTCTGCCCCGATGAACAGGATCACCTGCTTCGGCTCGAGTTCCGACTTAGCCTCGTTGATGAGAAGGCCGACTTGAGAGCAAACCTGAAGGGCCAGATCTCTGGACTGCTCCACCTCCTGTCCGGATGGGGCTGCTATCAGCCAATCGTCCAGGTAAAGGTACACCCGGACCCCTCGGCACCGCAGGAATGCTGTCACCACTGCCATGCATTTGGTGAAGACCCTGGGAGCTGGAGATAAGCCGAAGGGCATGGCTTGGAACTCGAAGAGGGATCCCTCCGCTCGAAAGCGAAGGAATCTCCGATGTGACGGACGGATAGGGAGGTGAAAGAACGCGTCCTGTAGGTCCAGAGAGCAAAACCGCACGCCGTGTTCCAGAGATGGTATAATCTGTGCCAGAGTGACCATCCTGAAGGTTCGAGACCTTAGGAACTTGTTCAGGTCGTGCAGGTCGAGAATGGGGCGCCAGCCCCCCGTCCGTTTCGGAAGCAGGAAATACCTGGACACGAACCCCAGGTCTGAGGGGGGTCCTCTACCTCCTTATCACCTCCTTTTGGAGGAGGAGAGCGATGTCGGCTCGACGAGCCGCCAGTGAGGCTGTGGACCCCGAGGTGCGACGGCTTTGAAGGGCGGGGCCTGCTCGAATTCCAGAGGTAGGCCTTTTCCCACCACCTCCAGTACCCACCTGTCCGTGGTAACAGTGGACCAGGCGGAAAGGAAGTGTTGAGCCGCCCTCTCACGGGGGAAACCAGGGGTAAGGTGACGGGGATGGGGGCGACACCCCTCAGCCCGTCACTGGGCAGGCTTGGAGGAGAGACCGGCCGAGGGACCTCCTGGGCTTTTTCCTCCCTGCTTCCTGTTGGAGGAAGCCGATGGCTTGGGTTTGGGATGCCAAGGTCGAGCCTGCTGGCCCTGACGTTGTTGGGCCGGGCGCTGCGGGCAGAAGGACAAAAGGCTTAGGCTGTGGCTTGGCGGCCTTTGTCCTTCTGAGTGGAAGAGACCGAGTCCAAGGTAGCATTGGACTTCTCGATCCTCTGCAGGTGACCTTCCACCCCAGGGCCGAAGAGGTCAGTCCCCAAAAAGGGAACATCCGCCAACTTGTGCTGGATATCCGAGGTAAAGGTGGATATCCTCAGCCAAGCCCGACGACGCATGGCCACTGCGGCCGCCACCGACCTGGCACATGAGTCCCCGATGTCTAAAGCAGTCTGGAGCTGCTGTTTGGCCACTGCTCCTGCTCCTGTCCCGCACCTGCCTGACCGTAGTCTGCAGATCCGCTGGAAGATGAGGGACGACCATCCAGGGAGCCCAACAGGGCATGAGAAAATGTGCCATGAGGACGGCCGAACTGGCCTGACGAAAGCCGAGAGAGGACGCAGCATAGACTTGTCGCCCGGCATAATCCAATTTCTTGGATTCCTTGTCAGGAGGTTTGTCCACATCCCTGGCGTTCCCGGCATGCCAGAAAACGCTGTCGGTAACCAACCCCTCAGCAGAGGGGTGTTCCGAAAAACCGGACAGGGAACCGGTAGGGACCGCATACTTCCTGGCCATTCTGGCCGAAGGCGCAGGGCAGGAAGCAGGGCGCTGCCAAAGCTCCAAGGCCGGACCCACTATGGCCTCGCCACGGAAAGGCCTCTGAGGAGAATCCCTCGTCCAGAATCTCTGTGAGGATACCTGGCCTGCTTAGAACGGGTTCGAGCTTCATCCCGTGGACTCCGAGATGAGCTGAAGCAACCCTAAGAAGGACGAAGGGCTATCGTCCACTGACTGTCCTCGAGGACTCCAAGTCCATGCGCTTGGAGAAAAGGGAGGAATCATCTCGGACTCGTAGAGTCCTCAAAGAGCTGCTCGGCCTGAGCCACCCTCCACCTGCCGAGGTTTATCGGGAGTGAGGGTGACAGACAGCCTATGGGGCAAACCTATAGCCGATCGAGACTTTTTGGTCGGAGCCCCAACCAACGGCTGTGGAGGCGGAGGTTCCACCAGAATCGGTGGGGCAGCTGGAATTGGCCGAACAACCGGCCTGGGAACAGGCTCTTCGACTACAACGAGGGGTTGTTTCGGCCGCTCCGGTGACAGCCACTTAATGGCCGGGGAAGACGACTGGGTCGGCTTATTCCCGGTCAAAAGGAGCTGTTGCCACATGAGTTCCTTATACCTCCGACGCAACTTGCGCCGAAGCCTCCCCTCGTCCGAGGAGGAGCGGTGGCGCTGCTGTCAGGAAGCGAGACCGCTATGACGGGCGGGATCGGCTGGACCGCGAGGATGTCCGAGACCGAGAGGCTCGGGTTAGGGGAAGTGTCGGAATCGGCACTTCGCCCGGACGAGCAGACGGGATCCTCAACTCCACCGGGGAACCGGGAGAGGGATTTCAGCTTCCAGCTGACAACTCCGCTAACGGGTCGAGAAAATCTCGACTGCCGACGGAAAGTCTCGGGTCAACTGGCCTGACGGGACACCGTGAAGCCAGTGGCCGAAGCTGAGGGGTCAATCGTGTCGACTGTCGACAAGAAGGAGGGGATCTTTTCCGCCCCAAGAGCCGCCGACAAGAGACCTACTTTTTGCTCTTTTGGACCTGGAAAAGGGTCCAGAGGTTGGACCCCACCTTTCGTCGAGAGGGTCAGACAAAGCTCTGTGCTGAAGCCAAGCACGCAGGCACCCGGTGAGAGAGCAGGACAAATGCCGCAGCTACAGTAGAAGCGGCCCGCTACCGCCTCCTCTTCGAGGCGCATTTTCTGCTCGAGCTGATCCGCCGAGCCCGCCGCGACACCGCCAACCGGGCCTTTAGATTTAACCGTGGAATTTCTTCGGGCGCCCAGTTGTAATCGGGCAGCACGGTCTTCAAGGACGAGGTCAAAAGGGAAGAGCACAAGTCGCAGGGCCCGCGGCGGGTGCTCAAGGCCCAAGCAGTAGACGACGTGGAGTGCGGATCCGCCCAGACATCTTCTGTCCGCAAGGGCACCTCCGAAACCGGAGTCGATTTGTCCATCGCAGTCCGAGGAAAGAAGACCAAGTCTTTTAGCAAAAACTTTTGATTTCGAACTTTCAAGAATTAGGAACCAGTCTTATATGCAGAGCGTTAAGGAGGGAACCTGAGCTTCCAAGCGTAAGGAAGATATGAAAATTACGTATCACCGTAATTTTGATCTTCTTGGACGAGTCTCCACCACTCATTCACACTAGTGGGATTAGCCGGAGGCACTAGGACCCATCGAAGCAAACTTTGCTGGAGGGTCGGGCGCGAGATGGCGCTGAGGCATGGCGCCATGAGCAGCGGCTCGAGCGGGTAATGACCATCTCGCGACGACCCTCCAACCGCCTCTCAGTACCTTTTTACCAAGGAGGTGCAGCGAACTAACATAAAGAGTAAATCTAATCTTAAAAACGGACATAAGATAGTCCGTATCACCCGTGTAAGAAGGGTCAGCAAAGAAGTCCTCACGGCCAAAGATTTGAGGGAGTGAAGACCAACACAGCGGTGAGCTCGGGGATGGAGGAAGGTAGGATGAGTGGTGGAGACTCGGGTCTAAGAAGATCAAGAATTACGGTAGGTACGTACTTTTCATATCTTCCTGGACATAAGTCTCCACCACTCATTCACACTCAGTGGGAGAGTACCAAGCTGATAATCCCCAAAAGGGCGGCAGGAGAGCCAGAGTCACGCGGCCTAAGATAGAAGACCATTATGATAGTTCTGCCTAATGCAGAATGTCGCCTGGTGATGAACATCCAGTGCATAATGCTTAACGGATGATGCACTGGAGTTCCAGGTGGCGCAAGCAGGATATCCGCACTGGAACATTGCGAATCTCCGCTAAAGATGCCGCGATCGCTCCTAGTAGAGTGAGCGCACACCTACCCTCCAATTTAACTTGAGCCATGGAGTAGTAAATGTCAAGGCATGCCACTAACCATGATGAGATGCATCTAATAACGACGGGTTGACCCAGCCGGTGTCGCTGAAAGAAATAAACAGTTGCTGAGTCTCATGAAAATTCTTGGTTCTATCTAAATAGAACCGCAAGGCTCTCTTAACATCCAAGGAATGAAGAGATCGCTCCTTCATTTTGGAAATTAGCCAAGTAAGAGGGAAGTACCAGAGGTTGGTTTAGATGGAATTCTGACACAACCTTGGGAAGAAATTTAGGATGAGTAATGAGAACTACCTTGTCTTTATGGAATACAGTATACGGAGGGTCCGTCACCAAGGCATGAATTCCGAGACCTCATGGTTGAGGTAATGGCCACCAGGAAGGCAGTCTTCCAGGTAAGAAATTTTAGCTCACAGGTAGCTAAGGGCTCGAAAGGCTTCCGAGTGAGCAAGTCCAGCACCAGGTTAATGTCCCAGGTTGCAACTGGACGCCTAACAGGGGTCTGGTATGAAGAATCCCCTTAAGAAATCTCTTCACTATGGAAGCTGAGCCAGAGTCAAGGAAGAAACCGCTCATGGAACGCTGAGATGGCACTAAGGTGAACTTTAACTGTGGAGTACTGGAGACCTGAGTTTGATAGGTCCAAAAGATACTCCAGAACCTTGTCAGGAGGACAGGAAAAGGATTCCAAGAGGACTTTTGCACACCAGAGAGAAAAGCTGCCCATTTGGAAGCATATAGCTGGGTGGCTGGCTTCAAGAGCCAGAAGGATGTCCGAGACTCTACGAGACGTTGAATCGATTCACTTCTACCTCTTCAGGAGCCAAGCATGAAGGTGAAGTGATTTCAGGTTGGGATGGACCAACGAACCCTGAGTCAAAGGCTGATTTGCTAAGGAAGTGGTCTCGAGAGGCTGCCAACATACTGTTGAGCAGAGGAAACTATAGTTGCCGAGGCCAGGAGGGAGCAATGAGAATCATTTTGGTCCCCTGAGACTCGAACTTGAGGAGAACTCTCTGGATTAGAGGGATCGTGAAAGGCGAAGAAAACGCTTTGTCCACCGCAGCCTGAACGCATCCTGACAGAAAATGCCAGGCCCTGGATTTCTGGAGCAGAAGAGAGGCAGTTTTATGCTGAGTGGGATGCAAAAAGGTCCAGGTCTGGAGTCCCCACTTTTTGAATAGTGACCGAGCTACGGCTGGATCGAGAGACCACTGTGAGGGTCTGCTCCGTTGCTGAGGTGATCCGCTAGATCGCTTTGTATACCTGGCAGATAAACCGCCTGAATCAGAGACTTGTGCTCCAAGCACCACTCCCACACCCTCATTGCTTCCCTGCAAAGGGGTAAGAATGAGCACCGCCTGCTTGTTGATGTAATACATCACAGCTTTGTTGTCCGCTTGAAGGAGAATGTTCTTGTGACAAAGGATATCCTTCAGAGCTCGGATCGCTGAGAGGACCGCCTCTCATCTCCAGGACATTTATGTGAGAAGAGTTTCAACTGAGTCCATACACCTTGAGTGTGGAGGGAGCGACAGTGAGCTCCCATCCCATTAGCGATGCGCCTGTGGTGATGGAGATCTGATGATCCGGGGAGCAAAGGGGAACCCTTCCAGGAGATTGCTCTCTTGAGTCCACCAGGTGAGAGACCTCAAGGCCCGCCACCTTGATGGGATAAGACTGGGGGTGAGAGGTCGGAGACCACTGAGTGGAGAGCATCCATTGGGTGGTTCTCATGTGCAACCGGCCAGGGTACAGTGAACACCGAGGACGCTTATGAGACAACATGCTGCATCGAGAGAGCTGTAACGATTGGTTCTCCTTGATGTAACGGGCCATCCAAGGATGTCGAGTCTTCTGTCCTCTGGAAGGAAAGCCTTCATGGAAGAGGTGTCTAGAAGCGCCCCTATGAAAAGGAGCCTCTGGGAGGGCTGCAGTTGTGATTTTTTCAAATTCCCAGAATTCCCATGGACGAAGAAGACGAGAGTCGCTTGCACGGCTTCCAAAGTCTCTTGGCTGGAAGGGCTTGCTAGAAGCCAATCAACCAGGTAGGGAAACACTGAGTCCGATCTTCCTGAGATGCGCCACAGAACTGCACAACACTTTGTAAAGACTCGGGCACCAGGATAGCCCAAAAGGCAGGACTTGAACTGATAATGCTGACCCAGAGCTACAAACCTGAGGAACTTATGTGGTTGGGTGGATGGGGATATGCTGGTAAGCCGCCCTGCATATCCAGGGAGGCCAGCCAGTCGTTGATGCAGCAAGGGTAACAGGGTACCTAGGGAATTATTTTGAATTCTCCCTGGGGAGAAATTTGTTCAACTTTCTGAGGTCTAGAATGGAGCATTCCCCAAGACTTTTGAACCAGGAAGTAATGGGAAGAACCCTGTGCTCGCGAGATGCGGGGCACCAGTTCTATTGCCCTGTTGCTTAGAAGGCCCTGGATCTCGACGGTGAGGAGGTTCGATTGAGAGGCCGACAACCTGGGTTGTCGTCTGGGAGGACAATTCGGGGGTTTCCAAAATTGAGAGAATAACCTCGCGAATTATCCGGGCGACCCATTTGTCCGGGTTATGGACTTCACTGGTTGCAGAAGCACATCAAACCACCTCCCACCGGAGGAGAAAGTTCCACCGGCAATGTGGATGTGAACTTGGGCCAGCAATTCATAAGGTGGCGCTGGCTTTAGGTCGCTGGCGCTTGCCGCGCTTTCTTTTGCGGTTGGGCAGGCTGGCTTTATGAAGCTTCCTGCCTCTGCCTCGGAAAGGACTGACGACTAATGAAACTGACGCCTGTTCACATGCCCCGAGAGGGAGAGGCGGAGGTCTGGCCAACTTAATGGCCGGACTTAGTCTTCTGAGTGGCTCCTAAGGCTTGTTCCACCTGAGGCCGAAAAAGAAAAGAGCCATCAAAGGCAGCGCCATTACCTGCTGCTGAGCATCATTCGTGAAGCCAGAAGCACGAAGAGCCAGGAATGGCCAGTACAAATACCCGCGGCTGCTGAGCGAGAAGCAGTGTCGAAAGCGCCCATAACGGCCTTGACCTGTTGGTTATTGGACTCAATACCCTAGTAACGTCAGAAGAAGCTCTGACTTGGAGTCCGAACCGGAAGAGCTTCAACCATTCTTTTCAAAGAGTGCCACAGGATATACTCATATTGAGAAAAATAGCCTTGATAACTGGCAATACGATACTTAGAGTGGAGGCAGCAAAGACTTCTCTTACCTAATGTATCAATCTTACGAGACTCTTTGTTAATAGGTCGAGCTGTAGAAGTTTGAGGAAGAACGACCATCATTCTCTTGCCAGGACTACAATAGGATCCGGCAAAAGCTTGGGATGCCAAATGGGACGATCCTTGGGAGCTGAATACTTATCAATGGATTTAGCCACTGAAGGAATAAGAGCAGGATTATTCCATACCATTTGAGACAGCGCTCAAGGAAGGCTGGATCGGAGGAGTCAAACTTAGGGATCTCCAAGCATGAAGGTACTGGAGTCTTAATATCTTCCCAGGATCGATGTCTGAAGTCTGGAGAGAAAGAGGATCTCAGGTTCTTCAACAGAGACTTAAAGGACAAGTCCTCACCACAGGCTCTGTAGCAAAGAAAGATCCTGTTTCCTCCACTTCATCACCCAACCAAGGTCTGGGTCAGGGCTCAACATCATCTCCTGATGGTCCAGAAAGGACTGATTGGACAGGAAAGGAGTGAAAATTAGGGAGGAGGAAATAGCAGAGAAACAAGGAGAGTCCCCGAGGGCCCCGGCCGAGAAGGCAAACGGGTTGAAAACGGGCGCCGCAGTGGCACCGCTGACCAAGCGGCATCGCCGACGGCGCCGCTAGACCCAACGGCGCCGCGAAGATCACGCGGGCGCCGCCGACGGCGTTAGAGACCACGCTGGCGCCGCGGCGTCGAGCGGCACCGAAAACAGCACCGACAAGCCAACAGACCCCGCGAAGGCGCCCGGAAAAGCCCCGGAACCTGGAAAGCTAGAGAAGGAAAACCAGAGATAAGGGCATCGTGGTGGCCCCGCGCCGCAGCCATGTGAGGGGGGAAACACTCAAGCGAGGAGTTACCGCATCAAGAAGGCGCCACAGCGACTAGGAAGGTCCAACCGCCTACCCGATCGCTGGAGGAGCCCGGGTCTCGTGGCAACCGAGCCAGGCAGGAGAACCAACCTCGAGCCCATCGGCCCATAAGAGCGCCCACTGATGAAACTGCTCATCTGGAGCCCTACCTACAGGCGGGAGGCTCCGATGTCGGACGACGGTCACCAGCAGTTGGCGATTCAAGAAGGAGAACGCAACTAGCTACGATAACCGACTGTTGACGCCAGAGACATACCAGAGGCGACCTCGAGTGATGCCTTCTTTTTGACCTGTGGGCTGAAGAAGAGCTTCGAGGCCGAACGCGCAGAATGCAACCGTTTATTTTATGCCGACGGGGACCGCCCATCCTCGGCATCGGACTGACCGCTGTCGGAACCCCGCTGAGGAGAAGGAGGCTGACCGACCCAGCCCGCTGACTGAACAGCTTTACTAAGTCTCCTACCGTCACCTGACCTGCTCATGGTCGACTCCGTCCAGTAGGCCGAGACTTCTTCAAGTAAGTTAAATTTAAAATATTAGAAAATAGAATAAAATTAAGCGATACTACTATCGAGATAATGTTACAAAAAAATAAACTGAAAACTATGCGCTAGTTTGAAGTTTGACTCCCGACAGGCGAGCGACGTCGTCACTGAAGTGCACTCGACGGCGGGAAAAAAGGAACTGAGGCAGTTGGAGGGTCGCCGCCGAGATGGTCATTGCCGCTCGAGCCGCTGTCAGCGCCATCTCTCGCACCCTCCAGCAAAAGTTTGCTCCTGATGGGTCCTAGTGCCTCCGGCGCTAATCCCACTAGTGTGAATGAGTGGTGGAGACTTATGTCCAGGAAGATCTAGTGTCATGGGGCAGAGCCGAGAATTTTACCACCCGGGTGGGTGGGAGGAGCCAGCTTGAAGACCTTCAGGCAAGATTTAAAGCGGCAAGGATACCTGCCAGACAGTGTGGATGAACATATCATCCATGTCCCTAGAAGTAGAGTTACGTAGCAACTTACCACAACAGTAGATCTTCGAGAGAGGTTACTTGAGTATATATAGGACTGGCGCCACCTGGCGTCGGGCCGCACAGCATACTTTTCTAGCAATGCCTGATGGGGGACTGCCCACCTGACATCACGAGTCCCTGCATAACACAAAATGAGGGGGAAGGAGGGAGGGAAAAAGATGACCTACTGAAGGAACCTCTCTCGAAGATCTACTGTTACGATAAGTTCCTAAGTAACTGTACTATCTTACTTCGAGATGGTTCCTTCAGTAGGTCATCACATAAAGGACAGAGTCCCAAGCAGTCCCTCCAAGGAGAGACCAAGAGAAACTAGGGAGGAGGCAAATCCAACAGAAATACTGGGGACCAACATGGACCCAGTCTAGGACAGAAGACCCTGCAAGAAAGCTAGGCCGAAGTCAGCCCTCCGTCTAGAAGCAATGTCCAGACTGTAATGTTTGGTAAAGGTATGGACAGAACTCCAAGCAGCAGTGGCACAAATATCGGCTGTAGAAATGTTACGCAAGAAGGCCACTGAGGCAGCCATGCCCCTAGTAGAATGACCTCTAATGGAATCTGGCAGAGGTTTTTCATACTTCTAGTAACAGAACCTAATGCAGTTGCCTAACCACTTTAACAGGTGCTGCTTAGAAACCGGGTTGCCCTTCGATCTAGGGGCAAAGGAAACGAACAGCTGGTCGCAAGTACAGAATTTTTTGGTCCAGTGAGTGCAATACCGGAGAATCCGATGAACATCCATCATATAGAGGGGTGCCTCACGACTGTTAGAGGCGGATGGGTAATACACAGGCAGCTCTACTGATTGATTCCGCATGGCTTCTGACAGCACCTTGGGAAGAAACTTCGGATGCGTTCTGAGGACTGCCCGGTCCCTATGGAAAATCAGATAGGGCTCCTCACAGACTAGAGTGTGAAGCTCTGAAACCCTTCGGGGTGATGTGATGGCCATAAGAAACAGCGCCTTCCAGGAAAGAAAATGCAAATCACAGCTCATAGCCGGCTCGAAAGCAGGAAGGGTAGCTTTTCCAAGATGAAGTTCAAGTCCCAAGGAGGAGTTGGGCTGCGGATGGGGGGTTCAGATGGAGAAGCCCCTTTCAGAAAGGTTTTTCAGATCTCCAAATGAACCACGGGTTTACCATCCACTAGTTCGTGGTATGCCGAGATAGCTGAAAGGTGGACCTTCAAGGAATAGTACGAGAGACTTGAGTCTGACAAGTGAAGGAGGTATTCCATGACTTACGGGGCAGAACAAGAGAAGGGGTTCCAACCCTTAGCAGTCGCCCAGATGGAACACCGTTTCCACTTCATGGCATAAGTGGAACGAGTAAAGGGTTTTCTGGCCTTGATGAGGACCTGACCAACTTGGGGGGGGAGACCCCAAAGCGAGAGATCGCTATGGCAGCAGGAGCCATGCATGAAGAGGCAGAGTCCTGAGCCCTGGATGTAACAATTGACCCTGATCCTGAGTCAGGAGGTCGTGAATCACTGGAAGAGGAACCAGTGGTTCCCTGGAGAGCTGCTGCAGCAGTGGGAACCAGATCTGTCTCAGCCAGAGAGGAACGATGAGGATCGTCTTTGTCCTCTCTGCTTGAAGCGGACCCTCTGTAGAATGGAAAATGGAGGGAAGGCGTACAAATATTTCCCTGTCCAAGACAGAGATAATGCGCCGTTCCAAAAAGCACCGTGCCCTGGAACAAGCGAGCAAAAGCTGGGAAGTTTTGCGTTGAATTTGGAGGCAAAGAGGTTGATTTCCGGACGCCCCCAACGTAGGAAGATGGATTCCGCCACTTCCTGATGCAGTTACCACTTGTGAGCTAGGGTCCGAGACCTGCTGAGGCTGTCCACCAGAAAGTTTAAAACGCCTGGAACATGCACGGCCACGAGGACCAGGTAGTGCTGGACTGCCCAGTTCCACACCTGTGTGGCTTCCCGGCACAGGGGGCTACGAACGGGTTCCTCATTTGTTGATATACCAAACCACTGACATGCTGTCCGTTTGGATTAGCAGTGTTCCCTTGGGAAGGAGGGACTGGAAGGCCTGTAGAATGTACAGGACAGCCCTCATCTCCAGGAAGTTGATATGCAAAGAAGTCTCCAAGCTGGACCATAGTCCCTGGGCTTGGTGTTCCCCTAGATGTGCTCCCCACCCCCATGTTCGAGGCACCCATGGTGAGGGAAACCGGGATCCAGAAGGGAAGCCCCAAGGAAAGATTGTGAGAATCCATCCACCAATGCAATTCCTTCTGAACCACCGAGGAGACCAGTACCGAATGATTCAGGTCATCCAGAAGCGGATCCCACTGTACCCGCAAGGACCACTGAGTGGCTCATGTGAAGCCTCACCAGGAGAACAGCCGTGATGGAAGCCGCCATCAGGCCTAGAAGGCGCAGGACCTCCCAGGTTGGGATGGTCCTGAGGGAAGCCACTTTGGAGGCCTGACAGAGAAGGGTCTCCACCCTGTCTGGAGGAAGAAAAGCTCTGGACTGTAGCAAAGACTGCCCCCAATAAACTGTAGCCTCTGGGCAGGGATGAGGTAGGACTTGGGAATGTTGACAGTGATCCCTAGTCTGTTGGAGGTCCACAGTGAAGGAAAGAGCCTCTAGCAAAGAATCCTTGGATGGGGCCGAGATCAGCCAGTTGTCCACGTAAGGGAAAACCAACCGCAATACCCCTGTGGCACAAAAAGGCCGCGACCACCACCAGGCACTTGGTAAAAACCCGTGGTGCCGAAGACAGACCAAAACAGAATGCTTGAAATTGAAAGTACCCACCAGAACCGAAAGCACAGGAACCGGCAGTGGCTGGGGAAGACAGGTATGAGCAGGTAAGCATTCTGCATATCCAAAGAACAGAGCCAGTGGTTCTCCATAAGAAGTGAAAGGAGGCTCCGGAGGGTCAGCATCCGAAATTTTTTGTACTCTGTGAACTGATTTAGCTGGCTTAAGTCGAGTATGGGTCAGAAGTCCCCTGACTTTTCTGGGACCAGGAAAAAATGGGAGTAAAAACCCTTTCCCCTTTGCCAGAGGGGAACATGCTCTATTGCTTCCTTGAGTAAGAGCGAGTTTACCTCTTCGCGAATGAGGAGGGCCTGGTCTCGCGAGTAGGAGAACTTCTTTGGTGGAGTTTCCGGAGGAATTTCCAGAAACTCTATGGTGTGTCTGATGGACACTAGTTGCAGGACCCATTAGCTGGAGATGATCACCCTCCACTCCTGCGCGTGGTGGGCGAACCCCCCCCCCCAGTCTGCTCCCCATTGTGAGACTGAGGAGGCAGTGGGGATGAGAAGTCAAGAAGTGGTGGGGTGCTCAGGGGGAGGACCCCCTGAACATCTCTGGTTTTTGGAGGCAGGAGGGGTGGCCTGTACCCATGGCCTTATGCTTCCCCTGGTTGGTGCGCCGGGGCATTCTTCCTCTGCCTCCAGGTCCTTTTCCGAAAGGGCTGCTGCTGCTGGGAGCCCGACCAGTACATGGACTTCACAGACCTAAGGACAAGGCCCATGTCCTGTAGGTCTGTGATAACGTCCTTGGTGTCCCCACCAAAGAGCACACAGCCCTTAAACAGGGGCATCCTGAATCGCCGACTGGACCTTGTTGGCAAGTCCGGAGAGGCGAAGCCCGGAGTGCCATCTAAGGGCACCAGCAGTTGCCAAGTACGTGCTACCGAATCGACTGAGTCATAAGTGGCGCACGAGGCGTGCCTACATGAGACTTTGGAGAGGTGAGGATCCTTGGC
Source organism: Neoceratodus forsteri (assembly GCA_016271365.2). Taxonomy (NCBI): domain Eukaryota; kingdom Metazoa; phylum Chordata; order Ceratodontiformes; family Ceratodontidae; genus Neoceratodus; species Neoceratodus forsteri. Next base: position 589,661,259 of record CM028134.1, on the reverse strand, counting down.
AGGTTCCTCCTTTAAGGGTGAGGGGTCCATGGACTGGACTCTAGCCTGGCCAAGGTAGCCTTTTGGAGGGACACCATGTGGGCCACATAGTTAAGGGATCGGAGGGCGCATGCGGCTGACGACTAAATCTTTCTCCCGAATTGATCCATTTGCCTCGACTTTTTGTCCGGAGGAGAGGTGCTCATGTGCTTTGGTGCTGAAGAGCGGTCATGAGCAGCAGAGATGACCACAGAGTCAGCCTTGGGATGTGCCTTCAAGAACGGGGCATCCTTCGGCACCCGGTAAAGTCTGTCCGCACATTTGGGGACAGCCGGGAGAGAATGAGGCACCTGCTAGACAGTAGTGGTGAGGTCTTGGTGAGGTGCAATCCAAGGAGGAATGGGGACCGGGGACACAGACTCTAGGTCGAGGTGTTCCGTGATCCTCTATCTCATAGGGTCCTGATCCTCAGACTCCCAGTTGAAGTAATCCTTCATGGACCTCAGAAGGTCCGAAAATGCAGGGTCCTCTGGCGGAGATTTCACGGAAACCTTGCCTTTTAGGTCCTCAAGATCCTCTGGGACCTCCTCTGAAGAATCGTCAGCCCTCTCTGAGCTACTGTCGTCGTCCGCCTCCTCAACAGGATAGTGTTGGGAATCGGAAGGAAACATCCTGACGAGTCTTCCCTGAGAAGTGGACAGTAGCAATGGAGGAACTGCTTAGGAAGGGGACCTGGGAGACGGTGGGATTGGGAGCCTAGTCTCCAGGTCCGAGACCAACTCCGACCGAGCCCCCTGCCACCAAGACTGAATTAGGGTCTTGAAATCTGGAGCAATCCGGGGAGCTGGCAGAGGCTGAGGGGAGGAGGTGGAATTACCGGTGGAGGGTAATAACCCTGGAATCCCTGATAAGAAGAGTAGGTATTAAACCCAGGGTAAAACTGTCTGAAATGACTCCAGTCTGGAGGGGACCCGCTGGGTAGTGGTCCCCAGGAAACCCTTGTGGGTAATTTGGGACAGTTTGGGGTCTACAGTAAATCCCCATCGTCAGATCCAGCAGCAGGGGTACCCACGTCGGACCCGCTGTAGTATTTATCGGCTGGGGGTCCGATGTTGGGACAGCCCACGTCAGGGGAACGGACGTCGGAACCAGCACTACCTGATCTGGCGCCATAAGGGGATCCGGCGTCGGGCCAGAGGCTGAGACCGTCGAAAGGTCCAGGCTGCGGACTGTCGCCGGACGCCTAGGTCGGAAAGGGCACCAGAATCCCATCCAAAGGCAGAGGAGGTGCCTCCATGGTAAGGCCAGTTGGCTGAGGAGGAGCCTCCTTCCCCTTGACCCCGAGAGGGGAGCACAGAGATGACCCCCTAAGCACCGACAATGTTGAGGGGTTCACCGCTATCGTCACCAGAAATACCTGCCGGAGAGGTGGAGGGTACAGGTGAAGGAAGGGGAAGGAGAGGGGCTTTCTCCCTCTGGTTCCACCGGACGTCGGATGAGGTGCTGTTTGACCCCCGACGGGGGAACTGCACCTGTGCGACCATCAGGGACAGCTGTCTTAGCGGGTGGAGTCGGGCTGGCAGGGGGGAGGAGTCCCCGATTGGCTTATCGACCAGTGCCAGGTGAGTACCCACAGCCTGGGTAGTCTACTTATCAGCTGCCGCGCGATCCCCAGAGGAGCTGAGGGTAGACTTATCGGCTGTGGCGCTGCGGTCGTCGGAGCCGACGGCCATCTGACCCGCTACAGTCTTATCAGACTTACCATCCCATTTTCTGGGTGGTAGCTGGGCCTTGCTCGTTGAGGGCCGCGAGTCATCCACGGAGCGCTCCCGCTCCTTGGATTTCTCCTTATGTTTCTTGGAAGGAGAAGATTTTTCAGCCGAGGACCCTCTCAGACAGTCCATCATCTTTTCAAGGGAAGCCAGGTTGGCTTTTAAAAGATGGGCCTCCCAAGCCTGCTGTCTCCTTTTCTTTGTGGCCTGATTGAAGGTCTGGCACTCAGGGCAGGAGGAAACAGGATGGTCCGGGACTAAACAGAGGACGCACTTGAAGTGACCGTCTTTATGTGGGATCTGCGTGCCACAAGACAAGAACCTCTTCTTGGGTGAAGACATCAAGAAATAAATGGGAAAAAGGAGAGGAAAAACCACACAAGAAACTTTCACGACGATTGCTAAAGCAAGTCTGCAATGCGACTGACACGAGGCGACAGCGAGAAAGAACTGGTGGGTGGGTGTGGGACCACCCACTATATACAGTCACGTTGACAGTCACGTGACGTCGGGTGGGTGGTCCCCCGTCTGGTATTGCTAGAAAAGTCTGCAGTGCAGCCCGACGCCAGGTGGCATCAGTCCTACATGTGATGACCTACTGAAGGAACCCTCTCGAAGTAAGATTGGTCTTTATCTAGCTAACTAGATTTCTGGCTACAGAGTTTCGTACAGCCACCTATCAATCTGGAATTCAATCCCAGCTCTCAAAAGTCACTGAGGTGTTGAGGATCTTGGACATCAACTTGGCAGCCAGTTCTGGTAAACTAAACAGCTATTTCTGCTGACTTGTCCAAGGCCTTCGACAATGCTGATCACAGCTTACCACTGGATAGACTCGCTGAGCTAAATTTTGGTTTTGGAGGGGGCTTTGGCTTGGTTTAGCAACTAGTTTTCAGCTTGCAGCCAAAGAATAAGACCGTGGGGTACTATGAGTCAGGTCTCTTCCAGTTAAACGAGCTCCCCAGGAACACCATCTACATTCCCTCTATATATGAACCATTTGGGTCAGTATGTTGGGAATGCTTGGTGTCACTTATGTGCTGGTGTCATCATCAGATTACATACATGCTGATCACACACATATTATATGTCTCTGATGTTAATATCCAGTCTGTTTAGACTGCCTTGCAAATAAGCTTTCATAATCTCCAAAGTTTTCTTTGGCAGTCTTCAAGTTTAATAAATTAATCCAAGTTGAAACTGATGTTTAACTTGGTCAGTAATCTTCATAATCAGTCTCCAACTGCCTATCTGCCCATTATCACTTTATCCAATAAGCAGCTAGAGAATGATGATTCATACAACTACTTCAACATTTGGAGTGACTCTCTTCTTTCAATGGTGATTCAATAAATGAAAATGATGTAGCTACCGTAATTCTTGATCTTCTTTGACAAGTCTTCATTATTCATTCACACTGACTGGTATTATGCCAGAGAAGCTAGGACCCAGCAGGAACCAAAAATCTTCAGGAGGGTCGACACCGAGGTAGGACTGCGCATGCGCGGCACCGTGAGACTGGCTTGTGCCAGTGAAGGCTACCTCAGCACTGACCCTTCAAACACCTCGGTACCTTTTTCACCAAGGAGGTGCAGCGTAAAATAACCTTAGAAAACACCTAACTTAACCTGGGCATAAAATAGTCCAGTTAACCTGTGTAAGAAGGGTCAACTCAACAATGGCTTCACAGCCCAGACCAATGAGAGAGTGAAGACCAGAAACTGGATGAGTGAGCTCAGGGGATGGTGGGTTGGTGAATGAATGAATGGTGAAGACTTGTCCAAGATCATCAAGAATTACGGTAGGTACGTAATTTTCATATCTTCCTTAACATAAAGTCTTCACCATTCACTCGTACTGTTGAATGAGTACTAAGCTAGAAACCAATCCCCCGAGCAGGGTGGCAGGAGACGGAGCTCACTCAGGACATAAGTCCATTAAGGACTGTCCTGCCAAAGGAAGTGTGCTGTCTGGCATGGACACCTAGAGTGTAGTGCTTCACGAAGGTATGTACTGAGTTCCAAGTAGCTGCTTCGCAAATCTCTGCAATGAACATGTTACAGATCTCTGACAGGGATGCCGCCACCGCCCTGGTAGAGTGGGCACAGACCAGGCCTTCCAACTTGATTTATGCCGAGTAGCAATGGCGAAAGCATGCCATTATCCAAGCAGAAATGCATCTGATGGCAACTGGCTGGCCCAGCCGGGTCATGCTGAACGATACAGAGAGTTGCTTGGATTTGCGAATCTCACCTGTTCTGTCGATATAGAATCGTAGAGCCCGCTATACATCCAGAGAGTGAAGGGTGCATTCCCCTTCATTGTGGAAGTAAGCAAAACAAGTGGGAAGAACCAAGGGTTGATTGAGGTGAAAATCCAAACCCACCTTGGGTACGAACTTAGGGTGTGTATTAAGTACCACCTTGTCCTAGTGAAAGACAGTATACAGAGGGTCTGTGACCAAGGCAAGCATTTCTGAGACCAGAGCAGTTTTCCTTGATGTAGCGAGCCATCTGGAGAATGTTGTTCCCCCAGTCCTCCGGAAGGAAAGCCCTTGCCCTGGAGGTATCCAGGAGGGTCCCTATGAAGAGGAGCTGCTGGGAGGGTTGAAGCTGGGATTTTTCTAGAATCAGTAGAACTCCCATGGATGTGAGGAACTGAGATGTCGTGGCAACTGCTTCTCGAGTCTTCTGTCTGGATGGGCTTTCTAGGAGCCAATTATCCAGGTAAGGGAAGACTAAATGCAGTTTTCTAAGATGCACTGCAAGAACTGTGAAACACTTTGTAAAGACTTGCGGAGCTGAGTACAGCCCAAAGGGCAGGACTTGGAACTGGTAGTGCTGACCCAGGGCCACAAAGCAGAGATACTTGTGGTGACTTGGGTGTACTGGGATGTGCTGATAGGCATCTTGCATATCAAGGGATGCCAGTCAGTCATACTGATGGAGCAGTGGTAGTAGAGTTCCTAGGGAGATCATCTTGAACTTCTCCCTGAACAGCTATTTGTTCAGCTTTCTTAGGTAGAGAATTGGACGTGTCATCTTTGGGACCAGAAGGTAATGGGAGTAGAAACCTGTGTTCTGCTCTGCTCAGGGAACAACTTCTACTGCCTTATTTCTGAGAAGGCCCTGTATCTCAGGAGTAAGAAGGTCTGACTGAGCAGTGGACAGACTGTGCCAACGCTTGGGAGGAAGATACGGGGAGATCTCTGCAAAATCGAGAGTATCCTTCTTGGATAATCTTGAGGCCCCATTTGTCCATTGTGATGGACTTCCTTTGGTTGAAAAACTGAGTCAGACGACCCCCTCGCTGCCGTAACGGTGTCCACCTCGGGCAGCTGAGGTGGGACATGGGCCAGATTTTCAGAGGGTGGCACTGGGCGCTTTCAGGCCTTGTGTCTTTTGTTGCATTTTCTTTTGCGGCTGAGGAGTTTGGTGCCTATTAAAGGCTCCTCGGCCTTTACCTCGAAAGGACTGCCTGTTACGAAATTGCTAATGGTTACAGCCCCTTTGAGGGGCTGCAGGAGCCGGCCTGGCTGTTTTAATGGCAGTCCTGGTTTTCTGAGTGGTCTCCAGCACTTTTTCAACTTGGGGGCAGAAGAGATGAGCACCGTCAAAGGGGACATCATCAGCTGCTGTTGAGCATCGGGGTAGAAGCCTGACATTTTGAGCCAGGAGTGCCGCCTGATACAGATCCCAGCGGCCTTTGACCTAGATGCAGTGTCATAGGCATCCATCAAAGCATTTAGCTGATGACTGCTGGAATCTATGCCCCTGGTAATAGTCTGAAGAAGCTCCATGATAACATCAGACTCTGAAAGGTTCTCAACTATTGATTTAAGAGTGTTCCACAGAGTGTAATCATACTGAGAGTAACGGCCCTGATAACTGCCAATATGCATTCCTAAGGTTGCAGTGGCGAAAGACCATTTCCCTAAAGTGTTAACCTTACGAGATTCCTTACTGATAGGCCATGCTGAGTTCTCCTGGGGGAGGACAGCTTCATCATTCTCTGCAAGCACCACAAAGGCATCTGCAATGGGCTGCGATGCCAGGAAGGGTGTTTCCTTAGGAGGGGCGTACTTCCTGTCTGTGGCCTTAGCCACAGAAGGAATAAGTACCAGCCTGGCCAACACTACCTGTGACAAGATCTCAAAGGAAGGGGGCACAGGGGGCATAAGGTTCGTAGGAATGCTAGGGACATGAAGGAATTCAAGGCGCAAGAGCCTCCATGGGTCCACAAAGGAGGTTTGGAGAGTCAGGGTGGATCCTAGATTCTTAAGAAGGGGCTGGAAAGAAAGGACCTTGACTAAGGATTCCACCAAGACAGAAGGCTTGCTTTCCAAGTCATAGAATGAGTCTTCTTCGATGCCATCAGACAAAATCAGATCAGGATCAGACTCATCCTGGTCTACCTCCACCCATTAGAAGTCAGGGACCAAATCCTGCTAGACCAAAGCCTGGTATAGATGAAGGGTACACGGGAGACACCAGAACTCATATCGGCATCGAGAAACTCTGGACCATACTCGGCACCAAAGCACCTGATGTTGCACGCGGCACCGAACCCCCCCCCCCGCCGAACTGAAACTATGATGCCGTACTGAAGTAGACGCCACATGCGGCACCGAGGTAGACGCCACATGCGGCATGGAGGCAGAGCGCGGCACTGAAGCATGCAGCACTGACCGTGGCACTGAAGAACCCGGCACATACTAACCTGAACCCCTCTGAGACCTAGAAGAAAGGGGGGAAGAAAGTGGTGCCTGTGTTGGTCTGTGTGTAAAACCGGTGAGAGGGAAAGGCACGTGGAACCAGCACCGGAGGTGTCAGTACCGGGAAGGGAAGAAACTGTCGCTGGCACCGAATGTACATCCTGCCTCACTCGCGCCCGCCGCAGCCCAGCAGCTCCAAGACCTGAGGGCACAGGAGCTGGGTCCACTGACAAGGGCAACTGAGACAGATACTGTACCCACTGCTCCATAAGAAAGGCCCAGTGGCGAAACTGCTCGCCAGAAACCCGTCAAGAGGATAGAGGGCTCAGATGTCAAGAATTTGGCCGTTATGAATGGAGACCCGGGGCAGGGCCTACTCACTCTCCACTACCAAAGATCTCCTAGCAGATCTACCAGAGGGAGACTGAATGGTATCTCTTCTTCTGACTGGAAGGAGAAGAGATAGAGGCCGAGCAGCCCTGGGTCCCCGACTGGGAACAGACCCACTTCTTTTTGTGCTTTTGGGAGGACTGTCCTCACTCCCGAGCACCGGACTGCCCGTGGTCGGACCCCCTGTAAAGGCCGGCAGACCAGACAACCCCACTGCCAGAACAACTTTCCAGGGAAGTCTCCCTATCGTCACCGATACCATCCATGGCAGGCTGGCTGTCTTTCGTCCAGAAAATTAAATTCTCTCTTTTTGTTGAATATAATAAAATACTAAATAAAACGAACGAAACTGAACAACTATCTGCTGTCATGCAGATGTGATCCTGACTCCTAGCGAGCGGCGTCGTCACTGAAGTGCACTTTCGAGAGAAGCGGGAAAAAAGGGAACTAAGGTAGTTGGAGGGCAGATGCTGAGGTAGCCTACGTAGGCACGAGCCAGTCTCGTGGTGCACTGCATGCGCGGTCCTACCTCAGTGCGACCCTCCCGACGTTTTTTTTTGTTCCTGCTGGGTCCTAGTACCTCTGGCGTAGTACCCAGCAGTATGAATAAATGGTGAAGACTAAGTCCAGGAAGATCCAAGTACTTGTCTCTCAAATAAGGCTTTTTATGCAAGAATCAAAATATGAAAATTATGTACTCACTGTAATTTTTATCTTCCCAAATATCTTCACTATTTATTATGTATGGGTCTAACCAGAGGCCTGGACTCTGTTGAAGAAAAAGAGCTTGTCTCAAATTTTTTTTAGAGCTGGGGGAGCTGACAGACGTTGGGGTGGCGCCCCCCACGAGGCCTGCGTTCTACGTGGTGTGGCCAGTAACTGACACTGGCTCCTCCCAGCCCTCAGTTCTGTCCATCAGGAGAGGAAAATAGAAGACAGGGATGGAGTGAAGGCAAAGGAGCCCAAAGAATAAGGAGTGTGGGGAGAAATAAAGATAAAAAGCAGATAGAGATAAGAGGGAAACTAGGAAGGGCAGGGATGGCCAGCATGCTGGGCAGCCGAGGTAGAAGGAAGATAAAGAAGGGGAAGAAAAGAATAAGAGAGGGAGAGAGATATATCTAGTCCTCCTCCGAATATCTTTTTTTTTTTTTTTAATTGAGGCAGGGCCCCAGAGAGGGCGAGATGCCAAGATGTCTAGAATTCAACCAGCCCAAGAGTATGAATGAAGGAGAGACTCAATCGTCCCAGTCGGGCCACGAGAGGGAGCAGACAGGGTGTAACATACACCCACCCCTGCTTTAGCTTCGGCGCTCTCCTGATTTGCCTGAGTAGATAAGAATTGGAAGGGAGGAGGGGGAGGTAAGAGGAGGACATTAAGGGATCACAGCTCCAAGATGTCTCCCTACGAGAAGGAGGTACCGGGTAAGCCCCTAGAGGGACTCACTTTCTTGTTTATATAAATTTCTTGGTATATCTCCAAGGAGGAACGTGAGAATGGGTATATAGAGATGGAGAACACAAAAAAGTCTGCTCTCTGTCTTTCCACCCGAGAGCCCAAGGTGTTCCGTTCGAGACAGAAAGGAGACCTCGGAAGGGAGTAGGAGGTAGAGAAAAGAGGGCCTGAGGCTTGCTTCTCTCCTCCCTTTTCTTTCTTTTTTAATCACCAAGGGCTTTCGAGGAAAATAAAACCATGAGGAGGCTAGGCCAAAAAAGAGGGTCAGAAAATGCCAGATGGTGTGAAACTAGGCAGGGTAAGGATCAAGGGTGTAGAAGAGAGAGAAAAGGGGGGATAGATGCTGCCCAGTGCCTGGCCATAGCGAGGATGGGCTGTAATGAAGGAAGATATTTGGGAAGATCAAGAATTACAGCGCGCACATAACATTCATATCTTACCCAAGTCCATCTTCACCATTCATTACATGTGGGTCAGAATAATGAGATGGCAAACCCCGAGGGAAAGAAATTCCCCCAGTTTCCTGTGGGGGGACGAACACAGGCCGACAGGGACCTTTTAAGGACCTGGCGAGGCCTGTGGATAGCTTTGGGCCGGTGGTGGCTCCTGTGTACCAGAAAACGGAAGTTAAAGCCATGCCCTTCATGAAAAAATGCGGGCCCCCCAGAAGAGTAGAAAAAATTACTCACCTTAGTAATGTTTCTTCTAATGGAGTCTTGCTATATTATGACATATGCAGCGAGTCCCAACCTTCGAACTGCTCCAAAGTTAACTTTCCATGCCAGGCATGGAACTTTGAGCACGAGCTCGGTTGAAAACTTTGTCTGTTGTTCTTCAAACTCAAACTGTCAGATCTTTACGAGCAAAACTCACTAACGTTCTGTGTGGAAGCTGTAAACCTACACTAGCCAACTGGCTACTAAATATAAGAACACATTTTTTTTTTTGGGTCCCAAAATAAAGACTCAAGTCAGGGGATCCAAAAAATGAAAAACACAACACCCAATCACCCCAAAAGGAGGGGTGAAAAAACAAGGTGGGCATCTACTAAGTGCCAACACTGCACTGCCCACCCTCATCCAAAAGCAGAAGTTCTGAGAGGGGCAGGCAGGGGGGGAGGTCATAATATAGCAAGACTCCATTAGAAGAAACAACATTACTAAGGTGAGTAATTTTTCTTCAAACAACATGAAGTCTTGCTATATTATGACATATGCAGACCACACAGCAGTACCTCCATGGAGGAGGGACAGAACCTACTTAGGAAATAGGCTCTGAAGCACAGCTGTGTTAGAAACCGAGCATCACTCCCAGCCTGGATGTCCAGGAGTAATGCTTGCAAAAGTGTGAACTGTTTTCCACGCAGCTGCTTGACATATCTCTAGGATAGGGATGTCCCTGGCAGCAGCCAGAGACGAGCTGTACCTCTGGTAGAGTGAGCCCTCAGGCCTGAGGGAGGAACCCACCCAGTTTTCACAGCAAAATTGGATACAAGAGACAATCCACCTGGCAATGGATCTTTTAGTGGCAGGTTTCCCTTTACCAACCTCACCATAAGTGAGGAACAGTTGGAGGGAGTCAAACCTGTGACCCTTGGTACGTTCTATGTAGTAACTAAGAGCTCTTTTGACATCTAAACTGTGCAGTCTCCTCTCGCCAGAGGAGGAATGGTCAGTGAAGTACACAGAGAGAGAGACATAGATTGATTAAGGTGGAAGTCTGAAACCACCTTATGCAAGAACTTTGTTAGTCCTGAGGACCACCTTATCTCTATGAAAGGAGATAAAATCAGGCTCCACTGACAATGCTTGTAATTCACTTATGCGCCTGGCAGAAGTGATGGCTACCAAAAACACAGTTTTCCAAGTCAAGTACTTAAGCTCTGCTGAAGACAAGGACTCAAAAGGGGGTTGCATAAGCTGGGCAATGCAAATATTAAGATCCCAGGCAGGGGCAGGGTCCCTGAATGGGGGTTGGTGAAGCAACCCCTGAAAAACTTGGAGAATACAGAATGAGCTGAAAGAGAAGAGGGTTTACCTGCTGATAAGAAAGCAGACACGGCTGCCAGGTGCACTTTTAGGGTAGCTGGTCTCAACCCCAAAGTATTCAAATGCACCATATAATCCAGGACTGTGGGTAAGTCAGCGGATTCTGGGGAGATATGCTTGTCAGAGCACAATATGGAAAATCTCTTCCATTTGGAATTATAAGTAGCCCTGGTGGAAGGCTTCCTAGAAGCCTTCAAAATATCCAATACACCTTGGGAGAGGTGTAGGTCAGCAAACTCTAACTCTTCAAGAGCCAGGCCTTGAGATTGAGAGATTTGAGGTTTGGGTACCAAACTCTCCCCTGAGCACAGGTTAACAGGTTGTGATTCCTGGGAAGACACAGGAGAAGGTGGACTGCTAAGGACATAAGGAGTGGGTACCAGGGCTGTCTGGCCCAATCTGGAGCAATCAGGATCATCTTGCAGGGTTGAGATCTGATTTTGACTAGCACCTTGAACAGAAGAGGGAAGGGGGGAAAGCATAGAGAAATTTCCCTTCCCAACCGAGAAGGAAGGCAGCCAGAGGGACTGAGCCCAACACTGGGGGCCTGCAGCAAAAAAGGGGAAGTTGGTGATTGTCTGGGGCTACAAAAAGATCTATCTGCGGGGTGCCCCATCAGGCTAATACTACTTCCAGTACTAGGGGATCCAGTGACCATTCATGATGGCCCTGGGAAATCCTGCTGAGAGCATCTGCCAGGACATTGTCCTTGCCTGGGAGGTGAACTGCAATAAGGAAGGTGTTTAGAGAGTAAGCCAGAGACCACAACTTCATTGCTTCGGTGCACAAGGCCGTAGACCGAGTCCCCTTTGCTTGTTGATGTACCACATTGTGGTGGTATTGTCTGTTCTGACCTGAATAACTTTGTTCTGAACAGATTTGGAAAAAACTTTAAGTGCTAGAAAAACTGCTCTGAGTTCCAACAGATTGATGTGGAGCAGAGATTCCTGAGGGGACCCACAATCCCTGGGTAGTGAGGTCGCTCATGTGAGCTCCCCACCCCAAGAGGGATGCATCTGTAGTAAGGGTTAAGGAGTGAGACTGAGGGGCGAAGGGGACCCCCTGTCTCAGATTGCTCTGGTCCTGCCACCACTGAAGGGCTTGGATCAGGGTTCGAGTCACTGGGATCAATTTGGATAGAGGGTCTCTCCTTTGAGACCAAAAGGCTCTCAAATGGAACTGGATGTCCCTCATCTGAAATCCTGCTCCCTGCACTACTGCTGTAGAAGCAGCCATGTGCCCCAAGAGCTGCAGAAAATGCCTTGCTGGTCGAGAGACGTGCAGGGTGAAAGAGGAGGCCAGAGAGACCAGGGTCCTTGCTCTTTCCAGAGGAAGGAAGGCTCTGGCCTCTTTTGTGTTCAGTTCTGCACCTATGAAGGTGAGAAGCTGGACAGGCTCTAGAACTGACTTTGGAAGATTGAGAAGGAAACCTAGAGATGTGAGCAGTTGCTGAGTTACCTGAAGATGTAATTTGACTTCGTCTGGAGACTGGCCTACTATGAGCCAGTTGTCCAGGTAAGGAAAGATGGCAATCTTTTCCTTTCTTAAGTGGGCAACTGCTACTGCCAGGCATTTTGTGAATACCCTTGGGGCAGAGGTGAGGCCGAAGGGCATTGCTCTGAACTGGTAATGGCCTGAAGGCTGTTCGAATCTGAGGTACTTTCGATGGGAGCTTCTGATAAGAACATGGAAGTAGGCATCCTTGAGGTCCAGGGATGCTAGCCAGTCCCCTGGCCTTAGAGAGGGTAAAATAATTCCCAGTCACCATTTTGAATTTTGGTTTTAAAAGGTGCTTGTTTAGGTATCTGAGATCCAGGATGGGCCGCCATTCTCCTGTCTTTTTTGGGGTAAGGAAGTACCTGGAGTACAACCCTTTGCCCTGGTGTAGGGTGGAACCCTTTCCACAGCTCTGAGAGCCAGAAGGGGTAGAAACTTCTGTCTCTAGGGCAAGTGCCTCTGATGGATTTGCAGGTGGAAAGGACCTGGTTCTCATCTTTGGAAATTTTTGAAGCTGAGAACCAGTCCTTGGCTTACTACTTCCAGGACCCACTTGTCTGATGTTAAAGACATCCAGTCCTGGACGAAGTAAGCCAGCCTGCCCCCTACAGGTAGTGGAGAATTGGCCCTGGCCACCCCATCAGGGTGCCTGCTTGGCAGGGGCTTCAGGCTGAGGGGTGGAAGCAGGTCTGCTTGTACCCCGCCTGCCTCTCCCTCTAAAGAACCCCCTCTGGGCGTAAGCTGAAGAGAAGGCCTGGGCTTGGTAAAAATGCCTATGAAAAGGCCTGCTCCTGCCCCTGGAAGGCTGCCTTTGAGGAGTGGCCTGCCTTTCCTTGGCCTGTGCACTCCTATAGATGGTCCTATACTCATCCATTTTCTTCATGTAATTCTCTGTCTGCTCCCCAAACAGAGAATTACCCACAACAGGAAAATCCATGGCCTTAGTCTGGGGATCCTGTGACAGGCTAGTACATCTGAGCCAAGCCATTCTGCGAAGTGCCACAGATGTAGCCATGACTCTTGACACATCATTAGAGTCCACTGCAGCATGGAATTGCACCTTAGATGCCTCAATACCATCAGCGGCCACCTGCTCCAGCTCCTTGGCAAGCTGGCCAGGGACCTGTTTTGCTAGAGCCATAACAGTATCCCATCTGGATTTCTGGTATCTAGCAACATAAGCCGTATAATTTGCCTGTCTGAGTCCCAAGGATGATGCCATGTACTGTTTCTTTGCCATGGCATCAATCCTCCTGGAGTCCTTGTCACGGGGATGTGAAGCCAAGGGGATATTTGCCTTGTCACAGGCTGCAGCCTGCACTACCCCAACATGGCTGCATTGTTGTGTAAGGAACTCCGTATTAGAGCCTGGCAATGTGTACCTCTTGTCCATTCTTTTATCCACAGGAGGTATAGTGTGAGGAGTTTTTAGAATTTTTACTGTCCGTTTCCCAAAAGATTTATGCAAGGAAATAGACCGCCTCCTAGACTCTGGGATATCCATCATTTCCACATAGTCAGGCTCCTCTTGATCATCCACAGCTTCCTCCATAGGGAGCTGGTGGGTTTCAGCCACTTTTTTATAAAACATAAAATGAGGGGGACTCAGAAAGCCTAGGGGGAGACGCTCCTGAAGGTCTGTCTGGGGAGATGTCCGGTTCAATGGGCACATCCAGACTTTCAAATCCACATTCACTCTCCTCATACTCCTCTTCCCCTCCTCCGGTTCATAAAATTCCTCTAAATCATATGCTTGAACCAGTGGAACCGACTGAACCGTACGCTTACCTGATGGTGCCAGTTCGGTCGGAACCGGGGAAAGTGACTGGACAATTTTAATCGCTTTGGCTATTTCTTCAGCGGTTGGAGAGGGAAATTTTGGCTCCACACCTGCTGATTTTCTAGTCCTTTTTGCTGGAACCGCCTCCTCCGAGTCGACTCTCCTTTTGCCCGAGGAAGTCTCGCCCTGGTCAGAGGGCACTCCCTCCGGTTCGGTTACAACCTAACCGGGCTGGCCATCCAGGTCAGCGGACTTCTTGGCCTCCCTTTCCCTGAGCCTACCAACTCTCTTATCCAGGGTAGCTGCAGGAAAATTTTTACAAATCTGGCAGTCTGCATTGAGGTGGTCAAACCCCAGACAAAAAACACAGGTGGTGTGGGGGTCAGCTTCCCCACAAACACTGCAGTGTTGAAACCCAGTGGGCCCGGTTTTTCTTTTGGGTTTCTCAGACATAGTGCCAGCCTAACCAAAACTTGCCCGTTTATGGCAATCCGCCAAGCAAGACTCTCTTATCGGTTCCCAACCGTGTCACGGGTCGTGGAAAAAAACGTAATGAAATCAGTTTTTTTTAGAACCGATAAGAACCGGGAACCACACTCTAAAAGACAGATTAATGTATTTACAACAACCTGATTGGTTCAAACCGAACCGATAATACTGTTTACAAGTTCCACACAGAAAGTAAATGTAAAACCTATCTACTACTTACAATACCACAGACAGGGCTTAAACCGACCGGTTGCGGTTTAAATTCGGTTAAAAAACCGAAAAATTAATACTTTAACCGACAAAATGAACCAAGCAGAAGGAGAAATCTCCGGAGTGACTGTTCAGTGAGGCGGAGTAAAGAATCTGACAGTTTGAGTTTGAAGAACAACAGACAGTTTTCAACCAAGCTTGTGCTCAAAAGTTCCATGCCTGGCATGGAAAGTTAACTCTTTCACCTCTGGAGCAGTTCGAAGGTTGGGACTCACTGCATATGTCATAATATAGCAAGACTTCATGTTGTTTGAAAGGATAGCACCCTATGCTGGGCCAAGGGCGACAACCTCAAAAGGCGAAGCTACGTCATCTGCTTAATGCAGACGGAAGTTCCTACCAGCCTGGATGACACCTCATTTGCATCATACACTGCCCTGGAGAGGTGTCTTGCGAGCTCCAGGCCCTGTGCAGAGAGGCTAATGGCTTGCAGGGTTTCCTCACCATCAGGCAATGCTACTAGAATCTGTCCTAGCAGTGTCGAGAGGTGCCTAGCATATGCTACCTGGTGTGCCTGATAACCCGCCATGCATAGAAGGTGGCGTGAAACTGAAAACACCCATCTGCCGCAGCGATCTAACTCAGCTGAGTCAGAGTCTGGGGTTGGTCATGGTCAGGGCGACTGTGCCTGGATAGGGTATCTAGGAGCTCCACTCCCGAGGGGTCGAACATGGCACCTGGAGACTCCACAGCAACGCAATACCTGCACATACAGTCCCTAGGGACAGAAGCTGGGGTGGCGGGATGTTGCCAGACAGCGTACAAGGCCTTTGTAAATGGCTGCGGCCAGAGAGGTATGACCAGGTGGTCAGCACTGTATTCCCCCAAGAATGACAGTGTTGCACGGACAGATTTCCTGTCTGGCGAAATGGGAGATGTGGAGTTCTTCCAACATCTCTGCCAGGAAGCACTGATAAGACGTGAAGTCTGCATCAGCTGAGTAGTGGAGGGAAGCATCCTCTTCCTCAGTGGAGGAAGTCGAAGATTCAGAGAAGCTCGATTCAGAAGCGGGTGGAGCAGGTGTCGGAGGTTGAAAAATAACCTTGTTGAGTGCTCTTAAATAATGGGGGAACATAGCCGACGACCCTCTGAACTGTTCCCAAGTCATGGGGCCTCTCGGACCTAGGAGACTGGGAAGAGGGGGAGCTGAAGGCAGAGGATGAGAAGGGGGAGACTGGTGAACCTGGATTGGTTCTCTGCAAGGACTGTGGGGATGGTGCAGAGGAGCCCTCCCTGTTCCGCCCACCTCAGAGAGCCCAACAGTTGAGGGGTGGAACAGGTGTTGCCCTTGCTTGGGGGGAGACCCTAGGTGAGAAGAACGGAGACGACAGAGCCCAAAGGAGCCTCATCCCACCAACTGCAGGACTCTCCCAGATGCAGACGAGGCAGCACAGCATTGGCACTCCGTCTCCTCCTGGAGCCTTTAGAGGCTCTATGGAGGGACCGCTGCACAGAATGAGCCCTGCCAGCCCCCACCCCTGAAGAGAACTGCCGCTCGGAAGAGGTCTAGTAAAACGAATCCGGGCTAGCAGTCAAAAAAGATAAAGGCCCAGTCAACGGGGAAAAGACTGTGGGCCCCTTCTGAGCACTGTTCCCAGCAGCTGAAGTCGTCCCCACAGATAGGTTGGACTTGGAACAAGAGACTGCACCGGCTGAGGCGCCGTCACCCCAAGGAGTGTCAAAAGTGACACTGACAAGAGTCCCCGCCACTGGAGGCGGCGCCTGAGGCCTCAGGGAAGGCAGCACTGCAGGCAACACCATCTAAAGATGCCGCAGGACGAAGATTTGTAGTAGGCCTCAGAGAGGCCCGGGCAGAATTTGAAGGCTCCCCTGAGCCAGGCAGCCAATCAGGATTGTCCCAATTTTCACCCTCCAAGGTGGAGGATGAGATCAAGGAGATCTCCAACTTAGCTACCCCCTGGAATCTAGGGCCTCCAGCACAGACAGTGTTGTTGAAGGGGAGACTGGGTGCACAGTCGGTGCCGCCCGGCTCACCGGTGCCGGTAGCAGAGGTGGCGCCGGGCCGTGGCACCGAGGAGACCACCAGAACAAACCCTGTGTATAGCTGTGGCACAACACTGGGGTCGTCTGTGTATCCGAGAAGACCCCGGACTGCAAAGGGTGACCAGCTGCCCCTACCCCGAAGGAGGACTACCCCACCAACCCCCCGTCCCCGGAAACTGTGGAACAGAGGGGGTTCAATCCCCACTGGCCCATACAGAGGTGGGGCTCAGAGGTGGAGCCCAGAGACCTGGTTTTGGCATCCCGAGTGTGAGACAGTTAGGGGGTCTCTCCCCAACCGCACTGCACAGATAACCAAAATGCAACAGTCCACAGAGAAGCAGGGGTCACACTCATCCATCGCATGGCAGGAACCCAGACAAGAAAAACAATGGTCATGCCCCCCGACACTGTCATGGAGTTGCCACAGGAGCACCGATGGATCAGGGTACTCCCACTTTTGAAGATTTCTGATGCTCCGACATTGCCGTTGCACTGAAAATAAATCAAAACGGGGAAAAGTTATCCACGCCAGGAAAAACACTGACAAACAAAATAAAGAATAAACTGGTGGCGAAATGGAAAGTACAGTTACGTAAGAACTTACCGTAACAGTAGATCTTCGAGAAAGGAAAATTACGTACCTACCGTAATTCTTGATCTTCTCTTGTATCTTCACCATTCATTACTTCCTGGTGTAAGCCGGAGCGCGCCTCGACCACGGGAGCTTTTTTTGTTGTGCTGTTTAACGCCCCGCCTCGAGAGCGACGCCGCGCCAGTATGCGCGAGGGGCGGCCGTTAGTAGCGATCGACTCCTCCAACCTCAGTTCTGTGAGCCGGAGAGGCAAAAGTGAAAGCAGAAAACATAGATAGCGAGGCAAGATAGCCGAGGATAGCAAAGCAAGGAAGAATGAACTGAAAAAGGAATAAGCCGATGGAGGAAGGACAGAGAGATAAGAACATCCCAGCCTAGGAGTGCAGGGCCTCCTTACCTGGGCGACTCTAGGAGGAGAGATGAGTAAGGAAATGAGAAAATAGAAGAAGAAGAAGAAAGAGAAGAGAGAGATGGGATGTTGAAGGGACCAGAAGGCCCAACGAGCATAGTTAGCTTGTAGCTGAAGGCTCGACTAAAGGGGAAGCAAGAATCCCCGGAGATAGAGCTGAAGAGAAGGTTCACCGAACCCGCTAGACAGACTCAGGAGGGCATAGTCCTCATCTTCAACATGCCACTGTTCTTGACACCCACCTCGGCTCCTGACCGTGGAGGGCCTTTAAGTGGAGGACAGCCGAGGAGGGAAGAATAAAACCCCCGCAGCATGAGAGCGCTGCTCAGGGGTTTAGAAATAGAAAATGTAAGCCTTTCAGGCGTTTCAAGATAGAAATGGGACTCAGACTGACTGGCTAAGGCCGGCCAAGGCTTAGGCTGGCTAAGATTGAATATGGTCAGCAGAGGCCTACTGTAAAAATTGTCCAGGAGGATACTTAAAGGGAGAAACCACTAGCTAAAACAGCTAGAAGGATAGCCTACCTTCTCATTTGCCTTCTTGTTTGATTTCTCCATTTTTTTTTTTTTTTTTTACAGATAAAAATATTTTTTTTTTTAAGTAGATGCATGACCCAGATACCAAGATGCCTATAGCAGTCGGAGAGAGTTCCCTCAGCACTTTTTTTTTTTTTTTAAAAGAAAGGAACAGACGTACTCGTTCCTCTGCTCTGCAAGGTAAGAATAGAGGGGGGAATCAGATTTCAGGGCAACTATCTGAACACGGGATTGCAGGATCAAAACTGAATAGCCTGAGCCAGGCCAAAAAACCCCAGAGGTATCTTGCCATAAGAATAGCAAGAGATAGTTGTGCAGTCTGATCGCCAATGCAATCCGTGAAATGGCCCATGAATCTTAGAGTAAGTAATTTTTCTGGATTTTAGAACTCCCCCCCTCAAGAAAGATCTTTTTTTTTTACTTTTGTCTTTTTTTTTTTTGGAAAATTTAAGGAATTTTCCCTATATTTTATATAAATGCAGAGAGAGGAAGGAGACGGGAGGTGGAGAAGCCACAGGAAGAGGCACTGAGGGGATGGTGGGCGGGTGTAAGTAATGAATGAGAAGATACAAGAGAAGATCAAGAATTACGGTAGGCAATGTAATTTTCTATCTTCCCTTGTCAATCTTCACCATTCATTACTTCCTGGGTGAGTATTAAGCTCTCTTTCCCTGGAGGGAAGAGGCCACACCCTGAGGGAACAAGACCCAGCCTTCTGCTGGTGAGAAACAGAAGGAGAAGACCCTGGCTTATTCAGAAAGCCTAAGAGGGAGAAGAGCTAGGAGGTGCCTCCCAGGACGAGAAGACGGAGGGAGCCCTGTAAAAGTCTCCTAGCTCTGAAGAGAAAAGACGGGTCCTCGGAGGCGGAGCGAATCACCCTCACGCCGGGCCAGGGTGACAACCTGGAAAGACGGCCATGCCGTCCGGCCTGATGCAGATCGCTGTCCCCGCAAGCCTGGAAGCCACCTCATTGGCGTCATAAGATGCCCTTGCTTGGTGTCTTGCCAGCTCCAGGCCTACCGCGGAGAGGGCAACGGCTTGTCTGGTTTGCTTCGTATCAGGCATAGATGCCAGCAGCTGGGACATCATCGACCACAGATGCCGGTTGTAGGCAGCGTGGTGAGCCTGATGTGATGCAATACATGCACTCGCACGAGAAGAAGAGAACACTCTTCGCCCCCAACGGTCGAACTGGAGAGAGTCCGAATCCGGTGGGCGGTCGTGCGCCAGGCAACGGCGCCCAGGAGGAGTATCCAGGTATACCAAACCTGAGGACGGGTGGGAAGGGAACCTAGAGACCAGAGGGGCACAATACCCACGCTGGCAGTCCGCCGGGCTGGGGAAGAAGCGCAGGACTGCCATGACTGATAGACGCTCCTGGAAGGGATAGGCCAGGAAAGTACCACCAGATGCTGGGCACTGAATTCACCAAGGAATTCACGCGCTCCCGCTCGGTATTGTCTCTTCAACGTAGGGAAACTGGAGATCCTCACCATCCTCGAGAGGAAAC
Organism: Neoceratodus forsteri; assembly: GCA_016271365.2. Taxonomy (NCBI): domain Eukaryota; kingdom Metazoa; phylum Chordata; order Ceratodontiformes; family Ceratodontidae; genus Neoceratodus; species Neoceratodus forsteri. The sequence continues at coordinate 589,641,816 of CM028134.1, read as the reverse complement.
GCTGATATTCTGTGAAATCAGCATCGGAGGACAGATGAGCAGGGGTTCCTCTCCTCGGAGGAGGGAGACGAGATGATGGGGAACTGGAATGCCCAGAGATTCCTGCGGGGGGGAGAGTCGAAGACCCGCTCATGCATGTACCTAACGATGAGGGGAAGTCACAGAACCCTGAACTGCTCCCAGGATAACGGACCGTGAGGGCCGATATGGCCTGGGAGTGGGGTGGTGAGGAGAGATGGGAGAGGGCACCTCCGCTGGAGGCAACTGCTCTCTGCAAGGGCTCTGGAACTGGGAAAGGAGCCTGGAAAGGGGATCCCGGATATCAGACCAGGCCGCAGAACGGAACTCTGGGAAGCGGAGCCTGAAGAGCCCTGGGGAGAACTCCCGTGACGACGCCTGACTGCATGGATCCAGAAGGGCAGTCCGCACAAACGCCGCCGAATGACACCCTAGAACCCTGAGGGAGGGGCGAGGCTCTGCACTGCTCCTGGCCACCCCTGAGGTGGCCAAGGGAAGACCGAGCAGCAGACCCCTGCCCCTCGACCCTCGGACTCTGAGAGGGCCCTCCTCCCACACAGCGCCCCTGTCCCTAGAGAGAGTGACAGCACCCCTGTAAGGTAGCTGTCACCGGGCCTCCAGAGGGAGCCTCCCGGCGCCACCCCCGCCTGCCCCAGGGGCTCCCGCCCCCCCAGCCGGGAACCCTCAGGAGGCGACGAAGGGGACAGAGGGAGGGGCCCGCTGCGCCGCCTGGCACCTCTAGCCACCGGGGACCCAGACCAAGAGTGGGGTGCAGGATGGGTCCACGCCTGAATCATCGCCTCCCGAGGAGGATGAGACCAGCAGGACTCAATGCTGGCCATCCCAGGGTCCTCGAGGCTACGGGCCGCAAACGCCCTGGTATTGGGGAGGCGCCCGCCGCCTCACGCCGTAGCCGCCAGGCCTAGCCCATACCCCAACGGCGCCGGGCGAGGCCGGCACCGCCTGGAGGAAGGACCAGGCCCACGGCGCCGGCACGCCGGAAGGCGAGGCGGCACCGACGGCACCGCCTTGTCCATCGACGCCGCGAACGCGCCAAGGCCCAAAGCAGCACCGCTAACGGCGCCGCTGATCACCGCACCGCGAACGGCGCTGATCCAAAGCGGCGGCCAATGGCGCCGCTGATCACGGCGCCAACGGCGCTGACTCAAAACGGCGCTGAAACGGCACTGCTCGATCACCGCACCGCGAACAGCGCCAGGATCCAAACGCGCCGAAAGGCGGCGTCAGGTCCACCCGAGCTAGGCTCAAAGACGAGGGCCTCGCCACGGGGAGCCTGCACTCAAGAGGTGACTGCCGAGGCGCATGGCGCCATGCCCCGGGAGGGACTACGACGCCCTCGACACCGCAGAAGGGGCCTCCTCCGCAAGAAAAGACGAGGAGCCTCCTCCTCAGACTGCATAGGCCCGGAGGGGACCCGGGAAGGCCTAGAGACCTTACCTGAGAATCCTTGAGCGACGCCGCCCTCAAGGTCGGCGGGCTTTGCCGAGCTTGAACGCTGGACTTCGAGGACACGGCAGTCCATGGAGAAACAGGCCGCAGACGTAATCCATGCCGTGGGTTGGGTCCCAGGCAACGGAAGACAAACGCTATGCCGGTCCGAGACGGAGAAATGCCGCCACAGTAACACCGACGCATAGGGCGCGGCTCTCAAACACGCTTAGCTCCGGACCCGGACATAACGCCAAATCAACAAGAAAAAACAGTAGGAAAACACACCCGGCGCCGCTTTAGAAAGAAAGAAAAAAGAACGGTCTTACCGATCGGCGTCGAGTGTGTGGAAAAGAGGAGTCGCTGACGCAGTGGAGAATGGACGCTCCGAAAACAGGTGCTGCCTCGACGGCGGGAGAAACAGAACTGAGTTGGAGGAGGAGTCGGTCGCTACTAACGGCCGCCCCTCGCGCATGACTTCGCTCTCGAGGGTGGGGCCGTTAGGCAACTTTTTAAAAAAAAAAAAGCTCCCGTGACGGGTGCACGCCCCCGGCTTACACCCAGGAAGTAATGAATGGTGAAGATTGACAAGGGAAGATCAGCTCTTGCAGCAGGTAACACCATTAGGAGTGAAGCCGGCAGGCGACAGGACCCCACGGAAATCTTCTAGCTAGCAGTCTTCAGCGGGGACCGCCTCAGACGTCGGTCCCACCCCCGACGTCAGACGTGGTACATAAGAAGGCGGTCCCGCAGATTCCCCAGTTCTCCCGCCAGAGACTCCTGGCCGCAGGATGACATCAGAAGGGGAGACCGAGGATCCGCCATCAGAAGAAAAAGAGCTAAAGCTCCTGCCAAGGCCTGGTAGGCCGAACCTCCTCCAAGGGGGAATGGTGGGCGGAAAGGTACCTGCTGCAAGAGCTGTTCTCGAAGATCTACTGTTATGGTAAGTTCTTACGTAACTGTACTATCTTACTTCGAGATACAGCTCTTGCAGCAGATAACACCATTAGGACTGATTCCCAAGCAATAGCGCCTGAAAGCATTCTGGGAGGAGGAAATTAGTAGAGATCTTGAACAAGTCCTGACCCTAGGACAGGAGACCCTGTAGAACGGCTAGGCCGAAACCGGCTCTTCGCCATGATGTAATATCCAGGCTATAGTGCCTAATAAATGTGTGCACTAAGCTCCAAGTAGCTGCAGCACAAATGGCCGAGGTGGAGATGTTGCGCAGTGCTGCAAAGGAGGTAGCCACCCCCCCCCCTTTTGTCGAGTGGCCCCGGACTGTACCCGGGAGGGGCTTATGTCTGTTGTTGTAGCAAAATGAAATACACTGGACAAGCCAGCGAGAAAGGGTCTGCTTTGAGACTGGTTGGCCCAGCATCCTCTCAGCGAAGGAAACGACTAGTTGTCTGACTTCATGGTTGTTTAGTTCTATTCAGGTAGAACCTAAGGAGCGGTGAACATCCAGGGTGTGAAGCAATGCCTCTCCTCTATTAGAGTACTTGGGGAAATACACAGGCAAATCGATGTCCTGGTTGAGAGTGAGGGCAGAGACCACCTTAGGCAAGAATTTAGGATTCATCTGCAGAGAGACACTGTCCTGGTGAAAAATTAAATAAGGCTCCTTGCACATGAGAGCGTGAAGCTCGGAAACTCTCCTTGCTGACGTGACAGCAACTAAAAATAACGTTACTGACAGAAAACGCAGCTCGCAATCCGCGGCAGGTTCAAAGGGGGGGAAGCGCGAGTTGTTCCAGGACAAAGAGTAGGTCCCAAGGAGGAACGGGATCCTTGATGGGTGGCCTAAGATGTAACACCCCTCTCAGGAAGTCTCGAGAGGCATCAAGCTGTGCCACTGTGCACTGTCCCACCGGGAAGTGGTATGCAGAGATCGCACAGAGGTGCACTGTAATGGAGGAGTAGGCGAGACCAATGGAATAGGGAAAGAAGATATTCCAGCACCCCTTTCACCGGCATTCTAAAGGGGAAAGGCCGCGTGTTCGCGACATTTAAGTAAAAACGGCGCCACTTCATGGCGTACGTCGCATGCATTGCCGGCTTTCTGGCCGCGGAAAGGACTTCCGCCACCTCTTGCGAGACCCCGTATCACAAAATGGCTATGTCTCTAGGAGCCATGCATGCAGGTTCAGTGAGCGTAAGTCCGGGTGGACTAGTGAACCCTCCCCCTGAGACAATAGGTGGGAGCTGAAAGGCAACGGAACTGGAGGTTCCCGGGACAACTGCATCAGCATCGGGAACCAGATCTGCCTGGGCCAGAAAGGCGCTACCAGGATCATTGTTGTGTGCTCCCTGCACAGTTTGAGAACTCCTCTCTGGATCAATGGGAAGGGAGGGAAAGCATAGAGGAATCTGTCCGCCCAGGAGAGGGACAACGCGTCTCGCCAGAAAACACCAGGCCCTGGATCTAGCGAGCAAAAATTGAGCAGTTTTGCGTTGGATGGGGAAGCGAGTAAGTCCAACTCTGGAGTGCCCCATCGAAGGAACCGATCCTCTGCTACCTCCTGAAGAAGTTCCCACTCGTGGACTCTGGTCTGGGAACGACTCAGGCCATCTGCGATTCTGTTGTCCACTCCGGGAACGTGAACTGCAATCAGGCTCGCGCCATGTCTGATTATCCAATCCCACACCCTCATAGCTACCCTGCAGAGGGGATAAGAGTGTGCGCCTCCTTGTTTGTTAAGGCAATACATCACCGCTGTGTTGTCTGTCTGAAGCAGAAGGGTACTCGACGGTATTTCTGACTGAAAGGCCTGCAGGGCGTAAAGGACCGCCCTCATCTCCAGCACGTTGATGTGGAGGTGAGCTTCCTGAGGGGTCCATGTTCCCTGCGACCTCACCCCGTTCAGGTGCACTCCCCATCCCAGCCCTGAGGATTCTGTGGAGAGGATTGCCTTCAGGGACGGCGCGGTAAACGGGACACCCACCGAAAGTGTCCCTGGGTCTAGCCACCATTGCCAGTCTCGAATCACGGCGTTCGTGATTCTGACCGGATGCTGCATGTGGTCTTGCCTTTGGTCCCACTGCACCTTGAGCATCCACTGAGTTACCTGCATGTGGAGCCTTGCCAAAGGGACGGTTGGAATGGCCGCAGCCATGTGTCCGAGCAAGTGAAGGACCAACCTGGCGGGGATGGTCTTTTTCGCTGAAAGATCCCTGATGAGGGATCCGACGTGTTCCGCTTTTTCTGCCGGAAGAAAGGCTTTCCTTGACGGTGTCCAGAACTGCGCCTATGAACTGCAGCTTCTGGGACGATACTAGGAGAGACTTCTCGTAGTTGATAAGAATGCCCAGAGACTGGAACAGGTCCTGGGTGCTCTGAATAGCCATCAACAGTGCCTCTTTGGAGGCGGCCATAAGAAGCCAGTTGTCCAGGTACGGGAACACGTAGTGGCCCTGTCTCCTCAGAGACGCTGCCACGACTGCCATACACTTGGTAAAGATCCTGGGGGCCAAAGACAGTCCGAACGGAAGGGCCCGGAACTGAAAGTGGTGGCCGAGAAACTCAAAGCGCAGGAACCTCCTGTGCGCTCGAGCTACTGGGATGTGCAGGTAGGTGTCCTGCATGTCCAGGGACGCTAAGAAGGCGTCCTTTTTCAGCATGGGAATGAGTCCTTGAGGGTCACCATGCAAACGCTTGTAGCGACAGACATGTTGAGGTCGCTGAGGTCCAGGATTGGACGGAGGTCCCCTGTTTTCTTCGGAACCAGAAAGAAGTGGGAATAGTATCCGGATCCTATCTGGTTCTCTGGGACATACTGTACCGCTCCCTTCTGCAGGAGCGCGAGTACCTCTTGCCTGATGAGTGATCTGTGCTGACCCGAGTAACGGGAGAGCAGAGGAGGCCTTGTGGGTGGCTTGTCCACGAATTCTATAAAGTGGCCTCTTTTGACCAACTGAAGGACTCACCTGTCGGTGGTTATGAATTGCCACCCTGGCAGGTGGTCCGCAATGCGGCCCCCGACCTTGGTGTTCCGTTGATCCTGAGGGGCGGGGCCGGAAGGAGTCATGCTGTGGCGGCTGAGGGTCCAGCAGGCTGGGCCGACTTAGCTGGTCATTGACTTCGCCCGCTGACGATTTCCTGGCCTCTGCGGAGAAGGAGCCTCTGTTGAGGACCGCGTGGGACTGCTGTTCTGCATCCGCCTCGAAACGGCTTTGGTTCCTACGAAGGAACTAAGCTTGGGTCTGTACATGGCCTGGACAGACCGTACCGCCTTCCCGGCCTCTTGAAGTTTGGTGAGGACCTTCTCCGAGGACTCACCAAAAAGAACTTCTCCATGAAACGAGGCATCCAGGATGTTCTTCTGGACGTCTGGGGTGAATCCGGAAACACGGAGCCAAGAGTGTCTCTGGAGACATATGCCTGAAGCTGCCGCTCTGGCCGAGGAGTCCGCGGAATCATACGCGGCTCGCAGCACCTGGGTTCCCACGTCCGAACCCGTATGAAGGAGCTGTAGCAACTCCTCTTTCTGCTCACCTTCTGGCATCTTTTCCGCCAGATCCAGTCCCTGTTCCCACAAGGCGTTTTGAAACTGTATCATGTGGGTCAAATAGTTGAGGGATCTGATGGCGCAGGTAGCGGATGCATACGTGCACCTGCCCATAGCGTCCAGCTGTTTGGACTCTGGGTCCGGTGGCAGGGTGTTCAAATGTTGCGGCCTCTGGGACCAGTCATGAGAGGCTGTAATGACCAGAGAATCGGCCAGAGGATGTGATGCCAAGTACTGGTCCTCCCTAGGGGCCTTGTACAGGTGGTCAGCTTTCTTCGGCATCGCCGGAAGTGAGTGTGGACGTTTCCACGCTGCCTTGGTGACGTCCACGAATGTGTCCACCAAGGGTGGCACCACCACAGGCTTTGGATCTTTTTGCCGAAGGTATCTGGCAAGGCGTAATCTCTCGGGGTCTAATTCCTCTGCGTCCCAGCCCATGTTTTCTTGGATATGCCTCAATCTCTGAGAACGATGGGTCATCCGGAGGAGACCTTGGAAGCTCACGTGGGTCTGGAGAAGGGACGTTGATTGGAGAGGGGGATCTGGATCCGTTCGAGAAGTCCGATCCCGTGTCCTCCGTCGAAGGCGAACGGCGGCGTCTTCTGGGTCTCTTGGGGCTGGATGACCCTGAAGAAGGAGCTGTAGCAACTCCTCCTTCTGCTCACCTTCTGGCATCTTTTCCGCCAGATCCAGTCCCTGTTCCCACAAGGCGTTTTGAAACTGTACCATGTGGGTCAAGTAGTTGAGGGATCTGATGGCGCAGGTAGTGGATGCATACGTGTGCCTGCCCATAGCGTCCAGCTGTTTGGACTCTGGGTCCGGTGGCAGGGTGCTCAAATGTAGCGGCCTCTGGGACCAGTCATGAGAGGCTGTAATGACCAGAGAATCGGCCAGGATGTGATGCCAAGTACTGGTCCTCCCTAGGGGCCTTGTACAGGTGGTCAGCTTTCTTCGGCATCGCCGGAAGTGAGTGTGGACGTTTCCACGCTGCCTTGGTGACGTCCACGAATGTGTCCACCAAGAGTGGCACCACCACAGGCTTTGGATCTTTTTGCCGAAGGTATCTGGCAAGGCGTAATCTCTCTGGGTCTAATTCCTCTGCATCCCAGCCCATGCTCTCTTGGATATGCCTCATAATCTCTGAGAACGATGGGTCATCCGGAGGAGATCTTGGAAGCTCACGTGGGTCCGGAGAAGGGACGTTGATCGAAGGGGGGGGGGGGATCTGGATCCGTTCGAAAAGTCTGATCCCGTGTCCTCCGGCAAAGGTGAACGGCAGCGTCTTCTGGGTCTCTTGGGGCTGGGTGACCCTGAAGAAGATCTGGACGGAGGTCTCCTATTTTGTGATCTACCCCTAGGAGGGTCCGTAGGCTCCTGGGGGGAGGGTACTCGGCCTGCATCCCTGGGTGAAGTAGGGGGCGCGGGGGCCGGCGGAGTAGCAGGAGGAGGTGGTGTGGGAACCACATCCCTTTTTATGGTGTCCCACCAGTAAGTAAACAACTCCTTGACCTCGGATATGCTGAGGCCCGATGACGGGCCGGTCGTCGGGTTCTGGCGTCGGCTCCCCAGGGGCCTCAGGTTCCAGCGAGGGTTCCCTGGGGGGTACGACAGGACCGGGTTCGCCCGTCTGGTCCTCGGGCTGGGTCAGCTCCTCCTCCGTGATCGCCTCCTGACCGACGTCGGTGGGAGGCAAGGGGGTCCTCTTCTCGGTAGGTGCGGACGTCAGTCCCCCCGGCCGGCGTCCGTGGAGCCGGAGGCCTGACCGGCGACGGGCGTCTGGCGGTCATCGGGACCGATGGTGTTTGGCCGACGTCGGATGGGCCGGCATCGGGTCCGATGAACTCTTAAGAGAAGTCAGTTCTTTGGTCTTCCGCTGGGGAGGAGGAGGCAAAGAGGCTGACCTGGCGTTGGGTTCCGAATGGCAGGAACTGGACTTGTGATGGTGGTGACAGTCCCCTGACCTCGACAGGGCCTTGGTGGTTGAAGACGAAGAAGGTCTGGAGGCCTTGGCCTGAGAAAGACAGGAGGAACCTGAGGAGGTCTTCACTGCTGCAGAGGGAGGCTGAGAGCGGGCCCGGGAGGGGGAGCAGTCGGACCGGGAGCCAGAGCTACGGGAGTCAGAGGCCCTAGACAGGGACCTGGATCTCACTCTCTCCCTATGCTTCTCGAGGTGTCTCCGGGCCTTGTCAGAAGATTCCCCCTTGGAGGCTGCGTCCATGGCTTTAATCTTCTCCTCGAGCAGGAAAGCCTGAAGGGCCTTCTGGCGACGGATCCGGGTCCGGCTGTTGAACCCCTGGCATAAGGAACATGCCCGGGTGTCGTGGTCTGGGCCTAGGCACTGGACGCAGGCCGAATGCGGGTCTTTGAATGGGATTTGCGTCCCACAGGCGCACTTCGAAGGATGGCCTTCAACGGAGATTGGAGAGGACATCAGATAGAAACTAAGCAGAAAAAAAACAAACTTTTTCCCGAAGGAAGAACTTAACCAGGCGTCGCGCGCTGGAAACGAACCAAAGGGTCGAGACATGCAAGTCGATGGCAGGAAAGAAGTGGGGAATCTGGCGGGACGGCCTCCTTATGTACTACGTCTGACGTCGGGGCCGGGACCGACGTCGGGGGCGGTCCCCGCTGAAGACTGCTAGCTAGAAGATTTCCGTGGGGTCCTGACGCCTGCCGGCTTCAGTCCTAATGGTGTTACCTGCTGCAAGAGCTGCATCTCGAAGTAAGATCCGATACTTACGGCGCTGAGAATTGACGTCGACAAACTGTAGACCTGAGAGGAATAGTAACTGTGTAGCAGCTGAAGAGATTTTCCTCACAGATCCTTCCTTAACGGCGGAGAACTGAGGGCTGGGAGGAGTCAGCGGTGGTTACTGGCCACTCCACGAGTGCCATGTAGAACACAGGCCTTGTGGGCGGTGCTGCCCCAAAGTCAGCTCCCCAACTCTGAAAAACGTAAAGAGACAAGCTCTTTTTCACGAGCAGAGTCCAGACTTCTGGCTAGACCCATACATAATGAATGGTGAAGACTAACTTGGGTAAGATCTAGTTCTTCTCAAAACTATTTAGCATTTAATTCCAAGTTTCATTTTTCGTTCCATTGATTATAGTGACATGTTTTATGATTGTGTGCCAAAAGCCTGTTTGCATAAACCTGATGTTTATTTCATCACCATCTGCATGACTGGTAAGCACTTACTCTTTTAATACTCATTCCTGTGATTTATACAGAACGCTTTGCTAGATGTCCTTGAGTAAAAAGATATTTTTACAGAACTACAACTTTCCCTCATATACATCCAGGCCAAAGTTCCGGGATTATTGTATCATGAGACTCAACAGAAAGGTGCTACACTCAAGTCTGCCTTCAGCAAACTTACTGAAATCCAATATCCCTAAACTGCATTCTGAGGGAGGAAAACAGGTTACTAGTTATTTTGTTCCTGCTCTTGGTTACTAGTTATTTTGTTCCTGCTCTTTGGAACTCTTTACCAAATAAGTTTTGCAGCTTAACTGCAAGGATGCATACCAAGAGATTAACAAGTGGTTGGGAATTTGTCTGTAACAAGGGTATGCTGTGAAAGAGACTTGAATTTTATCATTACGTGTGTGATAATTTGTATATAGAAGATGTAAATGCAGTAGCTGTTAGTAAACATTGCTCATGGAAACTTAGCAGTTTCATTCATTTGATTAAGCAGTACTGACTACCACTGTAGACAAGCACTGCTCAATAGCTTTATCCTAATAAATTAAATGAAAGTCTGCAGCTCTCACCTTAATGTTATCAACAGTACGTTTAAGAGGACTGAGGGCCTGTGGAATTAGGTGGAGCCAGTTGCAGGCAGTTGTGTGAAGTGTTCTCATCCATGCTGGGCGCCCATCAGAGGTGGAATCGGTTCGGCGTTTCTTCTCTGCCTCTGCATAAGCTAGGTCATCCTCATCCTCCAACATCTGCATTTTCAGCATTTTGCTGATCATGTCAGTGCCTGAACCACAGAGAAAGGGCCAAGTGGTAAAAACCAAAACAGAAATAAAAACCTTGCTGGGACAGTAAAGAAAAACAAAAGACAAACAAAAAAAAAACCCCTGCATCTTTGAGGCAAAAATAAAAGGATAAAAAAACAGGTACTGAGCAGCCTTACTGAAATAATAATGCAGAAAGAGATCTGCAAACACAATTTTGTGTTGTCAGTTTCCACATAACACTGTATAGAACCCCCCTGAAGTGCTATAAATTAGCGGGATGGGCAGAGGTGCTCTTGTTTCTAATTCTGTTGTAACTGCCTCATGCTGATGTCGCAGGAAAAATTGGAAAATGTGATCTTTCCACAAAGTCCTGTTTATCGTGTATTTAATACTTTCTGTGATTCTCTTTCCCTTTACTAAGGACATCTGGATGAAAACTGGATCTGCTCCTGCTGCTTGTACTCTTCTGAAGTCTCAATGCTATTTGTGACATCCTCATCCTTTTGACAAGAATAGATTGTGATTTCAAACAAATAGGTTACTTACCTATAACTGCAGTTCTGGGAGTGGTATACAGTTCATAGCCACACATTAGCAGTTCCAATGGAAGTGGAGGTGCTGATTCTTCGGAATGCCTTTAAGCTAAGATCCTCCTCTTCCCACACCTGGGTGGTGTATCCTCTGGCTCTGCCCCATGACGTCAGATCTTGTATGCAGGAAGCAAGGATCTGTGTGCCACTTTGTCAGGGATGCTGGGTGGCTAGTGTGGTTGTGAACTACATACCACTCCTAGAACTACAGTGACTGGTAGGAAAAAAATACTCAACATAGTAATCTTGTTTCTTCCAGGGGATCACACAGTACGATTAAACTAATGCAGTCAGCATTCAGTGTTTAATTGCCCAGAGAGATGGAATTTATGCAAATGATGGAACTCTAATTAGCTCGTGCCAATTTCAAACTGCTGCCCTTAGTAACTGCTTCACTCAGAGTGCTTCAGATTCGTTACGCAACCTAACAGGGTAAGACCCTCTAACTAACTTACTATAGAGATTAAGCCCCCATTAATCACATCCACAAAAACCAACAAGTCCCAATTAGGGGCAACAGTGTGAACCAACTGGTTAAAGCATACCTCTCAACTGTCCCTGATTTTCAGGGATATCCCCGATTTTGCCTCAGCATTTTCCTCTGTCCCTCCAAAAAGTTGTGTTTTTGTGACTGAACAGTGGGGATTGTAAGCACAAAATAATAACAAACATTAAAATTACATACTTGTTCTTCAAAAAATGCATCCCAACACTAATCCTCTTATTGTATCAACTTTCTGAGTGAATATTACCAATTTTTAAGATGTGTCCCTGATTTGGGGTCTTTGTCCCTGATTTGTGAGGCAAGAGGTTGAGAGGTATGGGTTAAAGAACTGAAATATTTAGTCATAAACCACACAAAAGTCAAAACCGAGATGCAAAACTAAAGTCTGTTTCTTTTTTCTATAGGTTTAGGTAGGGGAGGCAGGATGGAGCTTTAATCATACTGTGTAATCTCCTGGATGAAACAAGATTACTATGGTGAGTAATGTTTTCTTCTAACCCCAAGAATGTCACAGTATGATTAAACTAATGCAGACTACTAAGCAGCACCTTTGGAGGTTGGGCTGAGAACCTGTCTTGAAAACCGATTCTGCAGCACGGCTGTACCAAGTCTAGCATCACTTCTGGACTGTATGTCCAGGCTGTAATGCTTAGTAAATGTGTGTACTGTTTTCCATGTAGCTGCTTTGCAGATTTCCAAAAGTCGTATTATCCCTTGCAGCTGCAGTTGAAGCAGATATGCCCCTGGCAGAATGTGCCCCGAGGCACAGGGGTGCTTATTTGCCAATTTTACTGTAGCGGAACAGTATGCATGCCACTATCCAGCATGCAACGGTTCCTTTTGAAGCAGGACTTCCCTTACCCACTCCTCCATAAATGAGGAACAGCTGGGTATGCTCTGGTCTGTGAGCCTTGGTCCTGTCAAGGCAGTGGCTTAATACCCTCTTGACATCCAGATTATGTAGTTTCCGCTTCAGGTGAGCTGGAATAGTCAGTGAAGAAAACAGGCAAAGTGATAGTCTGATTCAAATGGAAGTCTGAGGCCACTTTTGGAATAAACTTCCTATTGGTCCTAAGTACAACCTTGTCCTTGTGGAAGGAAATGTAGTACAGATCTGTGCACAGGGCTTGCAATTCACTTATTCTCCTGGCTGAAGTGATAGCCACCAGAAAAACATTCTCCATTACATATTTCAAGTATGCAGTTGCCATGGGCTGAAAGGGTGGGTTCATGAGCTTGGCAATACAAATGTTCAGAGTCCAGTTCGAGACTGGCTCCCTAAGGGGAGAATGAAGGTGATTGAGACCCTTGAAGAATTTGTGAAAGACAGGGTGAGAGACCATCTTTGCCAGCTGACACATATGCTGAGACTGCTGCCAGGTGTACTCTGTGTCAAAGGGCGAAGGTCCAGAGTAAGTAAGTGTGTTCGATAGTTCAGAAGGACAGGAAGACTTGCTCTAGAGGGATCAATGTCCCTTCCTGAGCACCAAATGGAGAACCTTTTCCACTTTGCTGAATGGGTTTTCTTGGTGGATGGCTTCCTGGATCCCCCGGGCACTGACAAGACCTCTTCTGAGAGGTGCAGGCTGGTGAACTCTAGGTCCTCAAAAGCCAGGCTTTGAGCTGCAGGGATCTGAGCTTGGGATACAGGATCCTGTCCTGAGAGGATGTCAGAAGATTGTGCCTCTGGGGGCAGGTGAATAGGACAGACAGACAGACAGCGTTACCAGGAGAGAGTACCATGGCTGCCTGGCCCAGTCCGGTGCCACCAGGATCACTGTTGCTGACTGAGACCTGAGCTTCACCAAGGTCCTGAGCAACATGGGAAAAGGAGGAGGCATCGATGAGGGTGGCTGTGTCCCTGGCGTTGGCAGGGGGCTCGGTGATGATGATGGGGGAGGCGAGGTCCTCGATGATGAGGTGGCCCAAGCAGGCGACGGGGGATGCAAGAAGCCTGATGTCGAAGGGCCAGCGCCCAACAACAGTGCCAGTGAAACTCCCTGTCTGAAGCCTGTAGTCCAGGAGGGGCTGTGATGGCAAGGAGTCCCGAGGTATCTACAGGGGTGGCTGAAGACCAGGCGTCGACTAAGTGGCCTAAGATGTCAACAGGGAGGAGGAAAAAACAGATGTCAATGGGCCAATGCCGACTAAATACGGACCAGTGGAAAGACCTGTATGTTGCCTCTGGCTTGAGATGGGCCTAAACAACTGGAGCTATAACGCTGGCGGGGGTGTTGGTAGGGCCGACAGACGAGGCATCACCGAACGGACTGAAGGGAAGCACTGCCAAGGCTGACCCGGTGGAAGAAAGCATGTGGGTGGCGAATGACCCAGCCACGGTCGTCGCATGGTGCAGCTACTGAGAGCGCACCAGAGAGGATTTTTACTTGCCCTTCTCCTTTTCTTGGTGCTTGTGTTTGCCAGACGACTTGTCCCGGACCTTGGAAGAGTGAGAGTCCAAGGACAGAGCAGGCGAGGCGAAAGAATTTCTGGCTGGAGCTCCTTCTTCATGACAGTTACCTTCTGTTTCAAAAGGAAGTTTTCTAGGACCTTCTCTCAACGCTGCCAGGTAAGCCTGGTTGAATCTGCGGCAAACCTCGCAGGCCTTAACATCGTGGTCAGGGCCAAGACAGCAGACACTGGCGTCATGGTCGGTTTTGCAAATCTTGTTACTGCACTCACAGCATCTGAAGAGTTTTCAGATTCATTCAGCATAATAAACATGAAGATCACTTTAAAAAATAAAGTGATGAATGGAGTAGGGTGAGAAAATAAAGAAAAGTAAAATTTGGCAGTCAACTGAAGTGGCGTTGTCTCTGTGGACTCCGGCATGCGATGATCGATGATGGGAAAAGAACTGAGAATAGTGCGGGTCTGCCCACGTTTATATGGGAGGAGTGACGCTGGCACCTGACGTCATCGTGGGCAGCCCCTGGAAGACTGCTAGCAAAAAAGTTTCCATATGGTTCTAGTGCCTGATGACTGTAGTTCAATAGGTGTGGCCTGATGCAAAAGATACTCTCCATGAAGACTGGAGAAATTTGTGGTAGCTGGGATGGGCGAAATATGTTGGTAAGTGTTCTGCATGTCAAAGGAGGCCAACCAGTCCTGGGACTTGAGAAGCGGCAGCAGGGTCCCTAGGGAGACCATCTTTAATTTCTCTCAGTGCAGGAACTTGTTCAGTTTTCTGAGGTCAAGAATGTGGTGCATACCCCCTGACTTCTTCGGAAGTAATGGGAATAGAAGCCTGTATTGCGCTCTGCTTCTGGCACTACTTCCACTGCCCTGTTGCTCAAGAGGCCCGCTATTCTCCATGCTGAGAAGGTCAGACATGGTAGCTGACACAGGGTGCTGCTTCTTGGGTGGACAGTCTGGAGGGATTTCTGAAAAATTCAGAAAATATACCTCTCTGATGATCCTTAAAACCCCCTGTCTGTAGTGATGGATTTCCACTAGTGGTGAAACTGAGTTAGATGTCCCCCGAGAGAGAGAGGTCTGCCCTGGGCAGCTGAGAAAGAGCTGGGGCTGGAACTGAAGCTTCAGAGGGTGACACTAGGCAGTTTTGGGGCCTGTGCTTTCAGCTGCGCTTTCTTCTGCAACTGTGGAGGCTGGAACGTGACTTAAGCGCCCCTGCGTTTGCCATGAAAGGACTGCTTATTGTAGTAGAAGATTCGTCCCTTCCCTCTTTCAGCATGAGCTGGGGCAGACCGAGAAGTCTTCTAAGAGGCCTCAAGGGACTGGTTCACCTGTTGGCCGAACAGATAAGAGCCACTGAAGGGGACATTCATTTCTTGCTGTTGGACGTCCTTGGAAAAACCCGAAGTCCGCAGCCAAGGGTGTCTCCTAATTCAGATAGCTGCGGCAGCAGAGTGGGAAGCAGAGTCATATGCATCCACAGCCACCTTTGACTGATGACTGTTGGACTCAGTACCATGGCTAATAGTCTGAAGAATTTTTCTGCTTAGTGTCAAGAGTCTGGCAAGGTCTCTGTGAGAGAGTTAGGCAAGGTCCAGAGGGTATACTAATACTTGGAGAAATGTCTTTGATAGCTAGCTATTTGCATGCTAAGGGTAGCTGTTGCAAAAGCTCCTTTTCCTATCTTGTCTATATTACGCAACTCTATTGATGGGATGTGCTGTGACCTCTTGTTGGAGAACGGCCGTGTAAAATGGGGATTTCAATCCCGGCAAAACAAAAAATGAAATTTACATACCTACCGTAATTCTGATCTTTCTGTGCATCTTCACCATTCATCACCTTTGGATATAGTGGCTAGAGGTCATGACCCCGCGGGAGCACTTTTGTTTGTGTGGGCGGACGGATGGAGTTGACGCACGACTGGTGCCGCCCTCGAGGCCGATGCACTGCGTGGTGCTTGCGGGTCGGCCATTAGGTGTCATCGACCCCGCCCTCCCACTAGTTCTGAGTCGCCGTATGAAGATTGGGAGGGTGGGACAAGGAGTACAAGGGACAGATAAAGGAAAAGATATACAAACTAAAAGGAAAAATAAATGACTGACAGGACAGAGTAAAGCCAGAAATCTAAGGGGATTGGAAAGGGGTCCCAATCTCTGGAAGTAGAAGAGGAGGGGGGAGGGAGGGGTGAAAGAATTTAGAAGAGAGAATGTGAGGGAAGGGGCAAAACATACCCTGGAGCCTTGACCTGTCTCCAGACTGTATAGGAACCGTGAAGGAGTTGCCAGAAGGTTAAACTGTCAGAATTCAAGGCACAGAATCACTGGCAATAACTCCAACCTAAGCAGAATCAGCTATTCTGGAAGAAAAGACAGGATACAGGGCAATACCACCCACCCTTCCCCCCTTGAAATCAAGTTTTGGTGTAAGAAAACTAGTTTCTTAAATTAATTTGAAGGTCGAGTCTTTAAGACAAAGAAACCTAGGGAAAAGATGATGGGGAGAGAGGAACAGAGAACAAAAAAAGAGGGCAACCATCAATCCCCACCCCACAGGGGCGGAGCTGAGGCATTGGTAAAGAGGTGCCCCCTATTCTGACCACTCTCCCCCTTAAAAGAAAAATATCCCCCTATATGCCCAAGGTCGCCCCACTCCTGACCAAAGGGGGGGGCCCAGAGACTAACGCCTCAGGGGTGAAGGAGGGTGGGACTGTGATGAATGGTGAAGATACACAGAAAGATCAGAATTATGGTACGTACGTAATTTTCATATCTTGTCTGTGTTAATCTTCATCATTCATCACCTTTGGATGAGTGCTGAGCTCCCCAAAGGGGGGCCTGAACCCTAACGGACTAAGTCCCTTAGCTCTCAGTGGGTGGTATACCGAGAGAGAGAGAGAACCTTCACGGGTCTGGAGAGGCCAGAGAGTGGGAAGAGTGAGACGGGGAGCCCCCAGAGGGGGTAGGAGGTTGCCCCAACAAATGTCATCTCACCCTATAGGAGAAGAGATGGGTTCTCGGGTAAGCGGAGGAAATCACCCTATGCCGGGCCAAGAGTGACAACTGGGAGAGATGCAGCCATGCCGTCCGCCTAGTGCAGATCACTGTCCCTACGACCCTGGAAGCTACCTTGTTGGCATCGTAAGATGCCCTCGCTTGGTGCCTTGCTAGTTCCAGGTCACGTGCAGAGAGTGCAATGGCTTGTCTGGTTACCTCCGAATCAGGCATCGAGGCTAGGAGTTGACCTAGCCTGGACCACATGAACCTGTCATAGGTAGCGTAGTGGGCCTGATGTGCAGATATCGAGAGACGCAACCATGCAGAGTAGAAAGTCCTCCTACTCGAGAAGTCAAAATCCATGGAGTCCGCATCTGGGGGCCGGTCACGGTGCAGGGCTTGAAGCCCATCAGAGGTGTCCAGTTGCGTCAGTCCTGATCTAGGATGAGGCAGACTACCTGAAGACTCCGGGGGGGGGCCCACAATACCTCTGGCGGAGATCCCTAGGGGCTGGGACTCGGGAAAAGGGTCTCTGCCAGATGTGCAATGATGCCTCCCAGAAGGGAGCAGGCCAGGGGGGCACTACAAGAGTGTCCGCTCAGAAATCGCCTAGGAAGGCACATATCGAATGCTCCGGATTGTGCTGAGTGGGTGAGGTGATATGCAGGTCCTCCAACATCCTCATGAGGAAACGCTGATACTCTGCGAGATTAGCAGCTCGGGAGATGTAGGCAGATGGTTCCTCTCCTCCAGAAGAGGAGGATGAAGAAGCGGAGGGCCTCAACGATTCAGAGGGTGGCTGCTCAGGGGGACGTTGGAAAATCTGCCTGTCCATGGCCCTAACATAAGAAGGAAAATGAGCAGCCACAGCTCTGAACTGCTCCCAGAAGAGAGTTCCGCTCGGACCAAGAATGCCTGGGAGAGCAGGAGAAGGCGGCAGAGGAGTGGGGGCAGAGCCGACAACAGGAATCGACTGTCCTCTGCCTGGGCAAGAGAGCGCACCTGGAGCACCCGGGGAAGAGGTAGCTCCGGAAAACTCAACAGCTGACAGCTGGTCAACCATACTGGAACTGCCTAGGCTGTGCCCTGAAGATTCCCCCCGTGAGGTGACGGGCTGTGGAACTCCAAAGGGACAGTCCCCAACCTCCAAAAAACAGGGCCCTCTCGAGGAGACCGAAAAGGAAGGGTGGAGGTCCGCAATACGACTCCTTCCAGAAACCGGGTAGGTCCCAGAAAAGGGTCACCATGTCGAACCCCTACCCCTCGACCCCTCAGAGTCCGAAAGAGCCCTAGGCAGCTGGCAACTCTGGTCAGTCTCCGAAGGGACCATCCAGGGAGCAGCACTGCTCCGATCGGCCCCAAAGTTGGGCGATCCAGGAACACCACCTGAAGGGGTACCACCACTGAGGGATCAGAAAACCCTCTGAGGCAAAGCTGCAGAGCAACAGTGGTCTGCACTACTGCTTGCTGGTTAGCACCCTGACCCTGGGCTTGGGAGCAACTGTCCGATTCTCAGAGGGGGGCTAGTTCCAGTCAAGTCGAGGACACCAGCAGGGTGTCCACGTGCGCAGCCAACTCCAAGGAGTCAGACTGCCTATCTGACTCAGAGTTCAATTCCGCTTCCGAGGAGGTGAAGACCGAAGTCCTGTGCCAAACGGTACGTGGATGCCCGCACCATCCCGACCGAATGGGGCACCGGTCAGAGGTACTGCACCAGAGTTGGCGCTTGAGCCCCCAACTGTGAGCAGTAACTGCACTAAGAGGACACAGTGCTGACAGCGCAGCAGTATTGGTACTGGAGCCTGTCACAGAACTTTCCCGACCCATGGCGCTGCAAGCGCGTGAGACCAGAGATGGCTCCAACAGCCCTCTCGGTGCTGCAAATGAAACCCCCACAGTGTGGCTGTTGTCCTGGCCCGCGCAAGCGTACCAGTGCTAGACACAGCGCTGTGCTCAATCTCAGCAGTCAGGGACGGTGCCGTAAAGCCTCCCACAGCGCCATCAACACCATCAGCGCCAACAGCAGAGACGGCACTGAGCAACAGACCGACACCAGCCATGGTGCCATCAGGGCCCACAGCACCGCGAGTGGCGCTGCGACACAAGACGGTGCTGACAGATGGCGCCGACCCAGGCTTCCCAGCATGGGGAAATGACACTGGGGGAGCCTTCACCCCCGAAGGGCCAACTACCAATGCAGTGCCTCCCGCCCGCCCTCCGGGAGGGGCGGACTGGGCCTCCTGCACTGCGGGAGGGGCTTCTGCAACGCGGCTACTAACAGCAGAAGCCCCCTCCGCGCGTCCATACAGAACTGGAGGGGACCTGGAGGAAAGGCCAAAAGACCGTGGCTTGGCCCGATGAGTGCGCGCCTGTCCCCCAAAGTCGGCGGAGTTCGGCCAACTTTCCATGTGCGTTGTTTGATGACAACGATCCATGGAGAAGCAGGCGTCGCACAAATCCATGTTGTGAAGGGAGCCAAGACACGCGAGGCAAAAGTCATGCTGGTCGGTGACTAAGTACTTACGGCCGCACGGGCACCGATGCATAGGGGGATGTCCTGTCTTCGAAGTTTTCTTGCACCCCGACCAAGACATGACCTATGGAAAAACTAAACAAAGACTCGACATCGCTAAAATAAAAGAAAAGGAACAGTCTTCCCAGGCGACATCGAGTGGTGGCGGACAGCAGAACCGGCAGGCTATGATACGGCATCGAACTATGTTGGTGTCAATGAATTTGGCGTCGAGAAATGGCGAAGGCTTGAGGAAAACAGCAGGCCTCTTGCGCAAAGCTTCAGACGAGGTGCAACCTCTACGGCGGGAGATGAAGAACTGGCGGGAGGGCGGGGTCGATGACACCCAACGGCTAACCCACGAGCACCACGCAGTGCGTCAGCCTCGAGGGCGGCACCGATGGTGCGTCAACTCCGCCCATGAAAAAAAGAAGCTCCGGGGGGTCGTGACCTCTGGCCACTATACCCAAAGGTGATGAATGGTGAAGACTGACATAGATAAGATCAAATGTTATTAACTGTGATGTAGTTTTAGATTTACAATTAAATTTTAAATTCCCCTCTTACAGCAAAATCACACTGCAGCACCTCATACTTGGATACGGAGATTAAGTGTGTGGTCTCCTCCATGGCGGCTGCTGCATCCAATTAGTGAAATAGCTGTAGGATGCATAACAGACCCCCCTCCCGGTCAGTCTCTACCAGCCCAGGACACAAGAGACAGAACAGTTACATAAGAACTTACCGCAACAGTACATCTTAGAGGGGATCTCAGTCATCAGGTCACACCACAGGAGCTTCACAGTTGGTGACGCAGGATCCACACGGAAGATTTTCCGCAGTACAACTGGGACAGCACACGCCATCGACATAACCAACTTTATATGGGTGTGAGCGGACCCACTCTCACCTCAGTTCTTTGCCCCAGAGACAAAGGGAGCATAGCTCTAGCCTTGGGGGACCAAGGAGACAGAGGTGCCCAGACCTATATGAATGGCTGAATATACCAGATGAAAAAAATTACTCACCTTAGTAATGTAGTTTCTTCTAATGGAGTCTTGCTATATTATGACAAATGCAGTTTGTCCCAGCCTTAGAACTGCTCCGGAGGTGAAAGAGTTTACTTTCCATGCCAGGCATGGAATCTTGAGCGTGAGCTCAGTTGAAAACTCTGTCTGTCTGTTCTTCAAACTCAAACTGTCAGATCTTTTCGAGCAAAACTCACTAAGATTCTGTGTGGAAGCTGTAAACCTACACTAGCCAACTGGCTACTAAAATATTAACACATTTTTTGGTCCCAAAACAAAGACTCAAGTCAGGGGATCCAAAAAATAAAATAAAATACAACACCCAAACACCCCAAAAAGGAGGGGTGAAAAACACAAGGTGGGCATCACTAAGTGCCAACACTGCACTGCCCACCCACATCCCAAGAGCAGAGGTTCTGAGAGGGGCAGGCGGGGGGGGGTCATACTATAGGAAGACTCCATTAGAAGAAACAACATTACTAAGATGAGTAATTTTTTCTTCAAACAACATGAAGTCTTGCTATAGTATGACATATGCAGACTACACTGCAGTAACTCTATGGAGGAGGGACATAACCTACTTAGGAAATGGGCTCTGAAACACAGCTGTGCCAAATCGAGCATCACTCCTAGCCTGGATGTCCAGGGAGTAATGCTTGGTGAAAGTGTGGACTGTTTTCCAGGTAGCTGCTTGACATATCTCTAAGATAGGGATGTCCCTGGCCGCAGCTAGGGACGCAGCTGTACCTCTGGTAGAGTGAGCCCTCAGGCTTGAAGGGGGAACCTTACCCAGTTTTTGATAACAAAATTGGATACAAGAGACAATCCACCTGACAATGGATCTTTTAGTGGCAGGTTTCCCTTTACTAACCTCACGATAAGTGAGGAACAGTTGGAGGGAGTCAAACCTGTGACCCCTGGTATGCTCTATGTAGTAACTAAGGGCTCTCTTTACATCTAAACTGTGCAGCCTCCTCTCGCCAGAGGAGGAATGGTCAGTGAAGTACACTGGAAGAGATATAGATTGATTAAGGTGGAAATCTGAAACCACCTTAGGCAAGAACTTCCTGTTAGTCCTGAGGACTACCTTTATCTCTCTGAAAGGAGATAAAATCAGGCTCCACTGACAAAGCTTGTAATTCACTTATGCACCTGGCAGAAGTGATGGCTACTAGAAACACTGTTTTCCAAGTCAAGTACTTAAGCTCTGCTGAAGACAAAGGCTCAAAGGGGGGTTGCATTAGCTGAGCAATGCAAACATTAAGATCCCAGGCAGGAGCAGGGTCCCTGAATGGCGGGTTGGTGTGAAGCAATCCCTTGAAAACTTGGAGAATATAGGGTGAGCAGAAAGAGAAGAGCTTTCCTGCTGAAATAAAAGCAGAGACAGCTGCCAAATGCACTTTCAGGGTAGCTGGCCTCAGCCCAAAGTATTTAGATGGACCATATAATCCAGGACTGTGGGCAAATCAGCAGATTCTGGGGAAATATGCTTACCAGAGCACCATATGGAAAACCTTTTCCATTCAGAATTATAAGTAGCCCTGGTGGAAGGCTTCCTAGAAGCTTTCAAGATATCGAGTACACCTTGAGAAAGGTGTAGGTCAGCAAACTCTAACTCTTCAAGAGCCAGGCCTTGAGGTTGAGGGATTTGAGATTCGGATACCAAACTCTCCCTGGGCACAGGTTAACAGATTGTGATTCCTGGGAAGACCCAGGGGAAGGTGGACTGCTAAGGACAGAAGGAGTGGATACCAGGGCTGTCTGGCCCAATCTGGAGCAATCAGAATCATCTTGCAAGGTTGAGATCTGAGTTTGACTAGCACCTTGAACAAGAGAGGGAAGGGAGGAAAGGCATAGAGGAACCTCCCTTCCCAGTCGAGAAGGAAGGCATCCAGAGGGACTGAGCCCAACACTGGGGGCCTGCAACAAAAAAGCGGAAGTTGGTGATTGTCTGGGGTTGCAAAAAAGATCTATCTGAGGGGTGCCCCACCTGGCAAATATTAACTCCAGTACTAGGGGATCCAGTGACCATTCGTGATGGCCCTGGGAAATCCTGCTGAGAGCATCTGCCAGGACATTGTCCTTGCCTGGGAGATGAACTGCCATGAGAGAAGTGTTCAGGGAATAAGCCAGAGACCACAACTTCATTGCCTTGGTGCACAAGGCCGAAGACCGTGTGCCCCTTGCTTGTTGATGTACCACATTGTAGTGGTGTTGTCTGTTCTGACCTGTACAACTTTGTTCTGAACAGATGCAGAAAAAAACTGAAGTGCTAGAAAAACAGCTCTGAGTTCCAGCAGATTGATGTGGAGCAGAGATTCCTGAGGTGACCACAATCCCTGGGTGGTGAGGTCGCCCATGTGAGCTCCCCATCCCAAGAGGGACGCATCTGTAGTAAGGGTCAAGGAGTGAGACTGAGGGATGAAAGGAACCCCCTGTCTCAGATTGCTCTGATCCTGCCACCACTGCAGGGCCTGGATCAGGGTTCGAGTTACTGGGATCAATTTGGTTAGCGGATCTTTCCTTTGAGACCAGAAGGCTCTCAAATGGAACTGAATGTCCCTCATCTGAAATCTTGCTCCTTGCACTACAGCTGTGGAAGCAGCCATGTGCCCTAGGAGCTGTAGAAAGTGCCTTGCTGGTCGAGAGACCTGCAGAGTGAAGGAGGAGGCCAGAGCCACCAGGGTCTTTACTCCTTCTAGAGGAAGGAAAGCTCTGGCCTGCTTTGTGTCCAGTTCTGCGCCTATGAAGGTGAGTAGCTGAACAGGCTCTAGAACTGACTTTGGAAGATTGAGAAGAAAACCTAGAGATGTAAGCAGCTGCTGGGTAACCTGAAAGTGTAATTTGACTTGGCCTGGAGACTGACCCACTATGAGCCAGTCGTCCAGGTAAGGAAAGATGGCAATCTTTTGCCTCCTTAAGTGAGCAACTGCTACTGCCAGGCATTTTGTGAATACCCTTGGGGCAGAGGTGAGGCCGAAGGGCATTGCTCTGAACTGGTAATGGCCTGAGAGCAGTTTGAATCTGAGGTACTTTCGTGGGAGCTCTGATGAGAACATGGAAGTAGGCATCCTTGAGGTCCAGGGACCTAGCCAGTCCCTGGCCTTAGGGAGGGTAAAATAATTCCCAGAGTCACCATTTTGAATTTTGGTTTTAAAAGGTGCTTGTTTAGGTATCTGAGATCCAGGATGGGCTGCCATTCTCCTGTCTTTTTTGGGGTAAGGAAGTACCTGGAGTACAGTCCTTTGCCCTGGTGTAGGGGAGGAACCCTTTCTACAGCTCTGAGAGCCAGGAGGGTTGAGACTTCTGTTCCAAAGCGAGAGCCTCTATTGGATTTGCAGGTGGAAAGGATCTGGTTCTCATCTTTGGAAATTTTTTGAAGCTGAGAACCAGTCCCTGGCTTACTACTTCCAGGACCCACTTGTCTGATGTTGAAGACTCCTAGTCCTGGACGAAGTAAGCCAGCCTGCCCCCTACAGGTAATGGAGAATCGGCCCTGGGCATCCCATCAGGGTGCCTGTTTGGCAGGGGCTTTAGGCTGAAGGGTGGGAGCAGGCCTGCTCTGACCCCGTCTGCCTCTCCCTCTGAAGAACCCCCTCTGGGCATAAGCTGAAGAGGAGGCCTGGGCTTGGTAAAAAGGCCTATGAAAAGGCCTGCCCCTGCCCCTGGAAAGCTGCCTCTGAGGAGTGGCTTGCCTTTCCTTGGCCTGTGCACTCCTATAAGTGGTCCTATACTCATCCATTTTCTTCATGTAATACTCTGTCTGCTCCCCAAACAGAGAATTACCCACAACAGGAAAATCCACGGCCTTAGCCTGGGTATCCTGTGACAGACTAGTACACCTGAGCCAAGCCATTCTGCGAAAAGCCACAGATGTAGCCATGATTCTTGAAGATACATCATTAGAGTCCACTGCAGCATGGAATTGCACCTTGGATGCCTCAATACTATCAGCAGTCACCTGCTCCAGCTCCTTGGCAAGCTGGCCAGCGACCTGTTTCGCTAAAGCCATAACAGTATCCCATCTGGATTTCTGGTATCTTGCAACATAGGCCATATAATCTGCCTGTCTGAGTCCCAAGGATGCTGCCATGTATTGTTTCTTTGCCATGGCATCAATCCTCCTGGAGTCCTTGTCGGGGGATGTGAAGCCAAGGGAATATTTGCCTTATCACAGGCTGCAGCCTGCACTACCCCAACATGGCTGCATTGTTGTGAAAGGAACTCCGTATCAGAGCCTGACAATGTGTACCTCTTGTCCATTTTTATCCACAGGAGGTATAGTGTTAGAGACTTTTAAAATATTTATTGTCTGTTTCTAAAAGATTTATGTAAAGGAATAGACAATCTCCTGGACTCTGGGATATCCATCATTTCCACATAGTCAGGCTCCTCCTGTTCATCCACAGCTTCTTCCAAAGGGAGCTGGAGGGTTTCAGCAACTTTTTTATAAAACATAAAATGAGAAGGGGACTCAGAAAGCCTAGGGGGAGACATTCCTGAAGGTCTGTCTGGGGAGATGTCCGGTTCAATGGGCAGATCCAGACTTTCAAAATCACATTCACTCTCTTCATAATCTTCCTCCCCCTCATCTGGTTCATAAAATTCCTCTATATCATATTCTTGAACCGGTGGAACCAACCGAACCGACCGCTTACCTGATGGTGCTGGTTCGGTCGGAACCGGGGAAAGCGACTGGACAATTTGGATCGCTTTGGTCATCTCTGCAGCAGTTGGAGAAGGAAAATTTTGGCTCCACACCTGCTATTTTCTAGTCCTCTTTGCTGGAACTGGCTCCTCCGAGTCAGCTCTTTGTTTGCCCGAGGAAGTCTCGCTCTGGTCAGAGGGCACTCCCTCCGGTTCGGTTGGCACCGAACCGGGCTGGCCATCCGGGTCAGCGGACTTTTTGGCCTCTCGTTCCCTGAGCCTACCAACTCTCTTATCCAGGGTAGCTGCAGGGAAATTCTTGCAAATCTGGCAGTCTGCATTGAGGTGGTCAAACCCCAGACAATAAACACATGTGGTGTGTGGGTCAGCCTTGGCAAAGGCTTTCCCACAGACACTACAGTGCTGAAACCCAGTGGGCCCAGTTTTTCTTTTGGGTTTCTCAGACATAATGCCAGCCTAACCAAAAACTTGCCCTTTTATGGCAAATCGCCAAGCAAGACACCCTTATCGGTTCCCAACCGTGTCACAGGTCGTGGAAAAAACCGTAATGAAATCCGTTTTTTTTTTTTAGAACCGATAAGAACTGGGAACCGCACTCTAAATGCAATTTAATAAAGTTTAACAACCTGATCGGTTCAAACCAAACCGATAATAACGTTTGCAAGTTCCACACAGAGAAAATGTAAAACCTATCTATTACTTACGATACCACAGACAGAGCTTGAACCGACCGGTTGCGGTTAAAATACGACAAATGCGGTTTAAAAAAATGAGAAATTACACTTTTTAACCGACAAAATGAACTGAGCAGAAGGAGAAATCTCTGGAGCGACTGTTCAGTGAGGCGGAGTAAAGAATCTGACAGTTTGAGCTTGAAGAACAACAGACAGTTTTCAACCGAGCTCACGCTCAAGATTCCATGCCTGGCATGGAAAGTTAACTCTTTCACCTCTGGAGCAGTGCTAAGGCTGGGACAAACTGCATATGTCATAATATAGCAAGACTTCATGTTGTTTGAAAGCCAGTCCCTAGACAAGAGCCCCAAAACGGGGGATGGTGGGAGGGAAAGCAAACCTAATGACGGAGATCCCCTCGATGATCTGCTGTTGAGGTAAGTTCTTACGGAACTGTTCCATCTTCTTTGGGGGTTATTTCGGTCATCAGGTCACACCACAGGAATGAGTCCCAAGCAGTTACAGGTGCAAACAGACCAGTCTGGGAGGAGGCCCTGCAGCACAGCCCTGCCAAATCTTGCACGGGCTCTAGAGGTAATGTCCAGACTAGTGCTTCGTGAAAGTATGGACGGTGCTCCAGGTGGCAGCCGCACAGATGTCAGCGGCTGAGACCCCTCAGAAACAAGCCACAGGGGTAGCCATGCCTCTTATGAAATGAGCTTTGACAGCTCCAGGCAATTCTTTGCTGTACTTATTGTAGTAGAACACAATGCAGTTTGCTAACCATTTGGATAAACATTGCTTAGAAACTGTACCACCCGCTCTACCCAGGGCAAAGGAAACAAACAACTGCTTCGACTTTCTACATTCCTTTGTCCAAAGCAGGTAGTACTTCAAAGTTCTGTGCACACCTAATGTATGGAGCAGTGCTTCCCCTGGATTGGCACACTCGGGAAAGTACACAGGAAGGTCGACAGACTGATTGAGTGTAAACTCTGAGACCACCTTAGGGAGAAACGTAGGATTGTGCTGAATAATCAAGTAAGGCTCCTCGCACAAGAGGGCCTGAAGCTCTGAAATTCTTCAAGCAAAAGTCTTTCGGATGAGACGTTAAACCGAGGTCCCATCTGCCTGGATTGGTGGTAGTTCAGGTGGATATTAAAGATCCCATGGCACTTCTCGAAAAGAGTAGGGGAATTTCCCCAGTGTCCTGGCCAAATTTCACTCATTCACTAAAAATACCACTAACAGCTTAATCTGGTTCAAGGTCAGTTGTGCTTTCATCTGTATCCCCCTCCCCCGGGTCGTGCCTGAAAATAGGCAGGATTTGTCTAGTGCACTTACCTGGTCAACAAAAACTAAATAAAATAAAATAAAAAGTAATGTCAACTAAAAACAACACTTTCCAAGAGAGAAACCGTAGTTTGCAAGTTGCGACTGTCTCAAAAGGAGACAGGGTCAACTTTTCCAAAACAAAATTCAAATCCCAAGCTGGGACAGGAGAACGGATTGGGGGTTTAGATGCAGGATGCCCCTTAAAAGGGTACAGGAGACATCCAGCTGAGCAACTGTGCAGTCACCCACAGGCTCATGAAAGGAAGAAATAGCTGAAAGGTGCACCCTGAGGGAGGAGTACTGGAGACCTGAGTCAGACAGACCGATCAAGTAATCCAGGATGTGATTCACTGGGCAGGTGAAAGGGTCCAGACCATGTTTGGCAGCCCAGATGGCAAACCGCTTCCACTTCATGGCATATGTGGCTCAAGTGGAAGGCTTTCGAACGGCCACTAGGACATTTGCCACCATGTTAGAGACCCCGAACCCGGCGATGGCTATGTCCTCAGGAGCCAAGTGTGCAGATGGAGGGATCCGAGTTTGTAATGGACCAGGGTTCCCCGATCCTGGGTCAGCAGGTTCCTGCAGAGGAGGAGAGGGACTGGAGGGTCCTTCACTAGCTGCTGAAGCAGGGGAAACCATATCTGCTGAGGCCAGAATGGAGCTACCAGAATCATGCTGGCCCCCTCTTTCTGCAGCTTGATTAGCGCCCTCTGAAATGGAGGAAACGAAAGAAAGGTGTAAAGAAAACTCAAGGTCCTGGATTCAGCAAGCAGACATTGGGCAGTTTTGCACTGAGTGGGGACATAAACAGTCCAACTCTAGACAACCCCATCTGTTGAACAAGTCTTCTGCGATGAGTGAGAGGAGCTCACATTCGTGTATACTGGACCAAGTCTGGCTAAGACTGTCCATCAGAGTGTTTAACACACCTGGCACGTGGACCGCCGAGAGTGTCAGACCGTGATCCAGTGCCCAGTACCACACTCTCATGACCTCCATACACATGGGGTATGAAGGAGTTACCTCTTGCTTGTTGATGTAGTATACTACACTTAGACTGTCTGACTGCACCAGCAGCTAACTCAGACCAAGATGGTCCTGAAAGGCCTGCATGGCTCAGAGCATCACCCTCATCTCCAGGACATTCATATGCAGGGAGGTTTCCAACTGGAACCAAGAGCCCTAGGTCTGGAAAGGACCCAGGGGTGCTCCCCAGTCCAGACCTAAAGCATCCATAGAGAGGATCTGTTGCGGGGAGGCGATCTGGACTGGGACACCTTAAAGTAGATTCAAGGGGGTCCATCCACCACTGCAGTACCCTGCGGACTGTGGAAGAGACCAGGACTGGGTGGTCCAACTCATCTGTGCGCTGATCCCACTGAACAGTGAGCATGGCAACTGCCATCAGGCCTAGCAATCTCAGGTACACCCTAAAATGTTGCGACTTCCTGAGCTTGGGCTATAAGAAAAAATTACTCACCTTAGTAATGTTGTTTCTTCTAATGGAGTCTTGCTATATTATGACATATGCAGTGAGTCCCAACGTTCGAACTGCTCCGAAGGTGAAGGAGTTAACTTTCCATGCCAGGCATGGAACGCTGAGCTCGATTGAAACTCTGTCTGTTGTTCTTCAAATACAAAACCGTCAGATCTTTACAAGCTAAACTCACTGAGGTCCTGTGTGGAAGCTGTAAACCTACACTAGCCAACTGGCTACTAAACATAAGAACACATTATTTGGTCTCAAAACAAAGACTCAAGTCAGGAGACCCAAAAAATGAAAAACACAACACCAGGTCACCCAAAAAAGGAGGGGTGAAAACAACAAGGTGGGCATCTACTAAGTGCCAAAACTGCACTGCCCACCAGCATTCCAAAAACAGAGGTTCTGAGAGGGGCAGGTGGGGGGGAGGTCATAATATAGCAAGACTCCATTAGAAGAAACAACATTACTAAGGTGAGTAATTTTTTCTTCAAACAACAAGAAGTCTTGCTATATTATGACATATGCAGACTACACAGCAGTACCTCCATGGAGGAGGAGGGACAGAACCTACTTAGGAAATAGGCTCTGGAGCACAGCTGTGCCAAACCGAGCATCACTCCTAGCCTGATGTCCTGGGAGTAATGCTTGGCAAAAGTGTGAACTGTTTTCCAGGTAGCTGCTTGACAAATCTCTAGAATAGGGATGTCCCTGGCAGCAGCCAGGGAAGCAGCTGTACCTCTGGTAGAGTGAGCCCTCAGGCCTGAGGGAGGAACCTTACCCAGCTTTTCATAACATAACTGGATACAAGAGGCAATCCACCTGGCAATGGATCTTTTAGTAGCAGGTTCCCCTTTACCAACCTCACCATAAGTGAGGAACAGTTGGAGGGAGTCAAACCTGTGACCCTTGGTACGCTCTATGTAGTAACTAAGGGCTCTCTTCACATCTAAGCTGTGCAGCCTCCTCTCGCCAGAGGAAGAATGGTCAGTGGAGTACACTGGAAGAGATACAGATTGATTAAGGTGGAAATCTGAAACCACCTTAGGCAAGAACTTCCTGTTAGTCCTGAGGACCACCTTATCTCTATGAAAGGAGATAAAAATCAGGCTCCACTGACAAAGCTTGTAATTCACTTATGCGTCTGGCAGAAGTGATGGCTACCAGAAACACAGTCTTCCAAGTCAAGTACTTAAGCTCTGCTGAAGACAAGGGCTCAAAGGGGGGTTGCATAAGCTGAGCAATGCAAACATTAAGATCCCAGGCAGGGCAGGGTCCCTGAATGGAGGGTTGTATAAGCAATCCCTTAAAAACTTGGAGAATACAGGATGAGCTGAAAGAGAAGAGGGTTTACCTGCTGAAATAAAAGCAGACACAGCTGCCAAATGTACTTTTAGGGTAGCTGGTCTCAGCCAAAATATTTAAATGGACCATATAATCCAGGACTGTGGGTAAATCAGCAGATTCTGGGGAAATATGCTTCCCAGAGCACCATATGGAAAACCTCTTCCATTTGGAATTATAGGTAGCCCTGGTGGAAGGTTTCCTAGAAGCCTTCAGTATAGCCATTACACCTTGGGAGAGGTGTAGATCAGCAAACTCTAACTCTTCAAGAGCCAGGCCTTGAGAGTGAGAGATCTGAGGTTCAGGTACCAAACCCTCCCCTGAGCACAGATTAAGAGGATGTGATTCCTGGGAAGACAAAGGGGAAGATGGACTGCTAAGGACAGTAGGAGTGGATACCAGGGTTGTCTGGCCCAATCTGGAGCAATCAGAATCATCTTGCAGGATTGAGATCTGATTTTGACTAACACTTTGAACAGGAGAGGGAAGGGGGGGAAAAGCATAGAGAAACTTCCCTTCCCAATTGAGAACTAAGGCATCCAGAGGGACTGAGCCCAACACTGGGGGCCTGCAGCAAAAAAGGGGAAGTTGGTGATTGTCTGGGGCTGCAAAAGATCTATCTGCGGGTGCCCCATCTGGCAAATATCACCTCAAGACCAGGGGTCCAGTGACCATTCGTGATGGCCCTGGAAAATCCTGCTGAGGCATCTGCCAGGACATTGTCCTTGCCTGGGAGGTGAACTGTCGTAGGGAGGTGTCTAGAGAGTAAGCCAGAGACCACAACTTCATTGCTTCGGTGCACAAGGCCGTAGACTGAGTGCCCCCTTGCTTGTTGATGTACCACATTGTGGTGGTGTTGTCTGTTCTGACCTGTACAACTTTGTTCTGAACAGATCTGGAAAAAGCTTGAAGTGCTAGAAAAACTGCTCTGAGTTCCAACAGATTGATGTGGAGCAGAGATTCCTGAGGGGACCACAATCCCTGGGTAGTGAGGTCACCCATGTGAGCTCCCACCCCAAGAGGATGCATCTGTAGTAAGGATTAAGAGTGAGACTGAGTGACAAAGGGAACCCCTTGTCTCAGATTGCTCTGATCCTGCCACCACTGTAGGGCTTGGATCAGGGTTCAAGTTACTGGGATCAATTTGGTTAGAGGGTCTTTCCTTTGAGACCAAAAGGCTCTCAAATGGAACTGGATGTCCCTCATCTGAAATCTTGCTCCCTGCACTACTGCTGTAGAATCAGCCATGTGCCCCAGGAGCTGTAGAAAATGCCTTGCTGGTCGAGAGACCTGCAGGGTGAAAGAGGAGGCCAGAGAGACCAGGGTCCTTGCCTGTCAAAGGAAGGAAGGCTCTGGCTTTCTCTGTGTTCAACTCTGCGCTATGAAGGTGAGGAGCTGGACAGGCTCTAGAACTGACTTTGAAAGATTCAGAATGAAACCTAGAGAGGTGAGCAGTTGCTGAGTTATCTGTAGATGTAACTTGACTTGGTCTGGAGACTGGCCTACTATGAGCCAGTCGTCCAGGTAAGGGAAGATGGCACTTTTGCCTTCTTAGGAGGCAACTGCTACTGCCAGGCATTTTGTGAATACCCTTGGAGCAGAGGTGAGGCCAAAGGCATTGCTCTGAACTGGTAATGGCCTGAGGCAGCTCGAACCTGAGGTACTTTCGATGGGAGCTTCTGATGAGAATATGGAAGTAGGCATCCTTGAGGTCCAGGGACGCTAGCCAGTCCCCTGGCCTTAGAGAGGGTAGAATAATTCCCAGTCACCATTTTGAATTTTGGTTTTAAAAGGTGCTTGTTTAAGTATCTGAGATTCAGGATGGGCCGCCATTCTCCTGTCTTTTTTGGGGTAAGGAAGTACCTGGAGTACAATCCTTTGCCCTGGTGTAGGGGTGGAACCCTTTCCACAGCTCTGAGAGCCAGGAGGAAAGATACCTCTGACTCTAGGGCAAGTGCCTCTGGTGGATCTGCAGGTGGAAAGGATCTGGTACTCATCTTTGTAAATTTTTTGAAGCTGAGAACCAGTCCCTGGCTTACTACTTCCAGGACCCACTTGTCTGGACAAAGTAAGCCAGCCTGCCCCCTACAGGTAGCTGAGAATCGGCCCTGGCAACCCCATCAGGGTGCCAGCTTAGCAGGGGCTTTAGGTTGAGGGATGGAAGCAGGCCTGCTTGTACCCGGTCTGCCTCTCCCTCTAAAGAACCCCCTCTGGGCGTAAGCAGAAGAGGAGGCCTGGGCTTGGTAAAAAGGCCATGAAAAGGCCTGCCCCTGCCCCTGGAAGGCTGCCTTTGAGGAGTGGCCTGCCTTTCCTTGGCCTGTGCACTCCTATAGGTGGTCCTATACTCATCCATTTTCTTCATGTAATTCTCTGTCTGCTCCCCAAACAGAGAATTACCCACAACAGGAAAATCCATGGCCTCAGTCTGGGTATCCTGTGACAGGCTAGTACATTTGAGCCAAGCCATTCTGCGAAGTGCCACAGATGTAGCCATGACTCGTGATGACAAATCATTAAGAGTCCACTGCAGCATGGAATTGCACCTTGGATGCCTCAATACCATCAGCAGCCACCTGCTCCAACTCCTTGGCAAGCTGGCCAGGGACCTGTTTTGCTAGAGCCATAACAGTATCCCATCTGGATTTCTGATATCTAGCAACATAGGCCATATAATTTGCCTGTCTGAGTCCCAAGGATACTGCCATGTACTGTTTCTTTGCCATGGCATCAATCCTCCTGGAGTCTGTGCTAGGGGGGGTGTGAAGCCAAGGGAATATTTGCCTTGTCACAGGCTGCAGTCTGCACTACCCAAACATGGCTGCATTGTTGAGTAAGGAACTCCGTATCAGAGCCTGACAATGTGTACCTCTTGTCCATTCTCGTATCCACAGGAGGTATAGTGTGAGGAGTTTTTAGAATTTTTACTGTCTGTTTCCCAAAAGATTTATGCAAAGGAAGAGACAGTCTCCTAGACTCTGGGATGTCCATCATTTCCACATAGTCAGGCTCCTCTTGATCATCCACAGCTTCCTCCATAGGGAGCTGGAGGGTTTCAGCCACTTTTTTATAAAACATAAAATGAGAAGGGGACTCAAAGCCTAGGAGGAGACACTCCTGAAGGTCTGTCTAGGGAGATGTCCGGTTCAATGGGCACATCCAGACTTTCAAATCCACATTCACTCTCCTCATATGCCTCTTCCCCCTCCTCCGGTTCATAATATTCCTCTAAATCATACTCTTGAACCGGTGGAACCGGCCGAACCGTACGCTTATCTGATGGTGCCAGTTCGGTCGGAACCGGGGAAAGTGACTGGACAATTTTAATCGCTTTGGCTATTTCTTCAGCAGTTGGAGAGGAAAGTTTTGGCTCCACACCAGCTGATTTCCTAGTCCTTTTTGCTGGAACCGACTCCTCAGAGTCGGATCTCCTTTTGCCCGAGGAAGTCTCGCCCTGGTCAGAGGGCACTCCCTCTGGTTCGGTTGGAACCGAACCGGGCTGGCCATTCGGTTCAGCGGACGTTTTGGCCTCCCTTTCCCTGAGCCTACCAACTCTCTTTTCCAGGGTAGCTGCAGGAAAATTTTTACAAATCTGGCAGTCTGCACTGAGGTGGTCAAACTCCAGACAATAAACACAGGTAGTGTGGGGGTCAGCCTTGGCAAAGACTTCCCCACAGACACTGCAGTGTTGAAAGCCAGTGGGCCAGGTTTTTCTTTTGGGTTTCTCAGACATAATGCCAGCCTAACCAAACTTACCCATTTATGGCAATCCGCCTGGTAAGACCCTCTTATCGGTTCCCAACCGTGTCACGGGTCGTGGAAAAAAACGTAATAAAATCCATTTTTTTTTTTAGAACCGATAAGAACCGGTAACCACACTCTGAATGACAGATTAATATATTTTAAACAACCTGATCGGTTCAAACCGAACCGATAAACCGTTTACAAGTTCCAAACAGAAAGAAATTAATGTAAAACCTATCTAGTACTCACAATACCACAGAGTCTCTGAACCGACCGGTTGCGGTTTAAATTCGGTCGAAAACTGAGAAAAAACAATACTTTAACCGACAAAATGAACCGAGCAGAAGGAGACATCTCCGGAGCGACTGTTCAGTGAGGCGGAGTAAAGAATCTGATGGTCTGAGTTTGAAGAACAACAGACAGAGTTTCAACCGAGCTCGAGCTCAGCGTTCCATGCCTGGCATGGAAAGTTAACTTTTTCACCTCCGGAGCAGTTCGAAGGTTGGGACTCACTGCATATGTCATAATATAGCAAGACTTCATGTTGTTTGAAGGCACTCTGCCCTGTTTTGAGGCAGGAAGACCTTCCCACGCGCAGAGTCCGGAACTACCCCTATATACTGTAGCATTTGGGATGGTACCAGAACTGACTTAGGCAGGCTGACTGACGTCCAGGGAGTGGAAAAGCTGGAGAGTTTGCTCCAGAGTCAGCAAAAGCTGTTCCCTGGATGAGGCCTTTAGGAGTCAATCATCCAGATAAGGGAAAACACAGTCCCTTCCCCCTTCTGAGAGCCACTATCACTGCTATGCACTTGGCAAAGACTTGTAGCACAGATAACAAGCCAAAGGGCAGCAACTTGAACTCATAATGCTCTACCTAGAAGGCAAAATGGAGAAACTTCCTGTGAGGAGGAAAGACCGATATGTGCAGGTAAGCACCCTGCATGTCCAATGAGCAGAGCCAATCCCCGGTTTTGAGGAGTGGCATCAGGCCTGGCAAAGTTACCATCCAAAACTTTTTGTACTGGACATGCAGGCTGAGGTCCTTTTGGTCTAGAATGGGCCTCAAGTCGCCGGTCTTTTTGGGGACCAGGAAAAACCTGGAATAAAACACTTGTTTCTCTGGTGCCTGGCTACTGGCTTGATGGCCTGCTTGTGCAGAAGGGACTGTACCTCCTCCTGAACAGACATGTGAGCCGGGGATAAATGGAGGGCGGGGGGGTGTCTCTGGAGGCTGTTCAATGAGCCCCCTTTCTATGATCTGCAGAATCCAGGCATCTGAAATTATGGTTCTCCATTGATTCAGATGGAGGGAGAACTGACCTCCGACCACCGCCTCCTGGTCTGGGATCAGAAGGGGGGTCTGGCAAGAAGTCAAGCAGAGTCAGAGCCAGCTGCAGGTGCGGGTCCCTCACTTCTGGGGTACTTGGCCGCAGCTCCAGCAATGGAAGAGGTGGGAAAGACAGCTGCGGCTCTGCGCTTCCCTTGGGGCCAGGAGGCTGTACAGGGCCTACAGGTTGCTTTGCGAAAGGGAGGATGCCCTCCACCTCTCGGCTGGGTATGGTAGAGGGAGTGAACCGACTTAAGGGCCCTGCCTGAGGCCTGTAGACTACTGATAATGTCCTGGACATCGGGGCCAAACAGTTTAGTGCCATAAAAGGGGGCATTAAGCACCTTTTGCTGAACACTGGCAGCAAAGCCGGATACTCTCAGCCTGGAGTACCTACGTAGGCATACGCCCGTGGCAGCAGCCCTAGCAATGGCATCCGCCATATCATATAGGGCTCTGAGGAGGTGCTTGCTAACATCTTCAGCTTCTTGGAGGCACAGGAGCAGTTCCTGCTTTTGTGTGCTGTCTCGGAGTGCCTAGGCAGCGGCCTTGCCCTTCTTCCAACTGGCATTTTGGTACTTTACCATGTAAGACAGGTAGTTTGCAATCCTCAAACCCAGTGCAGAGGAGACATACACCCTCTTACCCTAGAAGTCGATTCTACAAGACTCTATCCGCGGGAAGGGAACTAAGGTGCTTAGGCACCTTAGACCTGCCAAGGGCTGCCTTAATGACCACTGAGTCTGTCTTGGGCTGGGCAGCACAGAAGGGGAACCCATGGGGGTCATGACAGTTTATCCACCCTGCAAGGCGCAGCTAGCACAATGTCTGTTCTGTGCCAGGCTGCCACGGCTACATTCCTCAAGGCAGGCAAGACTGGACGAATGATTTTAGGGGAAGATTATGGAATCTCCAGGAAGTCCACCAGATATTCCCTGGTGCCTGTTGATATCCTCTTCCTCAGTGTTGAAGCCAATTGCTGAGGACAGCTGCTTCATCACACTGAAAAATGTGGGGTCCTCAGGAGGAGACCTAGGAGTATGCTTTACTGAATCTTCACCAACAAAGGAAGCAGTAGACCTGTTAGAGATCAGGATTTCTTCCTCTTCCTCATCAGGAAGAAGGAGGTCTGGATGGTACTCCTCCTTGACGTCGACCTCTTCTAAGTCTGGGTCTGGCATCTGATGCGTGGGGAGCTTCCTGCGGCCGATAAGTAGGTGTCAACAACGAAGCTGCCATCGATGGCATCAGCGATGAGGGCCTAAGTGTGCCTTGCTGCTGCACAATCATGTTAGTGAACTTTACCAGGATTTCGTTCAGAGTCGACTGTGTTCATCGGGGGTTGCCAGCACTGGTACAGAAAACCTACCTGCCTGATCCTGAGAATCCGAAGAGCCTGTAGCCCTAGAGGGAGGGGGGCAGGCCTTTATGGGAGAGTCATAGTTGACGAGACTGTCATCGATGAAGAAAGAGCTAACGACAAAGAGGCTGACGGCCGTCCGCCCTGAGAATCGGGCGAAGGTGCTGTTGGTAGGGGTCTGGGGGCACAGAGACCTGGACAGCAGTTTTCCTCATCTGTGCAGCCGACGAGGAGCCCCCAGAAGAAGAAGAGGAGGCAGTCAGGGAACTAGTTCGATGCCAGGGGGAGCAGTCATGATCTCAGTCTTTTTTATGACCTCCCTCCCACCCCCCGAGGATCTGTCTCGGGCCTTGGAGATCCAGGACCTCGATGATCCCATTGGTGACTGAGAGGCTGGGACTCCAGAGGACTCCTGCCTTGAACTGGCTACCTGTTGATCCATCAAGAAATTTGTTCGAGTTTTCTGCGTCGCCTAAAGGTTGTTTGGTTAAACTTCTTGCAGAGCTCACAGTCAGAAACCTCATTTTCTCTGGCCCGGTGGCGCTGAGGGTTGAGGTGCTGGACGCCACACCTTGTGCCAGGGGGCGACCCAGATTTGGGAACAAGCCGGGGTTGCTGGGGGTCGGCAAGGGAGGGAGAGGATTGAGAATCTGGAGAACATCTCTCCTCTCCCGGGAGGGACGGGGTCCCTAGTCTGTGCTCAGCTGCCCTTTGGCGAAGGCTGGAGATGCAGCAAGCGCTGTGATGTAGAAAGAAGCCGGGGAAATGGCGGACGCCGGTTCCATGCTTTGACGTCAAGGCGCTAGCCACTCCCCTAGAAACAGGGGAAAATGCCCTTCAGCTCCGGTGGAAACGGAGCACCGGAGCTTGCCCTCGATCTGCGGCTGCCCGCGTGGCACCCTCCCTCCCAATGCTACTGACTGCTCGGGGTGTTGGGGCCCACCTCGTCCCCCCCCAGGGGATAATCCAAGGCTACAAGGGCGAAAGAGGACTGTCCAGGTAGGGCAGACCGCAGAGGGATGACTCCTTGGTGCTCCCGAGGAGACCAGAGCTGAGGGGATGAGAGGAGGAATAAATACAAAAAAAACCCAAAAAAACTTCATTTTCAGGCCCAAGACAGCAGACACAGAAAGAATGTTAGTCTGTGGAGGCAATCTTCTTTTCACAGTGGCAGCAATGGATAAGAGAAGTCAAAGCATTAACTCTTTACATAAACAAACTGGAGTAATCGCTTAAATAAAAGATTCTGAAAAAAAGCTGAAGGAAAGGTCATCATTGAAAAAAAGCATGAATATGTAGTAGTAATAAAATTTTATTTATACAGGAATATGAAGACAACTTCTATATTGCGTTGAAGCTTCCGTGGAGACCCATACGAGCGAGTCAACAGCGAGAAAGAACTGGTGAGGGAGCGGGGCCACCCACACCTTTACAGGGTTGGTGACGTTGACTGCATGGGCGGCCCCAGTTGTACTGTTGAAAATCTTCCGTGTGGATCCTGCTTCACAGATGGTGAAGTTCCTATGGTGTGACCTGATGACCGAGATACCTCCTAAGATGATCTTAGGAAGTCTCTGAATACATATCTTACTCTGATTCTGGGCTGGCTATGCAGTTCTTTTCTTTCTTAGCATAAACACATTTAGTTCTGTATCAAACATTACTATACATTTAGGGCCCACAACCTTTTCTGAACTTACACAAAAAAGTATTGTGACGTGTCATGAATACCACGCGCAACCAAGATAATGGATTTTGGAAAACAATTAGAAAGTAAACAGAACTATATACAGAAAAGAATAAAAAACATAGAAACTTATTTTGTGTTTAACAGAGATTCATATCTATAACTACAAAAAATGAATATATAAGGTCCCTTTGGACCAAGGAGATAAGGGTTCAGAGGTGTCTCTTTAAAACATTCACCTCTTGGTCCACAGAAGTTCAGAACAAAATCGAACATTCATCTAGATCTCAACTGGGTTTCTCATGTTGCGTGGATTCTTTTCTAGCCAGCAGATGGGCTCAGCTGCCTATGAACGTTGCTCTATTGATCATGATCAAGTACTAGTAGGTAGCACAGTCTTAGTTGTTGACTGTGGTCAATTACCTATATGGTGTAAAATTGGGACCCTGGTCTTGTATGTTGGGAAGAACACTAAGCTCTTAAATGTCCATACATTTAAGAGGGTTACAACCTTTCCTAATAAAATTAGCAAGGTCATTTATAGCACAAATCATAACTGAAAACAAGCAACATAATAACTTCTCTCATTTAGACTAAAAGTAAAGAGGGGTTCAACACAAAAGAAATAATAGTAAATAAGAAACATCAAAAAAGGGACGACAGCGACTGAACATATATGATGGAAAGGCACAAAGTTACCAAGTGGGTTAATAATGTGAAATCAGGCTACTGAATGATCAGATGCAATGAAAGTACAGGACTGCTGAAGAATGGGCTGTGCCCCAAGTTAATGAAAAACTGCTTAGGTAGGTGCCACAACTATTAAAAACATACGAGTCAAAGGTGATTTACAGCATGAGGCCCCATTCAATAAAAAAGAAGCTGAGTGGCCCCATGCATCCAATCTCCACAAGACATTTTTCCAAGAGAGCTCACATTCTGTGGGGGTGAATACATTGGTTACTCAGCTGCGACTGTAGTTCTAGGAGTGTTCTATAGTTCAAATCTACACATTGGCAGTTCCACTGTCAAGTTCTGATTTGCCAGAACATCTTCAAGCTAAGCTCCTCCCACCAGCTGGGCGGTATATGCCTTGGCTCCACCCCGTCACATCAGATCTTGCACACTGGAAGCAGGGATCTGTGTGCCACTTGCTGGGGAGGCCAGGTGGGTGGTATGGATATGATCTATATACCACTTATAGAATTACGGTTAAAGGTAAGTAACCGATTTTTTGACAGCATGGATCTAGTTCACTATCCACATATTGGCAGTTCCAGTAGTTCTCTGGGAAGGAAGGAACAAAGCATGCATCCTCTGTTTGGTGAACAGAGGCTGGAGAACCGTGGTCCCAAAATCAAAATCCAGGCAAGACTTTTAGGTTGATGCTGTAATGGAAGATGAAAGTGTGCGCTAACGTTCAGGCAGCAGTCCTACTAATCTCTTGTATGAGGATGTCTCTGGAAGCGGCCACCAAGGCAGCAGTATGTCTAGTGGAATGAGCCCTAAGCCCTACAGGAGGCTCCCAACCAGCCAACCTATAGCAGTGTCGATGCAGGATATAATCCACCTGTCAATCATCTGCTTTGCTGCTGGTCTGCCAGGTATGGCTTCACCGTATGTCACAAATGGCTGGCAAGCCTCACCCCGAACTCACGCTGTGACCTCCTGATAGTAAGAGAGCACCCTCCATAGGTCCATAGTATGGAGCCTGCGGTTGGTGTCAGAAGATGGGATGGTAAAATACACTTAGGAGGAGGGGGGGTTTTCATCACCTGGTTAAGGAGAAACTCTGATATAAGCTTCTGGAAGAACTCTGAGTGGGGGCGAAGGATGACCCTGTCCCTGTGGAAGACCAGATAAGAAGACTCCACCGACAGTGCCGGGAGCTCACTAGTCCTTCTGGTTTATGTGACGGCCACCAAGAAGGCCATCTTCTACGACAGGTGCGACATTCGCACCTCTGCATAGGCTCAAATGGCTTCTTAAAGGGCAAAGCCAGCACCAGCAGTAGGTGCCATAGTGGGGGTGGTTCACACACTGGAGGGGAGAGGTAGTCAAGACCTCTGAATAAATGCCCTACCACCTTCTCCCAGGCCCTCGTTGGCATACCATCCTCTGCTCGCATGCAGAGATGGCTGCCAGGTGCACCTTGAGGGTTGTGCGCAGCTCCCGGCTGGGAGAGGGACCAAAAGTACTCGAGAATAGTAGCCACAGGCAAGGGTATCAAGTTCCCTGCCTTGGCACCAAATGGAAAACCATTTCCATTTAAAGGCGTAGCACTGGTGAGTCGACTACTTTCAGGAGGCCTCCACAATGTGAAGCACTTCCTCCGAAAGACCCAGAGCCTGGAACTCTAGCGGCTCAGGAGCCAGGTGAGGTGCAAGGACTGACGGTCTGGGTGCAGACACTTCTCCTGTTGTCTGGTTAGCAGGTCCAGAAGAAGAGGCAACTATCAGAGAGATCTGCTGTTGAGGCTGAGGAAATCTGGGTACCAGAACTACATGGTCAGTTTGGAGCATCAGGATCATATGCACCTTGTCCTTGCGGGCCTTTACCACCATCCTGTGGATCAACAGGGAGGCATACACGAGGCCCGAGGCACCACAAAGATGTGTTGCTATACTGAGACTCACCTGGTCAGGTACGGGTCCAATGTCATACACCTTGATAATATGTATACTGATTTAAAAGGGTGGACTTAGCGTAATTTATGTTTCATGATTTAATATGCAGTATATTTGTTATTTATTACAAACTAAATTTATGATAACCTGGTGGCATAAAGGGCTTCATTTACAGATTTACATACATGTTTACAGATTCATCTCCGTTAAATAAGTTTTGGAGAAAAGGTTTCAAGAAGTTTTTTTTTGTTTTTTTTTTAAATACCTTTTATTTTCAGTATTTACTATTTACGTGCAACATTTTTGTATTATAGTAACTGTTGGCCCTGATGAAGCAGGAATTTTTCCTTTGAAACGTTGGCTACTAAAACAGAACTGAAACCTTGTGGTCAAAATAAAAATAATTAAAAATATTAAGGTTGAGCGAGTCATTTATTCCAGAAAGGCAATGGCTTTGGCAGCCTCATTTGAGCCTGAAGCTTGGAAATTCTACAAGCAGAGATCATGTCAACTAAAAATAACGTTTTCTATGACAGGAAACATAAGCCACAAGTCGTGGCAGGTTCAGAAGGAGCCAAGGTCAATTTTTCAAGTATAAAATACAAGTCCCAGTGGGGAACTGGATTACAGACAGGAGGTTTCATATGAAGGATACCTCTCTTTCCTGCAGAAACCAAGACATCAGCAACCTTAAGTGACACCCGAAAAATGGGCAATGGCTGTATTCAGGAGCCATGCATGCAGACGTAGGGACCTTAGCTCCTGGACCAGAGACGAGTCTGACACAGGGGAAGAGGAACAGGACGCTCTATCATCAGATGTTGTAGGAGTGGAAACCATATCTGGTGAGGCCATAGAGGAACTAGAAGCATGAGAGAGAA
This sequence comes from Neoceratodus forsteri, assembly GCA_016271365.2. Classification (NCBI taxonomy): domain Eukaryota; kingdom Metazoa; phylum Chordata; order Ceratodontiformes; family Ceratodontidae; genus Neoceratodus; species Neoceratodus forsteri. The sequence continues at coordinate 589,600,693 of CM028134.1, read as the reverse complement.
GAATGAAAATAACAAAACAGTAATGGATAATTCGACACTTTCTCAGCGGGTCTGAGAGGATGATCGATGGCAGGAGAAAGACCTGAGGAGTGCTGGGCCACCTACATTTTATAGACAGCAATGCTGCAGGTCACTATGGGCAGCCCCTACCTAGTAAAAGTTTCTGTGTGGTCCTCATGCAGACTGCTTACTGTTCCAAAAGTGTGGCCCAATGGAGGAGAGATCCTTGATGAAAATCTAGATACAAGCAACTCATCGTTCCCACTACCTAGATTCAGTTCAGTATCTGCAGTTAGGCAGACTCCTAGCAGTTCTCTGGAGGAGGGGGCAAGGCATGCAATTTTAGGTGACCTGAATCTGGAGAACTGATGACCCAATAGCAGCATCCTGGCAACTTGATGCTGTAATAGAATATGAACCTGTGCATTGTAGACCAGGTAGTAGTCCTACAAATCTTTGAAACAGGCAAGGCAAGGCAAATTTTATTTAAGAAGACGCCCAGCCCGGAGGCTCTGGGCGCGGAACGTATCATAATAAATGCATAAACAACGTACTATTAAATATAAATATACAATGTTCCGGCAATTATAACAAGATTTTATATAAATACTACCCTCAGCAGTGGCTGCTAAACAGGGAGGTACCTAACTGAAGCAACAGAGTCAGCAGTATGTATGGCAAAGTGATCATGCAGATCTTCGGAAGTTCCTTCAAAGCCAACTTATAACAGAGCACAATGCTGAACAAAATTCACCTGCCAATGGTTTGTGTGATCTTCAGTCTGTCCAGGGCTGCTGCAGTGCATGTGAAAACAGCCAGCGAGCCTGACCACAAATATTTTTGTGTGCTCTCAACAGAATGGCAAGGTCCTGCAGATAAGGAGCATGTAAAGTGTCTGTTTGGTGTCTAAAGCTTGGGACTTCAAAAAACCATACGTTACAAAAAGGCCTTGTTCAGATGAAGTCCAAGATCATCTTTGACAAGAAGTTGGTGCTGGGACACAGGAAAACCTCGTCAGTCTGGAAATCTAGATACTGTGACTTCATAGAAAGCACCTGGAGTTGACTCATCTGTCTGATCGAGGTGATAACAAAAGTAAGGTCTTCCACAACAAATGTTGACAGACGACACTTGCTCATAATGGGTAACCACCAGTGGCAAGTTAAATGGAGGAAATTCACACACCAGAGAGTAAGAAGGTCTAGACCCTTGAAAGAACAAAAGACCACTTTCTCCTCGATCACAGCTGAAATAGCAGCCTTCACCAGTACTCTGAAAGGCAACCAGATGCAACTTAGTGTGGAGGTAACAATCCATACCATGCGCAATAACACAAGAAACTCTTACTTACAATCATATGTGTTGCGAGTTGACTACTTCTAAAATGCTCCAAGACCATAAGGATGTCCTCAGAAAGCCCCAAAACCTAGGGCTGTAGCCACTAAGGAAACATGTCAGGTGCAGGGATCACAGGTATAGGTGCTGGACTGTCCACTTGGACCACTTGGGTAGGTCAGGGAGGAGTAGGAGTAGCCAAGGTATCCTGCTGCTGGGGTGATCCTGCTTCTGTATCAAAAATGGAGGCCAATCAAGATCAGGGATGCCTCATCCCTCTGGTCCTGTGGACCAGAGGAAATGGACAAAACATAAAGGAGACCGCCTGTCCAGGACTGGGCAAACACATTTCTCCAGCACAGTGTCCTACTGATGGAGATGGGCACAAAACAGTCTCCACTTCCAGTTTCTCCAAGAAATGAACAAGCCCACTGATAATGTTCCCCACAGTGAGAACAACTAGGATGCCACCTCTGAGTGCAGTGTCAGCAGGTTGGCAGACGGAGGGTCGTTCGTTCACCTCTAAACAAAAGGTGAACTGATCACCAATGGTGTTCAACCCAGTCATCTGGAAGTCAGATACCAGGCCTATCCATGCCATGTCTTTGAATCGGACTCTGGCTTAACACTGATAACTGGAGTCCAATGAGGACGAGGCTGATGATGAAAGTATAGACCAGTGAAGTTAATGACAGTGACAGGAGCGAGCTCTCAACCTCAAATGATGTTATGGCTGGAGGTAAACTGTAATCCTCCATCCCACCGGTGGACTCAAAAGCTCCCCTGGAGTTGGGATGACAACAGGCTTCCCAGGTGAGTGACCAGTACAGGAAACTGACTGGACCCCATCACCTACCAACACAATCTGTGGAGCTGGTGGCAGAAAAACATCAGAGTCCAGGAAGAAAACTTCAAGGAATTTGGTCAACCAGGGTCAAACTGACTGGCTATCCAGATGGAATTTCTAAGAGCAGACTGACTGGCTTCATGACTTCTGTCAAGTGTGACCCACATTGAGGACTCTCTGACTGAGCAGAAAGTGAATGATCCTATGACAAATGGTGGCTTTGCGACAAGCATTACTCTTCTTGCTTGTGGCCAGGAGATCAGAATGTTGTGGGTTCTAACCCCACATCAGGCACTTGGGTTAAATCCCAATACTGACACTGTAGTGCAGCATAAGGAGGGTGCTGCACTCCTGAGGTGCAGTCTTTCAGATGAGACGTTAAACTGAGGTCCCATCTGCCTGTACTGGTGGTAGTTCAGGTGGATGTTAAAGATCCCATAACCCTGACTTCTTCCTTTGGTACACAGCATTCGACAAAGTAATGAATTGAAGTTGCTGTTTATACAATGACTTGATAAAAATTGAGAAAGTAATTTGAAAAAGTTTGAAAACATACAGTAAAGTTAATTCACAAGCAGCAGATGTGAAGGAGCCCAGTTGTTTCCAGTGGAAGAATCCGCGAGAGTAGTAGTAATGGAGCAAGAGGACCACACGACTGGAGGATTCCAGCTTGAATACTGTTCATGTGACTGGGTATGCGTAGTGGAAGACGTCCTATGTGTAGATAGTGAACTGAACCCAAGTACAGTAGATAGGAGGAGGGTTTGTTGCATGTACAAACTGTCTCAGTAATTTAAGAAAACATGCCCCACCCCCAAAATTACCTAACTGTGGCTACACCATTTAGAACAAAAGAACTATTTTATTAGGGTTAGATAGGTAGATGGATAGATAGATATATAGACAGGTACTTTATTTATAAAAGCACCCATCTCCAGGGACTGTGGGCACTGCACAGTAAAAACACACAGCAATATTTATTCACAGCAGCTGATCATTAGAACAAATTTAAAATTCCTCTATCCATCTCTTAAAAACAACAGTCCAATCAATAAAAGCTTGCTGAAACAGGTATTTTTTCACCCCTTTTAAAAAGGGGGCAACCCGAGGGAGCCTCCTTTAGATAACCAGGCAGGGAGTTCCGCAGGGTAGGTGCCACCACTGAGAATGCCCTGTCCCCAGAGTGCCATAACCTAACCCTGGGAACTGCAAGGAGGCCTCCCCCGGCAGAACAGAGTGCCCGAGGCGGATGATAGGGGACAAGGAGATCTTGCAGATAGACAGGTCCCCTTTCATGCAGGGTTTTGTAGGTCAGGAATCCTACCTTGAAGACAGTCCTCCACCTGACTGGCAGCCAGTGCAGTCCGCAGAGGACCGGGGTGATATGCTCATACCGTTTCTCCCCAGTCAGCAACCTTGCCGCCGCATTCTGCACCAGCTGCAGCCTGTGGAGGTTGCCTCCAGATAACCCTAGGTACAGAGCATTACAATAGTCCAGCCTGGAAGTCACAAAAGCATGCTCCAGCGTGGTCAGTTCCTTAGGTAGGATCAGGGCTCGGATTTGGGTGATATTCCGGAGATGGTAAAAATCCACTCCTAATGACAACCAACACTTGTGCATCAAGTGTCAAACAGTCATCCAGGATCACGCCCAAATCCTTCACCTGTCTAGACAGGGCAAGGGGAACACCCCCCCCCCCCAATCACTAGGCTAGGGGGTAACCCCTCACCCACCCCACCCAGACGACCTCCATCCACACCCAGTACCTCTGTCTTGTCTTGGTTTAAGCCAGTTTTGAGTCATTCATGACTAGATCTCATCGAGACAGCTGTTAAATACAGATGCCAACACCTGGGTATCGGGCGCACAGGACAAGTACAGCTGGATGTCATCTGCACAGCAGTGATAACCCAGGCTGTACCACCAGATAATGTTCCCTAATGGCAGCATATACACCGTGAACAACAAGGCGACAAGACCGAACCTTGCAGAACCCCACAGCACAGAAGCTGCGGGTTGGATAAGGCTAACCCCATTGTCACCTTTTGCACTCTGCCTATCAGGTATGACCTGAACCAGTTGATGACATTACCGGACCGGCCACACCAGAAGCGCAGGCGGTCAAGTAGCACCTCATGGTTCACAGTGTCAAACGCCACAGAGGTCCAGGAGGACCAAGAATGTACAGTCTCTCCTGTCCCTCGCCATCAGGAAATCATTAAACACCCTCACCAAGACGGTCTCTGTACTATGCCCCGCCCGAAACCCAGACTGGAAAGGCTCATAGGTGGAGGAAGAGGCAAGATCTCGAGCTGTATGGCTACCACTTTTTCAATAACCTTCCCTAAAAATGGGAGGTTTGAGACTGGCCTGTAATTGCTGAGGAAGTCCGGGTCCAAAGAGGTTTTTTCAGAAGGGGTCTAACTAAGGCCTCTTTCAAGGCCAATGGGAAGACCACACTCCTCAAAGAACTCCAGACAACCCCAGTAATCACAAGTCCAATCAGGTACAAATATCCAACCAAAAGTCGGGTCGGACACGGGTTTAGCTCACATTGGGTTGGCCACAGCTTCGAGGTAATTTCCGCCATGTCCTCCACCCCAGCTAGCTCAAACTCCTCCCAGACAGGAGGACTGTTTTGACACATTTCAGGCCGGACCCTGCATCCCCATTGAGAGGTACTCAAGGAAACCTCATCCCTGATGGAGGACACCTTGTCGTCGAAGAATACAGATAGCTCCTCGTACCTAGTGCTGGAACCTGCTGCCCATCCACCATGTGGAATAGCTGAGCCGGTCTGTTCCTCGCCAAATCAATCTCTCTAGACAAATATTAAGCCTTTTTATGGGAAATTGCCCCCTGATAGTCGAAATAATGCGACTTCAGGGCCAATTTGCCCTCCAGTAGGCCGAATCTCCTCCAGCACCTCTCTAACCTCCGCCCCCTTGTCTTTAAACCCTGGAGCTCCTCATCATACCAAGGAGGTCTCCGATGAGTAGACAAGGGATGGACAAGAATGGGTGTGATGGAATCGAAGGCAGCAGCGACAGGCCCATTATAGGCTGCTGATGCTTCCTCCGCTCCAATCGCACAAGCCACCCCAACACTCGATAGGTCCAGCACCGCCGATAGTCCCATAGAAGAAACTCCTCTTAACGGGCGGTACTGGACCATCTCCACAGGGGCAGGACCACCTGGGGGGTGCCTCTAAGCGTGAACCTCATGGTGCTATGATCCGACTATAGCCTAACCAGTCATGGAAAGAAGCCCTATTTTATTAATTTTTTATGCTATATTTGTCTCAGTAAATTATTTTAACTGCGTTTAATGCTATTCCACAGTGTCTTCATTTTGGGAGCCCTTCCTTTGCAGGATTTTTGTCTAAATGTGACACAAAACGGGCAGTTTTTTTTTCTGTTACATCAAATAGAGCAGGATGGGTCATTTGTCATGGGAGATCTGTCACTACTGTGTGGTCACATGTTGTCCAGTAAAGAAATCAGCATGAAGTCTTATACATTTCGCTAAATTTTCTGTGAAGTCTCCATTTTTTTTTCCTTTTTTGTTAAATCAAACCCACTGTAGCACCGGAAAGTCAAGGAGATATGATGAAATGCCACTTGCAGAAAGCCATCAGCTTTGCAACCATATGTTTATAGTGGTTATGGCACCAGACAGACAGAAATGAGACAGTGAGGAACAGCCACAAGTGAAACCAACCGTATTGCAAGTAGCAACAGCTGAGGATGAAAGACTGAAAACTACAAAAACACAGGATTAGTAAAGACAAAACTGACATAACCTATGATTACTTATGGTATAACATACAGCACACAATGTTTGGACACCAAATTTTCAAAAACAAAACAGACAAGGTTAGAAAAAAGTATACATAAGGAATATGGCTCTATTAACGCTTATAGCTTCACCCCACACAATTTATTTACCAGGCCTACCCAACTGAGATGAAACATCTTGTTTTCATAGTGGTCCCGGTTTTACAACTAGACGGGTTAAACACAGCAGGTTCAAGGTCACACAGTAGCTCTGGTGAGATTTGAACCTGCGTTTCCTGGTTCCCAGTTCTGCTCTAACCACTAGACTTCACAGCATCCTAAATGTAGTCAGACTGTAGAATTCCAGAACTGTCTAAACAAATGGCAAAAAGGAATTTCAAAACATTTAAGCATAACCTTTGTATAAAACACAAACAAATGCTGGTGACTAGACTTTTTTTTTTTTTTCCTGTGTGGTGAGCAGAACCTTTTCAGCGTTGTTTGGCAGACCGAGCCAGGAGGGAGTCTGTGTGTCTGGCAGCAATTCAACCCACTGCACAAATTCCTCACGCCTGTGGACCACATATTTTGAGTTAGAAAGAAAAATCACAATATTTAATTTCAATATCGGCCTCAGAAACTGTCAGTAATTGGCTCTCTTATGACTACACAGTACAGCGTTCATTAAGCAAAGACTAATTACTTTTTTTCTTTTTAACCATTTATAAATCTTTAACAATATATATGGGGATAGGACATGACCCGACTTCCATTTTCATGGTGTGCATTACATTTGTGTAACAAGAAACAAAAAAAAAAAAAAAAAAAATAAACAATATAGTTACTGAGTGTATTAAACACTTAATTCACACCTTTTTAGGTACAACCTTAAGTGCAACAGATTCCTTTCTCTTTTAACCTGTCCAAAACTTTCCAAATGTACTTAACGTACCTTTTGACACACAAAGCATGTTTGCAGTTCTGATATTCAGCTTCAGTTTTTACAAAAATGTAATGCATGCTCCATGAAAATATATGTATAGAAACAGACTGACGGCAGATAAGGACTGCTTGGCCCACCCAGTCTGCCCACTTCCCCTACCTACGGGATAAGCTGCAGATCCTAGTTAACCAACAGCCTACCTCCTCCTACCCACCACTATAATTGCCTTATGTCTGTCCCATGCATTTTTGAATCCCCCCCCTTTTCTGACCCCACAACCTTCTCAGGAAGGCCGTTCCATGTGTCCACCACCCTCTCTGTGAAAAAATACTTCCTCATGTTGCCCCTGAGCCATTCCTCTTCCATCTTCAAACTGTGCCCCCTTGTTCTTGCACATCTCTTTTTCTGGACTTTGTTGATTCCCTTGAAGTACCTGAAAGTTTCTATCTTGTTCTGCCTCTCCCTCCTTTCCTCGAGGGTATATATGTTAACCTTCTTTAGTCTCTCTTTGTATGGTTTCTGGTGCAGAACCTGCACTATTTTAGTTGCCCTCCTCTGGACTGTCTCCATCCTGTATGTTCTTGTGGAGATGGGGTCTCCAGAACTGCATGCAGTACTCCAGACGCTGTCTCACCAACTGTCTGTACAGAGGGATGACAACGTCCTGTTTTCTACTGGTGATGCCTCTCCCTATGCATCCCAGTATCCCCCCAGCCCTCCTTACTGCATTCTCACATTGCCTGCCTACCTTTAGGTCGTCTGATATGACTACCCCCAGGTCCCTTTCCATTTTTGTTGTTGCTAGTACCTCCCCATTGTGTACTCTTTCCTGGGGTTTTGTTTCCAGGTGCAATACTTTGCACTTCTTTGCATTGAATCTAAGCTGCCATACATTTGACCACTCCTCCAACCTTGCGAATCCCTTCTCATCCTTCCCCCTCCTCGTGTATCAACCCTGTTTCAGATCTTTGTGTCATCTTCCAGTCCCCCCACAATGTCACTTATAAAGACATTAAAGAGGACTGGCCTCAATACTGAACCCTGCGGTACCCTGCTAGTAATCCCCCTTTCTTCGGAGTGGATTCTGTTTATTATTAATCTGTGTGTCCTGTTGTCCAGCCAATCTTTTACCCAGGCTACCACTCTGGGGCCCACTTCCAGGCTGGCTAACTGTATATGCAGTTTAACACTCAGTGAAGCATTTCTGAAATAAATATGCAATTTATATTCTTATTAAAGGGTACTGGTCTGCTGGTACCTCATAAGAAGCGAAGCCAAGAAGCGCCATAGCAACAGACCAATACCCCCAAATGAATATATAAAGATATCAACGTTTTTGATCAAGTTACTATATACATAACTCTAACACCCTACTGAATATCTCCTACCTGATGCCATCTGGCATTTGTATGTCCTTGTGTCCATCAACCTTGCAAGCTAATTTAAATTCACTGTCAAAACTTAAGGTTGTAAAAAGACGCTCAAGGAAAGTGTTCAGCAAGCGCTGGTCAAATTCATTGTCAATGCGACCACCATAAATAGACTGGGCCATAAGAGTCTTCAAAGCTGACCAAGGAATTTTATCAGGAGAGATGTTCTGACGGCCCTGTAATAGCAAGGAGAGAACTTTATATAGTTGAATCATGTAGCTGGGCAATATAACAGTACTGGGTAAACTGAGATGTTTGGAAATTCTCAAGTTTAAACACTTGCAAAAGGAGTAATGGTAAATCACCCTTTCAAATTATTTTGCTCCTTCTGGCACATTTAAAAAACATCATATTGAGACAATCCAGCCTACATTTTATAGATTTTCTGGATTTCTGTTCCTTTTTTTCCTTTTATTTTTTCACACTACCTTACATAGAAACAGGATCATTGTCTCGTACAAATAACCTCCTCCTATTTCATTCTTTGCAGAAGTCACAATTCTTGGTTTGTGCCAACATAATCCTTTCCATAGCAACTCACACAAAAAAATGAGAGTTATACACCAGTAAAGTACAGTTACGTAAGAACTTACCGTAACAGCAGATCTTCAAGAGAGGCTCTTGCAGTAGGTAATTACATATAGGACTGACGCCGGCAGGCGGCAAGACCCTACGGAAAAATTTCTAGCTAGCAGTCCCTGGCGAGGGACTCTCCCCCACGTCAGGTGACCAGCGTCAGGAGACGTCAGTATAAAGGGGTGGTCCCGGACGCTCGCCTTCCAGTTCTTTCCCGCCACAGGCGGAAAGAGGCCGGACGAGAGAGGAGCGGATATTTCCCTCAATGGAAAAGGAGCTGAAAAAGCCTAGGGGATGGAGCGGGGAAGATATTACTACTGCAAGAGCCTCTCTCAAAGATCTACTGTTGTAGTAGTTCTTCTTATTTCTATCTTACTGAGAGACTGCTTGCAGTAGTGAATACATATAAGACTGAATCCCAAGCAGTCTGGAACAAAGAAAGGCACCGGGAGGAGAAAACTACTCCAAGAAGCTGTTCTAGCTGCAAGCCTCAAGATGGAGGCCTTGCAAAACAGCTAGCCGAAGCCTGCTCTACGGTGAGAGGCAACATCCAAACTGTAGTAGTTTCAGAAGGTATGGACAGAAGTCCAGGTGGCGGCAGCGCAGATGTCTGCCGCAGACACATTCTTGAAACAAGCCACAGAGGCAGCTACTCCTCTTGTGGAGTGGCCTCTGACTTGACCCGGGAGGGTCTTGTTGTATTTGTCATAACAAAGTGATGCAATGAGTCAACCACTTAGACAGGCATTGCTTGGAAACAGCATTGCCTTGCCTTTTGTGAGCAAAAGAGACGAACAACTGATCAGTCTTTCTGAGATCCTTTGTCCTGTTGGTGTAGTATCTCAGAATCCAGTGAACATCCACAGTATGGAGTAAATATTCCCCTCGATTAGAGTACTGTGTAAAAAAGGCAGGTAGTTCTATGGATTGATTTAAGGTAGACTCTGCTACTACTTTAGGTAGAAACTTAGGATTCGTGCGAAGAGCAACTCGTTCCTTGTGAAAAATCGAGTAGGGGATTTTACACATTAGGGCCTGGAGCTTGGAGATTCTTCGAGCCGAAGTAATGGCCACCTAGAAGAGTGTCTTCCATGAAAGAAACTTCAAATCCGCAGAAGCTGCAGGTTTGAAGGGAGGAAGGGTAAGTTTCTCGAGGACAAAATTCAAGTCCCAAGGTGGAGCAGGAGTACGGATGGGGGGCCTCAGATGGAGGAACCCTCTGAGAAAGGTCTTGGAGACCTCCAGCTGAGCAAAGGCCTTGTCCATGAAGGGAACACGATAGGCTGAAATGGCCGCCATGTGTACCTTTAGAGAGGAATGGCTGAGACCCAGGTCAAACAGATGACGTAGATATTCCAGCAGAAGCCCCACTGAACAGGAGAAAGGTTCCATGTTCTTGGAAGCGGCCCAAATAGTGAATCTTTTCCACTTCATGGCATAAGTGGATGTGGTGGAGGGTTTTCTGGCCTCCACTAAAATCTCCGCCACTTTGGGAGACACTCCAAAACGGGATTGGGCTAGGTCTGCAGGAGCCATGCATACAGTTGAAGGGATCTGAGGCCTGGATGGACAAGGGTCCTGGGTCAACAAGCCTCGAGATAGAGGAAGAGGAGGATCCTCTGAAAATTGTTGTAGAAGAGAGAACCAGACTTGCCTGGCCAGAAAGGAGCCATCAGAATCATTCGTGCTCCTTCTGAAGCCAATTTCTGCAAGACTTGTGGGATAAGTGGAATTGGGGAAAGGCATAGACGAATCCGGCCTTCCAGTCTAGAGACAGAGCATCGCTCCACAAAGCGCCCAGCTCTGGAACGAGCGAGCAGAAGACTGGAGGTTTTGCGTTTAGGGGATGCGAACACGTCAACCTGTGGTGTTCCCCAAAGTTGAAAGATATTATCTAGGGCCACTTGGTCCAGTTCCCACTCGTGAGTCAGAGCAGAACAGCGACTTAGCTTGTCTGCCAGGGTGTTGTCGACTTCCGAAACGTGAATTGCCATGAGGTGAAGGTCGTGTCGTGTTGCCCAATCCCAAACCCTCATCGCCTCCCTGCAAATGGGGTAGGACCCAGTCCCTCACTGCTTGTTGATATACCACACCACGCACATATTGTCCGTCTGGACGGCGAGGTGGCCGGGAAGGATGTATTGGTGAAGGGTCTGGAGAGCGTACAACACTGCCCGAAGCTCGAGCACATTGATGTGGACAGTTTGTTCTAGCTTGGACCAATAGCCCAGGGTCCGCTGAGGGCCTAGATGGGCTCCCCAACCTTCGCCTGAGGCGTCTGTGGTTAGAGTCTGGGAGGAGGGGAGGATGAAAGAAAGGAACTCTCCGAAACAGGTTCTCTCGAGACATCCACCACTGCAAGTCTCGCATCATCGGCAAGGAGATCAGAACTGAGTGATCTAGGTCATCCACTAGCTGATTCCACCGAGAGCGTAGGGTCCACTGACAGATCCTCATGTGAAGTCGAGCGCGAGGTACTGTCGGGGTAGCAGCCGCCATGAGCCCGAGAAAGTGAAGGACCGACCTCGCCGAGAACATCCTGCGGTCAGACAACAGACTTATTTGTGTCTGAAGGGTGGCCGCCCTGTCCGGAGGCAGGAAGGCCTTGCCCATGGTCGTATTGAGGATCGCCCCAATAAACTGTAGCCTCCCGGATGGGTCCAGATGAGACTTGGAATGGCTAATGGTAATACCCAGGCAGGCAAAAACCTGCTGGGTAAGGGAGAGGAAACGCAGGAGTTCCTCCCTGGACGAGGCCGCGAGGAGCCAGTCGTCTAGGTAAGGGAAAACCTGCACTCCCTTGGTACGCAGGTGGGCCGCCACCACTGCCAGACATTTGGTAAAGACTCGGGGGGGCCGAGGATAGACCAAACGGGAGCGCCTTGAACTGGTAGTGGTCCCCCTGGAACGCAAAACAAAGGTATTTGCGATGAGATGGGTGAATGGGAATGTGCAGATAAGCATCCTGCATATCCAGAGCAGAGCCATTGACCCGGCCGGAGGAAGGGCAGAAGGCTCTGCAAACAGAGCATCCTGAACCTTTTGTACTCTACATAAAGATTCAGGGAACTGAGATCTAAAATTGGTCTGAGATCGCCCGTCTTCTTTCGGACCAGGAAGAAATGGGAATAGTAACCCATCCCCTGAAGATGAAGGGGGACAGGCTCTATCGCTTGCTTCAGCAGAAGAGCAGATATTTCCTCCTGGACCAAAGGAAGATGTTCCCATGAATATGACGACTTCAGAGGGGGGGTGGTTTCTGAAGAAACTCTATGGAGTATCCTTCTGCTATGAGCTGGAGCACCAAAGAATCCGTGGTTATCCTCTCCCATCCCGGAAGGTGGAGGGAAAACCTCCCTCCTACCGGTTCCTCCGGGGAGTCTGGAGGCAGTGGGAGAGAAAGGAGTCAGATGGTGTGGGGCAGTGCCGACTGAAGCACCGCTGCTATTTTGGGAAAGGCTTAGCAGCAGGAGGCCGGCGGTTTGTGGCCCGCTTCCCTGGGGTTTCGCCTTTGGCCGATTCAGTCTGTGAAAGGGACGGCACTGCTGCTGATGGGGACAGTACATGGAATCAACTGACTTCAGAGCCGTTCCCTTCTCTTGCAAATTGGTAATGATGTCCTTGACATCACCCCCGAAAAGCGCCGACCCCCGGAAGGGTGCTTCCTGGATAGCAGATTGCAACTCCGGGACCAAACCTGACACACGGAGCCAAGCATGACGCCGTAGGCCTACAGCGAATGCTGAGCCCTGCCCAGCAGTGTCCACTGTGTCGTATGTCGCACGTAGCATGTGTCGACTGGCCAAACTAGCAGAGCAGACTAGATCAGCCAACTCCTGCTTGACTTGGGAGTCAGGCAAGGAGTCCAGTTTGGCTTCCGCCCAAGTAAGGATGGCCTTCTGGTAGTTCCCCATGTGGCCGACATAGTTCAGGGCCCTAATCCCCAGTGTGGAGGAAGCGTAAATCTTTCTACCACACTGGTCCAGAAGGTGAGATTCCTTATCAGGAGTTGACGAGCTAAGATGTTTTGGGTTCGCCGACAGGTCATGAGCGGCGTTAATCGCGACCGAGTTGTCACGAGGGTGAGAATCCAGGAAATCAACACCTCTGAGCCTGATATAGCCTGTTCGGACTTCCCAGGGAAGTGGAGCTAAGGCTGACGGCTGTTTCCATATTGTGGTAACAAGGTCGGCGTGAGGCTCTATCCAGGCTGGCACCAAGGTAGGAGCTGTCACGGGCAGATCCAGATGTTCAGCGAGTTTCAGACGCTGAGGATCTGGTTCCAGGGAATGCCACTGATGAACCTCCTGGATTTTCCTAAGCAACTCCGTAAAAGAAGGATCCTCCGGAGGAGACTTCGGAGGAGTCCTTGGCCGGGGCTTCAAAGGAGAGTGAGGTTTGTCGTGTCTCCCTTGCAGCAGCCGTCGGAAGAGTCCAAAGAGTCAGAGAGTGAAGAGGAGGATGAAGAAGAGAAAGACTCCCTTTCCCGACCTGGGGGAGGAACGGACCTCTTGGGGAGTCCCTGGGGAAGCATGTCCTGCCCCTCTCTGGATCCAGATGGAAGAACCCTGGAGTCCGGAGGTGGTGAGGGAGTGTGCCACCTGGGGCTTACGGGAACCTGGGACAGCACCATCGCCGCAAGGCGGTTCTCAACCTCTTTGGTGAGCTGAGCCTTGGCCTCAGCCCACCAGGAGGCCAGAATCTCCTGTAGGTCCACCGGCGTCCACGAGGGCGGTGAAGGAGGAGGAGGAGGTGGGGGATAAGGATACGGGTTATACCCGTATGGAGCGTATCCAAAACCCGGCTGCGGGTAGCCCGGCGTCGAGTACTGTGGTGTCGGGAAGCCTGGCATCGGGTACTGCGTTCTCGGGTACACTGGCGTCGAATAAGACTGAGGATACCTGGGAGCCGGGGGGCTGCTGGAGCAGAAGACCCGGCCGGGAACCTCATGGGCGGGTCCGTAGTGGAGAGCCCGGAGGGCCCGATGGGAGCAGAATATCTCCCAGAGTCGGTAAGGCCGACGTCAGGGCCGATGGCAGAGGCCCTGGCGCCGGAGCGGCCGGTGTCGGAGCTGGCGTTCGGGGAGCCGACGTCAGGTCTGGCGCTCCAGATGGAGAAAGGACTGATGGAGGCAAAAGATCCCCAGCTTCGCCTGGGGACGGAGGGGAAAAGTCCCCGGGGTCAGGTTGGGGAGACTCTGGTTCCACAGACGGCAGTGAAGGCTGCGGGGAACCAGGAACGACGGACGTTGGGGGGTCTGTTGTTGGTTCCTTTGCCGGCCGGACGTCGGACGAGCCGACATGAGGCACAAAGGCGAGCTCTCGGCGGGCGCCAGAGGAGCTGATGTCCGACTTATGAGAGCCGTCACCGGAGACAGGCCAAGAAGAGTGATCGGCCTGGTCCGGTGGAGAGGAGGCTGCGCGTTGCCCCGGAGGGTCGGACGTCTTACCAGCCCTCTCCGGGTGGACGTCAGAGGAGCCGACGCCTGGCTTACCAGAGCCGCCCACAGTGGTAGGCTGCGAGCCTGCAGCCGAACCGGGGCGGAGGCCTCCAACTGCCCCGAGGCACCCGCAAGTCCCGAGCACGAGCCAGACGGGCGGGCCGATGCCGCCTCAGAAACCTCCCGAAGCGGCCGTTGAGGAGCGATCCCCCGGAGGGGATGTTACCTGCGTCCCAGCGACTCCCGAGGGAGACGCGGTGGAGGAGCCTTTGTCCCGGTGCCTCTCCTTGTCCTTCTTGCGATGGCCTTCGGGGGAAGTGGACGCCTGAAATATTCTGTTTAGTTTCGGAGTCCGGCAGGGACTCTGCCAGAGACTTAAGCGAGCGCCAAAGGGTATACGCATATTTGGGAAAGTGCCCTTGGTAACCAGCAATCTGAATAGTATGGGTAGCTGCTGCTAAAGCTTGCTTACCCAGGGTGTCAATCTTGGATGACTCCTTGTTAATAGGGTGCACAGTGATCTCTTGGGGAAGAATTGCTTTGTCATTCTCATCGAGAATAACAGTGGCATCAGCTATAGGTTGAGAAACATACACTGGTCTGTCCTTAGTGGCAGTGTATTTCCTGTCTATCTGCTTGCGGAAGAAGGGATAGAGGCAGGTCTATTCCAGTGTGCATCCAACAAGGTCTCAAATGTGGGTGGACTAGGACGTACTAAACTGACCGACAAGGTAGAAACGTTTACCACTGTAGATAAAGACATTTGCCTGGGTTAATGACTGAAGGCTAAACTCAAGTGCAGAATGCAAGCGGGCATGGCCTGGAAAGTTAGATCCTTCTGTGAAACAGAAGAAGGGCCTGGTTCCAAAGAGCCCAGGGCTAAAGAAAAGTACAGTTATGTAAGAACTTACCGTAACAGTAGATCTTGGAGAACAGCTCTTGCAGCAGGTTACACCATTAGTACTGAAGCCGGCAGGCGTCAAGACCCCACAGAAAAATTCTAGCTAGCTATCTTCAGCGGGGACCGCCCCCGACGTCGGTCCCGCCTCCGACGTCAGGCATAGTACATAAGGGGGTGGTCCCGCTAGATTCCCCAGTTCTCCCGCCGGAGACTTCCGGCCGCAGGCTGACAACGAAATGGGAGACCGAGGATCCACCGTCAGAAGACAAAAGGGTATAAATCCCTGTTGAAAAGGCTTAAGCCATGCCTCCTCCAAGGGGGAAGGTGGGCGGGAAGGTACCTGCTGCAAGAGCTGTTCTCGAGATCTACTGTTGCAGTGAGTTCTTCACGTAACTGTCCTATCTTACGAGACACACAGCTCTTGCAGCAGGTTACACCATTAGACCGATTCCCCAAGCAGCAGCGCTTTGCAAACACTCTGGGAGGGAGAAAGTACAGTTACGTAAGAACTTACCGTAACAGTAGATCTTCGAGAACAGCTCTTGCAGCAGGTTACACCATTAGGACCGAAGCCGCCAGGCGCCAGGACTCCACGGAAAAATTCTAGCTAGCTAACTACAGCGGGGACCGCCCCCGACGTCGGTCCCGCCTCCGACGTCAGGCGTGGTACAAAAGGGGGCGGTCCCGCCAGATTCCCCAGTTCTCCCGCCGGAGACTTCTTGCCGCAGGCTGACATCAAAATGGGAGACCTAGGATTCGCCGTCAGAAGACAGAAAGATAACAATTCCTGCTCAGAAAGGCTGAGCCATGCTTCCTCCAAGGGGGAAGGTGGGCGGGAAGGTACCTGCTGCAAGAGCTGTTCTCGAAGATCTACTGTTACGGTAAGTTCTTACGTAACTGTACTAT
The DNA here is from genome assembly GCA_016271365.2 of Neoceratodus forsteri. Classification (NCBI taxonomy): domain Eukaryota; kingdom Metazoa; phylum Chordata; order Ceratodontiformes; family Ceratodontidae; genus Neoceratodus; species Neoceratodus forsteri. The sequence continues at coordinate 589,584,538 of CM028134.1, read as the reverse complement.
CTTACTTCGAGACACAGCTCTTGCAGCAGGTTACACCATTAGGACTGATTCCCAAGCAGTAACGCTGTCAGAAAATCCGGGAGGAGGAAAATAAAGGATAAAAACCAGGTCCTGAACCTAGGACAGGAGACCCTGAAGCACGGCCAAACCAAAACCAGCCCTTCGCCGAGAGGCGATGTCCAGGCTATAATGCCTGATAAAGGTATGCACAGAACTCCAAGTGGCTGCAGCGCATATAGCAGAAGTGGAAACATTTTGAGCTGCAAAGGAAGTAGCCACCCTCTAGTGGAATGACCCGGACTGTACCGGGAGGGGCTTTTGTTTGATACCATAACAGTGAGAAATACACTGGACAAGCCAGCGAGAAAGGGACTGTTTGGATACTGATTGGCCCATCATTCTCTCAGAGAAGGAAATGAAAAGCTGCTCAGAACTACGAAAGGACTGAGTTCTATTGAGGTAAACCCTCAGGCTGCGGTGAACATCCAGGGTATGGAGCAGAGCCTCTCCTCTATTAGAGTAGTTCGGGAAGTAGACCGGAAGGTCGATATCCTGGATCAGAGTGAGTGAAGAAACCACCTTAGGCAAGAATTTAGGGTTCGTCCTCAGGGATACTCTGTCCCGGTGGAAAACTAAATAAGGCTCTTTGCACATGAGAGCTTGAAGTTCAGAAATTCTTCTTGCCGAGGTAACAGCAACTAAAAACAACGTTTTCCACGACAGAAAACGTAGCTCGCAATCCGCGGCAGGTTCAAAGGGGGGAAGCGTGAGCTGTTCAAGGACAAAAAGCAAATCCCATGGAGGCACAGGGTCTCTAATAGGAGGCCTAAGGTGCAACACTCCCCTAAGAAATTCCCGAGAGGCGTCCACCTGAGCCACTGTACGATTTCCCACCGGGAGGTGTTGAAATACACAGAGGTGCACTTTAATAGAGGTGAGGCTAGACCGAATGAAAGAGGGAGAGCAAATATTCTAATATTACTCCACAGGACAACCTAAAGGGAAAGGTCGCGTGCTCGTGACCATACATTAAAAATCGGCGCCATTTCATGGCGACGCCGCATGCGTTGTCGGCTTTCTGGCTGCAGAAAGGACTTCTGCAACTCTCTTTGCAGACCCCGTGATTTAAAATGGCTATGTCTCTAGGGAGCCAAGCATGCAGGTTCAAGGAACGAGGTCCGGTGGACAAGTGAACCCTTCTCCTGAGACAGTAAGTGGGAGCTGAGCGGCAACGGAGCGGGGTTCTTAGATAGTTGAATCAACAAAGGGAACCAAATCTGTCTAGGCCAAAATGGGGCCACTAGGATCTATTACATTCTCCCTGCAGTTTGAGAAGAACTCTGGATCAACGGGAAAGGAGGGAAAGCGAGAGGAATCTGTTGGCCCAGAGAGGGATAACGTGCCTCGCCAGAAAACACCAGGCCCTGGATCTAGCGAGCAAAAATTGGGCAGTTTTATGCTGGATGGGGAGGCGAACAAGTCTAGATCTGGAGTTCCCCATCAAGAAACAGATCCTCTGCTACCTCTTGAAGGAGTTCCCATTCGTGGACTCTGGCCTGAGAACGACTCAGGCCGCTCTGCAACCGTGTTGTCCACTCCGGACGTGCAAGGTGATCAGATTCGCGCCGTGTCTGATTACCCATCCCACACCTCATGGCCTCCTGCAAAGGGGGTAAGAGTGTGCGCCCTTGTTTGTTGAGGTAATACATCACCGCCCGTGTTGTCTGTCTGAAGTAGAAGAGTACACGGTGGGATAACTGACTGAAAGGCCTGCAGGGCATAGAGGACCGCCTCATTTCCAGCACGTTGATGTGAAGGTGAGCTTCCATCTGGGTCCACGCATCTGGGACTTTACCCGTCCAGGTGTGCCCCCACCCAAGACCGGAAGCGTCTGTGGTGAGGGTGACCTCCGGGGACGGCGCAATGAACGGGACGCCTGATGAGAGCGACCCTGGGGCTAGCCACCACTGCCAGTCTTGAATCACTGAATTCGTGAGTCTGACCGGATGCTGCAAGTGGTCTTGCCTTTGGTCCCATTGCACTTTGAGCATCCACTGAGCGCATGTGGAGTCTTGCGAAAGGGACAGTAGGAATGGCCGCAGCCATGTGTCCGAGCAAGCAAAGGACCGACCTGGCAGGTACAACCTTGCTTAATGATAGGTCCCTTATGAGGGATCTGATGCGCTCCGCTCTGTCGGCCGGAAGAAAGGCTCTTCCCCGAACAGTGTCCAGAACTGCTCCTATGAACTGCAGTCTCTGCGACGGTACCAGGAGAGACTTCGCGTAATTTATGAGGATGCCCAGGGATCGGAACAGATCCTGGGTGCTTTTGATTGCAAGAAGCAACGCCTCTCTGGAGGCGGCCATGAGAAGCCAGTCGTCCAGGTACGGGAACACGTAGTGGCCCTGTCTCCTCAGAGACGCTGCCACGACTGCCATGCACTTGGTAAAGACCCTTGGTGCGGAAGACAGTCCGAAAGGAAGGGCTCGGAACTGAAGGTGGTGGTCGAGAAACTCGAAGCGCAGGAACCTCCTGTGCGCCTGAGCCATAGGGATGTGCAGGTAGGCATCCTGCATGTCTAGGGACGCTAAAAGGCCCCTGTTTGAGCATGGGGATAAGACCCGAAGGGTCACCATGCGGAATCTCTTGTAAGTGACCGACATTGAGGTCGCTTGAGGTCCAAGATTGGACGGAGGTCCCTGTTTTCTTGGGAACCAGGAAGAAGTGGGAATAGTATCCTAGTCCTCTCTGGTTCTCTGGGACGTACTCTATCGCCCCTTTCGTAGTAGCTGAAAATTTTGCCACATCAAGGCTTTGTGCTGACCCTGATACCGGGAGAGCAAAGGAGGCCTCGAGGGTGGCTTTCCTGCGAATTCTATAAAGTGGCCTAGACTGACCAACTGAAGAACCCACCTGTCGGTGGTAATGGCCTGCCATCCCGGCAGGAAGTTCGCAATGCGACCCCCGACTATAAACTCCCGTTGATCCTGAGGGGCGGGGCCCGGAAAGGAGTCAGGCTGTGGCGGCAGATGGACCCGCTGGCTGGGCCTGCCTAGGAGAACGCTGGCCTCGGCTGGCGGGGTGTTTGCCCTGGGCTCTACGAAAACCGGAGCCCCTCTGAGGTGCAGCGGAGTGGGTCTGTTGCCTCTGCGTCCGCGCACGAAAACGGCTTTGGTTCCTACGAAAGGAACCAAGCTTAGGTCGGTACATGGCCTGAACCGACCTTACCGCCTTCCCGCCTCTTGAGTTTGGTAAGGACCTTTCTGAGGATTACCAAACAGCATTTCTCCTCAAAAAGGGGCCCAAGATGTTCTTTTTGAACGTCTGGGGTAAAACCGGAGACGCCAAAGAACCAAGAGTGTCTCCGGAGGCAAACGCCAGAAGCTGCTGTTCGGGCTGATGAGTCCGCTGAGTCATACGCGGCTCTTAGCACTTGGGTCCCCACGCTTGAACCTGCATGAGGAGGAGCTGAAGCATCTCCTCCTTCTGCTCACCTTGGGCATCTTTTCAGCCGCTCCAGACCCTGTTCCCACAAAGCGCTCTGGAACTGAACCATGTGGGTTAAATAGTTCAGGGATCTGATGGCGCAGGTAGCGGAAGTACACGGCGCCTCTCACCCAATGCGTCCAGTTGTTTGGACTCTGGGTCCGTGGCAGGGTGCTCAAATGTTGTGGCCTCTGTGACCGGTCATGTGAGGCTGTGATGACCTAGAGAATCGGCCTGAGGATGCTGCGCCAAGTACTGGTCATCCCAGGGAGCCTTGTACAAGCGATCAGCTTTCTCTCTCGGTCTCGCCGAGCCAGGTGGACGCCTTCCACGCAGCCTTGGTGACGCCCACGAAAGTGTCAACCAAGGGTGGTACCACCACAGGCTTGAGGTCCTTTGTCAAGATATTTGGCTAGTCGCACTCTTTCGGGGTCTAAGTCTTCAGCATCCCATCCCATGTTCTCTTGTATATGTCTCATAATATCAAGGAACGAGGGATCATCCGGAGGAGATCTAGGCATCTCACGTGGGTCCGGAGAAGGGATGGAGAGTGGAGATGGGGATCTAGAGGTGGAGTAGTCTGATCCCGTGTCCTCCGTTGAAGGCGAACGTCGGCGTCTCCTGGGTCTCTTGGGGCTGGGTGATCCAGAAGAGGATTTCGACGGAGGTCTCCGTTTATCAGGTCTCCCCCTGGGAGGGGTTTTAGGCTCCCGGGGAGGAGGAACACGGCCTGCCGACCCCGATGGCGAGGGGGGGGCAGGAACCGGAGTAGGAGGAGGAGGGGGGAACCATGTCTTTTTTAATGGTATCCCACCAGTAGGTGAACAGATCTTTCACCTCCACTAGAGAGAGGCCCGGGACGGCCTCTGGTGCCGTGGGGCGGTCGCCGGGTCCCCAAGGCCGGCTCCAGGGGCTCCTGGTAATGGCGAGGGTTCCCGGGGAGTACCGATGGACTGGCCGCCTGCCTGGTCCTCGGGCTGCTCTTAGGTCCTCCTCCGATAGAGGCTCCTGACCGATGTCGGTCGGAGGCAACAGGGCCTTCTTCTTTTCAGGAGGGCGGGCGCCGGTCCCCTACCGGCGTCCGCTGGGATGTAATGGCCGCTGCCGGGTCGCCGGGCCGATGGCGGCTCCAGAGAAGAAGGGCGCACGGCTGACGGCTGTCGAGCCGGCGTCTGGGCTACAGGCCTTTTTAAAGGCGTGAGCTCCAGCGTCTTGCGTGGAGGCACCGACGAAGACCTGACGTCGGGTACCGAGGAGCGGGAACCCGACTTGCGGTGGTGATGGTGTCGTTCCCCGGACTTCGCCAAGGCCCTGGAAGGGGAGGAAGGCCTGGCGGATTTCTCCTGAGATGAAGGTTTCTTGATTGCAGCCGGGGGAGATTTTGAACCGGAGCTACGGGACTCCGAACCCCTGGAAGGGGACCTGGAAGGGGCCTTCTCCCTTCTCTTCTCCGCGTGCTTGTGGACCCTGGAGCTTTCCCCCTTGGAGGACATGGTCTTCAGTTGTTCCTCCAGAAGAAACGCCTGCAAAGCCTTCTGACGCCGGATCCGTGCTGTTGAACCCTTGGCAAGAAGGACAGGCCCGGGTATCGTGGTCTGGGCCTAGGCACCGGACGCAGGCCGTGTGGGGGTCCTTGAACGGATCTGCTTTCCACAAGCGCACTTCGATGGATGGCCAGAAGTTGGTGATGACATCAAGATCTTGCTTGAAGATTCTGAAGATTTTCAAAGTTTTATCGAAAAGAACTATTCACGCCGCCGCTTTCAGACTGGTAACCTAAGGGGTCAGGTAGCTGTCGAGACGGCGAAAAGAACTGGGGAATCTAGGGGACCGCCCCTTTTTGTACCACGCCTGACGCCGGAGGCGGACCGACGTCTGGAGGGTCCCCGCTGTAGTTAGCTAGCTAGAATTTTTCCGCGGGTCCTGGCGCCTGCGGCTTCGGTCCTAATGGTGTAACCTGCTGCAAGAGCTGTGTCTCGAAGTAAGATCTAGAAAGTTCATTCCAGGTCCTGATTCTAGGACAGGAGACCCTGTAGCACAGCCAGGCCGAAGCCGGCTCTTCGCCGTGAAGCGATGTCCAGGCTATAGTGCCTGATAAAGGTATGTACAGAGCTCCAAGTGGCTGCAGCACAAATGGCAGAAGTGGAGACGTTCCGAAGTGCTGCAAAGGAGGTGGCCACTCCCCTAGTGGAATGGCCCCGGACTGATCCCGGGAGGGGCTTCTGTTTGATACCATAACAGCATGATATGCACTAGACAAGCCAGCGAGAAAGGGACTGTTTGGATACTGGTTGTCCCATCACCCTTTCAGTAAAGGAAACGAAAAGTTGCTCCGATTTATGAAGCTGCTTAGTTCTGCTCAGGTAGTACCTTAAGATGCGGTGAACATCCGGGGTGTGGAGCAGCGCCTCTCCTCTATTAGGATAATTAGGGAAGTAGACAGGCAGGTCAATGTCCTGATTGAGAGTGAGTGTGGAAACCACCTTAGGCAAGAATTTAGGATTCGTCCTCAGGGATACTCTGTCCCGGTGGAAAATCAAATAAGGCTCCTTACACAGAGCATGAAGCTCGAAACTCTTTTTTATGGACGTATTGTTAACTAAAAAACAACGTTTTTCCACGACAGAAAACGCAGCTCTCAATCTGCGGCAGGTTCAAGGGGGGCGGGGGAAGCGTGAGTTGCTCCAGGACAAAGAGAAAGTCCCATGGAGGCACTGGGTCCTTAATGGGCGGCCTAAGATGTAACACCCCTCTCAAGAATTCTCGACAGGCATCTAATTGTGCCACTGTGCGCTGTCCCACCGGGAGGTGATAAGCTGAAATGGCACAGAGGTGCACCTTAATAGAGGAGTAGGCGAGACCCGGACGGAAAAGGGAGAGCAGGTACTCTAAATACAGGTTACTCACCTGTAACAGGAGTTCTAGGAATGGTATATGTTGTTCATCCACACTGTCTGGCAGGTATCCTTGCCACTTTAAATCCTGCCGGAAGGTCTTCAAGCTGGCTCCTCCCACCCACCCGGGTGGTAAAACTCTCGGCTCCGCCCCATAACGCCAGATCTGGCCCGCTGGAAGCTCAGGTTGTGCATCGAAGCTGGGGAGGTCAGGAGTCGTGGATGAACAACATATACCATTCCTAGAACTCCTGTTACAGGTGAGTAACCTGTATTTCTAGGGACATGGATATGTTGTTCATCCACACTGTCTGGCAGACTCCTAGCAGTTCTCCGGGAGGAGGGAGGCAAGGCGCACACCCCAACTTAGGGAATAGAGACTGGAGAACCGAGGCCCCAAAATCAGCATCCCGGCGTGACTCAAGGTTGATGTGGTAATGGGTGATGAAGGTGTGCTGACTTCCAGGTAGCAGCCCTGCAGATTTCCTGGATAGGGACGCCCTGGAAGCAGCCACCGTTGCAGCAGTATGGCGGGTAGAATGAGCTCTTATCCCTCTGGGAGGCTCCATGCCCGCCAACTTATAGCAGAGATCTATGCAGGAGGTGACCCACCTGCCTATCGTCCGCTTGGCTGCAGGTCTGCCAGGTGCGGCTTCAGCGTAGGTGACAAACAGCTGGCGAACCTCTCCCCGAATTTCAGCTGTGCACTCCTTATAGTAAGCGAGCGTCCTTCTAGGGTCCAGAGTATGAAGCCTATATTCGGCCTCCGAGGTGTGATTGGGGTAGAACACCGGCAGAGTCAACACCTGGTTAAGGTGAAACTCCGACACAACCTTCGGAAGGAATTTTGGGTGGGGGCGCAGGACAACCTTGTCCCTGTGGAAGACCAGGTAAGGAGACTTGATGCAGAGCGCCTGGAGCTCTCCCATCCTTCTGGCTGATGTGATAGCCACAAAGAAGGCGGTCTTCCACGACAGGTGAGAGAGTTAACACCTGTGCATTGGTTCGAATGGCTTGCCCATGAGCTTTGCCAGTACCAGCAGTAGATCCCACGGAGGTGGAGGTTCTCGCACCGGAGGGGAAATGTGATCAAGGCCTTTGAAAAAGCGCCAGACCACCTTCTCCTGCGCCACCGACTGCTTCCCGGCCTGCGCCCGGTAAGCAGAGATGGCTGCCAGGTGCACCCTTAGGGTCGTCGACCTACGCCCTTGCTGAGAAAGGGACCATAAACAGTCCAAGATGCTTGCCAAGGAACAGGAGGAAGGGTCCAGGCCCTTGCCCTGACACCAAATGGAAAACCTCTTCCATTTGAAGGCATAGCATTTCCTGGTCGACTCCTTACGGGGCGCCTCAACTACATTGAGGACCTCGTCGGAAAGACCCAAGGACTGGAACTCTAGCCGCTCAGGAACCAGGCCGTCAGGTGCAGGTATTGAAGGTCCGGATGGAAAACCTTGTCCTGACTGACTGAAAGCAGGTCCGGGCGAGCTGGAAGCTGCCTCGGGAGCCTGGAGCTGAGGAGATCTGGGTACCAGTACTGGCGGGGCCAGTCTGGGGCTATCAGAATCACCTGCGCCTTGTCCCTCCTTGCTTTGAGAAGCACCTTGTGCATCAAGGGAAACGGGGGAAAGGCGAAGAAGAGGCCCGGGGTCCACGGCCTCGAGAAGGCATCCCCCTGCAGCGATCCCTGCTGAGGGGCGGGCATGGAACAGCCTCAGCCGCATTCTCCCTGGAGGCAAACAGGTCCACCTGAGGTATGCCCCAATGGGAGAATAGATCTTGTACTACCTCCGGCAGGAGAGACCACTCGTGGGATGCAGCCCCTATCCGGCTTATGGCATCAGCCAGGGTGTTGGAGGCTCCTGCCACATGAATGGCTAGGAGATCCACCTCCAGGCTGCGCACGAGTGACCAGATGCGGAGAGCTTCCTTGCATAGAAGCATGGAGCGCATCCCGCCCTGGTGGTTTAGATAGTACATGGTCGTGGTGTTGTCCGACTGGACCCGGACCACTTGACCCCGAAGAAACGGAGCAAAGGCGGTGAGAGCTAGGCGGACCACTCGGAGCTCCAGCAGGTTGATGTGGCATCAAGACTCCCGCGGGGACCAGAGGCCGTGCGCGCGGTGTTCGCCCAGATGGGCACCCCAACCATCAGAGAGGCATCGGTCGATAGAGAGACCGTTGGCTCGGGCGGACAAACGGGATGCCCTCCTGCAGATGAACTGGAACGGTCCACCATTGGAGAGCGTTCCACATCCCCTGGGTCACCATCACTAGCTGGTCCAAGGGATCGCAGCATTGGGACCACTGGCTGGCCAGCCCCCACTGAAGGGGGCGCATGTTCCAGCGGCCCAACGGACCACGCTGGTACAAGCCCATGAGACCCAGGAGACGGGGAAGTCCAGGTAGGATGCAATTGCCCAACCAGAAATGATTGGGCAAAGGAGGAAAGAACCTCGACCCTGTCCGCCGGGAGCCGTGCCCTGGCTCGAAGAGAGTCGAGCTCTGCCCTGATGAAAAGAATCACCTGCTTCGGCTCCAGTTCCGACTTGGCCTCGTTGATGATGAGGCCGACCTGAGAGCAAACCTGGAGGGCCACATCTCTGGACCGCTCCACCTCCTGTATGGAGGGGGCTGCTATCAGCCAATCGTCCAGGTAAGGGTAAACCCGGACCCCTCGGCGCCGCAGGAATGCTGTCACCACTTCCATGCATTTGGTGAAGACCCTGGGAGCTGGAGATAAGCCGAAGGGCATGGCTTGGAACTCGAAAAGGGATCCCTCCGCTCAAAAGCGAAGGAACCTCTGATGTGACGGACGGACAGGGACGTGAAAGAACGCGTCCTGCAGGTCCAGAGAGCAGAACCACACGCCGTGTTCCAAGGATGGTATTATCTGAGCCAGAGTGACCATCCTGAAGGTTCGAGACCTTAGGAACTTGTTTAGGTCGTGTAGGTCGAGAATGGGGCGCCAGCCTCCCGTCTGTTTCGGAACCAGGAAGTACCTGGACACGAACCCCGGGTTTGAGGGAGGGCCCGCCACCTCTCTTATCACCTCCTTCTCGAGGAGGAGAGGCTATGTCTCTAGGAGCCATGCATGCAGGTTCAGTGAGCATATGTCCGGGTGGACCAGTGAACCCTCCTCCTGAGACAAGAGATGGGAGCTGAATGGCAACGGGAGCGGAGGTTCCCGGGATAGCTGTATTAGCAAAGGGAACCAGACCTGTCTGGGCCAGAAAGGGGCCACCAGGATCATTGTTGCATGCTCCCTGCGCAGTTTGAGAAGAACTCTCTGGATCAACGGGAAGGGAGGGAAAGCGTAAAGGAATCTGTCTGCCCAGGAGAGGGACAACGCGTCTCGCCAGAAAACACCAGGCTCTGGATCTAGCGAGCAAAAATTGGGCAGTTTTGCGTTGGATGGGGAAGCAAACAAGTCCAATTCTGGAGTTCCCCATCGAAGAAACAGATCCTCTGCTACCTCCTGAAGAAGTTCCCACTCGTGGACTCTGGCTTGGGAACGACTCAGGCCGTCTGCAACTGTGTTGTCCACCCCAGGAACATGTACTGTGATCAGGTTCGCGCCGTGTCGGATTACCCAATCCCACACCCTCATAGCCTCCCTGCAAAGGGGGTAAGAGTGTGCGCCTCCTTGTTTGTTGAGGTAATACATCACAGCCGTGTCGTCTGTCTGTAGCAGGAGAGTACTCGTCGGGATCTCTGACTGAAAAGCCTGCAAGGCATAAAGGACCGCCCTCATCTCCAGAACGTTGATATGAAGGTGAGCCTCCTGAGGGGTCCACGTTCCCTGGGACTTCACCCCGTCCAGGTGTGCTCCCCACCCTAGTCCTGAGGCGTCTGTGGTGAGGATTACCTCCGGGGACGGCGCTATAAACGGGACACCCGTAGAGAGTGTCCCTGGGTTTAGCCACCATTGCCAGTCTCGAATCGCGGCGTTCGTGATCCTGACCGGATGCTGCATATGGTCTTGCCTTTGGTCCCACTGCACCTTGAACATCCACTGAGTTACCCGCAGGTGGAGCCTTGCGAAAGGGACGGTTGGAATGGCCGCAGCCATGTGTCCGAGCAAGCGAAGGACCGACCTGGCTGGGACGGTCTTGTTCGACGAAAGATCTCTGATGAGGGATCTGATGCGCTCCGCTCTGTCGTCTGAACGGTGTCCTGGGCTGCGCCTATGAACTGCAGTTTCTGCGATGGTACCAGGAGAGACTTCTCGTAATTGATCAAGATGCCCAGAGACCGAAACAGATCCTGGGTACTCTGGATAACCAATCTAGCATACTCTCTGGGCTGACCATGAAAGCCAATCGTCCAAGTGCAGAGACACATAATGGCCTGTCTCCTTAGACACGCGGCCACGACTGCCATGCATTTGGTAAAGGCCCTGGGAGCCGATGACAGTCGGAATGGAAGTGCTTGGAACTGAAAGTGGTGGCCGAGAAACTCGAAGCGCAGGAACCTCCTGTGCGCCTGAGCTACAGGGATGTGCAGGTATGCATCTTGCATGTCTAGGGACGCTAAAAATGCGTCCCTCTTTAGCACAGGAATAAGACCCCGAAGAGTCACCATGAGGAATCTTTTGTAGGCGACCAACATATTGAGGTCGCTGAGGTCCAGAATCGGACGGAGGTCCCGTTTTCTTTGGAACCAGGAAGAAGTGGGAGTAGTACCTGTATCCTCTCTGGTTCTCTGGGACATACTCTGTCGCCCCCTTTTGCAGGAGCGCCAGTATTTCTTGCCTGATCAGAGGCTTGTGCTGACCCGAGTAACGGGAGAGCAGAGGAGGCCTCGAGGGTAGCTTTTCTGCGAATTCTATAAAGTGGCCTCTTTCGACCAACTAAAGAACCCACCGGTCGATGGTTATGGACTGCCATCCTGGCAGGTACTTCTCAATGCAACCCCCCGACCTTGAAATCCCATTGATCCTGAGGGGCGGGGGAGGGAAAGGAGTCAGGTTGTGGCGGCGGAGGGGCCTGTGGGCTGGGCCGGTTTAGCTGGGCATTGACCTCGGCCCGTGGGCTGTCTACCCTGGGCTCCACGGGAACTGGAGCCCTCTGTTGTGGACGGTGCAGGACGGTTGTCTCTGCTGTCCACAGAAAAGGCTTTGGTTCCTACAAAGGAACTAAGCCTCGGTCGGTACATTGCCTGGACCGACCTCACCACCTTCCGGCCTCTTGAAGCTTGGTGATGACCTCTCAGAGGGCTCACCAAGAGAACTTCTCCCTCAAATGGGGTGTCCATGATGTTTTGTGGGCGTCCGGGTAAAGCCGGAGACACGGAGCCAAGAGTGTCTCTGGAGGCATACACCTGAAGCTGCTGCTCGGGCCAAGGAGTCCGCGGAGTCGTATGCGGCTCGTAGCACTTGGGTCCCCACGTCCGAACCCGTCTGGAGGAGCTGCAACATCTCCTCCTTCTGGCAACTTCTCAGCCAGATCCAGACACTGCTCCCACAAGGCATTTTAGAACTGCACCATGTGGGTCAAGTAATTCAGGGATCTGATGGCGCAAGTAGTGGAAGCATGCGTGCGCCTACCCATAGCGTCCAGCTGTTTGGACTCCGGGTCCGGTGGCAGAGTGCTTAAATGTTGCAGTCTCTGGGACCGGTCATGAGAGGCTGTTATGACCAGAGAGTCGGCCTGAGGATGCTGAGGCAAGTACTGGTCTTCCCTTGGAGCCTTGTACAGGCGGTCAGCTTTCTTCGGCATCGCCGGGAGTGAATGTGGACGCTTCCACGCTGCCTTGGTGACATCCACGAAAGTGTCTACCAAGGGTGGCACCACCACAGGCTTGGGGTCCTTCTGCCGAAGATATTTCGCAAGGCGTAGCCTTTCAGGGTCTAACTCTTCCGCATCCCATCCCATGTTCTCTTGGATGTGTCTCATGATGTCCGAGAACGAAGGGTCATCCGGAGGAGACCTTGGAAGCTCATGTGGGTCCGGAGAAAGGATGTGGAGGGGAGATGGGGATCTAGATCCTGTTGAAAACTCTGATCCCGTGTCCTCTGTTGTGAGCAGCGGCGTCTTCTGGGTCTCTTAGGACTGGGTGACCCAGAAGAGGATCTGGACAGAGGTCTCCTTTATCTGGTCTCCCTGGAGGATCCTGGGCTGCCGGGGAGGAGGTAACCGGCCTGCAGACCCGGATGGAGAAGGGGGCGCAGGAACCGGAGGAGAAACCGGCCTAAGAGAAGGAGGAGGAGAAGGAGGTGGAAGAGGAGGTGGGGTGGGGACCACGTCCTTTTTGATGGTATCCCACCAGTAAGAGAAAAGCTCCTTTACCTCTGAGAAAGAAAGACCCGACGACGGCTCCACAGGGGCCTCAGGTTGCGGGGAGGGTTCCCTGGGAGTCTCGACAGGACCGGGGTTGCCCGTCTGGTCCTTGGGCTGTGGTAACTCCTCCTTTGTAATGGTCTCCTGACCGACGTCAGTCGGAGACGTCGGGGTCCTCTTCTCAATCCGGACAGGCACGGACGTCGGCCCCCCTACCAGCGTCCGGGGGTGCATAGGCTTGGCCGGCGACGGTCGTCTGGCGGTCGATGGCTCTGGGGACCTGTGGCAAGAGGCCGACGTCGGGTCCGACGGTCTCTTAAGAGAGGTGAGCGCCTTGGTCTTCCGCTGGGGAGGAGGAGGCAGACCTGACGTCGGGTTCAGAATGGCGGGAACCCGACTTGTGGTGATGGTGGCGGTCCCCCGACTTGACCAGGGCCTTGGAAGACGAAGGAGGCCTGGAAGTCTTGGCCTGAGAAGAGGAGCCTGAAAATTTTCTCACTGCAGCAGGGGGAGGCTGAGAACTGGCCCGGGAAGGCGAGCGGTCGGACCTGGAGCCGAAGCTACGAGAATCAGAGGCCCTAGACGGGGACCTGGAAGGGGCCTTCTCCGAAGAATCCCCTGAGGCCATGGTCTTGAGTTGTTCTAGCAGGAACGCCTGTAGGAGCCTTCTGGCGACGGATCCGGGTTCTGCTGTTGAAACCTAGGCAAAGGAGCAGGACCGGTGTCGTGGTCTGGGCCTAAGACTGGACGTGGGCAGATGCGGATCCTTGAAAGGGATCTGCTTCCTACAGGCGACTTCAAGGATGACCGAGGTTGAGAGGACATCAGACAATAAACTGACAAGAAAAACAAATTTTCCGAAGGAAAAATTTTACCACGCTGGCCACGCTGCCAGAACTGGAACCAAAGGGTCGAGACTTGCAAGTCAACGGCGGGAAAGAACTGGGGAATCTGTCGGAACCGCCCCCTTATGTACTACGCCTGACGTCGGAGGCGGGACTGACATCGAGGGCGGTCCCCGCTGAAGATAGCTAGCTAGAATTTTTCCATGGGGTCCTGACGCCTGCCGGCTTCAGTCCTAATGGTGTAACCTGCTGCAAGAGCTGTGTCTCGAAGTAAGATCAGTCTCCGCTGCAGTGCTCAGAAGTGATGAGGCTGGAGTCAGATTTGTCCTCCCGCCCCCAGAGGGAGGTGGACTGCAGACCCTCCAATCCTGGCGACACTGGCCCCAATGGATGAGGGGCTGGTGCCAGAGGCGGTGCCGTAACCTGAACAGAATCCAGCACTGGGGAGATCTCCAGCACTAAGGGCGGCACTGGACCAGGCCCACAAAGGCCTAAACCCAACATTGATAGCGATGCCAATGACCCTGTTGGTCACGGAAGTGATCAAAAATGGTACTGTGGCCAGTCCCATCACAGTGCCACTGAATGCGAGTGCAGCCAGTGGGACAGGAGTCAGTGGCATAGTCACCAGCAAGAGCACAAGGGCTGCTGCTGGAGTCAGATGCTCTACCAGTTTGAAGACCATGCCTGCAGCTCCAGTTCCATCAGTCCGTAAGGACCAGGGACTGGCTCCACTGACAGAGGCAAACGAGCCAGACACTGCATCCACTACTCCATAAGAGCTGCCCAATGGTGAAACTGCCCACCGGAGTCCCCACTTACAGACAGGGGCTCAGACCCAAGAGCTCAACCTCCTAGTACCCACAGGCCCTGGGTGATGCCAACAACGCTGGTGAGGGCCTCAGACTACTGGAGCCTGAGGATCTCATGGCAGATCTCGCAGAGGGTGACCTTGAGCGGTATCGTTTCTTCCCCTTCCAACAGGAAGAGGAACAACTTCAGGCAGAGTGGTGCCGAGAACTTGGCCGGGATAGGGAATGGGCCTGCTTTTTGAATTTCCGGGAAGACTACCCTTACTCCTGAGCACTGGACTACCCATCATCAGAACCCTTCCTCAACAGGGAAAGTGGATCAGACATAGCCCCACTGCCAGAGCAGCTTGCTGGAGAATGTTCTCTACTGTTGTTGTCCACGACCGTCGATGACCGACTCGGCAGGGCTGAGAGAGATGACAGAATACATTTTTGTAAAATCACTAAACTGACACAAAAATAAACTCTAGCTTTACACACTAAAACTGAGAAGAACTGAATGCTGCTGTCGTAAAAACGTGAAGTTTGACTCCTGACAGGCGAGCAACTTGGTTACTTGCGCACACTCGATGGTGGAAAAAAAGGAACTAAGGCAGTTAAGGGCTGGTGCTGAGGTAAACGTTGTGCTGCAAACTCCCTTTTGCAGTGCAATGCATATGCACAGCTTGCCTAGGCGCCAGTCCTCCTGAAAAGTTCTGCCTCCCGCAGGGTCCTAGCACCTCCTAAGACCCACTAATGTGAATCAATGGTGAAGATTGATTTCTGGAAGATCTGGTCCTTAAGACCATTATATACCACTATAATAATTATCGTTTATGTTTCAATTTCTTAAAATTAATTTCAAACTTCTTGCCTTTGTAGTATCATCCAGCCAAGTATCCACTGTGTCACAGGCAGATCGTAGATCAGATTCACCAAATTCATACTTTTTGGACCAGCCGAGAGGAGCATACCGCAAGCGCTCTTGAATGACAGCATGGAACCAGGCCAAAAGGAAGTAAAGGCGTGCACGCTCATTAGGTGACTGCATGGAAGAAAATAAAGATTTTATTAAGTCAATTTCAGAATTTAAATCCCAGTGCATTGTTTGAAAGGGGCAATAGTTCCATTCCATTTGTAACTTAACATCCGTTTTAGTGAATTAAAACAAACATTTTTAAAGTGACACACTGCTTTCCCCGTACTAAGCAGAAACAGCACACGGTGCCTTAGATCCTGCATCACGTGTTTTTAAAACATGGTGCTTATAACCTATGTATTCAGCTATTTTGCAGAAAAAGGAGCCAGTTCAAATTCATGTAGATTCAGTGAGCAAATTTTAAGAGGGCATGGGACAACTACATAGGGCTAAATAAAAGTAACAATGGCATGGAATAAAGGGAGTAAGATATCCAGTCCGAGAGGGGATAATAGGTAGACCTGATGGGCCAAAGGGTCCTTTTCTGCCAGTAGATTTCTCTGTTTCTAAATGTACAGGAAGAAGAAAATAAAGATATCTGCCAGGCAGTAATAACTGACTGGCCTTGCCCAAAAGATCAGAAGTGCATCTTCACGTGACTGGCGATCATTCGCTACACCTTTCATAAACCATTCTGGAGAAATAGTAAGGAGTCATTTAGGTTCAACATAATGCAGGAAATGCTAGACAAAAACACAAAGCTGTCTGTCAGTCCTCTATTTTAAAATGGATCCTCCTCCAAGGGTAATTCACACATCTTGATATAAAGTGTAATGAAACATTAATATCCAAGAAAAAGCAGCCATGCTTTCTTGAACACTATTCATTTAGCTATGATTTACGTGATTATGTTTCTTACCTTTACAGTGACTTTCACACGGGTCTACGTTTGGCAAATATTTTGTGAAGGGTATATACAAAAATTTAATATTTTCTGAACTGCAATGTAGCTTTTTATTACACTATTTTAATAAATGTCTTTCAACGTAACTAATCAATAATGTATGGACAGTGTCTTTTAACCCGTTTTCAATCTATAACTTGACAATCCCATCGTTATGACATCAGTATGCTGTAAACCTTGCTTAACTATGTCATAATGATGGGATTACAGGATAGAATGTCACCACCTGTCAAAATTATTGGAAAGGAAAGGTGATCTGCTGCTTGGATGTTTGTTCAAAACACAGAGGATAATGCCTAAGAAGAGGTTGTTAACCACGTAGTAATCACCTAGAGCGATTGCCAGGATAACTAAGTAAACCTCGAGAGCGCAGCTCCTGGCAACCTCGAGAGGTGATTACCTCCATGGTTAATCACTTCTTAGGTATTGTTCTTTATAGTGTATGGAGTGCGCATCTTATAAATAAAACCCAGAAATAAGCCACAGCATTCAGACTGACAAAAAGTTAAAACTTACCATGCTGTTTATTTCATGGCCTCTCAACAATACAGTCATGTCAACGGATGAAAGCGTGACATTCATTTATATTTTAAAATTACTAATTACACTGCTAAAGGGTTAACATAAGTCTGAGCCACATCCAGCACGTTTGCGGTCGGCCCGTTTGTGTCATGTGGCTGCGCTCGACGTAGTCGTCTGCGACTTCACCTCTCATTGTGTGGGGTTCAACAGACAGAGCTTGTGGGAATATTTAGGTAGGCTGCTCGTCTATGAAAGCCTGTCTGTCTGTCTGTGGGGGGGGGGGGACTTTACTGCTATCCATCGTGATGTGTGCTGCGGCAGTACAGGGACTGAATGAGTGGGGCTGCTGACTTTTTAACTGCTAACAGATTAGCGTTCCTGTTTGGAACAGTCACCACATGTGGTGTTCTATTCTGTAATCCCATCGATATGACGTCCCAATGCAAGGTTTACAGCATGCTGACGTCATATTGATGGGATTATCAAGTTATTAGACTGCAGAAAACACAGGTTAATTGACTGCCTCCATACATTATACACACATTCCATTCAGACTGTTACAGATCCACTGCAGAATGGATCGCAGTGGCTAATTTTAGCACTTCAGTTGCTCAACATTCAGATCAGGAGGCATTCATAGCCGAGCAGGAGAACAAACGCACACTGAAAAGAACTATTTTTCAACCCACAGTGGATAGTTTTTCTATACACTATAAAATACAATGCCTGAGTAACAGCGGTCAACCACGGATATAATCACCTCTCATGGCTGCCATGACAACTGTAAACCTCTTCAGAATGTAACGGGGGGGGGGGGGTTGGACTGCAGCGGCAACCGATTTTAGAAAGACAACATTTTGTGCATTTTTTAGAATACTGCAGGCGTGAGATTTCGAAATGTCACCAGGCTGCAGTTGTGCCATGCAGCAATCACACAATCTAAGAAAGTTAACTGGGACACATAATTTTGGAATGTGGCAGGGATGTTAGAATTCATAACGTGATGGTGTCATCTATTTTTAAAATGTGGAAGATACACAGTTTTGAAATACTGGGGACACAGTTGCGGAAGGTGGCAGGGATATACAAGTTACTCACCTGTAACAGAAGTTCTAGGAATGGTATATGTTGTTCATCCACACTGTCTGGCAGGTTCCTTGCCGCTTTAAATCTTGCCGGAAGGTCTTCAAGCTGGCTCCTCCCACCCACCCGGGTGGTAAACCCCTTGGCTCTTCCCCATGATGCCAGATCTAGCCTGCTGGAAGCCAGGCTGTGCGTCGAAGCTGGGTGGGTCATGTGGATGAACAACATATACCATTCCTAGAACTCCTGTTACAGGTGAGTAACCTGTATTTCTAGGGACATGGATATGTTGTTCATCCACACTGTCTGGCAGACTCCTAGCAGTTCTCCGGGAGAAGGGAGGCAAGGCACACACCCCCTACTTAGGGAATAATGACTGGAGAACCGAGGCCCCAAAACCAGCATCCCGGCGTGACTCAAGGTCGATGTGGTTGTGGGTAATAAAGGTGTGAGCTGACTTCCAGGTAGCAGCCCTGCAGATTTCCTGGATAGGGACGTCCCTGGAAGCAGCCACCGATGCAGCGCTATGGCGGGTAGAATGAGCTCTTATCCCTCTGGGAGGCTCCATGCCTGCCAACCTATAGCAGAGATCTATGCAGGACGTGACCCACCTGCGTATCGTCCGCTTGGCTGCAGGTCTGCCAGGTGCGGCTTCAGCATAGGTGACAAACAGCTGGCGAACCTCTCCCTGAACTTTAGCCATCTGCTCCTTGTAATAAGTGATCGCTCTTCATGGGTCCAAAGTATGGAGCTTATATTCGGCCTCCGAGGTGTGATTGGAGTAGAACACCGGCAGAGTCAACACCTGGTTAAGATGAAACTCCGACACCACCTTTGGAAGGAATTTCGGGGTGGGGGCGCAGGACAATCTTGTCCCTGTGGAAGACCAGATAAGGAGACTCTATGGAAAGCACCTGGAGCTCTCCCATCCTTCTGGCTGACGTGACAGCCACCAAGAAAGCAGTCTTCCATGACCGGTGAGAGATGTCACACCTGTGCATCGGTTCGAATGGCTTGCCCATGAGCTTAGCCAATACCAGCAGTAGATCCCATGGAGGTGGAGGTTCTCGCACCGGAGGGGATATGTGATCAAGGCCTTTGAAAAAGCGCCTGATCACCTTCTCCTGCGCCACCGACTGCTTCCCTGCCCGCGCCTGGTAAACAGAGATGGCTGCCAGGTGCACCTTAAGGGTCGTCAACTGAAGCCCTTGCTGAGAAAGGGACCACAGGTAGTCCAGGAAGCTAGCCAAGGAACAGGAGGAAGAGTCCAGGCCCTTGCCCTGACACCAAATGGAGAATCTCTTCCATTTAAAGGCGTAGCATTTTCTGGTCGACTCCTTACGGGACGCCTCAACAACGCTGAGGACCTCGTCGGAAAGACCCAAGGCCTGGAACTCTAGCCGCTCAGGAATCAGGCCGTCAGGTGCAGGGATTGAAGGTCCGGATGGAATACCTTCCCCTGATTGACCGAGATCAGGTCCGGGCGGTCTGGAAGCCGCCTCGGAAGCCTGGAGCTGAGACCGAGGAGATCTGGATACCAGAACTGGCGGGGCCAGTCTGGGGCTACCAGAATCACCTGCGCCTTGTCCCTCCTCACCTTGAGAAGCACACTGTGGATCAAGGGAAATGCGTAGAAGAGGCCCTTGGTCCACGGCCTCGAGAAGGCATCCCCCTGCAGCGAGCCCTGAGGGGGGCAGGCGTGAAACAGTCTCAGCTTCGCATTCTCCTTGGAGGCAAACAGGTCCGCCTGACGCATACCCCAGTAGGAGAACAGATCTTGTACTACCTCTGGCAGGAGAGACCACTAGTGGGACGCAGCTCCTATCCGGCTTAGGTCATCGGCCAGAATGTTGGAGGCTCCTGCCACATGGATGGCAAAGAGATCCACCTTCAAGCTGCGCACAAGGGACCAAATGCGGAGAGCTTCCCTGCACAGGGGCATGGAGTGCGTCCCGCCCTGGCAGTTGAGGTAGTACGTGGTCGTGGCATTGTCCGTCTGGACCTGGACCACTTACGCAGGAGACCCCTCCCGAGGAGTGGGGGCTGCACAACTCACTCACTGCAGGTCACCCAACTAGACAGGAGTGGCTATAGTGGTGCCCATGAGCAAGGGCCCCACGATGAAGTGATCGGAGCCAGTACGTCCCTTGTGGGCGGCCTCTAGCCCCATCTACTGAAGACCCTACCTGGTCTGGTGAGTGGGGGAATGAAGGGTCTGCACTGCGGTTCCTCCCAGAGCCACCAGCAGCTCTGGAAGAGTACCTGCATGCCAACATCGACCTCCGCATACCCACCTCCTCAGACAGGGCTCAGCTCCTCAATGGGCCCCTAGTACCCGAGATAAGGGGCTCCGAAATAACCCAGGCACCAGAGACGGTGCCAGAATCTATCCCAAAACCCACCCCAGCTCCGGAATCCATCTCAGCACCACACACATCGCTGGAACCAGACCTGGCACTGGAGTTGGAACCTGAATCCAACGCTACATCGGACTCCAACACAGCACTGCCCTCTGTGCCAACCTCCTCCCCTGCGCTGAAATCTATGGAGGCGGCACCAGGGGACACAGAGGAGCTGGCCCCAAGGGCAGGATCAGAAAGAGCGATGACTGATCCCATTACACTGGAAACTAAACAGCTAGGTGTAGGAGAGCTGCGGGACTCCTCAGAGTCGGGCAGTCACTCCGGGTCATCCCGATCGTCCTCTGAGGAGATCAAGGAGACTGCCAAAGAGGCTACCTCTGAAACACTCCCTCTACTGGTCCCATGGGTGGCACCAGAAGGGACCTAGCATTGACAGTGGCACCTCCTTGCTCACTGGCCCCAAGGGAGGTGTTGGGAGCCAAAGTGGCGCCAACAGGCGGCACCAAGGACTCCACCAGCTTAGGCTGAGTGTATAGCTGAGACCGCAACACAGGGGGCATCTGCGCCTCTGAGGAGGCTGCGGCCATGAGAGGTGCTCAGTCGGCCTCCCCGGAGGAGGAAGACTGTCCACCCGACCCTTCACGCAGGTATACAGTCTCAGTGAGGCTGGAAGCAGAGGTCTGCTCCCCCTCGGTATGTATAGTACCAGAAGGAAACCCGGGGGAAGGGCCCAAAGCCTTGGCGTCCTGGGACAGACACCATTCTTCGAAGGTGGGAGGATCCCAACCCCCTTCATCGTGTGTACCTCGAGGAACCAGCGGTCCAGGCAGAAGCAGGCATCGCAGTTGTCCATGTTATGTTGTGGACTCAGGTAGGAGAAACCATGATCGTAGCAGTCCATTACCATCATCAGCTTGCCACTGGGGCATCGACGCATAGGGGCATGCCCCGCCTTACATTTTTAACTATATCCTGGACCAGGCATTATCGCGTGAATCAACTAAAAAAAATAACTAAAGAACAGACTCGGTGCCACAGAAATCAACTAAACAGATAAAGAAAATAAAGAACGGTTTTACCAGTTCCGAAGACTCTACAGCATCGAGTAGCACTGGCGGTGGAACTTTGGCAGAACTCTTGTAAACTTTTCGCAATATGCAGTAGCAAGATGGTGGCTCAGCTCCCACAGGGTAATGCACTTTGACAGTAGGGAAAAAAAAAAACTGAGGTGGTGGAGGGGGCCGGTGTCGGTTAACAGCCAACCTGCGCACGCCACATAATATGTACGCCTCGAGGGCGGTGCTGTCCACGATGTCAGCCCCTCCTCTTTAGGAAGCTGAAAAAGCTTAAAAGTTATAGTTTCTCGCAGGGTCTTAGCGCCTCCAGCTAGACCTACCAGTGATGAATGGTGAAGATCGATACAGGGAAGATCAGCCTCATCTTCGCGTTCTCCCAGGAAGCAAACAGGCTGAGCAGGGGAGTGCCTCACTGGGAGAACAGGTGGTCCACGACCTCTTGATGACGGGACCACTTGTGAGATGCCTCGTTCATTCAGCTGAGGGTGTCCTCTAGCTGGTCGGAGGCTCTGGCCACATGAATCGCCAGAAGATCCGCACGCAAGTTGGGCACAAGGGTCCAGGTGTGGAGGGCTTTCGGACACAACCAGAGTGAATGTGTTCCGCCCTGCCTGTTGAGGCAGTACATGGTTGTGTTGTTGTCCCATCTGGACCAGAATGACCTGATCCTGAACAGGTGTAGCGAATGCCGTCAGAGCAAGATGCACTGCATGGATCTCCAACAGGCTGATGTGGTATTGGGACTCCTTGGGTATCCAGAGCCCATGGGCCCTGTGGTCCCCCCAAATGTGTTCCTCATCCCAGAGACACAGCAGTACTCAGAGTGACAGTAGGCTCTGTGCAGATGAATGGGACTCCTTCCTCTAGGTGTTCCGGGATGGGCCACCACTGGATGGCATCCCACATAGACTGCATCAGCACAACTGCCAGTCCAGGTGACCTAGGCTCTGAGACCACTGAGGGCCAGCTCTCACTGCAGCGGGTGTATCCGCCAGCAGAACCATTCGATCACACTGGTGCAGGAACACCACGTAATCCAGCAGCTACAGGATGTCCCTGGCAAGTTACGAGCGCCCAACCTGAAATGACTAGGCAAAGAAGGAAAGATCTGCTGCCCGGTCCGCTGGGAGTCGGGCCTTGGCCCGGAGGGGAGTCGAGCTCTGCCCCGATGAAGAGGATGACCTGAAAGGGGTCGAGTTCCAACTTGGTCTGGTTGATAAGAAGACCCAGGGCTGAGCAAGTCTGGAAGGCCAGGTCCCTGGACCACTCCACCACCACCCGGGATGAACTGGCAATTAGCCAATCCATCCACGTCTGGATATACCTGAACGCCTCAACAGAGAAGAAATGCTGCCACACCACTGTGATGCACTTGGTGACGACCTTGGGGACTGAGGAGAGGTCGAAAGGCATGATCTGGAACTTGTAAAGAATCTCTTCTGCACAATACTAAAGGCATCGCCAGTGGGATGGATGGATGGACTGGGATGTGAAAGAAGGTGTCCTGGAGGTCCAGCGAGCAGAACCACATGCACTGCTCCAAAGATGGAATTATCTGATTTAGAGTGACCATCCTGAACTTCCGCCTCCTTAGGAACTGGTTCAGCTCGTGAAGAATACCAGTATGGGGCACCCCCGTCTATTTGGGAACCAGGAAATACCTGGACACAAAACCCTGGCCAGTCATGACGTGAAGGACATGTGCTACAGCGCCCTTCTGAAGGAAAGTACAGTTACGTAAGAACTTACCGTAACAGTAGATCTTCGAGAACAGCTCTTGCAGCAGGTTACACCATTAGGACTGAAGCCGCAGGCGCCAGGACCCCCATGAAAAATTCTAGCTAGCTATCTTCAGCGGGACCGCCCGGCGTCGGTCCCGCCTCCGGCGTCAGGCGTGGTACATAAGGGGTGGTCCCGCCAGATTCCCCAGTTCTCCGCGGAGACTCCTGGCCGCAGGATGACATCAGAATGGGAGACTGAGGATCCACCGTCAGAAGACAATAAGGAGGAAAATCCCAACAAGAAAAGGCAAAGCCATGCCTCCTCCAAGGGGAAGGTGGGCGGGAAGGTACCTGCTGCAAGAGCTGTTCTGAAGATCTACTGTTATGTAGTTCTTACGTAACTGTAGTATCTTACCGAGACACAGCCTGCAGCAGGTTACACCATTAGGACTGATTCCTGCCAGTAACGCTACCAGAAATTCCGGAGGAGGAAAATAGGAACTAAATTCCAGGTCCTCAACCTAGGACAGGAGACCCTGTAGCACCGCCAGGATGAAACCAGCCCTTCGCCGAGAGGCGATGTCCAGGCTATAATGCCTGATAAAGGTATGCACAGAGCTCCAAGTGGCTGCAGCACAAATAGCAGAGGTGGAGACGTTTGAGTGCTGCAAATGAGGTGGCCACACCCCTAGTAGAATGACCCCGGACTGAGCCCGGGAGGGGTTTTTGCTTTATATCATAACAGTAAGAAATACACTGGACAAGCCAGCGAGACAGAGACTGTTTGGATCAGGGTTGGCCCATCATTCTCTCAAGAGAGGAAGAGAAAAGCTGTTCAGAACTACGAAGGGTTTAGTTCTGTTAAGGTAACACCTCAGGCTGCGGTGAACATCCACGGTGTGGAGCAGAGCCTCTCCTCTATTTGAATAACTGGAAGTAGCCGGAAGGTCAATATCCTGGTTTACAGTGAGTGAAGAGACCACCTTAGGTAAAACATAGGGTTAGTCCTCAGGATACTCTGTCCCGTGGAAAACTAAATAAGGCTCTTTGCACATGAGAGCGTGAAGCTCAGAAATTCTTCTCGCTGAAGTAACAGCAACTAAAAATAACGTTTTCCACGACAGAAAACGTAGCTCTCAATTCGCGGCAGGTTCAAAGGGGGGAAGCGTGAGCTGTTCCAGGACAAAGAGCAGATCCCATGGCGGCACAGGGTCCCTAATGGGAGGCCTAAGGTGTAACACTCCCCTAAGAAATTCCCGAGAGGCATCCAGTTGAGCCACTGTGCGATGTCCCACCGAGTGATAGGCAGAAATGGCACAGAGGTGTATCTTAATAGAGGAGTAGGCTAGACCTGAATGAAAGAGGGAGAGCAGGTAATCCAACACTACTCCCACAGGACAACCTAAAGGGGAAAAATCACGTGCTCGTGACCATAAACAAAAACGGCGCCATTTCATGGCGTACATAGCATGCGTTGCCGGCTTTCTGGCTGCAGAAAGGACCTCTGCAACCTCTTGCGAGACCCCGTGACGCAAGATGGCTATGTCTCTAGGAGCCAAGCATGCAGGTTCAGAGAACGTAAGTCCGGATGGACTAGTGAACCTTTCTCCTGAGACAGAAGGTGGGAGCTGAGCGGCACCGGGAGCAGGGGTTCCCGAGATAGCTGCACTAACAAAGGGAACCAGATCTGTCTGGGCCAGAACGGGCCACCAGGATCATGAGGGCGTGCTCCCCGCGCAGTTTGAGAAGAACTCTGGATCAACGGGAAGGAGGGAAGCGAGAGGAATCTGTTCGCGCCAGGAGAGGGACAGCGCCTCACCAGAAAACACCAGGCCCTGGATCTAGCGAGCAAAATTGGGCAGTTTTGCGGCTGGATGGGGATGCGAACAAGTCCAACTCTGGAGTTCCCCATCAGAAAACAGATCCTCTGCTACCTCTTGAAGAAGTTCCCACTCGTGGACTCTGGCCTGGTATCGACTCAGGCCATCTGCAATCGTGTTGTCCACCCCGGGAACGTGCACAGTGATCAGATTTGCACCATGTCCTATTACCCAATCCCACACCCTCATAGCCTCCCTGCAAAGGGCGTAAGAGTGTGCGCCTCCTTGTTTGTTGAGGTAATACATCACTGCCGTGTTGTCTGTCTGAAGCAGGAGAGTATACAGTGGGATTACTGACTGAAAGGCCTGCAGGGCATAGAGAACCGCCCTCATCTCTAGGACATTGATATGGAGATGAGCTTCCATTGGGATCCACGTACCATGGGACTTTACCCCGTCCAGGTGCGCCCCCCACCCAAGACCTGAGGTGTCGGTGGTGAGGGTTACCTCCGGGGACGGCACTTCGAACAGGACGCCCGTGGAGAGCGACCCTGGGACTAGCCACCACTGCCAGTCTCGGATCACAGAATTCATGATTCTGACCGGATGCTGCAGGTGGTCTTGCCTTTGGTCCCATTGCACTTTGAGCATCCACTGAGTTACCCGCATGTGGAGCCTTGCGAAAGGGACAGTAGGAACGGCCGCAGCCATGTGTCCGAGCAAGCGAAGGACCGACCTGGCAGGTACGATCTTGTTCGACGATAAATCCCTTATGAGGGGATCTGATGCGCTCCGCTCTGTCGTCGGAAGAAAAGCTCTTCCCGAACAGTGTCCAGTACTGCGCCTATAAACTGCAGTTTCTGCGACGGTACCAGGAGAGACTTCTCGTAATTTATGAGGATGCCCAGAGATCGGAACAGGTCCTGGGTACTCTGAGCCGCATGCAGCAACGCCTCTCTGGAGGCAGCCATGAGAAGCCAGTCGTCCAGGTACGGGAACACATAGTGGCCCTGTCTCCTCAGAGATGCTGCCACGACTGCCATGCACTTGGTAAAGACCCTTGGTGTGGATGACAGTCCGAACGGAAGAGCTCAGAACTGAAAGTGGTGGTCGAGAAACTCGAAGCGCAGGAACCTCTTGTGCGCCAGAGCTATAGGGATATGCAGGTATGCGTCCTGCATGTCTAGAGACGCTAAAAAGGCGTCCTGTTTCAGCACGGAATAAGACCCGAAGAGTCACCATCGGAATCTCTTGTAGGCGACCGACACATTGAGGTCGCTGAGGTCCAGAATCGGACGGAGGTCCCCTGTTTTCTCTGGAACCAGGAAGAAGTGGGAATAGTATCCTTGTCGTCTCTGGTTCTCCGGGATGTACTCTATCGCTCCCTTCGCAGAGCGCAGTACTTCTTGCCAGATCAAAGTTTTGTGCTGACCGAATAGCGGAGAGCAAAGGAGGCCTCGGGGTGGCTTTTCTATGAATTCTATAAAGTGGCCTAGACTGACCAACTGAAGGACCCACCTGTCGGTGGATATAGCCTGCCATCCCGGCAGAAAGTTCTAATGCGACCCCCGACCATGATTTCCTGTTGATCCTGAGAGGCGGGGGCCGGAAAGGAGTCAGGCTGTGGCGGCAGATGGGCCCGCTGGCTGGGCCGGCTTAGGCTGACCTCGGCTGGCGGGCTGCTTCCCTGGGCTCTCTGAAAGCCAGGGCCCTCTGATGTGTAGCGGGCGGGTTGCTGCCTCTGCATCTGCCCACAGCGGCTTTGGTTCTCTGAAAGGAACCAAGCTTGGAGTCGATACATGGCCTGGACCGACCTTACACCTTCCAGCCTCTTGGAGTCTGGTAATGATCTTCTCAGAAGGATTACCAAACAAGACTTCTCCTCGAAAGGGCGTCCATAATGTTCTTCTGGACGTCCGGGTAAAACCAGAGGCAGCGTAACCAGGAGTGTCTCCGGAGGCATCACGAGAAAGCTGCTGCTCGGGCCGATGAGTCCGTGGAGTCGTCTGCAGCTCGGAGCACTTGTCCCACGCCTGAGCCCGTGCACGGAGGAGCTGAAGCATTTCCTCCTTCTGCTCACCGTCCGGCAATTTTTCAGCCGTCTCAGACCCTGTTCCCACAAAGCATTCTGGAATTGAACCATGTGGGTCAAATAGTTCAAGGATCTGAAGGCTGAGTAGCTGAAGCATCGTCGCCTCCCAGCAGCGATCAACTGCTTGGACTCTGGGTCCGTGGCAGGGTGCTCAAATGTTACGGCCTCTGTGACCGGTCATGTGAGGCTGTGATGACCAGAGAATCGGCCTGAGGATGCTCGTCAAGTATGGTCTTTAGGAGCCTTGTACAAGCGATCAGCTTTTTGCATCGCCGGGGCGAATATGGGTGCTTCCACGCTGCCTTGGTGACGTCCACAAAAGTGTCCACCAAGGGTCGTACCACCACAGGCTTGGGGTCCTTCTGCCGAAGATATCTGGCGAGGCGTATCCTTTCGGGGTCTAGCTCTTCTGCATCCCATCCCATGTTCTCTTGGATATGTCTCATAATATCCAGGAACGAAGGGTCATCCGGAGGAGATTTCGGCATCTCACATGGGTCCGGAGAAGGGATGGAGAGAGGAGATGGGGATCTAGAGGAAGAGTAGTCTGATCCCGTGTCCTCTGTCGACGGCGAACGTCGGTGTCTCCTGGATCTCTTGGGGCTGGGTGACCCAGAAGAGGATTTTGATGGAGGTCTCCGCTTTTCTGATCTCCCCCTGGGAGAGGATCTAGGTTCCCGGGGAGGAGGTAAACGGTCTGCCTACCCCGATGGCTGAAGGGGTGCAGGAACCAGAGGAGGAGGAACAGTGGGAGCCATGTCCTTCTTGATGGTGTCCCACCAGTAAGTGAAGAGATCCTTCACTTCCGCTAAGGAAAGGCCCGACGACGGCCCGGGCGCCGGTGGGCGGTCATCGGGTCCCGCGTCGGCTCTACAGGGGCCACTGGCAAGGGCGAGGGTTCCCTGGGAGTTCAGACGAAACCGGGATCGCCCGTCTGGTCCTCGGGCTGCGTTAAGTCCTCCTCAGTCAAAGTCTCCTGACCAACGTCGGTCGGAGGTGTCAGGGCCCTCTTCTCAGGAGGAGCGGACGTCTGTCCCCCTACCGGCGTCCGCTGAGGTGGTTTGGCCGGCGACAGTCGTCTGGCCGGCAGGGGCTCAGGGAGGATGGCCAGCGGCGGGACGGCGGTCGCGCCGGCATCTAGTCCACAGCCTCTTTAAGGTGTAAGCTCCAGAGTCTTCCGAGGAGGCACAGAAGACGACCCGACGTCGGGTACCGAAGGGCGGGAACCCGACTTGTGGTGATGGTGGTGGCGCTCCCCGGACTTCGCCAAGGCCTTGGAGGAAGAAGACTAGGACGGCCTGGTGGACTTGGCCTGAGAAGAAGGCTTCTTATCCGCAGCCGGGGGAGGCTGAGAGCTGGCCCTGGAAGGAGAGCGGTCGGACCGAGAACCGGAGCTGCGGGTCTCCGAAGCCCTGGAAGGGGTCTTCTCCCTTCTTTTCTCCGCGTGCTTGTGGGATTTAGAAGAAGAATCCCCCTTGGAGGACATGGTCTTCAGCTTTTCCTCCAACAAAAAAGCCTGAAGGGCCTTCTGACGTCGGATCCTAGTTCGACTGTTGAACTGGCAAAGCGAACAGGCCTGGGTATCGTGGTCTGGGCCCAGGCACCTCCAGGCCGTGTGGGGGTCCTTGAGAGGATCTGTTTCCTGCAAGCACACTTGGAGGAGTGACCGGAGGTCGGAGGACATCAACAGCAATCTTGCTTGAAGAAGTTCTACCACTAAACCACGCTGGCCGCGGCTAGACTACAAACGGCGGTCGAGCAATGTAAGTCATCATGAAGAACTGGGAATCTGGCGGACTGCCCCTTATGTACCACGCCTGACGCCGGAGGCGGACCGATGTCGGGGCGTCCCCGCTGAAGATAGCTAGCTAGAATTTTTCCGTGGGGTCCTGACGCCTGCCGGCTTCAGTCCTAATGGTGTAACCTGCTGCAAGAGCTGTGTCTCGAAGTAAGATCTGCATGATGTCTTCCCTGAGGGTGGAGAGCATGTCCTGAGATACCAAGGACTCCTGTGGAGCATAGGCTTAGTAGGGTGGGAGAGCCTTGAAGTCCACAGGCAACCCTTGGCCCACCACTTCTAGCACCCATTTCTCTGTAGAAATGGTAAACCAGGTGTACCAGATCTAGTGAAGCTGACTCCCCCTCATGGGAGCTGAGGCAGGGACTTAGGGAGGCAGGAGGCAGCCACCCTTCCCCCCGACCCGTGTCTGAGCAGACTTGTAAGAGGCCCTGGCCGCTGAAGGAGCACCACCACCCCCGGCTTCCGGGTTTCTTGGATCCCTGGCTGGTGAACTTAAACTTAGGTAGCCAGACTTGAGAGATTGTCCCAACTGGGGCTGCAGTAGTTTTGACTGCTAGGATGGAAAAGGCCAAAAATGAAAACGCTTTTTCTTCAGTTCTGTCCCATGGGGTCCTTCTGCGAGTTTGTGACCGAATCCAGGTTGGCACTAGACTTCTCAATCCTAGTGAAGTGTCCATCCACCCCCAGTCCAAACAGGTCAGTGCCCAAGAAAGGAACATATGCCAGTTTGTGCTGGGTACCCACTGTAAACGTGAAAATCCACAGCAAGGTTCTATCATAGCCACCACAGACTGGGTGAAGGAGTCACCTATGTTCAAGGCTGTATGAAGCTGGTGCTTGACAAGGAAGCGACCCTGGTCTCTGACCACTAGGACTGCCAACTGTAAGTCTACAGAAAGGTGGGGAAGGACATGGTCCAAGACCCCACAAGGGCGTGGTGAGAGCTGGCCATCCTCACAGGGAAGCTTGCCTGCCGGAGACTCGGGAGGATGCAGCTTAGATCTTCTTCACTGCATGATCCAGCTTCTTGGATTACTTGTCCCGGGGGAAACGGCGACTTGTCAACATCCCTGTCTTGCAAAGACAGAGTCCACCACCAACCCCTTGGATGAGGTGTGATCTGAGAAACGGGAAGAAAAACTGTTGGGACCATACAAATGGATGACACTGGACACGATGCCAGATGTTGCCAAAGCTCCAAGGTGGGACCCAGAATAACCTGTGCCACCAGGAAGGCAATCCCCAGGGAATCATCCTGGTTGAAAATTTCTGTAAGGGGGTATTCGCCCTGCTTCCGAACTGGCTCCAGGGGAGCCTCCATTGACTCAAAGATGAGATGGAGCAAAGCCCAGAAGGAGACCAGACCATGGTCGGTAGTGACCTCTTCGGTTGACTCAAGATCAAGATGCAGTATAGCGCAGTGGTCTAAGGCTCTGAGCTGCAAATTTGGTGACATCCAGCAGATCAGACCTGGGTTTGAATCCCACAGCTGCCACTTGCATACTGTGTGACTCTGAGCAAGTCACTTAACCTCCTTGTGCTCCCAGGTCGCTCCTGAAAAGCTTTCAGCTTAGTGTGCTATACCTGGTTAAACAAATAAATAAAAAAAAAATAAGATCGAAGCCCAAGGTCCTAGAGGACAGCATGGAGGACCCATCGGAGTCAGACAACTCATCAAGCACTGCCTTGGCCGTTTCTCCCCCTGGACTCATCTAAGTAAGTAATCTGAATGGACAACCGGCTGGGAAGACTGGTAGCAGGGCAAGCAGCCTTAGATGGTACCCCGTGTAAGGGCTGCTTGTGTGAAGGCTCTACCAAGATCGGTGGAGAAGCTGGCGTAAGCTTGAGCAGATGGGGTAGGACTGGAGTGGGCCACACAGGGGAAGACCAAGGAAGTGCTGGGGTCTGCAGAAGAGGCCTGCCATGGCCGGCTCCTCACAGTGCAGGAACTACTTCTAGAGGAGCTTCTTATCGTCCGAGGATAAGAAGGAAGAGGAGTGTCAATGGCCCTTCTAGGTCAAAGACCGAACATGGGAATGCATAGATTCCCAAGACCGCGATCTTGACCGAGTCCTCAATAAGCAAGTAGACAGCAAGTAGACGGGGAGGACGAGTTGTGCAACTGACATGGGCAGGGTCCTGCCATGTAACTCCCAAAGGGTTAATCTCTTGGGAGGAGACAAGCCTGGTCGGCTGGCTTCTCCTGCCCCCTCCAGAGAGAGGGCTGAAAAGACTGGCGTCCTAGAGAGCGTGTCATCCTTAATCTCTTCCAACAATGGGTTGACCTGGTCAAGAAATATTTCAACTGGCTGGTTGGCCTGTGTCTTGGCCAACAAGCCTAAAAGGGTTATCGTGGAGTTTGCGCCCTGCCCTTCGACCCAAGGAGGATCAGCCAAAACCGAGAGCTTGACTGCCGTTGAAGTAATCACGGGAGCAGGAACAATGTGCTTGTTCCCAATCACACGACTCATGGCAAGTCCGTTTAGGCTTTCTTGACTATCACCTTGAGAAGGGCTCTCCCTGAGGGTCTGCAGAGACTGGTACATGTCCCTGAATGAAGCCCTGATGCTGGCACCTGCTGAGAACACCATGGGTGCCGAGGACAAGATTGCCACTGCCTGAGCTGCCACCTCCTCAAAAGCCGCAAGCTGGGAGGTTGAACCCGCCACCACCGAAACTGCTGTGTGGGCGTACCACTGTACGGGCGTCCTTAGAGTGGACTGCAGGATGCTGTTCGCTGGGGCGACCCAGGAGGCTGTAAGCATACCGGTCCCCGAGACAGAAAAGTAGTAGGGACTTGCAAAGCCCACACGCCTGAGGAGCGTGTTCTGCCCCAAAGCAGTAGATGCATGAGGTGTGCGTGTTGGTACCCAACATTTTCTGATTGTGTGCAACGCATCTCTTAAAACTGGGTCTGGTTCAAGGTTCGCCACGCTCCACTGTTGAAAACAAACATTTAACAATGTGGAAAAAAAATCACTTGAAAATGGCTGAAGAAAACTGGCCTACACTGCGCGCAGAGAACTGCGAAGGAGATGACTCTTCCAGCAGAAAGAAAGATCTGACATCACAGGGCTGTGCCAAGAAGTATACCACCCAGGTGGGAGGGAGGAGCTTAGTTTTAAGACATTCTGGCTTGAATTAAAGGGAAAGGAAGACTGCCTAAGTGTGGATGAGTGTACCAAATCCACATCCCTAGAACCTTGCTTTTAACTCTTTCTGCATAACAAATGGGACAGGGTCTTACTGAACCCTGTTGCAGGTAGTTTTCAATTTTTATAACAAAAAGCTAATTTGAGGGTGTCATCTGGTAAAGTTCACTATACCAACCAGAGATATGAGCAGGGAAGAGACTTAGGAGTCATCATAGTTTTATCCTTCAAGCACTCTGACTATAGCTTGGTGGCAGGCAAAAGGGCAAACAGACTTCTGAGCTCATCAAAATGGGAATCAGTTGCAGGGAAAGTAGTTGATAATGTTACTTTATAAGACACAGGTCAGACTATACCTGGAGTACTGCATATAATATTCAGTCCTGCACCACAAACAGGATACAGAAGTACTGGCAGGGGTACAACACAGGGCAACAGAGTTGACCAGAGGAGCTGAGTTTAACCATTAGTGGCTGAAGATGCTGGAATGTTTCATTTTGGAGAAGAAAGTGAGGGCTAATTTAACTGGTAAGGTATCAAACACTAAAAAAAGTGTAGCCTGTTCACTAGAGCCCAGGGGTCCAGAACGAGGGATCAGTTCAGCGAAGTAATTATTAAAAAGGTCTGAGGAAATATTTCTTTACTCTAGAAGGTAAGAGAGGTTAGGAACAGGCTACCAGGTGGTGCTACATGGAGATAACATGAACCGCTAGGAGTCCAGACTGGATAATAATATATCGAGCTACTACTAGTAGGATAACTGGGATACAAAGCTCAGTGCTCATACTCTTGTCACATTCCAAACACATTATAAACACTTCTAAATGCCCCCTCTAATTTCATTTAGCAAAAACAAAAAAGTAAAAATTAAGTTCTGTTATTACGGCTTTATACTTCACCCTAGAAGTGTGTAGTAAAGGTGAAAATGCACCATAAAAAGTTGCCTCACGACCATTTGACCATAACCATAGCAATCAAGTTTAAGAAGTGTATGCGGATTGAGAATTACTTACTTTACAGATTCTGGAAACTGGAATGCTGCTGAAGGTTCTCAGCATGTTGGCCTTCACACCGGGTGGAGGTTCAAAGACAAAGATTCGACCAGCCCGCAACAAATTCACTGGAACCTTAAGAGATTAAGGGAGGGGTAAATGTATTTTTTTTAATTAAATACTGGGATGGGACCACGTTTTCTGATCAACACTATTTTGCTTGAGAAATTCTTAAATCTATATACAGATTATTTTAATGCATTAATCTTCTTTTAACTACAGTACTGGAGGCTTGCAGAAGATAAATGCTGGCAATCTCTTCCAATAAAGCAAATACAAGAGCTGTACCTTTGGGTTAATCTCCATTGTGAGGAAGAGTCGGAAGGATGAGTGAGGCTGCAGCGAGTGGAGCTTTTTCTCCAGCTGCATCAGCCAGCCAGGAGCCAGATGAACATTCTTCAACATCACCCACCTGTTAGAGAAAAAAAAAAAAAAAAAAAAAGGTTTTATTTTTACACCAGTTTCCTTTATAAAAAAAACACATCCTTCAGATTTACCAAAGGTTTACTTGCCACTCCAGGCATATGCCCAGAAATATCGATGAAAAGAATAGGTTACTTGTAACTGTACTACTAGTATTCGGTTCACAAACACACTAAAGCAGTTCTTCCACCAAGCATGCTCAGTCACCTGAAACAGTCTTCAAGCTCGATTCCTCCAGCAAACCACTATGTGGTTCTCCAGCTGCTCCCCCACTGTTGTCAGATCTGCATGATGTTCACATGTATCAAAGGCAAACCTTGTCAGAGAAGGTTGTGTTTGTAGTGTCGGTAAACTGAATATGAGTAGTGGAAAGGGAAATGTCATTACTTACCAATAATTCTGGTTGTATGTGGGCTGTACATGGCCAGGTAGTACATGTGAGTATTCTCTGAATCACAGGAAAAGTGGGAAAGCATAAAGGAATGTGTCCGTCCATGACATACATCGTCCTTTAGGACACTGCCCAAAGATGGGGTTTGCAGCACAACAGAGGTAAATGAACATTACACACAAACCTCTTGATCTTCTAGGGTATCTTCTCCACAGAGCCACACTCTTTGGTTTTAGGGCTGAAGGTGCTAGGACTCTAAACTTTTTGAGGCCAGCAGTGCCAGTGCCTGGCACCGATGCATGCCACCAGTATATATAAATAGGGCTGCCAGCCCAAATCATTTCAGTACCCTTCCTAACAAGAAAAAGAGAGAAAGGCTACTGATTAGAACATTTTTAAAACAAATTTGGTATCAGTCTTCTTCATAGAGCCATACTCTTTGGGTAAGTGACCAATAGTACAAAATCTCTAAACTAGGGACGCTGGAGACAACAGAACTCTGGAAGACAGAAAACAGTTCAAGAGAGCCAACGTTACTTCTTCATGCTTCCTAGAGTACACATCCAAGGTGTAGTGTTTTATAAAGGTGTGAACACTACTCCAAGTTGCAGCCCTGCAGATTTCTGCAATTGGGACCGACCAGGGTGAAGGAAGTGTTAGAACCCTGCCGAATTATTTGAGTCTGACTATGCATGTGCAATGGAGCTGGTGCATGGTATATGCTTGCCCCATCACCATTACACGGACCGTCAGTGAAAACCACCTCAGTTTTTGTTGACCAGCAGAGAAAAGGCTGGAGGGGACTCCTAATGAGTTGAGAAAATGAACTAGAAGGAAGATACAAAAGCAAGTACCAGGCGAGGCACAAATTAGTCACGGAGAGCTACAACAAATCTCTGCAAGGGGACATAAAGAAAATAAGACTAAACGGGAAAGAGAGCTTAGTCAGTGGAGTATAAGATGTGTATATGTCCATGATGCCTGTACCAAAAGTAAAAATCAGAAGTAAAGCACAGGTGTTGCTTCAATTTGAAGAATAAGAAGTTTCACCACATATGATGATACTTAAGCAAAAAGGCGTGTTCCCATTTAGGGGAACTACTACAAATCAGATAATTTGTAATAGTAAATTAAGACATATACACACCCAAGGCAGTGGTCAAAATTAGGCTGAGCAGCAATACTGGTGGCTTGGGTGACCACAGTGCTCTAGGCACTCCACTGGTACAACTGGTAAATTACTTCAGTAAGGCATTCGACTCAGTGCCACATGGAAGGCTGGGAAGGAAGTTAGTAGGCACAGGGGCAGGTGCAAAGCTGGTGAGATGGGTAGGAAACTGGCTGCAGGGAAGGCAACAGAGGGTGGTGGTGGGTGGGGAGCTCTCACACCCAAGGGCAGTGACGAGCGGTGTTCCACAGGGCTCAGTGTTGTTTGGGATATTCATTGCAGACTTATCATGGGACATCAAGAGCAAGATCAGTCTGTTTGCTGATGATACCAAGGTAGGCGCGGTGGTGGATGACCTAGGGGGATGGCAGGGGTTGCAGGATGATCTAGCAAAGCTTGAAACCTGGTCAGACACCTGGCAACTGGGGTTTAATGCCAAAAAGCAAGGTGCTGCATTTTGGAATGAAGAACAGGAGGAGTTACCAGCTAGGGGAGTGCAGCTAGCCCAGACAGAGGAGGAGAAGGATATGGGTGTGTGCTCATTACAGGGTCAATGAACAACTCGGCACACTGTAGGAAGGCAGCTGCAAGGCCAACAAAATGCTGGGTTGTACTGCAAGGGTATATCCTCGAGGAGGAGGAGGTGATTCTGCCACTGTATAGGTCATAGTTAGACCACACCTGGAGTACTGCGTGCAGTACTGGCATCCGTATCTGAAGAGGGACATTAAGTTACTGGAGGGTGGCGCAGAGTGACAAAGATGATCAAGGGGCTGGGGGACTTATCATACGACAGGAGGTTGAAGGAGTTGAACATGTACTCACTGGAGGAGAGGAGAGACAGGGGTGATATGACTGAAACCTTTAAATACATGAAAGGAATAAACAAGACAGGTACAGAGGGGCTGTTCAAAGTAAGGATGGGGAGGGCCACCAGGGGCCATGATATGAGACTGGAGCGAGGAAGGTTCAGAAGGGAGATGAGGAGACACTTTTACAGAGAGGTAGTGGCTGGGTGGAATGCGTTACCTGCTGAAGTGGTATGCAGTAGAACAGTGGACTGCTTCAAACGAGGATGGGACAGGAAAAGGAGGAGGGTTAATGAAGGGGAAGGGTGGAAGGGAGGGGCAGCTGCAGAATAAGGGGTGCTAGCTGCACATTCGAGCAGACTTGATAGACCTCTAGGCCTTTATCTGCTGGCAAATTTCGCATGTTCGTATGACTGAAAAAGTACTTATAGTGCAACCTTGAGAGTTAGTTAAAGGCACATGGCACTAGTGATGCATAACAAAAAGTTACTCACATATAATCGTAGTTCTAAGAGTGGTATGTAGTTCACATCCACACAATGGCAGTTCCTCCAGAAGTGATCTATTGGAATGTCTTTCAGCTAAGCTCCTCCCACCACCTGGGTGGTATATTCTCTAGCTCTGCCCCACAATGTCAGATCTTGCATGTTGTTAGCAGGGATCCGTGTGCCACTTCCTAGGAGAGGTCGGGTGAGTTGTGTGGATGTGAACTATATCCTACTCCTAGAAAGTACAGTTATGTAAAAACATACCGTAACAGTAGATCTTTGAAGAGTTTCTCTTGTAGTAGGTAATACTTTTGGGCATCCAGCAGAGTTGCTGTGTTGCACGGCAGCTCTTCTAGCGGATTTTCACCAGGGACCGCCCACACGACATCAACTTCCTGTTTCCTATATGAGTGGGCGGTCCCTAGTATTCTCGGTTCCCCTGCTGGATTCAGCTCACAAAGCGAGGACTGAGGGGAAGCCGAGGTACCAAAGGAGTCCAAACCTAAACTCATTGGACCAGGATTTTGCTCTGTTAGAGAAGGAGGGGGATGGAGGGTGGGAACAAACCTACTGCAAGAGACACTCCTCAACGATCTATTGTTACTGTAAGTTTTCACATAACTTTACTATCTTCCATGGAGTGGTCTCTTGCAACAGGCAATACTTTTGGGATGAATCCCAAGCAGTAATGCCCATATGGGAGGCCAGTTATGCTAGAAAGACCTTGTAGGATTGCACGTCCGAAGGCTGCCCTATGTCGTGAGGCAATATTCAGATTGTAATGCCTTGTGAATGTATGAATTGTGGACCAGGTAGCTGCATTGTAGATCTCTGAAATGGAGGCTCCTTTAAAGCAAGCCACAGTGGTGGCCATAGCTCTAGTTGAGTGGGCTTGGACAGGTCCAGGTAAAGGCTTGTTGTACTTTTTGTAACAAAATGTAATACAATTTCCAACCAGGATGAAAAAGTATGTTTAGCAACCGGGAGGCAGTCAAGACCCAGGGCAAAAGAGACAAACAGTTGAGGCGTCTTTCTAATCTATTTTGTCCAATTAGTATAGTAGCGTAATATACAACAGACATCTAAAGTATGCAGTAGATGTTCACCTTGTTTGAAGTAGTCAGGATAGTAGACCGGAAGCTCCAAGGACTGATTTAAAGTATGCTTGGAGACTACTTTAGGAAGGAAGGGTTGGGTATGAAGGACCACCCCGTCTTTGTGGAAAATTAAGCAAGGTTCCCTACAATTGAGGGCATGAAGCTGAGGAAATGCGTCGTGAGTGGCCCGCCACCAAGCAAGGGTTTTCCATAAAAACTATGTTCACGAAGTGGCTGCTGGCTCAAAAGGCTCAAGGGTAAATTTTTCTATCATAAAATTGAGATCCTACGGTGGAGTGGGTCATCTAATAGGAGGTTTAATATTTAACATTCCTTTCAAAAACATCTTAGCTAGGTGATGTTGGTACAGTAAAATGCCATCCAGAGGTTCATGGAAGGCCAAGATGACAGCCAAGTAGACTTTGATGGAAGAGTAACAAACTGGACTCAGATAGTGAGGCCAGGTAGTCCAGAACCTTCATCAGCGGACAAGAACAGGGGTCTAAAGATCGAGAGGCTGACCATATGGAAAAGCGTTTCCATTTGGAATTGTATGTTGCTCTTGTTGCTGGCTTACAAGAGAATATTGGCAACAGGAGAGGACACTTGTAGTCTAGTTATGAAAGCGTCCTCGGGAGCCAAGCGTGAAGGTGTAAAGCCTTCAGGTTGGGATATAGGAGAGACCCTTGACATGGAGTCAAAAGGTTTGGTCTGATTGGTAATGGAACGGGGTCCCATACTGACAGTTGTAGGAGTTAGGGAAACCACGCTTGGCGAAGCCACGTTGGGGCTGAGTATCATTGTGGCTGGTTCTAGTTGCAGTTTCAGTGAAGTCCGTTACAGGAGAGGGACGCGGGGGGCGGGAAGGGGAGCATATAAGAAGAGACCTGTCCAAGGTTGGGACAGGGTATCTATACACCATCCCTTTTTCTTTGGGATAATGGAAAAATACCTGGGAAGATGGTAATTCACTGGAGAGGCAAACAGATCCAGCTACGGAGGGTCTATGACCAAGGCATGTATCTCAGAGACCCTGTGGGCTGAGGTAATGGCCACCAGGAAGGCCATTTTCCAAGTGAGAAATTTCAGCCCACAGGAAGCTAGAGGCTCGAAAGGCCTTCGAGTGAGCATGTCTAGTACAAGATGAATGTCCCAGGCTGCGACTGAACGTCACATAGAGGTCTGGTATGCAGAATTCCTTTAAGAAACCTCTTAACCACAGGTAACTGAGCCAGTGACAAGGAAAGTACCGGCTCATGATAAGCTGAAATGGCACAAAGGTGAACTCTGACTGTAGAGTATTGCAGACCTGAATTTGAGAGGTCTAAAAGGTACTCTAGAACTTTATTGGGTGGGCAGGAAAAAGAATTCAAAGAGGTTTTTCACACCAGAGAGAGAAAACGCCCCATTTGGCTGTGTAAGTTTTCCAGTGTCAGCCATACAAGCAGCCAGAAGAATATCTGAAACTCTGCGAGACATTGAACCTGTTCACTCTATCTCTTCAGGAGCCAAGTGTGAAAGTGGGCGATCTCAACTGGGATGGACCACAGGCCCAAGTCAGAAGGTTCATCTGACGGGAAAGCGTTTCCGGGGGGTGGTGGGTGGGGTTCCGATAGCCTGCTGAGTAGCGGGAAATGAAAATTACGTACCTACTGTAATTATGATCTTTCTGTGTATCTTCACCATCCATGGCTGTTGGGCATCTGTCAGAGGTCAGGACCCAGCAGGTAGGTGGAACCGATGCACCATCGGCGCCGCCCTCGAGGCTGATGCACTGCGTGGTACTTGCGAGTTGGCTGTTAGGCTGCGTCGACTCTGCTTGCCTGCCAGTTCTGAGTCACCGGAGAGGTAAGAGGAAGTGAGTGGAGGGTGGGACAAATAAGTCCAAGGGACAGAAAAAGAAAAAGATGTATGAACCAAAAGGACAAATAACAACTGAGAGGACAGAAAGGGAGAAGAGTTGGAAACTAAAGGGATTGGGAGGGGCCCCAATCTCTGGAAAAGGAAGAGGAATGTAGGGTGGGTAAAGAATTTAGGAAGAGAGGGGAGAAGGTTAACACATCCCAGACTCTGGTCAGTCTCCAGATTGTATAGAAACTGCAAGGAGTAGCATAGGCTTTCTGCCAGAATTCAAGGCACAGAATAGCTGGCAAACACTCCAAATAAGCAGAGTCTGCTATTCTGGAAGAAGGACAAGGTACAGAAAATAAACACCCTCTCAAGGAAAGATTATTGGTGAAAAAAGGGGAAGAAACCTTTTTTTTGTATACAAGGAGAAAAGGTTGGACGGGAACAGGGAGGAAGGAGAGAAAGGAGGGCAACTTACAACTCACACAGGGGTGGAGCCAACACACTGGAGAAGGAGTGCCCTCCCTGCTGTCCCTCTCCCCGGGAACATTATCCGTGTGCCTGTTTACCCTACCTAAGGGAGGAGAGGAGAGGTTGGGCACAGAGAGAGGGACCCAGAGACTGAGGCCCCAGGGGATGGTGGGTGGGATCGTGATGAATAGTGAAGATACACAGAAAGATCATAATTACGGTAGAGTCGTAATTTTCATATCTTATCTGTGTCAATCTTCACCATTCATCACTGTTGAGTAGTCGACCCCCGAAGGAGGTTTTCTTTACACCCTAGGGACAAAGTCCCTTAGCTCTCAGTGGGTGACACACTAACAGGGAGAACCTTCAGAGGCTAGAGGGCCGAGAGTGAGGGAGAGTGAGGCGGTCCCCGGAGAAATTGCCCGACAAGCGCCGTCTCGCTCTACTGGAGAAGAGATAGGTTCTCTGGTGAGCGGAGTTAATCACCCTACGCCAGGCCAAGGGTGACAACCGGGAAAGACGCAGCCATGCTGTCCGCCTAGTGCAGATCGCTGTCCCAACGACCCTGGTAACTACCTCGTTGGGATCGCAGGATGCCCTCACTTGGTGCCTTGTTTGCTCCAGACCATGCGCAGAGAGTAAATGGCTTGTCTGGTTTGCTCCATATCAGGCAATGAGGCTAGGAGCCAACCCAGCCTGGACCACAAGAGCCTGTCATAAGCAACAACCGTGCAGAGTAAAGTCCTCCTACCCCAGAAGTCAAAATCCGAGGAGTCTTCATCTGGGGGCTGGTCACGGAGAAGGCGCAAAGCCCATCAGGAGAATCAACTGCGTCAATCCAGACTGTGGATGAGGCATAGAACCTGGAGACTCGAGTGCGCAATACCTCTGGCTGAGGTCCCTTGGGGCAGGAACTCCGAGAAGGGCCTCTGCCAGGAGCACTGTCGCGCCTCGAAGTGGAGCAGGCCAGAGGCGGCACCACAAGGGTGGCCTCGCCAAAATTGCCTAGAAAGGCGTGCGCCGAGTGCTCAGGATTGCTGATAGTGGAAGGAGTGAGGTGCAAGTCCTGAAACATCCTCACGAGGAAGCGCTGATACTCAGCGAGATCAGCAGCTGGAGAGATGTGGACAGAAGTTTCTTCTTCCCCAGAAGAGGGAGATGAGGAGCTGGAGGGCACCAGCTGTTCAGTGGGTGGCTGAAAAACCTGGCTGTCCATTACCCTAAAGTAAGCAGGGAACCGAACAACCACCGCTCTGAACTGCTCCCAGAAAAGAGGCCCGCTAGGACCAAGGATGCCTGGGAGCGCAGGAGAATGTGGCAGAGGGATGGGGACAGAGCCGAGAAGAGATGTCTGCTGACCTCCGCCTGGGCTAAGGAGCGGACCGGGAGCACCCACGGAAGATGGTGCCCTGGAAGACCCAACAGCCGACAGCTGAACAACTATTTCGGTACTGCCTTGGCTGCGTCCAGAAGAATCCCCTGGCGACCTGGGCTGTATAGGTCCAGAAGGACGGTTCCCTACCTCAAAAGAATGGGTCTCTCTCAAAAGACCGAGGAGGAAGAGTGGAGATCCACTTTCGGCTTCTCCCAGAGCCGGGGGACCCCAAAAAGAGCTGCCGTGCTAACCCCTTGACCCCTTGGAGTCGAAAGAGCCCTCCTCCTCGAGGGGTCAGCCTAGGTAGCTGGCATCTCTGGGTAGCACCAAGGAGCTATCCAGGGCATTCAGTACCTCCCCCTCCTGTAGGTGCTCTGATCGGCCCCAAAGTTGGGCGATCTAGGCACACCACAGGTGGGGGTACCACTACTGAGGGGTCAGTGAATTCACCAAGACCAGGCTGCAGAGCTATGGTGGCCTGCACCACTGCCTGCTGGTCAGCACCCCTG
Source organism: Neoceratodus forsteri (assembly GCA_016271365.2). Taxonomy (NCBI): domain Eukaryota; kingdom Metazoa; phylum Chordata; order Ceratodontiformes; family Ceratodontidae; genus Neoceratodus; species Neoceratodus forsteri. Next base: position 589,543,095 of record CM028134.1, on the reverse strand, counting down.
ACCCCAGTCTCGATAGCCACCGACCCCCACCTCAGAAGGGGTCCGACTTCGGCTTGTCGAGGAGACTACTGGGCTGTCCACCTCAACAGCCAACCCCAAAGGGTCAGATTGTCCACCTGACTCAGAGCTCGACTCCGCCTCCGAGGAGGTAGAGGCCGAGGCCCTGTGCCAAACCGTAGGAGGGCGCCCACTGCCATCCTTGCCAAAAGGCCCAGAAACCAAAGCTGTGCCAATGCCTGTGCCAGTGTCCCCTGCAGCACCCCGAGCGGAATCCGCAGGGGGGCACGACTCCAGCCCGAACAAGAGCTCCAGAGCCGGGACCAGTCATGGCGCTGGATGGCTCCACAAACAATGCCGAGGGCAGAGGCGGTGCCGATGGAGGAATCTAAAAGCTCAACGGCGCCAAGCCCCGAAGACATGGCACCGATGTGAGACATGGAGAAAGAAGGCGCCGTAGCAGCTCCCACGGCGCCGCTAGCAGTGTTGGCAGCACAAACTGCTCAGACAGAAGCTACGGTGCCACGCGACAAGTCGGTGCTGACGACTCCGTCAGGACGCATGGCACCGCGAATGGCGCCGACCGACTGTGTTGAGGACAGCGCCGACCCAGGCTTTGTGTACCGCAGGTCCGATACCAGGGCAGCCTTCACTCCTGAAGGGGCAACTGCCGTGGCGGCGCCTCCCGCCCGCCACCCTGGAGGAGCGGGACGGGCCTCCTGTGCCGCAGAAGAAGCCTCGGCAATGGCTAGGCTACTAGTCGTCGAGGCTCCCTCCTCCTCGGTCCGTATAGAACTGGGAGGGGACCCGAACGAAAGGCCGAAACAGCGTGGCTTGGCCCGACGAGTGCGCACCAGACCCCTGAAAGTCGGTGGAGCTCGCCTCACTTTCCACAAGACTTGTTCAATGACCTGGCGGTCCATGGAGAAGCAGGCATCGCACGAATCCATGTGGTGAAGCGGGCCAAGACACCGGTCATGCTGGTCGGTGTCGGAATACTTTCGGCCGCATGGGCACTGTTGCATGGGGGGGCCGACCCGTCCTAGAAGTTTTCTTGCCCTCCGACCGAGACATGACCTACAGGGGGGAAAAAACACCAAAAACAGACTCGACGCCCCAGAAAAATATAATAATGGAAAGATCTTACCGGGCGACATTGAATATGGCAACACTGAACCGGCAGGAGGAACAGATGGACGTCGACACCGAAGAAAAATAGCAACGGAGTCGAGAAAACTGAGAAGCAGGCCTCAAATCTTCACTCAGCGTCCCATGAGGTGACCTCTATGGCAGGAGACGAAGAACTGGCAGGCAGGTGGAGTCAATATAGCTAATGGCCAGCCAGCGAGCACCACGCGGTGTAATAAGCCTGGAGGGCGGCGCAGATGGTGCGTCGGCTTCACCTACCTTAAAAAATAAATGAATAAAAAAATGCTCCCTCGGGGTCCTGACCTCCAGCAGATACCAAACAGTGATGAATGGTGAAGATTGACACAGATAAGATCCATATCTGCCGAGGCCAGAAGGGGGCAATGAGAATCATTCTGTCCCCACCCCCGGGATTCCAATTTGAGCAGTATCCTCTGAATTAGGGGAAGAGGAGGAAAAGTGTATAGAAAACGTTTTGCCCACTGCAGCCTGAATGCAACCTGACAAAAAACACCAGGTCTTGGATTTCTGGCGCAGAATAGAGGCAGTTTTGCATCGAGTGGGGACACAGAAAGGTCCAGGTCTGGAGTCCCCACTCTTTGAAGAGTGACTGAACGATGGTTGAGTCGAGAGACCACTAGTGAGGATTCGCCTCCTTTCTGCTGAGACGATCTGCCAGCTTGTTTTGTACTCCTGGCAGGTAAACCGCCTGAATCAAGAGCCTTGTGCTCCAGGTACCATTCCCACACACTCATTGCTTCCCTGCATAATGGGTAAAAGTGTGCGCCGCCCTGTTTGTTGATGTAATACATCACCGCCTTGTCCATTTGAAGGAGAATGTTCTTGTGACAGAGTATGTCCTTCAAAACTCAGACTGCATAGAGGACAGCTCTCATTTCCAGGACATTTATGTGAAGTTGACACTAGTCCTGGGTCCACGTACCCTGGGTGTGGAGATTCAGACAGTGAGCTCCACAACCCATCAGGGATGCATCCATGGTAATGGACATCTGATGGTCCAGAGGGGCGAAGGGATATCCTTCCAGAAGATTGTCCTCCTGAGACCACCAGGTGAGTGACCTTTTCAAAGGTTCCGTCACCTTGATGAGAAAGGACTGACAGTGAGTGGTTGGGGACCACCAAGTACTGAGCATCCACTGAGAGGTTCTCACATGAAGATGAGCCAAGGGTGCACTGAACACAGAGAATGCCATGAGGCCCAGCATCTGTTGTATCGAGATAGCTCGAACTGAGCCGTGTTCTCTGATGTATCAGGCCATCTGTAAGATATCGCTCCTTCTGTCCTCTGGAAGAACAGCCTTCACACAGGAGGCGTCCAGAAGAGTTCCTATGAAGAGGAGCTTCTGGGAGGGCTGCAACTGTAACTCTGAGGTTCAGTAGGACTCCCATGGACGTGAAGAAGTCTGAGGCCATGGCCTCCAGAGTCTCTTGCTTGGAGGGACTTGCTAGAAGCCAGTCATCCAGATATGGGAATACTTGTATTCCACTTTTCCTGAGGTGCACAGCGAGAACTGCACAACACTTTGTAAAGACTCGAGGTGCCAAGGATAGCCCAAAGGGCAGGACTCTGAACTGATCATGTTGATCCAGCGCCACAAACCTTGGGTATCTGTGGTGCTTTGGGTGTATAAAATGTGTTGGTTGGCATCCTCCATGTTCAGGGAGGCTAGCCAATCATGTCGATGAATAAAGGGTAGCAGGGTACAGAGTGATATTACCTTGAACTTCTCCTTGTGTAGGAACTTGTTTTAACTTTGAGATCCAGAATGGGGCGCATGCCACTGGTTTTCTTTGGGACCAGAAAGTAATGGAGTAGAAACCTATGTTCTGCTGATTCAGCACAACTACTTCTACTGCCCTTTTGTTCAGAAGACCTTGTACCTCAGAAGCAAAAAGGTCCGACTGTGCCGCCGACAGCCTGGGCTGTCGTTTGGGAAGATGATCCGGAGGGGTTTCTGAAAGATTGAGAGAGTAACCATCGCAGATTATCCGGAGGACCCATTTGTCTGATGTTACAGATTTCCACTGGTTGTAGGACTGAGTCAGACGTCCTCCCACTGCTGAGGAGTCCCCCCCCCCGATGCAGCTGAGATGGGGCCTGGGCCAGAAACTCAGAAGGTGGCACTCGGCACTTTTGGGCCTTGTGCCTTCTGTTGCACTTTCTTTTGTGGCTGAGGGTTCTGGTTTCTGTTAAACCCACTCTGCCTTTGCCCTGAAAGGACAGACTGTTGTGAACCTGGTGCTTGTCTCCCCGAGAGGGGGCGGGCATAGGTCTGGCTGTCTTAATTGCAGACTAAGTCTTCCATGTGGCCTCTAGTGCTTGCTCCACCTGAGCTCCGAACAGATACATACCGTCGAAAGGTAAAGCCATGCCTTGCTGCTGGGTGTCATTTGTGAAACCCCGAAGTACGCAGCTAAGAGTGGCGATGGGTGCAGATGCCAGCCGCTGCCCGGGAAGCGGTATCGAAGGCGTCCACTGCAGCTTTAACCTGTTGGTTATTGGACTTGATACCCCTAGTTACAGTGTGAAGTGGCTCTGAGTTAACCTCCGATTCAGGCAGAGCTACCATTGCTTTGAGCGAATGCCAAAGAACATACTCATATTGAGAAAAACAGCCCTGGTAGCTGGCAACGCGCAGACCCAGGGTTGAGGCAGCGAAGACACTTTTACCTAAGGTGTCTATCTTGCAAGATTCTTTGTTTATAGGCCGGGCTGTAGATTCCTGATGGAGGACAGCCTTATTCTCTGCCAGGATTACTATGGCATCAGCAAAGGCTTGTGAGGCCAAGATGGGGCGATCCTTGGGAGGGGCATATTTCCTATCTATGGACTTAGCCACAGAAGGAGTAAGAGCAGGATTCTTCCACACCATCTGTGAAAGGGTCTCGAAAGAGGGCTGTACTGGAGGAGTTAAATCCATAGGGATTTCCAGGACATGAAGATACTGGATAAGGCAGAAGCTTCCCAGGATCGATTTCTGTGTTCTTGAGACAAAGAGCAGAATTTAAATTCTTGACCAGAGACTTAAAGGAAAGGTCCTAAATAACAGGCTCTGCAGGAGGATTGATCCCTGCCCCCAGGGCAGTGTCAGCATCAACATCATCACCCAGTCGAAGATCTGGATCGGACTCAAAATAGTCTCCTGACAGTCCGGGAGACTGTATAGACAGGAATGGAGTGAAAACCAGGATGAAGAAGAAGGAGAAAGATTCAGAGTTGAAAACCTCTGGAAACTAGGCGGTGCCATGGAAGCAAAGTACGCACACCTGCGCCAACAAAGAAACACGACACTGCACCTGGCGCTGAAGCCACCCCGGCACCGGGCGCCAATGGACAACATGGTGCCACTGACAGCCGATGCCAGGATAGCGCCAACAGAGTCCAGGCGCTGCAGATGGCACCGACAGCATCTGCCGGTGCTGCAAGGGACTCTCACGCCAAGAAGGTCGGCACCACAGATGACGCAACGTCACGGAAGTCTGAGAACTGCAATTTGAAGTTACAGGATGAAAATGGCAGGAGATACAGGCATCAGTGTAGACCCCTGCACTGCAGCCGTGTGAAGGGGACAGACCTCAGAGCGCAGAGTCGACAGCACCAAAGAAGGCGCTGCATGACTAGGAAGACCTGACCGCCCTGCCTGCCGTTCCGGAACTGAAGGGCCGGAAGGCCCTGCTGTTGGACTGGCAGGTTTGGGCAATCGGGCCAACCTGAGCCCACTGCTCCATAAGAGCAGCCCAGTGGTGAATCTGCTCATCTGAAGTCCCTCAAATAGATGGAGAGAAGCTCCAGTGTCGAAGAGGTCAGCCACAAGAGACAGAAACTGGCGACTCCGATAGAGGTGGAGACCAGCGCCCAGCCCTAATAACCGACCGTCTACGTGCAGACGTACCAAAGGGAGACCTCGAGTGATGCAGTTTCTACTTCGACCTGTGTGCCGAAGAAGAACTCAAGGCCAAACGGTGCCAATAATGAGACTGTCTGTTGTTATGCTTTCGGGGAGACCGCTCATCTTCCTGGGCACTGGACCATCCGTTATCAGACCCCCCCTCCAGGGAGGGTGGAGGAGCACACCCGGCCCCGCTGACTGAACAGCTTTCATACGAAGTCTCCCTACCATCAACCTGCCCCACTCAGGGTCGACTCCGTCAATGGAGGACTGAAGACTTTTCTCTTGTAAGTAGAATTTATTAAATATAATTGGTACTTATTGAAGATAAAATACAAAACAATAAACTGAAAACTACGCCGTTAGTTTGAAGTTTGACTCCCGTCAGGCACGCGATGGCATCACTGAAGCACACTCAATGGTGGGGAAGAAAGGAACTGAGGCCGTTGGAGGGCTGACGCTGAGATAATCATTACTGCATGTGCTGGGCTCGCGGTGCCGCTTCATAGCGGCACCATCTCAGGCGCTGGCCCTCCTGAAAAAAGTTTGCTCCCGCTGGGTCCTAGCACCTCCGGGGTACTCCCATTAGTGTGGTTGAGTGGTGGAGGCTTTATGTCCAGGAAAATAAATGTTCCTGAATCTGTCAGAGAAGGACCCTCCAACACTGACAAGGAGCAGTGCTGAGACCATCAAATTCACCACAGTTATTGCAGCCTCCTTCATGGTCACTAGCCATGCAGCAAACCCAGCAGCCGCCAGGGCCTTCTTGCAGTCTTTTGGCTAAGAGCAAGTAAGGTCTTTCAGTCTGATAGATGACAGCATGGCACAACACAAAGTGCATCCTGTGACGTTATGCTGATCGCCCAGGCACTACAGACACACACTGTGCGGATCTGAGGCTGACATTCTACCGCCATCATGCACAAAATTTAAACCTGGGTTTCTTGCTCTCCATCGTTGATCATGAAGCAGAGACAGAAGATGAACAGAGCACTAAAGTTTGAAAACAGACTTGAAAAGTAGAATTGCCCAAAGAAGCTTGAACACTGAAATTCTTTTAATGCCACAGAGTTGGGAAGGAGGAGACTGGTCTCTTCCAGCGGAAAGAAAGGTACGATGTCATGGAGCGGAGCCAGAGTACATACCAGGTGGTAGGAGGAGATTAGCTTTAATGACTTGCCTGTCTCTAGGAAGAGTGCTAGAGTGTGGATGTGAACTGCATCCAAAATGTTAGAAGTGGTATTAATACCTCTATGAATAACTGGTGAGGTCACACCCGGAGTACTGTGCCCAGTTCTGGAGTCCTCACCTAAGGAGAGAGAAAGACAGGCCAGAGACTGTGCCGTGTAGGGTAAGCAAAATGATTCAGGGCCAGCAGGGCAAATCTTACAATTATCGGCTCAAGGCACTGAACAGTGTGCTTGCTGAAGGTCAGAAGGGAGAGAGGCGATTTGATGGAGACCTGCAAGTTCTCTACCAGAATTACTGACCTATAAACCTGACCTCTATTCTGGGAAAGGTACTGGAAACCATCGTGAAGGAGGAAATTGAAGGCTACATGAAAATAATTAACATCTGTGACGACGACTCACAGCATGGTTTTTGGCAAGAGTGATCATGCCCAATGAATCAAAATTTATTAATTTAGTTTTTCTCGACTGGGAAGGAGGACTAGACAATTTTATCTTGCCTATTTTCGGCCTCGTCCCTGGGGGAGGAGGCTACAGATGGACGCTAACAAACTGAATCATATTTTAAGCTGTTGGTGGTATTTTTAGTGAATGGAGTCTTTGAACCTGCGAGTAGAGCACTGGATACAGGGCTACCAGTCGATCTGATATATTTAGATTGTAGTAGTCTTTGATATAGTACCACACAAAACTAGTTGAGGAAATGGCTAATATGAGTATTATTGATACTATAGTGAGAAGGATACGAGCATGGCTGAAGGACAGGACTCAGAGTAACAATTTGTGGGCATGCTTCTGACAGGGGGCAGGTGATGCATAGGGTGCCACAGAGTTCAGTACTGTGACCCGCCCTCTCTAACCTGTATGCATCATCTATGCTGTGTACGGAGGGTGCCTGGATAAAAAAGTTTGCACAACACCAAAAAATGAAAATTACGTACCAACCATAATTCTTGATCTTCTTATGTATCTTCATTCATTACTGCTGGGTGTAAGCTGGATCTGGCGCACCAGCCAGAACTTTTTGGGAGGAGGTCAGGCGCCCATGAGCTTTCTTGCCCATTACATGGTGTGTGAGGCGGACATTAGGCGCCACAGACTACTCCATCATCCCAGTTCTGTAAAGTTGGAGAGACTTAAAAGAAGAGCGAGGCAAGGAAGCCGAGGGATAGACAAAGGAAAGGAAATAAACTGAAAAAGGAACACGCCAAAGAGAGGACAAAAAAGAAGAATCCTACCCTAAGGGACTGCAGGGCCTCACTCCTCATGTGGCTCAGACAGGAAAGAAAAGGGCAGAAGAGAAATAGAAGAAGAAGAAGAGGATAGGAGGAAAAGGGGGTGGGGTCTGCCATGACCATTGGGAGAAACTGGCTTGAGCTTACCAGTCCTAAAAAACTGAGGACAAGGGAGCAAGGATCCCTCCAGCTAATGGCTGTTCTTAGGTGGCTCAACTGAACCATCTGTACAGTTTGTTTTCAAGAAGGCAGATTTCCCTTCCCACTCTGCTACCCAATTAACCACAACCTAAGCTGAGAGCTCACAGATTGTCCCCTAAAGGGAAATATAATCTGTTCTCAAGAGGAGAGAGCTCCGACTAGGTGTAGGAAAAAAGGAGTATACAGTCACATGACTGAGTACTAGAATAGGAGCCCCTTCAAGAAGAGCGCAACATATTTGTGTGGAAAACAAACAGAGACAGGAAAGGAAACTCCTTCTGACTCCCTAGGAGTGTCTTGAGAAGTACAAGCCCTAGGGAAAAAGTCCTGAAATATGGAGAAGCCCCAGTTCTGGGGACACCACAACAAAGAGAATCAGAAAGAGTTCCCTCAGAAGGCAGCGCCATCAAGTCCCTAGCGCCATAGCATAGCAGCGTCATGGGAGTCTGTGTCATGGATGGTGCGAAACCAGGCGGCACTGCTCTACAGCATCGAGGTCCGCCTGTGCCGGCCCTGCAACTGACGGCAGCGACACTAGCGGAGCCTGCACCTCTGTGGAGGTGACTGCTGGGACAGCGCCAGCAACACAAAGCAGAAACTACCTCCTCGGGAAGGCCAGAAGTGGAGGCCTCCTCCTCCAGGGCCGTATAGACCTGGGAGGGAACCCGGAGGAAGGGTCTAGAGATCTGGCCTGGGAAGCCCATGGGCAACGTCAATCCTCCAAAAGTCGGCAGAGCCCTGACTATCTTGAACGCGCGGATTTCCAGTACACAGCTGTCTATGGAAAAACAGGCATCACAGTGATCCATAACATGATTGGGCCCCAGGCACCAAAGGCAAACATCATGTCGATCCGTGATGGAGACGTGCCGGCCACAAGGACACGGTCCGCCTTGGATTTATGCTTGGCCCCTGAATCAGACATGATGCGAACAAAATATCAAAAACAGCACAGATCTCAGCGCCATCAAAAATATATAAAAGAACGGTCTTACCAAGTTCAACGGCGTTGGGATGTAGAACCGGGATGAAGGAGCAGCGTCGAGAAACTCTGCGTCGAAGGAAGGCCTAATGGCGTAGAAATGTTTTCTGAACTAATGCAGAAGGTGTGGCCTTGATGGTGGGAGAAACAGAACTGGAATGGAGGAGTCTGCGGCGCCTAAATGCCACCTTGTGCACCATGTAGTCGTTCCACTAATGAATGACCCCGTCACCACTGACTCCTCCCTCAAAAAAAAAAAAAAAAAAACACAACTCCATGGTGGGTGCCCGGATCTGGCTTACACCCAGCAGAAGTGATTGGTGAAGACTGACATGGGAATATCTGCGTTAATAGTGGACTATGAACAGGGTATCATGACAATGAGGCAGAATTTAGAAAAATTGGGGATGTGGGCATGAAGAAAAAATTACTCACCTTAGTAATGTTGTTTCTTCTAATGGAGTCTTGGTATATTATGACATATGCAGTTTGTCCCAACCTTAGAACTGCTCCAGAGCTGAAAGAGTTAACTTCCATGCCAGGCATGGAATCTGGAGCGAGAGCTTGGTTGAAAAAAACTCTGTCTGTTGATCTTCAAATTGAAACTGTCAGATCTTTACGAGCAAAACTCACTAAGGTTCTGTGTGGAAGCTGTAAACCTACACTAGCCAACTGGCTACTAAAATATTAACACATTTTTCTGGTCCCAAAACCAAGACTCAAGTCAGGGGACTCAGAAAATAAGATAAACAAAATACAACCCCAAACACCCCAAAAGGAGGGTGGAGAACACAAGGTGAGGCATCATTAAGTGCCAACACTGGACTGCCACCCACATGCCAAGTAGAGGGTTCTGAGAGGGGCAGGCGGGGAGGTCATAATATAGCAAGACTCCATTAGAAGAAACAACATTACTAAGGTGAGTAATTTTTCTTCAAACATGAAAGTCTTGCTATATTATTTATATCAGAACTACACAGCAGTACCTCCATGGAGGAGGGACAGAACCTACTTAGGAAATAGGCTCAGAAGCACAGCTGTGCCAAACCGAGCATCCCTCCTAGCCTGGATGTCCAGGGAGTAATGTTTGGTGAAAGTGTGTACTGTTTTCCAGGTAGCTGCTTGACATATCTCTAAGATAGGGATGCCCCTGGCCGCAGCTAGGGACGCAGCTGTACCTCTGGTAGAGTGAGCCCTCAGGCCTGAAAGGGGAACCTTACCCAGTTTTTGATAGCAAAATTGGATACAAGAGACAATCCACCTGGCAATGGATCTTTAGTGGCAGGTTTCCCTTACCAACCTCACCATAAGTGAGGAATAGTTGGAGGAGTCAAACCTGTGACCCTTAGTGCGCTCTATGTAGTAACTAGGGCTCTCTTCACATCTAAACTGTGCAGCCTCCTCTGCCAGAGGAGGAATGGTCAGTGAAGTACACTGGAAGAGATATAGATTGATTAAGGTGGAAATCTGAAACCACCTTAGGCAAGAACTTCCTGTTAGTCAGAGGGCTACCTTATCTCTGTGAAAGGAGATAAAATCAGTCTCCACTGACAAAGCTTGTAATTCACTTATCGCCTGGCAGAAGTGATGGCTACTAGAAACACAGTTTTCCAAGTCAAGTACTTAAGCTCTGCTGAAGACAAAGGTTCAAAGGGGGGTTGCATCAGCTGAGCAATGCAAACACTAAGATCCCAGGCAGGAGCAGGGTCCCTGAATGGAGGGTTGGTGTGAAGCAATCCCTTGAAAAACTTGGAAAATACAGGGTGAGCTGAAAGAGAAGAGGGCTTTCCTGCTGAAATAAAAGCAGAGACAGCTGCCAAATGCACTTTCAGGGTAGCTGGCCTCAGCCCCAAAGTATTTAGATGGACCATATAGTCCAAGACTGTGGGCAAATCAGCAGATTCTGGGAAATATGCTCCCAGAGCACCATATGGAAAACCTTTTCCATTTAGAATTATAAGTAACCCTGGTGGAAGGCTTCCTAGAAGCTTTCAAGATTTCAGTACACCTTGAGAAGGTGTAGATCAGCAAACTCTAACTCCTCAAGAGCCAGGCCTTGAGGTTGAGGGATTTGAGATTCGGATACCAAACTGTCCCCTGGGCACAGGTTAACAAATTGTGGTTCCTGGGGGGAGACAGGGGTAGATGGACTGCTAAGGACAGAAGGAGTGGATACCAGGGCTGTCTGGCCCAATCTGGAGCAATCAGAATCATCTTGCAAGGTTGAGATCTGATTTTGGGGAGAGGCAGAAGAACTTCCCTTCCCAATCGAGAAGGAAGGCATCCAGAGGAACTAGGCCCAACACTGGGGGCCTGCAACAAAGCGGAAGTTGGTGATTGTCTGGGGCTGCAAAAGATCTATCTGAGGGTGCCCACCTGGCAAAACTAACCCCAGTACTCGGGGATCCAGTGACCATTCGTGATGGCCTGGGAAATCCTGCTGAGAGCATCTGCCAGGACATTGTCCTTGCCTGGGAGGTGAGCTGCTATGAGGGAGGCGTTCAGGAATAGGCCAGAGACCACAACTTCATTGCTTGGTTGCACAGGCGAAGACGAGTGCTCCCTTGTTTGATGATGTGCCACATTGTGGTGGTGTTGTCTGTTCTGACCTGTACCACTTTGTTCTGAACAGATACAGAAAAACCTGAAGTGCTAGAAAAACAGCTCTGAGTTCCAACAGATTGATGTGGAGCAGAGATTCCTGAGGGACCACAATCCCTGGGTGGAGAGGTCGCTCATGTGAGCTCCCCATCCCAAGAGGGACGCATCTGTAGTAAGGGTCAAGGAGTGAGATTGAGGGATGAAAGGAACCCCCTGTCTCAGATTGCTCTAATCCTGCCACCACTGCAGGGCCTGGATCAGGGTTCGAGTTACTGGGATCAATTTGGTTAGGGGATCCCTCCTTTGAGACCAGAAGGCTCTCAAATGGAACTGAATGTCCCTCATCTGAAATCTTGCTCCTTGCACTACAGCTGTGGAAGCAGCCATGTGTCCTAGGAGCTGTAGAAAGTGCCTTGCTGGTCGAGACCTGCAGAGTGAAGGAGGCCAGGGCCACCAGGGTCTTTACCCTTTCTGAGGAAGGAAAGCTCTGGCCTGCTTTGTGTCCAGTTCTGCGCCTATGAAGGGGAGTAGCTGAACAGGTTCTAAAACTGACTTTGGGAGATTGAGAAGAAAACCTAGAGATGTAAGCAGCTGCTGGGTAACCTGAAGGTGTGATTTGACTTGGTCTGGAGACTGACCCACTATAAGCCAGTTGTCTAGGTAAGGAAAGATGGCAATCTTTTGCCTTCTTAAGTGAGCAACTGCTACTGCCAGGCATTTTGTGAATACCCTTGGGGCAGAGGTAAGGCCGAAGGGCACTGCTCTGAACTGGTAATGGCCTGAGGGCAGTTCGAATCTGAGGTACTTTCGGTGGGAGCTTCTGATGAGAACATGGAAGTAGGCATCCTAGAGGTCAGGGGCTCGCCAGTCCCTGGCATTAGGGAGGTAAAATCATTCCCAGAGTCACCACTTTGAATTTTGGTTTAAAAGGTGCTTGTTTAGGTATCTTAGATCCAGGATGGGCCGCCATTCTCCTGTCTTTTGGTGCAAGGAAGTACCTGGAGTACAGTCCTTTGCCCTGGTGTAGGGGAGGAACCTTTCCACAGCTCTGAGAGCCAGGAGGGTTGAGACTTCTGTTTCCAAAGCAAGAGCCTCTAATGGATTTGCAGGTGGAAAAGATCTGCTTCTCATCTTTGGAAATTTTTTGAAGCTGAGAACCAGTCCCTGACTACTACTTCCAGGACCCACTTGTCTGATGTTAAAGACTCCCAGTCCTGGACCAGAAAGCCAGCCTGCCCCTACAGGTAATGAAGAATCGGCCCTGGGCATCCCATCAGGGTGCCTGTTTGGCAGGGGCTTTAGGGTGAGGAGTGGAGCAGGCCTGCTGGTCCCCGTCTGCCTCTCCCTCTGAAGAACCCCTCTGGGCATAAGCTGAAGAAGGCCTGGGCTTGGTAAAAGGCCTGCCCCTGGAAGGCTGCCTCTGAGGGAGCTTGCCTTTCCTTGGCCTGTGCACTCCTATAGTGGTCCTATACTCATCCATTTTCTTCATGTAATTCTCTGTCTGCACCCCAAACAGAGAATTACCCACACAGGAAAATCCATGGCCTTAGCCTGGGTATCCTGTGACAGGCTAGTACACCTGAGCAAGCCATTCTACAAAAAGCCACAGATGTAGCCATGACTCTTGAAGATACATCATTAGAGTCCACTGCAGCATGGAATTGCACCTTGGATGCCTCAATACCATCAGCAGCCACCTGTTCCAGCTCCTTGGCAAGCTGGCCAGGGGCCTGTTTCGCTAAAACCATAACAGTATCCCATCTGGATTTCTGGTATCTTGCGACACAGGCCATATAATTTGCCTGTCTGAGTCCCAAGGATGCTGCCATGTATTGTTTCTTAGCCATGGCATCAATCCTCCTGGAGTCCTTGTCAGGGGGGGTGTGAAGCCAAGGGAATATTTGCCTTATCACAGGCTGCAGCCTGCACTACCCCAACATGGCCGCATTGTTGTGAAAGGAACTCCGTATCAGGGCCTGACAAAGTGTACCTCCTGTCCATCTTTTTATCCATAGGAGGTAAAGAATTAAGAGCTTTTGACATTTTTATTGTTTGTTTCCTAAAGGATTTATGTAAAGGAAGAGAATCTCCTGGACTCTGGGATATCCATCATTTCCACATAGTCAGGCTCCTCCTGTTCATCCACAGCTTCTTCAAAGGAGCTGGAGGGTTCAACAACTTTTATAAAACAGAAAATGAGAAGGGGACTCAGAAAGCCTAGGGGGAGACACTCCTGAAGGTCTGTCTGGGGAGATGTCCGGTTCAATGGGCACATCCAGACTTTCCAAAATCACATTCACACTGTTCATAATCCTCCTCCCCCTCCTCCGGTTCATAAAATTCCTCTATATCATATTCTTGAACCGGTGGAACTGACCGAACCGACCGTTTACCTGATAGTGGCGGTTCGGACGGAACCGGGGAAAGCGACTGGACAATTTGGATTGCTTTGGCTATCTCTGCAGCGGTTGGAGAAGGAAATTTTGGCTCCACACCTGCTGATTTTCTAGTCCTCTTTGCTGGAACTGGCTCCTCTGAGTCAGCTCTTCGTTTGCCCGAGGAAGTCTCGCCCTGGTCAGAGGGCACTCCCTCCAGTTCGGCTGGCACCGAACCGGGCTGGCCATCCGGGTCAGTGGACTTTTTGGCCTCTCGTTCCCTGAGCCTACCAACTCTCTTATCCAGGGTAGCTGCAGGGAAATTCTTGCAAATCTGGCAGTCTGCATTGAGGTGGTCAAACCCCAGACAATAAACACATGTGGTGTGTGGGTCAGCCTTGGCAAGAGGCTTCCCCACAGACACTACAGTCTTGCTGAAACCCAGTGGGCCCGGTTTTCTTTTGGGTTTCTCAGACATAATGCAGCCTAACCAAAAATACAGGTTACTCACCTGTAACAGGAGTTCTAGGAGCGGTATATGTTGTTCATCCACACTTGTGGCAGGTTCCTTGCCGCTTTAAATCTTGCGGAAGGTCTTCAAGCTGGCTCCTCTCACCCACCGGGTGGTAAAACTCTCGGCTCCACCCATGGCCTCAGATCTGGCCCGCTGGAAGCTCAGGTTGTCCGTCAGAGCCGGGGAGGTCGGGTGGGTCGTGTGGATGAACAACATATACCATTCCTAGGACTCCTGTTACAGGTGAGTAACCTCTATTTCTAGGGACATGGATATGTTGTTCATCCACACTGTCTGGCAGACTCCTAGCAGTTCTCCGGGAGGAGGGAGGCAAGGCGCACACCTTGTACTTACTTGGGAAAGAGACTGGAGAACCGAGGCCCCAAAACCAGCATCCGGCGTGACTCAAGGTCGATGTGGTAATGGGTAATAAAGGTGTGTGCTGACTTCCAGGTAGCAGCCCTGCAGATTTCCTGGATAGGGACGTCCCTGGAAGCAGCCACCGATGCAGCAGTATGTCGGGTAGAATGAGCTCTTATCCCTCTGGGAGGCTCCATGCCCGCCAACTCATAGCAGCGATCTATGCAGGAGGTGACTCACCTGCCTATCGTCCGCTTGGCTGCAGGTCTGCCAGATCGCGGCTTCAGCGTAGGTGACAAACAGCTGGCGAACCTCTCCCAATTTCAGCCGTGCGCTCCTTATAATAGCGGCGCCCTTCTAGGTCAGAGTATGGAGCCTATATTGACGCCTCGAGGTGTGATTGGGGTAGAACACGGCAGAGTCAACACCTGGTTAAGGTGAAACTTTGACACCACCTCGGAAGGAATTTCGGGTGGGCGCAGGACAACCTTGTCCCTGTGGAAGACCAGGTAAGGAGACTCGATGCAAAGCGCCTGGAGCTCTCCATCCTTCTGGCTGGCGTGATAGCCACCAAGAAGCGATCTTCCACGACAGGTGAGAGAGTTCACACCTGTGCATTGGTTCGAATGGCTTGCCCATGAGCTTTGCCAGTACCAGCAGTAGATCCCACGGAGGTGGAGGTTCTCGCACCGGAGGGGAAATGTGATCAAGGCCTTTGAAAAAGCGCCCGACCACCTTTTCCTGCGCCGACTGCTCCCGGCCGGCGCTGATAGCAGAGATGGCTGCCAGGTGCACCTTTAGGGTCGTCGACCTAAGCCTTTGACTAGAAAGGGACCATAAATAGTCCAAAATGCTTGCCACAGAACAGGAGGAAGGGTCCAAGCCCTTGCCTGACACCAAATGGAAAACCTCTTCCATTTGAAGGCGTAGCATTTTCTGGTCGACTCCTTACGGGACGCCTCAACAACATTGAGGACCTCGTCGGAAAGACCCAAGGCCTGGAACTCTAGCCGCTCAGGAACCAGGCCGTCAGGTGCAGGGATTGAAGGTCCCGGATGGAACACCTTCCCCTGACTGACTGAGAGCAGGTCCAGGCAAGCTGGAAGCTGCCTCGGGAGCCTGGAGCTGAGGCTGAGGAGATCTGGGTACCAGAACTGGCGGGGCCAGTCTGGGGCTATCAGAATCACCTGCGCCTTGTCCCTCCTTGCCTTGAGAAGCACCTTGTGAATCAAGGAAATGGGGAAAAGGTAAAAGAACCCGGGTCAGAGCCTCGAGAGGCATCCCTGCAGCGAGCCCTGCTGAGGCGGGCATGAAACAACCTCAGCCCGCGTTCTCCTGAGGCAAACAGGTCCACCTGAGGTGTGCCCCAGTGGAGAACAGATCTTGTACTACCTCCGGCAGGAGAGACCCCTCGTGAGAAGCAGCCCCTATCCGGCTCAGAGCATCGGCCAGGGTGTTGGAGGCTCCTGCCACATGAATGGCCAGGAGATCCGCCTCCAGGCTGTGCACGAGTGACCAAATCCGGAGAGCTTCCTTGCATAGAAGCATGGAGCACGTCCCGCCCTGGCGGTTCAGGTAGTACATGGTCGTTGTATTGTCCGTCTGGACTCTGACCACTTGACCCGGAGAAGCGGAGCAAAAGGCGGTGAGAGCTAGGCGGACCGCTGGAGCTCCAGCAGGTTGATGTGGCATCGGGACTCGCTGGGGACCAGAGGCCATGCACTCAGTGTTCCCCAGATGGGCACCCCAACCCATCAGAGATCGTCGGTCGATAGAGAGCCGTCGGCTCGAGAGCAGACAAGCGGGATGCCCTCCTGCAGATGAGATGGAGCGGTCCACCACTGGAGGCGTTCCACATCTCTGGGTCACTATCACTAGCTGGTCCAATGGATCAGCGTTGTGACCACTGGCTGTGAGACCCACTGAAGGGGCGCATGTGCCAGCGTGCCCAGCGGACCACGCTGGTACAGGCCGCCATGAGACCCAGGAGGCGCGGAAGTCCCGGGCAGGGGCGCGATTGCCCAACCAGAAATGATTGGGCAAGGAGGTAGAACCTCGGCCCTGTCCGCCGGGAGCCGTGCTCTGGCCCAGAGTGAGCTCTGCCCGGATGAACAGGATCACCTGCTTGACACGAGTTCGACTTGGCTCGTTGATGAGAAGGCCGACTTGAGGCAAACCTGGAGGCCAGATCTCTGGACCGCTCCACCTCCTGTCTGGAGGGCTGCTATCAACAATCGTCCAGGTAAGTACACCGGACCCCTCGGCGCCGCAGAATGCTGTCACCACTGCCATGCATTTGGTGAAGACCCTGGGAGCTGGAGATAAGCCGAAGGGCATGGCTCGGAACTCGAAGGCATCCCTCCGCTCAGCGAAGGAATCTCCGATGTGACGGACGGATGGGGCGTAAAGAATCGTCCTGTATGGTCAGAGAGCAGAACCACATGCCGTGTTCAGAGATGGTATTATCTGTGCCAGAGTGACCATTCTGAAGGTTGAGACCTAGGAACTTGTTCCAGGTCGTGCAGGTCGAGAATGGGCGCCAGCCCACCGTCCGTTGGAACCAGGAAATACCTGGACACGAACCCCAGGTCTGGGGTCCTCTACCTCCGTGATCACCTCCTTTTGGAGGGGCGATGTCGGCTCGACGAGCCGCCAGTGAGCTGCTGGACCGAAGCCCCCAGTGCGGACGGCTCTGAAGGCGGGGCCTGCTGAATTCTAGAGGCAGGCCTTTTCCCCCACCTCAGTACCCACCTGTCCGTGGTAACAGCAGACCAGGCGGAAAGGAAGTGTCGGGCCGTCCCCAGGAGCCAGGTAGGTGACTGGGATGGGCGACACCCTCAGCCCGTCACTGGGCAGGCTTGGAGGAGGGACCGGCCGAGGGACCTCCTGGGCCTTTCCTCCTGCTTCCTGTTGGAGGAAGCCCGGCCCAGGCTTGGGATACAAGGTCGAGCCTGCTGGCCCCTGCGTTGCTGGGCGGGTGCGCGCTGGGCGCAGAAGGATGAAAGGCTTAGGCTGTGGCTTGCGGCCTTTGTCCTTCTGAGCGGGAAGACAGAGTCAAGGTAGCATTGGACTTCTCGATCCTCTGCAGGTGACCTTCCACCCCAGGGCCGAAGGTCAATCCCCAAAAGGAACATCCGCCAACTTGTGCTGGGTATCGAGGTAAAGGTGGATATCATCAGCCAAACACGACGACGCATGCCACTGCGACGCCACAGACCTGGCACATGAGTCCCGATGTCTAACGCAGTCTGGAGCTGCTGTTTGGCCACTGCCCTGCCCTGGTCCCGCACCTGCCTGACCGTAGTCTGCAGATCTGCGGGAAGATGAGGACAACCTCATCCAGGAGCCCAACAGGCGTGAGAAAAATGTGCCATGAAGATGGCCGAACTGGCCTAACGAAGGCAGAGAGAGGACGCAGCATAGACTTTTCGCACGGCATAATCCAATTTCTTGGATTCCTTGTCGGGAGGTTTGTCTACATCCCTGGCGTTTCCGGCACGCCGGAAAACGCTGTCGGTAACCAACCCCTCGGCCGAGGGGTGTTATGAAAAACCGGACAGGGAACCAGTAGGGACCGCATACTTCCTGGCCATCCTGGCCGAAGGCGCAGGGCAGAAAGCAGGGCGCTGCCAAAGTTCCAAGGCCGGACCCACTATGGCCTCGACCACCGGAAAGGCCTCCGTAGGAGAATCCCCTCGGTCCAGAATCTCCGTGAGGGGATACCTGGTCCGTTTAGAAACGGGTTCGAGCTTCATCCCGGTGGACTCCGAGATGAGCCGAAGCAATCCTAAGAAGGATGAAGGGCTATCATCCACTGACTGTCCTCCCGAGGACTCCAAGTCCAAGTCCATGTGCTTGGAGAAAAGGAAGGAATCATCCTCGGACCCGGAAGAGTCCTCAAAGAGCTGCCTTGAGCCTCAGCCACCCTCCACCTGCCTAGGTTTATCGGGAGTGAGGGTGACAGACAGCCTATGGGGCGAACCCATAGCCGACCGAGAATTTTTGGTCGGGGCCCCAACTAACGGCTGTGGAGGCGGAGGTTCCACCAGAATCGGTGGGGCAGCTGGAACTGGCCGAACAACCGGCCTGGGAAGAGGCTCCTCGGCTACAGCGAGGGTTGTTTGACGCTCGGTGACAGCCACTTAATGGCCGGGAAAGGCGACTGGGTTGGCTTATTCCCGGTCAAAGAAGCTAATCCTGCACGAGTTCCTCATATCTCCGGCCTTAACTTGTGCCGAAGCCTCCCGTCGTCTGAGGAAGAGGAAGAGCGGCGGCGCTTACCGCGGTGCCGAGACCGAGACCACAAGGATGTCCGAGACCGAGAGTCTCGACTAGGCCGAGGAAGGCGAGGAGAAGTGTCGGAAACCGGCACTCCCCTCGGCTCGGACGATCCCACCGAAGGCTCCGGAACCGGAGGCACAGACGAGCTGATGGGATCCTCAACTCTCACCGGGGAGAGGGGATTCTCAGCTTCTCCAGCCGACAACCCGTCTAACGGGTCGAGAAAAATCTCGACCGCGTCGACGGGAGTCTCGGTCAACTGACCTGACGGGGACACCGTGAAGCCAGTGGCCGAAGCTGAGGGGTCGACCGAAGTCGACTGTCGACAAGGGAAGGGGGATCTTTCCCGCTCCCAAGAGCGTCGACGGAGAGACTTACTTTTGCTCTTTTTGGACCTGGAAAAAGGTCCCGAAGAAGTTGGACCCTCACCTTTGGTGAGAGGGTCGAACAAAGCTCATAAAAGAAGCTGAGTAACAAGCACCAAGAGAGAGCCGGACAAATGTCAACAGCCGAGGTAGAAGTGGCAGGCCGCCCCTCTCTTCGAGGGCTGATCATCTGCTCGAGCTGATCCGCCGAGCCTGCCAAGCCAGGGACACCGCCAACCGGGCCTCTTTAGATTTCACCAGTGGAATCCTCTTCTCGGCGCCCAGTTGTAATCGGGCAGCACGGTCTTCAAGGACATAGGCCGAAAAAGAAGAGCACAAGTCGCAGGCCTGCGGGTCGTGCTCAAGGCCCAGGCAGTAGACGCACGTGGAGTGCGGATCCGTCCTAGACATCTTCTGCCGCAGCGCACCTCCGAAACTCGAGTCGACGGTCCATCGCGTAGCCGCGAGGAGAAGAAGACCAAGTCTTTAGCAAAAAACTTTGATTTCGAACTTTCAAGAATAGGAACCAGTCTTAATCGCAGAGCGTTAAGGAGAGAACCTGAGCTTCCAAGAGGTAAGGAAGATCTGGCGTCATGGGGCAGAGCCGAGAGTTTTACCACCCGGGTGGGTGGGAGGAGCCAGCTTGAAGACCTTCCGGCAAGATTCAAAGTGGCAAGGAACCTGCCAATAAGTGTGGATGAACAACATATCCATGTCCCTAGAACTTGCCCTTTTCCGGCAAATCGCAAGCAAGACACCTTATCGGTTCCCAACCATGTCATGGGTCGTGGAAAAAACTGCAATGAAATCCATTTTTTTTTTTAGAACCGATAAGAACCGGGAACCGCACTCTAAATGTAATTTTAATAAGTTTTAAAAACAACCTGATCGGTTCAAACTGAACCGATAACGTTTTCAAGTTCCACACAGAGAATGTAAAACCTATCTATTACTTACGATACCACAGACAGAGCTTGAACCGACCGGTTTGCGGTTAAAATAAATATAACTGCGGTTTAACAAACCGAGAAAAAACACTTTTTAACTGAGAAATGAACCGAGCAGTAGGAGGAATCTCCGGTGCGACTGTTCAGTGAGTCGGAGTAAAGAATCTGACAGTTTCAGTTTGAAGATCAACAGACAAGAGTTTTTTTCAACCGAGCTCGCGCTCCAGATTCCGTGCCTGGCATGGAAGTTAACTCTTTCACCTCCGGAGCAGTTCTAAGGTTGGGACAAACTGCATATGTCATAATATAGCAAGACTTCATGTTGTTTGAAAAGCTAAATTAAATTTCAGTACGAAGATTCTGCAGGACTGTGTAAACAATGGATAGTTTCAAGACCCACCTTGACAAGCACCTATAAGAAAAGCGTATACATGATTATAACCACTGGTAATAATAGTGAGAAAATAAAAAGGCTCTAGTAGCTTATTTTGCTTGTATCTTTCCCAGGATTCCTATGATTTCAGTAAAGTTCCTGAAAGGAATGAAACACAAACAGACCATTTCTCAGTGCAGTTCAGTCCCTGCCAGGTATATTTTAAATCAAGGATGGAAATGAGAAAGGAAAAGTGTGGCCCACTGGGAACCGAACCTCAGACCCCTGGTATGCCGTTCTAGTGCTCTAACCGTTACGCTATAGGCTCACACAGTTAGAAGGCCTCAGGCTTTTCCTTAAATCCACACAAATGACACAAAAGGAATGAAGACGGCAAACTGCAAGGAACTATTCAACGGGAGTAGTGAATCCAGAATACTGGGACATAAGTGGAAGCTGGCAGGGGAGAGCGGGGATTCAGGAGGACACTAACAAAGCTTTATTTCATAATGTGTGTTTGAGCCACAGAAAGACAGGGAACATGAGTTCAGGTCGTCTGGACAAAAAAAACTTGAACTGCAGGGCAGCTCCAGGTACAGTATGTGCCAGAATCGAAGAGCAGCAAAATAGCAAGAAATGGCACCAAACACAATCAGCAAGAAATTAGCGACACAAATTTATTAAAAAAGTGCAACACACTTACAGGATTAGATCCTGCACAGTTCAACAGGGTTCCTGGAACACCCCACCAGCTAAGTCTTGAGCACCCAAATATGACAATCTTAAGACTGCCTGCAGATCCTCGACTGGTACAACTAGCAGTGATCCACATCATCGGAGACTCCCAAACAATGACTGCAAGCATCATGGCTGTCATGACAGACACAGTGAACCTGCAAACCATGTACCTCTTAAATCCTGTCTTCCTTTTCTGTCCATGGTCACATTTGATGGGGCAGTGGGTATAGTTGTTCACAGTAAGTTGACCAGAATACTAAAAACTTGCAAATCCAAAAGCAGAAGCTGTAAAGTGGGAGACACTTTCTTGCCAGTAGAAGAAAAGATCTGAGAGAAGTGGGGTGGAGCCGGAGGACCACATGATTAGGAGCCAAGGGGAGTTGAGGTTGATGACTACTGGGTTCAGTAACAAATTATGCTCAGTGCAAGAATGCCAAAGTGTAGAGAGTGAACTAAACCTAGGTAGTTAGAAATGTCAAGCCCTGCAGTGCGTCTGGGGTTTGTTATGTGTATGTGTTTTCTTTAAGAGGAGGAGGAGAAAGAATTTCTCTCTGCATGACTCTAGCGTAAGCAGTTATGCAAAAGCAAATGCAGACTCCCTCTTGGAAGTATTATGTGTGGTCTGAGACTGTACTTAATCTACTGCTGGCACAATTGCTGTCCTTGGCTTGGGTTGTGAACCCAGGTCCCCTGTGCAAGGTGAGAGTGCTTATCACCAGGTTATCAGGGCGTCCCCCCTTTTTTGGTACTCGTTTTGTTACAGCAACTCAAGACGGATGAAATATGCAACCTCCTGATTACAGTACCAGTTCTCACCCCATTATGATATTGGACACTTTATTCAGAAAGAGCAGTAAGCCATATTTACCTGCCAGACTTGACTGCTGTGTTGATAACTTTATCGGCCTGGTTGAAACCCTCAGCAGAACCTAAGATGCAAACAGATTTCCATTTTTAAAGAGCCTTAGCTTATACACCTTAAAAAAAAAAAAATACTGCCTATAACTTCAAAACATCCTTTTTAAAAACAAACATGGAAGATGGGACCAGATTTTTGCAAAACGCAAATGTAAGGAAAATAACTTACTGTAATTCTTGTTGAGGCATGAGAACCCCATGTGAACCCTGAATGTTTTGGGTCTGATGGCACTGAGTACAGTGCTGGTGTGTGCTAGCATGAGCACGCTATGACAGGGCTGAATAAGGCCCTGCCCCATGTGTTATGTAGAAAGAGTTAAATGCAAGGATATATTCTATCCTCCTTTTCTGTCTCGCTGCTCTGGTTACGCAGCCAAATTTTCTTGCGAGACCTAGGAAAGTACAGTTACATTAAGAACTTACCGTAACAGTAGATCTTCGAGAACAGCTCTTGCAGTAGGTTACATCATTAGGACTGAAGCCGTCAGGTGCCAGGACTCCACGGAAATTTTCTAGCTAGCAGTCTTCAGCGGGGACCGCCTCCGACGTCAGGCATAGTACATAAGGAGGCAGTCCCCCCACAATCCTCAGTTCTCCCGCTGGAGACTCCCGGCCGCTGGATGATATCAGAAGAGGAGACCGAGGATCCGCCACCAGATGGCCAAGACTAAAAACAGAACGTCCCATCTCGTAAGATGGATGTTTTGCTACGACCTACCTCCACAAGAAGGGGGATGGTGGGGGAAGTACCTGCTGCAAGAGCTGTTCTCAAGATCTACTGTTACGGTATGTTCTTACATAACTGTACTATCTTATTTCGAGATACAGCTCTTGCAGCAGGTTACACCATTAGGACTGATTTCCAAGCAATAGTGGCAATCTTACGCCACAGGGAGGAGGAATGGTAGAAGTCTCAATGCAACTTGAGCCTAGGACAGAAGTCCCTGAAGGACGGCCAGGCCGAACCCTGCTCTTCGCCTCGATGCAATGTCCAGGCTGTAATGCCTGATAAAGGTATGCACAGAGCTCCAAGTGGCTGTAGCGCAAATAGCTGAGGTGGAGACGTTCCTTAACGCCGCAAAGGAAGTGGCCACCCCTCTCGTGGAATGACCCTTAACTGCGCCCAGTAAGGGTTTATTGCGCTTATAACAGAAAGTGATGCACTGGATGAGCCACCTCGAGAGAGACTGTTTAGAGACAGGAGCTCCTTTCATTCTAACAGCAAAGGAGACAAAAAGTTGATCCACCTTAAGAAACTGTTTGGTTCTGGTCAGATAATATCTGAGGCACCGATGTACATCAAGGGTGCAGAAGGACTTCTCCTCGGTTGGTGTACCTTGGGAAATACACTGGTAAGTCGATATCCTGATTAAAGGTGAGGGCTGAAACCACCTTAGGCAGAAACTTTGGGTTTGTCCTCAGGGATACCCTGTCCTGATGGAAAACTAAATAAGGCTCTTTGCATGTTAGTGCATGCAATTCGAGATCCTTCTTGCTGAAGTAACCGCAACTAAACATAACGTTTCCCATGACAGAAAACATAGCTCGCAATCCGCGGCTGGTTCAAAAGGTGCCAGCGTAAGCTGCTCCAGGACGAAGGGCAAGTCCCAAGGAGGAATTGAATCCTTCATGGGTGGCCTAAGGTGGAGGACTCCCCTTAAAAAGGCACGAGTAGTATCCAACTGAGCCACCATCAGATGGCCTATGGGGGCATGGTAAGCCGAAATTGCACAAAGGTGCACCTTAATCAAGGAGTAAGCTAATCCGGAATGAAAAAGGGAAAGCAGGTAATCCAGAACCAGCTTTTCGGGACATTCTAATGGTGAGAAACCGCGCGCTTGAGGCCACAAGCAAAATCTGCGCCATTTTATGGTGTACATTGCGTCATGTTGTCGGTTTTCACGAGAGAGTACATCTGCCATTTCTTGCGAGACCCCATATCGCAACATGGCTATGTCTCTAGGAGCCAAGCGTGCAGGTTTAAGGAACTTAAGTCTGGATGGACTAATGAACCCTCCTCCTGAGACAGGAGATGGGAGCTGACTGGCAAAGGAAGTGGAGGTTCCCGGGATAGCTGATGCAGAAGAGGGAACCAAATTTGTCTGGGCCAGAAAGGCGCTATCAAAATGAGCGTCGCCTGCTCCCTGAGAAGTTTTAAGATCAACGGGAAAGGAGGGAAGGCATAGAGGAATCTGCCCACCAAGTAGAGGGACGTGTCTTGCCAGAAGACACCAGGCCCTGGATCTAGCAAGCAAAAATTGGGCAGTTTTGCATTGGATGGGGACGCGAAAAAGTCTAACTTTGGAGTGCCCCATCTGTGAAACAGGTCCTCTGCCACCTCCTGTAGAAGTTCCCACTCATGGACTCTGGTCTGAGAGTGACTCGGACTGTCTGCGACAGTGTTGTCCACTTCCGGGACGTGTACTGCAATTAGGTTTGCGCTGTGTTGCACTACCCACTCCTACACTCTCATGGCCTCCCTGCAAAGCGGGTAGGAGTGAGTGCCTCCTTGTTTGTTGAGGTAATACATCACCGCTGGTATTGTCTGTTTGTAAAGGAGAGTACCGTGGAATCTCTGACTGGAAGGCCAGCAGAACCTAAAGTACTGCCCTCATCTCCAAAATGTTGATGTGGAGATGAGACTCCTGGGCCGTCCATATGCCCAGAGACCGCACACCATCTAGGTGTGCTCCCCACCAGAGACCTGAGGCGTCTGTGGAGAGAGTCACAGTCGGAGACGGCGCTGTAGAGGGAACCCCCGCAGAGAGATTCTCTGGATCTACCCACCACTGCCAATCCTGAATCATGGCATTCGTGATTCAAATTGGCCACTGCAGATGGTCTTGCCTTTGGTCCCATTGCACCCTTAGCATCCACTGGGTTACCCACATGTGGAACCGTGCCATCGGGACTGCTGCAATGACCGTAGCCATATGTCCAAGCAGGTGAAGGACCAGTCTTGCCGGGATGGTCTTCCTCACCGACAGGTCCCTGATGAGGGATCTGATGTGTTCCGCTCAGTCTGAGGGAAGAAAGGCTTTCCCTCTGATGGTGTCCAGAACTGCTCCTATGAACTGCAGTTTCTGGGACGGTACTAGGAGAGACTTCTCGTAACTGATGAGGATACCCAGTGTATGAAAAAGGGACTGGGTGCGGTGAATGGCCATCATCAGTGCCTCCTTGAAGGGAGCCATGAGAAGCCAGTCGTCCAGGTATGGGAACATGTAGTGGCCTTGTCTCCTCAGAGACGCCGCTATGACTGCCATGCACTTCGTAAAAACATGAGGTACTGATGACAGCCCGAAGGGAAGAGCTCGGAACTGATAATGGCGGCTCTGAAACTCCAAGCGCAGGAACCTCCTGTGCGCTTGAGCAATGGGAATGTGAAGGTAGGCGTCCTGCATATCCAAAGACGCCAAAAAGGCAACCCGCTTCAGCATGGGAATTAGGCCTGAAGGGTCATGCGGAAGCGCTTGTAAACGACTGACAGATTGAGGTTGCCGAGGTCCAGAATTGGACGGAGATCCCTGTTTTCTTTAGAACCAGGAAGAAGTGAGAATAACCTTAGCCCTCTCTGGTTCTCTGGAAGCGTGCTCTAAGGCGTCCTTGTCCAGAGCGTGAGCACCTCCTGCTGTTATGAGCAGGCGTGCTGACCATTAGTAGCGAAAGCAGGGGAGGTCTTGTAGGTGGGCTGCCTACAAATTCTATATAGTAGCCTTTTTCGACCAGTTGCAGCACCCACCTGTCGGTGGTGATCGACCGCCACCCTGGCAGGTGACGTGTGATGCGACCTCTGACCTTCATTTCCCGCTGATCATGAGGAGGGCTGGGGGCAGGGACGGAGTCATGCTGTGGCAGCGTTAGATCCCGCAGGCTGGGCAAACTTTGCGACTCGTTGGCCTCTGCATGGGGATGACTTAGCTTGGGCTTTTCGGGTAAAAGAGCCCCTCTGCTGTTGGCCGGAACGTGGTTGTTGCCTTTGTGTCCGGCCATGAAAGCGACTCTGGTTCCTACGAAAGGAACTAGGTCGGGATCTGTACATGGCCTGGACAGATCTAACTGCCTTCCCTGCGTCCTGAAGTTTGGTGATCACCCTCTCGGAGGCTTCACCAAAAAGGACTTCACCATTGTAAGGAATGTCTAGGATGTTCTTCTGGACGTCCGGGGTAAAACCAGAGACATGGAGCCAAGAGTGTCTCCGGAGACACACGCCGGAGGCTGCAGCTCTGGCCGAAGAGTCCGCAGTCTCGTATGCGGCTCTGAGCACCTGGGTCCCCACATCCGATCCAGTACGGAGGAGGTTCAAAAGCTCCTCCTTTTGACCACCATCGGGCATCTTCTCAACCAGGTTCTGTCCCTGTTCCCACAGTGCATTCTGGAATTGAACCATGTGGGTAAGGTAATTCAGGGACCTGATGGCACAAGTCGCAGCCGTGTGTGCGCCTCAGGACATCCAATTGCTTGGATTCCGGGTCCGGTGGCTGTGTGCTCAAGTGCTGAGGTCTCTGAGACCGGTCATGCGAGGCAGTGATGACCAGGGAATCGGCCAGAGGATGGTTCACCAGATACTGGTCCTCCCTCGGGGCCCTGTGTAGGCGGTCAGCCTTCTTCGGCACTGCCGGAGTCGAATGCAGATGTTTCCATGCAGCCTTGGTGACATCCGCAAAGGTGTCCACCAAGGGTTGGCACTACCATATGCTTTGGGTCTTTCTGCCGAAGGTAGTGGGCAAGGCGCTGTCTCTTGGGGTCGAGCTCTTCAGCATTCCACCCCATATTCTCCTGAATGTGCCTCATGATCTCCGCAAAGTAGGGATCATCCGGAGGAGACCTGGGGAGGTCGTGTGGGTCTGGGGAGGGAATGCTGATGGGAGAAGGAGATCTGGAGCACCCTGAGGTGTCAGTTCTAGAATCCTCCGCAGATGTGGTGTACCGGCGTCGTCTAGGTCTCTTAGGGCTAGGTGACCCTGAAGTGCATCTTGAGGGAGGTCTTCTCCTATCTGAGGATCTGCCCCTAGGAGGAGGTGTTGGCTCCTTGGGGTTGTTGACCACCTCACGGCCCTTGGGTGGGCGAGGCGTGGCGGTGAATGAGTGGGTGGAGGTGCAGCCCGGAGTAGGAGGGGAGCGGTGCGTGGCGACCACATCCTTCCTCATGGTGTCCACCTGAAGGTAAAGGCTCCTTTACCTCTGCCAAATTCAGGCCCGGCCGGGCCAGGTACTGTGGCCTGTCGCGGGGTCGGGTCCCAGGGGATCTCCTGCACCGAAGGTTCCCGTGGGAGTTCGACGACTCCGTGTCACCCGGCTTGTCCTCGTGCTGAGTGGTATCCTCCCGATGATTCCTTCTGACCGGCTGACAGCTGGCGATGGTGGTGCAGTTCTCCTCTCTGGGGTAGCGGCGTCTGTCCCTGGCCAGCGCCCTGGGAGGCGCGAGCGCCTGGCCCGACAGTGTCTTGCTGTCGCCGGCTCCTGGGAGTGCCAATGATGCTTGGCCGACGTCAGGTCTGGTGTCCGTTTTAGGGACGTCAGGTCCTTAGTCTTATGGGGGACCGGGTCCGACCCACGCGGAGGCTGGGACATTGACCTGCCGTCAGAGTCCCGATGGCGGGAGGAAGATTTGTGGTGCTCCCCAGACTTAGACGAGGCCCATCGAAGGAGTGGATGAAGCTGATGGCCTAGAAGTCTTGAGAGGCTGCAGGGAGGAGGAGCCACTGGAGGATCTGACCTGAACCGCGGGAGGCTGAGATTGAGCCCTGGAAGAAGAGCGGTGTGACCACGAGCCAGAGCTTCGGGAGTCTGAGGCCCTCGCTGGGGACCTGGGCCTTTCCTTCTCCCAGTGTTTTTCCCAGTGTTTGTGGGTCTTCCCTGACGACTCCCCCCTGGAGGAAGGTTCCCTATCCATGGTCTTTAGTTTCTCCTTCAAGAGAAACGCTTCAAGGGCCTTCTGGCGGCGGATCCTGGTGCGACTGTTGAAGCCCTGGCAGAAGGAGCAGGCCTTGGCGTCATGTTCTGGGCTTAGACAACGCACGCAGACTGAGTGAGGATCCTTGAAGGGGATCTGTTTGCCGCAGGCACGCTTCGATGGGTGACCTTCCAGAGAGGTGTTTGGAGAGGACATCAGATGAATCCAAATCCGGATAAGAAAGAGAGAACGTCGTAGTTCTGAGTTGTCGCACGCTAGAAAGTGACCGAGAGGCCGATGCTTGCAATGTCGATGGCGGGAAAAGAACTGAGGATTGTGAGACCGCCTCATATGTACTACACCAGCGTTGGGGCAGGACCGGCGATGGGGAGGCGGTCCCGCTGAAGACTGCTAACTAGAAAATTTCCGTGGGGTCCTGGCGCCTGACTGCTTCAGTCCTAATGGTGTAACCTGCTGCAAGAGCTATATCTCGAAGTACGATCTGATCACTCTGATGGTTTTGCAATTCTCTGCCTCTCACTGTCTCTCTGCCTTCCTTTGCAATTTCTGTCTTTTCTTCCCCCTTGCATATCTGCAGTTATAAAAAATAGATATGTGAATCTCTGTGTAAAACTGTATGTGATACTGGGATCCCTTTGTTTAAAACTGTACACTTTCACTTCGCCGTGTAAGTTTGCCTAATGGAAGGCTTACACGCCATGAGGATTTCCGAGATTCTAGGAGAGATCTTAAACCTGCCCATCTCCATCTTCTCAGGAGCCAGGCGTGAAGATGAAAGGAATGCAGGTTGTGATGGTCCAGCGCTCCCTGTGTCATGAGGTCCATTCATAGAGGAAGTTGCCTTGGAAAGACTTCTGACAACCTGCTGATCAATGGAAACCACATCTGATGAGGCCAGAATGAGCGATGACAATCATCCTGCCCCTTGTGCCTCCAATTTGAGCAGCACCCTCTGAATTAATGGAACAGGAGGAAATGCACAGAAAGCATCTTGTCCACTACAGTCTGACTGCATCCTGACAGAAAATGCCAGGTTCTGGATTTCTGGAGCAGAATACAGGCAGTTTTACATAGAGTGGGGACGTAAAAAGGTCCAGGTCTAGACTGTCCCACTCGTCGAATAGCGATTGCACAACATCTGGAGAGACTATTCGTGTGGATCTGCCTCTGTTCTGCTGAGGCAATCCGCTAGATCGTTCTGAATTCCTGGCATGTAGACTGCCTGAATCAAGGCGTCACGTTCAAGGCACCACTCCCACACCCTCATGGCTTCCTGGCACAGAGGGTATATGAGTGCACTCCACCCTGCTTGTTGATGTAATACAGTACATCACAGCCTTGTTGTCCGTCTGGAGAAGAATTACTTTGTGACAGAGGACGTCCTTCAGGGTTTGAACCGTACATAGGACAGCTCTCACCTCTAAGACGTTTATGTGTAGATGAGACTCCTCCTAGCGCCACACTCCTTGAGTGTGGAGGTCCTGACAGTGAGCCCATCAACCGGTCAGAGATGCATCCATTGTGATGGTGATCTGAGATTCCAGTGGGGCAAAGGGTAGACCTTGAAGAAGCTGGTCTTCCTGCGTCCACCATGCCAGCGATCTTGTCAGAGGCTCCATCACTTTTATGCGGAAGGCCTGTGGTATGTGGTTGGCAACCACTGAGTGCTGAGCATCCACTGTGTGGTCCTCATGTAGCCGCATAGAGGCACAACTAAGATGGATGATGCCATGAGACCCAACACCCACTGCATCGAGAATGCTTGAACAGAGTTGTTTTCTCAAGGTAGCAAGCCATCTGGAAAATGTTTCTCCTATCCTCTGGAAGAAAAGCCCTTGCCCTGGAGGTGTCCAGGAGGGCTCCTATGAAGAGAAGCTGCTGGGAGGGCTAAAGCTGTGATTTTTCCAGATTCAGTAGCACCCCCATGGAAGTGAGGAACTGGGAAGCCGTGGTAACTGCTTCCTGTGTCTCCTGTCTTGATCTGCTCACCAGCAGCCAATCGTCCATGTTCGGGTACACTTGAATGCTGAGTTTTCTGAGGTGCGCTGCGAATACTACGAAGCACTTCGTAAAGACTCATGGCCCTGAGGAAAGCCCAAAGGGCGGGGCTTTGAACTGGTAGTGTTGACTCAGAGCCACAAAACTGAGGTATTTGTGGTGACTTGGTGCACTGGAATGTGTCAGTAGGCATCCTGCATGTCCAGGGATGTCAGACAATCATACTGATGAATCAGCGGGAGTAATGTTCCCAGAGAGATCATCTTGAACTTCTCCTGAACAGGCACTTGGTTCAACTTCCTGAGGTTGAGAATTGGGCGATGTTGCCTGTTTTCTTTGGAACTAGGAAGTAATGGGAGTAGACACCCGTGTCACATTCTGCCTGTGGAACAACTTCTGCTGCCCTGCTTTTCACAAGGCCCTGTATCTCGGAAGTAAGGAGGTCTGACTGCTGCATTTTCTTTTGCAGTTGAGGGGTTTGGTTCCTGTTACGAAACTGTTGGCAGGTCCCGCCCCTCTGAGTTGTGACAGGAGCTGGTCTGGCCATTTTAATGGTAGTCCTGGTTTTCTGGGTGGCCTTAAGTGCTTGCTCCACCTGCGGCTGAACAGATAAACACCATCAAATGGGAACTTCATAACTTTCAATTGAGCATCATTTGAGAAGCCTGAAGTTCTGAGCCAGGAATGTCAACGTGTACAAATCCCAGCAGCAGCTGCCCTAGAGGTAGTGTCAAAGGTTTCCATGGCAGCTTTCAGCTGCTGACTGTTGGACTCTATGCCTCTGTTAATGGTCAGGAGAAGCTCCGTGTTGGGTGTCAGATTCCGGGAGGTTCTCGACCGTTGATTTGAGTGTGTGTGCCAAGGTGCAACTCATATGGAAGAAATGGCCTGTAACTGCAATACGCATACCCAAGGCTGCTGCTGCAAAACCCGCTTCCCAAAGTGTCAATCTTATGAGACTCTTTATTCATGGGCTGCACAGTGGATTTATGAGGAAGCATAGCTTTGTCATTTTCTGCAAGCACCACAAGGGCATCCACAAAAGGCTGAGAAGCTAGAATTGGCCTGTGTTTAGAGGGCGCACTTCCTATCTATGGATTTGGTCACAGAAGGGGTACATGCAGGCCTGTCCCATACCACTTGTGAAAGGGTCTCAAAAGAGGGTTGCACTGCGGCGTGGTCTACAGGAATATCAGGAACATGCAGATATTCCAGCTGCAAAAGTTTTCCTGGGTCCACAGCAGAATTCTTAAGGCTAAGGTGAACCCCATGTTCTTGAGAAGAGATTTAAGTGAAAGGTCTTCTACCACAGGCTCAGCTGATACAGAGGGTTTACTCACCAGCCCAGAAAAAGAGTGCCTGTCTCGCCATCCGACAAAGTAGATCAGGATCAGACTCATCAACCTCCACCTCTGAGAGGTCAGCAAAGATAGGTCTGGAGGAGTACCGAGGTGCTACCCGGAATCAGCGTCGAGGACCCTGGCACTTGACTTGGCAACCGACACTGAATGTGGTACAGGCCGACAATGGCACCACATGTGATGCCAAACGTGGAACCAAAATGAAAATTACGCACTCTAAAGTAATTCTTGATCTTCTTGGACGAGTCTCCACCACTCATTCACACTATTGGGATCTGCGCTGGAGGCACTAAGACCCATCGGAGCAAACTATTTGCTGGAAGGTCGGCGCCAGAGATGGCGCCACAGAACCTAGCTGCTGTGACGACTATCTGCCCAACCGCCTCAGTACCTTTTACCAAGGTGCAGCGCAACTAACTTAAAGAGTAATCTAACCTTAGGCCCGGACATAAGATAGTCCGGCGACCTCGCAAGAAGGGTCAAAAAAGAAGTCTTCACGGCCTAAAGATTTGAGGAGTGAAGACCAACACAGCGTGAGCTCGGGGATGGAGGGTGAGATGAGATCGAGTGAGACTCGCCCAAGAAGATCAAGAACTGCGGTAGGTACTGCACTTTTCATATCTTCTGGACATAAGTCTCCACCACTCATTCACTCATTGGGAGAGTACCGAGCTAATAATCCCTGAGAGGGCAGCAGGATAGACCAAGAGCTCACGTTTCTAGGACAGAAGTCCATTAAGGATAGTTCTGCCAAAGGTGGAATGTGCGCCTGGCATGACATCCAGTGCATAATGCTTAGAGTATGCACGAGCTCAGGTGGCGGCACTGCAGATGTCTGCAACAGGCACGCTAAGTAATTCTCGCTAGGGATGCTCGGACTGCTCTGGTAGAGTGAGCGTAAACCCTACCTTCCAATTTAACCTGTGCCATGGAATAGCAGTGTCGAAGACATGCCACTAGCCATGATGAGATACATCTGATAGCGACAGGTTGACCCAGCCGGGTCTCGCTGAAGGAAACGAAAAGTTGTTGGGCCTTGCGAAAATTCTTGGTTCTATCGAGATGGAAACGCAAGGCCCTCTTAACATCCAAAGAATGAAGAGAACGTTCTCCTTCATTTTGGAAGTCCACAAAGTAAGAGGGAAGGACCAAAGGTTGGTTTAGATGGAATTCTGACACAACCTTGGGAAGAAATTTAGGATGAGTACGAAGAACTACTTTGTCCTTATGGAACACAGTATATGGAGGGTCTGTGACCAGGGCATGTATCTCAGAGACCCTACGGGCTGAGGTAATGGCCACTAGGAAGGCAGTCTTCCAGGTGAGAAATTTTAGCTCACAGGTAGCCAGAGGTTCGAAGGGTTTCCGAGTGAGCATGTCTAGCACAAGGTTAATGTCCCAGGCTGCAACTGGACGTCTTACAGGAGGTCTGGTATGCAGAATTCCTTTAAGAAATCTCAACCATAGGTAACTGAGCCAGAGACAAGAAAAAACTGGCTCATGATAAGCTGAAATGGCACTAAGATGAACTCTGACTGTAGAGTACTGTAGGCCTGAATTTGAGAGGTCCAAAAGGTACTCCAAAACCTTGTCTGGAGGACAGGAAAAGGGATTCAAAGAGAACTTTGCACACCAGAACGAAAAACGCTTCCACTTAGATGTGTAAGTTTTCCGAGTGGCTGGCTTCCGAGCAGCCAGAAGAATGTCTGAAACTCTTCGAGAGACGTTGAACCGGTTCACTTCTACCTCTTCAGGAGCCAAGCGTGAAGGTGAAGCGATCTCAGGTTGGGAAGGACCACCGGACCCTGAGTCAACAGGTTCATCTGCAGGGGGAGCGGTCTCGGAGGAACTGCCAACATATTGTTGAGTAGAGGAAACCATAGCTGTCGAGGCCAAAAGGGAGCGATGAGAATCATCTTGGTCCCCTGAGACTCGAACTTGAGGAGTGCTCTCTGAATTAGAGGAAGGGGCGTAAAGGCGTAAAGAAAGCGTTTTGTCCACTGCAGCCTGAACGCATCCTGACAGAAAATGCCAGGCCCTGGATTTCTGGAGCAGAAGAGAGGCAGTTTTGCGTTGAGTAGGGATGCAAAAAGGTCCAGGTCTGGGGTTCCCCACTCTTCGAATAGTGACTGAACTACGAGTGAGTCGAGAGACCACTCGTGAGGATCTGCCTCTGTTCTGCTGAGACGGTCTGCCAAGTCGTTTTGTACACCTGGCAGGTAAACCGCTTGAATTAGAGCTTTGTGTTCCAAGCACCATTCCCACACCCTCATCGCTTCCCTGCATAAGGGTAAGAGTGAGCATCACTTGCTTGTTGATGTAGTACATCACTGCTTTGTTGTCTGTTTGAAGGAGAATGATCTTGTGACAGAGGATGTCCTTCAACGCTCGGACCGCATAAAGGACGGCTCTCATCTCTAGAACGTTTATGTGAAGCTGGGACTCGAGTTGAGTCCACACCCCTTGAGTGTGGAGAGCGCAACAGTGAGCTCCCCACCCCACTAGCGATGTGTCCGAGGTAATGGAGATCTGATGATCCCGAGGAGCAATGGGAAATCTTTCCAGGAAGTTGCTCTCTTGAGACCACCAGGTGAGGGACTTCTGTAAGGGTTCTGTCACCTTGATGGGATAAGACTGCGGGTGAGTGGTTGGAGACCACTGAGTACTGAGCATTCATTGAGTGGTTCTCATGTGCAGCCGTGCTAGGGGTACAGTGAACACTGAGGATGCCACGAGGCCTAACATACGTTGCATCGAGAGAGTCGAAACTGATCTGTTCTCTCCAATGTAACGGGCCATCTGAAGGATATAGTTCCTTCTGTCCTCTGGAAGGAAAGCCTTCACGCAAGAGGTGTCCAGAAGAGTCCCTATGAAAAGGAGTCTCTGGGAGGACTGCATCTGAGACTTCTTGAGGTTCAGCAGAACTCCCATGGACGTAAGAAGGCGAGAGGCCATCTGTTCGGCTTCCAGAGTTCCTTGTCTGGAAGGGGCTTGCTAGAGCCAGTCGTCAGACAGGAAACACCTGGATACTGAGTTTCTGAGATGCGCTGCAGAACTGCACAACACTTTGTAAAGACTCAAGGGCGCCGAGGATAGCCCAAAGGGCAGGACTTGAACTGAAAAGTGTTGACCCAGAGCCACAAACCTCAGGAATTTGTGATGTCTCGGGTGAATAGGAATGTGCTGGTAAGCATCCTGCATGTCCAGGGAGGCTAGCCAGTCGTGTTGATGAAGCAAGGGTAACAGGGTTCCCAGAGAAATCATTTGAATTTCTCCTGGGAGAAATTTGTTTAGCTTGAGGTCTAGAATGGGGCGCATTCCCCCGGACTTCTTTGGAACCAGAAAGTAGTGAGAGTAGAACCCTGTGTTTCGCTGAATCAGAGGCACCACTTCTACTGCCCTGTTGTTCAGAAAGCCCTGAATCTCGGCGGCGAGAAGGTCTGACTGAAGGGTTGACAGCCTGGGCTGTCGTTTGGGAGGACAATCTGGAGGGGTCTCCAGAAAACTGAGAGAATACCCCTCGCGAATTATCCGAAGAACCCATTTGTCTGAGGTTATGGACTTCCACTGGCTGTAGAAGTGCCTCAGACGACCTCCCACCGGAGAGGAAAAGTCCACCTCGGGCAGTTGAGATTGGACTTGGGCCGCAACTGGCAGCGCACTTGGGCCCTTTGGCCTTTCTGTTGCGCCTTCTTTGAGGTTGGGCAGGTTGGTTCTTATGGAAACTTCTCTGCCTCTGCCCCAAAAGGACTGACGATTATGAGACTGACGCTACCGACATGCCCTTGAGAAGGGGCAGGAGGGGTCCAGCCAGCTTAATGGCCGACCTAGTCTTTTGTGTAGCTTCTAGAGCTTGCTCTACCTGAGGACCAAAAAGATAAGAGCCGTCAAAGGACAACGCCATCACCTGCTGTTGCGCATCATTTGTGAAGCCCGAAGTACGCAGCCAGGAGTGACGGCGAGTACAAATACCAGCAGCTGCTGAACGAGAAGCAGTGTCGAAAGCATCCATGGCTGCTTTGACCTGCTGGTTATTAGATTCAATACCTCTGGTAATGGTTTGAAGAAGCTCTGGCTTTGAGTCCGAGTCCGGAAGAGCTTCAACCATATGCTTGATAGAATGCCACAGGATATACTCATACTGGGAAAAATAGCCCTGGTAACTGGCAATACGCATACTTAAGAGTGGACGCTTCAAAGACTCTCTTACCTAATGTGCCTATCTTACGAGACTCTTTGTTGATAGGTCGAGCTGTAGTAGTTTGAGGAAGAACGACCTTGTCATTCTCTGCCAGGACTACAATAGGATCCGCAAAGGCATGGGATGCCAAGATGGGACGATCCTTGGGAACCGAGTATTTCCTATCAATGGATTTAGCCACCGAAGGGTTGAGAGCAGGATTATTCCATACCATTTGAGACAGCGTCTCAGAAGGAAGGTTGAATCGAGGAGTCAAATCCATAGGGATCTCAGCATGAAGATATTGGAGTCTTAACAGCTTCCCAGGATCGATGTCTGTAGTCTGGAGAAAGTGTGGAGCTCGGATTCTTCAGAGACTTAAAGGACAGGTCCTTGACCACAGGCTCTGTAGCAATAAAGATCCTGCTTGTCCCACCATCACCCAGCCAAGGTCTGGGTCAGGCTCAACGTCATCTCCTGACAGTCCAGGTGGGACTGTTTGGACAGGAAAGGAGGAAAATAGAAGAGGAAGAAAGAATCGAATGAAAGGAGGATTCTCCGAGAGCTCCGGCCCGAGGGCGCGGAACCGAGAACAGCGCGAGAAGCCTAGGCTGCAGGCGTTGATACCGAGGCGCTGGCGCGGAGATGGCGCCAAGAAAGCGCATGGCGCCTCGAGAGGCCCCGAAACATCCCAGGACTCCAAAAACAGGGTTTGAAGGAAAAAGAGCAGGAGATAAAGGCATCGGTGGCCTCAAACAGCCATGTTGGGGAGGGGAGACACCTACACACGGGGTCGACGGCACTGAAGAAGGTGCCGCGCGACTAGGAAAATCCAACCGCCCTACCTGGTCGCCCAAAGAGCGCGGAGGCCCATGAGCGACCGAGCCAGGTAGCCGGACCAACCTCCGAGCCCATTGCTCCATAAGAGCGGCCCACTGATGAAACTGCTCATCTGAAGACCTACCTGCGGGCGGGGTAGGGCTCCGATGTCGAAGCCGTCGGCTACTGGAAGCAGAAGCTGGCGACTCCGAAGGAGGAGACCGGCAACTAGCCCAGATAACCGAGCATCTACGCGCAGACATATCAGAGGGCGACCTCGAGTGATGCCTTCTCTTTTTAGACCTGTGGGCCGAAGAAGAGCTCGAGGCCGAGCGGTGCCGAGAATGCGACCGTTGGTTTTTATGCTTCCGCGGGGACCGCCCATCCCCCACGGGCATTGGACTGACCGTTGTCAGACCCCCCTTCCGGAGAAGGCGGCGGACCGGACCCAGCCCTACTGACTGAACAGCTTCACACGAAGTCTCCTTACCGTCACCTGACCTGCTCATGGTCGACTCCGTCAAAGTAGGCTGAGACTTCTTTATTGTATTTAGAATAAACTTAAGCGATACTGTATCGAGATAATACTACAAAAAAATAAACTGAAAACTATGCTGCTAGTTTGAAGTTTGACTCCCGACAAGCGAGCGATCGCTTACTGAAGCGCACTGATGGGGAAAAAGGAACTGAGGAGGTTGGAGGGTCGACGCCGAGACAGTCATTGCCGAGCTGGGGCTCATGCGCCGCAGTTCCGGGCGTAACCATCTCTGGCACCACCCTCCAGCAAAAGTCGTCTTCAATGGGTCTTAGTGCCTCGGCAGATCCCAATAGTGTGAATGAGTGGTGGAGACTTATGTCCAGGAAGATCCCCAATGCTGACCCGAGACAACCCGAAGGATGTGGCGCCACGGGAGACCCCCAGGTGCTGAAAGTAGGAGCAGAAAAATGCGTAACTGTACGGCTCCGCGAAGAAACAGCGTGGGGGTGGGGGAGGAGAGGCAGAAGGGTCTGTGTTGATAGCGCCAGTACTGCACACTGGTCCTGACCAACCGGCCCTGCCGTGGTCCAACAGTTCCTAGGCCCGAAGGCCCTGGGTCTGCCGGCAAGGGCAGCCGGGACAGACACCACACCCACTGCTCCATAACAGCGGCCCAGACATGAAACTGCTCACCGGAAGCCCCTTCAGAGGACAGAGAGGGACTCTGGAGCCGAGGATCGTGGCCGCTAAGGACGAAGACCACTGGAGATCCCAATGGAGTCTCAGTAGGCCTACTACCCCCTGCTACCAACGATCCCAGCGCAGACGTACCAGAAGGCGACCTCGAGTGGTACTGCTTCTTCAACTGGTGGGAGAAATAAGAGTTCAAGCGGCCCCGGGTCCCCAACTGCAATCGGGAACCGGCCCTCTTCTTTTGAGCTTACAAGAGTGCTACCCTTCCTCCCGAGCACCAGACTTCCCATGGTCAGACCCCTCTGCACAAAGGGCACCGGACCAGACACAGCCCAGCTGCCAGAACAGCTTTCAAAGTCTCTCTACCATCACCAACACCGTTCGTGATTGACTCAGTTGAAGGCAGGCTGAAAGAATTCTTGTTCTTTTACTTTTTTTTTTTTTTACATAAAATAAGAAATACTGTTAATTAAAACTAATCGAAACTGAACGACTATAGCTTCTGTCGTATAGACTTGAAGATTTAACTCCTAGCAGGCGAGCAAAGTCGTTCACTGAAGTGCACTCGACAGCGGAGAAAAAGGAACTGAGGCGGTTGGAGGGCCGATGCAGAGATAGCCTATATGGGCGCAAGTCAGCTTTATGGCACTGCATGTGCAGTCCTACCGGCGACGGTCCTCCTGAAGATTTCATTCACTGAAGTGCACTCGACAGCGGAGAAAAAAGGAACTGAGGCGGTTGGAGGGCCGATGCAGAGATAGCCTATATGGCCGCGAGTCAGCCTTACGGTACCGTGCATGTGCAGTCCTACCTCAGCGACGGCCCTCCTGAAGAAGATTTTTGGTTCCTGCTGGGTCCTAGCACCTCCAGCGTAGTCCCAGTAGTGTGAAAGAGTGGTGGAGACTTTTAGTCTAGGAAGATCCAGCTCAGCAGACTGATCCAACCCTCCCTGGGAGAGATTAGGCAGGACCGGGACCTGGAGAGGGAGTCCTCCCCATCATCCAGCGACAACGGGTCGACCCATGTCTCAGCAGACAAGCACCATGGGGACTCCATGGGGTCAGTGGCCTGGATAGAAGCACTGACCGAAGCCAGTGGCCATCGATCCAGTAGAAGTGTGGGAACAGGAGGTCCAAGACTGCTCCTGGTTATACGATGGGACATCTTGCCTTTGGAGTTCCATGTGAAAGGCTTAGACCCTGAGAAGGGCCTGCCCTGAGAGTCCGAAGGGACCACCACAAATCCCAAAATGCCCCGGTAAACAAGACGCTCATGCCCACTGGAACCAGGGAGGACACGGATGAAATGCCTGCTGTGGCCTGGTTTGGCCGTAGCCTCTCTAGAAGGCGGCAAGCTGCTCGGCCGAGCCCGCTGCCACGAAAACCGCCTTGCTGGAGTCTTAAGATTTAACGTGTGTGTGTGTGTCTCTCTTGATCCAGACGGCCCAGGAGGAGGTGGGCGTACTGGTCCTCCAAGGTGGAGAGCTGAAGGCTGTGACGGGATAACCATCTACTAGTTATGTGTGTATAATTTTGTTATAAATATGTGTTTCTTTGAATTTCTGCTTGTGAAATATGACAGTCAGCACAAGGCATGATGGAACACTGGATTTTCAAAAATATACTGTTCTCTCTTGGAGTGGAAGGAAACAGTCAACTTCAAAAGAAACTGACACATGCCTAACAAAACATGTGCGGAAATCGTAAAAGTCATGTTCTCAGAGAGTTGGTGCTTTTAAGTGAAAATATTGCCTTTTTTCGAGGTGACAGGAGGCAGAATGCTTCCTAGACAGTCTGGGCCAGATATTCAAAGCTTAGGGCTGGGTGCAAATCCGCTGCATTGACTAGCGCAGAATTTGTGCCAGACTGCAATATTCAAAATGACACTTAGCGGCGATGCTAAATTATCATTAGTGTGACATTAAATCTGCCACAAAAGCTGCAGTAATGCGGCAGTGCACCCCCCAGCACGAATCCCTTCCTGACCCCGCTCCACTTTAAACACATGAATTTTCTCTGGTAGTCCATTAGTCCCCCCATCACGAATCCCAAACCCCATTCCATGTAAATAAAAAAAAAAACGATTTTCCTGGTAGTCTAGTGGTCACCCCACCTGGCAGTGACACCCCTGCTCATCTCAATCAAAACCCACGACCAAGCGGCAACCGGCTCAGCCCTCCTCTCATCACCACTGCCAGCCTCTGACTGAGGTATGAATAAGCGCTACTGTAACAGCGACGCCGGGGAGATCCCTGCTTGGTACTGCTGGCTGCGAAGTTTTTTCGAGGGTCCTAGTGCCTGCAAGTATAGTCCTGTTATATCCTGCTGCAAGAGCCTCCACCAAGTAAGATTGTGATTTCATAGCACCCATTTATACCATGGATTGCTATGTTGAATGTTAAAATATCTGGAAAAACTCTATAAACACAGAAACTGCCTGCAATTTAAAGAGAAAAGCCCTGCATTACAACTCAATTTGCAGAGCTAAGTGAAGGTAAAAATGTGGTATTTCACACCTTGTTGCAGCTTTTTTTGTTGAACTCTAATTAAGCAGACAGACATACCATGGAGTCTCAAGGACGCTTACACATCATGTTCTCATGTAAACAGGGGTCTATTTTAACAATTTACTGGTCCTGGGCATAGGGCAACTGCCTTTGGCCAGTGTGACTCCCCTGACTTTTCTGTTCAGGCTAGTGCAAAAAAAATAAATGTCTCCCCGCAACCCATCTCAGGCCCACCACCCATGTCCCCTTACATGGAAAGTTCAACCACAACTAAAAAAAGCACACTGCCAATCCCAACTTAACAAGTTTTACAGCCAGGTCTGAATGCTCACAGTCTCTTCCTCAACCTGTATCGCAAAGCACATCTAGGAGAGACTGCTGGCATTCAGGCCTGGTGGTGACACTGTTAAGACAGAAGCAGAGGCATGTTGCTTCAGGATTTTTTTTTTTTTTTTTTAAACTCTTTTGTGTCTTTCTCCCCGACCTTGGCAGACACAGCCATGCACCAGCTCGGCCCCTTCTATCCCACCCTGTGGCTGTCATCAGGCTCCCTGTTGCCTGACCTGCCACCTGCCCTCCACCAGGTGGCAGCCAAGGGCCAGGGAAACCCCTCATCACTCCCTAGGAAAGGAGAGTCTTTCTTGCAGCAGTTCAATCCCGTTACTCACCCCACTCAACCCAGGCTTGTTCCTGAACCTGGGTGGCCAGCAAAGCGCACTAGGTGTGGCATCCAGCACAACCCTCAGTGCCACCGGGCTGGCAGTTGAGGACTTTTATTTACACTGATACCAGTCACCATGTGGGTGTTTTTGACTAAGGAGACAATGGTGGGGGATGATGGCGGGGCTGATATTGGGTAGGGAAGGGTATTAATTACTGTAGGATTCCTTTACAGTTTTGCAGTTGAGCGAGCTAGATGGTGGTCAGCCAAGGAGGTGGGCAGAGGGTTTGTGCCAGTCACCATCAGGGACCAGGATTGTGGGGTTGGGGTGCTCTGGTGGATGCGGCAAGGGGCACCACTGGACACCATGGAGAATGTTTGTAGACAGCAGGAGGGAGGGGGTGCCACTAGACACTAGAGAGAACTTAATGGGATGGGGAGAGGAAGAAGTACCACTGGACACCGGGGAGAAATTACGGGGAAAGGGAGAGTGAGGGGGTGCCAATGGACACCAGGGAGAAACTAAGAGGATGCCACTGGAAACCAGAGAGTAACTGGAAAGGGATGAGAAAAGGGAGTCCTTTTCTAGGAAAACAGCCTACATTATAGCTTGGGACTAGTGTAAATCGGGGGGCAGTGCAAATTGGAACCACTTTCCCAGCTGAACAACTGCAAAAAAAAAAAGTTAAGCATGACTCATGTGCATATGCTGACTAGACCAGTGACAACACAGAATGACACCTAAATGATAGTAGTATACGTGCAGGGGCAGATGAACATCTGTTTTTCCTACTGATGTCTAAAGTTTCATCAAGACATTGCTGGGGGTAAAAAACAGGCTTGAGGCACACACCTCTTGATGGTAGCAAGGGAATGGAACAAGAGCTGCCAAAAAAGGACTATTCTTATTTACCAATAGCAATAGAAGTAATCTGTGAATTCTGTTCAGTTACGAGATCCTCTACACGTCCACTAGCATCATATCCAGGTACAGAACACATCAGTATTGGAGTATTTGGTTTTACCTGTCAAGAAAATAAATAATTAAGTATGTACGTCACTATTCTTTCATGTGTATGTATCAGAAATACTGTATAAACCTGAGAAATACAAACCCAATAAAGAGATGGCACATAAAAAAAGAAAGAAATGTTACAGTACTTTCTGTAAAGTATAGTTACATAAGAACTTACCGTAACAGTAGAACTTTGAGAGGAGCTCTTGCAGCATGCTATTACAATCAGGACTACGCCTCAGGCACTAGGACCCTCCAGTGGAACTTCTGCCAGCAATACACAGCAGGGACCGCCCCCGACGTTGGTCAGGGTACAAGAGGGGAGGGCGGACCCAGCTCCACCTCAGTTCTCCCGCCAAGACCCAGCAGAAGGCCTGACAAGAGGAGGAGACAAAGCCTACTGTGAAGAGAGTTGGAGAAGAAAAAACGAAAATGGATCTGCACACCTCGGGGGGAAAGGCGGGTGGGAAATGGCGTCTGCTGCAGGGCTCCTCTCGAAGATCTACTGTTACGGTAAGTTCTTACGTAACTGTACTATCTTACGCAGATGGAGCTTTGCAGCAGGCTATTACAATCAGGAACGAGTCCCAAGCAGTCCCACAACAAGGAGGTAGACGACCCCAGGAGTTGGAATATGCTGACTCCAGAGGCCTTAGGACAAAAGTCCTTGTAAAATGGCTAGACCAAAGCCAGCTTGGCGTCTGGAGATGATATCCAAGCTGTAATGCCTGACAAAGGTATGCACCGAGTTCCAGGTTGCGGCCAAAGAAGCGGACACTCCTCTGGTGGAGTGACCTCTAACCGGGCCCGGCAGGAGTTTATTGTGATGCTCGCAGCAAAACGAGACACAGCAAACTATCCATTTAGAGACAGTTTGCTTGGACACGGTTAACTCAAGCAATGTGGTGCAAAACAACAAAGAGTTGCTCGATTCACGGTGCTGAAATACAGGTTACTCACCTGTAACAGGAGTTCTAGGAATGGTATATGTTGTTCATCCACACTCATTGGCAGGTATCCTTGCCGCTTTAAATCTTGCGGAAGGTCTTCAAAGCTTGCTCCTCCCACCCACCGGGTGGTATAACTCTCGGCTCCGCCCCATGGCGTCAGATCTGGCCGCTGGAAGCTCAGGTTGTGCGTCGAAGCCGGGAGGTGGAGTGTGTGGGATGAACAACATATACTTCCTAGAACTCCTGTTACAGGTGAGTAACCTGTATTTCTAGGGACATGGATATTAGTTCATCCACACTCATTGGCAGACTCCTAGCAGTTCTCCGGGAGGAGGGAGGCAAGATGCACACCCAATACTTACTTGGGAAAGAGAGACTGAGAACCGAGGCCCCAAAACCAGCATCCCGGCGTGACTCAAGGTCGATGTGGTAATGGGTAATGAAGGTGTTTGCTGACTTCAGGTAGCAGCCCTGCAGATTTCCTGGATAGGGCGTCCTAGGAAGCAGCCACGTTGCAGCAGTATGGCGGGTGAATGAGCTCTTATCCTCTGGGAGGCCTAAGCCCGCCAACTTATAGCAGAGATCTATGGTGGAGGTTACCCACCTGCTTATCGTCCGCTTGGCTGCAGGTCTGCCGATGCGGCTTCAGCGTAGGGTGACAAACAGCTGGCGAACCTCTCCCAATTTCAGCCGTGCGCTCCTTATAATAAGCTCGCCTTCTGGGAGTCCAGAGTATGGAGCCTATATTCGCCTCCGAGGTGTGATTGGGGTAGAACACCGCAGAGTCAACACCTGGTTAGGTGAAACTCCGACACCACCTTCCGGAAGGAATTTGGGTGGGGCGCAGGACAACTCTTGTCCTTGTAGAAGACCAGGTAAGGAGGCTTCGATGGAAGCGCCTGGGCTCTCCCATCCTTCTGGCTGACGTGATAGCCACCAAGAAGGCGGTCTTCCACGACAGGTGAGAGAGAGCACACCTGTGCATAGGTTCGAATGGCTTGCCCATGAGCTTTGCCAGTACCAGCAGTAGATCCCACGGAGGTGGGGGTTCCCATACTGGAGGAAATGTGATCAAGGCCTTTGAAAAGCGCCAGACCACCTTCTCTCTCTGCTACCACTGCTTCCCGCCCGCTACCAAGCAGAGATGGCGGACAGGTGCACCCTTAGGGCCGCCGA
The DNA here is from genome assembly GCA_016271365.2 of Neoceratodus forsteri. Lineage (NCBI taxonomy): Eukaryota > Metazoa > Chordata > Ceratodontiformes > Ceratodontidae > Neoceratodus > Neoceratodus forsteri. The sequence goes on along the minus strand of CM028134.1, from coordinate 589,499,204 downwards.
CCCAAGCCCTTGACTAGAAAGGGACCATAAATAGTCCAAGATGCTTGCCAAGGAACAGGAGGAAGGGTCCAAGCCCTTGCTTGACACCAAATGGAAAACCTTTTCCATTTGAAGGCATAACATTTTCTGGTCGACTCTACGGACGCCTCAACTACATTGAGGACCTCGCGGAAAGACCCAAGGCCTGGAACCTAGCAGCCAGGAACCAGGCCGTCAGGTGCAGGGATTGAAGGTCCGGATGGAACACCTTCCCTGATTGACTGAGAGCAGGTCCGGGCGAGCTGGAAGCTGCCATGAGTCCTGGAGCTGAGACTGAGGAGATCTGGGTACCAGAACTGGCGAGGCCAGTCTGGGGCTATCAGAATCACCTGCGCCTTGTCCCTCCTCGCCTTGAGAAGCACCTTGTGGATCAAGGGAAATGGGGAAAGGCGAAAGAGGCCGGGGTCCACTGCCTCGAGAAGGCATCCCCTGCAGCGAGCCCTGCTGAGGGGCGGGCATGGAACAGACTCAGCTTCGCGTTCTCCCTGGAGGCAAACAGGTCCACCTGAGGTGTGCCCCAATGGGAGAACAGATGCTGTACTACCTCCGGCAGGAGAGACCACTCGTGGGATGCAGCCCCTATCCGGCTCAGGGCATCGGCCAGGGTGTTGGGGCTCCTGCCACGTGGATGGCTAGGAGATCCGCCTCCAGGCTGCTAGCCGAGTGACCAAATCGCGGAGAGCTTCCTTGCATAGAAGCATGGAGCGCGTCCCGCCCTGGCGGTTTAGATAGTACATGGTCGTGGTATTGTCCGTCTGGACTCGGACCACTTGACCCCAGAGGAACGGAGCAAAGGCGGTGAGAGCTAGGCGGACCGCCGGAGCTCCAGCAGGTTGACGTGGCATCGGACTCCGCTGGGACCAGAGGCCATGAGCCCGTGTTCCCCAGATGGGCACCCCAACCCATCAGAGAGGCATCGGTCGATAGAGACCGTCGGTTCGGGCGGACGTAACGGGATGCCCTCCTGCAAATGATCTGGAACGGTCCACCACTGGAGAGTTCCACATCCCTGTGTCACCGGCACAAGCTGGTCCAAAGGATCGCGAGCGCTAGACCACTGGCTGGCCAGTCCCCACTGAAGGGGACGATGTTCCAGCGGGCCCAACGGACCACGCTGGTGCAGGCCGCCATGTGACCCAGGAGGCGCAGGAAGTCCCGGGAGGGCGCAGCCAACCAGAAATGATCGGGCAAAGGAGGAAAGAACTCGCCCTGTCCGCGTGAGCCGCGCCTGGCTCAAGACAGTCGAAAGGCGCCCATGAATAGAATCACCTGCTTCGCCCGAGTTCACTTGGCCTCGCTGATAAGGAGGCCCAGTTGAGAGCAGACCTGGAGGGCAGATCTCTGACCACTCCGCCTCCTTCCTGGAGGGAGCTGCTATCAGCCAGTCGTCCAGGTAAGGGTACACCCGACCCTCGGCAGAGGAATGCTGTCACCACTGCCATGCATTTGGTGAAGACCCTGGGAGCTGGAGACAAGCCGAAGGGCATGGCTTGGAACTCGAAGAGGATCTTTCCGCCGGAGCGAAGGAATCTCTGGTGAGACGGACGGATAGGGACGTGAAAAACGCGCCCCTGCAAGTCCAGAGAGCAGAACCACGCCGCGTTCCAAGGATGGTATTATCTGAGCCAGAGTGACCATCCTGAAGGTTCGAGACCTTAGGAACTTGTTTAGGTCGTGTGGTCGGAATGGGGCCAGCCCCGTCCGCTTCGGAACCAGGAAATACCTGGACACAAACCCTGGGTCTGAAGGAGGGTCCTACCTCTCTTATCACCTCCTTCTGGAGGAGGAGGCGATGTCGGCTCGGCCAGAGCCGCCAGTGAGCTAGGGATCTGAAGCCCCGAGGCGGCACGGCCTGAAGGGTGGTGCCTGCTCAATTCCAGAGGCAGGCCTCTTCCCACCACCTCCAAGACCCACCTGTCCGTGGTGGCAGCGGACCAGGCGGAACGGAAGTGCGGAGCCGTCCCTCACGGGGGACCCAGGGTAAGGGAATGGATGGACGACACCCTCAGCCCGCCACTGGGCAGGCTTGGAGGAGGACCGGCCGAGGACCTCCTGGGCCTTCTCTCCCTGCCTCCTGTTAGAGGAAGCCGGCGTTTGGGTTTGGGATGCCAAGGCCGAGCCTGCTGGCCCTGACGTTGCTGGGCCGGGGCCCGAGGGCAAGAAGGGCGAAAGCTTAGGCTGTGGTTTGCGGCCTTTGTCTTCTGAGCGGAAGAGACCGAGTCCAAGGTAGCATTGGACTTCGATCCTCTGCAGGTGACCTTCCACCCCAGGGCCGAAGAGGTCAGTCCCCAAAAAGGGAACATCCGCCAACTTGTGCTGGGTATCCGAAGTAAAGGTGGATATCCTCAGCCAAGCCCGCCGACGCATAGCCACTGCGGCCGCCACCGATCTGGCACGAGTCCCCTATATCCAAAGCAGTCTGGAGCTGCTGTTTGGCCACTGCCCTGCCCTGGTCCCGCACCTGCTTAACCGTAGTCTGCAGATCGGCGGGAAGATGAGGGATGACCTCATCCAGGGAGCCCAACAGGGCATGAGAAAAATGTGCCATGAGGACGGCCGAACTGGCCTGACGAAGGCCGAGAGAGGACGCAGCGTAGACTTTTCGCCCGACATAGTCCAATTTCTTGGACTCCTTGTCAGGAGGTTTGTCCACATCCCTGGCGTTGCCGGCGCGCCGGAAAACGCTGTCGGTAACCAACCCCTCAGCAGAGGGGTGTTCCGAAAAACCGGACAAGGAACCGTAGGGACCGATACTTCCTGGGCCATCCTGGCCAAGGTGCAGGGCAGGAAACAGGGCGCTGCCAAAGCTCCAGTGCCGACTCACTATGGCCTCGGCCACTGGAAAGGCCTCCGAGAATCCCTCGGTCCAGAATCTCCGTGAGGGGATACCTGGCCCTGCTTGGAACGGGTTCAGCTCCATCCCGTGGACTCGAGATGAGCCAAGCAGTCCTAGGAAGGACGACGGCTATCGTCCATTGACTGACCTCCTGAAGACTCCAAGTCCAGTCGCTGGAGAAAAGGAGGAATCATCTTCGGACTCGGAAGAGTCCTCAAGAGCTGCCTCTGGCCTGAGCCACCCTTCACCTGCCGAGGTCGGTCGGGAGTGAGGTAACTGACAGCATGGTGGGTAGACCTTAGCCGACCGAGAATCCTTGGTCGGAGCCCCAGTTGGTGGCTGTGGAGGCGGAGGTTCCACCGAATCGTGAGCAGCTGGTTTTGGCCGAACAACCGCCTGGGTATAGGCTCCTCGGATAAGTCGAGGGTTGTGTCGGTCAGCCCGTGACAGTTACTTAATGGCCGGGAAGGCGACGGGTCGGCTTACTCCCGGCCAGGAGGAGCTGTTGCAACATAAGGTCCTCGTACCGTCCGACATAATTTCATGCACCTCCCTCGTCCGAGGAGGAGGACGAGCGCGACGCCGCTTACCGCGGTGCCGAGACCGAGACCGCCTATGACGGTGGGATCGGCTGGACCGCGAAGAGGTCCGAGACCGAGAGTCCCGGAATTTCCAAGGTCGGTGCGGGGAGGTGTCGGCCGGAACCGGCACTCCCTTCGGCTCGGATGGTCCATCCGAGGGCTCCGGAACCGGAGGCACAGGCGAGCCCACGGGATCCTCAACTCCTCCCGGGGGAACCGGGGAGAGGGGAATCTCGGCTGCTAAAGGCGACAGCCCGTCCAACGGGTCGAGAAAAATCTCGACTTCATCGGTGGGAGTCTCGGTCAACTGACCTGACGGGGACACCGTGAGGCCAGTGGCCGAAGCCGAGCGGTCGACCGGAGCCGACGGTCGACGACCCGGGGAGAGGGACCTTTCCCGCTCCCAAGAGCGTCGACGGAGGGACTTACCCCTGTCCCTCTTTTTGGACCGAGAATAAGGTCCCGCAGACGTAGGCCCTTCTCCTTTAGTGGAGAGGGACAGACAAAGCTCCTTAAAGGAAGCCGTGTAAGAAGAGCCCAGAGAGAGCGGGATAAATGCCGCGGCCGAGGAAGATACGGCCCGCGCCGCCTCCTCTTCGAGGGCGACCATCCGCTGAGCCGAAGCCGCTGTCGCTGACACCGCCAACCGGCCTCCTTGGACTTCACCGTGGAACGCTTCGGACGGCCCAGTTGCAATCGGGCAGCACGGTCTTCGAGGACGTGGGCGAGAAAGATGAGCACAGGTCGCAAGCCCGCGGGTCGGTCAAGCGCCTAAGCAGTAGACACACGTGGAGTGTGGATCCGTCCGAGACATCTTCTGCCCGCATGGGCATCCAATCCGGAGTCGATTGTCCATCGCAGCCGCGAGGGATCGAAGACTGAAGTCTTTTTCGCAAAATTTATTTTTAAATCATAACGGAGAAATAGGGACCAGTCTCAAACGCAGAGCGTTAAGGAGGGAACCTGAGCTTCCAAGCGGTAAGGAAGATCTGACGCCATGGGGCGGAGCCGAGAGTTATACCACCCGGGTGGGTGGGAGGAGCAAGCTTGAAGACCTTCCGGCAAGATTTAAAGCGGCAAGGATACCTGCCAATGAGTGTGGATGAACAACATATCCATGTCCCTAGAACAGTCCTTTTACGGTAATACCTCAGAGTCCTGTGGACATTCAATGTGTGGAGGAGAGCCTCCCCTCTATTGGAAGGGGAAGGAAAATAAACAGGAAGATCAACCGACTGGTTGAGGGTCAATTCTGAGACCACTTTTGGAAGAAACTTAGGATTTATTCTGAGGGAAACCCTTTCCCTGTGGAAAACCAAATAGGTCTCTCTACACATCAGAGCCTGAAGCTCAGAAACCCTTCAAGCTGAAGTAACAGCAACCAAAAAGCAAACCTTCCAAGAAAGGTAACGCAGCTCACAATCCACTGCTGGTTCAAAAGAAGGGAGGATGAGTTTCTCCAACACAAAAAGGAGGTCCCAGGGTGGGACAGGGTCCTGAATGGGAGGTCTCATATGCAGAATTCCCCTAAGAAAGGTGCGGGCCACATCCAGTTGTGCTAATGCTCTCTCTCCCACGAGAGCATGATAGGTGGAGATTGCCCACATGTGCACCTTGATAGAAGAGTAACTCAGACCCTTATCGTACAAGGAGAGGAGATACTGTAAAGCTGAGTTCACAGGGCAGGTGACGGGATCCAAACGCTGCGGCAATGCCCAAAGACAGAAACGCTTCCACTTCATAGCGTAGGTGGAGCGAGTAGAGGGCTTTCTTGCTGACACTAAGAATGCCGCCACTTCCGGGGAAACCCCGAATCTATGTTGAGCTACGTCTGAGGGAGCCAAGCATGTAGGTGTAAGGATCGAAGATCCGATGGACCAGCGACCCTTGGTCCTGGGACAGTAACTGCGAGCATATGGCCAGTGGAATTGGAGGTTCCATGGATAACCGCTGCAGTAGTGGGAACCAAATCTGCCGAGGCCATTTGGGGGCCACTAGGATCATCCGGGCCCCTTCTGCCTGTAACTTGAGCAGTACTCTCTGAATGAGAGGGAAGGGCGGAAAGGCATAGAGAAACCTCCCTGCCCAGCAAAGGGATAACGATCTGGCCAGAAAACTCCAGGCGCATGCTCTTGCGAGCAGAACGTTGGCAGTTTGGTGTTGCATGGTGAAGCAAAGAGGTCCAGCTCTGGAAGACCCCACCTGTTGAAGAGCTGGTCCGCTACGGATTGTAGCAGCTCCCACCTGTGCGCTCTGGAACGCAACCTGCTGAGGCGGTCGGCCAGATCGTTTAGGACGCCTGGAACATGCATTGCGGACAGCAGGATGCCCCACTCCAGCGCCCAGTACCAGACTCATCGCCTCCCTGCAAAGAGGATATGAATGAGTGCCCCCTTGTTTGTTAATGTAAAAGACAACCGCCATGTTGTCTGCCTGAACTAGAAGAGAGCCTGGCACCAGGTCCTCTCGAAAAGCCTGGAGGGTGTCGAGGATCGCTCGCATTTCCAGTACACTGATGTGGAGGGACTGCCCTCAGGTGACTAAACCCCTGCATTTGACGGCACCCAGGTGCACCCCCCACCCCAGGTCTGATGCATCTGCCGTCAGAGTTTGACCTGGTGGCTCCGGACTAAAGCTAACCCCTTCCTCCAGATTGTTGGGGTCCATCCACCAAAGCAGAGTTCTCCTGACTGGCTCTGAGATCTTGACTGGGGAGTCTAGATCGTCGTAGCTTTGGTCCCACTACACCCTGAGCATCCACTGCGGGACTCTCATATGGAGGCGGGCCAAAGGAGTGATAGGAATGGCCACCGCCATGTGCCCCAGTAAATTGAGGAAGTTCCGAGCTGGAACTCGAGGAGTTATGGAGATCCGTTCTGCCATCTCTCGCAAGCGAACTCCCCTGTCCTGTGGGAGGAAGGCCATGCCCTGGACGGAATCCAGGATCGCTCCTATGAAGGCGAGCTTTTGGCCAGGCTCCGGGGATGATTTTCGTATGTTCAGGGTGATCCCCAGCTCTCGGAACAGAGTATAAGTGTCTTTGAGAGCTCGTAAGAGGCCTACTCTTGACGGGGCCGTAAGCAGCCAATCGTCTACATAGGGGAACACATAGTGTCCCATATGCCTTAGAGCCGCAGCCACCACTGCTAGGCATTTGGTGGAGATTCGCGGAGCGGAAGAGAGGCCGAACGGAAGCACTGGAAACTGAACGTGCTCCCCATGGAAGTGGAACCTCAGAAACTTCCTGTGGGGAGTGAGGACCCCAATATGCATATATGCATCCTGCATGTCGAGAGAACATAGCCAGTCCCCTTGGTGCCGCAAGGAAGGAGTCCTTGAAGAGTCACCATCCTGAATCTCTGTACCGATAAAGAGGTTTTGGAGGACTAAGATCCAGAATGGGACGAAGGTCCTGAGTCTTTGTTGGGACCAGAAAGAAGTGGAATAGAACCCTGCCCTTGCTGATGCAAGGACCTCTATTGCTCTCTCTGTAGGAGGGTCTGTATCTCTCCTTCTATTAGTGGGATGTGAGAAGGAGGATAACGGGAGAGCTTTGGCGGAGTATGCGGTGAAAACTCTGAACTCCAGCATGTGTCCTCTCCGTATAATATCCAAAACCCACTGGTCTGCGGTGACAGACTTCCACCCTTCGAAATGAAGGGAGAAGCAGCCCCCAACCGGCTCCCCTAGGTCTTCCCACAGAAGGAGGGGGGGCCAGAAGGGAGTCATTGAGCAGAGCCGGGAGTGGGGAGAGAGGCCTGGGAGGACTTGGGCCCATGGGCAAGAGGTCCACCAGAATGCTGGTTCCCGGATCTCCTGCGGAAGCCACCTCTGTGCCCCTGTTGGTTGCCACGGACTGGACCTTGGCTGCCTGAGGACTTACGAAAGGGCCATCTACGGTGCTGTCGTCGTTGGTCGCCATGGTACATCTGGCGGACCAACCAGATCGACTTGCCTGACTCCTGGAGGCGTGAGATCAAAGCCTCCGTCTCCTGCCCAAACAACACGGTACCCTGGAATGGCAGGTCCTTGATACCAGACTGCAGATTCTGGTGAAAGCCCGAGACTCTCAACCAGGCATGGTGCCGGAGGCACACCCCGGAAGCGGCTGCTCTGGCTGCAGTGTCATACGAGGCCCGCAGTACATGAGAGCCAACGTCTGAGCCTGACTGGAGGAGGGCCAGGAGCTCTGCCTTTTGGTCAGAGTCTGGCATGGTCTTCGTCAGCTCCAGTCCCCTTTCCCACAACGCATTCTGGTACTGTACCATATGCGTTAGGAAATTGAGGGAACGGATGGAAAAGGTGGAGGCAGCGTATACTTTCTTGCCCACCTGGTCCAGGTAGCGGGACTCTGGGTCGGGAGGCTGGGAGCTGAGGTGCCTGTTGCTGAGACTTGTCATGGGCAGCCGGATCACCGAAGAATCGCCTGAGGGTGTTCCGCTAGAAAGGGTTCCGCCTTTAGCCTTTATACAGCCTATCCGACTTTTTAGGAACTGCCGGGATTGAGGCTGGATGCATCCAGGTGGTTCTGGTAAGGTCCTGGACTGTATCTACCAAAGGAGGGATAACCAGAGGCTTTGGCCCTTTTGCCTCAGGTACCTGGCCAACCTCCGGCGTTCCGGATCCTGGTCCTCCGTGTCTCACTGTTGGAGGCTGGATATGCCTCATGATGTCCATAAAAGTAGGATCATCTGGAGGCGAGGAGGCTGGTCCTTCTCTCAGGAGCGCTGAGGCTGGAGAGAGGACGAAGAGGGTCGGATGATGGGAGGAGGAGGAGGATCGACTATCTGACTTGGAACAGTCTGACCCCGTCCTATGACCATGCCTTCGCCGGCGTCGGTAGCTAGGGGACCGACGTCAGTCTGAAGACCGACTCGGGTCCCTGGACCGATGACGGAGCAAAGACCAACGCTGGTCAGAGGACCGACGTCAGGAGTGATCTCGCCTGTAGCGAAAAGGGCTCCTGGAGCATGACCTAGACCGACGTCGGTCACCAGAGTCCCTGGAGCAGGAACGAGCCCTGGAGGGGGGTGAAGGCTGGCGCTCCGGGACTTCCACGTGGAAAACTCACCCCCCCGGCTGCGGTTCTCCCGCAGGGTCTGGTACCGGTGTCTGGGCCGGCGACGGGAGGACCACTGCCAGGACCTGTGCCCCCACCAAAAGGAGAGAAAGATCCTGAGCTCATCCTTGGTGAAAATTTCAGCTGCTCATTTCGGGAAGGAAGTCTCTGGAACATCGGGCCAAGGAGAGCTTCCTGAGGGCCCAAGGGAGGAGGACTTGGGCAACGGGACGCCGGTATCTCCACAACCGACCCCGCGTCCTTCACCTCTTTGACCGGCGTTGGTGTAGGGACCGACGACGGAGTGACGCCGGGGGCACCGAAGAGTCCTTGGTCTCCGGAGGCACGTCTTTAGCAGGAGGCGTCAGTGCCTTAGCAGGTGGGGCTGAAGCAGGCACCTCTAAGGACTTAGTGATGACCCTTAGCGGAGTCACCTTCGGCTTGGCCGGCTTCTCCCCTGACGGGCCAGCCTTAGCCTGGGGAGTCTTCAGAGGATCTCCAGAACCCAAGGGACAGGCCTTTTTGGGAGAAGGCCGCGAATGAGAGCGCGACCGGTGACAGGACCGACTACAGTCCTTGCTGTGGCGCTGCTTCTCCTTCCTCTTCACCTCCGAGGAGTGCAGATCCATCTTCTCCTCCAGCAGGTAGGCCTTAAGGGCCTTCAGGCAGCGGATGCGGGTCCGGCTGGTAAAGGCCTGGCAATCTGCGCAGTTGGCGGTGTCGTGGTCCGGACCCAGGCAGAAAATGCACCGCCGATGGCCATCCTTAGCTGGGATCTGCCTCCCCCAGTCACACTTATTTAAGTGTTCTGGAGATGCCGACGCCCAAGCAGACATCAAACTCGGCTGGGTAAGATAACGGCTGATGTCGGTACTAAGAAGCGGCAAGAGCGAGGGAAACAACATTTGAGAGCGGAAAAAAGGAAGCAATCGACGGTAGCGGACTGACGTCGGTACCTGAAAACGGTAAACCCGTCGAAAAGGGTAGGAAAATCTTGATTGAAGAGATTCTTTTTGCTGGAATCGCAGACAGAAGCTATTTCTTTCGGCTTCACGTGCGGGACGTGGCGGGAAACAACTAGGAGGGTCCTAGTGCCTGCAGCATAGTCCTGACTGTAATAGCCTGCTGCAAGAGCTCCCACTCAAAGTAAGATTTTCTATAACCGTGTCCCACAAGGTCCTCTGGTATCTGGCTATGTATGATATATAAGAGGCCTGTCTGATCAGGAGAGAGGATCCCAAATATGTCTACTTAGCAATGGTGTCCATCCTCCTTGAGTCTTTATCAGGAGGGTGGGAAGCAAGGGGAATGCCAGCCTCATCACAGGCAGCAGCCTGTACCACTCCCTCATGGCTAGGTGTCCGAACAGGAAGTCTGCCCCAGCCTTGGCAACCCAATATTTTTGTCTACTTTATTTTTATTAATTTAGATTTTGATGACTGGGTAAACCCACTGAGACCACTGGTCCCTTTTTCAGGGGCACCAGTTAAATTATACACAACGATATTATATACATCAGACAGTAGTACAGGAGTAGAGAGAGACAGTAATTACAGGGAGGAAGATCCGTGGAACAACTGTAACAATACAGAGTTAGTAGAGGATACAGTTCAGCCATTTGACAACATGGCATGAGAGAAACATTTGGTCTGGTAGGAGAAGGACTAGTTATCCACAGGTGGCACAGAGGTAGGAGTCTGCAGGAACTTATGAACCTGCCTCTTAAGAAATGTATGGATAGGTACCAGCAGCCTCTTAGAGACAGGTACATCCATCATCTCTATAATCCTGTTCTTCCTCCTCATCAGTAGACTCCTGGGTAGGGAAGACCAAGGGACTGAGCCACCTGTTTGACAAAGGCATAATGAGAGGTAAAATCCTCATGTCCCTTATCAGGAGTCAGAATGGTGAGGATCTAGGGAAATCTCTGGTTCAATAACCTCCCATAATCCTCATCCTCATTATATGGGTCCTCCTCCTCTCTCATCAGCTAACCGTCCTGTTCAATCTCCAACCAACCGGAAACCGGTATAGAAGGAGCTGAAGAGGCCTTCCAACTGGAACTGGTGTGCTCGGTAGCAAAACCTGAATTATCCTGATAGCCTTTGCTAACTCCTCCAGCAGTTGGAACCTACCCCTTTGATTATGGATTCGACCGTCCATGTTTCTCTTTCTTTTTTCTCCCCAACCCCGGTTGCCAGGTTAGTGGCAATATCTGCTGGGTGCTTTTGGTAAAAGAACCGCCACCCTGGTCAGAAGGCTGGCTCTCCAGTTCAACTTGGCTCATGGCTGGTTTGTCCTTAATCGGTTCAGCAGCCTTATTGGACATCTCCTGTAGTCGCTTAAGTCGCCATTAACGCCGACTGAGGAAAGTTTTTGTAAATATCACAGTCCCTGTGGGGCCTGTTCGTTTCTTTGTCTGTGACACTGAACAGAAGTTAAACCAATAGACAGAGTTACCCCAGTAAAAACACTTTTTGTTTTTTAAACCTCCTTACCAGATGGTAATAGAAGTTAAAATTAAACTAAGAAATGAACACAATATTGGTTCCTTCCCAGCTGGAGAAACCGAGTACAAACCAAAGAAACTCAACAAATATTCACTAAATCCAGACTAATTCTACCTGTGAACCAAGGACAGTGCTTCAGAAATCGAAAATAATTAACACACTTTAGAAAAAGCGAGAAATTAAATTTCTTCAGTGAAAGTGAAGGAGACTCTCAAAAGACATCTTACCGAGGCAAGCGGAATAAAGAATCTGACGGCTGCAGAAAGTGCAACCAGGGACAGTAATTTGAAAACCGAGCTCGAGCTTAACATTCCATTATTGGCAAAGGTTCTATTAACCATTTTGGCTCCGGGGAAGTCCCATAGTGAGACCATACTGCATTTGTCAGAATACAGTAAGATTTACTGGAGTTTGCAAAGGATTCCAGGACGACTTTTGTGCACCAGATAGAGAACCACTTCCACTTAGCCGTAAGTTTTTTTGAGTAGCTGGTTTGCATGCAGCTAACAGAATATCTGAGACCCTACGTAAAACATTAAACCTGTTCACCTCTATCTCTTCAGGAACCAGGCAAGGAGGTGAAGGGACTTCAGGTTGGATGGACCACAGAGACTAGGGTCAACAGGTTCATAAGAACTGGAAGCTGTCTTGGAGGAATTTCCGACAATCTGTTTATTAATGGAAACCAGATCTGAGGAGGCCAGAATGGGGCGATGAGGATCATTCTGCCCCCCCCCCCCAGCTTGAGCAGCACCTCTGAACTAGGGAAGAGGAGGAATGTGGTAAGAAAGCGCCCTGTCCACCGCAGTCTGAATGCACTTGACAAAAACGCCAGGTTCTGGATTTCTGGAGCAGAAGAGAGGCAGCTTTGCATTGAGTGGGGACACAAAAAGGTCCAGGTCTGGAGTACCCCACTCGCTGAAGAGTGACTGCATGACGTAGATGTCGAGAGACCATTCGCGAGGGTCTGTCTCCATTCTGCTGAGACGATCTGCCAGATCGCTCTGCACACCTGGCAGGTAGATGGCCTGGATCAGTGCCTTGTGCTCCAGACACCACTCCCACACTATCATCGCTTCCCTGCATAAGGAGTAAGAGTGTACTCCATCCTCCTCGTTGATGTAGTACATCACTGCTTTGTTGTCCGTTTGAAGGAGACTGATCTTGTGACAGAGTATGTTCTTCAAGGCTCGGACTACACACATGACGGCTCTCATTCCCAGGACATTTATGTGAAACTCAGACTCGTCCTGACTCCATCGACCTTGGGTGTGGATATCCTGGCAGTGAACTCCCCCATCCCAGTAGGGACACATCCGTGGTGATGGAGATCTGAGATTCTAGAGGGGTGAATGGATAACTTTCCAGAAGGTTGTCTTCCTGCATCCACCAGGTGAGTGACCATTTCAGGGGTTCCGTCACCTTGATGTGAAAGGACTGTTGGTGCGTGGTTGGTGACCACTGAGTGGTGAGCATCCACTGAGTAGTCCTCATCTGAAGATGAGCCGGAGGCACAGTGAACACTGAAGATGCCATGAGACCCAGCATCAGCTGCATTGAGAGAGTTGAACAAAGTCGCTCTCCCTGATGAAGTGGGCCATCTGAAGGATGTCGTTCTTCTGTCCTCCGGGAGAAAGGCTTTGCACTGGAGGTATCAGAAGGGCCTATAAAGAGGAGCTGTAGGGAGGGCTGTAGCTATGACTTTCCGAAATTTAGCAGGACTACCATGGACGTGAGGAATTTTAAAGCCATAGCTATGTTTCCTGAGTCCCTTTGTCTGAGGGACTTGCTAGGAGTGAATCGTCCAGATACAGGCAAACCTGAATTCCGAGATGCGCTGCGAGAACTGCAAAGCACTTTGTAAAGACTTGCGGCGCCGAGGATAGCCCAAAGGAAAATCTGAGGTATCTGTGGTGCTTTGGGTGTATGAAAACATACTGGTAGATGTCCTGCATGACCAGGGAGGCCAGCCAAACGTTTTGATGATTGAAAAGTAAAAGTGTACCAAGTGACAGCATCTTGTTTGAATTTCTCCCTGTAAAGGAATTTGTTCAACTTCCTCAGATTGAGAATTGGGCGAATGCTGCCTATTTTCTTTGGAACTAGGAAGTAATGGGAGTTGAAAATGGAAATTACGTACCTACCGTAATGCTTGATCTTCTTGAATGAAGTCTCCACCACTCATTTACACTAATGGGATCTACGTTGGACATGCTAGGACCCACCGGGAGCAAACTTTTTTCAAGAGGGCCGGCGCCAGAGATGAAGCCGCGAAGAAGCGGCACCGCAAGCCCCGGCTCATGCAGTAAAGACCATCTCTGCATCAACCCTCCGCCTCAGTACCTTTCTTCCAAGGAGGTGCAGTGTAACCAACCTAGAGGGACTAACCTAACAAAATTGGACATAAGATAGTCCGAAGACCCATATAAGAAGGGTCAACAATGAAGTCTTCACAGCCCAGCCACTGAGGGAGTGAAGACCAAAAACAGAGACGGAGCTGGGATGAGAGGGTGGTGACGAAGAGTGGTGGAGACTTCATCCAAGAAGATCAAGAATTACAGTAGATAGGTAATTTCCATATCTTCCTGGACATAACGTCTCCACCACTCATTCACACTAATGGGAGAGTACTGAGCTAATAACTCCTCACACGAAGGCAGGAAAAACTAAGAGCTCACATATTTAAGGCAGCAGTCCATATGATAGTCCTGCCAGGCAACAGATGTTGTCTGGCATGGACAACCAAGGCATACTGCTTAATGAAAGTATGCACTAAGCTCCAGGTAGCCGCTTTGCAAATGTCTGCAATGGGCACGCTGGATTTCTGCCAGAGATGCTGTGACTGCTCTAGTAGAGTGAGATACACTTTGCCTTCCAGCTTAACCTGTACCATAGATTAGCAGTGGCTAAGGCATGCTACTACTACTTGAAATGCACCCATTAGTGACAGGTTGACCCAGCCGGTCTCGCAGAAGGAAACGAACAGTTGTTGAGCCTTGCAAATTTCTTTTGTTCTATCTAGATAAAATTGCAGTGCTCTTTATCCAAGGAATGAAGGGTACGCTCCCTTCATTCTGGAAGTTCGCGAATAGGTAGGCAGAACTAAAGGTTGGTTTAGATGGAATTTGAGACAACCTTAGGCGAGTCCTAAGAAAGTACAGTTACGTAAGAACTTACCGAATAGTAGATCTTTGAGAAAGTCTCTTTGAAGTAGGTAATTACATATAGACTGAAGCCAGCAGGCGTTAGGGACCCCATGGAAAATTCTAGTTAAGAGCCTGGCGGGGACTTCTGACGGCCAGGTGTGACTGACGCCAGAATAAAGGGGCGGTCCTCTCACACCCGCCTTCCAGTTCTTTCTGCCAAGGGCCAAAAAGGGAAGACGAGAAAGAAGCGGATAGTTCCCTTCCAAGAAAAGAAGCTGAAAAAGCTAAGGGGATGGAAGGCGGGAAGGTATTACCTACTGCAAGAGCCTCTCTCAAAGATCTACTGTTATGGTAAGTTCTTACGTAATTGTACCATCTTACTTCGAGAGGCCTCTTGCAGTAGGTAATTACATATAGGACTGAGTCCCAAGCAGTCTGGAACAAGGAGAAGCACATGGAGGAGGAAACTACTCCAGGTAGACTCTCTGGCTGTGCAGCCAACCCAAGCCAGCTCTATGGCGAGAGGCAATGTACAAACTGTAATGTTTCATAAAGGTATGGCAGAAGTCCAAGTTGCGGCTGCACAGATGTCTGCCGCTGACACATTTTGAAACGAGCAGAGGCAGCGACACCCTGGTGGAGTAGTCTCCTACTTGATCCGCAGGGTCTTGTGGTACTGTCATAACAAAAGTGATACAATGAGACAACTCATTTAGAATGGCTCTTTACATGCAAGAGACAAACAGTTGATCAGTCTTTCTGAGATCCTTCATCCTGGTGGTGTAGTATCTCAGAATTCAGTGAACATCTAAAGTATGCAAGAGGTACTCCCTTGATTGGAGTGTCTGGTAAAGAAAGCAGGCAGCTCTATGGACTGATTCAGCGTAGATTCTGCTACCACCTTAGGGAGAAACTTAGGGTTGGTATGCAGAACCACACATTTCTTGTGAAAAATCAAATACGGGATGTTGCACGTCAAGGCCTGGAGCTTGGAAATCCTTCAAGCAGAAGTATTGGCCACTAGGAAGAGAGTCTTCCAGGAAAGGAAAGTACAGTTACGTAAGAACGTACCGTAACAGTAGATCTTCGAGAACAGCTCTTGCAGCATGTTACACCATTAGGACTGAAGCCGGCAGGCGCCAGGACCCCACGGAAAAATTCTAGCTAGCAATATCTAGCGGGTGATCGCCCCAGACGTTGGCCCCTCTCCTACGTCAGGCATCACATAAAAGGGGGCAGTCCCCCAGCATCCCCAGTTCTCCCGCCGGAGACTCCCGGCCGCTAGATGACATCAGAAGTGGAGACTGAGGATCCGCCTTCACAGAAGGTGTGCAGCAGGGAGGTGTTGAAAACACCGAATCTTAGGTAGTAATAAATGGAACAACTCTACCTCCAGAGGGGATGGTGGGAGGGAAACTACCTGCTGAAAGAGCTTTTCTTAAAGATCTACTGTTATGGTAAGTTCTTACGTAACTGTACTATCTTATTTAGAGAAATGGCTCTTGCAGCAGGTTACACCATTAGGACTGATTCCCAAGCAATTCTGGAAATCCGTCTCAGATGGGAGGAGGCTAGGGAGAGACCATGAGTTGAACCAGAGCCTACAACAGTAGTCCCTGAACGACTGCTAGACCAAAACCAGCTCTTCGCCGTGAAGCAACGTCCAGGCTATAATGCCTGATAAACGTGTGCACAGTGCTCCAAGTAGCTGCTGCACAGATGGCTGAAGTGGACACGTTCTTCAGAGCAGCAAAGGAGGCAGCCATCCCCCTTGTGGAATGTCCCTTAACTGAGCCCGGTAGGGACTTGTTATGCTTCTGGTAACAGAACGTGATACAATGAATGAGCCATCTAGAAAGAGACTGCTTAGAGACCGGAGCACCCAGCATCCTATGGGCGAAGGAGACAAAAAACTGATCAGATTTACGGTGTTGCCTGGTTCTGGTCAGGTAATATCTTAGACACCTATGCACATCGAGAGTGTGCAGCAGGGCCTCTCCTCTATTGGAGTACTTTGGGAAGTACACTGGTAGATCGATATCCTGGTTAAGAGTGAGGGGCTGAGACCACCTTAGGCAGAAATTTTGGATTTGTCCTCCGGGACACCCTGTCCTGGTGAAAACCCAAATAAGGTTCTTTGCACATAAGTGCATGGAGTTCAGAAATCCTTCTGGCAGAACTAACAGCAACTAACACTAATTTCTTCCATGCAAGAAGACGTAGCTCGCAATCCGCGGCTGGTTCAAAAAGAGGCAGCGTAAGCTGCTCCAGGATGAAGGGTAGGTCCCAAGGCGGGATGGGATTCTTAATTGGAGGCCTAAGGTGGAGAATGCCTCTAAAAAAGGCATGCGCGGTTTCCAACTGGGATATGGACCGTAGGCCTATAGGAGCGTGATAGGCCGAGATGGCACAGAGGTGTACTTTTATCGAGGAGTAGGCCAAGCCTGCCTGAAATAGGGACAGGAGGTAGTGTAATACCAGGCCCTCAGAACAATCCAGTGGGGACAGTCCCTGTGCTTGAGCCCAGAGACAAAATCTTCATCACTTCATGGTGTATGTGGCATTGAGTGGCCGGTTTTCTAGCAGCCACTAGAACATGTTACCTCTTGTGAGACCCTGTAGCGCATGACTGCTATGTCCCTAGGAGCCAGGCATGCAGGTTCAGAGAGCGTAGGTCTGGATGGACCAAGGACCCTGCCTCCTGGGACAGTGAGAGCTGAGTGGCAAAGGCACCGCCGGTTCCTGAGAAAGTTGGTACAGCAGAGGGAACCAAATCTGCTTGGGCCAAAAGGGCGTGATTAATATCAGCATCACCTGCTCTCTGCGGAGTTTCAGAAGAACCCTCTGGATCAACGGGAAGGGAGGAAATGCATAGAGGAATCTGCCCGCCCAGGAGAGGGACAACGCGTCTCGCCAGAAAACACCAGGCCCTGGATCCAGCAAGCAGAAATTGGGTAGTTTTGCATTGGATGGGGACGCAAAAAGGTCCAATTCTGGTGTCCCCCATCTGCGAAACAGATCCTCTACGACCTCTTGGAATACTTCCCATTCATGGACTCTGGCCTGAGAGCAGCTCAGACTGTCTGCAATAACGTTGTCCACTCCTGGGACATGTACAGCAATAAGGTTTGTGCCATGAGTACCCACTCCCACACCCTCATGGCTACGCTGCAAAGAGGGTAGGAATGAGCGCCTCCTTGTTTGTTGAGGCAGTAAATCACCACAGTATTGTCTGTCTATAGCAGAAGAGTACCTGGTGGAATCTCTGATTGGAAGGCCTGCAAGGCATAAAGGACCACTATCATCTCCAAAATGTTTATGTGAAAGTGAGCTTCCTGGGTCGTCAACGAGCCACAAGACCCGACACCGTTGAGGTACGCTCCCCAATCGGACCCTGAAGCGTCCGTGGAGAGAGTCACAATCGGAGACGGTGCAACAAAGGGACTCCAACGACTGGTGCTCTGGGATGAGCTACCATTGCAATCACGGATGACGCGCTCATGATCCTGATTGGATGCTGCAGATGATTTTGCTTCTGATCCCACTGCACCCGTAACATCCACTGAGTCACCCGCATGTGGAAATGAGCTAAAGGGACTGTTGTAAGGGCACAGCCATGTGTCCGAGCAGGAAAGGACCAATCTTGCCAGAATGATCTTCTTCGTCAAGATATCCCGATGAGGGATCTGATGTGCCCCACTCTGTCCTGGGGCAAGGCTTCCCTGGACGGTGTCCAGGGCTGCGCCTATGAACCGCAGTCTCCAGACTGAACTAGGTGCGATTCTCGATTGATAATGATGCTCAGCGACCCGAAGAGGGAACGAGTACAATGGATCGCGGACATCAGGGCCTCCCGGGGGGGGGGAGGGGGCGCCATGAGGAGCCAGTCATCCAGGTAGGGGAACACGTAGTGGCCTTGTCTCTAGACAGCTGCCGCTATAACTGCTATTCACTTCGTGACCACCCGAGGTGTCGAGGACAGCCCGAAGGGGAGGGTTCGGAACCGATAATGGCGACCTAGAAACTCGACACGCAAGAATTTTCTGTGCGCCCAAGCTATCGAAATATCGTGAGGTATGCATCCTGCATGTCCAGTGACGCTAAGAAGGCGCCCTGCTTGAGCATGGAAATTAGCCCTGGAAGAGTCACTATGCAGAAGCGTTTGTAAAGCACCGCAGCGTTGAGGTCGCTGAGGCCCAGAATCGGACGGAGGTCCCCTGTCATTTTGGGAACCAGAAAGAAGTGGGAATAGTATCCTGCGCGCCTCTGGTTCCTCGAAACGTGCTCCATGGCTTCTTTGTCCAGAAGCGCTAGCATCTCCTGCTGAATGAGCAGGGCATGCAGTCCCGAGTAACGGGAAAGCAGGGGAGGCTGTGAGGGTGGGTGGTCGAGGAATTTTATAGTGTCTTCTCTACCAATTGTAGAACCCACCGTCGGCGACATCGCCTGCCACCTTGAAAGGTGTGGAGATGCGACTCCCAACCTTTTCTTCTCAGTGATCCAAAGGAGGGCGGGGCCAGGAAGGAGGAATGCTATGGCGATGTTGCTCCTCCAGGCTGGGGCGGTTTTGTATATCTCTGACCTTGGCCTGGGTAAGACTTAGGCTGGGCCTGCGGTTGAAGTTGCCCTTTGCTGCAGGCCGGAACGTAGCAGTTGCCATTGTTGCCAGTCAGAAAGCGATTCTGGTTCCATGAAAGGAACCAGTCTTGGGCCTGTACATGGCCTGTACAGTCCTCACTGACTTCCCGGCATCCTGTAACTTGGCTACCTTTTCGGATTCTTCACCAAACAGGACATCTCCATTGTAGGGGACATCCAGGATTTTTTTGGATGTCTGAGTAAACCCGAGACATGAAGTCATAAGCCTCCTCTGGCCGCAGAGTCATAGGCGGCTTTCAAAACTTGGGTCCCCACGCCTGACCCTATGTAAAGAAGGTTCAAGAGTTTCTCCTCCTGCTCGCCATCCGGAAGGACTTTAACCAGGTCCTGGCCCTGTTCCCACAGGGCGTTCTGAAACTGAATCATGTGTGTCAGATAGTTCAGTGACCTGATGGAGCATGTAGAAGCAATGTACATGTGCCGCCCCAGTGAATCCAATTGCTTGGATTCCTGGTCCGGTGGCTGGGTGCTCAAATGCTGCAGTCGCTGAGACCAGTCGTGTGAGGTCGTGATAACCAGTGAATCAGCCAAGGGTTGGTGCGCCAAATATGGGTCCTCCACAGGGACCCTGTACAAGCGATCAGCTTCTTGCACAGCCGTGGAATGTGGACATTTCCACGTGGCCTGGTGACGCTCCAAAAGGTATCCACCAAGGGTGGTACCACCACCACAGGCTTAGGATCTTTCTGCCGAAGATATTTAGCAAGGCGCTGTCATTTGGGGTCTAGATCTTCTGTTTACCATCCCATATTCTCCCTGGATGTGCCGCATGATTTCAGCAAAAGAGGGATCATCCGGAGGTGACCTGGGGAAGTCTCGTGGGTCTGGTGATGGGATACTTATGGAAGAAGGAGACCTGGATGTATCTGAAGAGTCTGGTCTAGAGTCGTCCCTCCCGCGGAGTGGTCCTTCCTCCTCTGGGTTGCTTAGGGCTGGGACTCCTGAGGAGACCGTGAAGGGCCTCTCCTGTCTCTGATATACCTCAGGAGGTGGTATAGGCTCCTTGGGGGTCTACCTACTGGACCCTGGGAAGGGGGAGGAGGAGGCGGCTTTACTGGCACCACATCCTTTTTAATATCGTCCGACCAAAAGGTGAAGAGATCCTTGACTTCCTGAATATTCATGACGGAAGACGGGCCTGGCGTTGGCCTGTCGCCGGTATCGGGCGTCGGGTCTGAGGGCGTCACCGGTTCGGGCGAAGGTTCCTGAGGAAGCCCGGAATCCTCAGCATTGTCTGCCTGGTCGTCAGACAATGTCAAATCCTCCTCTGATGAACCCCAGCTAACGGTATTGACCGGTGAAGGGAGGGCAGTTGTTGGCTCGGAGGTCGCTGACCGGCGCCAGGTGCTTAAAGGACGCCTGGTCTGACGGGCGCTTGCTGGAGAAGAGCGGCAGCCTGTTTAGGTTCAGTCGCCTGCTTGAGGGACATCAGGTCCTCGGTCTTCCTGGAAGGGGATCAGGTCCCCTGGGAGGCTGATCTGGAGTCGGGTTCCCGGCATCTGTCCGAGGAAGCAGATGCAGACTTAGATGAGGACTTGGACCTGTGACGGTCAAATGACTTTGCTGAGGTGCGGGAGAGCGTTGGAGAAGGGTCCAAAGTCCTGGAAGTCTTGAGCGGGTGGAGGGAAGCCAAAAGACAGCCTTAAGATCCAACTTTAACGGAAGGAGGCTGAGAGCGAGCTCTGAAGGGAGAGCGGTCTGAGCGTGTGGAGCCTGAGCTGGTGCGTGAGTCTGAGGCCTGGTTCAGGGATCTGGACCTGGCCTTCACCTGGTGTTTCTCCCGATGTTTATGGGACTTGGAGGCTGACTCACCTCTGGAGGCAGGGTCTTTTTCCATCGTTTTTAAACTTTCCTCTAACAGGAACCCCTGGAGTGCCTTCTGACAGTGGATCCTGGTACGGCTGTTAAACTGCTGACAAAAGGAGCAGGCCTTGGTGTCGTGCTTTGGGCCTAGGCACTGCAGACAGGCGAATGGAGATCCTTGAAAGGGATCAGTTTGCAGGCACACTTGAGGGGTGTCCTTCTGTGGAAGGAGTTGAGATGCCAACATTTAGTTAAGCAAAAACTTTGCTGGAAAAGTTATCGTCATTCGCTTTGAGGAGTCCGTGAGGCCGATGTTGGCACTACCGACGGCAGGAAACAAATGGAAATTACGTACTTCATCGTAAATACTGATCTTCTTGGACAGTCATCACCACTCATTAACACTAGTGGGATAGCGCCGGAGGCGCTAGGACCAAGCGGGAGCCTAAAGTTTTCAGAAGGGTTGGTGTCAAGAGAGGACCACGCTTGCGCGGCACTGCGAGACTAGCTCGCGCCTTTGTAGGCTATCTCGGTGTCGACCCTCTAACCGCCAGTACCTTGACCGAGGAGGCAGAGTAACTAATGAGAATAACTCATCTTGAGTTTCTGGGCCTGAGAGGGCCCAGATGGCCTTTGCAAGAAAGGCCAAAGAGTAATGTCCTCACAGTCTGAACCATAGGACCGTGAAGACCAGGAAAGAAAACGAGTGAACCCAGGGGATGGTGAGGGCATGGAATAAGGATGGAGACTGTCCAAGAAGATCAATAATTACGGTAAGTACATACCCATATCTTCCTGGACTAAGTCTCCATCACTCATTCACACTCAGTGGGAGAGTACTGTTAAAACCAACAACCCTGAGTAGGGTGGTAGGAGATGAGTTACTTAGAAAGGACAGTCAAGGACTGTCCTGTTAATAAAAGGGCTGTCTTGTAAGAGCATCTAGAACATAGTGCCTACAAGATAAGCGCCCGAGTTGTAACTCGTCACCTTGCCGATGACTGCAATGGGCACAAATGAAAGTCTGGCCAGGCAGCCGCAACCACTCTAGGAAAGCGGCAAGAACCTGGCCTCACAAGTCAATCTAGGACCAAAATTAATAGTGTCAAAGACGTGTACTAATGTAACATAAAGGGACCTCAGGAACTGAAAGAGTCGGAGGTAAAGTCTACTGGTTCAGGGTAGACCGGAAAGTGCAGATGGAAACCCCCACTATCCAGAATGGTTGACCTGTAAACAACAGGTCCAGAAGCAGTTGAACCCCTCACTTGGTGAGCAAGGGGGTCCAGGTGGGGTTAGCCCATCAAGGAGAATGGTCTCCATTTAGTCACAGGATCTTCCAGATGGAAGGCCAAGCATGACTTAGAAGCTTCCTGTGGTGGTCTAGTAAAACCAGATCCTACCCACTGCATATTCCAAGAGGAATAATCCTGCCCCTGTGTGTACAACTGTAGCAGCAGTCTCTGAACTCAGGGAAGAAAGGAAAAAGGTGTACAGGAGGACGTGTCCACTGCGGAAAAAAACATTCCGACAGAAAAAAAAACGGGCTGGATTTCTAAGGTCAATAGAGGCAGATGTGCGTCGAGGATGGACACAGCAGGACCAAGTTAGGGCTAACCCATTTGTTGAAATGACTGAAACAGGCAGTGACGCAATGCGGTGAGGCACTACCCACTCTGGCTTTCCTGAAAGGAGTAGGAAAGGATTCTAGTTTGTTTGCTGAAAAAGAAACATCACCACTCCCTCTCGCACTTGAAGAGGATAGCTTCGTAAGCGACTGGCATGGACCAGAGCACAGGAACCGAAGGTGTGAATATTTGAGAAGCTTCCTCAGAAAAAGGGACCTACTTGACCATCCGTCAAGAAGGAGAAAATCGCCTGTTAAATTAAGCAAGCAAGGAAGCAGTAACCTGAGTTCAGACTTGGTGGAGAGTCGCTTCTGCCGCTGTAAGGCTCTGTTCAAGAGAAGAAAGCCTGATAAAAAGAAAAGGAATTAACAGACTGGGCAGTCGCCTAGGTCTAGGAAATGTCTCTGAATGAGAGAAATCTCTCAGAGAAAGAGATGACCCATATCGTCGCTGGATTGGACTCTCCGTGAGAGGAAGAAGAAATCAGGTACTTTACCGTATCCCAGAGATGAGCGCCTAGGGCTGAGAAGAAATCTGACCAGATTCAAAAAAAAAAAAAAAAAAAGGGGGGTAATTTCAGCTAGGCCCTGTGCTGTGATAAAACTATATATATATTTTTTTTTTTTAGTCCGAGCCTAACAAGGCCTTCAGGCTGCTATTTTGAGGACTGTCTTTATACAAAAAGATGAAGATGTTTCCATCTGAGTGCGGAAAGAGCCTGAGTGTCCATACTGAAATCATGACCGGACTAACAATCACAGCTGGAGAGAAGTTAACCACCTGTGCCAAAGAAGCCACCGAAGAGGCAATATCACAAGGGAGCTACATACACCTATCAAAGGAGCGGAAAGTCAGAGCTGCTCCCAACTATTAAATTAAAATGTTCCACAGAGCGTGACTGTCTTGATGACTGAAAGTCTAGACGAGAAGAGTATGGTCCACGGACGCAGTGTGAAATACTATAGGACCCATTACTGAGGAACTACTGAAAGGATCTGCCATCTCGACTCTGATGATAGAGAGGACGGCTTTCCAGTATATAAAATGAGCTGTCCGCTGTGTTACTGACCAGAAGGACAGGGAAAGACCCATCTAGATGCACTTAACCTCAGAAGGACCTCCAAGAGAGGTCTAGGTCAGAGCCACTAGAGACTCCGCCATTAGGAAAGACGTCGAGGAGCTTGGCACCACATAGGGAGCAGAGAAAGTGCTGAGCAGAATGAGATTCCGCTGGCAGAACAGTACAGCAGAGTTCCATAGCAGAAAACCGCTGGATGACAAGTTCCCACATTGCCCACCACTCACTAAAATGTGTGGAAAAAATAATCCGCAGAAAGTACAGTTACGTAAGAACTTACCGCAACAGTAGATCTTCGAGAACAGCTCTTGCAGCAGGCTACACCATTAGGACTGAAGCCGGCAGGCATCAGGACCCCACGGAAATTTTCTAGCTAGCAGTCTTCAGCGGGGACCGCCTCCGACGTCAGTCCCGCCCCCAATGTCAGGCGAGTACATAGGGAGGCGGTCCCACCAGAATCCTCAGTTTTCGCTGGAGACTTCCGTCGCTGGATGACATCAGAAGGGGAGATCGAGGACCCGCCATCAGATGGCCAAGACTAAGAACCCACCTCCATCCTAAAGATAGTGTTAGGCTGGAACCTACTTCCTCCAAGGGGGAATGGTGGGTTGGAGTACTCCGCTGCAAGAGCTGTTCTCAAGATCTACTGTTACAGTAAGTTCTACATAACTGCACTATCTTCTTTGAGATACAGATCTTGCAGCAGGTTACACCATTAGACTGATTCCCAGCAATGGCGCCTTTGAAAAGCCATCGGGAGGAGGCAGGACGGAAACTGAGACCCGTCCTGAGCCTAAGACAGAAGTCCCTGAAGAACGGCTAGGCCGAAACCAGCTCTTCGCCTTGAGGCGATATCCAGGCTATAATGCCTGATAAAAGTGTGCACCGAACTCCAGGTGGCTGCGGCACATATAGCCGATGTAGATACATTCTTCAGTGCTGCAAAGGAGGTAGCCCACTCCTCTTGTGGAATGGCCATTGACCACTTCTGATAAGGGTTTCTACGCTTGTCGAACAAAACGAGATACACTGAATGAGCCAGCGTGAAAGGCTCTGTTTCAAACTGGGCCCTTTCATCCTTCAGCAAAGGAACGAACAGCTGCTCCGCTTTCTCCGGTGCTGTTTGGTTCTGGTCAAATAATATCTGAGACACCTGTGAACATCCAGGGTGCGGAGCAGTGCTTCTCCTTGATTGGCGTACCTAGGAAAGTACACTGGTAAATCAATGTCCTGGTTAAGAGTAAGGGTTGAAACCACCTTAGGCAGAAACTTAGGATTTGTCCTCAGGGACACCCTATCCTGATGAAAAATTAAATAAGGCTCCTTGCACATGAGAGCATGTAATTCGGAGATTCTTCTCGCCGAAGTAACAGCAACCAAAAACGTTTTCCACGACAGAAAACGTAGCTCGCATTCTGCGGCAGGTTCAAAAGGTGGCAGCGTAAGCTGTTCCAGGACGAAGGGTAAATCCCAAGGAGGGACGGGATCCTTAATGGGCGGCCTAAGGTGGAGACCCCCCTTTAAAAAGGCACGGGTAGTATCCAGCTGGGCCACCATGAGTTGGCCTATGGGGGCATGATAAGCTGAGATTGCACAAAGGTGCACTTTGATCGAGGAGTAAGCTAGCCTGGATTGAAAGAGGAAAAGCAGGTACTCCAGAACCAGCTTCTCCGGACAGTCTAAGGGCGAAACCGTGTTGAGACCACAGGCAAAACCTGCACCACTTCATGGCGTATGTGGCGTGTCACCGTTTTCTGGCGCAGAAAAGTACATCTGCCACCTCTTGCGAGACTCCATGTCGCAACATGGCTACGCCTCCAGGAGCCAAGCATCGCAGGTTCAATGAATGAAGTCCGGGTGGACTAGTGAACCCTCCTCCTGAGACAACAGGTGGGAGCTGATTGGCAAAGGAAGCAGAGGTTCCCGGGACAACTGATTCAGAAGCAGGAACCAAATTTGCCTGGGCCAAAAGAAAAAATTACTCGCCTTAGTAATGTTATTTCTTCTAATGGATTCTTGCTATATTATGACAATTGCAGTTTGTCCCAGCCTTAGAACTGCTCCGGAGGTGAAAGAGTTAACTTCCATGCCAGGCATGGAACTTGGAGCGCGAGCTCGGTTAGAAAAGCTCTGTCTGCATAATTTCAAACTGAAACTGTCAGATCTTTACGAGCAAAACTCACTAAGGTTCTGTGTGAGTTGTAAACCTACACTAGCCAACTGGCTACTTAAATATTAATATTTTCCTGGTCCCAACACCAAGACTCAAGTCAGGGGACCAGAAAATAAGATAAGATAAAATAAAACATACACCCAAACACCCCAAAAAGAAGGGTGGAAAACACAGATGGGCATCAATAAGTGCTAACATTGGACTGCCCACCCCATCCCCAGAGTAGAGGTTCTGAGAGGGCAGGCTGGGAGGTCATAATATAGCAAGACTCCATTAGAAGAATCAACATTACTAGATGAGTAATTTTTTCTTCAAACAACATGAAGTCTTGCTATATTATGACAATTGCAGACTACACAGCAGTACCTCCATGGAGGAGGGATGGAACCTACTTAGAAATAGGCTCGAAGCACAGCTGTGTTAAATCGAGCATCCCTCCTGGCCTGGATGTCCAGGGAGTAATGCTTAGTGAAAGTATGTACTGTTTTCCAAGTAGCTGCTTGACATATTCTAAGATAGGATGTCCCTGGTCGCAGCTAGGGACGCTGCCTACCTCTGTAGAGTGAGCCTCAGGCCTGAAGGGGAACCTACCCAGTTTTGATAGCAAAATTGGATACAAGAGACAATCCACCTGGCAATGAATCTTTAGTGGCAGGTTTCCTTCCCAACCTCACCATAAGTGAGAAACAGTTGGAGGAGTCAAACCTGTGACCTTTAGTACGCCTATGTAGTAACTAAGGACCCTCTTAACATCTAAGCTGTGCAGCCTCCTCTCGCCAGAGGAGGAATGGGCAGTGAAGAACACTGGAAGAGAAATAGATTAAGGTGGAAATCTGAAACCACCTTAGGCAAAAACTTCCTGTTAGTCCTGAGGACTACCTTATCCCTGTGAAAGGAGATAAAGTCAGTCTCCACTGACAAAGCCTGTAACTCACTTATGCGCCTGGCGGAAGTGATGGCTACTAGAAACACAGTTTTCCAAGTCAAGTACTTAAGCTCCGTCAAGACAGAGGTTCAGAAGGGGGTGCATCAGCTGAGCAATGCAAACATTAAGATCCCAGGCAGGGCAGGGTCCCTGAATGGCGGACTGGTATGAAGCAATCCCTTGAAAAACTTGGAAAATACAGGTGAGCAGAAAGAAAGAGGGCTTCCTGCTGAAATAAAAGCAGAGACAGCTGCCAAATGCACTTTCAGGGTAGCTGGTCTCAGTCCCAAAGAATTAAGATGGACCATATAGTCCAAGACAGTGTGGCAGATCAGCAGATTTGGGAAATATGCTTCCCAGAGCACCTATAGAAAACTTTTTCCATTTAGAGTTATAAGTAGCTCCTGGGGAAGGCTTCAGAGGCTTTGTATCATTTCGAGAACACCTTGAGAAAGGTGTAGGTCAGAACTAACTCTCAAGAGCCAGGCCTTGAGGTTGAGGGATTTGAGACTGGATACCAAACTCCTCCCTGGGCACAGGTTAACAAATTGTGGTTCCTGGGAGACACAAGGGAAGATGGACTGCTAAGGACAGAAGGAATGGGTACCAGGGCCGCCTGGCCCAATCTGAGCAATCAGAATCATCTTGCAGGGTCGAGATCTGATTTTGACTAGCACCTTGAACAGGAGAGGGAAGGGGGGCATAGAGGAACTTCCTTCCCAATCGAAAAGGAAGGCATCCAGGGGCTGAGCCCAACACTGGGGCCTGCAAACAAAAAAGTGAAGTTGATGGTTGTCTGGGGCTGCAAAAGATTCATCTGAGGGTGCCCCACCTGGCAAAAACTATCCCCAGTACTGGGATCTAGTGACCATCTGTGGATGGCCCTGGGAAATCCTGCTGAGCATCTGCCAGACATTGTCCTTGCCTGGGAGGTGAACTGCTATGAGGAGGTGTTCAGGAATAATCCAGAGAGCACAACTTCATTGCCTCGTGCACAAGGTCAAGACCGAGGACCCTGTTTGTTGATGTACCACATTGTAGTGGTGTTGTCTGTTCTGACCTGTACCACTTTGTTCTGAACAAGACGCAGAAAAACCTGAAGTGCTAGAAAACAGCCTGAGTTCCAACAGACTGATGTGGAGCAGAGATTCCTGAGGGAACCACAATCCCTGGGTGGAGAGGTCACCCATGTGAGCTCCCCATCCCAAAAGAGACGATCTGTGTAAGGGTCAAGGAGTGAGATATAGGGATGAAAGGAACCCCTGTCTCAGATTGCTCTGATCCTGCCACCACTGAAGGGCCTGGATCAGGGTTCGATGAGTTACTGGGATCAACTTGATAGGGATCTCTTTGAGACCAAAAGGCTCAAATGGAACTGAATGTCCCTTATCTGAAATCTTGCTCCTTGCACTACAGCTGCGGAAGCAGCTATGTGTCCTAGGAGCTGTAGAAATGCCTTGCTGGTCAAGAGACCTGCAGGGTGAAGGAGGAGGCCAGGGCTACCAGGTCCTACCCATTCTAGGGAAGGAATTGCTTTGTGTCCAGTTCTGCGCCTATGAAGGTGAGTACCTGACAGGTTCTAAAACTGACTTTGGAAGATTGAGAAGAAAGCCTAGAGAGGTAAGCAGCTGCTGGGTAACCTGCAGGTGTGATTTAACCTGACTGAGACTGACCCACAATGAGCCAGTCGCTCTAGGTAGGGAAAGATGGCAATCTTTTGCCTTCAAATGAGCAACCGCCACCGCCAGGCATTTTGTGAATACCCTTTGGGCAGAGGTAGTCAAGGGCATTGCTCTTGAACTGATAATGGCCTGAGGGCAGTTCGAATCTGAGGTACTTTGTGGGAGCTACTGATGAGAACATGGAAGTAGGCATCCTTGAGGTCCAGGGAAGCTAGCCAGTCCCCTGGCCTTAGGGAGGGTAAAATCATTCCCAGAGTCACCATTTTGAATTTTGGTTTTAAAAGGTGCTTGTTCAGATATCTTAGGTCCAGGATGGGCCGCCATTCTCCTGTTTGTTTGGAGGTAAGGAAGTACCTGGAGTACAGTCCTTTGCCCTGGTGTAGGGGAGAAACCCTTTCTACAGCTCTGAGAGCCAGGAGGGTTGAGACTTCTGTTTCCAAAGCAAGAGTCTCTAGAGGATTTGCAGGTGGAAAAGATCTGATTCTCATCTTTGGAAATTTTTTGAAGCCGAGAACCAGACCCTGGCTTACTACTTCCAGGACCCACTTGTCTGATGTTAAAGACTCCAAGTCCTGGACTAAATAAGCCAGCCTGCCCCACAGGTAATGGAGAACCGGCCCTGGGCATCCCATCAGGTGCCTGTTTGGTAGGGGCTTTAGGCTGAGGGGTGGGAGCAGGCCTGCTCGTACGCCGTCTGCCTCTCCCTCTGAAGAACCCCCTCTGAACGTAAGATGAAGAGGAGGCCTGGGTTTGGTAAAAAGGCCTGTGAAAAGGCCTGCCTCACCCCTGGGGGTGCCTCTGAGGAGTGGCTTGCCTTCCTTGGCTTGTGCACTCCTATAAGTGGTTCTATATTCATCCATTTTCTATATAATTCTCTGTCTGCTCCCCAAACAGAGAATTTCCCACCACAGGAAAATCCATGGCCTTAGCCTGGGTATCCTGTGACAGACTAGTACACCTGAGCCAAGCCAATCTACTAAAAGCCACAGATGTAGCCATGACTCTTGAAGATACATCATTAGAATCCACTGCAGCATGGAATTGCACCTTAGATGCCTCAATACCATCAGCAGCCACCTGTTCCAGCTCCTTGGCAAGCTGGCCAGGGGCCTGTTTGGCTAAAGCCATGACAGTATCCCATCTGGATTTCTGGTATCTTGCAACATAGGCCATATAATTTGCCTGTCTGAGTCCCAAGGATGCTGCCACGTATTGTTTTTTAGCCATGGCATCAATCTTCCTGGAGTCCTTGTCAGGAGGATGTGAAGCCAGGTGAATATTAGCCTTATCACAGGCTGCAGCCTGAACTACCCCAACATGGCTGCATTGCTGTGAAAGAAACTCTGTATCAGGACCTGAAAGGTGCACCTCCTGTCCATCTTTTATCCACAGGAGGCACATAATTAGGAGCTTTTAAAATTTTTATTGTTTGTTTCCTAAAGGATTTATGTAAAGGAAGAGACAATCTCTTGGACTCTGGGATATCCATCATCTCCACAAAGTCAGGCTCCTCTTGCTCATCCACAGCTTCCTCCAAAGGGAGCTGGAGGGTTTCAGCAACTTTTTTATAAAACAGAAAATGAGAAGGGGACTCAGAAAGCCTAGGGGGAGACTCTCCTAAAGGTCTGTCTGGGGAGATGTCCGGTTCAATGGGCACATCCAGACTTTCAAAATCACATTCACACTGTTCATAATCATCCTCCCCCTCCTCTGGTTCATAAAACTCCTCTATATCATATTCTTGAACCGGTGGAACCGGCCGAACCGACCTTTTGCCAGATAGTGGCGGTTCGGACGGAACCGGGGAAAGCGACTGGACATTGGATCGCTGGTTATCTCTGCAGTTGGAGAAGGAATTTTGACTCCACACCTGCTGATTTTCTAGTTCTCTTTGCTGGAACTGGCTCCTCTGAGCCAGCTTTGCTTGCCCGAGGAAGTCTCGCCTGGTCAGAGGGCACTCCTCCGGTTTGGTTGGCACGAACCGGCTGGCCATCCAGGTCAGCGGACTTTTGGCCTCTCCTCTCTGAGCCTACCAACTCTTATCTAGGGTAGCTGCAGGAAATTCTTGCAAATCTGGCAGTCTGCATTGAGGTGGTCAAACCCCAGACAATAAACACATAGGTGTGTGGGTCAGCCTTGGCAAAGGCTTCCCACAGACACTACAGTGTTGAAACCCAGTGGCCCGGTTTTTCTTTGGGTTTCTCAGACATAATGCCAGCCTAACTCAAAAACGTGTCTTTTTTCCGCAAATGCCAGGCAAGACACCTTATCGGTTCCTCAACCGTCATAGTTGTGGAAAACGAATGAAATCAGTTTTTTTAGAACCGATAAGAACCGGGAACCGCACTCTAAATGATTTTAGAAAAAGTTTTAAGGCAACCTGATCGGTTCAAACCGAACCGATAAACATTTACAAGTTCCACACAGAAATAAAAACCTGTCTATTACTTACAATACCACAGACAGAGCTTGAACCGATCGGTTTGCGGTTAAAATAATTATAATCGCGGTTGAATTTAACCGAGAAAAACACTTTTAAACCGAGAAATGAACCGAGCAGTAGGAGGAATCTCCGGAGCGACTGTTCAGTGAGGCGGAGTAAAGAATCTGACAGTTTCAGTTTAAAATTATGCAGACAGAGCTTTTCTAACCGAGCTCGCGCTCCAAGTTCCATGCTTGGCATGGAAGTTAACTCTTTCACCTCTGGAGCAGTTCTAAGGCTGGGACAAACTGCAATTGTCATAATATAGCAAGACTTCATGTTGTTTGAGAGGCGCTATCAAAATAAGCGTCGCACACTCCCTGCGAAGTTTGAGGACTCTTTGGATCAACGGGAATGGAAGGAAGGCATAGAGAAATCTGCCCGCCCAGGAGAGGGACAACGCCTCTCACCAGAAAACACCAGGACCTGGATCTAGCGAGCAAAAATTGGGCAGTTTTGTGTTGGATGGGGACGCGAATAGATCCAATTCTGGAGTGCCCCATCTGTGGAACAGATCCTCTGCCACCTCCTGTAAAAGTTCCCACTCATGGACTCTGGCCTGGGAACAACTCAGGCTGTCTGCAACAGTGTTGTCCACCCCAGGAACGTGAACTGCAATGAGGTTTGCGCCGTGTCGAATTACCCATTCCCACACCCTCATGGCCTCCCTGCAAAGGAGGTAGGAGGGTGTGCCTCCTTGTTTGTTGAGGTAATACATCACCGCAGTATTGTCTGTTTGTAACAGAAGAGTACTCGGTGGAATCTCCGACTGGAAGGCTTGCAGGGCATAAAGGACCACCCTCATCTCCAATATGTTGATATGGAGATGAGATTCCTGGGTGGTCCATGTTCCTGAGACCTCACCCATTCAAATGCGCCCCACCCCTGCCCTGAGGCGCCGTGGTGAGTGTTATCACCGGGACGGTGGTTGTGAAGGGAACCCCACAGAGAGGTTCCTGATCTAGCCACCATTGCTAGTCCCAACCACGGCCTCGTGATTCTGACTGGATGCTGCAGATGGTCTTGCCTTTGGTCCCACTGCACCTAAACATCCACCGGGTTACCTGCATGTGGAGTCTTGCCATCGGGACTGTTGGAATTGCCGCAGCCATGTGTCCGAGCAGGCGAAGGACCAATCTGGCTGGGATGGTCTTCGCCGACAGGTCCCTCATGAGATCGTATGCGTTCCGCTCTGTCTCCGGGAAGAAAGGCTTTCCCCTTGACAGTGTCCAGAACTGCCACTATGAACTGCAGTTTCTGGGACGGTACCAGGAGAGACTTCTCGTAGTTGATTAAGATGCCCAGAGACTGAAAGAGAGCCTGGGTATGCTGAATGGCCAACAGCAATGCCTCCTTGGAGGAGGCCATGAGAAGCCAGTCGTCCAGGTATGGGAACACGTAGTGGCCTCTGTCTCCTCAGAGACGCTGCCACGACTACCATGCACTTGGTGAATACCCTGGGTGCTGATGACAGCCTGAAAGGAAGCGCCCGGAACTGATAGTGGCAACCGAGAAACTCGAAGCGCAGGAACCTCCTGTGCGCCTGAGCAATAGGGATGTGTAGGTAGGCTTCCTGCATGTCTAGGGACGCCAAGAAAGCATCCTTCTTCAGCATGGGGATTAGTCCCAGGAGGGTCACCATGCGGAAGCGCTTGTAAACGACCGACATATTGAGGTTGCTGAGGTCCAAGATTGGACGGAGGGCCCCTGTTTTCTTTGGAACCAGGAAGAAGTGTTTATAATAACCTGCTCCTATCTGGTTCCCTGGAACATGCTCCAAGCTTTTTCTGAGAAGCGTGAGCACTTCCTGCCTTATGAGCAGAGCGTGCTGACCCGAGTAATGGGAGAGCAGAGGAGGCCTTGTGGGGGGCTTGTCCAGGAATTCTATATAGTGGCCTTTTTTGACCAATTGTAGCACCCACCTGTCGGTGGTGATCGACCGCCACCCTGGCAGGTGGTCTGCGATGTGACCCCCGACCTTTAATTCCCGTTGATCCTGAGGAGGGCCGGGAAGGAGTCATGCTGTGGCAGCAGAGGGTCCTGCAGGTTGGGCCGACTTGGTAGCAGGTTGGCCTCTACCTGAGGACGTCTTGACCTGGGCTTTCGAGAGAAGGAACCCTCTGTTGCTGGCCGGAACGAGGTTGTTGCCTCGAATCCGCTGCAGAAACGACTCTGGTTCCTATGAAACGAACTGAGTCTAGATCTGTACATGGCCTGACAGATCTACAGCCTTCCCAGCTTCCTGTATTTTGTGATGACCTTTCTGAGGCTTCACCAAACTAAACTTCGCCATGAAAAGGAGTGTCCATAATGTTTTTCTGGATGTCCGGGGTAAACCCGGAGCCATGAGTGTCTCCGGAGACATACGCCTGAGGCTGCCGCTCTGGCCGAAGAGTCCGCGGAGTCGCACACGGCTCGGAGCACCTGGGTCCCCACGTCTGAACCCGTGCGGAGGAGCTGAAGGAGTTCCTACTTTTGGCCACCGTCTGGCAAATTCTCCGCCAGTTCCTGTCCCTGTTCCCACAGCGCGTTCTGGAACTGAACCATGTGGGTCAGGTAATTCAACAATCTAATGGCGCAAGTCGCAGCCGCGTAAAGTCCGCCTTCCCAGCACGTCCAGTTGCTTGGACTCCGGGTCCGGTGGCTGCGTGCTCAGATGTTGCGGTCTCAGACCAGTCATGAGAGGCTGTAATGACCAGGGAGTCGGCCAGAGGATGGTTAGCCAGGTACTGGTCCTCCCTTGGGGCGTTGTACAGGCGGTCAGCCTATTGCCGGGGTCGAATGTGGACGCTTCCACGCTGCCTTGGTGACGTCCATGAAGGTGTCCACCAAGGGTGGCACTACCACAGGCTTGGGATCTTTTTGCCGAAGGTAGCAGGCAAGGCGTAGTCTTTCAGCGTCGAGTTCCTCCGCATCCCATCCCATGTTCTCTTGGATGTGTCTCATTATCTCTGAGAACGAGGGTCATAATGGAGGAGACCTAGGGAGGTCATGTGGGTCCAGAGAGGGATGCGGATTGGTGAAGGAGATCTGGAGCATTCCGAGATGTCAGATCTGGAATCCTCCGTCGACTGTGAATACCGACGCCTTCTGGGTCTCTTGGGCTGGGTGACCCTGAAGAGGATCTAGACGGAGGCCTTCTTTTCTGTAGATCTGCCCTAGGAGGTGCTGCTGGCCTGGGGGAAGGTGCCCGCCTCCTGCCCCTTTTGGCGAGGAGGGGCCCAGGCGTCGGTGGTGTCGCAGGTGCGGAGGAGGTGCGTGGTAACCACATCCTTTGATGGTGTCCCGCCATAAAGTGAAGAGCCTTCACTTCTGCAAGTTTAGGCCTGACGACAGACCAGGCGCCGGTGAGCTGTCGTTGGAGCCCAGGGGTCTCAGGTTCTGGAGAGGGCCCGTGGGAGCTCGATGGGTCTGGAATCGCCCCTAGTCTTCAGGCTGAGTGGACTCCTCCGACAACGCCTCCTGACCGACGCTGGTAGGCGGTGTGGTTCTTCTGACTGCGGTATCTGACGCCGTCCCTGCCGGCGCGCCCTGGGGGTGAATGCCTGACCGGCGACAAGTGACGAACTGCCACCAGTTCCCGAGAGTGTTTGTGTACCTTGGCCGACGTCGGGTGGGCGGACATCGGGTCAGACTTCCGCTTAAGGGAGGTCAGCTCCTTGGTCTTGCGTTGGGGTGGCAGGGAGACTGACTGGACGTCGGGGGCAGAGTGCCGGGACGAGGACTTGTGATACTCCCCTGACCTGGACGAGGCCTTAGCCAAAGAAACGGGCCTGGAGGCCTTGGCAGGCCGCAGAGTCGAAGAACCGCTGGCTGATTTGACCATGACTGGGGGGGGGGGCTGAGAGTGGGCTCTAGACGCAGAGCGGTCTGACCTGGAGCCGGAGCTGTGGGATTCCAAGGCCTGGAGGGGGATTTAGGTCTCACCTTCTCCCGGTGCTTCTCATGGTGCCTGTGCGACTTCCCCGAAGATTCCCCCCGGAGGAAGGTTCCATGGCCCTCAGCTTTTCTTCCAGAAGGAAGGCCTGGAGAGCCTTCTGTCGGCAGATTCTGGTTCGGCTATTAAAGCCCTGGCAGAAGGAGCAAGCCTGGGTGTCTTGGTCCGGGCCCAGGCACCGAACGCAGGCCGAATGAGGGTCTTTGAAAGGAATCTGCTTCCCACAGGCACACTTCGAATAATGGCCCTCCACTGAAGTTGGGGAGGACATCAGACAAAGAAACGGCTTGAAAAAGGATTTCTTCCAAAGTTAGGATAATTTGGAATGGATTTCCTGGTCGTTGTGCGCTAGACTAAACCAATGAGGTCGAGACATGCAAGTTGACGGCGGGAAAGAACTGGGGATTCTGGCGGGACCGCCTTCTAATGTACTACGCCTGATGTCGGGGGCGGGACCGACGTCGGAGACGGTCCCCGCTGAAGACTGCTAAGTAGAAAATTTCCGTGGGGTCCTGATGCCTGCCGGCTTCAGTCCTAATGGTGTAACCTGCTGCAAGAGCTGTATCTTGAAGAAGATCAGGAGTTCATTCTATGTCAACATCCTGCCACAACTTCTGTGGAAAGGAGTCCGAAATGAAAATTGTGTCACTAATTCTGCCATACAGCAATCACTAGCACCAGATGGCATCAGCACCACTGTGGCACAGGAGGGCACCAAGCAGTGCCTAGGTCAACCTGGACGATACCTGGGCAGCCACGCAGTATCTGCAGGTACTCCCAGCACCCATGTAGCAATGGCACACGAGGGCACCTCCAACGTCCATGGCACCCATAGCAAGAATGGCACCCGAGGGCACCAGTGGCATCCATGGACACCTGCAGTGCCACCCACGGGTGTCACCCCAGTACCCAAGGCGCCAGTGGCACCTATGGCGCCTGAAGCATCCATGGAATCCATGGGCGCCCACAGCGTCAGCCACGGGTGCTCCGGCACCATCCTGGCACTGATGACACCTGTAAGTGCCTCCCCGCACCACCCACAGGGAGCCCCGCGCCGCCCACAGGAGAGCCTGGCACCACTGGCGGTGCACAACCCGTGGCAGCAAAGAGAGGCCCCATGGCGCCGTATAGAGGACGGAGCTTGACCTAAGGTGCCAACTAAGGCATGGCGCCGACT
This sequence comes from Neoceratodus forsteri, assembly GCA_016271365.2. NCBI lineage: Eukaryota > Metazoa > Chordata > Ceratodontiformes > Ceratodontidae > Neoceratodus > Neoceratodus forsteri. The sequence goes on along the minus strand of CM028134.1, from coordinate 589,463,489 downwards.
AAGGCACCGAGCCACAGTGCCAACCAAGGACCTGAGGCTCGGCGCCACCCAGCTACGGCTCTGAGGCATGTCGCCGACCAAGGCATTGAGCCACGGCGCCGAAGGAAATGCCAATGGAAATTCTGAGAAGGGGAAAAGGAAAAAGATGGTGCCCGTGCCGCCCCTGCATGGAAAAAGGGAGAGGGAGTAGGCATTTAGGGTTGACACGATGACAAAGGTACCCATAGGGCACCTCGCCATACGTGATCCAATCGACCCGGCTCCGGTCCAACGGCTCCGAGGCCTAGAGGTCCCGAAATCAGGAACAGAGCCAGGAAAACTGGAAAGTCGAACCCCCTGCTCCATAGGAGCGACCCAGAGGTGAAACTACCCACCAGAGCTCCAGCGAGGACAGAGATGGAGCTCGGAGTCGAGAAAGCAGCCGTTAGGAGCGGGGTCAAGAGGAACCCACCAAAGTCGGTTCGGGCCCATCGCCCCTCCCAACGAACATTCCTCGTGCAGACATACCAACGTGGAAACTCAAGCGGCTATAGATTCTTCTTCCCCGAACGAGAAGAGGAGTTCGAGAGGTCAAGCGGGACGGATCACTGGAACTTAGATTTGTGCTTCGGAGGACTGTCTCTACCCCCTATATTAGGGACTGTCTGTAGTCAGACACCTCCCCTTGTTAATTAAGGCGGCGGACGGACACAGCCCTCTGACATAAAAACTTTCAAACTAAGTCCTCCGACCGTCACCGCTACCGTCAAAGGACGACTCCGTTGATGGCAGGAAAGAATTTTTTCTTCTTCTTCTTCATAATCTTCTTCTTGTTCGTAAAATAAATAAATTACTACTTTAAAATATTAAAAGCTGTTGTCGTATAGACGAAAACTTCGACTCCAGCAGACAAGCGACATCGACATTCAAGCGCACTCGGCGGCGGGAGAAAAGGAACTGAGGTGGTTGGTGGGTCGAAGCCAAGATAGCCTACACAGGCGCCGAGCTAGTCTTGCGTGCCGCATATGCGTGGTCCCTCTGGGCTACCGACCTTCTGAGAACTTTAGGCCCCCGCTTGGTCCTAGTGCCTCCGGCGTTATCCCACTAATGTGAATGAGTGATGGAGACTTTGTCCAGGAAGATCTGGAGATTCTGGGGGACTGCCCCCTTTTGTATGATGCCTGACCTCGGGGGCCGACATCAGGGGCGGTCCCCGCTGGATACTGCTAGCTAGAAAATTTCCTTGAGGTCCTGGCACCTGCCGCCTTCAGTCCTAATGGTGTAACCTGCTGCAAGAGCTGTTTCTTGAAGTAAGATTGCCAGATCCTGGATTTCTGGAGCAGAATAGAGGCAGTTCTGCATTGAGTGGGGATGCAAAAGGTCCAGGACTGGAGTTCCCCACTCTTTGAAGAGTGACTGATGGTTAAGTCGAGACCATTTGTGAGGATCAGTCTCGCTCTGCTGAGACGGTCTGCTAGCTCGCTTTGTACTCCTGGCAGGTAAACTGCATGGATTACAGCCTTGTGCTCCAGGGGCCATTCTTACAGCTTCCTGCATAATGGGAAAGAGTGTGCACCCTGCTTGTTGATGTAATACATCACTGCTTTGTTTTCCACTCGAAGGAGAATGTTCTTGTGACAGAGTATGTCCTTCAAGGCTCGGACTGCATAGAGGACAGCTCTCATTTCCAGAATGTTTATGTGAAGCTGGGATTCGTCCTGAGTCCCTGTACCTTGGGTGTGGAGATTCTGGCAGTGAGCTCCCCACCCCATCAGGGACGCGTCCGTGGTAATAGAGATCAGATGATCCAGAGGAGCAAAGGCATATCCTTCCAGAAGGTTGTCCTCCTGTGACCACCAGGTGAGTAACTGCTTCAGAGGTTCCGTCACCTTGATGGGAAAGGACTGAGGGTGAGTGGTTGGGGACCACTGAGCATCCACTGAGAGGTTCTCATGTGGTGATGTGCTAGGGGTACAGTGAACACCGAGGATGGCATGAGACCCAGCATCCATTGCATTGAGATAGCTTGAACCAAGTTGTTTTCTCTGGTGTATTGGGCCATCTGTAAGATATCGCTCCTTCTGTCCTCTGGAAGAAAAGCCTTTGCACAGGAGGTGTCCAGAAGTGTTCCTATAAAGAGGAGTTTCTGGGAGGGCTGCAACTGCGATTTGTTGATATTTAGCACAACTCCCATGGACGTGAGGAAGTCTTGAGGCCGTGGCTGCAGCGTCCAGAGTTTCTTGTCTGGTGGGACTTGCTAGGAGCCAGTCCTCCAGATATGGAAACACATTAATTCTGATTTTCCTGAGATGTGCCACGAGAATTGCACACTTTGTAAAAACTCGCAGCGCCGAGGATAGCCCAAAGGGCAGGACTCTGAACTGATAATGCTGACCCAGCGCCACAAACCTTAGGTATTTGTGGTGCTTTGGCTGTATAGGAATGTGTTGGTAGGTGTCCTGCATATCCAGGGAGGCTAATCAATCGTGCTGATGAAGCAAGGGTAATAGGGTACCTAGCGATATCATTTTGAACTTTTCCTTGAGAAGAAACTTGTTTAGCTTTCTGAGGTCCAGACTGGGGTGCATGCCACCAGTTTTCTTCGGAACCAAGACGTAATGGGAGTAGAAACCTGTGTTTCTTTGATCCAGCAGAACTAGTTCTACTGCCCTGTTGTTCAGAAGGCCTCGTATCTTGGAAGCAAGAAGATCTCACTGTACTGCTGACAGCTTGGGCTGTCATTTGTGGTGATGATCCGAGGGTTTCTGAAAGATTGAGTGAGTACCTTGGATTATCCAGAGGACCCATTTGTCTCGATGTTATGGATTTCAATGACTGTAGAACCGAGTCAGACGTCCTCCCACCGCTGACGAAGAGTCCCCCTTGGACAGTTGAGGCGGGACTTGGGTCAGAAACTCAGAAGGTAGCACTGGATGCTTTGGGGCCCTGTGCCTTCTGCTGTGTTTTCTTTTGTGGCTGAGGGTTGTGGTTTTTGTTAAAACCTCCTCTGTCTTTGCCCCGAAAGGACTGACGGTTGTTGACACCCCCCCCCTCCCCGGGAGGGGCCGGGTCGAGATGTTTTAATGGCAGACCTAGTTTTCTGTGTGTCCTCCGGAGCTTGCTCTCATTGGGCCCGAACAGATGCATACCATCAAGGTTAAAGCCATGACCTGCTGCTGGGCATAATTTTGAAGCCCAAAGTATGTAGCCAAGAGTGGCGACAGGTGCAAATGCCCGCCATCGCCAGCCAGGAACAGTATCGAAAAGCCACTTCTGCATTAACCTGTTGGTTTATGGACTCTATACCCCTGGTTATGGTCTGAAGTAGCTCTGAATTGCTTCTGACTCGAGCAGAGCTTCTACCTACTGTTTGAGCGAATGCCAAAGTACATACTCATATTGGGAGAAATAGCCTTGGTAGCTGGCAATACGCATACCCAGGGTGGAGGCAGCAAAGACTCTCCTACCTAAGGTGTCTATCTTATAGATTCTTTATTTATAGGCCGGGCTGTGGATGCCTGAGGAGGACGGCCTTATTCTGCTAAGACCACAATGGATCAGCAAAGGCCTGGGAGGCCAAAATGGGTCGATCCTTGGGAGCAGCATACTTCCTGTCTATGGACTTAGCCACAGAGAGCGTCTCAAAGGATGGCTGTACTGAGGGAGTTAAATCCATAGGGATCTCCGGGACATGAAGGTATTAAGAGTCTTAAGAGCTTCCTAGGATTGATATATGTAGTCTGGAGAGAGAGAGAGAGAGAGAGGGAGAGTAGAATTTAAATTTTTCAGCAGAGACTTAAAGAATAGGTCTTCGACCACAGGCTCTGCAGCAGGATTGATCGCTGCTCCTTCAACATCATCACCCAGCCGAAGATCTGGGTCAGGCTCAAAATCACCTCCTGACAGTCCAGGAGGGACTGTATGGACAGGAAAGGAGTGAAATCAGTAGGACAAGTAGAAGAGGAAGGAATTGGAGCAAAGAACCCCTGGAGGCTGTACAGCACCACACCAATCCTCTGTGCCGACATGGAAATACAACACTGAACACAAGGAAGTTGGCGCTATCAGAAAAAGCCCAGCACACAGCGCCGGAAAAGCCTGTGGCGCTGCAGACGGTGCCGCCAACAGAGCCCACAATGCTGTGAACGGCGCCGACAGACCCCCCCGGTGCCGCCGACAGAGACCTCGGTGCTGAGGACGGCACCAACAGAGTCCCCGGCGCTAAGGACAACACCGACAGACTCCCCAATGCTGCAGGCGGCGCCAAGCATCCCAAGCATCGTGGACGGTGCTGAGAATGTCCCAAAGTTCCGAAAACTGCGATCTGAGGAAAACTGGCAGGAGATAGAGGCATCGGTGTGGACCCCTGCACCGCAGCGATGTGGGGGGGGGGAGAGAGGAGACACCTGAGCGCAGAGTCGATGGCACCAAAGAAGGCGACACGTGACTAGGAAGGTCCAACTACCCTACCCGTTCCCTCGAATGTCCCGAAGGCCTCGGAGTGACTGGATCAGGCAGCTGGACCAACCTTCGAGCCCACTGCTCCATAAGAGCAGCCCACTGATGAAACTGCTCATCGGAGACCCCTCCAAGAAGCAGTGACTGGCTCCGATGTCGGGGAGGTCGGCCACCGGAGACAGAAACCGGCGACTCCAACAGAGGAGACTGGTGTCTGGCCACAATGACCTTCCATTGATGCGCAGACATAACAGAAGGCGACTTTGAGTGATGGCTTTCTTTCGACTTGTGGGTCAAGAAGAGCTCAAGGCCGAACGTGCAGAGAATGGGACAGCCTTTTTATGCTTCGGAGAACGCCCATCTCCTGGGCACCGGACTGTCCATTGTCAGATCCTCCCTCCGGAGAAGGCTGCGGACCAGACCCAGCCCGGCTGACTTAGCTTTCATACGAAGTCTCTCTACCGTCACCTGACCCGCTCATGGTCGACTCGGTCAATGGAGGGCTGAAAACTTCTTTCTTAGCAAAATTAAATGTAATCTGTACTTATTTCGAAGATAAATTACAAAACACTAAACTAAAAACTATACTGCTAGTTTGAAGTTTGACTCCCGGCGGGCGAGTGACATTGTCACTGAAGCGCACTTGATGGCGGGGAAAAAAGGACCTGAGGCGGTTGGAGGGTCGATGCCAAGATAGTCTTTACAGCATGAGCTGGGACTCACGGTGCCGCTTCCTCGTGGCTCCATCTCTGGCGCCGGCCCTCTCGAAAAAAGTTTGCTCCTGCTGGGTCCTAGTACTCGCGTAGATCCCATTAGTGTGAATGAGTGGTGGAGAATTTATGTCCAGGAAGATACTCAGGTTCCACTGATCCAGCGGGACTACTTCTACTGCCCTGTCGCTTAGAAGGCCTTGAATCTTGGAGACAAGAAGGTTCGACTGAGAAACAGACAGCTTGGGCTGTCGCTTGGGTGGGTGATCTTAAGGGGTTTCTAAAGGCTTAGAGAGTACCCTTGTGTATTAGCCTGAGAACCCACTTGTCTGATGTGATTGATTTCACTGGTCGAAACTGAGTCAGACGCCCTCCTGCTGCAGAGGAAGAGTCCCCTTGGGCAGCCTTGGTGGGACTTGGACTGAATCTCAAAGGGTGGCACTTGACGCTTTAGGCCCTGTGTCTCAAAAGAGGGTTGCATGTGGGAGTCAACTCCAGAGGAATGTCTGGAACGTTTGGTACTGCAGACGAGCAATTTCCCAGGAGTGATGTCCAAGTCTGGGAGAGAGTGGTATTCACATTTCTAAGCAGAGACTTAAAGGAAAGGTACTTGACCAGAGGCTCTGCTGTAAGAGAAGGTGTATTCACCACCCCTATGGACGAATCGTCGTTAAAGTTGTCCTCCAATCAAAGATCAGGATCAGCTCAATATCATCTCCTACTAGTCCAGAAGGGACTGAATAGATAGGAAAGGGAGGAAAATAAGGAGCTCCACGAATCAGTCTCGAAAACCCAGTGTCGCATGCAGCACCGCTGGTGCTCCTGGCGCCAGCACAGGACATGGTGTCGGGTGCAGTGCCAAACCAGAGGTTCCCAACCCTCGAACCGCTAAGGAAAGTCTGAGAAATTCAGCAGGAGATAAGGGCACCGGTGTAGACCCCTGCACTACAGCCATATGAAGGGGAAACACACCAGAGTGCGGCGTCGACAGCACCACAGAAGGCGTCGTGCAACTAGGAAGCCCCAACCGCCCGGCCCACAGGTCCGAAAATGAAAGACCTGAAGGTCCCGGCGACGGACTCACCGGCTCAAGCAGACGGGTCAACCGCTGAACTCACTGGTCCATAAGAACGGCCCAGTGGCGAAACTGCTCACTGGAGGACCCTCCAGGGAGTGGGGGGAGAGACTCCAGAGTCGAAGATGCCGGTCACCAGAAACAGAAGCTGGGGGAGACCCCGAAGGAGACAGAGTGGGGCCCCTGCCGCTGGTAACTTGATGACCGACACGCAGATGAACCAGAAGGCGACCTTAGTAGTACAGTTTCTTTTTCGACCGGGAGGTCAGAAGAACTCTAGGCCGAACGTGCAGAGTCTCGACGAGGATCAGGAATGGGACCGCTTTTTCTGTACTTTTGGGAAGACCGTCATCCCTTCCCGAGCACTGGACTGCCTGTAGTCAGATCCCTCCATAGAGGCGGCAGACCACACCCTGCCCTGCTGACAAAACAGCTTTCATGTGAAGTCTCCTTACCGTCACCTGCCCCGTTCATGGTCGATTCCGTCGAAGGAGGGCTAAAGAAGACTTCTGATGAAAAATTTACTTACTAAAATTTATTTACTTATTCTTCTTTTAAACTGATAATAAAACTAATCAATACTGAAACGCTGTAGCTGGGGTGAGCGTCTTCGTCACTGAATTGCACTTGGCAGGAAAAAAGGAACTGGGGTGGTTGGAGGGTCAATGCTGAGGTAGCCTGTACAGCATGAGCCGGGCTCTGTGGGCTGCCTCACGGCCCTCACGCCCAGCTTGCAGCCCTGAAGATTTTTGGCTCCGCTGGGTCCCAGCACCTCTGACGTAGTCCCAGTGTGAATGAGTGGTAGAGACTTTATGTCCAGGAAGGTTAGAGAGAACTCCCATTCTCCCCACCCTCAGATAGCACCCAAACCCCTTCCTACCCCCAACCACTTCTTGTAAGTTATAATTTGTTTAAAAAGAAAACTTACGGAAAATTCAATGGGTGACCGGCACAACCACATCTGCTTCCATGGCTGGCCGCCAAGTTACAATACTGTGCCCCTACCCACACATACCCTGGTAGCCAGTAGCAGCAGACCCCTGCCTCCACCCACACCCTGCACCTAAAGATACATTTTAAAAGGCATCCGACGCTGCCCACCCTCCTCCACATCTGGCTCTTCTTGTGAATGAATAATTGCACTGCTTCGCTTATATAGTAAAATGAGTTGATCTACATGATCAGGTCGTTTCTACTATACAAGTACAAGCAAGCAACTGATTTCATTCACAAGAAGGCAGCAGCACGTAGGAGGAGGGCATGCCGACTGCCTTTTTTAAATTTATCTTAGGTGCAGGGGTGCGGTGGAGGTGGAGGACTGCTGCTACTGCTACTGGCAGTAGGGGGTGTGTGTGTAGGGGGTGGGGCCACAGTACTGAAAACTTGGCGGCCGGTCGGAGGCGGTGGGTTGTGCTAGTCGCCATTGAATTTTTATGTATGTTTTTTAAATTATAACTTGTGTGAAGTGGTTGGGAGGAGGGGTTTGGGTGCTATCTTATGGTGGGGAGGGGTCTCTTTATTCTTGCCGGATCCGGCTAGGGAGGAGGTGGGTTCTTAGCTTATATATATATATATATATATATATATACCTGAACACCAAATATTTGGACGCATGGGCTCGAATACCGAATATTCAGTAGAATATTTGAAAAGGTATTTGCACATCCCTACTGCTAACACTCCAACCTACCTCAGTTCTGTTGTAGAGTGTGTGAAAACTCTGCTACAGGCTGCTGCTTATATAATACAGAGTATAAAAGAACAGAAAAGGATATGTGAAGAATAAAGAAACTGATTATAATCCAACTACTAACCTAATGAGGAGGACAGGTTATAGTGGAGGATACATTCTGGTGGGATTAGTGTCAGTCTATAAACAAAGATTTGAGCCAGAGATACAGTTAGTCACTTTTCCCACTGCAAGACATGTCCTGCTGCAGCCATAGGGAAGGAAAGAGAATATGGCAGCAGCCCCAAATGTGTCATCTCATTAGCATGAGCTATATGTGAGATCCAGACAGGAGATTCAATGCAGAATCTCTGCAACTGCCTAGAACTTATCCTGTCACCCAGCAGGCACAAAACCAAGGGTGTAGGCAGGTATACTCATACGCATTTGTGTATAGTTTTTTTTTGAGTACTTGTCTCAAACCATACGGCTTTTGTTACCATTATCATTATAATTTGGAGTATTTGAGTTAGAATGGGACACTAAGTGTCTGCATCTGTTTAAAGATCAAATGAACTGTTTTGTCCAAAGCTTCAATTCACATGAATTCAAGTCCCTGTGTCATGATTAGTGATTCCTGAAAATACCATGTTGTTTGGATTTGTGGCTTTCTTTAAATCAGCATCTGTTAACGTGCTCTGCAGTAACTGAAAACTAAAGATTTTTCTGTCCTTGTCAGTGAGGCCTGCAGAGCAATAACATAGTTTTGGTCTAGCCTGCTGCTTCAGCAGTCAAGTCCCTGATTGACTGAAAAGCTGTTGCATTTCTCAGTCAGAGCAGTCTGTAGAGCTAATTGTTTTCACTCCAAGTTTGTTACTAGCCCATCTGGCTTGTATTCAGATAGATTAGCTTAAAATATATCAATTCTGTTCTCATAAAAAGTTGATCATTTGAGTTTCAGTGTGCTTAACTGAAGTGGTATGAATGAATGTTCGTGAGAAATCGCCTTGTCTGTATCACAGCTGACAGATCTTTCTCATCAAAACTCTGCATTGTTTTCTGGCTATATAACACAGGGTTGTGTAATGGATATAAAATACATCTAAATTTTGTTAATTCATATTAGTAGTGTGTCTTTGACGTAGCCTGCTTAAATAGATTCATGCGAGAACAATATTGCTTTTATGTCAGATTGACAAACAGGTGTCTGCCACACTATTTCAGGAACATGTACTGTATGAACTCACAAAATTCAGTTTTTTGAGGGTTTCTGTGTGAACATACATCATGTATGTGTATAACTACTATATGGCATCCTGATGCCCCTGCCTCCAGAAAACTGAAACAACAGCACTCTGCTGCCCCCTTTCCTCTGCCCCCATCTGAGGCTGCTGCACCCCGCTGTCCACTGTCTTCTCCACACAGTCAGGGCTGTTGCACCCTGCTTCCCTCTGTCCCCACCCCACAGTCAGGTCAGTGCACCTGTTGCCCTCTGTTCCAGTCTCCACAGCTGAGGCTGCTTGTGCTCTGCTAAGCCCTAGAGTCCCCGGTCCCCTGCCTTCACAGTTGGGGCTGCTGCACCATGCTGCCCCAGGCCACCAGAGGTGGGGTATCTGCTGCATCTGTTACTCACTTCCATTGCCCCAACTGGGCAAGGCTGCTGCACCACATGCACCCTGTCCCACAGTCAGGGCTGTCATACCCGGATGCCCCCCAGTGTCCTGCCACACAGTTGAGTTATCTGCACCACGCTGTCCTCTGTCTCTGCCACGACGTCCAAGGCTGCTGCACCCTGTGCCTGTCTATACAGTCAAGGCTGCTATGGCCTGCTGTGCCCTAGAGCCCCATGCCTTCACTGTTAGGCTGCTACACCATGCTACCCTCTGTCCCCCACCCTATAACACAAACTGAAAGTATTTTTGTTTTTTTCTTTTGAGCAGTTTGGGCAGTGTACCAAAGGATCTGACTCTTGGTGGCAGAGAGCAGCACAGTGCAGCAACCCTAACTGTGGAGGCAAGAGGCTCCATGGTGCAGCAGGGCACAGTGGTGGCAAGGCACAGAGGACAGCATGGCACAGAAGCCTTGACTGTGGGACATCAGGATACAGCACCCGTGACTGAGACGTGGTGCAGTGGCCCTGCCCATTTGGGCAATGGAAGTGTGCATGGAGAGTTCTAACTGTGGAGGTGGAGGCCCAGGATGCAATGGCTTAGCAGAGCACAGCAGCCCCATCTGTGGAGACGGGAAACAGGGCGATTGGCATGGACTGTCGGGGTGGGGGACAGGAGGGTAGCAGTGTGCAGCAGCCCTAACTGAGGGGCAGGAGAGAAAGACTAGGATGCCATATAGTATTTCTACTATATACATACCTGATGTATTTCACACAGAAACCCTCAAAGAACTGAATTTTGTGAGTTCACACAGTACATGTTCCTGACAGTTGCCTCCTGGATGAAAGCAGGCCATCACTTTGGTATGGGTTCTTATCCTTCCAGGTTGTCCCACAGACCCCAATGTAGACATATCTCTCTTCCCTGCACCAATTCTTCTATCATTACTTGAAAGTCTTGGTGTGGATCTCCCATTCCTTCTACATACTATACAACACACACACTTGCCACTCACATTTTAAACACATGACCGGGGAAACACAGGATCAAACAGATAAATGAACTACCTTTACAAAAATTAAATCTACACAAAGAGCTGACTACGCAATTCATCTTTACGTTTAAGGCCATGAAACGCCCTTATCAAGTTAACATATTAGCAGCTATAGTGGATCTGACCAGAGTTTGTTATACAATGCCTCCCCTTTCCGATTCTCCACGTGTGCGGCTCCTGTGTCTTAACGGATACCCTTCTTCTGGGACATATAAAAGGCCTGGATCTCAGTAGATACTCTTTAAAAAAAAGTTCACCTTTGATTGTTAGAAAATGGTACAGCCCTCATTGTTACCTGCATTGTCCAATTCTTCTTCATACACTGTATCTACTGGGTTGGTGCCAACTGTACATTTCATTTTCTAATATTCACAGACTTCCCACTGTGAGCCTTAATAGCTTCTGAAAATCCTATTTTTTTTCAATTTTTCAGTAAAGTTCCAAAACTATGATATTTTAACTGTTATTTTATTAACCTGCTATTTTGCTGATGTGCTTCCAGTTTCTCCTGTCATCATTATTGCTTCCACAAGTGCAAGTATTAAATCAAAGGAGTACTTATTTTTGAAACATTCCCATTTTTCCATGAGTTCTGGAGCATGTATCCCAAATTTGCCTATCAGGTCGTTAGGACTTGAATTCAATCCCTTTCTTTGTCGTTTAAAATAGACTTGCACAACACTTACTTGGCCAATCTGTAGGCAAATGTTCTATAAGACTGTTGAACATATAGTTTATAATGTATAGGTCTTATATATTGTTTGTATCCTGGCATTGTTGCTTCAGCTTGTCTGAAAACAGGCCTTAGTGCATTTGGCCTGTCTGGTTTCAACAGACTAATCAAAACTGGGGTCTAATAAGACCCATAACCCCTAGGAATTCTTCTAGATTTAACATATTTGATAAGTAAGCTGCCATGCTATACTAATCCAATATCTTTATCTTCTATATTCTCAGTCCTGTTTAATACACTTTGGCACTGGTACCATCTGCAGTGTAGTTTCTTTCCCATACTGCGAGGATATGTTCCTCTTCATTGTTAGTGTATCCAAACGCATAATATTTGCCTTTATTCTGCACGCCAGACCAGTTTCACAAAGCAAAATCAACTACATCTAAACTGTTTATTACTGACAATTTTTTCCCCACAGATTTTAATAATGTGGCCAGTAACTGACTGACAAAATTAGCAGTAATATATTTGAAAATTCTACAGTTGCGAATGTGTGAGTCATTCTTTCCTTTCATAGTGTTAAATATTCTCACAGAACCAGGACCTCCCCCACAGTTGTGTTTCATAACAGCGTTTTAACAGCTAATCCTAGTCTCCTTGGGGAACCACGCACCACTGAATCTGGACTGATCATGTGAAACATGCATATCAGAAGCCTGAAACTTGAAGGTGGGATTGGGACATGCTCAGCACTAAAGGCTTGTTTGTGTAACTGACACATCAGCAAGCAAGAGGTACCGAAATAAAATATTGAATCCTGTATCTTAGTTTGCTGAACAAAACTGCATCATATCAAGGATTCTATTTAGCAGGAATACATTTCCTTTAGGTTCTCCTAACACCAGGTGTTTATATTAAAGAAGCAGCTTATAACTACAGTGCTTGCTACAGTAAAGTTGATAGCACTGTATACAGAGTGTTGCGCAATTGCAGTACCCACTGAATAACATATATACCGCTACCACGCAATTTGCACAGTAGTGCAGTACCAATCAACTTTACTGCAGCAAGCACTGTAGTCTGACGTTTTGCCAAATCTGAATTCTTGGCATTTAACATTGTAGTCAAATCTAATGTAACGTGAATCAGATATAGTAAGGTGTACTGTTCTGAACATTAAATTCAATCTCCAATTCTAGTCAAGATTATTACAGCATGGTTTTAAGATGGAAATGCATTTTGTGCTAGAGTGAATGAATGCTTTCATTTACCTCATTATCTACAATGGATGCCAGGTCAAAGGGCTGATCAATGACAGACAAAAAGCTTTCCCCTAGGACTGTGGCAATAAACACGTGAGCCATGGCCAGCAGACGATCTGGACGGAATGCTTGGATCAGCAGTAAGCGGTGAACTGCTTGTCCAATTGGAGCTAGGAATGAAGAGGTAGATACATTAATAATAGGTTAAAAATATAAATTGCTTTCTATTTTAATATCTGAATTAACAATTCTTACTTAAGGGCTTGTCCTCATTCCACAGATATGGTACGGTCTGTTCTGGTGAACTACTCTCTAACCAGATGCAAAATTGCTGTATCAGAGGGAGACAAAAAAAAAGAAAAATTTGAAGCCACTTGGAATATTGAGCTACAAAGACAGAAGTGTTACATTTAAATAAAGTATACAGTAAATCTGTTTGCAAGTCCAGGTATATTTTACATATTTACATAATACAATACAGCTGTTAAAACAGGATTGCACATCTATCCAAATCAACCAGCCACTGTTGTGGTTATCCAGTAAATGATCCCACTGAGATTAAAATCTCTTTCACCGACTTCCAGTGACATCACAGGGATGGCAGGAGGTTGATCCTGTGAACTCCAACTGCTTTTCGTTTTGTCAGGAATCCACAAACAAACCAGCTTAAAACCAGCAAACCTACCAAAAATATACTGTAGATGATGTTCAGCAGGGCAACAAAACCAAAATGGGAAAATGGAACACTCTTAGGGCAAACTTAAGCAGTTACTGGTAGACACCGGGATGAAGGGCTTTGCATGCCACACATCGAGCTTGCGTGCTAGATCGCAGTCATATCGACCTGGATCCAAGGAAGGAAAAAAATAAGATCCAGATAAGACTGAGCTATATAAAAATGTTCAGATCAGTCAGAAAAATCGAATCGTCCATCACAGACCAGCGATCAGACCTTCAGAGCATTGATAAAAAAAGTGGCGGAGACGGAGGTCAAAGTAGGGGAGCTGGCAGACACTCAGAAGGCCCATGACAGGGTTCTCCTGTAACTATTAAAGAGGGATCAAGACTCACAAGCGTGGGTGGAGGATGCAGAAATCTGGTCATCAAGAAATCTTCGTATTCAAGAAGGAGTAGAGAAGGGATGTCCCACAGTGATCAATTTCATCCAGCATGTTATGTGCACCACGCTTACCCTCCCAGCCAACATACCACAAGACATAGCGTGAGCCCACTGCTCCCTTTGGACCCAGACCAACTCGCCCAAGATCTTGGATTGTTAAGTTGTTCAGGTTCCAAACCAAGGAACATAACCTTTCTGAAGCCTGTCACCCTGAAGATGTAAAATTTGAAAACAGAATCTTTTTCTATCACAATTTATTTGTCCATGTTGCAGTCCAAAAGACAGTTAGTATGCAGAGTCACAAAAGAAATTAAGTAGAAAACTGGCATAAAAGCTCAACTCTTCAGCAAAACTGAATCATCATTTGGACTCTGGATGAAAGTCTGATTCTCTACTAGGTTCTGAACCCAAGCTGAAGGAACTGAAAATTGCTGTCCCAGACCTGCATATAAGGACATGGCAGCAAAGCTAATTTGAGCAGCACAGGGAGCAGTGCAACGCTCCAGAAAGATACCGCAGACTGAAGCCACCTTGCCCAAACACCTCGCCCCAGAATTGGTTGGCATCATTCAGCAGCTGCAGACTTCAGACAGGAATTATGGAGTCTCAGAAAAGTGCTAACGCTGCGGCTGACTGAAAGACTACACCTGTTGGACATTAAATGTGCAATATCTTTTTCTGTTCTGGTTTTGCCATATTTGGTAACTGACCATTTTTGATGTGGATTCCTTGCAGTTCATTAAATGAGTGGGGCGCGCTTGGGTTTGTCAGGGAATCTCAGGGCAGACATGATCTCTGTGGCAATGGCTGATGGTGGTGGTTATGGTTGGGACTACTACAAGACAGGGGACTTGAGTACAGTATTTATTAATTTAAAGTTTGATGCCTGGGAAAGTTACATGAGCCGTGGCTTGTTTCCAGGAGCAACCTGGGGAAGGGGAGGGGTGGAGTAGACATACAGGCAATTACAGTCATCAGAAGTACAATAAGGGCAAGTACAAGTAGAAACATAACTGGCAATAATAAAAAATGGTGACTGTACAAGGACGGCAAATGAGCTAAGATGCTCACACTACACATGGATAGGCTGTACAAAAGCTTGTAGGTGTATTTGGTTGAGTTTAACCCTCAAGAGAGAGCAGACTGAGGGCCAGGAGTTCAGGGTACACCAGGAAAGAGGAGTCTTTGGCTGGGGGAAAGAGTATAAACTGTTGTGAAGAAGTTAATAGAGGAATCGGGAAGGCGTTTTAGTGTTTGGAAGAGGGGAGCAGGTTCCGAGGTGAGCTGCTAGGAGAAAGCAGCCCGACAGGTACGTGAGCGAGGGTAAGGAATAGGAAAGGTGAGGGTGTCCCTTGAACATACAGAATACGGGGCAGGGGAGAGGAGAGAAGATAGGCAGGAGGGAAGACAGCCAAACCAGTATTTGGCAATGAAGATGGAGCAGTGGGACTGGCGATGTAAGGATAGGTGGAGATGGAAAGGAAAGAGCAGAGGGAGCAATAGTGGCTGCAAAGAGTATTGTTGGAGGCAAAGTGGCAGAAAGCATTATAGAGGGTATTTAGTCTGGCAAGAGAAGAGGAGGGGCAGAGCTACAGACCACATCCGTATAGTCAAAGATAGGGAGGATTATTTTGGTTAAACAACTCTCAGTTGACCTGGGTGGACAGACTGACTTATGGTATAGGGCGCCGAGCTTGGGATGAAGTCTGGCGTGGATGGCATCAATGTCAGTAGAGAAACCTAATTTATTATCTAGCCACACACCAAGGTATTTGAAGTCAGGGATGACCTACAGTTATGTGTCATCCAGGGTTGAAACTGGGGAGGGCAATGCCTTGCTAATTTCTGGCTGGTGCCAAGGTCATTGACACAGTCTTTGGTGTTAACTTTGAGCTGGTTGGCATGGAACCAGTGCACCACATTGTGGAAGTCATGCTGGAGTGAGGCTTTTACTGCTGAAGTAGAAGGGCCTGATGAGTAAATGACTGTGTCCTCCACATATGTGTTTATGCAAAGAGACCCAGCCGGAGGGGAGAGTGTCAACAAAAATGGAAAATAGTACAGGTTCCAGGATGAAGCTCTGGGAGACACCTACAAAAAAAAAAAAAAAAAAAAAGGGGGGAGAGAGACTAGCCACGCACCTGAACCGCCGACGACCCCAAATTGCGAGCGGAACCAATCAACAGCAGAAGCAGAGAGGCCAGCTGAGGTCAGCTTGTCCAGGAGGAGGAGAAGGTGGGAACTAGAAGTCAAACGTCAAAAATCGATGAATATGGCTGTGGTGATATGTCCCTGATCCATCCCAGTAAGGACGGAGTCAGTTACATGCAGCAGGGAGGAGATGGTGGAGTGCTTCCTTCTAAAGCCAGACTGGAGAGGAGAGAGGAAAGATGAAGAGTCTAGGAAGTCAGCAAGTTTGGATTACACTAGGGACTCCTGAAGTTTAGCAAGGGAGGGAAGGAGTGAGACTGGCCTGCAGTTTCCTGGGGGAAGGGGGGGGAATCACCCTCTTTGTGAAGAAGTAATACCTTGGCAACTTTCCAGGCATCATGGACAGCACAGAGGGAGAAGGACAGGTTAATAAGGAGTAGATCACTTTTCAGAATTGATGGGAATTTAGGTTGGACTTGACATTGTGGGCCTCTGCTGTCCGAACTGCCTTTGTACAGGAGTTCTCAAGTGACCTGTATTGTTGGAGGTCAGACGTGGAGTGAGAGGATTTGAAACGAGACCATGCAAGATCCAGGGACTTGCACAGCTCAATGAGGTCAGAAGTGATCCAGGCTTGGTGGGAGCATTTCACTTTGGTCATTCTGAATGGGGCATGAGTGTACCAGGTGCTGTTTAAGACAGCAGTGAAGAGTGAAAAGGCAGAATCAATGTCAAAGAAAAATCAACCAGACCCCAAGGAAATGTTCTCACTTAATCAGGATCCTACCATGCCAGTCAATTGTTTGGGACATAATTAAGACAGTAACATGGGGTCAAATAACCAGTATGTATGTATGTGTGTGTGTGTGTGTGTGTGTGTGTGTGTGTGTATATATACAAACAAAAAAAAAACAGAACACAAAAAACTTTTAAAGAATATATAGGAGCTGGAGACACAGCATAAAGCCTGCCCCAGAAATACAGGTTACTCACCTGTAACAGGAGTTCTAGGAAAGGTATATGTTGTTCATTCACACTGTCTGGCAAGTTCCTTGCCGCTTTAAATCTTGCCGGAAGGTCTTCAAGCTGGCTCCTCCCACCCACCCGGGTGGTAAAACTCTTGGCTCTGCCCCCTGATGCCAGATCTAGCCTGCTGGAAGCCAGGTTGTGCGTCAATCCGGGTGGGTAATATGGATGAACAACATATACCATTCCTAGAGTAACCTGTATTTCTAGGGACATGATATGTTGTTCATCCACACTATCTGGCAGACTCTAGCAGTTCTCCGAGGAGGAGGAGGACGGCACACCCCTACTTAGTGAACAGAGACTGAAGAACCGAGGCCCCAAAACCAGCATCCCGGTGTGACTCAAGGTCGATGTGATAATGGGTGATGAAGGTGTGTGCTGACTTTCAGGTAGCAGCCCTGCAGATTTCCTGGATAGGTACGTCCCTGGAAGCAGCCACCGATGCAGTGGTATGGCGGGTAGAATGAGCTCTTATCCCTCTGGGAGGCTCCATGCCCGCCAACCTATAGCAGAGATCTATGCAGGAGGTGACTCACCTGCCTATGGTCCGCTTGGCTACAGGCCTGCCAGGTGCGGCTTCAGCGTAGGTGACAAACAGCTGGCAAACCTCTCCCTGAACTTCAGCCGTCCGCTCCTTATAATAAGCGAGCGCCCTTCTAGGGTCCAAAGTATGGAGCCTGTATTCGGCCTCCGAGGTGTGACTGGGGTAGAACACCGGCAGAGTCAACACCTGGTTAAGGCGAAACTCCGACACCACCTTCGCCTTGTCCCTGTGGAAGACCAGATAAGGAGACTCGATAGAAAGCGCCTGGAGCTCTCCCATCCTTCTGACTGACGTGATAGCCACCAAGAAGGCGGTCTTCCATGACAGGTGAGAGATGTCACACCTGTGCATCGGTTCGAATGGCTTGCCCATGAGCTTAGCCAATACCAGCAGTAGATCCCACGGAGGTGGAGGTTCTTGCACCGGAGGGGATATGTGATCAAGGTCTTTGAAAAAGCGCCCGACCACCTTCTCTTTTGCGCAACTGACTGCTTCCCGGCCCGCACCCGGTAAGCAGAGATGGCTGCCAGGTGCACCTTAAGGGTCATTGACCGAAGCCCTTGCTGAGAAAGGGACCACAGGTAGTCCAGAATGCTTGCCAAGGAACAGGAGGAAGGGTCCATGCCCTTGCTCTGACACCAAATGGAGAATCTCTTCCATTTGAAGGCGTAGCATTTTCTAGTGGACTCCTTACGGGACGCCTCAACGACGTTGAGGACCTTGTTGGAATGACCCAAGGCCTGGAACTCTAGCCGCTCAGGAACCAGGTCGTCAGGTGCAGGGATTGAAGGTCCGGATGGAATACCTTCCCCTGACTGACTGAGATCAGGTCCGGGCGGGCTGGAAGCCGCCTCGGGAGCCTGGAGCCGAGACTGAGGAGATCTGGATACCAGAAATGAAAATTACGTACCTACCGTAATTCTTGATCTTCTTGGACGAGTCTCCACCACTCATTCACACTAGTGGGATTAGCGCCGGAGGCACTTAGGACCCATTGGGAGCAAACTTTTGCTGGAGGGTCGGTGAGAGATGGCGCCATGAACGGAAGCAAAGCAGCGGCTCGAAAGGCAATGACTATCTCGGGCGATGACCCTCCAACCGCCTCAGTACCTTTTACCAAGGAGGTGCAGCGCAACTAACGAAAGAGTAATCTAACTTAAAAGACGGACATAAGATAGTCCGTATCGACCCGTGTAAGAAGGGTCAGGCAAAGAAGTCTTCTACCGTCAAAGATTTGAGGGAGTGAAGACCTCAAATACAGCGTGGGAGCTCGGGATGGAGGGTGGGCAGGTAGGAATGAGTGGTGGAGACTCGGCCAAGAAGATCAAGAATTACGGTAGGCACGTAATTTTCATATCTTCCTGGACATAAGTCTCCACCACTCATTCACACTAGTGGAGAGTACCTGTTGATAATCCCCAAAAGGGCGGCAGGAGAGCCAGAGCTCACGCACTAAGACAGAAGTCCATTAAGGATAGTTCTGCTGAACGCGGAATGCCACTGGCATGAAACATCCAGTGCATAATGCTTAACGAGGTATGCACTGAGCTCCAGGTGGCGGGCGTTGCAGATATCTGCAATTGGAACATTGCTACTTCCGCTAGGGATGCCGTGACCGCCTAGTAGAGTGAGTGACACTCTACCTTCTAATTTAACTTGAGCCATGGAATAGCAATGTCAAAGGCATGCCACTAACCATGATGAGATGCATCTGATAGTGACAGGTTGACCCAGCCGGTGTCGTTGAAAGAAACAAACAGTTGCTGAGTCTTATGAAAATTCTTGGTTCTATCTAAATAGAACCGCAAGGCTCTTTAACATCCAAGGAATGAAGAGACATTCCCTTCATTTTGGAAATTAGCGAAGTAAGAGGGAAGTACCAGAGGTCTGCTTAGATGGAATTCTGACACAACCTTGGGAAGAAATTTGGGATGAGTATGGAGAACTACCTTGTCTTTATGGAATACAGTATAATGGAGGGTCCGTAACTCAGGGCATGTATCTCAGAGACCCTGTGGGCTGAGGTAATGGCCACCAGGAAGGCAGTCTTCCAGGTAAGAAATTTTAGCTCACAGGTAGCTAGGGTTGAAAGGCTTTGAGTGAGCATGTCCAGCACCAGGTTAATGTCCCAGGCTGCAACTGGACGCTTAACAGGGGGTCTGGTATGAAGAATCCCCTTAAGAAATCTCTTCACCATAGGTAACTGAGCCAGAGTCAAGGAAGAAACCGGCTCATGGAACACTGAGATGGCACTAAGGTGAACTTTAACTGTGGAGTACTGGAGAGCTGAGTTTGATAGGTCCAAAAGATACTCCAGAACCTTGTCAGGAGGACAGGAAAAGGGATTCCAAGAGGACTTTGCACACCAGAGAGAAAAACGTTTCCATTTGGAAGCGTACGTTTTTCGGGTGGCTGGCTTCCGAGCAGCCAGACGGATGTCTGAGACTCTACGAGAGACGTTGAACCGATCTACTTCTACCTCTTCAGGAGCCAAGCATGAAGGTGAAGTGATTTCAGGTTGGGATGGACCAACGAACCCTGAGTCAAAAGATTGATTTGCAAGGGAAGTGGTCTCGGAGAGGCTGCCAACATACTGTTGAGTAGAGGAAACCATAGTTGCCGAGGCCAGGAGGGAGCAATGAGAATCATTTTGGTCCCCTGAGACTCGAACTTGAGGAGTACTCTCTGGATTAGAGGAAGCGGTGGAAAGGCGTAAAGAAAGCGTTTTGTCCACCGCAGCCTGAACGCATCCTGACAGAAAATGCCAGGCCCTGGATTTCTGGAGCAGAAGAGAGGCAGTTTTAGTTGAGTGGGGATGCAAAAGGTCCAGGTCTGGAGTCCCCACTCTTGGGACAGTGACCGAGCTATGGCTGGATCGAGAGACCATCGTGAGGGTCTGCCTCTGTTCTGCTGAGGTGATCTGCTAGGTCGCTTTGTATACCTGGCAGATAAACCGCTTGAATCAGAGACTTGTGCTCCAAGCACCACTCCCACACCCCTCATTGCTTCCTGCAAAGGGATAAGAATGAGCACCGCCTTGCTTGTTGATGTAATACATCACAGCTTTGTTGTCCGTTTGAAGGAGAATGTTCTTGTGACAAAGGATATCCTTCAGAGCTTCGGATCGCATAGAGACCGCTCTCATCTCCAGGACATTTATGTGGAGATGAGTTCGAACTGAGTCCATACACCTTGAGTGTGGAGGGAGTGACAGTGAGCTCCCCATCCCATAGGCGCGTCTGTGGTGATGGAGATCTGATGATCCGGGGAGCAAAGGGGAACCCTTCCAGGAGATTGTCTCTTTTGAGACCACCAGGTGAGAGACCTTAGAAGGGGCTCCGCACTTGATGGGATAAGACTGGGGTGAGAGTCGGAGACCACTGAGTGGAGAGCATCCATTGGGTAGTTCTCATGTGCAACGGGCCAGGGTACAGTGAACACCGAGGACGCCATGAGATTCCAACATGCTTGCATCGAGAGAGCTGTAACTCGATTGGTTCTCCCCGATGTAACGGGCCATCCAAGGATATCGAGTCTTCTATCCTCTGGAAGGAAAGCCTTTGAAGAGGTGTCTAGAAGCGCCCCTATGAAAAGGAGCCTCTGGGAGGGCTGCAGTTGTGATTTTTTCAAATTCAGCAGAACTCCCATGGACGAAGAAGACGAGAAGTCGCTTTGTAATGGCTTCCAAAGTCCCTTGGCTGGAAGGGTTTGCTAGAAGCCAATCGTCCAGGTAGGGAAACACTGGAGTCCGATCTTCCTGAGATGCGCAGCGAGAACTGCACAACACTTTGTAAAAACTTGCGGCACCGAGGATAGCCCAAAGGGCAGGACTCTGAACTGATAATGCTGACCAAAGCTACAAACCTGAGGAACTTGTGTGGGGCCGGTGGATGGGATATGCTGTAAGTGTCCTGCATATCCAGAGAGGCTTGCTAGCGGTTGATGCAGCAGGCAAGGGTAACAGGGTACCTAGGGAATCATTTTGAATTTCTCCCTGGGAGAAATTTGTTTGACTTTCTGAGGTCTAGAATGGGTAGCATTCCCCAGATTTCTTTGGAACCAGAAAGTAATGGGAGTAGAACCTGTGTTTACGCGTAGATGCAGGGGCACCAGTTCTATTGCCCTGTTGTTTAGAAGGCCCTGGATCTCGGCGTGAGGAGGTCTGATAGAGGCCGACAACCTGGGTTGTCGCCTGGGAGGACAATTGGGGGTTTCAAGAAACTGAGAGAATAACCTCGCAATTATCCGAAGGACCCATTTGTCCGTGGTTATGGACTTCCACTGGTTGTAGAAGTACATCAGACACCTCCCACTGAGGAGAAAGTTCCACCTCGGGCAATGTGGATGGAACTTGGGCCAGCAATTATAAGGTGGCGCTTGGGGGCTTTAGGCCCCTGCGCTTTCTGCTGCGTCTTCTTTTGAGGTTGGGCAGGTTGGCTTTTATGGAAGCTTCCTCCGCCTCTGAGCAGTGTCGAAAGCGTCCATGGCGGCTTTGACCTGTTGGTTATTGGACTCAATACCTCTAATAACGGTCAGAAGAAGCTCTGACTTGGAGCCGAATCTGGAAGAGCTTCAACCATTCTTTTCATAGAGTGCCACAGGATATACTCATACTGACAAAAATAGCCTTGATAACTGGCAATACGCATACTTAGAGTGGAGGCAGCAAAGACTCTCTTACCTATGTATCAATCTTACCAGACTCTTGTTAATAGGTCGAGCTGTAGTAGTTTGAGGAAGAACGACTTGTCATTTCTCTGCCAGGACTACATAGGAGATCCACAAAGGCTTGGATGCCAAATGGGACGATCCTTGGGAGCTGAATACTTTATCAATGGATTTAGCCACTGAGGGAATAAGAGCAGGATTATTCCAAACCATTTGAGACAGCGTCTCAAGGAAGGCTGGATCGGAGGAGTCAAATTAGAGGATCTCCAAGCATGAAGATACTGGAGTCTTAATATCTTCCCAGGATCGATGTCTGTAGTCTGGAGAGAAAGAGTGCTCTCAGTGGCTCTTCAACAGAGACTTAAAGGACAGGTCCTCGACCACAGGCTCGTAGCAAAGAAAGATCCTGTTTCTCCACTTCATCACCCAACCGGGTCTGGGTCAGGCTCAACATCATCTCCTGATGGTCCAGGGAGGACTGTTTGGACAGGAAAGGAGTGAAAATTAGAGAGGAGGAAATAACAGAGAAACAAGGAGAGTCCTCAGGGCCCCTGCGCCGAGAAGGCAAAACGATGAAATCCAACGGAGGGGCACGGGCGCCCAAGAGGCACGCAGCAATCGCAGCGCCCTGGCGGCGCCGCGAGCACGGCGCCGCCCTACCAAGCGGTATCGCCGCGGCGCCGTCGAGACTACCCGCGCCCGGACGGCACCGGCAGCGGCCCAGCGGGCACCAAAAGCGCGCCCGACAAGCCAACAGACCCCCGCTGAAGGCGCCGTGGAACGCCCCCAGGAACCTGGAAAGTTGTGGAAGGAAAAACCAGAGATAAGGGCATCGGTGGTGGCCCCCGCGCCGCAGCCATGTGAGGGGGGACACGAGCGCTGAGTCACACGGGCCTACGCCACTCGAAGGTCCAACCGCCTCTACCTGATAGCCGGAGGAGCCCGAGGGCCCGTGGCAACTTAGAGCCAGGCAGAAGAACCAATCCTCCGAGCCTATCGCTCCGTAAGAGCGGCCCACTGATGAAACTGCTCATCTGGAGCCCCTACCTATGGGCGGAGGGCTCCGGTGTCGAGGACGACGGTCACCGGAAGCTGGCGACCAAGAAGGAGACTGGCAACCAGCTACCATAACTCGACCGTCGACGAAGCAGACATACCAGAGGGCTTAATTTCGAGTGATGCCTTCTCTTTTTGACCTGTGGGTCAAGAAGAGCTGAGGCCGAACGTGCTGTAGAATGCGACTGCTTATTTTATGCCGACGGGGACCGCCCATCCTCTGGCATCGGACTGACTGCTGTCGGAACTCGCTGAGGAGAAGGAGGACTGACCCAGCCCAGCTGACTGAATAGTTTATACGTAAGTCTCCCCTACCGGCCACCTGGACCTGCTCATGGCTCACTCCGTCCAGTGGCCGAGATTTTTTAGTTAA
Organism: Neoceratodus forsteri; assembly: GCA_016271365.2. Lineage (NCBI taxonomy): Eukaryota > Metazoa > Chordata > Ceratodontiformes > Ceratodontidae > Neoceratodus > Neoceratodus forsteri. Next base: position 589,440,058 of record CM028134.1, on the reverse strand, counting down.
ATTTAAAATATTAGGAAAATTTAACGTATAGAATAAAATTAAGCGATACTACTATCGTGATAATGTTAAAAATAAACTGGAAAACCGCGCTAGTTTGAAGTTTGACTCCCGACAGGCTTATAGGCGACGTTGTCAAGCGCACTCTAGACGGTGGGGGGAAAAGGAACTGAGTGCTGAGGTCCCGCTTATATGTCATTAGCTTGAGCCGCTGCTCGCGCGCCATTCCCTCGGGCGCCCTCTCGCTCCGACTCTCCAGCAAAATTTTGCTCGATGGGTCCTAGTGCCTCCGGCGCTAATCCCATCAGTGGAATGGAGCAGGAGATGATATGTCCAGGAAGATATGCAGGCTGCCCAGCTACTAGAACACTCAGCGCTAAGTCCCTACTCGCCTTGAGAAGCATCTTGTGGATCAAGGAAATGGGGAAAGGGCGAAGAGGCCTAGGGTCCACGGCCTCGAGAAGGCATCCCCTGTCATGACCCTACTGAGGAGGCTGGGCATGAAACAGTCTCAGCTTCTGCCTCCTGGAGAAGCAGGTCCTGAGGTGCACTTTGAGGAGAACAGATTCTGTACTATCTCCGCAGGAGAGACCACTGTGAGACGCAGCCCCTATCCGCTTAGCATCGGCCAGGGTGTTGGAGGCTCCTGCCAGGTCACTGGCGCAGGAGATCCGCCTCCAGGCTGCGCATCGGTGACCAAATGTGGAGAGCTTCCTGCATAGAGGCATGGAGCGTCCTCCGCCTGGCGGTTTAGACAGTACATGGTAGTGGTACTGTCCATCTGGACGTGAACCACTAGACCCCGTACAAACGGAGCGAAGGCGGATAGGGCTAGACGAACCACTCGAAGCTCCAGCAGGTTGAAGTGGCATCGGGACTCCCGAGGGGACCAGAGGCCGTGCGCTCTGTGCTCCCCCAGATGGGCACCTCAACCCATCAGAGAGGCATCGGTCGATAGAGAGACTGTCGGCTCGGGGCAGACAAACGGGATGCCCTCCTGCAGATGTGCTGGAACAGTCCACCATTGAGAGCGCCCACATCCCCGGGTCACTGTCACTAGCTGATCCAGCGGATCAAGTGCATGACACCATTGGCTGGCCAATCCCTACTGAAGGGATGCCGTACCAGCAGGCCCAACGTACCTCCCGGTGCAGGCCACCGTGAGGCCCAGGAGGCGCAGGAAGTCCCGGGCAGGGTGCAATTGCCCAACCTGAAATGACTGGGCAAAGGAGGAAAGAACCTCGGCCCTGTCCGCCAGGAGCCGTGCACTGGCTTGAACAAAGTTGAGCTCTGTCCCAGTGAAATGTATCACCTGCTTTGGCACGAGTTCCGACTTGGCCTCATTGATGAGGAAGCTGACCTGAGAGCAAACCTGGAGGGCCAGATCTCAGGACCACTCCACCTCTGCTCTGGAGGGGGCTGCAATCAGCCAGTCGTCCAGGTAGGGGTACACCTGGACCCTTCGGCGCTGCAGGAATGCTGTCACCACTGCCATGCATTTGGTGAAGACCTGGGAGCTAGGAGACGCCAAGGGCATGGCCCGAAGTCAGAAGGGATCCTCCAATTCAAGCGGAGGAATCTCTGATGGGACGGACGGAATGGGACGTGAAAGAACATGTCCTGAAGGTCCAGGAAACAGAACCACACGCCTCGTTCCAAGGATGGGATTATCTGAGCGAGAGTGACCATCCTGAAGGTCTGAGACCTTAGGAACCTGTTCAGGTCGTGCAGGTCGAGAATGGGGTGCCAGCCCCCTGTCCGTTTTGGGACCAGGAAATACCTGGACACAAACCCCGGGTCTGGAGGAGGATCCGCCACCTTCCTGATCACCTCTTTTTCGAGGAGCAGGGCACTATCGGCTCGGCGGGCCAACAGAGAGGCTGCAGACCCTGTGCCCCCCCCCCCCGAGGGGCAATGGCTCGGAAGGGCAGGGGCCTCCGAACTCCAGAGGCAGGCCCTTTTCCACCTCCAACACCCAGCTGTCCGTGGTGATAGCGGACCAGGCGGAAAGGAAGTGATGGTCCCCCTCGGGGAACCCGGGGAGGACGAGGTTGGGGCAACAATTCTCAACCCTACTGGGCAGGCTTGGAGGAGGGACCGCCGAGGACCTCTGCTGGCCTTTACCTCCCTGCTTCCTATTGAGGAAGCCACGGGCTTGGGTTTGGGATGCCAAGCGCGAGCCTGCTGGCCCTGGTGCTGTTGGGCCGGACATGCCACAGGCGCAGAAGGGTGAAAGGACTTATGCTGTTGCTGTCGGCAGCCTTTGTCCTTCTGGGCGGAGGTGACTGAGTCCAGAGTGGCATTGGACTTCTCGATCCGCTGGAAGTGACCTTCCACTCCAGGGCTAAAGAGGTCCCCAAGAAGGGGACGTCCGCCAATTTGTGCAGGGTATCTGCCGTGAAGGTGGATATCCTCAGCCATGCTCTGCGGCACATGGCCACTCACGGTCGCAACTAATCTGGCACAGGAGTCTCCTATGTCCAGAGCCATTTGAGTTGCTGCTTAGCCATCACCCTCACCCTGGTCCCGAACCTGCCGGACCGTGGTCTGCAGGTCGGCCGGGAGATGAGGGCGTGAGACGGTGCCACCAGCACGGGCCGAGCTGGCTCATGGAGGCCAAGGGGGGACGAAAGCACACTCTGCTCTGCAGTAGTCCAGCTGACCTCTTGTCAGGGGCTTGTCCATATCCTGTGTTCCCGGAACGCTGGAAAATGAAAATTACGACCTACACGTAATTTTGATCTTTTGGACCAGTCTCCACCACTCATTCACACTATTGGGTAGGCCGGAGGCACTAGGACCCATCGAGCAAATCTGTTGAGGGTCGAGCACATCTAGCCTAGCTCATGCGAACAATGACTATCTCGCATCGACCTCCAACCGCCTCAGTACCTTTTTACCAAGGAGGTGCAGCGAACTAAACTAAAGATAACCTAACTTTAGGCCCGGACATAAGATGGTCTGGGCACCCGTGTAAGAAGGGTCAACAAAGACAAGTCTTCATGGCTCTAAAGAATTGAGGGAGTAAGACCAACACAGGGTGAGCTCGGGATGGAGGGAGGCGTAGGACTGAGGGAGACTGTCCAAGAAGATCAAGAATTACGGTAGGTACGTGAATTTTCATCTTCCTGGACATAAGTCTCCACCACTCATTCACACTCATTGGGAGAGTAATTTAGCCAATAATCCCCAAGAGGGTGGCAGGATAGACCAAGAGCTCACGCTTCTAGGACAGGAGTCCATTATGATAGTTCTGCCAAAGGTGGAATGTCGCTGCATGAACATCCAGTGCATAATGTTAGACCAAAGTATGCACCGAGCTCCAGGGTAGGCATTGCAGATGTCTGCAATAGGCACGCTTGCATTTCCGCTTAGGGATGCCGCGACTACCTGGTAGAGTGAGCCGTGAAACCCCACCTTCCAATTTAACCTGTGCCATGGAATAGCAGTGTCAAAGACATGCCACCAGCCATGATGAGATACATCGATATTTATAGGTTGACCCAGCCGGTCTCACTGAAGGAAACGAAAAGTTGTTGGGCTTGTGAAAATTCTTGGTTCTATCGAGATAAAACGCGAAGTCTCTTAACATCCAAAGAATGAAGAGAACGTCTTCCTTCATTTTGGAAGTCCGCAGTAAGAGGGAAGGACCAATGGTTGGTTTAGATGGAATTCCTGACAACCTTTGGGAAGAAATTCTAGATGAGTACTTAAGAACTACTTTGGTTCTTATGGAACACAGTATACTGGAGGGTCTGCAACCAGGGCATGCATCTCCAGAGACCCTACGGCTGAGGTAATGGCCACTAGGAAGGCAGTTTTCCAGGTGAGAAATTTTAGTCACAGGTAGCCAGAGGTTTAAAGGTTTCGAAAGTGAGCATGTCTAGCACAAGGTTAATGTCCTAGGCTGCAACTGGACGCCTTATAGGGAGGTCTGTATGCAGAATTCCTTTAAGAAATTCTCTAACTATAGGTAACTGAGCCAGAGACAAAGAAGAGACCGCTCATGATACGTTGAAATGGCACTAAGGTGAACTCTGACTGTAGAGTACTGAAGACCTGAATTTGAGAGGTCCAAAGGTACTCTAAAACCTTGTTTGGTGGACAGGAAAAGGGATTCAAAGAGGACTTTGCACACCAGAGTTTAAAACGGCCCAATTTAGATGTGTAAGTTTTCTCGAGGCGGCTGGCTTCCCGAGTTGAAGAATGTCTGAAACTCTTGAGAGACGCTGAACCGTGTCACTTCTACCTCTTCAGGAGCCAAGCATGAAGGTGAAGGATCTCAGGTTGGGATGGACCACCGGACCCTGAGCCAACAGGTTCACCTGCAAGGGGAGTGATCTCGGAGGAACTGCCAACATATTGTTGAGTAGTGGAAACCAGAGTTGTCGAGGCCAAAAGGGAGCAATGAGAATCATCTTGGTCCCCCGAGACTCTAACTTGAGGAGTACTCTCTGAATTAGAGGAAGGGGTGGAAAGGCGTATAGAAAGCGTTTTGTCCACTGCAGCCTGAACGCATCCTGACAGAAAATGCCAGGCCCTGGATTTCTGGATCAGAAGAGAGGCAGTTTTGCGTTGAGTGGGATGCAAAAAGGTCCAGGTCTGGAGTTCCCCACTCTTCGAATAGTGACTGAACTATGACTGAGTCGAGAGACCACTCGTGAGGATCTGCTTCTGTTCTGCTGAGACGGTCTGCCAAGTCGTTTTGTACATCTGGCAGGTAAACTGCTTGAATTAGAGCTTTGTGTTCCAAGCACCATACCCACACCCTCATCGCTTCCCTGTATAATGGGTAAGAGTGAGCACCGCCCTGCTTGTTGATGTAGTACATCACTGCTTTGTTGTCCGTTTGAAGGAGAATGGTCAAGTGACAGAGAATGTCCTTCAACGCTCGGACCGCATAAAGGACGGCTCTCATCTCTAGGACGTTTATGTGAAGCTGGGACTCGAGTTGAGTCCACACCCCTTGAGTGTGGAGAGCGCAACAGTGAGCTCCCCACCCCATTAGCGATGCGTCCTGTGGTAATGGAGATCTGATGATCCAGAGGAGCAAAGGGAAATCCTCCAGGAGATTGCTTCCTGAGACCACCAGGTGAGGGACCTCTGTAAGGGTTATGTCACCTTGATGGGATAAGACTGCGTTGAGTGGTTGGAGACCACTGAGCATCCATTGAGTGGTTCTCATGTGCAGCCGCAGAGGGTACAGTGAATACTGAGGATGCCATGAGGCCTAATACACGCTGCATCGAGAGCTGTAACTGATCTGTTCTCTCCAATGTAACGAGCCATCTGAAGGATATTGCTCCTTCTGTCCTCTGGAAGGAAAGCCTCGCAAGCTGTGTCCAGAAGAGTCCTATGAAAGGAAGTCTCTGGGAGGGCTGCAACTGAGACTTTTGAGGTTCAGCAGAACTCCCATGGACGTAAGAAGGCGAGGTTCGTCTGTATGGCGCCCAGGGTCCCTTGTCTGGAAGGGGCTTGCTAGAGCCAGTCGTCCCAGGTAGGGAAACACCTGGATACCGAAGTTTTCTGGAGATGCGCTTGCAGAACTGCACAACACTTTGTAAAGACTCACGGGCGCTGGGATAGCCCATAGGGCAGGACTCTGAACTGATAGTGTTGACTCAGAGCCACAAAACTCAGGAATTTGTGATGCCTCGTTGAATAGGAATGTGCTGGTAAGCATCCTGCATGTCCAGGAGGCTAGCCAGTCGTGTTGATTAAGCAAGGGTAACAGGGTTCCTAGAGAATCATTTTGAATTTCTCCTGGGAGAAATTTGTTTAGCTTTCTGAGGTCTAGAATGGGGCTATTCCCGGACTTCTTTGGAACCAGAAAGTAGTGGAGTAGAACCCGTGTTTGCTGATGCAGAGGCACCACTTCTACTGCCCTGTTGTTCAGAAGGCCCGAATTCTCTGCGGCGAGAAGGTCTGACTGAAGGGTTGACAGCCTGGGCTGTCGTTTGGGGAGACAATACGGAGGGTCTCCAGAAAATTGAGAGAATACCCTCGCGAATTATCCGGGACCCATTTGTCTGAGGTTATGGACTTCACTGGCTGTAGAAGTCCATCAGACGACTCCCACTGAGAGAAAAAGTCCACCTCGGGCAGTTGAGATGGGACTTGGGCCGGCAACTCATAAGGTAGCGCTGAGCGCCTTGGGCCCTTGCGCTTTCTGTTGTGCCTTCATTTGAGGTTGGGCAGGTCGGTTCTTATGGAAACTTCCTCTGCCCCGAAAGGACTGACAATTATGAAATTGCCATCTACCGACATGCACCTCGAGAAGGGGCAGGAGGGGGTCGAGCCAGCTTAATGGCTGACCTAGTCTTTTGTGTAGCTTCTAGAGCTTGCTCTACCTGAGGACCAAAAAGATAAGAGCTGTTAAAGAGCAACGCCATCACCTGCTGTTGCGCATCATTCGTGAAACCCGAAGTACGCAGCCAGAAGTGACGGCGAGTACAAATACCAGCAGCTGCTGAACGAGAAGCAGTGTCGAAAGCATACATGGCTGCTTTGACCTGCTGGTTATTAGATTCAATACCTCTGGTAATGGTTTGAAGAAGCTCTGGCTTTGAGTCCGAGTCCGGAAGAGCTTCAACCATTTGCTTGATAGAATGCCACAGGATATACTCATACTGGGAAAAATAACCCTGGTAACTGGCAACACGCATACTTAGAGTGGACGCAGCAAAGACTCTCTTACCTAATGTATCTATCTTATGAGACTCTTTGTTGATAGGTCGAGCTGTAGTAGTTTGAGGAATAACTACCTTGTCATTTTCTGCCAGGACTACAATAGGATCCGCAAAGGCTTGGGATGCCAAGATAGGAAATACTCAGCTCCCAAGGATCGTCCTATCAATGGATTTAACCACTGAAGGGGTAAGAGCAGGATTATTCCATACCATTTGAGACAGCATCTCGAAGGAAGGTTGAATAGGAGGAGTCAAATCCGTAGGGATCTCCGAAGCATGAAGATATTGGAGTCTTAACAGCTTCCCAGGATCGATGTCTGTAGTCTGGAAAGAAAGTGGAGCTCAGATTCTTCAACAGAGACTTAAAGGACAGGTTCTCGACCACAGGCTCTGTAGCAATAAAAGATCCTGTTTCGTCCACTTCATCACCCAGCCGAAGGTCTGGGTCAGGCTCAACGTCATCTCCTGACAGTCCAGGAGGGACTGTATGGACAGGAAAGGGATGAAAGCTAGAAGAGGAAGGAGGAAAAGAGACAAAAGGGAAGTCCCTGAGAGCCCCTGGCGCCGAGAACGACGCCCAGGAACCGCATGGCGCCGAAAAGCTGCACGGTGCCGCGGCACCGCAGGCGACGCCGAGGACGGCACCGAAGGAACTCCCAGAGACCGAAAAACAGGCTTTGAAGGAAAGGAAACAGGAGATAAGGGCATCAGTGTGGTCTCCTGCGCCGCAGCCATGTGAGGGGTGGGAACACCTAAGCACGGAGTCGACGGCACTGAAGAAGGTGCCGCGCTACCAGGAAAGTCCAACCGGCCTACCCCATCGCCCAGAGAACCCACGAGCGACCGAGCCAGGTAGCCGAACCAACCTCCGAGCCCATTGCTCCAAAAGAGCGGCCCACTGATGAAACTGCTCATCTGAAGACCTACCTGCGGGCGGGGTAGGACTCCGATGTCGAAGGTGTCGGCCATCAGAAGCCACTGCCGGTGACTCCGATGGAGGAGACCAGCAACTAGCCCTGATAACCGAACGCCTACGTGCAGACGTATCAGAGGGCGACCTCGAGTGATGCCGTCTCTTTTTAGCCCTGCAGGTAGAAGAAGAGCTCGAGGCCGAACGGTGCCGAGAATGCGACCGTTTGGCTTTATGCTTCCGCGGGGACCGCCCATCCCCCCGGGCACTGGACTGCCCGTTGTCAGACCCCCCTTCCGGAGAAGGCGGCGGACCGGACCCAGCCCGACTGACTGAACAGCTTTCATACGAAGTCTCCCTACCGTCACCTGACCTGCTCATGGTCGACTCCCGTCAAAGTAGGCCGAGACTTCTTTATCGTTTTAATTTAAAAATAAGAATAACTTAAGCGATACTGTAACGTGATAATACTATAAAAATAATAAAAACTGAAAACTATGCTGCAGTTTGAAGTTTGACTCGACAGGCGAACGAGCGCTCATCACTGAAGCGCACTCGACGGGGAAAAAAGGAAACTGAAGGGCGGTTGGAGGGTTGACGCCGAGATAGTCAAGGCCAAGGCGAAAGCTAGGGGTCTCATGGCTACCAGGCTCGCTGGGCGCCATCTCTGGTGCCGACCCTCCAGCAAAAAGTTTGCGCCCGATGGGTCCTAGTGCCTCCGGCGCTATACCTAATAGTGTGAATGAGTGGTGGAGACTTATGTCCAAGAAGATCGCTGTCGGTGACCAACCCCTCGGCAGAGGGCACCAAACCCGGGCAAAAAGAGGACGTAGGGACCGGGTGATACTTCCTGGCCATCCTGGCCAAAGGCGCAGGGCAGGAAGCAGGCCGCTGCCAAAGCTCCAAGGCTGGGCCAACAATGGCCTCAGCCACCGGAAAGGCCTCCGTGGGGAATACCCTCGGTCCAGTATCTCTGTCAAGGGATACTTGGCCCATTTGGATATGGGCTCGGACTGCATCCCTGTGGACTCCGAGATGAGCCAAAGCAAACCCATGAAGGACGATGGGCTTTCATTCAACGACTGACCCCCAGAGGACTCCAGGTCAACAGGCCTGGAGAACAGGGAGTCGTTGTCGGACTCAGAAGTCTTCGAAGAGCTGCCTGGGGCCTGAGCCACCCTCCACCTGCCGAGGATGGTCGGGAGTGAAGGTGACCTACAACCTGTGGGGCAGGCCTTGACCTGACCGAGAGTCCTTGGTCGGTGCCCCCGATTTCGGTTGTGGAGGCGGAGGTTCCACCACAATCGGTGGGGCAGCAGGCTTCAGCCGAACAACCGGCCCAGGCTTGGGCATCTTGACTATGGTGAGGGGTTGTTTCAGCCGCTCTGGTGGCAGCCACTTAATGGCCGGGGGAGGCATCGGCGCCGACTTACTCCCGGACAAAAGTAACTGCTGCCACATCAGGTCCTCGTAGCGTCGACGTAACTTGCTCTGAAGCCTCTCCTCTTCCGAGGAGGAAGACGAGGATAAGCAGCGGCGCCGCTTACCTCGGTGCCGAGACCGAGACCGCTGATGTCGGCGGGATCGGCTAGACCGAGAAGAAGTCCGAAACCGAGATCCTCTGTGTTTCCGAGGATGGGTCTGGGAAGGAGCGGGGAACACCCGTTCTTCCCTCGGCTCGGATGCCTTAAATCGGGGACTGCTGCACCGGAGGCGCAGGCAGATCCTCGGTTTTCACCAGGTGAACTGGCAAAGAAGGGTTGTCAGTCTCACCAGTCGACAGCCCGTTCGACGAGTCGAGAAAAATCTCGTCCGTGTCGACGAGTGTCTCGGCCGGCTGGCCTGACGGGGACGCCGTGAAGCCAGCGGCCTTAGCCGCAACCTCGACCGAAGTCGACAGTCGGCTGTCCGGGGAAGGAGACCTCTCTCGCTCCCACAAATGCCGACGATGGGACTTACCCTTAGAGTCCTTCTTTTTGGACCGAGAGGAATGTCCCGATGGCCCCTCTCCCTTCGTGGAAAGGGATTGGCAAAGCTCCTTGAACTAAGCTGAATACGAGGTACCTAGAGAGAGTGCGATAAATGGCGCGACCGAGGAAGATGCGGCCTGGGCCGCCTCCTCCTCGAGGGCGATCATCTGCTCGAGCTGCTCAACCGAGCCAGCCACCGTGGTAACCACCCAACGGGCCTCCTTCGACTTAACCGGCGGGTAGCGCTTCTCGGGGCGCCCTAGCTTTAACCGGGCAGCGCGGTCCTCCAGGACGTTGGCCGAAAATGAACAGCATGATTCACAGGCCTGCGGGTTGTGTTCTAGGCCGAGGCAGTAGACGCACGTGGAGTGCGGGTCCGTCCTGGACATCTTCTGCCCACAAGGGTACCGCCGAAATCCAGGAGTCGATTTGTCCATCGCAGCCGTGAGGGAGAAAGTTGACCGAAGTCTTGAAAATTTTAAAATGAGTTTCGGCAACCAATAATTAGGATCCAGTCTATGTCACGCAGAGCGTTATGGAGGGAAACCTGAGCTTCCAAGCGGTAAGGAAGATCATGGCCATGGGGCGGAGCCGAGAGTTTTACCACCCGGGTGGGTGGGAGGAGCCAGCTTGAAGACCTTCCGGTAAGATTTAAAGTGGCAAGGAACCTGCCAGACAGTGTGGATGAACAACATATCCACGTCCCTAGAAATGCCAGCTTACTGGCGGCCCTAACTCAAGCCAGCCACACACTTAAAGGCTGAGGACAGAAAAGCAGTAGAGATTTTAGTCATACAAACCATAAATATTATGAAGTAAGGAGTAAAGCCACCAAATTACTAGCTTTCATGCTCAAGAAAATGGCGGCAGATAGTCTGGTCTCGGGAATAAAGGATAAGCATAACCCTGCGCAGGTATGGTTCACCCCCAGTAAGACTGCCCAACACTTGTGATTTCTGTAAGAATCTTTACGATGAATGAAAAAGATACTCAAGGAAGTGCAGGACTGCACAAAAATAGTTTTAGAAGGGATTCGCCTTAGCTCCCTGTCAGAAGCAGTCAGTGCTAAACTGGAAAGACCCATATCAGATGAAATAAATGCAGTGATCCACGTTTCCAAAAGCAGTAAAGCACCTGGGCTGGATGGCTTTACTGCTAGTTTTTATGAAATGTTTAGGGAAGAGCTAACCCCTATTCTCAGGTGGGTATACAATACATGCTTGACAGACTGTATACCCCACACACCTGGCAAGAAGCATTAATAACAGTCCTTCATAAACCAGGGAAAGGCAGAGATACCTGTGCAGCATATAGACCGATATCCCTCTTAAACCAGGACATAAAGCTCTTCGCCAAAATATTGGCTAACGGGCTTATAATTTGCAAAGGCACCTTGGTACACACAGATCAGATGGGACTGATCTCTAAAAGACATTTATACAACATAAGACATCTGCTTAATATCATGGCCCAGAGTCACACTAACATTCCCCAATTAGCATGATTTCTGGACATAGAAAAATCATTTACTCATTTGAACTGGACTTACTTGCAGTGAATAATGAAGGCCGTGGGTTTTGGGAAGAGCTTCATGTCCCGGATGCAATGCTTTATGCGCACACCCAGTGGGAAAAGTTAAGTTAATGGTATCGCCTCGGCAGAGTTCAGGATACAGAAAGGAACGAGGCAGGAGTGCTTGCTGTCTCCACTGCTCTCTGCATTCAACATGGAGCCACTGGCTAGAGTGGTGAGATAGGAGGAGGCATTTCAGGGCATCTGGTTGTACAAGCAGGTAACCGAATATCACTGTAAGCAGGTGACACTTTGATTCGATAGGGGCTGGCAGTATAGCCTGAAGGTTAAAGTAATGAGCTGTTATTGAATTTGGAAGGTGGGCGTGGGGGACAGCCCCTTTATACTGACGTCGCCTGACGCCAGGGGCAGTCCCTCACCAGAGACTGCTAGCTAGAAATTTTTCCGTGGAGTCCCGACGCCTGCTGGCTTCAGCCCTATATGTAATTACCTACTGCAAGAGCCCTCTTGAAGTAAGATCTCCTCTTCTCAGTGGCACTTTGACGGACCTGTTAAAGGCACATCTCGCCTTTAAATGGGTAAAAGATAAAGTTTGCTATCTTGGCATTCAAATTCCTACCAGAATGCGCAACCTATATTCTAAGTCAAACAAAAAATGGTGCGCACTGGGGAGGTGGTGCTCAAGACAAAACAGAGCAAAGTACAAATTCGGACACTCACCACCAGAATGGAAGGAAACTAGGCAGATACAGCATGTGTTGCTTTTTATATCATTTTATTAACATGGAACAGCACCAAGGGTTTGAGGCCAACACCCATAACAGCACTTACCTGACTTATTTTGGATGTCATCATTAATCATCCTTTTGTCAGCCTCAACGCTCACCCCATTTGATCATGAAAGAAGCCGAGATGTGTAGAATATTCGAGAATGTGGTGAGTGTTAGGGCTGACAACCCCAAAGCACACCCCATGCCTAATTAGCGATGACACAGGAGAGGTAAAACTGTAATGGTTTTTCCTGTTGCTGTCTGGTGGGTTGGGGTGTTAGGGTTGGAAACCCTAACACTCCATTTCCCAACTTTTGTCGCTTCAACCCTAACTAGAGAATTAACAAAGTTTTTCGCAAAGAATAAAAAATCTAGCTATAATATTGAGTTTAACATTGCACATCGTAAAGACATCGAACTACTTCAGTCTTACTGTACATCAACTCTAACAGCAAAACATCTTCAGGGGGTACTGGTCCTATTCTGATAAAGAACAAAATTATAGAGAAGGATGACTTGGTGGCAGATACTTTTAATTATTTCTGTTCAGTATATGCACCAAAGGATTCTGTGACAAATATTCTAGATAATGTAGTTACAAGAAATTATCACTTCACGGTGGAAGAAGTCAAGGCAGAGATAAAGAAAATAAAGACAAGTACTAGCCCAGGCCCTGATGATATTAATCCAAGACTCTTAAAAGAAGCATCTAAATCTGTAACCTATTCTCTGACTATTATTTACAACAAATCACTGGCAATGGGGGGGGAGTGTCCCAAAGAACTAGTGCGATGGAGTGATCCCAGTATTCAACAAGCATTTGTCAATACTGAATGTTGTCTTGCTGGCATTGGTAGTGCAGTAGTTAGACAGAAACATAATAGGAATGTCAGTGAAGTATTGAACGGACACCAATTCCACCCTGCAGAGACTGATAGGCGTTGGGATGTGCCTTTGGGTCATCAGCCATAACGCTCATGCCATTTTATCTCACCCTACCCTGCAGACACTGACAAGTGTCACGGTGTGCCTTGGGGTCTTTGGGACTTGCACTCACCCCATTCTATAAGGAAATATGCTGAGATGGGTGCAGTATAGAAGAATGGAGTGAACTTTGGAGCTGAAGACTGCAAGGCACACCTCGATGCCTGTCACTGGCTGCAGGGTACGGGTGGAATGGCGTGAGTATTACAGTCAACGACCCCAAGTCACACTCCTGATGCCTGTCAGTCTCTACAGGGTGGGTCGTTATGGATGGAAACCCTAATGCCACGGGCGTTTGTTGGTATTTTCACTTCAGATTTTCAACATGGGTTTTGTGTGACCCCACCTCATGAATAGTGGCACTATCAGTTCGTTCGCGAAAGGTCATTTTGCACAGCAACTGTGCGATTTGGTGCCACAGGTGCGAAAAATGGAAATTACGTAATTACCGTAAATCTTGATCTTCTTGGATGAAGTCTCCACCACTCATTCACACTGATGGGATCTACACCGGAGGCACCAGGACCCAGCAGGAGCAATCTTTTTGCAAGAGGGCTGGTGGCAGAGATGGAGCCACGAGGAGTGGCGCCGCGAGCCTCGGCTCGTGCAGAAATGACTATCTTGGTGTCGACCCTCCAACCGCCTCAGTACCTTTTTTTCCGAGGAGGTGCAGCATAACTAACCTAGAAGGACAGCCTAACAAAAACCGGACATAAGATAGTCCGGATGACCCGTATAAGAAGGGTCAACAAAGAAGTCTTCACAGCTTGGAGTTTGAGGGAGTGAAGACCAACAACAGAGGTGAGCTCGGGGAATGGTGGGTGGGCATGTGAATGAGTGGTGGAGACTTCGTCCAAGAAGATCAAGAATTACGGTAGGTACGTAATTTACCTATCTTCCTGGACATAAAGTCTCCACCACTCATTCACACTGATGGGTGAGTACCGAGCTAATAATCCCCCGAGAGGGCGGAAGGTGAAACTAAGAGCTCACAAATTTAGGACAGAAGTCCGTTAAGGATAGTTCTGCCAAACGAAAGATGTCATCTGGCATGGACATCCAGGGAACAGTGCTCGAAAGTATGCACCGAGCTCCAGGTAGCCATATTGCAAATGTCTGCAATGGGCACATTGTGGATTTCCGCCAGGGATGCCGCGACTGCTCTAGAAGAGTGAGCATACACTCTGCCATCCAGCTTAACTTGCGCCATGGAATAACAGTGGCGAAGGCATGCCACCAGCCATGCCGAAATGCATTTGCTAGCGACAGGTTAACCCAGCCGGGTCTCGCTGAAGGAAACAGAGAGTACCCCTCACGGATTATCTGAAGGACCCATGTGTCTGATGTTATGGACTTCCACTGGTTGTAGAGGTGAGTCAGACGTCCTCCCACCGCTGAGGAAGAGTCCCCCTCGGGCAGCTGAGGTGGGACCTGGGCCAGAAACTCAGAAGGTGACACTGGGCACTTTGGGCCCTTGTGCCTTCTGCTGTGTTTTCTTTTGAGGCTAGAGGGCCATGTTTTTGTTAAAACCTCCCCTGCCCTTGCCCCGAAAGGACTCACTGTTGTGAAATTGACACTTGCTAACACCCCCCGAGAAAGGGTGGGAGCAGGTCGAGACGTTTTAATGGCCGACCTAGTTTTCTGTGTGGCCTCCAGAGCTTGCTCTACTTGAGGTCCGAACAGATACATACCATCAAAGGGTAACGCCATGACCTGCTGTTCAGCATCATTCGTGAAACCCGGAGTGCGTAGCCAGGAGTGATGACTGGTACAAATGCCCACCGCCGCCGCTCGGGAAGCAGTATCGAAAGCGTCCATAGCTGCTTTAACCTGTTGGTTGTTGGACTCTATACCCCTGGTTATGGTCTGAAGTAGCTCTGAACTAGTGTCTGACTTGGGCAGAGCTTCCACCATCTGTTTGAGAGAATGCCAAAGAACATACACATATTGAAAGAAATAGCCTTGGTAACTGGCAATACGCATACCCAAGGTGGAGGCAGCAAAGACTCTCTTACCTAAGGTGTCTATCTTACGAGATTCTTTGTTTATAGGTCGGGCTGTAGATGCCAGAGGAAGAACGGCCTTATCATTCTCTGCCAAGACTACAATAGGGTCTGCAATGGCCTGGGAGGCCAAAATGGGTCAATCCTTGGGAGCAGCATACTTCCTGTCTATGGACTTAGCCACAGAAGGAATGAGAGCAGGATTATTCCATATCATCTGAGAGAGCGCCTCAAAGGATAGTTGTACCGGGGGAGTTTAAATCTATAGGGATCTCCGGGACATGAAGGTATTGGAGTCTTAGAAATTCCCAGGATTGATATCTGTAGTCTGGAGAGAAACAGTAGAATTTACATTTTTCAGCAGAGACTTAAATGACAGGTCTTCGACTACAGGCTCTGCAACAGGATTAATTCCTGCTCCTTCAACATCATCACCCAGCTGAAGATCTGATTCAGACTCAGTACCATCTCCTGACAGCCCAGTAGGGACTGTATGGACAGGAAAGTAGTGAAAGTCAGAAGGAAATGAAGAGGAGAAAGGATTCGGAGTTGAGAAGCCCTGAAGGCTGGATGACGATGCACCAAGCCTTGGCGCCGAAGAGGAACAAGGCGCTGAAGACAAGGAAGATGGCACCATCTAAAACAGCCCAGCATATGGCGCTGACAGAGGCCACGGCACTGAAGAAGCCTGTGGTGCCGAGGACGGTACCGACAACCCCAATGGCGCAGAGGATGGCACCAACAACACAAGTGGCGCCGAAAGACCCACGGACACCAACGGCGCCGAAAGCAATCCAGAGCTCCGAAAACTGCGATTTGAAGAAAAAGTAGGAGGAATACCAAGAGATACAGGCATCGGTGTGGCCCCCTGCACCGCAGCCATGTGAGGGAGGAAAACACCTGAGCACAGTCTCGACGGCACTGAAGAAGGGAGGTCCAACTGCCCTACCCAATCCCTTGAAAGGCCCAGGCCTCGGAATGACCGGGCCAGGCAGCTGGACCAACTTCAGAGTGAAACTGCTCATCAGAAGCCCATTCAAAAGGTGGAGAAGGGCTTCGATGTCGAGGAGATCAGTCACCGGAGACAGAAACCGGCGACCCCAGAGGAGGAGACAGACGCCTGACCCCAATAACCAACGGTCGACGCGCAGACATACCAGAAGGCGACTTCGAGTGATGCGTTCTCTTTTTTGACCTGTAGGCTGAAGAAGAGCTCGAGGTCGAACAGTACAGAGTGTGCAACCGTTTTCTTTTATATCGGGGGACCGCCCATTCCCTCGAGCATCGGACCGTCCGTTGTCAGACCCCCTCCAGAGAGGCCGGCGGACCGAACCCAGCCCAGCTGACTGAACAGCTTTCATACGAAGTCTCCCTACCGTCACCTGACCCGCTTATGGTAGATTCCTGTCAATGTAGGCTGAAGACTTCTTTTCTTTAATAAATATATTTAAAATTAAGCGGTATTTATTTCGAGATATATTACAAAACAATAAACTGAAAACTACGCTGCTAGTTTGAAGTTTGACTCCCGGCAAGTGATGCCATCACTGAAGCGCATTCAATGGCAGGAAAAAAGGAACTGAGGCGTTTGGAGGGTTGATGCGAGATAGTCATTGCTGCACGAGCCAAGGCTCGTTGCTCCACTCTCTCTGGTACCGGCCCTCTTGCAAAACGTTTGCTCCCACTGGGTCTGGCGCCTCCAGCGTAGATCCCATCAGTGTGACTGGGTGCTGGAGACTTTATGCCCAGGAAGATCACATTTAGGACAGGATGTGAAAAATGACAACTGTAATGTTCATGAGGAGGTGTAAAAAAATGGCAATGTTGAAAATCTGGAGTGAAAATGTGAAAAATTGGTGAAGTCACGAGCATGTGTAGAAACTGTGCAACACACACCCAATTATTTTGGGGATTGCTTTAACCACATTTTCAATACAGGCATTTTGGGACCTCCCCTCATGAACAGTGGCACTGTGATTTTGTTAATCTGTCCCGAAAGTTGATTTCCCACAGCGACCAAGCCATAGGTGGTGAAAACACATTTGATCAGGATGTGAAAATGACAGCTGTACTGTCTATAAGGAGGTGGAAAATGAAAATTCGACGCATCTACCGTAATTTTGATCTTCTTGGACGAGTCTCCACCACTCATTCACACTGGTGGGATCTGCACGGAGGCACTAGGGACCTATCGGGAGCAACTTTTTGCTGGAGGGTCATGATGCATGCCACAGCAGTGGCTCGGTAATGACTATCTCATCGACGATCCTCCAACCGCCTCAGTACCTTTTTACCAAGGAGGTGCAGCGAACTAACGAAAGAGTAAACCTAACCTTAAAAACGGACATAAGATAGTCCGGACGACCATGTAAGAAGGGTGCAAAGAAGTCTCACGGCCTAAAGATTTGAGGGAGTGAAGACCAACACAGCGTGAGCTCAGGGATGGAGGGTATGCGGTGGAATGGCGGGTGGAGACCTCGTCCTAAGAAGATCAAGAATTACTGTGTAGGCACGTAATTTCTTTGCTATCATCCTCGGACATAAGTCTCCACCACTATTCACACTAGTGGGAGAGTACCAAGCTGATAATCCCCAAAAGGTGGCAGGGAGCCAGAGCTCACACGTCTAGGACAGGAGTCCATTAAGGATAGTTCTGCCGAAGGCGGAATGACGCCTGGCATGAACATCCAGTGCATAATGCTTTACGAAGGTATGCACTGAGCTCCAGGTGGCGGCATTGCAAATATCTGCAATTGGAACATTGCGAATTTCCGATAAGGATGTCAAGGATCGCCCTAGTGAGAGTGAGCATACACTCTACCTTCTAATTAACCTGTGCCATGGAATAGCAATCGCCGAGACATGCCACTAACCATGATGAGATGCATCTGATAGCGTACAGGCTGACCCAGCCGGGTCTCGCTGAAGGAAGCAAACAATTGCTGAGTCTTACGTAAAATTCTTGGTTCTATCTAAGTAGAACGCAAGAAGGCTCTCTTAACATCCAAGGAATGAAGAGACGTTCTCCTTCATTTTGGAAGTTAGCTAGTAAGAGGAAGCCACCAGAGGTTGGTTTAGATGGAATTCTGGCTACAACCTTGGGAAGAAATTTAGGATGAGTAATGAGAACTACTTTGTCCCTATGGAACACAGTATAATGGAGGGTCCAACCAGGGCATGTATCTCAGAGACCTGTGGCTGGAGGTAACGCCACTAGGGAAGGCTGTCTTCCAGGTAAGAAATTTTAGCTCACAGTAGCTGGGGTCTGAAAGGCTTCAAGTGAGCATGTCTAGCACAAGGTTAATGTCCCAGGCTGCAACCGACGCCTAACAGGGGTCTGGTATGCAGAATTCCTTAAGAAATCTCTTCACCATAGGTAACTGAGCCAGAGACAAGGAAGAAAACGCTCATGGTACGCTGAAATGGCACTAAGGTGAACTTTAACTGGGGAGTACTGGAGACCTGAGTTTGATAGGTCCAAAAGGTACTCTAGAACCTTGTCTGGAGGACAGGAAAAGGGATTCCAAGAGGACTTAGACACCAGAGAGAAAAAGTTCCACTTAGAAGCGTGCAGTTTTTGGGTAGCTGGCCTCGAGCAGCCAGAAGGATGTCTGAGACTCACGAGAGACGTTGAACCCATCTACCTCTACCTCTTCAGGAGCCAAGCATGAAGGTGAAGTGACCTCAGGTTGGGATGGACCACGACCCTGAGTCAAAGATTGATTTGCAAGGAAGTGGTCTCGGAGAGCTGCCGACATACTGTTGAGTAGAGAAACCATAGTTGCCGAGGCCAGGAGGGAGCAATGAGAATCATCTTGGTCCCTGAGACTCGGATTGAGGAGTACTCTGAATTAGAGGAGGTGGAAAGGGCGTAAAGCAGTTTTGTCCACACAGCCTGAATGCATCCTGACAGAAAATGCCAGGCCCTGGATTTCTGGAGCAGAAGAGAGGCAGTTTTGCTGTTGAGTGGGGATGCAAAAGGTCCAGGTCTGAGTCCTCACTCTTCAACAGGACCGAGCTACGGCTGGATCGAGAGACCACTCGTGAGGGTCTGCTTCCGCTTCTGAGGTGATCTGCTAAGTCGCTTTTGTACACCTGGCAGATATACCGCTTGAATTAGAGACTTGTGCCCCAGCACCACTCCCACACTCTGCTTCCTGCAAAGGGATAAGAATGAGCACCGCCTTGCTTGTTGATGGTTGAAATCATCACAGCTTTGTTGTCCGCTTGAAGGAGAAATGTTCTTGTGGGACAGAGGATGTCCTTCAAAGCCCGACTCGATAGAAGGACGGCTCATCTCCAGGACATTTGGTGGAGCTGAGTTTCCAGCTGAGTCCACACACCTTGAGTGTGGAGAGCGACAGTGAGCTCCCATCCCAGTAGCGTATGCGCCTGTAGTGATGGAATCTGATGATCCAGAGGAGCAAGGGAATCCTTCCAGGAGATTGTCTCTGAGACCACCAGGTGAGAGACCTTTGTAGGCTCCGTCACCATGATGGGATAAGACTGGGGTTGAGGTCGGTGACCACTGAGGGAGAGCATCCACTGGGTGGTCCTCATGTGTAACGACGAGGGTACAGTGAACACTGAGGACGCATGAGACCAACATCGCTGCATCGAGAGAGCTGTGACCGATCGGTTCTCCCCAATGTAACGGGCCATCTGAAGGATGTCGAGTCTTCTGTCCTCTGGAAGGAAAGCCTTCGTGGAAGAGGTGTCCAGAAGAGTCCCTATGAAAAGGAGCCTCTGGGAGGGCTGCAGTTGTGACTTCTTCAGATTCAGCAGAACTCCCATGAGCATAGAGAAGAAGCGAGGGCCGTTTGAGAGCTTCAGAGTCCCTTGGCTGGAAGGGCTTGCTGAGGAGCCAATTGTCCAGGTAGAGAAACACTCGAGTCCGAGCTTCCTGAGATGCTGCAAGTAGAACTGCACAACACTTTGTAAAAACTCGCTGGCGCCGAGGATAGCCCAAAAGGCAGGACTCTGAACTGATAATGCTGACCCAGAGCTACAAACCTCAGGAATTTGCGATGGGTTGGGTGGATGGGGATATGCTGGTAAGCGTCCTGCATATCAGGAGGCCAGCCAGTCGTGCTGATGCAGCAAAGGTAACAGGGTACCTAGGGAAATCATTTTGAATTTCTCCTTGGGGAGGAATTTGTTTAACTTTCTGAGGTATAGAATGGGGCGCATCCCCCCAGATTTCTTTGAGGAGGTCTGACTGAGAGGTCGACAACCTGGGTTGTCGTTTGGGAGGACAATTCGGGGGGGGTTTCCAAGAAATTGAGAGAATAACCCTCGCGAATTATCCGAAGGACCCATTTGTCCGAGGTTATGGACTTCCACTGGTTGTAGAAGTACATCAGACGACCTCCCACCGGAGGAGAAAGTTCCACCTCGGGCAGTGAGGATGGAACTTGGGCCAGCAATTCATAAGGTAGCGCTGGGGGCTTTAGGCCCCGCGCTTCTGCGTCTTCTTTTGAGGTTGGGCAGGTTGGCTTTTATGGAAGCTTCCTCCGCCTGCCTCGAAAGGACTGGCGACTATGAAACAGCGTTTACCTACATGCCCCGAGGAGAGGAAGGCGGAGGTCTAGCCAGCAATGGCTGACCTAGTCTTCTGAGTGGCCTCTAGGGCCTGCTCTACCTGAGGACCCAAAAGATAGGAGCCATCAAAGAGCAACGCATTACCTGCTGCTGAGCATCATTCAGAAAAGCCGGAAGTACGCAAGCCAGAATGGCGCTGGAGTACAAAATACCTGCGGCTGCTGAACTAGAAGCAGCAGTGCGGAAAGCGCCCATGGCGGTTGACCTGTTGGTTATTGGACTCAATACCTATGATAACAGTTAGAAGAAGCTCTGACTTGGAGTCGGAATCTGGAAGAGCTTCAACCATTCGTTTCATAGAGTGCCACAGGATATACTCATACTGAGGAAAAATAGCCTTGATAGTTGTGTCATACTTAAAAGTGGAGGCAGCAAGACTCTCTTACCTAATGTATCAGTTTCTTGAGACTCTTTGTTAATAGGTGAGCTGTAGTAGCTTGGAAGAACGACCTTGTCATTCTCTACCAGGACTACAATAGGATCCGCAAAGGCTTGGGATGCCAAATGGACCATCCTTGGAGCTGAATATTTTATCAATGGATTTAGCCACCGAGGAATAAGAGCAGGATTATTCATACCATTTGGAGACAGCGCCTCGAAGGAAGGTTGAATCGGAGGAGTCAAATCGTAAGAGATCTCCAAGCATGAAGATCACTGGTCTTAATATTTTCCCAGGATCGATGTCTGTAGCCTGGAGAAGAGAGGATCTCATGTGTTCTTCAACAGAGACTTAAAGGATAGGTCCTCGACCACAGGCTCTGTTGCAGCGAAAGATCCCGCTTCCTCCACTTCATCACCCAACCAGATGCTGGGTCGGGCTCAACATCATCTCCTGATAGTCCAGGAAGGACTGTTTGGACAGGAAAGGAGTGAAAATAGGAAGGAGGAAGAGCAGATGAAAGGAGAGTCCGGGGCCCTAGGCGCGAGGAGGCGAGCCGAAAAACGGTAAGCACGGAGGGGCGCACGGCGCCGAAGAAGCACGCTGCACTGCGCGGCACCCCCGCGGCGCCTGCCAAGACACGGCGCGAGACTCCGGCGGCACCGCGGCGCCAAAAACGGCGCCGACAAGCGCAGCAATGACCCAGCTGGGAGGCGCCGAGGACACCCTCGGAACCTGGAAAGCAAGAGAAAGGAAAAACCAAGAGATAAGGGCATCGGTGTGGCCTCGCGCCGCAGCCATGTGAGGGGGAAACACCTGTTAACGGAGTCGCTGGCACCGGAAGGAGGCGCCACACGACTAGAAGGTCCAACCGCCCTACCTGATCGCCACGAGCCTGAAGGCTCCAGGGCATCCGAGCCAGGCAGAAGAACCAACCTCCGAGCCCATCGCTCCATGAAGCGCGCCCACTGATGAAACTGCTCATCTGGAGCCCTACCTATAGGCGGGGAGGGGGCTCCGATGTCGAAAGACAGCGGAAACGGAAGATTGGCGACTCGAAGGAGAGACCGGCAACTAGCAAGCGATGACCGACCGTCGGCAGCAGAACGTATCCAGGGAGAAACCTCGAGTGATGCCTTCTCTTTTGACCCTGGGCGAAGAAGAGCTCGAGGCGAACGGTGCCGAATGCGACCGCTTATTTTATGCGGCAGGGGACCGCCCATCCCAGACATCGGACTGACCGCTGTCGGAATCCCGCTGAGGAGAAGGGATGACGGACCCAGCCCGACTGACTGAACAGCTTTCTACAGACAAGTCTCCCTACCGTCACCTGACCTGCTCATGGTCGACTCCGTCCAGTAGGCCGAGAACTTCTTTACTATAAGTTAAATTTTAAAATATAACAGAAATATAATGAAATAGAATAAAATTAAGCGACACTACTATCGAGATAATATTACAAAAATAAACTGAAAACTATGCACTAGTTTGAAGTTTGACTCAGCTGAAATGACGGCGTTGTCACTGAAGCGCGCTCGGCCGGGGAAAAAAGGAACTGAAGGCGGTTGGAGGGTCGCCGCTGAGACAGTCATTACCTGCCGAGCCACTGCTCGCTATCTGCGCATGCCTCGCAGCGCCATCTCTGGCGCCGACCCTCCAGCAAAAAGTTTGCTCCCGATGGGTCCTAGTGCCTCCGGCGCAGATCCCACTAGTGTGAATGAGTGGTGGAGACTTATGTCCAGGAAGATATAGCAATGTTGAAAATCTGGAGTGAAAATATAAAAAAATTGTCAAAGTTACAAGTGTGCGTGAAAACTGTGCAACACAAGGGTCCCCTGATCCTGGGTCAACAATTGCTGCGACAGAGGAAGAGGAAGTGGAGGTTCCTCTGAAAACTGCTGCAGAACAGAGAACCAAACTTGCCTGGGCCAGAAGGGAGCAATGAGAATCATTCTAGCTCCCTCCAATCTGAGTTTGTTCAGTACCCTCGGAATTAAAGGAATGGGAGGGAAGGCACAAAGGAATCTGTCCCTCCAACCAAGACACAGAGTGTCCCTCAAAAAATGTGTCGCCTAGGAGCGAGCGAGCAGAAGGCAGGAAGTTTTGCATTTTGAGGAGAGGCAAAGAGGTCTGTCTGAGGTGTTCCCCATCGCTAAAAGATGTTCATAACTTGTTGATCTAACTCCCATTCGTGAGACCTGGCTGAGGACCGACTTGAGTTTGTCTGCCAGTGTGTTTTCCAGTCCCAGAACGTGAACCGCGGTCAAGTGAAGGTTATGTTGGGCTGCCCAATGCCAAACACTCATCGCTTCCCAGCACAGAGGGTAGGAACTTGTTCCTCCCTGTTTGTTGAGGTACCAGACTATGCACATGTTTGATTGTATGAGGAGATGACTGGGAAGGATGAAGGAGAGTAGAGCTTAAAGAGCATAAAGGACTGCTCTCAGTTCAAGCACATTTATGTGAAGGCTTTGTTCGAACTTGGACCAGCTGCTCAGAGTCCTGTGAGACCCTAGATGGCACCCCAGACTTCTCCTGACGAATCTGTCGTCAACATCTAGGAGGAGGGATCAATGTAGAAGTGAACTCCCAGGCACAGATTCTCCTGAACCATCCACCATTGCAAGTCCCTGATCATGGGATCTGAAACTAGTACCTCAGTCTAGATTGTTCCTGGTTTGGTCCCATTGTTACCGAAGCGTCCACTGAGAGATTCTCATATGGAGCCGAGCAAACGGGACTGTCAGAATGGCAGCCGCCATCAGCCCGAGGAGGCAGAGGACTGACCTGGCTCCGACACTCCTGCAGCCGGACAGAAGACGAGCATGATTCTGAAGGGTGTCTACCTTGTCCGGAGGCAAGAAGGCTTTGCCGGTGGTCGTGTCCAGAATCGCCCCTATAAATTGGAGGCGTTGGCAAGGGACCAGGTGAGACTTGGCCTGGTTGATGGTGATACCCAGGCTGGTAAAAATCTGCAGGGCGAGGGAAAGGGAGTGCAGGAGTTCCTCCGTGGACGAGGCTACCAGGAGCCAATTGTCCAGGTACGGGAATACCTGTACTCCCTGGGTATGCAGGTGGGCCGCTACCACCGACAGACATTTGGTAAACACTCGGGGGGCCGAGGAAAGACCAAATAGGAGGGCCTTGACTTGGTAGTGATCCCCTTGAAAACAAAACTGAAGGAATTTGCAGTGGGAAGGGCATATGGGGATATGCAGGTAGACATCCTGCATGTCCAGAGTGCATATCCACTGTCTCGGCCAAAGTAGTGGTAGAAGAGAGCATTCTGAAGTGTTTGTACTCCATGAACATGTTCAGGGAGCGGAAGTCTAGGATGGGCCTTAGATCTCCTGTCTTCTTTGGAACTATGAAGAAATGGGAATAATAACCTGTCCCCCAGAGATACTTTCATACTAACTGCCAGCAGATTAGGCCTTATGTTCTATCGAGTCTGCTTGAACCTCAGATCCCTAGTTGGGTGCCGAGGCCCCCCCAGTGTTCCAGAAACCCCTATCACCCATCCCCACCCCCCCTGGGCCAGGCCATCATCAGATACATCCGCTTTTTGTGTCAGTCCCACCCTCTCTTGAAGCCCTCCACTGTGGATCTCTGAACCAGTTCGCCAGGCAGCGCATTCCAAGGGTCCACAACCCTCTCAGTGAAAACCTCCTCCCCTCCCCCCCCCCCCCGTCCACCTTCAAACCATGCCCTCTGGTGATACTTCCCTGCTTTAGTCTAAAGATCCCCTCCATGTTTACCCTATTTATTCCCTTGAGGTACTTGAAGGCCTCAGTCATGTCTCCCCATCTCTCCTCTCCTGCAAAGAAAACAGGCAGAGCTCCTTAAGTCTGTCCTCATAAGTCAAATCCCCTAGTCCTCGTATCATCTTAGTTGCCCTCCTCTGTACCCTCTCCAGGAGCTGTAGGTCCCTCTTCAAGTGTGGTCTCCAGTACTCAAGGTGTGGTCTAACCAGTCCATTGTACAGCGGCAGAATCACTTTCCTGCTCCTAGAGGTGATCCCCCTTATGATGCATCCCAACATCCTGTTTGCCTTGTTAGCCGCTCTCCTGCACTGCTCAGAGTTATTCAAACATGCATCCACCATGACCCCTAGGTCTTTTTCCCCTGTTGAGGCCTCCAGCGCCTCCCCTCCCAGGGTGTACCTGTGTTTAGGGTTTCCCCGCCCAAGATGTAACACCTTGCACTTGGTGATATTGAAATTTCATTTCCATGTGTGAGCCCAGCTTTCCAGGGTGTCCAGTTCCCCTTGCAGGGCCAACCTCCCCTCTTCCCCTTCAACTACGGCTCCCATCTTGGCGTCGTCAGCGAAGAGATTCATTTCACACCCTATACCCTCCCCGATGTCCGATATGTATGCATTAAACAGGATCGGACCCAGGACTGAGCCCTGCGGTACCCCAATACCGACCTCTCTAAGGTTCGAGAGCTCCCCACCGACCACTACTCTCTGGGTATGTCCAGCTAGCCAGTTTTCAATCCATCTGAATATCAAAGGGCCTACTCCCAACCCCATCAATTTCTCCACCAGACCAAATGCCTCGCTGAAGTCCAAGAGTAATATATCCACAGGCTTTCCCCTGTCCAGCTCTGATGTTACCCATTCATAGAACTCCACAAGATTGGTTTGACATGAGCTACCTGACACAAACCCATGTTGCCGACTATCCAGACCTCCCACCTCCTCCTAGTACACCTCCAATTGTTCCTTTAGTATACTCTCCATTAATTTTCCCACCACCTAGGTCAAACTGATGGGTGTATAGTTACCTGGTACTTTCCTCAACCCCCCTTTATGGATTGGCACCACATGCGCCTCTCGTCAATCCCTAGGTACCCTCCCTGTCTCAAGCGACCTGCTGAAGAGCTCCACAGGAGTGCAGCCAGTATGTCCGCCAATTCCCATAGTACTCTTGGATGAATGCCATCCGGCCCAGGAGATTTATCTTTCTTTAGGACCTTGAGGGCTAACCATACCCTTTCGGTGGAGATAGCATCATCCGTCCCCTCCACCTTACTGGCCTTTTTATCCTTATCCTAATCTGACACCCCTGGGGTACCTCTCCCTCCCTCTTGCTCCATTTCTGTAGTTCCCCTGATCCCCCTCACTACCGCTTCTATCTCCATCGTGCCTTGCTTTGTAGATATCCCATCCCCCTCCTTAGTGAACACAGAGGCGAAGTACTCGTTTAATACCTCTGCCTGTTCCCTTGCCTCTTCCACCCACCCTCCTTCTGATCTCAATCTGCTGAGATGGTCCTTAGTTTTTCTCCATTCCCCAATGTACCGGAAGAACCCCCTTTCCCCTCCCTGTATCGCCTCTGCCAGCTGCTGCTCTATACTGGACTTTGCCCCCCTCACCATCCGGGTGACTTTTCTAGATGCAAGATGGTACATTTCCTTTTCCCTATCCCCTCTTGTTTTATATTTTTGTAGGCCGCCTTCTTTTCTCTGACCGTTACCTGAAGAGTGGGAACTGGCTAGGGAGCACGACAACTGAGGGGGGTGGTCTTCGGGGCAGTTCTTTTTTTTTTTTTGTATATTCTTTTTTTCCACCCTCCTCGTACTGGCTGGCCCCCACTCCTTCAGGCTCCACAGGTTCCCCGCTAGCCCCACTGCCCTAAACCCAGCCCTCCTCTAACTCCACGAATCGCAGTCGATCCCCGAGATATCCCGGCGTATCCCTTTCGCCGGGCGGGTCCCCCTCCTCCGAGGGGGAAGGCACCAGGGAGAGGGGATGACCCCAGCACACACTCTACTTAGGGTCCGGGGATGCTGCCGCAGAGGCGGCGGCCCCGGGAAGGCACTGAAGGCATTCGGGACAGAGAGCCACCATCCGGCGGCCAGCGAGTGGTATTTCCTGTTTTTTCCCTAGGTGCGTGACATCCGAACGTCAAGGCATTAGCCGACATCTGTCACGCACTGCCCAGCAGTGAACCCAACGTGTTGCCCTACCCCTGATCTCCACCAGCAGTCGCTCAACACCGGGTCGTGGCCCTCCTTCCCTCCCCGGAGACAATGAGCAGTCGTGGGACGCCCAAGTCGTCTCCCCCCGGCCAGCCCTCCAGTGACCTGAGCTCGTTCCTGAACCCGGGTCGCTGGCATCACAAGTGGAAATCCAACTGCTGCGTCGGGGGGCCGGCCCGGTGCGGTTTCTGTAGAAACTCTATTGAGTGTCCTGCCGATATCAACTGGAGCACCCAAGTGTCTGATGTTATCCTCTCCCAACCCGGCAGATGGGAGGAGAATCTCCCCCTACTGGTTCTTCTGGAACCTCCAGAGGTAGTGGAAGAGGCAGTAAGTCAGGAGGTGTGGGGCAGCGCAGCAGAGGCTCCCGCTCCCAGCTTTTTTGCTGTGGGGAATTTTGGTTACTGGAGGGGCGCGACGTTTATTGGGAAGCACCAAGTTTGGTCGACAGTGACAATGCCGACCTTCCCCACAGCACAATACTGACGCAGGTATTGTGCCGCCTGTTTCAAAGGTGTTTTCAGTGGGGGGCTGTGCCCCCTCCACACTCCGCATGTGGAGGGATCTGCCCCCCGCACTTTAGGATACCAACTCCAGGTCGGAGTTGGTCCGGGAAGGGGGCGGAACACTGGGGGAAGGCGAAACATGGAAAAAGGACCATTACCGCAAATGTTGCTGTAATGGTCTTTTTTCCCGTTTCGCCATCAGGGTGTCAACCAAAAGGGGTACACCGCATTTGCTGGCATGTTTTCCTTGTGGCTTTTGTCTGTCAGTTTTGGTGACGAAAAGGACGCCGCTGCCACTGAGGGGGCCTGTACATAATTTGGACAGACTTGAGTGCAGTACCCATCTCTTGCAGTTCGGTTATGATGTCCTTGACATCACCCCCGAACAGCACCGAATGCCTGAAGGGAGCATCCTGCATAGCGGATTGTACCTCTGGGACCAAATCTGACACGCGGAGCAAGGAATGACGCTGTAGGCCTACAGCGAAGGCCGAGCTTCTACCAGCTGCGTCCACCGCATCGTAAATGGCATATAGCATGTGCCGAAAGGCCAAGCGAGTGGAACAGACAAGGTCACCCACTTCCTGCTTAGTCTGGGACCGAGTCCAATTTAGATTTCACCTGGCTAAGGATGGTCATCTGGAAATCCCCCATATGTGCAACATAGTGAAGGGTCCTGATGCCTAGGGTAGAAAAGGAATACATTTTCTTCCCATACTGGTCCAGAAGCCGGGATTCCTTCTCAGGCAGAGATAAGCTGAGGTGTTTAGGACTGGCGGAGCGGCCTTGAGCGGCACTGATGACAACCGAATCCACCTTGGGGTGAAGGCTAAGAAAGTCTACACCCTCAGGAGCCTGGAATAGCCTGTCCTCCTTCCTCGGAAGGGGGGCTAACGCGAAGGTTGTTTCCAAATGGTGGAAACAAGATCTGCATGAGGCTCTATCAAGGGTGGGATCAGCGTAGGAGCAGTCTTCGGCAGATCCAGATGGGCAGCGAGTTTTTACGCTGTGAGTCTGGCTCCACTAATTGCCACTGATGTACTTTTCTCAAACTCCAGAAAAGAAGGATCCTCTGGAAGAAACTTCAGAGGATCCCTCAGCCTAGGGCGCTCCGGAGTATGGGGCTCACCTTCGGGGTCAGAAAGGCCGGACTCTGGAGTTCAAGTCAGAAGTTTCTAATGAAGAGGAAGAAGACTCCTCCCTAGGAGGGGGAGGGACGACCCCTCCAGGGAGTTCCCAGGGGTGTGTATCCTCCCCGCCTCGGGCACTGGAGGGCTCTCCTCTGGTATCGGGCAGGGGGGAGGGAGTCTCCCATCTCCGCTGTAGGGGATCCGGCGTCGGGAGACGATTCTCGACCTCCTGGATGAGCCAAGCCTTGGCCTCAGCACACCAGGAGGCCAAGGTCTCCTTCAGATCCGGCGGCGGAGGTGGGGGATACAGGTATTGAGAGTACCCATAACCTGATGGCGGGTAGACCGGCATCTGGTATTGAGGCATCAGGTACAGATATTGCGGTGTTGGGTACCCAGGCGCCAGGGGATCTGACTGAGCAGAGGGACCTGGCAGAGGCCCAGCTGGTGGGCCAGACAGTGGAAGCACTGGGTCCGGCATGGGTATACCGTCGAGCGGGTCTGATGGAGGAATAGGTCTTCCATCAGGCAAAGGGATGCCAGATGGCGTCGGGTTGGCTGACGTCTGAGGTTCTGGCGCAGAAGGAGGAAGCCCTGACAGCAGCGTCTCAAGGTACTCGGTGACGATCAGGGAAGGAGGGAGGGTTAAAATCCCCGGGTGTCAGTCGAGGGGACGCGGGGACCTCAGTGGCAACGTGGTGAGACGTTGCGGAGAGCCTGGGGCGTCAGACTGGTCTATAGAGTCTGGTGCAGGCTTCTTGGCCGGGCAGTCTGTGGAATCGGCGTCCGACTTATCGGCAGTGTCCGGGAGGACGTCGGAGAAGCCGGCGTCTGACTTATCAGACTCCCTATCCGAGAAAGGTCACAAAGGAGTGGCGGCCTTATCAGAAGGGGTTTTGGCTGGACGCTCTCCCGAGGAGGTGAGTGGCTTAGCAGCCTTGTCTGGGTGTGCCTCGGTGGAACAGACGTCTGACTTACTGGACCTGTTCTGACCGGAAGGCCACGAGGAAGGAGCGGCCTTAATAGGAACAGAGGCCTCTTGGTTTCGGAGGCTCCCGGGGGGCCCGAGCCCGACGGGAGGGGCGATGCCTTCTTGGTAGCCACCAAGATGGCCATCGAGGAGTGATCCCCCAGAGGGGATGTTACCTTGAGGGCCGTGACTCCAGCCGAAGTCGCGGCTGCTGTGGAGGACGACTGCCACTCCCGATGCTTCTCCTTGTCACATTTTTTTCTTATGACCTTCAGGGGAAGCAGATGCCTGCCTAAGCCTTTCTAACTCTTTTTTCATGGAGGCCATTTGCTTAAGGATATAGGCTTCCAGGGCTGCTGCCTTCTCTTGCAGGTAGTGGAGTTGAACTTCTGGCAGTGCTGGCACTTCTCCATAGGGTGGTCTGGGCCCAGACAGAAGAGGCACAAGCAGTGGCCGCCCTTGTGTGGAAGTTGGGAACCACACAAGTCACACTTGTTTTTATGCGATTCGGAGGCGTCGGGGACGACATACACAGCAATTGTTGAAGAAAAAGTTGAAAAATAGAGAAATACGTTGAAAAAGTTCAAAAACTTGAAGACCGACAAACGACTGACAAGCACTGTTCTACCGTGAGGAACTTTCACAAGCCAACGGTGGGAAAGAACTGGAAGGTGGGCGTGGAGGACTGCCCCTTTATACTAATGTCGCATGACGCCGGTCAACTGCCATGGGGGTGGTTCCCCGCCAGAGACTGCTAGCTAGAAATTTTTCTGTGGGGTCCTGACGCTTGGCGGCTTAGTCCTATATGCGAATATGTACTGCAAGAGCCCTCTCAAAGTAAGATCTGTTATTCAAATCTGGGTCTCCCAGGTTCACAGCTTTGTGCTTTAAGCACTAGGCCAAATCAGTGGGACCCGGCGGACAGGACACAAGTCAAATTTTTTATGCCAATACAAGTGTGGACATCTGGGTGCTCCCTATAATAAGTGCCTCACCAGCCTTCATTCTCGGTGCTGCCCAGCCTGTGCATGGTGGCCTTCTATATTACAATTAAAAGTTGGGTCTGGCTGCCCTCACTGGATAATTGTAGAGTTTGGGTAGGATATAATTACTTAATGAATTTTCAGTTTGATGGTACACATTCTCATACATCTGTCCTTAAAGTGCATATCTGTCTCCTCAACCCTTATTATAAGGAATAATGTGCACCCAACAGTGCTGTAATCCCACAAAGAGTTAAGAGATTCTACAGAACATAAATGACAAGAGTGAAGCTCAAGTGGTTTACAAATGATACTACTGTCCTAAAGTATGGAAAAAAGTCCTTGATATCCATCCTGAAAATGTAACGACGGCATATCAGTTTCTTTTATGCTGCTTGTGTTACAAACTATATAAAGGCTTTAAAAACATACAAAACCACCTACATCATCTTCCTGGACTTTAGAAACCAAGTCTTTGAACGTAGGCAGGCAGCTCAGTCTCATCATAGCTTCCACTTGCTCTGTTGCCAGACCACTGATCTTGGGTACTGAAGCACCATTCAGCACAATCTCCTTTCCTCGCAGAAAGTGCAGGAACTCAGCATCATATACTGGTTCGCTAAAACAAACAGAGCAATATGAAAAAATTATAGCTTTTGTAAAATGTATGACACCCTTTACAGAATTAGCAAACAGTTGCAGTTTTTATTTATAAATTGCGCCCATCCCAGGGGGCCCAAGGTGCCTTTAAAGTGTCATGAGTGAATTACGATACATAAATATAAACAAATGTAACAATAAATCTCAGACAGCTAAAAAAACGATAAAACACACAGAAACTCAGCTGAGAGTATCAATTAAGGTTCAATATCAATCCTCAAAATCTTGGTTAAAGAAGTGAATCTTTAGACCACTGTTGAAAGCCTCAACCAAGGAGGTCCTTTTGAGGGTGCTCAGAAGTGAATTTCAGCGCATCCCAGGGTCTAGTCAACTGGGGCTTTTAGCCTTGGCCCTTGGCACAGCTAAGAGACTCACCTCAGTGGAGCGAAGACAGCATGAGGGCACGTTAGGATGCAGGATATCATCCAGGTGGGGAGGACCCAACTTTTGTAGGGCCTTGCAAGATAGAAAACCAACTATAGAGAGAAAATATGCCACTTAACTGCCAGCCAGAGCAGTTCGCCTGGCACCAGGAGAACATGCCACATCCTCAGAAGGTGGTCAGAAACCTGGCTGCCACATTCGGCACCAGTTGCAGGTGGTGTAAAGTATCTCAACTGACCCTGAGGTACAGAGCATTGCAGTAGCTGAGACAAGACATCATAAATTCATGTACTAGCGACAACAGGTCACAAGGGGGTGATAAGGGATCTAATCTGGCGGATGTTCCTCAGATAGTAAAAGCCACTCTGGACTACTGCCGACACCTCAGCCTCAAGTGTCAGCCCCTTGCCCAGAATGACTCCCAGATTTTTAACCTTTGTGGCAGCCGTAAGCTGAGATGTGTTAAATCAAAGCCCAGTCTCCTCCTCAGCAGCTGCCACTCTCCCCCCATGACCCGGATCAACAAACATGGCTTCAATCTTGTCAGTGTTGAGTCTCAGCCAGCTCGATAAATAAACAGAACACAGCTGCTTTCAAAGTGGTGACAGTTCATACCTAAGCATATGCAACCGGCTGCACAATGCCTTCATTTATGTAACCACACAAAAACCTAGTACATTAAAGATGAGACTAACATTTTTTATAAGGCTTTTTATCTGATGTAGTATTTGTGTATTTGATAAAATGGAGGTGCTGGTAGTCAAGTCGGGACGCAGACATGATGGGTTGCTACCTAGAGCAGACACAGGTCTTTTTCTGGGGTCTGCTCTATTGGTGGCCTCCCCGAAGGTGCACAATCTTGGTGTAATCCTTGATAACAGACCGGCTCATGAAGATCAGGTATCGTCTGTGGTCAAAAGTGGCTTTTACCACTTGAGGAATATCGGCAGGATAAAGCCCCTCATTCCGCCCAGAGACCTGCTGACTCTAGTATATGCTTTTGTTACCTCTAAGCTTGACTACTGTAATGCTCTATACTTCGGGGTCATGGGAGGGACCCTCCACAGACTGCAGCTAGTGCACAACGGAGCAGCCTGCTTAATGACAGGCCTGCCCAGGTCAAGTCATGTGAACTTGGTTCTGCGTGCACTGGCTGCTGGTTAGGTGGAGGGTCCTTTTCAAGGTGGACTTGCTCACCTTTAAGGCCCTATATGGACTGGGTCCTAGTTACCTAACTGAGCTCCTCATACCTGCAACTTCTGTCCGTTAACTGTGCTCCTCGTCAAGGGGCCTCCTGAAGTTCCCAGGGTTTGGCTCAAAACATTTGGTAATCATGCTTTTAGTGTGGCTCGGCTGACCCTGTGGAACTTGCTTCCACCTGCAGTTCAGGAGGCCCCCTCGACTGAGGTGTTTAAGCAGAGGTTAAAGGCCCACCTTTTCTGCCTGGCCTTTCAGGAATAATCTCCTCCGTTCGACCGCATGAGCTATGCTGATATTTGGCTCTCTCTGTTAGCTAGTAGGAAATACTACCTTGGCTCTCTTACTGATTCGATAATTCGAAATCAAACCCCTAGGTGTGCTTGTTCCTCAGGACACGCCATGGTCTACGATCAGCTGATAAATCCTTTCTGAATTTGCCAAGGTGCCGCACTAGGAAAGGAACTGTTGCATTTGAGCATGCAGCTCCTCAGCTATGGAATTTCCTTCCCCTCGACATTAGACTTTCTAGCTCCCACACATGCTTTAAGAGAAAACTGCACTCTAATCTGCTGATTGCCGATACCTGTTCTTGCTTTCACCCTACCTAATGACTGATGTCTCTGGCCATACAATAGTATTTCCTCACCTCTATATAACCCTCTTACTGCCTCAGCCTATCCCGGCTCCCTTTCCCTGCCCATAAACAGTCTTGCACTGCAGGCATCTCCCTTACACTTACATACACTTATATAATCTAATTTCATGGCTTGCTCCCCTCTTCCTCACTTACCGACCTTTTCCTTAATGACACCCCCTGCTCTCAATGGTTATTTCTTCCTTTTGTATTACCGGTTTTTGTTTTGTATACCTTGTTCTGTTCATATGATATGTCACCTGATAATTTATTGTCCAAGGTCCTCTCTATTTATTGCATAGGTAGGCACCTATGAACTTATGAATGGTCTACTCTGTATGTCTCTGATATATTTTATCCACTTTAACTCACTGTATGTAAAGCACGCATAAATTGTTATCCTGTTAAGTTTCTGCATGTCTGTACTCTCCCAGGTCGTGCCTGAAAATAGTCATTTTATGGCTAGTACACTTACCCAGTTAACAAAAGCTAAAAAAAAAAAAAAAAAAAAAAAAATTATTTTTAGGACTGTGATTATTTATCACTTTCTTTTGTGTGTGATTCTGAATCTTTCCATTTTAAATGTGTGTTTTTATGACCTGTACCTTCTTGCTGTTAAGTGCCCAGAGCTTCCGAGATTGGGTGCCACATAAATAAAAGTTGCCTTGCCTTGATTTAAGAGTTCTGAAAAACGAAAACTACATACTCACCGTAACTCCTGATCTTCTAGGAATATCTTCACCACTGAGTCACACTTCTGGGCCTTAGCCAGAGGCGCCAGGACCTGCAGGAGCCAGAACTTTTAGGGAGGGCTGTGGCCAAGGTAAGCTGTGCACATGCACAGCATCGTGAGACTGTCTCATGCTGCATGGCTTACCTTGGCACCAGCTCTCAACCATCCGAGTACCTTTTTCACCGAGGAGGTGCACCATAACCTAACTAGTACTTATGCATTAAAGCTAAGGGCAAAAGATAGCCCTGGTAAACCGTGTAAGAAGGGACAACAATACAGTAACACAGAGTCTTCACAGCCCAAACCAGAAATATGGGGTGAAAACCAATAAAACAGACTGGAGTGAACCCAGGGGATGGTGGGTAGGCATGTGAATCAATGGTGAAGATATTCCTAGAAGGTCAAGAATTACGGTGTGTACGCAGTTTTCTCATCTTCCACAAATTAATCTTCACCACTGATTTGAGACTTGTTCAACACTTCTCTGAGAACAGGGTGCATAGACCAAGACCGGAGAATTGCTCACGTGGTGCCCCTCCACAAAAGTGGATCCAAGGCTGCACTGAGCAACTATAGACCAGTAAAGCCTTACATCCATTCTGGGAAAGTTAACGGAATCAATCCTTAAGGAGAGGTTGGTAACCTTTATAGAAGGTTACAGTCTCCAGGACAGAAAGCAACATAGGTTTGCCTCTGGCATATCCTGGTTGACTATTATGACTGGGTGACTAGGGCACTTGAAAAGGGCTATGTGGTTGATGTCCTGGATATGGATTTCAGCAAGGCATTTGATTTGGTGCCACATGGGAGGCCGATTAGCAAGTTGGGATACCAGGGAGTAGGAACAAAGATGGTAAACTGGATCAAGAACTGGTTGCAAGGGAGACAACAGAGGGTAGTGTTGGGAGAGGAACTCTCATCTCTAAGGGCTGTAATGAGCAGGGTATCACAGAGCTCTGTACTAGGCTCGGTGTTTGGCATTTTCATTGCAGACATCTCGCATGACTTTAAGAACAAGATTAGCCTCTTTGCAGATAACACAAAGATCGGTGCAATGGTGGATAACACAGTAGGGTGGCAGGGGCTGTAGGATGATCTGGATAAACTCGAGCACTGGTCAGACACATGGCAGCTGGGGTTCAATGCTAAGAAGTGCAGTCATACACCTAGGAGCAAGGAACCCAAGGAGGTGTTAACAGTAGGGAGGGGTACAGATAGCCACTACAGAGGAGGAGAAAGATCTTGGGGTGATAATAAATGGGCAAATGAACCCCTCAGCACAGTGCAGGAAAGCAGCAGCTAAAGCCAACAAGATGCTGGGGTGTACTGAGAAATCACCTCTAGGAGAGGGGAGGTGCTCCTGCCAGCATACAGCTCATTGGTGAGGCTGCACATGGAGTACTGCAAGCAGTACTGGCACCCATACTTGAAGGATGTGAAGTTACTGGAGGGGTCCAGCACAGAGCAACAGGGATGATCCTGGGATTGGAAGACAAACCCTAAGAGGAGAGGCTTGGGGAGCTTAACATGTGTTCCCTGGAGCAGAGGAGGGATGGGGGGATATGATAGAGGACTTTAAATATATGATGGGTATAAACAAGACTGGTACAGAGGGGTTTTTAAATTAAGGGTTGGGAGGGACACAGGGCGGCATGGACTGATATTGGAGGGTGGAAGATTCAAAAGAGAAATGAGACACTTTTTCATGGAAAGGGTGGCGCCCATGTGGAACATGCTGCCCGAGGAGGTGGCATCCTGTAAGTCAGTGGGCAGTTTTAAAAGGGGACGGGACAAAGTGAGGGGGAGGGTTACTGCTAAGGGGGTAGGAGAGGGAGGGGCAGCTGCTGTGTAAAATTTGCTAGCTGCACACTCGATAAATCATATGGCCTGTATCTGCTGGCAGTTTCATATGTTCGTATGATTCATTCTCCTTCATTCTTGAAGTTGGCAAAGTAGGTAGGCAGCACAAATGACCGATTCAGATGGAATTCGGACACCACTTAGGAATTTACGGCGTGTGCAGAGAAATAAAAATTACATTCCTACCGTAATTCTTAATCTTCCTGTGTATCTTCACCATTCATCACTGGTGGGTTCAAGCCAGAGGCGCCAGGACCCCACAAGAAGCTTTTTAGCTTTAAAAAGCTTTCTCCCTAGGAGGAGGGACCAAGGATGGCACCGTCCTTGAGGCCGACACATTGCATGGCACTCAAAGGTTGGCCAGTATCCGACACCGGCCCCTCCAA
Organism: Neoceratodus forsteri; assembly: GCA_016271365.2. Taxonomy (NCBI): domain Eukaryota; kingdom Metazoa; phylum Chordata; order Ceratodontiformes; family Ceratodontidae; genus Neoceratodus; species Neoceratodus forsteri. The sequence goes on along the minus strand of CM028134.1, from coordinate 589,403,791 downwards.
TACCTCAGTTCTGCTCACCGGAGTGGGGCAAGGCAGCCCAAGGGACAGGTGAAGGAAAGGATGTAAACTGAAAAAGGAAAAAAGCCGGCCACAAGAGGATAGACTGGGTCTTAAAAGGGTCTGGGAGATGGACCCCAACCACCAGGCAGGCCAGAGGAGGCTAGGAAAAAGGGTGGTGTATGAGGGAAAGAAAAAGGAAAAGAAAACGAAAAAGAAGGAGGGGAAGGAAGGAATTGGGGGTGGGGAGAGAGACAGTATCCTCTCCAAAGTGCTCCAGGATTTCTTGGTGGACCCAACGCCAGTTTTTTTTTTTTTTGTTTAGTTGAGACTGTGAAAGTGAGCTTATAGTGAGATGGCTCAATCCAGAAAACTGGATCTCCCTGTGACAGTGCTGAATAAAGCCCTGCACCATTTGTTATGCAGAAAGAGTTTAAACACGAGGGTATGTTCTATCCTCTCTTTTCCTTTCTCTTCTCTGTCTGGTTGCGCAACCAAGTTTTCTCGTGAGACCTAGGAACTGATCGCTCTGATGGTTTTGCAATACTTTGCCTCTCGCCATCTCTCGGCCCCCCTGCATATCTGCAAGTATAAAAAAATGTGAATCTTTGTGTGAGAAACTAAGTGATATTGGGATCCCTTTGTTTGAAACTGTATCCCTTTGTTTAAAACTGTATATAGTTTGTTGAAATGACCGCAAAGCTATTTGGCATTCAAGGGATTAACCTAAAATGCTGCTTTGAAAAATATTTCCAGATCTGTCAACAAGAGGTCAATTCTGGGTCACAATGTTATTTTTGCTGCCCTGCTGAAAATGACAAGAAATGGAAATTACATAATTACCATAATTCTTGATCTTCTTGGACAAAGTCTCCACCACTCATTCACAATAATGGGAATACGCTGGAGGCGCGAGGACCCTGCAGGAGACAAAACTCTTTAGGAGGGCCGCACCGGGATAGAACCGCATGGTGCTGCGAGATTCAGCTTTGTCGTGATAGGCTATCTCTAAGGCCGACTTCTCCAACCACCTCAGCACCTTTTCACCAAGGAGGTGCAGTGTAAACTAATGAAAGAAAACCTAACCCTAACTTCCGGGTATATGAAGGTCCGATAACCCATGAAAGAATGGTCAATTCAACAATGTCTTCACAGCCCAACAACAAGGAAAATAACCAAAACAGAATGAGTGAGCTCAGGGGGTGGTGGGTGGGCACGTGAATAAGTGGTGGAGACTTCGTCCAAGAAGATCAAGAATTATGCTAAGTATGTAATTTCCATATCTTCCTGGACTAAAAGTCTCCACCACTCATTCATGCTAATGGTAAAGCACTGAGCTGAAAATCATACCCCAAGTAGGAAGGAAGGAGACAGAGTTCACTCAGGACTGAAGTCTATAAGGATTGTCCTGCCAAAGAAAGTGAACTGTCTGGCATGGACATCCAGAACATAGTGCTTTTACAAAGGTATGCACTGAGCTCCAACTCGCTGCCTTGCAGAAGTCTGCAATGGGTACATTACGAATCTCTACCAGGAAAGCTGCAACCACTCCAGTAGAGTGGTGCGAACCTGGCCTTCCAACTTGACCTGTGCCATGGCTTAGTAGTGTCGAAGACATGCAACTAACCAACCAAAATACATCTTGTGGCAACAGGCTGACCCAGCCAAGGCATGCTGAAAGATACAATAGCTGCTCGGATATGTATCTCTTGTGTTTTGTCCATGTAGAATCGCAGAACCCTCTTAACATCGAGAGAAATGAAGGGAGCACTCTCCTTCATTCTGGAGTTAAAGTAAGTAGGGAGAAGTAAAACTTGACTAACGGTAACTGAGCCAGTGACGCCTGGCCAGCTGGTTATAATTATTGTATGATATTAGTAGTATAAATAAATGGTCAGTGTATGAAATGTCAGTTTGTGAGATTTTGCCTTTTTAAATTACAAGGTGTCAGCAGTTGAAATCACAGGATGTATTACACTGACCAGGAGATCTCTGTAATGTAATTAACTTCCTTGAGAAATTGCATTTTATGGCCTTTTTATGACCTCATGCTTTTGAAGTTGGAAACTAAATATACATTTTATTACATCAGGACAAAGACGTCATTTAGCTGATTCCTGTTGGCTATCTCACACCTGGGTGACGGACTGCAGGGTTGTAAACCTCAAAGGAAGTGGCTGATCAACCCTGATCACCTCCTTCTGGAGGAGCAGGGCAATGTTGGCTTGACAAGCTGACAGAGGGGCTGCGGACCCCGTAGCCCCCTGTGGGGCGACGGCTCGATAGGGTGGGGACTGCTCAAATTCCAGAGGCAGACTTTCCTACCACTTCCAGCACCCAGCGGTCCATGGTGATATCGGACCAGGCGGAAAGAAGTGGCGGAGCTGTTCCCCCCACGGGGAGAACCGAGGGAGGAGTGACAAGGTTGGGGGTGACGCCCCTCAACCTGTCACTAGGCAGGCTTGGAGGAAGAACCGGCCGAGGAGTCTCCTGGACCTTTCCCTCCCAGCTTCCTGCTGGAGGAAGCAGCAGGCTTGGCTTTGGGGTGCCAAGTGTGAGCCCGCTGGCCCTGATGCTGGTGTTGCTGGGCCGGACGTGCCGCAGGGGCTGAAGGCCGAAAGGGCTTACGCTGCTGCTGGCGGCCTTTATCCTTCTGGGCAGATGTGACAGAGTCCAAGGTGGTGTTGGACTTCTCAATCCTTTGTAGATGACCCTCCACCCCGGGAACGAACAAGTCGGTAAAGAAGGGAACGTCTGTCAACTTGTGCTGGGTATCTGCCGTAAAGGTAGAGATCCACAGTCAAGCTCTGCGGCGCATGGCCACTGCGGCCGTTACTGACTGGGCACACGCGTCAGCAATATCCAAGGAAGTCTGGAGCTGCTGTTTGGCCACCGCCCTTCCCTGATCCCGCACCTGCTTGACTGTCGTCTGAAGGTCGGCTGGGAGATGAGGAATCACCTCATCCAGGGAGCCCAAAAGGGCGTGTGAAAAGTGTGCCATCAGAACGGCCAAGCTGGCCTGACGAAGGCCTACACAGGAAGCCGCATAGACTTTCTGCCCGGAGTAGTCCAGTTTCTTGGACTCCTTATCAGGTGGCTTGTCCACATCCCGAGCGTTTCCGGAACGCCGAAAAACGCTGTCGGTCGCTAGCCCCTTCGCGGAGGGGTGCTATGAGAAACCGGAGAGTGAACCAGTGGGAATAGCATACTTTCAAGCCATCCTGGCCGAAGGTGCTGGACAAGAAGCTGGCCGCTGCCATAGCTCCAGGACTGGGCCAACAATGGCTTTGGCCACCGGGAAGGCCTCCGTGGGGGAATCCCCTCGGTCCAGTATCTCCGTGAGGGGATACATGGCCCGTTTTGAAAGGGGTTCGAGCTTCATCCCAGTGGACTCTGAGATGAGTTGAAGCATTCCAAGAAACAGGGATGGGCTCTCGTCCACTGACTGACTCATGGTGGACTCCAGGTCAAGCGGCCTGGAGAACAAGAAGTCGTCATTGTCAGACTCCGAGGAGTCTGCAAACAGCTGCCGAGCGCCTGAGCCACCCCCCACCTGCCGAGGTAGATCAGGAGTGAGGGTGACAGACAACCGATGGGGCAAGCCCTGACCCAACCGAGAATCCTTGGTCGGGGCCCAAGTTATAGGTTGTGGAGGCGGGGGTTCCACCACAATGGGTGGCGCAGCCGGTTTTGGCTGAACAACCGGTGCCAGCTTCAGCTCCTAACTACAATGAGGGGTTGTTTCAGCCGCTCCGGTGACAGCCGCTTAATGGCCGGGGAAGGCGAAGGAGTCGGCTTATTTCCGTCAAAAGGAGCTGCTGCCATTAGATCCTCGTAAGCGCCAACGCACATTGCGTCCGGGCCTATCCTCCAAAGAGGACGATGACGCTGATGAGTGGCGCCGCCGCCTCCCGGGTAATGGTGACAGACACCGCTGACAGTTGGCAGGATCGCCTGACCTGGAAGAGGTCCGAGACCGACGCTTGGTGTTTCTAAGGGTGGGTCGGGACCCGCCTCCTCCCTCGGTTCAGGGACCTTAACCAGGGACTCCGCACAGGAGGCACAGGCAAGTCCTTGGTTTCCAACGGGGAACCGGGAAGAAGGGCGGTCGGCTTCCAGTCAGACAGCCTGTTCGACGGTCGAGAAAAACTGACTGCATCAATGGGTGTCTCGTCGCTCACAACCTGACGGGACACCATGAAGCCAGCGGCCTTAGCCGCAACCTCAACCGGGCGCAGAGTGTCGACTGTCCAGGAAGGGGACCTCTCCCGCCTCCCACGAACTTCGACGGTGGACTTACTTTAGAGTCCTTCTTTTTGGACCAAGAGGAATGTTCCGAAGGCCCCTCTCTCTTGGTGGAGAGGGACTGACAAAGCTCCTTGAACGAAGCCGCGTAGGAAGAGCCCAAGGAGAGCGGGATAAATGCCGCAACCGATGAAGATGATGCTGCGGCCAGGGCCGCTTCCTCCTCGAGGGCGATCAGCTGCTCGAACTGTTCAGCCGAGCCCACAGCCGGACACTGCCAAACGGATCTCCTTCAACTTGACCGGAGGATAACGTTTCTCGGGGCGCACCAAGTTGCAATCTGGCAGCGTGATCCTCTAAGACCGTGGCCGAAAAGGACTTGCACAAGTCGCAGACCTGAGAATCGTGTTCAAGCCCCAGGCAGTAAACGCACGTGGAGTGCAGATCGGTCCTGGACATCTTCTGCCCACAGGGGCACCGACAAAATCCGGGAGTCGATCTGTCCATCGCAGCCGCGAGGGAAGATAAAGACCGAAGTCTTGTAAATTTTAAAATTCGTTTCGGGTTAACCGAAGAGTTTGGATCCAAGCCTAAAATGCAGAGCGCAAAGGAGGGAACCTGAGCTTCCAAGCGGTAAGGAAGATCTGGCGTCATGGGGCGGGGCCGAGAGTTTTACCACCCGGGTGGGTGGGAGGAGCCAGCTTGAAGACCTTCCGGCAAGACTTAAAGTGGCAAGGAACCTGCCAGACAGTGTGGACTGAACAACATATCTATGTCCCTAGAACTTCGGATTGGTCCGTAAGGATACCCTGTCCTGGTGGAAAACCAAATAGGGTTCTTTGCACATCAGTGCATGAAGCTACGAAATTCTTCTGGACGAAGTAACGGCAACTAAAAACAACGTCTTCCATGTAAGGAGACATAGCTCGCAATCCGCGGCTGATTCAAAAGGTGGCAGCGAAAACTGCTCCAGGACAAAGGGTAAATCCCAAGGCGGAACAGGATTTTGATCAGAGGTCTAAGGTGGAGGACACCTCTCAGGAAGGCTCATGCCGTGTTCAACTGAGATATAGGATGTTGGCCTACAAGAGTGTGCGATAGGCTGAGATGGCACACAGGTGTACTTTTATCGAGGAGTAGGCCAAGCCTGTCTGAAAGAGAGACAGGAGGTAGTCCAAGACCGACCTTTCTGGACAATTCAGTGGCGAAAACCCCCACGCTTGAGCCCAGAGGCAAAATCTGCACCATTTCATGGCATAAGTAGCATTAGTGGCTGGTTTTCTAGCAGCAGCCAGAACGTCAGCTACCTCTTCCGAGACCCTGTATTGCATAATGGCTATGTCTCTAGGAGCCAAGTGTGCAGGTTCAGCGAACAAAGGTCCGGTTGGACCAAGGAGCCCGCCTCCTGAGACAGCAAGTGACAGCTGACTGGCAGAGGCACCGGAGGTTTCCAGGACAACTGATGTAGTAGAAGGAACCAGATCTGCCTGGGCCAAAACGGCACGATAAGTATCAGCGTCGCTTGCTCTCTGCGAAGTTTCAAAAGGACCCTCTGGATCAACGGAAAGGGGGAAAGGCATAGAGGAATCTGCTTGCCCAGGAGAGGGACAACTTGTCTTGCCAGAAAACAACAGGCTCTGGATCTAGCGAGCAAAAATTGGGCAGTTTTGCATTGGATGGGGACGCGAAAAGGTCCAACTCTGGTGTACCCAATGTGCGAAACAGATCCTCTACTACCTCCTGGAGCAGTTCCCACTCATGGACTCTGGCCTGAGAGTGACTCAGGCCGTCTGCAATGATGTCCATTCCTGGTACATGAACAGCAATGAGGTTTGCGCTGTGTTGTAAAACCCAATTCCACACCCTCATGGCCTCCCTGCAAAGAGAGTAGGAATGGGTACTTCCTTGTTTGTTGAGGTAATACATCACCGTGGAATTGTCTGTTTGTAACAGGAGAGTACCCGGTGGAATCTCAGACTGGACAGCCTGCAGGGCGTAAAGAATTGCTCTCATTTCCAGGATATTTATGTGGAGATGAGTCTCTTGGGCTGTCCACAGGCCCTGAGACCGGACACCGTCGAGGTGTGCTCCCCGTCCGAGCCCTGAGGCGTCTGTGGAGAGCATCACAATCGGAGATGGCGCAGTGAAGGGGACCCCCACCAATAGGTTCTTCGAATCTAGCCACCATTGCCAATCCCGGATTATAGCCTTCGTGATCCAAACTGGGAGCTGCAGATGGTCTTGCTGTTGGTCCTATTGGACCCATAACATCCACTGGGTCACCCGCATGTGGAGACGGGCTAGCGGGACTGTAGCAATGGCCACAGCTGTATGTCCGAGCAGGCAAAGGACCAGTCCGGCTGGGATGGTTTTCTTTGCCATGATGAGGGATCTGATGTGTTCCGCTCGGTCCTGGGGTAGAAAAGCTTTCCCCTGGACGGTGTCCAGAACTGCGCCTATGAACTGCAGAATCTGAGACAGAACCAGGCGTGACTTCTTTTGATTGATAATGATGCCCAGCGTCTCGAACAGAGACAGAGTACAATGAACGGCGCACATCAGGGCCTCCTGAGATGGCGCCATGAGAAGCCAGTCATCCAGGTAGGGGAACACGTAGTGGCCTTGTCTCCTCAGAGTCGCCGATACTACCGCCATGCACTTCGTGAATACCAGAGGTGCTGATGACAGTTCGAAGGGGAGGGTTCGGAACTGATAATGGTGACCCTAAAACTCGAAGCGCAAAAACTTTGTGTGCCTGAGCTATGGGTATATGCAGGTAAGCATCCTGCATGTCCAAGGACGCTAGAAAGGCGCCCTACTTGAGCAGGGGTATCAGACCTGGGAGGGTCACCATGCGGAAGCGTTTGTACAGGACTGAAGCGTTGAGGTCGCTGAAATCCAGTATTGGACGAATGTCCCCTGTCTTCTTGGGAACCAGAAGGAAGTGAGAATAATAACCTGCACCCCTCTCGTTCCGCAGTACATGCTCTACAGCTTCTTTTCCGAGAAGTGCGAGCACTTCCTGCTGTATGAATAAGGCGTGCTGACCCGAATAACGGGAAAGCAGGGGAGGTCTTGACGGTGGGTGGTCAAGAAATTCCATGACGTGGCCTTTCTCAACCAACTGAAGAACCCAATGGTCGGCAGTAATCGACTGCCACACTGAAACGTGGCGAGCGTTGCGACCCCCAACCTTTTGTGCCCGTTGATCCAGAGGAGGGGCGGGGGCCGGGAAGGAGTCATGCTGTGGCAGCACTGGTCCCTGCAGGCTGGGCTGGCTTGGTGCAACTCTGGCCTCTGCCTGGGGACGACTTAGCCTGGGCTTTACGTTGAAAAGCGCCCCTTTGTTGCTGGCCGGAATGTGGCTGCTGCCGGCTGCGAAAACGGCTCTGGTTCCTACAAAAGGAACTAGGTCTTGATCTGTACATGGCCTGTACAGTCCTGACTGCCTTCCCAGCGTCCTGGAGCTTGGTGATAACCTTCTCCGAGGGTTCACCAAAAAGTACTTCGCCACCGTAAGGGACATCAAGAATGTTCTTCTGTACGTGTGGAGTAAAGCCGGAGACACGGAGCCAAGAGAGTCTCCACAGACATATGCCTGAAGCTGCAGCTCTAGCAGACGAGTCCACAGAATCGTATGCATCCCGTAGCACTTGGGTTCCCATATCAGACCCTGTGCAAAGGAGGTTTAGGAGCTCCGCCTTCTGATCGCCATCCGGTAATTTGTCGACAAGGTCCTGGCCCTGTTCCCACAGGGCATTCTGAAACTGTACCATGTGAGATAGGTAGTTCAGGGACCTGATGAAGCATGTAGCAGCTGCATACATGTGCCTCCCCAAGGCATCCAGCTGTTTGGATTCCTGGTCCGGTGGCTGTGTGCTCATATGCTGCAGTCTTTGGAACCGGTCATGCGAGGCTGTAATGACCAGGGAGTCGGCCAGAGGTTGTTGAGCCAAGTACTGGTCCTCTTTTGGGGCCTTGTACATGTGGTCAGCTTTCTTCGGCACAGAAGGGTTGGGTGCGGACGCTTGCTTGCAGCCTTGGTGACGTCTGCGAAGGTGTCCACCAAGGGTGGTATTACCACAGGCTTTGGATCTTTCTGCTGAAGATAATGGGCAAGGCGCTGTCTCTCGGGATCGAGGTCTTCAGCATCCCATGCCATGTTGTCCTGGATGTGCCTCATGATCTCAGAGAAGGAGGGATCACCCGGAGGAGACCTGGGTAGGTCATGTGGGTCAGGTGAAGGGATGCTGAGTGGAGAAGGAGATCTGGAGAATTCTAAGGTATCCGATCTGGAGTCCTCCCCTGACGGAGTGTACCGACATCTGGGTCGCTTGGGACTGGGAGATCCTGATGGAGATCTTGAGGGAGGCCTTCTCCGATCCTTGGATCCACCCCTAGGAGGTGGAGTCTGCTCCTTAGGGGTTGGTGGTCGTCCTGCTGGCCCCTGTGGTGGAAGAGGGGGCGTAGGAGACGAAGGAGTAGGAGGAGGTTTTACAGGGACCATGTCTTTTCGGATGGTGTCTCACCAGAAAGTAAAGAGATTCTTTACTTCTTGTATGTTCATGCCCGACGACGGGCCTGGCGCCGGGCGTCTCCAGGATGGGCGAAGGTTCCCTCGGAAGCCCGGCATCCTTTGTGTTGCCCCCGCCTGGTCTTCAGGCAATGTCATGTCCTCCTCCGTGGAGTCCCTGCAACTGGTGTCCACCAGTGACTGGGGGGCGGTCTTGACTCGGTGGCGTGAGGCCGGCGACTTGAGTCCAATGAACACCCGTCCGGCACGTCTGGTGCTTGGCCGATGTCCTCGGCTCCGGTGAAAGCCTGGCCGACTTCAGGTGCTTGGCCGACATCGGGTCTGTCGTCCGCTTTAGGGATGTCAGGTCTTTCGTCTTCCTGGGTGGTGTATCCGGACCCCTGGGAAACCGATCTGGAGTCAGGGTCGCGACGTCGGGCAGAGGAGGAAGACTTGTGGCGTTCAGAAGACTTGGAAGAGGCTCGAGAGGGAGTGGAGGAAGCCGAGGGCATAGAAGTCTTAATGGGCTGAAGCGAAGTCGCAGAACTGCCTGTAGCCTTGACCTTAACTGGAGGGGGCTGAGAACGAGCCCTGAAGGGAGAGCGGTCAGATCGGGTGGAGCCTGAGCTACGCGAGTCCGAGGTCCGATTCGAGGATCTGGACCTTGCTTTCTTCCGGTGTTTGTGGGCCTTGGAAGAAGAATCACCTCTGGAGGAAGGTTATTTGTCCATCCTGCTAAGTTTCTCTTCCAAAAGGTACACCTGAAGTGCCTTCTGACGGCGGATCCTGGTGTGGCTGTTGAACCCTTGACAGAAGGAGCAGGCCTTGGTGTCGTGGTCCGGGCCTAAGCACCGCATGCAGGATGAATAAGGATCCTTGAAAGGGATCTGTTTTCCACAGGCACACTTGGAAAGGTGTCCCTCAGAAACAAGAGTTGGAGAGGACATTAGTTTTGTAGAAACTACCTGGAGAAGTTCTAAGTCGTCGTGCGCTAGGTAGAGACCGAGAGGCAGATGCTGGCAAGTTGACGGCGGGAAAAGAACTGGGGATTATGGGAGACCGCCTCCTTATGTACTATGCCTAATGTCAGGGGCGGGACCGACGTCGGAGGCGGTCCCCGCTGAATACTGCTAGCTAAAAAATTTCCGTGGGGTCCTGGCTCCTGCCGGCTTTAGTCCTAATGGTGTAACCTGCTGCAAGAGCAGTTTCTCGTAGTAAGATCATAGCAGCTGTCAGCAGAAAAGGACCCCTTGGCCAACCAAGTCTGCCCTAATGTCCCTACCTACAGTGCTACTGCAATTGATCTCCAGGCTACCCCCCAGCCCTGGTACTAAGATCCCCCCTGTGTCTATCCCATACGTGTTTGAATCCCGCTACCGTTTCAGTACCCACCACCTCTGCTAGGAGATTGTTTCAGATGTCTACCACCCTCTCCATGAAGAAGTATTTCCCCATTTCCCCATAACCCCTCTAAGTGTCCCCCCCTTCCAGCTTCATATTATTCCCTCTCGTCCTTGACCATCTTTCTGTGCAAAATGCCACCCTCCAGTACCTTATTAATATCACTGAGGTATTTGAATATTTCTATGTCTTCCCTTTCCCGCCTTTCCTCTAGAGAGTACATGTTTAATTCCTTGAGTCTTTCCTTGTAGGGCTCTGATGCAGGCCATGTACCATTTTGGCTGCCCTTCTCTGTACCGCCTCCACCTGATCTATGTCTTTCCTGAGATGGGGCCTCCAGTACTGACACAGTATTCCAGGGTGGGGCCTCACAATCAATACATACAGGGGTAACACTACCTCAATCTTTCTGCTGGTGATACCCCTCCTTATGCACCCCAGCATTCTACTAGCCTTTCCCACTGCCTTATCACACTGCTTTGCTACCTTCATCTCATCAAATATGACCCTCAGGTCCCTTTCCTGTTTTGTGGTTGTTACCACCTTCCCCAAATGATACGCTGTGCTTGAATTTTTGTGCCCCATGTGCATAATTCTGCACTTTTTGGCACTGAAGCCTAGTTGCCAAACCCTTGACCAGTCTTCCAGCTTTTCAGATCTTCCTCACCCCCGTGTGTCCACTCTATTGCAGATTTTTGTGTCATCCACAAAAAGGCATACTTTCCCTTCCAGACCCTCTGTGATGTCACTAATAAGGACACTGAAGAGGACTGGTCCCAGGACTGATCCCTGAAGCACCCCACTGGTTACCATGCCTTCTTCCGAGTGAACCCCATTTACCACCACCCTCTGAGTCCTGTTACTTAGCTACTTCATAACCATTTTACTATATCTGGACCCACTCCCAGGCTGCACAGCTTGTTTACCAGTTTTCGGTGTCGAAGACCTTACTGAAATACAGGTAGCCCAAATCCACTGCTCCTCCCTGATTCACCTCCCTGGTAACCCAGTCATAGAACTCGATCAGGCTTGTTTGGCAAAATCTCCCCCTTATGAATCCATGCTGCCTCAGATCTTGTAATCCACTGGTTATAAAGGTAATCTCCAATCCTTTCTTTTAGTAATGTTTCCATAACTTTGTCCTCCATCGAAATCAGGCTTACAGGTCTGTAGTTTCCTGCCGCCTCCCTATTCCCAGTTTTGTGTAGTGGGACCACAGCCACTCTCCTCCATTCCCCCGGAACTCCCCCCCCATATCCAGTGATAGACTGAACAGGGCCATCAGAGGCACAAGGAGCTCTTCCTTTAATTCCTTCAGTATCCTGGGGTGAACTCCGTCCAGCCCCACTGCCTTGTCTACGTATAGTTTTGCTAGTTCCCTGAGGACTCTCTCCTCTGTAAAAAGGCTTGTATCCACTTCCCTTCCCTTAATGCCCTTTTCCTCTATCTGTGGCCTGTCATCTACCCATTCCTTCGTAAACACTGAACAAAAGTACTTATTCAATATGTCTGCTTTCTTCTGCTCCTCTTCCACATTCCCCCCTCCCCTTTTAGTCTTACTATCCCTGACTTTTATCCTCATTTTTTACTGACTTGGCAATGTTCTCCTCCATTTCTGCCTTTGATCTACTAGCTGCTTTTCCTACCTCCCGTTGTTTCTCTTGATCACTCTCCCTATCCTCTTCCTTCTGTATTGACTACTATCTTTTAAATGCCAGCTTCTTTGCCTTTACTTTCTCTGCTACTTCCTTGGAAAACCATAGTGGTCTCTCTTTCCAGCCCTGGTGCCAGTGGCCATTGGCTCCCACCTACGTCCAACTGGTGACCACATCCACAGGATGCACCTCAGGATCCTCCGCATATTACTCCCATGGTGGGGCAAGGAGGAGGAAGTCCACAATGAATTCTTTTGGAGCAACCGAGTTTCCATTAGTAGCCATAACAACAGCATCTGCCACAGGCTGCATATAACAGACCTGAACTTCCCCAAAATCAATCTTCTACATTGAGTCCTATTTATGGATGAAAGCCGGAGGTGCTAAGACCCTGAGGGAGCAAATCTTTATTGGGCAGAGGGCTGACAATGGCAGCTAGCTACTGCACAACACTGCATTGTGCCATGTGCCTACCAATAACTACTGATGGCTCCTTCACCTACTTCATTTCTGTTCTTCCTGCTGGTGAGGGTACATAGTGGCAGTGAGTCGATGCCTCAGCTCTTTCTGTTTTTGACAGTTTCTTGGTTGACTTTCTTTTGTTCTCTTATTTTACCATGATGTCCGGTCAGTTGAACAAGGGGCCAAGTCAAAAAAACAAAAACAAAAAACAAACACATCACCCATCTTCTGTCTGTGCCCTGGTAAGAACAATATCGCTACCAATGACCGTCATCAAGTGTGCTTCTCCCGCCTTGGCCCATCTCATAACATGGTCTCCTGCAACACCTGGTTCTCTATGGACTGCCACGCCATAGAGAACTGTATGTTGAAGTGGGTCTTTGCAGGCAGGCGCTGGACTAGGAGCTCCAAAGAAAGGAGACTGGACCCCTCCCCGGTTCCCCTCCAAGGCTATTTGGGCCCTTGGAGGCATGAAGATTTTCACAATCTTGCAATATTGAGATGTCTGAGACTATAGGGGCAGGTGGACAGCTGACTCCTTCTGAGAGGCTGGCTGTGAATCTGCCACAGCCTGCTTGTCTTGAGCAGCATATGACTCCTCTTCCACTTCGGTGGATACCTTACCGTCAACTGATGGGGTCACTCGAGCTATTGTCACCATTTACAGTGAAGACTTAATGGGTCACTCCCTCAGATAGTACCAGAATTACTGTTGACTCTGTTGGCAGTGTGGACGGCGAGTCCGGTGCCAATGAAGATGATTTCGGCCTGGATGTTGTCCTTAACTCTGGCGTTGCTCACGGTACCGTGTACTTCTCATTTGGGAGCCTGCCAGTATGGAAGTAAGCTTACTCCAGGCTGCTTCTGTAAGAGTTTACACAGTGGTCTGGACAGGGGGCTCCAAGGATACAGAGAGTGTTCACATATATTAATATACTCTGTATCTTTTGGACTGGTGGTCTGCCACTGTCCTTAAAAGTTCAGAGCCTTGTGCACATCCTTCAGCTGTGAAGAGTAATACTTCTGTACTGTCTCAGCAGCTAGCGTAGTGTCCTGAACAGAAGGATTCTACTCATAATCCTCTGTTCACAGTAAGTGAGATCCGGATTGTATTCCTGTTTGTCATCCAGCAGGGAGGAGTACACCAATTGCCAATGGCCTGGGGCAGAGTGCCTAAAACTAGACAGGGACTTATGGTGATGCTTTTTCTTATGTGAGATTGAGTGGTCCCTGGAACCAGATGCCAAGCATGAGTAGGACAAGGACTTTTTATTTTCATGACTAGAGGAAGACTGCCTATTCTACTGGTTGAGAGACTGTCTGATATCAGAATACAGTGACCAGAAGAGTGGTACTCAAAAGCAAACTCGTTGCGAGAGCAACTTGCTTTGTTAGGTGCCCTACATGCCATAACTGTTTTCAAACATTGTCTAATTAGGTAGATCTGTTAAGAAACTTGACAGAAAAAGCATTATTGAGACTGTTTGGAAAACAACCTCAATAAATGTGACTGACTAGACTAGAACACTATTTGTTCAGAAACTGAAGTTCTGGTGCCCAACGGGAAAGGCACTGCACTTTGACGGGGCTGGGGGAGCAATTGCGGTTGCTGGTGCCAGCGCTGCTTTATACTCTGTGGGTGGATGATGACACTGTGCACTGGTGCTAGGTATGTGTCCCAACCTCACAGGTTCTGGTTCCCGTAGGGTTTGGTCACCTTTGGTTTCAAGATTAAAGAGTGGAACTTTATGGAGAAGAATGATTCTAGAAAGATCTTCCAAATTCACATTGGTGAAATAAAATACAGTTCTTAAATGTAATACTCAAAAGAAATCTCCTTTCCCTAAACAAAAAATTATATGCTTTACCTTGTGATCCCCTTGAGCTTAATTCTAGCCAACAACATGGCAAATGTGACATGATCCTGGTGCAGCATACCTCGGGCCACTCTGTTGAATGCAATCTGTTGACAGTAAAAGGAGGGAAATAAACATTATAGAATGCAACATTTTAGTCAATAGTATAAAAGGACAATCTGCATGGACTTGGCACTGTACCTGGAAGAGGTCCTTTGTGATTATGGACAGGCGCTGAGTATGATCAGTAATTCCTTTCAGGTTTGGATTTTCGTACAAAGCATTATGATAAATATCCAGGAAGAACTGAAGAGAGTACTGGTACAAAAAGTGAATCTATAAAAATAAAAACAATTTGAAAGTTTTATTTCTTTTTATGTTGAGACTTGCTTTAGCCACCTACTGGCCCTCTTCCCATCCAAGGCAACCTCAATGTCATTCAAGGGATCCCTAACTTCCTTCTAAGTTTCTACAGACTTATCCCACCTGTGGAGTGGCCCAGCTAGCATGGGAGTGCTAGCCAGGCCCAGGATATGGTGCGAGAGAGAGAAGGCAAATCATCCCATATGGAACGGGTGGTGGGGTCTCAGCAGACAAGGGGAAGATAGCTGCCCTTTGCCCTCCCTTTTTTTCACCCTACACCCATCTCCCACTATGTCACCCACAAGGACACTGTGCTTTTTCAGTTGTCATCCAATGCACTACAACCTCAGCCTGACCAACCCTAGCGCTGAGCCTTCCCCAGCTACACCGCTATTACTGGTCACAGTTTGGGATAATGCAATAGGAGCTGCTGCCCCATCTCCACAGAGAAACTATCCTCAAATGCCTGATCCTCAGGCCACCCTGGAATGACAATACCATAATGGCCAAAACAATTTCATGCAGCATCTATTAGGAAACCAGTATAAAGAAGAAAATTCTATCGGAATTACCATAATTTCTTTTTCTGTTATTTCCAACATGGTCAATGGGAATTACTTATATATGATCGTGCACCCCAACCAGGGGCTCACTGGCACAGCTATTTTTCTTTAACTTGTATTTAAAGCATGTTCCATCTGGAATCATACAGGCAAGTCATAGGACAACATATTATGGAAGGATTTTGAGGCACTGGAAACAAAAAACGGACAATCTGCTAAATACGTGTTGGTGTGAACTAAATATCACTTATAGAGCAAACTCTAGCCAGAGCTGACAGGGCTGTGAAAAGCTACCAAATGACCAAAGTTATTTTCTTGTTGGTGCCATATAGTGCTGTTTAGTCACAATCATCAAAAACTGGCATGCTGCTAATTCAGTCCTCTTGAATTTAGTCAGAGTACTTGCTGGTATGTGTGTGTGAGAACATGCAACCCGTCATCCCATAGGAATAAGATAGCTAACACAGGCTGCAGCTGCACTGTCTGTAATCTGACACTGTAGTCTGACTTTCAGAGTTTCAGTAAATTCCAGAACATATAATGAGTTAACTCCTAGATTGCTGAAATAAATAGAATAAATCTATTAGACTGAGTTGGACAGATGACAGAAACAGCAGTTTAAAAAGTTGTTTTTTTTTTGTTAATATCCTGAGAAGTTTGACGTACAATACAGTAGCATCCCCCCTCCCTTCAGATGCCTTTAACATAGACAAGGCCCCTGGAATTCTGCGGTTCTGCGGTTGCGGAATTTGCCGCAGAATTTGCATCATGCCTCAGGATATATATAGTGCCAATTAATTCATCGTTTTTGGTGAATTTTCATATAAATATCATGTTTTTCCATAGTGTCAGGCTTTCTTTCCCACCTCGTTTATCCTGAAGCCCCTCCTCTATGCTCAGCATATGATGTCATTGATGACATCGCATCATATTTAGTCAATGACAGGACTGCATTCTGCCAGAGAAATGAATAAATCATTCCGCAGAAATCAGAAAATGCTGCCACAGAACACCAGGGGCCCTGAACATAGAGTAGCAAATAGCAAAAATCAGAGGGGGAGTGCACTATTTTGCAGCGGTGGAGAAATACTTTCAAAAGTCCAAAAAGGGAGTTCCACGATCAGCCGTTTTAGAGCTACAATCTGATCCCAATAGGGCTGTAGGCTCTGCCCACAGCCCTAAAAATAGGTTACCCACCTGTAACAGTAGTTCTAGGACTGGTACAGGGTTCACAACCACACACTGTCAGTTCCACTGGAATGCAGTTGTTGGGCAAAATGTCTTTAAGCTAAGCTCTTCCCACCACCCGGGCGGTATATCCCTTGACGCCACTGGAAAACTGCGGAATATTTTACCCAAAAATGTGTGGATTTTCTTGCAAAAATTGCAGGAAAATTGCGGCGGTTCACTATACATCCCCACTGCCCCCTAATAAATATTTTGTTTGCTGCAGCATGTATTGATCACATAAAGTGTTAGATAAATGTATTGCCACTTGTAAATGCTTTTAATATGAAGAAAGATGTGTGTTTTTGAAATGCACTGTAAACTAATCATTATGTAGCATATCTTCTAAAAATCAAGACATCTAAGTCATGCAGTGCTAACTAGATTTTATTCAATAATTTAGTTAGTCTGTACTGAATACATCCTGAAATAACATATTTTGCCAGTTTCTAGGTTTTAAATAATGAAGCCTGTTTAAACTACTTGCTTTGGTGCAAGAAAAAAATAAACAGATAACCAGAGTGCCTAATAAAGGTCTAGTAAGAAAAATATTTATTTTGTTAAAATTATTACTGTTCATAATCAGTACTGTAAATAAATTTTAAAATCACACAATATAAAATCATACCAATAGCTTTTCATTACATCATACAATAGTCTATTACATTGTACTTTTGTTCTTCTCGGTTTGCAGTGATTTTACTTGGGTTGTAATTATTTTGCCTATTTGAAGGTAACTGTTTAACTATACTTAACCTTTTCAGCATGTTTTCAGAATTGTTTGCTTTTTGTAGGCTTTGTATGCGAGTATGCAGTTGTGGCAGACTGACATGTAAGAATCACTGTCACCAGCCCCCTCAGAAGCACATTCAAGTTTATAATCAGCAGGGTCGCCCAAACTTGACACATTCTGAATCAAAATCCTTTCAGACTGAAAGTATTTATACAAGGGAAATCTACCCTACCATTCAAAAACAAGCATTGTGGTCAAGGCTTCATTTAAGTGAATGGGGCACTTTGCACCTCTTCTCACAATTACTGTTTCAGTCTCTGTGTCAGCAAAAAGTTCTCTGATAGTCTGCTTTAACACAGATTTTAAGTGTTCAAGTCTACATATGCATGACCAGAGGATTCTGAAACAAAGCAGGAAGTAATCACATGAAAGCAGAGTCACATTTGACCCCTTCTCACCTCGCACTGTACTGTTTTGGTCAAATCCAAGTCTGTGTACCATAGCCGAGTAGATTTCCTTGAGAATTAAAATATTTTTATACAATTTCAGTCAAAAATTCCATAAATGTAAGAAATTGCGGATTTTGTACGGAGAAGGGTGAAAATTGCGGAAAAATGGTGACCGCAATTTTCCAGTGGCCCTGCCCATGACACAAGATCTTATACGCTGGAATCATGATCAGGTGCCACTTGCCACGGAAGGCCAGGTGGGTTCTGTGAATGTGAACCATATAACACTCCTAGAAATAAAAATGATGTACTCACCATAATTCTCGATCTTCTTGGACAAGTCTTCACCATTTATTCATACTGCTGGGTTCAAGCCGGAGGTGCTGGGATCACACGGGAGCTAAAACTCTTTAGGAGAGTAGGCGCTGAAGTAAGACCACACATCGGTGGTGCCATGAGACCGGCTTGCACCATATATGCGATCTCGGCATCGACACTCCAACTACCTCAGTACATTTTTTTTGTTTTTTGTTTGTTTTTTTTTTTATACAGAGGACGTGCTGCGTATGATGACTAGAGAACACCTACCCTAACAAGGGCATAAGTTAACCCTTCTGAACCGAGTTACAAGGGTCAAATAAGAACAATGTCTTCACAGCCCAGTGAAGACCAAGAACAGACTCAGTGAGCTTGGGGGATAGTGGGTGGACGCATGAATAAATGGTGAAGACTTGTCCAACAAGATCAAGAATTATGGTGACTACGTAATTTTCATATCTTTCTTGACTTGAGTCTTCACCATTTATTCATACTACTGGGTTAGAGTACTAAGCTAAAACCAAATCCCCCAAGTAGGGCAGTAGGAGACAGAGCTCACTCAGGACAGAAGTCCACTGAGGACTGTCCTGCCAAAAGAAGCATGCTGTCTAGCAAGAACATCCAGAGCATAGTGCTTAACAAAAGTATGCACTGTGCTCCAAGTAGATGCTTTGCAATGTCATCAATGAGAACAGAGCGGATCTCTGCCAAGTATGCAGCAAAGCTCTGGTAGAGTGGGCGTGCACTTGGCACTCCAATTTGACCTGTGCAACAGAGTAACAGTGGCGAAGGCATGCCACTGTCCAAGCAAAAACACACTTAATGGACACTGGCTGACCAAGCCAGGCAACATTGAAGGATCTCAGCCAAATAGTCTCATACTGAACGTATCCCCCATCTCCCTCGTCAAAAAAAAGATAAACCTCTACTTCTTTCTTCCCTCCTTCTTGGTGCCGACCTTCATCTCCCCTTTCCCTATCATACCCACTGTAACATCCCTCCCCCCTCCGCTCACTGTTACTTCCTTCATCGTTGCAATCACCCCCATCGCCCCTTTCAAAATATGGTCCTACTTTTCCTCTCCTGCTTCTCTTTTTTTCTCTTCCAAATTATTTTGCCCATCTTCAGCTCCTTATCTCCTCCTCTCCTACCCCCCTTCCTCATCCTCCCAAATTTCCCACTTTCAATACAAAAGTCCTAAATTACACTACTTCATCCTTACCCTCCTTCTCTCATCTGGGAACAGCCATCCCAACCTTGGCCCTCCCTTTTCTCCCTCCTCAGCTGTCCCCCTCCCCCCAACTCCATTACATCCAACTCCACAGTCTCTACGATTATCCCCAACGGGTTGAAACTTCTTCACTTAAACATCTGCAGCCTGTTACCTAAAACTGACTTCATCCAAACTCTCGTGGTATCACTCACCCCAGACATTTTAATTATAACTGAGACCTGGATCGAAAAAGGCCTCCCGGACAATGCCACTGCTACTTGGTTATTCTCGCTCCAGAAAAGACCGGATAGGTCAGTGTGGTGGAGTGGCCATGTATATCCTGTCCTCATTGCAATTTATAACAATCCTATTTTCCTCTGTCCCAGCTTCATAGGAAGCCCCTGTCATCCACATTACTCTTCCTTACACAGTCCCTATTTTTGTAGCCGGTACCTACTGTCACCTAAGCCTCTCTCCCTCTGTTGCAACAAAACTATTCTCCTCCTCTATCTGGCAATCTGGAGAACTGTTCATACTCGGCAACCTGAACCTAAATTGGTTGTCTCCCAAGTTGACTAAGCTACAGAACGACGTTGCTGCACTAAACCTCACCCAAATCATAAAATACAGAATCATACTCTGCTTGACTGGGCACTCGCTACTCATCTGCACCATGTAATCATGTCAGATATCCTCCCCAACGCTCTTAGCAGACCACAACCCAATTTTCAAGGCTGGCAAGGTCCATCGCCCCCAAACCCCCTCCTAAAATCATGCAGCTTCGCTCCTTCAAATCCTTAGATCTTGCTCCACTCGTATCCGAACCTGTCTCTACAGACTGGGCCTGTCTCTCCTCTGCCACTTCTGTCGACCAAGCTCTCCAATACTTCAAGGCTAAATTTATCTCCACCTGGAATGCATCTTCCCCCTTCAAGAGGGCCAGAATCCACACAATACACCTCCCCGGAATTACTGGCATGCTTCAGGGTGCGTGACCGGGCTTTGAAAAAACAAAAATATACCAGGAACCCCAGTGACTATGTCACGCAACTCATGTACTAAAACTATCAAACTGGCAAAGTCAATGTTTCAAATCCTCATTCCTCGCAAACAAACTCCACATCCAAATTCTGGAGGGCAGTCCACGCCTTATTCTCTCCTCCCTCTCACCCAAGTTCATAAAATACATAATTCCTCGATATCGGACCCTTACCTGTTCTGTTGGCCAGTGAATTTAACGCCTATTACACCGCTTGCACCTTGACTCTCCTATGCTCCCTCCCCAACCAGCTCCCACCTACAGCCCACCACCGCATCCTTTGTCTGCCTCTCCCCCTTTCTCCTTCTCCACCATCTCCCCGATGAGCTTTAAGTGCCCGCCTAACCCTAAACCCCTCTAAAGGGTCCTCTCCAGATGATCCTGATCCTAAACTTCTCTACCTCTCTGCTCCTGCTATTGCGTATCCTATCTCTTTAATCTTAGATCTCTCCTTTACATCTGCTCAAATTCCCACATCCTGGAAACATGCCGTTATCCTTCCTCTCCCCAAGGGAGGTGACCCGTCCACCCCTGGCAACTATTGTCCTATCTCTCTCCTTCCTACCCTTGCTAAACTTCAGGAACACATGGTTCTCTCCCAACTTTCCTCCTTCCTCACCCCGTTCCAATCTGGTTTTCGGAAGAACCACTAGACAA
Organism: Neoceratodus forsteri; assembly: GCA_016271365.2. Classification (NCBI taxonomy): domain Eukaryota; kingdom Metazoa; phylum Chordata; order Ceratodontiformes; family Ceratodontidae; genus Neoceratodus; species Neoceratodus forsteri. Next base: position 589,383,100 of record CM028134.1, on the reverse strand, counting down.
CCACCTCCCAACTCAGGCTCACCGATTCCATTATTACTGGGATGGACGATGGCCTGATCACCTCAGCTACCTTTGTCGACCTAGCCAAAGCTTTTGACACTACCTCCCATAATTTGCTTCTTGACTCCCTCTCCACAGCAGGCCCTGCCTTGTCTGCTACAAACTGGTTTAAATCCTACCTCATCGGGAGGACCCAATCAGTAAAAATCTCCAACTCCACCTCCCCTCATCAACACTGGAGTCTCAGAGCTGGGTCCCCTGCTCTTCTCCATCTTCCTAAACAACCTTCCCACAGCCTGCTTCACCTCTTCCATCCATATGTATGCCGATGATACTGTCTTGTACAGTTCCAGTAAAAATCCTGCTGCTGTGGAAACCAGCCAACAGCATGATTTCAACCAAGTTCAGCTCTTTTTTGCCTCCCACCAGCCTTTCCTCAGCGCCAAGAAGACAGTCTCTATGACCTTTGGCAGCAAGCAGAGACTCTCAAGGCTCACTAACCTGCCCTCCTTCCACACCCTCGACGGGACAACCATTGAGGACACATCCTCATTTAGATATCTTGGTGTTTGGGTGGACCAACACCTCAACTTCTCTGTGCATATCGACACTATCCTGAAGAAACTGTGCCCCAAACAGGAATTGTAGCTGCAACTCACTGACTGCTAGGAGCGAACTTGTCCAGAAGATGATACTCCCCATCTTTGACTACTGTGATGTAGTCTATGGTGCTGCTCCAAAACCTTCCTTGACCAAATTGGACACTCTTTTTAACTCCTTCTGCCTTTCTGCCCTTCACTCTACCTCTCGTACCCATCAGTGTGAACTCTACTGCTCCCTTACCTTCCCTTTATTATTTAACAGGCGCCTCTCCCACTGTGCCAAACTATCCTCCAAATTCTGGCTCAGAGAACTCCCTCCCTACCTCTCCTCCTCCTCCTCTCTCTCTCCAATCCTCCTCCACCCTCACATTCCCTCAGATCCAATGACGCGTGCACTTTGGTGGTCCCACGCCATTCCACCCTCATCAGTCAGAGTAGCTTTGCCCATCACTTCCCTAAAATCTGAAACTCCCTCTCTGCCCAAATATGCCACTCTTCCTCCACCTATTCCTTTAGCACTGCCCTCCACAATTTCCTCTCTCCCAGCTGCTCCTGCTTTAACCCTCCTTAATTACCTTTATTCTTAGTTCCTGCCTACCAGCTTCCTACCCCTTTCCAGGGTTCACAGCATCCTGAAGGGGGATCTAGGATTGGGTAGCATCCCCCACCTTTTTCAGCCCCAGCTCTCTTGCAGGGTTCATCAATCCTGGAGGAGTAACTGGTGTTGGCTGCCTACCCTCCCCTTCTCTCCTGCTCTTCCTCCTTCACCATTTCAGCGCTTATTAGCTACTCTCCTAAATACTCCTACTTCAGCACGTGTGTACTACCTTGTGTGGGCACTTGGTATACCATATCACTATGATTGTTTTGTTTGTATAATCTGTACCACTTGTCATGTTGTATCCTTCCTGTGGACTATGTATTTTTTTTTTTTTTTTTTTTTTTTACAAACTGTACCGCCTGTACCGCGTCCTACTGCTGCCTTATTTTGTCTACCTGCTCCTCCACAATGTAGCTGCTCTTCCATCAATTAAATGTATCATCTCTGCTTTCTTATTCTCAAGTAACCCCCTCCCCCAGGTTGCACTGTGAGACGAGCAACTTGTTGTTCAGTGTGCTCTCCTGGTGAAACATTTTAATAAATAAATAGTACACAAAGAGCTGCTTGATTTACAGATGTCCTTTGTTCTACTGATGTAAAACCGAAGGGCTCTTTTGACATCTAGAGAGTGAAGGGTGTGCTCCCCTTCATTCTGGAAGTTAGAGAAATAAGTAGGCAGTACCAAGGGTTGGCAGAGGTGGAACTCTGAATCCACTTTGGGTAGGAACTTAGGGTGTGTATGGAGAACCACCTTGTCTTTGTGAAAGATGGTACACGGAAGGTCTGTGACCAAAGCATGTACAGTACAGTTATGCAAGAACTTACTTTAACAGTAGATCTTCGAGAGGAGCACTTGCAGCAGGCTATTACAATTAGGACTATGCTGCAGGCAGTAGGACCCATTGGAAAACCGTTAGCTAGCAGTCTCCAGCAGGGGCCGTCCCAGATGTCTGCTCCTCCCCGCTGTTGCCCAATGGTATATCGGGGCGGGTCACCATCCCCACCTCAGTTCACCCGCTGGAGACCCATGAATAAGGCCCCAGCAGGCGGACCAGGTGGAAGCTTGATGTAAAAATGATGCAACAGCAGCTCACTAGGGGAACGAGGGAGGAAAAGCAGCACCTGCTGTAAGGGCTCCTCTCAAACATCTACTGTTACGGTAAGTTCTTAGGTAACTGTACTATCTTACTTTGAGTGGGAGCTCTTGCAGCAGGATATTACAATTAGGACTGAATCCCAAGAAGTACTGCAAAAAAGAACAGGAAGTAGGAGGCGTCTTTAAGCTCCAGTGCTAGCAACAGGGGGCTTTTAAGAAAGGAGGCACTGGAGAACCACTAGGCCAAAGCCTGCCCTTCGTCTAGAAGCAATGTCCAGATTATAGTGCTTAATGAAGGTATGCACTGAGCTCCAGGTAGCCACTGCACAGATTTCTCCGATGGAGACATTTCACAAGCATGCGAATGAAGAAGCCACTCCCTTGGTAGAATGATCCCTAACCAAGCCCGGTAGGATTTTGTTATACTTGTTGCAACAGTAAACAATGCAATTGACCAGCCTATTTGAAAGGGTTGGCTCTGACACTGAAGTGCCTTGGCATCGAGGTGCAAAAGTCACGAACAACTGCTCAGTCTTACAGTGTGAAGCAGTGCATTTTAGATAGTACCTCAGCGCCCTGTGGATGCCCAGGGTATGCAGGGGTGCTTCCCCTCTATTTGAGTGATCCGTACAATAAACCTGAAGGTTGACATCCTGAGTCAATGTCATTTCAGACTCCATTTTGGGTAAAAACTTAGGACTGATTCTTATGGACACTCTGTCCCTATGAAAAATTAAATAAGGCTCCTTACACATCAGGGCCTGGAGCTCAGAAACTCTCCGAGCAGAAGTAACTGCAACCAAAAATAACACTCTCCAAAAAAGAAAGAGAAGCTTGCAATCCACGACAGGCTTAAAAGGGGGAAGGGTAAGCTTCTCCAGCATAAACAGGAGATCCCAGAGGGGTACCGGATGTCGGATGGGAGGCTTAATATGTAAAATGCCCCTCAAAAAAAAGTACAGGACACGTCCAGTTAGGCCAGTGTTTTTCCCCTCCATTGGTACGTGGTATGCCGAGATTGCTGACATATGTACCTTTATGGAGGAGTAGCTCAAGCCTTGATTCAATAAGGAGAGAAGATACTCTAATATCGAGTTCACTGGGCAGGTAAGAGGGTCCAAGTGACGGGGTGAAGCCCATAGACAGAATAGTTTCCACTTCATGACATAAGTGCATCTAGTGGAGGGCTTTCTCGCTGCCACGAGAACGTCTGCCACCTCCTGGGAGACCCCACACCTCAATTTGACTAAGTCTGCAGAAGCCAGGCATGAAGATGCAGGGACTTGAGGTCCAGATGGATCAGTGTTCCCTGATCATGGGACAGCAAGTGCGAGCTCAGCGGTAGCTGAACTGGAGGCTCCACTGCCAGCTGCTGAAGTAGTGGGAACAAAATCTGTCAAGGCCAGAATGGGGAGATGAGAATAATCTCTGCTCCTTTGGCCTGAAGCATCAGAAGAAACCTCTGAATCGGAGGAAAGGTGTAGAGAAACTTCCCTGTAGAATAGAGGGACAACGCGTCTGGCCAGAAGACACCAGATGTGGGCTCTCGCGAGCAGAAATTGGGCAGTTTGGCGTTGAATGGAAGCGCAAAGAGGTCCAACTCTGGACAGCTGGTCTGTCACTGACTGGAGGAGCTCCCACTCATGAGCCTTGGACCGAGACCGGTTTAGGCTGTCGGCTAAGACGTTTTGGATGCCTGGAACATGAACAGCAGTTAGATCTAGACAGTGTTCCAGTGCCCAATACCAGACCCTCATCACCTCCCAGCACAGGGGGTAGGAATGTGTGCCCCCTTGCTTGTTGATGTAAAACACCACCAACGTGTTGTCCATCTGGATGAGAAGAAGGCCTGGCGAAAGGTACGTCTAAAACGCCTGCAAGGCATTCAGAACTGCTAGCATCTCGACAGTGCTGATATGGAGCTGTTGCTCGTCTGGCGATCATGTCCGCTGGGTTTGTCTGTCTCCCAGATGAGTGCCTCAACCAAGACGGGAGGCATCTGTTGTTAGGACCAGCCTCGGGGGCTCCTGCCGAAAAGGGACCCCTCATTCCAAGTTGAAGGGGTCCAGCCACCAAGAGAGTCCATCTTACCGGGTCGAAGATCCTGACTGGTTGGTCTAGATCGTCTGACCTCTGGTCCCACTGCACCCTGAGTATCCATTGTGGGACTCATGTGGGACATGGGCCAAAGGGACTGTGGGAATGGCCACCACCATGTGCCCCAGAATTCTGAGGAAGATTCTGGCCGGGACCTGTGGAGCCATAGCTACCATTTGGGCTACGCCCCTTTTAGACAATCCCCCCTGTCCTGTGGGAAGAAGGTCATGCCCTGAACTGTGTCGAGGGCCGCTCTGATGAACAGGAGTTGTAGCCTGGGCTATGGGGAAGATTTTGCTAGGTTCAGGGCGATCCCCAGCTCTCGGAAGGAAAAAAGGAGTCTTCGAGAGTGCAAAGTAGCTGAGTCCTGGAAGGTGCTGCCAGGAGCTAGCCATCTAGATAGGGGAAGACGTAATGGCACTGCCTTCTGAGAGCCGCAGCCACCACTGCTAGGCACTTGGTGAAGACTGAAGGAGCGGAGGAGAGGCCGAACAGTAAGGCTTGGAATTGATAAAGCCTCCCCTGGAAGCGGAACCTCAGGAACTTCCGATGAGAAGGAAAGACCCCTATGTGCATATAGGCATCCTGCATATCCAGACAGCAGAGCCAGTCCCCTTGGTGCAAGAGGGGGAATGAGGGCTGGCAAAGTGACCATCCTGAACCGTTTGTATTCTATGAACAGATTCAGGGAACTGAAGTGCAGGAATGGCTGAAGGTCCCCGGTCTTATTTGGAACCAGGAAAAAATGGGAACAATAGACTATTCCCTGTTGCACCTGGGGGACCAGCTCTATCATCCATTTCAGCACAAGGGCATGGAGCTCTCCTTCTATCAGAGCAATGTGGGAAGGAGGATAACGGGAGGACCCTGGTAGATTTTCTGGTGGAATCTGGGTGAACTCTAGAGTATGCCCTCTCCTTATGAGGTCTAAATCCTAGAGGTCTGTTGTGACGCTGCTCTATCCCTCTTGATTGAGGGAGATACGACCCCCTACTGCCTCCCCCATCACCTCCGCCAGAGGAGGAGGAGGAGGAGTTGGTAGAGAGTCATTAAGTAGCTCCAGGAACCGGCAGAGATGGCTGGGAGGACTTGGGGCCTCTAGAGGTCGAGCTCCCAAAAGCTTGGGTTGTAGCCTTTCCTTAAAGCCACCTCTCTGCGGGAATTGGCTGCAGGGATTCTGCTCTGAGGGGTTACGAAATGGCCATTTGAGGAAAGGTTTCTGGTCCCCCTTGTACAGTTTTTGGATGGACCAGATAAGACTTCCCAGAATCTTGGGAGGCAGGAGACAAGTTTCTCTGTCTCCTCCTCAAAAAGGACAGAACCTTGGGAATGGAAGACCCAGGATTCCAGACTACAGATCTTGTGAGAATCGTTAAACTCCAAACCAAACGTAGTGCCGAAGGCAAACGCCGGAAGCCGCTGCCCTTGAAGCCGTATCTGCAGTGTCGTAGAAAAAATTACTCACCTTAGTAATGTTGTTTCTCCTAATGGAGTCATACTATATTATGACATATGCAGTGAGTCCCAACCTTCGAACTGCTCCGGAGGTGAAAGAGTTAACTTTCCATGCCAGGCATGGAACGCTGAGCTCGAGCTCGGTTGAAACTCTGTCTGTTGTTCTTCAAACTCAAACCATCAGATCTTTACGAGCTAAACTCACTAAGGTTCTGTGTGGAAGCTGTAAACCTACACTAGCCAACTGGCTACTAAATATAAGAACACATTTTTTGGTCCCAAAACAAAGACTCAAGTCAGGAGACCCAAAAAATGAAAAACACAACACCCAGACACCCCAAAAAAAAGGGGGGGGGGTGAAAAACAAGGTAGGCATCTACCAAGTGCCACTGCACTGCCCACCCACATCCCAAAATAGAGGTTCTGAGAGGGCAGGCAGGGGAGGAGTCATGATATAGCAAGACTCCATTAGAAGAAACAACATTACTAAGGTGAGTATTTTTTCTTCAAACAACATGAAGTCTTGCTATATTACGACATATGCAGACTACACAGCAGTACCTCCATGGAGGAGGGACAGAACCTACTTAGGAAATAGGCTCTGAAGCACAGCTGTGCCAAACCGAGCATCACTCCTAGCCTGGATGTCCAGAGAGTAATGCCTGGTAAAAGTGTGAACTGTTTTACAGCTAGCTGCTTGACAAATCTCTAGAATGGAGATGTCCCTGGCAGCAGCCAGGGAAGTAGCTGTACCTCTGGTAGAGTGAGCCCTCAGGGAGGAACCTTACCCAGCTTTTCATAACAGAACTGGATACAAGAGACAATCCACCTAGCAATGGATCTTTTAGTGGCAGGTTTCCCTTTACCAACCTCACCATAAGTGAGGAACAGTTGGAGGGAGTCAAACCTGTGACCCTTGCTACGCTCAATGTAGTAACTAAGGGCTCTCTTCACATCTAAGCTGTGCAACCTCCTCTCACCAGAGAAGGAATGGTCAGTGAAGTACACTGGAAGAGAAATAGATTGATTAAGGTGGAAATCTGAAACCACCTTAGGCAAGAACTTCCTCTTAGTCCTGAGGACCACTTTCTCTCTATGAAATGAGATAAAATCAGGCTCCACTGACAAAGCTTGTAATTCACTAATGTGTCTGGCAGAAGTGATGGCTACCAGAAAATACAGGTTACTCACCTGTAACAGGAGTTCTAGGAATGGTATATGTTGTTCTTCCACACTGTCTGGCAGGTATCCTTGCCGCTTTAAATCTTGCTGGAAGGTCTTCAAGCTGGCTCCTCCCACCCACCCACGTGGGTGGTAAAACTCTCGGCTCCGCCCCATGACGCCAGATCTGGCCTGCTGGAAGCTCAGGTTGTGCGTCAGGCCGGGTGGGTCGTGTGGATGAACAACATATACCATTCCTAGAACTCCTGTTACAGGTGAGTAAAGTACAGTTACGTAAGAACTTACCGTAACAGTAGATCTTCGAAGAACAGCTCTTGCAGCAGGTTACACCATTAGGACTGAAACCGGCGGCCAGGACCCCGGAACTTTCTAGCTAGCTATCTCAGCGGGACCGACCCCGACGCCGGTCCCGCCCCGGACGTCAGGCGTGGAGGCAAAAGGGGGGCAACCCGCCAGAATCCCCAGTTCTCCGCCGGAGACTCCTGGCGCAGGATGACATCAGAAGGGGAGACCGAGGATCCACCGTCAGAAGGCAATAAGGGACAAAATCCCAACAGGATCGAAACAAAATTCACTCTTCCCAAGTGAATATCCGACTTCTCGTCGTTCAGCCGCTCGGAAGGAAACTGTTTCCTTCCTTTTCTCTTTCCTTTCTCACTGTTTTGTTGTTTTTTTATTTTTTTTATTTTTTATTTTTTAAAACAACAACGAGCCATACTTCCTCCAAGGGGGATACGGAGGGCGGGAAGGTACCTGCTGCAAGAGCTGTTCTCGAAGATCTACTGTTACGGTAAGTTCTTACGTAACTGTACTATCTTACTTCGAGACACAGCTCTTGCAGCAGGTTACACCATTAGGACTGATTCCCAAGCAGTAATGCTTGTCCCACAAACATTGGGAGGAAGAAGAGGAAGAAACAGAGAAAAATCAAGCCAAGTCCTGACTCAGGACAAGAGGCCTCTAACACGCCAGGCCGAGGCCGCCCTTCGCCTAGAGGCTATATCCAGACTGTAATGCCTGATAAAAGTATGCACAGAGCTCCAAGTAGCAGCAGCTAAATGGCTGAGGTTGAGACATTTTGAGAGCTGCAAGCGAAGTGGCCACACCTCTAGTGGAATGGCCCCAGATGGAACCCGGAAGGGGCTTTTGCCTAGATTGACAGCAATGAGAGATACACTGTACGAGCCAGCGGGATAAGGACTGCTTAGACACCAGCCGGCCTCTCATTCTCTGTGCGAAAGAGACGAAGAGCTGGTCAGAAACCCGAAAGGGCTTAGTTCTATTGAGGTAATACCTCAGGCTGCGGTGAACATCCAGAGTGTGGAGCAAAGCCTCCTTATTCGAATAACTCGGGAAATAGACCAGAAGGTCAATATCCTGATTTAAAGTGAGAGCTGAAACCACCTTAGGCAAAAACTTCGGGTTTGTCCTCAGAGATACTCTGTCCCGGTGAAAAACCAAATCAGATTCTTTACACATGAGGGCATGAAGCTCAGAAATCCTTCTGGCTGAAGTGACGGCAACTAAAAACAACGTCTTCCACGACAGAAAACGTAGCTCGCAATCCGCGGCTGGTTCAAAGGGAGGGAGCGTGAGCTGCTCCAGGACAAAAAGGAGATCCCATGGAGGAACCGGGTCCTTGATAGGAGGCCTAAGGTGTAACACCCCTCTCAGAAACTCCCGAGAAGCATCAAGCTGAGCAATAGTGCGCTGCCCCACCGGCAGATGATAGGCCGAAATAGCGCACAGGTGTACCTTAATAGAGGAGTAGGCCAACCCCGAGTGGAAAAGGGAAAGGAGGTAGTCCAAGACTGCCCCCACAGGACAACCTAAAGGGGAGAGGTCACGAGCCCGTGACCACAAACAAAACCGACGCCATTTCATGGCATATGTAGCATGTGTAGCTGGCTTCCTGGCTGCAGAGAGGACCTCCGCAACCTCTTGCGAGACCCCGTGTCGCAAAATGGCTACGTCTCTAGGAGCCATGCGTGCAGGTTCAAAGAGCGAAGATCCGGGTGCAACAATGAACCTCGCTCCTGAGACAGAAGGTGGGAACTGAGCGGCAGCGGGAGCGGAGGTTCCCAGGATAGCTGAGCCAGCAATGGGAACCAGATCTGTCTGGGCCAAAAAGGAAAATTACGTACCTACCGTAATTCTTGATCTTCTTGGACGAGTCTCCACCACTCATTCACACTAGTGGGATTGGAGCCGGAGGCACTAAGACCCATCGGGAGCAAACTTTTTGCTGGAGGGTCGGCGCGAGAGACGGCGCCGCGAGACACGGTGCCGCGAGCAGCGGCTCGAGCGGTAATGACCATCTCGGCGACGACCCTCCAACCGCCCAGTACCTTTTTTACCAAGGAGGTGGGCGTGTAACGAAAGAGTAAACCCAACATTAAAAAACGGACATAAGATAGTCCGTATGACCCGTGTAAGAAGGGTCAGCAAAGAAGTCTTCACGGCCTAAAGATTTGAGGGAGTGAAGACCAATACAGCGGTGAGCTCGGGGGATGGAGGGTAGGCAGTGTGAGTGGTGGAGACTCGCCCAAGAAGATCAAGAATTACGTAGGTACGCACTTTTCCTATCTTCCTGACATAAGTCTCCACCACTCATCTCACACTAGTGGGAGAGTACCAAGCTGATAATCCCCAAAAGGGCGGCAGGAGAGCCAGAGCTCACGCCGCTCAAGATAGAAGCCATTAAGGATAGTTCTGCCGATGCGGAATGTCGCCTGCATGAACATCCAGTGCATAGTGCTTAACGAAAGTAGCACTGAGCTCCAGGTGGGCAAGTGTGCATATATCTGCAATTGGAACATTGCGACTTCCGCTAGGATGCCGCTCGCCTCTAGTAGAGTGAGCTATCATCTACCTTCTAATTTAACTTGAGCCATGGAATAGCAATGACGAAGGCATGCCACTAACCATGAAGAGATGCATCTAATAGCGACAGGTTGACCCAGCCGGTGTCGCTGAAAGAAACGAACAGTTGCTGAGTCTTATGAACATCCTTGGTTCTATCTAAATAGAACCCAAGGCTCTCTTAACATCCAAGGAATGAAGAGCCTGTTCCCTTCATTTTGGAAATTAGCGAAGTAAGCGGAAGTACCAGAGGTTGGTTCAGATGGAATTCTGACACAACCTTGGGAAGAAATTTAGGATGAGTACGGAGAACTACCTTTGTCCTTATGGAATACAGTATACGGAGGGTCCGTGAATCAGGCATGTATTCTCGGAGACCCCATGGCTGAGGTAATGGCCACCAGGAAGGCAGTCTTCCAGGTAAGAAATTTTAGCTCACAGGTAGCTAAGGGTTCGAAGGCTCTCGAGTGAGCATGTCCAGCACCAGGTTAATGTCCCAGGCTGCAACTGGACGCTAACAGGGGTCTGGTATGGAGAATCCCTTAAGAAATCTTCTTCACCATAGGTAACTGAGCCAGAGTTAAGGAAGAAATCGGCTCATGGAACGCTGAGATGGCACTAAGGTGAACTTTAACTGTGGAGTACTGAAGACCTAAGTTTGATAGGTCCAAAAGATACTCCAGAACCTTGCCAGGAGGACAGGAAAAGGGATTCCAAGAGGATTTTGCACACCAGAGAGAAAAACGTTTCCATTTGGAAGCGTACGTTTTTCGGGTGGCTGGCTTCCGAGCAGCCAGAAGGATGTCTGAGACTCTACGAGAGACGTTGAAGCGATTCACTTCTATCTCTTCAGGAGCCAAGCATGAAGGTGAAGTGATTTCAGGTTGGGATGGACCAACGAACCCTGAGTCAAAAGACTGATTTGTAAAGGAAGTGGTCTCGGAGAGGCTGCCAACATACTGTTGAGTAGAGGAAACCATAGTTGCCGAGGCCAGGAAGGAGCAATGAGAATCATCTTGGTCCCCTGAGACTCGAACTTGAGGAGTACTCTGGATTAGAGGAAGTGGTGGAAAGGCGTGAAGAAAGCGCTTTGTCCACCGCAGCCTGAACGACGATCCTGACAGAAAATGCCAGGCCCTGGATTTCTGGAGCAGAAGAGAGGCAGTTTTATGCTGAGTGGGGATGCAAAAAGGTCCAGGTCTGGAGTCCCCACTCTTTGAACAGAGACCGAGCACGGCTGGATCGAGAGACCACTGGGAGGGTCTGCCTCCGTTCTGCTGAGGTGATCTGCTAGGTCGCTTTTGTATACCTGGCAGATAAACCGCTTTGAATCGAGACTTGTGCCCAAGCACCACTCCCACACCCTCATTGCTTCCCTCCAAAGGGATAAGAATGAGCACCGCTTGCTTGTTGATGTAATACATCACTGCTTTTTTGTCCGCTTGAAGGAGAATGTTCTGTGACAAAGGACATCCTTCAGAGCTCGGATTGCATAGAGGACCGCCTCATCTCCAGGACATTTATGTGGATGAGTTTCGAACTGAGTCCATACACCTTGAGTGTGGAGGAGAGACAGTGAGCTCCCATCCCATTAGCGATGCATCTGTGGTGATGGAGATCTGATGATCCGGGGAGCAAAGGGAATCCTTCCAGGAGATTGCTTTCTTGAGACCACCAGGTGAGAGACCTCAAGGGGCTCCGCCACCTTGATGGGATAAGACTGGGGGTGAGGTCGGGGACCACTGAGTGGAGAGCATCCATTGGGTGGTTCTCATGTGCAGTCCCAGAGGGACAGTGAAGACTGAGGACGCCATGAGACTCCAACATGCGTTGCATCGGAGAGCTGTAACCCATTGGTTCTCCTGATGTAACGGCCATACGAAGGATGTCGAGTCTTCTGTCCTGGAAGGAAAGCCTTCGCTGAGGAGGTGTCTAGAAGCGTCCCTATGAAAAGGAGCCTCTGGGAGGGTTGCAGCTGAGATTTTTCAAATTCAGCAGAACTCCCATGGACGTGAGAAGATGGAGAAGTCGCTTGCACGGCTTCCAAAGTACCTTGGCCGGAAGGGCTTGCTAGAAGCCAATCGTCCAGGTAGGGAAACACTGGAGCCCGACTTTCCTGGATGATGCGCCAAGAAGAACTGCACAACACTTTGTAAAACTCAGCTGGCCGAGGATAGCCCAAAGGGCAGGACTCTGAACTGATAATGCTGACCCAAAGCTACAAACCTGAGGAATTTAAGTGTGGTCGGGTGGACGGGATATGCTGGTAAGCATCCTGCATATCCAGAGAGGCCAGCCACGTGTTGATGCAGCAAGGGTAACAGGGTACCTAGGGAAATCATCTTGAATTTCTCCTGGGAGGAATTTGTTTAACTTTCTGAGGTCTAGAATGGGGCTCATCCCAGATTTCTTTGGAACCAGAAAGTAATGGGAGTAGAACCTGTGTTTCGTAGAGATGCGGGGCACCAGTTCTATTGCCCTGTTGTTCAGAAGGCCCTGATCTCCGCGGTGAGGAGGTCTGATTGAGAGGCCGACAACCTGGTTGTCGATGGGAGGACAATTGGGGGTTTCAAGAAATTGAGAGAATAACCCTCGAATTATCCGAAGGACCCATTTGTCTGAGGTTATGGACTTCCACTGGTTGTAGAAGCACATCAGACGACCTCCCACTGGAGGAGAAAGTTCCACCTCGGCAGAGTGGATGGAACTTGGGCCAACGACCATAAGGTAGCTGGGAGCTTTAGGTCCCGGCGCTTTCTGCCGCTTTTTGAGGTTGGGCAGGTTGGCTTTTATGGGAAGCTTCTGCCTCTGCCTCGAAAGGACTGACGGTACTATGAAACTGGACGCTCTGTTCACATGCCCCCCAGAGGGCAGGCTGGAGGTCTGGCCAACTTAATGGCCGATCTAGTCTTCTGAGGGCCTCAAGGCTTGCTCCACCTGAGGGCCAAAAAGAAAGGAGCCATCAGCAGCAGCGCCATCACCTGCTGCTGAGCATCATTCAGGAAGCCAGAAGCACGCAGCCAGGAATGGCGCCGAGCATAAATCCTCATGGCTGCTGAGCGAGAAGCAGTGTCGAAAAGGCCCATGGCGGCTTTGACCTGTTGGTTATTGACTCAATACATTTAATAAACGGTCAGAAGAAGCTCTGACTTGAATCCAATCTGGAGAGCTTCAACCATCTTTTCATAGAGTGTCACAGGATATACTCGGATGTGAGAAAAATAGCCTTGATAACTGGCAATACGATACTAGAGTGGAGGCAGCAAAGACTCTCTACCTAATGTATCAATCTTACGAGACCTCTGTTAATAGGTCGAGCTGTAGTAGTTTGAGGAAGAATCTACCTTGTCATCTCTCTGCCAGGACTACAATAGGATCCGCAAAGGCTTGGGATGCCAAATGGGACGATCCTTGGGAGCTGAATACTTTATCAATGGATTTAGCCACTGAGGAATAAGAGCAGGGTTATTCCATACCATTTGAGACAGCTCCAAGGAAGGCTGAATCGGAGGAGTCAAACCGTAGGAGATCTCCGAGCATGAAGATACTGGAGTCTTAATATCTTCCCAGGATCGATGTCTGTAGTCTGGAGAGAAAGAGGATCCTGGGTTCTTCAACAGAGACTTAAAGGACAGGTCCTCACCACAGGCTCTGTAGAAAGAAAGATCCTGTTTCCTCCACTTCATCACCCAACTCAAGGTCTGGGTCAGGCTCAACATCATCTCCTGATGGTCCAGAAAGGACTGTTTGGACAGGAAAGGAGTGAAAATTAGAGAGGAGGAAATGGCAGAAACAAAGGAGAGTCCCTCTGCTGGCTGCCCGAGACGGCAAAACGGGCTGAAGACGGGATCGGAGGAGGCGACGGCGCCAAAGAGGCACGCTGCTCTCAGAACGCGGCTGGCGGCCGCGACGGTGCTGCGTCGACGCGCGCCAACGCGGCGCCGGCAGATGACGCCGCGAACGGGCGCTACCGATCCAACGGGCACCACCGGGCGGGCGCTGAGAGCCGCGGCGCCGCCAACGGCGCCGAGACCACGCAAGTTCGGGCGTTCCCAAACGGGCCGACACGGCCACAGACCCTGCAGAAGGCGCCGAAAAGCCCTGGGAACCTGGAAAGCAAGAGAAGGAAAAAGCCAGGAGATAAGGGCATCGTGAGGCCTCAGCAGCAGCCATGTGAGGGGGAAACACCTGAAGATGGAGTCGCTTAGCACCGAAGAAGTGCCGCTACATCAGGGAAGGTCCAACGCCTCTACCTGATTGCCGGAGGGAGCCCGAGGCTCCGCAGGAACTCCAGCCAGGCAGAAGAACCAACCTCCGAGCCCATCGCCCATAAGAGCGCCCACTGATGAAACTGCTCATCTGGAGCCCTACCTAGGCGGGAGGGCCCGATGTCGAGGACGACGATTATCGGAAGTTGGCGACTCAAGAAGCGAGACCGCAACTAGCACTCCATAACCGACCGCCGACGCAGACATATCCAGAGGGCTGCACTGAGTGATGCCTTCTTTGACCCATGGTCAAGAAGAGTCGAAGGTAACGGGCGCCGAGAATGCGTCCGCTTATTTTTATGCCGGGCGGGGGACCGCCCATCCTCGGCATCACTGACCGGACCGTAGTCGGAACCCCGCTGAGGAGAAGGAGGTTGACCCGACCCAGCTCTCGCTGACTGAATAGTTTCATACCTAAGTCCCTACCGTCACCTGACCTGCTCATGGTCGATTCAGTCCAGTAGGCGTCGAGACTCTTCAAGTAAGTTAAATTTAAATATTAGAAAAATTCACGAAAAATAGAATAAAACCAAGCGATACTACCATCGAGATAATAATAGACAAAACAAACTGAAAAACTATGCGCTTAGTTTGAAGCTCAATTCCCGACAGGCTTAGCGACGCTGCCTGAAGCGCACTGACCATGTGGAAAAAGGAACTGAGGCGGTTGAGGGTCGTCACGAGATGGTCATTCTGACTGAGGCCGCTGACACGGGCACTGGTCTCGCGGGCGCTGCCTCGCTACCGACCCTCCAGCAAAAAGTTTGCTCCCGATGGGTCTTAGTGCCTCCGGCGCCAATCCCACTAGTGTGAATGAGTGGTGGAGACTTATGTCCAGGAAGATTGGGGCTACCAGAATCCAGCGTGCATGCTCCCTGCGCAGTTTGAGAAGAACTCTCTGGATCAACGGGAAGGGAGGAAAAGCGTAGAGGAATCTGTTCACCCAGGAGAGGGACAACGCGTCTCGCCAGAAAACTCCAGGCCCTGGATCTAGCGAGCAAAAATTGGGCAGTTTTGCATTGAATGGGATGCTAATAAGTCTGTTTCTGAGTTCTAACGAAGGAACAGATCCTCTGCCACCTCCTGAAGAAGTTCCCACTGTGGATCTCCTGGCCCGAGTGCGATCACCCAGACTGCCTGCGATCGTGTTGTCCACTGAACATATACCCATGATTAAGCTTAAGGGCCAGGTCCGACATTCAATCCCACTCATGGCCTCCCTGCAAAGGGGTAAGAGTGCTCCTTATTGTTGAGGAATACATCACCGCCTGTGTTGTCCGGCCTGAATCAGGATGGTGCACGGTGGGATCATGGACTGGAAAGCCTGAGTGCATTGGAGGACCGCTTTCTCATCTCTAGAACATTGATGTGAAGATGAGCTTCCAGTGGCTCCATACACCTTGAGACTTCACCCCATCCAGGTGAGCTCCCACCCGAGACCTGAGACGCCTGTGGTGAGGGTCATTCCGGGACGGCGCTGCAAAAGGGACGCCTTGGAAAGCCACTCGGGCCAACCACCATTGCCAACTTGAATCATCCGCCCTGTGATTCTGACTGGGTGTGCAATGGTCTTGCCTCTGGTCCCACTGCGCTTTGAGCATCCACCGCGCCATTCGCATGTGGAGTCGCGCAGGGGTATGGTGGAACTGGTCGCAGCCATGTGTCCGAAAGCAGATGAAGGACCGACCTGGCCGGAGCGGTCTGATTCGCTGATAGGTCCCTCATGAGAGAC
Organism: Neoceratodus forsteri; assembly: GCA_016271365.2. Classification (NCBI taxonomy): domain Eukaryota; kingdom Metazoa; phylum Chordata; order Ceratodontiformes; family Ceratodontidae; genus Neoceratodus; species Neoceratodus forsteri. Next base: position 589,367,205 of record CM028134.1, on the reverse strand, counting down.
CTGGATGCGCCTGCCCCTGTCGACTGGGAGGAAAGCCTCCCTGGACCGTGTCCAGCACTGCACCTATAAATTGCAGGTTCTGCAACGTACCAAGACCGACTCTCTGGTTTATGTGAGGATCCCAGCGATCCGAACAAAACCTGGTGTCCTGGATCGCTTGTGAGCCGCCTCCCGAGACGGCCTGAGAAGCCAACCATCGAGGTACGGGACACATAGTGGCCCTTTCCCTCGGAGCAGCTGCCACGACTGCCATGCATTTGGTAAAGACCCTTGGAGCGGATGACAGTCCGAAAGGGAGAGCCTGAACTGGAAAGTGGTGGCTCTAGGACCGCAAGCGCAGGGAACTCTGATGCGCCTGAGCTATGGGGATGTGCAGGTAGGCATCCTGCATGTCTAGGGACGCCAATAGGCGCCTTTGTTTTAACATGAATTAGACCCGAAGGGTCACCATGCGGAATCTTTTGTATGCATCTGATAAGTTGAGGTCGCTAGGTCCAGATTAGACGGAAGTCCTGTCTTTTTGGGAACCAGGAAGAAGTGAGAATAGTACCTAGTCCTCTGGTTTCCTGGGACATGCTGTATCGCCTTTGCTTAGGAGTGCGATCACCTCTGCCAAATTATATGCCGATGCTGACCAATGCCGGGAGAGCAGAGGCGTGCCTGAGGGTGGCTGTTCCTACGAATCCTCTAAAAGTAGCCGATGCTGACCAGTTGAAGCACCCACCTGTCGGTGGTAATTGCCGTCATCCCAACAGGAAGTTCGGGCAATGCTAATTCCCCACCCAAACATCCTGCTATCCTGAGGGGGGCCGAAAGCGAGTCATGTTGTGGCGGCTGAAGGGCCCGCCTCGGCTGGGAGGTCTTGGGAGGCGCTGGACCCCCTGCTGGCGGACTGCTTCCCGTCCTTTCTAAAACCGGAGCCCTGTGCTGTGGCGGAACAGGGTTGTTGCTCTGAGAGTCCGCCTCTCACTTAAAGCGGATTTTGGTTCCTTGCGAAGTAACTGCATGCCTCGCCGGTACATTGCCTGGATCCGACCGGGACCGCCTTTCTGGCCACTTCTGAGTTTGGTAATGACCTTTCTCGGATGGACTACCAAACAGAACCTCACCTTCAAAGGGGCGCCCAGGATGTTCTTCTGACGTCCTGGTGAACTGGAGACACGGAGCCATGAGTGAGCGTCGAGGCAACGCCTGACGAGCCTTCTGGCTGAAGAGCACGAGTGTCGTATGCGCTCTAAGAACTTGGGTCCCCATCGCCTGAACCTGCAAGCGGAGAAGCTGAAGCATCTCCTCCTTGTTCACCATCTGGCAGCCTCGGCCATTTCTAGGCCCTGCTCCCAGGCGCTCTGGAACCGCACCATGGGTAAGGTAGTTCAAGGATATGGCGCAAGTCGCGAAAGCGCACGCGCAAGGCCACCCAAGGAGTCCAACTGTTTGGACTCAGGGTCCGTGGCGTGGGGTGCTCAGATGCTGCGGCCTCTGAGACCGGGCTGCAGTGAGGCTGTGATAACCAGAGAATCAGCCAGAGGGTGCCGTGGACAGGTACTGGTCCCCTTGGGAGCCCTGTACAAACGGTCAGCCTTTTTCGGCACCGCGTAGCTAGCGTGTGGACGCTCCACGCAGCCTGGTGACGCTCACAAAGGTGTCCATCAAGGGTGGCACCACCACAGGCTTAGGGTCCTTCGGCGTGCGTTTCTGGCCAGGCTGCAACTCTCGGGTCCATTTCTCAGCTTTCCACCCCATATTCTCCTGGATATGACGCAGAATACCATAGAAGGGTCGTCCGGAGGAGACCGTGAGTCTCAAGTGGGTCCGTGCTAGGAAGCGAGACCGAGACGGGATCTTGAAGTGAAAAGGATGATCCCGCGTTCTCCGCTGACTGGCGAACTACGGTGTCTCTGGATTCTTGGGGCTGGGCGATCTGGAAGACTAAGATCTGGATGGAGGTCTCTTTAGAATGACTGTTCTGGAGGGGACTCTGTCTCTGGGATTCGAATGCTGACTGACCTCATGGTGAAGGTGGGGCCCGCCGAGTAGGAACAGGTAGGAGGAGGGACTGGTGGTCCACGTCTTCCTGGTGTCGTCCCACCAATATTTCAAAAGGTCCTTCACCTCTGGCTATGACAACCCCGGACGTCGGGTTTCCCGAGGGCTAGGGCCGGCCGCCGGGTCCCGGGCGACGGTTCGCTGGGGCCTCGGGCGGTGGCGAGGGACCCCAGAAACTGCTCGAGGTCGGCTGCCGCCTGGCCTGGTCTTCGGCTTGACCATCCTCTCCGCTAGGGACTCTTGCCCCGACGGCCGGAGGCGGCGCGAGGAGCCTCGGTCTCAGGCAACACGGATGTCGGACCCCACCGAGATGCTCCAGCCGCCGATCACTGCACCAGAATGCATGCATGGCCGCACGCAGTCTGGCCGACGCCAGATCCACCAGCTTCCCCAATGGCGCTAGATCCAAGGTCTTCCACGGGGACCGAAGACCGGGCCGGGGCCGAGGAGCCGGAACCCGACTCGGAGCCAGTACGTCCCTTGTGGGCGGCCTCTAGCCCCATCTACTGAAGACCCTACCTGGTCTGGTGAGTGGGGAATGAAGGGTCTGCACTGCGGTTCCTCCCAGAGCCACCAGCAGCTCTGGAAGAGTACCTGCATGCCAACATCGACCTCCGCATACCCACCTCCTCAGACAGGGCTCAGCTCCTCAATGGGCCCCTAGTACCCGAGATAAGGGGCTCCGAAATAACCCAGGCACCAGAGACGGTGCCAGAATCTATCCCAAAACCCACCCCAGCTCCGGAATCCATCTCAGCACCACACACATCGCTGGAACCAGACCTGGCACTGGAGTTGGAACCTGAATCCAACGCTACATCGGACTCCAACACAGCACTGCCCTCTGTGCCAACCTCCTCCCCTGCGCTGAAATCTATGGAGGCGGCACCAGGGGACACAGAGGAGCTGGCCCCAAGGGCAGGATCAGAAAGAGCGATGACTGATCCCATTACACTGGAAACTAAACAGCTAGGTGTAGGAGAGCTGCGGGACTCCTCAGAGTCGGGCAGTCACTCCGGGTCATCCCGATCGTCCTCTGAGGAGATCAAGGAGACTGCCAAAGAGGCTACCTCTGAAACACTCCCTCTACTGGTCCCATGGGTGGCACCAGAAGGGACCTAGCATTGACAGTGGCACCTCCTTGCTCACTGGCCCCAAGGGAGGTGTTGGGAGCCAAAGTGGCGCCAACAGGCGGCACCAAGGACTCCACCAGCTTAGGCTGAGTGTATAGCTGAGACCGCAACACAGGGGGCATCTGCGCCTCTGAGGAGGCTGCGGCCATGAGAGGTGCTCAGTCGGCCTCCCCGGAGGAGGAAGACTGTCCACCCGACCCTTCACGCAGGTATACAGTCTCAGTGAGGCTGGAAGCAGAGGTCTGCTCCCCCTCGGTATGTATAGTACCAGAAGGAAACCCGGGGGAAGGGCCCAAAGCCTTGGCGTCCTGGGACAGACACCATTCTTCGAAGGTGGGAGGATCCCAACCCCCTTCATCGTGTGTACCTCGAGGAACCAGCGGTCCAGGCAGAAGCAGGCATCGCAGTTGTCCATGTTATGTTGTGGACTCAGGTAGGAGAAACCATGATCGTAGCAGTCCATTACCATCATCAGCTTGCCACTGGGGCATCGACGCATAGGGGCATGCCCCGCCTTACATTTTTAACTATATCCTGGACCAGGCATTATCGCGTGAATCAACTAAAAAAAATAACTAAAGAACAGACTCGGTGCCACAGAAATCAACTAAACAGATAAAGAAAATAAAGAACGGTTTTACCAGTTCCGAAGACTCTACAGCATCGAGTAGCACTGGCGGTGGAACTTTGGCAGAACTCTTGTAAACTTTTCGCAATATGCAGTAGCAAGATGGTGGCTCAGCTCCCACAGGGTAATGCACTTTGACAGTAGGGAAAAAAAAAAACTGAGGTGGTGGAGGGGCCGGTGTCGGTTAACAGCCAACCTGCGCACGCCACATAATATGTACGCCTCGAGGGCGGTGCTGTCCACGATGTCAGCCCCTCCTCTTTAGGAAGCTGAAAAAGCTTAAAAGTTATAGTTTCTCGCAGGGTCTTAGCGCCTCCAGCTAGACCTACCAGTGATGAATGGTGAAGATCGATACAGGGAAGATCAGCCTCATCTTCGCGTTCTCCCAGGAAGCAAACAGGCTGAGCAGGGGAGTGCCTCACTGGGAGAACAGGTGGTCCACGACCTCTTGATGACGGGACCACTTGTGAGATGCCTCGTTCATTCAGCTGAGGGTGTCCTCTAGCTGGTCGGAGGCTCTGGCCACATGAATCGCCAGAAGATCCGCACGCAAGTTGGGCACAAGGGTCCAGGTGTGGAGGGCTTTCGGACACAACCAGAGTGAATGTGTTCCGCCCTGCCTGTTGAGGCAGTACATGGTTGTGTTGTTGTCCCATCTGGACCAGAATGACCTGATCCTGAACAGGTGTAGCGAATGCCGTCAGAGCAAGATGCACTGCATGGATCTCCAACAGGCTGATGTGGTATTGGGACTCCTTGGGTATCCAGAGCCCATGGGCCCTGTGGTCCCCCAAATGTGTTCCTCATCCCAGAGACACAGCAGTACTCAGAGTGACAGTAGGCTCTGTGCAGATGAATGGGACTCCTTCCTCTAGGTGTTCCGGGATGGGCCACCACTGGATGGCATCCCACATAGACTGCATCAGCACAACTGCCAGTCCAGGTGACCTAGGCTCTGAGACCACTGAGGGCCAGCTCTCACTGCAGCGGGTGTATCCGCCAGCAGAACCATTCGATCACACTGGTGCAGGAACACCACGTAATCCAGCAGCTACAGGATGTCCCTGGCAAGTTACGAGCGCCCAACCTGAAATGACTAGGCAAAGAAGGAAAGATCTGCTGCCCGGTCCGCTGGGAGTCGGGCCTTGGCCCGGAGGGGAGTCGAGCTCTGCCCCGATGAAGAGGATGACCTGAAAGGGGTCGAGTTCCAACTTGGTCTGGTTGATAAGAAGACCCAGGGCTGAGCAAGTCTGGAAGGCCAGGTCCCTGGACCACTCCACCACCACCCGGGATGAACTGGCAATTAGCCAATCCATCCACGTCTGGATATACCTGAACGCCTCAACAGAGAAGAAATGCTGCCACACCACTGTGATGCACTTGGTGACGACCTTGGGGACTGAGGAGAGGTCGAAAGGCATGATCTGGAACTTGTAAAGAATCTCTTCTGCACAATACTAAAGGCATCGCCAGTGGGATGGATGGATGGACTGGGATGTGAAAGAAGGTGTCCTGGAGGTCCAGCGAGCAGAACCACATGCACTGCTCCAAAGATGGAATTATCTGATTTAGAGTGACCATCCTGAACTTCCGCCTCCTTAGGAACTGGTTCAGCTCGTGAAGAATACCAGTATGGGGCACCCCCGTCTATTTGGGAACCAGGAAATACCTGGACACAAAACCCTGGCCAGTCATGACGTGAAGGACATGTGCTACAGCGCCTTCTGAGAAAGTACAGCTACGTAAGAACTTACCGGAATAGTAGATCTTAGAACAGCTCTTGCAGCAGGTTACACCATTAGGACTGAAGCCGCAGGCGCCAGGACCCCCATGAAAAATTCTAGCTAGCTATCTTCAGCGGGACCGCCCGGCGTCGGTCCCGCCTCCGACGTCAGGCGTGGTACATAAGGGGGTGGTCCCGCCAGATTCCCCAGTTCTCCGCGGAGACTCCTGGCCGCAGGATGACATCAGAATGGGAGACTGAGGATCCACCGTCAGAAGACAATAAGGAGGAAAATCCCAACAAGAAAAGGCAAAGCCATGCCTCCTCCAAGGGGAAGGTGGGCGGGAAGGTACCTGCTGCAAGAGCTGTTCTGAAGATCTACTGTTATGTAGTTCTTACGTAACTGTAGTATCTTACCGAGACACAGCCTGCAGCAGGTTACACCATTAGGACTGATTCCTGCCAGTAACGCTACCAGAAATTCCGGAGGAGGAAAATAGGAACAAATTCCAGGTCCTCAACCTAGGACAGGAGACCCTGTAGCACCGCCAGGATGAAACCAGCCCTTCGCCGAGAGGCGATGTCCAGGCTATAATGCCTGATAAAGGTATGCACAGAGCTCCAAGTGGCTGCAGCACAAATAGCAGAGGTGGAGACGCTTGAGTGCTGCAAATGAGGTGGCCACACCCCTAGTAGAATGACCCCGGACTGAGCCCGGGAGGGGTTTTTGCTTTATATCATAACAGTAAGAAATACACTGGACAAGCCAGCGAGACAGAGACTGTTTGGATCAGGGTTGGCCCATCATTCTCTCAAGAGAGGAAGAGAAAAGCTGTTCAGAACTACGAAGGGTTTAGTTCTGTTAAGGTAACACCTCAGGCTGCGGTGAACATCCACGGTGTGGAGCAGAGCCTCTCCTCTATTTGAATAACTGGAAGTAGCCGGAAGGTCAATATCCTGGTTTACAGTGAGTGAAGAGACCACCTTAGGTAAAACATAGGGTTAGTCCTCAGGATACTCTGTCCCGTGGAAAACTAAATAAGGCTCTTTGCACATGAGAGCGTGAAGCTCAGAAATTCTTCTCGCTGAAGTAACAGCAACTAAAAATAACGTTTTCCACGACAGAAAACGTAGCTCTCAATTCGCGGCAGGTTCAAAGGGGGGAAGCGTGAGCTGTTCCAGGACAAAGAGCAGATCCCATGGCGGCACAGGGTCCCTAATGGGAGGCCTAAGGTGTAACACTCCCCTAAGAAATTCCCGAGAGGCATCCAGTTGAGCCACTGTGCGATGTCCCACCGGGAGGTGATAGGCAGAAATGGCACAGAGGTGTATCTTAATAGAGGAGTAGGCTAGACCTGAATGAAAGAGGGAGAGCAGGTAATCCAACACTACTCCCACAGGACAACCTAAAGGGGAAAAATCACGTGCTCGTGACCATAAACAAAAACGGCGCCATTTCATGGCGTACATAGCATGCGTTGCCGGCTTTCTGGCTGCAGAAAGGACCTCTGCAACCTCTTGCGAGACCCCGTGACGCAAGATGGCTATGTCTCTAGGAGCCAAGCATGCAGGTTCAGAGAACGTAAGTCCGGATGGACTAGTGAACCTTTCTCCTGAGACAGAAGGTGGGAGCTGAGCTGCACGGAGCAGGGGTCCCTAGATAGCTGCACTAACAAAGGGAACCAGATCTGTCTGGGCCAGAACGGGCCACCAGGATCATGAGGGCGTGCTCCCCGCGCAGTTTGAGAAGAACTCTGGATCAACGGGAAGGAGGGAAGCGAGAGGAATCTGTTCGCGCCAGGAGAGGGACAGCGCCTCACCAGAAAACACCAGGCCCTGGATCTAGCGAGCAAAATTGGGCAGTTTTGCGGCTGGATGGGGATGCGAACAAGTCCAACTCTGGAGTTCCCCATCAGAAAACAGATCCTCTGCTACCTCTTGAAGAAGTTCCCACTCGTGGACTCTGGCCTGGTATCGACTCAGGCCATCTGCAATCGTGTTGTCCACCCCGGGAACGTGCACAGTGATCAGATTTGCACCATGTCCTATTACCCAATCCCACACCCTCATAGCCTCCCTGCAAAGGGCGTAAGAGTGTGCGCCTCCTTGTTTGTTGAGGTAATACATCACTGCCGTGTTGTCTGTCTGAAGCAGGAGAGTATACAGTGGGATTACTGACTGAAAGGCCTGCAGGGCATAGAGAACCGCCCTCATCTCTAGGACATTGATATGGAGATGAGCTTCCATTGGGATCCACGTACCATGGGACTTTACCCCGTCCAGGTGCGCCCCCCACCCAAGACCTGAGGTGTCGGTGGTGAGGGTTACCTCCGGGGACGGCACTTCGAACAGGACGCCCGTGGAGAGCGACCCTGGGACTAGCCACCACTGCCAGTCTCGGATCACAGAATTCATGATTCTGACCGGATGCTGCAGGTGGTCTTGCCTTTGGTCCCATTGCACTTTGAGCATCCACTGAGTTACCCGCATGTGGAGCCTTGCGAAAGGGACAGTAGGAACGGCCGCAGCCATGTGTCCGAGCAAGCGAAGGACCGACCTGGCAGGTACGATCTTGTTCGACGATAAATCCCTTATGAGGGATCTGATGCGCTCCGCTCTGTCGTCCGGAAGAAAAGCTCTTCCCCGAACAGTGTCCAGTACTGCGCCTATAAACTGCAGTTTCTGCGACGGTACCAGGAGAGACTTCTCGTAATTTATGAGGATGCCCAGAGATCGGAACAGGTCCTGGGTACTCTGAGCCGCATGCAGCAACGCCTCTCTGGAGGCAGCCATGAGAAGCCAGTCGTCCAGGTACGGGAACACATAGTGGCCCTGTCTCCTCAGAGATGCTGCCACGACTGCCATGCACTTGGTAAAGACCCTTGGTGTGGATGACAGTCCGAACGGAAGAGCTCAGAACTGAAAGTGGTGGTCGAGAAACTCGAAGCGCAGGAACCTCTTGTGCGCCAGAGCTATAGGGATATGCAGGTATCGCGTCCTGCATGTCTAGAGACGCTAAAAAGGCGTCCTGTTTCAGCACGGAATAAGACCCGAAGAGTCACCATCGGAATCTCTTGTAGGCGACCGACACATTGAGGTCGCTGAGGTCCAAGAATCGGACGGAGGTCCCCTGTTTTCTCTGGAACCAGGAAGAAGTGGGAATAGTATCCTTGTGTCTCTGGTTCTCCGGGATGTACTCTATCGCTCCCTTCGCAGAGCGCAGTACTTCTTGCCAGATCAAAGTTTTGTGCTGACCGAATAGCGGAGAGCAAAGGAGGCCTCGGGGTGGCTTTTCTATGAATTCTATAAAGTGGCCTAGACTGACCAACTGAAGGACCCACCTGTCGGTGGATATAGCCTGCCATCCCGGCAGAAAGTTCTAATGCGACCCCGACCATGATTTCCTGTTGATCCTGAGAGGCGGGGGCGGAAAGGAGTCAGGCTGTGGCGGCAGATGGGCCGCTGGCTGGGCCGGCTTAGGCTGACCTCGGCTGGCGGGCTGCTTCCCTGGGCTCTCTGAAAGCCAGGGCCCTCTGATGTGTAGCGGGCGGGTTGCTGCCTCTGCATCTGCCCACAGCGGCTTTGGTTCTCTGAAAGGAACCAAGCTTGGAGTCGATACATGGCCTGGACCGACCTTACACCTTCCAGCCTCTTGGAGTCTGGTAATGATCTTCTCAGAAGGATTACCAAACAAGACTTCTCCTCGAAAGGGCGTCCATAATGTTCTTCTGGACGTCCGGGTAAAACCAGAGGCAGCGTAACCAGGAGTGTCTCCGGAGGCATCACGAGAAAGCTGCTGCTCGGGCCGATGAGTCCGTGGAGTCGTCTGCAGCTCGGAGCACTTGTCCCACGCCTGAGCCCGTGCACGGAGGAGCTGAAGCATTTCCTCCTTCTGCTCACCGTCCGGCAATTTTTCAGCCGTCTCAGACCCTGTTCCCACAAAGCATTCTGGAATTGAACCATGTGGGTCAAATAGTTCAAGGATCTGAAGGCTGAGTAGCTGAAGCATCGTCGCCTCCCAGCAGCGATCAACTGCTTGGACTCTGGGTCCGTGGCAGGGTGCTCAAATGTTACGGCCTCTGTGACCGGTCATGTGAGGCTGTGATGACCAGAGAATCGGCCTGAGGATGCTCGTCAAGTATGGTCTTTAGGAGCCTTGTACAAGCGATCAGCTTTTTGCATCGCCGGGGCGAATATGGGTGCTTCCACGCTGCCTTGGTGGCGATCCACAAAAGTGTCCACCAAGGGTCGTACCACCACAGGCTTGGGGTCCTTCTGCCGAAGATATCTGGCGAGGCGTATCCTTTCGGGGTCTAGCTCTTCTGCATCCCATCCCATGTTCTCTTGGATATGTCTCATAATATCCAGGAACGAAGGGTCATCCGGAGGAGATTTCGGCATCTCACATGGGTCCGGAGAAGGGATGGAGAGAGGAGATGGGGATCTAGAGGAAGAGTAGTCTGATCCCGTGTCCTCTGTCGACAGCGAACGTCGGTGTCTCCTGGATCTCTTGGGGCTGGGTGACCCAGAAGAGGATTTTGATGGAGGTCTCCGCTTTTCTGATCTCCCCCTGGGAGAGGATCTAGGTTCCCGGGGAGGAGGTAAACGGTCTGCCTACCCCGATGGCTGAAGGGGTGCAGGAACCAGAGGAGGAGGAACAGTGGGAGCCATGTCCTTCTTGATGGTGTCCCACCAGTAAGTGAAGAGATCCTTCACTTCCGCTAAGGAAAGGCCCGACGACGGCCCGGGCGCCGGTGGGCGGTCATCGGGTCCCGGCGTCGGCTCTACAGGGGCCACTGGCAAGGGCGAGGGTTCCCTGGGAGTTCCGACGAAACCGGGATCGCCCGTCTGGTCCTCGGGCTGCGTTAAGTCCTCCTCAGTCAAAGTCTCCTGACCAACGTCGGTCGGAGGTGTCAGGGCCCTCTTCTCAGGAGGAGCGGACGTCTGTCCCCCTACCGGCGTCCGCTGAGGTGGTTTGGCCGGCGACAGTCGTCTGGCCGACAGGGGCTCAGGGAGGATGGCCAGCGGCGGGACGGCGGTCGCGCCGGCATCTAGTCCACAGCCTCTTTAAGGTGTAAGCTCCAGAGTCTTCCGAGGAGGCACAGAAGACGACCCGACGTCGGGTACCGAAGGGCGGGAACCCGACTTGTGGTGATGGTGGTGGCGCTCCCCGGACTTCGCCAAGGCCTTGGAGGAAGAAGACTAGGACGGCCTGGTGGACTTGGCCTGAGAAGAAGGCTTCTTATCCGCAGCCGGGGGAGGCTGAGAGCTGGCCCTGGAAGGAGAGCGGTCGGACCGAGAACCGGAGCTGCGGGTCTCCGAAGCCCTGGAAGGGGTCTTCTCCCTTCTTTTCTCCGCGTGCTTGTGGGATTTAGAAGAAGAATCCCCCTTGGAGGACATGGTCTTCAGCTTTTCCTCCAACAAAAAAGCCTGAAGGGCCTTCTGGCGTCGGATCCTAGTTGACTGTTGAACTGGCAAAGCGAACAGGCCTGGGTATCGTGGTCTGGGCCCAGGCACCTCCAGGCCGTGTGGGGGTCCTTGAGAGGATCTGTTTCCTGCAAGCACACTTGGAGGAGTGACCGGAGGTCGGAGGACATCAACAGCAATCTTGCTTGAAGAAGTTCTACCACTAAACCACGCTGGCCGCGGCTAGACTACAAACGGCGGTCGAGCAATGTAAGTCATCATGAAGAACTGGGAATCTGGCGGACTGCCCCTTATGTACCACGCCTGACGCCGGAGGCGGACCGATGTCGGGGCGTCCCCGCTGAAGATAGCTAGCTAGAATTTTTCCGTGGGGTCCTGACGCCTGCCGGCTTCAGTCCTAATGGTGTAACCTGCTGCAAGAGCTGTGTCTCGAAGTAAGATCTGCATGATGTCTTCCCTGAGGGTGGAGAGCATGTCCTGAGATACCAAGGACTCCTGTGGAGCATAGGCTTAGTAGGGTGGGAGAGCCTTGAAGTCCACAGGCAACCCTTGGCCCACCACTTCTAGCACCCATTTCTCTGTAGAAATGGTAAACCAGGTGTACCAGATCTAGTGAAGCTGACTCCCCCTCATGGGAGCTGAGGCAGGGACTTAGGGAGGCAGGAGGCAGCCACCCTTCCCCCCGACCCGTGTCTGAGCAGACTTGTAAGAGGCCCTGGCCGCTGAAGGAGCACCACCACCCCCGGCTTCCGGGTTTCTTGGATCCCTGGCTGGTGAACTTAAACTTAGGTAGCCAGACTTGAGAGATTGTCCCAACTGGGGCTGCAGTAGTTTTGACTGCTAGGATGGAAAAGGCCAAAAATGAAAACGCTTTTTCTTCAGTTCTGTCCCATGGGGTCCTTCTGCGAGTTTGTGACCGAATCCAGGTTGGCACTAGACTTCTCAATCCTAGTGAAGTGTCCATCCACCCCCAGTCCAAACAGGTCAGTGCCCAAGAAAGGAACATATGCCAGTTTGTGCTGGGTACCCACTGTAAACGTGAAAATCCACAGCAAGGTTCTATCATAGCCACCACAGACTGGGTGAAGGAGTCACCTATGTTCAAGGCTGTATGAAGCTGGTGCTTGACAAGGAAGCGACCCTGGTCTCTGACCACTAGGACTGCCAACTGTAAGTCTACAGAAAGGTGGGGAAGGACATGGTCCAAGACCCCCACAAGGACGTGGTCGAAGCTGGCCATCCTCACAGGGAAGCTTGCCTGCCGGAGACTCGGGAGGATGCAGCTTAGATCTTCTTCACTGCATGATCCAGCTTCTTGGATTACTTGTCCCGGGGGAAACGGCGACTTGTCAACATCCCTGTCTTGCAAAGACAGAGTCCACCACCAACCCCTTGGATGAGGTGTGATCTGAGAAACCGGGAAGAAAAACTGTTGGGACCATACAAATGGATGACACTGGACACGATGCCAGATGTTGCCAAAGCTCCAAGGTGGGACCCAGAATAACCTGTGCCACCAGGAAGGCAATCCCCAGGGAATCATCCTGGTTGAAAATTTCTGTAAGGGGGTATTCGCCCTGCTTCCGAACTGGCTCCAGGGGAGCCTCCATTGACTCAAAGATGAGATGGAGCAAAGCCCAGAAGGAGACCAGACCATGGTCGGTAGTGACCTCTTCGGTTGACTCAAGATCAAGATGCAGTATAGCGCAGTGGTCTAAGGCTCTGAGCTGCAAATTTGGTGACATCCAGCAGATCAGACCTGGGTTTGAATCCCACAGCTGCCACTTGCATACTGTGTGACTCTGAGCAAGTCACTTAACCTCCTTGTGCTCCCAGGTCGCTCCTCTAAAAAAGCTTTCAGCTTAGTGTGCTATACCTGGTTAAACAAATAAATAAAAAAAAAATAAGATCGAAGCCCAAGGTCCTAGAGGACAGCATGGAGGACCCATCGGAGTCAGACAACTCATCAAGCACTGCCTTGGCCGTTTCTCCCCCTGGACTCATCTAAGTAAGTAATCTGAATGGACAACCGGCTGGGAAGACTGGTAGCAGGGCAAGCAGCCTTAGATGGTACCCCGTGTAAGGGCTGCTTGTGTGAAGGCTCTACCAAGATCGGTGGAGAAGCTGGCGTAAGCTTGAGCAGATGGGGTAGGACTGGAGTGGGCCACACAGGGGAAGACCAAGGAAGTGCTGGGGTCTGCAGAAGAGGCCTGCCATGGCCGGCTCCTCACAGTGCAGGAACTACTTCTAGAGGAGCTTCTTATCGTCCGAGGATAAGAAGGAAGAGGAGTGTCAATGGCCCTTCTAGGTCAAAGACCGAACATGGGAATGCATAGATTCCCAAGACCGCGATCTTGACCGAGTCCTCAATAAGCAAGTAGACAGCAAGTAGACGGGGAGGACGAGTTGTGCAACTGACATGGGCAGGGTCCTGCCATGTAACTCCCAAAGGGTTAATCTCTTGGGAGGAGACAAGCCTGGTCGGCTGGCTTCTCCTGCCCCCTCCAGAGAGAGGGCTGAAAAGACTGGCGTCCTAGAGAGCGTGTCATCCTTAATCTCTTCCAACAATGGGTTGACCTGGTCAAGAAATATTTCAACTGGCTGGTTGGCCTGTGTCTTGGCCAACAAGCCTAAAAGGGTTATCGTGGAGTTTGCGCCCTGCCCTTCGACCCAAGGAGGATCAGCCAAAACCGAGAGCTTGACTGCCGTTGAAGTAATCACGGGAGCAGGAACAATGTGCTTGTTCCCAATCACACGACTCATGGCAAGTCCGTTTAGGCTTTCTTGACTATCACCTTGAGAAGGGCTCTCCCTGAGGGTCTGCAGAGACTGGTACATGTCCCTGAATGAAGCCCTGATGCTGGCACCTGCTGAGAACACCATGGGTGCCGAGGACAAGATTGCCACTGCCTGAGCTGCCACCTCCTCAAAAGCCGCAAGCTGGGAGGTTGAACCCGCCACCACCGAAACTGCTGTGTGGGCGTACCACTGTACGGGCGTCCTTAGAGTGGACTGCAGGATGCTGTTCGCTGGGGCGACCCAGGAGGCTGTAAGCATACCGGTCCCCGAGACAGAAAAGTAGTAGGGACTTGCAAAGCCCACACGCCTGAGGAGCGTGTTCTGCCCCAAAGCAGTAGATGCATGAGGTGTGCGTGTTGGTACCCAACATTTTCTGATTGTGTGCAACGCATCTCTTAAAACTGGGTCTGGTTCAAGGTTCGCCACGCTCCACTGTTGAAAACAAACATTTAACAATGTGGAAAAAAAATCACTTGAAAATGGCTGAAGAAAACTGGCCTACACTGCGCGCAGAGAACTGCGAAGGAGATGACTCTTCCAGCAGAAAGAAAGATCTGACATCACAGGGCTGTGCCAAGAAGTATACCACCCAGGTGGGAGGGAGGAGCTTAGTTTTAAGACATTCTGGCTTGAATTAAAGGGAAAGGAAGACTGCCTAAGTGTGGATGAGTGTACCAAATCCACATCCCTAGAACCTTGCTTTTAACTCTTTCTGCATAACAAATGGGACAGGGTCTTACTGAACCCTGTTGCAGGTAGTTTTCAATTTTTATAACAAAAAGCTAATTTGAGGGTGTCATCTGGTAAAGTTCACTATACCAACCAGAGATATGAGCAGGGAAGAGACTTAGGAGTCATCATAGTTTTATCCTTCAAGCACTCTGACTATAGCTTGGTGGCAGGCAAAAGGGCAAACAGACTTCTGAGCTCATCAAAATGGGAATCAGTTGCAGGGAAAGTAGTTGATAATGTTACTTTATAAGACACAGGTCAGACTATACCTGGAGTACTGCATATAATATTCAGTCCTGCACCACAAACAGGATACAGAAGTACTGGCAGGGGTACAACACAGGGCAACAGAGTTGACCAGAGGAGCTGAGTTTAACCATTAGTGGCTGAAGATGCTGGAATGTTTCATTTTGGAGAAGAAAGTGAGGGCTAATTTAACTGGTAAGGTATCAAACACTAAAAAAAGTGTAGCCTGTTCACTAGAGCCCAGGGGTCCAGAACGAGGGATCAGTTCAGCGAAGTAATTATTAAAAAGGTCTGAGGAAATATTTCTTTACTCTAGAAGGTAAGAGAGGTTAGGAACAGGCTACCAGGTGGTGCTACATGGAGATAACATGAACCGCTAGGAGTCCAGACTGGATAATAATATATCGAGCTACTACTAGTAGGATAACTGGGATACAAAGCTCAGTGCTCATACTCTTGTCACATTCCAAACACATTATAAACACTTCTAAATCCCCCTCTAATTTCATTTAGCAAAAACAAAAAAGTAAAAATTAAGTTCTGTTATTACGGCTTTATACTTCACCCTAGAAGTGTGTAGTAAAGGTGAAAATGCACCATAAAAAGTTGCCTCACGACCATTTGACCATAACCATAGCAATCAAGTTTAAGAAGTGTATGCGGATTGAGAATTACTTACTTTACAGATTCTGGAAACTGGAATGCTGCTGAAGGTTCTCAGCATGTTGGCCTTCACACCGGGTGGAGGTTCAAAGACAAAGATTCGACCAGCCCGCAACAAATTCACTGGAACCTTAAGAGATTAAGGGAGGGGTAAATGTATTTTTTTTAATTAAATACTGGGATGGGACCACGTTTTCTGATCAACACTATTTTGCTTGAGAAATTCTTAAATCTATATACAGATTATTTTAATGCATTAATCTTCTTTTAACTACAGTACTGGAGGCTTGCAGAAGATAAATGCTGGCAATCTCTTCCAATAAAGCAAATACAAGAGCTGTACCTTTGGGTTAATCTCCATTGTGAGGAAGAGTCGGAAGGATGAGTGAGGCTGCAGCGAGTGGAGCTTTTTCTCCAGCTGCATCAGCCAGCCAGGAGCCAGATGAACATTCTTCAACATCACCCACCTGTTAGAGAAAAAAAAAAAAAAAAAAAAAGGTTTTATTTTTACACCAGTTTCCTTTATAAAACCAAAACACATCCTTCAGATTTACCAAAGGTTTACTTGCCACTCCAGGCATATGCCCAGAAATATCGATGAAAAGAATAGGTTACTTGTAACTGTACTACTAGTATTCGGTTCACAAACACACTAAAGCAGTTCTTCCACCAAGCATGCTCAGTCACCTGAAACAGTCTTCAAGCTCGATTCCTCCAGCAAACCACTATGTGGTTCTCCAGCTGCTCCCCCACTGTTGTCAGATCTGCATGATGTTCACATGTATCAAAGGCAAACCTTGTCAGAGAAGGTTGTGTTTGTAGTGTCGGTAAACTGAATATGAGTAGTGGAAAGGGAAATGTCATTACTTACCAATAATTCTGGTTGTATGTGGGCTGTACATGGCCAGGTAGTACATGTGAGTATTCTCTGAATCACAGGAAAAGTGGGAAAGCATAAAGGAATGTGTCCGTCCATGACATACATCGTCCTTTAGGACACTGCCCAAAGATGGGGTTTGCAGCACAACAGAGGTAAATGAACATTACACACAAACCTCTTGATCTTCTAGGGTATCTTCTCCACAGAGCCACACTCTTTGGTTTTAGGGCTGAAGGTGCTAGGACTCTAAACTTTTTGAGGCCAGCAGTGCCAGTGCCTGGCACCGATGCATGCCACCAGTATATATAAATAGGGCTGCCAGCCCAAATCATTTCAGTACCCTTCCTAACAAGAAAAAGAGAGAAAGGCTACTGATTAGAACATTTTTAAAACAAATTTGGTATCAGTCTTCTTCATAGAGCCATACTCTTTGGGTAAGTGACCAATAGTACAAAATCTCTAAACTAGGGACGCTGGAGACAACAGAACTCTGGAAGACAGAAAACAGTTCAAGAGAGCCAACGTTACTTCTTCATGCTTCCTAGAGTACACATCCAAGGTGTAGTGTTTTATAAAGGTGTGAACACTACTCCAAGTTGCAGCCCTGCAGATTTCTGCAATTGGGACCGACCAGGGTGAAGGAAGTGTTAGAACCCTGCCGAATTATTTGAGTCTGACTATGCATGTGCAATGGAGCTGGTGCATGGTATATGCTTGCCCCATCACCATTACACGGACCGTCAGTGAAAACCACCTCAGTTTTTGTTGACCAGCAGAGAAAAGGCTGGAGGGGACTCCTAATGAGTTGAGAAAATGAACTAGAAGGAAGATACAAAAGCAAGTACCAGGCGAGGCACAAATTAGTCACGGAGAGCTACAACAAATCTCTGCAAGGGGACATAAAGAAAATAAGACTAAACGGGAAAGAGAGCTTAGTCAGTGGAGTATAAGATGTGTATATGTCCATGATGCCTGTACCAAAAGTAAAAATCAGAAGTAAAGCACAGGTGTTGCTTCAATTTGAAGAATAAGAAGTTTCACCACATATGATGATACTTAAGCAAAAAGGCGTGTTCCCATTTAGGGGAACTACTACAAATCAGATAATTTGTAATAGTAAATTAAGACATATACACACCCAAGGCAGTGGTCAAAATTAGGCTGAGCAGCAATACTGGTGGCTTGGGTGACCACAGTGCTCTAGGCACTCCACTGGTACAACTGGTAAATTACTTCAGTAAGGCATTCGACTCAGTGCCACATGGAAGGCTGGGAAGGAAGTTAGTAGGCACAGGGGCAGGTGCAAAGCTGGTGAGATGGGTAGGAAACTGGCTGCAGGGAAGGCAACAGAGGGTGGTGGTGGGTGGGGAGCTCTCACACCCAAGGGCAGTGACGAGCGGTGTTCCACAGGGCTCAGTGTTGTTTGGGATATTCATTGCAGACTTATCATGGGACATCAAGAGCAAGATCAGTCTGTTTGCTGATGATACCAAGGTAGGCGCGGTGGTGGATGACCTAGGGGGATGGCAGGGGTTGCAGGATGATCTAGCAAAGCTTGAAACCTGGTCAGACACCTGGCAACTGGGGTTTAATGCCAAAAAGCAAGGTGCTGCATTTTGGAATGAAGAACAGGAGGAGTTACCAGCTAGGGGAGTGCAGCTAGCCCAGACAGAGGAGGAGAAGGATATGGGTGTGTGCTCATTACAGGGTCAATGAACAACTCGGCACACTGTAGGAAGGCAGCTGCAAGGCCAACAAAATGCTGGGTTGTACTGCAAGGGTATATCCTCGAGGAGGAGGAGGTGATTCTGCCACTGTATAGGTCATAGTTAGACCACACCTGGAGTACTGCGTGCAGTACTGGCATCCGTATCTGAAGAGGGACATTAAGTTACTGGAGGGGGTGCGGCGCAGAGTGACAAAGATGATCAAGGGGCTGGGGGACTTATCATACGACAGGAGGTTGAAGGAGTTGAACATGTACTCACTGGAGGAGAGGAGAGACAGGGGTGATATGACTGAAACCTTTAAATACATGAAAGGAATAAACAAGACAGGTACAGAGGGGCTGTTCAAAGTAAGGATGGGGAGGGCCACCAGGGGCCATGATATGAGACTGGAGCGAGGAAGGTTCAGAAGGGAGATGAGGAGACACTTTTTTACAGAGAGGGTAGTGGCTGGGTGGAATGCGTTACCTGCTGAAGTGGTATGCAGTAGAACAGTGGACTGCTTCAAACGAGGATGGGACAGGAAAAGGAGGAGGGTTAATGAAGGGGAAGGGTGGAAGGGAGGGGCAGCTGCAGAATAAGGGGTGCTAGCTGCACATTCGAGCAGACTTGATAGACCTCTAGGCCTTTATCTGCTGGCAAATTTCGCATGTTCGTATGACTGAAAAAGTACTTATAGTGCAACCTTGAGAGTTAGTTAAAGGCACATGGCACTAGTGATGCATAACAAAAAGTTACTCACATATAATCGTAGTTCTAAGAGTGGTATGTAGTTCACATCCACACAATGGCAGTTCCTCCAGAAGTGATCTATTGGAATGTCTTTCAGCTAAGCTCCTCCCACCACCTGGGTGGTATATTCTCTAGCTCTGCCCCACAATGTCAGATCTTGCATGTTGTTAGCAGGGATCCGTGTGCCACTTCCTAGGAGAGGTCGGGTGAGTTGTGTGGATGTGAACTATATCCTACTCCTAGAAAGTACAGTTATGTAAAAACATACCGTAACAGTAGATCTTTGAAGAGTTTCTCTTGTAGTAGGTAATACTTTTGGGCATCCAGCAGAGTTGCTGTGTTGCACGGCAGCTCTTCTAGCGGATTTTCACCAGGGACCGCCCACACGACATCAACTTCCTGTTTCCTATATGAGTGGGCGGTCCCTAGTATTCTCGGTTCCCCTGCTGGATTCAGCTCACAAAGCGAGGACTGAGGGGAAGCCGAGGTACCAAAGGAGTCCAAACCTAAACTCATTGGACCAGGATTTTGCTCTGTTAGAGAAGGAGGGGGGATGGAGGGTGGGAACAAACCTACTGCAAGAGACACTCCTCAACGATCTATTGTTACTGTAAGTTTTCACATAACTTTACTATCTTCCATGGAGTGGTCTCTTGCAACAGGCAATACTTTTGGGATGAATCCCAAGCAGTAATGCCCATATGGGAGGCCAGTTATGCTAGAAAGACCTTGTAGGATTGCACGTCCGAAGGCTGCCCTATGTCGTGAGGCAATATTCAGATTGTAATGCCTTGTGAATGTATGAATTGTGGACCAGGTAGCTGCATTGTAGATCTCTGAAATGGAGGCTCCTTTAAAGCAAGCCACAGTGGTGGCCATAGCTCTAGTTGAGTGGGCTTGGACAGGTCCAGGTAAAGGCTTGTTGTACTTTTTGTAACAAAATGTAATACAATTTCCAACCAGGATGAAAAAGTATGTTTAGCAACCGGGAGGCAGTCAAGACCCAGGGCAAAAGAGACAAACAGTTGAGGCGTCTTTCTAATCTATTTTGTCCAATTAGTATAGTAGCGTAATATACAACAGACATCTAAAGTATGCAGTAGATGTTCACCTTGTTTGAAGTAGTCAGGATAGTAGACCGGAAGCTCCAAGGACTGATTTAAAGTATGCTTGGAGACTACTTTAGGAAGGAAGGGTTGGGTATGAAGGACCACCCCGTCTTTGTGGAAAATTAAGCAAGGTTCCCTACAATTGAGGGCATGAAGCTGAGGAAATGCGTCGTGAGTGGCCCGCCACCAAGCAAGGGTTTTCCATAAAAACTATGTTCACAAGTGGCTGCTGGCTCAAAAGGCTCAAGGGTAAATTTTTCTATCATAAAATTGAGATCCTACGGTGGAGTGGGTCATCTAATAGGAGGTTTAATATTTAACATTCCTTTCAAAAACATCTTAGCTAGGTGATGTTGGTACAGTAAAATGCCATCCAGAGGTTCATGGAAGGCCAAGATGACAGCCAAGTAGACTTTGATGGAAGAGTAACAAACTGGACTCAGATAGTGAGGCCAGGTAGTCCAGAACCTTCATCAGCGGACAAGAACAGGGGTCTAAAGATCGAGAGGCTGACCATATGGAAAAGCGTTTCCATTTGGAATTGTATGTTGCTCTTGTTGCTGGCTTACAAGAGAATATTGGCAACAGGAGAGGACACTTGTAGTCTAGTTATGAAAGCGTCCTCGGGAGCCAAGCGTGAAGGTGTAAAGCCTTCAGGTTGGGATATAGGAGAGACCCTTGACATGGAGTCAAAAGGTTTGGTCTGATTGGTAATGGAACGGGGTCCCATACTGACAGTTGTAGGAGTTAGGGAAACCACGCTTGGCGAAGCCACGTTGGGGCTGAGTATCATTGTGGCTGGTTCTAGTTGCAGTTTCAGTGAAGTCCGTTACAGGAGAGGGACGCGGGGGGCGGGAAGGGGAGCATATAAGAAGAGACCTGTCCAAGGTTGGGACAGGGTATCTATACACCATCCCTTTTTCTTTGGGATAATGGAAAAATACCTGGGAAGATGGTAATTCACTGGAGAGGCAAACAGATCCAGCTACGGAGGGTCTATGACCAAGGCATGTATCTCAGAGACCCTGTGGGCTGAGGTAATGGCCACCAGGAAGGCCATTTTCCAAGTGAGAAATTTCAGCCCACAGGAAGCTAGAGGCTCGAAAGGCCTTCGAGTGAGCATGTCTAGTACAAGATGAATGTCCCAGGCTGCGACTGAACGTCACATGGAGGTCTGGTATGCAGAATTCCTTTAAGAAACCTCTTAACCACAGGTAACTGAGCCAGTGACAAGGAAAGTACCGGCTCATGATAAGCTGAAATGGCACAAAGGTGAACTCTGACTGTAGAGTATTGCAGACCTGAATTTGAGAGGTCTAAAAGGTACTCTAGAACTTTATTGGGTGGGCAGGAAAAAGAATTCAAAGAGGATTTTTCACACCAGAGAGAGAAAACGCCCCATTTGGCTGTGTAAGTTTTCCAGTGTCAGCCATACAAGCAGCCAGAAGAATATCTGAAACTCTGCGAGACATTGAACCTGTTCACTCTATCTCTTCAGGAGCCAAGTGTGAAAGTGGGCGATCTCAACTGGGATGGACCACAGGCCCAAGTCAGAAGGTTCATCTGACGGAAAAGCGTTTCGAGGGTGGTGGGGTGGGGTTCGATAGCCTGCTGAGTAGCGGAAATGAAAATTACGTACCTACTGTAATTATGATCTTTCTGTGTATCTTCACCATCCATGGCTGTTGGGCATCTGTCAGAGGTCAGGACCCAGCAGGTAGGTGGAACCGATGCACCATCGGCGCCGCCCCCGAGGCTGATGCACTGCGTGGTACTTGCGAGTTGGCTGTTAGGCTGCGTCGACTCTGCTTGCCTGCCAGTTCTGAGTCACCGGAGAGGTAAGAGGAAGTGAGTGGAGGGTGGGACAAATAAGTCCAAGGGACAGAAAAAGAAAAAGATGTATGAACCAAAAGGACAAATAACAACTGAGAGGACAGAAAGGGAGAAGAGTTGGAAACTAAAGGGATTGGGAGGGGCCCCAATCTCTGGAAAAGGAAGAGGAATGTAGGGTGGGTAAAGAATTTAGGAAGAGAGGGGAGAAGGTTAACACATCCCAGACTCTGGTCAGTCTCCAGATTGTATAGAAACTGCAAGGAGTAGCATAGGCTTTCTGCCAGAATTCAAGGCACAGAATAGCTGGCAAACACTCCAAATAAGCAGAGTCTGCTATTCTGGAAGAAGGACAAGGTACAGAAAATAAACACCCTCTCAAGGAAAGATTATTGGTGAAAAAAGGGGAAGAAACCTTTTTTTTGTATACAAGGAGAAAAGGTTGGACGGGAACAGGGAGGAAGGAGAGAAAGGAGGGCAACTTACAACTCACACAGGGGTGGAGCCAACACACTGGAGAAGGAGTGCCCTCCCTGCTGTCCCTCTCCCGGGAACATTATCCGTGTGCCTGTTTACCCTACCTAAGGGAGGAGAGGAGAGGTTGGGCACAGAGAGAGGGACCCAGAGACTGAGGCCCCAGGGGATGGTGGGTGGGATCGTGATGAATAGTGAAGATACACAGAAAGATCATAATTACGGTAGGTACGTAATTTTCATATCTTATCTGTGTCAATCTTCACCATTCATCACTGTTGAGTAGTCGACCCCCGAAGGAGGTTTTCTTTACACCCTAGGGACAAAGTCCCTTAGCTCTCAGTGGGTGACACACTAACAGGGAGAACCTTCAGAGGCTAGAGGGCCGAGAGTGAGGGAGAGTGAGGCGGTCCCCGGAGAAATTGCCCCGACAAGCGCCGTCTCGCTCTACTGGAGAAGAGATAGGTTCTCTGGTGAGCGGAGTTAATCACCCTACGCCAGGCCAAGGGTGACAACCGGGAAAGACGCAGCCATGCTGTCCGCCTAGTGCAGATCGCTGTCCCAACGACCCTGGTAACTACCTCGTTGGGATCGCAGGATGCCCTCACTTGGTGCCTTGTTTGCTCCAGACCATGCGCAGAGAGTAAATGGCTTGTCTGGTTTGCTCCATATCAGGCAATGAGGCTAGGAGCCAACCCAGCCTGGACCACAAGAGCCTGTCATAAGCAACAACCGTGCAGAGTAGAAAGTCCTCCTACCCCAGAAGTCAAAATCCGAGGAGTCTTCATCTGGGGGCTGGTCACGGAGAAGGGCGCAAAGCCCATCAGGAGAATCCAACTGCGTCAATCCAGACTGTGGATGAGGCATAGAACCTGGAGACTCCGGGGGTGCGCAATACCTCTGGCTGAGGTCCCTTGGGGCAGGAACTCCGAGAAGGGCCTCTGCCAGGAGCACTGTCGCGCCTCGAAGTGGAGCAGGCCAGAGGCGGCACCACAAGGGTGGCCTCGCCAAAATTGCCTAGAAAGGCGTGCGCCGAGTGCTCAGGATTGCTGATAGTGGAAGGAGTGAGGTGCAAGTCCTGAAACATCCTCACGAGGAAGCGCTGATACTCAGCGAGATCAGCAGCTGGAGAGATGTGGACAGAAGTTTCTTCTTCCCCAGAAGAGGGAGATGAGGAGCTGGAGGGCACCAGCTGTTCAGTGGGTGGCTGAAAAACCTGGCTGTCCATTACCCTAAAGTAAGCAGGGAACCGAACAACCACCGCTCTGAACTGCTCCCAGAAAAGAGGCCCGCTAGGACCAAGGATGCCTGGGAGCGCAGGAGAATGTGGCAGAGGGATGGGGACAGAGCCGAGAAGAGATGTCTGCTGACCTCCGCCTGGGCTAAGGAGCGGACCGGGAGCACCCACGGAAGATGGTGCCCTGGAAGACCCAACAGCCGACAGCTGAACAACTATTTCGGTACTGCCTTGGCTGCGTCCAGAAGAATCCCCTGGCGACCTGGGCTGTATAGGTCAGAAGGACGGTTCCTACCTCAAAAGAATGGGTCTCTCTCAAAAGACCGAGGAGGAAGAGTGGAGATCCACTTTCGGCTTCTCCCAGAGCCGGGGGACCCCAAAAAGAGCTGCCGTGCTAACCCCTTGACCCCTTGGAGTCGAAAGAGCCCTCCTCCTCGAGGGGTCAGCCTAGGTAGCTGGCATCTCTGGGTAGCACCAAGGAGCTATCCAGGGCATTCAGTACCCTCCCCTCCTGTAGGTGCTCTGATCGGCCCCAAAGTTGGGCGATCTAGGCACACCACAGGTGGGGGTACCACTACTGAGGGGTCAGTGAATTCACCAAGACCAGGCTGCAGAGCTATGGTGGCCTGCACCACTGCCTGCTGGTCAGCACCCCTGACCCCAGTCTCGATAGCCACCGACCCCCACCTCAGAAGGGGTCCGACTTCGGCTTGTCGAGGAGACTACTGGGCTGTCCACCTCAACAGCCAACCCCAAAGGGTCAGATTGTCCACCTGACTCAGAGCTCGACTCCGCCTCCGAGGAGGTAGAGGCCGAGGCCCTGTGCCAAACCGTAGGAGGGCGCCCACTGCCATCCTTGCCAAAAGGCCCAGAAACCAAAGCTGTGCCAATGCCTGTGCCAGTGTCCCCTGCAGCACCCCGAGCGGAATCCGCAGGGGGGCACGACTCCAGCCCGAACAAGAGCTCCAGAGCCGGGACCAGTCATGGCGCTGGATGGCTCCACAAACAATGCCGAGGGCAGAGGCGGTGCCGATGGAGGAATCTAAAAGCTCAACGGCGCCAAGCCCCGAAGACATGGCACCGATGTGAGACATGGAGAAAGAAGGCGCCGTAGCAGCTCCCACGGCGCCGCTAGCAGTGTTGGCAGCACAAACTGCTCAGACAGAAGCTACGGTGCCACGCGACAAGTCGGTGCTGACGACTCCGTCAGGACGCATGGCACCGCGAATGGCGCCGACCGACTGTGTTGAGGACAGCGCCGACCCAGGCTTTGTGTACCGCAGGTCCGATACCAGGGCAGCCTTCACTCCTGAAGGGGCAACTGCCGTGGCGGCGCCTCCCGCCCGCCACCCTGGAGGAGCGGGACGGGCCTCCTGTGCCGCAGAAGAAGCCTCGGCAATGGCTAGGCTACTAGTCGTCGAGGCTCCCTCCTCCTCGGTCCGTATAGAACTGGGAGGGGACCCGAACGAAAGGCCGAAACAGCGTGGCTTGGCCCGACGAGTGCGCACCAGACCCCTGAAAGTCGGTGGAGCTCGCCTCACTTTCCACAAGACTTGTTCAATGACCTGGCGGTCCATGGAGAAGCAGGCATCGCACGAATCCATGTGGTGAAGCGGGCCAAGACACCGGTCATGCTGGTCGGTGTCGGAATACTTTCGGCCGCATGGGCACTGTTGCATGGGGGGGCCGACCCGTCCTAGAAGTTTTCTTGCCCTCCGACCGAGACATGACCTACAGGGGGGAAAAAACACCAAAAACAGACTCGACGCCCCAGAAAAATATAATAATGGAAAGATCTTACCGGGCGACATTGAATATGGCAACACTGAACCGGCAGGAGGAACAGATGGACGTCGACACCGAAGAAAAATAGCAACGGAGTCGAGAAAACTGAGAAGCAGGCCTCAAATCTTCACTCAGCGTCCCATGAGGTGACCTCTATGGCAGGAGACGAAGAACTGGCAGGCAGGTGGAGTCAATATAGCCTAATGGCCAACCCGCGAGCACCACGCAGTGTGTCGGCCTTGAGGGCGGCGCAGATGGTGCGTCGGCTTCACCTACCTTAAAAAATAAATGAATAAAAAAATGCTCCCTCGGGGTCCTGACCTCCAGCAGATACCAAACAGTGATGAATGGTGAAGATTGACACAGATAAGATCCATATCTGCCGAGGCCAGAAGGGGGCAATGAGAATCATTCTGTCCCCACCCCCGGGATTCCAATTTGAGCAGTATCCTCTGAATTAGGGGAAGAGGAGGAAAAGTGTATAGAAAACGTTTTGCCCACTGCAGCCTGAATGCAACCTGACAAAAAACACCAGGTCTTGGATTTCTGGCGCAGAATAGAGGCAGTTTTGCATCGAGTGGGGACACAGAAAGGTCCAGGTCTGGAGTCCCCACTCTTTGAAGAGTGACTGAACGATGGTTGAGTCGAGAGACCACTAGTGAGGATTCGCCTCCTTTCTGCTGAGACGATCTGCCAGCTTGTTTTGTACTCCTGGCAGGTAAACCGCCTGAATCAAGAGCCTTGTGCTCCAGGTACCATTCCCACACACTCATTGCTTCCCTGCATAATGGGTAAAAGTGTGCGCCGCCCTGTTTGTTGATGTAATACATCACCGCCTTGTCCATTTGAAGGAGAATGTTCTTGTGACAGAGTATGTCCTTCAAAACTCAGACTGCATAGAGGACAGCTCTCATTTCCAGGACATTTATGTGAAGTTGACACTAGTCCTGGGTCCACGTACCCTGGGTGTGGAGATTCAGACAGTGAGCTCCACAACCCATCAGGGATGCATCCATGGTAATGGACATCTGATGGTCCAGAGGGGCGAAGGGATATCCTTCCAGAAGATTGTCCTCCTGAGACCACCAGGTGAGTGACCTTTTCAAAGGTTCCGTCACCTTGATGAGAAAGGACTGACAGTGAGTGGTTGGGGACCACCAAGTACTGAGCATCCACTGAGAGGTTCTCACATGAAGATGAGCCAAGGGTGCACTGAACACAGAGAATGCCATGAGGCCCAGCATCTGTTGTATCGAGATAGCTCGAACTGAGCCGTGTTCTCTGATGTATCAGGCCATCTGTAAGATATCGCTCCTTCTGTCCTCTGGAAGAACAGCCTTCACACAGGAGGCGTCCAGAAGAGTTCCTATGAAGAGGAGCTTCTGGGAGGGCTGCAACTGTAACTCTGAGGTTCAGTAGGACTCCCATGGACGTGAAGAAGTCTGAGGCCATGGCCTCCAGAGTCTCTTGCTTGGAGGGACTTGCTAGAAGCCAGTCATCCAGATATGGGAATACTTGTATTCCACTTTTCCTGAGGTGCACAGCGAGAACTGCACAACACTTTGTAAAGACTCGAGGTGCCAAGGATAGCCCAAAGGGCAGGACTCTGAACTGATCATGTTGATCCAGCCCACAAACCTTGGGTATCTGTGGTGCTTTGGGTGTATAAAATGTGTTGGTTGGCATCCTCCATGTTCAGGGAGGCTAGCCAATCATGTCGATGAATAAAGGGTAGCAGGGTACAGAGTGATATTACCTTGAACTTCTCCTTGTGTAGGAACTTGTTTTAACTTTGAGATCCAGAATGGGGCGCATGCCACTGGTTTTCTTTGGGACCAGAAAGTAATGGAGTAGAAACCTATGTTCTGCTGATTCAGCACAACTACTTCTACTGCCCTTTTGTTCAGAAGACCTTGTACCTCAGAAGCAAAAAGGTCCGACTGTGCCGCCGACAGCCTGGGCTGTCGTTTGGGAAGATGATCCGGAGGGGTTTCTGAAAGATTGAGAGAGTAACCATCGCAGATTATCCGGAGGACCCATTTGTCTGATGTTACAGATTTCCACTGGTTGTAGGACTGAGTCAGACGTCCTCCCACTGCTGAGGAGTCCCCCCCCCCGATGCAGCTGAGATGGGGCCTGGGCCAGAAACTCAGAAGGTGGCACTCGGCACTTTTGGGCCTTGTGCCTTCTGTTGCACTTTCTTTTGTGGCTGAGGGTTCTGGTTTCTGTTAAACCCACTCTGCCTTTGCCCTGAAAGGACAGACTGTTGTGAACCTGGTGCTTGTCTCCCCCCCCCCCCCCCGAGAGGGGGCGGGCATAGGTCTGGCTGTCTTAATTGCAGACTAAGTCTTCCATGTGGCCTCTAGTGCTTGCTCCACCTGAGCTCCGAACAGATACATACCGTCGAAAGGTAAAGCCATGCCTTGCTGCTGGGTGTCATTTGTGAAACCCCGAAGTACGCAGCTAAGAGTGGCGATGGGTGCAGATGCCAGCCGCTGCCCGGGAAGCGGTATCGAAGGCGTCCACTGCAGCTTTAACCTGTTGGTTATTGGACTTGATACCCCTAGTTACAGTGTGAAGTGGCTCTGAGTTAACCTCCGATTCAGGCAGAGCTACCATTGCTTTGAGCGAATGCCAAAGAACATACTCATATTGAGAAAAACAGCCCTGGTAGCTGGCAACGCGCAGACCCAGGGTTGAGGCAGCGAAGACACTTTTACCTAAGGTGTCTATCTTGCAAGATTCTTTGTTTATAGGCCGGGCTGTAGATTCCTGATGGAGGACAGCCTTATTCTCTGCCAGGATTACTATGGCATCAGCAAAGGCTTGTGAGGCCAAGATGGGGCGATCCTTGGGAGGGGCATATTTCCTATCTATGGACTTAGCCACAGAAGGAGTAAGAGCAGGATTCTTCCACACCATCTGTGAAAGGGTCTCGAAAGAGGGCTGTACTGGAGGAGTTAAATCCATAGGGATTTCCAGGACATGAAGATACTGGATAAGGCAGAAGCTTCCCAGGATCGATTTCTGTGTTCTTGAGACAAAGAGCAGAATTTAAATTCTTGACCAGAGACTTAAAGGAAAGGTCCTAAATAACAGGCTCTGCAGGAGGATTGATCCCTGCCCCCAGGGCAGTGTCAGCATCAACATCATCACCCAGTCGAAGATCTGGATCGGACTCAAAATAGTCTCCTGACAGTCCGGGAGACTGTATAGACAGGAATGGAGTGAAAACCAGGATGAAGAAGAAGGAGAAAGATTCAGAGTTGAAAACCTCTGGAAACTAGGCGGTGCCATGGAAGCAAAGTACGCACACCTGCGCCAACAAAGAAACACGACACTGCACCTGGCGCTGAAGCCACCCCGGCACCGGGCGCCAATGGACAACATGGTGCCACTGACAGCCGATGCCAGGATAGCGCCAACAGAGTCCAGGCGCTGCAGATGGCACCGACAGCATCTGCCGGTGCTGCAAGGGACTCTCACGCCAAGAAGGTCGGCACCACAGATGACGGCAACGTCACGGAAGTCTGAGAACTGCAATTTGAAGTTACAGGATGAAAAATGGCAGGAGATACAGGCATCAGTGTAGACCCCTGCACTGCAGCCGTGTGAAGGGGACAGACCTCAGAGCGCAGAGTCGACAGCACCAAAGAAGGCGCTGCATGACTAGGAAGACCTGACCGCCCTGCCTGCCGTTCCGGAACTGAAGGGCCGGAAGGCCCTGCTGTTGGACTGGCAGGTTTGGGCAATCGGGCCAACCTGAGCCCACTGCTCCATAAGAGCAGCCCAGTGGTGAATCTGCTCATCTGAAGTCCCTCAAATAGATGGAGAGAAGCTCCAGTGTCGAAGAGGTCAGCCACAAGAGACAGAAACTGGCGACTCCGATAGAGGTGGAGACCAGCGCCCAGCCCTAATAACCGACCGTCTACGTGCAGACGTACCAAAGGGAGACCTCGAGTGATGCAGTTTCTACTTCGACCTGTGTGCCGAAGAAGAACTCAAGGCCAAACGGTGCCAATAATGAGACTGTCTGTTGTTATGCTTTCGGGGAGACCGCTCATCTTCCTGGGCACTGGACCATCCGTTATCAGACCCCCCCTCCAGGGAGGGTGGAGGAGCACACCCGGCCCCGCTGACTGAACAGCTTTCATACGAAGTCTCCCTACCATCAACCTGCCCCACTCAGGGTCGACTCCGTCAATGGAGGACTGAAGACTTTTCTCTTGTAAGTAGAATTTATTAAATATAATTGGTACTTATTGAAGATAAAATACAAAACAATAAACTGAAAACTACGCCGTTAGTTTGAAGTTTGACTCCCGTCAGGCACGCGATGGCATCACTGAAGCACACTCAATGGTGGGGAAGAAAGGAACTGAGGCCGTTGGAGGGCTGACGCTGAGATAATCATTACTGCATGTGCTGGGCTCGCGGTGCCGCTTCATAGCGGCACCATCTCAGGCGCTGGCCCTCCTGAAAAAAGTTTGCTCCCGCTGGGTCCTAGCACCTCCGGGGTACTCCCATTAGTGTGGTTGAGTGGTGGAGGCTTTATGTCCAGGAAAATAAATGTTCCTGAATCTGTCAGAGAAGGACCCTCCAACACTGACAAGGAGCAGTGCTGAGACCATCAAATTCACCACAGTTATTGCAGCCTCCTTCATGGTCACTAGCCATGCAGCAAACCCAGCAGCCGCCAGGGCCTTCTTGCAGTCTTTTGGCTAAGAGCAAGTAAGGTCTTTCAGTCTGATAGATGACAGCATGGCACAACACAAAGTGCATCCTGTGACGTTATGCTGATCGCCCAGGCACTACAGACACACACTGTGCGGATCTGAGGCTGACATTCTACCGCCATCATGCACAAAATTTAAACCTGGGTTTCTTGCTCTCCATCGTTGATCATGAAGCAGAGACAGAAGATGAACAGAGCACTAAAGTTTGAAAACAGACTTGAAAAGTAGAATTGCCCAAAGAAGCTTGAACACTGAAATTCTTTTAATGCCACAGAGTTGGGAAGGAGGAGACTGGTCTCTTCCAGCGGAAAGAAAGGTACGATGTCATGGAGCGGAGCCAGAGTACATACCAGGTGGTAGGAGGAGATTAGCTTTAATGACTTGCCTGTCTCTAGGAAGAGTGCTAGAGTGTGGATGTGAACTGCATCCAAAATGTTAGAAGTGGTATTAATACCTCTATGAATAACTGGTGAGGTCACACCCGGAGTACTGTGCCCAGTTCTGGAGTCCTCACCTAAGGAGAGAGAAAGACAGGCCAGAGACTGTGCCGTGTAGGGTAAGCAAAATGATTCAGGGCCAGCAGGGCAAATCTTACAATTATCGGCTCAAGGCACTGAACAGTGTGCTTGCTGAAGGTCAGAAGGGAGAGAGGCGATTTGATGGAGACCTGCAAGTTCTCTACCAGAATTACTGACCTATAAACCTGACCTCTATTCTGGGAAAGGTACTGGAAACCATCGTGAAGGAGGAAATTGAAGGCTACATGAAAATAATTAACATCTGTGACGACTCACAGCATGGTTTTTGGCAAGAGTGATCATGCCCAATGAATCAAAATTTATTAATTTAGTTTTTCTCGACTGGGAAGGAGGACTAGACAATTTTATCTTGCCTATTTTCGGCCTCGTCCCTGGGGGAGGAGGCTACAGATGGACGCTAACAAACTGAATCATATTTTAAGCTGTTGGTGGTATTTTTAGTGAATGGAGTCTTTGAACCTGCGAGTAGAGCACTGGATACAGGGCTACCAGTCGATCTGATATATTTAGATTTTAGTAGTCTTTGATATAGTACCACACAAAACTAGTTGAGGAAATGGCTAATATGAGTATTATTGATACTATAGTGAGAAGGATACGAGCATGGCTGAAGGACAGGACTCAGAGTAACAATTTGTGGGCATGCTTCTGACAGGGGGCAGGTGATGCATAGGGTGCCACAGAGTTCAGTACTGTGACCCGCCCTCTCTAACCTGTATGCATCATCTATGCTGTGTACGGAGGGTGCCTGGATAAAAAAGTTTGCACAACACCAAAAATGAAAATTACGTACCAACCATAATTCTTGATCTTCTTATGTATCTTCATTCATTACTGCTGGGTGTAAGCTGGATCTGGCGCACCAGCCAGAACTTTTTGGGAGGAGGTCAGGCGCCCATGAGCTTTCTTGCCCATTACATGGTGTGTGAGGCGGACATTAGGCGCCACAGACTACTCCATCATCCCAGTTCTGTAAAGTTGGAGAGACGAAAAGAAGAGCGAGGCAAGGAAGCCGAGGGATAGACAAAGGAAAGGAAATAAACTGAAAAAGGAACACGCCAAAGAGAGGACAAAAAAGAAGAATCCTACCCTAAGGGACTGCAGGGCCTCACTCCTCATGTGGCTCAGACAGGAAAGAAAAGGGCAGAAGAGAAATAGAAGAAGAAGAAGAGGATAGGAGGAAAGGGGTGGGGTCTGCCATGACCATTGGGAGAAACTGGCTTGAGCTTACCAGTCCTAAAAAACTGAGGACAAGGGAGCAAGGATCCCTCCAGCTAATGGCTGTTCTTAGGTGGCTCAACTGAACCATCTGTACAGTTTGTTTTCAAGAAGGCAGATTTCCCTTCCCACTCTGCTACCCAATTAACCACAACCTAAGCTGAGAGCTCACAGATTGTCCCCTAAAGGGAAATATAATCTGTTCTCAAGAGGAGAGAGCTCCGACTAGGTGTAGGAAAAAAGGAGTATACAGTCACATGACTGAGTACTAGAATAGGAGCCCCTTCAAGAAGAGCGCAACATATTTGTGTGGAAAACAAACAGAGACAGGAAAGGAAACTCCTTCTGACTCCTAGAGTGTCTTGAGAAGTACAAGCCCTAGGGAAAAGTCCTGAAATATGGAGAAGCCCCAGTTCTGGGGACACCACAACAAAGAGATCAGAAAGAGTTCCCTCAGAAGGCAGCGCCATCAAGTCCCTAGCGCCATAGCATAGCAGCGTCATGGGAGTCTGTGTCATGGATGGTGCGAAACCAGGCGGCACTGCTCTACAGCATCGAGGGTCCGCCTGTGCCGGGCCCTGCAACTGACGGCAGCGACACTAGCGGAGCCTGCACCTCTGTGGAGGTGACTGCTGGGACAGCGCCAGCAACACAAAGCAGAAACTACCTCCTCGGGAAGGCCAGAAGTGGAGGAGGCCTCCTCCTCACAGGGCCATATAGACCTGGGAGGGAACCCGGAGGAAGGGTCTAGAGATCTGGCCTGGGAAGCCCATGGGCAACGTCAATCCTCCAAAAGTCGGCAGAGCCCTGACTATCTTGAACGCGCGGATTTCCAGTACACAGCTGTCTATGGAAAAACAGGCATCACAGTGATCCATAACATGATTGGGCCCCAGGCACCAAAGGCAAACATCATGTCGATCCGTGATGGAGACGTGCCGGCCACAAGGACACGGTCCGCCTTGGATTTATGCTTGGCCCCTGAATCAGACATGATGCGAACAAAATATCAAAAACAGCACAGATCTCAGCGCCATCAAAAATATATAAAAGAACGGTCTTACCAAGTTCAACGGCGTTGGGATGTAGAACCGGGATGAAGGAGCAGCGTCGAGAAACTCTGCGTCGAAGGAAGGCCTAATGGCGTGAAATGTTTTCTGAACTAATGCAGAAGGTGTGGCCTTGATGGTGGGAGAAACAGAACTGGAATGGAGGAGTCTGCGGCGCCTAAATGCCACCTTGTGCACCATGTAGTCGTTCCACTAATGAATGACCCCGTCACCACTGACTCCTCCCTCAAAAAAAAAAAAAAAAAAACACAACTCCATGGTGGGTGCCCGGATCTGGCTTACACCCAGCAGAAGTGATTGGTGAAGACTGACATGGGAATATCTGCGTTAATAGTGGACTATGAACAGGGTATCATGACAATGAGGCAGAATTTAGAAAAATTGGGGATGTGGGCATGAAGAAAAAATTACTCACCTTAGTAATGTTGTTTCTTCTAATGGAGTCTTGGTATATTATGACATATGCAGTTTGTCCCAACCTTAGAACTGCTCCAGAGCTGAAAGAGTTAACTTCCATGCCAGGCATGGAATCTGGAGCGAGAGCTTGGTTGAAAAAAACTCTGTCTGTTGATCTTCAAATTGAAACTGTCAGATCTTTACGAGCAAAACTCACTAAGGTTCTGTGTGGAAGCTGTAAACCTACACTAGCCAACTGGCTACTAAAATATTAACACATTTTCTGGTCCCAAAACCAAGACTCAAGTCAGGGGACTCAGAAAATAAGATAAACAAAATACAACCCCAAACACCCCAAAAGGAGGGTGGAGAACACAAGGTGAGGCATCATTAAGTGCCAACACTGGACTGCCACCCACATGCCAAGTAGAGGGTTCTGAGAGGGGCAGGCGGGGAGGTCATAATATAGCAAGACTCCATTAGAAGAAACAACATTACTAAGGTGAGTAATTTTTCTTCAAACATGAAAGTCTTGCTATATTATGTCATATGCAGACTACACAGCAGTACCTCCATGGAGGAGGGACAGAACCTACTTAGGAAATAGGCTCAGAAGCACAGCTGTGCCAAACCGAGCATCCCTCCTAGCCTGGATGTCCAGGGAGTAATGTTTGGTGAAAGTGTGTACTGTTTTCCAGGTAGCTGCTTGACATATCTCTAAGATAGGGATGCCCCTGGCCGCAGCTAGGGACGCAGCTGTACCTCTGGTAGAGTGAGCCCTCAGGCCTGAAAGGGAACCCTACCCAGTTTTGATAGCAAAATTGGATACAGAGACAATCCACCTGGCAATGGATCTTTAGTGGCAGGTTTCCCTTACCAACCTCACCATAAGTGAGGAATAGTTGGAGGAGTCAAACCTGTGACCCTTAGTGCGCTCTATGTAGTAACTAGGGCTCTCTTCACATCTAAACTGTGCAGCCTCCTCTGCCAGAGGAGGAATGGTCAGTGAAGTACACTGGAAGAGATATAGATTGATTAAGGTGGAAATCTGAAACCACCTTAGGCAAGAACTTCCTGTTAGTCAGAGGGCTACCTTATCTCTGTGAAAGGAGATAAAATCAGTCTCCACTGACAAAGCTTGTAATTCACTTATGCGCCTGGCAGAAGTGATGGCTACTAGAAACACAGTTTTCCAAGTCAAGTACTTAAGCTCTGCTGAAGACAAAGGTTCAAAGGGGGGTTGCATCAGCTGAGCAATGCAAACACTAAGATCCCAGGCAGGAGCAGGGTCCCTGAATGGAGGGTTGGTGTGAAGCAATCCCTTGAAAAACTTGGAAAATACAGGGTGAGCTGAAAGAGAAGAGGGCTTTCCTGCTGAAATAAAAGCAGAGACAGCTGCCAAATGCACTTTCAGGGTAGCTGGCCTCAGCCCCAAAGTATTTAGATGGACCATATAGTCCAAGACTGTGGGCAAATCAGCAGATTCTGGGAAATATGCTCCCAGAGCACCATATGGAAAACCTTTTCCATTTAGAATTATAAGTAACCCTGGTGGAAGGCTTCCTAGAAGCTTTCAAGATTTCAGTACACCTTGAGAAGGTGTAGATCAGCAAACTCTAACTCCTCAAGAGCCAGGCCTTGAGGTTGAGGGATTGAGATTCGGATACCAAACTGTCCCCTGGGCACAGGTTAACAAATTGTGGTTCCTGGGGGGAGACAGGGGTAGATGGACTGCTAAGGACAGAAGGAGTGGATACCAGGGCTGTCTGGCCCAATCTGGAGCAATCAGAATCATCTTGCAAGGTTGAGATCTGATTTTGGGGGAGAGGCAAAGAGGAACTTCCCTTCCCAATCGAGAAGGAAGGCATCCAGAGGAACTGAGCCCAACACTGGGGGCCTGCAACAAAAAAGCGGAAGTTGGTGATTGTCTGGGGCTGCAAAAGATCTATCTGAGGGTGCCCACCTGGCAAAACTAACCCCAGTACTCGGGGATCCAGTGACCATTCGTGATGGCCTGGGAAATCCTGCTGAGAGCATCTGCCAGGACATTGTCCTTGCCTGGGAGGTGAGCTGCTATGAGGGAGGCGTTCAGGAATAGGCCAGAGACCACAACTTCATTGCTTGGTTGCACAGGCGAAGACGAGTGCTCCCTTGTTTGATGATGTGCCACATTGTGGTGGTGTTGTCTGTTCTGACCTGTACCACTTTGTTCTGAACAGATACAGAAAAACCTGAAGTGCTAGAAAAACAGCTCTGAGTTCCAACAGATTGATGTGGAGCAGAGATTCCTGAGGGGACCACAATCCCTGGGTGGAGAGGTCGCTCATGTGAGCTCCCCATCCCAAGAGGGACGCATCTGTAGTAAGGGTCAAGGAGTGAGATTGAGGGATGAAAGGAACCCCCTGTCTCAGATTGCTCTAATCCTGCCACCACTGCAGGGCCTGGATCAGGGTTCGAGTTACTGGGATCAATTTGGTTAGGGGATCCCTCCTTTGAGACCAGAAGGCTCTCAAATGGAACTGAATGTCCCTCATCTGAAATCTTGCTCCTTGCACTACAGCTGTGGAAGCAGCCATGTGTCCTAGGAGCTGTAGAAAGTGCCTTGCTGGTCGAGAGACCTGCAGAGTGAAGGAGGCCAGGGCCACCAGGGTCTTTACCCTTTCTAGAGGAAGGAAAGCTCTGGCCTGCTTTGTGTCCAGTTCTGCGCCTATGAAGGGGAGTAGCTGAACAGGTTCTAAAACTGACTTTGGGAGATTGAGAAGAAAACCTAGAGATGTAAGCAGCTGCTGGGTAACCTGAAGGTGTGATTTGACTTGGTCTGGAGACTGACCCACTATAAGCCAGTTGTCTAGGTAAGGAAAGATGGCAATCTTTTGCCTTCTTAAGTGAGCAACTGCTACTGCCAGGCATTTTGTGAATACCCTTGGGGCAGAGGTAAGGCCGAAGGGCACTGCTCTGAACTGGTAATGGCCTGAGGGCAGTTCGAATCTGAGGTACTTTCGGTGGGAGCTTCTGATGAGAACATGGAAGTAGGCATCCTAGAGGTCAGGGGCTCGCCAGTCCCTGGCATTAGGGAGGTAAAATCATTCCCAGAGTCACCACTTTGAATTTTGGTTTTAAAAGGTGCTTGTTTAGGTATCTTAGATCCAGGATGGGCCGCCATTCTCCTGTCTTTTTTGGTGCAAGGAAGTACCTGGAGTACAGTCCTTTGCCCTGGTGTAGGGGAGGAACCTTTCCACAGCTCTGAGAGCCAGGAGGGTTGAGACTTCTGTTTCCAAAGCAAGAGCCTCTAATGGATTTGCAGGTGGAAAAGATCTGCTTCTCATCTTTGGAAATTTTTTGAAGCTGAGAACCAGTCCCTGGCTTACTACTTCCAGGACCCACTTGTCTGATGTTAAAGACTCCCAGTCCTGGACGAAGAAAGCCAGCCTGCCCCCTACAGGTAATGAAGAATCGGCCCTGGGCATCCCATCAGGGTGCCTGTTTGGCAGGGGCTTTAGGGTGAGGAGTGGAGCAGGCCTGCTGGTCCCCGTCTGCCTCTCCCTCTGAAGAACCCCTCTGGGCATAAGCTGAAGAAGGCCTGGGCTTGGTAAAAGGCCTGCCCCTGGAAGGCTGCCTCTGAGGGAGCTTGCCTTTCCTTGGCCTGTGCACTCCTATAGTGGTCCTATACTCATCCATTTTCTTCATGTAATTCTCTGTCTGCACCCCAAACAGAGAATTACCCACACAGGAAAATCCATGGCCTTAGCCTGGGTATCCTGTGACAGGCTAGTACACCTGAGCAAGCCATTCTACAAAAAGCCACAGATGTAGCCATGACTCTTGAAGATACATCATTAGAGTCCACTGCAGCATGGAATTGCACCTTGGATGCCTCAATACCATCAGCAGCCACCTGTTCCAACTCCTTGGCAAGCTGGCCAGGGCCTGTTCGCTAAAACCATAACAGTATCCCATCTGGATTTCTGGTATCTTCGACACAGGCCATATAATTTCTGTCTGAGTCCCAAGGATGCTGCCATGTATTGTTTCTTAGCCATGGCATCAATCCTCCTGGAGTCCTTGTCAGGGGGGGTGTGAAGCCAAGGGAATATTTGCCTTATCACAGGCTGCAGCCTGCACTACCCCAACATGGCCGCATTGTTGTGAAAGGAACTCCGTATCAGGGCCTGACAAAGTGTACCTCCTGTCCATCTTTTTATCCATAGGAGGTAAAGAATTAAGAGCTTTTGACATTTTTATTGTTTGTTTCCTAAAGGATTTATGTAAAGGAAGAGAATCTCCTGGACTCTGGGATATCCATCATTTCCACATAGTCAGGCTCCTCCTGTTCATCCACAGCTTCTTCAAAGGAGCTGGAGGGTTCAACAACTTTTATAAAACAGAAAATGAGAAGGGGACTCAGAAAGCCTGAGGAGACACTCCTGAAGGTCTGTCTGGGGAGATGTCCGGTTCAATGGGCACATCCAGACTTTCCAAAATCACATTCACACTGTTCATAATCCTCCTCCCCCTCCTCCGGTTCATAAAATTCCTCTATATCATATTCTTGAACCGGTGGAACTGACCGAACCGACCGTTTACCTGATAGTGGCGGTTCGGACGGAACCGGGGAAAGCGACTGGACAATTTGGATTGCTTTGGCTATCTCTGCAGCGGTTGGAGAAGGAAATTTTGGCTCCACACCTGCTGATTTTCTAGTCCTCTTTGCTGGAACTGGCTCCTCTGAGTCAGCTCTTCGTTTGCCCGAGGAAGTCTCGCCCTGGTCAGAGGGCACTCCCTCCAGTTCGGCTGGCACCGAACCGGGCTGGCCATCCGGGTCAGTGGACTTTTTGGCCTCTCGTTCCCTGAGCCTACCAACTCTCTTATCCAGGGTAGCTGCAGGAAATTCTTGCAAATCTGGCAGTCTGCATTGAGGTGGTCAAACCCCAGACAATAAACACATGTGGTGTGTGGGTCAGCCTTGGCAAGAGGCTTCCCCACAGACACTACAGTCTTGCTGAAACCCAGTGGGCCCGGTTTTCTTTTGGGTTTCTCAGACATAATGCAGCCTAACCAAAAATACAGGTTACTCACCTGTAACAGGAGTTCTAGGAGCGGTATATGTTGTTCATCCACACTTGTGGCAGGTTCCTTGCCGCTTTAAATCTTGCGGAAGGTCTTCAAGCTGGCTCCTCTCACCCACCGGGTGGTAAAACTCTCGGCTCCACCCATGGCCTCAGATCTGGCCCGCTGGAAGCTCAGGTTGTCCGTCAGAGCCGGGAGGTCGAGTGAGTCGTGTGGATGAACAACATATACCATTCCTAGGACTCCTGTTACAGGTGAGTAACCTCTATTTCTAGGGACATGGATATGTTGTTCATCCACACTGTCTGGCAGACTCCTAGCAGTTCTCCGGGAGGAGGGAGGCAGCGCACACCTTGTACTTACTTGGGAAAGAGACTGGAGAACCGAGGCCCCAAAACCAGCATCCGGCGTGACTCAAGGTCGATGTGGTAATGGGTAATAAAGGTGTGTGCTGACTTCCAGGTAGCAGCCCTGCAGATTTCCTGGATAGGGACATCCCTGGAAGCAGCCACCGATGCAGCAGTATGTGGGTAGAATGAGCTCTTATCCTCTGGGAGGCTCCATGCCCGCCAACTCATAGCAGCGATCTATGCGGGAGGTGACTCACCTGCCTATCGTCCGCTTGGCTGCAGGTCTGCCAGATCGCGGCTTCAGCGTAGGTGACAAACAGCTGGCGAACCTCTCCCAATTTCAGCCGTGCGCTCCTTATAATAGCGGCGCCCTTCTAGGTCAGAGTATGGAGCCTATATTGACGCCTCGAGGTGTGATTGGGGTAGAACACGGCAGAGTCAACACCTGGTTAAGGTGAAACTTTGACACCACCTCGGAAGGAATTTCGGGTGGGCGCAGGACAACCTTGTCCCTGTGGAAGACCAGGTAAGGAGACTCGATGCAAAGCGCCTGGAGCTCTCCATCCTTCTGGCTGACGTGATAGCCACCAAAGAAGGCGATCTTCCACGACAGGTGAGAGAGTTCACACCTGTGCATTGGTTCGAATGGCTTGCCCATGAGCTTTGCCAGTACCAGCAGTAGATCCCACGGAGGTGGAGGTTCTCGCACCGGAGGGGAAATGTGATCAAGGCCTTTGAAAAAGCGCCCGACCACCTTTTCCTGCGCCGACTGCTCCCCGGCCCGCGCTCGGTAAGCAGAGATGGCTGCCAGGTGCACCTTTAGGGTCGTCGACCTAAGCCTTTGACTAGAAAGGGACCATATATAGTCCAAAATGCTTGCCACAGAACAGGAGGAAGGGTCCAAGCCCTTGCCTGACACCAAATGGAAAACCTCTTCCATTTGAAGGCGTAGCATTTTCTGGTCGACTCCTTACGGGACGCCTCAACAACATTGAGGACCTCGTCGGAAAGACCCAAGGCCTGGAACTCTAGCCGCTCAGGAACCAGGCCGTCAGGTGCAGGGATTGAAGGTCCGGATGGAACACCTTCCCCTGACTAACTGAGAGCAGGTCCAGGCAAGCTGGAAGCTGCCTCGGGAGCCTGGAGCTGAGGCTGAGGAGATCTGGGTACCAGAACTGGCGGGGCCAGTCTGGGGCTATCAGAATCACCTGCGCCTTGTCCCTCCTTGCCTTGAGAAGCACCTTGTGAATCAAGGAAATGGGGAAAAGGTAAAAGAACCCGGGTCAGAGCCTCGAGAGGCATCCCTGCAGCGAGCCCTGCTGAGGCGGGCATGAAACAACCTCAGCCCGCGTTCTCCTGAGGCAAACAGGTCCACCTGAGGTGTGCCCCAGTGGAGAACAGATCTTTACTACCTCCGGCAGGAAGACCCCTCGTGAGAAGCAGCCCCTATCCGGCTCAGAGCATCGGCCAGGGTGTTGGAGGCTCCTGCCACATGAATGGCCAGGAGATCCGCCTCCAGGCTGTGCACAGTGACCAAATCTTGGAGAGCTTCCTTGCATAGAAGCATGGAGCACGTCCCGCCCTGGCGGTTCAGGTAGTACATGGTGTTGTATTGTCCGTCTGGACTCTGACCACTTGACCCGGAGAAGCGGAGCAAAAGGCGGTGAGAGCTAGGCGGACCGCTGGAGCTCCAGCAGGTTGATGTGGCATCGGGACTCGCTGGGGACCAGAGGCCATGCACTCAGTGTTCCCCAGATGGGCACCCCAACCCATCAGAGATCGTCGGTCGATAGAGAGCCGTCGGCTCGAGAGCAGACAAGCGGGATGCCCTCCTGCAGATGAGATGGAGCGGTCCACCACTGGAGGCGTTCCACATCTCTGGGTCACTATCACTAGCTGGTCCAATGGATCAGCGTTGTGACCACTGGCTGTGAGACCCACTGAAGGGGCGCATGTGCCAGCGTGCCCAGCGGACCACGCTGGTACAGGCCGCCATGAGACCCAGGAGGCGCGGAAGTCCCGGGCAGGGGCGCGATTGCCCAACCAGAAATGATTGGGCAAGGAGGTAGAACCTCGGCCCTGTCCGCCGGGAGCCGTGCTCTGGCCCAGAGTGAGCTCTGCCCGGATGAACAGGATCACCTGCTTGACACGAGTTCGACTTGGCTCGTTGATGAGAAGGCCGACTTGAGGCAAACCTGGAGGCCAGATCTCTGGACCGCTCCACCTCCTGTCTGGAGGGCTGCTATCAACAATCGTCCAGGTAAGTACACCGGACCCCTCGGCGCCGCAGAATGCTGTCACCACTGCCATGCATTTGGTGAAGACCCTGGGAGCTGGAGATAAGCCGAAGGGCATGGCTCGGAACTCGAAGGCATCCCTCCGCTCAGCGAAGGAATCTCCGATGTGACGGACGGATGGGGCGTAAAGAATCGTCCTGTATGGTCAGAGAGCAGAACCACATGCCGTGTTCAGAGATGGTATTATCTGTGCCAGAGTGACCATTCTGAAGGTTGAGACCTAGGAACTTGTTCCAGGTCGTGCAGGTCGAGAATGGGCGCCAGCCCACCGTCCGTTGGAACCAGGAAATACCTGGACACGAACCCCAGGTCTGGGGTCCTCTACCTCCGTGATCACCTCCTTTTGGAGGGGCGATGTCGGCTCGACGAGCCGCCAGTGAGCTGCTGGACCGAAGCCCCCAGTGCGGACGGCTCTGAAGGCGGGGCCTGCTGAATTCTAGAGGCAGGCCTTTTCCCCCACCTCAGTACCCACCTGTCCGTGGTAACAGCAGACCAGGCGGAAAGGAAGTGTCGGGCCGTCCCCAGGAGCCAGGTAGGTGACTGGGATGGGCGACACCCTCAGCCCGTCACTGGGCAGGCTTGGAGGAGGGACCGGCCGAGGGACCTCCTGGGCCTTTCCTCCTGCTTCCTGTTGGAGGAAGCCCGGCCCAGGCTTGGGATACAAGGTCGAGCCTGCTGGCCCCTGCGTTGCTGGGCGGGTGCGCGCTGGGCGCAGAAGGATGAAAGGCTTAGGCTGTGGCTTGCGGCCTTTGTCCTTCTGAGCGGGAAGACAGAGTCAAGGTAGCATTGGACTTCTCGATCCTCTGCAGGTGACCTTCCACCCCAGGGCCGAAGGTCAATCCCCAAAAGGAACATCCGCCAACTTGTGCTGGGTATCCGAGGTAAAGGTGGATATCATCAGCCAAACACGACGACGCATGGCCACTGCGGCCGCCACAGACCTGGCACATGAGTCCCCGATGTCTAACGCAGTCTGGAGCTGCTGTTTGGCCACTGCCCTGCCCTGGTCCCGCACCTGCCTGACCGTAGTCTGCAGATCTGCGGGAAGATGAGGACAACCTCATCCAGGAGCCCAACAGGCGTGAAAAATGTGCCATGAAGATGGCGAACTGGCCTAACGAAGGCAGAGAGAGGACGCAGCATAGACTTTTCGCCGCGGCATAATCCAATTTCTTGGATTCCTTGTCGGGAGGTTTGTCTACATCCCTGGCGTTTCCGGCACGCCGGAAAACGCTGTCGGTAACCAACCCCTCGGCCGAGGGGTGTTATGAAAAACCGGACAGGGAACCAGTAGGGACCGCATACTTCCTGGCCATCCTGGCCGAAGGCGCAGGGCAGAAAGCAGGGCGCTGCCAAAGTTCCAAGGCCGGACCCACTATGGCCTCGACCACCGGAAAGGCCTCCGTAGGAGAATCCCCTCGGTCCAGAATCTCCGTGAGGGGATACCTGGTCCGTTTAGAAACGGGTTCGAGCTTCATCCCGGTGGACTCCGAGATGAGCCGAAGCAATCCTAAGAAGGATGAAGGGCTATCATCCACTGACTGTCCTCCCGAGGACTCCAAGTCCAAGTCCATGTGCTTGGAGAAAAGGAAGGAATCATCCTCGGACCCGGAAGAGTCCTCAAAGAGCTGCCTTGAGCCTCAGCCACCCTCCACCTGCCTAGGTTTATCGGGAGTGAGGGTGACAGACAGCCTATGGGGCGAACCCATAGCCGACCGAGAATTTTTGGTCGGGGCCCCAACTACTTGACTGTGGAGGCGGAGGTTCCACCAGAATCGGTGGGGCAGCTGGAACTGGCCGAACAACCGGCCTGGGAAGAGGCTCCTCGGCTACAGCGAGGGTTGTTTGACGCTCGGTGACAGCCACTTAATGGCCGGGAAAGGCGACTGGGTTGGCTTATTCCCGGTCAAAGAAGCTAATCCTGCACGAGTTCCTCATATCTCCGGCCTTAACTTGTGCGAAGCCTCCGTCGTCTGAGGAAGAGGAAGAGCGGGCGCTTACAGTGCCGAGACCGAGACCACAAGGATGTCCGAGACCGAGAGTCTCGACTAGGCCGAGGAAGGCGAGGAGAAGTGTCGGAAACCGGCACTCCCCTCGGCTCGGACGATCCCACCGAAGGCTCCGGAACCGGAGGCACAGACGAGCTGATGGGATCCTCAACTCTCACCGGGGAGAGGGGATTCTCAGCTTCTCCAGCCGACAACCCGTCCAACGGGTTGAGAAAAATCTCGACCGCGTCGACGGGAGTCTCGGTCAACTGACCTGACGGGGACACCGTGAAGCCAGTGGCCGAAGCTGAGGGGTCGACCGAAGTCGACTGTCGACAAGGGAAGGGGGATCTTTCCCGCTCCCAAGAGCGTCGACGGAGAGACTTACTTTTGCTCTTTTTGGACCTGGAAAAAGGTCCCGAAGAAGTTGGACCCTCACCTTTGGTGAGAGGGTCGAACAAAGCTCATAAAAGAAGCTGAGTAACAAGCACCAAGAGAGAGCCGGACAAATGTCAACAGCCGAGGTAGAAGTGGCAGGCCGCCCCTCTCTTCGAGGGCTGATCATCTGCTCGAGCTGATCCGCCGAGCCTGCCAAGCCAGGGACACCGCCAACCGGGCCTCTTTAGATTTCACCAGTGGAATCCTCTTCTCGGCGCCCAGTTGTAATCGGGCAGCACGGTCTTCAAGGACGTAGGCCGAAAAAGAAGAGCACAAGTCGCAGGCCTGCGGGTCGTGCTCAAGGCCCAGGCAGTAGACGCACGTGGAGTGCGGATCCGTCCTAGACATCTTCTGCCCGCAGCGCACCTCCGAAACTCGAGTCGACGGTCCATCGCGTAGCCGCGAGGAGAAGAAGACCAAGTCTTTAGCAAAAAACTTTGATTTCGAACTTTCAAGAATAGGAACCAGTCTTAATCGCAGAGCGTTAAGGAGAGAACCTGAGCTTCCAAGAGGTAAGGAAGATCTGGCGTCATGGGGCAGAGCCGAGAGTTTTACCACCCGGGTGGGTGGGAGGAGCCAGCTTGAAGACCTTCCGGCAAGATTCAAAGTGGCAAGGAACCTGCCAATAAGTGTGGATGAACAACATATCCATGTCCCTAGAACTTGCCCTTTTCCGGCAAATCGCCAAGCAAGACACCCTTATCGGTTCCCAACCATGTCATGGGTCGTGGAAAAAACTGCAATGAAATCCATTTTTTTTTTTAGAACCGATAAGAACCGGGAACCGCACTCTAAATGTAATTTTAATAAGTTTTAAAAACAACCTGATCGGTTCAAACTGAACCGATAACGTTTTCAAGTTCCACACAGAGAATGTAAAACCTATCTATTACTTACGATACCACAGACAGAGCTTGAACCGACCGGTTTGCGGTTAAAATAAATATAACTGCGGTTTAACAAACCGAGAAAAAACACTTTTTAACTGAGAAATGAACCGAGCAGTAGGAGGAATCTCCGGTGCGACTGTTCAGTGAGTCGGAGTAAAGAATCTGACAGTTTCAGTTTGAAGATCAACAGACAAGAGTTTTTTTCAACCGAGCTCGCGCTCCAGATTCCGTGCCTGGCATGGAAGTTAACTCTTTCACCTCCGGAGCAGTTCTAAGGTTGGGACAAACTGCATATGTCATAATATAGCAAGACTTCATGTTGTTTGAAAAGCTAAATTAAATTTCAGTACGAAGATTCTGCAGGACTGTGTAAACAATGGATAGTTTCAAGACCCACCTTGACAAGCACCTATAAGAAAAGCGTATACATGATTATAACCACTGGTAATAATAGTGAGAAAATAAAAAGGCTCTAGTAGCTTATTTTGCTTGTATCTTTCCCAGGATTCCTATGATTTCAGTAAAGTTCCTGAAAGGAATGAAACACAAACAGACCATTTCTCAGTGCAGTTCAGTCCCTGCCAGGTATATTTTAAATCAAGGATGGAAATG
The DNA here is from genome assembly GCA_016271365.2 of Neoceratodus forsteri. Classification (NCBI taxonomy): domain Eukaryota; kingdom Metazoa; phylum Chordata; order Ceratodontiformes; family Ceratodontidae; genus Neoceratodus; species Neoceratodus forsteri. The sequence goes on along the minus strand of CM028134.1, from coordinate 589,322,433 downwards.
AGAAAGGAAAAGTGTGGCCCACTGGGAACCGAACCTCAGACCCCTGGTATGCCGTTCTAGTGCTCTAACCGTTACGCTATAGGCTCACACAGTTAGAAGGCCTCAGGCTTTTCCTTAAATCCACACAAATGACACAAAAGGAATGAAGACGGCAAACTGCAAGGAACTATTCAACGGGAGTAGTGAATCCAGAATACTGGGACATAAGTGGAAGCTGGCAGGGGAGAGCGGGGATTCAGGAGGACACTAACAAAGCTTTATTTCATAATGTGTGTTTGAGCCACAGAAAGACAGGGAACATGAGTTCAGGTCGTCTGGACAAAAAAAACTTGAACTGCAGGGCAGCTCCAGGTACAGTATGTGCCAGAATCGAAGAGCAGCAAAATAGCAAGAAATGGCACCAAACACAATCAGCAAGAAATTAGCGACACAAATTTATTAAAAAAGTGCAACACACTTACAGGATTAGATCCTGCACAGTTCAACAGGGTTCCTGGAACACCCCACCAGCTAAGTCTTGAGCACCCAAATATGACAATCTTAAGACTGCCTGCAGATCCTCGACTGGTACAACTAGCAGTGATCCACATCATCGGAGACTCCCAAACAATGACTGCAAGCATCATGGCTGTCATGACAGACACAGTGAACCTGCAAACCATGTACCTCTTAAATCCTGTCTTCCTTTTCTGTCCATGGTCACATTTGATGGGGCAGTGGGTATAGTTGTTCACAGTAAGTTGACCAGAATACTAAAAACTTGCAAATCCAAAAGCAGAAGCTGTAAAGTGGGAGACACTTTCTTGCCAGTAGAAGAAAAGATCTGAGAGAAGTGGGGTGGAGCCGGAGGACCACATGATTAGGAGCCAAGGGGAGTTGAGGTTGATGACTACTGGGTTCAGTAACAAATTATGCTCAGTGCAAGAATGCCAAAGTGTAGAGAGTGAACTAAACCTAGGTAGTTAGAAATGTCAAGCCCTGCAGTGCGTCTGGGGTTTGTTATGTGTATGTGTTTTCTTTAAGAGGAGGAGGAGAAAGAATTTCTCTCTGCATGACTCTAGCGTAAGCAGTTATGCAAAAGCAAATGCAGACTCCCTCTTGGAAGTATTATGTGTGGTCTGAGACTGTACTTAATCTACTGCTGGCACAATTGCTGTCCTTGGCTTGGGTTGTGAACCCAGGTCCCCTGTGCAAGGTGAGAGTGCTTATCACCAGGTTATCAGGGCGTCCCCCCTTTTTTGGTACTCGTTTTGTTACAGCAACTCAAGACGGATGAAATATGCAACCTCCTGATTACAGTACCAGTTCTCACCCCATTATGATATTGGACACTTTATTCAGAAAGAGCAGTAAGCCATATTTACCTGCCAGACTTGACTGCTGTGTTGATAACTTTATCGGCCTGGTTGAAACCCTCAGCAGAACCTAAGATGCAAACAGATTTCCATTTTTAAAGAGCCTTAGCTTATACACCTAAAAAAAAAAAATACTCTATAACTTCAAAACATCCTTTTTAAAAACAAACATGGAAGATGGGACCAGATTTTTGCAAAACGCAAATGTAAGGAAAATAACTTACTGTAATTCTTGTTGAGGCATGAGAACCCCATGTGAACCCTGAATGTTTTGGGTCTGATGGCACTGAGTACAGTGCTGGTGTGTGCTAGCATGAGCACGCTGTGACAGGGCTGAATAAGGCCCTGCCCCATGTGTTATGTAGAAAGAGTTAAATGCAAGGATATATTCTATCCTCTCCTTTTCTGTCTCGTCTGTCTGGTTGCGCAGCCAAATTTTCTTGCGAGACCTAGGAAAGTACAGTTACATTAAGAACTTACCGTAACAGTAGATCTTCGAGAACAGCTCTTGCAGTAGGTTACATCATTAGGACTGAAGCCGTCAGGTGCCAGGACTCCACGGAAATTTTCTAGCTAGCAGTCTTCAGCGGGGACCGCCTCCGACGTCAGGCATAGTACATAAGGAGGCAGTCCCCCCACAATCCTCAGTTCTCCCGCTGGAGACTCCCGGCCGCTGGATGATATCAGAAGAGGAGACCGAGGATCCGCCACCAGATGGCCAAGACTAAAAACAGAACGTCCCATCTCGTAAGATGGATGTTTTGCTACGACCTACCTCCACAAGAAGGGGGATGGTGGGCGGGAAGGTACCTGCTGCAAGAGCTGTTCTCGAAGATCTACTGTTACGGTATGTTCTTACATAACTGTACTATCTTATTTCGAGATACAGCTCTTGCAGCAGGTTACACCATTAGGACTGATTTCCAAGCAATAGTGGCAATCTTACCACAGGGAGGAGGAATGGTAGAAGTCTCAATGCAACTTGAGCCTCAGGACAGAAGTCCATGATGACGGCCAGGTCAACCCTGCTCTTCGCCTCGATGCAATGTCCAGGCTGTAATGCCTGATAAAGGTATGCACAGAGCTCCAAGTGGCTGTAGCGCAAATAGCTGAGGTGGAGGCGTCCTAGCCGCAAAGGAAGTGGCCACCCCTCTCGTGGAATGACCCTTAACTGCGCCCAGTAAGGGTTTATTGCGCTTATAACAGAAAGTGATGCACTGGATGAGCCACCTCGAGAGAGACTGTTTAGAGACAGGAGCTCCTTTCATTCTAACAGCAAAGGAGACAAAAAGTTGATCCACCTTAAGAAACTGTTTGGTTCTGGTCAGATAATATCTGAGGCACCGATGTACATCAAGGGTGTGCAGAAGGACTTCTCCTCGGTTGGTGTACCTTGGGAAATACACTGGTAAGTCGATATCCTGATTAAAGGTGAGGGCTGAAACCACCTTAGGCAGAAACTTTGGGTTTGTCCTCAGGGATACCCTGTCCTGATGGAAAACTAAATAAGGCTCTTTGCATGTTAGTGCATGCAATTCGGAGATCCTTCTTGCTGAAGTAACCGCAACTAAACATAACGTTTCCCATGACAGAAAACATAGCTCGCAATCCGCGGCTGGTTCAAAAGGTGCCAGCGTAAGCTGCTCCAGGACCGAAGGGCAAGTCCCAAGGAGGAATTGAATCCTTCATGGGTGGCCTAAGGTGGAGGACTCCCTAAAAAGGCACATAGTATCCAACTGAGCCACCATCAGATGGCCTATGGGGCATGGTAAGCCGAAATTGCACAAAGGTGCACCTTAATCAAGGAGTAAGCTAATCCGGAATGAAAAAGGGAAAGCAGGTAATCCAGAACCAGCTTTTCGGGACATTCTAATGGTGAGAAACCACGCGCTTGAGGCCACAAGCAAAATCTGCGCCATTTTATGGTGTACATTGCGTGCGTTGCCGGTTTTCTGGCGGCAGAGAGTACATCTGCCATTTCTTGCGAGACCCCATATCGCAACATGGCTATGTCTCTAGGAGCCAAGCGTGCAGGTTTAAGGAACTTAAGTCTGGATGGACTAATGAACCCTCCTCCTGAGACAGGAGATGGGAGCTGACTGGCAAGGAAGTGGAGGTTCCAGGATAGCTGATGCAGAAGAGGAACCAAATTTGTCTGGGCCAGAAAGGCGCTATCAAAATGGCGTCGCCTGCTCCCTGAGAAGTTTAAGATCAACAGGGAAAGGAGGAAGGCATAGAGAATCTGCCCACCAAGTAGAGGCGTGTCTTGCCAGAAGACACCAGGCCCTGGATCTAACAAGCAAAAGTGGGCAGTTTTGCATTGGATGGGGACGCAAAAGTCTAACTTTGAGTGCCCCATCTGTGAAACAGGTCCTCTGCCACCTCCTGTAGAAGTTCCCACTCATGGACTCTGGTCTAGAGTGACTCGGACTGTCTCGACAGTGTTGTCCACTTCCGGGACGTGTACTGCAATTAGGTTTGCGCTGTGTTGCACTACCCACTCCTACACTCTCATGGCCTCCCTGCAAAGCGGGTAGGAGTGAGTGCCTCCTTGTTTGTTGAGGTAATACATCACCGCGGTATTGTCTGTTTGTAAAAGGAGAGTACCCGGTGGAATCTCTGACTGGAAGGCCAGCAGAACCTAAAGTACTGCCCTCATCTCCAAAATGTTGATGTGGAGATGAGACTCCTGGGCCGTCCATATGCCCAGAGACCGCACACCATCTAGGTGTGCTCCCCACCAGAGACCTGAGGCGCCTGTGGAGAGAGTCACAGTCGGAGACAGGCGCTGTAGAGGAACCCCCAGAGATTCTCTGATTCTACCTGCACCGCCAATCCTGAATCATGGCATTCGTGATTCAAATTGGCCACTGCAGATGGTCTTGCCTTTGGTCCCATTGCACCCTTAGCATCCACTGGGTTACCCACATGTGGAACCGTGCCATCGGGACTGCTGCAATGACCGTAGCCATATGTCCAAGCAGGTGAAGGACCAGTCTTGCCGGGATGGTCTTCCTCACCGACAGGTCCCTGATGAGGGATCTGATGTGTTCCGCTCAGTCTGAGGGAAGAAAGGCTTTCCCTCTGATGGTGTCCAGAACTGCTCCTATGAACTGCAGTTTCTGGGGCGGTACTAGGAGAGACTTCTAAGTAACTGATGAGGGATACCCAGTGTATGAAAAAGGGACTGGAGTGCGGTGAATGGCCGTCATCAGTGCCTCCTTGAAGAAGGAGCCATAGAAGCCAGTCGTCCAGGTATGGGAACATGTAGTGGCCTTTGTCTCCTCAGAGACGCCGCTATGACTGCCATGCACTCAGAAACATGAGGTACTGATGACAGTCTGGCGAAGAGCTCGGAACTGATAATGGCGGCTCTGAAACTCCAAGCGGAGGAACCTCCTGTGCGCTTGAGCAATGGGAATGTGAAGGTAGGCGTCCTGCATATCCAAAGACGCCAAAAAGGCAACCCGCTTCAGCATGGGAATTAGGCCTGGAAGGGTCACCATGCGGAAGCGTTTGTAAACGACCGACAGATTGAGGTTGCCGAGGTCCAGAATTGGACGGAGATCCCCTGTTTTCTTTAGAACCAGGAAGAAGTGAGAATAATACCTTAGCCCTCTCTGGTTCTCTGGAACGTGCTCTAAGGCGTCCTTGTCCAGAAGCGTGAGCACCTCCTGCTGTTATGAGCAGGGCGTGCTGACCAGAGTAGCGGGAAAGCAGGGGAGGTCTTGTAGGTGGGCTGCCTACAAATTCTATATAGTAGCCTTTTTCGACCAGTTGCAGCACCCACCTGTCGGTGATGATCGACCGCCACCCTGGCAGGTGACGTGTGATGCGACCTCTGACCTTCATTTCCCGCTGATCATGAGGAGGGCTGGGGGCAGGGACGGAGTCATGCTGTGGCAGCGTTAGATCCCGCAGGCTGGGCAAACTTTCCGATTCGTTGGCCTCTGCATGGGGATGACTTAACTTGGGCTTTCGGGTAAAGAGGCCCCTCCTGCTGTTGGCGGGCAGTGGTGTTGCCTTTGTCGGCCATGAAAGCGACTCTGGTTCTCTGAAAGGAACTGAGGTCGGGATCTGTACATAGCCTGGACAGATCTAACTGCCTTCCCTGCGTCCTGAAGTTTGGTGATCACCCTCTGGAGGCTTCACCAAAAGGACTTCACCATTGTAAGGAATGTCTAGGATGTTCTTCTGGACGTCCGGGTAAAACCAGAGACATGGAGCCAAGAGTGTCTCCGGAACACCGCCGGAGGCTGCAGCTCTGGCCGAAGAGTCCGCAGTCTCGTATGCGGCTCTGAGCACCTGGGTCCCCACATCCGATCCAGTACGGAGGAGGTTCAAAAGCTCCTCCTTTTGACCACCATCGGGCATCTTCTCAACCAGGTTCTGTCCCTGTTCCCACAGTGCATTCTGGAATTGAACCATGTGGGTAAGGTAATTCAGGGACCTGATGGCACAAGTCGCAGCCGTGTATGTGCGCCTACCCAGGACATCCAATTGCTTGGATTCCGGGTCCGGTGGCTGTGTGCTCAAGTGCTGAGGTCTCTGAGACCGGTCATGCGAGGCAGTGATGACCAGGGAATCGGCCAGAGGATGGTTCACCAGATACTGGTCCTCCCTCGGGGCCCTGTGTAGGCGGTCAGCCTTCTTCGGCACTGCAGTCGAGATGCAGATGTTTCCATGCAGCCTTGGTGACATCCGCCAAAGGTGTCCTGCAGGTTGGCACTACCCATGCTTTGGGTCTTTCTGCCGAAGGTAGTGGGCAAGGCGCTGTCTCTTGGGGTCGAGCTCTTCAGCATTCCACCCCATATTCTCCTGAATGTGCCTCATGATCTCCGCAAAGTAGGGATCATCCGGAGGAGACCTGGGGAGGTCGTGTGGGTCTGGGAAGGGAATGCTGATGGGAGAAGGAGATCTGGAGCACCCTGAGGTGTCAGTTCTAGAATCCTCCGCAGATGTGGTGTACCGGCGTCGTCTAGGTCTCTTAGGGCTAGGTGACCCTGAAGTGCATCTTGAGGAGGTCTTCTCTATCTGAGGATCTGCCCCTAGGAGGAGGTGTTGGCTCCTTGGGGTTGTTGACCATCACGGGCCCTTGGTGGGCGAGGCGTGGCGGTGAATGAGTGGGTGGAGGTGCAGCCGGAGTAGGAGGACGGTGCGTGGCGACCACATCCTTCCTCATGGTGTCCCACCTGAAGGTAAAGAGCTCCTTTACCTCTGCCAAATTCAGGCCCGACGACGGGCCAGGTACTGGTGGCCTGTCGCCGGGGTCGGGTCCCAGGGGATCTCCTGCACCGGGGAAGGTTCCCGTGGGAGTTCGACGACTCCGGTGTCACCCGCCTGGTCCTCGTGCTGAGTGGTATCCTCCTCCGATGATTCCTTCTGACCGACGACAGCTGGCGATGGTGGTGCAGTTCTCCTCTCTGGGGTAGCCGACGTCTGTCCCCTGGCCGACGCCCTGGGAGGCGAACGCCTGGCCGGTGACGGGTGTCTTGCTGTCGCCGGCTCCTGGGAGTGCCAATGATGCTTGGCCGACGTCAGGTCTGGTGTCCGTTTTAGGGACGTCAGGTCCTTAGTCTTATGGGGGACCGGGTCCGACCCACGCGGAGGCTGGGACATTGACCTGCCGTCAGAGTCCCGATGGCGGGAGGAAGATTTGTGGTGCTCCCCAGACTTAGACGAGGCCCATCGAAGAGTGGATGAAGCTGATGGCCTAGAAGTCTTGAGAGGCTGCAGGAGGAGGAGCCACTGGAGGATCTGACCTGAACCCCGGGAGGCTGAGATTGAGCCCTGGAAGAAGGCGGTGTGACCACGAGCCAGAGCTTGAGTCTGAGGCCCTCGCTGGGGACCTGGGCCTTTCCTTCTCCCAGTGTTTTCCCAGTGTTTGTGGGTCTTCCTGGCGACTCCCCTGGAGGAAGGTTCCCTATCCATGGTCTTTAGTTTCTCCTTCAAGAGAAGCGCTCAGAAGAACCTTCTGGCGGGCGGATCCTGAATGCGACTGTTGGAAGCCCTGGCAGAAGGAACAGGCCTTGGCGTCATGTTCTGGGCTTAGACAGCATGCGCAGACTGGTGAGGATCCTTGAGAGGGGATCTGTTTGCACTGAGCACGCTGATGGGTGACCTTCCAGAGAGGTGTTTGGAGAGGACATCAGATGAATCCAAATCCGGATAAGAAGAAGAGCGTCGTAGTTCTGAGTTATGCATACGCTAGAAAGTGACCGAGGCCGATGCTTTCAATGTCGATGGCGGGAAAAGAACTGAGGATTGTGGGACCGCCTCATATGTACTACACCGGCGTTGGGGGCAGGACCGGCGTGAGGCGGTCCCGCTGAAGACTGCTAACTAGAAAATTTCCGTGGGGTCCTAGCGCCTGACTGCTTCAGTCTAATGGTGTAACCTGCTGCAAGAGCTATATCTCAAATGCGATCTGATCACTCTGATGGTTTGCAATTCTCTGCCTCTCACTGTCTCTCTGCCTTCCTTTGCAATTTCTGTCTTTTCTTCCCCCTTGCATATCTGCAGTTATAAAAAATAGATATGTGAATCTCTGTGTAAAACTGTATGTGATACTGGGATCCCTTTGTTTAAAACTGTACACTTTCACTTCGCCGTGTAAGTTTGCCTAATGGAAGGCTTACACGCCATGAGGATTTCCGAGATTCTAGGAGAGATCTTAAACCTGCCCATCTCCATCTTCTCAGGAGCCAGGCGTGAAGATGAAAGGAATGCAGGTTGTGATGGTCCAGCGCTCCCTGTGTCATGAGGTCCATTCATAGAGGAAGTTGCCTTGGAAAGACTTCTGACAACCTGCTGATCAATGGAAACCACATCTGATGAGGCCAGAATGGGGCGATGACAATCATCCTGCCCCCTTGTGCCTCCAATTTGAGCAGCACCCTCTGAATTAATGGAACAGGAGGAAATGCATACAGAAAGCATCTTGTCCACTACAGTCTGACTGCATCCTGACAGAAAATGCCAGGTTCTGGATTTCTGGAGCAGAATACAGGCAGTTTTACATAGAGTGGGGACGTAAAAAGGTCCAGGTCTAGACTGTCCCACTCGTCGAATAGCGATTGCACAACATCTGGAGAGACTATTCGTGTGGATCTGCCTCTGTTCTGCTGAGGCAATCCGCTAGATCGTTCTAATTCCTGGCATGTAGACTGCCTGAATCAAGGCGTCACGTTCAGGCACCACTCCCACACCCTCATGGCTTCCTGGCACAGAGGGTATATGAGTGCACTCCACCCTGCTTGTTGATGTAATACAGTACATCACAGCCTTGTTGTCCGTCTGGAGAAGAGTACTTTCTGCGACAGAGGCGTCCTTGAAGTTTGAACCGTACATAGGACAGCTCTCACCTCTAAGACGTTTATGTGTAGATGAGACTCCTCCTAGCGCCACACTCCTTGAGTGTGGAGGTCCTGACAGTGAGCCCATCAACCGGTCAGAGATGCATCCATTGTGATGGTGATCTGAGATTCCAGTGGGGCAAAGGGTAGACCTTGAAGAAGCTGGTCTTCCTGCGTCCACCATGCCAGCGATCTTGTCAGAGGCTCCATCACTTTTATGCGGAAGGCCTGTGGGTATGTGGTTGGCAACCACTGAGTGCTGAGCATCCACTGTGTGGTCCTCAAGTGTAGCCGTGCTAGAGGCACAACGAAGATGGATGATGCCATGAGACCCAACACCCACTGCATCGAGAATGCTTGAACAGAGTTGTTTTCTCTAAGGTAGCAAGCCATCTGGAAAATGTTTCTCCTATCCTCTGGAAGAAAAGCCCTTGCCCTGGAGGTGTCCAGGAGGGCTCCTATGAAGAGAAGCTGCTGGGAGGGCTAAAGCTGTGATTTTCCAGATTCAGTAGCACCCCCATGGAAGTGAGGAACTGGGAAGCCGTGGTAACTGCTTCCTGTGTCTCCTGTCTTGATCTGCTCACCAGCAGCCAATCGTCCATGTTCGGGTACACTTGAATGCTGAGTTTTCTGAGGTGCGCTGCGAATACTACGAAGCACTTCGTAAAGACTCATGGCCCTGAGGAAAGCCCAAAGGGCGGGGCTCTGAACTGGTAGTGCTGACCCAGAGCCACAAAACTGAGGTATTTGTGGTGACTTGGGTGCACTGGAATGTGTCAGTAGGCATCCTGCATGTCCAGGGATGTCAGACAATCATACTGATGAATCAGCGGGAGTAATGTTCCCAGAGAGATCATCTTGAACTTCTCCCTGAACAGGCACTTGGTTCAACTTCCTGAGGTTGAGAATTGGGCGCATGTTGCCTGTTTTCTTTGGAACTAGGAAGTAATGGGAGTAGACACCCGTGTCACATTCTGCCTGTGGAACAACTTCTGCTGCCCTGCTTTTCACAAGGCCCTGTATCTCGGAAGTAAGGAGGTCTGACTGCTGCATTTTCTTTTGCAGTTGAGGGGTTTGGTTCCTGTTACGAAACTGTTGGCAGGTCCCGCCCCTCTGAGTTGTGACAGGAGCTGGTCTGGCCATTTTAATGGTAGTCCTGGTTTTCTGGGTGGCCTTAAGTGCTTGCTCCACCTGCGGGCTGAACAGATAAACACCATCAAATGGGAACTTCATAACTTTCAATTGAGCATCATTTGAGAAGCCTGAAGTTCTGAGCCAGGAATGTCAACGTGTACAAATCCCAGCAGCAGCTGCCCTAGAGGTAGTGTCAAAGGTGTCCATGGCAGCTTTCAGCTGCTGACTGTTGGACTCTATGCCTCTGTTAATGGTCAGGAGAAGCTCCGTGTTGGGTGTCAGATTCCGGGGAGGTTCTCGACCGTTGATTTGAGTGTGTGTGCCAAAGGGTGCAACTCATATGGAGAGAAATGGCCCTGGTAACTAGCAATACGCATACCCAAGGCTGCTGCTGCAAAAACCCGCTTCCCCAAAGTGTCAATCTTATGAGACTCTTTATTCATGGGCTGCACAGTGGATTTATGAGGAAGCATAGCTTTGTCATTTTCTGCAAGCACCACAAGGGCATCCACAAAAGGCTGAGAAGCTAGAATTGGCCTGTGTTTAGGAGGGGCGTACTTCCTATCTATGGATTTGGTCACAGAAGGGGTACATGCAGGCCTGTCCCATACCACTTGTGAAAGGGTCTCAAAAGAGGGTTGCACTGGCGGCGTTGGGTCTACAGGAATATCAGGAACATGCAGATATTCCAGCTGCAAAAGTTTTCCTGGGTCCACAGCAGAATTCTTAAGGGCTAAGGTGAACCCCCCATGTTCTTGAGAAGAGATTTAAGTGAAAGGTCTTCTACCACAGGCTCAGCTGATACAGAGGGTTTACTCACCAGCCCAGAAAAAGAGTGCCTGTCTACGTCATCCGACAAAAGTAGATCAGGATCAGACTCATCAACCTCCACCTCTGAGAGGTCAGCAAAGATAGGTCTGGAGGGAGTACCGAAGGTGCTACCCCCGGAATCAGCGTCGAGGACCCTGGCACTTGACTTGGCAACCGACACTGAATGTGGTACAGGCCCCGACAATGGCACCACATGTGATGCCAAACGTGGAACCAAAAATGAAAATTACGTACCTAAAGTAATTCTTGATCTTCTTGGACGAGTCTCCACCACTCATTCACACTATTGGGATCTGCGCTGGAGGCACTAAGACCCATCGGGAGCAAACTATTTGCTGGAAGGTCGGCGCCAGAGATGGCGCCGCGAACCCTAGCTCGCGCGGCAAGGACTATCTCGGCTCCAACCGCCTCAGTACCTTTTTTACCAAGGAGGTGCAGCGCAACTAACTTAAAGAGTAACCTAACCTTAGGCCCGGACATAAGATAGTCCGGGCGACCCGTGTAAGAAGGGTCAACAAAGAAGTCTTCACGGCCTAAAGATTTGAGGGAGTGAAGACCAACACAGCGGTGAGCTCGGGGGATGGAGGGTGGGCATGAGAATGAGTGGTGGAGACTCGTCCAAGAAGATCAAGAATTGCGGTAGGTACGTAATTTTCATATCTTCTTGGACATAAGTCTCCACCACTCATTCACACTATTGGGAGAGTACCGAGCTAATAATCCCCTGAGAGGGCAGCAGGATAGACCAAGAGCTCACGTTTCTAGGACAGAAGTCCATTAAGGATAGTTCTGCCAAAGGTGGAATGTCGCCTGGCATGAACATCCAGTGCATAATGCTTAAGGAAAGTATGCACCGAGCTCCAGGTGGCGGCACTGCAGATGTCTGCAACAGGCACGTTGCGAATTTCCGCTAGGGATGCTGCGACTGCTCTGGTAGAGTGAGCGTAAACCCTACCTTCCAATTTAACCTGTGCCATGGAATAGCAGTGTCGAAGACATGCCACTAGCCATGATGAGATACATCTGATAGCGACAGGTTGACCCAGCCGGGTCTCGCTGAAGGAAACGAAAAGTTGTTGGGCCTTGCGAAAATTCTTGGTTCTATCGAGATGGAAACGCAAGGCCCTCTTAACATCCAAAGAATGAAGAGAACGTTCTCCTTCATTTTGGAAGTCCACAAAGTAAGAGGGAAGGACCAAAGGTTGGTTTAGATGGAATTCTGACACAACCTTGGGAAGAAATTTAGGATGAGTACGAAGAACTACTTTGTCCTTATGGAACACAGTATATGGAGGGTCTGTGACCAGGGCATGTATCTCAGAGACCCTACGGGCTGAGGTAATGGCCACTAGGAGGCAGTCTTCAGGTGAGAAATTTTAGCTCACAGGTAGCCAGAGGTTCGAAGGGTTTCCGAGTGAGCATGTCTAGCACAAGGTTAATGTCCCAGGCTGCAACTGGGCGTCTTACAGGAGGTCTGGTATGCAGAATTCCTTTAGAAATCTCAACCATAGGTAACTGAGCCAGAGACAAGAAAAACTGGCTCATGATAAGCTGAAATGGCACTAAGATGAACTCTGACTGTAGAGTACTGTAGGCCTGAATTTGAGAGGTCCAAAGGTACTCCAAAACCTTGTCTGGAGGACAGGAAAAGGGATTCAAAGAGAACTTTGCACACCAGAGCAACGCTTCCACTTAGATGTGTAAGTTTTCCGAGTGGCTGGCTTCGAGCAGCCAGAAGAATGTCTGAAACTCTTCGAGAGGCGTTGAACGGTTCACTTCTACCTCTTCAGGACAAGCGTAAGGTGAAGCGATCTCAGGTTGGAAGGACCACGGACCCTGAGTCAACAGGTTCATCTGCAGGGGAGCGGTCTCGGAGGAACTGCCAACATATTGTTGAGTAGAAACCATAGCTATCGAGGCCAAAGGCGATGAGAATCATCTTGGTCCCTGAGACTCGAACTTGAGAGTGCTCTCTGAATTAGAGGAAGAGGCGTAAGGCGTAAAGCGTTTTGTCCACTGCAGCCTGAACGCATCCTGACAGAAAATGCCAGGCCCTGGATTTCTGGAGCAGAAGAGAGGCAGTTTTGCGTTGAGTAGGGATGCAAAAAGGTCCAGGTCTGGGGTTCCCACTCTTCGAATAGTGACTGAACTACGAGTGAGTCAGAGACCACTGTGAGGATCTGCCTCTGTTCTGCTGAGACGGTCTGCCAAGTCGTTTTGTACACCTGGCAGGTAAACCGCTTGAATTAGAGCTTTGTGTTCCAAGCACCATTCCCACACCCTCATCGCTTCCCTGCATAAGGGTAAGAGTGAGCACATCACTGCTTGTTGATGTAGTACATCACTGCTTTGTTGTCTGTTTGAAGGAGAATGATCTTGTGACAGAGGATGTCCTTCAACGCCGGACCGCATAAAGGACTCTCATCTCTAGAACGCTTATGTGAAGCTGGGACTGAGTTGAGTCCACACCCTGAGTGTGGAGAGCGCAACAGTGAGCTCCCCACCCCACTAGCGATGTGTCCGAGGTAATGGAGATCTGATGATCCCGAGGAGCAATGGGAAATCTTTCCAGGAAGTTGCTCTCTTGAGACCACCAGGTGAGGGACTTCTGTAAGGGTTCTGTCACCTTGATGGGATAAGACTGCGGGTGAGTGGTTGGAGACCACTGAGTACTGAGCATTCATTGAGTGGTTCTCATGTGCAGCCGTGCTAGGGGTACAGTGAACACTGAGGATGCCACGAGGCCTAACATACGTTGCATCGAGAGAGTCGAAACTGATCTGTTCTCTCCAATGTAACGGGCCATCTGAAGGATATAGTTCCTTCTGTCCTCTGGAAGAAAGCCTTCAGCAAGAGGTGTCCAGAAGAGTCCCTATGAAAAGGAGTCTCTGGGAGGACTGCATCTGAGACTTCTTGAGGTTCAGCAGAACTCCCATGGGTAAGAAGCGAGGGCCATCTGTTCGGCTTCCAGAGTTCCCTTGTCTGGAAGGGCTTGCTAGGAGCCAGTCGTCCAGACAGGGAAACACCTGGATACTGAGTTTTCTGAGATGCGCTGCGAGAACTGCACAACACTTTGTAAAGACTCGCGGCGCCGAGGATAGCCCAAAGGGCAGGACTCTGAACTGAAAGTGTTGACCCAGAGCCACAAACCTCAGGAATTTGTGATGTCTCGGGTGAATAGGAATGTGCTGGTAAGCATCCTGCATGTCCAGGGAGGCTAGCCAGTCGTGTTGATGAAGCAAGGGTAACAGGGTTCCCAGAGAAATCATTTTGAATTTCTCCCTGGGGAGAAATTTGTTTAGCTTTCTGAGGTCTAGAATGGGCGCATTCCCCGGACTTCTTTGGAACCAGAAAGTAGTGAGTAGAACCTGTGTTTCGCTGAATCAGAGGCACCACTTCTACTGCCCTGTTGTTCAAAGCCCTGAATCTCTGGCGAGAAGGTCTGACTGAAGGGTTGACAGCCTGGGCTGTCGTTTGGGAGGACAATCTGGAGGGGTCTCCAGAAAACTGAGAGAATACCCCTCGCGAATTATCCGAAGAACCCATTTGTCTGAGGTTATGGACTTCCACTGGCTGTAGAAGTGCCTCAGACGACCTCCCACCGGAGAGGAAAAGTCCACCTCGGGCAGTTGAGATTGGACTTGGGCCGGCAACTCATAAGGCAGCGCTGGGCGCTTTGGGCCCTTGCGCTTTCTGTTGCGCCTTCTTTTGAGGTTGGGCAGGTTGGTTCTTATGGAAACTTCCTCTGCCTCTGCCCCAAAAGGACTGACGATTATGAGACTGACGTTTACCGACATGCCCTTGAGAAGGGGCAGGAGGGGTCCAGCCAGCTTAATGGCCGACCTAGTCTTTTGTGTAGCTTCTAGAGCTTGCTCTACCTGAGGACCGAAAAGATAAGAGCCGTCAAAGGACAACGCCATCACCTGCTGTTGCGCATCATTTGTGAAGCCCGAAGTACGCAGCCAGGAGTGACGGCGAGTACAAATACCAGCAGCTGCTGAACGAGAAGCAGTGTCGAAAGCATCCATGGCTGCTTTGACCTGCTGGTTATTAGATTCAATACCTCTGGTAATGGTTTGAAGAAGCTCTGGCTTTGAGTCCGAGTCGGAAGAGCTTCAACCATATGCTGATAGAATGCCACAGGATATACTCATACTGGGAAAAATAGCCCTGGTAACTGGCATACGCATACTTAAGAGTGGGCCTTCAAAGACTCTCTTACCTAATGTGCCTATCTTACGAGACTCTTTGTTGATAGGTCGAGCTGTAGTAGTTTGAGGAAAACGACCTTGTCATTCTCTGCCAGGACTACAATAGGATCCGCAAAGGCATGGGATGCCAAGATGGGACGATCCTTGGGAACCGAGTATTTCCTATCAATGGATTTAGCCACCGAAGGGTTGAGAGCAGGATTATTCCATACCATTTGAGACAGCGTCTCGAAGGAAGGTTGAATCGGAGGAGTCAAATCCATAGGGATCTCCGAAGCATGAAGATATTGGAGTCTTAACAGCTTCCCAGGATCGATGTCTGTAGTCTGGAGAGAAAGTGTGGAGCTCGGATTCTTCAGAGACTTAAAGGACAGGTCCTTGACCACAGGCTCTGTAGCAATAAAAGATCCTGCTTCGTCCACCATCACCCAGCCGAAGGTCTGGGTCAGGCTCAACGTCATCTCCTGACAGTCCAGGTGGGACTGTTTGGACAGGAAAGGAGTGAAAAATAGAAGAGGAAGAAAGAATCGAATGAAAGGAGGATTCTCCGAGAGCTCCCGGCGCCGAGGAGGCGCACGGAACCGAGAACAGCGCCGAGAAGCCCCGCGGCGCTGCAGACGGTACCGAGAAGGCGCACAGCGCCGCGGATGGCGCCAAGAAAGCGCATGGCGCTCGAGAGGCCCCGAAACATCCCAGGACTCCAAAAACAGGGTTTGAAGGAAAAAGCAGGAGATAAAGGCATCGTGTGGCCCCTCCAACAGCCATGTTGGGGAGGGAGACACCTAACACGGCCGACGGGCACTGAAGAAGGTGCCGCGCGACTAGGGAAAATCCAACCGCCCTACCTGGTCGCCCAAAGAGCGCTGGAGGCCCATGAGCGACCGAGCCAGGTAGCCGACCAACCTCCGAGCCCATTGCTCCATAAGGCGGCCCACTGATGAAACTGCTCATCTGAAGACCTACCTGCAGGCGGGTAGGGCTCCGATGTCGGCATCAGTCGGCTCTGGAAGCAGAAGCTGGCGACTCCGAAGGAGGACGGCAACTAGCCCAGATAACCGAACATCTGCTGCAGACATATCAGAGGCGACCTCGGTGATGCCTTCTCTTTTTAGACCTGTGGGCCGAAGAAGAGCTCGAGGCCGAACGGTGCCGAGAATGCGACCGTTTGTTTTTATGCTTCCGCGGGGACCGCCCATCCCCACGGGCATTGGACTGACCGTTGTCAGACCCCCTTCCGGAGAAGGCGGCGGACCGGACCCAGCCCTACTGACTGAACAGCTTTCACACGAAGTCTCCCTACCGTCACCTGACCTGCTCATGGTCGACTCCGTCAAAGTAGGCTGAGACTTCTTTATTGTATTTAGAATAAACTTAAGCGATACTGTATCGAGATAATACTACAAAAAAATAAACTGAAAACTATGCTGCTAGTTTGAAGTTTGACTCCAAGCGGCGGCGTCGTTACTGAAGCGCGCACCGATGGAGGGAAAAAAGGAACTGAGGAGGTTGGAGGGTCGACGCCGAGACAGTCATTGCGCCGAGCTGGGGCTCATGCGCCGCAGTTCCGGGCGTAACCATCTCTGGCACCACCCTCCAGCAAAAAGTTTGCTCCCAATGGGTCTTAGTGCCTCCGGCGCAGATCCCAATAGTGTGAATGAGTGGTGGAGACTTATGTCCAGGAAGATCCCCCAATGCTGACCCCGAGACAACCGAAGGATGTGGCGCCACCGGAGACCCCATGCAGGTGCTGAAAGTAGGAGCAGAAAAATGCGGTAACTGTACCGGCTCCTGCGAAGAAACAGCGTGGGGGGTGGGGGAGGAGAGGTATGAAGGGTCTGTGTTGATAGCGCCAGTACTGCACACTGGTCCTGACCCAACCGGCCCTGCCGTGGTCCAACAGTTCCTAGGCCCGAAGGCCCTGGGTCTGCCGGCAAGGGCAGCCGGGACAGACACCACACCCACTGCTCCATAACAGCGGCCCAGACATGAAACTGCTCACCGGAAGCCCCTTCAGAGGACAGAGAGGGACTCTGGAGCCGAGGATCGTGGCCGCTAAGGACGAAGACCACTGGAGATCCCAATGGAGTCTCAGTAGGCCTACTACCCCCTGCTACCAACGATCCCAGCGCAGACGTACCAGAAGGCGACCTCGAGTGGTACTGCTTCTTCAACTGGTGGGAGAAATAAGAGTTCAAGCGGCCCCGGGTCCCCAACTGCAATCGGGAACCGGCCCTCTTCTTTTTGAGCTTACAAGAGTGCTACCCTTCCTCCCGAGCACCAGACTTCCCATGGTCAGACCCCTCTGCACAAAGGGCACCGGACCAGACACAGCCCAGCTGCCAGAACAGCTTTCAAAGTCTCTCTACCATCACCAACACCGTTCGTGATTGACTCAGTTGAAGGCAGGCTGAAAGAATTCTTGTTCTTTACTTTTTTTTTTTTTACATAAAATAAAAATACTGTTAATTAAAACTAATCGAAACTGAACGACTATAGCTTCTGTCGTATAGACTTGAAGATTTAACTCCTAGCAGGCGAGCAAAGTCGTTCACTGAAGTGCACTCGACAGCGGAGAAAAAAGGAACTGAGGCGGTTGGAGGGCCGATGCAGAGATAGCCTATATGGGCGCAAGTCAGCTTTGCGGTACCGTGCATGTGCAGTCCTACCTCGTCGACGGTCCTCCTGAAGATTTCATTCACTGAAGTGCACTCGACAGCGGAGAAAAAAGGAACTGAGGCGGTTGGAGGGCCGATGCAGAGATAGCCTATATGGCCTGAGTCACCATACGGTACCGTGCATGTGCAGTCCTACCTCAGCGACGGCCCTCCTGAAGAAGATTTTTGGTTCCTGCTGGGTCCTAGCACCTCCAGCGTAGTCCCAGTAGTGTGAAAGAGTGGTGGAGACTTTTAGTCTAGGAAGATCCAGCTCAGCAGACTGATCCAACCCTCCCTGGGAGAGATTAGGCAGGACCGGGGACCTGGAGAGGGAGTCCTCCCCATCATCCAGCGACAACGGGTCGACCCATGTCTCAGCAGACAAGCACCATGGGGACTCCATGGGGTCAGTGGCCTGGATAGAAGCACTGACCGAAGCCAGTGCCATCGATCCAGTAGAAGTGTGGGAACAGGAGGTCCAAGACTGCTCCTGGTTATACGATGGGACATCTTGCCTTTGGAGTTCCATGTGAAAGGCTTAGACCCTGAGAAGGGCCTGCCCTGAGAGTCCGAAGGGACCACCACAAATCCCAAAATGCCCCGGTAAACAAGACGCTCATGCCCACTGGAACCAGGGAGGACACGGATGAAATGCCTGCTGTGGCCTGGCCTGGGCTGCAGCCTCCTCAAAGGCGGCAAGCTGCTCGGCCGAGCCCGCTGCCACGAAAACCGCCTTGCTGGAGTCTTAAGATTTAACGTGTGTGTGTGTGTCTCTCTTGATCCAGACGGCCCAGGAGGAGGTGGGCGTACTGGTCCTCCAAGGTGGAGAGCTGAAGGCTGTGACGGGATAACCATCTACTAGTTATGTGTGTATAATTTTGTTATAAATATGTGTTTCTTTGAATTTCTGCTTGTGAAATATGACAGTCAGCACAAGGCATGATGGAACACTGGATTTTCAAAAATATACTGTTCTCTCTTGGAGTGGAAGAAACAGTCAACTTCAAAAAAACTGACACATGCCTAACAAAACTATGTGGAAATCGTAAAAGTCATGTTCTCAGAGAGTTGGTGCTTTTAAGTGAAAATATTGCCTTTTTCGAGGTGACAGGAGGCAGAATGCTTCCTAGACAGTCTGGGCCAGATATTCAAAGCTTAGGGCTGGGTGCAAATCCGCTGCATTGACTAGCGCAGAATTTGTGCCAGACTGCAATATTCAAAATGACACTTAGCGGCGATGCTAAATTATCATTAGTGCGACATTAAATACTGCCGACAAAAAGCTGGCAGTAATGCGGCAGTGCACCCCCCAGCACGAATCCCTTCCTGACCCCCGTTCCACTTTAAACACATGAATTTTCTCTGGTAGTCCATTAGTCCCCCCCATCACGAATCCCAAACCCCATTCCATGTAAATAAAAAAAAAAAAAACGATTTTCCCTGGTAGTCTAGTGGTCACCCCACCTGGCAGTGACACCCCTGCTCATCTCAATCAAAACCCACGAACCAAGCCGGCAACCGGCTCAGCCCTCCTCTCATCACCACGGCCAGCCTCTGACTGAGGTATGAATAAGCGCTACTGTAACAGCGACGTCGGGGGAGATCCCTGCTTGGTACTGCTGGCTGCGAAGTTTTTTCGGAGGGTCCTAGTGCCTGCAGCATAGTCCTGTTATATCCTGCTGCAAGAGCCTCCACTCGAAGTAAGATTGTGATTTCATAGCACCCATTTATACCATGGATTGCTATGTTGAATGTTAAAATATCTGGAAAAACTCTATAAACACAGAAACTGCCTGCAATTTAAAGAGAAAAGCCCTGCATTACAACTCAATTTGCAGAGCTAAGTGAAGGTAAAAATGTGGTATTTCACACCTTGTTGCAGCTTTTTTTGTTGAACTCTAATTAAGCAGACAGACATACCATGGAGTCTCAAGGACGCTTACACATCATGTTCTCATGTAAACAGGGGTCTATTTTAACAATTTACTGGTCCTGGGCATAGGGCAACTGCCTTTGGCCAGTGTGACTCCCCTGACTTTTCTGTTCAGGCTAGTGCAAAAAAAATAAATGTCTCCCCTCAACCCATCTCAGGCCCACCACCCATGTCCCCTTACATGGAAAGTTCAACCACAACTAAAAAAAGCACACTGCCAATCCCAACTTAACAAGTTTTACCGCCAGGTCTGAATGCTCACAGTCTCTTCCTCAACCTGTATCGCAAAGCACATCTAGGAGAGACTGCTGGCATTCAGGCCTGGTGGTGACACTGTTAAGACAGAAGCAGAGGCATGTTGCTTCAGGATTTTTTTTTTTTAAACTCTTTTGTGTCTTTCTCCCCGACCTTGGCAGACACAGCCATGCACCAGCTCGGCCCCTTCTATCCCACCCTGTGGCTGTCATCAGGCTCCCTGTTGCCTGACCTGCCACCTGCCCTCCACCAGGTGGCAGCCAAGGGCCAGGGAAACCCCTCATCACTCCCTAGGAAAGGAGAGTCTTTCTTGCAGCAGTTCAATCCCGTTACTCACCCCACTCAACCCAGGCTTGTTCCTGAACCTGGGTGGCCAGCAAAGCGCACTAGGTGTGGCATCCAGCACAACCCTCAGTGCCACCGGGCTGGCAGTTGAGGACTTTTATTTACACTGATACCAGTCACCATGTGGGTGTTTTTGACTAAGGAGACAATGGTGGGGGATGATGGCGGGGCTGATATTGGGTAGGGAAGGGTATTAATACTGTAGGATTCCTTTACAGTTTGCAGTTGAGCGAGCTAGATGGTGGTCAGCCAAGGAGGTGGGCAGAGGGTTTGTGCCAGTCACCATCAGGGACCAGGATTGTGGGGTTAGGGTGCTCTGGTGGATCGGCAAGGGGCACCACTGGACACCATGGAGAATGTTTGTAGACAGCAGGAGGGAGGGGTGCCACTAGACACTAGAGAGAACTTAATGGGATGGGAGGAAGAAGTACCACTGGACACCGGGGAGAAATTACGGGGAAAGGGAGAGTGAGGGGGTGCCAATGGACACCAGGGAGAAACTAAGAGGATGCCACTGGAAACCAGAGAGTAACTGGAAAGGGATGAGAAAAGGGAGTCCTTTTCTAGGAAAACAGCCTACATTATAGCTTGGGACTAGTGTAAATCGGGGGGCAGTGCAAATTGGAACCACTTTCCCAGCTGAACAACTGCAAAAAAAAAAAAAAGTTAAGCATGACTCATGTGCATATGCTGACTAGACCAGTGACAACACAGAATGACACCTAAATGATAGTAGTATACGTGCAGGGGCAGATGAACATCTGTTTTTCCTACTGATGTCTAAAGTTTCATCAAGACATTGCTGGGGGTAAAAACAGGCAGGGCACACACCTCTTGATGGTAGCAAGGGAATGGAACAAGAGCTGCCAAAAGGACTATTCTTGTTTACCAATAGCAATAGAAGTAATCTGTGAATTCTGTTCAGTTGCGAGATCCTCTACACGTCCACTAGCATCATATCCAGGTACAGAACACATCAGTATTGGAGTATTTGGTTTTACCTGTCAAGAAAATAAATAATTAAGTATGTACGTCACTATTCTTTCATGTGTATGTATCAGAAATACTGTATAAACCTGAGAAATACAAACCCAATAAAGAGATGGCACATAAAAAAAGAAAGAAATGTTACAGTACTTTCTGTAAAGTATAGTTACATAAGAACTTACCGTAACAGTAGAACTTTGAGAGGAGCTCTTGCAGCATGCTATTACAATCAGGACTCGCCTCAGGCACTAGGACCCTCAGTGGAACTTCTGCCAGCAATACACAGCAGGGACCGCCCCCGACGTTGGTCAGGGTACAAGAGGGGAGGGCGGACCCAGCTCCACCTCAGTTCTC
The DNA here is from genome assembly GCA_016271365.2 of Neoceratodus forsteri. Taxonomy (NCBI): domain Eukaryota; kingdom Metazoa; phylum Chordata; order Ceratodontiformes; family Ceratodontidae; genus Neoceratodus; species Neoceratodus forsteri. Next base: position 589,301,019 of record CM028134.1, on the reverse strand, counting down.
CCGCCAAGACCCAGCAGAAGGCCTGACAAGAGGAGGAGACAAAGCCTACTGTGAAGAGAGTTGGAGAAGAAAAAACGAAAATGGATCTGCACACCTCGAGGGGGAAGGCGGGTGGGAAGTAGCGTCTGCTGCAAGGGCTCCTCTCGAAGATCTACTGTTACGGTAAGTTCTTACGTAACTGTACTATCTTACCTCGAATGGGAGCTTTTGCAGCAGGCTATTACAATCAGGAACGAGTCCCAAGCAGTCCCACAACAAGGAGGTAGACGACCCCAGGAGTTGGAATATGCTGACTCCAGAGGCCTTAGGACAAAAGTCCTTGTAAAATGGCTAGACCAAAGCCAGCTTGGCGTCTGGAGATGATATCCAAGCTGTAATGCCTGACAAAGGTATGCACCGAGTTCCAGGTTGCGGCCAAAGAAGCGGACACTCCTCTGGTGGAGTGACCTCTAACCGGGCCCGGCAGGAGTTTATTGTGATGCTCGCAGCAAAACGAGACACAGCAAACTATCCATTTAGAGACAGTTTGCTTGGACACCGGTTAACTCAAGCAATGTGGTGCAAAAGCCACAAAGAGTTGCTCCGATTTACGGTGCTGAAATACAGGTTACTCACCTGTAACAGGAGTTCTAGGAATGGTATATGTTGTTCATCCACACTCATTGGCAGGTATCCTTGCCGCTTTAAATCTTGCCGGAAGGTCTTCAAGCTTGCTCCTCCCACCCACCGGGTGGTATAACTCTCGGCTCCGCCCCATGCGCCAGATCTGGCCCGCTGGAAGCTCAGGTTGTGCGTCGAAGCCGGGAAGGTCGGGTGGGTCGTGTGGATGAACAACAACATATACCATTCCTAGAACTCCTGTTACAGGTGAGTAACCTGTATTTCTAGGGACATGGATATGTTGTTCATCCACACTCATTGGCAGACTCCTAGCAGTTCTCCGGGAGGAGGGAGGCAAGATGCACACCCAATACTTACTTGGGAAAGAGAGACTGAGAACCGAGGCCCCAAAACCAGCATCCCGGCGTGACTCAAGGTCGATGTGGTAATGGGTAATGAAGGTGTTTGCTGACTTCAGGTAGCAGCCCTGCAGATTTCCTGGATAGGGCGTCCTGGAAGCAGCCACACGTTGCAGCAGTATGGCGGGTAGAATGAGCTCTTATCCCTCTGGGAGGCTCCATGCCCGCCAACTTATAGCAGAGATCTATGCAGGAGGTTACCCACCTGCTTATCGTCCGCTTGGCTGCAGGTCTGCCAGATGCGGCTTCAGCGTAGGTGACAAACAGCTGGCGAACCTCTCCCAATTTCAGCCGTGCGCTCCTTATAATAAGCGCCTTCTAGGAGTCCAGAGTATGGAGCCTATATTGACCTCCGAGGTGTGATTGGGGTAGAACACGGCAGAGTCAACACCTGGTTAAGGTGAAACTCCGACACCACCATCCGGAAGGAATTTGGGTGGGGCGCAGGACAACCTTGTCCTTGTGGAAGACCAGGTAAGGAGACTTGATGGAAGCGCCTGGAGCTCTCCCATCCTTCTGGCTGACGTGATAGCCACCAAGAAGGCGGTCTTCCACGACAGGTGAGAGAAGCACACCTGTGCATAGGTTCGAATAGCTGCCCATGAGCTTTGCCAGTACCAGCAGTAGATCCCACGGAGGTGGGGGTTCCCCTACTGGAGAAATGTGATCAAGGCCTTGAAAAGCGCCAGACCACCTTCTCTCTAAGCACGACTGCTTCCCGGCCGCGCACTGCAAGCAGAGATGGCTGCCAGGTGCACCCTTAGGGTCGCCGACCCAAGCCCTTGACTAGAAAGGGACCATAAATAGTCCAAGATGCTTGCCAAGGAACAGGAGGAAGGGTCCAAGCCCTTGCCTGACACCAAATGGAAAACCTTTTCCATTTGAAGGCATAACATTTTCTGGTCGACTCACGGGACGCCTCAACTACATTGAGGACCTCGTCGGAAAGACCCAAGGCCTGGAACTCTAGCAGCTCAGGAACCAGGCCGTCAGGTGCAGGGATTGAAGGTCCGGATGGAACACCTTCCCTGATTGACTGAGGCAGGTCAGGCGAGCTGGAAGCTGCCGTGAGTCCTGGAGCTGAGACTGAGGAGATCTGGTACCAGAACTGGCGAGGCCAGTCTGGGGCTATCAGAATCACCTCGCCTTGTCCTCCTCGCCTTGAGAAGCACCTTGTGGATCAAGGGAAATGGGAGAAAGGCGTAAAAGAGGCCCGGGGTCCACTGCCTCGAGAAGGCATCCCCCTGCAGCGAGCCCTGCTGAGGGGGGCGGGCATGGAACAGACTCAGCTTTGCGTTCTCCCTGGAGGCAAACAGGTCCACCTGAGGTGTGCCCCAATGGGAGAACAGATGCTGTACTACCTCCGGCAGGAGAGACCACTCGTGGGATGCAGCCCCTATCCGGCTCAGGGCATCGGCCAGGGTGTTGGAGGCTCCTGCCACGTGAATGGCTAGGAGATCCGCCTCCAGGCTGCTGCCGAGTGACCAAATGCGGAGAGCTTCCTTGCATAGAAGCATGGAGCGCGTCCCGCCTGGCGGTTTAGATAGTACATGGTCGTGGTATTGTCCGTCTGGACTCGGACCACTTGACCCCGGAGGAACGGAGCAAAGGCGGTGAGAGCTAGGCGGACCGCTCGGAGCTCCAGCAGGTTGACGTGGCATCGGGACTCCCTCGGGGACCAGAGGCCATGAGCCCGGTGTTCCCCAGATGGGCACCCCAACCCATCAGAGAGCATCGGTCGATAAGAGACCCGTCGGTTCGGGCGGATGAACGGGATGCCCTCCTGCAAATGATCTGGAACGGTCCACCACTGGAGAGCGTTCCACATCCCTGTGTCACCGACTAAGCTGGTCCAAAGGATATCGAGCGCTGTGACCACTGGCTGGCCAGTCCCCACTGAAGGACGGATGTTCCAGCGGGCCCAACGGACCACGCTGGTGCAGGCCGCCATGTGACCCAGGAGGCGCAGGAAGTCCCGGGAGAGGCATTGCCCAACCAGAAATGATCGGGCAAAGGAGGAAAGAACCTCGCCCTGTCCGCTGGGAGCGCGCCTGGCTCAAGACAGACGCAAGGCGCCCATGAATAGAATCACCTGCTTCGCCCGAGTTCGACTTGGCCTCGCTGATAAGGGAGGCCCAGTTGAGAGCAGACCTGGAGGCCAGATCTCTGACCACTCCGCCTCCTTCCTGGAGGGAGCTGCTATCAGCCAGTCGTCCAGGTAAGGGTACGACCTCGGACGCCCGCAGAATGCTGTCACCACTGCCATGCATTTGGTGAAGACCCTGGGAGCTGGAGACAAGCCGAAGGGCATGGCTTGGAACTCAAGAGGATCTTTCCGCTCAAGCGAAGGAATCTCTGGTGAGAGCGGACGGATAGGGACGTGGCAAAGCGATCCTGCAAGTCCAGAAGCAGAACCACGCCCGCGTTCCAAGGATGGTATTATCTGAGCCAGAGTGACCATCCTGAAGGTTCGAGACCTTAGGAACTTGTTTAGGTCGTGTAGGTCGAGAATGGGGCGCCAGCCCCCCGTCCGTTTCGGAACCAGGAAATACCTGGACACAAACCCTGGGTCTGAAGGAGGGTCCACCACCTCTCTTATCACCTCCTTCTGGAGGAGGAGAGCGATGTCGGCTCGACGAGCCGCCAGTGAGGCTGGGGATCCCGAAGCCCCGAGGCGGCAGCTCTGAAGGGTGGTGCCTGCTCGAGATTCAGAGGCAGGCCTCTTCCCACCACCTCCAAGACCCACCTGTCCGTGGTGGCAGCGGACCAGGCGAGACGGAGTGCGGAGCCGTCCCCAGGGGACCCAGGGAGTAAGGATGGAATGAGGCGACACCCTCAGCCCGTCACTGGGCAGGCTTGGAGGAGGACCGGCCGAGGACCTCCTGGGCCTTCTTCTCCCTGCCTCCTGTTAGAGGAGGCCGGCTTGGGTTTGGGATGCCAAGGCCGAGCCTGCTGGCCCTGACGTGCTGGGCCGAGGCGCGCCGGGGCACAGAAGGGCGAAAGAGCTTAGAGCTGTGGTTTGCGGCCTTTGTCCTTCTGAGCGGAAGAGACCGAGTCAAGGTGCATGGACTCTCGATCCTCTGCAGGTGACCTTCCACCCCAGGGCAGAGGTCAGTCCCAAAAGGAACATCCGCCAACTTGTGCTGGGTATCGAGTAAAGGTGGATATCCTCAGCCAAGCCATACGACGCATAGCCACTGCGGCCGCCACCCGATCTGGCACGAGTCCCTATATCCAAAGCAGTCTGGAGCTGCTGTTTGGCCCACCCTGCCTGGTCCCGCACCTGCTAACCGTAGTCTGCAGATCGGGGAAGATGAGGGATGACCTCATCCAGGGAGCCCAACAGGGCATGAGAAAAATGTGCCATGAGGACGGCCGAACTGGCCTGACGAAGGAACCGAGAGAGAGCCTGGCGTAGACTTTTAGCCCGACATAGTCAATTTCTTGGACTCCTTGTCAGGAGGTTTGTCCACATCCTGGCGTTGCCGGGCGCGGAAAACGCTGTCGGTAACCAACCCCTCAGCAGAGGGTGTTCCAAAACCGGACAAGGAACCGTAGGGACCGCATACTTCCTGGCCATCCTGGCCGAAGGTGCAGGGCAGGAAACAGGGCGCTGCCAAAGCTCCAGTGCCGGACCCACTATGGCCTCGGCCACTGGAAAGGCCTCCGTAGGAGAATCCCTCGGTCCAGAATCTCCGTGAGGAGTACCTGGCCCGCTTGGAAACGGGTTGACTCCATCCGGTGGACTCGAGATGAGCAAGCAGTCCTAGGAAGGACGACGGGCTATCGTCCATTGACTGACCTCCTGAAGACTCAAGTCCAGTCGCTTGGAAAAAGGAGGAATCATCTTCGGACTCGGAAGAGTCCTCGAAGAGCTGCCTCTGGCCTGAGCCACCCTTCACCTGCCGAGGTCGGTCGGGAGTGAGGGTAACTGACAGCAGATGGGTGAGACCCTTAGCCGACCGAGAATCCTTGGTCGAGCCCCAGTTGGTGGCTGTGGAGGCGGAGGGTTCCACGGAATCGTGGAGCAGCTGGTTTTGGCCGAACAACCGCCTGGGTATAGGCTCCTCGGATAAGTCGAGGGTTGTGTCGGCAGCTCCGTGACAGCCACTTAATGGCCGGGAAGGCGACGGGTCGGCTTACTCCCGGCCAGGAGGAGCTGTTGCAACACCAGGTCCTCGTACCGTCCGACATAATTTCATGAAGCCTCCCTCGTCCGAGAGGAGGACGAGCGGCGCGCCGCTACCACCGGTGCGCGAGACCGAGACCGCGCCATGACGGTGGGATCGGCTGGACCGCTAAGAGGTCCGAGACCGAGATCCCGGAATTTCCAAGGTCGGTGCGGGAGGTGTCGGCCGGAACCGCACTCCTTCGCTCGATGGTCCATCCGAGGGCCCGGAACCGGAGGCACATGGCGAGCCACGGATCCTCAACTCCTCCCGGGGAACCGGGAGAGGGAATCTCGGCTGCTAAAGGCGACAGCCGTCCGGGTCGAGAAAAATCTCGACTTCATCGGTGGGAGTCTCGGTCAACTGACCTGACGGGGACACCGTGAGGCCAGTGGCCGAAGCCGAGCGGTCGACCGGAGCCGACGGTCGACGACCCGGGGAGAGGGACCTTTCCCGCTCCCAAGAGCGTCGACGGAGGGACTTACCCCTGTCCCTCTTTTTGGACCGAGAATAAGGTCCCGCAGACGTAGGCCCTTCTCCTTTAGTGGAGAGGGACAGACAAAGCTCCTTAAAGGAAGCCGTGTAAGAAGAGCCCAGAGAGAGCGGGATAAATGCCGCGGCCGAGGAAGATACGGCCCGCGCCGCCTCCTCTTCGAGGGCGACCATCCGCTCGAGCCGAGCCCGCTGCAGACACCGCCAACCGGCCTCCTGGACTTCACGGTGGGAAGCGCTTCGGGACGGCCCAGTTGCAATCGGGCAGCACGGTCTTCGAGGGCGTGGGCGAGAAAGATGAGCACAGGTCGCAAGCCTCGCGGGTCGTGCTTGAGGCCTAAGCAGTAGACACACGTGGAGTGTGGATCCGTCCGAGACATCTTCTGCCCGCATGGGCATCTCCGAAACCGGAGTCGATTTGTCCATCGCAGCCGCCGAGGGATCAAGACTGAAAGTCTTTTCGCAAAATTTATTTTTAAATCATAAACGGAGAAATAGGAACCAGTCTCAAAGCAGAGCGTTAAGGAGGGAACCTGAGCTTCCAAGCGGTAAGGAAGATCTGGCGTCATGGGGCGGAGCCGAGAGTTATACCACCCGGGTGGGTGGGAGGAGCAAGCTTGAAGACCTTCCGGCAAGATTTAAAGCGGCAAGGATACCTGCCAATGAGTGTGGATGAACAACATATCCATGTCCCTAGAACAGTCCTTTTGCGGTAATACCTCAGAGTCCTGTGGACATTCAATGTGTGGAGGAGAGCCTCCCCTCTATTGGAAGGGGAAGGAAAATAAACAGGAAGATCAACCGACTGGTTGAGGGTCAATTCTGAGACCACTTTTGGAAGAAACTTAGGATTTATTCTGAGGGAAACCCTTTCCCTGTGGAAAACCAAATAGGTCTCTCTACACATCAGAGCCTGAAGCTCAGAAACCCTTCAAGCTGAAGTAACAGCAACCAAAAAGCAAACCTTCCAAGAAAGGTAACGCAGCTCACAATCCACTGCTGGTTCAAAAGAAGGGAGGATGAGTTTCTCCAACACAAAAAGGAGGTCCCAGGGTGGGACAGGGTCCTGAATGGGAGGTCTCATATGCAGAATTCCCCTAAGAAAGGTGCGGGCCACATCCAGTTGTGCTAATGCTCTCTCTCCCACGAGAGCATGATAGGTGGAGATTGCCCACATGTGCACCTTGATAGAAGAGTAACTCAGACCCTTATCGTACAAGGAGAGGAGATACTGTAAAGCTGAGTTCACAGGGCAGGTGACGGGATCCAAACGCTGCGGCAATGCCCAAAGACAGAAACGCTTCCACTTCATAGCGTAGGTGGAGCGAGTAGAGGCTTTCTTGCTGACACTAAGAATGCCGCCACTTCCGGGGAAACCCCGAATCTATGTTGAGCTACGTCTGAGGGAGCCAAGCATGTAGGTGTAAGGATCGAAGATCCGGATGGACCAGCGACCCTTGGTCCTGGGACAGTAACTGCGAGCATATGGCCAGTGGAATTGGAGGTTCCATGGATAACCGCTGCAGTAGTGGGAACCAAATCTGCCGAGGCCATTTGGGGGCCACTAGGATCATCCGGCCCTTCTGCCTGTAACTGAGCAGTACTCTCTGAATGAGAGGAAGGCGGAAGGCTAGAGAAACCTCCTGCCCAGCAAAGGGATAGCGATCTGGCCAGAAAACTCCAGGCGCATGCTCTATGAGCAGAGCGTTGGCAGTTTGGTGTTGCATGGTGAAGCAAAGAGGTCCAGCTCTGGAAGACCCCACCTGTTGAAGAGCTGGTCCGCTACGGTTGTAGCAGCTCCCACCTGTGCGCTCTGGGCAAACCTGCTGAGGCCGTCGGCCAGATCGTTTAGGGCGCCTGGAACATGCATTGCGGACAGCAGGATGCCCCACCCAGCGCCCAGTACCAGACTCATCGCCTCCTGCAAAGAGGATATGAATGAGTGCCCCTTGTTTGTTAATGTAAAGACAACCGCCATGTTGTCTGCCTGAACTAGAAGAGAGCCTGGCACCAGGTCCTCTCGAAAAGCCTGGAGGTGTCGAGGATCGCTCGCATTTCCAGTACACTGATGTGGAGGGACTGCTCCTCAGGTGACTAAACCCCTGCATTCGACGTGCACCCAGGTGCACCCCCCACCCCAGGTCTGATGCATCTGTCGTCAGAGTTTGACCTGGTGGCTCCGGACGAAAGCTAACCCCTTCCTCCAGATTGTTGGGGTCCATCCACCAAAGCAGAGTTCTCCTGACTGGCTCTGAGATCTTGACTGGGGAGTCTAGATCGTCGTAGCTTTGGTCCCACTACACCCTGAGCATCCACTGCGGGACTCTCATATGGAGGCGGGCCAAAGGAGTGATAGGAATGGCCACCGCCATGTGCCCCAGTAAATTGAGGAAGTTCCGAGCTGGAACTCGAGGAGTTATGGAGATCCGTTCTGCCATCTCTGAAGCGAACTCCCCTGTCCTGTGGGAGGAAGGCCATGCCCTGGGCGGAATCCAGGATCGCTCCTATGAAGCGAGCTTTTGGCCAGGCTCGGGGATGATTTTAAGTATGTTCAGGGTGATCCCCAGCTCTCGGAACAGAGTATAAGTGTCTTTGAGAGCTCGTAAGAGGCCTACTCTTGGCAGGGGCCGTAAGCTCAATCGTCTACATGAGAGACACATAGTGTCCCATATGCCTTAGAGCAGCAGCCACCACTGCTAGGCATTTGGTGGAGACTCGCGGAGCGGAAGAGAGGCCGAACGGAAGCACTGGAAACTGAACGTGCTCCCCATGGAAGTGGAACCTCAGAAACTTCCTGTGGGGAGGATAGACCCCAATATGCATATATGCATCCTGCATGTCGAGAGAACATAGCCAGTCCCCTTGGTGCCGCAAGGGAAGGAGTCCTTGAAGAGTCACCATCCTGAATCTTCTGTACTCGATAAAGAGGTTTAGAGGACTAAGATCCAGAATGGGACGAAGGTCCTGAGTCTTTGTTGGGACCAGAAAGAAGTGGGAATAGAACCCCTGCCCTTGCTGATGCAAGGGGACCCTCTATTGCTCTCTTCTGTAGGAGGGTCTGTATCTCTCCTTCTATTAGTGGGATGTGAGAAGGAGGATAACGGGAGAGCTTTGGCGGAGTATGCGGTGAAAACTCTGAACTCCAGCATGTGTCCTCTCCGTATAATATCCAAAACCCACTGGTCTGCGGTGACAGACTTCCACCCTTCGAAATGAAGGGAGAAGCAGCCCCAACCGGCTCCCTAGGTCTTCCCACAGAAGGAGGGGCCAGAAGGAGTCATTGAGCAGAGCCGGGAGTGGGGAGAGAGGCCTGGGAGGACTTGGGCCCATGGGCAAGAGGTCCACCAGAATGCTGGTTCGGATCTCTCCGGAAGCCACCTCTCTGCCCTGTTGGTTGCCACGGACTGGACCTTGGCTGCCTGAGGACTACGAAAGGGCCATCTACGGTGCTGTATGCGTTGGTCGCCATGGTACATCTGGCGGACCAACCAGATCGACTTGCCTGACTCCTGGAGGCGTGAGATCAAAGCCTCCGTCTCCTGCCCAAACAACACGGTACCCTGGAATGGCAGGTCCTTGATACCAGACTGCAGATTCTGGTGAAAGCTCGAGACTCTCAACCAGGCATGGTGCCGGAGGCACACCCCGGAAGCGGCTGCTCTGGCTGCAGTGTCATACGAGGCCCGCAGTACATGAGAGCCAACGTCTGAGCCTGACTGGAGGAGGGCCAGGAGCTCTGCCTTTTGGTCAGAGTCTGGCATGGTCTTCGTCAGCTCCAGTCCCCTTTCCCTCAACGCATTCTGGTACTGTACCATATGCGTTAGGAAATTGAGGGAACGGATGGAAAAGGTGGAGGCAGCGTATACTTTCTTGCCCACCTGGTCCAGGTAGCGGGACTCTGGGTCGGGAGGCTGGGAGCTGAGGTGCTTCGGTTGCTGAGACTTGTCATGGGCAGCCGTGATCACCGAAGAATCGGCCTGAGGGTGTTCCGCTAGAAAGGGTTCCGCCCTTGGGGCCTTATACAGCCTATCCGACTTTTTAGGAACTGCCGGGATTGAGGCTGGATGCATCCAGGTGGTTCTGGTAAGGTCCTGGACTGTATCTACCAAAGGAGGGATAACCAGAGGCTTTGGCTCCTTTTGCCTCAGGTACCTGGCCAACCTCCGGCGTTCCGGATCCTGGTCCTCCGTGTCTCACTCGTTGGAGGCCTGGATATGCCTCATGATGTCCATAAAAGTAGGATCATCTGGAGGCGAGGGAGGCTGGTCCTTCTCTCCCAGGGAGCGCTTGAGGCTGAGAGAGGACGAAGAGGTCGATGATGAGGAGGAGGAGGAGGATCGACTATCTGACTTGGAACAGTCTGACCCCGTCCTATGACCATGCCTTCGCCGGCGTCGGTAGCTAGGGGACCGACGTCAGTCTGAAGACCGACTCGGGTCCCTGGACCGATGACGGAGCAAAGACCAACGCTGGTCAGAGGACCGACGTCAGGAGTGATCTCGCCTGTAGCGAAAAGGGCTCCTGGAGCATGACCTAGACCGACGTCGGTCACCAGAGTCCCTGGAGCAGGAACGAGCCCTGGAGGGGGGTGAAGGCTGGCGCTCCGGGACTTCCACGTGGAAAACTCACCCCCCCGGCTGCGGTTCTCCGCAGGGTCTGCACCGTGTCTGGGCGGGCGACGGGAGGACACTGTCAGGACCTGCCCCCACCAAAAGGAGAAAAGATCCTTGAGCTCATCCTTGGTGAAAATTTCAGCCGTTCATTTCGGGAAGGAAGTCTCTGGAACATCGGGGCGCGAAGGAGAGCTTTCCTGAGGGCCCAAGGGGGAGGAGGACTTGGGCAACGGGGACGTCGGTATCTCCACAACCGACCCCGCGTCCTTCACCTCTTTGACCGGCGTTGGTGTAGGGACCGACGACGGAGTGACGCCGGGGGCACCGAAGAGTCCTTGGTCTCCGGAGGCACGTCTTTAGCAGGAGGCGTCAGTGCCTTAGCAGGTGGGGCTGAAGCAGGCACCTCTAAGGACTTAGTGATGACCCTTAGCGGAGTCACCTTCGGCTTGGCCGGCTTCTCCCCTGACGGGCCAGCCTTAGCCTGGGGAGTCTTCAGAGGATCTCCAGAACCCAAGGGACAGGCCTTTTTGGGAGAAGGCCGCGAATGCGAGCGCGACCGGTGACAGGACCGACTACAGTCCTTGCTGTGGCGCTGCTTCTCCTTCCTCTTCCCCTCCGAGGAGTGCAGATCCATCTTCTCCTCCAGCAGGTAGGCCTTAAGGGCCTTCAGGCAGCGGATGCGGGTCCGGCTGGTAAAGGCCTGGCAATCTGCGCAGTTGGCGGTGTCGTGGTCCGGGCCCAGGCAGAAAATGCACCGCCGATGGCCATCCTTAGCTGGGATCTGCCTCCCGCAGTCACACTTATTTAAGTGTTCTGGAGATGCCGACGCCAGAGCAGACATCAAACTCGGCTGGGTAAGATAACGGCTGATGTCGGTACTAAGCGCAAAAGAGCGAGGAAACAACATTTGAGAGCGAAAAAGGAAGCAATCGACGGTAGCGGACTGACGCCGGTACCTGAAAACGGTAAACCCGTCGAAAAGGGTAGGAAAATCTTGATTGAAGAGATTCTTTTTGCTGGAATCGCAGACAGAAGCTATTTCTTTCGGCTTCACGTGCGGGACGTGGCGGGAAACAACTAGGAGGGTCCTAGTGCCTGCAGCATAGTCCTGACTGTAATAGCCTGCTGCAAGAGCTCCCACTCAAAGTAAGATTTTCTATAACCGTGTCCCACAAGGTCCTCTGGTATCTGGCTATGTATGATATATAAGAGGCCTGTCTGATCAGGAGAGAGGATCCCAAATATGTCTACTTAGCAATGGTGTCCATCCTCCTTGAGTCTTTATCAGGAGGGTGGGAAGCAAGGGGAATGCCAGCCTCATCACAGGCAGCAGCCTGTACCACTCCCTCATGGCTAGGGTGTCCGAACAGGAAGTCTGCCCCAGCCTTGGCAACCCAATATTTTTTGTCTACTTTATTTTTATTAATTTAGATTTTGATGACTGGGTAAACCCACTGAGACCACTGGTCCCTTTTTCAGGGGCGACCCGGGGTTAAATTACATACAACGATATTACATACATCAGACAGTAGTACAGGGAGTAGAAGAGAGACAGTAATTACAGGGAGGAAAGTCCGGTGGAACAACTGTAACAATACAGAGTTAGTAGAGGACACAGTTCAGCCATTTGACAACATGGCATGAGAGAAACATTTGGTCTGGTAGGAGAAAGGACTAGTTATCCACAGGTGGCACAGAGGTAGGAGTCTGCAGGAACTTATGAACCTGCCTCTTAAGAAATGTATGGATAGGTACCAGCAGCCTCTTAGAGACAGGTACATCCATCATCTCTCTATAATCCTGTTCTTCCTCCTCATCAGTAGACTCCTGGGTAGGAAGACCAAGGGACTGAGCCACCTGTTTGACAAAGGCATAATGAGAGGTAAAATCCTCATGTCCCTTATCAGGGGAGTCAGAATGGTGAGGATCTAGGGAAATCTCTGGTTCAATAACCTCCCCATAATCCTCATCCTCATTATATGGGTCCTCCTCCTCCTCTTCATCAGCTAACCGTTCCTGTTCAACTTCCAACCAACCGGAAACCGGTATAGAAGGAGCTGAAGAGGCCTTCCCAACTGGAACTGGTGTGCTCGGTAGCAAAGCCTGAATTATCCTGATAGCCTTTGCTAACTCCTCAGCAGTTGGAACCACTACCCCTTTCGGTTGCGGTTCGACCGTCACATGTTTCTCTTTCTTTTTTCTCCCCCCCAACCCCGGTTGCCAGGTTAGTGGCAATATCTGCTGGGTGCTTTTTGGTAAAAGAACCGTCACCCTGGTCAGAAGGCTGGCTCTCCAGTTCAACTTGGCTCATGGCTGGTTTGTCCTTAATCGGTTCAGCAGCCTTATTGGACATCTCCTGCAGTCGCTTAAGTCGCCTATTAAGCGTCGACTGAGGAAAGTTTTTGCAAATATCACAGTCCCTGTGGGGCCTGTTCGTTTCTTGGTCTGTGACACTGAACAGAAGTTAAACCAATAGACAGAGTTACCCCAGTAAAAACACTTTTTGTTTTTTAAACCTCCTTACCAGATGGTAATAGAAGTTAAAATTAAACTAAGAAATGAACACAATATTGGTTCCTTCCCAGCTGGAGAAACCGAGTACAAACCAAAGAAACTCAACAAATATTCACTAAATCCAGACTAATTCTACCTGTGAACCAAGGACAGTGCTTCAGAAATCGAAAATAATTAACACACTTTAGAAAAAGCAGAAATTAAATTTCTTCAGTGAAAGTGAAGGAGACTCTCAAAAGACATCTTACGAGGCAAGCGGAATAAAGAATCTGACTGGCTGCAGAAAGTGCAACCAGGGACAGTAATTTGAAAACCGAGCTCGAGCTTAACATTCCATTATTGGCAAAGGTTCTATTAACCATTTTGGCTCCGGGGAAGTCCCATAGTGAGACCATACTGCATTTGTCAGAATACAGTAAGATTTACTGGAGTTTGCAAAGGATTCCAGGACGACTTTTGTGCACCAGATAGAGAACCACTTCCACTTAGCCGTGTAAGTTTTTTGAGTAGCTGGCTTGCATGCAGCTAACAGAATATCTGAGACCCTACGTAAAACATTAAACCTGTTCACCTCTATCTCTTCAGGAACCAGGCAAGGAGGTGAAGGGACTTCAGGTTGGGATGGACCACAGAGACCAGGGTCAACAGGTTCATAAGAACTGGAAGCTGTCTTGGAGGAATTTCCGACAATCTGTTTATTAATGGAAACCAGATCTGAGGAGGCCAGAATGGGGCGATGAGGATCATTCTGCCCCCGCCTCCAGCTTGAGCAGCACCTCTGAACTAGGGGAAGAGGAGGAATGTACAGAAAGCGCCCTGTCCACCGCAGTCTGAATGCACTTGACAAAAACGCCAGGTTCTGGTTCTGGAGCAGAAGAGAGGCAGCTTTGCATTGAGTGGGGGACACAAAAAGGTCCAGGTCTGAGTACCCCACCGCTGAAGAGTGACTGCATGACGTAGATGTCAGAGACCATTCGCGAGGGTCTGTCTCCATTCTGCTGAGACGATCTGCCAGATCGCCTGCACACCTGGCAGGTAGATGGCCTGGATCAGTGCCTTGTGCTCCAGACACCACTCCCACACTATCATCGCTTCCCTGCATAAGGAGTAAGAGTGTACTCCATCCTCCTCGTTGATGTAGTACATCACTGCTTTGTTGTCCGTTTGAAGGAGACTGATCTTGTGACAGAGTATGTTCTTCAAGGCTCGGACTACACACATGACGGCTCTCATTCCCAGGACATTTATGTGAAACTCAGACTCGTCCTGACTCCATCGACCTTGGGTGTGGATATCCTGGCAGTGAACTCCCCCATCCCAGTAGGGACACATCCGTGGTGATGGAGATCTGAGATTCTAGAGGGGTGAATGGATAACTTTCCAGAAGGTTGTCTTCCTGCATCCACCAGGTGAGTGACCATTTCAGGGGTTCCGTCACCTTGATGTGAAAGGACTGTTGGTGCGTGGTTGGTGACCACTGAGTGGTGAGCATCCACTGAGTAGTCCTCATCTGAAGATGAGCCGGAGGCACAGTGAACACTGAAGATGCCATGAGACCCAGCATCAGCTGCATTGAGAGAGCTTGAACAAAGTCGTTCTCCCTGATGAAGTGGGCCATCTGAAGGATGTCGTTCTTCTGTCCTCCGGGAGAAAGGCTTTTGCACTGGAGGTATCCAGAAGGGCTCCTATAAAGAGGAGCTGTAGGGAGGGCTGTAGCTATGACTTTCCGAAATTTAGCAGGACTACCATGGACGTGAGGAATTTTAAAGCCATAGCTATAGCTTCCTGAGTCCCTTGTCTGGAGGGACTTGCTAGGAGTGAATCGTCCAGATACAGGCAAACCTGAATTCCGAGATGCTCTGCGAGAACTGCAAAGCACTTTGTAAAGACTTGCGGCGCCGAGGATAGCCCAAAGGAAAATCTGAGGTATCTGTGGTGCTTTGGGTGTATGAAAACATACTGGTAGATGTCCTGCATGACCAGGGAGGCCAGCCAAACGTTTTGATGATTGAAAAGTAAAAGTGTACCAAGTGACAGCATCTTGTTTGAATTTCTCCCTGTAAAGGAATTTGTTCAACTTCCTCAGATTGAGAATTGGGCGCATGCTGCCTATTTTCTTTGGAACTAGGAAGTAATGGGAGTTGAAAATGGAAGTGCACTACCTACCGTGAAGCTTGATCTTCTTGAATGAAGTCTCCACCACTCATTTACACTAATGGGATCTACGTTGGACATGCTAGGACCCACCGGGAGCAAACTTTTTTCAAGAGGGCCGGCGCCAGAGATGAAGCCGCGAAGAAGCGGCACCGCAAGCCCCGGCTCATGCAGTAAAGACCATCTCTGCATCAACCCTCCGCCTCAGTACCTTTCTTCCAAGGAGGTGCAGTGTAACCAACCTAGAGGGACTAACCTAACAAAATTGGACATAAGATAGTCCGAAAGACCCATATAAGAAGGGTCAACAATGAAGTCTTCACAGCCCAGCCACTGAGGGAGTGAAGACCAAAAACAGAGACGTGAGCTCGGGGGATGATGGGTGGGCGTGTGAATGAGTGGTGGAGACTTCATCCAAGAAGATCAAGAATTACAGTAGATAGGTAATTTCCATATCTTCCTGGACATAACGTCTCCACCACTCATTCACATAATGGGAGAGTACTGAGCTAATAATCCCCGACACGAACGGCAGGAAAAACTAAGAGCTCACATATTTAAGGCAGCAGTCCGTTAAGGATAGTCCTGCCAAGCAACAGATGTTGTCTGGCATGGACAACCAAGGCATACTGCTTAATGAAAGTATGCACTAAGCTCCAGGTAGCCGCTTTGCAAATGTCTGCAATGGGCACGTTGTGGATTTCTGCCAGAGATGCTGTGACTGCTCTAGTAGAGTGTGCATACACTTTGCCTTCCAGCTTAACCTGTACCATAGATTAGCAGTGGCGAAGGCATGCTACCAGCCACGCTGAAATGCACCTAATAGTGACAGGTTGACCCAGCCGGGTCTCGCAGAAGGAAACGAACAGTTGTTGAGCCTTGCAAATTTCTTTTGTTCTATCTAGATAAAATTGCAGTGCTCTTTTAATATCCAAGGAATGAAGGGTACGTTCCCCTTCATTCTGGAAGTTCTCAAAGTAGGTAGGCAGAACTAAAGGTTGGTTTAGATGGAATTCTGAGACAACCTTAGGGCGAGTCCTAAGAAAGTACAGTTACGTAAGAACTTACCGTAACAGTAGATCTTTGAGAAAGTCTCTTGAAGTAGGTAATTACATATGGACTGAAGCCAGCAGGCGTTAGGGACCCCATGGAAAATTCTAGTTAGCAGCTCTGGCGGGGACCGCCTCACGCCAGGTGTGACTGACGCCAGAATAAAGGGGCGGTCCCCTCACACCCGCCTTCCAGTTCTTTCTGCCAAGGGCCAAAAGGGAAGACGAGAAAGAAGGATAGTTCCTTCCAAGAAAAGAAGCTGAAAAGCTAAGGGGATGAAGGCGGAAGGTATTACCACTGCAAGAGCCTCTCTCAAAGATCTACTGTTATGGTAAGTTCTTACGTAATTGTACCATCTTACTTCGAGAGGGCTCTTGCAGTAGGTAATTACATATAGGACTGAGTCCCAAGCAGTCTGGAACAAGGAGAAGCACATGGGAGGAGGAAACTACTCCAGTGTAGACTCTCTGGCTGTGCAGCCAACCCGAAGCCAGCTCTATGGCGAGAGGCAATGTACAAACTGTAATGTTTCATAAAGGTATGGCAGAAGTCCAAGTTGCGGCTGCACAGATGTCTGCCGCTGACACATTTTTGAAACGAGCAGCAGAGGCAGCGACACCCCTGGTGGAGTAGTCTCCTACTTGATCCGGCAGGGTCTTGTGGTACTTGTCATAACAAAAAGTGATACAATGAGACAACCATTTAGAATGGCTCTTTTACATGCAAGAGACAAACAGTTGATCAGTCTTTCTGAGATCCTTCATCCTGGTGGTGTAGTATCTCAGAATTCGGTGAACATCTAAAGTATGCAAGAGGTACTCCCCTTGATTGGAGTGTTGTGTAAAGAAAGCAGGCAGCTCTATGGACTGATTCAGCGTAGATTCTGCTACCACCTTAGGGAGAAACTTAGGGTTGGTATGCAGAACCACACATTTCTTGTGAAAAATCAAATACGGGATGTTGCACGTCAAGGCCTGGAGCTTGGAAATCCTTCAAGCAGAAGTATTGGCCACTAGGAAGAGAGTCTTCCAGGAAAGGAAAGTACAGTTACGTAAGAACGTACCGTAACAGTAGATCTTCGAGAACAGCTCTTGCAGCATGTTACACCATTAGACTCAGCCGGCAGCGCCAGGACCCACGGAAAATTCCTAGCTAGCAATATCTAGCGGTGATCGCCCCACGCTGGCCCCTCCCACGCCAGGCATCACATAAAGGGGCAGTCCCCAGCATCCCCAGTTCTCCCGCCGGAGACTCCGCCGCTAGATGACATCAGAAGTGGAGACTGAGGATCCGCCTTCACAGAAGGTGTGTAGCAGGAGGTGTTGAAAACATCGAATCTTAGGTAGTAATAAATGGAACAACTCTACCTCCAGAGGGGATGGTGGAGGGAACTACCTGCTGAAAGAGCTTTCTTAAAGATCTACTGTTATGGTAAGTTCTTACGTAACTGTACTATCTTATTTAAGAAATGGCTCTTGCAGCAGGTTACCATTAGGACTGATTCCCAAGCAATTCTGGAAACTCGTCTCAGATGGGAGGAGGCTGGGAGAGACCATGAGTTGAACCAGAGCCTACAACAGTAGTCCCTGAACGACTGCTAGACCAAAACCAGCTCTTCGCCGTGAAGCAACGTCCAGGCTATAATGCCTGATAAACGTGTGCACAGTGCTCCAAGTAGCTGCTGCACAGATGGCTGAAGTGGACACGTTCTTCAGAGCAGCAAAGGAGGCAGCCATCCCCCTTGTGGAATGTCCCTTAACTGAGCCCGGTAGGGACTTGTTATGCTTCTGGTAACAGAACGTGATACAATGAATGAGCCATCTAGAAAGAGACTGCTTAGAGACCGGAGCACCCAGCATCCTATGGGCGAAGGAGACAAAAAACTGATCAGATTTACGGTGTTGCCTGGTTCTGGTCAGGTAATATCTTAGACACCTATGCACATCG
The DNA here is from genome assembly GCA_016271365.2 of Neoceratodus forsteri. Lineage (NCBI taxonomy): Eukaryota > Metazoa > Chordata > Ceratodontiformes > Ceratodontidae > Neoceratodus > Neoceratodus forsteri. The sequence continues at coordinate 589,283,061 of CM028134.1, read as the reverse complement.
AGAGTGTGCAGCAGGGCCTCTCCTCTATTGGAGTACTTTGGGAAGTACACTGGTAGATCGATATCCTGGTTAAGAGTGAGGGGCTGAGACCACCTTAGGCAGAAATTTTGGATTTGTCCTCCGGGACACCCTGTCCTGGTGAAAACCCAAATAAGGTTCTTTGCACATAAGTGCATGGAGTTCAGAAATCCTTCTGGCAGAACTAACAGCAACTAACACTAATTTCTTCCATGCAAGAAGACGTAGCTCGCAATCCGCGGCTGGTTCAAAAAGAGGCAGCGTAAGCTGCTCCAGGATGAAGGGTAGGTCCCAAGGGGATGGATTCTTAATTGGAGGCCTAGGTGGAGAATGCTCTAAAAAGGCATTGCGGTTTCCAACTGGGATATGGACCGTGAGGCTCATAGGAGCGTGATAGGCCGAGATGGCACAGAGGTGTACTTTTTATCGAGGAGTAGGCCAAGCCTGCCTGAAATAGGGACAGGAGGTAGTGTAATACCAGGCCCTCAGAACAATCCAGTGGGGACAGTCCCTGTGCTTGAGCCCAGAGACAAAATCTTCATCACTTCATGGTGTATGTGGCATTGAGTGGCGTTTTCTAGCAGCCACTAGAACATGTTACCTCTTGTGAGACCCTGTAGCGCATGACTGCTATGTCCCTAGGAGCCAGGCATGCAGGTTCAGAGAGCTGAGGTCTGGATGGACCAAGGACCCTGCCTCCTGGGACAGTGAGAGCTGAGTGGCAAGGCCACGGTTCCTGAGAAAGTTGGTACAGCAGAGGAACCAAATCTGCTTGGGCCAAAAGGGCGTGATTAATATCAGCATCACCTGCTCTCTGCGGAGTTTCAGAAGAACCCTCTGGATCAACGGGAAGGGAGGAAATGCATAGAGGAATCTGCCCGCCCAGGAGAGGGACAACGCGTCTCGCCAGAAAACACCAGGCCCTGGATCCAGCAAGCAGAAATTGGGTAGTTTTGCATTGGATGGGGACGCAAAAAGGTCCAATTCTGGTGTCCCCCATCTGCGAAACAGATCCTCTACGACCTCTTGGAATACTTCCCATTCGTGGACTCTGGCCTGAGAGCAGCTCAGACTGTCTGCAATAACGTTGTCCACTCCTGGGACATGTACAGCAATAAGGTTTGTGCCATGAGTACCTCCACACCCTCATGGCTACGCTGCAAAGAGGGTGGAATGACGCTCCTTGTTTGTTGAGGCAGTAAATCACCACAGTATTGTCTGTCTATAGCAGAAGAGTACCTGGTGGAATCTCTGATTGGAAGGCCTGCAAGGCATAAAGGACCACTATCATCTCCAAAATGTTTATGTGAAAGTGAGCTTCCTGGGTCGTCAACGAGCCACAAGACCCGACACCGTTGAGGTGCGCTCCCCAATCGGACCCTGAAGCGTCCGTGGAGAGAGTCACAATCGGAGACGGTGCAACAAAGGGGACTCCCAACGACTGGTGCTCTGGGATGAGCCACCATTGCCAATCACGGATGACGGCGTTCATGATCCTGATTGGATGCTGCAGATGATTTTGCTTCTGATCCCACTGCACCCGTAACATCCACTGAGTCACCCGCATGTGGAAATGAGCTAAAGGGACTGTTGTAAGGGCCACAGCCATGTGTCCGAGCAGGAAAGGACCAATCTTGCCAGAATGATCTTCTTCGTCAAGATATCCCGTATGAGGGATCTGATGTGCCCCACTCTGTCCTGGGGCAAAAAGGCTTTCCCCTGGACGGTGTCCAGGGCTGCGCCTATGAACTGCAGTCTCAGACTGAACTAGGTGCGACTTCTCCCGATTGATAATGATGCTCAGCGACCCGAAGAGGGAACGAGTACAATGGATCGCGGACATCAGGGCCTCCGGGGAGGGGGCGCCATGAGGAGCCAGTCATCCAGGTAGGGGAACACGTAGTGGCCTTGTCTCTAGACAGCTGCCGCTATAACTGCTATTCACTTCGTGACCACCCGAGGTGTCGAGGACAGCTTCGGCGAGGGTTCGAACCCATAATGGCGACTCAGAACCGACACACGCAAGAATTTTCTGTGCGCCCAAGCCATCGAAATATCGTGAGGTATGCATCCTGCATGTCCAGTGACGCTAAGAAGGCGCCTGCTTGAGCATGGAAATTAGCCCCTGGAAGAGTCACTATGCAGAAGCGCTTAAAGCACCGCCGTTGAGGTCGCTGAGGCCCAGAATCGGACGGAGGTCCCCTGTCATTTTGGGAACCAGAAAGAAGTGGGAATAGTATCCTGCGCGCCTCTGGTTCCTCGAAACGTGCTCCATGGCTTCTTTGTCCAGAAGCGCTAGCATCTCCTGCTGAATGAGCAGGGCATGCAGTCCCGAGTAACGGGAAAGCAGGGGAGGCTGTGAGGGTGGGTGGTCGAGGAATTTTATAGTGTCTTCTCTCTACCAATTGTAGAACCCACCGGTCGGCGATTATCGTCTGCCACCTTGAAAGGTGGCGGGAGATGCGACTCCCAACCTTTTCTTCTCAGTGATCCAAAGGAGGGCCGGGGGCCAGGAAGGAGGAATGCTATGGCGATGTTGCCTCCTCCAGGCTGGGGCGGTTTTGTATATCTCTGACCTTGGCCTGGGTAAGACTTAGGCTGGGCCTTGCGGTTGAAGTTGCCCCTTTGCTGCAGGCCGGAACGTAGCAGTTGCCATTGTTGCCAGCCGCGAAAGCGATTCTGGTTCCTATGAAAGGAACCAGTCTTGGGCCTGTACATGGCCTGTACAGTCCTCACTGACTTCCCGGCATCCTGTAACTTGGCGATTACCTTTTCGGATTCTTCACCAAACAGGACATCTCCATTGTAGGGGACATCCAGGATTTTTTTTGGATGTCTGGAGTAAACCCGGAGACATGAAGTCATAAGCCTCCTCTGGCCGCAGAGTCATAGGCGGCTTTCAAAACTTGGGTCCCCACGTCTGACCCTATGTAAAGAAGGTTCAAGAGTTTCTCCTCCTGCTCGCCATCCGGAAGGACTTTAACCAGGTCCTGGCCCTGTTCCCACAGGGCGTTCTGAAACTGAATCATGTGTGTCAGATAGTTCAGTGACCTGATGGAGCATGTAGTAGCCATGTACATGTGCCGCCCCAGTGAATCCAATTGCTTGGATTCCTGGTCCGGTGGCTGGGTGCTCAAATGCTGCAGTCGCTGAGACCAGTCGTGTGAGGTCGTGATAACCAGTGAATCAGCCAAGGGTTGGTGCGCCAAATATGGGTCCTCCACAGGGACCCTGTACAAGCGATCAGCTTTCTTCGGCACAGCCGGGGTGGAATGTGGACATTTCCACGTGGCCTTGGTGACGTCCAAAAAGGTATCCACCAAGGGTGGCACCACCACCACAGGCTTAGGATCTTTCTGCCGAAGATATTTAGCAAGGCGCTGTCATTTGGGGTCTAGATCTTCTGTTTACCATCCCATATTCTCCCTGGATGTGCCGCATGATTTCAGCAAAAGAGGGATCATCCGGAGGTGACCTGGGGAAGTCTCGTGGGTCTGGTGATGGGATACTTATGGAAGAAGGAGACCTGGATGTATCTGAAGAGTCTGGTCTAGAGTCGTCCCCTCCCTGCGGAGTGGTCCTTCCTCCTCTGGGTTGCTTAGGGCTGGGGGACCCTGAGGGAGACCGTGAAGGGGCCTTCTCCTGTCTCTGGATATACCTCTAGGAGGTGGTATAGGCTCCTTGGGGGTCTACCTACTGGACCCTGGGAAGGGGGAGGAGGAGGCGGCTTTACTGGCACCACATCCTTTTTAATATCGTCCGACCAAAAGGTGAAGAGATCCTTGACTTCCTGAATATTCATGACGGAAGACGGGCCTGGCGTTGGCCTGTCGCCGTATCGGGCGCCGGGTCTGAGGAAGCCACTGTTCGGCAAGGTTCCTGAGGAAGCCCGAAATCCTCAGCATTGTCTGCCTGGTCGTCAGACAATGTCAAATCCTCCTCTGATGAACCCCAGCTAACGGTATTGACCGGTGAAGGGAGGGCAGTTGTTGGCTCCGAAGGTCGCTTGACCGACGTCAGGTGCTTAAAGGACGTCTGGTCTGACGGGCGTTTGGCTGGAGAAGAGTCGGCAGCCTGTTTAGGTTCAGTCGTCTGCTTGAGGGACATCAGGTCCTCGGTCTTCCTGGAAGGGGGATCAGGTCCCCTGGGAGGCTGATCTGGAGTCGGGTTCCCGGCATCTGTCCGAGGAAGCAGATGCAGACTTAGATGAGGACTTGGACCTGTGACGGTCAAATGACTTTGCTGAGGTGCGGGAGAGCGTTGGAGAAGGGTCCAAAGTCCTGGAAGTCTTGAGCGGGTGGAGGGAAGCCAAAAGACAGCCTTAAGATCCAACTTTAACGGAAGGAGGCTGAGAGCGAGCCTGAAGGGAGAGCGGTCTGAGCGTGTGGAGCCTGAGCTGGAAGCGTGAGTCTGAGGCCTGGTTCAGGGATCTGGACCTGGCCTTCACCTGGTGTTTCTCCCGATGTTTATGGGACTTGGAGGCTGACTCACCTCTGGAGGCAGGGTCTTTTTCCATCGTTTTTAAACTTTCCTCTAACAGGAACCCCTGGAGTGCCTTCTGACAGTGGATCCTGGTACGGCTGTTAAACTGCTGACAAAAGGAGCAGGCCTTGGTGTCGTGCTCTGGGCCTAGGCACTGCAGACAGGCCGAATGGAGATCCTTGAAAGGGATCAGTTTGCCGCAGGCACACTTGGAGGGGTGTCCTTCTGTGGAAGGAGTTGGAGATGCCAACATTTAGTTAAGCAAAAAACTTTTGCTGGAAAAGTTATAGTCGTCATTCGCTTTGAGGAGTCCGTGAGGCCGATGCTGGCGACTCGACGGCAGGAAACGAAATGGAAATTACGTACTTACCGTAAATACTGATCTTCTTGGACAGTCATCACCACTCATTAACACTAGTGGGATAGCGCCGGAGGCGCTAGGACCAAGCGGGAGCCTAAAGTTTTCAGAAGGGTTGGTGTCAAGAGAGGACCACGCTTGCCGCTGCACTGCAGAGATTAGCTCGCTACTTTGTAGGCTATCCGGCAGCTGACCCTCCAACCGCCAGTACCTTGACCGAGGAGGTGCAGAGTAACTAATGAGAATAACTCATCTTGAGTTTCTGGGCCTGAGAGGGTTCAGATGGCCTTTGCAAGAAAGGCCAAGAGTAATGTCCTCACAGTCTGAACCATAGGACCGTGAAGACCAGGAAAGAAAACGAGTGAACCCAGGGGATGGTGGGTGGGCATGTGAATAAGTGATGGAGACTGTCCAAGAAGATCAATAATTACGGTAAGTACATAATTTCCATATCTTCCTGGACTAAGTCTCCATCACTCATTCACACTAGTGGGAGAGTACCTAGCTAAAACCAACAACCCTGAGTAGGGTGGTAGGAGATGGGGTTAACTCAGAAAGGACAGTCAAGGACTGTCCTGTTAATAAAAAGGGCTGTCTTGTAAGAGCATCTAGAACATAGTGCCTACAAGATAAGCGCTCGAGTTGTAACTCGTCACCTTGCCGATGACTGCAATGGGCACAAAATGAAAGTCTGCCAGGCAGCCGCAACCACTCTAGGAAAGCGGCAAGAACCTGGCCTCACAAGTCAATCTAGGACCAAAATTAATAGTGTCAAAGACGTGTACTAATGTAACATAAAGGGACCTCAGGAACTGAAAGAGTCGGAGGTAAAGTCTACTGGTTCAGGGTAGACCGGAAAGTGCAGATGGAAACCCCACTATCCAGAATGGTTGACCTGTAAACAACAGGTCCAGAAGCAGTTGAACCCTCACTTGGTGAGCAAGGGGTCCAGGTGGGGTTAGCCCATCAAGGAGAATGGTCTCCATTTAGTCACAGGATCTTCCAGATGGAAGGCCAAGCATGACTTAGAAGCTTCCTGTGGTGGTCTAGTAAAACCAGATCCTACCCACTGCATATTCCAAGAGGAATAATCCTGCCCCTGTGTGTACAACTGTAGCAGCAGTCTCTGAACTCAGGGAAGAAAGGAAAAAGGTGTACAGGAGGACGTGTCCACTGCGGAAAAAACATTCCACAAAAAAACGGCTGGATTTCTAAGGTCAATAGAGGCAGATATGCGCCGAGGATGGACACAGCAGGACCAAGTTAGGCTAACCCATTTGTTGAAATGACTGAAACAGGCAGTGACGCAATGCGTGAGGCACTACCCACTCTGGCTTTCCTGAAAGGAGTAGGAAAGGATTCTAGTTTGTTTGCTGAAAAGAAACATCACCACTCCCTCTCGCACTTGAAGGATAGCTAGAAGCGACTGGCATGGACCAGAGCACAGGAACCAAGGTGTGAATATTTGAGAAGCTTCCTCAGAAAAGGGACCTACTTGACCATCCGGCAAGAAGGAGAAAATCGCCTGTTAATTAAGTAAGCAAGGAAGCAGTAACCTGAGTTCAGACTTGGTGGAGAGTCGCCTGCTGTAAGGCTCTGGTTCAAGAGAAGAAAGCCTGATAAAAAGAAAAGGAATTAACAGACTGGGCAGTCGCCAGGTCTAGGAAATGTCTCTGAATGAGAGAAATCTCTCAGAGAAAGAGATGACCCATATCGTCGCCGGATTGGACTCTCCGAGAGGAAGAAGAAATCAGGTACTCTTACCGTATCCCAGAGATGAGCGCCTAGGGCTGAGAAGAAATCTGACCAGATTCAAAAAAAAAAAAAAAAAAAGGGGGGTAATTTCAGCTAGGCTCCTGTGCTGTGATAAAACTATATATATATTTTTTTTTTTTAGTCCGAGCCAACAAGGCCTTCAGGCTGCTATTTTGAGGACTGTCTTTATACAAAAAGATGAAGATGTTTCCATCTGAGTGCGGAAAGAGCCTGAGTGTCCATACTGAAATCATGACCGGACTAACAATCACAGCTGGAGAGAAGTTAACCACCTGTGCCAAAGAAGCCACCGAAGAGGCAATATCACAAGGGAGCTACATACACCTATCAAAGGAGCGGAAAAGTCAGAGCGGCTCCCGACCATTAAATTAAAATGTTCCACAGAGCGTGACTGTCTTGATGACTGAAAAAGTCTAGACGCAGAAGAGTATGGTCCACGGACGAAGTGTGAAATACTATAGTGGACCCCATTACTGAGGAACTACTGAAAGGATCTGCCATCTCGGACTCTGATGATAGAGAGGACGTGCCTTCCAGTATATAAAATGAGCTGTCCGCTGTGTTACTGACCAGAAGGACAGGGAAAGACCCATCTAGATGCACTTCTACCCCAGAAGGACCTCCAAGAGAGGTCTAGGTCAGAGCCACTAGAGACTCCGCCATTAGGAAAGACGTCGAGGAGCTTGGCACCACATAGGGAGCAGAGAAAGTGCTGAGCAGAATGAGATTCCGCTGGCAGAACAGTACAGCAGAGTTCCATAGCAGAAAACCGCTGGATGACAAGTTCCCACATTGCCCACCACTACTAAAATGTGTGGAAAATAATCCTGAGAAAGTACAGTTACGTAAGAACTTACCGCAACAGTAGATCTTCGAGAACAGCTCTTGCAGCAGGCTACACCATTAGGACTGAAGCCGGCAGGCATCAGGACCCCACGGAAATTTTCTAGCTAGCAGTCTTCAGCGGGGACCGCCTCCGACGTCAGTCCCGCCCCCAATGTCAGGCGTAGTACATAAGGAGGCGGTCCCGCCAGAATCCCCAGTTTTCCCGCTGGAGACTTCCGGTCGCTGGATGACATCAGAAGGGGAGACCGAGGACCCGCCATCAGATGGCCAAGACTAAGAACCGACCTCTCCGATCCTAAAGATAGTGTTAGGCTGGAACCTACTTCCTCCAAGGGGGAATGGTGGGCTGGAAGGTACCTGCTGCAAGAGCTGTTCTCGAAGATCTACTGTTACAGTAAGTTCTTACATAACTGCACTATCTTCTTTGAGATACAGATCTTGCAGCAGGTTACACCATTAGGACTGATTCCCAAGCAATGGCGCCTTTGAAAAGCCATCGGGAGGAGGCAGGACGTGAAACTGAGACCATCCCTGAGCCTAAGACAGAAGTCCTCAAGAACGGCTAGGCGAACCAGCTCTTCGCCTTTGAGGCGATTATCCAGGCTATAATGCCTGATAAAAGTGTGCACCGAACTCCAGGTGGCTGCGGCACATATAGCCGATGTAGATACATTCTTCAGTGCTGCAAAGGAGGTAGCCCACTCCTCTTGTGGAATGGCCATTGACCACTTCTGATAAGGGTTTCTTACGCTTGTCGTAACAAAACGAGATACACTGAATGAGCCAGCGTGAAAGGCTCTGTTTCGAAACTGGGGCCCCTTTCATCCTCTCAGCAAAGGAAACGAACAGCTGCTCCGCTTTCCGGTGCTGTTTGGTTCTGGTCAAATAATATCTGAGACACCTGTGAACATCCAGGGTGCGGAGCAGTGCTTCTCCTTGATTGGCGTACCTAGGAAAGTACACTGGTAAATCAATGTCCTGGTTAAGAGTAAGGGTTGAAACCACCTTAGGCAGAAACTTAGGATTTGTCCTCAGGGACACCCTATCCTGATGAAAAATTAACTAAGGCTCCTTGCACATGAGAGCATGTATCGGAGATTCTTCTCGTCAAGTAACAGCAACAAAAACGTTTTCCACGACAGAACGAGAGGCTCGCATTCTCCAGGCAGGTTCAAAAGGTAGCAGAGTGTAAGCTTTCCAGGACGGGGTAAATCCCAAGGAGGGATCGTGATCCTAATGGGCGGCCTAAGGTGGAGACCCCCTTAAAAGGCACGGGTAGTATCCAGCTGGGCCACCATGAGTTGGCCTATGGGGCATGATAGCTGAGATTGCACAAAGGTGCACTTTGATCGAGGAGTAAGCTAGCCTGGATTGAAAGAGGAAAAGCAGGTACTCCAGAACCAGCTTCTCCGGACAGTCTAAGGGCGAGAAACCGCGTGCTTGAGACCACAGGCAAAACCTGCACCACTTCATGGCGTATGTTGCGTGTCACCGGTTTTCTGGCGGCAGAAAGTACATCTGCCACCTCTTGCGAGACTCCATGTCGCAACATGGCTACGTCTCCAGGAGCCAAGCATGCAGGTTCAATGAATGTAAGTCCGGGTGGACTAGTGAACCCTCCTCCTGAGACAACAGGTGGGAGCTGATTGGCAAAGGAAGCAGAGGTTCCCGGGACAACTGATTCAGAAGCAGGAACCAAATTTGCCTGGGCCAAAAGAAAAAATTACTCGCCTTAGTAATGTTATTTTCTTCTAATGGACTTGCTATATATGACAATTGCAGTTTGTCCCAGCCTTAGAACTGCTCCGAGGTGAAAGAGTTAACTTCCATGCCAGGCATGGAACTTGGGCCATCGAGCTCCGGCTAGAAAAACTCTGTCTGCATAATTTCAAACTGAAACTGTCAGATCTTTACGAGCAAAACTCACTAAGGTTCTGTGTGGAAGCTGTAAACCTACACTAGCCAACTGGCTACTTAAATATTAACATTTTCCTGGTCCCAACACCAAGACTCAAGTCAGGGGACCAGAAAATAAATAAGATAAAATAAAACATAACACCCAAACACCCCAAAAGAAGGGGTGGAAAACACAAGATGGGCATCAATAAGTGCCAACACTGGACTGCCCACCCCATCCCCAGAGTAGAGGTTCTGAGAGGGCAGGCTGGGAGGTATAACATAGCAAGACTCCATTAGAAGAATCAACATTACTAAGATGAGTAATTTTTCTTCAAACAACATGAAGTCTTGCTATATTATGACAATTGCAGACTACAGCAGTACCTCCATGGAGGGATGGAACCTACTTAGGAAATAAACATGAAGCACAGCTGTGCCAAATCGAGCATCCTCCTGGCCTGGATGTCCAGGAGTAATGCTTAGTGAAAGTATGTACTGTTTTCCAAGTAGCTGCTTGACATATCTCCAAGATAGGGATGTCCCTGGCCGCAGCTAGGACGCTGCTCTACCTCTGGTAGAGTGAGCCCTCAGGCCTGAAGGGGAACCTTACCCAGTTTTGATAGCAAAATTGGATACAAGAGACAATCCACCTGGCAATGAATTCTTTAGTGGCAGGTTCCCTTTCCCAACCTCACCATAAGTGAGAAACAGTTGGAGGAGTCAAACCTGTGACCCTTAAGTCACTCTATGTAGTAACTGGGACCCTCTTAACATCTAAGCTGTGCAGCCTCCTCTCGCCAGAGGAGGAATGAGCGTGAAGAACACTGAAGAGAAATAGATTAAGGTGGAAATCTGAAACCACCTAGGCAAAACTTCCTGTTAGTCCTGAGGACTACCTTATCCCTGTGAAAGGAGATAAAGTCAGTCTCCACTGACAAAGCCTGTAACTCACTTACGCGCCTGGCGGAAGTGATGGCTACTAGAAACACAGTTTTCCAAGTCAAGTACTTAAGCCCGTCAAGACAGAGGTTCAAAGGGGGTTGCATCAGCTGAGCAATGCAAACATTAGATCCCAGGCAGGGCAGGGTCCCTGAATGGCGGACTAGTATGAAGCAATCCCTTGAAAACTTGGAAAATACAGGGTGACAGAAAGAGAAAGAGGGCTTCCTGGCTGAAATAAAAGCAGAGACAGCTGCCAAATGCACTTCAGGGTAGCTGTCTCAGTCCCAAAGAATTAAGATGGACCATATAGTCCAAGACAGTGGGCAGATCAGATTTCGGGAAATATGCTTCCCAGAGCACCATATAGAAAACTTTTCCATTTAGAGTTATAAGGAGCTCTCGTGGAAGGCTTCTAGAGGCTTTAAATTATTAGAACACCTTTGAGAAAGGTGTAGGTCAAAAACTAATCCTCAAGAGCCAGGCCTTGAGGTTGAGGATTGAGACTGGATACCAAACTCTCCCCTGGGCACAGGTTAACAAATTGTGGTTCCTGGGGAGACACAAGGGAAGATGGACTGCTAAGGACAGAAGGAGTGGGTACCAGGGCTGCCTGGCCCAATCTGGAGCAATCAGAATCATCTTGCAGGGCCTAGATCTGATTTTGACTAGCACCTTGAACAGGAGAGGGAAGGGGGGCTAGAGGAACTCCCTTCCCAATCGAAAAGGAAGGCATCCAGGGGCTGGAGCCCAACACTGGGGCCTGCAAACAAAAAAGTGGAAGTTGATGGTTGTCTGGGGCTGCAAAAGATCTCATCTGAGGGTGCCCCACCTGGCAAAAACTATCCCCAGTACTCGGGGATCTAGTGACCATTCGTGATGGCCCTGGGAAATCCTGCTGAGAGCATCTGCCAGGACATTGTCCTTGCCTGGGAGGTGAACTGCTATGAGGGAGGTGTTCAGGGAATAATCCAGAGAGCACAACTTCATTGCCTCGGTGCACAAGGCCGAAGACCGAGTGACCCCTGTTTGTTGATGTACCACATTGTAGTGGTGTTGTCTGTTCTGACCTGTACCACTTTGTTCTGAACAGACGCAGAAAAAACCTGAAGTGCTAGAAAAACAGCTCTGAGTTCCAACAGACTGATGTGGAGCAGAGATTCCTGAGGGAACCACAATCCTGGGTGGAGAGGTCACCCATGTGAGCCCCCATCCCAAAAGAGACGATCTCAGTAAGGGTCAAGGAGTGAGATATAGGATGAAAGACCCCCTGTCTCAGATTGCTCTGATCCTGCCACCACTGAAGGGCCTGGATCAGGGTTCGAAAGTTACTGGGATCAATCTCTGGATAGGGATCTCTTTGAGACCAAAATCTCAAATGGAACTGAATGTCCCTCATCTGAAATCTTGCTCCTTGCACTCACAGCTGCGGAAGCAGCTATGTGTCCTAGGAGCTGTAGAAAATGCCTTGCTGGTCAAGAGACCTGCAGGGTGAAGGAGGAGGCCAGGGCCACCAGGGTCCTTACCCATTCTAGGGGAAGGAAGGCCTGCTTTGTGTCCAGTTCTGCGCCTATGAAGGTGAGTACCTGGACAGGTTCTAAAACTGACTTTGGAAGATTGAGAAGAAAGCCTAGAGAGGTAAGCAGCTGCTGGGTAACCTGCAGGTGTGATTTAACCTGGACTGAGACTGACCCACAATGAGCCAGTCGTCTAGGTAGGAAAGATGGCAATCTTTTGCTTCTTCAATGAGCAACCGCTACCCCAGGCATTTTGTGAATACCCTTGGGGCAGAGGTGAGTCGAAGGGCATTGCTCTGAACTGATAATGGCCTGAGGGCAGTTCGAATCTGAGGTACTTGGTGAGCTACTGATGAGAAACATGGAAGTAGGCATCCTTGAGGTCCAGGGAAGCTAGCCAGTCCCTGGCCTTAGGGAGGGTAAAATCATTCCCAGAGTCACCATTTTGAATTTTGGCTTTAAAAGGTGCTTGTTCAGATATCTTAGGTCCAGGATGGGCCCCATTCTCCTGTTTGTTTGGAGGAAAGGAAGTACCTGGAGTACAGTCCTTTTGCCTGGTGTAGGGGAGAAACCTTTCTACAGCTCTGAGAGCCAGGAGGGTTGAGACTTGTTTCAAAGCAAGAGTCTCTAGAGGATTTGCAGGTGGAAAGATCTGATTCTCATCTTGAAATTTTTGAAGCAGAGAACCAGACCCTGGCTTACTACTTCCAGGACCCACTTGTCTGATGTTAAAGACTCCAAGTCCTGACCAAGATAAGCCAGCCTGCCCCCCAGGTAATGGAGGACCGGCCCTGGGCATCCCATCAGGTGCCTGTTTGGTAGGGGCTTTAGGCTGAGGGGTGGGAGCAGGCCTGCTCACACGCCGCCTGCTCTCCCTCTGAAGAACCCCTCTGAACGAAGATGAAGAGGAGGCCTGGGTTTGGTAAAAGGCCTGTGAAAAGGCCTGCCTCTACCCCTGGGGCTGCCTCTGAGGAGTGGCTTGCCTTCCTTGGCTTGTGCACTCCTATAAGTGGTTCTATATTCATCCATTTTCTTCATATAATTCTCTGTCTGCTCCCAAACAGAGAATTTCCCACCCAGGAAAATCCATGGCCTTAGCCTGGGCATCCTGTGACAGACTAGTACACCTGAGCCAAGCCAATCTACGAAAAGCCACAGATGTAGCCATGCTCTTGAAGATACATCATTAGAATCCACTGCAGCATGGAATTGCACCTTAGATGCCTCAATACCATCAGCAGCCACCTGTTCAGCTCTCATCAAGCTGGCCAGGGGCCTGTTTGGCAAAGCCATGACAGTATCCCATCTGGATTTCTGGTATCTTGCAACATAGGCCATATAATTTGCCTGTCTGAGTCCCAAGGATGCTGCCACGTATTGTTTTTTAGCCATGGCATCAATCTTCCTGGAGTCCTTGTCAGGAGGATGTGAAGCCAGGTGAATATTAGCCTTATCACAGGCTGCAGCCTGAACTACCCCAACATGGCTGCATTGCTGTGAAAGAAACTCTGTATCAGGACCTGACAAGGTGCACCTCCTGTCCATCTTTTTATCCACAGGAGGCACATAATTAGGAGCTTTTAAAATTTTTATTGTTTGTTTCCTAAAGGATTTATGTAAAGGAAGAGACAATCTCTTGGACTCTGGGATATCCATCATCTCCACAAAGTCAGGCTCCTCTTGCTCATCCACAGCTTCCTCCAAAGGGAGCTGGAGGGTTTCAGCAACTTTTTTATAAAACAGAAAATGAGAAGGGGACTCAGAAAGCCTAGGGGAGACTCTCCTAAAGGTCTGTCTGGGAGACGTCCGTTCAATGGGCACATCCAGACTTTCAAAATCACATTCACACTGTTCATAATCATCCTCCCCCTCCTCTGGTTCATAAAACTCCTCTATATCATATTCTTGAACCGGTGGAACCAGCCGAGCCGACCTTTTGCCAGATAGCGGCGGTTCGGACGGAACCAGAGAAAGCGACTGGACAATTTGGATCGCTTTGGCTATCTCTGCAGCAGTTGGAGAAGGAATTTTTGACTCCACACCTGCTGATTTTCTAGTTCTCTTTGCTGGAACTGGCTCCTCTGAGCCAGCTTTTAGTTTGCCCGAGGAAGTCTCGCCCTGGTCAGAGGGCACTCCCTCCGGTTTGGTTGGCACCGAACCGGGCTGGCCATCCAGGTCAGCGGACTTTTTGGCCTCTCGTTCTCTGAGCCTACCAACTCTCTTATCTAGGGTAGCTGCAGGGAAATTCTTGCAAATCTGGCAGTCTGCATTGAGGTGGTCAAACCCCAGACAATAAACACATGTGGTGTGTGGGTCAGCCTTGGCAAAGGCTTCCCCAGACACTACAGTGTTGAAACCCAGTGGGCCCGGTTTTTCTTTTGGGTTTCTCAGACATAATGCCAGCCTAACCAAAAACGTGCCCTTTTCCGGCAAATGCCAGGCAAGACACCCTTATCGGTTCCCAACCGTGTCACGAGTTGTGGAAAAAAACGTAATGAAATCAGTTTTTTTTAGAACCGATAAGAACCGGGAACCGCACTCTAAATGATTTTAGAAAAAGTTTTAAAGCAACCTGATCGGTTCAAACCGAACCGATAAACATTACAAGTTCCACACAGAAATAAAACCTGTCTATGACTTACAATACCACAGACAGAGCTTGAACAGTCGGTTTATGGTTAAAATAATTATAATCGCGGTTGAATTTAACCGAGAAAAACACTTTTAAACCGAAAATGAACCGGCAGTAGGAGGAATCTCGGAGCGACTGTTCAGTGAGGCGGAGTAAAGAATCTGACAGTTTCAGTTTAAAATTATGCAGACAGAGCTTTTCTAACCGACTCGCTCCAAGTTCCATGCTTGGCATGGAAGTTAACTCTTTCACCTCTGGAGCAGTTCTAAGGCTGGGACAAACTGCATTGTCATAATATAGCAAGACTTCATAGTTGTTTGAGAGGCTATCAAAATAAGCTGTCGAACTCCTCGAAGTTTGAGACTCTTTGGATCAACGGGAATGGAAGGAAGGCATAGAAATCTGCACCCAGGAGAGGGACAAGCGTCTCACCAGAAAACACCAGGACCTGGATCTAGCGAGCAAAAATTGGGCAGTTTTGTGTTGGATGGGGAGGCCGAATAGATCCAATTCTGGGTGCCCATCTGTGGAACAGATCCTCTGCCACCTCCTGTAAAGTTCCCACTCATGGACTCTGGCCTGGGAACAACTCAGGCTGTCTGCAACAGTGTTGTCCACCCCAGGAACGTGAACTGCAATGAGGGTTTGCGCCGTGTCGTGACACCCATTCCCACACCCTCATGGCCTCCTGCAAAGGAGGTAGGAGGTGTGCCTCCTGTTTGTTGAGGTAATACATCACCGCAGTATTGTCTGTTTGTAACAGAAGAGTACTCGTGGAATCTCCGACTGGAAGGCTTGCAGGCATAAAGGACCACCCTCATCTCCAATATGTTGATATGGAGATGAGATTCCTGGGTGGTCCATGTTCCCTGAGACCTCACCCCATTCAAATGCGCTCCCCACCCCTGCCCTGAGGCGTCTGTGGTGAGTGTTATCACCGGGGACGGTGCTGTGAAGGGAACCCCCACAGAGAGGGTTCCCGGATCTAGCCACCATTGCTAGTCCCGAACCACGGTCTTCGTGATTCTGACTGGATGCTGCAGATGGTCTTGCCTTTGGTCCCACTGCACCTAAACATCCACCGGGTTACCTGCATGTGAGTCTTGCCATCGGGACTGTTGGAATAGCGCAGCCTATGTGTCCGAGCAGGCGAAGGACCAATCTGGCTGATGGTCTTCAGCCGACAGGTCCTCTATGAGATCGTAGATATGCTCCGCTTCTGTCTCCGGAAGAAAGGCTTTCCTTGACAGTGTCCAGAACTGCCACTATGAACTGCAGTTTCTGGGACGGTACCAGGAGAGACTTCTCGTAGTTGATTAAGATGCCCAGAGACTGAAAGAGAGCCTGGGTATGCTGAATGGCCAACAGCAATGCCTCCTTGGAGGAGGCCATGAGAAGCCAGTCGTCCAGGTATGGGAACACGTAGTGGCCCTGTCTCCTCAGAGACGCTGCCACGACTACCATGCACTTGGTGAATACCCTGGGTGCTGATGACAGCCTGAAAGGAAGCGCTCGGAACTGATAGTGGCAACCGAGAAACTCGAAGCGCAGGAACCTCCTGTGCGCCTGAGCAATAGGGATGTGTAGGTAGGCGTCCTGCATGTCTAGGGACGCCAAGAAAGCATCCTTCTTCAGCATGGGGATTAGTCCCAGGAGGGTCACCATGCGGAAGCGCTTGTAAACGACCGACATATTGAGGTTGCTGAGGTCCAAGATTGGACGGAGGGCCCCTGTTTTCTTTGGAACCAGGAAGAAGTGTTTATAATAACCTGCTCCTATCTGGTTCCCTGGAACATGCTCCAAAGCTTCTTTCTGTAGAAGCGTGAGCACTTCCTGCCTTATGAGCAGAGCGTGCTGACCCGAGTAATGGGAGAGCAGAGGAGGCCTTGTGGGGGGCTTGTCCAGGAATTCTATATAGTGGCCTTTTTCGACCAATTGTAGCACCCACCTGTCGGTGGTGATCGACCGCCACCCTGGCAGGTGGTCTGCGATGTGACCCCCGACCTTTAATTCCCGTTGATCCTGAGGAGGGCCGGGAAGGAGTCATGCTGTGGCAGCAGAGGGTCCTGCAGGTTGGGCCGACTTGGTAGCAGGTTGGCCTCTACCTGAGGACGTCTTGACCTGGGCTTTCCGAGAGAAGGAACCCCTCTGTTGCTGGCCGGAACGAGGTTGTTGCCTCCGAATCCGGCTGCAGAAACGACTCTGGTTCCTATGAAACGAACTGAGTCTAGATCTGTACATGGCCTGGACAGATCTAACAGCCTTCCCAGCTTCCTGTAATTTTGTGATGACCTTTTCTGAGGCTTCACCAAACTAAACTTCGCCATGAAAAGGAGTGTCCATAATGTTTTTCTGGATGTCCGGGGTAAACCCGGAGCCATGAGTGTCTCCGGAGACATACGCCTGAGGCTGCCGCTCTGGCCGAAGAGTCCGCGGAGTCGCACACGGCTCGGAGCACCTGGGTCCCCACGTCTGAACCCGTGCGGAGGAGCTGAAGAGTTCCTACTTTGGCCACCGCCTGGCAAATTCTCCGCCAGTTCCTGTCCCTGTTCCCCACAGCGTTCTGGAACTGAACCATGTGGTCAGGTAATTCAACAATCTAATGGCGCAAAGTAGCGGCGTAAATCCGCCTTCCAGCACGTCCAGTTGCTTGGACTCCGGGTCCGTGGCTGCGTGCTCAGATGTTGCGGTCTCAGACCAGTGCGAGAGGCTGTACGACTAGGAGTCGGCCAGAGGATGGTTAGCCAGGTACTGTCCTCCTTGGGCGCGTTGTACAGGCGGTCAGCCCATTGCCGGGTCGAATGTGGACGCTTCCACGCTGCCTTGGTGACGTCCATGAAGGTGTCCACCAAGGGTGGCACTACCACAGGCTTGGGATCTTTTTGCCGAAGGTAGCAGGCAAGGCGTAGTCTTTCAGCGTCGAGTTCCTCCGCATCCCATCCCATGTTCTCTTGGATGTGTCTCATTATCTCTGAGAACGAGGGGTCATACGGAGGAGACCTAGGGAGGTCATGTGGGTCCAGAGAGGGGATGCGGATTGGTGAAGGAGATCTGGAGCATTCCGAGATGTCAGATCTGGAATCCTCCGTCGACTGTGAATACCGACGTCTTCTGGGTCTCTTGGGGCTGGGTGACCCTGAAGAGGATCTAGACGGAGGCCTTCTCTTTTCTGTAGATCTGCCCCTAGGAGGTGCTGCTGGCTCCTGGGGGGAAGGTGCCCGGCCTCCTGCCCCTTTTGGCGAAGGAGGGGGCCCAGGCGTCGGTGGTGTCGCAGGTGCGGGAGGAGGGTGCGTGGTAACCACATCCTTTTTGATGGTGTCCCGCCATAAAGTGAAGAGCTCCTTCACTTCTGCCAAGTTTAGGCCTGACGACAGACCAGGCGCCGGTGAGCTGTCGTTGGGGCCCAGGGGGTCTCAGGTTCTGGAGAGGGCTCCCGTGGGAGCTCGATGGGTCTGGAATCGCCCCCCTAGTCTTCAGGCTGAGTGGACTCCTCCGACAACGCCTCCTGACCGACGTTGGTAGGCGGCGGTGTGGTTCTTCTGACTGCGGTATCTGACGCCGGTCCCCCTGCCGGCGTCCTGGGGGGTGAATGCCTGACCGGCGACAAGTGACGAACTGCCACCAGTTCCCGAGAGTGTTTGTGTACCTTGGCCGACGTCGGGTGGGCGGACATCGGGTCAGACTTCCGCTTAAGGGAGGTCAGCTCCTTGGTCTTGCGTTGGGGTGGCAGGGAGACTGACTGGACGTCGGGGGCAGAGTGCCGGGACGAGGACTTGTGATACTCCCCTGACCTGGACGAGGCCTTAGCCAAAGAAACGGGCCTGGAGGCCTTGGCAGGCCGCAGAGTCGAAGAACCGCTGGCTGATTTGACCATGACTGGGGGGGGGGGCTGAGAGTGGGCTCTAGACGCAGAGCGGTCTGACCTGGAGCCGGAGCTGTGGGATTCCAAGGCCTGGAGGGGGATTTAGGTCTCACCTTCTCCCGGTGCTTCTCATGGTGCCTGTGCGACTTCCCCGAAGATTCCCCCCGGAGGAAGGTTCCATGGCCCTCAGCTTTTCTTCCAGAAGGAAGGCCTGGAGAGCCTTCTGTCGGCAGATTCTGGTTCGGCTATTAAAGCCCTGGCAGAAGGAGCAAGCCTGGGGTGTCTTGGTCCGGGCCCAGGCACCGAACGCAGGCCGAATGAGGGTCTTTGAAAGGAATCTGCTTCCCACAGGCACACTTCGAATAATGGCCCTCCACTGAAGTTGGGGAGGACATCAGACAAAGAAACGGCTTGAAAAAGGATTTCTTCCAAAGTTAGGATAATTTGGAATGGATTTCCTGGTCGTTGTGCGCTAGACTAAACCAATGAGGTCGAGACATGCAAGTTGACGGCGGGAAAGAACTGGGGATTCTGGCGGGACCGCCTTCTAATGTACTACGCCTGATGTCGGGGGCGGGACCGACGTCGGAGACGGTCCCCGCTGAAGACTGCTAAGTAGAAAATTTCCGTGGGGTCCTGATGCCTGCCGGCTTCAGTCCTAATGGTGTAACCTGCTGCAAGAGCTGTATCTTGAAGAAGATCAGGAGTTCATTCTGCGGTCAACATCCTGCCACAACTTCTGTGGAAAGGAGTCCGAAATGAAAATTGTGTCACTAATTCTGCCATACAGCAATCACTAGCACCCGTATGGCATCAGCACCACTCGTGGCACAGGAGGGCACCAAGCAGTGCCTAGGTCAACCTGGACGATACCTGGGGCAGCCACGGCAGTATCTGCAGGTACTCCCAGCACCCATGTAGCAATGGCACACGAGGGCACCTCCAACGTCCATGGCACCCATAGCAAGAATGGCACCCGAGGGCACCAGTGGCATCCATGGACACCTGCAGTGCCACCCACGGGTGTCACCCCAGTACCCAAGGCGCCAGTGGCACCTATGGCGCCTGAAGCATCCATGGAATCCATGGGCGCCCACAGCGTCAGCCACGGGTGCTCCGGCACCATCCCTGGCACTGATGACACCCGTGGGTGCCGCCCGGCACCACCCACAGGAGCCCCGGCGCCGCCCACAGGAGCCTGGCACCACTGGCGGTGCCAACAACCCGTGGCAGCAAAGAGAGCACCCATGGCGCCGCATAGAGTGACGGAGCTGACCCAAGGTGCCAACTAAGGCATGGCGCCGACCAAGGCACCGAGCCACAGTGCCAACCAAGGACCTGAGGCTCGGCGCCACCCAGCTACGGTTTGAGGCATGTCACGACCAAGGCATTGAGCCACGGCGTCAAGAAAATGCCAATGGAAATTTGAGAAGGGGAAAGGAAAGATGGTGCCCGTGCCGGCCCCTGCATGGAAAAGGGAGAGGGGAGTAGGCACGAGGGGTTGACACGATGACAAAGGTACCCATAGGGCACCTCGCCATACGTGATCCAATCGACCCGGCTCCGGTCCAACGGCTCCGAGGCCTAGAGGTCCCGAAATCAGGAACAGAGCCAGGAAAACTGGAAAGTCGAACCCCCTGCTCCATAGGAGCGACCCAGAGGTGAAACTACCCACCAGAGCTCCAGCGAGGACAGAGATGGAGCTTGAGTCGAGAAAGCAGCCGCTAGGAGCGGGTCAAGAGGAACTCCACCAAGTCGGTCGGGCCCATCGCCTCCCAACGAACATTCCTCGTGCAGACATACCAACTGGGAAACTCAAGCGGGTACAGATTCTTCTTCCCAGACGAGGAAGAGGAGTTCGAGGTCAAGCGGGACGGATCACTGGAACTTAGATTTGTGCTTCGGAGGACTGTCTCTACCCCCTATATTAGGGACTGTCTGTAGTCAGACACCTCCCCTTTGTTAATTAAGGCGGCGGACGGACACAGCCCTCTGACATAAAAACTTTCAAACTAAGTCCTCCGACCGTCACCGCTACCGTCAAAGGACGACTCCGTTGATGGCAGGAAAGAATTTTTTCTTCTTCTTCTTCATAATCTTCTTCTTGTTCGTAAAATAAATAAATTACTACTTTAAAATATTAAAAGCTGTTGTCGTATAGACGAAAACTTCGACTCCAGCAGACAAGCGACATCGACATTCAAGCGCACTCTGCGGCGGGAGAAAAGGAACTGAGGTGGTTGGTGGGTCGAAGCCAAGATAGCCTACACAGGCGCGAGCTAGTCTCGTGGTGCCGCACATGCGTGGTCCTCTCTGGGCGCCGACCCTTCTGAGAACTTTAGGCTCCCGCTTGGTCCTAGTGCCTCCGGCGTTATCCCACTAATGTGAATGAGTGATGGAGACTTTGTCCAGGAAGATCTGGAGATTCTGGGGGACTGCCCCCTTTTGTATGATGCCTGACCTCGGGGGCCGACATCAGGGGCGGTCCCCGCTGGATACTGCTAGCTAGAAAATTTCCTTGAGGTCCTGGCACCTGCCGGCTTCAGTCCTAATGGTGTAACCTGCTGCAAGAGCTGTTTCTTGAAGTAAGATTGCCAGATCCTGGATTTCTGGAGCAGAATAGAGGCAGTTCTGCATTGAGTGGGGATGCAAAAAGGTCCAGGACTGGAGTTCCCCACTCTTTGAAGAGTGACTGAATGATGGTTAAGTCGAGAGACCATTTGTGAGGATCAGTCTCCGTTCTGCTGAGACGGTCTGCTAGCTCGTTTTGTACTCCTGGCAGGTAAACTGCATGGATTACAGCCTTGTGCTCCAGGGGCCATTCTTACAGCTTCCCTGCATAATGGGAAAGAGTGTGCACCGCCCTGCTTGTTGATGTAATACATCACTGCTTTGTTTTCCACTCGAAGGAGAATGTTCTTGTGACAGAGTATGTCCTTCAAGGCTCGGACTGCATAGAGGACAGCTCTCATTTCCAGAATGTTTATGTGAAGCTGGGATTCGTCCTGAGTCCCTGTACCTTGGGTGTGGAGATTCTGGCAGTGAGCTCCCCACCCCATCAGGGACGCCAGCCCTGGTAATAGAGATCAGATGATCCAGAGGAGCAAAGGCATATCCTTCCAGAAGGTTGTCCTCCTGTGACCACCAGGTGAGTAACTGCTTCAGAGGTTCCGGCCACCTTGATGGGAAAGGACTGAGGTGAGTGGTTGGGGACCACTGAGCATCCACTGAGAGGTTCTCATGTGGTGATGTGCTAGGGGTACAGTGAACACCGAGGATGGCATGAGACCCAGCATCCATTGCATTGAGATAGCTTGAACCAAGTTGTTTTCTCTGGTGTATTGGGCCATCTGTAAGATATCGCTCCTTCTGTCCTCTGGAAGAAAAGCCTTTGCACAGGAGGTGTCCAGAAGTGTTCCTATAAAGAGGAGTTTCTGGGAGGGCTGCAACTGCGATTTGTTGATATTTAGCACAACTCCCATGGACGTGAGGAAGTCTTGAGGCCGTGGCTGCAGCGTCCAGAGTTTCTTGTCTGGTGGGACTTGCTAGGAGCCAGTCCTCCAGATATGGAAACACATTAATTCTGATTTTCCTGAGATGTGCCACGAGAATTGCACACTTTGTAAAAACTCGCAGCGCCGAGGATAGCCCAAAGGGCAGGACTCTGAACTGATAATGCTGACCCAGCGCCACAAACCTTAGGTATTTGTGGTGCTTTGGCTGTATAGGAATGTGTTGGTAGGTGTCCTGCATATCCAGGGAGGCTAATCAATCGTGCTGATGAAGCAAGGGTAATAGGGTACCTAGCGATATCATTTTGAACTTTTCCTTGAGAAGAAACTTGTTTAGCTTTCTGAGGTCCAGACTGGGGTGCATGCCACCAGTTTTCTTCGGAACCAAGACGTAATGGGAGTAGAAACCTGTGTTTCTTTGATCCAGCAGAACTAGTTCTACTGCCCTGTTGTTCAGAAGGCCTCGTATCTTGGAAGCAAGAAGATCTCACTGTACTGCTGACAGCTTGGGCTGTCATTTGTGGTGATGATCCGAAGGGGTTTCTGAAAGATTGAGTGAGTACCCCTCGCGGATTATCCAGAGGACCCATTTGTCTGATGTTATGGATTTCCAATGACTGTAGAACCGAGTCAGACGTCCTCCCACCGCTGACGAAGAGTCCCCCTTGGACAGTTGAGGCGGGACTTGGGTCAGAAACTCAGAAGGTAGCACTGGATGCTTTGGGGCCCTGTGCCTTCTGCTGTGTTTTCTTTTGTGGCTGAGGGTTGTGGTTTTTGTTAAAACCTCCTCTGTCTTTGCCCCGAAAGGACTGACGGTTGTTGACACCCCCCCCCTCCCCGGGAGGGGCCGGGTCGAGATGTTTTAATGGCAGACCTAGTTTTCTGTGTGTCCTCCGGAGCTTGCTCTACTTGGGGCCCGAACAGATGCATACCATCGAAGGGTAAAGCCATGACCTGCTGCTGGGCATAATTCTTGAAGCCCAAAGTATGTAGCCAAGAGTGGCGACAGGTGCAAATGCCCGCCATCGCCGCTCAGGAAACAGTATCGAAAGCGCCACTTCTGCATTAACCTGTTGGTTTATGGACTCTATACCCCTGGTTATGGTCTGAAGTAGCTCTGAATTCGTTTCTGACTCGAGCAGAGCTTCTACCTACTGTTTGAGCGAATGCCAAAGTACATACTCATATTGGGAGAAATAGCCTTGGTAGCTGGCAATACGCATACCCAGGGTGGAGGCAGCAAAGACTCTCCTACCTAAGGTGTCTATCTTGCGAGATTCTTTATTTATAGGCCGGGCTGTGGATGCCTGAGGGAGGACGGCCTTATTCTCTGCTAAGACCACAATGGGATCAGCAAAGGCCTGGGAGGCCAAAATGGGTCGATCCTTGGGAGCAGCATACTTCCTGTCTATGGACTTAGCCACAGAGAGCGTCTCAAAGGATGGCTGTACTGAGGGAGTTAAATCCATAGGGATCTCCGGGACATGAAGGTATTAAGAGTCTTAAGAGCTTCCTAGGATTGATATATGTAGTCTGGAGAGAGAGAGAGAGAGAGAGGGAGAGTAGAATTTAAATTTTCAGCAGAGCTTAAAGAATAGGTCTTCACCAGGCTCTGCAGCAGATTGACGCTGCTCCTTCAACATCATCACCCAGCAAGATCTGGGTCAGGCTCAAAATCACCTCCTGACAGTCCAGGAGGGACTGTATGGACAGGAAAGGAGTGAAATCAGTAGGACAAGTAGAAGAGGAAGGAATTGGAGCAAAGAACCCTGGAGGCTGCAAGCACCACACCAACCTCTTCAGCCGACATGGAAATACAACACTGAACACAAGGAAGTTGGCGCTTATCAGAAAGCCCAGCACACAGCGCCGAAAAGCCTGTGGCGCTGCAGGCCAGTGCCAACAGAGCCCACAATGCTGTGAGACAGGCGCCGACAGACCCCCGTGCCGCCGAGCAGAGACCTCGGTGCTGAGGACGGCACTCAACAGTCCCCCGCGCTAAGGACAACACCGACAGACTCCCCAATGCTGCAGGCGGCGCCTAAGCATCCCAAGCATCGCGGGACGGTGCGAGAATGTCCCAAAGTTCCGAAAACTGCGATCTGAGGAAAACTGGCAGGAGATAGAGGCATCGGTGTGGACCCCTGCACCGCAGCGATGTGGGGGGGGGGAGAGAGGAGACACCTGAGCGCAGAGTCGATGGCACCAAAGAAGGCGACACGTGACTAGGAAGGTCCAACTACCCTACCCGGTCCCTCGAATGTCCCGAAGGCCTCGGAGTGACTGGATCAGGCAGCTGGACCAACCTTGAGCCCACTGCTCCATAAGAGCAGCCCACTGATGAAACTGCTCATCGGAGACCCTCCAAGAAGCAGTGACTGGCTCCGATGTGGGAGGTAAGCCACCGGAGACAGAAACCGCGACTCCAACAGAGGAGACTGGTGTCCTGCCACAACCTTCCATTGATGCGCAGACATAACAGAAGGCGACCTTTGAGTGATGGCTTTCTTTTCGACTTGTGGGTCAAGAAGAGCTCAAGGCCGGAATGTGCAGAGAATGGGACAGTCCTTTTTATGCTTCGGAGGACGCCCATCTCTCAAGCACCGGACTGTTCCATTGTCAGATCCTCCTCCGGAGAAGGCTGCGACCAGACCCAGCCCGGCTGACTTAGCTTTCATATCAAGTCTCTACCGTCACCTGACCCGGCGATGGACGCTCGGTCAATGGAGGGCTGAAAACTTCTTTCTTAGCAAAATTAAATGTAATCTGTACTTATTTCAAGATAAATTACAAAACACTAAACTAAAAACTATACTGCTAGTTTGAAGTTTGACTCCAGCGGTGGACATTGTCACTGAAGCGCACTTGATGGCGGGAAAAAGGACCTGAGGCGGTTGGAGGGTCGATGCCAAGATAGTCTTTACAGCATGAGCTGGGACTCACGGTGCCGCTTCCTCGTGGCTCCATCTCTGGCGCCGGCCCTCTCGAAAAAAGTTTGCTCCTGCTGGGTCCTAGTACCTCTGGCGTAGATCCCATTAGTGTGAATGAGTGGTGGAGAATTTATGTCCAGGAAGATACTGTGTTCCACTGATCCAGCGGGACTACTTCTACTGCCCTGTCGTTTAGAAGGCCTTGAATCTTGGAGACAAGAAGGTCTGACTGAGAAACAGACAGCTTGGGCTGTCGTTTGGGTGGGTGATCTTAAGGGGTTTCTGAAAGGCTTAGAGAGTACCCCTTGTGTATTAGCCTGAGAACCCACTTGTCTGATGTGATTGATTTCCACTGGTCGTAAAACTGAGTCAGACGTCCTCCTGCTGCAGAGGAAGAGTCCCCCTTGGGCAGCCTTGGTGGGACTTGGACTGGAATCTCAAAGGGTGGCACTTGACGCTTTAGGGCCCTGTGTCTCAAAAGAGGGTTGCATGTGGGGAGTCAACTCCAGAGGAATGTCTGGAACGTTCTGGTACTGCAGACGCAGCAATTTCCCCAGGAGTGATGTCCGAAGTCTGGGGAGAGAGTGGTATTCACATTTCTAAGCAGAGACTTAAAGGAAAGGTACTTGACCAGAGGCTCTGCTGTAAGAGAAGGTGTATTCACCACCCCTATGGACGAATCGTCGTTAAAGTTGTCCTCCAATCAAAGATCAGGATCAGCTCAATATCATCTCCTACTAGTCCAGAAGGGACTGAATAGATAGGAAAGGGAGGAAAATAAGGAGCTCCACGTAATCAGTCTCGAAAACCCAGTGTCGCATGCAGCACCGCTGGTGCTCCTGGCGCCAGCACAGGACATGGTGTCGGGTGCAGTGCCAAACCAGAGGTTCCCAACCTCGAACCGCTAAGGAAAGTCTGAGAAATTCAGCAGGGAGATAAGGGCACCGTGAGACCCCTGCACTACAGCCATATGAAGGGAACACACCAGAGTGCGGCCGACAGCACCACAGAAGGCGTGCAACTAGAAGCCCCAACCGCCCCGCCCACAGGTCCGAAAATGAAAGACCTGAAGGTCGGCGACGGACTCACCGCTCAAGCAGACGGGTCAACGCTGAACTCACTGGTCCATAAGAACGCCCAGTGGCGAAACTGCTCACTGGAGGACCCTCCAGGGAGTGGGGGGAGAGACTCCAGAGTCGAAGATGCCGGTCACCAGAAACAGAAGCTGGGGGAGACCCCGAAGGAGACAGAGTGGGGCCCCTGCCGCTGGTAACTTGATGACCGACACGCAGATGAACCAGAAGGCGACCTTGAGTAGTACAGTTTCTTTTTCGACCGGGAGGCCGAAGAAGAACTCTAGGCCGAACGGTGCAGAGTCCTCGACGAGGATCAGGAATGGGACCGCTTCTTTCTGTACTTTTGGGAAGACCGCTCATCCCCTTCCCCGAGCACTGGACTGCCTGTAGTCAGATCCCCCCTCCATAGAGGGCGGCAGACCACACCCTGCCCTGCTGACAAAACAGCTTTCATGTGAAGTCTCCTTACCGTCACCTGCCCCGTTCATGGTCGATTCCGTCGAAGGAGGGCTAAAGAAGACTTCTGATGAAAAATTTACTTACTAAAATTTATTTACTTATTCTTCTTTTAAACTGATAATAAAACTAATCAATACTGAAACGCTGTAGCTGGGGTGAGCGTCTTCGTCACTGAATTGCACTTGGCAGGAAAAAAGGAACTGGGGTGGTTGGAGGGTCAATGCTGAGGTAGCCTGTACAGCATGAGCCGGGCTCGTAAGCTGCCTCACGGCCCTCACGCCCAGCTTGCAGCCCTGAAGATTTTTGGCTCCGCTGGGTCCCAGCACCTCTGACGTAGTCCCAGTGTGAATGAGTGGTAGAGACTTTATGTCCAGGAAGGTTAGAGAGAACTCCCATTCTCCCCACCTCAGATAGCACCCCAAACCCCTTCCTACCCCAACCACTTCTTGTAAGTTATAATTTGTTAAAAAAGAAAACTTACGGAGAAAATTCAATGGGTGACCGGCACAACCACATCTGCTTCCATGGCTGGCGCCAAGTTACAATACTGTGCCCCTACCCACATACCCTGGTAGCCAGTAGCAGCAGACCCCTACTCCACCCACACCCTGCCCTAAGATACATTTTAAAAAAGGCATCCGACGCTGCCCCCCTCCTCCACATCGGCTGCTATTCTTGTGAATGAATAGTTGCCTGCTTAGCTTATATATAAAATGAGTTGATCATGATCAGGTGGTTACTACTATACAAATACAACAAGCAACTTAATTTCATTCTGCAAAACAAGCAACAGGTGAATATGACTTCTTTTTAGGGTATCTTGGGGTGCGAGATGCAGGTGGAAGGACTGCTTGCTACTGAGAACAGGGTGAGTAGTGTGTGTAGGGGTGAGCGCCACAGTACTGAAACTTGGCGGCAGGTCGTGGAGGCGGGTGGGTTGTGCAGTAGCCATTGAATTTTTACGTATATTTTTTTTTAAATTATAACAGTGTGAAGTGGTTGGGAGGAGGGGTTTGGGTGCTATCTTATGGTGGGGAGGGTTCTCTTTATTCTTGCGGATCCGGGCTAGGAGGAGGTGGGTTCTTAGCTTATATATATATATATATATATATATATACCTGAACACCAAATATTTGGACGCATGGGCTCCGAATACCGAATATTCAGTAGAATATTTGAAAAAAGGTATTTGCACATCCCTACTGCTAACACTCCAACCTACCTCAGTTCTGTTAGGAGTGTGTGAAAAACTCTGCTACAGGCTGCTGCTTATATAATACAGAGTATAAAAAGAACAGAAAAAGGATATGTGAAGAATAAAGAAACTGATTATAATCCAACTACTAACCTAATGAGGAGGACAGGTTATAGTGGAGGATACACCCCCTGGTGGGATTAGTGTCAGTCTATAAACAAAGATTTGAGCCAGAGATACAGTTAGTCACTTTTCCCACTGCAAGACATGTCCTGCTGGCAGCCATAGGGAAGGAAAGAGAATATGGGCAGCAGCCCCAAATGTGTCATCTCATTAGCATGAGCTATATGTGAGATCCAGACAGGAGATTCAATGCAGAATCTCTGCAACTGCCTAGAACTTATCCTGTCACCCAGCAGGCACAAAACCAAGGGTGTAGGCAGGTATACTCATACGCATTTGTGTATAGTTTTTTTTACTTGTCTCAAACCATACGGCTTTTGTTACCATTATCATTATAATTTGGAGTATTTGAGTTAGAATGGGACACTAAGTGTCTGCATCTGTTTAAAGATCAAATGAACTGTTTTGTCCAAAGCTTCAATTCACATGAATTCAAGTCCCTGTGTCATGATTAGTGATTCCTGAAAATACCATGTTGTTTGGATTTGTGGCTTTCTTTAAATCAGCATCTGTTAACGTGCTCTGCAGTAACTGAAAACTAAAGATTTTTCTGTCCTTGTCAGTGAGGCCTGCAGAGCAATAACATAGTTTTGGTCTAGCCTGCTGCTTCAGCAGTCAAGTCCCTGATTGACTGAAAAGCTGTTGCATTTCTAGTCAGAGTTCAGAGCTAATTGTTTTCACTCCAAGTTTGTTACTAGCCCATCTGGCTTGTATTCAGATAGATTACTTAAAATATATCAATTCTGTTCTCATAAAAAGTTGATCATTTGAGTTTCAGTGTGCTTAACTGAAGTGGTATGAATGAATGTTCGTGAGAAATCGCCTTGTCTGTATCACAGCTGACAGATCTTTCTCATCAAAACTCTGCATTGTTTTCTGGCTATATAACACAGGGTTGTGTAATGGATATAAAATACATCTAAATTTTGTTAATTCATATTAGTAGTGTGTCTTTGACGTAGCCTGCTTAAATAGATTCATGCGAGAACAATATTGCTTTTATGTCAGATTGACAAACAGGTGTCTGCCACACTATTTCAGGAACATGTACTGTATGAACTCACAAAATTCAGTTTTTTGAGGGTTTCTGTGTGAACATACATCATGTATGTGTATAACTACTATATGGCATCCTGATGCCCCTGCCTCCAGAAAACTGAAACAACAGCACTCTGCTGCCCCCTTTCCTCTGCCCCCATCTGAGGCTGCTGCACCCCGCTGTCCACTGTCTTCTCCACACAGTCAGGGCTGTTGCACCCTGCTTCCCTCTGTCCCCCACCCCCACAGTCAGGGTCAGTGCACCCTGTTGCCCTCTGTTCCAGTCTCCACAGCTGAGGCTGCTTGTGCTCTGCTAAGCCCTAGAGTCCCCGGTCCCCTGCCTTCACAGTTGGGGCTGCTGCACCATGCTGCCCCAGGCCACCAGAGGTGGGGTATCTGCTGCATCTGTTACTCACTTCCATTGCCCCAACTGGGCAAGGCTGCTGCACCACATGCACCCTGTCCCACAGTCAGGGCTGTCATACCCGGATGCCCCCCAGTGTCCTGCCACACAGTTGAGTTATCTGCACCACGCTGTCCTCTGTCTCTGCCACGACGTCCAAGGCTGCTGCACCCTGTGCCTGTCTATACAGTCAAGGCTGCTATGGCCTGCTGTGCCCTAGAGCCCCATGCCTTCACTAGTTAGGGCTGCTACACCATGCTACCCTCTTGTCCCCCACTCCCATAACACAAACTGAAGTATTTTTGTTTTTTCTTTTGAGCAGTTTGGGCAGTGTACCAAAGGATCTGACTCTGGTGGCAGAAGGCAGCACAGTGCAGCCTTGCTGTGGAGGTAGAAACTCCTGGTGCAACAGGGCACAATGGTGGCAAGGCACAGAGGACAGCATGGCACAGAAGCCTTGACTGTGGGACATCAGGATACAGCACCCGTGACTGAGACGTGGTGCAGTGGCCCTGCCCATTTGGGGCAATGGAAGTGGGTAGCATGGTGCAGGAGCCCCAACTGTGGAGGCAGAGGCCCTGTGATGCAATGGCTTAGCAGAGCACAGCAGCCCTATCTGTGGAGACGGGGAAACAGGGCGCATTGGCATGGACTGTCGGGGTGGGGGACAGAGGGTAGCAGGGTGCAGCAGCCCTAACTGAGGGGCAGGAGACAGGGGCTTCAGGATGCCATATAGTATTTCTACTTATACACATACCTGATGTATTTTCACACAGAAACCCTCAAAGAACTGAATTTTGTGAGTTCATA
Source organism: Neoceratodus forsteri (assembly GCA_016271365.2). NCBI lineage: Eukaryota > Metazoa > Chordata > Ceratodontiformes > Ceratodontidae > Neoceratodus > Neoceratodus forsteri. The sequence continues at coordinate 589,253,126 of CM028134.1, read as the reverse complement.
CAGTACATGTTCCTGACAGTTGCCTCCTGGATGAAAGCAGGCCATCACTTTGGTATGGGTTCTTATCCTTCCAGGTTGTCCCACAGACCCCAATGTAGACATATCTCTCTTCCCTGCACCAATTCTTCTATCATTACTTGAAAGTCTTGGTGTGGATCTCCCATTCCTTCTACATACTATACAACACACACACTTGCCACTCACATTTTAAACACATGACCGGGGAAACACAGGATCAAACAGATAAATGAACTACCTTTACAAAATTAAATCTACAAAGAGCTGACTAGCGATTCATCTTTTACGCTAAGGCCATGAAAGCCCTTATCAAGTTAACATATTAGCAGCTATAGTGGATCTGACCAGAGTTTGTTATACAATGCCTCCCCTTTCCGATTCTCCACGTGTGCGGCTCCTGTGTCTTAACGGATACCCTTCTTCTGGGACATATAAAAGGCCTGGATCTCAGTAGATACTCTTTAAAAAAAAGTTCACCTTTGATTGTTAGAAAATGGTACAGCCCTCATTGTTACCTGCATTGTCCAATTCTTCTTCATACACTGTATCTACTGGGTTGGTGCCAACTGTACATTTCATTTTCCTAATATTCACAGACTTCCCACTGTGAGCCTTAATAGCTTCTGAAAATCCTATTTTTTTTTCAATTTTTTCAGTAAAGTTCCAAAACTATGATATTTTAACTGTTATTTTATTAACCTGCTACTTTTGCTGATGTGCTTCCAGTTTCTCCTGTCATCATTATTGCTTCCACAAGTGCAAGTATTAAATCAAAGGAGTACTTATTTTTGAAACATTCCCATTTTTCCATGAGTTCTGGAGCATGTATCCCAAATTTGCCTATCAGGTCGTTAGGACTTGGAATTCAATCCCCTTTTCTTTGTCGTTTAAAAATAGACTTGCACAACACTTACTTGGCCAATCTGTAGGCAAATGTTCTATAAGACTGTTGAACATATAGTTTATAATGTATAGGTCTTACATATTGTTTGTATCCTGGCATTGTTGCTTCAGCTTGTCTGAAAACAGGCCTTAGTGCATTTGGCCTGTCTGGTTTCAACAGACTAATCAAAACTGGGGTCTAATAAGACCCATAACCCCCTAGGAATTCTTCTAGATTTAACATATTTGATAAGTAAGCTGCCATGCTATACTAATCCAATATCTTTATCTTCTATATTCTCAGTCCTGTTTAATACACTTTGGCACTGGTACCCATCTGCAGTGTAAGTTTCTTTCCCCATACTGCGAGGATATGTTCCTCTTCATTGTTAGTGTATCCAAACGTACAATATTTGCCTTATTCTGCACGCCAGACCAGTTTCACAAAGCAAAATCTCAACTACATCTAAACTGTTTATTACTGACAATTTTTTCCCCCACAGATTTTAATAATGTGGCCAGTAACTGACTGACAAAATTAGCAGTAATATATTTGAAAATTCTACAGTTGCGAATGTGTGAGTCATTCTTTCCTTTCATAGTGTTAAATATTCTCACAGAACCAGGACCTCCCCCACAGTTGTGTTTCATAACAGCGTTTTAACAGCTAATCCTAGTCTCCTGGGAACCACGCACACTGAATCTGGACTGATCATGTGAAACATGCACATCAGAAGCCTGAAACTTGAAGGTGGGATTGGGACATGCTCAGCACTAAAGGCTTGTTTGTGTAACTGACACATCAGCAAGCAAGAAGGATTCGAAATAAAATATTGAATCCTGTATCTTAGTTGCTGAACAAAACTAGCATCATATCAAGGATTCTATTTAGCAGGAATACATTTCTTTAGGTTCTCCTAACACCAGGTGTTTATATTAAAGAAGAAGCTTATAACTACAGTGCTTGCTACAGTAAAGTTGATAGCACTGTATACAGAAGTAATTGGCAATTGCAGTACCCACTGAATAACATATATTACGCTACCACGCAATTTGCACAGTAGTGCAGTACCAATCAACTTTACTGCAGCAAGCACTGTAGTCTGACGTTTGCCAAATCTGAATTCTTGGCATTTAACATTGTATCCAAATCTAATGTAGCGTGAATCAGATATAGTAAGGTGTACTGTTCTGAACATTAAATTCAATCTCCAATTCTAGTCAAGATTATTACAGCATGGTTTTAAGATGGAAATGCATTTTGTGCTAGAGTGAATAGATACTTTCATTTACCTCATTATCTACAATGGATGCCAGGTCAAAGGGCTGATCAATGACAGACAAAAAGCTTTCCCCTAGGACTGTGGCAATAAACACGTGAGCCATGGCCAGCAGACGATCTGGACGGAATGCTTGGATCAGCAGTAAGCGGTGAACTGCTTGTCCAATTGGAGCTAGGAATGAAGAGGTAGATACATTAATAATAGGTTAAAAATATAAATTGCTTTCTATTTTAATATCTGAATTAACAATTCTTACTTAAGGGCTTGTCCTCATTCCACAGATATGGTACGGTCTGTTCTGGTGAACTACTCTCTAACCAGATGCAAAATTGCTGTATCAGAGGGAGACAAAAAAAAAGAAAAATTTGAAGCCACTTGGAATATTGAGCTACAAAGACAGAAGTGTTACATTTAAATAAAGTATACAGTAAATCTGTTTGCAAGTCCAGGTATATTTTACATATTTACATAATACAATACAGCTGTTAAAACAGGATTGCACATCTATCCAAATCAACCAGCCACTGTTGTGGTTATCCAGTAAATGATCCCACTGAGATTAAAATCTCTTTCACCGACTTCCAGTGACATCACAGGGATGGCAGGAGGGTTGATCCTGTGAACTCCAACTGCTTTCGTTTTGTCAGAATCACAAACAAACCAGCTTAAAACCAGCAAACCTACCAAAAATATACTGTAGATGATGTTCAGCAGGGCAACAAAACCAAAATGGGAAAATGGAACACTCTTAGGGCAAACTTAAGCAGTTACTGGTAGACACCGGGATGAAGGGCTTTGCATGCCACACATCGAGCTTGCGTGCTAGATCGCAGTCATATCGACCTGGATCCAAGGAAGGAAAAAAATAAGATCCAGATAAGACTGAGCTATATAAAAATGTTCAGATCAGTCAGAAAAATCGAATCGTCCATCACAGACCAGCGATCAGACCTTCAGAGCATTGATAAAAAGGCTGAGACGGAGGTCAAAGTAGGGGAGCTGGCAGACACTCAGAAGGCCCATGACAGGGTTCTCCTGTAACTATTAAAGAGGGATCAAGACTCACAAGCGTGGGTGGAGGATGCAGAAATCTGGTCATCAAGAAATCTGCGTATTCAAGAAGGAGTAGAGAAGGGATGTCCCACAGTGATCAATTTCATCCAGCATGTTATGTTCACCACGCTTACCCTCCCAGCCAACATACCACAAGACATAGCGTGAGCCCACTGCTCCCTTTGGACCCAGACCAACTCGCCCAAGATCTTGATTGTTAAGTTGTTCAGGTTCCAAACCAAGGAACATAACCTTTCTGAAGCCTGTCACCCTGAAGATGTAAAATTTGAAAACAGAATCTTTTCTATCACAATTTATTTGTCCATGTTGCAGTCCAAAAGACAGTTAGTATGCAGAGTCACAAAAGAAATTAAGTAGAAACTGGCATAAAAGCTCAACTCTTCAGCAAAACTGAATCATCATTTGGACTCTGGATGAAAGTCTGATTCTCTACTAGGTTCTGAACCCAAGCTGAAGGAACTGAAAATTGCTGTCCCAGACCTGCATATAAGGACATGGCAGCAAAGCTAATTTGAGCAGCACAGGGAGCAGTGCACGCTCAGAAAGATACCGCAGACTGAAGCCACCTTGCCCAAACACCTCGCCCCAGAATTGGTTGGCATCATTCAGCAGCTGCAGACTTCAGACAGGAATTATGGAGTCTCAGAAAGTGCTAACTGCTGAGCTGACTGAAAGACTACACCTGTTGACATTAAATGTGCAATATCTTTTTCTGTTCTGGTTTTGCCATATTTGGTAACTGACCCATTTTTGATGTGGATTCCTTGCAGTTTCATTAAGTAAGCTGGGGGGGGGGGGGCGCGCCTGGGGTTTGTCAGGGAATCTCAGGGCAGACATGATCTCAGTGGCAATGGCTGATGGTGGGTGGTTATGGTTGGGACTACTACAAGACAGGGGACTTGAGTACAGTATTTATTAATTTAAAAGTTTGATGCCTGGGAAAGGTACATGAGCCGTGGCTTGTTTCCAGGAGCAACCTGGGGAAGGGGAGGGGTTGGGAGTAGACATACAGGCAATTACAGTCATCAGAAGTACAATAAGGGCAAGTACAAGTGTAGAAACATAACTGGCAATAATAAAAAATGGTGACTGTACAAGGACGGCAAATGAGCTAAGATGCTCACACTACACATGGATAGGCTGTACAAAAGCTTGTAGGTGTATTTGGTTGAGTTTAACCTCAAGAGAGAGCAGACTGAGGGCCAGGAGTTCAGGGTACACCCAGGAAAGAGGAGTCTTTGGCTGGGGGAAAGAGTATAAACTGTTGTGAAGAAGTTAATAGAGGAATCGGGAAGGCGTTTTAGTGTTTGGAAGAGGGAGCAGGTCTTTGAGGTGAGCTGCTAGAGAAAGCAGCCTTGACAGGTGGCGTGTGGAGCGAGGGTAAGGAATAGGAAAGGTGAGGGTGTCCCTTGAACATACAGAATACGGGGCAGGGGAGAGGAGAGAAGATAGGCAGGAGGGAAGACAGCCAAACCAGTATTTGGCAATGAAGATGGAGCAGTGGGACTGGCGATGGAAGGATAGGTGGAGATGGAAAGGAAAGAGCAGAGGGAGCAATAGTGGCTGCAAAGAGTATTGTTGGAGGCAAAGTGGCAGAAAGCATTATAGAGGGTATTTAGTCTGGCAAGAGAAGAGGAGGGGCAGAGCTACAGACCACATCCAGTATAGTCAAAGATAGGGAGGATTATTTTGGTTAAACAATCTCAGTTGACCTGGGTGACAGACTGACTTATGGTATAGGGCGCCGAGCTTGGGATGAAGTCTGGCGTGGATGGCATCAATGTCAGTAGAGAAACCTAATTTATTATCTAGCCACACACCAAGGTATTTGAAGTCAGGGATGACCTACAGTTATGTGTCATCCAGGGTTGAGAAGACTGGGGAGGGCAATGCCTTGCTAATTTCTGGCTGGTGCCAAAGGTCATTGACACAGTCTTTGGTGTTAACTTTGAGCTGGTTGGCATGGAACCAGTGCACCACATTGTGGAAGTCATGCTGGAGTGAGGCTTTTACTGCTGAAGTAGAAGGGCCTGATGAGTAAATGACTGTGTCCTCCACATATGTGTTTATGCAAAGAGACCCAGCCGGAGGGAGAGGTCAACAAAAATGGAAAATAGTACAGGTTCCAGGATGTAGCCCTGGGAGACACCTGCTAAAAAAAAAAAAAAAAAAAGGGGGGGAGAGAGACCAGCCACGCACCTGAACTGCCGACGACCCCAACTATGAGCGGAACCAATCAACAGCAGAAGCAGAGAGGCCAGCTGAGGTCAGCTTGTCCAGGAGGAGGAGAAGGTGGGAAACGAGAAGTCAAACGCCTTCGCAAAATCGATGAATATGGCTGTGGTGATATGTCCCTGATCCATCCCAGTAAGGACGGAGTCAGTTACATGCAGCAGGGAGGAGATGGTGGAGTGCTTCCTTCTAAAGCCAGACTGGAGAGGAGAGAGGAAAGATGAAGAGTCTAGGAAGTCAGCAAGTTTGGATTACACTAGGGACTCCTGAAGTTTAGCAGGGAGGGAAGGAGTGAGACTGGCCTGCAGTTTCCTGGGGAGGGGAATCACCCCTTTGTGAAAGTAATACCTTGGCAACTTTCCAGGCATCATGGACAGCACAGAGGAGAAGGACAGGTTAATAAGGAGTAGATCACTTTCAGAATTGATGGGAATTTAGGTTGGACTTGACATTGTGGGCCTCTGCTGTCCAACTGCCTTTGTACAGGAGTTCTCAAGTGACCTGTATTGTTGGAGGTCAGGACGTGGAGTGGAGAGGATTTGAAAGCGAGACCATGCAAGATCCAGGGACTTGCACAGCTCAATGAGGTCAGAAGTGATCCAGGCTTGGTGGGAGCATTTCACTTTGGTCATTCTGAATGGGGCATGAGTGTACCAGGTGCTGTTTAAGACAGCAGTGAAGAGTGAAAAGGCAGAATCAATGTCAAAGAAAAATCAACCAGACCCCAAGGGAAATGTTCTCACTTAATCAGGATCCTACCATGCCAGTCAATTGTTTGGGACATAATTAAGACAGTAACATGGGGTCAAATAACCAGTATGTATGTATGTGTGTGTGTGTGTGTGTGTGTGTGTGTGTGTATATATACAAACAAAAAAAAAACAGAACACAAAAAACTTTTAAAGAATATATAGGAGCTGGAGACACAGCATAAAGCCTGCCCAGAAATACAGGTTACTCACCTGTAACAGGAGTTCTAGGAAAGGTATATGTTGTTCATTCACACTGTCTGGCAAGTTCCTTGCCGCTTTAAATCTTGCCGGAAGGTCTTCAAGCTGGCTCCTCCCACCCACCCGGGTGGTAAAACTCTTGGCTCTGCCCCCTGATGCCAGATCTAGCCTGCTGGAAGCCAGGTTGTGCGTCGAATCCGGGTGGGTCATGTGGATGAACAACATATACCATTCCTAGAGTAACCTGTATTTCTAGGGACATGGATATGTTGTTCATCCACACTATCTGGCAGACTCCTAGCAGTTCTCCGAGAGGAGGGAGGCAAGGCGCACACCCCCTACTTAGTGAACAGAGACTGAAGAACCGAGGCCCCAAAACCAGCATCCCGGTGTGACTCAAGGTCGATGTGATAATGGGTGATGAAGGTGTGTGCTGACTTTCAGGTAGCAGCCCTGCAGATTTCCTGGATAGGTACGGCCCTGGAAGCAGCCACCGATGCAGTGGTATGGCGGTGGTAGAATGAGCTCTTATCCCTCTGGGAGGCTCCATGCCCGCCAACCCATAGCAGAGATCTATGCAGGAGGTGACTCACCTGCCTATGGTCCGCTTGGCACAGGCCTGCCAGGTGCGGCTTCAGCGTAGGTGACAAACAGCTGGCAAACCTCTCCCTGAACTTCAGCCTCCGCTCCCTTATAATAAGCGAGCGCCTCTAGGGTCCAAAGTATGAGCCTGTATTCGGCCTCCGAGGTGTGACTGGGGTAGAACACCGCAGAGTCAACACCTGGTTAAGGCGAACCCGACACCACCTTCGCCTTTGTCCCTGTGGAAGACCAGATAAGGAGACTTGACAGAAAGCGCCTGGAGCTCTCCCATCCTTCTGGCTGACGTGATAGCCACCAAGAAGGCGGTCTTCCACGACAGGTGAGAGATGTCACACCTGTGCATCGGTTCAATGGCTTGCCCATGAGCTTAGCCAATACCAGCAGTAGATCCCACGGAGGTGGAGGTTCTCGCACCGGAGGGGATATGTGATCAAGGTCTTTGAAAAAGCGCCCGACCACCTTCTCCTGTGCCACCGACTGCTTCCCGCCCGCACCCGGTAAGCAGAGATGGCTGCCAGGTGCACCTTAAGGGTCATTGACCGAAGCCCTTGCTGAGAAAGGGACCACAGGTAGTCCAGAATGCTTGCTAAGGAACAGGAGGAAGGGTCCATGCTCCTTGTTCTCTGACACCAAATGGAGAATCTCTTCCATTTGAAGGCGAAGCATTTTCTAGTGGACTCCTGATGGACGCCTCAACGACGTTGAGGACCTTGTTGGAATGACCCAAGGCCTGGAACTCTAGCCGCTCAGGAACCAGGTCGTCAGGTGCAGGGATTGAAGGTCCGGATGGAATACCTTCCCCTGACTGACTGAGATCAGGTCCGGGCGGGCTGGAAGCCGCCTCGGGAGCCTGGAGCCGAGACTGAGGAGATCTGGATACCAGAAATGAAAATTACGTACCTACCGTAATTCTTGATCTTCTTGGACGAGTCTCCACCACTCATTCACACTAGTGGGATTAGCGCCGGAGGCACTTAGGACCCATTGGGAGCAAACTTTTGCTGGAGGGTCGGTGTAGAGATGGCGCCATGAACGGCGAGCAAAGCAGCGGCTCGAAAGGCAATGACTATCTCGGGCGATGACCTCCAACCGCCTCAGTACCTTTTACCAAGGAGGTGCGAGCGCAACTAACGAAAGAGTAATCTAACCTTAAAAGACGGACATAAGATAGTCCGTATCGACCCGTGTAAGAAGGGTCAGGCAAAGAAGTCTTCTACCGTCAAAGATTTGAGGGAGTGAAGACCTCAAATACAGCGTGGAGCTCGGGATGGAGGGTGGGAGGTAGGAATGAGTGGTGGAGACTCGTCCAAGAAGATCAAGAATTACGGTAGGTACGTAATTTTCATATCTTCCTGGACATAAGTCTCCACCACTCATTCACACTAGTGGGAGAGTACTAGTTGATAATCCCCAAAAGGGCGGCAGGAGAGCCAGAGCTCACGCCACTCAAGACAGAAGTCCATTAAGGATAGTTCTGTTGACGCGGAATGCGCTTGGCATGAACATCCAGTGCATAATGCTTAACGAAGGTATGCACTGAGCTCCAGGTGGCGGCGTTGCAGATATCTGCAATTGGAACATTGCTACTTCCGCTTAGGGATGCCGTGGATCGCCTTAGTAGAGTGATGTATACTCCACCTTCTAATTTAACTTGAGCCATGGAATAGCAATGACGAAGGCATGCCACTAACCATGATGAGATGCATCTGATAGTGACAGGTTGACCCAGCCGGTGTCGCTTGAAAGAAACAAACAGTTGCTGAGTCTTATGAAAATTCTTGGTTCTATCTAAATAGAACCGCAAGGCTCTTTAATATCCAAGGAATGAAGAGATCATTCCCTTCATTTTGGAAATTAGCGAAGTAAGAGGGAAGTACCAGAGGTCTGCTTAGATGGAATTCTGACACAACCTTGGGAAGAAATTTGGGATGAGTATGGAGAACTACCTTGTCTTTATGGAATACAGTATAATGGAGGGTCCGTAACTCAGGGCATGTATCTCTCGAGACCCCTGTGGCTGAGGTAGGCCACCAGGAAGGCAGTCTTCCAGGTAAGAAATTTAGCTCACAGGTAGCTAGGGTTCAAAGGTTTGAGTGAGTATGTCCAGCACCAGGTTAATGTCCCAGGCTGCAATTGACGCTTAACAGGGGTCTGGTATGAAGAACTCCTTAAGAAATCTCTTCACTATAGGTAACTGAGCCAGAGTCAAGGAAGAAACCGCTCATGGAACACTGAGATGGCACTAAGGTGAACTTTAACTGTGGAGTACTGGAGAGCTGAGTTTGATAGGTCCAAAAGATACTCCAGAACCTTGTCAGGAGGACAGGAAAAGGGATTCCAAGAGGACTTTTAGACACCAGAGAGAAAACGCTTTCCATTTGAAGCGTACGCTGGGTGGCTGGTTTCGAGCAGCCAGACGGATGTCTGAGATTCTACGAGAGACGTTGAACCGATTCACTTCTATCTCTTCAGAAGCCAAGCATGAAGGTGAAGTGATTTCAGGTTGGGATGGACCAACGAACCCTGAGTCAAAAGACTGATTTGCAAAGGAAGTGGTCTCGAGAGGCTGCCAACATACTGTTGAGTAGAGGAAACCATAGTTGCCGAGGCCAGGAGGAGCAATGAGAATCATTTTGGTCCCTGAGACTCGAACTGAGGAGTACTCTCTGGATTAGAGGAAGCGTGGAAAGGCGTGAAAGAAAGCGCTTTGTCCACCGCAGCCTGAACGCATCCTGACAGAAAATGCCAGGCCCTGGATTTCTGGAGCAGAAGAGAGGCAGTTTTATGCTGAGTGGGATGCAAAAGGTCCAGGTCTGGAGTCCCCACTCTTCGACAGTGACCGAGCTATGGCTGGATCGAGAGACCACTGTGAGGGTCTGCCTCTGTTCTGCTGAGGTGATCTGCTAGGTCGCTTTGTATACCTGGCAGATAAACCGCTTGAATCAGAGACTTGTGCTCCAAGCACCACTCCCACACCCCTCATTGCTTTCCCTGCAAAGGGGATAAGAATGAGCACCGCCTTGCTTGTTGATGTAATACATCACAGCTTTGTTGTCCGCTTGAAGGAGAATGTTCTTGTGACAAAGGATATCCTTCAGAGCCTCGGATCGCATAGAGGACCGCCTCTCATCTCCAGGACATTTATGGGAGATGAGTTTCAACTGAGTCCATACACTTGAGTGTGGAGGGAGTGACAGTGAGCTCCCCATCCCATTAGCGATGCGTCTGTGGTGATGGAGATCTGATGATCCGGGGAGCAAGGGGAACCCTTCCAGGAGATTGTTTCTTGAGACCACCAGGTGAGAGACCTTAGAAGGGCCCGGCCACCTTGATGGGATAAGACTGGGGGTGAGAGTCGGAGACCACTGAGTGGAGAGCATCCATTGGGGTGTCTCCTCATGTGCAACCGCCAGGGTACAGTGAACACTTTAGGACGCCATGAGATTCCAACATGCGCTGCATCGAGAGAGCTTGTAAATCGATTGGTTCTCCCCGATGTAACGGGCCATCCGAAGGATATCGAGTCTTCTATCCTCTGGAAGGAAAGCCTCATGAAGAGGTGTCTAGAAGCTGCCCCTATGAAAAGGAGCCTCTGGGAGGGCTGCAGTTGTGATTTTTTCAAATTCAGCAGAACTCCATGGACGAAGAAGACGAGAAGTCGCTTTGTAATGGCTTCCAAAGTCCCTTGGCTGGAAGGGCTTGCTAGAAGCCAATCGTCCAGGTAGGGAAACACTGGAGTCCGATCTTCCTGAGATGCGCAGCGAGAACTGCACAACACTTTGTAAAAACTTCAGCGGACTCGAGGATAGCCCAAAGGGCAGGACTCTGAACTGATAATGCTGACCCAAAGCTACAAACCTGAGGAACTTATGTGGGGCTCGGTGGATGGGGATATGCTGGTGGTCCTGCATATCCAGAGAGGCAGCTAGCGTGTTGATGAGCAAGGGTAACAGGGTACCTAGGGAAATTATTTGAATTCTCTCCCTGGGAGAAATTTGTTTGACTTTCTGAGGTTCTAGAATGGAGCATTCCCCCAGATTTCTTTGGAACCAGAAAGTAATGGGAGTAGAACCCTGTGTGTTCGTAGATGCAGGGGCACCAGTTCTATTGCCTTGTTGTTTAGAAGGCCCTGGATCTCGGCGTGTGAGGAGGTTCTGATAGAGGCCGACAACCTGGGTTGTCGCCTGGGAGGACAATTGGGGTTTCCAAGAAACTGAGAGAATAACCTCATAATTATCCGAAGGACCCATTTGTCCGAGGTTATGGACTTCCACTGGTTGTAGAAGTACACTGGACGACCTCCCACTGAGAGAAAGTTCCACCTCGGGCAATGTGGATGGAACTTGGGCCAGCAATTCATAAGGTGGCGCTTGGGGGCTTTAGGCCCCTGCGCTTTCTGCTGCGCTCTTCTTTGAGGTTGGGCAGGTTGGCTTATGGAAGCTTCTCCGCCTTCTGAGCAGTGTCGAAAAGCGCCCATGGCGGTTTGACCTGTTGGTTATTGGACCCAATACTCTATTAACGGTCAGAAGAAGCTCTGACTTGGAGCCTAATCTGGAAGAGCTTCAACTCATTCTTTCATAGAGTGCCACAGGATATACTCATACTGACAAAATAGCCTTGATAACTGGCAATACGTGTACTTAGAGTGGAGGCAGCAAAGACTCTCTTACCTATTGTATCAATCTTACCAGACTCTGTTAATAGGTCGAGCTGTAGTAGTTTGAGGAAGAACGACACTTGTCATTCTCTCTGCCAGGACTACAATAGGAATCCACAAAGGCTTGGGATGCCAAATGGGACGATCCTTGGGAGCTGAATACTTCATCAATGGATTTAGCCACTGAGGGAATAAGAGCAGGATTATTCCAAACCATTTGAGACAGAGGCCTCAAGGAAGGCTGGATCGGAGGAGTCAAATTCGTAGGGATCTCCGAGCATGAAGATACTGGAGTCTTAATATCTTCCCGGGATCGATGTCTGTAGTCTGAGAGAAAGAGTGCTCTCAGGGTTCTTCTAACAGAGACTTAAAGGACAGGTCCTCACCACAGGCTCTTGTAGCAAAGAAAGATCCTGTTTCTCCACTTCATCACCCAACCAAGGTCTGGGTCAGGCTCAACATCATCTCCTGATGGTCCAGGGAAGGACTGTTTGACAGGAAAGGAGGAAAATTAGAGAGGAGGAAATAACAGAGAAACAAGGAGAGTCCTCGGGGCCCCGGCGCCGAGAAGGCAAAACGATGAAAACTGCACCGGAGGGGCACGGGCCGAAGAGGCACGCAGTACCGCAGCGCCCGGGCGGGCGCTTTCGCTGAAGAGCACACGGCGCCGCCTTCGGATTGCCGCATCGCCGGGACGGCGCCATTTAGACTACTTCCGGGCGCCGCGACGGCACCGGGAAGCGGCCCAGCGGCACCAAAAGCGCGCCCGATAAGCCAACAGACCCCCGCTGAAGGCGCCGTGGAACGCCCCCAGGAACCTGTGCCAGTTGTGGAAGGAAAAACCAGGAGATAAGGGCATCGGTGTGGCCCTCTCGCCAGTAGCCATGTGAGGGGGGACACGAGCGCTGAGTCGCGTTGGTACCGAAGAAGGCGCTACGACTAGGAAAGGTCCAACCGCCTCTACCTGATAGCCGGAGGAGCCTTAGGCCCGTGGCAACTCGAGCCAGGCAGAAGAACCAACCTTCGAGCCTATCGCTCCGTAAGAGCGCCCACTGATGAAACTGCTCATCTGGAGCCCTACCTATAGGGCGGAGGGCTCCGACGTCGAGAAGAGGCCTGAGCAGACTTAGGAACTGGAGCCGCAGCAGGGTGGAAGGGACGAGGTCTAGACGGGACCGTCCGACCGTGGAACTGGAGCTGCAGGACTCGGAGGCCCGAGCTGGCGCATCGGGGAGATCCTCTCCTTCTTCTTCTTCCTGTTCGTGTGACTTATTCTCCTTCGAGGACATGGTCCAAGCTGCTCTTCTAACAAAATGCTTGAGGGCCTCTGCCGGCGGATCCTGGTGCGGCTGTTGAACCCTGGCACAGGGAGCAGGCCTGTGTGTCGTGGTCTGGGGCCCAGGCACTGGACGACGCGAATGCGGGTCCTTGAAGGGGACTCTGTTTTCCACACGCCGACTTGGACGGATGACCGGAGGTCGGAGAGGACATCAGAGTTGATAAAATCTTGATTGGAGACAATTTCTGAAGGAAGTTCTGAACCACGCGCCACGGCTAGACTGATGACTGGAGGGTCGAGGCATGCAGTCTGACGGGCGGAAAGAACTGGAGATTCTGGCGGACCGCCCTTTGTACCACGCCTGACGCCGGAGGCGGACTGACGTCGGGCGGTCCTCGCTGAAGATAGCTAGCTAGAAAAGCCTTAGGGGTCCTGGCGCCTGCCGGCTTGAGTCCTAATGGTGTAACCTGCTGCAAGAGCTGTGTCTCAAGTAAGATCCTGTCTTTCTAGGGACATGGATATGTTGTTCATCCACACTGTCTGGCAGACTCCTAGCAGTTCTCCGGGAGGAGGGAGGCAAGGCATACTCTCTACTTAGGGAATAAAGACTGAGAATCCGTCGCCCAAACCAGCATCCCGGCGTGACTCAAGGCCTATGTGGTAATGGGTAATGAAGGTGTGCTGACTTCCAGGTAGCAGCCCTGCAGATTTCCTGGATAGGGACAGCCCTGGAAGCAGCCACCGATGCAGCAGTATGCGGTAGAATGAGCTCTTATCCTCTGGGAGGATCCATGCCCACCAACTTATAGTAGAGATCTATGCAGGAGGTGACCCACCTGCTTATCGTGCTGGCTTATGTAGGTCTGCCAGGTGCGGCTTCAGTGTAGGTGACAAACAGCTGGGCGAACCTCCCCTGAATTTCAGCCAGGTGCCCTTTATAATAAGCTAGCACCCTCTAGGGTCCAAAGTATGGAGCCTGTATTCTGCTTCCGAGGTGTGACTGGGGTAGAACACCGCAGAGTCAACACCTGGTTAAGGTGAAACTCCGACACCACCTTCGAAGGAATTTCGTGGGGGCGCAGGACAACCTTGTCCCTGTGGAAGACCAGGTAAGGAGACTGGATGCAGAGCGCCTGGAGCTCTCCCATTCTTCTGGCTGACGGTTAGCCACCAAGAAGGCGGTCTTCCACGACAGGTGAGAGTTCACACGCAGCACTGGTTCGAATGGCTTGTCCCGAGCTTGCCAGTACCCGCAGTAGATCCCATGGAGGTGGAGGTTCTCGCACTGAGGAAATGTGATCAAGGCCACTGAAAAGCGCCAGACCACCTTCTCCTGCGCCTGACTGCTTCCTGCCCGCATCTGCAAGCAGAGATGTGCTGCCAGGTGCACCCTTAGGTCGCCGACTTCAAGCCCCTGGAGAAAGGGACCATAAATAGTCCAAGATGCTGCTAAGGAACAGGAGGAAGGGTCCAAGCCTGTTCTGACACCAAATGGAAACCTCTTCCATTTGAAGGCATAGCATTTCCTGGTTGACTCTTACGGACGCCTAACTACATTGAGGACCTCGGCCGAAAGACCCAAGGCCTGGAACTCAGCCGCCAGGAACCAGGCCGTCAGGTGCAGGGATTGAAGGTCCAGATGGAACACCTTCCCTGACTGACTGAGAGCAGGTCCGGGCAAGCTGGAAGCTGCCTCGGAGCCTGGAGCTGAGGCTGAGGAGATCTGGGTACCAGAACTGGGGGCCAGTCTGGGGCTATCAGAATCACCTGCACCTTGTCCCTCCTTTGCTTTGAGAAGCACCTTGTGTATCAAGGGAAATGGGGAAGGCGAGAAGAGGCCCGGGCCACGGCCTTGAGAAGGCATCCCCTGCAGCAGAGCCCTGCTGAGGGGGCGGCATGGAACAGCCTCAGCTCGCTCTCCTGGAGGCAAACAGGTCCACCCTCAGGTGTGCCCCAATGGGAGAACAGATCTTGTACTACCTCCGGGTAGGAGAGACCACGTGGGATGCAGCCCCTATCCGGCTTAGGGCATCGGGCCAGGGTGTTGGAGGCCCCTGCCACATAAATGGCTAGGAGATCCGCCTCCAGGCTGCGCGACGAGTGACCAAATGCGGAGAGCCTGCATAGAAGCATGGAGCGGGCCCCGCCCTGGCGCGTTTAGATAGTACATGGTCGTGGTATTGTCCGCCTGACTCGGACCACTTGACCCCGAGAAACGGAGCAAAGGCGGTGAGAGCTAGGCGACCGCCCGGAGCTCCAGCAGGTTGATGTGGCATCGACTCCCTGGACCAGAGGCCGCCGCCCGTAGTCCCCAGATGGGCACCCAACCCATCAGAGAGGCATTGGTCGATAGAGAGACCGCCGTCCGGGCGGACAAACGGGATGCCCTCCTGCAGATGAACTGGAATGGTCCACCACCGGAGAGCGTTCCACATCCCCTGGGTCACCGTCACTAGCTGGTCCAATGGATCGCAGTGTTGTGACCACTGGCTGGCCAGTCCCCACTGAAGGGGGCGCATGTGCCAGCACGCCCAACGGACCACGCTGCTACAGGCCGCCATGAGACCCAGGAAGTCCCGGGCAGGGCGCGACTGCCCAACCAGAAATGATTGGGCAAAGGAGGAAAGAACCTCGGCCCTGTCCGCTGAGCCGTGTTTCGGCTCGAAGAGAGTCGAGCTCTGCCCGATGAACAGAATCACCTGTTTCGCTCGAGTTCCAACTTGGCCTCTCTTGATAAGAAGGCCGATTGGAGAGCAAACCTGAGGGCCAGATCTCTGGACCGCGCCCACCTCCCTGTCTGAGGGCTGCATCAGCCAATCATCCAGGTAAGGGTACACCCGGACCCTCGTGCCGAGGAAAGCTGTCACCACTGCAATGCATTTGGTGAAGACCCTGGGAGCTGGAGACAGGTCAAGGGCATGGCTCGAACTCGAAGGGATCCCTCCGCTCAAAAGCGAAGGAACCTCTGATGTGACGGACTGATAGGGACGTGAAAGAACGTGTCCTGCAGGTCCAGAGAGCAGAACCACATGCCGGGTTCCAAGGATGGTATTATCTGAGCCAGAGTGACCATCCTGAAGGTTCGAGACCTTAGGAACTTGTTTAGGTCGTGTAGGTCGAGAATGGGGCGCCAGCCCCCCGTCCGTTTCGGAACCAGGAAATACCTGGACACAAACCCGGTCGCGGGAGTGGGTCTGCCACCTCTCTGATCACCTCCTTTTGGAGGAGGAGAGCTGCATGTCGGCTCGTGAGCCGGACAGTGCAGGCCAAGTGATCCCGGATGCCCCGAGGTGCGACGGCTCTGGAAAGGCGGGGCCTGCTTGGAATTATAAGGGCAGGCCTTTTCCCACCACCTCTAACACCCACCTGTCCGTGGTAATAACGGACCAGGCGGAGTGGAAGTGACGGAGCCGCTCGGGGAACTTGGGTGAGGTGACGGGTTGGGGTGACACCTCAACCCGCTACTGGGCAGGCTTGGAGGAGGGACCGGCGAGGGACCTCCTGGGCTTACCTCCTGCTTCCTGTTGGAGGAAGCCACGGCTTGGGCTTGGGATGCCAAGCTCGGCCTGCTGGCCCTGATGTTGCTGGGCCGGACGGCTCAGGGCTAGAGGGACGGAAAGGGCTTAGGCTGTGATTTATGCCTTGTCCTTCTGAGCGGATGAGACCGAGTCCAGTCCAAGGTAGCACTGGACTTCTCGATCCTCTGCAGGTGACCTTCCACCCCAGGGCTGAAGAGGTCGGTCCCCAAGAAGGGACATCCGCCAACTTGTGCTGGATATCCGAAGTGAAGGTGGATATCCTCAGCCAAGCCCGACAACGCATAGCCACTGCGGCCGCCACAGACCTGGCGCATGAGTCCCCGATGTCTAAAGCTGCTGTTTGGCCACTGCCCTGCCCTGGTCCCGCACCTGCCTAACTGTGGTCTGCAGATCTGCGGGAAGATGAGGGACAACCTCGTCCAGGGAGCCCAACAGGGCGTGAGAGAAATGTGCCATAAGGATGGCCGAACTGGCCTAGCGCAGGCCGAGGGAGGATGCAGCGTAGACTTTTCGCCCGGCATAGTCCAATTTCTTGGACTCCTTGTCGGGAGGCTTGTCCACATCCCTAGCGCCTGGCACGCTGGAAAACGCTGTCGGTAACTAACCCTCAGCTGAGGGGTGTTCAAAACCGGACAAGGAACCGTAGGGACCACATACTTCCTGGCCATCCTGGTCGGGCACAGGGCAGGAAGCAGGACGCTGCCAGAGCTCCAAGGCCGGGCTCATATGGCCTCGGCCACCGGAAAGGCCTCTACAGGGGAATCCTTGGTCCAGAATCCGGAGGGGATACCTGCCCGCTTAGAAACGGGTTCGAGCTCATCCCGTGGACCCGAGATAAGTCAAGCAAACCCAGGAAGGATTTAAGGCTATCGCCCACCGACTGTCCCTCTGAGGACTCCAAGTCCATTCGCTTGGGAGTAAAGGGAGGAATCCGTTTTGGACTCGAAGAGTCCTCAAGAGCTGCTCGGCTCGAGCCACCTCCACCTCGCCGAGGTCGATCGAGTGAGGGTGACAGACAGCCTATGGGGCAGTCCCTGAGCCGACCGAGAATTTTGGTCGGAGCCCCAAATAACGGCTGTGGAGGCGGAGGTTCCACCGAATCGGTGGGGCAGCTGGTTTTGGCCAAACAACCGGCCTGGGAACAGGCTCCTCGGCTAAAACGAGGGGTTGTTTCCGCCGGCCCGTGACAGCCACTTAATGGCCAGGAAGGCGACGGCTTGTTCCCGGTCAGAAGGAGCTGTTGCCATATGCGAGGTCCCATGCATCGGCCAACGCACTTATCTCAAGCCTCCCTCGCCTGAGGAGGAGGAAGAGGATTGAGCAGCGGCGCCGCTAGCCGCGTGCCAAGACCGCGGGATCGGCTGGACCACGAGAAAGTCCGAGACCGAGAACCTCGGCTTTCCCAAGGACGGTGCGGGGAGGTGTCGTGGGGAACCGGCACTCCCCTCGGTTCGGAGGGTTCAACCGAAGACTCCGGAACCGGAGGCACAGACGAGCCAACGGGGTCCTCAACTCCCACCGGGGGAACCGGGGAGAGGGGATTTTCGGCTTGTCCTGCCGACAACCTGTCCAACGGGTCGAGAAAAATCTCGACCGCGTTGACGGGAGTCTCGGTCAACTGGCCTGACGGGGACACAGCGAGACCAGTGGCCGAGGCCGAGGGGTCATCAAGTCGACGGCCGACAACTCGGGAGAGGGATCTTTCCGCCCCAGGAGCGCCGACGGTGGGACTTACCCTGCTTCTTTTGACCGATAAAACGGTCCAGAAGAAGCTGGACCCTCACCTTTGGTAGAGAGGATCAGACAAAGCTCCTTAAAAGAAGCTGAATAAGAGGCACCGAGAGATAGCGGAACAAATGCCGCAGCCAAGGAGAAGCGGCCCGCTACCTCCTTCGAGGGCGATCATCTGCTCGAGCTGATCCGCCGAAGCCTGGCCAGCAGGAAACTGGCCGACTGGGCCTCTTTGACTTCACCGGAGGAAAACGCTTCTGGACGCCCAGTTGTAAACGGGCAACACGGTCTCGAGGACGTACACGCCAAGAAGAGCACAGGTCGCAGGCCTGCAGGTCGTGCTCAAGGCCTAAGCAGTAGACGACGCGGGAGCGGATCCCGTCCGAGACATCTTCTGCCCGCAAGGGCATCTCCGGAAACCGGGAGTCGATTTGTCCATCGCAGCCGCGAGGAAGAGAAGACCGAAGTCTTTTAAGCAAAAGAACTTTTAAATTCGAAATTTCAAAGAGTTAGGAACCAGTCTTATACGCAGAGCGTTAAGGAGGGAACCTGAGCTTCCAAGCGGTAAGGAAGATCTGGCATCATGGGGCGGAGCCGAGAGTTTTACCACCCGGGTGGGTGGGAGGAGCCAGCCTGAAGACCTTCTGGCAAGATTTAAAGCAGCAAGGATACCTGCCAGACAGTTTGGATGAACAACATATCCATGTCCCTAGAACTCAGATTTTTCAACAGAGACTTAAAGGATAGGTCCTCGACCACAGGCTCTGCAGCAGTAATAGATCCTGCTTCGTCCACTTCATCACTCAACTGAAGGTCTGGGTCAGGCTCAAAGTAATCTCCTGACAGTCCAGGAGGGACTGTATGGACAGAAAAGGAATGAAATTCAGAAGAGGAGGAAGAAGGAAGCAAGTGAAAAGAGGAGTCCCCGAGAGCCGCTGGCACTGAGGAGGTGCACGGCACAGAGAACGATGCCACGAGGCCACGCAGCACCGAAAAAGGCGCCGAGGATGGCGCCGAGTGCAGTATCGACACCGTGGACGGCCCCGAGAGGCCACACGACGCCGAGGGCGCCGAAAACACTCCCAGACTCCGAAAAACAGGTTTTGAAGGAAGAAGAGCAGGAGATAAGGCATCGGTGTGGCCCCCTGCGCCACAGCCATGTGGGGGGGGGGCACCTAAGAGCGGAGTCGACGGCTCCGAAGAAAGTGCCACACAACCAGGAAGGTCCAACTGCCCTACCTGGTCGCCCAGAGAGCCCGAAGGCCCATGAGCGACCGAGCCAGGTAGCTGAACCAACCTCCGAGCCCATTGCTCCATAAGAGCGGCCCACTGATGAAACTGCTCATCTGAAGACCTACCTGCGGGCGGGTAGGGCTCAGATGTCGGCTCGCCTGCTACCAGAAGCAGAGGTTGGCGACCTCCGGAGGAGACTGGCAACTAGCCCGATAACCGGAGCCGCCTACGCAGACATATCAGAGGGCTACCTCAGTGATGCCTTCTTTTAGACCTGTGGGCCAAGAAGTAGCCTGGGTCGAACGTGCCGAGAGTGCAACCGCTTATTTGTATGTTTCCGGGAATTGCCCATCCCCTCGGGCATTGGACTGACCATTGTCAGACCCTCCCTCCGGAGAAGGCAGCGGACCGGACCCAGCCCGACTGACTGAACAGCTTTCATACGAAGTCTCCCTATGTCACCTGACCTGCTCATGGTCGACTCCGTCAAGGTAGGCCGAGACTTCTTTATTGTATTTATTTCAAAAATAAGAATAAATTTAAGCGATACTGTATCGAGATAATACTACAAAATAATAAAAACTGAAAACTCTGCTGCTAGTTTGAAGTTTGACTCCCGACAGGCGAGCGACATCATCGCAGAAGTCCCTGGCCGGAAAAAAGGAACTGAGGAGGTTGGAGGGTCGGCGCCGAGACAGTCCTTTCTACTGACTAGAGAGTCGTGGCGCCATCTCTGGTGCCGACCCTCCAGCAAAAGTTTGCTCCCGATGGGTCCTAGTGCCTCCGGCGCAGATCCCAATAGTGTGAATGAGTGGTGGAGACTTATGTCCAGGAAGATCTGCACATCCCCATTCGCCCTTCGCACTGAAAGTACCTCAGGTTTGCATTCCAGAGGGTCCACTACCAATTCCGGGCACTCCCATCTGGTCTTTCCTTGGCGCCCCCCAACGAGTCTTTATCAAATGCCGGGTGGTGGTAGCGGCCCACCTGCGTTCTTTGGGGGCTCAGGTTTTTCCCTACCTGGACGACTGGCTCCTGGCGGCCCAGTCCAGGGAGGAACTCCTGCATTTTCTCTTCCTCACCCAGCAGGTTTTCACTGGCCTGGGTATTACCATCAATCATTCCAAGTCTCACCTGGATCCTTCACAGAGACTCCAGTTCATCAGGGCAATTCACGACAACTTTGTGCAAGGCCTTTCTGCCTCCGGACAGGGGGGCCTCCCTTCAGTCACAGATTTCTCTCCTTTCGGAACACAGGAGGGTCCCGGCGAGGTCAGTGCTTCATCTACTGGGGCTTATGGTGGCGGCCATCCCGACGGTTCCGCACGCACGCCTCCACATGAGAATCTCTCAGTGGACTCTTCGATCTCAGTGGGATCAACGAGTAGACGACCTAGATCATCTGGTTCTGATCTCCTCGCCGATGGTAAGAGACTTGCAATGGTGGATGGTTCGAGAGAACCTTTTCCGGGGGGTTCCTTTTTTCATCCTCCCCCTGTTCAGACTCTGATCACGGACGCTTCCGGCGAAGGTTGGGGAGCCCATCTGGGTCCTCACCGAACCCAAGGCCTTTGGTAAAAGTTGGAGTTAGTTCTTCACATCAACGTGCTCGAGCTTCGAGCAGTGCTGTATGCGCTCCAGGACCTTCACCAATACATCCTTCCCGGTCACCTAGCTGTCCAAATGGACAACATGTGCGTGGTGTGGTACATCAACAAGCAGGAAGGAACTCGGTCCTACCCGCTGTGCAGGGAAGCGATGAGGGTTTGGGATTGGGCAACTCTCCACAACCTTCACCTCACGGCGATCCATGTTCCGGGAGTCGACAATGTCCTGGCAGACTAAGTCGCTCGTCGGCTCTTCCACACGAGTGGGAACTGGATGAAAAAGTTCTAAAAAGCGTCTTCCAGCTTTGGGGGACTCCTCAGATAGACCTGTTCGCTTCCTTCCAAAACGCAAAGCTTCCAATCTTTTGCTCGCTCGCTCCAGAGCGAGGCGCTTTCTGGAGCGACGCTCTATCTCTAAGCTGGAAGGACAGATTCGTCTATGCTTTTCCCCAATTCCTCTGATCCTCGTGGTGCTTCAGAAGCTTGCTTTAGAAGGAGCGAGAATGATTCTGATCACTCCTTTCTGGCCCAGGCAAATCTGGTTCTCTCTTCTACAACAATACTCAGAGGTTCCTCCTCTTCCTCTTCCTTTATCTCCAGGATTGCTGACCCAGGATCAGGGGACCCTGGTCCATCCGGGACTCAAGTCCCTTCAACTTCATGCATGGCTCCTGCAGACCTAGCTCAAGCTCATTTTGGCATTTCTCCTAAGGTGGCCGAGATTCTGGTGGAGGCTAGAAAGCCCTCCACTAGGTCCACCTATGCCATGAAATGGAAAAGATTTTCTATCTGGGCTGCGTCCAGAAACGTGGAGCCCTTTTCCTGCTCTGTGACCATTCTACTTGAGTACGTGTGTCATCTTTTCGACCTGGGTCTCAGTCATTCCTCTTTGAAAGTCCATATGGCGGCTATTTCAGCCTACCATGTCCCTTTCAATGAATGGGCGTTTGCCCAGCTGGAGATATCCAAAACTTTCCTCAGAGGGGTCCTTCATCTCAGGCCCCCTGTCTGGGCTCCAGCTCCGCCTTGGGACTTGAACTTTGTCCTCGAGAAACTTACCCTTCCTCCCTTTGAGCCTGCGGCTTCCACAGACTTGAAGTTTTTATCGTGGAAGACGCTCTTCTTGGTGGCCATTACTTCTGCTCGCAGAATTTCCGAGCTCCAGGCCCTCATGTGCAAAATCCCTTATTTGATTTTTCACAAAGAACGAGTAGCT
This sequence comes from Neoceratodus forsteri, assembly GCA_016271365.2. Taxonomy (NCBI): domain Eukaryota; kingdom Metazoa; phylum Chordata; order Ceratodontiformes; family Ceratodontidae; genus Neoceratodus; species Neoceratodus forsteri. Next base: position 589,230,822 of record CM028134.1, on the reverse strand, counting down.
CTTCGCACGAATCCTAAGTTTCTTCAGAAGGTGTAGCGGAATCTACCTTGAATCAGTCTACTGAATTACCTGCTTTCTTCACGCAGTACTCCAATCAAGGAGAATACCTGCTCCATGCCACTGATGTTCACAGGATTCTGAGATACTACACCGATAGGACGAAGGATCTCAGAAAGACTGATCAGTTGTTCGTCTCTTTCGCTCACAAAAAAGAAGGCAATGCTGTCTCTAAGCAATGCCTATCAAAATGGTTGGCCCATTGCAGCACTTTGTTATGACAAGTACAACAAGACCCTCCCGGGTCAAGTCAGAGGTCACTCCACTCGTGAAGTTGCCGCCTCTGCAGCTTGTTTTAAGAACGTGTCTGCGGCAGACATCTGTGCTGCCGTACTTGGACTTCTGTCCATACATTTACTAAACATTACAGTTTGGATATTGCCTCTCGCCGTAGAGCAGGCTTCGGGTTAGTGGTCTTGTAGGGCCTCCTTTCTTGAGGTTTGCAAGCTTTCTTACTACTTATTGGAGTAGTTCCTCCTCACGGTGCCTTTTCATTTGTTCCAGACTGCTTGGGATTCTGTCCTATATGTAATTACCTACTGCAAGAGCCCTCTCAGCGTGGTTCAGTTGGTAGCACATCCGCCTCCGGACCACAAGGTTGTGGGTTCTCATCCCACACCGGGATTGGACTTGCACGTGAAAATCGCTGGCATCCGAGTGCAGTATTGGGGGGTGCTGTACTGCTGGGGTGTGCCGTCTCGGATGAGACGTTAAACCGAGGTCCCTTCTGCCCATCCTGGTGTTGTCCTGGTGGGTGTCCAGGTGGAAGTAAAAGAACCCAGGGCACTCTTCGCAAAGAGCAGGGAGCATTCCCGTGTCCTGGCCAACATTCCCCTTCCCATAAAAAACGGTTCATGCAATTATCCAGGCTGTGTGTGGGTGATGATGTGCGATATAGCGCCACCACACATTCAGTCACTTCACTACCAGTCTAGCATTGCTTGTAAAGCGCTTTGGGATACTGTGTATGAAGCGCTATATAAATGCTGATTCTTCTTCTTTTCTCTCTAAGTAAGATAGTACAGTTACGTAAGAACTTACTGTAACAGTAGATCTTCGAGAGAGGCTTTCAGTAGGTAATACCTTCCACCCTCCATCCCCTAGGCTTTTTAGCTCCTTTTCTATTGAGGAAATATCTGCTTCTCTCTCGTCCGGGCCTTCCAGGCCTGTGGCGGAAAGAACTGGAAGAGCGAGTCGGGACATGAAAATTACGTACCTACTGTAATTTTGATCTTCTCTTATATCTTCACCATTCATTACTGCTTGGGATTAAGCGGAGGCGCGCTTTCCCGCTACAGGTTTTTTTTTTTTTAAATCGGCTCCAGCGCCACCTTTGAGGATGACGTACTCGCACATGAGCCAGGCGGGCGCCGTAGGTGCCGTGCCGACTCTCCTCCATCTCAGTTCTGTTAACGGAGAGGCGAAATTAAAGTGTAAGAAAAAGAAAGTGAGGCAAGAGCCGAGTATAGAAAAGAAAGAAATAAACTGAAAAGGAATAAGCGATGGAGAATAGACAGAGGGGAGAGAATTCTACCTAAGGGACCGTAGGGGCCTCCTTTCGAGGCGGCTCTGGGGAGGGAACAGAGAGAGGGAGAGGAAGTAGAAGAAGAAGAAGAAAGAAGAAGAAAGAAAGAGGCATGTTGAGAAGGGGAACAGTGCCCATCGAGGCATTGTTGGTTGAGAGGCTTGTAGGCTCGAAAAACAAGGAAGCAAGAATCCCAGTTATTGGGATCGGAGAGGTTCCACGAACCTTCCGAACAGATCCAAAAGGGCAGACTCTGAATTCTCAACGTGCCAAGTCCTTCATCCTAGCTGAGGGCTCCTAGACTGTCTGAGCAGAACCTGTTCCGGAAGAGCGCCCATCCAGGAAGAGGACTAAATTCCTTAGGACCTTGTTAAGTGCTACCACAGAAGAATATGGAAAAAAAACATGCCTTCTCAGAGGTAGTTGGTAAGAAAAATAGAGAGGTACTCAATCCGACTTGCCAAGACAAGGCAGACAAAGGCTTTTGCAAATAATGCCTGCCAGGGGGGGATTCCAAACTTCGAGGAGGCCAATACAGGGCATGGCCACCAGGCTGTGAAACTACATGACCTGAAGAAGGTAAGGAATCGCACCATAGGGCAGTCAGAAAGAGTTCCCTCAGAATTAAAGAATTTTGCAACCGTACTCGTTCCTCTCTACCTTGAGGAAAAAAGAGAATCCATTCAAGAGAATGGGGGAAAAAAACAGAATTTTTTTTTTTTGGCATAAAGGCCAAGGAGAGAGAGGAACGAGATGGGAGGGGGAGATGCCACAGAAGGAGGTCACTGAGGGGAAGGTGGGTGGGTATCAGTAATGAATGGTGAAGATACAAGAGAAGATCAAGAATTACGGTAGGTACGTAATTTTCATATCTTCCCTTGTCAGTCTTCACCATTCATTACTGCTTGGGTGAGTACCAAGCCCCCTTCCCCCTTGACGAAGAAAAAGGGGGGGTAGAACCCTGAGGGAACAAGACCCCCAGCCTCCTGCTGGTGAGGAACAGAAGGGGAAGACCCTGGCTAACACAAAGGAAGCCTAAGTGGGAGAAGAGCTAGGAGGTGCCTCCCGAGGATGGGGAGACGGAGAAAGCCCCTGCAAAAGTCTCCTAGCTCTGGAGGAGAAAGACGGGTCCCCCGGAAAGCGGAGCGCATCACCCTACGCTGGGCCAGGGGTGACAACCTTGATAGACGAAGCCATGCCGTCCGTCTAATGCAGATCGCTGTCCCCGCAAGCCTGGAAGCCACCTCATTGGCGTCATAAGATGCCCTTACTTGGTGTCTTGCCAGCTCCAGGCCTATAGCGGAGAGGGCAATAGCCTGTCTGGTTTGCTCTGTATCAGGCATTGATGCTAGGAGCTGGGAGAGCATCGACCACAGATGCCGACTGTAGGCAGCGTGGTGAGCCTGATGTAATGCAATGCAAGCTACCGCGCGAGAAGAAGAGAACACTCTTCGCCCCCAACGGTCGAATTGTAGGGAATCCGAATCTGGTGGGCGGTCGTGCGCCAGGCGGAGATGCCCAGAAGGAGTTTCTAGGTATACCAAACCCAAGGACGGGTTGGGAAGGGTACCCAGAGATTCCGAGGGGGCACAATACCTTTGACGACAGTCTGCCGGGGCTGGAGAAAGGGCAGCTGGCGACTGCCAGGAACGGATAGACACCTCCTGGAAGGGAATAGGCCAGAAAGGTACCACTAGGTGCTGGGCACTGAATTCTCCAAGGAATTCACGCGTCTCCCGTTCGGTATTGTCTCGAACGTAAGAGATTCGAAGATCTGCCACCATCCTCGAGAGGAATCGCTGATAGTCAGTGAAATCAGCGTCGGAAGAAAGGTGAGCAAGAGGTTCCTCTTCCTCAGATGAGGAAGACGAGGATGATGGAGAGCTCAAATGTCCATAAGATTCCTGCGGCGGTGGGGAGAGTCGAAAGACCCGCTCATGCATGTACCTAACGTATGAGGGGAAGGCCGCCGCAGAACCTCTGAACTGCTCCCAGGATAATGGCCCCGAAGGACCGACATGGCCTGGAAGAGCGGGGTGGGGGTGATGCAGGGGTACTGGAGAAGGGCACCTGCTTAAGAGGCAACTGACCTCTGCCAGGGCTCTGAAACTGGGAACGGAGCCCGAGCAGGTGGGATCCTCGACAACAAACCAGGCCGCAAGAGAGACCCTGAGGATGCGATGCCTGGAAGAGCCGGGGAGAACTTCCCTGTGACCTAACCCGACTGCATGGGTCCAGAAGGGCATCCCACAGCAACGCCAACCGAGGGAACCCCAGGCCCTGGGGGAAGGACGGGGTTCGGCGCTACTGCCCTAGCCACCCCAGGAGAGGTGGCTGGGGGAGACTGGGGCACCCGTGCCCTGCCCCTCAACCCCTCGGACTCCGAGAGAGCCCTCCTCCTCGATTGCAGTGTTCCCCAACCCGAGAGGGGGCAACAGCACCCGGGAGGGCAGCTGTCACAGGACCCCTAGGAGGGGGAGCCTCCTTAGTCTCCACCACATCACCCCCCTAGGACCCAGGGCCACCCCTAGCAGGGGGCCCTCAGGGGAGGACGGGAGTGGGGACAGTGGAAGGGACCCACTGCGCCGCCTAGCACCCAGTGCCACCGGGGACCCTGACCCCGAAGAGTCAGGGTGCCAGGATGGGTCCACATCCAGCCATCGGCCTCCGAAGGACGAAACCAGCAGAATCCTCAATGCTGGCAACCCCAGGGTCCCCAGAGCAAAGGCGCCACACAGCGCCCGTGCCAGGGATGGCACCGACGACCCCCGCCCATCGCTGGCCAGCCAGGCCCGCCCTGGCTCACCTATCACGCAACAGTTAGCCCACGGCGCTGCCCCCCGTGCCGGAACCCAACCCGCGCCACCGAGCAGAGATCGGCCCACGGGCGCCGCTGAAGGCCAGGGGCGGTGCCGCCTATCACGGGCGCCGAGGGCGGCGCCAAGAGTCCCCGCTGCCAGGCCCAGAAATCATGGGCCATGACACTGGGGAGACTGCACCTCAGAGGAGATGACTGCCGAGGCGTGTCCCCGGCCGCGCCCCGGGGGCCTGACATCTCCGACACCGCTGGAAGAAGCTTCCTCTTCGCAAGAGAAGAGGAGGAAGCTCCCTCCTCATGGACCGTAGAGTAGGCCCGGGAGGGGACCCGGGGGAAGGGCCTAGAGACCTTACCTGGGAATCCCTTGAGTGACGTCGTCCCCCGAAGGTTGGCGGGGTCTTGCCGAGCTTGAACGCGCGGACTTCGAGGACACGGCGGTCCATGGAGAAACAAGCGTTGCACCCGTCCATGTCATGGTTGGGTCCCAGGCAGCGGAGACAGACATCATGCCGGTCCGAGACGGAGAAATGCTGGCCACAGTAGCACCGATGCATAGGGGTGTGGCCCGCCTTCGATTTACGCCTTGCTCCCGAACCGGACATGATGCGAACTAAATGAGGGGAAAAAAAAAAAGGATAAAGCACTCGGCGCCGCAGGATAGAAATAAAAAGAACGGTCTTACCAGTGTACAGCGTCGAGTGAAAGTCTGAGAGGACACGAGGAGTCTATGGAACAGTCTTCGGCTGTGAGGAAAAAACACGATACTATCGCTACAGCGCAGCCTCGACGGCGGGAGAAACAGAACTGAGATGGAGGAGTCGACGCACCTATCTGCCGCCAGATGACGGTGCACATCTCGAGGGCAGCGCTGGTTTCCATTTAAAAACTCCCCAGAAGGGAGCTTCCGCTTAACCCAAGCAGTAATGAATGGTGAAGACTGACAAGGGAAGATCGCCCCTTTATACCGACGTCATATGACGCCAGTCACCTGACGTGGGGGCGGTCCCCGCCAGGGACGGCTAGCTAGAAATTTTTCCGTAGGGTCCTGCCGCCGGCCGGCGTCAGTCCTATATATAATTACCTACTGCAAGAGGCTCTCTCGAAGATCTACTGTTACGGTAAGTTCTTACGTAACTGTACTTTTTCCAGGTAAGAAATTTTAGATCACATGTGGCTAGTGGCTCAAAAGGTTTACAGGTGAGCATGTCTTGCATGAGGTTAATATCCCAGGGGGCAACCGGCTTCTTGACTGGGGACCTTAAATGCAGAATTCCCTTGAGGAATCTCTAGAACAGAGGTAGTTGGGCCAGAGTCACATTCTGGACTGTATAATGCATATGGGGCACAAAAACCCTGGCACAATATATCAGTTGGGGGGTGAGGATATAGCATCCACCATGCAGGAAAGGGATCTTGGGGTTATCATCTCTGATGACCTCAAAGTAGGGAAACAGTGTGACAAGGCAGCAGGTAAAGCAAATAGGATGCTGGGATGTATAGGCAGGGGCAACACCAGCAGGAAAAGGGAGGTCATAATTCTGCTATACAAGACACTAGTGAGGCCCCACCTGGAGAACAGTGTACAGTTCTGGAGACCATACCTACGTAAGGACATAGACAGGTTAGAGAAGGTTCAGAGGAGGGCAACAAAGATGGTGCATGGATTGCATCACAAGTGCTATGAAGATAGGTTGAAGGAACTGAACATGTACTCCCTGGAGGAGAGGAGGGAGAGAGGGGATATGATAGACATACAAGTATCTTACAGGGAGGAACAGGGTGCAGGAATACACTATTTTTAAGTGCAAAAGATGTTTCAGGACTAGAGGGCATGGGATGAAGTTGGAGGGAGGACGATTCAGCGGAAACATGAGGAAGAATTTCTTCACAGAAAGGGTGGTGGACAAGTGGAACACCCTGCCAGAGGAAGTGGTGGGGGCTGAAACAATCACGGGATTTAAGAATGCATGGGATAGACATAAAGGAATTCTGAAGGTCAGGGGTAAGGGACAACAGACTTCTAGGAAAACAAACTGAACTTACAAGCTCAAATGGGCAGACTGGGTGGGCTACAGGCCCTTATCTGCCGACACTGTCTATGTATTTATGGTTCATTATAGGCATAGACCGCACAGAGATGAACCTTTATAGAAAAGTACTGAAGCCCCACGTCTTAAAGGTCTAGCAAGTATTCCAATACCTTGTCAGGACAACATCAGAATGGGTCTATGGAGATCTTAGCACACCATTCTGAGAAGCGTTTCCATTTGGCCATGTAAGTTTTCCTAGTGGAAGGTTTATATGCAGAAAGGAGGATCTCAGATTCTCTGAGACACAATACATCTGCCCACTTCTAATTCCTCAGGAGCCAGGCATGGAAATGAAGGGAGCACAGGCTGGGATGGACCAAGTGATCCCTGCATCAGAAGGTTCATCTGTAGTGGTACTAGCCGCGGTAGTTGTACTGACAGCTTGTTGAGTAATGTGGTGCAGTCAGAATCATGTTGCCTCCAGTCTGAGCAGCACCCTCTGAATTAACAGAACATGAGGAAATGCGTACAGAAAGCGATTTGTCCACCAGAGCCTGAATGCATCTTGACAAAAAACGTGCGAGGTTCTGGATTTTTGGAACAGAATTGAGGCAGTTTTGCATTGAGTGGGGAGGTGGAAAGGTCCAGGTCTGGAGTACCCCACTCGTCGAAGAGCGACTGTACGACGTCTGGTGCCAACGATTACTCCTGAGGATCTACTTCTGTCCTGCTAAGGTGGTCTGCCAAATTTTTTCAGAGTCCCTGGTAGGTAAACTGCCTGAATCAGGGTATTGTGGTAGACACACCACTCCCAAACCCTCATGGCTTCCCTGCAGAAAGGGTAGGAGTGTGCTCCTCCTTGCTTGTTTATGTAATACATCACTGCTTTGTTGTCTGTCTGAAGAAGGATTACTTTGTGACTGACTACATGTTTTCAAACTTGGAAGGCGTGTGGGACTACCCTCATTTCAAAAACATTGATGTGGAAGTGCAACTCTGCCTGGGTCCAAAGACCCTGAGAGTGCAATGGCCCTGGCAGTGGGCTTCCCAGCTGAGGAGAGATGCATCCATGGTGATGGTCATAAGATTCCAGCAGAGCAAATGGGAGACCTTTAAGCAGGTTGTCCTCCTATGTCCACCATGCAAGTGACCACCGGAGAGGCTTTGTGATTTTGATGGGGTAAGACTGGGGATGTGTTGTTGGGGATCACTGCGTCTTGAGCATCCACTGAGTGTTCCTCATGTGCAGCTGAGCTGGAGGCACTGTGAAGAGGGAAGAGGCCATGAGGCCTTACATCTGCTGCATGGAGTGACCCTGGACGGGACTGTTTTCCTTGATGAAGCATGCCTTCTGAAGAATGTTGTTCCTCCTGTCCTCAGGGAGAAAAGCCCTCGCTTTGTGGTGTCAGAGAGCCCCTATGAAGAGGATCTGCTGTGAGGATTGAAGCTGTGAGTTTTGCAGGTTCAGCAGAACCGGCATGGAAGTCAGGAATGGAGATGCTGTGGCTAAGTCTCTGTATCCTCTTGACAGGCTTGCTAAGAGCCAGTCGTCCAGGTAGGGAAAGACCTGAATGCCAAGCTTTCGAAGGTGCACTGCGAGAACTGCAAAGCACTTTGTAAAGACTTGAGGTGCCGAGGAGAGCCCAAAGGGCAGGACTCTGAATTGCTAGTGTTGACCCAAGGCCACAAGGCAAAGGAACTTGTAATAGTTTGGGTGCACTGGAATATGCTAGTAGGCATCTTGGATGTCCAGGGATGCCAGACAATCGTACTGCTTGAGAAATGATAGAAGTGTCCCCAGAGAGATCATCCTGAACTCACGATGCAAGAACGTGTTCAGCTTTTTTTTTTGTTAGTTATTTAACCAGGACTAGCACACTAAGCTGAAAGTTTTTTTTACAGGTGCAACCTGGGAGCACAGGGAAGTTAAGTGACTTGCTCAGGGTCACACAGTATGCAAGTGGAAGCTGTGGGGTTTAAACCCAGGTCTGGTCTGTTGGATGTCACCAGACTTGCAGCTCAGAGCCTTAAACCACTGGGCTATACTGCCTCAACCTCAAGCTTTCTGAGATAAAGAACGGGGTGCACACCCCCCTTCTTGTTTTGAAACCAGAAAGTAATGGGAGTATAATAAACAGGTTACTCACCTGCAACTGTAGTTCTAGGAGTGGTATATGTTGTCATCTACACTTATTGGCATGTCCCTTTCCCCTTTAAGAATCGCTGGAAGGTCTTCAAGCTGGTTCCTCCCACCCACCCGGGTGGTATAGCCCTTGGCTTCCACCCCATGGCCTTCAGATCTTAGCCTGCTGAAACCAGGTTCTGTGTGTTGCAGCCGGGGAGGTCGGGTGGGTCCGTGTGGATGAACAACATATACCACTTCCAGAACTACTGTTACAGGTGAGTAACCTGTTTTTCTAGGGTCGTGAATATCTTGTTCATCCACACTTACTGACAGACTCCCAGCAGTTCTCTGGGAGGAGGGAGGCAAGGTGCACACCCTCTACTTTGGGAGCAGAGACTGAGGAACTGAGGCCCCAAAATCAGCATCCCAGCGTGGCTCAAGGTCGATGTGGTAATGGGTGATGAAGGTGTTTGTTGTCTTTCCAGCTGGCAGCAGTATGGCAGGTGGAATGAGCTCTTATCCCTCTGGGAGGCTTCTTACCCACCAACCTATAGCAGAGATCAATACATGATATATTCCATCTGCCAATCGTCCGCTTTGCTGCAGGCCTGCCAGGTGCGGCTTCAGAGCAGGTGACCAACAGCTGGCGAACCTCTCCCCAAACTTCTGCCGTCCTCTCCTTACAGTAGAAGAGAGCACGTCTTGGGTCCAGAGTATGGAGCCTGTACTCGGCATCTGAGGTGTAGTTCGGGTATAACACAGGCAGAGTCAACACCTGATTAAGGTGAAATTCTGATCACCTTTGGGAGGAATTTCGGGTGAGCACACAGGACAACCTTGTCCCTGTGAAAAGACCAGATAAGGAGACTCCACTGAAAGTGCCTGGAACTCCCTAGTCCTTCTGGCGGACGTTAATAGCCACCAAGAAGGCCATCTTCCACAAGTGTGACATCTCACACTTGTGCATTGGTTCAAATAGCTTGCTCATGAGCTTTGCCAAAACCAGTAGTAAATCCCACGGAGGTGGAGGTTCATGCACTGGAGGGAATATGTGATCGAGGCCTTTGAAAAGCACCAGACCACCTTCTCCTATGCCACCGTCTGCTGACCAGCTCGGCCCAGTAAGCAGAGATGGCTGCCAAGTGCACTTTAAGGGTCGAAGACCCAAGACCCCCTTTGGACAGAGATCAAAGGTAGTCTAAAATGCTCGCCACAGGACAGAACAGAGAGTCCAGGCCATTGCCTTGGCACCAAACGGAAAACCTTTTACATTTGAAGGAATAGCACTTTCTGGTTGACTCCTTTCTGGATGGTTCCACCACTGTGAGTACATCCTCAGAGAGACCCAAAGCCTGGAACTCTTGCCACTCAGGTACCAGGCTGTTAGGTGCAGGGACAGGAGGTCCAGATGGAGTACCTTCCACAGATTGACTGATATCAGGTCCGGGTGTGCTGGAAGACGCATCGGGAGCCTGTTGCTGAGGCTGAGAAGATCTGGATACCAGAACTGGTGGGGCCAGTCTGTGGCTACCAGGATAACCTGCACCTTGTCCCTCCTCATCTTAAGAAGCACCCTGCGGATCAAGGGAAATGGAGGGAAGGTGTAGAAGAGGCCTGGGGTCCATGACCTCGAGAAGGCATCCCCCTGCAGTGATCCCCACTGAAGGTGGCAGGCATGAAACAGCCTCAGCTTGGTGTTTTCCCTGGAGACAAACAGGTCCACCATTGGTTTGCTCCAGTGGGAGAACAGGCTGTAAGCTACCTCTGGATGTAGAGACCACTCGTGGGATGTCTCGCCTATGCAGCTGAGAGCATCCGCCAGATGATTTGAGGCTCCTGCCACATGGATGGCTAGGAGATCCACCTACAGTCGACTCACGAGTGTCCAGATGCGGAACGCTTCCCTGCACAACAGCCGTGAGTGCATATAGCCCTGCTTGTTGAGGTAGTACATGGTCGTGGTATTGTCTGTCTGGACTTGAACCAGTTGACCCAGAAGCTGCTGAGTGAATACTAACACCAGTCTGACCGCTCTGAGCTCCAACAGGTTGATATGGTATCGGGATTAATCGGGTGTCCAGAACCCGTGGGCCCCGTTGTTCCCCATGTGGGCTCCCCAGCCCGTGAGAGGCGCACTGGTTGTGAGGACGACCATCGGTCTGAGGCTGACAAACGGGATCCCTTCCTGCAACTGGTTTGGGACGGTCCACCACTGAAGAGCATCCCACATCTTCTGGGTCACAGTGATCAGCTGGTCGAAATGACCTAGGCGCTGAGTCCACTGGGTGGCCAGCTCCCACTGAAGGGGGTGCATATGCCACAGGGTCACCATGTAGCCCAGAAGGCGCAGGAAGTCCCGGGCAGGGCGCAAGTCCCCAACCAGAAATGATTGGACAGAGGAGGAGGAGGAGGAGGAGGAGAGAACCTTCGCCTGTCCGCCAGGAGCTGAGCTCTGGCTCGGCAAGAGTCGAGCTCTGCCCCAATGAAGCATATCACCTGAAAAGGCACGAGCTCGACTTGGCCCCACTGATCAGGAGGCTGTTGAGAGCAGGTCTGGAGGACCAGGTCCGAACTCTACCCTTTTGCTGGGTGCAACCTGCCAAGAGCCAATCGTCAGAAGTAGGGTTACATTCCCCTTCCCCCCAACGCCTGAGATGGGCTGCCACCACTGCAATGCATTGGGTGAAGACCCTTGGGAACGATGACAGACTGAATGGCATGGCTCGGAACTCGTATAGGGTTCCCTCTGCTCTAAAGCGGTGGAACCGCTTGTGACGGACGGATCGGGATGTGAAAGAATGCATCGTGGAGATCCAATGAGCCGAACCACATGTTTTGCTCCAGGGATGGTATGATCTGGGACAGAATTACCATCCTGAAGGTGTGTGGCCTGAGATACTGATTCAGGTCATGCAGATCTAGAATGGGGCGCCAGCCCCCCAACCGCTTTAGGACCAGGAAGTACCTGGAAATGAACCCTGGGTTGGCTGGAGGATCTGCCACTCACACCACTGCCTCCTTGAGGAGGAGCTGGGCTATGTCGTCTCTCAGAGCTGACAAAGCACGGGCTGATTCTCTCTCTCTTCTCCTGTGGGGCACGGGCTCGGCTGGGAGGGTACTACTCGAAGAAGACGAAGAAGATGTCAGATCCTTTTCCCTTTTACGGGACCAAGAGGAATGTGAGCCCGCAGGTCTCTTGCCTTTAGTGGGGAGGGATTGACACCTCACGGAAGAAACCCAGAACGTGGAGCCCAGGTTGAGGGGAAAAGAAAACTACCAAGAAGAGGATTTCATGGCCCGTGCAGTTTCTTCTTCGAAGGCCTGCATGTGTTCCAGCTGCTCGGCGGAGACTGCCCACCGGGCCTCTCTGGATTTCACCGGAGGATTCAGTTTCTTGGGCCTGCTCAACTTAAGGCATGTGAGACGATCATCGATGACATTCGGGTGGAATGCGAGACATCTTGCAAGTCTGGGTGTCATGGCTGACATCCAGGCAGTAGACGCACGCGGTATGCAAATCGGTACAAGACATTTTTTGGCCGCACAGGCACTGGTGAAATCCAGGGGAAGATTTATCTTCCATGACCACACAACAGCACAGTCAGTAGCTCGAATGAGCCCAAGTTTTAGTAGAACAGAAGGTTTTGAAGCCAGGGCCTACAAAAAGCATGAAATGCAGTAATGACCAGTGAATCGGCCAGGGGTTGTTGCGCCAAATACAGGTCCTCCATAGGAGCTCTGTAGAGGTGGTCAGCTTTCTTTGAGACAGCCGGTGTCGAATGCTGACGCCTTCAAGCCGCCTTGGTAACGTCCGTAAAGATGTCCACCAGATGTGGGACCACCACAGGCTTCTGATCCTTTTGACGGAGGTAATGGGCAAGGCGTTGTCTCTCTGGGTCCAATTCTTCTGTCTCTCATCCCATATTCTCCTGGATGTGCCTCATAAAATCTGAGAAGGAGGGATCATCTGGTGGTGACCTTGGGAAGTCTCGTGGGTCTGGTGATGGGGAACTAAATGGGGATGGGGATGGAGACCTGGAGATATTGAACATGTCCGGTCTGGAGTCATCCCCGATGAGCGTCGTCTGACCCTGGGTCATTTAGGGCTCAGAGACCCTGAGGGAGACTGTGATGTGCATCACTTTCTTTCCCTAGATCTTCCCCTAGGAGGCGGGGTTGGCCACTTAGGAGTCGGGGGTCTTGAACCTTCAGCGTCCCGAGGAGGAGGAGGAGGTGGAGGTGGTAGAGGCTTAGGTGGAACCACATCTTTCTTTATGGTCTCCCACCAGAAGGTGAATAGGTCTTTAAATTCCTGTATATTTATGCCCGACGACGGGCCTGGCATCTGTGTGGGTCTGTCGCCGGGGTCAGGCGTCTGGTCCCGGGGATCCACCGGGTCTGGCGACAGCTCCGTGGGCAAGTCTGTGTCCTCCGTGTTGCCCGGTGGCACAGTAGCCTCTTCTCCGGAGAACTCCTGACATCCTGTTTCAACCGGCATCGGTAGTACAGGTGTTGGTATTCCGTTTAGCAGGTGCTGGATCGAACACATTCTTCGACTCCGACGCCTGCTTGAGAGACATCAGCTCCGTGGTCTTCCTTTTAAGGGCCTTTGGAGACTGGGAGATGGACATGAAGTCTGTGTCCCGGCATCTGTCTGACATGCCACTGGATTTGTAGGAAGACTTCTTGTGCCAGTCTGAGGAATCTGGCTGGGAGGCAGAGCCGGGTGCCCGAGTAGTCTTAAGCGGGTGCAAAGAGGCTGAGGAGCCCCCTGAAGACCTTACCTTAACGGAGAGGTGGGGGGGGCGCGGGAGCAGGCCTGGGACGGAGATCTGTCGGACTGTGTAGAGCTGGAGCTGGCCCTTGACTCAGAGGCCCGGCTGGGGGATCTCGACCTACCAGAGTCCCAATGCTTGTCCCAGTGTTTCCCTGTCTTGTGGGAAGATTCCCCCTTTGGAGGAAGGTCTTCTGTTTCTTTTATTTCTCCTCTAGGAGGAACCCCTGAAGGGCCTTTTGGCGGCAGATCCGGGTTCTGCTATTAAACTGTTGGCAGACTGAGCAGGCCTGGGTATCGTGGTCCGGGCCCAGACATCTCACGCAGGCCGAATGATGGTCGGTAAAAGGGGTCTGCTTGCCACAGGCACACTTAGAGGGGTGTCCTTTGAGAGAAGGGGTAGGAGAAGCAGACATTGATTGATTATTAATAAAGACTTCACGTGTCCTTCATTGATGCAGGCGTCCGTGAGGCTGGTGCTGGCGAGTTGGCAGCGGGAAAAGAACTGGGGATGCTGGGGGACCACCACCTTTTATGGGACGCCTGACGTCGGGTGCGGTCCCCCACTGGATACTGCTAGCTAGAATTTTTCCGTGGGGTCCTGGCACCTGCTGGCTTTAGTCTCAATGGTGTAATTTGCTGCAAGAGATGTTTCTCGAAGTAAGATCTATGTCCTTCCTAATGGTTTCCCACCAATAGTAAAACCGTTCCTTCACCTCCGAGATGTTGAGACCTAATGTCTGACCTGACGTCGGTCTCTCTTGAGGCGCTGTCTGACTGTTTCCAGGGTCTAACGGATTGTGGCCTGACACACCCGTCCTCTGCTCCCTGGGTGGCATCAGGTCACGTGGGAGATTAGCTTCCTCCTCATCTCCTGATGCCTGTTCGTCACTAAGTCGCTCGACTCTTGCGTCGGTACCCTCGTCATCCCATTGTCTGGATGGACTGATGTCAGGTACGGATGAGGCAACGTCCTTTCTGTGGACCTCAGTCAGTCGTTGGTCTTTAGGACACTTTGTGGGCGTCTGCTCCAATGTCCGCTTCAAGTCTGAAGTCTGCTTAAGGGACGTCAGATCTGAGGTCCTTTAAGTGGACATCACCACCTCGGTGATCCCTGGGGGGTTGGGAGGTGACATCAAATGGTTGGTGTCCCAGCGCTGGTCCAAGGAGTCGGGGCCTGTAGTAGTGGCCGACTTGGAGAGCGCCTTGGTCAGACGGTCTGTGGAAGCAGATTGGCCTGAAGAGCCCGAAGGCCGGCTGTGTGAAGATTCTTTCAGCCGGACCTCAAGGGGCTGGAGGGTGGATGCAACACCTGCACCACCTGTCTGGACTTTGGCCAGTGGAAGCAGGGTCTTTGTCCAAGACAGAGATCTGCTGGAGGGGGCGGAGTCTGAGCTCGCCCTGGAGTCGGACGTCCGAATAGATGGGGACAGCTTTCTCTCCATCTCCCTCTGTTTTTCTTCATGTTTCCCCGACCTATGGGAGGACTCTTTCCAGGAGAAGGAATTTTTTTGCATGGCTGCTAATTTTGTTTCTAATAGGAAGGTCTAAAACGTTTTGTCGATGGATCCTTGTGCGGCTGTTAAAGTTTAGGCAAATGGAACAGGCCTTAATGTTGTGTTTTGGGCCTAGGCACCTAACAAAGGGCATGTGCTTATCCTTAAAAGGAATTTGACAAAAGCATACTTTGAGAAGTATCTTGACAGATGACGTTGGGGAAGATGACATACTAAAGAAATAAATTTGAACTTTGTCGAAAAGGAAAATAAAAAAGGAAATTAGTAATATTCAAGTGTTGGCATCGTTCGATAGCTGAAGGCATCCGTGGAGCTGATGCTTGCGAGTCGAAGGTGGGAAAAAAACTGAAGGGGACTGCCCCTTTTATGGTGGAAGTGATGCGGGGTGGGGCCAACGTTAGGAGAAGATTCCCGCTGTATGTAGCTAGCTAGCTAGAAGTTTTCCATGGGGTCCTGCTGCCTGCTGGCTTCAGTCCATTCTAATGGAGTAATCTGCTGCAAGAGCAGTCTCTCGAAGTAAGATCTAAATTGAATGGCATGGTAGCAACGTTTAACCATTGCAGATGGGAGTCATTTATATGGGTCAATGGCTGTAGACTCAAAATCTAGAGCAGAATGCATGTTTCCGAGCAAAGTCTGGAACGATGGAGCCTCCTAAGGTAAAGAGGCTAAGTGTGCATCTGACAGCTGGCTCGATAGCGCTAAGGGTTGAGATACTGGACGCCACACCTCGGGCTATGCTGGCGATCCAGGTTCGGGAACGAGGCCAGGCCATCGAGGGTCAGCCAGGGAAGGAGTGGATTGAGTATTGATAGACTGCTCCTCCTCTCCCTGGGGTGGGTTCTGGGCTTGTACCGCACTGCAGCGGCCCCCGTTGGAGATCGGGGGTACTACAGTCATGGTGCATCTAGAGGGAGAAGTATAGCGGACATTAGCATGTTGTGCACAGATGTCATTGCACATCGGTACTCCTAAGGGGAGAAAAACATGGCGGAAAATGGCGGTTGATCATGGCAGCTTGATGGCCGTACCTCTGCACACCCTCAAACCTATGCGGAATCGCATCTGGGTATTAGGCCCGGGCCGAGATTGGGGTCCCTGCCATGGACACTGTGTGTGCTAGCCTCGTATGAGAGCTGTCGGGAATCGCATGGGGTACAGAGGGCGGCGGCCGGACGATGGCAGACCGAGCCGTGGGGAGAAACAATGTTTGAAAAAAAAAAGTGTATATCCAAAGAGTCCAGGCTAAAGAATCAGTCCTTGACGCAGCCCTCAGAAATAATGAGATTGTGATCAAACTTGTTCCCCTTCACCTACTCTCTGGAAGGAGGGTCATGGAGAAGGGTGGACTGCAGGCCCTCCAATCCAGAACGTGGCCTTGGCAACACTGGCCCAACAGCACGAGGGTTTGGTGCCGGGGCAGCACCATAACCATAACCGAATCTGGTACTGGGAAAATCCCAAACACCAAGGACACCACCAAAACCGGCACTGGGTCAGACTCAAAGCTACAAAGTCGGCGCTGACCCAGGTGCCAATGACCCAGCCATCACTGATGTCACCAGCAAAGGTACAGTGGCCAGTTACAGTGACACTGAGTGGGGGTGCTGCCACAGCGATAGGAGTCAATGGCACGGTCACCGACAAGGACCCAGGGGCCACTGCTGGAGCCAAATGCTCTGCCCGATTTGAAGGCCCTGCCTGCAGCTCCAGTTCCACCAGCCTCAAAAGGCTAGGGACCGGCCCCACTAACGGGGCAAATGAGCCAGACACTGCATCCACTGTTCCATAAGAGCTGCCCAGTGGAGACCCCACTTAAGAACACAGAGGGGCTCTGTGCCCTGAGACCTCAACCTCCTAGTATCAGAGGCCCTTGGTGACGCCCATGGCACTGGAGAGGGCCATCAGTTCCATGAGACTGATGTTCTTGCTGCAGACCTCACAGAGGGTGACCTTGAGCACTATCTTGTCTTCCCCTTCCACTAGGAAGAGAAAGAACTCAAGGCCAAGCAATACGGAGAACCCGACCGGGATCAGGAATGGGCCTGCTTTTCGTGCTTTCTGAAGGCAGTCCCTCCTCCAAGCATAGGACTGCCCATTGTCAGAACCCTTCCTCGATGGGGAAAGTAGGCGGACATAGCCCCGCTACCGAAGCAGCCTGCCTGAGAAGGTTATATGTAGAAAAATTGGGATGGGGGGGCCCTTTTAAACTTTTGAAAAAATATAAGACTTCCAGTCACTTAAATCTTGTTTTATTTCATCCCGTTTCACCCACATCTTAGACTTGTTCACGGTGTACAATTTTCAATATTTCATAATTTCTAATAATCTAAAAACTAAACTATATCAATATTTAGTAATGATACAATGCCTGAGAAGGTTCCCTACTGCCGTCCTTTGTGGCCGTTGACTCAGTAGGGCTGTGAGAGACTGACAGAAAATTCAATATAAAATAAACTGACAAACATAACAAGCTCTAGCTTTAAACACTAAAACTGAGGAGAACTGAATGCTGTTGCCATATGGATATGAAGTTCTGACGCCTGGTGGGTGAGCAATGTTGTCACTGATGCATACTCGACAGCAGGAAAAAAAAGGAACTGAGGCAGTTGAGGGCCAGTACAGAGGTGAACAATGCAGAGTGAGCCAATCTCATGGTTGCGTGCATATGTGCAGCTTACCTTGGCACAAACCCTCCTCAAAAGTCCTGGGTCCTGCAAGGTCCTAGTGACTCCAGCTAAGACCCACTTTTGTGAATCTATGACGAAGACTGATTCCAAGAAGATCAGCATTGCTGTAGAAGCAACAAATGTACACAATTCCTTATATGACAGTCAAACGGTTGTTGGAAAAAACTAGGGCAAATAATCATAATTGATAAAATACTGAAATAAGGCACACATGGAGGGGGGAGGGGGACACTGAGGACCAAGTGGGTGAAACCCAAGGTTCTGTGGATCCCCAATGAAGCAGCACTCAAACAGCAGGGAAAAAGGAACTAAATGGATGGAGCTGGTGGCACTATTTATGCTATCAGATCATGGCACCATTTTCTGTGCCCATGTATAGTGCCACTGGCTTCAGAATTTCTGCTCCTGTGAGGTCCCAACGGCCTCAACCTAATAATAAGCGGAGCTCTAAGGAGAAGATTGTTTCTTGGAAGATCAGCGTATGGATACAAGCTCCTACACGACTACTCAATGTACACTTCCACTGATTCTCTAAATATTAGATTTTATGTATTTAAAATACCTGCTTTAGTGCTTCCATGGTGAAGTAAATGCTACTGCAGGCTGTAGACAGTGGCAGATACTGCTGAGATACAGTCTCTACCTCCTGCATAATGATATCCGTCTCTTCTACTTTCCGTGTGACATCTGCAGCTTCCTTCTTCAGGTTCTCCAAAGTGGTGATAATTGTGTCATCATCCAAAATACGACCCTTCACTTCATTGAGAGCCTGCAGCAATGATTTCTCCAACTGGCGCAGACGCAACTGGAATTCACCCTGCAGTTTTAACAAAAATGAAAAGCTGCTTAGGGTTTTCTCCACTTTACCCAGCTTAGTCAAGTGAGATGCAACGTCTCATTTACAGTATCACTGGCTGCAGGGTGGGGGTGGGATGGCATGCGCAATACTGTCGACAATCCCAAGTCACACCCTGACACCTGTCAGTCCCCAGACAAGGAGGGCGTTATGGTCAAAACCCTAATGCCCTGGGCTTTTTGGTATTTTTACTCAAGTTTCCACATAGGCTTTTTGACCCCACCGCATGAACAGTGACACTATCAGTTTGTTGGGCAAAAGGTGATTTTGCACAGCGACTGCGCCATTTGGCGCCACAGGTGTGAAAACACATTTCGAATAGGATGTGAAAAGTGACAGGTATACTGTTCATGAGGAGGTGTTAAAAAAAATGGCTTTGTTGAAAATCTGGATTGAAAATATAACAAATTCGTGAACTTATGAGGGTGCGTGGAAATTGCGCGATGCAGGCTCGTAACAGACATTTTATTGACTTTTGTCACCAAGTTTTCAAGCACATTTGGCCATTTTAACACCTCTGCTCATGAACAGTGTCACTGTGATTTTCGATGTAAAATCAACATTGATTTCATGAAACCGACCAAGCCAATGTGCGCTATATAACAAATCACATTTTGAGCGTAGATGAAAATGACAGTAGCTGTACTGTCTATAAGGAGGTGTGGTAAATGGCAATGTTGAAAATCTGGAGTGAAAATATTAAAAATTCTCAAAGTTATGAGTATCGTAGGAACCTGCATAGCATGCGCTTATGCAAAACAGTCATTTTGGGGAATTTTTCACCAATTTCAGCATAGGGTTTTGGGGCCTACTGTGAACCATGACACTGTTGTTTTATTACTCGCCCTAAAAGGTGGTTCCGCACAGTACCCGAAATCACTTTTTCGGAACGGAATAAAAATGAGGTAGCCCAAGAACCCCATGTTGAAAAATTGGTGAAAACATCCCAAAATGGCGAGATATGCACAAGTTAAAAAATCCTATTTATGTCATTATACAGTTTACCGGCATTTCTTCAGTTCACGATTGGCTTTGAAGAGTGCAGGCGTGATCCCAGTACACGAAGCTACGTCGTGCTGGCGGCCTCTGAAGGAGTATGAGGAAAGGTGGGTGTGTGGGAGGTGGGGTATGCAGAGGGTGGGTGGATGGGGCAAGACAGTCAACGAGGGACCGTTTTCTTACAGGCGTTTTCTTTTTGGAAGGCGGCGCTAGGACTTTGCCATGCTGGGGTGGGCTCCCAGCGTGGCAGCTGAAAATCTGTTTGTGAGGGGCAGTGGGCGACGGGATGAGACACCCCACTGGCCATATGGACTTTTGCCACGCTGGGGTGGGCTCCCAGCATGGCACCTGGAAATCTGTTTTTTTTTTTTTGAGACTGCGAGTGGAGCCAACGGGGGATTGGGCACCGCTGCTGGCCACAGAGTGTGTGTGTGTGTGGGGGCGTGCATGAGCATGCTGGATGGCCTCAGCGTACTGCACTTGGGTGTTTGTTTGGGGGACAAGAAAAAAACAGAGCTATCTATGACAGAGGTTCAGATGCAGTGTTGATGTGTAGGCACTTTGCATACTGCCAACAGCAGTATGTAAACTGCCTGCCCATGGCAATATGCAAATTGCCTACACATTACTACCGCTGACTGTAGCAGTGTTTTGCTTTGAACTGTACGCCACTGCTTCTGAACTGCTGTCATAGACAGCTCGGACATTTATTGGTGCGGTGAGGCCGCGCCTGCAAGAAGGAGCAGGGCACTGGAAGCGAGGTGGCACACCTACAAAAATTCGTATGGTGGCACTATGTTTCTTGCATATGCATGCAAGCAAACAAAAATCATTGAGGTTGCTGGTTGTGTTATCTGCTTACTTTCTTAGTACAACTGAAGTGCATGCTAATAGTGTAATTACAGCCACCTTGTTTTGTTTCAAATCTCTGATATATTCTTACTGCATACTTTCTACATGTTAGAAACATTACACATGATGCAACAGTCTCCTCTACTCTGCCTGCATCTTGAGTGGCTAGACTCTGTTGGGAGTGCTCTCAAGTCCAGGAAAGATGCAGTGGAAGTCAATTAGGACTGTAAATAAATACATTTATGTGTGGCAACACTAGTATAGTGGGTAGTTAATAAGTCTGCTTGCAATAACTGACTGTGGCCAGCTGGGTGCTGAGCACGTTATGGAGGTGAGGTACTCTGGTCCCAGGAGGGCAGGCACAGGCTGTCTTGAATGTGTACATCCCCTGCTGGCTGACCACTGGCATCAACTATTAACGCAACCAACTGCTTGGCCGCATGCTGGAAGGATGTAGCCACATTTAGGAAGGGGGGATGGGCACTGTAACAAAACCAGTGATGATCACAACATAAGTTTAGTGCGTGCTGTGTCAAGCTCCGAACTCATGGAAAACAAAACGGTACAGAAAACAGAAATATAAAAGTCGACCTGTAGTGTAATGTAAAAGAGAACGGTGACAATTATATGGTTTCATAGTTTTACTGGAGTCATAAAATCTATGGATCTATCAACTGCTACAGGGTATTAAGCCAAAAATGAAAATTACGTACCTACCGTAATTATGATCTTTCTGTGTATCTTAACCATTCATCACATTTGGGTACTTGGACGGAGGCTAGGACCCCGTGGGAGCTTTTTTTTGGGGTAGGTGGAGCCGATGCACTCTCAGCACCACCCTTGAGGCCGACATTCCACGTGGCGCTCGCGGGTTGGCCGTTAGGTGCCATCGACTCCGCCTGCCTGCCAGTTCTGAGTCGCTGACAGGTGAGGAAAAGAGGAGGGCTGAGGGTGGGAGAAGAGAGTCCAAGAGACAGAAAAGGAAAGATATAAAAATCAAAAGGAGAAAAATGACTGAGGAGAGGACAGAGCAAGAGAGAAACGAAAGCTAGGGAGATTAGGAAGGCAGGGTTTTAAATAATTGATTAGCAGTTTTTTTCTTGGGACAATACTAACTGTACAGAAAGTATGTATATAGATTTTCTAGAAGTGCTGTGTTTGTTAAACAGTGTGAGGCAAGAGCTATGCATTTTCGCAAAGATTTAGCACTTTTATGAGCAAAACGCTAATCAGTTTTTAGAGTTAAATAAAACCCTGGGAAGGGGGCCCCAATCTCTGGAAAATAAAAAAGGGTGGGAGTTCGGGAAGGGAAGGAAATTTTGAGATATAAGTGTTTGACATGAGAGGGTGAACAGAAAGTCAGAACGTGCTGGATTTTGTCCGGTCTCTAGATTGTACAGGGACTGCAAGGAGTAGCCAAGAGGCTTAATTACCAGAATTCAAGGCACAGAATCACTGGCAAAGAAACTCCTTTAAGGCAGAAAAATTAAAATTACGTACCTACTGTAATTATGATCTTTCTGTGTATCTTCACCATTCATCACAGATGGGTACTGGCCGGAGATCAGGACCCCGAGGGAGCCTTTTTTTTTTTCTCAAAAGGATAGGGTGGAGTCGGCGTAGCATCGGGCGCCACCTGAGGCCGACTTTACATAGGTGGCGCCGAGGATTAGCCATTAGGCTGCGGCCGACCCGCCTGCCTACCAGTTCTGAGTCGCCGGAGAGGCAAGAAGAAGGGATGGAGGGTGGGACAAGAGAGTCCAAGGGACAGAAAAAGGAAAAGAGAAACTGAACTAAAAGGAGAAATAACGACTGAGAGGACAGCATAGAGGAAGTAAGACTAAGGGGATTGGGTAGGGGCCCCAATCTCTGAAAAAGGAAGAAGGGAGGGAGAGAGAATTTAGGAGAGAGTGAGAGGTAACAAGGATCCAGGATCCTTGTCCGTCACCAGACTGTATAGGAACTGCAAGGAGTAGCAAAGCTCGTTTACCAGAATTCAAGGCACAGAATAACTGGCAATACCTCAAAAGCAGAGTCGGCTATTCTGGAGAAGGACAGGGTACAGGAACTCAGTACTCTCTCTGTAAAGATATTTGGTGAAAAAAAGGGAAGTTCTTTTTTTTTTTTTTTTAAAGTTAGATGGATAACAGAAGGAGGGCAACCACCAGCTCTCACCCTGTAGGAGTGAAGATATGTAGTAGAGAAGGAGCGCCACTCGAACTGTACCCCTTAGGGAAGAAACTACCCCCGTGTGTTCCAACTTTACCCCGCTCAAAAAGAGGGGTAGGCACAGAGGGTGGAGGATGCAGAGACTGAAGCCCCAGGGGATGGCGAGTGGATTGGATGAATGGTGAAGATCACAGAAAGATCATAATTACGTGTAGGTACGCTATTTTATATCTTATCTGTGTCAATCTTCACCATTCATCACAGATGGGTGAGTATCAAGCCTCTCAAGGGGGCTGATTCATTGCACCCTAAGGGACAGAGTCCCTAGCCCTCAGAGGGTGACACACTAGGGAACCTTCTGGGCCTGAAGAGGCCCAAGAGTGGGGAGAGCGAGACGGGTCTCCGGAGGAAGGAAGCTGCCCGACAAACGCCGCCCTCGCCCCACGGGAAAGAGAGGTAGGTTCCCTGGTTACGGAGCAAATCCCCCACGCCGGCCAAGGGTGACAACCGAAAGGCAAAGCCACGACCTCCTGGTGCAGATCGCTGTCCCTGCGACCCTGGTAGCTACCTCCACTGGCGCCGTGAAGATGCCCTTTGCTTGGTGCCTTGCTAGCTCCAGGCCATGTGCAGAGAGTGCGATGGCTTGCCTGGTTTGTCTCCGGAATCAGGCAAAGCAGCTAGGATCTGACCTAGCGCTGACCACAAGAACCTGCTGTAGGCTGCATAGTGGGCCTGATGAGCAGAGATGGAGAGAAGCAACCGTGCCGAGTAGAAAGTCCTCCTCTCCCAGAAATCAAAATCCAAAGAGTCCTGATCTGGGGGCGGTCACGGTGGAGGGCACAAGGCCCGTCAGGGGTGTCCAGGTGCATCAATCCGGACTGCGGGTGAGACATAGAATCTGGAGACTCTGGGGGAGCGCAATACCTCTGGCTGAGGTCCCTAGGGCAGGAACTCCGGAGAAGGGCCTCTGCCAGAAACGCATGGACGTCTCCCGAAAGGGAGCAGGCCAGGGCGGCACCACAACCGAAATCGCCTAGAAAGGCGTGCGCCGCATGCTCAGGATTGTTGACCGACAGGGGAGAAAGGTGAAGGTCCTCCATCATCCTCACGAGGAAGCACAGACACTCAGAGATCAGTGGCAGGAGAGATATGGACAGATGGTTCCTCTCCTCCAGAAGAGGGGATGAGGAGCTGGAGGTCACCATGTGTTCCGAGGGTGGCTGCTCGGGGGGAGGTTGAAAAACCTGGCTGTCCATGGCCCTAACGTAGGCAGGGAACCGAGCAGCCACTGCTCTGAACTGCTCCCCAGTGAGAGGGCCGCTAGGACCAAGAATGCCTGGAAGCGCTGGAGAATGCGGCAGAGGGATAGGGGCAGAGCCGAGAGAAGAAGTCGGCTGACCTCTGCCAGAGCTAGGGAGCGGACCACAGACACCCGAGGGTGTCCCGGAAGACTCCACAGCCGACAGCTGTACAACTACGTTGGTACTGCCTAGGCTGTGCCCAGAAGAATCCCCCCAGTGAGGCGACCGAGGCCGTATAGATCCAGAAGGACGGTCCCCTGCCTCCAAAGAATGGGACCCCCTCAAGGAACTGGAAGGGGAAGGGCAGAAGTCCGCACTTCCGCTTCATCCAGGGCCAGGGTGGACCCCAGAGAAAGGCCGACGTGCCGACCCCACACCCCTCGACCCCTCAGAGTCCAAGAGGGTCCTGGTCCTCGAGAGGGCCAGCCTAGGTAGCTGGCAGCTCTGGGCTGCCCCCAAAGGGGAGACCCAGGGAGCAGCACCCTTCCCTCCTGTAGACTTCCCGATGGACCCCAAAGTTGGGCGATCGAGACACACTATGGGAGGGGTACCACGCCGAGGGGTCAAGGAACCTCCAAGGCCAGAGTGCATGGCAATGGTGGCACGCACCATAGCCTGCTGGTCAGTACCACTGACCCCAACCTCGGGGAGAACCTGGCGCTCCTCAGAAGGGGGCTGGCTGTGACTCATCGTTGAGACCACCGGCTCGCCCTCCTCTGCAGACAACCCCGAAGGGTGTGACTGCCCGTCCGATTCCGAGCCCGACGAGGTAGAGTCTGAGGCCCCAAGCGAAACGGTAGGAGGGCAAGGAAGGCGACCTTACCAAGAAGCCCAGTAGTCAGCAATGGCCGACGGCGGCACTCCAGGCCTCCACAGCCCCGCAGCAGGGGCTGACAGAAGGCGGCAGGGCAGCTCGGGCCAGGGGTCCTGAGCCAGGGCCAGCCGTGGCGCCTGGTGTCCACTGGCACCGGGGCGTATCAGGAACAGAGACGACGCCGACGGCAGCCCCAGCAACAGCCTCGGCGCTGACGACACCACCAGGCCCTCGGTGCTACGTAACGGTATCGAGGACCGAAGCGGGCGCCGACAGCTCGGCAGGGACTCGGGCGCCGAACACGGCACTACTTAGGTCTCGGCGCCACGAGTGGCACCGAGAGCACCAACGCGCCGAGGACAGCACCGACAGACGACTCCGAAGGCCCCACGGTGCCGTGCTCAACCTCGGCGCCGAGGATGGTGCCGAGGCGAGACATGGCGAGGGTGACGCCGAATCCAGGGTCACGGCACCGCAAGCAGTGTCGGCGCTGCGAACGGTGCCGACAAAGCCCACAGTGCCGACCGACGGCATCGAGGACGGCATCAACCCAGGCCTTCCGGATCATGGAGCAACACCAGGGAGCCTTCACCTCTCAAGGGGCTTTATTGCCAGTGATGCTTTCCCGCCCGCCCCGGGAGGAAGCGGGACGGCCTCCTCGCGCTGGAGGAGCCTCTCGCCAAGGCTAGCTGCAAGAAGCCGAGGCTCCTCCTCCCTCGTCCATATAGAACCGGAGGGGACCCGGAGGAAAGGTCGAGAGAGGGCGTTTGGTCGGCGAGTGCGAACCCTACCCTCAAAGTCGGCAGAGCTCGCCTATTTTAAATGCGCTGTTCTGACGCGAGTCCATGGAGAAGCAGGCGTTGTAATAACCATGTCGCGGAAGCGGGTCAAGACACGCGAGACACCGGGTCATGCTGGTCGGTAACGGAGTACTTGCGGCCGCATGGGCACCGACGCATAGGGGGCCACCCCGCCTTAGAAGGTTTCTTGCCCTCCGACCGCGACATGACCTACGGAAAAAAGCACCAAAAATAGACTCGACGTCGCTATACTTTAAAATAAATGGAAAGATCTTACCGGCGACGTCGAGTGGAGGCAGACCCCAGAACTACCAGGAGACCGACGGACTGTCGAAAGCACAAACGCGAAAGGCTAAGGCCTAAAACTGTCAATTTCTTCAGATGGCTTCCAACGAGGCGACCTCGACGGTGGGAGACGAAGAACTGGTAGGCAGGTGGAGTCGACGCAGCCTAACAGCTAATCCTCGAGCGCCACGTAGTACGCCGGCCCCGAGGGCGGCGCCGATGCTGCGTCGACTCCGCCTATCCTTTTAAAAAAAAAAAAAAAAAGGCTCCTGCGGGGTCCTGATCTCTGGCCAGTACCCATCTGTGATGAATGGTGAAGATTGACACAGATAAGATCGACTATTTTTAGAGGACAGGAACAGAGGTTCTGCCCCCTCTCATATGTAACAATGAAAATTTTTTTAGTTGGGATAAATGAACTTAGACTTGTCCAGAAGACACAAAAACTAAAATTTTGAAAAAGCGAAAGAAAGAGGCGAGGATGGAGGGCAACTAACGTCTCTCACTCCAAGGAGTGAAGCAGAGCACCTAAGAGGGAATGCTGCCCCATTCTGACCACTCTCCCCCAGTCATACCATCCCACACTGTGCCCAGATCACTCCCCCCCTGACAGAGACGGGGGGGGGGGGCAAGGAAAGGCATAGAGAAAGGGGGGGTCCAGAGACTGAGGCCCCAGGGGGATGGCAGGTGGGGTTGTGATGAATGGTGAAGATGCACAGAAAGATCATAATTACGGTAGGTACATAATTTTCATTTCTTATCTGTGTCAGTCTTCACCATTCATCACATATGGGTGAGTGCTGAGCGCCCCCCCCCCACACACACGAAGGGAGCTTTCAAAACCTGAAAGGACAATGTCCCTTAGCTCTCAGTGGGTGACACACTAAGAGGGAGGACCTTCTGGGCCTAAGAGAGGCACAAGAGTAGGGAGAGTGAGATGGGGACCCCCCGGAAGGGGAAGGAAGTTGCCCCGACAAACAGCGCCTCACCCTATGGGAAAACAGATAGGTCCTCTGGTGTGCGGAGTTAATCACCCTACGCCGGGCCAAGGGTGACAACCGAGAAAGATGTAGCTATGCCATCAGCCTAGTGCAGATCGCTGTCCCTACGACCCTGGTAGCTACCTTACTGGCGTTATACGATGCCCTTGCTTAGTGCCTTGCTAGCTCCAGGCCACGTGCAGAGAGAGCAATGGCTTGTCTGGTTTGCTCCGTGTCAGGCAAAGAGGCTAGGAGTTGACCCAGTCTGGACCACAAGAACCTATTATAGGCTGCATAGTGGGCCTGATGTGCAGACATGGAAAGCAGCAACTGTGCCGAGCAGAAAGTCCTCCTACTCCAGAAGTCAAAATCCGAGGAGTCTTGATCTGGGGGCCAGTCAGGGTAGGGGGCGCGAAGCCCATCGGGAGTGTCCAGCCGCGCTAATCCCGACTGAGGATGAGGCATGGAACCTGGAGACTTTGGGGGGGCGAATACCGCTGGCAACATCCCTAGGGGCTGGGACCTGAGAAGGGTCTCTGCCAGGAATGCAACGATGCCTCCCTAAAGTGAGCAGGCCAGGGGGGCACCACAAGGGTGTCCCTGCTGAAATCGCCCAAAAAAGGCGTGTGCCGAATGCTCTGGATTGCTCAGAGTGGCAGGGGAGAGATGCAGGTCCTACAACATCCTCATGAGGAATCACTGATGCTCTGTGAGATCAGCGGCTGGGGAGATGTGGACAGAAGGTTCCTCTCCCCCAGAAGAGGAGGATGAGGAGTTAGAGGACCTCAGCTGTTCAGAGGGTGGCTGCTCAGGGGGAGGTTGAAAAACTGGTCTTTCCATGGCCCTGATGTAAGCGGGAAAACGAGCAGCCACAAGCCCTAAACTGCTCCCAGGAGTGAGGCCCGCTAAGACCAAGGATGCCTGGAAGCACAGGAGAGTGCGACATAGGGATGGGGACAGAGCCAAGAAGAGAAGTCGGCTGACCGCTGCCTGGGCTAGGGAGTGGACCAGGAGCATCAGAGGATGAAGGTGCTCCAGAAGACGTCACAGCTGACAGCTGAACAACCATTTCGGAACTGCCTTGGCTGCGTCCGGAAGAATCCCCAGTGAGGCGAACGGGCCGGCATAGGTCCTGAAGGACAGTCCCCTACCTTAAAAGAACGGGGCTCTCTCAAAGATAGCGAAGGGGAAGAGCAGAGATCCGCACTGCGGCTTCTTCCAGAGCCTGGATGAGCCCCCCGAGAAAGGCCTCTGTTCAGACCCCACGCCCCTCGAACCCTCGTAATCCGAGAGTGCCCTCCTTCTTGAGATGGCCAGCCTAGGTAGTTGACAGCCCTGGTCAGCACCCGAAGAAGCTATCCAAGGCACAGTACCCTCCCCTCTTGTAGGTGCTCTGGTCAGCCCCAAAGTTGGGCGGTCCAGGCACACCACCTGAGGGGGTACCACTGCTGAGGGGTCAGCGAATCCTCCAAGGCCGGGCTGCAGTGCAATGGTGGCCTGCACCACTGCCTGTTGGTCAGCGCCCCTGACCCCAACCTTGGAAGTCTCCAGTCGCTCCTCAGAGGGGGGCTGACTCCAAACTGTCGAAGACACCACTAGGCTACCCACACTAGCAGCTAGTCCCAGGGAGCCAGACTGCTCGTCTGACTCACAGCCCGACTCCTCCTCTGAAAAGAAGGAGGCCGAGGCCCTGTGCCAAACCATAGGTGGGCGCCTTTTGCCATCCTTTTCAAACAGGAGAAATGGAGACCGCACTCGAGCCTGTGCCTGTGCCCTCCCCAGCACCGCGAACGGTGGCCAAAGAAGAGACGGCTCCGGCCCGAACAGCAGCCTCGGAGTCGGGACCCGCCACGGTGCCATCGCGCCCCATGGCGCCGAGGGCAGAGACGGCACCAAAGGCGCCAAAGCCAGAACCCCCCACAGTACTGACCTGCTCCATGGTGCCGAGAGCAGAGGCGGCGCTGATGATGGCTCCGACCGCGCCTTCTGAATCCCTCATGGTGCAATGCCCCTGTTCGGCGCTGTGAATGGCTCCAGAACTGGACACAGCGCTGAGCTCAACCCAGGTGCCGCGAATGGTGCCAAGGCAAGGAGTAGAAAAAGATGGCGCTGTAGCAACTCCCATGGCGCTGACAGCAGTATTGGCGCTAAGGCCCGAAATGGCACCGACCGATGGCATAGAGGACGGCGCTGAGCCGGGCCTTACACTGGGGGAGCCTTCGCCCCTGAAGGAGCGATTGCTATGATAGTGCCTTCTGCCTGCCCCCCCCAGGAATGGCCTGGGCCTCCTGCACCGCAGGAAGAGCCTCGGCCATGGCTAGGCTACTAGAAACCAAGGCTCCTTCCTCCTCGGTCTGTATAGAACCAGGAGGGGGCCTGGAGGAAAGGCCAAGACAGCATGGCTTGGTCCGACTAGTGCGCACCCGACTCCCGAAAGTCGGCGGAGCTCGCTCCACTTTCCATGCATGCTGTTTGATAGCCTGGCGGTCCATGGAGAAGCAGGTATCACACAAATCCATGTTATGAAGCGGGCCAAGACAAGAAAGGCAATGGTGGTGCTGGTCGGTGACAAAATTTTCGGCCGCGTGGGCACCGTCGCATGGGGGTCCGACCCATCTTCGAAGTTTTCTTGCCCTCCGACCTAGACACGACCTTCGGAAAGAAATACAAACAAGACTCGACGTCGCTGGAAGAAGAAAAAATGGAAAGGTCTTACCAGTAACGTCGAGTGGCTAGCAGAACTGGCAAGAACCGACTGACTTTGTCGAAATCCGCTTTTTGAAACGAACTACAAGGTAGGCCGAGTCAGCAGAAAGAAGCTTCCCATGAGGTAACCTCGATGGTGGGAAATGAAGAACTGGTAGGCAGGCGGAGTCGATGGCGCCTAACAGCCAACCCGCGAGGGACATGTGGAACATCGGCCTTGAGGGCGGTGCCGAGTGCTCTCGCTCCACCTACCCCATCCCCCTCCCAAAAAAAACAACTCCCGCAGGGTCCTAGCCTCCGGCTGAGTACCCATATGTGATGAATGGTGAAGATTGACACAGATAACATGCATCAGTTTTGCACATGAAAGTGCTTATCAATAGAAAATGCATTGCAACTAAAACAGGTTGCACACCAACAAATGAAAAATGTGTAAATCTGAATACAAAATATTTAGCAGTCTAGTGCAATGTAAATCAGAAAAATGGTTAGCGATACTCTATGATATATGTAGCATTTTGCTAGACTATTACTTAATACCCTGTGCCGTAGCAGTAGTAGTAGTAATAGCAGTAAACAGTGAGAAAAAATTAAATATAGTCTTCAATCAAGAACACAATAATTTGGATTTATAAGTTATTTTTTTTTTTTGTGTTATGTATTTTTCCCTCCTTCCTTTTCTCCTGATTTGCCACTCCTTCGGGCTGCTCATGCTGCCCGTGACCCCCTCGTCCTGTCCCTCCTCCCCTCACCTCATATCACAGCCGACCCAAGGGTGGCCCGGCATATCCCTTTGCCGGGTGGGTCCCCCTCCTCCGAGGGGGAAGACACCGAGGGAGGGCCCAACATACTAGGCATCAGTCCTTGGGCACTGCTGAGGTGGGTTTGGAGGCCACAGGACATCTCGGCCAGGGAGCGGGCAGCCATCATCCGCGAATCCGGAGGCTGGTATTTCCACTTTTCTCCAAGGCGTGGTGCTACACAAGCGTCAAGGCGTAGCCGTGTTCTACGCCCCCAATGTTCAGGCTTGCTGCCTGATCTTCCGGCCTCCGTGAGAAAGGTACCAGACAGCAACCCTGCATCCTCCCCCCCTGGAGTAGGTGAGCAGTCGGGACGTCAACCTACTCCACCCCGACGCTCTCCAGCGACCCAAGTCCGTTCCTGAACCCGGGTTGCCGGCGTCGAAAGCGGAAATCGAGCCGGCTGCTTATAAGTTATTTAAAGAATCGTAAACTTATAAATTACACACTTGAAAAGTACTATCACCTGTCCACTGTTTCAGGATACATACCCTGCAGTTTCAGAAGGTCAGAACGTTTTTCATCCACATCTGGCCTTTCAGCCTTCAAAACTTCATTCAGGCATTGGCTCTGCAAGCTGCTGCGCGTCACTGTGAAGTTTACGAACGTCACTCGAGAACATAGATCTGGTGGGAACTCGACCTAACAAAACCAACAATTAAAGTTTCAAACTGATATGCAGTACAATATGTAAAGAATAAGACATAACAGAGGGGGATTATGCTCTGTTGATATACATAGTGGTTAGTCTGGGCTCGGGACTTCAACCAAAACGGCGCAGGCTGACACAGCATAACCCCTCCACCCTTCATTGAACTGCCTTATTCTGCTTAAAAAATATTTAGTAATGTTAGGTGTTTTTTAGCAGTTTAGTAGTGCTGTATCTTAAAATGGTTGACTGTAGGACATCAGCATAAATTAGTTATGTGGCAGGGACAAGGTTGTGCTAGTAAACTGCACTAGCTGGGTGTAGCTGCACTGCAAGAAATGGGCTGTCCTCAGTTAACTACAGAAATCAGTAAAAACTTTCATGTCGTGTTACTGAGGTTGAAGCACAACATACTGAATTAGATGATCGGACTGACAGGCTGGAACGCATGGCAGTGCACTTACTAGATGAACAGCATGCTTTAAAAGAGAAATGTGAAGATTTTGAAAACAGATTACGCAAGAATAATTTGAGAATACATGGGGTTCCGGAGAATGAGGAAGGGAGAGATATTTTAAAATTTGTGGAGGAGCTCCTCCGCAACTCTCTGTAATTAGACCCAACTTTTAAATTCGACAGAGCGAGTCCATTGGGCTCTATCGACGAAACCAGCTCAGCCAGACAGACGACCTTGCTCCATCATAATGAAGTTTTTAAACTATACTACTAAACAAACTATCCTCACCAGAGCCTGGGGAATGAGGGATAACAAGTATAAAGGAAAGCGCATTTATTTTGACAACAGTTACTCCCGATCTATTTCAGCCAAGCGCAGGGCCTACGCTCCAATACTCCATCTTTTAAAGCAACAACAACTAAAATTTGCTACTCCATACCCTGCTCGACTAGTCATCATGTTTCCAGTGGCCCCCAAACCTTTGAGACACCAGATGAAGCAATGAAAGCTCTTCAACTCAGGGGCCTGGTTTAATCCACCCAGGAAGACTCCTCACTCAGGAAAACTCAGCAAGGCCTTCGTAATGTTGTTTGGGACACAGCTAGGGATCCGGGTTCCAGAAAGAGACAGAGTCAAGCAACCCTAGAGGATGTGAAAAACTTTTACAAAGATTTCAGCGACCTGCACCGGAGTGAGTGGCGAGAGAAGTTTTGCAGAGACTTAAAAACTGGTACAGTAACTTGATGTGGAGGTGACTCTGCACACAGGGACTACACAATGTAACTTGGGAAGTCTGTCTGGGGTGGGGACATTGGGAAATAGAAATCCTATTTAAATTCCCAAGCTTATAGATGGGAAAAAGATTAGCGGATCAGAAGGATGTTTCTGAATTTCCCTTGGATTATCTCCCCTCCCCCCTCGAAGCTTGCTGATGGTCCTCCCATAGTTATTGTTTAATTATACTATAGCCAAGGGAAGGCGGCATGACTTAATGCATTTTTTTGCAGCACTACATGCCCACCTGACCATTATAGGGTCAGAAATCCATCCCTAAACAGTCGATGTATCCATAAGGCCTTACTGGAGATGAGGCACATAGGGGCCATTTCCGGTGGGGGTGGGGGAGGGGTGGTTCTCTGTTCCTCATTTTTATTTCAGTGTGGCCTGCTACACCACTAGGTACCAGGGAAATAGTGCTGCTGGGGGCCCTTGACGTTGCCTTGACACTCCACCACAGGGCGCATACATCTGCCCCCTTCAAAGGGGAGGTACAGTATCTGTCCTCTCCCTACCTTGGGAGCCGCTTAAATTTTCTGTCAGGTTCAGAGACCTGTTACAGCAAGTGCAATTTGTTGGTACAAAAAAGCTGATGCCCTGTTGGCATTTGGTTATTTTGACAGGCCTAAAAATACTGAGCGTCATGTATAATGTTAAAATGCAACAGGCCTGTACATGTTTAGTTGTTATAGGCCTAGTGCAGAATTTTTTAGATCCTTGTGTAGTTTTAAACACTCAGACAGTGCTATGGTGTTTGAATAGAACAGGCATAACTCGCTTATATCAGCGACTGTACATAAAGCAAATAATAATACAAGATTATTGAGCATAGGGGTGAAAAGGCTTAAGTATGGTAAGAAGGGGATATGTTGTACTTTTAACATGCAGGAAATATGCATACAAGGACTGATCAGAAGTAGATACGGCTAAGTCAACTTTGATTTTATCTTTAAATGTGAATGGGATTGGTAAATCCGAAAAAGTGCTCTCAATTATTTCAATTATTCAGAATAGAGAGACCGGGGACCGGGCTTATTATGCTGCAGGAAACCCACACGTCCTCGGACGACCATAAAAAATTTCAGAGGTGTGGGTATTCTGTAGTAACTGAATTGTCCTATGGGGTGCGAAAAGGAGAGGGGTGATGATTCTACTCTCCCAGGAGGTGCCCTTTGAAAAACAAAGTGAGATTAGTGACCCGGAGGGCCGCTATGCCATAGTGACGGCAAGTTGTACTCGAGACCCGCCACCATGGCATCTGTCTATTTCCCTCCTGGGTCAGGGAAGCCCTTAACACTAAAATATTCTCGGATTTAACGTCCCTCATGGAGGGACAATTGCTGCAAGGGGGGGAGACTTGAATATCACTTCAAACCCCTCTTTGGATGCAGATACCGCTCTGGCCCATAGATCTACTGCTCTCCAAAAATACACAAAACAAACCATCACTTCTCTGGGCTTGGTGGACACCTGGAGACATTTTTTCCCCTAAGACAAAAGAATAAACCCACTGGGCCCCACATGTGGGAAGTGGGGCTAGACTGGACTACTTTATAACCACGGTCGAGCATTTAGACTCCACTTGTTATGTATGGCATGGGAGCACCTTCTTATCGGATCATGCTCCCTTATATCTCAGGGTGGACTTAGGGGTGCAATATAAGCAAACCAATTGGCACCTGAACCTTGCCCCACTTAGGGACCCAGAGTTCCTTGAATTGGTCCAGGAGGCTGTATCTAGAATTAAACAAGAAAACACGCAACATGCAGTTACCCACCGATTATGTGGGATACTTTAAAAGTACTATTAAGAGGAGAGATCATATGATTTTCTATCATTAAAAAAAAAGGCAGAGAGAAAAAACACAAAGACCTGCAAGAGGAGCTACTACATTTACAGCACTGGCCAAATCAAAAGGACACCACAATACGACAACGATTAAGAATTGTAAAACAAAAGCTACAAAAAATAGTGAACCAATCGGTACAACAAAAAACTATTTTATCTAAAGTTAAGACATCATGAGGGGGAACCAAGGCCTCCAGAAATTTAGCAAGAAAATTGAGAGAACAGAGAACCAAAGGGAACATAATCAGTATGGTAGATCCTAAAACAGGGAGATTAGCAAAAAGACCCCAGGAAATCAGACATTCTACAGCGGCTTTACCACAATTTGTACATTAAAGAAGAGGAAATTCCCCTAGACAACATCAAATCATATTTACAGAGTTTACCAATACCACGAATCAGCCCACTACAGGCTGAAGCTTTGCTGGTACCAATCAAAGACTGAGTACTCCAAGTTCTAAAAAAAAAAAAAGCTCAGACCCTGAAGGTGCCAGGTCCAGATGGGTATCCCTCTGAATTTTATAACAAATTCAAAAAGCTGCTACTACCCATATTACTCCCGGCATTACAGTACATGTGGTCCAGGAGGGAGAACACCCCTACCCCCACCCACATGGCAATATGCCACCATATCAGACATACTTAAACCCCATAAAGATGTTAAACACCCCTCCTCATTTCGCCCCATTTCAATGCTAAATTATGATTACAAAATGTTCATGTCGGCCATGGCCTCTAGCACAGACCCTTTACTACCAGCTATTATTGACCCTGATCAAGTGGGCTTTATTAAGGGCGGACAGGCCCACAATGCCATAAGGTGTACACATTTCTTAGTAATTATGCCATAGAAAGACAAATCCCTTTAGTGCTACTGGAGTTAGATGCTGTAAAGGCATTCGACTGGGTAAGCTGGTCTTTTTTATGGCAGACTCTGGAGCACTTTGGATTCCCGGAATAATTCATAAAAACACTTACAAAATATTTATGCCTCCCCTAAAGCAAATGTTAAGGTGAATGGGGAACTTTTAGATACCTTCCAACTCTCTAGGGGCACCCGCCAGGGATGCCCAATGACCCCAATGTTGTTTGCTCTATATCTCGAACCCCTGGCCATTGCCATCAGATCTTCCCGGGACATAGAGGGCCTTCCACTGGGAGGTCGTCCGCTCAAGAGATCACTATTTGTGGACGATATTCTGCTGGCTCTTACCAAGCCTGAGCAATCCATCCCAGAGGTATGGAAACAGCTACAAACATTTGGTAAGCTAGAACGATATAAAATTAACAAATCAAAAACCGAGGTACTGACGTACAATCACCTCCCTCCCTCCCACTTCAAAAAAGACTTCCCCTTTGAGTGGCCCAGACAAGTGATGAAATACTTGGGAATAAAGCTCACAAGAAATATCATTCATGCAGAGCTCTTAAATCTCGAACCTTTAACCCTAAAATTGACAGAAGATCTATTTCGCTGGTCACGTCTTCCCCTAAGCTTTTTGAGTAGGATAGATACAATTAAGCAGAATATATTTCCCCGCATATTGTTCTTTCTTCAGACACTGCCCTTCACCCCAGCTAAAACATATTTCCAGATGTGGGACAGAATCATATCCCGCTTTATTTGGAGTGGAAAGTGTCCCAGAATTAGATATTCTCTTCTGCAACTGGCCAGAGAGAAAGGTGGCCTTAACTTCCCTGACCTCAAAAAGTATGCGATGGCAGCACAGTTAAGGGTAGTCCTACACTGGCTAAACAAACAGTATGATGCACACTGGAAACAATTA
Source organism: Neoceratodus forsteri (assembly GCA_016271365.2). Taxonomy (NCBI): domain Eukaryota; kingdom Metazoa; phylum Chordata; order Ceratodontiformes; family Ceratodontidae; genus Neoceratodus; species Neoceratodus forsteri. Next base: position 589,195,205 of record CM028134.1, on the reverse strand, counting down.
GAAGTAACCTGGGGAGACCTATACAACACTGAGGAGCTCCTTTTTGGGACGCCCCCCAAAGTGCCAAGGGATAATGAATTATCCGAAGTTCACCAGGGAACCCTTAAAATTATGGCTTAAGGTCAGTAATGATTATTTTACATTCCCTGAAAAATTGTTCTTGGGAACACTGAAGTATAATGCAAATCTGACAGCAGGTCCCTCAGGGCCCTATGTAGTCCAATGGCAGAGATACGGCATTTTATTCATTTTCCAGTTAGTGGGCAGAACAGGACTCCTTCCCTATGTCTCCCTTCAGAAGGAATATCACTTGCCCCATAAAGATTTATTTCTTATTTATATCTTAAATCATACCTTCAGCCATATGAACGGTCACTCGCAGCCCTAAGTGAAAACCCTACCCAAATAATACAACTGTTACAAGCTATCAGAGGAACAACCTCGGATCACCTGATAAGTAAGATGTATAAGGCCTTAAATGAAAGACAGGGAGACTCGACCAACTCAGTCAGGTTTAGATGGGAACAAGAACTGCAGGTATCAATCAGTGAGCAGGACTGGAATGACTGCTTTACCAACTATAAAAATCTTTTTCTCACTCCGTTCTTGTTTCTTCCACCACCAGCCTTGCTGGCTAGTATGGGAGAATTAGGGGAGGGACAGTGTTGGAGAGAATGTGGGGATGATAGAGCAAATCATAGCCATGTCCTTTGGTCATGTCCTAAGCTATCCAAGTTTTGGAAGGAGATCCTCGAGGAGCGGAGTGCAATTTATGACACCACTGATTTATTTACTCCCACATTTATACTGACTTTTATTAAACTCAAAGGTCTGCGAATTGACAAAAACTTGCTGAAATAAATTTTAAAATTTATAACAGCAGCCCACAAAATTATCACTAGACTGTTTACAAATAAAACACTCACTAAAAAAGCCTGGATTGTTTTGTCCAGGGAGATATATGCCCTTGAGCAACTCTCAGCCAAGATGATGGACAAAGTTCAAAAATTAGATTTACAGTGGCAAAAGTGGATATCATACCAACTAAATTATGATGATTTTGTACTTTTAGCTATGTAGTGAACATGTAATTTTGCTCTTCCTTTGCACTGAAGATACTCGGGATATGATCTGTGATGGTCCTTGAATTTTAATGGGAATAAAATCTGGGAGGGATAGGGGAGGGCTCATCGTGCTATGCCTGATTTGACTTGAATGGATCACAGACTGTACTTAAAATGAATAATTATGATTCTCTGGATACTGAAGTTACCAAGATGTTAATTTATTTGCCCCTAATATGACTGCTACAATTATACATCTAATGTATTGTGATGTTATTAACTGGTATTAATAAGCGATGTACTGCTGCCTGTAAAATTGTTACATTTATAAAATAATAAAAAATTAAAAAATGGGTTGTCCTCTCAGCACCTCAACCTCCAACACCACAATCCCCTGATTAGGCTTTTAACCCCCCCCCCCCAAAATTTTTTTTGTTTAATTATCTCCGTGGTTTAACATGTGCTCTGATTTAACTGCACTAATGTAAACATCCCTGGAGCTGTACAGTGCCATTTCACATTCTCAGCATGTCACCACGTCACCCAATGTATCACTTTATACAGTTTAGCATTTAAGTGCTTGCATAAAGCCTTTCTGACTGGCACTAACTTTGATACAGAGTCCAACCTTTGGGACCAGTGACCTCTTCGATGGTACTGAATGCCCCTCATCTGAAATCGGGACATGTGGCCCAGCCAGCTGCACAAAATCCCCTGCAGTCCTTGGATGGTCCAAAGTGAAGGATTCTGTATAGGCATTCAGATTCGATACCCATTCCTGTGGAAGGAGGGCTCTTCCCTGCAAGGATATAGCATTGCACCTATGAAGTCCAGCACCTGTACTGGTTCAGAGACTTCTGTAGATTTATCAGGAATCTCAAGTTCTCTAGGGTGCTTCATGATTGTTGTATGGAACGTAATTGTTTTGTTTTCCTTGAGACAAGTCAGTCGTCTAGGTAGGTAAAAACCACCACACTATTTTCTTAGGTGAGCTGCTACCACAGCACTCTTGGTGCTAGGGTGAGACCAAAGTAAAGCACTGCAAACTGATACTGGCAGATCTTCTTCGGGGGTATCTCAGTGATCAAGTTACACGTAGGAAAATGGAAATTACGTACCTACCATAATTCTTGATCTTCTTGGACGAAGTCTCCACCACTCATTCACACTGATGGGAGTATGCCAGAAGTGATAGGACTCAGCGGGAGGCAACATTGTTCAGGAGGGCTGGCGCCGAGGCAGGGCCACAAGGAAGTGGCACCACGAGCTAGGCTCGCACTGTGTGGACTACCTCGGTGTCGATCCTCCAACCATCTCAGTACCTTTTTTTTTTCCCCCAAAAGGTGCAGCGTAACTAACCTAGTGAAGACTAACCTAATATCGGACATAAGATAGTCTGACTGACCCGTGTAAGAAGGATCAATAAAACAGTCTTCACAGCCAGGCCATTGAGGGAGTGAATACTACAAACAGAGAAGTAAGCCTGGGGGATGGCGGGTGGGCTTGTGAACGAGTGCTGGGGACTTCGTCCAAGAAAATCAAGAATTACGGTAGGTACATAATTTCCGTAACTTCCTGGATATAAAGTCTCCACCACTCATTCACACTGATGGGAGAGTACAGAGCTAAAATAATCCCCCAAGACGGGCGGCAGGAGAAAGAGGAGCTCACCTAGGACAAGAGTCCATTAAGGACTGTCCTGCCAAAGGACTGATGCTGTCTGGCATGGACATCCAAGGCGTAGTGCTTTACGAAAGTGCGCACGGAGCTCCAAGTGGCCGCACTGCAGATGTCCATAATGAGCTCATTGCCGATTTCAACCAGAGATGCTGCGACTGCTCTTGTGGAATGAGCGTACTCTCTGCCTTCTAACTTAACCTGTGCCACAGAGAAGCAGTAGCGGAGGCATGCTACTATCCATGCTGAAATACACCTGACAGCAACAGGTTCACTCAGCCAGGTCGGGCTGAAGGAAATAAACAGTTGTTTAGACGTGTGGATTTCCTTAGTCCTGTCTAAGTAGAACTGCAAGGCTCTCTTCACATTCAGGGAATGAAGGGTACACTCTCCCTCATTCTGGAAGTTCGTGAAGTAGGCAGGAAGGACCAAAGGCTGATTCAGATGGAATTCTGAGACAACCTTAGGAAGAAACTTGGGATGAGTCCTAAGAACTACCTTGTCTTTGTGAAACAGTATACGGGGGTGGGGGATCTGTGACCAAAGCATTTCTGATACTCTGTGGGCGGAAGTGATAGACACCAAGAAGGCCGTCTTCCAAGTCAGAAATTTCAAGTCATAAGTAGCTAGAGGCTCAAAAGGTTTATGGGTGAGCATGTCTAACACAAGGTTAATGTCCCAAGCTCCTATAGGTCATCTAATTGGAGGCCTGGAATGCAGGATGCCCTTAAGAAACCTCTTAACCACAGGTAGCTGAGCCAGAGACATGGAGAATATAGGTTCACGATACGCAGAGATTATGCAAATATGAACTTTGATGGTGAAGTATTGCAGACCTGTGTTAGAAAGGTCTAGAAGATACTCCAGGACTTTGCTCGGAGGGCAGGAAAAGGGGTTTCAGGAGGAGCATGCAGCCAACAGAATATCAAACTCTTTGTAAAACGTTAAACCTGTTCACCTCTATCTCCTCAGGAGCCAGGCGTGGAGGTGAAGGGACCTCAGGTTGGGATGGACTACAGGGCCCTGGGTCAGTAGGTTCGTGTGAAGTGGAAGCAGTTTTGGGGAGGTTTCCGCGATAGTCTGTTGAGTAAAGGAAACCAGATTTGATGAGGCCAGAATACGGCGATAAGAATCAGTTTACCCCACTGTGCCTCCAGTCTGAGCAGTACGCTGAATTAAGGGAAGAGGAGAAAATACAGGTTACACACCTGTAACAGGAGTTCTAGGAATGGTATATGTTGTTCATCCACACTGTCTGGCAGGTATCCTTGCCGCTTTAAATCTTGCCGGAAGGTCTTCAAGCTGGCTCCTCCCACCCACCCGGGTGGTAAAACTCTCGGCTCCGCCCCATGATGCCACATCTGGCCCGCTGGAAGCTCAGGTTGTGCGTCGAAGCCAGGGGTCGTGTGGATGAACAACATAAACCATTCCTAGAACTCCTGTTACATGTGAGTAACCTGTATTTCTAGGGACATGGATATGTTGTTCATCCACACTGTCTGGCAGACTCCTAGCAGTTCTCCGGGAGGAGAGAGGCAAGGCGCACACCCCCGATACTTACTTGGGAAAGAGAGACTGGAGAACCGAGGCCTCAAAACCAGCATCCCGGCGTGACTCAAGGTCGATGTGGTAATGGGTGATGAATGTGTGTGCTGACTTCCAGGTTGCAGCCCTGCAGATTTCCTGGAAAGGGACGTCCCTTGAAGCAGCCATCAATGCAGCAGTATGGCGGGTAGAATGAAGCTCTTATCCCTCTGGGAGGCTCCATGCCCGCCAACTTATAGCAGAGATCTATGCAGGAGGTGACCCACCTGCCTCATCGTCCGCTTGGCTGCAGGTCTGCCAGGTGCGGCTTCAGCGAGTGACAAACAGTCAGCTAACCTCTCCCTCACCCCAGCCACATGCTTCTTATAGTAAGCGAGTCACTCTCTAGGGTCCAGAGTATGAGCCCATATTCGACCTCCGAGGTGTGATTGGGGTAGAACACCAGCAGAGTCAACACCTGATTAAGGTGAAACTCCGACACCACCTTCGGAAGGAATTTCGGGTGGGGGCGCAGAACAACCTTGTCCCTGTGGAAGACCAGGTAAGGAGACTCGATGCAGAGCGCCTGGAGCTCTCCCATCCTTCTGATTGACATAATAGCCACCAAGAAGGCGGTCTTCCACGACAGGTGAGAGAGTTCATACCTGTGCATTGGTTCGAGTGGCTTGCCCATGAGCTTTGCCAGTACCAGCAGTAGATCCCACGGAGGTGGAGGTTCTCACATCAGAGGGGAAATGCGATCAAGGCCTTTGAAAAAGCACCAAACCACCTTCTCCTGCGCCACCGACTGCTTCCCAGCCCGAGCCCGGTAAGCAGAGATGGCCGCCAGGTGCACCCTTAGGGTCGCCGACCTAAGCCCTTGACTAGAAAGGGACCATAAATAGTCCAAAATGCTTGCTACAGAACAGGAGGAAGGGTCCAAGCCCGCCCTGACACCAAATGGAAAATCTCTTCCATTTGAAGGCATAGCATTTTCTGGTCGACTCTTACAGGACGCCTCAACTCACGTTGAGGACCTCGGAAAGACCCAAGGCCTGGAACTCTAGCCGCTCAGGAACCAGGCCGTCAGGTGCAGGGATTGAAGGTCCGGATGGAACACCTTCCCCTGATTGACTGAGAGCAGGTCCGGGCGAGCTGGAAGCTGCCTCGGAAGCCTGGAGCTGAGGCTGAGGAGATCTGGGTACCAGTACTGGCGGGGCCAGTCTGGGGCTATCAGAATCACCTGCGCCTTGTCCATCCTTGCTTTGAGCAGCACCTTGTGCATCAAGGGGAACGGGGGAAAGGCGTAGAAGAGGCCCGGGGTCCACGGCCTCGAGAAGGCATCCCCCTGCAGAGAGCCCTGCTGAGGGGGGCGGGCATGGAAAAGCCTCAACTTCGATTCTCCTGAGGCAAACAGGTCCACCTGAGGTGTGCCCCAATGGGAGAACAGATCTCTTACCTCGTAGGAGAGACCACTCGTGGGAGGCAGCCCCTATCCGGCTTAGGGCATCGGCCAGGGTGTTGGAGGCTCCTGCCACATGAATGGCTAGGAGATCCGCCTCCAGGCTGCGCACGAGTGACCAGATGCAGAGAGCTTCCTTGCAGAGGAGCATGGAGCGCGTCCCGCCCTGGCGATTTGGACAGTACATGGTCGTGACCCCGAAGAAACGGAGCAAAGGCGGTGAGAGCTAGGCGGACCACTCAGAGCTCCAGCAGGTTGATGTGGCATCGGGACTCCTGTGGGGACCAGAGGCCGTGCGCTCAGTGTTGCCCCAGATGGGCACCCCAACCCATCAAAGAGGCATCGGTCGATAGAGAGCCCGTCGGCTCGGGGCGGACAAACGGGATGCCCTCCTGCAGATGAACTGGAACGGTCCACCACTGGAGAGCGTTCCACATCCCCTGGGTCACCGTCACTAGCTGGTCCAATGGATCGCAGCGTTGGCACCACTGGCTGGCCAGCCCCCACTGAAGGGGGCGCATGTTCCAGCGGGCCCAATGGACCACGCTGGTACAGGCCGCCATGAGACCCAGGAGGCGCAGGAAGTCCCGGGCAGGGTGCAATTTGCCCAACTAGAAATGATTGGGCAAAGGAGGAAAGAACCTCGGCCCTGTCCGCCGGGAGCCGTGCTCTGGCTCGAAGAGAGTCGAGCTCTGCCCCAATGAACAGGATCACCTGCTTCGGCTCGAGTTCCGACTTGGCCTGTTTGATGAGAGAGGCCGACTTGAGAGCAAACCTGGAGGGCCAGATCTCTGGACGCTCCACCTCCTGTCTGGAGGGGCTGCTATCAGCCAATCGTCCAGATAAGGGTACACCAGACCCCTCGGCGCCAGAGAATGCTGTCACCACTGCCATGCATTTGGTGAAGACCCTGGAGCTGGAGATAAGCCGAAGGGCATGGCTTGGGCTTCGAAGAGGATCCCTCCACTAGCAAAGGAATCTCCCGATGTGGCGGACGGATGGGGCGTGAAAGAGCAGCGTCCTGTAGGTCCAGAGACAGAACCACACGCGTGTTCCAGAGATGGTATTATCTGCGCCAGAGTGACCATCCTGAAGGTTCGAGACCTTAGGAACTTGTTCAGGTCGTGTAGGTCGAGAATGCCAGCCCCGTCTCGCTTCGGAACCAGGAAATACCTGGACACGAACCCCGGGTCTGAGGGGGTCCTCTACCTCCTGATCACCTCCTTTTGGAGGAGGAGAGCGATGTCGGCTCGACGAGCCGCCAGTGAGGCTGCGGACCCCGAGGCCCCCCCCCCCCCGAGGGGCGACGGCTCTGAAGGGCGGGGCCTGCTCGAATTCTAGAGGCAGGCCTTTTCCCACCAATTCCAGTACCCACCTGTCCGTGGTAACAGCGGACCAGCGGAAAGAAGTGTCGGAGCCGCCCCCACACGGGGGGAACCAGGGGTGAGGTGACGGGGATGGGGGCGACACCCCTCAGCCCGTCACTGGGCAGGCTTGGAGGAGGGACCGGCCGAGGGACCTCCTGGACCTTTACCTCCCTGCTTCCTGTTGGAGGAAGCCGGCGAGCAGTTTGGGATGCCAAGCTCGAGCCTGCTGGCCCTGGCGTTGCTGGACCGGGCGGCATGTGGTGCAGAAGGACGAAGGGCTTAGGCTGTGGCTATGGACCTTTGTCCTTCTGACGGAAGAGACCGAGTCCAAGGTAGCATTGGACTCTCAATCCTCTGCAGGTGACCTTCCACCCAGGGTCAAGAGGTCAGTCCCCAAAGGGAACATCCGCCAACTTGTGCTGGGTATCCGGGTAAGGTGGATATCCTCAGCCAAGCCCGACGACGCATGGCCACTGCGGCCGCCACAGACCTGGCACATGAGTCCCCGATGTCTAAAGCAATCTGGAGCTGCTGTTTGGCCACTGCCCTGCCCTGGTCCCGCACCTGCCTGACTGTAGTCTGCAGATCCGCGGTAAGATGAGGGACAACCTCATCCAGGGAGCCCAACAGGGCATGAGAAAAATGTGCCATGAGGACGGTCGAACTGGCCTGATGAAGGCCGAGAGAGGACGCAGCATAGACTTGTCGCCCTGCATAATCCAATTTCTTGGATTCCTTGTCAGGAGGTTTGTCCACATCCCTGGCGTTCCCGGTGCGCCGGAAAACGCTGTCGGTAACCAACCCCTCAGCAGAGGGGTGTTCCGAAAAACCGGACAGGGAACCAGTAGGGATCAGATACTTCCTGGCTCAAGGCGAGGGCAGGAAGCAGGCTGCCAAAGCTCCAAGGCCGACCCACTATGGCCTCGGCCACCGAAAGGCCTCCGTGGGAGAATCCCTCGGTCCAGAATCTCTGTGAGGGGATACGGGCTCATGAACGTGGTTCGAGCTTCATCCCGTGGACTCGAGATGAGCCAAGCAACCTTAAGAAGGACAAGGCTATCATCCACTGACTGTCCTCCTGAGGACTCCAAGTCCATATGCTTGGAGAAAAGGGAGGAATCATCCTCGGACTCGGAAGAGTCCTCAAAGAGCTGCCTCAGGCCTGAGCCACCCTCCACCTGCCGAGGTTTATCGGGAGTGAGGGTGACAGACAGCCTATGGGGCAAACCCCGAGCCGACCGAGAATTCTAGGTCGGAGCCCCAACTAACGGCTGTGGAGGCGGAGGTTCCACCAGAATCGGTGGGGCAGCTGGAATTGGCCGAACAACGGCCTGAGAACACGCGGCTACAACGAGGGGTTGTTTCGGCCGCCTCCGTGACAGCTATATAATGGCCGGGAAGACGACTGGGTCGGGCTTATTCCCCGGTCAAAAGGAGCTGCTACAGGAGTTCCTCATACCTCCGGCCTAGCCTTGGGCCGAAGCTCCCCCGCCCGAGGAGGAGGAGAAAGAGGGCGGCGCCGCTTGCCGCGTGCCGAGACAGAGACTGCTCATGATGGCTGGATTGGCTGGACCGCGAGGATGTCCGGAGACAGAGATCCCTCGCCAGGCCGAGGACGGGCGCTGGAGGTGTCGAGAATCGCACCGGCTCGGACGATTCCACCGGGCGCCGGAACCGGAGGCACAGACGAGCCGACGGGATCCTCAACCCCACCGGGGAACTAGAGAGGGGGTTCTCAGCTTCCAGCGACAACCTGCTCAACGGGTCGAGAAAAAACCGACCGCTGGCCGACGGGAGTCTCGTCAACTGGCCTGACGGGACACCGTGAAGCCAGTGGCCGAAGCTGAGGGGTCGACTGAAGCCCACAGCCCGACAAGAAGGGAGGGGATCTTCCCCGCCTCCCAAGAGCGCTGACGGAGAGACTTACTTTTGCTCTTTTTGGACCTGGAAAAAGGTCCAGAAGAAGCTGGACCCTCACCTTTCGTAGAGAGGGTCAGACAGAGCTCCTTAAAGGAAGCCGAATACGAGGCACCGAGAGAGAGCGGGACAAATGCCACGGCCGAGGTAGAAGCGGCCCGCGCCGCCTCCTCTTCGAGGGCGATCATCTGCTCGAGCTGATCCGCCAAGCCCGCCGCCGCGGACACCGCCAACCGGGCCTCTTTAGATTTAACCGGAGGAATTCTTTTCTCGGGGCGCCCAGTTGTAAACGGGCAGCACGGCCTCAAGGACGAGGCTGAAAAGGAAGAGCACAGGTCGCAGGGCCCGCGGGTCGTGCTCAAGGCCCAAGCAGTAGACGATGAGGAGTGCGGATCCGCCCTAGACATCTTCTGCCCGAGGGCAACTCCGGAAACCGGGAGTCGACTGTCCGAGCCGTGAGGGAAAGAAGACCAAGTTTCAGCAAAAAATTTTGATTTCAAATATCAAGAATTAGGAACCAGTCTTATACGCAGAGCATTAAGGAGGGAACCTGAGCTTCCAAGCGTAAGGAAGATCTGGCGCCATGGGGCGGAGCCGAGAGTTTTACCACCCGGGTGAGTGGGAGGAGCCAGCTTGAAGACCTTCCGGCAAGATTTAAAGCGGCAAGGAACCTGCCAGACAGTGTGGATGAACAACATATCCATGTCCCTAGAACAGAACATTTTGCAAAAACAGGATGCTTGCTAAGGATGGGGGTTGAAATGTCTTATAAAAGAGCTGAGCTGCAAAGGGAGATTACAAGAAAAGGGACACAGACTGAAGGAAGATTTTATTTTTTACTCTGTACGTAGTTATTCTCATCTGAACAAATTTATTTGTTTATGTTACTGCAACTGCAAATAAATAGTTTTGTTTAATTCTACAACTGCTCCTGGGTTTCCCCATTGCTTCCTGACCTGTGCCTCAATGACAGATGGCGTTAGCAGTGGGATTTAAGCCATGCATACCCTAAGACAGGAGTTTTGTGTGTGGGTACCAGACCTAGTACCAGGGAAGCACAGAAGAAGGTATGGATTCTGCAGCAGCAAGTCCAGGAGTGGTTACCAAGAGAATGGCAGCCAAACTAGCAGTGACAGAAGTCCAGTCAGATTGTACAGCCAGCACAAGTTATGGAAAAGGAACAGGCAGTGACAGAACCTAAAAGCCTGATGGACTTTTTCAAATGGTGTGCTATACAACAAAAAGAGACAGACACAGAAAGAAAAAAAAATTAAACGGTTAGAAGCGCAGAGGAGAGAAGAGATACAGTGACAGGAGCAGCAGAGGAGAGAAAAGATGCAGCAACAGGAGAAGCAGATGAGAGGAGAAATGGAGCAACAGGAGCAGCGATGGCTGGATGCCTTGCAAGCTATCACAGACAGAGGATCTGGCACAGATAAAGACGTGCTACAAAATGCAAGCAATTTAAAGGCCATTAAACTTACAAAGTTGTGTCCCTCAGATGATACTGAGGCATACCTGACAACCTTTGAAAGAGTTGCCACAGCCTGCCTGTAGCCAAAACAGCAATGGACAATCAGACTGGTACCCTGCCTGACAGGGAAAGCCCAGCTTGCTTACAGCAGTATGGGCACTGCACAGTCAGAATAACTACATACAGAGGAGTAAAAATAAAATCTTCCTTCGGTCTGTGTCCCTTTTTCTTGTACTCTCCCTTGCAGCTCAGCTCAGCTCTTTTATAAGGCATTTCAACCCCCATCCTTAGCAAGCATCCTGTTTTTGCAAAATGTTCTGTTCTCGTAAATATCGGGAGCTGCTAGAACAGTGCGCTTCTTGAGGCCCCTTTTTGCAAAAGGCTCAACATTTGCACTCATGTAACCAAGAGCTTTCTACAGTCATCTCAAATTATACATATTTACACACATTTCAACAGTAATACTAAATATTCTCTTACAAAAAAAAAAAAAAAGTGATCCCATTATCCGTTTCATTCCATACAGTGATTTGTATACATCTGTATATTAGTAGATATGCAAGGGAGGAAAACAGACATCACGAGAAAACAGAGACCGTGATGGGCAAAGAAAGTAGAGTTACGTAAGAACTTACTGTAACAGCAGATCTTCGAGAGAGGCCTTGCAGTAGGTATTCACATATAGGACTGACTCGCCAGGCATTGGGACCCCACGGAAACATTTCTAGCTAGCAGTCTCTGGTGAGGTACCTCCCCCACGTCAGGTGACAGACGTCATACGACGTCAGTATAAAGGGGTGGTCCCCCACGCCCGCCTTCTAGTTCTTTCCTGCCAAGGGTGAAAAGAGGTAAGATGAGAGCGCGAGAGAGAGAGAGAGAGAGAGAGAGAGAGAGAAAGAAGAGGATATTCTTCCCCAATGGAAATGGAGACAAAAAAAGCTTGGGGGATGGAGGGCAGGAAGGCAGTACCTACTGCAAGAGCCTCTCTCGAAGATCTACTGTTACAGTAAGTTCTTATGTAACTATACTATCTTACTTCAAGAGGGCTCTTGCAGTAAGTATTCACATACAGGACCGAGTCCCAAGCAGTCTGGAACAAGGAAAAGCAGTCGGGAAGAGGATAAACATCCATAGCATGGAACCTCAGGCTGAAAAGGGGTCTCATGAGAGGAGACCGTGAGGCATAGCCAACCCGAAGCCTGCTCTACAGCGAAAGGCAATGTCAAAACTGTAGTGTTTCGTAAAGGTATGGACAGAAGTACAAATTGCGGCTGCATAGATGTCTGCCGCTGACACGTTCTTGAAACAAGCCACAGAGGCAGCTACTCCTCTGGTGGAGTGACCTCTGACTTGACCTGGCAGGGTCTTGTTGTACTTGTCATAACAGAAAGTGATACAATGAGCCAACCATTTTGATAGGCACTGCCAAGAAATGGCGTTGCCTTCTCTTTTGTGGGCAAAAGAGACAGAGATGATCAGATTTCCTGAGATCCTTAGTCTGAGTGGTATAGTATTTTAGCATTCTGTGAACATCCAAAGTATGCAAGAGGTACTCCCCTTGACTGGAGTGTTGCATAAAGAAAGCTGGTAGCTCAATGGATTGATTCAGCATAGATTCAGCCACCACTTTAGGGAGAAACTTAGGGTTGGTGCATAGAGCCACACGGTCTTTGTGGAAAATCAAGTATGGGATTTTGCACATCAAGGCCTGAAGCTCGGAAATGCGCCGAGCAAACGTAATGGCCACTAGGAACAGTGTCTTCTAAGAAAGGAACTCTAAATCGGCTGTAGCTGCCGGCTTGAAGGGAGGCAGGGTAAGCTTCTCCAAAATTAAATTTAAGTCCCAAGGAGGGTCAGGAATGCTGATGGGGGTCTCAAATGGAGAACCCCTCTGAGGAAGGTCTTGGAGACTTCCAACTGAGCAAAAGTCCTGTCCCCGAAGGGAATATGGTAGGCTGAAATAGCGGCAATGTGGACCTTTAAAGAGGAATGGCTGAGACCCAGGTCAAAGAGGTGACGCATGCAGTCTAGGACTTTATTGGCTGGGCATGAGAAAGTTTCACAGGCTTTCAAAGAGGCCCAAATAGAGAACCGTTTCCACTTCATGGCATAGGTGGACGGCTTTCTGGCCTCCACCAAGATGTCCGCTACGAGCGGAGAAACTCCGAAGCGGGCTTTTGCTATGTCTGCTGGAGCCACGCATGCAAATGAAGGGATATGAGACCCGGATGAACAAGGGTCCCCTGATCCTGGGTCAGCAATTGTTGTGACAGAAGAAGAGGAGGAGGTTCCTCTGAAAACTGCTGCAGAAGAGAGAACCAAACTTGCCTAGGCCAGAAGGAAGCGATGAGAATCATTCAAGCTCCCTCCGATCTGAGTTTGTTCAGGACCCTTGGAATTAAGGGAATAGGAGGAAAGGCATAAATGAATCTTCCCCACCAATCGAGAGGCAAAGCGTCCTGCCAAAATATGTCGTGCCCTGGAGCGAGCGAGCAGAAGGCAGGAAGTTTTGAGTTTTGGGGAGAAGCAAAGAGGTCTATCTGAGGTGCTCCCCAATGCAGAAAGATGTCGTTTACGACTTCTTGATCCAATTCCCATTCGTGTGCCCTGGCTGAGGACTGACTGAGTTGATCCGCCAGTGTGTTTTACACTCCCGGAATATGAATCGCAGTCAAGTGAAGGTGATGCCAGGACGCCCAACTCCAGACTCTCATCGCTTCTCGGCAGAGAGAATAGGAGTGTGTTCCTCCCTGCTTGTTGAGATACCAGACTACACACGTTGTCTGTTTGTATGAGGAGATGACCGTGAAGGATAATGGAGTATAGAGCCTGAAGGGCATAAAGGACTGCTCTCAGTTCTAGCACACTGATGTGCAAGTTTAGTTCGAACTTGGACCAGCTGCCCTGAGTCCTGTGAGACCCAAGATGAGCTCCCCAGTCTTCTCCTGACGCATCTGTTGTCAACGTCTGGGAGGGGGGGTTTGATACTGAAGTGAACACCCAGGCATAGGTTCTCCAGCGCCATCCACCACTGTAAGTCCCTGATCATGGAATCGGAAACTAGTACCTCTTGGTCTAGATTGTCCAGGGTTTGGTTCCATTGAGACCGAAGCGTCCACTAAGAGATCCTCATATGGAGCCGAGTGCGTGGGACTGTTGGAATGGCAGCCAACATTAGCCCGAGGAGGCAGAGGACTGACCTGGTGCCAACCCTCCTGCGACTGGACAGAAGATGGGCCTGAGTCTGGAGGGTGTCTACCCTGTCCGAAGGCAAAAAAGGCTTTGCCTGTGGTTGTGTCCAGAATCACCCCTATAAACTGGAGGCGCTAGCAAGGGACCAAATGGGACTTCGCCTGGTTGATGGTGATACCCAGGCTGGTGAAAACCTGCAGGGTAAGGTAAAGAGCGTGCTGGAATTCCTCCCAGGATGGGGCCACCTGAAGCCAATCGTCCAGGTACGGGAATACCTGGGTACGCAGGTGGGCCGCTACCATAGACAGGCATTTGATAAAAACTCAAGGGGGGGGGTGAGGAAAGACCAAATGGGAGGGCTTTGAACTGGTAGTGGTCTCCTGAAAGCAAAAATGGAGGAATTTACAGTGGGAAGGGCATTTGGGGATATGCAGGTAGGCGTCCTGCATGTCCAAAGCGCACTGCCACTGCCCCTGCCGAAGGAGTAGTAGAAGGCTCTGTAAGAGAGCATTCTGAAGTGTTTGTACTTCACAAACATATTCAGGGAACTGAGATCTAGAATAGGCCTCACATCCCCGGTCTTCTTTGGAACCAGGAAGAAATGAGAGTAGTAACCCGTCCTCCAAAGATGGTTGGGGATTGGTTCTATCACCATCTTCGAGAGAAGGGAGGTGATTTCGTCTAGGACCAGAGTAAGATGTTGCGGGGAGTAAGATGACCAGGGTGGTGGTCTTCGGGGTGGTTTCTGAAGAAACTCGGTTGAGTGTCCTGCTGATATCAACTGGAGTACCAAAGCATCTGATGTTAACCTATTCCAGCCCGGCAGATGGAAGGAGAATCTCCCCCCTATTGGTTCCTCTGGAGTCTCCAAAGGCAGTGTGAGAGGCGGGGAGTCAGGTGTGGGGCAGCACAGCACAGCAGCCGAAGCTCCCGTGGCTTTTTTGCTAAGGGGAGGCTTGGTTGCTGTAGGGGTACAACGCTTGTTTTTTGTCAGCTTCATCTACGAAAAAGACGCCGCCACCCTTGAGGGGGCCTGCACATAGAATCTACAGACCTGAGTGCAGTGCCTTTCTCCTGCAGATCGGTAATGATGTCCTTCGACATCACTCCCAAACAGCACCGAACCCCTGAAGGAAGCACCTCAGATAGCGGTTTGCACTTCAGGGACCAATCCTGACACACGGAGCCAGGCATGATGCCGTGAACCTATGGTGAAAGCAGAGCTACTTCTGGCTGTGTGCACTGTGTTGTAAGTGGCACGAAGCATGTGCCAACTGGTAAACGAGCAGAACGGACAAGATCTGCAACTTCCTGCTTGGTCTGAGACTCAGGAAGGGAGTCCAATTTTGATTCCACCTGACTAAGGATGGTCTTCTGAAAGTCACTCATGTGCCACATATTTCCGGGCCCTAATATCCAGGGTAGAAGACGAATAGATGATCTTCCCGTACTGGTCCAGAAGCAGTGACTCCTTGACAGGTGGGGAACAGCTGAAGTGTTTTGGGTTAGTAGAACAGCTGTGAGCGGCGCTGACGACCAAATCCGCCTTGGGGTGTAGGTTAAAAAAATCTACGCGCTCAGGAGCCCGATATAGCCGGTCTGCCTTCCTTGGAAGGTGGGCTAACGCGGAAGGTTGTTTCCATATAGCGGAAACAAGGTCCACATGAGGCTCTATCAAGGGTGGAATCAGCGTAGGAGCACTTTCTGGCAGATCCAAATGAGCAGCGAGCTTTTTACACTGTGGGTCTGGCTCCAGTGATTGCCACTGATGGACTTCCTGGATTTTCCTCAGTAACTCCAGAAAGGAGGGATCCTCCGGAGGGGTCCTTGGCCTGGGGTGATCTGGAGTACGTGGCTCGTCATCAGGATCACAGCATCCAGTCTCTGAGTCAGACGTATCCGATGAAGAAGAGGAAGACTCCTCCCTGGGGGGGGGGGGAGGCCCCTTTGGGGAGTTCCCTGGGGCACGCGTCCTCCCCACCTCGGGCACCAGAGGACTCTCCTCTGATGTCGGGTAGAGGGGAGGAAGTCTCCCGGCTCCTATGTAGGGGATCCTGTGAAGGGTCCGGCGTTAGTAGAAGACTCTCGACCTCCCTGGTGAGTTGAGCCTTGGTCTCAGCCCACCAGGAGGCCAGAGTCTCCTTCAAGTCCACCGGCGGCAGAGGAGAAGGGGATACGGATATTGAGGATATCCATAAAAGGAGTATCCATAACCTGATTGCAGGTAACCCGGCGTTGGGTATTGAGGCGTCTGGTACTGCGGCGTCTGGTACAGAGGTGCCGGATACTGTGGAGCCGGGCATTGTCGCACCGGACATTGAGATGTCAGATATCCGAGAGCCAGGAGCTCTGACGGAGCAGAGGTACCTGGCAGAGGCCCAGCTGGCGGGCCAGGCAAAGGTAATGCTGGCCCTGCGGGCATCGTAACGCTGTCTGGCAAGGGGATGTCAGCTAGCTCGGGGCCAGCGTCAGGGTGGTCAGGGTATCTGTTTATGAAGGAGGGGGACCTGACGGCAGTGTCTCGAGGTCCTCTGGGATGACCAGGGAGGGAGGGAGGATTAGAATCCCTGGGGGTCGGCAGAGGGGATGCAGGGATCTCAGAAGGCAACACAACGTGCTGTAGAAAGCCTGGGGCGTTGGACTAACCTTTATGGTCCAGCGAAGACTCCTTGGGCGGGTGTAGGTGGGGCTGGCATCTGGCCGAATCCAGGCGGGCGTCGGCGCAGACATCCGACTTATCGGATTCCTTGCCAGAGGAAGGTTGCGTTGGAGATGCGGTCTTGTCAGGCAAAGGTTTGGCTGGGCGCCCCCCCCGAAGGGGCAAGCGGCTTAGTAGCCTTATCCAGGTGGACGTCTAAGGTGCCGGCATCTGACTTACCAGACCCGTTCTGACCTGAAGACTGCATGATGGAAGCGGCCTTCCCGGGGGCGGAGGCCTCCTTTGCCCTGAAGGGCCCGAGCGCGAGCCGGACGGGAGGGGAGACGCCTTCCTGGATACCGCCAAGACGGCCATCGTGGAGTGATCCCCTGGAGGGGACGTTACCTCAAGTGCTGCGACTCCGGCTGGAGTCGTGGAAGCCGTTTCCCGCTTCCGATGCTTCTCCTTGTGACCTTCGGGGGAAGTGGACTCCTGCTTTAATTTCTTTAGTTCCTTCTCCATGGATGCCATTCTTTTCTTGAGGGTATGGGCTTCCAGGGACTGCTGCCTTCTTTTCTGGGTAGTGGAGTTAAATTTTGGCAGTGTTGGCACTTCTCCATGGGGTGGTCTGGGCCCAGATAGAAGAGGCACAAGGAATGTCCGTCCTTGTGTGGCAGTTGAGAGCCACAAGAGTCGCATTTATTTTTATGCGATTTGGAGGGCGTCGGAGATGACATACACAGCGAATCAATAGATATAATCAAGAAATAAAGAAAAAAAAGGGTCGAAAAGTTCGAAAACTAGACCGATGAACGACTGACTAGCGTTGAACTCTACTGCGAGGAACTTTCATAAGTCGACGGTGAGAAAGAACTGGAAGGCGGGCTAAAAATTTTTCCATGGGGTCCGGACGCCTGGCGGGTCAGTCCTATATGCGAATACCTACTGCAAGAGCTCTCTCGAAGTAAGATCTGCGAGACTGTTCGAGTTGATCAAGTCCGAGGTCTCACAGGAAAATTTGGTTGCACAACCATCCAGAGAAGAAACAGGAGGAGGAAAGATCCTTGCATTCAAACACTTTCTCCATAACAAATGAGACAGAGTCCTATTCTACCCTGTCACACCCTACAGGCCAGCTGTTAGAGCAGTCAGACAATCTGAGTGTTGTCTACTATATCAACAAGCAAGGCAGGACTCACTTGTTCCCCCTTTGCAGGGAGGCCATGACAGTGTGGTATTGGGCACTGGACCACAATCTGACACTATCTGCTGTACACATGCCGGGTATTCTAAGCACCCTGGCGGAGAGCCGCAGCGGGACTCAGTCCAGTATGCAGGAAGGGGAGCTTCTCAGCCGTAGCAGAAGATCTGTTCGACAGATGGGGTCATCTAGTGTTGGACCTTTTTGTGTCCCCACACAACACAAAACTGCCCAATTTCTGCTCACTAGATCCAGGGCCTGGAGTTTTCTGGCGAGATGTCTTGCCTCTCTCTTGGAGTAGGAGATTTCTGTATGCATTCCCTCTGTTCCCACTAATACAGACGGTGTTGATCAAACTGCAGGTGGAAGGGGCCAGCATGACCTTGGTGGCTCCATTCTGGCCTTGCCAGATATGGTTTCCTCTGCTGGTCCATCCCAATCTGAGGTCCCTCCATCTGCATGCGTAACTCCTGAGGACATAGCCATCGACAGGTTTGGCGTCTCCAGCAGGGTGGCATACCTGGTGGCTGCTCGCAAGCCCTCCACTCGTGCCACTTATGCCATGAAGTGGAAACAGTTCGCCATCTAGGCTGCCAAACATTCCCTTGACCTCTTCACTTGCCCGATGAAACATATGAAAAAATTACTCACCTTAGTAATGTTGTTTCTTTTAATGGAGTCTTGCTATATTACAGACCTTAGCAGTTTGATCCAGCTCTAGAACTGCTCCGGAGTGAAATGGTTAAAACCATTCCAAAATAGAATTTTGGCACGAGAGCAGCTCTAGCTGTGTCATTTCAAACTTGAACTGTCAGATCTTTACTGTCAAACTCACTAAGGTCTGTGTGGAAGCTGTAACTACATGTTAGCTTCCAAATGGATACCCAAATAATAACAACCATTGATGGTCCCAACACCCAAGACTCAAGTCAGGGGACCAGAAATACTAACACCATTCTAATAATATGAAAATGGAACATAAGTATAATAAAACACACACGCAGCGTACACATACACACCCCAAAGTCCCAAAGGGGACAAAATGCTAACAGGACATAAGTAGTGCCCACACTAAGTTGCCCGCACCCCACCAAGTAGAGGTTCTGAGAGGGCAGGTTGGGGAAGTCTATAATATAGCAAGACTCATTAGAAGAAACAACATTACTAAGGTGAGTAATTTTTTCTTCAAACAACATAATCTTGCTATATTATAGACATTAGCAGAATACATAGCAGTACCTCCATGGAGGAGGGCAGAACCTACTTAGGAATAGGCTCTGAAGAACAGCTGTGCCAAGCGAGCATCTCTCCTGGCCTGGACATCCAGGGAGTAATGCTTGGTAAAATGTGTACCGTTTTCCAAGTAGCAGCCTGGCAAATCTCTAATAAGGGATATCTCTGGCGGCAGCTAGAGCTGAGCTGTACCCTGGTAGAATGAGCCCTCAAACGGGGGCTCTGCCCACTTTCTGATAACAAAATTGGATACAAGAGACAATCCACCTGGCTATTGATCTCTTAGTAGCAGGTTGCCTTTCCCAACTTCACCATAGGCAAGGAAAAGTTGGAGGATTCGAACCTGTGACCTTTGAGTACGCTCTATATAATAACTAAGAGCTCTCTTAACATCCAGGCGTGCAACCTCCTCTCACCCGAAGAGGAGTGATCAGTGAAAAATACTGGAAGGGAGATAGATTGATTAAGATGGAAATCTGAAACCACCTTAGGCAAAACTTCCTATTACTCCTAAGGACTACCTTATCCCTGTGGGAAAAATAAAGTCAGTCTCCACTGACAAGGCTTGCAATTCACTTTCGTCAGGCAGACGTGATAGCCACTAGAAAAACAGTTTTCAAGTTAGGTACTTAAGCTCTGCAGAAGACAGAGGTTCAAAGGGGTTGCATTAACTGGGCAATGCAAACATTAAGGTCCCAAGCAGGGGCGGTTCCCAAAAGGAGGATTAGTATGAAGTAATCCTTAAAAACTTGGAAAACACAGGATGAGAGGAAAGAGAGGATGACTTTCCTGCTGACAGAAAAGCAGACACAGCTGCCAAATGAACTCTCAGGGTAGCTGGTCTGAGACCAAGAATTAAGATGTACCATGTAATCTAGCAAAATGGGCAATTCAGCAGATTCTGGGAAATATTTTCCCAGCACACAAATGGAAAACCTTTCCATTTAGAACTATAAGTAGCCCTAGTGGAAGGCTTTCTGGAAGCCTTTAGGATCTCAAGAACACCCTGAGAGAGGTGTAAATCAGCAAACTCTAACTCCTCAAGAGCCAGGCCTTGAGGTTGAGGATTTGAGGTCCGGATACCAAACCCTTCCTGGGCACAAGTCAACAGACTGTGATTCCTGGGGAGGCACAGGGAAGATGGACTGTCAGAGACAGAAGGAGTGGGTACCAGGGCTGCCTGGCCCAATCCGGGCAATCAGAATCACCCTGCAAGGCTGAGATCTGATTTTGACTAGTACTTTGAATAGAGAGGAAGGGGAAGCACAGAGGAACTTCCTCCCAATCCAGAAGAAGGGCATCCAGGGAACTGAGCCCAGCACTGGAGGCCTGCAACAGAACAGAGGAAGTCTGTGATTGTCTGGGGCTGCAAAAGATCTATCTGAGGATGCCCCACCTGGCAAAAACTATCCCAGCACTTGAGGATCCAGGGACCATTCAGATGGCCCTGGGAAATCCTGCTGAGGGCATCCGCTAGGACATTGTCCTTCCCTGGAAGATGAACTGCTATGAGGGAAGTGTTCAGGGAATAGGCCAGAGACCACAACTTCATTGCCTCGGTGCACAAGGCCGAAGACCGAGTGCCCCCTGTTTGTTGATGTATCACATTGTTGTGGTGTTGTCTGTTCTGACTTGTATCACCTTGTCGTGGACAGATGCAGAAAAAGCTTGAAGAGCTAAAAAGACAGCTCTGAGTTCCAGCAAATTGATGTGGAGCAGAGATTCCTGGGGGGACCAAACTCCCTGAGTGGAAAGGTCACCCATGTGGGCTGCCCAACCCAGAAGGGAAGCATCTGTAGTGAGAGTCAAGTCGTGAGAAGGGGAAATGAAGGGGAACCCCGCTCTTAAATTGCTCTGATCCTGCCACCACTGGAGAGCTAGGATCAAGGTTAGAGTCACTGGGACCAACTTGGAAAGGGGGTCCAAAAGGTTCTCAAGTGAAACTGAATGTCTCATCTGAAATCTGGCTCCCTGCACAACAGCTGTGGATGCAGCCATGTGCCCCAGGAGCTGCAGAAAGTGTCTTGCTGGTCGAGAGACCTGCAGAGTGAAGGAAGAGGCCAGAGCCACTAAATTCCTTACCCTTTCTGGGGAAGAAAGGCTCTGGCTAGCTTTGTGTCCAATTCTGCCCTATAAAGCTGAGTACCTGGACTGGTTCCAGAACCGACTTTGGTAGGTTTAGCAGAAACCCAGGAGGTGAGAAGCTGCTGGGTGACCTGCAGGTGAGATTTTACCTGTTCTGGAGACTGGCCTACAATGAGCCAGTCATCTAGATAAGGAAAAACAGCAATCCTCTGCCTCCTTAAGTGGGCCACTGCTAGACACTTTGTGAATACCCTTGGAGCAGAGGTAAGGCCAAGGCATTGCTCTGAACTGGTAATGACCTGAGGGCAGTTCGAATCTGAGGTACTTTCGATGGGATCTTCTGATTAGAACATGGAAATAGGCATCCTTGAGGTCCAGGGAGGCTAGCCAGTCCCCTGGCCTTAAGGAAGGTAAAATCATTGACAGAGTTACCATTTTGAACTTTGGTTTCAAAAGATGCTTGTTCAGATATCTGAGATCTAAAATGGGCCGCCATTCTCCTGTCTTTTTTGGGGTAAGGAAGTATCTGGAATACAGACCCGTGCACTGATGCAGGGGAGGAACCCTTTCCACTGTTCTGAGAGCTAACAGGGATGAGACCTCTGTTTCCAGAGCGAGGGTCTCTGAAGCACTTGCAGGTAGAAAAAGTCTGCTTCTCAATTTGGGAAACTTTTTGAAGCTGAGAACCAGACCCTGACTTACTACTTCCAGAACCCACTTGTCTGAGGTTAAAAGCCCAATTCTGACTGAAGTAAGCCAGCCTGCCCCCACTGGTACAGGAGAATCGGCCCTGGGCACCCCATCAGGGTGCCTGTTTCTAGGAGCTTTAGGCTGGGGGTGGGAGCAGGTCTGCCACCCCTCGTCTGCCCTGCCTCTGAAGAAACCCCTCTTTAGAGCATAGGCAGACGAGGCCTGAGTCTGGTAGAAAGGCCTGTGAAAAGGCCTACCCCTTCCCTTGTGGGCATGCCTTTGAGGAGTGGCTTGCCGCTCCTTAGCCTGGGCACTCTTGTAAGTAGTCCTATATTCATCCATCTTCATCATGTAATTCTCTGTCTGCTCTCCAAACAGAGAATTTCCCACCACAGGAAAATCCACAGCCTTAGTCTGGGTATCCTGTGACAAACTAGTACGCCTGAGCTAGGCCAACCTACTGAAAAGCTACAGATGTGGCCATGACCCTAGAGAAACATCATTAACATCCACAGCAGCATGAAACTGAACCTTAGAGGCTTCAATGCCATCAGCAGCCACCTGTTCTAGTTCACTAGCCAGCTGGCCATGGGCCTGCTTGGCCAATTGCATAACAGTATTCCATCTAGATTTCTGATACCTAGCTACATAAGCCATATAATTTGCTTGCCTGAGTCCCAGAGAGGCTGCCATATACTGTTTTTTTGCCATGGCATCAATCTTCCTGGAATCCTTGTCAGGAGGATGTGAAGCCAAGGAATATTAGCTTTATCACAGGCAGCAGCCTGAACTACTAACATGACTGCATTGCTGAGAAAGGAATTCTGTATCAGGGCCTGACAATGTATACCTTCTGTCCATCTTTTATCCACAGGAGGCACAGAATTAGGAGCTTTAAAATTTTAATTGTTTGTTTCTAAAAGACTTATGTAAAGGAATAGACAATCTCAGACTCTGGAATATCCATCATTTCTACAAAATCAGGCTCCTCTTGCTCATCCACAGCCTCTTCTAAAGGAAGCTGGAGGTTTCAGCAACTTTTTATAAAACATAAAATGAGATGGGGACTCAGACAGCATAGGGGAGATTCTAAAGGTCTGTCTGGGGAGATGTCCGTTCAATGGGCACACCCAGACCTTCCCAGCCACATTCATACTGTTCATAATCCTCCTCCCTCCTCTGGTTCATAAAATTCTCAGTATCATAATCCTGAACCACCGGGACCGACGAACCGACCTTTTACCAGATAGTGGTGGTTTGGACGGACCCGAGACAGTGACTGGACAATTTGTATGGCTTTTGCTATCTCTGCAGCAGTTGGAGAAAGGAATTTTGGACTCCAGACCTGCTGATTTTCTTGTTTTCTTTACTGGAATTGGTTCCTCAGAATCAGCTTTTCTTTTGCCGAGGAAGTCTGGCCCTGGTCAGGGCACTCCCTCTGGTTCGGTTGGCACCGAACCGGGCTGGCCATCGGGTCAGCGGACTTTTTGGCCTCTCGTTCCTGAGCCTGCCCAATCTTTTTCCAGGGTGGCTGCAGGGAAATTCTTACATACCTGGCAGTCTGACTGGAGGTGGTCAAACCCCAGACAATAAACACATGTGGTGTGTGGGTCAGCCTTGGCAAAGACTTCCCACAAACATCACAGTGTTGAAACCCAGTGGGCCCGGTTTTTCTTTTGGGTTTCTCAGACATAATGCCAGCCTAACCAAAAACTTGCCTAGCAGCAGTGCCAGGCAAGACACCCTTATCGGTTCTAACCGTGTCACGGTATTGGAAAAAACATAATAAATCCGTTTTTGAACCGATAAGAACCGGAACTTGACTCTAAAATAGTAACTTTTAGTTTTAAATGAGTTTTAAACCCACTGATCGGTTCAAAACCGAACCGATAACTTACAAGTTCACACAGACAAAACCTTCATTTACTTACAGTTTACCACAGATAGAGCTTGAACTGAGCGGTTTGCAGGTTAAAATAAAACTATTCTCGTTAAATCCAACCGAGAAAACACTTTTAAACCGAGAAATGAACCGAGCAGAAGGAGAAATCTCCGGAGCGACTGTTCACTGAGGCGGAGTAAAGAATCTGACAGTTCAAGTTTGAAATGACACAGATAGAGCTGCTCTCGTGCCAAAATTCTATTTTGGAATGGTTTTAACCATTTCACTCCGGAGCAGTTCTAGAGCTGGATCAAACTGCTAATGTCTATAATATAGCAAGACTTCATGTTGTCTGAACCTGGACTACCTGATCTCTTTATCTGACTCAGGCCTCCAGTATTCCTCCCTCAAGGTCCACCTTTTGGCTATTTCTACCTTCCACGAGCCCATGGGTGACCGCAATATTGCTCAGCTGGATGTCTCCCGTACCTTCCTCTGGGGCATCCCATATCTGAAACCCCCAATTCGTTCTCCTGTCCCTGCTTGGGACCTGAATTTTATTTCTGAAAACTTGACCATCTCCTTTTGAGCCAATTGTTTTTTACTTGCAATTACTTCTGCTCAAAGAATTTCAGAGCTTCAGGCCCTCTGGTGCAAGGAGCCTTATTTGATTTTTTAACAAAGACTGTGTGTCTTTGCACACAAATTCTAAGTTTCTTCCTAAGGTGGTTTCCGAGTTTACACTCAGTCAATTCACCTTCCTGTTTATTTTCTGGAGAGTGCCAATCCAGGAGAAGCACTGCTCCATACTTTAGATGTGCATAGAACTTTGAAGTACTACTGCTCAAGACTAATGAGTCCAGAAAGTCTAAGCAGTTTGTTTCTATCGCCACAGGTAGATAAGGTGCTTCGGCTTCTAAGCAATGTTTATCTAAATGGTTGGCAAACCGCACTGTGTTCTGCTACAATAAGTATGGCATGGTGCTGTCAAAGCTCTCTCTACCAGAGGCATGGCTACCTCTGTGGCTTGTTTCAAAGGGGTCTCAGCCACGGACATTTGCGCTGCTGCCACCTGGAGTACAGTCCACACTTTCACCAAGCATTAGTCTGGACATAGCTTCTAGTGCCCGTGCAGGATTTCTCAGGGCTGTTCTGCAAGGATTCTTGTCTTAAGTTTATGGAGTTCCTTGATCGGTTCAGTTTTCAAGGTCTTCTTTCTTATGTTTAAGAAGTGTCTTAACTGGGTAGGTTGCAGGGCACTTGTTTCTACGTTGTAACTTTGGGACTGAGATACCCCCGAAGAAGACAGAACAGTTACGTAAGAACTTACCATAACAGTAGATCTTCAAGGCGATCTCAGTCATCAGGTCTATTCCCTCCCACCATCCCCCTTTTTTTGGGGCTCCTAGTCAGGATCTGGCTGTCTGTGGTTTCCAACATTTTGATGAGAGCCGGGTCCCTCGCTCTCCTCAGGTCCCCAGGGCATCAGCCTTGCTCCCTATCTAGGGAGGGAAAGAAGTGAGGAGAGCGTGGGCCTGCCTGCACTTTTATAGGATTGTCAATGTCGGATGACATCAAGGGCCCAGTTGTACTGCTGAAAATCTTCCGTGTGGATTTCCCCATTCACCGACAGTGAAGTTCCATGGTGTAACCTGATGACTGAGATCCCCTTGAAGATCTACTGTTACGGTAAGTTCTTACCTAACTGTTCTTTTTCCAACCCGAACCTGAGATATTTTCAATAGCTGGGTCTGATTGGGAAATGGAAAACAGGCGTCCTTCAGATCCAGTGACCAAAATCAATTCCTTAACTAGAGAGCTGGTATCACTGTACCCAGTGTGACCATTTTCACCTTTGCTTTTTTGATACTTTTGCTCTGCCTTCAGCATAGAAGACAGTGGCAAAGGTCCTACACTGAGCAGGACAAAGGAAGATACCCACAGAGCAGATACTAGCCCCTTCATAAGGGAGAGGGTCCTAAAAGAGCTTAATAAACTGAAAGTGGAAAAAGCCATGGGACCGGATGGCATACACCCTAGGATACTGAAGGAGCTCCGAGAGGAACTGGCCGCACCGCTGGCTGAGCTCTTCAACAAGTCACTAGACAGCGGGAAAATACTCTAGGACTGGAAACAGGCAACCTTTGTGCCCCTACACAACAGCAGAAACAAGGAAGAGGCAGGAAATTACCACCCTGTCAGTTTGACCTCAGTTGTGGGGAAAATGATCAGAGTCACTACTAAAAGAGAGGATAGTGGCGTACCTAACAGACACTGGAAAAATGGACCCAAAGCAACATGGCTTCATGGCAGTACGCACTTGTCAAACGAACTTGATCAACTTCTTCAACTGGGTCACCAGAACAGTGGACATTGTATACCTAGATTTCAGCAAAGCATTTGACACCGTCCCTCACAGAAGGCTAACCAACAAGCTGGAACATATGGGAGTTGGCCAGAAGATGGTCAGTTGGATTAGTAACTGGCTGAACGACAGGACCCTGAGAGTGCTAGTCAATGGATCATTGTCAAGGGAGGGTAGGGTGACCAGTGGCATCCCACAGGGATCAGTACTGTGACCGATCCTATTTAACATATTTATAGCAGACATAGCAAATGGACTAACAGGGAAGGTTTGCCTGTTCGCAGATGATACAAAACTCTGCAACAAAGTGGACACAAGGGAAGGAGCAGACAACATGGAAGCTGACCGTAGAAGGCTAGAGAATAGGTCCATGGACTGGCAGTTACAATTTAACGCCAAAAAGTGTAAGGTAATGCCCTTGGGAAAGAGGAACCCTGGAAAAAAGTACACACTGGGAAGACATCAACTTGAGACACAAACGGAGTGAGATCTCGGCACAATCATCACTGACAAATTAAAGGTAGGAAAACAATGTAAGAAAGCAGCACAGAAAGCGGGTGACATCCTCGGATGTAGAGGTATTTCTAGTAGAAAGAGGGAGATTATCATGCCCCTCTACAGATCCTTGGTGAGGCCACACTTGGCATACTGCATTCAGTTCTGGAGAGCTCACCTCAAGAAGGACACTGACGTTCGGAAATGGTGCAGAGAAGAGCTACTAAGATGGTGCATGGACTGCATCACAGGTCATATTAAGCAGGACTCAGGGAGCTGAACCTATACTCCCTTGAGCACAGAAGAAACAGAGGGGACATTATTGAAACATTTAAGTACGTGAGGGTATTTAACACAGCTCAGACAGGCAATCTATTTCAACAGAATACAGCAGCATGTACGAGACGGCATGATATGAGACTGGTAGGAGGAAGGTTCAAAAGCAACCTCAGAAAGTACTTCTTTATAGAGAGTGATAGATCCATGGAACAGCCTGCCCTAGGAGGTGGTAACATCAAAGACAATCAGGGAGTTCAACAGGGTTTTATTTAACTCTAAAAATTGATTAGCGTTTTGCTCATAAAAGTGCTAAATCTTTGTGAAAATGCATAGCTCTTGCCTCACTGTGTTTAACAAACACAGCACTTCTAGAAAATCTATCTAAATACTTTCTGTACAGTTAGTATCGTCCCAAGAAAAAAAAAACTGCTCATCAATTATTTAAAACCCTGGTTCAATCTCGCATGGGACAGACATAAAGGACAAGTTAGGACAAAGGCTGCATAGGAAGGGGTGTAGTTTCTAGGGCAGACTAGATGGATCGCATGGTCCCCCATCTGCCGATGCTTTTCTTATGTTCTGACCAGTGGTATGTCTGCTATAAATATGTTAAATAGTATCGGTCACAGTACTGATCCCTGTGGGACGCCACAGCTCTCTCAAGCTACTACTGACTTGTAATCAGAACCAAATGTTAGTGCGTCTCCCATTATGTATTCACTTGTCTACACTGCTTCAACTGTCTACCTATGTTCCCCACTCCCCCAGGACGCATCTGTAATCGAGCAGTATTCTGCTCAGTATGCCTTCCTGGTAAAATGCTTAAATAAATAAATGTGTAAAATGAGTCACTATTCTCCACTGTTTTTTGTGGGTCAGAAGTAGCTTTAAAAACACCCTTACCCCACAGGGACCTTTTCTACTGCTTTAGCCTGCAGCCATCTCTTTACTTTAAGTTGGAGCAGAATTCTCTCTGTTGGTGAATGAAGTGGGACATGTTTTGGTCTCTGCGGTTCTGGAAACCTTTGGAACTGCAGGGACATTCCCTGACTGACTACTTTCAGGATCCATTTATCTGTGTTAATTTTTCTACCTATTTCTGGAAGTGATGGATCAGATCCCCCCTCCCAATGGTTGATTTGCAACCTGGATAGAATGGCCAGGGGCTTTCTTTTGGCTGTGGCATAGGGGCTGGTGCTGCAGTATGGCTGGAGCCCCTCCTGCCTCTGTAGCAGTCTCTGAGGCTGGCATTCAGATAGCATAGGGTCATGGGTACTAAGAACAGGTTACTCACCTTTCACTGTAGTTCTAGGAGTGGTATACTATTCATATCCACACTCTGTCAATTCCACTGGAATGATGTTACTGGCTGGAATGTCTTTAAGCTAAGCTCCTCCCACCACCCAGGCATTATATCCTCCAGCTCTGCCCTGTGACATCAGAGCTTGCACACTGGAAGCAGGGATCTGTGTGCAACTAGCCAGGAAAGGCCAGGTGGGTGGTGTGGATGTGAACTACTGTATATACCTCTCCAAGAACTACGGTTACAGGTGAGTAACCTGTTTTTCTAGGGGAGTGGATACAGTTCAGTATCCACACAGTGGCATACTTCCAGAAGTATATAGGAGAAAGGGGGTAAGGCGCACACCCCTACTTGGCAAACAGAGATTGTAGATTTCAGGTCTCAGATGCAGCATCCCGAGATGCAAGGTAAGTGTTGCAACGGGAGATGAAGGTGTGTGCTGACTTCTAGGTGGAAGCCCTGCAGAGCTCCTGGATTGGAATGTCCCTGGAAGCGCCTATCGAGGCAGTGGTATGTCTGGTGGAATGAACTCTAAGCCCTGCAAGAGGCTCTCTGCCAACCAACCTAAAGTAGGTGTCGATGCAGGATGTGATCCACCTGCCAACCGTCCGCTCTGCCAGACACGGCCTCAGCATGTGTTATGAACAGCTTGAAAGCCTTACCCCAAACTCCAGCTGTGCGCACTTGATAGTAAGAGAGCACCCTCCACAGGTCTAGATTATGGAGCCTGCAGCTGGCCTCCAAAGATGGGTTGGTAAAATATACTGAAGGGTCATCACCTGGTTAAGGTGGAACTCTAATGCAACCTTCAGGAGGAAAGCACAGTTACGTAAGAAGTTACCGTAACAGTAGATCTTCGAGAACAGCTCTTGCAGCAGGTTACACCATTAGGACTGAAGCCGAAAGACGCCAGGACTCCACGGAAATTTTCTAGCTAGCAGTCTTCAATGGGGACAGTCTCTGACGTCAGTCCCGGCCCCGACGTCAAGCATAGTACATAAGGAGGCGGTCCCCCCATAATCCCCAGTTCTCCCGGCGGAGACTCACGGACGCTGGATGACATCAGAAGAGGAGACCGAGGATCTGCCACCAGATGGCAAAGACTACAGAACAGGAATGTCCCATCCCAAAAGATGGGTGCTTGACTACGACCTACCTCCAAAAAGGGGGCTGGTGGGCGGGAAGGTACCTGCTGCAAGAGCTGTTCTCGAAGATCTACTCTTATGGTAAGTTCTTGCGTAACTGTACTGTCTTACTTCGAGATACAGCTCTTGCAACAGGTTACACCATCAGGACTGATTTCCAAGCAATAGTGGCAATCGTGCACCACTGGGAGGAGGAAAGGTAGAGTTCTCGAGCCTAGGACAGAAGTCCCTGAAGGACGGCTAGACCAAACCCCGCTCTTCGCCTCGATGCAATGTCCAGACTGTAATGCCTAATAAAGCTATGCACAGAGCTCCAAGTAGCTGCAGCGCAAATAGCTGAGGTGGAGATGTTCTTTAACGCTGAAAAAGAAGTAGCCACCCCTCTTCTGGAATGACCCTTGACCTCGCCCGGTAAGGGTTTATTGCGCTTGTTATAACAGAAAACGATGTACTGAATGAGCCACCTCGAGAGTGACTGTTTGGAGACAGGAGCTCCTTTCATCCTGTGAGCAAAGGAGATGAAA
Organism: Neoceratodus forsteri; assembly: GCA_016271365.2. Classification (NCBI taxonomy): domain Eukaryota; kingdom Metazoa; phylum Chordata; order Ceratodontiformes; family Ceratodontidae; genus Neoceratodus; species Neoceratodus forsteri. The sequence goes on along the minus strand of CM028134.1, from coordinate 589,165,688 downwards.
AGTTGGTCTGACTTTCGGAGCTGTTTGGTTCTGGTCAGATAGTATCTGAGGCACCGATGCACGTCGAGGCTGTGCAGAAGGGCTTCTCCTCGATTAGTGTACCTTGGGAAATACACTGGTAAATCAATATCCTGGTTAAGGGTGAGGGCTGAAACCACCTTAGGCAAAAACTTTGGGTTTGTCCTTAGGGATACCCTGTCCTGACGGAAAACCAAATAAGGCTCTTTGCACATAAGAGCATGCAATTCCGAGATCCTTCTAGCCGAAGTAACAGCAACTAAAAATAATGTTTTCAAAGACAGAAAACGTAGCTCGTAATCCGCAGCTGGCTCAAAAGGTGGCAGCGTAAGCTGCTCCAGGACAAAGAGTAAGTCCCTAGGAGGGATTGGGTCTTTAATGGGTGGCCTAAGGTGAAGGACTCCCCTTAAGAAGGCACAAGTAGTGTCCAGCTGGGCCACCATCCGATGGCCTACGGGGGCATGGTAAGCAGAAATTGCACAAAGGTGCACTTTAATCGAGGAGTAAGCCAGTCTGGAGTGGAAGAGGGAAAGCAGGTAATCCAGAACCAGCTTTTCAGGACAGTCTAACGGCGAATAACCGTGCGCTTGAGCCCACAAACAGAATCCACACCATTTCATGGCGTACGTTGCGTGGGTTGCCGGTTTTCTAGCAGCAGAGAGTACATCTGCCACTTCTTGCGAGACCCCGTATCGCATCATGGCTATGTCTCTAGGAGCCAAGCGCGCAGGTTCAATGAACGCAAGTCTGGATGGACCAATGAACCCTCCTCCTGAGACAATAGATGGGAGTTGATTGGCAAAGGAACTGGAGGTTCCCTGGACAGCTGGTGCAGAAGAGGGAACCAAATTTGTCTGGGCCAGAAAGGCGCGATCAGAATGAACGTTGCTTGCTCCCTGCGAAATTTCAAGAGAACTCTCTGGATTAACGGGAAAGGAGGGAAGGCATAGAGGAATCTGCCCGCCCAGGAGAGGGACAATGCGTCTCGCCAGAAAACACCAGGCCCTGGATCTAGCGAGCAAAAATTGGGCAGTTTTGCGTTGGATGGGGACGCGAAAAGGTCCAACTCTGGAGTGCCCCACCTGTGAAACAGATTCTCTGCCACCTCCTATAGAAGTTCCCACTCGTGGACTCTGATCTGAGAGTGACTCGGACTGTCTGCGACGGTGTTGTCCACTCCTGGGATGTGTACTGCAATTAGGTTTGCGCCGTGTTGCAATATCCACTCCCACACTCTCATGGCCTCCCTGCACAGCAGGTAGGAGTGAGTGCCTCCTTGTTTGTTGAGGTAATACATCACCGCGGTATTGTCTGTTTGTAACAGGAGTGTACCCGGTGGAATCTCCGACTGGAAGGCTTGCAGAGCATTAAGGACTGCCCTCATTTCCAAAATGTTGATGTGGAGATGAGACTCCTGGGCTGTCCAAAGGCCCTGAGACCGAACACTGTCCAGGTGTGCTCCCCACCTGAGGCGTCTGTGGGAAGCGTCACAGTCGGAGACGGCGCTGTGAAGGGAACCCCCGCAGAGAGGTTCCCCGGATGCAGCCACCATTGCCAATCCCGAATTACGGCGTTGGTGATTCGGATCGGCTGCTGCAGATGGTCTTACCTTTGGTCCCATTGCACCCTGAGCATCCACTGGGTTACCCGCATGTGGAGACGTGCCAGCGGGACTGTTGCAATGGCCGCAGCCATGTGTCCACGCAGGCGAAGGACCGATCTGGCCGGGATGGTCCTCTTCACTGACAGGTCCCTGATGAGGGATCTGATGTGTTCCGCTCTGTCAGAGGGAAGAAAAGCTTTCCTTCTGATGGTGTCTAGAACTGCTCCTATAAACTGCAGCTTTTGGGACGGCACAAGGAGTGACTTCTCGTAGTTGATGAGGATACCCAGTGACTGAAAAAGGGACTGGGTGCAGTGAATGGCCGTCACCAGTGCCTCCCTGGAGGGCACCATGAGAAGCCAGTCGTCCAGGTATGGGAACACGTAGTGGCCTTTGTCTCCTCAGAGACGCTGCCACGACTGCCATGCACTTCGTGGAAAACGCCGGCGCTTCGGCTGGACAGCCCGCCAAGGGAGCTCGAACTGATAATGGCAGCCCTGAAACTCAAAGCGCAGGAACCTCCGGTGCGCTTGAGCAATCTGAATATGCAGGTAGGCATCCTGCATGTCCAAAGACGCCAGAAAAGTGCCTCACTTCAGCATGGGAATTAGGCCCGGAAGGGTCACCATGCGGAAGCGTTTGTAAACGACCGACAGGTTGAGGTCACTGAGGTCCAGTATTGGACGGAGGTCCCCTGTTTTCTTTGGAACCAGGAAGAAGTGAGAATAGTACCCTAGTCCTTTCTGGTTCTCCGGGAGTGCTCTAAGGCTTCCTTTTCCAGAAGCATGAGCATCTTCTGCTGTATGAGCAGGGCATGCTGACCCGAACATCGGGAAAGCAGGGGAGGTCTTGTGGGTGGACTGTCTACAAATTCTATATAGTGGCCCTTTTTGACCAATTGCAGAACCCACCTGTCGGGGTGATCGACTGCCATCCTGGGAAGTGGCGTGCGATGCGACCCCCGACTTTCTGTTTCCGTTGATCCTGGGGGAAGGCGGGGGCCGGGAAGGAGTCATGCTGTGGCAGCGTTCGATCTGGAAGGCTGTGCCGATTTTACAAATCGTTGGCCTCTGCCTGGGGATGACTTGGCCTGGGCTTTACGGGTGAAAAGTGCCCCTCTGCTGTTGGCCGGAATGTGGCTGTTTTTGTAGCCAGCCACGAAAATGGCTCTGGTTCCTGCGAAAGGAACTGGGCTTTGACCTGTACATGGCCTGTACAGTTCTGACTGCCTTCCCTGCGTCCTGAAGTTTGGTGATCACCTTCTCAGAGGCTTCACCAAACAGGACCTCGCCGTTGTAAGGGATGTCAGATGTTCTTCTGGACGTCCGGGGTAAAACCCGAGACACGGAGTCAAGACTGTCTCCGGAGACACACGCCTGAGGCTGCAGCTCTGGCTGAAGAGTCCGCAGAATCATATGCGGCTCTGAGCACCTGGGTCCCCACATCCGAACCCGTGCGGAGGAGGTTTAAGAGCTCTTCCTTTTGGTCGCCATCGGGCATCTTCTCGACCAGGTCCTGCCCCTGTTCCCACAGTGCGTTCTGGAATTGAACCATGTGAGGTAATTCAGAGACCTGATGGTGCAAGTCGCAGCAGCGTATGTGCGCCTACCTAAGACATCCAATTGCTTGGATTCCTGGTCCGGTGGCTGTGTGCTCAAATGCCGAGGTCTTTGCGACCGGTCATGCGAAGCAGTGATGACCAGGGAGTCAGCCAGAGGATGGTTCGCCAGATACTGGTCCTCCCTAGGGGCCTTGTGCAGGCAGTCAGCCTTCTTCGGCACTGCCGGAGTGGAATGCGGACGTTTCCAGGTAGCCTTGGTGACGTCTGCAAAGGTATCCACCAAGGGCGGCACTACCACAGGCTTTGGGTCTTTCTGCTGAAGGTAGCGGGCAAGGCGCTGTCTCTCGGGGTCGAGCTCTTCAGCATCCTATCCCATATTCTCCTGGATGTGCCTCATGATCGCCGCGAAAGAGGGATCATCCAGAGGAGACCTGGGTAGGTTGTGTGGGTCCGGAGAGGGAATGCTGATGGGAGAAGGAGATTTGGCGCATCCTGAGGTGTCAGATCTAGAATCCTCCGCCAACGGGGTGTACCGGTGTCATCTGGGTCTCTCAGGACTGGGTGACCCTGAGGTGGTTCTGGAGGGAGGTCTTCTCCTGTCTGAGGATCTGCCCCAAGGAGGTGGTGTTCGCTCCTTGGGGGTTGGCGAACCCCCTACGGGCCCCTTGGGAGGAGGAGGGGCGTAGGCGGTGAAGGAGTAGGAGGCGGTGGAGTCGGAGGAGGGTGTGTGGTGACCACATCTTTTCTGATGGTGTCCCACCAGAAGGTAAAGAGCTCCTTCACCTCTGCCAAGTTCATGCCTGACGTTGGGCCTGGTGCCGGGGTTGGGTCCCTGGGGGTCTTCCGCTCCGTGGAAGGTTCCCGTGGGAGCCGCACGTCTTCAGTGTCGCCCGCCTGGTCCTTGGGCTGTGTGGTATCCTCCTCCGACGAGTCCTTCCGACAGACGTCAGCCGGCGACGGTGAAGCAGTTCTCCTCTCTGGGGTAGCCGACGTTGGTCCCCTGGCCGACGCCCTCAGGGGTGAATGCCTGGCCGGCGATGGGTGTTTCAATGTCGCCGGCCCCTGGGAGTGCCAGGGATGCTTGGCCGACGTCTGGTCCGACGTCTGTTTTAGGGACGTCAGGTCCTTGGTCTTTTGAGGAAACAGGTCTGACCCACGCGGAGGCCGGGAAACCGACCTGGCGTCGGAGTCCCGATGGCAGGGGGAAGATTTGTGGTACTCCCCTGACTTCGACGAGGCCTTAGATGGAGTGGAAGATTGCCGAAGGCCTGGAAGTCTTCAGGGGCTGCAGAGAAGAGGAGCCACTGGAGGATCTGACCTGAACCGGGGGGGAGGTTGCGATTGAGCCCTGGAGGGAGAGCGGTCTGAATGCGAGCCGGAGCTTCAGGAGTCCGAGGCTCTCACAGGGGACCTGGGCCTTTCCTTCTCCCGGTGTTCATCCCGGTGTTTGTGGGCTTTACCCGACGACTCCCCCCTGGAGGAAGGTTCCTTGTCCATCGTCTTCAGTTTCTCCTCTAACAGAAAAGCTTGAAGGGCCTTCTGGCGGCAGATCCTGGTGTGACTGTTGAAGCCCTGGCAGAAGGAGCAGGCCGTGGTGTCGTGTTCCGGGCCTAGGCAGCGCACGCAGGCCGAATGTGGATCCTTGAAAGGGATCTGTTTGCCGCAGGCACACTTCCGATTGGTGACCTTCCAGAGAAGTGTTTGGAGAGGACATCAGTTGAATCCAGAATTGGGAAGAAATACGAACACGTCGTAGCTCTAAAGGTCATTGCACGCTAGAAAAGGGACCGAGAGGCCGATACTTGCGATGTCGACGGCAGGAAAAGAACTGAGGATTATGTGGGGACCGCCTCCTTATATACTATGCCTGACGTTGCGGGCGAGACCGACGTCGGAGGCGGTCCCCGCTGAAGACTGCTAGCTAGAAAGTTTTTCGTGGGGTCCTGACACCTGACGGCTTCAGTCCTAATGGTGTAACCTGCTGTAAGAGCTGTATCTCGAAGTAAGAGAGCATTGTTCTCGCAATGTACTGTTATCAACGACGATCCTGAAGATGCAGGTAATTACTGGTGTTGCTGTATATAGCTTTTAATCTGTATTTCTTCATTGAAGTGCCTATGTATTGTATGTTCTTTGCTTTGTTTATACATTTGTATTCCTCCACCCCCCGGGCTGCCACTGAAAAAGGGACTGCATGGCCTCAGTGAGCTCACCCGGTTATCAAAATTCAAATAAAATGGAAAATCTTTTCCATTTAAAGGTGTAACAACAGCGAGTCGACTCTTGTCGGGAGGCCTCCACAACATGGAGCACATCTTTCAAAAGACACAAAGCTTGGCACTCCAGCCACTCAAGAACCAGGCTGTGAAGTGCAGGCACTGAAGATCCAAGAGCAGGACCTTCCCCTGTTGTCTGCTCAGCAGGTCTTGGCAAAGAGGCAACCACCATGGAGGCCTGCTGCTGAGACTGAGGAGATCCGGGACAGGAACTCCCATGGCCAGTCTGGAGCTACCAGGATCATTCACACCTCTTTCAGGGCCTTGACCACACTGTGGATCACAAGGAAGGCAGGAAAGGCGCACCTGAGGCCCGGGGGCCAGGGTATCATGAAGGCATCCTCCATCAGTGTCACGGACTGTGGGAGACTGGGACAAAACAGCTTCAGTTTTGCAAGGTTCACCACCTCCTGATGCAGGGACCATTCATGCAACTTCTCTCCCACCTGGCTGACAGCATCTGCCAGCTAACTGTCCGCTCTGGTGACATTAATCACCAGCAACAGTCTAGCTGCAGAGGGCCTCCTGACACAAGAAAAGGAAGTGTATGCCACCCGGCTTGTTCAGGTAGAACATGTTGAGGGTACTGTAGTCTGGGCTTGCACGAAGCTGACCCCTGACCAAAGAAGTGAATTCCATCAGAGTCAACCGCACCATGCAGAGTTCCAAGAGGTTGATGCGATGACAGGACTCCATGGGTGGCCAGAACCCATGGGCCATATGGTTCCCTACCCACCAGAGACATGTCTGTCGTGAATATGACAGTCAGTTCTGGGCAGACTAACTGCAATCCTTTGTCCTGGTGTTCTGGGATCAGCCACCACTGGATGGCATCCGACATCAGCTGGGTCACTGTGACCGGCTAGTCAAAGTGGCCTAGGTGCTGGGGCCACCAAGGGCCCAACTCCCACTGGAGGTGGCGCATCACCAGTGGGCCCAAAGGAAATTCTGGTGCCGAATATCACGTACCCTAGCAACCACAGGAAATCCCAAGCAGGGCACGAGAGCCCAACCTGAAGTGATCATGCAAAGGAGGTTAAGATCCAATGCCCATTCCGCAGACACGACAGGCCTCAGCCTGCAGGGAGTCTAGTCCTGCTCCAGTGAACTTGATCACCTGCTTGGGTACCAGTTTTGCCTTGTACGAATTGACCAACAGGCCCATGTCTCGACAAATCTGGAGAGCCAGATCTCTGGACCGCTCCATGGCTTCCCTGGATGGATTGGCTAACAGCCAGTTGTACAGAAAGGCATACACCCTGACCCCTAGATGCTGCAAGTAGGTAGCCACCACTGCCACGAACATGGTGAAGACTCTGGGCACTGAGGAGAGGTCAAAAGGCATGGCATGTAACTGGTACAGAACCCCTTCTGCTCGGAAATGGAAGTACCGGACATGGGACTGAAGGACTGAGATGTGGAAAAACACATCCAGGAAGTTTAGGGAGCAGAACCACATCGTCTGCTCTAACGACGGAATGATCTCATTCAAAGTGACAATCCAGAACTTCCATTTCCACAAGAACTGGTGCAAATCCAGAATGGGGCACTAGTCCCCCCATCCATTTTGGGATCAGGATGTATCTGGACTCATAACCCTGACTGGACAGGGCACCCGGGACATGGGCTACTGCTCCTTTTGAAGGGAGTTAAACAATGTCGTGCTGAATGGAGGATAGTGCATTATGCGGCACCTTGGACTCCTGAGGCGTGCTGAGGTGGTACTGTGGGAGAGCCTCGAAGTCCAAAGGCAACCTTCTACCTGTTATGTCCGACACCAACTTGTTCATTGTGATAATGGACCAACATGGCCAGAAGTGACACCGCTGACCTCCAACGGGGAATACAAACAAGGACAGAGTGGTTGGAGGGATGATACCCTCCCCAGCCCGTCACTGGGCAGCTTTTCAGGGGGGAACCAGCGGCTTAGCCCTAGGGACATCACCACCACTTCCCCTCTTCTTAGGACCTTGCCCCTGAACTTAAGCTTTGGGCATCAGGTCTGGTACTACCTCTGCTGGGGCTGCTGCAGGACCAAAATTGGAAAGCTTGTTTCTTAGGCTTCTATTTCAGGACCTTCTAGGACACCACCACAGAATCCAGGGTGGCAACAGGTCCCACAATCAGCACAGGCTGCGCATGCTTTTAGCACCACCGGGGGAGGGGAGGGGGGGCTCTCCCTCAAAGTCTGGAGGGCCGCACACATCTCGTAGAACTCTCTGGTGAATGACCTTCCGATGCTGGCCCTAGGGAACAGTGCAGAGACTGAGGGGGTGCCTACTGTGGCAGCCGCTGTGGCCTTTTTGTGGCCCTTAGAGCGGTCCTTTGGAACCTGTTCCAAAGGCCGACCCAGTAAGAGCTAGAGCTTCCTGTCCTCGAAGAACTCAGGAAGTATGCTTAAGTACAGCTTGCACCCGGCCACGTCATGTTGCCCACCCAGGCAGTACACACGTGCTGTGCAGGTTGGTGACCAGCATCTTCTGTCGGCACCATACACAAAATTTAAATCCTGGATTCCATTGCTCCATCCTCTATTGTCTAAGGGAGTCAAAGAAATCCACAGAATCAACTGAATTAACTTGAAAACTGAAGAAAGTTTGCCAATGGCACACTACAGAACCAAACCTGAAACCATAAATGAAGTGGCCTATTCTTACAGCGAAAAGAAAAATCTGACGTCACAGGGCAGTCGGGGGGATACACCGCTCAGATGGTGCGAGGAACTTAGCTTAAAGACGACCAGCCAATCAGATCATTCCGGTACAAATGCAAGGGTGTGGCTAGTGAACCATATCTGTGCCCTAGACTTTCATTATTTCCCGGCATACTACACTTTTCTAGCATTTATTCCACAGTTCGTAACTAAAATGGAAAAAAAAAAAATTCTTTAATCAAATACATAACACACTCTTGTCTTACTGTTGGGTCTCTCATGGAGAGAAAGATAACAAATGATGGTGAGGAGTCAATGTCCTGATCACCAAGCATAATGAGTACTTGGACTTCATTTCTGCAAAACTTTGTTAGGCATTGGGTTCAAAATTGGATCAAAGTTCTCTACATCCAGAAAAGTGCTATGTGCTCTCGAAATAGTGCCATTTTGAGGGAGATCAAAAAATCCACTTGTTCATTTACGAGCTCATTAGACCACTATAATAGCATTATTTCCAGGTATACTACATTTTTCTAGTCTTATTCTATATTTAGTCAGTTACTGAAATGAAACATTCTTAAATAAACATAACACATTCTTGTCTTACTGTAGGGTCTCTAGTGGAGAGGAAGATGACAAATGATGGTGACAAATCAATATCTTGATCACCCAGTGTAATGAGTACTCTGCCTCCAGTTCTGCGAACCTCTCGGTTTAGCACTGGGTTCAAAATTGGATCATAGCTCTCTACATCCTGCATTTAGAGAAACACAGAAGTTATTTTTCCAAGTCAGAACTGCAGTTAGGGAGAATTTATCTGTTTTCTTGACACAATTCATTCAATTTTCAGCACCAACCTGCACCAAAAGTGGGTTACCAAATCGGAGGGCACTCTCCAAATTCTTCCTGAAAGCATCATCCAAGAAGCTTGTTCGAGTGATCTTGCGATCCTTGTATTCATTCATGATGAACTCTGTAGCCTGACCAGATGGGTCAATGATCAGTGGATATCTGCAAATAGAAAAATTAAACATTTCATTACACTAACAGCACAACACATACTATGCTAGTTCAATGCTATCATCAATTTTCATTTCACTTTATACTGATACGTATAAACATATCCCCAGACAACAATAGGGTATTCGCTTGTAACTGTAGTTCTACTGCAAATACTCCATCCACATGTAGGCAGTCTTCCAATGAGTATGCTCAAGTCACTTGAAATGGTCTTAATGCTGTACTCCTACCACTCAACCACATGGCCCCAGTCTCTGGACATACTTCTCTCAAAGCAGCACATTAAAGAGCAGCATCGAAAGCAAGCCTTGCCAGGGGAGGCTGATTTGGTCATTTGGAAAATGAACAACCCCGCCACACACTTGTTCACTTAGAACATGACCATGATATTGTCAGTGTAAATACGTATCGGATGACTGAAGACCACTGAGATTATTAGCGTAGCCAGGCTGAGGATTACTGAACACCACTGAGATGATCAGCATAGCCAGGCTGATAACTCTCAAAAGAGGCACATGGATGTGCAGCTATTACACTCGAGGAGTCCACAGCACGTGTCCACAGGTCCACCACATACGCACCCCAACCCAAAAGGGAGGCATTCATGGTCAGGGCAAGTGTTGCATGCGGATGGACAAAGGGTACCCCGTCTCACAGGTGCTCAAGAGCCAGCCACCAGGAAATCCCCTCTGACAGAGGACAAGTTACCATGACTGGCTGGGACAAGGGCCTGGACTTTTATGACTACAGCACTTTTAACTCTCTCTGGAGGCAACACATCTGAAGTCAAGCCCACTGTACGACAAAGGTTATGGAAGCAATCAAGCTGAGAAGATGGAGGAAATTAGAGACAGGCTTCCATCCTGAAAATGGAATGAGTAGACACAGTCTATCAGTTCCAGAGTCCGATGCAGCAGCCGCAGAGTTTGTGCCTGCACCCCAATAAATGCCACACGCTGTGATGGGACCAGCTATGTACTGACGAAGGAGTAGACATCTCCTCTCGGAGCACCAGAAAGTGGTCCAGAGATGTGCCCTGTGCTAAAGTCTGTTCTAGTGGGGTGACTGACACAAATTCAAATGATTCACTACTCAATCTCTTGCACCCATCAATCAAGCGTGACCTGTGACTACTGGGGAACAAACTATGTCAGGCAGGTTGAGGAAGGACTTTGGGCGGGGGAGGGGCTGATGGCACTCGGTCCCAAGTCACTTTTTTAGGAGATCTGGGTTTGTCACTGTCTCTACTGGTGCAGGAGCCTCCATGACCACTGCTCTTGTCTTGGCTGCTGCAGTTGACACTGGGCTTGTTTATATGTTGATATCCTCTATTTCTGCCTCAAAAGAAAAAAAATACTCACCTCAGTAATGTTGCTTCTTCTAATGGAATTTTGCTATATTCTGACATTATGCAGTTAGCTCCAGCACTTGAACTGCCCCAGAGAGGAAAGAGTTAACTCTATGCAGCAGCACAGAACGTTGAGCTTGAGATCGGTTTTCAAACCTCTGTCTCTGGTACCTACCAGAGTAACCATCAGATTCTTACGAGCAAACTATTAACTATGGAAACTGTCTACTCAATAGCCAAAGGGCCACAATTTTTTGGGTCCCAAAAGACTCAAGTCAAGAACCCAAGAAGAAAAAAGGCAGTGACAATATATGTATATACTGTATATTAAAACAACAGTAATAATAACACAACTAACCCACCCTTAAGGGGAAGGGTATAAGGTACACCCCTGAGGTGCAACACTGTACCTGCCAGCCTACTTCCCAAAAACTAGGTTGTGAGAGGGGAGGCAGAGAGGGAGGTCAGAATACAGCAAGACTCCATTAGAAAAAACAACATTAGTAAGGTGAGTAATTTTTTCTTCAAACATGAAGTCTTGCTGTATTCTGACATTATGCAGACTACCAAGCAGTTTCCCCTTGGGGAGGGAATGCAGAAATGGAAAATGCATACCTACCGTAATTCTTGATCTTCTTGGATAAAGTCTTCACCACTCATTCACACTGATGGGACCGTCACCAGAGGCACTAGGACCCAGCGGGAGCAAACCTTTTGCAAGAGGGTCGGCGCCAGAGATGGAGCCGCGAGGAGCGGTGCCACAAGCCTCGGCTCGTGCGGCAATGACTATCTCGGCATCGACCCTCTAACCGCCTCAGTACCTTTTTTCCGAGGAGGTGCAGCATAACTAACCTAGAAGGATAGCCTAACAAAAACTGGACATAAGATAGTCCGGACGACCCGTATAAGAAGGGTCAAGAAAGAATTCTTCACAGCCTAAAGATTGAGGGAGTGAAGACCAACAACAAAGGTGAGCTCGGGGGATGGTGGGTGGGCGTGTGGATGAGTGGTGGAGACCTCATCCAAGAAGATCAAGAATTATGGTAGGTACGTAATTTCCATATCTTCCTGGACATAAAGTCTCCACCACTCATTCACACTGATGGGAGAGTACCAAGCTAATAATCCCCCGAGAGGGAGACAGGAGAGACCAAGAGCTCACAATTTAGGACAGAAGTCCGTTAAGGATGCTCCTGCCGAATGAAAGATGTCGCCTGGCATGGACATCCAGGACACAGTGCTTGACAAAAGTATGCACTGAGCTCCAGGTAGCCGCACTGCAAATGTCTGCAATGGGCATGTTGCGGATTTCCGCCAGGGATGCCGCGACTGCTCTAGAAGAGTTAGCGTACACTCTGCCCTCCAACTTAACCTGCGCCACGGAATAGCAGTGGCGAAGGCATGCCACCAGTCATGCTGAAATGTATCTGATAGAGACAGGTTGACCCAGCCGGGTCTCGCTGAAGGAAACAAGCAGTTGTTGAGCTCTGCAAATTTGATTTGTTCTATCTCAATAGAAACGCACAGCTCTTTTAACATCTAAAGAATGAAGAGTACGCTCTCCCTCATTTTGGAAGTTTGTGAAGTAAGTAGGAAGGACTAAAGGTTGGTTTAGATGGAATTCTGAAACAACCTTATGAAGAAACTTAGGATGGGTCCTAAGAACTACCTTGTCCTTATGAAACAAAGCATGAGGAGAGTCTGTGACCAAGGCATGTATTTCAGAGACCCTACGGGCCGATGTAATGGCCACCAGGAAGGTCGTTTTCCAAGTGAGAAATTTCAGCTCACAGGTAGCTAGAGGCTCAAAAGGCTTTTGAGTGAACATGTCTTTTATTTGCATGTACTAATGTCACTTTTGTCATCTCTGCACAGCTATATGTATTATCTTGAGTACTGTCTGACTTGATCTGTATTCTAACCTACCTGTACTATATACAGTGGCGTGAAAAAGTATTTGCCCCCTTCCTGATTTTCTCTATTATTGCATATTTGTCACACTGGATGTTTTCAGGTCTTTAGACAAAATATAATATTAGATTAAGGGAACCTGAGTGAACAAATAACACTTTTTTTTTTTTTTTTTTACTTATTTCATTTATTTAATGAAAAAAGTTAACCAACACCAACTGGCACTGTGTGAAAAAGTAATTGCCCCCTAGTTAAATCAACCCAATTAAAGGGATAATTAGAGTCAGCTGATTGAACACAGCCAGGCTTGATTACAGCCAGCCCTGCTCAATATAAACCTCACTTATTTTGACCCTTACCATCAGAGTCCGTTGCCAGCACAAAGATTCAACAAGCACATTATGCCATGATCAAAGGAAGTTCCTGAAAAGATCAGAAAAAAATTTGTTGCCCTCTATCAGTCTGGAAAGGATTACAAAGCTATTTCTGAGGCTCTGGGACTCCATCGAACCACAGTGAGCCATAATCTCCAAATGGAGAACACTTGGAACAGTAGTGAATCTTCCCAGGGTGGCGGCCTGCCAAAATTACTCCAAGGGCGCAGCGTAAAATCATCCAGGAAGTCTCAAAGGATCCTAAAACAACATCCAAAGAACTGCAGGCTTCTCTTGCCTCAGCTAAGGTCAGTGTTCATGACTCCACAATCAGAAAGAGACTGGGCAAAAATGGGCTTCATGTGAGAGTAGCAAGGCGGAAACCACTGCTAACCAAGAAGAACATAAACACTCGTCTCTCATTTGCCAAGAAGCACCTGGATGATCCACAAGCCTTTTGGGAAAATGTTCTATGGACAGGTGAGTCCAAAGTGGAACTTTTTGGGCGACATGGATCCATAATGTCTCGCGTAAAGCAAACACAGCATTCCACAGTAAGAACACCATACCAACAGTCAACATGGTGGTGGTAGTGTGATGTGTGGGATGCTTTGCTGCCTAAGGACCTGGATGACTTGCCATAATTAAAGAACCATGAATTCTGCTCTGTACCAGAAAATTCTTAAGGAGAATGTCTGGTCATCCTTCCGTCAGCTGAAGCTGAAGCGTAGTTGGGTCATGCAGCAGACAATGATCCAAAACACAAAGCAAGTCCACATCAGAATGGCTAAAGAAGTAAAATTAAAGTTTTGGAGTGGCCTAGTCAAAGTCCAGACTTAAACCCAATAGAGATGCTGTGGCAGGACCTGAAGCAGAGCAGTTCATGCTCGAAAACCTACCAAATGTTACTGAATTAAAGCAGTTCTACGAGGAAGAGTGGGTTAAAATTCCTCCACAGCGATGTGAAAGACTGATATTGAATTATAGGAAGTGTTTGGCTGCAGTCATTGCAGCTAAATATGGCATAACCAGTTATTAAGTGTAAGGGGGCAATTACTTTTTCACACAGTGCCAGTTGGTGTTGGTTAACTTTTTTTCATTAAATAAGTGAAATTAAAAAAAAAAAAACAAGTGTTATTTGTTCACTCAGGTTCCCTTTATCTAATATTACATTTTCTCTAAAGACCTGAAAACATCCAGTGTGACAAATATGCAATAATAGAGAAAATCAGGAAGGGGGCATATACTTTTTCACGCCACTGTACTATGTATTGTATAATCTCATCTTATTTTATGTAAGTATTCTCCTGGGTCGTGCCTGAAAATAGTCAACTTTGGCTCGCACACCTAACCAGGTTAACAAAAACGAAATAAATAAAATGTCTAGTACAAGATTAATGTCCCAGGCTGTGAGTGGACGTCTGATAGGAGGTCTGGTATGCAGAATTCCCTTAAGAAACCTCTTAACTCCAGGTAACAGCCAGTGACAAGGAAAGTACTGGCTCATGATAAGCTGAAATGACACAAAGGTGAACTTTGACACTAGAGTATTGTAGACCTGAATTTGAGAGGTCTAAAAGGTACTCTAAAACTTTATTTGGTGGGCAGGAAAAAAGATTTAGAGGATTTTGCACACCAGAGAGAGAAAATGCTTCCATTTGGCTGTGTACGTTTTTCTAATGGCTGGCTTGCACACAGCCACAAGAATATCTGAAACTTTGCGAGAGACATTGAACCTGTTCACTTCTATCTCTTCAGAAGCCAAGCGTGAAGGTGAAGCAATCTCAGATTGGGTGGACACAGGCCCCGAGTCAGAAGGTTCGTCTGAAGGGAAGCACTTTTGGAGGGGTTTCTGACATACTGTCGAGTAACTGAAACCATATCTGTCAAGGCCAGAAGGGAGCAATGAGGATCATTTTGTTCCCCTGGGACTCGAACTTGAGAAGTACCCTCTAAATTAGAGGAAGAGGAGGAAAGGCATATAGAAAGTGTTTTGTCCACTGCATCCTGACAAAAAATGCCAGGCTTTGGATTTCTGGAGCAGAAGAGAGGCAGTTTTGTGTTGAGTGGGGATGCAACAAGGTCCAGGTCTGGAGTTCCCCACTCTGCGAATAGTGAATGAACAACAGTTGAATCGAGAGACCATTCATGAGGCTCTGTCTCCGTTCTGCTGAGACAGTCTGCCAGTTTGTTCTGCACTCCCGGGAGGTAGACCACCTGGATTAGAGCCTTGTGCTCCAAGCACCATTCCCACACTCTCATCGCTTCCCTGCATAAGGGGTAAGAGTGTGCCCCGCCCTGCTTGTTGATGTAATACATCACTGCTTTGTTGTCTGTTTGAAAGAGAATATTCTTGTGACAGAGAATGTCCTTCAAAGCCCGGACTGCATAAAGGATGGCTCTCATTTCTAGGACATTTATATGAAGCTGGGACTTGTCTAGAGTCCACATACCTTGGGTGTGGAGATTCTGATAGTGAGCTCCCCACCCCATCAGGGACGCGTCTGTGGTAATGGAGATCTGGTGATCCAGGGGAGCAAAGGGATATCCTTCCAGAAGGTTGTCCTCTTGCGACCACCAGGTGAGCAACCTCTTCAGAGGTTCTGTCACCTTGATGAGAAAGGCCTAAGGGTGAGTGGTTGGGGACCCCTTAGTACTGAGCATCCATCGAGAGGTTCTCATTTGGAGGCGAGTTAGGGGTACAGTGAACACCGAGGATGCCATGACGCCCAGCATCTGTTGCACAGAGATAGCTTGAACCGAGCTGTTCTCCCTGATGTATTGGACCATCTGTAGGCTATCGCTCCTTCTGTCCTCTGGAAGAAAGGCTTTCACACAGGAGGTGTCCAGAAGAGTTCCTATAAAAAGTAGCTTCTGGGAGGGCTGCAACTGCGATTTCTTGAGATTTAGCAGAACTCCCATGGACGTGAGAAAGTCTGAGGCCATGGATACGGCGTCGAGAGTTCCCTGCCTGTAAAGACTTGCTAGGAGCTAGTCGTCCAGACATGGGAACACTTGTATTCCAATCTTTCTGAGGTGTGCTGCGAGAATTGCACAACACTTTGTAAAAACACGCACCGACGAGGATAGCCCAAAGGGCAGGACTCTGAACTGAAAATGTTGGCCCAAAGCCACAAACCTTAGGTATTTGTGATGCTTTGGGTGAATAGTAATATCTTGGTAAGCATCCTGCATGTCCACGGAGGCTAGACAGTCATGCTGATGAAGCAAAGGTAACAAGACTCCTAGCGATATCATTTTTAAACTTCTCCTTGGGAAGAAATGTGTTCAATTTTCTGAGGTCCAAAATGGGGCGTGTGACCCCGGTTTTCTTTGGGACTAGAAAGTAATGGGAGTAGAACCCTGTGTTCTGTTGATCCAGTGGAACTACTTCTACTGCCCTGCTGTTCAGAAGGCCTTGTATCTCGGAAGCGAGAAGTTCTGACTGAAGTACTGACAGCCTGGGCTGTCTTTGGGGGGGCGGGGGGACAATCCGGAGGGGTCTCTGAAAGACTGAGGGAATACCCCTCGCGGATTATCCGGAGGACCCACTTGTCCGAAATTATGGACTTCTACTGGTTGTAGAATTGCGTCAGATGACCTCCCACTGCTGAGGAAGAGTCCCCCTCGGGCAACTGAGGAGGGACTTTGGCCATAAACTCAGAAGGCGGCACTTGGCGCTTTGGGCCCTGTGCTTTCTGTTGCATTTTCTTTAGAGGCTGGGGAGCCTGATTTTTATTAAAACCTCCCCTGCCTTTGCCTCGAAAGGACTGACCTAGTCTTTTGTGTGGCCTCTAGAGCTTGTTCTACTTGAGGACCGAAGAGATACACACCGAAGGGTAACGCCATGACCTGTTGCTGGGCATCATTCGTGAAGCCTGAAGTGCACAGCCAGAAATGACAGCAGGTACAGATGCCCACCACCGCCACTGGGGAGGCAGTACCGAAAGCGTCCATAGCTGCTTTAACCTGTTGGTTGTTGGACTCGATACCCCTGGTTATGGTTTGAAGAAGCTCTGAATTATTGTCCAACTCTGGTAGAGCTTCTACCATTTGTTTGAGTGAATGCCAAAGAATATACTCATATTGAGAGAAATAGCCCTGGTAGCTGGCATTACGCATACCCAGGGTGGATGCAGCAAAGACTCTCTTACCTAAAGTATTTATCTTACGAGATTCTTTGTTTATAGGTCGGGCTGTAGTAGCCTGAGGGAGGACGACCTTATTATTCTCTGCAAAGACTACAATAGGGTCTGCAAAGGCTTGGGAGGCCACAATGGGTCGATCCTTGGGAGCAGCATACTTTCTATCTATGGACTTAGCCACAGAAGGAATGAGAGCAGGATTATTCCATACCATTTGAGAAAGCTTCTCAAAGAAAGGCTGTACTGGGGTAGTTAAATCCATACGGATATCCGGGACATGAAGGTACTGGAGCCATAAAAGCTTTCCAGGATCGAGATCCGTAGTCTGGAGAAAAAGGGTGGAATTCAAATTTTTCAGCAAGACTTAAATGACAGGTCCTCGACCACAGGCTCTGCAGCAGGATTAGATCCTGTTCCTTCTATGTCATCACCCAGCCTAAGGTCTTGGTCAGGCTCAATACCATCTCCGACAGCTCAGGGTGGACAGTATGGACAGGAAAGGAGTGAAAATCAAAAGGAAAATAGGAAGGAAAAGGGTTCAGAAGCCCTGAAGAAGTCACACCAAGTCTCAGCGTCGAAGAGCATGGCGCCCCCTGACCCAGCGCATGGCATCGACAGAGCCCTCGGCACTGAGGACGGCGCCAAAAGGTCGCACGGTGCAGAGGATGGCACCAAAAGGTGGCATGGCACTGACAGCAGTGCTGTCAATCCCAATGGCGCCGAGAGACACATCAACGCAGAGGACAGCACCAAGCGACCCACTGACGCCGATACCAAAGGGCTCTGAAAACTAAGATTTGAGGAGAAAGAAGGAAGAACACCAGGAGATACAGGCATCTGTGTGGCCCCCTGCGCCACAGCCATGTGAGGGGGGAAAACACCTGAGCGCGAAGTCGACGGCACCGAAGAAGGCGCCGCACGACTAGGGAGGCCCAACCGCCCTACCCGGTCCCCCAAAGGGTTCAAGGGCCCCGAGTGACCGGGCCAGGTAGCTGAACCAACCTCCGAGCCCACTGCTCCATCAGAGCAGTCCACTGATGAAACTGCTCATCTGAAGCCCTACCAGAAGGTGGGGAAAGGCACCGATGATGAAGAGGTAGGTGACCGGAAACAGAAACCAGCGACTCTGGAGGAGGAGACCGGCAACTGACCCCAATGACCGACCGTCGACGCGCAGACATACCAAAGGGCGACCTCAAGTGACGCCTTCTCTTTTTTGACCTGTGGGATGAAGAAGATCTCGAGGCCGAACAGTGCCGAGAATGCGACCGTTTTCTTTTATAAGCCTCGGGGACTGCCTCCCTCAGACACTGGACCGCCCATTGTCAGCCCCTCCCCCTGGAGAGGGCGCGGCGGACCGGACCCAGCACAGCTGACTGAACAGCTTTCATACGAAGTCTCCCTACCGTTACTTGACCAGCTCATGGTCGACTCAATCAATGTAGGCTGAGACTTTTTTCTTATAATAGTAAATTATAGTAAGTGGTACTTATTCGAGAAATACTACAAAATAAACTGAAAACTATGCTGCTAGTTTGAAGTTTCACTTAGGAGAATTGACGTCGTCACTGTAGCGCACTCGACGGCAGGAAAAAAGGAACTGAGGCAGTTGGAGGGTCGATGCCGAGATAGTCATTGCCGCACGAGCTGTGACTCATGGCACCACTCCTCGCAGCTCCATCTCTGGCGCCGACCCTCTTGCAAAAAGTTTGCTCCTGCTGGGTCCTAGCACCTCTGGTGTAGATCCCATCAGCGTGAAAGAGTGGTGGAGATTTTATGTCCAGGAAGATCCTACTTTGGGAACAGGCTCTGCAGTACTGCTGTGCCAAACCTAGCATCACTCCTAGCCTGGATGTCCAGAGAGTTATACTTGGTGAATGTATGGACTGTTTTCCAGGTGGCTGCTTTACAGATTTCTAGCATGGGTATATCTCTGGTCGCAGCCAGAGTAGTAGCTGTAGCCCTAGTCGAGTGAGCCCTCAGGCCTGGAGGGTTTTTTTGCTCAATTTGTCATAGCAGAATTGTATACAAGAGACAATCTAAATGGCAATAGTCCTTTCAGTTGCAGGCTTACCTTTCCCCACTTCACTAAAAGTAAGAAACAATTGAAGACAGTCATTTCTACGTGCCTTAGTATGCTCTATGTAGTAGCTAAGAGCTCTTTTAACATCCAAACTGTGTAATCTTCTTTCTCCTGAAGAAGAATGGTCAGTGAAAAACACAGGGAGAGAAATGGACTGGTTCAGATGAAAGTCTGAAACCACTTTGGGCAAGAACCTCCTATAGGTTCTTAGGACCACTCTATCCCTATGGAAGGAGATGGTCAGGTTCGACTGACAGGGCCTGCAATTCACTAATTTGTCTGGCAGAAGTAATAGCTACCAGGAACACAGTTTTCCAAGTCAAGTACTTCAACTCTGCCGAAGCCAGAGGTTCAAAGGGTGGCTGCATAAGCTGAGCAATGCAGACATTAAGATCCAAAGCTGGAGTAGGCTCTCTAAAGGGAGGGTTAATATGAACCAAACCTTTGAAAAACTTACCAAAAACAGGATGAGATGCCAGTGAAGGGCCCTTCCCTGCTGAGAAGAATGCAGAGACAGCTGTTAGGTGAACCTTCAGAGTTGCAGGCCTAAGGCCTAGCCCATTAAGATGAACCAGACAACCTAAGGCTGTGGGGATGTCTGCAGAATCAGGCACAATGCCTTTCTGAGAACAACAAATGCTAAACCTCTTCCATTTGGAGTTATAAGTTTTTCTAGTGGAAGGTTACCTGCAGACCTTCAAAATATCCAGAACTCCCTGAGAAAGGTACAGGCCTGCATATTCTAACTCTTTAAGAGCCAGGCCTTGAGGTTGATAGACTGGAGACTGGGGCACCAGATCCTCCCCTGGGAGGAGGACAGGCAAGTGTATCTCCTGGGAAGAGACAGGGGACGTGACACTGCCAGAGACAGCAGTAGAGGATACTAAGGCTGTCTGGCCCAATCTGGAGCCACTAGTATCACTGTGCAAGGTTGAGTTCTGATTTTGACCAGGACTCTGAACAAGCAGAGGGAAGGCATAGAGAAACCCGCCTTTCAAATCCAGAATGAGAGCATCCAGAGGTACAGTCCCCAAGACTGGAGGTCTGCAACAAAATAGAGGAAGCTGGTGATTGTCTGGTGCTGTAAAGAGATCCATCTCTGGAGCGTCCCACCTGGAGAATATAACCTGTAGAATGTGAGGATCCAGGGACCATTCGTGATGTCCCTGGGAGATTCTGCTCAGAGCATCTGCCAGTACATTGTCCTTCCCTAGAAGGTGAACTGCTATGAGGGATGTCTGAAAAGAATAAGCTAGAGACCACAACATCACTGCTTCTGTGCACAAGGCCGTGGACTGGGTGCCCCCCTGCTTATTGATGTACCACACTGTGGTGGTGTTCTCTGTTCTGACTTGGACCACCTTGCTTCTGACTGAGTCCGAAAAGGCCTGAAGGGCAAGGAAAACTGCCCTGAGTTCCAGAAGACTGATATGAAGGAGAGACCAGACCCCCTGAGCCATTAGGGCTCCCAAAAGGGCTCCCCACCCTAGGAGACAAGCATCTGTAGTTAAGACTGCTGAGGGGACTTGAAAGAGAAATGGAACTCCTTGTCTGAGGTTGCCCTGGTCCAGCCACCACTGGAGAGTTTGGACCAGAGTCTGAGTCACTGGAATAACTTTGGAGAGAGGGTCTCTTTTCTGAGATCAAAAGGACTTTAGGAAAAACTTAATGTCCCTCATCTGAAATCTGACTCCCTGTACCACCGCAGAGGATGCTGACATGTGGCCCAGGAGTTCCAGAAACTGTCTTGCTGGACGAGAGATGGAAGTCATAAAGAGGAAGCAAGATCTACCAAGGCCTTCACCCTTGCCAGGGGAAGGAAAGCTTTTTGCTTGGACAGTATTCAATTCTACTCCTATGAAAGTAAGGAGTTGTACTGGTTCGAGGGCAGACTTTGAAAGATTGGGAAGAAACCCCAGAGAACTGAGCAAGTCTTGGGTGGTTTGCAGAGCTGACTTGATCTGGTCTGATGACTGACCTACAATTAGCCAGTCATCCAGATATGGGAAAATGGAAATGCCTAGTCTTCTGAGCTAAGCTACTACTACTACTGCAAGGCACTTTGTGAACACCCTTGGGAGCTGATATTAGGCCAAAGGGCATGGCTCTGAACTGGTAGTGGCCTGTTAGCAACTAGAGCCTGAGGTACTTTCTGTGGGAGCATCTGATAGGAATATGGAAGTAGGCATCCTTGAGGTCCAGGATGCTACGCAATCCCCTGGCCTTAAAGAGGAAAAGATTATTCCCAGAGTCGCCATTTTGGATTGGAGTTTTGAAATGTGTTTGTTCAAATACCTTAGATCTAGAATGGGTCGCCACTCCCCTGTCTTCTTTGGGGTAAGGAAGTACCTGGAGTACAGGCCTTTTCCCCTGTCTTGAGTAGGAACCTTCTCTACAGCTCTGAGAGCCAGAAGAGAGGAAACCTCTGCCTCCAAGACAAGGGTTTCTGAGATTGATGCAGGTGGAAAAGACTTGGCCCTCTTTTTTGGAAATTTTTTGAAGCGGAGGGCCAATCCCTGGCTTACTACTTCCAGGACCCACTTGTCTAATGTAACAGACTTCCAGGCTTGAAAATAGTAAGCCAGCCTGCTTCCTACTGGGATTGGGGAGTTGACCTGGGCTGACACATCAGGGTGCCTGCTTGGCAGGACCCTTAGACTGGGAGGAGGGAGCTGCCCTGCTCATCCCCCTCCTGCCCCTCCCTCGAAAAAAAACCTCTGTGGGAAGGGAGAGGACTCCTGGTCTTGGTAAAAAGGCCTGCCACTGCACTGCTGCTTTTGTGGAGTGGCCTGCCTTTCCTTGACCTGTGTGCTCCTGTATTCATCCATTTTCTTATGTAAGCCTCTGTCTGCTCCCCAAACAGAGTTACCCACTGCAGGAAAATCCATAGCCTTGACCTGGGTATCCTGTGAAAGGCTAGTACATCTGAGCCAAGCAGGTCTTCTGAGAGACACACATGTAGCCATGACTCTTGATGCCACATAACTGGAGTCCACAGCAGTATGAAATTGCACTTTAGATGCCTCAGTTCCATCCACAGCCACCTCCTCCAGCTCCTTGGCTGGCTGAGGGGGAAGCCTGTTTGGCCAGCTCCAGAACAGTATACCACCTGGACTTCTGGTACCTGGCTGTGTAGGCCATATAATTTGCCTGCCTGAGTCCCAAAGAGGATGCCAAATATTGTTTCTTGGCCATGGCATCAACTTTCCTTGAGTCCTTGTCCGGGGGATGTGAAGCCAAATGAATGTTAGCCCTGTCACAGGCTGCAGCCTGCACTACCCCAACAAGGCTGCAAAGACTACAAAGGAACTCCATACCTAAGCCTGATAACATATACCTCCTGTCCATTCTTTTATCCACAGGAGGTAAGGAGTTAGTAAACTTTTTTGTGTCCGTTTTCTCAATGACTTGTGAAGAGGGATAGGCAATATCTTGGACTCTGGGATATCCATTTTTACAAATCAGGTTCTTCTTCCTCCTCAGCAGCTTCAACCATAGGGAGCTGGAGAGTTGCAGCCACCTTCTTGTAAAACAAGACATGTGAAGGGGACTCAGAGCCTGGGAGGGGAGACAGAGGGCCTGTCTGGGGAGATGTCCGGTTCAATGGGCACATCTAGACTCCCCAGGTCGTCATCTTCATCATCGGGACAGTTCTCGTCTCCCTCCCACTCCTCATAGAAAGCATCTGGATCGTAATCCGAAGGAGACTGATCCGACCTAACCGGCGGTACTGGTTTAGATGGAACCAGGCGAAGCGACAGAACAATGCTAATCGCTTTGGCTATCTCGTCCGTGGTTGGAGTATGCAGTACTGGATCGGAACCGGCAGACTTACACTTTCTCTTTGACAGAATTGGCCCCTCAGAGTCGGATCTCCTTTTGCCTGAGGAGGTATCGCCTAGGTCAGTAGGCACATCCTCAGGATCGGCCATAACCGAAATGGGCTGGCCATTCGATCTACGGGACTTCTTGGTCTCCCTTTCCTTCAGCCTACTAAATCTTTTTTCTAGAGTGGCATTGGGAACGGTTTTGCAAATTTGGCAGTCTGACTTGAGGTGGTCAAACCCCAGCCAAACACAGATGAGGTGGGTGGGGGCGGCCTTGGCAAAGGCCTCCCCACACTCAGTACAGTGCTGAAACCCAGTGGGACCAGTTTTCTTCTTGGATTTCTCAGATATGGCCAACCTGCCAAATTACACTTTAGCAACTCTCAAGCCAGGTAATAATTAACCTACCAGTGACAAACTGTGTCACGGGTTTTGAAAAAGAACCAGAAAAAGTCCGGTTCTTTTGAAACCAATCGGTACCAGAACACCACACTAATTCCCAGAAACACAAAATAAACAGAAAAACAAGGTCGGTTCCTAACCGGACCGACCGATCAGAAACCGAAGGAAAAGAACAATTTCAATATAAACCACAGTTACTACCTATCTACTACACTACCTGTACCGTAGACAGAGGCTGGAAATCCGAAAAAATAACTAATAGATCGGTTTAAACCAAACTTTCTTTTTTTTTTTTTTTTAAACTTTACCGAGCAGAGGAATTTCCGGAGCAACTTCACTGTTAGACGGAGTAAAGAATCTGACGGTTACACTGGTAGGTGCCAGAGACAGAAGTTTGAAAACCGAGCTCGAGCTCAAAGTTTTATGCTGCTGCATAGAGTTAACACTTTCCTCTCTGGGGCAGTTCAAGTGCTGGAGTTAACTGCATAATGTCAGAATACAGCAAGACTTCATGTTGTTTGAAGGATAAAAATGAAGAGGCTTGTTCCTGCTGCTGGGGACGCATGTTGCTGTTTTGGGCAGCTGCAAACAGGACCTCCTTCATGGTCTTTTTGGACTCCTGTAAGTCTTCCAGGATTCTTTCAGGATGCCTTCCACCTGGGAGCTGAACAACAGAGAGTCATCAAAAGAGATCCAGAAACATGTGCTGCATGTCCTAGCTAAAGGAGAAGAGCACAACCAGCCATACGTAAGTACAATTCCCATGTTCTTGCTCCTGAAGCCTACGACCACCTGGTCCAAGGTGAGCTGCAAATGCTAATTTAGCTACTTCCAAGCCACACACACTAATTTGAGAGGCCTTCTCTTGATGCTCTGGGGATAAGGACATCTCTCAATTCCACAGCCCGCTGTCCACAGGGCATGATAGCAGCACACAAAGCAACAAAAGTAACTGAGCTGTCACATACCCAGTGCACCTACCGCATACATTCACAGCCCCACTACTCAAACTGCTTGGACTTCTTGCAAGGAGGTGAGCAACAGGTATGCTAACTGTCTTATGTTTTTGCTGGACAGCACGGACCCTGGACCTGAAGCTTTTATCTGCATAGGGACCAGAGCAGAACAGGCGTATGTCATAAGGACCAATCTTCAAAATATTCTAGCTGCAGCAATTACATCGCTTGAAGCCTGGTGTCTGGGCTGACATGTCTTGTGCATCTGAAACCACTCAAACTCCCTCCGAAAAGTCCTTGGGGACGACGTATACCGTGGTAAAACTAGGACAAAGCTCTAAAACAGTGAGGTAGTGAAAAAAAACCCAAAACAAGGAAATGGCAAAAAAAGAAGAATCTTTGAAGACCAAACAACTCTGAGGCAGAAGTACCAAGGGGCAAGCTCACATTTCCAGCAGCAGGAAAGACCTGATGCAAGTAGGAATGAGGGCATGAGAGAAAAGAGAGGAGCTGTAGTTTTAAGACAATGGGCTTTCCGAGGACTTTGAACATGCTTAGTGAACTGCTGCATAAGTGTGATGATGTACTGTATAAGGAATCCTGGTAGCTGTAGAAGTCTTTCTTCAGCCTGACCCAGTCGACAAACACAGACTAAACTACTCCTGTGAGAGACTACTTTTCAGGATGTGCTACCAGTCAGCTGTGACTGTCTGCCTGGACACTCTCCTCTCCTGAAAGATGAATGGCCTGAATCAGAACTTTGTGTTCCAGACAACTTTCCCAAACCCTCCTTGCTTCCCACACAGAGGATATGGATGAGTGCTGCCCTGGTTGTTCAGGCATAAAATGGCACTCCTGTCTATCTACAGGTGCACTGCCCTGTCCCGGAAGCCTGTAATCCATAAAGAAATGAAAATTATGTACTTACCCAAACTGTTCATCTTCTAGAATATCTTCAGGACTGATTATCACTTATAGGTCTGGACCTGAGGCACTACGATCCCGCAGAAGCAAAGTTTTTGCCAGGGGGCCAGCCATGGCTGGTGCCTACACCCCCCCATATAGTGCCACAAGCCAACTAAAATCCTCTCTACCCACAGTTCTGTTCACTAGGACAGAAACAAAGTAGAGAAAAAAATAAGAGGGCTAAGAATTTTTCTAGCCATAAGGACTAGGGAAAGGATTTTGGAAATACAAACAAAATAAATCATGGCTACCAACCTTACAATAAAGAAAAAAGGGCACATTAGGAGGTCAAAAGGGGTAAATGGATATGAAATCAGAGCCTTACACCAGAGAGAAAAAGAAGATGGATAGTGATCTTAAAGGCAGCGGCCCTGAAGCATGTGGCTCTGGCAGAAAAGCAAGAGGGAATGTCCAGAATTAGGACCTTTCAATTGAGATGGTACAAAGTAACAAAATAGGAATGAATTACAGACTCCTGGAAATAAAAGGAATCCTCACCCCAGTTCTGAGGGAGTGAGTAAAACCCTTGTTTTTTTAGCAACTACTCCATAGGGAGTACAACTAGGGAGACGCCATGGTACTAGATGGTGCCGGCCAACA
The DNA here is from genome assembly GCA_016271365.2 of Neoceratodus forsteri. Taxonomy (NCBI): domain Eukaryota; kingdom Metazoa; phylum Chordata; order Ceratodontiformes; family Ceratodontidae; genus Neoceratodus; species Neoceratodus forsteri. The sequence continues at coordinate 589,139,945 of CM028134.1, read as the reverse complement.
CTATGAGGTTGAGCCGGCCAGAGTCCCTGGCTCTTCTAGAGTACGGGATGATGGCGGGTGGGGTAATCAATGCTGAAGATAATAAGGTAGATCAACAGTTGCGGTAAGCAGGAAACTTTCCTGTCTTACAAGAATCAATTTTCACCACTGATTCTCAATTGTGGGTCTGAGTACCAAGCTTCCTTTCATATTTGAAGGAGGTGCTGGCTTACCCTGATGGCAACAGATGTCCTCTGCCCTCTGCATGGGGGAGAACACCTGCGGGTAACGGCTCCTCTTGGGAGACCTGAGAATGGTCAGGGGCAGGTGGAGACTCCTGCGGCACAGGAGCAGGAAGGTTCAGACAGTTCTGCCTGACCCTAGGGGAGAAGAAATTAGCCCCCTGGAAGTACAAGTTAAGTACCCTTTGCCTGGCCAAAGGTGCCAGCTAGGAGAGGTGAAGCCATGCCGTACGCTTAATGCTGACTGTGGTTCCTACCAGTCTGGAGGCCACTTCGCTGGCATTGTAAGATGCCCTCAACTGGTGCTGTGCTATCTCCGTACCACAGGTAGAAAGGTCAATGGCCTTTGGTGGTACTGTAGAGAACAGGCTGTGCAGCTACTGTACCTGATGTGCAGAGATGCACACTATGGCATGTGCTGAGGAAAAAGTCTTCCTCACAAGAGTATCTGTCTAAGCAGAATCTACCACAGGAAGTCAGTCACATGTGAGGCCCCATGGCCCAAATGGGGTATGCAGTACTTGCAGCCCAGAAGAGGGGTGAATCACCTCACTTGCAGACCCTGTGAGTGCATGACACTGTGTAAGAAGGACCCTGGGGATGGCTAGATTAGAGAGGGGATGCCTCCACACTGCCTTAGATGCTTCCTCCATGGAGCCGGACCCAGGACTGGCACTATGGCAGCCACCATGTAAGAAGTTGTCACCTTTCTTGGTGTCGCTAGCAACATCATGGATTTTGACATCCAAACTGGCAAAAATGTGGACAACAGTTTCTGTACTGGTCCCTCTCCTGACACGGAATGGTGTCAGAAGGGGACCCAGAATCAACCTTGGTGCCACCCGCAGCGTTGTCACTATAAACAGTGACAGCAGTACGGGCAACACCAGAGGACATAGAGGTGTCCAGAGATGCAGACCAAGTGTACAGTTGCAGCCTTGCCACCAGGGACATCTGCTGCTCATGGCAGGCAGACTGTGGAGAGATTGCAGTCAACTATCCACCAGATCCTTCCACTGGAGTCTCTGATGTCTCAGCATGACAAGGTCAAGGAGAACTCCATACTTCCATGGAACCAGAGGTCCCGAGAAAAGGCCCAGGGGAAAGGTCTACTGACTGTTCTTGGATGCACACATGCAAGGCCTGTCTCTGAAGGAGACGGATCAGACTACTCAGCCTCAATGAACTTTCTCGAGGGTATGATGGTCCATGAAGAAGCAGACAACACAAGAAAAGATTTGAGAGCACTGGAAGTGGAGCCAAAGAATCCCCATGACTGGGTGGCAGGGGTAGTTAAGCTTAAAGACTGTTTCAAGTGACTGAGCATGCTCCATGGAAGACTGCCTCCATGTGGCTAGTGAACTTAATCTAGGGAGTTAGAAATAAAATCAACACTACATAAGGTTTTCTCCCCTAGACAGAACAAAGACCTCCTGTCATGGACTGCAATCCTGATGCCCGCTTGGGAACCATTTTATCCAGTTGCATACCCACCGAGACTAGTGCCTAGGCAGACTGATACCCCACTCAGACAATGCCTGCTCATGCTGCCCTCCTGACAGACATGGCATGGTCAGGCAAGGTTAAGAGAGGGAGCAAACTTCTCTGGTCCACAGGGGTGGGGTAAGAAGCTAGATAGGCTCCTGCAGATATGGTGAAAGCGGCACATCTACAAGGCTTCATTTCATTTTGTCCCCACTCATCCGCCAGCCTTCTAGAGATACAGGAACAGGCTTCTTCTAATGCCAGCTGCCCCCTACACATCTGACCCTAGCCTTAAGCATCCAAGGCACAGCCTTCAACAGTGTAAAGCTACCAAGCAGTCCCCTCTCCAGACTATATGCCCCTGCTGGCCTCCATTCCGAATATCTTGGGCTCAGAATGCGAACCCAGGTCACCAGTGTGCAGAGCTGCCTTTTCCTATTACTTGGCACCATGGAAAAAATCTCATATTGCATATTTCAGAAACAGAAACACAGTGTCGGCAGAAAAGTCCATTGGCCCCTTTAGTCTGCCTTGCTATGCAATATCCTATCCTGAGACCTGCTATCTACATATTTTTTTTTTTAACCCCTCCTGCCTTGCCCCATGCCTTACCACTACCACCCTGACTCACAGAATCATAGAAATTTGATGGCAGGAAAGGACCCTTCCAGTCCATCTAGTCTGCCCTTAACTCTGTTCCAACCGTGTGTGAAACCATTAATGGTACTGGCACCTACCACCTCTACCAGTAGGTTGTTCCACAAATCACTCACTCGTTCCATAAAATAATACTTTCTCGCATCCCCTCCTGAATCTCCCCCACCAGTTTCCAACCAGCCTCCACTTATGTTCCTGTGATTTTGACCAGTCCTGCGGAACAGTTCTTCACTTGGTTCATTCCTTTTAAGAACTTGAAAGTATATTGCCCCTCTCCTTTCTGGCCTCCAGAGGATACAGGTTCAGTTTCCTAGTCTGATCCTTACAAATCTGCCCCGTTGGCCCTGAATAATTTTGGTTCTCTACACTGCGCAGTCTTCAGCCCGCCTTTGTCTCCTCTTTGCTGGGGAGTCTAGATAGTTTTAATTAAGCAATAATGCCCGATAGGGTGTGTGTCGTGCTGTGATAACGTCACGCCTCAGGTGGTTGGGCACGAGGCCGCGGGCGGTCGATCAACGACTGAGGGTAGCGTTATCTAACAACGCACACACCCTGGAGGTCGTGTATTGCTATTATATAATGGCTCGTTGTTATACAGAAAAAAATTTAAAGATGTTTTGTCTGAAAAAATACTTTTGTTTTTTAAAAGAAGATGAAACAATCAATCAGGTGCTCAGCCATAAAATGCTCATCTGCAGGTTCACAGTGAGGCTGAGACTAGACCCGTGATGCTGTACTGATTAACATCACACCCGTGATGTTGTACTGATTAACATCACGGGTCCAGCCCAAGACTGACCAATCAGAGTCCAGGATTTTTTCTTGCCATTGTATAATAAATTGTATAATGGCAAGAAAAAATCCTGGACTCTGATTGGTCAGTCTTGGGCTGGACCCATGATGTTAATCAGTACAACATCACGGGTCTAGTCTCAGCCTCACTGTGAACCTGCAGATGAGCATTTTATGGCTGAGCAACTGATTGATTGTTTCATCTTCTCTTAAAAAACCAAAGTATTTTTTCACACAAAAACATCTTCAAATTTTTTTTTTTCTGTATAACAACGAGCCATTGTATAATATAATGCCCTCCAGGGTGTGCGTGGATTTGGGATATCGCGCCTCAGTCGTTGGGCGCTTTTCGGCCCTACGACCTGTGTCCAATCACCTGAGGCGTGACGTTATCCCAGCACGACACACACCCTGTCGGGTATTATTGCGTAAGTAACATGTTTAAAAAGTACAGAGAAAATATAATTATGAGACTTATTTTAAAATACTAAGCAGGAGTACAACATTACCTATTGAACCGCTTCAACATAATTGCATTTTCTGTACACAGATCATCTGCAGGTAGAGAACTAGCCTGCCAGCGTAGGCGTTCATCAGCATTGGAGAGATATTCTGTTCTTGCAATATCTGTGCGAAACTGGGGGGGAAAAAAAAAAAGATCCTTGTTACAGTACCATGCAGAACCAAAACTGATGCTGGTGATGACCCTCTTAACCCATTTTTCTCTCAGTTAAGTTGCCCTGTGATAGCCACGATTTAGTTTAGTGGGAATGCAGGAAAAAGGGTGCTTTACTCTTACGTAATTGCACAATTAAGTCATATGCTTCTCACTAGGAGTGTCAATAGTTTAGATAACCAATCTTTCATAGTGTCTTATCAATATTATATAGGAATATACAGGTCCAAACAAAAGAAATCTAGTAGCCTGTCTAGTTTGTCTGCAGCTACTTAGCAGTTATACCCAGTAATGACTGTACTGTTAATATATAAATCCAATTTCTTTTTTAACCCTGTAAGTGTACCATTTTCAACCATTTCCAAAGGTTATCAAAACCCTTTAAGTAAACCTGCCACTTTTCAGAGGACTTAATGCCAGATGTTCTGGGGGAAACAATAAGAGCTTTTGGGGACTCCGGCTTTGGACATGCAATCTGAACTAAAGAGAGTGTTCTGTGATGATACTGTATGCTGTACGATGTACAGATGACATGTGTGTGAAAATACCTAATAAATATAAATAAAAAAAACCTCTAAGCAAACCAATTTTTTTTCCCTTTTTTTCCCCTCGCGCAGAAAGTTCCCTTTTAAAATTGGTAACAGTAGCCTCTCAAAGTTTTGACACAATGTCTGGCAGATTGATTACCGCGTACTTGTAACTGAGAATCTCTTGAAGCTCTGTATACTAAAATCACATCACCTCTTAATCTCCTTGCAAGTGAAAATAATCTTAGACTGTTAAACCATGTGTGAATAATCCCTGTTTTGCATGCCCATTATTTTATCAAATCAAACTATTTCTTTAAAGGCACTTTTCTTAAACCAAAGTCCCTGCACATAAAATATCATTATCTAATAAAACATTCAAACCAAACAATTAAAACAATAATCAAGTCAGTTTAAAACCTAATTTGGCAGCACTACATTAAACTTCACTTATAAACACAAAGCTGAATAAATACGTTTTAAGCTCTTTTTTAAAACACTGGATGGTCAGGCAGTCCCTTATCTGATGAGGTCGAGAATTCCACAGGGTCGTGGCCAAATAAGCAAAAGAACAGGCCCCAGATGTCTGTAATCGCACACTGGGAATCTCTAGCAATCCCTCATCGGTGGATTGAAGCAGTCGGGAGGGGCAGTAGGGAGAAAGGAGATCTTTCAGGTAGCGGGGTCCCTGGTCATGTAGGGCTTTACAGGTCAGCAAACCAACCTTGAAGGTGATACGCCATCGCACTGGCAGCCAATGCAGTCCACGGAGCACACGTGTTATGTGACTAGTCCTGGATGTACTAGTAAACAACCTGGCAGCCACATTCTGCACCGGCTATAGGCGATGGAGATCAACCCCCGGAAGCCCTAGTTATAGGGTGTTGCAGTAGTCAAGGCGTGTGGTCACAAAGGCGTGGACCAAAGGTCCAAAAGGGGAAGGAGTGGTGTTGATGGGGGACCTTAATATGCCAGGTACTAACTGGGGAACCATGTCCTCTAAGGTGGCCAAGGAGCAGAGGCTGCTGGATGGCTTCCAGGATGTGTTCTTAACACAGCATGTGATGGAGCCCACAAGGGAGGGGCATGTCCTGGATGTGGTTCTGGCAGATGGGGATCTGGTAAGGGACATGGTTGTACAGGACCCCCTGACTGGGAGTGACCACAATACTGTCTGGTTTCAAATAAACATTGGGGAGTGGGGTGAGATCTAGGACACTGGCAGTGGACTTCAGGGGGCAGACTTTATGGGCATGGGAAATATTCTCAAGGATCATTTGAAGGGATTACCTCAACAACAAGTGTGGAAAGGAGATGGGAGGTCATAAAGCGGGGACTTCATGAGGCAGTCAGGATCTCGCTAAGTTGAAACGTAAGGAGCAAGTTCACATAAACCATGCTGGTGGTCCAGTGAGGTCAGGTAGCAGTCAGAGAAAAGAAGTGGCTTACAAAAATATAAAACAACAAGAGGGGATAGGGATAAGGAAATGTACCAGCTTGCATCTAGAAAAGTCACCCGTATGGTGAGGGGAGCAAAGTCCAGTAAAGAGCATCGGCTGGCACAGGGGATACATGGAGGGGAAAAGGGGTTCTTCCGGTACATTGGGGAGCGGAGAAAAACTAAGGGCCATCTCAGCAGATTGAGATCAGAAGGAGGGTGGGTGGAAGAGGCGAGGGACCAGGCAGAGGTATTTAACGAGTACTTTGCCTCTGTGTTCACTAGGGAAGGGATGGGATATCTACAAAGCAAGGCACAAAGGGGATAGAAGCGGCAGGGAGTGGGATCAGGGGCAGCAGAAATGGAGCAAAAGGGAGGGAAAGGTACCCCAGGGGTGTCGCATCTGGATAAGGATAAAAGACCAGTAAGGTGGAGGGACGGATGATGCCATCCCACCAAAGGGTGTGGTTTGCCCTCAAGGCCCTAAAGAAAGACAAATCTCCTGGGCGGATGGCATTCATCCGAGAGTACTATGGAATTGGCGGACATACTGGCTGCACCTGGCGAGCTTTTCAACAGGTCACTTGAGACAGGGAGGGTACCTAGGGATTGGCGAGAGGCACATGTGGTACCAATCCATAAAGGGGTCGAAGGAAGTACCAGGAAACTATAGACCCATCAGTTTAACCTCGGTGGTGGGAAAATTAATGGAGAGTATACTAAAGGAGCGATTGAGGGTTTACTTGGAGGAGGTGGGAGGTCTGGATGATCGGCAGCATGGGTTTGTGCCAGGTAGATCATGTCAAACCAACCTTGTAGAGTTCTATGAATGGGTAACATCAGAACTGGATAGGGTAAGCCTGTGGATGTATTATTCTTGGACTTCAGCAAGGCGTTTGACTCTGTCCCCCAATGGTCTGGTGGAGAAACTGATGGGGTTAGGGTAGGCCCTTTGATGGTCAGATGGATTGAAAACTGGATAGCTGGGCGCACTCAGAGAGTAGTGGTCTGTGGGGAGCTCTCGAGACCCTACAGAGGTTGGTGATGGGGTACCACAGGGCTCGGTCCTGGGTCCAATCCTGTTTAATGCATACATATCAGACATCAGGGATGGTATAGGGTGTGAAATGAGTCTCTTAGCGGATGACTCCAAGATGGGAGCAGTAGTTGAGGGAGAAGAGGGAGGTTGGCCCTGCAAGGACCTGGACACCCTGGAAAGCTGGGCTCACACATGAAATTAAATTTCAATATCACCAAGTGCAAGGTGTTGCATCTTGGTGGAACTCCCTAAACACAGGTACACCCTGGGAGGAGGTGCTGGAAGCCTCAACAGGGGAAAAAGACCTAGGGGTCATGGTGGATACATGTATGAATAACACTGAGCAGTGCAGGAGAGCAGCTAGCAAGGCAAACAGGATGTTGGGATGCATCAGAGGGATCACCTCTAGGAGCAAGAAGTGATTCTGCCACTGTACAATGGACTGGTTAGACCACACCTTGAGTACTGTGTACAGTACTGAAGACCCACTTGAAGAGGGACATACAGCTCCTGGAGAGGTACAGAGGAGGGCAACAAAAGATGATCTGAGGGCTAGGGGATTTGACTTACGAGGACAGACTTGAGGAGCTCTGCCTGTTTTCATTGGAGAGAGGAGAGACAGGGGACATGATTGGGGTCTTCAAGTACCTCAAGGAATAAATAGGGTAAACATGGAGGGGATCTTTAGACTAAAGCAGGAGGCATCACCAGAGGGCATGGTTTGAAGTTGGAAGGTGGAAGGGTGAGGGGAAAGAGGAGGTTTTTCACTGAGAGGTGGTGGACCCTTGGAATGCTCTGCCTGGTGAGCTGGTTCAGAGATCCACAGTGGAGAGCTTTAAGAAAGGTGGGACAGACACAGAAAGTGGATGTATCAGATGATAGCCTGTCCGGGGGTGGGGATGGATGATAGGGTTTCTGGAGCACAAGGGATGGGAGGGTCTCGGCACCCAACTAAGGATCTAGGTTCGAGCAGACTTGATAGACCATAAGGCCTAATCTGCTGGCAAATAGTATGTTAGTATGTTAGTAAGATGCGAAGGTCGTCAGAAGGAAGCAAGTGTTTCACCCGGGAAATATTCCTCAGCTGGTAAAAAGAGGTCTTGACAACGGCTGACACCTGTGATTTCAAGGTCACGCCATCGTCAAAAATAACGCCCAGGTTCCGCACTTGGTCTGAGGTGGTCAGCTGGCCACCCCGAGCAAAAGACCAGAGGGTTGTCCTGCCAACACACCTGCCCTCTGACGATCAGGGTCCACCACTAACACCTCATTCTTATCAGGGTTCAACCTCAGCCAACTAGAATTCATCCAATCTTGGATCTCGGATAGGCAGTTAAACACCCTAAGAACATCCCCCTGTTCAGGCGCAAAGGACATGTACAGCTGCGTATCTTTTTTATTTTAGTCTTTGGTAACCGGGTAAGGCCCACTAGGCACAAGTGCTTGTTTTCAGGGCCGACCTGGGAGCACTGGGTGGTTAAGTGACTTGCTCAGAGTCACACAGTATGCAAGTGGAGAAGTGATTGTGAGAATCAAACTTAGGTCTGGTCTTGCTGGATGTACCAGGCTTGTTAACACCTCGTTCCTCTAACCTCTAGGCTATACTGCCAGTATCATCCGCATAGCAGTGAAAACTCAGCCTGTACCGCCTAATAATGTCCCTCAATGGTAGCATATACACTGCGAACAACATGGATGCCAAAATTGAGCGCTGTGGCACCCCGCAGGATAGGGGGAAGAGGGTCAGAGGAATAAATTCCAGAGACCACACTGTGTCCTACCCTCGAGGTAAGATTGAAACCACCTGTGGACGGTACCAGACAATCCACAGATGAGCCACAGGCGCTCCAATAGCATGCCATGGTCCATGGGGAAGCAGTATAGCGCAGTGGTTTAAGCCTCTGAGCTGCAAATCTGGAGACCTGGGTTTGGATCCCACAGCCCCCACTTGCATACTGTGCGACTCTGAGCAAGTCATTTAACTTCCCTGTGCTTCCAGGTTGCACCTGTAAACTAGCTTTCAGCTTAGTGTGCCAATCCTGGTTAAACAATTGAGGGGAAAAAAAAAATTGTGTCAGAAGCCATGGAGAGATCAAGGAGGACCAAGATGGAATGGGTCTTCTGATCTCTCCCCATTAGGAAATCATTTAGTACCCGAACAAGGGTCATCTCGGTGCTATGCCTTTTCCTGAATCCCGACTGGAGAGAATCGTAGATGCTGTGGATAGACAAATGACCATCTAGCTGCTGCGCAACAACCTTCTCAATAAGCCTACCCACAAAAGGCAGGTTAGAGACTGGTCTGTAGTTAGCAAGATTGTCTGGATCAAGGGAGGGCTTTTTCAGGAGTGGTTGAACAACCGCTTCCTTAAGGGGAACTGGAAAGATATGAAAATTATGTACCTACCGTAATTCTTGATCTTCTCTTGTATCTTCACCATTCATTACTGACTGAGTTGTGCCGGAGGCGCACACCTGCCACGGGAGATTTTATTAATTTTTTTAGGTTGACAGCAACGCACTGAGTCATGCGCGAGGGGCAGCCGTTAGGTGCCACAGACTCCTCCTCCATCTTTATTCTGGAAGCTGGAGGCAAAAAAAAGGGTAAGGAAAAGGAGAGTAAGGCAAGAGAGCCGAGGGACAGAAAAAAGAAAGGATATAAAGTGAAAAAGGAATAAGCCAGTAGAGGACAGAAAGCAAGAGAGAGAATGCCTACCCTAAGGGACTGCAGGTCCTCCCTTCTGGGGCAGCTCCAAGGGAGGAACAGATAAAGAGAAAAAGGAAGAAGAAGAAGAAGAAAACAAGGGATGTTGAGAGGGGAGAACACTGCCCATAGATATATTGGTTGAGAGGCTTATAAGAGCGGAACCAAAAACAAGGGAGCAAGAATCCCTCCTGATAGGACTGAGAGAAGGTTAAACTAAACTGCTTGTACAGACTGGACACAAAAGGCAGATTCTCTAACCTCCAGTCATCCCAACCTTCTACACTCTAGCTGAAAGCTCACAGACTGCCCAGGCATAAATTCTGTTCCGGAAAGAGAGCGCCCAACTAGGAAGGGGAATACGCCCCTTAGCACCTTGTTAAGTGCTAACACAGATGTGTGTGGGGAAGGGGTAAGCCCTGCAGAAGGCAGCTTTGTGTAAAAGGATAGAGTGGGAACTCAGTCGGACTCCCTGAAGGCAAGAACAACAGCTCCAGGTAAATGAAGTGCCAGAAGCACCAACCAGAAGAAGCTGACACAATATTAATTAATACCTGCCAGAGAGAACCTGAAAATTGGGGCAGAGCCATAGAGAGAAGGTCTCTTCAGCTGTGAACTGAACAACATGGCTAAGAAGCCAAGAGGTCACCCCTAGGGGCAATCAGAAAGAGTTCCCTCAGGATATAATAAATCCTACTCATTCCCCTTTACCTTGAGGAAAAAGGATCCGTCCAGAGAAGAACAGAAAATACAGGTTACTCACCTGTAACAGGAGTTCTAGGAATGGTATATGTTGTTCATCCACACTTATTGGCAGGTTCCTTGCCGCTTTAAATCTTGCCGGAAGATCTTCAAGCTGGCTCCTCCCACCCACCCGGGTGGTAAAACTCTTGGCTCCGCCCCATGACGCCAGATCTGGCCCGCTGGAAGCCAGGTTGTGTGTCAAAGCCGGGGAGGTCGGATGGGTCGTGTGGATGAACAACATATACCATTCCTAGAACTCCTGTTACAGGTGAGTAACCTGTATATTTCTAGGGACATGGATATGTTGTTCATCCACACTGTCTGGCAGACTCCTAACAGTTCTCCGGGAGGAGGGAGGCAAGGCGCACACCCCCTACTTAGGGAATAAAGACTGGAGAACCGAGGCCCCAAAACCAGCATCCCGGCGTGACTCAAGGTCGATGTGGTAATGGGTAATAAAGGTGTGTGCTGACTTCCAGGTAGCAGCCCTGCAGATTTCCTGGATAGGGGACGTCCCTGGAAGCAGCCACCGATGCAGCAGTATGACGGGTAGAATGAGCTCTTATCCTCTGGGAGCTCCATGCCCGCCAACATATGAGAGATCTATGCAGGAGGTGACCCACCTGCCTATCGTCCACTTGGCTGCAGGTCTGCCAGGTGCGGCTTCAGCGTGGGTGACAAACAGCTGGCGAACCTCTCCGAATTTCAGCCATCCGCTCCTTATAATAGCGGCGCCCTTCTAGGGTCCAAGTATGGAGCCTGTATTACCTCCGAGTGTGACTGGGGTAGAACACCGGCAGAGTCAACACCTGGTTAAGGTGAAACTCCAACACCACCTTCGGAAGGAATTTCGGGTGGGGGCGCAGGACAACCTTGTCCCTGTGGAAGACCAGGTAAGGAGACTCAATGCAGAGTGCCTGGAGTTCTCCCATCCTTCTGGCTGATGTGATAGCCACCAGAAGGCGGTCTTCCACGACAGGTGAGAGTGTCACACCTGTGCATTGGTTGAGCTTGCCCATGAGCTTTGCCAGTACCAGCAGTAGATCCCACGGAGGTGGAGGTTCTCGCACCAGAGGGGAAATGTGATCAAGGCCTTTGAAAAAGCGCCAGACCACCTTCTCCTGTGCCACCGACTGCTTCCCGGCCCGCGCCCGGTAAGCAGAGATGGCTGCCAGGTGCACCCTTAGGTCGTCGACCTAAGCCCTTGACTAGAAAGGGACCATAAATAGTCCAAGATGCTTGCCAAAGGACAGGAGGAAGGGTCCAAGCCTTGCCCTGACATCAAATGGAAAATCTCTTCCATTTGAAGGCATAGCATTCCCTGGTCGACTCCTTACGGGATGCCTCAACAACATTGAGGACCTCATCGGAAAGACCCAAGGCCTGGAACTCTAGCCGCTCAGGAACCAGGCCGTCAGGTGCAGGGATTGAAGGTCCAGATGGAACACCTTCCCTGACTGACTGAGAGTCAGGTTCGGGCGAGGCTGGAAGCCGCCTCGGGAGCCTGGAGCTGAGGACTGAGGAGATCTGGGTACCAGAACTGGCGGGGCCAGTCTGGGGCTATCAGAATCATCTGCCTGTCCCTCCTCGCTTTGGAAGCACCTTGTGAATCAAGGAAATGGGGAAAGGCGTAGAAGAGGCCCGGATCACAGCCTCGAGAAGGCATCCCCTGCAGCGAGCCCTGCTGAGGCGGGCATGAAACAGCCTCAACCCGCGTTCTCCTGGAGGCAAGCGGGTCCACCTGAGGTGTGCCCCAGTGGGAGAACAGATCTTGTACTACCTCCGGCAGGAGAGACCACTCGTGGGATGCAGCCCCTATCCGGCTCAGGGCATCGGCCAGGGTGTTGGAGGCTCCTGCCACATGAATGGCTAGGAGATCCGCCTCCAGGCTGCGCACGAGTGACCAAATGCGGAGAGCTTCCTTGCACAGAGGCATGGAGCGCGTCCCGCCCTGGCAGTTTAGGTAGTACATGGTCGTGGTATTGTCCGTCTGGACCTGAACCACTTGACCCTGGAGAAACGGAGCAAAGGCGGTGAGAGCTAGGTGGACCGCTCGGCTCCAGCAGGTTGATGTGGCATCGGGACTCCGCGAGGACCAGAGGCCGTCGCTCCGTGTTCCCCAGATGGGTACCCCAACCCATCAGAGGCGCATCGGTCGATAGAGACACGTCGGCTCAGGGAGGACAAGCGGGATGCCCTCCTGCAAATGAGATGGAGCGTCCACCACCGGAGGCGTCCACATCTCCTGGGTCACTAGCTGGACCAATGGATGCAGCTGCCAGACCACTGGCGGCCAGTCCCCACTGAAGGGCATGTGCCAGCGTGCCCAACGGACCACGCTGGTACAGGCTGCCATGAGACCCAGGAGGTGCAGGAAGTCCCGGGCAGGGCGCAATTGCCCAACCAGAAATGATTGGGCAAAGGAGGTAAGAACCTCGGCCCTGTCCGCTGGGAGCCGTGCTCTGGCTCGAAGAGAGTCGAGCTCTGCCCCGATAAACAGAATCACCTGCTTCGGTTAGAGTTCTGACTTGGCCTCATTGATGAGAAAGCCGATTTGAGAGCAAACCTGGAGGACCAGATCTCTGGACCGCTCCACCTCCTGTCTGGAGGGGGCTGCTATCAGCCAATCGTCCAGGTAAGGGTACACCCGGACCCCTCGGCGCCGCAGAGAAGGCTGTCACCACTGCAATGCATTTGGTGAAGACCCTGGGAGCTGGAGACAGGCGAAGGGCATGGCCCGGAACTCGAAGAGGATCCCTCCGCCTAAAGCAAAGGAATCTCCGATGGGACGGACGGATAGGGACGTTGAAAGAACGCATCCTGCAGGTCCAGAGAGCAGAACCACATGCCGTGTTCCAGGGATGGTATTATCTGAGCCAGAGTGACCATCCTGAAGGTTCGAGACCTTAGGAACTTGTTCAGTCGTGTAGGTGAGAATGAGGGCACCAGCCCCCCGTCCGTTTCGGAACCAGGAAGTACCTGGACACAAACCCGGGTCTGAGGGAGGGTCCGCCACCTCCCTGATCACCTCCTTTTGGAGGAGGAGAGCGATGTCGGCCCGAAGAGCCGACAGTGAGGCTGCGGACCCCGAGGCCCCCCGAGGTGCGACGGCTCTGAAGGGCAGAGCCTGCTCGAATTCTAGAGGCAGGCCTTTTCCCACCACCTCCAGAACCCACCTGTCCGTGGTAATATGGGGTGAACCTGGGGTAAGGTGACGGGATTGGGGGAGACACCCCTCAGTCCATCACTGGGCAGGCTTGGAGGAGGGACCGGCCGAGGGACCTCCTGGGCCCTTACCTCCCTGCTTCCTGTTGGAGGAAGCTCTGGGCTTCAGGTTTGGGATGCCAAGCCAGAAGCCTCTGTCCTTCCGCCTGCGTTGCTGGGCAGCAGGCGTGCCTGGGCGCAGAAGGACGAAAGAGCTTAGGCTGTGGTTTTGCGGCCTTTGTCCTTCTGAGGAAGAGACCGAGTCAAGGTAGCACTGGACCTCTCGATCCTCTGCAGGTGACCTTCCACCCCAGGGCCGAAGAGGTCAGTCCCAAAAGGGAACATCCGCCAACTTGTGCTGGGTATCCGGTAAAGGTGGATATCCTCAGCCAAACCCGACGACGCACATGGCCACTCGGCCGCCACAGACCTGGCCATGGTCCCCAATGTCTAAAGCAGTCTGGAGCTGCTGTTTGGCCACTCCCTGCCCTGGTCCTGCACCTGCCTGACCGTGAGTCTGCAGATCGCGGAAGATGAGGGGCGACCTCATCCAGGGAGCCCAACAGGGCATGAGAAAAATGTGCCATGAGGGACGGCCGAACTGGCCTGGCGAAGGCCGAGAGGACACAGCATAGACTTTTAGCCTGGCATAATCCAATTTCTTGGATTCCTTGTCGGGAGGTTTGTCCACATCCCTAGCGTTCCCAGCAGCGAGCGGCTGTGGTAACCAACCCCTCAGCAGAGGGTGTTCGAAAAAACAGACAGGGGAACGGTAGGGACCGCCATGCTTCCTGGCCATTCTGGCGCGAAGGCGCAGGAGCAGGAAGCGCTGCCAGAGCTCCAGGCGGACCCACTATGGCCTCGGCCACCGGAAAGGCCTCCGTAGGGGAATCCCCTCGGTCCAGAATCTCCGTGAGGGGATACCTGGCCCGTTTAGAAACGGGTTCGAGCTTCATCCCGGTGGACTCCGAGATGAGCCGAAGCAATCCTAGGAAGGACGAAGGGCTATCGTCCGCCGACTGTCCTCCTGAGGACTCCAAGTCCATTCGCTTGGAGAAAAGGGAGGAATCATCCTCGGACTCGGAAGAGTCCTCAAAGAGCTGCCTCGGGCCTGAGCCACCTCCACCTGCGAGGTCTATCGGAGTGAGGGTGACAGACAACCTATGGGGCAGTCCCTGAGCCGACCAGGAATTTTGGTGAGCCCCACCTCTCGGCTGTGGGCGGAGGTTCCACTGGAATCGGTGGGACAGCTGGAATTGGCCGAACAACCGGCCTGGGAACAGGCTCCTCGCCGAGCGAGGTTGTTTGACGCTCGGTGACAACCACTTAATGGCTGGGAAGGCAGCGGTGTCGGCTTATTCCCGGTCAGAAGGAGCTGTTGCTACATGAAGTTCCTCATACCTCCGGCGCCCAACTTGCGCGAGCCTCCCCTCGTCGAGGAAGAGGATGAGCGGTGGTGCCGCTGCCACGGTGCGAGGCCGCCTCACGGCGGGATCGGCTGGACCTTGAGCGTCCGGAACCAGAGACCCTCGGCTAGGCCGAGGGCGGTCGTGGGAGGTGTCGCAGGGAATCGGCACTCCCTAAGCTCGGACGATTCCACGAGCTCTGGAACCCGGAGGCACACAGTCGTGGGATCCTCCAACTCCCACGGGGGAACGGGAGAGGATCTCAGCTTCTCCAGCCGACAACCTGTCCAGGGTCGAGAAAATCTCGACCGCATCGACAGAGGTCTCGGTCAACTGGCCTGGCCGGGGACACCGTGAAGCCAGTGGCCAGCCGAGGTCGACCAAGTCGACTGCCGACAACTAGGGAGAGGATCTTTCCTGCTCCCAAGAGTCGGCAGTGAGACTCCTCTTGTCTCTCTTTTGGACCAGCAGGTCCAGAAGAGAATGGACCCTCACCTTTGATGAGAGGGTCAGACAAAGCTCCTAAAAGAAGCCGAATCACGAGGCACCGAGAAAGCAGGACAAATGCGCAGCTGAGGTACCGTGTGCCGCCTCCTCTTCAAGAGGCGATCATCTGCTCGAGCTGATCCCGCCCGAGCCCGCCGCCTCGGACACCGCCGACCGGGCCTCGCATGACTTAACCGAGGAAATCTTTTCTTGGGACGCCCCAGCTGTTAGCAGACGCCACCGGTCTTGAGGACGTGGCCGAAAAGGAAAAGCACAGGTCGCGGGCCCGCGGGTCTCTCAAGGCCCAGCAGTAGAACGCGTGGAGTGCGGATCCGTCAAGACATCTTCTGCCCGCAGGGCATCTCCGAAACCGAGGTCAATTTGTCCATCATGACGCGAGGAGAAGACCGAAGTCTTTTGGCAAAAACTTTTAATTTCGAAAATTCGAAGAATTGGAACCAGTCTTATACGCCCAGAAGCGTTAAGGAGGAGCCTGAGCTTCCAGCGGTAAGGAAGATCTGGCGTCATGGGGCGGAGCCGAGAGTGTTACCACCCGGGTGGGTGAGAGGAGCCAGCCTGAAGACCTTCCGGCAAGATTTAAAGCGGCAAGGAACCTGCCAATAAGTGTGGATGAACAACATATCCATGTCCCTAGAAATCAAGTTAGGGTTTTTTTTTTTTTGGCTTAAAGGCCAACGAGGAAGGGAGAGGAACGAGCAGGGAGGGGGAGACGCCGCAGTAGGAGGCCAGTGAGGGGAAGGTTGGCAGGTATCAGTAATGAATGGTGATACAAGAGAAGATCAAGAATTACGGCAGGTACTTAATTTTCATATCTTCCCTTGTCAATCTTCACTATTCATTACTGCTTGGGTGAGTACCATGCTCCCCCCCCCACCAAGGGTGGGACAATAGAAACCATGAGGGAGCAAGACCTCAGCCTCCTGCTGGTGGAAAGAGAAGGGAAGACCCTGGGCTAATCAGGCCGAGAAGCCTATGGTGGAGGAGAGCTAGGCGGTGTCCCAGGGACAGGGAGTCAGAGGAAGCCCCTGCAGAAGCTTCCTAGCCCTGGAGGGAAAAAAAAGACGGGTCCCCTGGAAAGCGGAGTGAAATCACCCTACACCGGGCCAGGGTTGATGACCTTAACAGACAAAGCCATGCTGTCCGTCTAATACAGATCGTTGTCCCTGCCAGCCTGGAAGCCACCTTATTGGTGTCGTAAGATGCCCTTGCTTGGTGTCTTGCCAGCTCCAGGCCTATAGCAGAGAGGGCAATGGCCTGTGTAAATTGCTCCGAATCAGGCATTGATGCTAGAAGCTGGGATAGCATTGACCATAAATGCCTACTGTAGGCAGCATGATGCGCCTGATGTGAGGCAATGCACAGCATAGCACGAGAAGAAAACACCCTACTCCCCTACTGGTCAAACTGTAAGGAATCTGAAGCTGGTGGGTGGTTGTGCGCCAGGCGGAAGCGCCCGGAAGTTTCTAGGAATGCCAATTCCGAAGGCGGATTGGGAAGAGAACCTAGAGACTCTAATGGGGCACAATATCTTCTCCTGCAGTCTGCTGGGGCTGGAACAGGGATGGCTGGCGACTGCCAGGAATGGATAGACACCTCCTGGAAAGGAATAGGCCAGAACAGTACCACCAAATGCTGGGCACTGAATTCACGCATCTCCCATTCAGTATTGTCTTGCCTAACAAAGGAGATACGAAGATCCCTCACCATCCTCGAAAGGAATCGCTGATATTCAGTAAAATCAGCATCGCAGGAGAGATGAGCAGGGGGTTCCTCTTCCTCTGAGGAGGGAGACGAGGATGACGGGGAGCTCAAATGTTCAGAGGACTCCTGCGGCGGTGGGGATATGCGAAACACCCGCTCATGCATATATCTAATGTATGATGGGAAGGCCGCCGCAGAGCCTCTGAACGTCTCCCAGGATAACGGGCCCAGAGGACTGACATGGCCTGGGAGAAAGGGGGGTGGCTGCAGAAGAACAGGAGAGGGACACCTGCAACGAGGCAACTGTCCTCTGCCGAGGCTCTGAAATCCGGAAAACTGAGCCTGAGCTGGTGGGATCCCGGACAACAAACCAGGTTGAGAACGGAACCCTGGGGATGCGAAGCCTGGAAGAGCTTAGTAGGGGATCCTCCCCTGTGACGAACCTGGGGCTGCATTGGTCCAGAAGGGCAGCCTACAGCAATGCCACCAGAGGGTTCCATGGAACCCAAGAGGGAGCAGGGGCCCAGCGCTACGGCTCCTACCGCACCCGGGGTGGCAGGTGAAGACCGAGGCACCTCATTCCAGTCTCTCAACCCCGGACTCTGAGCAACCCTCCTCCTCGACCCCAGTGACAAACCACCGAGCAGATGCAGCAGCACCGGGATCGGCAGCTACTGCAAACCCCTCAGGAGGATGAGCCCACCCCCGCCTCCACGCTGCTCCCCTCCAGGGACCCCAGAACACACCCAGCTTGGGAGGCCTCAGGAGAGGACAGCAAAGGAGACAGAGAAGTAGGTGCGCTGGGCCGACTAGCACCTCTTCTCACTGGAGACCCCAACTCCGAAGAGTCAGGGTGCCAGGATGGGTCCATGTCTGAATCATCCTCCGAGGAGGAGGAAAAGACCAGCTGGACCTCAATACTGGCCACCTCAGGGGTCTCCAGAGAAACGGCACTGCGAATGGCGCCAGTGTCACCGGATGATCTTGGACCACCCGCAACGACCAAACCCAGCCTTGACTCCCCAACGGTGCCGGTCAGATCCGCAGCATCACCCCTGGCGTCAGGACCCAATTCTGCGACGCTAGAAGAGTCCACCAGGCCCACGGCACCGAGAGCCAACACGGCGCCACCCCAATCACCGGCGCCACGAATGGTGCTGGGATCCGAGTGGCGCCAGAAGGCGTCAGAGGGTCCACCGATGCTGGGCCCTATAAACCTGGGCCTCGACACTAGGGGAGCCTGCTCCTCCGAAGAGGTGACTGCTGAGGCGGTGTCTGCCCCGCAGCCCAAGGAGGGACCACGGCACTCCTCTGACAACGAAAAAGAGGTCACCTCCTCGGCAAGACTAGAAGATGAGGAGGCCTCCTCCTCTCTAGACCGTATAGGCTTGGGAAGGGACCTGGAGGAAGGGTCTAGAGATCTTACCTGGGAAGATCTGGAGCAACGCTGTCCCCCGAAAGTCGGCAAAGCCCTGCCGATCTTCACTGCGTGGACTTCTAGGATGCGCCGGTTCATCGAGAAACAGGCATCGCACTAATTCATATCATGGTTGGGTACCAGGCAGCAAAGGCAAACATCATGCCGGTCTGTAACGGAAAAATGCTGGCCACAGGAGCACTGACGCATAGGGGCGCGGCCTGATTTCGACTTACGCTTTGCTCCCGAACAGAACATGATGCGAAAACAATATAAAACACAGAAAAAGGCTCCCAGCACCATAGAAATAAGGAACTCAGGGCTCTCGGTAGGATTTTTTGTTGAAGAGTCCCGGACTTTCTTGGGGAAAAAAAAAAAAATGGGGGTCCGGACTGAAATCTGGGAGTACTCGTGAAATTTTTGGGGTCCCCATTGAAATGAATGGAACGAGTCTGAAAAGTGCTTTTCAGTGTTTTTTATTTATATATCCATTTTTTTTTTTTATATTCCTGCATCATGTTGCTAATATAATGCCATAGTCTTTTTTTTTCCCCCAGCAGACAGTGTTGCTTTGCATTCCCACACGGTACCAGTGAGGGCTAAGTAACCACAGCAGTAAATGATCACATAAAAATAAAGAATCACCTGTATGACTGTTGATTGACTGTTCATTCATTTGTTCAATGACTGTCAAAAATTATAGTAAGAAAAATGTACTTACAGTTTTGCAGTTCTGGTACATTGAGTTGGAATGCCTACTGCTGCAGTGCAGTTGCCCAATTATTTATTTGCCAAATTGCTACAAAGTTTGCCATTAGATAAAGTATTGACAGTAAGAAGATGTAAACATTAATAGACACTAACAGTCATTGCTGACAGTCACCTGTGTCTCCCAGTCAGTCACCTCCTGCTCAAAACATTTCTCCTTTATTCTCTCCTACACATTGACATTTTAGATGCAATTATAATCAGCCCCCCCATTTCAGACTCTCTGGCAATGCCCATCCACCAAACATTGCAGAAACTTCCCTCCCAGCTTTCACCCACCAATGGCGACTCAGGCTTAGTTAGATGATACAAAGTAACATGATTGTGTGGTTGCTGCCCCGTGGCTTAGTAAAATTTTTTTTAACTGGCTAAATCCGACTGGCTACACTATCTTGACCTGGCATAAAAGTGATTATTTCTTCGCCTGCACCCCCCTGCCCACAACTTCTCCCTGCTACTCTCCTGCACACAATCTTCTTAAATTGTAAGAATACCTCAACCTGGCTGTACCAGAGACACTGGATTTGACTGGGGTGACTGAAAGTGCCCCCACCCCACAATCCACCCACCCCACCCTCTTAGCCTTGACAGCTGATCTGTTGTTAAGAAGAGACAGTGCAGTAGCACAATCCGGTGGATATGACAACTGAGTCTGCAGTGTGCTTGCTTTCTGTGTGTACGAGTCATGGGTACATCTATGCTGGCAGGCATTCTCCCAACACCCCTCCTGCCCAATTAATGTCTCCACACAACTCTCTTGCCCATAACTTCTCCGACTCTCCTCCTGCGTATTTCTTACCCACCCCACCCACAACCTACCTTGGCTCAGCAGGTCTCCCAGATCTGTCCAGTTTAACAGTGGCACAATCTAATCTGGTTGGTGGCATGAAATCTACAGTCTACTTTTCTAGTGAACTCCTTTTTTTCATGGCATTAGATGACCATTTTTTCTGTGGCAATTTCTTAACACCTCCAGCCCATAACTTCTAAACACCTTCCTGCCCATAACGTCTCCTAACACCTCCTGCACATTTCTTAATTGTGTGTGGCAGCTAAAGAGAACTCAAGTGCCAGTGTTCATGACTGGATAGCACATGGAGTGACTAAAGTTCCCCATCCCCACCACCCCACCCCACCCACAATTACCTTGGCTCAGCAGGTCTCTCAATCAGTCTGGTGTGTGGCACAATCAGGTGGTGCCTTGGTGGAATTATCTGCACGTGGCTGCCACACTGCAAGTGCATGAATCTGCTTTTTTCTGTTTGAACTTCTTTCATGGCATGCCATATTTTCTGTGGCAATATCTTCTAACAACCTCCTGCCCATAACTTCTCCTAAAAACACCCTCCTGCCCATAACTTCTCCCGTAACCCAACACCTCTTCCTCCTGCACATTTCTTAACTGTAGTGTACTGTTGATGACAGTAGAAGAAGCCACTGTTGCAGACAGACTTTGGAAAGAGCAAAATGGGTTAGGTAACTTCAATTGACAATCTCAGACTGTCTCCCACTAAAAAAAAAAAAAAACACCACAGGGACTGCATTGGGGCCACAATAGTTTATACACACACACACACACACACACACACACACACACACACACACACACACACACACACACACACACACACACACACATCTGAACTTGTTAGTCTGTGATCCTCTACCACCAAAATCAAAATTATATTAAATTTAGCAGAATGGGGTATGACCATCCACCCATCACCCAGGGCCGGGCCAATCCCCAGGAACTTTAAATCTTGATCCGTTCCCTGAACGGGACCCCCACCAAAAATAGCATTAACCTTAAGGGGCTAAATTTAAAAATTGTATCCCCCACCCTTGTTGGAACAAAACATTTTAATACTTATTGTCTACTCCTGTGCCCAAGTTCTTCCATCATCCTGTCTCTGGGTCAGTGTCACTCACTCAAATTGTGTCTGAAACTGAAAAAAAAAAAAAGAAACTATTAAAGACAATTATTAAAATTAGCATTTAAACTAGCATTTTAAAATTTAAAATAATTATTTTCTACGCAGTCTTACGGCCTTAAATTTCTTAAGTGCTGGATGAGGGTCATAGTCTTCAAGTTCAGCTCCTTCTTGGGCAGTCCGCATGAGCTTGCTCACAGTGTCTGCCTTTAGGAACATCTACCTTTGGTTTTTATCTGGTTTTGTACAGAAAACCCTCTTTCACATGCCACTGATGTAACAGGTGACAAGTAAAATCTTGGCCATTGTGACAAAATCTGGGAAAACATCTGAGTAGTTCTCAATTAAGTCTTGGCAAACACTACTGAGCAAAGTCAGTCCTTTTTCAGATCTCAGAACAAGTTTGAATTGTTCGTAATCTTTCTCAGCCCTGTGTTGGTTAATAAGTGCTGGCAGTGTTTCTTCTTTGAAGGTTGTTTCTTGGAAATAAGTGCAAACATCCTTGAGTTCCTGCAGTCCATGGTCCACTATGTTGGAGTCATGTGGGAGACACTTTGGATTTAAAAGAACATTTAAGTTACGCAGCAGCTGCACTGAAGTAGTCTCAAATCTTGTGTGAAAGTTTTCAATGAGTTGCGTCAGATATCCCTGAGATACTGCTCTGAACTGCATTCGCAGTGATGGCTTGTCATTCACTTTTTGATCCTGCCACATGCCAGGACGTTGGTCGAAATACCTGAACGTCTCTGTAGCTCTACCCCATTCTGCCCTTTAAACTGCTGCAGTCTAGTAACTGTGGCTTCTATCATGCTGCTGGCCACCGGAATGTCAACACTGTCCCATTGTATGACTAAAGACAGTTTATTCACCACATCTAAGACATCTGTGAAAAAAGAAGTGCATGAGATAAAGCAGACTGCTTTCAGTTTTGTGTGAAGGCCCTTTGCTTCTGCCGCACCTTTTGCTGCATCATGCTCTAGGGCTTGTAAAAGTGCAGGGTATGATCTATGAATTGCTTGAACTGCAGTATGCAGTGACAGCCACCGAAAACTTGCAGGTTCTTTTAGGGACAGATATCTGATATTTTCATCACTGAGAGTTTCCTGGATGAAACGCAAGGCATTGTACCGTACTGCAGAGTTGCTGTAGTATCTGTACACATTTTTGATGGTTACTTGATATTCATTGAATACAGGGTTGTCCCGACATGCTTGACCTGCTGCCAGTGCCAGTCTGTGGGCAACACAATGAATCTGAATCAGCCTTGGGTTAACTTGCTGTCTTAACTTTGCACCCAACCCATTGTGCATTCCAGTCATGACGCTGGCACAGTCACTTGCTAATGTGATGATCTTGATAGGGTCAACTGCATTAGCAGTACACACACACATAACACTTCTACCACAATTGTGTCTACCCTCCCATCAGGTATTGCAATACAGTCAATAAAATGAATTATGGCCTGTGCTTTGTGTACGCACTTCACATAAATGTTCATTTTTTTGTGAATGGTTACATCAGTGGTTTCAGCCACTATTACCCCAAGGAACTGAGAACCTGCTAAGTGAGCTTCGATTTCTTCCTGTAGGACTTCGTTTCTGGAGTCCAGCATGTCATATCTTGCATCCCAACCACAGCAGATTGTGCCACTGTCTTGCAAGGCTGGACAGCCATTTTGCGTCTGTGGACTGACAAACACACCAACATCAGTGTCAATCCTCAAGTAACAGCTCCCACGACCCTGTGCCCCAGCCCAAAAGATTCCATTCCTCACCTGCAGAGTTATCAGTGTTTCAAACTGGTTGAGTGATTGCCCTTGTTTGGTAAGGTAGTACGCTGTCATTAACTGAGCAACTTTACTGCCATCCTTCGTCTCTGGACCCAAGATCTGCTTTTCAAATGCCACTGGCAGAGATCGTTTTTCTGCTGTTTTCTTTCCAGTTTGCAATAACAAATGTTCTCGGTTTCTTTCATGTCTGCAGAAAGCAGACACTTGCAAATTCGTTGTGCCAGTTGTGGCAAATGGATTGCTTTTGCCACCTTTTTTGCACCATCTGCATTTCCCGACATTCCCCTCTGCTTCCTCATTTATAAGCCGTGGAAATAACTTTGTCCAGCTGTCCCTCCACAATTTTAATTTCTTGCTGCTTTTAGCAGATGCAGTCTGCTCAGACTGATCATCAGTTTCAACATTCACAATATCAACTGTCTCCTGAGATATGTTTAAGTCACACTCAGAGGATGATGTTTGTTTCTTATCTTTTGGCGTGGAGGAGTCTCCTCCATCAAAATAACTAGTAAGGCTTCATTGAGACATGCTGCTCACGGGGCTTCCCCGCCCAGTTTCTTCACTCTCCTCCTCTCCTGGGAGCAATGCTACTTGGCTCAGCACAAAGCACAAAAAAAAAAAAAGACACAGTAAACCCTAAGCTCACTAAACCATCGTCAGAAATGGTCGCAATGCCCTAAACTGCCTAAAATAATTGTAAATAAAACAAATTACCCTTTTCTGTACTGTAACACTGGTGCCACCAAGGAATGTGTGCAGCATGCACGCGCACAAATCCTTTGAGTGACTGGGCGTTCTGTCCGACCACGCATTTGTTTTTAAACAAATAAAGCTTTTTCTTTTCTCTGTCTTCTCCCTCTCTTTCTCCTGCCATGTTTTCTCCCCATCAATGGCAAATAACTCAGGAGCCTGTCGCTGAGCGCTTCTCTAGCTCTTTCTCTCCCCTGGCAGAACCAAGGCGCAGGCGGCTTGAAGGGGGAACTGATCGCACGCCCCCTCCCGAATACTGCTGCTTGAACAGTCTTCAGCTTCATTTCCCCCCTCCTCACCTGGTGGTGTGCGCCACTCTCCAGGGCGCCAAATCCACCAACCAAGCGGCAAGGGGCGAAAAAAATAAATCAGTTGCGAATTTCACACATGCGCAGTACACGGCCTGCTCAGGACTCCTGGGGCCTGTGCTGCGGAGAGTCTCGGGGACTTTCTGGGCTGGTGGGCGAGCGTCCCGAAGCACAAAATGTGTATAAAGGACATGGATGCCCACGTCCCCGAGAGCCCTGGGAACAGTCTTACTGGACTGAAAACGGTTCAATGGCGTCAGAAGGAACTGGAGAAGGAGTCACAGGAAGGCCTATGACGCAGGTTCAGCAATCTCATACACGCGGTAGCAGGTGCAGCCTCGACGGCGGGAGAAACAGAACTGAGATGGAGGGGGAGTCTGCAGCATTTAACGGCCGCCCCTCGCGCATGACGCAGTGCTTTGCTGTCGGAGGTGGCGCCGTTGGTGCCGACCTAAAAAAAAAAAAAATCTCCCATGGCGGGTGCACGCCTCCAGCACAATCCAAGCAGTAATAAATGGTGAAGATTGACAAGGTAAGATTCCCCTCTCCAATGACTGTTAGACCATCTCAGCCAGGACTGGACCAATTTTACCAACATCCCACAAGGAGGCGCGTTGGGCCCGAATCCAAACTACAGCTGGTTGGCCGCAGTCTGAATGATCCTCATAACATCCATGATATCCAGTCGGCCAAAGTCAGACCAGATAGCCTGGGTGCTTGCAATCTCCCACTGACCTCTGCTGCACCCCTTAGAGGGGGCCAGAGAGATGCTAGACCTGACAGTGACAACCTTATCTGCAAAGAATTGAGCAAACTCGTCACATCTCTCTTGTGACAATGCTCCACCAGACCACAGACAGGTTGGATTGCAGAATCTGTCCACAGTCTAGAAGAGCAGAGCTGGTCAATTCTGTGCAGTGGCAATCTCCCCTGGACAGGAATTCTGCCTTCTTATGGGTGAGTGTTGATTGATAGACTGCATAATGATCCATCAATCTAAGCTTGTCACCCTCCAGGTCTGATTTCTGCCAAGCCCTCTCTACCCTTCGACCCACTCTCCTCAACTTCTTCAGGGCCCCATCAAAACATGGGGACCTTGCGTGAAGGGTGAGTGGTCGAACACAAGCAGGAGCAGTGGAATCCAGGGCACCCATTACCACCCTATTACAGGTGAGCACCAGGTACCCCGGATCCAAGCATTCACTCGATAAACCTGATAGGTCAAGCACTGCCATTAGTCACTTCTCTGCACCCCCTTTAATCTAGCACTGTCTAATTTACTCTGAGGGGTCCAAAACTGCCCGCAATCATCCAGATGGGGCTTCACCAGTGTTCATCCATTTTAAATCCTTTTTACTTATCGGTCATGTTTACCACTCATATATTTCCCCCCCCCACTCCTTTTCTGCTCAGATACGTAGTGAAATACAATATTAGTATCAGAAGGGAGCAGAACCCACGGTTTTTAATTCCCCGCTAGTACAGCAGTCATATCCAATAGCCCCCGCCCCGATGCATGTCCTACAGCTTCTTAAAGGGCTTAAAACATTCTTACCACTCACTACTTCCCTAGGTAAACTTTTCCAGTTTCACCAATTTATTTGTAAAAAAGTTTTATAATGTATTGTAGAACATTGTTCAGTATAGATTTCCATCCCTTTCAAAATGCTGTTGTACCACAGCTCAAAGGTCATGGAACATGATTGTACCCTTTTGTGGTACAACAACATTTGGAAACCTCTAGAGACTGCACAATGTCAGTTTCATTCTGAAAGTGAAAGAACCACTGTGTGCACATTTCACATAATATTATACACTACAAAAAAATACAGGAAGAACAACTTTATGCACAACCAGTGTGTTCTGCCACCTCTGGGGTTCTGATTCCCACTGACCTCTTGAGCTTTGCCCTCGAGGTCGGATGGAATCAGAACCCCTCTGTGCAAGAATACAATGGTTGTGCATAGTTGCCCATCCAGTGTTCTCTATTCGTAACATCAGCCCTAAACACTCCTGTGTCCAGATAGAGGCTATCACCCTTCGTTATTCCTTGCTGCAGTGTCTACAAATCTCGTATAGCTATTTCCACCTATCACGTAGTATTTTAAAAGCCATAATCATGTCCCCCCCCCCCCAAATCATTCTATACAGGAGTCCGCATAGCTTCTATAAATATTTGCAGCCTCCTTAAGATGGCTGCTGCATTCCAATGCTGGGTTACTCAGCACCAACCGGACATTGTCGCACTCATCAAAACCTGGTTATCCAAATCCACCCGACTCCTTTGTCTCCCTTCCTGATTACACACTTTTCATGGAAGATCGGGTGGGTAAGTGTGGAGGTGGTTGTGCTGTCTACATGTGTGACTCCCTCCTTGGACAAGCACTTCCACCACCCAAGCTTGATAACAGGCGCAAGCCCTCATGCTAAAAATCTCCCCCAACCCTGGTAAGGGCCCACTCTTTCTCACCATTGCCTATATTCCCCCCAGAAAGCAAGACCTCACCATTTAAGCACTTGCTGACTACCTCTCTGGCCTACCGCCCAAAATGGCCCAGATAATTGTTAGTGACCTGAATATCAACTGGCTCTCATGCCAGCGCCTCCCAAACCAGATATCTCTTTGCCACCCTTGACACATCTCAGCTTGTCGCCACCCCAACTAGATTCAACCCCTCTACTGGCTCCAGCACACTCGTGGATATCACCATTACCAACCACTCCCAGAGAGTGCTCGATATCAATGTATTTCCCAACTCACTTAGAGACCACTCCCCGGTCGTATTCTCTTGGTCCGCTGGCAACAGCAAACCTGCACCACAAACCACCCAGCAGCATCACCTACCCCCAGGCGGCATGCATTGCCTTAAACTGTACCTCTCACAACTGGATTGGTCCCCATTCAGGCTTGCACTGTCCGCAGACAAGGCACTGGAATTTTTCACTTGCACTTTTACCACTGCCGATGACCTTTATGCCCCCTTCGCTAGAAATTGCACCAAAAAGCAAAGCACGCCCTGGGTTACTCCCCCCTCCCTCCTTCACAAATTTAAAATGAGAGACAACCTATGGCACACTGCCGTGGAATCTGGCAAGCCAGCTGATGAAACAGCGTCAGCGTAAGCGCAATAAGTGTGCCAGGCCATTCCAACAGGCCAAAGCCCAGTACTACCAATCGCTCTTGTCTCCTCCTGGGGGTCGGATACAAACTTCTCGGATAATGTAAGGGAGCTGAATGGGAAATCCAGCTCCCCACCCCCCTCTCAACTCTCCTTTAATGGAACTGTCTGCTCTGACCCCCTTGGCACTGCAGGCTGCCTAAACCACACTTTCTCAGACGTGAGTTCAGTCCTGCCCAGTAACTTCTTTGACCCATCCCAGTAGCACCCCTGCCCATTCTCCAGAGACCTCCTTTCTACCTACGTACCATCTCCCCGCTGGAGGCTAGACCGCTTCTGCAAAAAGCCGTTAGTAGTAACAACCCCAGCACTGACCTATTGGACACTAGGCTACTTTGTCTGACGTTGGATGCTATCTTGGTTCCACTTACCGAGCTGCTCAACTGCTCTCTGTGCCTAGGGCAGTTTCCCAGTACGTAGAAAACTGCTATCATCACTCCCATCCTAAAGAGCGGCGATCGGGTGACTCTGGGTAACTATTGACTCACCTCCATCCTTCCCCACTCTCTAAGACCCTTGAAAAAGTAGTTGCCAACCAGCTTGCCAAATACCTGGCCATGCACAATATCCTGTGCCCTGAACAGCATGGCTTTCGTGCAGGTCACAGTACCACAACCGCGATACTTCAATTCTCCAACTTCCTGTACTCTGCTCTTGATGCCGGAAGTCCTGCTGGTGCCGTGTTCATTGACCTCTCCAAGGCCTTTGACACGGTTCGTCATCCCCTCCTGCTCAACTCCCTCAGATGCCTTGGTTTCTCCCCCGGGCCCCTTGCATGGTTCACCAGCTATCTCTCTGCCGGAATTCAGTGTATAAAAATAAATAGCACCCTATCTGACATGACCTGTCTGCTCTGGGGTTCCCCAGGGCTCCATTTTTGGCCCACTCCTCTTCAGTCTCTACCTCAACTCCCTCCCTTTGGCCTGCCCAAGTAAGATCCTCCTCTACGCGGATGATGCTAGCTCTTCGCCTCTGACTCCAACCCCAACACACTCCAGGCCACCCTCTAACAAGCTTTTGATAGAGCCGAGCATTGGTTCACATCACAAAGGCTAGTACTGAACCTAAAAAACACCAAAGCTATGCTCTTCTCGCATCACCAAAGCAAAGCCAGTGGTGCCCCTTTCATGATACTGCCTAGCACACTAAACCCCATTGAGCAGATTTCCTCCTACAAGTATCTGGGAATTATCTTTGATTCTGCACTCTCCTTCCATTCCCATATCAATGCCCTTTCTGCTGCCACAAATGTCAGGATTGGACTGCTATACCACCACATGGACTGCCTACCACAAGAAGCCCTTAGATTGGCAATTACCTCCTCTGTCCTGTTGCTAATCGACTATGGGCTGTCCATCTATACTGCAGCCAACACTGCGCTTGCAAGAATCGAGCTCTCTATAAACAAGGCCTGCAGGCTAATGCTGGGAGCCCCTAGGCGCACCCATACGTGCCTGCTGTACTCCACCACCAACTTACTCAACCTTCAAGAAAGACTCCGCTTCCACACCTGCCTTCTTGTAACAAAGACCCTGCTAGAGCCCCGGGGTCACCACCTCACTGCAGCATGCCTCCCCTCAGTCTCCACCACGCACTGTCAAACCCTCTCTTACTGTCACTAGGGTAAGGACCTCTATGGCCAGAGATCCTTTTGCTACTTCGGGCTCCCTCCTGGTTCAATTCCCTCGCAGCCAACACAGCTGACTCCACTAAGCTTGGTCCTTTCAAGGTCTCCCTCAGAAGCCATCTGACAAGCACTCGCTGCTGCAACTGCACATAATCCCCCACCTGCCCCTTACCCTCATCCCTAGGCTGGGTCTGCCCTTTCTACTTTTGCTGTATATGTCTGGGGTCTCAAGCAACATCTGCAGGCTAATGTAATAAAATATATCTCTGGTTGCTACCTGACGTGGTACTTGTATACCTATAGTATGACTACAGTGATCTACCTATTACCAAACTTGTACCACCAGTGAATGCCTGTAAAGTACAGTTACATAAGAACTTACTGTAACAGTAGATCTTTGAGAACACCTCTTTCTGCAGGTTACACCATTAGGACTGAAGCAGGCAGGCGCCAGGACCCCACAGAAAAATTCTAGCTAGCAGTATCCAGCGGGGCACTGAGTCTGCCCCTGATGTCGGCCCCTCCCCCAACGTCAGGCATCACATAAAAGGGGGAAGTCCCCCAGCATCCCTAGTTCTTCCACTGGAGACTCCTGGCCCAAAGGTGACATTTGAAGGGGAGACAGAGAATCTGCTTCCAAAGGAAGGTGAGTAATAGGATGGCGTCCAAGACGCTGTAGCCTAGAAACTAGGTCAGAAGACTCAACCTCCAGAGGGGAAGGTGGGAGGGAAACTACCTGCTGCAAGAGTGGTTCTCAAAGATCTACTGTTACGGTAAGTTCTTACGCAACTGTACTATCTTACTTAGAGAAACAGCTTTTGCAGCAGGTTATACCATTAGGACCGATTCCCAAGCAGTTAGGGAACTATTTACTCATCGGGAGGAGGATAGGAGAGATCTTGGTCAGATTTCAGGACCAAAGTCCCTGAAGGACCGCCAAGCCGAAACCTGCTCTGCGCCTAGAGGCAATATGCAGACTGTAATGCCTGATGAAGGTGTGTACTATGCTCCAGGTTGCTGCTGCACAGATGGCTGACGTGGAGACCTTCTTGAGCGCCGTGAAGGAGGTAGCCACCCCCCTCGTCGAGTGACCTTTTACCAGTCCTGGTAAAGGTTTGCCTTGCTTCTGGTAACAGAACGAAATACATTTCACTGGCCATCTGGAGAGTGACTGCTTAGACACAGGTGCGCCTTGCATCTGGTGTGTGAAAGAAACAAAGAGTTGGTCAGACTTGCGATGGGATCTAGTTCTAGCCAGATAGTATCTGAGGCTCCTATGTATATCCAGGGTGTGTAAAGTACAGTTACGCAAGAACTTACCGTAACAGTAGATCTTCGAGAACAGCAGGTTACACCATTAGGACTGAAGCCGGCAGGTGTCAGGACCCCACGGAAAAATTCTAGCTAGCTATCTTCAGCAGGGACCACCCCCGACGTCGGTCCCGCCTCCGACGTCAGGCGTGGTACATAAGGGGGCGGTCCCGCCAGATTCCCCAGTTCTCCGCCGGAGACTCCGCCCACAGGATGACATCAGAATGGGAGAAGCGAGATCCACCGTCAGAGGAAAATAAGGAATGAAAATCCCAACATGTTGAGGTAAGCCATGCCTCCTCCAGGGGAAGGTGGGCAGAAAGGTACCTGCTGCAAGAGCTGTTCTCGAAGATCTACTGTTACAGTAGGTTCTTACGTAACTGTACTATCTTACTTGAGACACAGCTCTTGCAGCAGAACACCATTAGGACTGATTCCCAAGCAGTAACGCTGCCAGAAATTCTGGGAGGAGGAAAATAGGAAAAACGTTCCAGGTCCTGAACCTAGGACAGGAGACCTTGCAGCATTGCAAGGCCGAAACCAGCCCTGTGCCGAGAGGCGATGTCCAGGCTATAATGCCTGATAAAGGTATGCACAGAGCTCCAAGTGGCTGCAGCACAAATAGCAGAGATGGACATGTTTTTAAGTGCAAAAGGATGTGGCCACACCCCTGGTAGAATGACCCCGGATAGAACCCGGGAGGGGCTTCTGTTTTAAATCATAACAGTAGGAAATACACTGGACAAGCCAGCAAGACAAAGTCTGTTTGGATACTGATTGGCCCATCATTCTCTCAGAGAAGGAAACGAAAAGCTGATCAGAACTACGAGAGGGTTTAGTTCTGTTGAGGTAATACCTCAGGCTGCGGTGAACAGCCAGGGTGTGGAGCAAAGCCTCTCCTCTATTTGAATAACTCGGGAAATAGACCGGAAGGTCAATATCTTTAGTAGTGAGTGAAGAGACCACCTTAGGCAAAAACTTAGGGTTCATCCTCAGGGATACTCTGTCCCGGTGGAAAACTAAATAAGGCTCTTTGCACATGAGAGCGTGAAGCTCAGAAATTCTTCTCGCTGAAGTAACAGCAACTAAAAATAACGTCTTCCACGACAGAAAACGTAGCTCGCAATCCGCGGCAGGTTCAAAGGGAGGAAGCGTGAGCTGTTCCAGGACAAAGAGCAGATCCCATGGAGGCACAGGGTCCCTAATGGGAGGCCTAAGGTGTAACACTCCCCTAAGAAATTCCCGAGAGGCGTCCAATTGAGCTACTGTATGGTGCCCAACCGGGAGGTGATAGGCAGAAATGGCACAAAGATGTACCTTAATAGAGGAGTAGGCTAGGCCTGAATGAAAAAGGGAGAGGAGATAATCCAAAACTACTCCCGCAGAACAACCTAAAGGTGAAAAATCACGAGTGCGTGACCATAAACAAAAACGGCGCCATTTCATGGCATACGTCGCATGCGTTGCCAGCTTTCTGGCTGCAGAAAGAACCTCTGCAACCTCTTGCGAGACCCCATGACGCAAGATGGCTATGTCTCTAGGAGCCAAGCATGCAGGTTCAGAGAACGTAGATCCGGATGGACCAATAAACCTTTCTCCTGAGACAGTAGGTGGGAGCTGAGCGGCAACGGGAGCGGAGGTTCCCGAGATAGGTGCACCAACAAAGGGAACCATATCTGTCTGGGCCAGAATGGGGCCACCAGAATCATGTGTGCGTGCTCCCTGCACAGTTTGAGAAGAACTCTCTGGATCAACGGGAAGGGAGGGAAAGCGTAGAGGAATCTGTTCGCCCAGGAGAGGGATAACGCGTCTCACCAGAAAACACCAGGCCCTGGATCTAGCGAGCAAAAATTGGGCAGTTTTGCGCTGGATGGGGATGCGAACAAGTCTAGTTCTGGAATTCCCCATCGAAGAAACAGATCCTCTGCTACCTCTTGAAGAAGTTCCCATTCGTGGACTCTGGCCTGGGATCGACTCAGGCCATCTGCGATCATGTTGTCCACCCCGGGAACGTGCACAGTGATCAGTTTTGCGCCGTGTCCGATTACCCAATCCCACACCCTCATGGCCTCCCTGCAAAGAGGTAAAGTGTGCGCCTCCTTGTTTGTTGAGGTAATACATCACGCCCGTGTTGTCTGTCTGAAGCAGGAGAGTACACAGTGGGATTACTGACTGAAAGGCCTGCAGGGCATAGAGAACCGCCCTCATCTCTAGGACATTGATATGGAGATGAGCTGTATGGTCCACGTGCCCTGGGACTTTACCCGTCAGGTGTGCCCCCATCAAGACCTGAGGCGTCTGTGGTGAGGTTACCTCCGGGGACGGCACTACAAACGGGACGCCTGGAGAGCGACCCGGGGACTAGCCACCACTGCCAGTCTCGGATCACTGAGTTCGTGATCCTGACCGGATGCTGCAAGTGGTCTTGCCTTTGGTCCCATTGCACCTTGAGCATCCACTGGGTTACCCGCATGTGGAGCCTTGTGAAAGGGACAGTAGGAATGGCCGCAGCCATGTGTCCGAGCAAGCGAAGGACCGACCTGGCAGGTACAATCTTGTTCGACGACAAATCCCTTATGAGGGATCTGATGCGTTCCGCTCTGTCGTCCAGAAGAAAAGCTCTTCCCTGAACAGTGTCCAGTACTGCGCCTATAAACTGCAGTCTCTGCGACGGTACCAGGAGAGACTTCTCGTAATTTATGAGAATGCCCAGAGGATTGGAACAAATTCTGGGTGCTCTGGACCACGAGTAACAACGCCTCTCTGGAGGCAGCCATGAGAAGCCAGTCTTCGAGGTATGGGAACACATAGTGGTCCTGTCTCCTCAGAGATGCTGCCACGACTGCCATGCACTTGGTAAAGACCCTTGGTGCGGATGACAGTCCGAACGGAAGAGCTCGGAACTGAAAGTGGTGGTCGAGAAACTCGAAGCGCAGGAACCTCTGGTGCGCGTGAGCTATGGGGATATGCAGGTATGCGTCCTGCATGTCTAGAGACGCTAAAAAGGCGTCTTGTTTCAGCATGGGAATAAGGCCCGGAAGAGTCACCATGCGGAATCTTTTGTAGGCGACCGACACATTGAGGTCGCTGAGGTCCAGAATCGGACGGAGGTCCCCTGATTTCTTGGGAACCAGGAAGAAGTGGGAATAATATCCTCGTCCTCTCTGGTTCTCCGGGACGTACTCTATCGCTCCTTTTCTTAGGAGCGCGAGTACCTCTTGCCAGATCAAATTTTTGTGCTGACCCGGATACCGGGAGAGCAAAGAAGGCCTCGAAGGTGGCTTTTCTGCGAACTCTATAAAGTGGCCTAGACTGACCAACTGCAGAACCCACCCGTCGGTGGTGATGGCCTGCCATCCCGGCAGGAAGTTCATGTCACGACCCCGACCCGATTTCCCGTTGATCCTGAGGCGGGGGCGGAAGAGTCAGGCTGTGGCGGCAGATGGGCCCGCTGGCTGGGTCGGCCTAGGGGAACGCTGACTCGGCTGGCGGGCTGTTTTCCCTGGGTTCTACGAAACCGAGCCCCTCTGATGTGTATTAAGGGCTGCTGCCTCTGTGTCCGCCCATGAAGCGGCTTTGGTTCCCACGAAAGGAAACAGAGCTTGGGTCGGTACATGGCTTGAACCGACCTTACCGCTTCCGGCCTCTTGAAGTTTGGTACGATCTTCAGAAGGATTACCAAATAAAATTCCTCCTCGAACGGAGCGCCCATAATGTTTTTCTGGACGTCTGGTGAAGCCGAGACACGTAACAGGAGTGTCTCCGAGGCAACCAAGCTGCTGCTTGGGCCGATGGAGTCCGCTGGAGTCGCACGCTGCTCGAAGCACTTGGGTCCCCACGCCTGAACCCGCAGGAGGAGCTGGAGCATCTCCTCCTCTGCTCACCTCCGGGCAGCTTTTCAGCCGCCCAGACCCTGTTCCCACAAAGCGTTTGGAATTGAACCATGTGGGTTAGGTAGTTTATGATCTGATGGCGCAGGTAGCGAAGCGTGACGCGCGCTGCCCAGAGCGGCCCAACTGTTTGGACTCTGGGTCCGTGGCAGGGTGTTTAGATGTTGCGCCTCTGTGACCGGTCATGTGAGGCTGTGATGACCAGAGAGTCGCCTGAGGCTGCTGTGTCAGGTACTGGTCCTCCTTAGGAGCCTTGTACAGACGATCAGCTTTCTTCGGCACCGCCCGAGAAGCGAATGTGGGCGGCTTCACGTCTGCCTTAGTGGCTGACCACAGTGTCCACAAGGGTGGTACCACCACAGGCTTGGGGTCCTTTTGTCAAGATATTTGGCAAGGTGTAACCTTCGGGTCTACTTCTTCTGCATCCCATCCCATGTTCTCCTGGATATGTCGCATAATATCCATGAACGAGGGGTCATCCGGAGGAGATCTCGGCGTCTCACGTGGGTCCGTAGAGGAGATGGGGATCTAGAGGAGGTGTAGACTGATCCCGTGTCCTCCGTCGACGGCGAACGTCTGTCTCTCCTGGACCTCTTGGGGCTGGGTGATCCAGAAGAGGATTTCGACGGAGGTCTCCGTCTTTCTGATCTTCCCCTGGGAGAGGATCTAGGCTCCTGGGGAGGAGTTAAGCGGCCTGCCGGCCCCGAAGGTGAAGGGGGGGCCGGCACTGGAGGAGGAGGAGGGGGAGGAGGAGGAGGAAGAGTGGTGGGGGCCGGGTCCCTCTTAATGGTATCCCACCAATAAGTGAAGAGATCCTTCACTTCCGCTAAAGAAAGTCCCGACAGCCCAGGCGCCGGAGGGCGGTCGTCGGGTCCCGGCGTCAGCTCCACAGGGGCCTCGGGTAAAGGCGAGGGGGCCCTGGGAGTTTCCGCGAGGCCGGGATTGCCTGCCTGGTCCTCGGGCTGCCTTAAATCCTCCTCAGTCAGCCTCCTGACCGGACGCGGTCGGAGGCGGGAGCCCTCTTCTCAGGGAAGAATGGACGCCGGTCCCCAAGGCGTCCGCTGGGATGATTCTGGCCGACGACGGCTCCAGGGAGGAATGATGTACGGCCGACGACGGTCGAGCCGGCATCGGGTCCACCAGTCTCTTCAACGGTGTGAGCTCCAAAGTTTTACGGGGAGGCACAGAAGACACCGGACGTCGGGTGCCGAAGGGCGGGAACCCGACTTATGATGATGGTGATGGCGCTCCCCGGACTTCGCCAAGGCCTTAGAAGAAGAGGACGACGACGGCCTGGCGGACTTGGCCTGAGAAGAAGGAAGCTTAGGTACCGCAGCCGGGGGAGGCTGAGAGCTGGCCCTGGAAGGAGAGCGGTCGGACCTAGAACCGGAGCTGCGGGACTCCGAAGCCCTTGGACGGGGACCTCGAAGGGGCCTTCTCCCTTCTTTTCTCCGCGTGCTTGTGGGATCTGGACGACGATTCCCCCTTGGAGGACATGGTTTTTAATTTCTCCTCCAACAAAAAAGCCTGAAGAGCCTTCTGACGTCGGATCCTGGTTCGGCTGTTGAACCCCTGGCAGAACGAACAGGCCCGGGTATCATGGCCTGGGCCCAGGCACCTGACGCAGGCCGTGTGGGGGTCCTTGAAGGGGATCTGTTTCCCGCAAGCACACTTGGAGGGATGACCGGAGGTCGGAGAGGACATCAGCAACAATCTTGCTTGAAGAAAAAGGAATTCCCTGAGGAAAGCTCTGTAACCACGCGTCGCGCGCTAGACTGAAAACTGAAGGGTCGAGACATGCAAGTCGTACGGCGGGAAAGAACTGGGATTTCATGGACCGCCTCTTATGTACCACACGCCTGACGGAGGCGGGACCAACGCTGGGCGGTCCCGCTGAAGATAGCTAGCTAGAATTTTTCCGTGGGGTCCTGACGCCTGCCGGCTTCAGTCCTAATGGTGTAACCTGCTGCAAGAGCTGTGTCTCGAAGTAAGATCAAGGCTTCTCCTTTGTTAGAATGACTGGGGTAGTACACCGGAAGGTCTATATCCTGGCTGAGCATGACAGCCAAGACCACTTTGGGAAGAAACTTAGGATTTGTCCTTAAGGACACCCTGTCCTTGTGAAAAACCAAATAAGGATCTTTGCACTTAAGTGCATGAAGCTCAGAAATTCTTCTGGCAGAAGTAACAACTAAAAAGAGAGTCTTCCAGGCGAGGAGATGCAGCTCGCAATCCGCGTCTGGTTCAAAAGGGGGCAGTGTGAGCTGCTCTAGGACAAAGGGAAGATTCCAAGGAGGAATCGAGTATTTGATGGGAGATCTCAAACGAAGGATGTCATGCAAGAAAGTGCGGGAAGCCTCTAGCTGTGCTAGAGACCTGTGACCTACCAGTGAATGGTACGCCGAAATGGCGCAGAGGTGTACCTTAATGGAGGAGTAGGCAAGCCCTGCCTCACAGGGATAGAAGGTAAGCTAAAACTGACCTCTTCAAGCAGTCCAGTGGGGTCAGTCCCTGAGCGTGAACCCAGATGCAAAATCTGCGCCACTTCATGGCGTAAGTGGAGGGCTTTCTGGCTGTCACCAAAACGTCTGCAACGTCCTGAGAGACCACGTGTCTCATGACTGCTATTTCCTTAGGAGTCAGCCATGCATGCAGGTTCAGTGATCGAAGGTCCGGATGGACCAAGGAGCCTGCCTCCTGGGACAGTAAATGGGGACTGAATGGCAGAGGCACTGGAGGTTCTTGGGCCAGTTGATACAGCAGAGGGAACCATATTTGCCTGGGCCAAAGGGGCGCTACCAGAATGAGAGATGCCCACTCTTGTCGGAGCTTCAAGAGAACCCTCTGGATCAAAGGGAAGGGCGGGAAAGCGTAGAGAAACCAGCCCGTCCAAGAGAGGGACAACGCATCTCACCAGAATACACCAGGCCCTGGATCTAATGAGCAGAAATTGGGCAGTTTTGCGTTGGATGGGGACGCGAAGAGGTCTAATTCTGGTGTCCCCCATTTGAGAAACAGGTCCTTTGCGACTTCCTGAAGCAGTTCTCATTCGTGGACTCTGACCTGTGATCAGCTTAGACTGTCCACGATAGTGTCGTCCACTCCAGGAACATGACTGCAAATGATTTCTGCACTCAAGTTAGTACCCAATCCCATACCTCTGGCCTCCCCTGCAAGGGGGGAGTAGAATGAGTGCCTCCTTGTTTGATGAGATAATACATCACCGCGGTATTGTCCATTTGTAACAGGAGGGTACCCGGCGCAATCTCCGCCTGGAAGGCCTGTAAGGGCATACAGGACAGCCCTTATCTCCAGAATGTTTATGTGAAGGTGAGATTCCAGAAACGACCAGGAGCCTTGAGTCCTGACCCCGCTGAGGTGAGCTCCCAATCCGGACCCAGAAGCGTCCATGGAAAGAGTCACTATTGGAGGCGGTTAGCAAGGGAACTCCCGTAGATAGATGCTCTGGGACGAGCCACCAATGCCAGTCTCGGATGACTGCATTCGTGATCCGGACTGGATGCTGCAGTTGGTCTTGCTTTTGGTCCCACTGGGCCCGCAACATCCATTTGCAACCTACATGGCAATGGAAGCTAGTGCTGACAATGGCAGCCGCCATGTGCCTGAAAAGACAAAGAATGGTCCTGACTGGCACCGCTTTCTTTTCCATTATGTCCCTTATGAGGGATATGATGCGTTCTGCCCTATCCTGAGGAAGGAATGCCCTCCCTTGACTGGTGTCTAGAATTGCCCATATAAACTGCAATTTCTGAGACAGAAGAAGGTATGACTTCTCCTGACTGATGGTGATGCCCAGCGACTGGAAGAGGGAACGGGTATCCTGGGTCGAAGACATCAGGGCTTTCTGTGAGGGTGCCATAAGGAGCCAATCGTCTAGGTACGGAAACACGTAGTGGCCTTGTCTCCTAAGAGCTGCTGCCACGACTGCCATACACTTCGTGAACACCCGAGGTGCCGAGGACGGTCCGAAGAGAGAGCTCGGAACTGGTAGTGGCATCCTAGTAACTCGAAGTGCAGAAACTTTTGATGCACTCAAGCGATTGGGAGACGGAGGTAAGTGTCCTGCATGTCCAGCGACGCAAACCATGCACCCTCGTTGAGCATGAGAGTGAGGCCCGTGAGGGTCACCATGCGGAAGCGCTTGTACAACACAAAAGTGTTGAGATCGCAGAGGTCTAAAAATCAGGCGCAAGTCCCCTGTCTTCTTTGAGAATAGTATCCTTTTCCTCTCTGGTTCCATGGAACATACTCTATGGCCTCCTTGTCCAGGAGTGCCGGGATCTCCTGCTGGATGAGCAGGGCATGCTGACCCGAATAGCGGGAGAGCAGGGGAGGTCTGGCAGTGGGTGGTCGAGGAACTCGATAGAGTGCCCTTCCCTTACCAGCTGCAACACCGGTCGGAGGTTACCTTCTGCTAGCCCAAAAGGTGATGAGAGATGCAACCCCCAACCTTCTCTTCCCCTTAGATCCAGAGGAGGGGCAGGGGCCAGGAAGGAGTCATGCTGTGGTGATATTTGTCTCTGTAGGCTGGGCGGA
This sequence comes from Neoceratodus forsteri, assembly GCA_016271365.2. Lineage (NCBI taxonomy): Eukaryota > Metazoa > Chordata > Ceratodontiformes > Ceratodontidae > Neoceratodus > Neoceratodus forsteri. Next base: position 589,101,317 of record CM028134.1, on the reverse strand, counting down.
TTTAGGATGTTTTTGGCCCTGGCCCGCGGGGAACCTAGCTTGACCTTTGCGACGGAAGTTGCTCCCGGGTTGCTGGCCGGAACGTGGCTGCTGCCCTTGTTGCCGGCCATGAAAACGGTCCTGGTTCCTACGAAAGGAACCAGATCTGGGCCTGTACATGGCCTGTACAGTCCTGACTGCCTTCCCGGCGTCTTGAAGTCTGGTGATCACCCTTTCGGATTACTCACCGAACAGGACTGCTCCATTGTAAGGGATGTCCAAGATGTTCTTCTGGACATCCGGGGTAAAGCCAGAGACTCTTAGCCAAGAGTGTTCCCGGAGACAAACACCTGTGACTGCTCCGCTGGCTGCAGAGTCCGCTGAATCGTAAGTGGCTCTGAGGACTTGGGTCCCCATGTCTGACCCAGTCTGAAAGAGGTTAAGCAATTCATCCTTATCGCCATCTGGGAAATCCTTCACAAGGTCTTGGCCCTGTTCCCAAAGGGCATTCTGAAACTGCACCATGTGCGTCAGGTAGTTCAAAGACCTTATAGAGCATGTAGCAGCCACGTACATGCATCTTCCCATAGAATCTAACTGCTTAGATTCCTGGTCTGGAGGCTGGGTACTCAGGTGTTGAGGCCATTGAGACCGATCATGAGATGCTGTTATGACCACAGAATCGGCCAGGGGTTGTTGCGCCAAATACGGGTCCTTCAATGAAGCCCTGTAGAGGCGGTCAGCCTTTTTCGGAACTGCTGGAGTCGAATGTGGACGCTTCCAGGCAGCTTTGGTGACGTCTGTAAAGGTGTCCACCAACGGTGGGACCACCACAGGCTCATGGTCCCTCTGCCTGAGATAACACGTAAGGCATTGTCTCTCGGGGTCTAAGTCCTCTGTCTCCCACCCCATGTTCTCTTGGATGTGCCTCAAGATTTCTGAGAATGAGGGATTATCCAGTGGTGACCTGGGGAGGTCTCTTGGGTCGGGTGATCGGGGACTGAAGGGGAATGGAGACCTGGAAGTGTCGGACGTATCCAGCCTGGAGTCATACCCAGAGAGGGTCGTCTGCCTCTGGGTCATTTTAGGGCTAGGAGACCCTGAGGGAGACCATGATGGGCATCTCTTTCGCTCTCTGGACCTGCATTTGGGAGGTGGAGTTGGCTCCTTAGGGGTTGGGGGTCTTTCACCCTCAGTGGAAGTGGTGGTGTAGGTGGAAGAGGCTTGGTGGGCACCACATACTTTTTAATGGTATCCCACCAAAAAGTAAACAGGTCTTTGACCTCTTGCAAGTTCATACCCAACGATGAGCCGGGCGTCGGTGTAGCCCTGTCGACTGGGTCGGGCGTCTGGTCCTGGGGAACCACCAGATCTGGCAACAATTCCCTGGGCAAGCCGGCATCTTCCATGTCGCCTGTCTGGTCATCAGGCAGCGCAGCGACCTCTTCTCTGGAAGACCCCTGACGAGCAGTGTCAGCCGGCGTCGGTGGTGCAGGCGTCGATTCTCTAACCCGTTTGGCGAGTGACGGGTCAGATGCCCTCTTCGACTCAGACGTCCAATTAAGGGACGTCAGCTCCGTCGTCTTCCTTTCCGGTGCTTTCGGAGGTTGGGAGACTGACCAATGGTCGGTGTTCTGGCGTCGGTCTGACGCCCCACCAGATTCTGAGGATGACTTGGCTTTGTACTGGTCTGAGGATCCAGGTCGGGCGGCGGAGTCGGGCACCTGAGAAGTCTTAAGTGGTTGCAGCAAAGCTGAGGAGCCCCCTGCAGACATTACCTTGACGGGGGGAAGGGGGACCTGAGAGCGAGCCCAGGAGGGCGATCGATCGGACTACGTGGAGCTGGCCCTAGACTCTGGAGCCAGGCTCAGGGATCTCGACCTACCAGAGTCCCGATGCTTGTCCCAGTACTTCCCTGACTTATGGGAGGATTCTCCCTTGGAGGCAGGTCCTGTCTCCATCTTTTGGGGTTGTTCCTCAAGAAGGAACCCCTGAAGGGCCTTTTGGCGGCGGATCCTGGTCCTACTATTGAATTGCTGGCAAACAGGACAGGCCTGGTTATCGTGCTCCGGACCCAGGCACCTCATGCAGGCCGTGTGGTGGTCGGCAAATGGGATCTGCTTGCTGCAGGCGCACTTGCAGGGGTGTCCTTCGATAGAAGGAGTAGGAGAGGTAGACATGGAGTTTAGTATAAACAAAGAAAAAGTTTGATTGAAGATTTCACGCATTGTTTGTCTGTACAGGTGTCCGTGAGGCCGATGCTGGCGAGTCAATGGCGGGAAAAGAACTGGGGATGCTGGGGGACCGCCTCCTTTTATGTGATGCCTGACGTCGGGGGAGGGGCCGACGTCGGGGGCGGTCACCCGCTGGATACTGCTAGCTAGAATTTTTTTCGTGTGGTCCTGGCGCCTGCTGGCTTCAGTCTTAATGGTGTAACCTGCTGCAAGAGCGGTTTCTCGAACTAAAATCACTGGTTGCTTTTTTAATCTAAGCGTTATGTACTGTACTGTTCTGTCTGCTGTGATGCATTGTCTCTGACTCAAAGGTCTGTAAACCAATGCTCTAATAAATAAATAGATATTACACAGAGAACATCCCCAACTTCTCCTGTTTTCCTTGCTGATGCACCTCCTCATTCCATCCACCATTCTTGCGGCCCACATTTGGGGTACCATGTTTAAACTGGAGATTACAGTATTCCCCCATAACCTGAACAGACCTTCTCTAGCATGTAATTCATTACCTGCCTCCAGGCCTACAATATTGTTTTCCTTCATGACCACATACCTGAAAGCCAATACCAGAGTTACGATCATGGCAAATTCACTTTTTATTACTGGCTTTAAGATTCATTATCCCACCTTTCCCCAGGACGTCAGTTCTTGATGAGCCCTGCAGTGTGTAGAGAGACTTACTCTCATCTGCCGCCTTGGCCAACAGGACCAAGTGCAGCATGCCAGCTTTTTACATGAGGATGGGGATAAAAGACTGCAACAAAGAAAAATATGTCAACTGTGTAGAGGGTCAAGGAAGCCCCCTCCTAAAGGTATACATCCTTGGTGGTAAACTAGCATGGCAAGACTGGGGTGACGCTTACTACCAATCAGGAGCTTAAACCAAAAGAAAACAAAAAAAAAAGCTGCGTTTACCTGAATATTGGCTTGTTGCAGATGGTGAGACCATGTAGTGAAAAGGTTCTGACGCATTTGTTGATCAAAGTAACCAGCATAAGCAATGAAAGCACCAGAAAGCAGGCAGTCGCCAGCAATGGTGGACATCTGATTCTTGAATGTTTCACTCGTCTTCTCCCATCTCTCACGCTCAGCAGACAAGCTCTTCAGCAGTGCTGTGCTACGGTTTACCTGAAAATTAGAGGGGAAATATTGCACTGCTTAAAAGGTCATGGCACATTAGCTCACTGCAAGGCCCTGTGATGCTGCATGTTATTCTAATTTGTTCTTCTGTTTATGCTATCTGGTGGCCTCTGGTGGTGCGTGGCGGGGATTCCAGTGGCAGCACCTCTTGAATGGGGAAGGGTAGCTCCACAATTCACTACTACAGTAACACTGTACTGGACCGAGAAGCAACGGATCTTGCAATATACATATCTGGCACCAGTGTGAGGGCAGGGAGAATATGCGGCCATGGCTATTGGTATGATGACTGGCAGTACTCTCATATACTATGCTGCATGTGCAGCTGTGTCATGGATGTGGGGACAAGTGCGAGGGTGAACATCTACACAGAATAACATTGTACAGCTAGCAGGCAAGTACATATACACACACACACACACACACGCACATACACAAACATTGTATTATAAATACTTCTACCGTTCCTCCTTACTCAGTTCTTCTCTAACTCCTTCTTACTTCGCAACTGTGGCACTCGCTCTTTGGCACTCCCCACAGTAAACTCCTCCTCTCGTCAAGCTGCTTTCTCATTTCAAATAACTGAACTGCGGGGCTCTCTCCACACTCCCCAGTCACACTGCTCCTTCCTTCCACTCTCGTCTCACTCCTGCAGTTGCCCGATCCTGACGTGGGCTTTACTTTTTGCCCCCTCCCCCCTCGCTCCATATCCCCAGCTGGCAAACCTCTCTTCTTCCCGAACTCCAGCACTGCACTCCTTGGAACAGGCAAGCACTCGCCACAAGTCCAAAGTATGGAGCCTGTGCTCAGTCTGTGAGGTGTGGTTAGTGAAGTACACCGGGAGATTAATCACCTGGTTAAGGTGAAAATCAGACACAACTTTGGGGAGGAACTTGGTTGGGACGAGGACAACCATGTCCCTGTGGAAGACTAGGTAAATGACTTGCCTATGAGCTTTGCCAACACCAGCAACAAGTCCCAAGGTGGTAGTGGCTCACACACTGGAAATGTGGTCATGGCCTTTAAAAAAGTGTCAGACCACCTTCTCCTTCAGTCACGGACTGCATGGACTGGCCCACAATCAGTAAGCAGAGATGTCTGCCAGCTGCACCTTGAGGGTCGTTGATCAAAGGCCCGACAGAGAGGGACCACAGATAGTCAATGATGCTAGCCACTGGACAGGATGGAGGATCCAACCCCTTGCCCCGACACCAAATGCAAAACCACTTCCACTTGAAAGCATGGTATTTCCTGGTCGACTCCTTCCGAAATGTCTCAACAACTGTGAGAACATCTTTGGAGAAACCCAAAGCCTGGAACTCTAGCATCTCAGGTTGTCAGGTGCAGGGATTGAAGGTCCGGACAGAGTACCTTTCCCTGATTGGTAGAGAGTAGGTTCAGATGGAGAGGAAGACGCCTCGGGAGCCTGCTGCTGAGGCTGAGGAATCGCAGTATTAAAACTGGTGTGGCCATTCTGGAGCTACCAAGATCACCTGTGCCTTGTCACTCCTGGCCTTCAGCAACACTGTGGATCAAGGAAAATAGAAGGAAGGAATAGAAGAGGTCTGGGGTCCAGGGCCTTGAGAAGGCATCCCCCCTGCAGCATTCCCTGCTTGGGGGGAGGGAGGGGGGCACAATGCAGCCTTAGCTTTGCATTCTCCAATAAAGCAAACAGGTCCATCAGAGAGGTGTTCCCCTGGGAGAACAGACTGTGCACTACTTCTGGACAGAGGGATCACTCATGAGACGCCTCGCCACACACGACAGAGCGTTCACCAGCTGGTTGGAGACACCGGCCACATGGATGGCCAGGAGATCGGCCTACAGGTTGCGCATGAGGGTAGACATGCGGAGAGCTTCCTTGCAGAGAGGCAGGGAGTGCGTCCCACCCTGCTTGATGAGGTAGTACATGGTCGTGGTGTTGTCTGGACCTGGACCACCTGACCCTGAACGTGATGAGCAAATGCAGTCAGTGGCAGCCAAACTGCTCAGAACTCCAGCAGGTTTATGTGGAATCGGGACTCCTTGGGAGTCCAGAGCCCATGGACTCTGTGTTCCTCCAGGTGGGCACCCCAGCCCATGAGAGAGGCATCGGTCATCAGGACGACCATTGGCTTTGGGCAGACAAACGAGATTTCTTCCTGCAGATGTTCCAGGACTAACCACCACTGAAGTGTGTCCCAAATCCACTGGGTCACAGTGACCAGCTAGTCAAAGTGACCCCTGCACAGAGACCACTGGCTGGTCAGCTCCCACTGCAGAGAGTGCATTCTCCGTTGGGCCCGCTGGACCACGCTGGTGCAGGCTGCCATGTAACTCAGGAGGTGCTGGAAGTCCCAGGCAGGGCGCAACTGCCCAACCAGAAATGATCAGGCAAAGGAAGACAGAGCCTCCCCCCTGTCCGCCAGGAGCCGAGCCTTGCCTCTGCAAGGTCCCTGGACCGCTCCACCTCCTGTCTGGAGGGACCCGTGATCAGCCAGTCATCCAAGTAGGGGTACGCCCGAACCCTCGGCACCTCAGGTGCGCTGCCACCACCGCAATGCACTTGGTGAAGACCCTGGGGGCTGAGGACAGGCCAAATGGCATACCCTGACACTCAGAGGGTTCCCTCTGGTCAGAAGCTAAGGAACTGTCTGTGAGATTGACGGATCAGGATATGAAAGAACGCATCCTGTAGATCCAGGGAGCAGAACCACATTTTAATCTGGTGTGTGACAGGGTGGAATAGGACCCTGTCCCATTTGTTATGGAGAAAGTGTTTAAATGCAAGGATCTTTCCTTTTCTGTCTCTTCTGTCTAGTTGTGCAACCAAATTTTCCTGAGAGACTTTGGACTTTATCAACCCGACAGACTCTCACTGTCTCTCAGCCCTCCCTTGCTGTCTGTTTTTTCCTCCCTTGTATATCAGCTAATATAAAAAATATGTGCAAATGTAACTGATGTTGGGATCTCTTGTTTAGAAAATATACAGTATTACTGTTGAAATGTATATAATTATCTGAGATGATTGTAAAAAGCTAATAGAAAACTCCAGAGGTTACTTGAGTGCAAATGTTTGAGCCTTTTGCAAAAGCTGTGCAAAAGGGGCTTCAAGAAGCACACTGGGATCTAGCAGCTCCTGCCTAATATTTACAAAAACAGGATGCTTGTTAAGAATGTGGGTTGAAATGACTTATAAGAGCTAAGCTGCAACTGCAAGAAAGATCAGAATAAAAAGGGACACAGAGACTGAAAGAAAAACTTTCATTTCTCCTCTGTACATGGTTATGAACAAGTTATTTTTTTTACGTTACTGCTACTGTAAATAAATATTTTTGGTGAATTCTACAACTGCTCCTGGTTTTCCCTATGCTTTCTGACCTGTGCCTTGACGACACAGTGATGATATGATCTGAGAGAGTGTGACCATCCTGAAGGTGTGCGACTTGAGGAACTTGTCCAAGTCATGCAGATCAAAGATGGGGCACCAGCCCCCACCAGGAAGTACCTGGAGACAAACCCTGGGTGTTCCGCGGGATCCGTGATAGGAACCACGACCTCCTTGCAGAGGAGCTGGGCAATGTCGTCCTGAAGGGCTGACAGAATGTCTGCAGATACCATGGATAGAGAGTTGGCCAAGCAGATTAGAAGAGTCTGTAGGAAGGTGGACACCGTAGTGGTGGGGGACCGGAACACCCCTACCACCACGTGTGCAAAGAAGCAGAGATTAGTAGATGCATTTCAGGACAGTTTCCTGGTGCAATTGGCCCATGGGCCTACTAGGGAGGGTAGGACTCTGGACCTGGCATTAACAAACGGGGAGGCTGTAAGGGATCTGGGAGTGGAGGGCCTCCCCTGGCTGGCAGCGATTATAATACGGTGTGGTTCACACTCAATATGGGAAGGGTAACAGGAGGAACAGGTACCAGGGTGATCGATTTTAAGGGAACCGACTTTAAAAGGATGGGGGAAATTTTGGTTGAGCATCTGGTGGGAATTCAGACATGTATGAGTGCCAGCCAAACATGGAATATCATTAAAGAAGGACTGTCAGAGGCTACTGAGACCTGCACCAGCAGGACACAGAGCAAGAGGGAGAGAGCAAAGAAGCCAAGCTGGCTGACTCGGGAGGTAATGGAAGAGGTGAGGGCCAAGAAAAAAGCATTCTGGAGGCTTAGGAAATCAGGAGAGCAAGGGGACAAAGATGAGTACACAAAGTAGTCCAGGGAGGTTACCAGGCTAGTCAGAGCGGCCAAGGCTTCCAGTAAGCTGAGACTGGATCAGGGAATCAAGAACGGGGAAAAGGACTTCTTCAGATACACTGGTGAAAGAAGAAGAAACAAAGACCAGATTGTGAGGATTAAGAAAGATGGGGGGTGGGTGGAGAAGGGGGAGGACCAGGCAGAGGCACTGAATGAGTATTTCTGCTCTGTGTTCACAAAGCAAAGGGGAGAGATGCCCCATGGGAAGCGGGGAGTGGGCGACTGATATCAGAATTACGGAGGACAGGGTGCTGGAAGGACTGAGGGTGGACAAGGCTCCAGGCCTGGATGGCATTCACCCTAAGGTACTTAGGGAGCTAGTGAAGATCATGGTGGGACCACTGGCAGACCTGTTCAGTACATCACTGGACACAGGATGCATGCCACAGGACTGGAGGATGGCAAATGTAGTGCCCATTCATAAAAGCGGCCCAAAGGATGATCCAGACAACTACAAACCAGTGAGTCTCACTTCAATCATGAGGAAACTCATGGAGTCAATCCTAAAGGAGATACTGGTGACCTTTCTGGAGGACAATGGGCTCCAAGACAGCTATCAGCATGGGTTTGTATTGGGCAGATCCTGCCAGACAACCTAGTCGAGTACTACGACTGGGTTACCAGGGAACTGGACAGGGGCCATGCAGTGGACATCCAAATTTGGACTTTAGTAAGGCCTTTGGCTCGGTGCCGCATGGGAGGCTGGGGGGAAAACTGGAATGGGGACAAAAATGGTCAACTGGATCACCAACTGGCTGAGGGTAGGCAGCAAAGGGTGGTGGTGTGGGGGGACTCTCATCACCAAGGGACATTACGAGTGGGTGCCCCAGGGTTCAGTACTGGGACCGGTACTGTTCGGGATATTCATATCCGATATCTCAAATGAGATCCAGAGTAGGATCAGCCTGTTCACAGACGATGCTAAGATTGGTGCAGTGGTAGATGACAGAGGGCTGCAGGAAGACCTGACCAAACTACAAGAATGGTCAGAAACAAGGCAGTTGGGGGTTCAGCTCCAAGAAGTGCAAGGTACTGCACTTCGGAGCAAAGAACCAGGAGAGGAAATATCAGTTGGGAGGGGTACAGTTGGTAAGCACAGTGGAGGAAAAGGATCTAGGGGTACTAATAACGGTGAGTATGAACCACTCAGCTCAGCGCAGGAAGGCGGCTGCAATGGCAAACAAGATGCTGGGGTGCATAGCGAGGGGAATCTTCTCCAGGCATAGAGAAGTGATCCTACCCCAGTACAGGTCACTGGTCAGGCCACACCAAGAATACTGCGTGCAGTACTGGTGTCCATTCCTGAAGAGGGACATCAGATTGCTGGAGAGGGTGCAGCGTCGGGCAACCAAGATGATGCAGGGACTTGAGGGTAAATCCTACGAGGAGAGGCTGGGAGAGCTGCAAATGTATTCCCTGGAAGAGAGGAGGGATGGGGGGATATGATCGACATCTTTAAGTATCTAAAGAGTATTAACAGGATTAATACAGAAGGGCTTCTTCAGATCAGACGGGAAGGGACACGAGAGGGCATCAGCTAAGGTTGGGGGGAGGAGATTCAGGAGGGAAATCAGGAGACACTTTTTCACAGAAAGGGTGGTAGATAAGTGGAACATTCTGCCCGATTAGGTGGTATCATGTAGAACGGTGGGAGGATTTAAGAGAGTGGGACAGAGTGGGGGTTAGTTAATAGGAGGGAGGGGAAGGTGGGGCTGCTGCAAGTTGAAGGGCTAGCTGCACAATCGGGCAGACTCAGACCGAGTCCTGTTTCTGTTGGCACTGCGTATGTACGGGACATGGGCTCAGCAAGGTGGGTACTAGGTGTCAGCGTGGCTCAGTTGGTAGCACATCCGCCTCTGGACCAGAAGGTAATAGGTTCTCGTCCCACACCGGGATTGGGCTTGCACCTACAACACTGGCATCCGAGTGCAGTATTAGGGGGGTGCTGTACTGTTGGGGTGTGCCATCCTTTGGATGAGACGTTAACCGAGGTCCCTTCTACCCATCCTGGTGCTGTCCTGCTGGGTGTCCAGGTGGAAGTAAACGAACCTAGGGCACTCTTCGCAAAGAGTAGGGGACATTCACAGTGTCCTGGCCAACATTCCCCTTCCCATAAACCGGTTCATGCAGTTGTCCAGGCTGAGTGTGGGTGCTGATCTGTGATATGGCCGCCACTACACATTCAGTCACTTCACTACCAGTCTAGCATCGCTTGTAAAGCACTTTGGGATGCACTGTGTATGAAAAGCGTTTTATAAATGCCGATTATTATTCTCCTCAAATTCCAGAGGCAGACCCTGGCCAACCACTTCGAGAACCCACCTGTCCGTGGGGACAGCGGACCAGACGGGAAGAAAGTGGCAGAGCCGCACCCCCCCCCCCACGGTAGAACCTAAGGGTGGCATGATGGGCATGAGGGAGGCGGCCCTCATCCTGTGACAGGGCAGGCTTGAAGGTGGAGGAGGGCCCAGCTGAGGAGCCACCAAGGCCTCATGCTCAACTCTTGCGGACAACTGTGTCCACTTGCTTTGGCCGAGGTCGCCAGGCCTGAGTCTGCTGCTCAGTCTGAGGCTGGGCTGGCTTGGACGCAGGAGTGGAGGTGGAGCGAAAGAGCTTCTTCGACTGTTTGGAGCCCTTGAAGTCCCCCTGGGCAGATATCACAAAGTCACACTAAGGTTCATACTAAGTATACTAGTATGAACCTTAGGGCCAAGCGAAGAGGCATAGTAGATCTTTTTCACAAATGGTCCAATTTCTTAGACTCCTTGTCAGGCTGTTTGTTGACGTCCCCCATGTTGCCAGAGCACCTGAACACAGAATCAGCCACTAAGCCCTCGGCCGAGGGATGTTCTGTGAACCCCCGGAAGGGAAACAATAGAAACTGCATACTTGTGGGCCATCCGAGCCGACGGCGCGGGGCAGGAGGCAGGTCACTGCCAAAGCTCCAAGGCTGAGCCAAGGATGGCCTCTGCAACTGGGAAGTCTTCCCCAGAGGAGTCACCCTGGTCCAAGATCTCAGTGAGCAGGTACCCAGGCTTCATCTTAACACCCGTGAATTACGAGATCAGCCAGAGAAGGCACATGAATGAGGTAGGGCCTTCATCAGTCGAGAGACCACCAGTCAACTCCGTGCCCATCAGATAGAAGTGTAAGGAGGAAGCCTCAGACTCTGAGGAGTCAAAGAGAGGTTGACCACCTGAATCCCCGCTGACCCTCTGTGGATGGTCCGAGGTGACTGACCTACAGCCGATGACGAAGACCCGGAGCTAGATGAGACTTCTTAGTCGAAGCACCAGATTTCGGCTGTTTGGGTGGCGGCTCCACCAGGTTCGGTGGACATGGCGGGAGAGGCCGAGCTGGGGCCATTTTGGTTGGCTCCTGAGGCGGAGACGGCATCTGCCTCTGTGGCGAAAGCCAAGTGATGGCCGTGGTAGGAGCTGAAACAGGCTTCATATCCGTGAAAACCAGCTGTTGCCACAAGATCCTTGTAGCATAGACGTAACTTGCACCGAAGCCTCTCCTCACCGGAGGAGGACGAGGATAAAGAATAGCAGTGGTGCTGTTTCCCCGGGCATCAGGAGCGCCAACGTCAGCGTTATCCACTCGACCCACAAGAATAAGACCGGGAACCTTGACCACCGGGGGACCAGTGGCAGGCCTCGGAGGGTGCTGGTGAGAGCCACAGCACCTATGGTTCCTGGTCAACAAGAGGTCACTTCCGGTTCCGCCACGGAGCAGAAAGCAGCTTAAGAGTGAGCCTCCGTTCCCCAGGGAAAATTTCTTCTGCATCTACTGACTAAAAAAAACAAACAAACAAAACAAAAAAAAAAAAACCAGAATATCGAAAGAAGGTCGCAAAAGAGTTAGAGGACCATCCTCGTCGCTCAGAACCCTGAAGAAAAGGGATGAAAGAGATGAAATGCCCCCTGTCTAGCTCTGGGCGCAGTAGAAGCCGTTCGGGCTATGATACTAAGGCCGAGGCGGATCTTCTCTCACGTACAAGATACGAGACCATGCTGAAGGAAATCCGAGATTCCAGAGCTGACTCCAAAATAGAATTTCAATCCTTGGCACAACAGATCTCAAGTATCAACACAGAGGTACAAAAAGCTGAGGAGACAATAAAAGACGGAAGAAAATACTAAATACCGCACAACTGTGGTGGAAGCTCTGGTCCAACATGAGTCAGCTATCCAAAATAAATGCATTAATTTGGAGGGTCGGTCGAGACGTAGTAATCTAAGATTATATGGATTGCCTGAGGGTGCTGGGGAACCTCCTATGACAGCGTTCATCGAAAACTTGCTAAAAGATATATTAGACTTGCCACCAAAGTATGCTCTCTGTTGAAAGGGCCCATCGTTCGTTAGGCCCCAAGCCTGCTGGGGCAGATGCCCGTCCTCGCTCAACAGTATTTAAACTCAAGTAGCTTTAAAATTAAAGAGGACATCCTTCGGAGAGCGTGGGCCAAAAAAGAGCTGACATATCCAACGTCCAGGATTTCCTTGGACCACGACTATGCACCCGAGGTACAACAAGCCAGACAACTATACATTCCAATTCTGAAAGCACTCCAAGCAAAAGGTGTTAAGTACCAGACCCCATTTCCTGCTAAGCTCCACATGCACTGGGAGGAGGGCCCTCAACTTTACCTTAATCCAGGGAAGGTCTTGGAAGACACGCGGGGAAAAAGGAATACATGTCCCCGCCACTGAGACGGATCGCCTGCTGAAACAAAGTAATTCCTTCCTGATATGGCCTCTTATTGCATACAGACATGGAGGTGTCCCACCGCTGAGAAAAGCACTAGAAGCCATGGAGCAACTACAAGCTGCGAGATCTACAGGGCTAGTGATAGATGGCTCATCTCCAGGTAGCTGAAGGAGACATGGACACTTCGTAGACACGGATTCCCTGCAATATTCTCTCAATTTTCACCACCCTACAGTGTGGTAGAGCTGTACCAAAAACTCTGGGGTAGGAAGTGAAACAGGCACTCCGTTCGTTTTGTTTTTCTTCTCTTGGGTCAGAACAATCAGAGACTGAGGAAAAGTCTTTATATGTGGTACTTAATTATCTTAAAATGGCTGTTTCAAAACACAATGTTTTGAGTGCCCAGGATTCTTTGCCCAGGATTCTTTTATCTTTACATAAAATTAACAGTAATTATCAAGTATGATGGTACCTACAGTTGGTTACCCTAATATCGGGAACCTGAGTTACAGCTGCAAGTTTTATATATTTGACTAATGTGTTTGATCTTCTTCTAAGCTGTAATATATGTAGATGGGGAAGAACCCTTTTCTGTTTGTGCAAATATGTTAAGTTAATATTAACTGGTGCCCTGGGGAGAAATGGTAATATCAAATACTCTCCTCTTTCCTAACTACCTGCTGCTTGAGTAGGCACGTGGAAATTTCATTTTATTTTTTTACAAATCTCTCCTTTGGAATCTTTTGTTGAAGAGGACCCGTACATTCAGGGTGACATCCTCTTGTACCCCTCCCCTGTATTCTGGTACATCTGTATACTAAGGAGAGGGTAAGAGACCCTAAGTTTTTTTTTTGGAGCCCCCACCTTGGAAGCCAAGCTCTATTATAGGGCACTCCTTGTGTTTGTTGTCTGGAGTTTTTAGCTTCGATATTGTTGTAATAGCTATAGTTGTAGACTTAACATAGATTCTCTCCTTGTCTTTCCTAGTTCTACCTTTCATTTTCTTGGCCTCTTTTCTCTCTCACTTTACTAGTTCTTCTCTAAGTATAATACTGAATCAATTTTTAATTTTTAGGGTGTTAATTTTAGAGCCTTCGTTGGCGAAACAATTATATACAGCGCACTGCACAGGAAAAGTCCTCCTTACTCCCCAGACATGGCGGCTAAGGCCTCAATCTTTTGCTTGTTTAATGTAAACAGCTTAACCAACCCTGTTAAGCGTAGCAAAATATTATCATTCCTTAAAAAGACGGGTGCTGATTTCCTTTTACTGCAGGAGACGCACCTTTCTTCGCAGGAGCATCAAAAATTAGCGAAAATGGGTTTCTGCGCTGTGGCATGCGTAACGTATGGGAGAAGCTGAAGGAAAGGGGCAGCTGTGCCTGTTCCTACTAAAACCCCCTTCGAGCAGACAGTGCAGCTGGTAGATGGCGAGGGTCGTTTTGCTTTTCTCAAAGGCCGTTATTTTGGACGGACCCTGACCCTTGCTTCCATTTATGTGCCACCTGGGTCAGATTTTCAAGTTTACAAATGGATATTCTTAAAGCTACAGGAATGGACGGACGGGGAGGTGATTATTGGAGGGGACCACAACTTGGTTCTTAACCCAGCACTGGACTCGTCCTCTGCAGTTGCATGCCGCAATCAGCCTCTTACAAAAAAGGTTGCTAAACTCTTCTCTGAACTAGGCTATGTCAATGTGTGGAGAGCCCCACATGGAAATCAGAGAAACTACATTTTTTCTTTGCCCCCCCCACCAGTCTCATTCCCAGCTGGACCATTTTCTACTTCCTGCAGAAACAGTTGGACAGGTTAAGGAAAGCTGGATAGGGGATAGAGCTTTGTCGGACCACTGTCCGATTTTCTGTCAGCTTCCCCTTGGAGATTTTACTAAAAGAACTTTTTGGAGACTTAATACATCTCTGCTTCAGGACCCAGAGGTGAAGGAGATAATCATAGATACTGTAAAGCAAGCTGTGACTTAGAACGCCTCCCCAGAGACACCAGCATCATTGCTGTGGGACACCATAAAAGCCATAGTTCGGGGTAAATTTATTTCTATTTCAGCTTATAAGAAGAGGCAGAGGGAAACTAGAAAGACTGCATTGAAAAAAGAAATAGATTCTTGTGAAACGCAACTTAAAATCAAATATGTGGTGGCAACAAATAAAAAACTTGTTCAACTCAAAACAGAACTTAACAAGCTTTTAGATTATCAGGTAGAGCAGAAGGTCCTTTTTCTTCGCAGAAATATTTTGAGGGAGGCCCTAGATCTGTTCGCTTACTGGTGGCATCACCGCGATCTCAAAGAGCAAGGGCATTGATCCCTACCCTGGTACACCCAGTTACTAAACAAAGACTGAGTCAGACCTCGGAGATTGTTTCCACCTTTAGAGATTTCTATACATCATTGTATACTATCCCATACCCATCTCCACAAGATAGTAAAATGGAAGATTTTTTTGAAACTGCTCTCTTTGCCGTCCCTCTCCCCATAGACAAAAGCGGGATAGACAGCCCCCATCTCCAATTCAGAACTGCAAGGTGTACTCTCGAACCTGAAAACAGCCAAATGCCCTGGTACAGATGGACTTCCGGGACAGTTTTATAAACACTTCAAAGGTCAGTTGGTTCCACTGTTGCTAACTGTCTTTAACGAGGTAATGCAAGATACGGGGTCCCCACCGAATTCCTGGGAGCAGGCTATCATTTCAGTTATCCTGAAACAAGGAAACAAATCCTACACTCTATCCCTCTTATCGTCCTATTTCTATCCTAAATACTGACTATAAACTTTTTATGTCGGTTCCAAGTAGACAGTTACAGAAACTGGTGCCCCAACTGGTTCATTTGGATCAAACTGGATTTATTCCAAACCGACAAGCTCAGGATAACCTCTGGCGAACCATCCATTTGATTGATTATTTAAATTTCACTCATCAACCCTCTATCCTATTAAGTTTAGATGCTAAAAAGGCTTTTGATAAAGTCTCGTGGGCCTTTCTTCGGGCAGTGTTAGTTAACTTTGGTTTCCCCGCTCAATTCATTAACATCATTTTTAAAATATATAAATCACCAAAAGGATTTATTAGAGCAAACGGCCACACTTCTTCCTCTTTCAAATTGAGTAGAGGTACAAGACAGGGGTGTCCCATGTCCACTATTCTTTTCGCACTGTACCTAGAACCCTTAGCCCAAAGTATTAGAGAAAACCTGCATATAAAGGGGATTCGGGTAGGCGAAGAACACCACAAACTAGCTTTATATGCAGATGATATCTTGCTTTACATCACGGAACCTGAAAATACAGGTTACTCACCTGTAACAGGAGTTCTAGGAATGGTATATGTTGTTCATCCACACTCATTGGCAGTATCCTTGCCGCTTTAAATCTTGCCGGAAGGTCTTCAAGCTTGCTCCTCCCACCCACCCGGGTGGTATAACCTCGCTCCGCCCCATGACGCTAGATCTGGCCCGCTGGAAGCTCAGGTTGTGCGGTCGGGCCGGGAGGTCGAGGAATGTAGGATGAACAATAATACCATTCCTAGAACTCCTGTTACAGGTGAGTAACCTGTATTTCTAGGGACATGGATATGTTGTTCATCCACACTCATTGGCAGACTCCTAGCAGTTCTCCGGGAGGAGGAGGCAAGACGCACACCCCAATACTTACTTGGGAAAGAGAGACTGGAGAACCGAGGCCCCAAAACCAGCATCCCGCGTGACTCAAGGTCGATGTGGTAATGGGTAATAAGGTGTTTGCTGACTTCCGTAGCAGCCCTGCAGATTTCCTGGATAGGGACGTCCCTGGAAGCAGCCACTGCTGAGCAGTATGGCGGTAGAATGAGCTCTTATCCTCTGGGAGGCTCCATGCCCGCTAACTTATAGTAGAATCTATGCAGGAGGTTACCCACCTGCTTATCGTCCCGCTTGGCTGCAGGTCTGCCAGATGCGGCTTCAGCGTAGGGTGACAAACAGCTGGCGAACCTCTCCCGAATTTCAGCCGCGCTCCTTATAATAAGCGAGCGCCTTCTAGGGTCCAGAGTATGGACTATATTCGACCTCCAGGTGTGATTGGGGTAGAACACCGCAGAGTCAACACCTGGTTAAGGTGAAACTCCGACACCACCTTCGAAGGAATTTCGGTGGGGCGCAGGACAACCTTGTCCCTGTGGAAGACCAGGTAAGGAGACTCGATGGAAAGCGCCTGGAGCTCTCCCATCCTTCTGGCTGACGTGATAGCCACCAAGAAGGCGGTCTTCCACGACAGGTGAGAGAGCACACCTGTGCATAGGTTCGAATGGCTGCCCATGAGCTTGCCAGTACCAGCAGTAGATCCCACGGAGGTGGGGTTCCCGCACTGGAGGGGAAATGTGATCAAGGCCTTTGAAAAAGCGCCAGACCACCTTCTCCTGCGCCACCGACTGCTTCCCGGCCCGCGCCGGTAAGCAGAGATGGCTGCCAGGTGCACCCTTAGGTCGCCGACCTAAGCCCTTGACTAGAAAGGGACCAAATAGTCCAAGATGCTTGCCAAGGAACAGGAGGAAGGGTCCAAGCCCTGTTCGACACCAAATGGAAAACCTTTTCCATTTGAAGGCATAGCATTTCTGGTCGACTCACGGGACGCCTCAACTACATTGAGGACCTCGTGGAAAGACCCAAAGCCTGGAACTCTCAGCCAGGAACCAGGGTCAGGTGCAGGGATTGAAGGTCCGGATGGAACACCTTCCCTGATTGACTTGAGAGCAGGTCCGGGCGAGCTGGAAGCTGCCGCGGAGTCCTGGAGCTGAGACTGAGGAGATCTGGGTACCAGAACTGGCGAGGCCAGTCTGGGGCTATCAGAATCACCTGCGCCTTGTCCTCCTCGCTTTGAGAAGCACCTTGTGGATCAAGGGAAATGGGGAAAGGCGTAAAGAGGCCCGTGGGGTCCATTGCCTCGAGAAGGCATCCTGCAGCGAGCCCTGCTGAGGGGGGGGCATGGAACAGACTCAGCTTCGCTGCCTCGTGGAGGCAAACAGGTCCACCTGAGTGTGCCCCAAAGGGAGAACAGATGCTGTACTACTCCGGCAGGAGAGACCACCTGGGGATGCAGCCCTATCCGCTCAGGGCATCGGCCAGGGTGTTGGAGGCCCTGCCACGTGAATGGCTAGGAGATCCGCCCAGGCTGCGCATCGAGCAGACCAAATGCGGAGAGCTTCCCTTGCATAGAAGCATGGAGCGCTGCCCCGCCTGGCGGTTTAGATAGTACATGGTCGTGGTATTGTCCGCCTGGACTCGGACCACTTGACCCCGGAGGAACGGAGCAAAGGTGGTGAGAGCTAGGCGGACCGCCGGAGCTCCAGCAGGTTGATGTGGCATCGGACTCCCGCGGGACCAGAGGCCATGAGCCCGTGTTCCCCAGATGGGCACCCCAACCCATCAGAGAGGCATCGTCAGAGAGACCGCCGGCTCGGGCGGACGAACGGGATGCCCTCCTGCAATTGATCTGAACGGTCCACCACTGGAGAGCATTCCACATCCCGTGTCACCGACACAAGCTGGTCCAAGGGATCGCAGCGCCAGGACCACTGGCTGGCCAGTCCCCACTGAAGGGACGATGTTCCAGCGGCCCAACGGACCACGCTGGTACAGGCCGCCACGACCCAGGAGGCGAGAAGTCCCGGAGAGGCAATTGCCCAACCAGAAATGATCGGGCAAAGGAGGAAAGAACCTCGGCCCTGTCCGGGCTGAGCCAAGGCCTGCTCAAGAGAGTCGAGCTGCGCCCGATGAATAAATCACCTGCTTCGGTTGAGTCTGACTGGCCTCGATGGACAAGGAGGCCCAGTTGAGAGCAGACCTGGAGGGCCAGATCTCTGGACCACTCCGCCTCCTTCCTGGAGGGAGCTGCTATCAGCCAGTCGTCCAGGTAAGGGTACACCGGACCCCTCGGCGCCGCGGAATGCTGTCACCACTGCCATGCATTTGGTGAAGACCCTGGGAGCTGGAGACAAGTCAAGGGCATGGCTTGAATCTCAAGAGAGATCCTTCCGCTCGAAGCGTAAGGAATTCTGGTGAGACGGACTGATAGGGACGTGAAAAACGCTGCCCTGCAAGTCCAGAGAGCAGAACCACACGCCGCTCCAAGTTAGGGACAGGTATTATCTGAGCTTGAGTGACCATCCTGAAGGTTCGAGACCTTAGGAACTTGTTTAGGTCGTGTAGGTCGAGAATGGGCGCCAGCCCCTGCCCATTTCGGAACCAGGAAGTACCTGGACACAAACCCTGGGTCTGAAGGAGGGTCCACCACCTCTCTTACCACCTCCTTCTGGAGGAGGAGGTGATGTCAGCCGACGAGCCCAGTGAGGCTGGGATCCCAAGCCCCCGAGGCGACGGCCTGAAGGGTGGTGCCTTGCTCAATTCCAGAGGCAGGCCTCTTCCCACCACCTCCAAGACCCACCTGTCCGTGGTAACAGCGGACCAGGCGGAACGGAAGTGCTGGAGCCGCCCCCACGGGGACCTAGGGGTGGCAGACGGGGATGGGGGCGACACCCCTCAGCCTGGTCACTGGGCAGGCTTGGAGGAGGGACTGCCGAGGACCTCCTGGGCCCTTTCCTCCTGCCTCCTGTTAGAGGAAGCCGGGCGCTTGGGTTTGGGATGCCAAGGTCGAGCCTGCTGGCCCTGACGTTGCTGGGCTCGGGCTGTGCTGGGGCACAGAAGGACCTGAAGGGCTTAGGCTGTGGTTTGCGGCCTTTGTCCTTCTGAGCGGAAGAGACCGAGTCCAAGGTGGCATTGGACTCTCGATCCTCTGCAGGTGACCTTCCACCCCAGGGTCAAGAGGTCAGTCCCCAAAAGGAACATCCGCCAACTTGTGCTGGGTATCCGGGCAGGTGGATATCCTCAGCCAGGCCCGCCGACGATAGCCACTGCGGCCGCCACCGATCTGGCACATGAGTCCCTACATCCAAAGCAGTCTGGAGCTGCTGTTTGGCCACTGCCTCTGCTCCTGGTCCCGCACCTGCTTAACCGTAGTCTGCAGATCGGCGGAAGATGAGGATGACCTCATCCAGGGAGCCCAACAGGGCATGAGAAAAATGTGCCAAGGAGGACGGCCTAACTGGCCTGACGTAAGGCCGAGAGAGACGCAGCGTAGACTTCTTCCCCGACATAGTCCAATTTCTTGACTCCTTTGCCAGGAGGTTTGTCCACATCCCTGGCGCAGCCGGGCGCTACGGAAAACGCTGTCGGTAACCAACCCTCAGCAGAGGGGTGTTCAAAACCGGACAAGGAACCGGTAGGGACCGCGATACTTCCTGGCCATCCTGGCCGAGGCGCAGGGCAGGAAGCAGGGGCTGCCAAAGTTCCAGTGCTGGACCCACTATGGCCTCGCCACCGGAAAGGCCTCCTGCCGAGAATCCTCGGTCCAGAATCTCCGGAGGGGATACTGGCCCGTTTGGAAACGGGTTCGAGCTCCATCCCGGTAGACTCCGAGATGAGCCGAAGCAGTCCTAGGAAGGACGACGGGCTATCGTCCATTGGCTGACCTCCTGAAGACTCCAAGTCCAGTCGCTTGGAGAAGAAGGAGGAATCATCTTCGGACTCGGAAGAGTCCTCGAAGAGCTGCCTCTGGCCTGAGCCACCCTTCACCTGCCGAGGTCGGTCGGGAGTGAGGGTAACTGACAGCCGATGGGGGAAACCCTTAGCCGACCGAGAATCCTTGGTCGGAGCCCCAATTGGTGGCTGTGGAGGCGGAGGTTCCACCGGAATCGGTGGAGCAGCTGGTTTTGGCCGAACAACCGGCCTGGGTATAGGCTCCTCGGACAAGTCGAGGGTTGTGTCGGCGCCCGTGACAGCTTACTTAATGGCCGGGAAGGCGCCGGAGTCGGCTTATTCCCGGCCAGGAGGAGCTGTTGCAACATAAGGTCTCGTGACGTCGACGAATTACGCCGAGCCTCCCTCATCCGAGGAGGAGGACGAGACGCAGCGGCGAGCCGCTGCCATCGCGTGCCGACCGAGACCGCTTATGACGGTGGGAACGGGCTGGACCGCTAAGAGGTCCGAGACCGAGACCAGAGTCCCGGAATTTCGGTCGGTGTAGGAGGTGTCGGTCGAACCGACACCCTTCGCTCGGAAGGTCCATCCGAGGCTCCGAACCGGAGGCACAGGCGAGCCCATCGGGATCTCAACTCTCCCGGGGAACCGGGAGAGGGAATCTCGGCTGCTAAAGGCGACAGCCGTCCAATGGGTCGAGAAAATCTCGACTTCATCAGTGGGAGTCTCGTCAACTGACCTGACGGGACACCGTGAGGCCAGTGGCCGGCCGAGCGGTCGACCGAAGCCGACGGGTCGACGGCCCGGGAGAGGGACCTTCCTGCCCCAAGAGCGTCGGATGGAGGGACTTTACCTTGTCCCTCTTTGACCGAAAAAGGTCCAGCAGACGAGGCCCTTCTCCTTTAGTGGAGAGGACAGACAAAGCTCCTTAAAGGAAGCCGTGTAGGAAGAACCCAGAGAGAGCGGGATAAATGCCGCGGCCGAGGAAGATACGGCCCGCGCCGCCTCCTCTTCGAGGGCGACCATCCGCTCGAGCTGATCCGCCGAGCACTTACCGCTGACACCGCCAACGGGCCTTGACTTCACCGAGGGAACGCTCGGGACGGCCCAGTTGCAATCGGCGCACGGCCTTCGAGGACGAGGCCGAGAAAGATGAGCACAGGTCGCAAGCCCGCGGGTCGTGCTCAAGGCCTACAGTAGACACACGTGGAGTGTGGATCCGTCCCAGACATCTTCACCGCATGGGCATCTCCAACCGAGTCGATTTATCCATCGCAGCTGCGAGGGATCGAAGACTGAAGTCTTTTGCAAAATATTATTTTTAAATCCGCAAACGGAGAAATAGGAACCAGTCACAAACGCAGAGCGTTAAGGAGGGAACCTGAGCTTCCAAGCGGTAAGGAAGATCTGGCGTCATGGGGCGGAGCCGAGAGTTATACCACCCGGGTGGGTTGGAGGAGCAAGCTTGAAGACCTTCCGGCAAGATTTAAAGCGGCAAGGATACTGCCAATGAGTGTGGATGAACAACATATCCATGTCCCTAGAACATCCATTCCACACCTTTTTCAGCATCTAAAAGAATTTTCAGAGTTATCTGGATATTCCTTGAATACCCATAAAACTGAGACAATCACCTTTAACTATGAGCCAACCCAGGGCCTCAGGGATAGATATCCCTTGAAATGGGACCTCCCTGCCATTAAATATCTAGGCTTAAAATTATCACCTAATAACTCGTTTCTGTACCAATTGAATTACCCACCACTGATAAAACAAATACAAGCGGGTATTGAGAGATGGTCCTTATTACCACTCCCCTTTTACTCAAGAGTCCAAACCACTAAAATGAATCTCTTACCTAGATTCCTTTTTCTATTTCAGTGCGTCCCTTGCAGGATTTCCAAAGGAAAATTGGATACCTGGCAAAATATTATTTTAAAATTTGTTTGGCTAGGAAAATGTCCCAGAATCAGGGAACAAACCCTTATTCTCCCAAGGGAGAAGGGAGGTTATGGTATGGTGTGCTGTGCATGGAGGGGTATTGGGTTGCGGCTCAGACCAAAGTAACCCTCCTGTTGCAACATCCGAGATACCTAGACCACTGGAAATCTATTGATCTGGCTATCCCTCGCTCTCCTTCGTTGGCGACAAGGCTATTTACCCAGAATGCTCCAGTATATGACCCCCCCCTTATTTTCGGGCACTGAAGCTGCTCTCGAGGGATGTAAAAGAGACTTTGTTAGAGTGACCACTATGGCATACCTCTGGAAGTACTGAGCGTGGTCCCTCAGTTCACAACATATAGTGGCTCACCACGACCCTTGGCATAAACGACAAGAGGAGCAAGGTTGTCGAGCACCCTGGCAATTGATGAATCGAGAGCAGGTACCATCATTTGAGGAACTGTGGGGAAAATTCCACTGGGGACAGGGGGCTCTCCTATTTTATTATCAGCTTAGGCATTACATAATGAAACAGCTTCAAAAATCTTTACTAAACTCTTGGGATTCCCTACAGCCGACAGTATTTGAACAGATCTGGGCTACGGAGAATGGAGGGAGAGCTGTTTCCTTGCTATATAAAAACTGCCTTACTGATTCACAACATTCAACAACATATATTGAAAAGAAATGGGAAAGGGACTTGGGGTAAATTTAAGTGGGACACGATGGTTGCAGTCAGTAAAAAATACATGGCATTCCTCTTCGTCCCCTGGTTGACGTGAGTTTTTATGGAAACTTAGAAGTAGATATTTTCGAGCACCTGAACAAGTGGTTAAATGGAACCCTGAAGTTACATCTGCCTGTTGGCGAAAGTGTGGTGTCATCTTGGCCTCACAGGCCCATATTTTCTGCCACTGTTCTATACTCTATCATTATTGGAGTAATATGCAACAACAATTGCAAAATATTTTCAATATTACGACTCCCTTGGAGCCAGAGCATCTGATCCTTGGCCTACATCCCCTGGAGATAAGAGGGTGAGAAGCCCAATATCACTGGAACATCCTAGTTGCGGCTGCCTGTAAGGTGATTACTAAGAAATGGTTGTCCCACACCCCACCTTCCGACAGCGAGTGGAAGGAGCTGGTTGATAATATAAAAACATTTGAAAGAATAACTTTTTCTCTTGCTCTTAAGACCCCACAATTCATAAACAGGTGGACTAGATGGGAGGTACTTATTTTGGGGACATAAGGGAGAAAGGGGTTAGAAAATGAACATATTTTGTCCTTTAGGAGTTTAACACCCTACTAGTACTAAGTACTGTGACAACAGATGAGGAAAAAAAAAAGGAAAAAAAAAAAAAGTGTTTTTCTTTTTTCGTTTTTTGTCCCGTCCACCTTCATGGGTACTGGGCCCTAGACAAAGCAGTATTTATGTACTATGTATATTACATTCTATTGGCAATATTGACAAGTAGACCTAGGATAGGTTGAATTGAGGCTTTTCTCTTATCTTTCTTTTTCCTCAAATATGCAATCTGTAATCCTTTTAGAGCCACTGATTGGTTCTTCTATACTGTTGTTTTTAACTACTTCTTAGACCTCTTTGTACTTAACTATAAAAATCAAATTATCACTTAATGTAGTAAGGAACATATGATAGAAATTCTATAAGCTTATTCACTAATGATATTATTTGATTTAAGTTTTTAAACTGACTACTCACTGTTGTGGTTAAAATATACTGTATATTATAAGAAATGCTGGGAGCATCCACTATGCTGCAAACTGGAACTCCCAGATATACGATTTTCTAACTGTCACGTATATTGTTTAAGCAAAGATCTGGATACAGATACGTAATAATCTGATAATAGTCTCAATAAAGATGAAGTATCAAAAAAAAAAAATAAGAGGTGGTGGATCAGCGGACTGATCTGTCCCACCCTGGGTCTGAGTCAGGACCGGAGTCCTGGAAAGAGAGTATCGGCCTCTTCGGGAGACAACTGGTCAACCGGTTTGAGAAAGATCTCGGCCAGAAGCTTTAACAGTGTCTCGGCCAACCGGCCCAACAAGGATACTGTGGAACCGGCGGCTAGGGCTAAAGATTCGACCGAAGTCAGATCTGGTGAAGTGTGGGAGTCGGAAGCCCGAAAGTGAAAGCATTCCTGATTCCACAATCAACAGTGAAACTGTTTTTTGGACTCTTTTTCAACTTGGATTTGTGTGCCGACGAAGGGCCCTGGCCATGAGTTGGGAGAGCCTGGCACAAGGCCTTAAACACCCCTGAAAAGGAGGTGCCAAAAGAGAGCAGTAAAAAGGACAAATCTGAGGAAGTCTGAGGCGCAGCATGGGCTGCTGCCTCCTCGAAAGCTGCTAGTTGTTCGGTGGACCCCGCAGCCGTGGAGACCACCCAGTGGGCATCTTTCGACTTGATCGGCAGGTACCGTTCATTTGGACGGGCCAAAGTAAGCGGGCACGCCAGTCCTCGAGAATGGGTGGATGGCAGGTGTGACAAATGTCGCAGGTCTGGGGATCGTGCTCGTGGCCCAGGCAGTACTCGCACGTGGTGTGCAAATCTGTTCGGGAATGAGTGCTTGATGAACTGCTCTCCTTCTCCAAGAAGGGAGGACCTCGCAACATTAACAACCCTGGTGGAGGCCAGGGGTGGGTGAGCCAGGGACCGAAGCAAATGCTGGGACTGATGGAAGCGGCGGATGTTGGCACATCAGCCATGGAAGCACATCTGACAAACCACGACGTCACTGCACATCCACTGAACCAGGGTAGGAACATTTACACACCAAAACCCCTCAAGGCAGCACAGCATGATGCTCCCTGTGTCAGCTACTAGTCCCACATCAAATGATGCCAGCCTAAGACGTGGAGGGGCATATGGCTGATCTTAGTCTCTCCTGCGGAGAACCCTGGTGTGATGGGTAGATCATGGGTCTCCCACCTGGGCAGACTGCCAGTGGGGGATGAAGATGTATGTACCAGGAGAAGATGTGGGGTACATTCTCACCTGACTTGGCAGCTGGAAAATAGAGCGGGGGGACACAGATCAGAAATGACCACTACTGTAATTTAACTAAAATAATTGAACACTTTAGAAAAGAACAAACCTTAAGGACTTCGCTCTCGAATTAGCTGGGACCACTAGGGCTCAATACTAGCAAAATGAAAGAGCAGCTTTGAAAAAACATTCTAAGTTACAGGGTACCATGTACCTCGCTGAGACGATATACAAGTCTGACTAGGCTACTCTAATACATGTAGATGGAAGTAAGTTTTGAATTCATCCCTGCCTTACCTTTGCTTCTACTGCAGCCAGATCTGCCTTGATAGCTTGAGCCTCTGAGATAAGCACGGCATATTCCTCCTTATAACGGGCAATACTGGCCTCTAAGTCCCGAATCATCTGTTCCACTTCATTAGCCTTCTGCTGGTTTTCTTTGGCATCATCCTCCAGCTTCTGTAGCTCATTTCTCAGGGGTTCCACTCGTTTGAGCATGTCAGCATAGTTCAGCTAGGGAAAAAATAATATGGATGAATCAACTGTACTACATCTAGCATGCACTTACAAATAATCCATGTAATCAAACAAGCATCTGTCAGTGTCTAATATTTGCTTGCAATGCAACAGACCTTTAGGAGCCTTTGATGTTGGGACAACTGTGAAAGACAAACAGGTTACTCACCTGTAACTGTAGTTCTAAGAGAGGTATATAGTTCACATCCACACACTGGCAGTTCCACTGGAAGTGCTGACTCTTCAGGACATCTTTAAGCTAAGCTCCTCCCACCACCTGAGCAGTATATCCTCCAGCTCTGCCCCACGTCGTCAGATCTTACACACTGAAAGCAGGGATCCATGTGCACTTGCTGGGTGATGTGGATGTGAACTATATACAACTCCTAGAACTACGGTTGCAGGTGAGTAAAGAACAGTTATGTACTTACCATAACAGCAGATCTTTTAGAGAATGTCTTCCATTAGGCCACATATTTGCAACTACAGCCACCAGGCACAACTACACAGAAACTTTTGCTAGCCAGGGGCTGCCCATGATGGCATCATGTGTCAATGTCTACATAAATTCGGGTGACCCCATCGCTTCTCAGTTCCCTTCTGGAGATTAGGTTCAGAGGACCACCACTCATGGGGTCCCAGGAGATCAGACCCACACCAAGCATACAAGGTGATATATGATGCTGGTTATAACAGCCATGGGTTAGGATCAGGCACAATATCAGAGCCATCATCACCGAAGCAGAAGTGAGACAGAGAGGACGGCATAGCCTAGTGGAAGAGATTCTCTTTAAGATACTGCAGTTACGTAAGAACTTACTGTAACAGCAGATCTTCACATATAGGACTGCGCCCCCTGGTGTCAGGTCCAAACGGCAAACTTGCAGATAGCAATCATCAGCAGGGACTGCCCCCGACGTCGCGCGTCATCACGTCAGCTCAGCTATAAAAGAGGCAGTCCCGCACCCGTTCTCCAGTTCTTTTCCACCGGAGATCTAAAGAAAGGTAAACAACAGCTAGGAATAGAAAAACTCCTGGGACCCCATTTCCTCTCTAGACCCAAGGGTTAGGTAGGATGGAAGATAATGAAAACAACATCCAGGAGCGGAGAGACTAGGCCACTACAGGAACCTCTCGAAGATCTACTGTTACGGTAAGTTTTACGAAAGTACAGTTACGTAAGAACTTACCGTAACAGCAGATTTTCGAGAACAGCCCTTGCAGCAGGTTACACCATTAGGACTGAAGCCGGCAGGCGCCAGGACCCCACGGAAAATTTCTAGCTAGCAGTATCCAGTGGGGACAGCCTCAGACGTCGGTCCCGCCCACGACGTCAGGCATCGTATAAAAGGGGGTGGTCCCCCAGAATCCCCAGTTCTCCCACCGGAGAGTCCCGGCCGTTCTATGACATCAGAAGTGGGGACTGAGGATCCGCCATCCAAAGGTATTCAAAATGGTGTTAGAAACAGCAAATCCTAGAACCGAGATATCGGAACAACTCTACCTCCAGAGGGGATGGTGGGAGTGAAACTACGTGCTGCAAGAGCTGTTCTCGAAGATCTACTGTTACGGTAAGTTCTTACGTAACTGTACTATCTTACTTCGAGAAACAGCTCTTGCAGTAGGTTACACCATTAGGACCGATTCCCAAGCAATAGTGGAAATCCCTCGCAGGTGGGAGGAGGCTAGGTAGAGATCACGAGTTGAACCAAAGCCTAGGATAGTAGTCCCTGAAGGACTGCTAGACCAAAACCAGCTCTCTGTCGTGAAGCCACATCCAGGCTGTAATGCCTGATAAAGGTGTGCACGGTGCTCCAAGTAGCTGCTGCGCAGATGGCTGAAGTGGACATGTTCTTCATAACCGCAAAGGAGGTAGCCACCTCCCCTTGTGGAATGACCCTTAACCAAGCCCGGTAAAGGTTTGTTCCGTTTCTGGTAACAGAATGTGATACAATGGATGAGCCACCTTGACAGCAACTGTTTAGAAACTGAAGCCCCCATCATCCTATGGGCGAAGGAAACGAAAAGCTGATCAGATTTATGGTGGTGCCTGGTTCTGGTCAGGTAGTACCTTAGACACCTATGCACGTCTAGAGTGTGCAACAGGGCCTCTACTCTATTAGAATATTTAGGAAAGTACACTGGTAAGTCGATGTCCTGATTGAGTGCGAGAGCTGAGACCACCTTAGGTAGACACTCTGGATTTGTCCTTAGGGACACCCTGTCCTGGTGAAAAACCAAATAAGGTTCTTTGCACATCAGTGCATAAAGTTCAGAAATCCTTCTGGCCGAAGTAACGGCAACTAAAAATAACATCTACCAAGTTAGGAGACATAGCTCGCAATCTGCGGCTGGTTCGAAAGGCGGCAGTGTGAGCTGCTCCAGGACAAAAGGTAAGTCCCAAGGAGGAACGGGATCCTTAATCAGAGGTCTAAGGTGAAGAACACCTCTCAGGAAGGCCTGTGCTGTGTCCAACTGAGTTATGGGATGTTGGCCTAAAGGTGTATGCTAGGCCGAGATGGCACAAAGGTGTACTTTTATAGGAGAGTAGGCCAAGCCTGCCTGGAAGAAAGACAGGAGGTAGTCCAGGACTGACCTTTCTGGACAATCCATAGGGGAGAAACCTTGTGCTTGAGCCAGAGGCAAAATCTACGCCATTTCATGGCGTATGTGGCGTGAGTGGCCTGTTTTCTGGCAGCCGCTAGAACATCCGCTACGTCTTGCGAGACCCCGTACCGCATGATCGCTATGTCTCTAGGAGCCAGGCGTGCTGGTTCAGAGAGTGAAGGTCCAGATATACCAAAGATCCCGCCTCCTGGGACAATAAGTGAGCTGATTGGCGAGGAACCAGAGGTTCCTGGGACAGCTGGTGCAGCAGAGAGAACCAAATCTGTCTGGGCCAAAAAGGCACAATAAATATCAGCATCACCTGCTCTCTGCAGAGTTTCAATAGGACCCTCTGGATCAACGGGAGGGGGGAGGAAATGCGTAGAGGAATCTGCCCATCCAGGAGAGGGACAATGTGTCTCGCCAGAAAACACCAGGCCCTGGATCTAGCGAACAAAAATTGGGCAGTTCTGCGTTGGATGGGGATGCGAAAAGGTCTAATTCTGGTGTGCCCCATCTGCGAAACAGATCCTCTACTACCTTCTGGAGTAGTTCCCACTTGTGGACTCTGGTCTGAGAGCGGCTCAGGCCGTCTGCGATGACGTTGTCCACTCCTGGGACGTGAACAGCAATGAGGTTTGCGCCATGTTGTAGAACCAAATCCCACACCCTCATGGCCTCCCTACAAAGTGGGTAGGAATGGGTGCCTCCTTGTTTGTTGAGGTAATACAACACCACAGAATTGTCTGTAACAGAATGGTACCCGGTGGAATCTCCAACTGGAAGGCCTGCAGGGTGTAAAAGAACTGCTCTCATTTCCAGGATATTTATGTGGAGATGAGTCTCTTGGGCTGTCCACAGGCCCTGAGACCAGACACCGTCGAGGTGTGCTCCCCATCCAAGCCACCATTGCCAATCTCGGATTACGGTCTTCATGATCCAGACTGGAAGCTGCAGAAGGTTGTGCTTTTGATCCCACTGGACCCGTAACATCCACTGGGTCACCCACATGTGGAGATGAGCAAGCGGGACTGTTGCAATGGCCGCAGCCATGTGTCCGAGTAGGCAAAGGACCAATCTGGCAGGAACGGTCTTCTTCGCCAAAATGTCCTTGATGAGGGATCTGATATGTTCCGCTCTGTCCTGGGAAAGAAAAGCTTTCCCCTGGACGGTGTCCAGAATTGCACCTATGAACTGCAGAGTCTGTGACGGAATTAGTCTTGACTTCTCGTGATTGATCATGATGCCCAGCGTCTTGAACAGAGACGGAGTATAATGGATGGTGGACATCAAGGCCTCCCGAGAGGGTGCCATGAGAAGCCAGTCATCCAGGTAGGGGAACATGTAGTGGCCTTGTCTCCTCAGAGCTGCCTCTACGACCAACACACTTCGTGAATACCCGGGGTGCCCATGACAGTCCGAAGGGGAGGGCTCAGAATTGATAATGGTGGCCCTGAAACTCCAAGCGCAGAAACTTTCTGTGGGCTTCAGTGATGGGAATATGCAGGTAAGCATCCTGCATGTCCAAGGACGCTAGAAAGGCGATCTGCTTGAGCATGGGAATCAGTCCTGGGAGGGTCACCATGCGGAAGTGTTTGTACAGGACTGACTCGAGGTCGCTGAGGTCCAGTATCGGACGGAGGTCCCGTTTTCTTGGGAACCAGAAAGAAGTGAGAATAATAACCTGCACCTCTCTGGTACCGTGGTATGTGCTACATAGCTTTTTTTCTGAGAAGTGCAAGCACCTCCTGCTGTATGAGCAGGGTGTGCTGACCCAAGTAACGGGAAAGCAGAGGAGGTCTTGCCGGTGGGTGATCGAGGAATTCTATAAAGTGGCCTTTCTTGACCAACTGGAGAACTCGCCAGTCGGCGGTAATCGACTGCCACCCTAAAAAGTAGCGAGCGATGCGACCCCCGACCTTTTGTGCCCGTTGATCCAGAGGAGGGGCGGTGGCCGGGAAGAAGTCATGCTGTGGCAGCGTTGGTCCCTGCAGGCTGGGCCAGTTTAGTGTAGCGCTGGCCTCTGCCTGGGGACAATTTAGCCTGGGCTTTATGCTGAAAAGTGCCCCTTTGTTGCTGGCCGGAACGTGGCTGCTGCCTTTGTTGCCAGCCTCGAAAACGGCTCTGGTTCCTACGAAAGGAACCAGGCCCGAATCTGTACATAGCCTGTACAGACCCAACTGCCTTCCCAGCGTCCTGGAGTTTGGTGATGACCTTCTCCGAGGGTTCACCAAAAAGTATTTCGCCGTTGTATGGGACGTCAAGAATGCTCTTCTGTACATCCACGGTAAAACCGGAAACATGGAGCCAAGAGCGTCTCCAGAGACAGATGCCTGAAGCTGCAGCTCTGGTGGACGAGTCTGCAGAATCGTATGCGGCTTGTAGCACTTAGGTACCCACATCAGACCCTCTGCGGAGAAGGTTTAGGAGCTCTGCCTTCTCATCGCCATCCGGAAGTTTATCGACCAGGTCCTGGCCCTGTTCCCACAGGGCATTCTGAAACTGTACCATGTGAGATAGGTAGTTCAGGGACCTGATGGAGCATGTAGCAGCCGCATAAATGCGCCTCCCCAAGGCATCCAACTGTTTGGAATCCTGGTCCGGTGGCTGTGTGCTCATGTGCTGCGGTCTTTGGGACCGGTCATGCGAGGCCGTAATGACCAGGGAGTCTGCCAGAGGTTGCTAAACCAAGTACTGGTCTTCTTTCTGGGCCTTGTACAGGAGTCAGCTTTCTTCGGCACAGCAGGAGTGGAGTGCGGACGCTTCCACGCAGCCTTGGTGACATCCGCGAAGGTGTCCACCAAGGGTGGCACTACCACAGGCTTTGGGTCTTTCTGCCAAAGATAACGGGCAAGGCGCCATCTTTCGGGGTCGAGGTCTTCAGCATCTCATCCCATGTTGTCCTGGATGTGCCTCATGATCTCGGAGAAAGAAGGATCATCTGGAGGAGACCTGGGTAGGTCATGTGATGGAATGCTAAGTGGAGAAGGAGATCTGGAATATTCCGAGGTATCTGATCTGGAGTCCTCCCCTGACGGGAGTGTACCAACGATGTCTGGGTCGCTTGGGGCTGGGAGACCCTGATGGAGATCTTGAGGGAGGCCTTCTCCGGTCTTTGAATCTACCCCTAGGAGGTGGAGTCTGCACCTTAAGGGTTGGTGGTCGTCCTGCTGGCCCCTTTGGTGGAGAAGGGGGCATAGGAGGTGAAGGAGGAGGAGGAGAAGGAGGAGGTTTCACAGGGACCACATCCTTTCAAATGGTGTCCCACCAGAAAGTAAAGAGATCCTTTACCTCTTGTAGATTCATGCCCGACAAGCCTGGCTCCAGTGGTCTGTCACTGGGGTCGGGCGTCGGGTCCGCGGGTGTCTCCGGGGTGGGTGAAGGTTCCCTCTGAAGCCCGGCATCCTCTGTATCGCCCGCCTGGTCTTCGGGCAGTGTCTTGTCCTCCTTTGTGGAATCCTTGTGACTGGTGTCAGCCAGTGACTGAGGGGCGGTCTTCGGCTCCGGTGAATGTGAGGCCGACGCCTTCGGGTCCAGCGAACGCCCGGCCGGTGTCTGGTGCCTGGCTGGTGTCTGTGGCTTCGGCGAACACCTGCCCGACTTCGGATGCTTGGCCAACATTGGGTCCGTTGTCCGCTTTAGGGATGTCAGGTCTTTCGTCTTCCTGGGTGGTGGGTCCGGACCTCTGGGAGGCTGGGAGACTGATCTGATGTCGGGGTCCCGACATCGCGTCGATGAGGAAGACTTGTGGCCTTCGGAAGACTTGGAAGAGGACCGAGAGGGAGTGGAGGAAGCTGAGGGCCTAGAAGTCTTGATAGGCTGAAGAGTTGAAGAACTGCCTGAAGCCCGGACTTTGACCGGAGGGGGCTGAGAACAAGCCCTGGAGGGAAAGTGGTAAGATCTGGTGGAGCCTGAGCTACGTGAGTCCGAGGCCCGGTTTGGGGATCTGGACCTTACTTTCTCCTGGTGTTTGTCCCAGTGTTTATGGGCCCTGGAAGAAGAATCACCCCTGGAGGAAGGTTCTTTGTCCATCCTGCTAAGTTTTTCTTACAGCAGAAAAGCCTGAAGTGCCTTCTGACAGCAGATCCTGGTGCGGCTGTTGAACCCTTGACAAAAGGTGCAGGCCTTGGTGTCGTGGTCCGGGCCTAAGCAACGTACACAGGAGAAATGAGGATCCTTGAATGGGATCTGTTTTCCACAGGCACACTTTGAAAGGTGTCCTTCAAGTGAAGGAGTTGGAGAGGACATTAGGTTTGAAGAAACTCTTGAAGTTCCAAGTCGTCATGCGCTAGATAAGAGACCGACAGGCCGATGCTGGCGAGTCGACGGCAGGAAAAGAACTTGGAATTCTGGGGGACTGCCTCCTTAAGTACTATGCCCGACGTCGGGGGTGGGACCAATGTTGGAGACGGTCCCCGCTGAATACTGCTAGCTAGAAAATTTCCGTGAGGTCCTGGTGCCTGCCGGCTTCAGTCCTAATGGTGTAACCTGCTGCAAGAGCTGTTTCTCAAAGTAAGATGGGGGGAAACCCGCCCTTCCATCGGTTCAGGGACCTTAACCGGGGACTCCGGCAGAGGAGGCACAGGCAAGTCCTCGGTAATCACCAGGGGAACCGGTGAAGTAGGGTTGTTGGCATCACCAGTCGACAAACCATCCGATGGGTCGAGAAAAATCTCGACCGTGTCGACAGTTTGTCTTGGCCTGCTGACCTGACGGGGACACCATGAAGGCAGCGGTCTTAGCCGTAACCTCGACCGAAGTCTAAAGTCGATGGTCCAGAGAAGATCTCTCCCGCTCCCACGAACGTCGACGGTGGGACTTACCTTTTGAGTCCTTCGTCTTTGACCAACTGGAATGTCCCGATGGCCCTTCTCACTTGGTGGAGAGGGACTGACAAAGCTCCTTAAACAAAGCCATGTAGGAGGAGCCCAAAGAGAGCGGGATAAATGCCGCAGCCGAGGAGGAAGAAGAAGCGGCTTGGGCCACATTCTGCTCAAGGGCGATCAACTGCTCCAACTGGTTCGCGGAGCCCACCGCTGTGGACACCACCCAATGGGCCTCCTTTGACTTGACCGACGGATACCATTTTTCAGGGTGCCCAAGAAGAAGTCTAGCAGCGCGGTCCTCCAAGACTGAATCCGAGAAGGAGCTGCACAATTCACAAGCCTGCAAATCGTGACCAAGCCCCAGGCAGTAGACGCACGTGGAGGGCGGGTCAGTCCGGGACATCATCTTCCCACAAGGGCACAGACGAAAGCCAGGAGTCGATTTGTCCATCGCAGCCACGAGGGAAGACAAAAACTGAAGTCTTGTAAACGTTAAAATTAGTTTCGGGTTAACCGAAGACTTTGGATCCAGGCCTAAAATGCAGAGCGCTAAGGAGGGAGCCTGAGCTTCCAAGCGGTAAGGAAGATCTGGCGTCATGGGGTGGATGTGAGGGTTTTACCACCTGAGTGGGTGGGTGGGAGGAGCCAGCTTGAAGACCTTCCAGCAACATTTAAAGCGGCAAGGAGCCTGCCAATAAATGTGGATTGAACATATCCGCATCCCTAGAAACATAAATTTAGGGTCCAAAGACTCAAGTCAAGACCCCCAAAAAGAATCCAAGTAGGTAAACAAAGTGTATAACAATAAAATTTAAGAACAACAGACCTCATTCAACGAAGAGGCAAACAGGTAGACCCCTGAGGTGCAGCACTGCACCTGCCCACCCACATCCCAAAAAGGAAAATTACGTACCTACCGTAATTCTTGATCTTCTTGGACGAGTCTCCACCACTCATTCACACTAGTGGGATTGGCGCCGGAGGCACTAAGACCCATCGGGAGCAAACTTTTTGCTGGAGGGTCGGCGCGAGAGACGGCGCCGCGAGACACGGCGCCGCGAGCAGCGGCTCGAGCGGTAATGACCATCTCGGCGACGACCCTCCAACCGCCTCAGTACCTTTTTACCAAGGAGGTGCAGCGCACAATCTAAAAAGGGTAAACCTAACATTAAAAACGGACATAAGATAGTCCGTATGACCCGTGTAAGAAGGGTCAGCAAAGAAGTCCTCACGGCCTAAAGATTTGAGGGAGTGAAGACCAATACAGCGTGAGCTCGGGATGGAGGGAGGGAGGAGGTGAGTGGTGGAGACTCGCCCAAGAAGATCAAGAATTCACGGTAGGTACGAATTTTCCTATCTTCCTGGACATAAGTCTCCACCACTCATTCACACTAGTGGGAGAGTACTAAGCTGATAATCCCCAAAAGGGCGGCAGGAAAGCCAGAGCTCACGCTGCCTAAGATAGAAGCCTCATTAAGGATAGTTCTGCTCGAATGCGGAATGCCGCCTGGCATGAACATCCAGTGCATAGTGCTTAACGAAAGTATGCACTGAGCTCCAGGTAGCGGCGTTGTATATATCTGCAATTGGAACATTGCACTTCCGCTAGGGATGCCAGCACCGCCTCTAGTAGAGTGAGCGACACTCTACCTTCTAATTTAACTTGAGCCATGGAATAGCAATGACTAAGGCATGCCACTAACCATGAAGAGATACATCTAATAGCGACAGGTTGACCCAGCCGGTGTCGCTGAAAGAAACGAACAGTTGCTGAGTCTTATGAACATCCTTGGTTCTATCTAAATAGAACCGAAGGCTCTCTTAACATCCAAGGAATGAAGAGCTCTGCTCCCCTTCATTTTGGAAATTAGCTTAAAGCGGAGTACCAGAGGTTGGTTCAGATGGAATTCTGACACAACCTTGGGAAGAAATTTAGGATGAGTACTGAGAACTCACCTGTCCTTATGGAATACAGTATACGGAGGGTCCGTAACCAGTGCATGTATTCTCAGAGACCCCATGGGTGAGGTAATGGCCACCAGGAAGGCAGTCTTCCAGGTAAGAAATTTTAGCTCACAGGTAGCTAAGGGTTCGAAAGGCTTCCGAGTGAGCATGTCCAGCACCAGGTTAATGTCCCAGGCTGCAACTGGACGCTTAACAGGGGTCTGGTATGGAGAATCCCTTAAGAAATCTCTTCACTATAGGTAACTGAGCCAGAGTTAAGGAAGAAACCGGCTCATGGAACGCTGAGATGGCACTAAGGTGAACTTTAACTGTGGAGTATTGAAGACCTAAGTTTGATAGGTCCAAAAGATACTCCAGAACCTTGCCAGGAGGACAGGAAAAGGGATTCCAAGAGGATTTTGCACACTAGAGAGAAAACGTTTCCATTTGGAGCGTGACGCTGGGTGGCTGGCTTCCGAGCAGCCAGAAGGATGTCTGAGACTCCACGAGACGTTGAACCGATTCACTTCTATCTCTTCAGGAGCCAAGCATGAAGGTGAAGTGATTTCAGGTTGGGATGGACCAACGAACCCTGAGTCAGAAGACTGATTTGCAAAGGAAGTGGTCTCGAGAGGCTGCCAACATACTGTTGAGTAGAGGAAACCATAGTTGCCGAGGCCAGGAAGGAGCAATGAGAATCATCTTGGTCCCTGAGACTGAACTTGAGGAGTACTCT
The DNA here is from genome assembly GCA_016271365.2 of Neoceratodus forsteri. Lineage (NCBI taxonomy): Eukaryota > Metazoa > Chordata > Ceratodontiformes > Ceratodontidae > Neoceratodus > Neoceratodus forsteri. The sequence goes on along the minus strand of CM028134.1, from coordinate 589,065,893 downwards.
GGATTAGAGGAAGTGGTGGAAAGGCGAAAGAAAGCTTTGTCCACCGCAGCCTGAACGCATCCTGACAGAAAATGCCAGGCCCTGGATTTCTGGAGCAGAAGAGAGGCAGTTTTATGCTGAGTGGGATGCAAAAGGTCCAGGTCTGGAGTCCCACTCTTTGAACAGGACCGAGCTACGGCTGGATCGAGAGACCACTCGTGAGGGTCTGCCTCCGTTCTGCTGAGGTGATCTGCTAGGTCGCTTTGTATACCTGGCAGATAAACCGCTTGAATCAGAGACTTGTGCTCCAAGCACCACTCCCACACCCTCATTGCTTCCTGCAAAGGGATAAGAATGAGCACCGCCTGCTTGTTGATGTAATACATCACTGCTTTGTTGTCCGCTTGAAGGAGAATGTTCTTGTGACAAAGGACATCCTTCAGAGCTCGATTGCATAGAGGACCGCTCATCTCCAGGACATTTATGTGGAGATGAGTTTCAACTGAGTCCATACACCTTGGAGTGTGGAGGGAGAGACAGTGAGCTCCCCATCCCATTAGCGATGCATCTGTGGTGATGGAGATCTGATGATCCGGGGAGCAAAGGGGAATCCTTCCAGGAGATTGCTTTCTTGAGACCACCAGGTGAGAGACCTTCAAGGCCCGCACCTTGATGGGATAAGACTGGGGTGAGAGGTCGGGGACCACTGAGTGGAGAGCATCCACTGGGTGGTTCTCATGTGCAGTCGGGCCAGAGGGACAGTGAAGACCGAGGACGCCATGAGACCCAACATGCGTTGCATCGAGAGAGCTGTAACCGATTGGTTCTCCCTGATGTAACGGGCCATACTGGGGATGTCGAGTCTTCTGTCCTCTGGAAGGAAAGCCTTCGCTGAAGAGGTGTCTAGAAGCGTCCCTATGAAAAGGAGCCTCTGGGAGGGTTGCAGTTGAGATTTTTTCAAATTCAGCAGAACTCCCATGGACGTGAGAAGACGAGAAGTCGTTTGCACGGCTTCCAAAGTCCCTTGGCCGGAAGGGCTTGCTAGAAGCCAATCGTCCAGGTAGGGAAACACTCGGAGTCCGACTTTCCTGAGATGCGCCGCGAGAACTGCACAACACTTTGTAAAAACTCGCGGCGCCGAGGATAGCCCAAAGGGCAGGACTCTGAACTGATAATGCTGACCCAAAGCTACAAACCTGAGGAATTTGGCGTGGGTCGGGTGGACGGGATATGCTGGTAAGCATCCTGCATATCCAGAGAGGCCAGCCAGTCGTGCTGATGTAGCAAGGGTAACAGGGTACCTAGGGAAATCATCTTGAATTTCTCCCTGGGGAGGAATTTGTTTAACTTTCTGAGGTCTAGAATGGGGCGCATCCCCCCAGATTTCTTTGGAACCAGAAAGTAATGGGAGTAGAACCCTGTGTTTCGCAGATGCGGGGGCACCAGTTCTATTGCCCTGTTGTTCAGAAGGCCCTGGATCTCCGCGGTGAGGAGATCTGACTGAGAGGCCGACAACCTGGCTGTCGATGGGAGGACACTCGGGGGTTCCAAGAAATTGAGAGAGTAACCTCGCGAATTATCCAAGAACCCATTTGTCTGAGGTTATGGACTTCACTGGTTGTAGAAGTACATCAGACGACCTCCCACCGGAGGAGAAAGTTCCACCTCGGGCAGAGTGGATGGAACTTGGGCCAACGACTCATAAGGTAGCGCTTGGAGCTTTAGGTCCCCGCGCTTTATGCTCGCGTCTCTTTGAGGTTGGGCAGGTTGGCTTTATGGAAGCTTCCCTGCCTCTGCCCTCGAAAGGACTGACGACTCATGAAACTGACGCCTGTTCACATGCCCCCAGAGGGGCAGGCGGAGGTCTGGCCAACTTAATGGCCGATCTAGTCTTCTGAGTGGCCTCTAAGGCTTGCTCCACCTGAGGGCCAAAAAGAAAGGAGCCATCAAAGGCAGCGCCATCACCTGCTGCTGAGCATCATTCGTGAAGCCAGAAGTACGCAGCCAGGAATGGCGCCAGTACAAATCCCGGCTGCTGAGCGAGAAGCAGTGTCGAAAGCATCCATGGCGGCTTTGACCTGTTGGTTATTGGACTCAATACTCTAATAACGGTCAGAAGAAGCTCTGACTTGAATCCGAATCTGGAAGAGCTTCAACCATTCTTTTCATAGAGTGCCACAGGATATACTCATACTGAGAAAAATAGCCTTGATAACTGGCAACACGACACTTTAGAGTGGAGGCAGCAAAGACTCTCTTACCTAATGTATCAATCTTACGAGACTCTTTGTTAATAGGTCAGCTGTAGTAGTTTGAGGAAGAACGACCTTGTCATTCTCTGCCAGGACTACAATAGGATCCGCAAAGGCTTGGGATGCCAAAATGGGACGATCCTTGGGAGCTGAATACTTCTTATCAATGGATTTAGCCACTGAGGGAATAAGAGCAGGGTTATTCCATACCATTTGAGACAGCGCCTCAAGGAAGGCTGAATCGAGGAGTCAAACTGTAGGGATCTCCGAGCATGAAGATACTGGAGTCTTAATATCTTCCCAGGATCGATGTCTGTAGTCTGGAGAGAAAGAGTGGATCCCAGGTTCTTCAACAGAGACTTAAAGGACAGGTCCTCACCACAGGCTCTGTAGCAAAGAAAGATCCTGTTTCCTCCACTTCATCACCCAACCCAAGGTCTGGGTCAGGCTCAACATCATCTCCTGATGGTCCAGAAAGGACTGTTTGGACAGGAAAGGAGGAAATTAGGAGAGGAGGAAATGGCAGAAAACAAGGAGAGTCCCATGCGGCTGCCGCCGGACGGCAAAACGGGCTGAAGATCGGTACCAGGAGGCGCAGACGGCGCCAAGAGGCACGCTGCCCCGCAAACGCTTTCGCGGCGCTGCTGACGACGCCACAGACGGCGCGCCAACGGCGCTTATCGGACGACGCCGCGAACGCGCCGCTGGACGACGCCGCTAACGGCGCCGCTCGATCTAACGGTGACCACCGGCGCGGCGCTGCGAAAACGCGCCACCAACGCGGCGCCGAGATTACGCTGGGCGCCGCTAACGGGCGCCGCAGCTCCGGGCGGGCTCGAAAACGGGCGCCGACACGGCCACAGACCTTGCAGAAGGCGCCGAAAGCCCCGGGAACCTGGAAACAAGAGAAGGAAAAATACCAGGAGATAAGGGCATCGGTGAGGCCCTCGCGCCGCAGCCATGTGAGGGGGAAACACTAAGCACGGAGTCGCTAGCACCAAGAAGGCGCCGACTAGGAAGGTCCAACCGCCTCTACCTGATCGCCGGAGGAGCCCGAGGGCTCCAGGTAACCGAGCCAGGCAGAAGAACCAACCTCCGAGCCCATCGCCCATAAGAGCGCCCACTGATGAAACTGCTCATCTGGAGCCCTACCTATAGGCGGGAGGGGCTCCATGTTCGAGGACGACGATTATCGGAAGCTGGCGCATCTGGAAGAAGGAGACCGCAACTAGCAACGATAAATCACCGCCGACGCAGACATACTAGAGGGCGACTGCAGTGATGCCTCTTTTGACCTGTGGGTCGAAGAAGAGCTCGAGGCCGAACGGCGCCAGAAAGCGACCGCTTATTTTATGCCGCGCGGGGACCGCCATCCCCGGCATCGGACTGACCGTAGTCGGAACCCCGCTGGAGGAGAAGGAGGCTGACCGACCCAGCCCGCTGATTGAACAGCTTTTCATACGAAGTCTCCCTACCGTCACCTGACCTGCTCATGGTCGACTCCGTCCAGTAGGCCGAGACTTCTTCAAGTAAGTTAAATTTAAATATTAGAAAAATTTTACGAAAAATAGAATAAAACTAAGCGATACTACTATCGTGATAATGTTACAAAAAAACAAACTGAAAACTATGCGCTAGTTTGAAGTTTGACTCCCGACAGGCGAGCGACGTCGTCACTGAAGCGCACTCGACGGCGGGAAAAAAGGAACTGAGGCGGTTGGAGGGTCGTCGCCGAGATGGTCATTACCGCTCGAGCCGCTGCTCGCGGCGCCGTGTCTCGCTGGGCGCTCTCCTCGCGCCGACCCTCCAGCAAAAAGTTTGCTCCCGATGGGTCTTAGTGCCTCCGGCGCCAATCCCACTAGTGTGAATGAGTGGTGGAGACTTATGTCCAGGAAGATCAAGTAGGTTCCGGGAGGGGAGGCTGGGAAGGAGGTCAGAATACAGCAAGACTTCATTAGAAGAAACATTACTATGGTGAGTAATTTTTTTCTTCCAACAACATGAAGTCTTGCTTTATTCTGACTATATGCAGACTACCAGGCAGTACCCCCAAGAAGGAGGGACCTACAGAACCTATTTTGGGAACAGACTCTGCAGTATTCTTGGCCAAACCTAGCATCACTTCTTTACTGGATGTCAAAGGAGTAATGCTTGGTAAATGTGTGAACAGTCTTCCAGGCTGCTTTACAGATTTCCACTAATGGTATATCCTTGGCAGTTGCAACCGAAGCAGCTGTACCTCTGGTGGAGTGAGCCCTCAGGTCTGATGGAGGCTCCTTCCCCAGTTTTGAACAGCAGAACTGTATGCAAGAAACAATCCATCTGGCAATAGTTCTCTTAGTGGCAGGTTTACCTTTACCCACCTCCCCATAAGAAAGAAACAGCTGGGAGCAGTCGTTTCTATGGGGTTTGGTGGATTCTATGTAATAACTCAGAACCCTTTTTACATCGAGACTGTGTAATCTCTCTCCAGAGGAGGAGTGATCAGTAAGAAATACAGGCAGTATCAGATTGGTTCAGATTTATTTATTTAGTTTTTGTTTACCGGGTAGGTGCGCTAGCCAAACAGGTGACTATTTTCAGGCACGACCCGGGAGGTACAGTAACAATACAGAGTTCATTTACATAATACAGGGAAGCAGTAACAATACAGAGAACAGTTTTCAGTAAAAGGCAATAAAGGAGTACAGCTTCAGAGACAATCAACAGGTCAAGAGAAAAACAGCAGATTTACAGTGTACAGGTAGCATTTAGTGAGCGGGTAAAGGTATACAGGGCAGATCCAAAGGACAGGTGGGTCAGGGAGGGGAGAGAAGGGGAGGGAACTGGGTGAGCAGGTAAAAGGGGGGGATGCGGGAAGGCAACCTTGCGGCTAAGTGGTTAAGGTGGCAGCAGGGATGAAGGAGGCAGGACGGGGGGTCTGGGTGTGGGGCGGTGAATGGATGGTGGCGGTACATGGTCGAGGTGGGGAGAGAGTAGGTCAGGCAGAGCTGGAGGCAGGGGAGACACCACCTGCAGTGGGGCTATAGAGGGGTAAAAGGCGGCGCGAAAACAGGGCAGGAAAGGACATGATAGGCATCGGCGGCCAGAGGAGGAGTGAAGTGGGGGAACATTTGGACGGGGCAGGGGGCTTACGGTATACGTCTGGGTGAGGGGGATATGGTGGCATAAGCGGTAGAAGGCTACGGGAAGAGACCGAGTCCATGGAACCGAGCGGCGGCTAGAGAGAGCTGAAGGGGAAGGGATCGGAGGTGAAGACGGCCATGGGGTGGCTTTAGTGGCAGAACTACTCAAGAGGAGCCCGGGTTCATGGAACCAAAGTCGCAGGGGAGAGTTAGGATGGCGGGGTTGGGGTGAGGTACGGCAGGGGAGCGGCATCAGCGGCTGGAAGGTGCGGCAAGTACCCGGGATTGTGGTACTGTTCCTCGGCAGGGGAGTCGGTGCTCAGTCGGGGGCTATGGAGGTTAAGAGCAAACGTGGTCAACTGGGGGGGTGGAGAGCGAAAGTCAGTGTTAGGGGGACATGGCGGGAATGGCGGCAGGGGACTGAGGGATGAGACCGTGTCCATGGAAACCGTATGCAGGCTGGACAGATCGATGAGTGTGAGAATACGGGGGTGAAAGCGGCGGGTGAGCGGTTTTAGCGGCAGGAGCCTACTAGAGGAGCCCAGGATCGTGGAGCCGTAGGCCGGCAGGGGAGGCTAAAGATAGCGGGGGTTCGGGGTAAGGTACGGCGGGTGAGTGGTTTCAGCGGCTGATGGTGCGGCTGATGTCCGGGGTTGTGGAACTGTATTCGGGCAGGGGAAACTGTGTTCAGGCGGGGTTGGGGGTTGAGGAGGTCCAGGGGCAATAGGAATAGAGGAATGGGTCCACTGGGGGGCGCTTAGGCATTGGCTGCGCCAGTTCCTGGTACCCCTAGATCATCAGTACAAACATTCCAGTAAGCAGCAGTAACACGTAGAGCAGTGCAGACAGCAATAATAGGTTAACAATGCAGTAGTCAAGGCGTAGTAACTTACAACAAAATTACACACTCTAGACAAGTGCAAGTAGAGAGAAGTACCCTGAAATGGGTCTGTTGGGGGGTGCTTAGGCATTGGCTACGCCAGTACCTGGTACCCACAGATCGTCAGTACAAACATTTCAGTAAGCAGCAGTAACAGGTACAATAGTGCAAACAGCAATAACAGGTAAACAATGCAGTAGTCAAGTGCAGTAACTACAACACAATTACATACTTTTAGATAAGGGCAAGTAGGCTTCGAGGTCGGAGTTTTGAACTCGAAATGAAGTGCATATGGGCAGAGACATATATCACAGTGTTAATGTTGTAAGTAAAATAGGGTAAGGAGTAGGAAGGAGGGAGTGGTGGGGCAAGAAAGAGAGGTTGGCAGGACAAGCTCAGGTAGGGTCATAACAGGCACACTGGTCCATGGAAAGCAGGTGTACACGTAGCTTGCGCTTAGAGATCGTGGGAAGATGTCAGTCTAAGGTCAAGTGGCAGGAGGTTCCATACTTGAGGGGCTGTGTACCCAACACCCAGACCCTTGGAGCAAAGCGGCAGGGGATTTTAGTAGGATTGGTCCGAGATCTCAGCTCACGTGGAGGGGAGGGCTGGCTGAAGCAGTTCAGTTAGGGATGCTGGTCAGTTGAGTCTAATGATGGAGTCGCAAAGGCAGCCCAGGTAGTATAGTCTGGTGCAGAGCTGGTGGAGAGGGAGGCCAGCCGAGGTCTTTATACAGTTGGCAGTGATGTTTAAGTCTGGAGGCTTTTGAGGCATACCTGCATATATTGTTGAAAGTGACATCCCATTTTGTAGTGTGGATTTATGCGCCATGGGTAGGATGGGAGCACAGTAGGTCAGAGTGGGTAGGAGGAGACCCCTGGTGATGGCTAGTTTGGCTGCAGGTGTGAGCATGTAGCTGGATCTGTAGGCAGCACCCAGTTTGCAGTTCACAGATTTACATGTTTCTTGGATGTGCAGGTTTAGGTCCAGAGATTGGTCTAGCAGGATGCCCAGATAACGGAAGGAGGTAACCACCTCAAGGGGGGTCCCATCCAGGTCAAGGACTTTTAAAGGAGAGTGGCAGGACCTTATCTTGTGGGCAGTGCCCAGAAGCATCAGTTTGGTTTTGCTGGAGTTCAGTATAAGGCGGTGGGTGTTTAGCCAGAGTTGGACAGCGTGGAAAGCAGATGTCAGTGCCACGTTAAGTTGGTCTACATTATTAGAGCTAGCATAGATAACCAGGTCATGCAAAGGACCACCTTATCCCTGTGAAATGAAATGAAAATCAGGTTCCACTGATAAGGCCTGTAGCTCACTGATTCTCCTGGCAGAGGTGATAGCAACCAGGAACACAGTTTTCCAAGTCAGGTACTTGAGCTCAGCTGAGTAAAGTGGTTCGAAAGGGAGGCTGCATCAGCTGTGCAGTACAGATATTCATGTCCCATAGAGCAGTAGAATCACTGAAGGGAGGGTTGATACGAATCAAACCTTTGAACAATTTCTTGAAAACTGTATGGGAGGCTAGAGAAGAGACTTTACCAGACTAAATAAAAGCAGAAATAGCTGCCAAATGCACCTTAAGAGTGGTAGGCTGAAGGCCTAAGCTATTCAGATGTACCAAATAATCCAAAGCAATGGCAATGTCAGCGGAGTCAGGCTGAATGTGCCTCTGGGAGCAACAGAATCCAAACCTCTTCCATTTAGAACTATATGTTTTTCTAGTAGAAGGCTTTCTACTAGCCGTAAGGATATCCAGAGCTGATTGAGAGAAATGCAGGATTGCATATTCTAGCTCTTCCGAGAGCCAGGCCTTGAGCCAGAGTGTGTGAAGACTGGGATACAATATCCTCCCCTGAGATGAGATGAGGAGGTTGACCTGTCTGGGAAGGCACAGAGGTATTGTCACTGATAGTGATAATGGTAGAGGATACCAAGGTTGTACGGCCTAGTCCGGGGCTATTAGAACCACTGTGTAAGGATGGGATCTGATCTTGACCAGAACTCTGAATATCAGAGGAAAGGGAGGAAAAGCAGAGAGAAACCTCTTGGTCCAATCCAAAAGGAGGGTATCCAGAGGAACAGACCCCAGGAGAGGAGGTCTGCAGCAGAACAGAGGAAGTTGATGGTTGTCCGGGGCTGCAAAGAGATCCATCTCTGGAGTGCCCCATCTCTTGAATGATTTGAAGAATGACAGGATTCAGGGCCCATTCGTGGTGACCTTGGGAAATCCTGCTGAGAGCATCTGCAAGTACACTGTCCTTCCCTTGGAGATGCACAGCAATCAGAGAAACCTGCAGGGAGTAAGCTAGAGACCATATTTTCATGGCCTCGGTGCACAAGGCCAAAGTCAGACTGCCCCCAACCCCTTGCTGATGTACCACATGGCTGTGGTGTTGTCTGTCCTGATCTGCACCACTTTCCCCTGAATTATGTTCGAGAATGTCTGGAGTGCTAGAAAGACAACCCTGAGTTCGAGAAGGTTTATGTGTAGAAAAGACTCCTGATGAGACCAAGTTCTCTGAGCAGTATGCTGATCCAGATGGGCTCCCCATCCCAGCAGGGAAGAATCTGTGATGAGAATCACTGTGGGAACTTGACTGAGGAAGGGGACCCCTTGCCTAAAATTGTCCTCTTCCAGCCACCACTGGAGGGTCTGAACCAGAGTTAGAGATTCTGGAACCAAACTGGAGAGAGGATCTTTTCTCTGGACCAAAAGGCTCTCACATGAAACTGAACATCTCTCATCTGAAACCTTGCACTACTGCAGTGCAGGCTGCCATGTGGCCTAGCAACTACAAAAAGTGTCTGGCTGGTCAAGACACAGGTGGACGAAAAGAAAAAATTACTCACCTTAGTAATTGCTTTTCTTCTCATGGAGTCTTGCTATATTAGGACTTATTGCAGTCAGCCTCAGCCTCTGAACTGCCCTGGAGATGAAATGGTTAACTCCAGAGTAATCTGGAGTTCCACAGCGCGAGGGCACTATTCAAAGCTCTATCTGGGTTGTTTGAACCCAAACTGTCAGGTTCTTTACGAAGCTAAACTAATATAGCAAGTCTGTGTGGAAAAAGCCCTACACTAGCCATTGGCTACCTACTAGTAGTAGAACAACAGAACACAACAACAAACACATAATAAGAACAAAATTACCTATTATTGTTAGAATAACCCTTGACAATCACTACTAGGCCCCCTCTCCCCAAAAGACTCAAGTCTAGAGAGGGCCCATCTACCACTTAACAAAAACAGAAATTATCTAGTTCCTAAACCCAAAAGAAGAAAAGGGGGGGACACTAGAAAGCTAAAAAGGCATGACACAGTGCTTGCACCAATTGTCAACCCCATACCCAAGTAGGGATTCTGAGAGGGGTAGGAGGGAGGGTTGTCCTAATAGCAAGACTCCATGAGAAGAAAAGCAATTACTAAGGTGAGTAATTTTTCTTCAAACACCATGAAGTCTTGCTTATATTAGGACTTATTGCAGATTATACAGCAGTACCTCCATGGAGGAGGGTCAGAACCTACTTAGGGAACAGGCTCTGAAGCACAGCTGTGCCAAAACGAGCATCTCTCCTGGACTGGAAGTCCAGAGAATAATGCTTAGTGAAAGTGTGGACTGTTTTCCAGGTAGCAGCTTGACAGATCTCCAAGATAGGAATATCTCTAGCAGCCGCTAGAGATGCAGCTGTACCCCTGGTGGAATGAGCCCTCAAGCCTGAGGGAGGTTCCTTACCCAGTTTTTGGTAACAGAACTGGATACAAGAGACGATCCACCTAGCAATTGTCCTCCTAGTAGCAGGTCTTCCCTTACCCACATCTCCATAGGTAAGGAAGAGCTGGAGGGATTCGAACCTGTGACCCCTGGTACGTTCCAAATAGTAGCTAAGAGCTCTTTTAACGTCCAAACTGTGCAGCCTTCTCTCACCAGAGGAAGAGTGCTCAGTAAAAATACTGGAAGAGAGATGGATTGGTTAAGATGAAAATCTGAAACCACTTTAGGTAAAAACTTCTGTTAGTCCTGAGGACCACTTTATCCCTGTGGAAAGAAATAAAATCCTTTCCACTGACAAAGCTTGTAATTCACTTATACGCCTAGCAGAAGTGATAGCCACTAGAAAACAGTTTTCCAAGTTAAAAACTTGAGGTTTGCTGAAACCAGGGGCTCAAAGGGGGTTGCATTAGCTGGGCAATGCAAACATTCAGGTCCCATGCAGGAGTTGGTTCCCGAAAGGAGGGTTAGTATGAAGTAACCCTTTGAAAACTTGGAGAACACAGGGTGAGAAGAAAGGGAAACTGGTTTCCATGGAAATAAAACAGAAACAGCTGCCAAATGAACCTTCAAGGTAGTTGGTTTGAGGCCTAAAGAATTTAAGTGGACCAAATAGTCCAACAAAATAGGCAGGTCAGCAGATTCTGGAATAATCTGCCTCTCAGAACACCAAAATGAGAATCTCTTCCATTTAGAATTATAAGTGGCTCTAGTGGAAGGCTTCCTAGAAGCCTTCAAAATATCCAGGACACCTTGAGAAAGGTGTAAATCAGCAAATTCTAGCTCCTCAAGAACCAGGCCTTGAGGTGGAGGGAATTGAGGTCCGGATACCACACTCTCCCCTGTGCACAGGTCAGCAGGTCGTGGGTCCTGGGCAAGGTCAGGGGAGGGTGAAAAGAGAGGGACAGGAGAAGAGGGTACCAAGGCTGCCTGGCCCAGTCTGGAGCAATCAGAATCACTCTGCAAGGCTGAGTTCTGATTTTCACCAATACCCTGAAGAGGAGGGGGAACGGAGGGAAAGCATAGAGGAACTTTCCTTCCCAATTCAGTTGAAAAGCATCCAGAGGAACTGATCCCAGAACTGGAGGCCTGCAGCAAAACAGAGGAAGTTGGTGGTTGTCTGGGGCTGCAAAGAGATCTATCTGAGGGGTGCCCCAACTGGCAAAGACCGACCCCAGTACTTGAGGGTTCAGAGCCCATTCGTGATGGCCCTGAGAAATCCTGCTGAGGGCGTCCGCTAGACATTGTCCTTCCTGGAGGTGAACCGCTATCAGAGAGGTGTTCAGGAGTAGGCCAGAGACACAACTTCATTGCTTCGGTGCACAAGGCTGAAGAGCGAGTGCCCCTTGCTTGTTGATGTACCACATTGTTGTGGTATTGTCTGTCCTGACTTGAACTACCTTGTTCTGGACAGCTTCGAAAAACCTGGAGAGCTAGGAAGACAGCTCTGAGCTCCAGTAGATTGATGTGAAGCAGAGATTCCTGAGGGGACCAGACTCCTGAGTGGAAAGGTCGCCCAGGTGAGCCCCCAACCCAGCAGGGAAGCGCCGTGGTGAGGGGTGAGGGAATGAAGAACAGGTAGGAATGGGACCCCTGTGGACAGGTTGCTTTGATCCAGCCACCATTGTAGAGCTAGGATCAAGGTCTTGGTCACTGGGACCAGTTTGGTAAGGGGGTCCCTCCTTTGAGACCAATAGGACCTCAAGTGGAACTGAATGTCCCTCATCTGAAATCTCGCCCTGGCACGACAGCTGTAGAAGCAGCCATGTGCCCTAGGAGTTGTAGAAAGTGCCTTGCTGGTCGAGAGACCTGCAGGGTGAAGGAAGATGCTAGGGCAATGATTTGTCCACTCTTTCGGAGGGAGGAATGCCCTGGCTAACTTTGTGTTCAGCTCTGCACCTATAAAAGTTAGTACCTGAACTGGTTCGAGAACTGACTTTGGAACATTCAACAGGAACCCCAGAAAGGTGAGAAGTTCCTGGGTGATTTGCAAGTGGGATTTTACCTGCTCTGGTGACTGACCCGCAATGAGCCAGTCGTCCAAGTAGGGAAACACAGCTACCCCTTGTCTTCTTAGGTGGGCCACTACTACAGCTAGACATTTTGTGAACACTCTTGGAGCAGAAGTGAGTCCGAAGGGCATTGCCCTGAACTGGTAGTGGCCAGAGGGCAGTTCGAACCTGAGGTACTTTCGGTGAGAGGCCCTGATTAGGATATGAAATAGGCGTCCTTGAGGTCCAGGGAAGCTAACCAGTCCCCTGGTCTCAAGGATGGCAAAATCACTGCCAAAGTTAGCATTTTGAACTTTGGTTTTACAAGATGCTTTTTCAGAAATCTTAAATCCAAGATGGGCCGCCAGTCTCCTGTCTTTTTTGGGGTCAGGAAATACCTTGAGTACAGACCCTTGCCCTGGTGGCAAGGGGGGACCCTTTCTACTGCTTTGCAGTCTAAAAGAGAAGAAACCTCCGCTTCTAGTGCAAGGGTTTCTAAAAGACTTGAAGGGGGAAAGTGTCTGGCTCTCATCTTGGGAAATTGTTTGAAGCTGAGAACCAGGCCTTGGCTTACCACCTCCAGAACCCATTTGTCCGAGGTTAGGGACAACCAGTTCTGGCAGAAATAAGCCAGTCTGCCTCCCACCGGTACAGGAGAGTCGGCCCCAGACACCCCGTCAGGGTGCCTGCTTGGCAGGAGCAGCTTTAGGCTGGGGAGAGGGAGAGGGCCTGCCTGTGCCCCGTCTGCCTCTGCCTCTGAAAAATCCCCTCTGCGCAAAAGCAGAGGATGCCTGAAATTGATAAAAAGGCCTATGGAAAAGCCTGCCCCTACCTCTGGGGGCATGCCTTTGTGGAGTGGCATGCCTCTCCTTAGCTTGGGCACTTTTGTAAGTAGTTCTGTATTCATCCATCTTTTTCATGTAATTTTCTGTTTGTTCCCCAAACAGAGAATTTCCTATGACAGGAAAATCTATAGCCTTTGACTGGGTATCTTGGGACAGATTAGTGCATCTGAGCCATGCCAACCTACGGAGAGCTACAGAAGTGGCCATGACCCTAGAGGAAACATCATTAACATCAACAGCAGCATGAAATTGAACTTAGAGGCTTCAATGCCATCAGCAGCCACCTGTTCCAACTCACCAGCCAGCTGGCCCTGAGCCTGTTTGGCCAACTGCAATATAGTGTCCCATCTAGATTTCTGATATCTAGCCACATAAGCCATATAATTAGCTTGTCTGAGTCCCAAAGAAGCTGCCACATACTGTTTTTTCGCCATGGCATCAATCTTCCTGGAATCTTTATCAGGAGGATGTGAGGCCAGGGGGAATATTAGCCTTGTCACAGGCTGCAGCTTGAACACCACCCACGTGACTACACTGCTCAGTAAGGAAGTCTATATTAGGGCCTGACAAAGTATACCTTCTGTCCATTTTTTTATCTACAGGAGGGACAGAAAAAGGCTTTTTTAAAATCTTAGTGGTTTGCCTCCTAAATGACTTATGCAAAGGAATAGACAACCTTCTAGACTCTGGACTATCCATCATTTCCACATAATCAGGCTCCTCTTGCTCATCCACAGCCTCTTCCAAGGGGAGCTGGAGAGTTTCTGCTACCTTCTTATAAAATCTGAAATGTGAGGGAGACTCAGACAACAAAGGGGGAGACTCAAAGGGTCTGTCTGGAGAAATGTCCGGTTCTATGGGCACTTCCAGACCTTCCCAATCACAATTACAATCATCCAAATCCTCCTCCCCCTCCTGTGGTTCATAAAAATCCTCAACATCATAATCCTGAACCACTGGACCTGAACGAGACCCCCCTTCTTCCAACCATAGAGGGTTCGACAAGTCCCTGAGACAAAGACTGGACAATCTGTGTTTAGCTATTTCTGCAGCAGAAGGAGAGACAAAACTGGACTCCACACTAGCTGATTTCTTTGTCTTTTTACTTTGACTGGTTCCTCAGGACCAGCCTTTCTTTGCCGAGGAAGTCTCGCCTGGTCAGAGGGACTCCTCTGGTCCAGCCGGAGCTGGACCGGCTGGCCATCCGGTCATGGACTTTTGGCCTCTCTGCCCCTGAGCCGGCCCAATCTCTTTCCAGGGTGGCTGCAGGAAATTCTTACACACCTGGCAGTCTGACAGGAGGTGGTCAGCCCCAGACAATAGACACAGTGGTGTGTGGGTCAGCCTTGGCAAAGGCTTCCCACAGACATCACAGTGTTGAAACCCAGTGGGCCCGGATTTTCTTTTGGGTTTCTCGGACATAATGCCAGCCTATCCAAACTTGCCCTTTTTTCCGGCCTTGCCAGGACAAAGACACCTTATCGTCCCTTGCAATCGTAGTCACGGTATTGAAAACCAATAAAATAATAGTTTTTTAGGACCGATAAGAACCGGTACCAATTTCTAAATGCAAAGAAAATGAGTTTTAAAATAAACCGATCGGTTCAGAGGAACCGATAATGAGTTTCCACACAGACTTAATTTCTTTACTTACGGTTACCAGATAGAGCTTCAACCCGAAAACCGTGTAATTTTAAACACTTTGCCGTTCAAAGAACCGATAAAAATACAATAAACCGCAAAACGAACCGAGGTGAAGGAGCTGGTCTCCGGAGCGACTGTTCAGTGAAAGCGGAGTAAAGAATCTGACAGTTTGGGTTCAAACAACCCAGATAGAGCTTTGAATAGCGCCCTCGAGCTGTGGAACTCCAGATTACTCTGGAGTTAACCATTTCATCTCCGGGGCAGTTCAGAGGCTGAGGCTGATTGCAATAAGTCCTAATATAAGCAAGACTTCATGGTGTTTGAAGAGGAAGCCAGAGTGATGAGAGACTGGACCCTGAGAGAGGAAGAAAGGCCTTGGCCTGAACAGTGTCCAGCTCCACCCCTATAAACGTGAGAAGCTGGGTTGGTTGCAGAACAAACTTTTCCAGATTTAGGATGAATCCTAGGGGCGTCCAGAAGGTTTTGAGTGACCCCTAGAGCTGACATGACTTGGTGTGGGGACTGGCCTACTATAAGCCAGTCGTCCAGATAAGGGAACAGTAAGATGCTTTGTTTCCTGAGGAAGGCCACCACTACTGACAGACACTTGGTGAGTATCCTTGGAGCAGATGTTAGGCCAAAAGGCATTGCTCTGAACTGATAATGGCCTGAGGGCAGTTCGAACATGAGGTACTTTCTGTGGGACTGCCCGATAGGTATGTGGAAATAGGCACCCTTGAGATCCAAGGAGGCTAGCTAGTCTCCTGGTCTCAGAGAGGGAAGAATTAGTCCCAGAGTCACCATCTTGAACTTTGGCTTTAATGTGTGTTTGTTTAGGTATCGTAGATCTAGGATGAATCGCCACTCCCCTGACTTTGTTAGGGTAAGGAAGTACCTGGAGTACAATCCCTTTCCCCTGTGAGTGGGAGGTACCTTTTCCACTGCTCGCAGAAGCAGTAGGGATTAGACCTCTGTCTCCAACACCTGTGCTTCCTCTGGACAGGAGGGACAAAAAGCCCTTGCTCTCAGCCTTGGGAACCTGCTGAAGCCGAGAGCAAGACCCTGGGGCTCACTAGTTCCAGGACCCACTTGTCTGAAGTGATAGACTTCCAAGCCTGGAAAAAGTGAACCAGTCTGCCCCCTACAGGGATTGGGGAGGCGACCCTGACTGACCCATCAGGGTGCCTGTTTGGCAGGGGGCTTAGACTGAGAGGAGGATGCAGCCCTTGTCATCCCCCTTCTGCCTCTTCCCCTAAAGCACCCCCTCTGCTAAACAGAGGAGGAGGACTGGGCCTGGTAAAAAGGCCTTTGAGACGGCCTGCCCCTGTCAGCCCTAGACTGCTGCCTTTGAGGGGTGGTCCGCTATTCTTTGGCTGCAACACTTAAATGTGGTCCTGTATTCGTCCATCTTTTTCATGTAAATTTCTGTTTGCTCCCCAAACACAGAGTTACTGGTGACAGGAAAATCCATGGCCTAGGTCTGGGTATCTTGAGACAAACTGGTACACTTCAGCCAGGAAAATCTCCCCATGGAAACAGATGTAGCCATAACTCTAGAATGAACATAATTCGAGTCCACAGCAGCATGAAACTGGACCTTAGAAGCTTCGATGCCATCCGCAGCCACCTGCTCCATCTCCTTGGCCAACTGGGGAGGGGCATTTTTAGCCAGCTCCAAAATCGTATCTTGCCTAGACTTCTGGTATCTGGCTGTATATGCCATATAACTGGATCGCCCGAGTCCCAAAGAAGATGCCAAGTACTGTTTCTTAGCCATGGCATCCACTTTCCTGGAATCCTTATCTGGGGGGTGAGATACCAGGAGAATATTAGCCTTGTCACAGGCTGCAGCTTGCACTACCCCAACATGGCTGCAATGATTGGTAAGGAATTCCGTTCTAGGGCCTGACAGAGCATACCTCCTGTCCATCTTCTTATCCACAGGAGGTATGGATGTTGGAAGTTGTAATATTTTTTGGGTCTGTTTCCCCAGGGACTTGTGCAGAGGGATCGACACTCTTTTGGACTCTGGGACATCCATCATCTCAACATAGTCAGGCTCCTCCTGATCCTGTTCAGCTTCTTCCACTGGGAACTGAAGAGTCTCAGCCACCTTCCTGTAAAACAAGAAGTGGGAGGGGACCTCAGAGGAGACGCACTGGAAGGCCTGTCTGGGGAGATGTCAGGCTCAATAGGTTCATCTAGGCCTTTGTAATCTTCATCATCTTCGTCTCCTTCCCATTTGCCCTCATATCGAGTGCACCTGCTTCGACCCTACTTGATATTGGTTGCCTCTTCCCATCCCTCTAATCACCTCTCTTCTCTCTACTAGCTCCCTTCATTACCTGTCCTATTACTACCTTCTCTTCTTAATTCACTTCCCCTATTTTCTCAGTTTTGTCTCTCCCTCCCCCCTTCTTCCCTCTCTCTTCTCTACCCACAAACCCCTTGTAATGACTGCATTTAATGTTCTGCTATAATATCTAGTTATCCTGCTAAACCTCTAGGTGGGTCATGTCCTTAATCTCTCTCTGATACTTTACTTAACCAACAAAATCCTCTATTTCTACTTGATGCATCTGTTAAGACTGTCCTCCTTACCTCTAGCACTTGCATGTTTATCTTGGTTTCTCTCTTCTGCCTAACACAGATGACTTGAACAGTGTATGCCTCCAACCCTGCTGTTCCACGTTGTCTTAGTCATGTTTATGCTACCCCTCTTTGTCATGATTTGCCTATTCCTGCTTTATGTACCTCTTGCTTGCTCATTACTGTTTGTACTTGTTATGCCATGTACTGTTGGACTGGGTATGATTATATGTGCTAGATTAGTCATGTTTATGTAATTCCTTTTGTTACGATTTACTTTTTCTAGTTTATGTAACTCAGATTGCTCATCATTGACTTTACTTATTACGCCATGTACTACTGGACTGTTGTACACACTGCTTTGTTCTGTACTCTCCCGGGTCATGCCTGAAAATAGTCATTTTATGGCTAGTGCACTTACCCGGTAAACAAAAACTAAATAAATAAAAATGCTTCAGGGTCATAGTCAGAAAAGCAGGCAAGCCCGACCGAACCGACTGTCCCTGAGTCAGTGTCAGGTCAGTTGGAACCGGGCCAAGCGACTGCACAATAGCGATCGCTTTGGCTATCTCATCGGCGGTCGGAACATGGGGACCAGGATCTGAGCCGGCTGACTTGATTTTCTCTTCTGCAAGAACTGATTCCGTAGAATCGTCTCTCCTCTTGCCCGAGGGAGTATTGCCCAGGTCAGTGGGCACCACCTCAGGTTTGGTCAGAACAGAACCGGGATAGCTATCTGGGTCAGCGGATTTTTCGGCCTCCCTTTCCTTCAGCCTACTTAAACGTTTTTCAGCAGTGGCTTTAGGAAAGTTCTTGTAGATTTGGCAGTCTTCCTTGAGGTGGTCAAACCCCAGACAATAAGTGCAGATGAGGTGGGGGTCAGCCTTGGCAAAGGCCTCCTCACACTCAGTGCAGTGCTGAAACCCAGTGGGCCCAGTTTTCTTTTTGGGTTTCTCAGACATGCCTCAATAAAACAAAGTCACCCTTACCAGCGTTCAAGCCAGGCAACTACCAAAACCTATTGGTTCCAATCGTGTCACGGGTCGGATGAAAAAAAAAAAAACACAGAAATCGTCGGTTACACTCAGGAGTACCTGGGACAGAGGTTTGAAAACCGAACTCAAGCTTAACGGTCTATGCCTGGCATAGTTAACCCTTTCCTCTCCGGAGCAGTTCAAGTGCTGGGGCTAACTGCATATAGTCAGAATACAGCAAGACTTCATGTTATTTGAAGATCAGTATCAGTGGAAAAATTAATGGAGGTATCCCCTTCCTCAGAGGAAGTGGTCAAAGATTCATTAGAGCTGTGTTCAGAGGGAGGCAGTGCAGTGGCCTGAGGTCTAAAGATGACCACATGCAGGGTTCCAAGGTACTGGGGATATGCAGCTGTCATCACCCTAAACTGTTCCCAAGTCATAGGCTCTGCAGAGCCAGAAAAATCTGGGAGAGAGGGAATGGAAGGCAGAGGTGGGGTGGGGGGGGGTGGTGAGAGACCACACCAGCACCTCTGCTAGGGCTGCAGGAGCAAGCATGGGACCCTTCCCCAGGGAGCAGGCTGTGCAGACCACCCACTGTAGGTCGCCCAACTGTAGAGGGGTGCGCCGAGTGGTGTCCTTTGGGGGGGGGGCCCCCCACGTGAGGAGATCAGAGCCGTGCTAGTCCACAAGGGTGGCACCTATCCCCACTGATTGCAGATCCTGCCCGATTAGAAAGGGGGGGGGGAGAGAAGTCCTGAGTTCGCACTCCTGCTTCTCCCAGAGCCTCCAGCTGCTCTGAGGACAGCATGGAGTTCCGATTCTGACCTACCGACCCTTGCCCCACTAGACAAGGATCTGCCCCTCAACCGAGGCCCAACAGGAAACAGCAGTTGCGTAAAAACTTACCGTAACAGTACATCTTTGAGAAAGCTTCCTGCATTAGGTCATCACATATAGTACTGCATCCCCTTGCGTCAGGACCACACGGCAAACTTGTAGCTAGCAATCGTCAGCTGGAACTGCCCCCTGTTGTCCGGTGATGCAACGTCAGTGTGACTATAAAAGGGGCGGTCCCGCGCCCGCCCTCCAGTTCTTTTCCACTGGAGACCTGCAGAAAAGAGGAGTAACCCTGAGCCCTGGAAGAGAGAGAGAGTTCTGGGAATGGAAAAAAGGTAAAAACTCAGGAGCTGGGGAAAAAGCGTGTGGGAAACTAGACCTACTGCAGGAACCTCTCTCGAAGATCTACAGTTACGGTAGATTCTTATGCAACTGCTATATCTTACTTTGAGAGGGTTCCCGTAGTAGGTCTTCGCATATAGGACTGAATACCAAGCAGTCTAACATAAAGAAGGGAGTCAGAGACTAGGTTCCAGGAGGAGGAAGATATCTGCTAATTAAGGGTCTGTTCAAGGCAGAAGACCTTGCAAAACTACAAAGCCAAAGTTAGCTCGACGCCTAGAGGCAATGTCCAGACTATAATGCTTAATGAAAGTGTGGACGGAAGACCAAGTGTTCGCTGCACAGATGTCCGCAGTGGACACAGTCCTGAAAAAGGCGGTAGAAGTAATCACACTCTTGGTGGAGTGGCCTTTGACCACCCCCGGAAGGGTTTTTTCGTACTTCTGGTAAGTGTAATGAATACAGTTAGCAAGCCACCTAGACTGTCTCTGTTTTGTAATTGCCTTGCTCTGACACCGGGAGGCAAAGGCAACAAAGAGCTGGTTCAATTTTCGAACCTCTTTAGTCGAAGAGGTACAGTACTTCAAAATCCTGTGCACAGCAAGGGTGTGCAGGAGATGTTCCCCCGTGTTGGAGTGCTCTGGGAAAAACACCAGCAATTCAACACCTTGGTTTAGAGTAATTTCCGAAATCACTTTTGGAAGGAATGAAGGATGAGTCCGCAGGACCACCCAGTCCCTGTGGAAAATTAAATAAGGCTCTCTACAAACTAGAGCCTGAAGTTCTGAAACTCTTCGAGCTGAAGTGATAGCAACTAAAAAGAGCATTTTCCACGCTAAAAAACACATATCACAGCTTGCTGCCAGTTCAAAAAGGGCAAAGTAAGCATTTCCAACATAAAATTGAGATTTCAGGGAGGAACAGGATTCTGGACTGGAGGTCTGATATGAAGGATCCCCTTCAGGAAGGTCTTAGAAACCTCTTGCTGAGCTAGGGTTTTGCCATCCACCAGAAGGTGGTAGGCCAACACTGCAGAGAGAGATGAATAACTAAGGACAACTGTCATAAATGTAAGAGGTACTCTTGACACCTGGAAAGCCGAGCAAGAAAAGGGGTCTAGGTCTTTCGCAGAGGCCCAGATAGAAAATCTCTTCCATTTCATGGTGTAGGTGGATCTGGTAGAAAGCTTCCTAGCTTCCACGAAGACCTAAGTTACCCTTGTAGAGACTCCATAATGAGAAATCACTAGGTCCACATGTGCCACGCATGAAGATGGAGAGACTCGAGGCTCGGATGTACCAGAGTTCCCTGCTCCTGAGATAGAAGGTTGTGAGATAGAGTAAGAGGTACTGGGGGTTTCAGTGCAAGTTGCTGTAACAATGGGAACCATATCTGCCAAGGCCACAGAGGGGCAATGAGGATCCCGTGAGCCCCCTCTGCTTGGGAGTTTCAGCAGAACCTTCTGCAAGACAGGAAAGGGAGGGAAAGCGTATAGAAACCTCCCTGTCGAAGATAGAGATAGTGCGTCTCATCAAAAAGCACCACGCCCGGGAACGAGCAAGCAAAAGCTGGGCAGTTTTGCACTGGATGGGGAGGCAAACAGATCTACAGTAGGTCTGATCAACCCCATTGACGAAATAGGTCTTCTACTACCTCCTGCTTTAGTTCCCACTTGTGAGCCCTGGCGAATGATCGGCTGAGACCATCCGCCAGAATGTTGTGAACACCAGGCACGTGGACTGCTGTCAAAGACAGGCTGTGCTGAACTGCCCAGTACCACACCGGCAGCACCTCCCTGCAGAGTGAGTACGATCGGGTGCCTCCCTGTTTGTCTAGATACCAGGCAGTGGCCATGTTGTCTGTCTGGATGAGGAGTGTTCCCCGAGTCAGAAGTGACTGAAAGGCCTGGAGAACACAGAGCACCGCTCTCATCTCCAGAATACTGATGTGCAGGTTCTCCTCCATGGAAGACCAGGAGCCTCGGGTTCTGTGGTCTCCCATATGTGCTCCCCATCCCAGGTTCGAGGCATCTGGAGGTGCTGGGAGGTTACTAGCTGGGATTTGGGGAGAATGATCGAGATTCCCACACTGGAAAAGAGGTCCAGAGTGAAGAAGAGTGATTCCTTCAGACTGTCTGGCAAGGGGGCTGAAAAGAGCCAGTCATCTAGCTAAGGGAACACAAACACCCCTGTGACGTAAAACCGCCGCAATCACCGCTAAGCACTAGGTGAAAACTCGAGGTGCTGAGGAGAGGCCAAATGGGAGGGCTCTGAACTGGAAATGGTCCTCCAGGAAGAAGGATCTCAGGAAGTGGCAGTGGGCCGGAAGAATGAGAATATGGAGGTAAGCACCTGCATATCCAGGTAGCACAGCCAAGTGTTTGGTAGAAGCAGGGGTAACAGTCCCTGGAGAGTAAACATGCAAAATCTCTTGTACTCCACGAAGAGGTTGAGCATGCCGAGATCTAAGATAGGTCTTAGATCCCCCGTCTTCTTTGGAATTAGGAAGAAGTGAGAGTAGAATCCCCTTCCTGTTTGTTTCGGAGGAACAGGCTCTATAGATGCCTTTGGTAGCAGAGTCTGTATTTCCTGCCTGACCAGCTGAAGTTGGCCTGACGGGTAAAAGGACCTTCCCAGAGGGTTGGGAGGAGGCCTCCAAGAATTCCATCGAGTTACCTCTTTCTATGAGTTGAAAACCCACGTATCTGTGGTGACGACCTTCCACCCATTCAGGTGTACGCTGAACCTTCCTCCTACCTGTTCCTCAGAGAGTCTCGGAGGGAGCGGAAGGAGGGGTAGGGGAGTCAGGACACGGAGGGGAGTGGCGCCTTTCATCCGGAAGCGGCTTTTGAAAACTTGGCCTGAGGAGTTTGGGCACCGGAACCTGGGGCACGTTTATTTTGTTGCTTGCCCTTGTTCTGCCTGTTCCACATCCGTTGGCAGCAAAAAGGCTGCTGCCATTGTTTCTGGCTGGAACGGTACATGGAGTGGATGTCCCGGAAGGATTTGCCCCTCTCCTGCAGCTCAGTAATGTCTTTGGCATCGCCACCAAACAGAACTGGATCCCTAAACAGAATGACCAGAAGAGAAGACAGAACATCTTGTGCCAACCCCGCCAGCTGAAGCCAGGCTAGGCGTCTGAGAAAAATCCTTGTGGCCGCACCCCGAGCCACTGAGTCGACAGAGTCATAAGTTGCGCAGAGGGCATGGCGGCAGGATGACATTCATCCTGACTTTTTCCAGGAGTATATTCCTGAGCTGTTCATCAGGAATCTCCTGAAGGTCGTTCTCTAACTCTGCTGAGGAGGACTTTTGGAAATCCACCATGTGGGGGACATAGTTCAGGGATCTGATGGCACAGGTGGATGAGGAGATTTTTCTACCGCACTGGTCCAGCTGTTTGGAGTCCTTATCTGGCGGAGAAGCACTAAGGTGTTTAGGTTGGGCCTATCTGTCATGGGCAGAAGTAATGACCATGGAGTCGGGCTTGGGTTGGACAGTCAAATGAGACCCCTTCCGGGGGAAAGTAAGTTCGATCCACTTTATGCAACAGCTGGAATGGAAGAGGGTCGTTGCCAAATAGTGGATGCAAGGTCCTCATGTGGTCCCATCCGGGGGAGGGGAATGGGAAGGGGATCCACACTGAGCAGTTCCAGGTGCTCTGCAAGTCTCTTGTGTTGGGGGTTCAGCTCCTTGGAGGCCCATCCGCAAGATTTTTGCATTGTTCTATGTAGCTCCCCAAAGGAGGGATCCTCAGGGGGAGACTTCGGGGACTCCTTTGGCTGATGCTCGACCGGGGAGTGAGACTCAGACTGGATCCCTAGGTCCGATTCCGAAGATTCCAGTCTGCTGGTAAGGAAGGTTCAAGAGCCTGGTCCCAGTGTCTAAAATCCCTAGGGAAAACAGCACCCAAGTCCCTGTCAGAGACCTGGCTAGAGGGTACAGGACTAGTAGGGGGCACCCTGGAAGGAGAGGCGGCCCTGACCGTGACCTGAAAACTCCAAAAGAAACTGAGACTTGGTATCCTTCCACCACACAGGGATGGATTCGTGATCGGGCTGCGGTGGTGGTGGAGGAAATGGAGGTGGGTAACCCAGGTACTCCATGGGGGGGTAGTTGGGAGCCTGGTACCAATAAGGGTATTGGTAGAAGGTCTGACCCTGGTAGCCTGGTGTAGGGTATCCAGGCGTCGGATATCCCGGTGACGGTGGGTTGTAACCCCGTGACGGACCCTCCGGCAGCGAGTATTGGGGGACATGGGAATTCCCCGGAAAGTCTCCTGCAGGGCCTGAAGGAGGAGCAGATGGGCCCACCGGAGGCCCGCTAGGAAGCGGGTCCAGCGGAGTAGGCAGAGGGCCCATGCCTTGCCCGTGTAGGTCCGGCGAGGGATCTGCAGGAAGGAGGGGATCAGTCAGCGGAATGAAGCCTGGCGAGGGGGGGCGGACAGGCAAGTCCCCCAGCAACAGGTCAGGTAAGGTATTCGACTGGTTTAAAGAAGTGTCGGGTACAGGCAGCGAATCCCTGGAGGAGGAAACCCACTGGGATGAAGGTGTACCCGCGAGCACACTCGTCCTGGCGTCGGGGGCCTCAAGGGAGCCCGAAGGGAGAGTAGAGGCATCCACATGGTGGGCGGAGGAGCCATCAACTGGCTTACTGGGTGCAGCTGGGCTGACCAGAGTAGAAGTATTCAGGACAGGCTGATCGGCTGGGCTGGGCGGCTTATCAGTACTGCTCAGAGCAGGAGACCTAATAGAAACCTCTAAAGAGGCGACCCCTGACTGCCTGATAACCTCAGTGGGGAGAGTGTGTGTGGGGGCGTCTGGTCTGCTGGAGCAGATGAAGGCCCTGCAGGTGGGGTAGTCATGGAAGTGAAGGGTCCACCGTGGTCAGCGTCGGTTGTCTGGCTGGTCTTCTCATGAGGAGAACGGCTCCATTCCCGGTGTTTTTCCTTGTCCTTTCTCTTCATTTTCTTCTCCGGGGCTGGTGACGACGATCTTTCTCTCTGCTGTTCTACCTCGTTTGTCGAATGATACTGAGCAACGGTGGGAAAGAACTGGAGGGTGGGCGCGGGACCGCTCATTTTATAGTCATGCTGATGTCACGTCACCTGACAGGAGGCGGTCCCCGCTGACTGCTAGCTACAAGTTTGCCGTGCAGTCCCGACGCCAGGGGGTGCAGTCCTATATGTGAAGACCAACTGCAGGAGCCCTCTCAAAGTAAGATCTGAATAATCTGGGAGAGAAAGCTGGGAAGTACCAACACCGCAGGCAGCTCCAAAACTCCCCTCGGCACCATCTCTGGCGCAGATGCTTTAATCAGTGCCTTCCGCAGCACCAGAAAAAGGGCGCACTGGAGTCGGCAAGATCCCATGATCTGGCACCGTGGTCTGTGCCAGTCCCTTCTCCGGCACGAAGGCCAGCACCGGAGGCCTGGTCACGCTGCTGGGAGGTAGGGAAGGGAAGCACCAGAGGCTGTGCCAAACTGGGGACTCCGCAACTCCACAGAGGGCCCTCAGCTAGGCAGAGGGGAGTCCTGAGGTTCCGGAGAACCAATCAGGATCATCTCTGTCGTCGTCCAAATCAGAGGATGAGACCAGAGAGGTCTCCAAAGAGGCCACCCTAGGGACTCCTCCCTCTCCCAGCACCACGAGCAGTGTTGGAAGAGGACCTAGCAGCACGACCGGCACCACCCTGCTCACTGGGGAAGGTGCCAAGAGTTGGGACAGCACCAGGCTGCGACTCCGAGGCAACCACCAGCGTGGGCCCAGCATATAGCTGTGTCGCTGTTACCATGGTTGCCAGCTCCCCGGGGGGGGGACTGCAAGGGGTGCTCAGTCGACTCCATGGAGGAGGCCGACTGTCTCATCAACCCCTCATGCAGGCCTCACATTCCAGAAGGACTAAGCAGTGGAGGCCTCGTCTCCCTCGGTATGTATAGTACTAGGGAGGGGCCACGGGGAAGGGCCCAGAGACCTAACTCTGGCATCCTGAATGTGATGCTATCCTCCAAAGGTGGGTGGATCTCATCCCATTTTCAAAGCGCAAAGTTGTAGGACATGAAGGTCCAACACGAAACGGGCATTGCACGAATCCATATCACAGTTGAGACCCAGTCAGGTCAAACAATGGTCGTGGCAGTCCAGTACGGGTCATGGACTTGCCACAGGGGAACCAACGCATGGTGGCAAGCCCCGCGTTAGACTTTCCTGTATTTTTAGGCCTGAACCGGACATGACCGATAAAAAAAATAAATAAAAAAAATTGCAACAGTACTTGATGTCACACAGCAGAATAATAAAAGGAAAAAAAAAAAACTGCTGAAAATTCAAAGCCGAACTGAGGATGCATTGTGGAGCGGAAAATCGAGAGCGGCAAAACTGACGCAGTAGATTTTGCTTGAAGCTCCCATGAGACGTTGCCTCAATGGCAGGAAAAGCAGAACTGAGGAGGCTGGGGAGCCAGCATCGGTTACTGGTTAACCCACGAGTGCCACACATCAGCCTCAAGGGCAGCGCCTTCTCGGACATTGGCTCCCTGTCTCAAAAGTCTTAAAGCTATACACTCCCACGGGGTTCTGCACCTCCAGCTTATACCCAAAAGTATTAAATGAAGATTGATTCTTGGAAGATCAGCCCATTCAATCTACTGCCTGCCCACTGCAGCCTACACAAAGTGTGTGTGTGTGTGTGTGTTTTTGTTTTTTTACCTGTGCAATAGCCCACTTCACCATAGGACCACAAGCCAAGGATGCTCGGTTTACGATTTCATAGTTATAGCTTGGATTAGACATGTAGTTCTTCTTCATTTTCTCCCGGATTCCATCACTAATGAAAATAAAAAAAAAAAAAGGAACAATTACATAAGTTCTATGTAAGCACATCCAGTTAGTCACACATAAGCTAGATCACTTATCTCACAATAATGGAAGAAGCAACTACAGCTGAAAACTAATGAATAATGCAAAGTGAATACCTTAAATCTTCAGTATTAAAGTTGACAATGCTGGTGATGAAATTATCCCTGATAATAACTTGTCTGATCTTTTTCCAGTCATTAGTCTCCTCACCCAGCAGGAGACAGATTGATTCTAAAGCCAGTTTTACTGCAGCGGGTGGGTTAGCCATTGCTCTCACTTCAACAAGGTGATGCTTCTTTATAGAGCTCACAGCTAAGGGGATGGTGAAAAAGGGATTTTTAATAAACATGCAAGGTCTAGGAAGTTAGCAGCTGCTGCTGGGAATCAAAAAAAGAAACATCAGTTCCAAGACTAGCATGGCAGACTAGGAGGATGGTCCCACTACAGTTAAACTCAATAACTCCTGAACATAGTTTAGTCTACACAATTTATGCTTTTTTCCCCCCAAATCACAAGTTTCCCAAATAGTACTCATACCTACTCTGTGTTGACTGTACTGCTAATCAGTTTGTACTTATATATGCGTGAATATAATGTAAAATCGAGTGCACCATCTACTAGTCTTCTGAACAATTTCTTTTTATTCCCAGCAGTAGCTTGTACTCCTCAATCATTCACCTGATCTCTTCAGCAGAAAAGTTTACAATGGTGGGGATGAAGTTTTCCCTCATTATGATGGAGCGGATCTGTTTCCAGTCAGTTGTGCTTTCACCCAAAAGCAGACAGATGGATTCCAGTGCAAGCTTCACTGCTGCTGGCGGATTGGCCATGGAACGGACCTCCACCAGGTGCTGCTTCTTTATTGACTTAACAGCTAACCACAGCAACAGATCAAGCCCGAGTCCCAGGAAACAGCAGGGGTGAAGAGGTTTGAAAATAAGTGGAGGAGAAAAAAAAAAAGGAAAGAACAGAGACAGCAAACAGCAGAAGACAAGAATTAGAGGTGAAATCTGAACACTACTGGTCTCAAGTGCATACCATTTAATACAAATTGTAATCTGATTCTCTAAATCATCCATCACTGATAAATGTAGAAAACATTTAACTTTAATTTAAAAAAAAAACTAGCTGTTGGGTCAGCCCCACAGTGCAGCTGCTTGGGTACCATTTGCCATGCTATGACCCAAGACTGAAACTCAAACTAGTGTCGCTGCTGTGGCCTGGAAGGAGGTTTGAAGAAGGTCAGCACACTGTTTGGTCACCTCAGTGATGGTGGGAGGATGCTAGCTCACACCACGTTGCTGTGTGTATGTGTGTGAGTGCATGTGCGCTTTAAGCCCATGCAGCTGATATTGGGGAAGGGAAGCATATTGCAATGAAAAATCACAAGCCAGGAGGATGACTGCCCTGGTCACTCTCAGGCCTTGCGTCATCCACTACAGACAGAACCCCATAGGATACTTAGGCCAGGTAAGTGGCTGTCATGGCTGGGAGGCTACCTGGGAAGGGCCAGGTGAGGCCGGAGTATAAACAGAAACTGAAACAAATACAAGCTTTGTATTATACTGAAGACCATACATACATCTGAAACAACTTCTCCTCTAAATCCGAAGTGAAATAAAAAAACTTTTAACAAAATGTCTTATAGAAATGGAATGTCGGTGGCCGGCCCTGTGGCATGAAGGGCTGAGGTACAGGATGCCACACCTCATGCCAGCGACCCGGGTTCGGACGTAGACTCTGGGTCACCGGAGGTCGGCAGGGGAGGGAAAGGACTGAGCAACAGAGGACTGCTCTCCCTTCTCGGGGGAGAGATCTGGGACTTGTGCCGCTCCCAAGCAGCTCCTGGTGGAGACTGTGAGCAGCATCAGGAACTTGCAGCGCCATGCTTAGGAGGGAGGAGTGGCAGCAGACATTGGGTGGATTTTCCTGCACGTCCGTGTTTCTGGGAAACATTAAGAAAAACGCTCACTGATCAGGGAGGTGATGAGGGCTCCAGGGACACCACAAACATTCCCAGTGCCAGGCCATCTCTCTCTCTCTACTAGCTCCCCTTGGCTCTCCATCAGACCGACCAACTAAGACCGCCAGGTAGGTGAGGTGGGCCCTCCTCGGGGGGTGATCCGGGGCTAGAAGGTCTGAGTGGGGAGGGCAGGCGTCCCGGAGAGAGAGGCTTCAGGTATGGAGTAAAGGTGGTTGTCGTGTGGGCTCCTCTGAGACATTCCTGGCCATGAGAGAGAAATAAATATACATATATATATATATATATATATATAGGAACCTTAAATTAATTTATGCTCATCTGCTGCAATAAAGTGCAAAAAGAAGTTGAGGTTTACTAACCATTCTGAGCTTCAATGACAGCAGGTTCTACTTTATCCAGATCTTCCTTTACAAACATTTGTTTATCTGCAATAACTTGCTGCTGCTTATGCAGTTGTTCTTGAATTTCTTGGCTCATAACCTACAAGGAGACACACACAGTGAGCAAAACTTAAATTCACAAATCACTGATTGACTATCCCCCCCAACCCCGCCAAAAGAGGCTTTTCTCCCCATGGACACTTCTAACCTTCAGGCTGTAACTGTCATCCAAGTAGCCACATCAACAACTGATCCAGCCACTGCTTCAGCACCTCCCTCACGGCTTCCCTTTTGTAACAGGAGGGTTTGGCATACCCTCCTCTCCCACAGCACAACTACAGATCTGGTTCAGGGCACAGAGGTACATGGGTGCACCAGCAGCCTTCACTCTGATGGAGGGCAGGATTTTCTCCCCATTTTTCTTCCTCTAGTCCCTCCCACCTTATTGGGCACAAACCACACTGGCCTTGTGCATGCACAGAGTGCACTTACAGGAGATGAAAGCTCCGTGACACAACTATAGGAGTTGCTGCAGTGCCGAAGCTCTGCTGCCAACCCTTCCCAGCCAATACACACTGTTGAGCAGCAGCTACCCCAGCCTGGTCGACTCTCGACATGCAGCCAGAGTTTACTCTTGACCCTGGTCTGCTGGCACAGGTAAGCTATCAGGGCTAAATATTCTTTCTAAATGTTGCATACTGGGACCACTCTAAACTCTGTAGACATTAACAGCCTAAATACACACATTTTATTTTTTAAAAAAACATCCCTCAAAGTACATACCTTTTTCTTTTCTGCTTCTTGCTGATCTTTCACCATCTTCTTCAGCTTGTCATTGGCAGCTGCATTCTTCACCTCCAGCTCCTGGCTCTTGATCCTCAGGTCACGTCGTAGTTCCTCAACCTAAAATACACAACCAGCACTAAAATGACAACATATACTTAAAACAGACATGCAGAAAATTCAACGAAGAATACACAATAGATGACCCTTGAATTTCAACCAAATGGACTGAGACATGGGGTTTGGGATCAACCAGATTTGGCAGACTAGGTGTCGCAAACAAATGATATGCTAAGTCTCCGGAGAAATGAATGAGAGCACAACAGTGCTCAATCAAAATGGTGTTCTAAGGGCTGCCTCATGGCCCAGCCAGTGGTGGTGCATCCTGCTATCACGCCATCAATCCGGGCTCGGGACTGAACTCGGAATGCTGGTATTAGACGTCAAGCTGGAAGGGAGGCTGCCAATGACAACACATCCAAGCAGAAAAGGATCTGGTGGCAGATTCCTCCACTGCACTGATCCATAATGATGGGCCAGTGAGCCTGCTCCTCTCTTGGGAACTGCATGATTTGAGCTGGCCTCATGAGGACCTGTGCACTGTTGCAGGGCAGTGGAAGAGGCGGAAGGAAAAACTGAAAAAAATGGAGCATCCCCCATTGTAGTCAGAATGATGCCTGCCAGAAGAAACAGCTAAGGGAGCTGTGGGGTTCCTGGAGCAACAGTCTGAGGCAGAACATACCTCGTAAGGGAAAACAGGATGAAAAAGAAAACAAAAAAGAGAATGGCATTCAGCTCCTCTTCAGCTGCATGACTAGCGAGGGAGGGTAATAGGTAAAAAAAAAAAAATGGAAAAGGTTTAACATTCTGAAAAGTTTAAACATTGCAATAGCTGAAAACACTACAGGGCCTTTACCTGGTCTACAGTTTCCTTAATCTTCCGCAGACCAACATTAAGATGCATCTGCTGTTCCTCGAGTTCACTGCGTTTTTCATTAAAGAGGTTGGCATAATGGTTGATGAAGTCCAAATAGTGCCGAGGAGTGATTGCCATAGTTCTGCCTCCTCGTTTTGCCAAACGACTATTAGCCTACAGGGAAAACAAAACACATTTTTTTTGTTATATATTGACTGCACTCAGGTGAATCCAGTATACGAAGATTCACAAACCAATTTTTCTTTGTCCAGTTAAAAGGTGAAAATGTATTCTTAGTTACTTGTATGAATTGCATATTCAGTATTTGTATTCTTTATATAGAAAGCACAAACATACCAATATTGAAGCGGGACTTCAAACAAAAGCAAACATTCCCCCCATCCACCAGTAAAGTGGGAATGTGGTACCCAGTCATGGTACTGTAACTCTTGATCTTCTAGAATATGGACTCCAGAATGCCAAAATCTGTTATCTTCGAGATGGAAGCATTAGGACCCCACAGGGACCACAATTTTTGGTTCTAGCAACTTCACTGCTTGACAGACACACTTGACACCATGCAAGTACCACAGTATTCTTTTTGTCTTAGTACATGCAAACGGAGAAACTACTCAAGCATCAAACTAATTCAAAGTTTTAAGCCCATCTATAAGCGAATAGTTCATGCACAAGTTTTTTGCAAGTTTGCTTCACACTGCTCACTTTCTTGGTAAGAGACAAAGGGAGTGGGGCAATGCTGCTGTATACCAGCAGCCTCACTGTGAAACGCATGGGGCCTACTCATGCCACCAGCCCCCACAAAAGTTCTAGCTCCTGGGGGTCCTAGCGCCTCCATCTCAGATCTGTAAGTGGCAATCGATGGAAAAGCTATTCGGAAAAGATATGAAAATTACGTATCTACCATAATTCACGATCTTCTAGGTCCATCTTCACCATTTATTCACATTAATGGGTCTGTGACAGAGGAACTAGGATCCCACAGGAGCCAGAACTTTTCAGGAGGGCTGGTGCCGAAGCAAGTCATGCGCATGCACAGCGCCACGACAGTGGCTCGTGGCGACAAGCTTACTTCAGTACTGGCCAATAACCACTTCAGTTCCTTTTTTACAGAGGAGGTGCAGAATAAACTAACTAGTAGTCACGCTCTTTTTTGAAGGGCATGATGAGCCCTGGTGACCTGTGCAAGCGTGGTCAGTATATAAGAAGACAGTGTCTGTACAGCTCAAGCCTTGAACAAAGGAGAGAGCCAAAACACAACGAAGTGAGCTTGAGGGATTGTGGGTGGGTGTGTGAATAAATCGTGAAGAAATTCCTAGATCAAATATTACAGTAAGCACATAATTTTTATATTTTTTCAGGAATGTGTATCTTCGCCATTTTATTCACACTAATGGATCAGAGTACCAAGCTGAGAAGGAACTCCTGGGGTGGAACGGTAGGAGTGAAAGCTCACCTCAGGACTGAAGTCCACTCAGGACAGCCATGCCAAAGCGGCATACTGTCAAAAGGTGAAATGTAGGGCATTGTGCATAAGAAAAATGTGCATTGTGATCCCAGTTGCAGCTTTGCAAGGTATCAGCAATAGGCACAGACTGAACGACTGGTAAGGACATGATAACTGCACTGGTGAAGCTGACGCATACCTGACCTTTCGGCGCGACCTATGCCATGGCATAGCAGAGGTGCAAACAGCTCACCACCCAGGCAGAAATGCTCTTGACTGGAGGGGGCTGACTCGAACTGTAAGCAAGGGACCAAAAGCTGTTTGGATCACTTGCAAACCTGGTTCTGTCCAGGTGAGCAGTGAGGACCCCTTGAACGTTGAGAGAGAGAGAGCGTGAGCGCTCTCCATCATTGTGGAAGCTGGCAAAGTAGGCAGGCAGCACAGTGGCAGATGCGGAGAGAAAACTCTGATGCATCTGGGAAGGAACTTAAGAGAGTGTGGAGCACTACCTTGTCCCTGAGGGAAACGGTGTAAGGGGGATCTGTGATCAAGAGATGGATCTCAATCACCCTGTGAGGAGAAGAGATGGCCACTAGAAAGCTGCTTTCCAGAAAGGAGGGAACATGATAGAAACATTCACATACCTCAAGGGAATCAACATAGTCCAACAGGGTAGCATCTTTCAGAAAAAGAGATGAGCAAAAACAAGGGGACACAATTTGAAGATGGGGGGATGGCTCAGGGGCAACATGAGGAAGTTACAGTTACGCAAGAACTTATCATAACAGTAGATCTTGAGAGAGGTTCCTGCAGTAGGTAATAACATATAGGACTTTTGACATCAGGACGTCTGACAAACTTTCTAGCAATGTCTGGTGGGGGCGCCTACCCGGCGTGGCGTGACGGAAGTCAGCGTGACCCTATATAGCGGGCGGTCCCCACGCCCGCCTTCCAGTTTTCCTGCGGGAAACCCAAAGCGTATCACAGGAGAAAGGATGGAAATCCTAGAGCCCAATCCAGGACAGCCTGTAAGAACATGCTGAAAAGCTGGGGGAAGGAGGGAGAGAAAGGGTGACCTACTGCAGGAACCGCTCTCGAAGATCTACTGTTACAGTAAGTTTTAACGTAACTATACTATCTTACTTCAAGAGGGTTCCTGCAGTAGGTCATAACATACAGGACTGAATCCCAAGCAGTCACCCTAAGTGAGACCACTGAAACAAGGAAGGAGGAGGAGGAAAGATAACAGACCAACCAGGGCAGGTCTAAGACAGCAGACCCTGCAGAACAGCTAGGCCAAATCCGGCCCTACGCCTAGAGGCAGTGTCCAAACTGTAATGCTTTATTAAAGTGTGGACTGAACTCCAGGTTGCTGCGGTGCAAATCTCAGCTGCAGAAGCATTTGTTTTAGGAAAGCTGTGGAAGCAGCCATCCCTCTTGTGGAGTGACCTCTGACCTCCCCTGGAAGAGGTTTATTGTACTTCTGCTAACAGAAACGGATGCAGTTAGCCAACCCGTTGGACAAGCACTGCTTAGAAACTGCCAACCCCAGGGTTCTGGGGACAAAGGAGACAAACAACTGATCTGATTTGTGGGTCTCCTTTGTCCTGTGGACATAGTAACGCAAAATATATACATACAATGTAAGTAAAAGAGCCTCACCCTTATACGAATGAATAAGGCACTGGCAGCTCGACAGTCTGGTTCAAGGTGAACTCAGAAACCACTTTGGGAAGAAACTTAGGATTTGTTCACAGGATCGCCCAGTCTCTGTGAAAAATTAAATAAGGCTCCTTGCACATCAGGGCCTGAAGCTCATAAATCCTTCAAGCAGAAGTAACTGCAGCTAAAAAGAGCACTTTCCAAGACAGGTAGCGCATCTCACAGCTTACCGCCAGTTCAAAAGGAGGCAATGTAAGCTTTTCTAAAATAAAATTCAAATCCCAAGGTGGGGTAGGGTTCCAGATAGGGGGCTTCAAGTGGAGGATCCCTTTCAAAAAGGTTTTGGAGATCTCCACTTGTGCCACAGTTTTCCCGTCCACCAATGTACGATAGGCAGAAATAGCAGACAGGTGGACTTTCAGTGAGGAACAGCTTAGGCCAGAGTCAGACAGGTGCAAAAGATACTCCATTACCTGGGGCACCGAGCAGGAAAGGGGCCCCAACCTTTGGGGGTCGCCCAAGTGGAGAAACGTTTCCATTTCACAGCGTAGGTAGACCTAGTAGAAGGTTTTCTATCCTCTACTAGGACTTGAGCGACCCTCTGGGAGACTCCAAAACATGATAATTATGTCTGAAGTAGCCACGCATGAAGATGAAGGGACCAGAGTCCTGGGTGCACTAGTCTGCCCTGTTCCTGTGTTAACAGATAGTGCTGAAGCAGGAGGGGTACTGGGAGTTCCACTGCTAACTGCTGTAGGAGTGGAAAACAAATCTGCCTGGGCCAGAGGGGGGCAATCAGGAGCATCTGAGCACCCTCTGCCTGCAGTTTCAGTAGGACACACTGTAGAATGGGAAAGGGAAGTAAAGTGTACAAGTACCTCCCTGTCCAGCAGTGACACAACACGTCTTGCCAGATAACACCAGGCCCTTGAACGAGCAAGCAAAAACTGGGTAGTTTTGTGTTGGATGGGGAGGCGAAGAGATCCATCTCTGGCCTTCCCCAACGATGGAATAGAAGTTCTGCTACATCCTGGTGAAGTTCCCATACGTGAGCTTGTAGCGTTGTTCGGCTGAGGCTGTCTGCTAGGACACTGTGGACACCTGGGATGTGTACGGCTGTGAGGAACACATTGTGCTGGACTGACCAGTACCACACCTGCTATGCAACCCTGCAAAGGGGGTACAACCGGGTGCCTCCCTGCTTGTTGATGTACTAGACCACTGACATGTCTGTACTAGCAGTGTTCCCACAGACAGGAGGGGCTGAAGGGCGTTAAGAACCGCCCTCATCTCCAGGATGTTCATATGGAGAGATGCTTCCAGCTGGGACCAAGTCCCTTTTGTCTGACGATCCCCCAGGTGGGCCCCCCAACCCAGACCCAAGGTGTCTGTGGTGAGGGTCCAGGAGGGAGGGGGTGTTCTGAAAGGCAACCCCAAGACAGGTTTTGAGGATCCTGCCACCATAAGAGGTCTTTCCTGAGTGTGCTGGACACCAAGACAGGATGATTTAGATCGCCTGAATACTGATCCCATTGGACTCGTAAAGTACATTGGGCGACTCTCATATGTAACCTAGCCAAAGGGACCGTACAAATGGCTGCTGCCATCAACCCAAGGCGGTGTAAGAATGCCCTGGCAGGAATATGCCTAGAGGAGACTAACAGTCCGACTTGCTCCAGCAGCGTATCCACGCTATCCAATGGCAAGAAACCCCTGCTCTGGACCATGTCCAATACCGCCCCAAAGCATTGGAGGCATTGAGAGGGAACCAGGGACGACCTGGGCTAGTCAACAGCTATCCTAATCGAGTAAAGAGATCCAGGGTGAAGGACAGGGATTCCTCTAGGTTGCTCCTGGACAGAGCTGCCAAGAGCCAATCGTCCAAATATGGAAAATGTAAATTATGTATCTACCGTAATTCTTGATCTTCTTGGATGAAGTCTCCACCACTAATTCACACTAATGGATCTACACCGGAAGTGCTAGGACCCAGCGGGAGCAAACTTTTCAAGAGGGCCGGCGCCAGAGATGGAGCTGCGAGGAAGCGGCACCACAAGCCCCTGCTCGTGCGGTAAAGACCATCTCGGCGTCGACCCTCCTACCGCCTCAGTCCCTTTTATCCCCGAGGAGGTGCAGTGTAACTAACCTAGAAGGACTAACCTAACAAAATCGGACACAAGATAGTCCGAATGACCCATGGAAGAAGGGTCAACAATGAAGTCTTCACAGCCCAGCCACTGAGGGAGTGAAGACCAAAAACAGAGACGTGAGCTCGGGGGATGGTGGGTGGGCATCTGAATGAGAGGTGGAGACTTCGTCCAAGAAGATCAAGAATTACGGTAGTTACATAATTTCCATACCTTCCTGGACATAAAGTCTCCACCACTCATTCACACTAATGGGAGAGTACCAAGCTAAAAATCCCCGAGACAGGCAGCAGGAAAATAAGAGCTCACATACTTAGGACAGAAGTCTATTAAGAACAGTCCTGCCAAACAACAGATGTCATCTGGCATGGACATCTAAGGCATAGTGCTTAACGAAAGTATGCACTGAGCTCCAGGTAGCCGCACTGCAAATATCAGCAATGGGCATGTTGCGGATTTCTGCCAGAGGTGCCGCGACTGCTCTAGTAGAGTGATCGTACACTCTGCCTTCCAGTTTAACCTGTGCCATAGAATAGCAGTGTGGAAGGCATGCTACCAGCAACACTGAAATGCACCTGATAGCAACAGGTTGACCCAGACGGATCTTGCTGAAGGAGACAAATAGTTGTTGAGCCTTGCAAAATTCTTTTATTCTATCTAGATAGAATCACAGCGCTCTCTTAACATCCAGAGAATGAAGGGTATGCTCCCTTTCATTCTGGAAGTTTGCAAAGTAGGTAGGCAGGACTAAAGGTTGGTTTAGATGGAATACTGAGACAACCTTAGGGAGAAACTTAGGATGTGTCCTAAGAATTACTTTGTCCTTGTGAAATACAGTGTACCGGGGATCTGTGACCAGCGCATGCATTTCAGAGACACTACGGGCTGAAGTGATGGCCACCAGGAAGGCTGTTTTCTAAGTGAGGAATTTCAACTCGCAAGTAGCTAGAGGCTCGAAAGGCTTTCGAGTGAGCATGTCTTGCACAAGGTTAATGTCCGAAGCTGCGACTGGGCATCTGATAGGAGGTGTGGTATGCAGGATACCCCTAAGAAACCTCTTAACTACAGGTAACTAAGCCAGTGACATGGAAAGTACCGGCTCATGGTAAGCTGAAATGGCACAAAGATGAACTCTGACTGTAGAGTACTGCAGACCTGAATTTGAGGTGTCTAAAAGGTACTCCAAGACCTTATTTGGTGGGCTGGAAAAAGGGTTTGAATAGGATTTTGCACACCAGATAGAGAAACGCTTCCATTTGGCCGTGTAGGTTTTTCTAGTGGCTGGCTTACGCACAGCCAAAAGAATATCTGAAACCCTACGAGAAACATTGAACCTATTCACCTCCATCTCTTCAGGAGATGAGCATTAAGGTGAAGCAACCTCAGACTGGGATGGACCTTGGGACCCTGGGTCAGAAGGTTTGTCTGGAGGGGAAGTGCCTTCGGGGGGGTCCAACAGATTGTTGAGCAATGGGAACCATATCTGTCGAGGCCGGAAGGGAGCAATGAGGATCATTTTGTCCCCGAGACTCGAACTTGAGAAGTACCCTCCAAATTAGAGGAAAAGGAGGAAAGGCGTATAGAAAGCGTTTTGTCCACTGGAGCCTGAACGCATCCTGACAGAAAATGCCAGGCCCTGGATTTCTGGAGCAGAAGAGAGGCAGTTTTGTGCTGAGTAGGGATGCAGAAAGGTCCAAGTCTTGAGTTCCCCACTCTGTGAATAGTGACTGAACTACGGTTGAGTTGAGACCACTCGTGAGGATTTGTCTCTGTTCTGCTGAGACGGTCTGCCAGTTTATTCTGCACTCCCGGCAGGTAGATCACCTAGATTAGAGCCTTGTGCTCCAAGCACCATTCCCACACTCTCATCGGTTCCCTGCATAAAGGGCAAGAGTGAGCACCGCCCTGCTTGTTGACGTGGTACATCACTGCTTTGTTGTCTGTTTGAAGGAGAATGTTCCTGTGACAGAGAATGTCCTTCAAAGCCCGGACTGCATAAAGGACGGCTCTCATTTCTAGGACATTTATATGAAGCTGGGACTCTTCTTGAGTCCACTTACCTTGGGTGTGGAAATCTTGACAGTGGGCTCCCCACCCCATCAGGGACGCGTCCATGGTAATGTAGATCTGGTGATCCAGGGGAGCAAATGGATACCCTTCCAGAAGCTTGTCCTCTTGCGACCACCAGGTGAGCAACCTCTTCATAGTTTCATAGTTGTTTACTACAAGTTCAGGAGGCAGAGCCTATAATTGAACTTGCCACCCGAAGGTGGTTTTAATTCTCTATATAATCAAATTTAGTGTTACCCATATGTTTGTCCAATGATCTGTTAAATGTATCCATAGTTTTACTCTCAACTATTGAGGCTGGTAACGTGTTCCACAAATTTACCAATCTCTGAGTGAACCATTGAAGTCTTTTTTTTTTGTTCGGCAGTTTATTCCTTTTAATTTCATATTGTGTGATCTTGTATGTGATGCAGATGTTTTTCTTTCAATACCTAAAGTTTCTATTAGTCCTGGTTCATTGTGGGCCTTATAAATCACGCAAAGGTCTCCTCTAAGTTGTCTGTATCGGACCGAATACAAACCAAGTATTTTTAGTCTTTCACCATATGGTTTGTCAAACATGCCATTGATTTTTTTTGTCATTTTCCTTTGGACTCCCT
This sequence comes from Neoceratodus forsteri, assembly GCA_016271365.2. Classification (NCBI taxonomy): domain Eukaryota; kingdom Metazoa; phylum Chordata; order Ceratodontiformes; family Ceratodontidae; genus Neoceratodus; species Neoceratodus forsteri. The sequence continues at coordinate 589,027,803 of CM028134.1, read as the reverse complement.
CAAGTTGTTTCTTTCCACGAACTGTGGTAGGTGCACAAAATGGGGCACAGTAATTTAAATGTGATCTCACCAGACTAGTGTAAAGTGAGAGAATAACCTGTGGGTGTCTGCTTTTAATATTTTTCCAAATATAGCCCATGATTTTTTGATATTTCTTTACTTTAAATGTTGTATTGTTTTCAAAAGTTAATTTATCTATGTTTATCCCAAGATCCTTTTCATTTTCTGTTATTTGAAGTGTTACATTGTTTAATAAGTACCCATTTTTTCGATTACTGTGACCCAAGCGCATTACTCTGCACTTCAGCTCCTTAAATTTCATTTTATTATTCCTGGCCCAGATTTCTAGTGCTTCTAATTCTTTTTGCAGAGAGTCTATTGCTTCAACGGTATTAACAATGCATCCAATTTTACAATCGTCAGCATATTTGGATATCCATATGTTTTCTGATACCTGCATTGATGTTATCAAAATATTAAAAAGAACAGGGCCCAGCACAGAGCCCTGTGGAACTCCACTAGTAACATCGACCCATGATGACAAGGCACCCTTAACTGATGTACATTGTTTACGATTGCATAACCACGAATTAATCCAGTTGATTAAAGTATGTGGAAATGTTTGCTTAGTTAGATGCTCTGGAAGAATTCTGTGTGACACACTGTCAAACGCTTTAGCCAGATCCAAGTATACAACATCCACTGGAAGTCCTCTATCTAATGCAGCACTCACGTTTTCAAAGAAATTTAGTTGATCAGTTAAACATGACCTTCCCTTTCTAAAACCATGCTGTGATGTATCATATAAGTTGTATTGATTAATGTGTTTTTCAAGTCTCCGTAGAATTAATCTTTCAAGGATTTTTCCAATAACAGAAGTCAGGCATATCCGTCGGTAGTTGGATACTATAGATTTATCACCAGTTTTGTAAACAGGTATAACCACTGCTTCTTTCCATGCTTGTACACTATCGCCGCTTCTAGTGATAGGTTAAATAATTTACATAGTGGTCCTGATATATAAGTGAGGTTTATTTTAAAAAAGTAGGATGTTACCCGTCCGGTCCGGCTGATGAGTTAACTTTTAAGTTCTGTAGTTCTTGCATCGTTTCATCTACTGTAACTGGTTCAACAGTTGTTAAATTATAGTTTGTGTTTAAGATATTTATAAATTGCTCCTTTTTTGAAAATATCTTATGGAAGTATTTATTAAATTCCTCTGCTATTTGTATTTCATTACTAACAGTTCCTGAACTGGTTACTAAAGGACCTATGGTTGCTTTGGAGCCTCTCAAAGAGCCAATATAGTTTTTTTCTTATTATCTATAGTGACTATAGCCAATTTATTTTCCATACTTTTTTTTGCATTTCTAATTTTACTTTGTTGGTATACTTTTTATACCGTTTCCATTTATCTATTGATGATTGGACTTTATATTTCCTGTAGCTTTTTTGGTTTTTGACAGTTAATTTCTTGATTGTATTGTTCCACCAGGCAGGATTTCTGTATCCCTTGTTGTACTTTTTCCTGTTAGGAACCCAGTTATCTATACAATAATTGAATTTGGTCAATAAGCTGTTCCATGCTTGATGTACAGTGAGGCCTATCCATTCTGATTTCCAATCCCATATGTTCAAATATTGTTTAATTTTTGAATAATCCGCTCTTGTATAATCCTTGGTTAAAGTGTTCCCTTTAGTGTCTATAACTCTAGACTGTATATGAAACAGAATCATATTATGGTCGCCATTTCCCAAGGGATCTAATGATCTAGAATTATGTATTAAACTCCCCATATTAGTTAGTGCAATGTCAGTGATATACAGGTTACTCACCTGTAACAGGAGTTCTAGGAATGGTATATGTTGTTCATCCACACTCTCTGGCAGGTATCCTTGCCGCTTTAATTCTTGCCGGAAGGTCTTCAAGCTGGCTCCTCCCACCCACCCGGGTGGTAAAACTCTCGGCTCCGCCCCATGACGCCAGATCTTCCTTACCGCTTGGAAGCTCAGGTTCCCTCCTTAGCGCTCTGCGTTTTAGACTGGATCCTAATTCTTGGGTTCATCGAAATTGGTTTTAATTTTTAAACTTGATCTTCATCTTCCTCGGCTGCGATGGACAAATCTGTTCCGGCTCGGAGGTGCCCTTGCGGGAGAAATGTCCAGGACAGATCCGCACTACACATGTGCGTCTACTGCTTAGGCCCAGATCACGACCCGCAGGCTTACGAGTTGTGCCGTTCTTCTCGCCAATGTTCTGGATGATCGCGCTGCCCGCTTGAAGCTCAGGCGCCCAGAAACGCCTCGGGCCGGTAAAGTCCAAACAGGCTCAAGTATGGTGTCCACAGCGGCTGCCTCGCTGAGCAGCTCGAGCAGATGATCGCCCTCGAGGAGGAGGCGGCCCAGGCCGCATCTTCCTCCTCCTCGGCTGTGGCATTTATCCCGCTCTCTCAGAGTTCCTCGTATACAGCATCGTTCAAGGAGCTTTGCCAGTCCCTTTCCATGAAAGGAGAGGGACTTTCGGGACATTCTTCTCAGCCCAAGAAAAGGAGTTGAAAGGTAAGTCCCACCATCGGCGTTCGTGGGAGCGGAGAGGTCCCCTTCCCCGGGCAGCCGACCGTCTACTTCGGTCAAGTGGTTGTGGCTGAGGCCTCTGGCTTCCGCGTGTCCCGTCAGGGCAGCCTGCCGAGACTCCCGTCGTCCGAAGTCAGATTTTTCTCGATCTGTTAGACGGGCCAGCCGACTGGAGAAGCTGACAACCCTACTTCACGGTCCCCGGTGGATACAGAGGATCTGCCCGCTCCTTCCGGACCATGATCCCCCATTAAAGTTCCCAAGCTGAGGGAAAGAAGCGGTATCCACGCCCCTTCGAACCCACCCTCGCCCCGAGGGTCTTGGTCTCAGACCTCTTCTCAGTCCAGCCGTTCCGCCCGACATCGGTCTCGGTTACAACGGTCAGCGACGCCGTCTTCCTCGTCCTCCTCCTTGGAGAGAGAGGGCGGCGCAAGTTGGCGCCGCGCCACGAGCCCTTATGTGGCAGCAGTTGCTGTTATCCGGCCTAAGCCGCCCCGCCATCAATGGTTGTTGCCCGACGCCTCAAGCAACCACCACTGCTCCAGTCGAAAGGTTCGCCCAGGGCCGTTGCTAAGGCGAAACCAGCTGGTCCACCGATTGTGGTGGAACCTCCGCCTCCACAACCAAGTCGGGGCACCGACCATGAATTCTCGGTCGGGTCAGTGGCCTGCCCCCAGGTTGTTGGTCACCCTCACTCCCGACCATCCTCGGCAGGTGGAGGGTGGCTCAGGCGAGGCAGCTCTTCGCAGACTCTTGAATCCGAGCGATTCCTCCTGTTCTCCAGAGTGTGGATGAACAACATATCCATGTCCCTAGAAATACAGGTTACTCACCTGTAACAGGAGTTCTAGGAATGGTATATGTTGTTCATCCACATTATCTGGCAGGTTCCTTGCCGCTTTAAATCTTGCCGGAAGGTCTTCAAGCTGGCTCCTCCCACCCACCCGGGTGGTAAAACTCTCGGCTCCGCCCCATGACGCCAGATCTGGCCCGCTGGAAGCTCAGGTTGTGCGTCGAAGCCGGGGAGGTCGGGTGGGTCGTGTGGATGAACAACATATACCATTCCTAGAACTCCTGTTACAGGTGAGTAACCTGTATTTCTAGGGACATGGATATGTTGTTCATCCACACTCATTGGCAGACTCCTAGCAGTTCTCCGGGAGGAGGCAAGGCGCACACCCCAATACTTACTTGGGAAATAAGGACTGGAGAACCGAGGCCCCAAACCAGCACCCAGTGACTCAAGGTCCGATGGTAATGGGTAATAAAGATGTGTGCTTACTTCCAGGTAGCAGCCCTGCAGATTTCCTGGATAGGGACGTCCCTGGAAGCAGCCACCGATGCAGCAAGATGACGGGTAGAATGAGCTCTTATCCTCTGGGAGGCTCCATGCCCGCCAACTTATAGCAGCGATCTATGCAGGAGGTGACCCAGCTGCCTATCGTCCGCTTGGCTGCAGGTCTGCCAGGTGCGCTTCAGCTTGGGTGACAAACAGCTGGCGAACCTCTCCCGAATTTCAGCCGTCGCTCCTTATAATAGCGGGCGCCTTCTAGGTCCAGTGTATGGAGCCTATTTACGACCTCCGAGGTGTGATTGGGGTAGAACACCGGCAAGTCAGCACCTGGTTAAGGTGAAACTCCGACACCATCTTCGGAAGGAATTTCGGGTAGGGGCGCAGGACAACCTTGTCCCTGTGGAAGACCAGGTAAGGAGACTCGATGCAAAGCGCCTGGAGCTCTCCCATCCTTCTGGCTGACGTGATAGCCACCAAGAAGGCGGTCTTCCACGACAGGTGAGAGAGATCACACCTGTGCATTGGTTCGAATGGCTTGCCCATGAGCTTTGCCAGTACCAGCAGTAAATCCCACGGAGGTGGAGGTTCTCGCACCGGAGGGGAAATGTGATCAAGGCCTTTGAAAAAGCGCGACCACCTTTTCCTGTGCCACCGACTGCTCCCCGGCCCGCGCCCGGTAAGCAGAGATGGCTGCCAGGTGCACCTTTAGGGTCAAGCCGACCTAAGCCCTTGACTAGAAGGAACCATAAATAGTCCAGAATGCTTGCCACAGAACAGGAGGAAGGGTCCAAGCCCTGCCCTGACACAAATGGAGAATCTCTTCCATTTGAAGGCGTATATTTCTGGTCGACTCCTTACGGGACGCCTCAACAACATTGAGGACCCGCCGGAAAGACCCAAGGCCTGGAACTCTAGCCGCTCAGGAACCAGGCCGTCACTGCAGGACTGAAGGTCCGGATGGAACACCTTCCCTGATTGACTGAGAGCAGGTCCGGGCGAGCTGGAAGCTGCCTCGGGAGCCTGGAGCTGAGGCTGAGGAGATCTGTACCAGAAATGAAAATTACGTACCCTACCAGTAATTCCTGATCTTCTCTGTATCTTCACCATTCACTACTTACTGGGTGTTAGCGGGGCCGCTTACCGCCAGAGAACTTTTTTTTTTAAAGGTTGCCTAACGGCACCGCCCTCGAGAGTGACGTCATGTGTCATGCAGCGACGGCCGCTAGTATCCAACTCGACTCCTCCAACTCAGTTCTGTGAGCCGGAGGCAAAAGTGAGAGTAGAGAATATAGATAGCGAGGCAAGATAGCCGAGGGATAGCAAAAGCAAGGAAGAATGAACTGAAAAGGAATAAGCTGATGGAGGAAGGACAGAGGATAAAGTATCCTCAGCCTAGGACTGCAGGGCCTCCTTACCTGGGCGACTCTTAGGAGGAGAGATAAAGTAAGGAGATGAAAAATAGAAGAAGAAGAAGAAGAAAGAGAGAGATGGGATGTTGAAGGGACCAGAATGCCCAACAAGCATAGTTAGCTTAGAGCTGAAGGCTCGACTAAGAGGGAAGCAAGAATCCCGGAGATGAGAGCTGAAGAGAAGGTTCACCAAACCCGCTAGACAGGCTCTGGAGGGCATAGTCCTTATCCTCAACATGCCAATAGTTAGTTGATACCCCCTCGGGTTCCTGGCCGCGACAGGCCTAGAATTGAGGACACCGAGGAGGGAAAGGAACCCCAGACAGCAGGAGTGCTGCTCTGGGACTAAGAAAGGAAAATGTAAGCCTTTCAGGCGTTTTGAGCATAGAAATGGGACTCAGACAGACTGGCCAAGGCTTAGGCTGGCCGGATTGGATATAGTCAGCACAGCTCTTCTAAAAAATTGTCCAGGAGGACACTTAAAAGGAGAAACCAAATTGCAAACTAGCGAGAAGGAGAGTATTACCTCTCATTTCCCTCTTGTTTGTTTTTCCTGTTTTTTTTTTACAGAAGAAATTTGAGGTTGGTTGCATGACCCCAAAACCAAGGTGCCTATAGCAGTCGAAAAGAGTTCCCTCAGCATTTTTCCTTTTTTTTTAAAAGAAAAAGGAACAGACGTGTCGTTCCTCTGCTCTGCAGGGCAAGAATGGGGTTTGATTCCAGGGCAATATCTGGACCACGGGATTGCAGGATCAACTGAATAGCCTGAACCAGGCCAAAACCCCAGAGATATCTTGTCAGGATAACGGCAAGAGATAGTTGTGCAGTCTGATCACAATGCAATCCACAGATGGCCTACGCAATCTTAGAGTAATTAATTTTCTGGAAAATTAGACCTCCCAAAGAAGGATTTTTTTTTTGAAAAATTAAGCAATTTTCCTAGTTTTAAGAAAAAAAATTTTTATTTTTTTTTTGCAGAGAGGAAGGAGACGGAGGTGGAGAAGCCACAGGAAGAGGCCACTGAGGGATGAGGGTGGAGGTAGTAATGAATGGTGAAGATACAAGAGAAGATCAGGAATTACGGTAGGCTATGCACTTCATATCTTCCTTGTCAATCTTCACCATTCATTACTTCCTGAGGTGAGTATTAAGCTCCTCTTCCCCTGGAGGGAAGAGGTATACCCTGAGGGAACAAGACCCCCAGCCTTCTGCTGGTGAGAAAACAGAAGGAGAAGACCCTGGCTTATTCAGAAAGCCTACAGTGGGAGAAGAGCTAGGAGGTGCCTCCCAAGACGAGGAGACGAAGGGAGCCCTGTAAAGTCTCCTAGCTCTGGAAGAGAAAGACGAAGTCCACCAGAAGGCGGAGCGAATCACCCTACGCCGGGCCAGGGTGACAACCTGGAAAGACGGCGTTGCCGTCCGCCTGATGCAGATCGCTGTCCCGAGCCTGGAAGCCACCTCACTGGCGCCATAAGATGCCCTTGCTTGGTGTCTTGCCAGCTCCAGGCCTACCGCGAGAGGGCAACGGCTTGTCTGGTTTGTTCGTGTCAGGCATAGATGCCAGCAGCTGGGACATCATCGACCACAAATGCCGGTTATAGGCAGCGTGGTGAGCCTGATGTGATGCAATACATGCACTCGCACGAGAAGAAGAGAACACTCTTCGCCCCCAACGGTCGAACTGGAGAGAGTCCGAATCCGGCGGGAGGCCGGCGCCAGGCAACGGGCGCCCAGAAGGAGTATCCAGGTATACCAAACCTGAGGACGGGTTGGGAAGGAACCTAGAGACTCAGAGGGGCACAATACCACGCTGGCAGTCCGGCCGGGCTGGGGAAGAACGCAGGGAACTGCCAGGACCGGATAGACGCCCTGGAAGGGGATAGGCCAGAAAGGTACCACCAGAGTTGCTGGGCACTGAATTCACCAAGGAATTCACGTTGCCTCCTGCTCGGGTATTGTCCTCCGAACATAGGAAATCTGAGATCCCTCACCATCCTCGAGGAAACGCTGATATTCTGTGAAATCAGCATCGGAGGACAGATGAGCAGGGGGTTCTCTCCTCAGAGGAGGGAGACGAGGATGATGGGAGCTGGAATGCTCAGAGGATCCTCAGGCGGTGGGAGAGTCGAAAGACCCTCATGCATGTATCTAACATATGAGGGGAAGGCCGCAGAACCTCTGAACTGCTCCCAGGATAACGGACCAGAGGGACCGACATGGCCCGGAGCGGGGTGGTGAAGGCAGAGAGAGGGAGAGGGGCACCCTGGTGGAGGCAACTGCTCCTGCGAGGGCTCTGAATTCGGGAAAGGAGCCCTAGTAGGAGGATCCCGGATATCAAACCAGGCCGCAGAACGGAACTCTGGGGAGCGGAGCCTGAAGAGCCCTGGGGAGAAACTCCCCCGCGACGACGCCTGGACTGCATGGATCCAGAAGGGCAGTCCGCGACAACACCGCCGAGGACACCCTAGAACCCTGGGGGGGGACGGCTCTGCACTGGCTCCTGGCCACCCCTGAGGTGGCCAAAGAAGACCGGGTAGCAGGCCGCCTGCCCTCAACCCTCGGATTCGAGAGGGCCCTCCTCCTCGACTGCAACGCCCCTGTCCCTAGAGGAGGCAACAGCACCCTGGGTAGCTGCCACCGAGCCTCCAGAGAGGGGCCCCTCCGTCACCCCCCCACGCCTGCCCCCGGACTCTCGCCACCCCCAGCCGAGGAACCCTCAGGAGACGACGGTAGGGGGACAGAGGAGGGGCCCGCTGCGCGCCTGGTACCCCTAGCCACCGAGGACCCAGATCCAGAAGAATGGGGTGCCAGGATGGGTCCACATCTGAGTCATCGCCTCCGAGGAAGACGAGACAGCAGGACCTCGATGCTGGTCACCCCGGGTCCCCGAGGCCACGAACGCCCCGTACTAAGTGGCGACGCCGCCGCCCCACGCCGCAGCAGGAAGGCTTCCACCCCTGCCACCCCAGCCGCCCGCAGGCCCGCACCGCCAGGGGAAGGGGAAGGCCAACCGCGCGGCCGCAGCGCCGGGAGGTGGAGCGGCATCAGACGCAAGGCCGCCAGCGTCCACCGCACCGCGAACGGCGCCGAGGCTAAAAGCGGCACTGCCAACGGGCGCTCGCCCAATCACCGGCGTGCAAACGGGCGCTGATCCGGGCGGCGCTGGAATGGCGCCGCTTCGATCACCGCACCGATCTCAAACGGCGCCACAGGCGGCGCCGAGGGTCCACCCAAGCCGGGCCAAAAAGCCAAGGGCCTCGGCTATCGGGGAGCCTGCACTCAAGAGGTGACTGCCAGGCAGTGTCAGCACTGCGCCCCGGGAGGCTACGACGCCCCCAACACTGGAAGGGCCTCTCTCGGCAAGATAGGATGAGGAAACCCTCCTCCTGACGGAGAGGCCCGGAGGGGACCCGGGAAGGGCTCAAAGATCTCGCCGGAGATTCCCGTGAGCGACGCCGTCCCCCGAAAGTCGGCGGGGCCTTGCCGAGCTTGAACGCGCGGACTTCGAGGACGCGACGATCCATCGAGAAACAGGCGTCTCACGAATCCATATCATGGTTGGGTCCCAGGCAATGAAGGCAAACGTCATGCCGGTCCGAGACGGAGAAATGCCGGCCACAGGAGCACCGACGCATAGGGGCGCGGCCCGTCTTCGAAGAACGCTTAGCTCCAGAACCGGACATAACGCGAAACCAACGAGACTAAAACATGTAGGAAATACACCGCGTCGGAAGAAAGAAAAAGAACAGTCTTACCAGACGCGCCGAGTGTCAGGAAAAACGGAGTCGGAAACTGCTACTAACTACCAGGCGCCACGCTGCGGACAGGTGCTGCCTCGACGGGCGGGAGAAACAGAACTGAGTTGGAGGAGGAGTCGGTCGCTACTAACGGCCGCCTTGCATGACGCCACTCGAGGGCGGTGCCGCTAGGCAAACTTTAAAAAAACCCTTCCGGGGGCGGGTGCACGCCCGCTAACACCCAGTAAGTAATGAATGGTGAAGATTGATAAGGGAAGATCTGGCGGGCCAGTCTGGGGCTATCAGAATCACCTGCGCCTTGTCCCTCCTTGCTTTGAGAAGCACCTTGTGAATCAAGAGAAATGGGGGAAGGCGAGAAGAGGCCGGGTCCACAGCCTCAGAAGGCATCCCTGCAGCGAGCCCTGCTGAGGGGGGGCATGAAACAGCTCAGCTCTGCCTCCCTGAGGCAAACAGGTCCACCTCAGGTGTGTGCCCCAGTGGAGAACAGATCTGTACTACTCCAGCAGGAGAGACCACTGTGAGATGCAGCCCCTATCCGCTCAGAGCATCGGCCAGGGTGTTGGAGGCCCTGCCACATGAATGGCTAGGAGATCCACCTCCAGGCTGCGCATGAGTGACCAAATGCGGAGAGCTTCCTTTACATAGAAGCATGGAGCGCCCCTCCCTGGCGGTTCAGGTAGTACATGGTCGTGGTATTGTCCGCCTGACTTGGACCACTTGACCCCGGAGAAACGGAGCAAAGGCGGTGAGAGCTGAAGGACTGCTCAGAGCTCCAGCAGGTTGATGTGGCATCGACTCGCTGGGACCAGAGGCTGTGCATCGGTGTTCCCCCAGATGGGCACCCCAACCCATCAGAGAGGCATCGGTCGATAGAGAGACCGGGCGGCTCGGGCGGACAAACGGGATGCCCTCCTGCAGATGGAATGGAACGGTCCACCACTGGAGAGCGTTCCACATCTCCTGGTTCACTATCACTAGCTGGTCCAAAGGATCGCAGCGCCAGACCACTGGCTGGCCAGTCCCCACTGAAGGGGCGATGTGCCAGCGTGCTCCAACGGACCACGCTGGTACAGCGCCATGAGACCCAGAAGGCGCAGGAAGTCCCGGGCAGGGCGCGATTGCCCAACCAGAAATGATCGGGCAAAGGAGGTAAGAACCTCGGCCCTGTCCGCCGGGAGCCGTGCTCTGGCTCGAAGAGAGTCGAGCTCTGCCCCGATGAACACGATCACCTGCTTCGGCTCGAGTTCCGACTTGGCCTCGTTGATGAGAAGGCCAACTCGAGAGCAAACCTGGAGGGCCATATCTCTGGACCATTCCACCTCCCGTCTGGAGGAGGCTGCTATCAGCCAATCGTCCAGGTAAGGGTACACCCGGAACCCTCGGTGCCACAGGAATGCTGTCACCACTGCCATGCATTTTGTGAAGACCCTGGGAGCTGGAGATAAGCCGAAGGGCATGGCTCGAACTCAAGAGGATCCTCCGCCGAAAGTGGAGGAATCTCCGATGGACGGACGGATAGGGACGTGAAAGAACGCGTCCTGTAGGTCCAGAGAGCAGAACCACACGCCGTGTTCCAGAGATGGTATTATCTGCGCCAGAGTGACCATCCTGAAGGTTCGAGACCTTAGCAACTTGTTCAGGTTGTGTAGGTCGAGAATGGGGCGCCAGCCCCCCGTCCGTTCTGGAACCAGGAAATACCTAGACACCAACCCCGGGTCTGAAGGGGGGTCCTCCACCTCCTTTTGGATGAGGAGAGCGATGTCGGCTCGGCGAGCCGCCAGTGAGGCTGCGGACCCTGAGGCCCCCCGAGGTGCGACGGCTCTGAAGGGCGGGGCCTGCTCGAATTCCAGAGGTAGGCCTTTTCCCACCACCTCCAGTACCCACCTGTCCGTGGTAACAGCGGACCAGGCGGAAAGGAAGTGTCTGAGCCGTCCCCCCACGGGGGGAACCAGGGGTGAGGTGACAGGGATGGGGGCGACACCCCTCAGCCCGTCACTGGGCAGGCTTGGAGGAGGGACCGGCCGAGGGACCTCCTGGGCCTTTACCTCCCTGCTTCCTGTTGGAGGAAGCCAACGGCTTGGGCTTGGGATACCAAGGTCGAGCCTGCTGGCCCTGACGTTGCTGGGCCGGGCGCGCCGCGGGCGCAGAAGGACGAAAGGGCTTAGGCTGTGGCTTGCGGCCTTTGTCCTTCTGAGCGGAAGAGACCGAGTCCAAGGTAGCATTGGACTTCTCGATCCTCTGCAGGTGACCTTCCACCCCAGGGCCGAAGAGGTCAGTCCCCAAAAAGGGAACATCCGCCAACTTGTGCTGGGTATCCGAAGTAAAGGTGGATATCCTCAGCCAAGCCCGACGACGCATGGCCACTGGGCGGCCGCCACAGACCTGGCACATGAGTCCCCAATGTCTAACGCAGTCTGAGCTGCTGTTTAGCCACTGCCCTGCCCTGGTCCCGCACCGCCTGACGGTAGTCTGCAGATCAGCGGAAGATGAGGGACAACCTCATCCAGGAGCCCAACAGGGCGGGAGAAAATGTGCCATGAGGACGCCGAACTGGCCTGGACGGCTGAGAGAGGACGCAGCATAGACTTTTCGCCCGGCATAATCCAATTTCTTGGATTCCTTGTCGGGAGGTTTGTCCACATCCCTGGCGTTCCCGGCACGCCGGAAAACGCTGTTGATAACCAACCCTCGGCCGAGGGTGTTCCGAAAACCGACAGGGAACGCTGGGGACCGTGATACTTCCTGGCCAACCTGGTCAAGGCGAGGGCAGGAAGCAGAACGCTGCCAAAGTTCCAAGGCCGGACCCACTATGGCTTCGGCAACCGGAAAGGCCTCCATAGGAGAATCCCCTCGGTCCAGAATCTCCATGAGGGGATACCTGGCCCATTTAAAAACGGGTTCGAGCTTCATCCCGGTGGACTCCGAGATGAGTCGAAGCAACCCTAAGAAGGACGAAGGGCTATCGTCCATTGACTGTCCTCCCGAGGACTTCAAGTCCATGCGCTTGAAGAAGAGGGAGGAACCATTATCGGACAGAAGCGTCCTCAAAGAGCTGCCTCGGCCCTGAGCCACCCTCCACCTGCCGAGGTTTATCAGGAGTGAGGGTGACAGACAGCCTATGGGGCAAACCCAAAGCCGACCGAGAATTTTTGGTCGAGCCCCAACTAATGGCTGTGGGGGCGAGGTTCCACCAGAATCGGTGGGGCAGCTGGAATTGGCGAACAACCCGACCTGAGAACAGGCTCCTCGACTACAACGAGGGGTTGTTTCAGCTACCTCCGTGACAACCACTTAATGGCGGGGAAGGCACTGGGTCGGCTTATTCCCGGTCAAAAGGAGCTGTTGCCACATAAGTTCCTCGCACCTCCGGACGCATCCTGCCAAGCCTCCCTCGTCCGAGGAAGGCGCGGCGGCGCTTGCCGCGGTGCCGAGACCACCTATGACGGGCGGGATCGGTTGACCAGCGAGGATGTCCGAGACCGAGAGTCTCGACTAGGCCGAGGAAGGCGAGGAGAAGTGTCGGAAATCGGCACTCCCCTCGGCTCGGACGATCCCACCGAAGGCTCCGGAACCGGAGGCACGGACGAGCCGACGGGATCCTCAACTCCCACCTGGGGAACTGGGAGAGGGGATTCTCAGCTTCTCCAGCCGACAACCCGTCTAACGGGTCGAGAAAAATCTCGACCGCGATCGACAGGAGTCTCGGTCAACTGGCCTGACGGGGACACCGTGAAGCCAGTGGCCGAAGCTGAGGGGTTGACCGAAGTTGACTGTCGACAAGGGGAGGGGGATCTTTCCACTCCCAAGAGCGTCGGAGAGACTTACTTTTGCTCTTTTTGGACCTGGAAAAAGGTCCCGAAGAAGTTGGACCCTCACCTTTGGTCGAGAGGGTCAGACAAAGCTCCTTAAAAGAAGCCGAGTACGAGGCACCGAGAGAGAGCGGGACAAATGCCGCAGCCGAGGTAGAAGCGGCCCGCACCGCCTCCTCTTCGAGGGCGATCATCTACTCTAGCTGATCCTGCTCTAGCTGATCCGCTGAGCCCGCCGCCGCGGACACCGCCAATCGGGCCTCTTTAGATTTCACCGGTGGAATTCTTTTCTCGGGGCGCCCCAGTTGTAATCGGGCAACGGTTCTTCAAGGACGAGGTCAAAAAGGAAGAGCACAAGTCGCAGGCTCATGGTCGTGCTCAAGGCCCAGGCAGTAGATGCACGTGAGTGCAGATCCGTCCCAGATATCTTCTTGCTCCGCAAGGGCACCTCCAAAACCGGAGTCGATGGTCCATCGCAGTCGCGAGGAGAAGACGATCAAGTCTTTAGCAAAACTTTTAATTTCGAACTTTTCAAGAATTAGAGCTAGTCTTAAACGCAACGCTGCTAAGGAGGGAACCTGAGCTCAAGCGGTAAGGAAGATCTGGCGCCATGGGCGGAGCCGAGAGTTTTACCACCCGGGTGGGTGGGAGGAGCCAGCTTGAAGACCTTCCGGCAAGATTTAAAGCGGCAAGGAACCTGCCAATAAGTGTGGATGAACAACATATCCATGTCCCTAGAAACTGCTGTTTCTAGTACCTTCCTGTATAATTTGTTCTAGGTTAAGATTAACAGTTAAATCTAGGAATTCTTTCTCCACATTTCCTTTCCAAGTGTGTTTATTCCAGTCAATGTTTGGGAAGTTAAAGTCACCCATTAAGATTTAATTTGTTTTTTGGTCAAAACTGTTAATTTTAGGAATTCAATATTTTGATCTTTATTCAAGTTAGGAGGTCGGTAAGCCAATCCAATGCATATTTTTAAGGTCGGTAAATCGATCTCTGCCCATATTATTTCACTTCAGGTTCTGTCACCTTGAAGAGAAAGGACTGAGGGTGAGTGGTTGGGGACCACTGAGTACTGAGCATCCACTGAGAGGTTCTCATGTGGAGACGAGCTGGGGGTATAGTGAACACCGAGGATGCCATGAGACCCTGCATCCATTGCACTGAGATAGCTTGAACCGAGCTGTTCTCCCTGATGTATCGGGACATCTGTAGGATATCGCTCCTTCTGTCTTCTGAAAGAAAGACTTTCGCACAAGAGGTGTCCAGAAGAGTTCCTATAAAAAGGAGCTTCTGGGAGGTCTGCAACTGCAGTTTCTTGAGATTTGGCAGAACTCCCATGGACGTGAGAAAGTCTGAAGCCGTGGATACAGCGTCGAGAGTTCCTTGCCTGGAAGGACTTGCTAGAAGCCAGTCTCCAGATACAGGGGACACTTGTATTCCGATCTTTCTGAGGTGCACTGTGAGAATTGCACAACACTTTGTAAAAACTTGTGACGCCGAGGATAGTCCAAAGGGGTCTGGTATGACTTCCCGTCTGCCGATCTCCCGACAATATACCTCCCGACTGCAAGTTTCCGAAAAGTAATTTCCCGCTCGGTATCATTTGCCGACAAATCTATTCCCGACCAACAATATTCCACTAGCAATACAGCAGTCCCTTGCAGGCACCCTGTAAGTGCACATGATTTGAAACCTTGCTATGTCTTTGGCAACACCAAAAAATCATTTGCTTGACTAGTGCTGAAAACCTTTGATACAGTTCGACTGCCTGTTACATCAAAATCAATTTCTTATTGTTAACAAATCACATATGCATTTTGTTTATGAATATAGCTAAATAAACATATGAATAGCTTGACTTATCAATATCATGGGATTCCAGCACTTCAACATTTAACAAGGTGCTAACCATTTAGATAACCCTTTTAGTTGTTTCTGTTAAAATAATATCTTGTTGGCGTCTCATTGCAGTGTAAAAAGATCGAAGAATGAACTTACTTTGCATTTATACAGGTAAGGAATTGGGTCCTGCTACGCCATTGCCTTTCTGAACAAGAGCTTGCTTTGAAGAACTACTAAATAAGTTCATTCTTTGATCTTTTACACTGCAATGAGATGCCAACAAGATGTTATTTTAACAGAAACAGCTAGAAGACGACTCGTGGAGATTGTTCAAGGTAAATTTCACAAACGTTTCAAATCCTATACATTTATGTGGCTATGTTGTGGATTTTGTGTGTCGGTAATTGGTTGCTGCGGGATATAAGTTGTCGGCAAACAAACCCGGTCGAGAATTTGAAGTCTGTAAGTTGCCAGTCGGGCAGTAGTACGGATCCCATCCAAAGAGCAGGACTCTGAACTGATAATGTTGGCCAAAGCCACGATCCTTAGGTATTTGTGATGCCTTGGGTGAATAGGAATATGTTGGTAAGCAACCTGCATGTCCAAGGAGGCTAACCAGTCGTGCTGATGAAGCAAAGGTAACAGGTTTCCTAGCGATATCATTTTGAACTTCTCTTTGGGAAGAAATTTGTTCAATTTTCTGAGGTCCAAAATGGGGCGCATGCCCCTGGTTTTCTTTGGAACTAGAAAGTAATGGGAGTAGAATGGGAGTGGAACCTTTTTTTCCTCTGATCCAGCGGAACTATTTCTACTGCCCTGTTGTTCAGAAGGCCTTGTATCTCGGAGGCGATAAGTTCTGACTGAAGCACTGGCAGCCTGGGCTGCCGTTTGGGGGGGACAATCCGGAGGGGTCTCTCAAAGATTGGGGGAATACCCTTCGCGGATTATCCGGAGGACCCATTTGTCCAATGTTATGGACTTCCACTGGTTGTAGAATTGAGTCAGACGACCTCCCACTGCTAAAGAGGAGTCCCCCTCGGGCAGCTGAGGTGGGATTTGGGCCAGAAACTCAGAAGGTGGCACTGGGCGCTTTGGGCCCATGTGCTTTCTGTTGCGTTTTCTTTTGAGGCTGATGGGTTTAGCTTTTATTAAAACCTCCCCTGGCTTTGCCTCGAAAGGACTGATGGTTGTGAAACTAGCACTTATTAACACCCCCCAGAGAAGGGGCAGGAGCAGGTCGAGCCAATTTAATGGCCGATCTGGTCTTTTGTGTGGCCTCTAGAGTTTGTTCTACTGGAGGACCGAAGAGATACACACCGAAGGGCAACGTCATGACTTGTTGCTGTGCATCATTCGTGAAGTCTGAAGTGCGCAGCAAGGAATGACGGCGGGTACAAATGCCCGCTGCCGCTTGGGAGGAAGTACTGAAAGCATCCATAGCTGCTTTAACCTGTTGGTTGTTGGACTCAACACCCCTGGTTATGGTTTGAAGAAGCTCTGAATTAGTGTCCGACTACGGTAGCGCTTCAACCATTTGTTTGAGTGAATGCCAAAGAATATACTCATATTGAGAGAAATACCCTGGTAGCTGGCAATACGCATACCCAGGGTGGATGCAGGAAAGACTCTCTTACCTAAAGTATCTATCTTACGAGATTCTTTGTTTATAGGTCGAGCTGCAGTAGTCTCAGGAAGGATGACCTTATTCTCTGCCAAGACTACAACAGGGTCAGCAAAGGCTTGAGAAGCCAAAATGGGTCGATCCATGGAAGCAGCATACTTCCTATCTATGGACTTAGCCACAGAAGGAATGAGAGCAGGATTATTCCATATCATTTGAGAAAGCATCTCAAAGGAGGGCTGTACTGGGGGAGTTAAATCCATAGGGATGTCTGGAACATGAAGGTATTGGAGTCTTAAAAGCTACCCAGAATCGATATCCATAGTCGAGAGAGAGGAATTCAAATTTTTCAGCAGAGACTTGAATGATAGCTTCTTGATCACAGGCTCTGCAGCAGGATTAGATCCTGTTCCTTCCACATCATCACCTAACCTAAGGTCTGGGTCAGGCTCAATTTCATCTCCTGACAGCCCAGGAGGGATTGTATGGACAGGAAAGGAGTGAAAATCAGAAGGAAAATAGCAGGGAAAAGGGTTCAGAGTTGAGGAGCCCTGAAGACTGGAAGACATCACACCAAGTCTCGGCGCTGAAGAGCATGGTGCCGCCTGGCCCAGCACAGCACCGACAGAGCCCAGGGGCAGCACTGACAATCCCAACAGCGCAGAGGATGGCGCCAAGCAAACCATCGATGCTGAAACCAACACAGGGCCTCGAAAACCAAGATTTGAGGATAAAGAAGAAAAACAACACGAGATAGAAGCATCGGTGTGGCCCGATGCGCTGCAGCCATGTGAGGGGGAAAAAACCTGAGTGCAGAGTCGACGGCACCGAAGAAGGCACCGCGCGACTAGGAGGCCCAAATATCTACCCAATCCTAATGAAGGGTCCGGAAGCCGAGTGACCTAGCCAGGCAGCTGGACCAACCTCCAAGCCCATTACTCCATCAGAGCGGCCCACTGATGAAACTGCTCCTCTGAAGCCCTACCAGAAAACAGGGAAGGGCTCCGAAGTCAAAGCGTTTGGAGACCGGAAACAGAAACCGGCAACTCCGGAGGAGACCGGCAACTGACCCCAATGACTGTCCGTCGACACACAGACATACCAGAAGGCGACCTCGAGTGATGCCTTCTCTTTCTTGAACTGTGGGTCGAAGAAAAGTGCAAGGCCGAACGGTGCAAAGAATGCAACAGTCTTCTTTCATGCTTCTGGGTGGGGACCACCCCTTCCCTCGGGCATTGGACTGTCCGTTGTCAGACCCCCCCCGCTGGAGAGGGCGGTGGACCAGACTAAGCCCGGCTGACTGAACAGCTTTCATACAAAGTCTCCCTACCATCATCTGACCCGCTCATGGTTGACTTAGTCAATGCAGGCTGAGGCTTCTTTCTTGTAATAAAAATAAATTATAGTAAGCGGTACTTATTCAAGAAATACTACAAAATAAGAAACTGAAAACTATGCTGCTAGTTTGAAGTTTGACTCCCAGTGAGCAAGCGATGTCATCACTGTAGCGCACTCGACAGCGGGGGAAAAAAGGAACTGAGGTGGTTGGAGGGTCGACACCGAAACAGTCACTGCTGCAGGAGCAGAGGCTTGCGGCATTGCTCCTTGTGGCTCCATCTCTGGAGCCGACCCTCTTGCAAAAAGTTTGCTCCCACTGAGTCCTAGCGCCTCTGGTGTAGATCCCATCAGTGTGAATGAGTGGTGGAGATTATGTCCAGGAAGATCTGGAAGGCGGGCGTGGAGACCGACCACTATATAGGGTTCTGCTGCCAGTCATGTGACGTCAGGTGGGCGGTTCCCCACCAGACACTGCTAGCAAAAGATTGCCGTGTGGTCCTGAAGCCAGGGGGCGCAGTCCTATCTGTTATGACCTACTGCAGGAACCCTCTCCAAGTAAGATGTATTTTTTCATAGAAAGGGTGGTGGACACATTGAACGGCCTTCCTGAGGTTGTGGGGTCAAAAACAGTGGAGGAATTCAAGAATGCATGGGACAGACATAAAGCAATTATAATGGGGGTATAGGAGGAAGTAGGCTGTTGGCTAACTAGGATCTGCAGCCTATCCAATAGGTAGGGGAAATGGGCAGACAAAGTGGGCCAAGCGGTCCTTATCTGCCATCAAAGTCTATGTTTCTATGTTTCCAAGAAGAAAAAGCTCACAAGCCACAAAAGGCTTGAGGGTGAGCATGTCCAGCACAAGGCTGATATCCAGGCAACTACCTGCTTCCGGATGAGGGGCCTCATGTGTAAAAATGCCCTAAAGGAATCTCCTACAGAGGCAGTTAATCCAGGTAGAGGGTACCAATGGGCTCATGGCATGCAGATAACACATAAGTGGACCTAGACTGTGGAATACTACAAACTAGCATCCCAAGGTCTAGCAAGAACTCCAGAGTCCAGTAAGCTGGACCCTGGAAGTAGTCCATGCGAGTTTTGGAGCACCGGATGGAAAACCTTTCCATTTGGTTGCGTAGGGCTTCCTAGTGGAAGGTTACAGGCAGGAAAATGTATTGCAGGAACCCTCAGAAATACCTTGTTCCTAATCACCTCCATCTCTCTAGGAGTCAGGCCTGAAGGTGAAGGAGCACAGGCTGGGATGGAGTAGAAGACCCTGAAACATGTCAGGCCGGAAGGAACCTCTGTTGGCTGACTGACAGCCTGTTCAACATAAAAACTGTATCTGCTACGGTCAACAGGGTACAATTAGAGTAATTTTGCCACCTTGCATGTCCAGTGTGAGCAATATTCCCAGCACTTGGGGACTCAGAGGAAATACATAAAGGAGAGATTTCGACACAGCAGTCTAAATGTATCCTAGCAGTAAATGCCACATCTTCATTTTCTGGAGCAGACTCGTGGCAGCTTGCGCAAGAGAGTCTACATCTGTAGTGCCCTACTCACTGAACAGTGACCTCACAAAATTAGTTGAAAAGATGGGCCCTTTTGGCCGAGGTCACCTGCCACTGTGTACTGGACTCCTGGCAGGTAACTGGCGTGGAGTAGGATCCCCTGCATCAGGCCCTCTCCCCACACTTCTCATAGCTTCTTAGCAAACAATGTAAGAGTGCGCTCATCATTATTTGTTCATGCAATACAACGCAGACGGTCTCCTGTCTGGAAACGGATTGTTTTGTAGGTGTTGAGATCCACTAGGGCTGACAGATCATACAAGAACAGTTTGCATGTGCAACCCACTGAAGTAGAGATGAGACTCTGACGGGTCCCAGACACCTTGCGGTTGAAGCACTCACAGTGGGCTACCCAACAAGGAGGCCTCCAAAGAAACAGTTGCTCAGGGATCCAGATGGGAGAAGGGAAACAGTGGAGGAGATTGTTTTCCACTGACTGGCAAGCAAGTGATCAAACCAGGATCTTGATTAGCTGCTATAAGGCCCAGCATTGGTTGCATGGAATGGACTTGAAGAGATTTGCTGTCCACAATGTAGTATGCCACCTACAGGATTATCTGTATAGTGCCCTAAAGGGAAGGCTAGGCCCCGATCGTATCCAGCAGAGTGGCTAGGAACAGCAGTCACTTCGAGGGATGGAACTGAGACTTCTACACTCAACAGAACTCCAAGAATAGAGGAAGCGAGAAGCTGTGGCCACAGCTGTGTGGCTTGATGAAGAGGCCATCACGTCATGTCCAGGGAGCTAACCAATCATGGAGAAATAAAAATTGGTGACTGCTTGGATAAACTCCTGTATATGGCAGTCAGCAGAATGCCCCCCTTTTAAAGAAAACTGCCGGAAGCTGGACGAGCACCAAAGGGACAGACACAAAGTAAAAATACCTTTGGAACAAGCAACCACAAGAGCATGCCATGAGGCACTATAGAAGTACCTGGGTCTGAAGAAAGTCCATGTTTCTATGTCCAGCTACGACGTCATTATCGCCCCCTCAGAAGAGATGAGGTGGGGATAAGAATCATCTTCCTCGATATCCCCCGGGGACAGGAGTAGAGAGGTTCCTCTAACTGAGAACCTCTGGCATAGATCGGGTGCCAGACAGCATGCTGGAGGTGGCACCACAGACAGTGCAGGCCTGGCCTAGATCTGGCGCCAGGCACCATGCAAGATAGCACTGGACCAGACGCTAGACATAGCACTGGACCCTTGGCATCGGACATGGCGTCAGGCACTAGACACATGGCGCTGATAGAATAAGAGACATGGTGTCGGGGGCAAGCACCATAAGAGGTGGCACCAGGAGGACCAGATGTGGTGGTAGGAGATCCCCAGCACCAATCTAGTGTCGAGTGACATCGGAAGCAGTCCTGAGCGCTGACACCGATCAGAAACAATTTGGCACCTCGAGCACTGGGAACTGGCGTCCACCCAGGCGCAAGGGCAAGCAGAGAACGACACCAGGAGATCCACACAAGGACCAGCACTATAACTGGCACCAGGTCAAACCTCGGAAGACCCAACCTAGCACCAATGCCAGAGCCAGCACGGGCGACCCAGCCAGCAGCAAAGTGACTGGCAGTGATACCCGGCCGGTCCCAAATGACAAGGTGGGGGTGCAGCCAGCGAGGCAGGAGTCAGTGGTGCAGTCACTGGCAAAGGCAGAAGGCCGTTGCTGGAGCCACACACACTACCTGGCTTGGGAGGCCTCGCCCATGGGTTCAGTGCCACCAACCTACAAGGGCAAGGGACCAGATCGACAAGCAGCAACATCCCAACCTGACAACTGATGCTCCAAAGAGCTGCCCTGGGAAGACTGCCCACTAGGGACCCCACTAAGAGACAGAGGGGGGACTCCAGGCTCGAGGCCTCAGTAACCCTGCAACAAGGCCCATGATGCCAAAAAGGCCATGACCCCAGGAAACAAGGGTCTCGAAGAAGACTTCCTCAAAGGTGAACTCGAGTGGTGCAGTTTCCTTCTTTCCCAAAGAGGTGAGAGGAAGAAAATACAGTTACGTAAGAATGTACCATAACAGTAGATCTTCGAGAGAAGCTCTTGCAGCAGGTTCCACAATTAGGACTGACACCACCTGGCGGCAGTTCCGGCAATTTTTTTCTTCCAGCAGTATCCACATGGCAACGTCTCCCACCGACGTTGGCTCCACCCCCGGCATCGTCCTATATAAGACGGGAGTTCCCCATGTGCTCCAGTTCTTGTACGTCCCCCCATAGCAAATTCCCAAAGGTAGTGCTCTCAAAACCAACAAGTCATACTGCACACAGCACTTAAACTGTTGAATTTATTAGTCATCGCTTGTAAGAGCCTTTGCATGTTCCCCGTCAGGCAGAAATTGGTAATGGGAAAAGGACAAAAGTATGATAACTATTCCCTCTGAGAGGGATGACCGGTCTGAAAAGGACCTGATCCCTGGGGGAAGGAGGGCGGGAAATATACCTGCTGCAAGAGCTTCTCTCAAAGATCTACTGTTACGGTAAGTTCTTACATAACTGTACTATCATACTTCGAGAGGAAGCTGTTGCAGCAAGTTCCACAATTAAGACAGAGTCCCAAGCAGTATAAACATATAACAACCCTTGGGAGGGGGGAAACAGTAAGGAGAAAGACAGCAGTATAAAGGAGGGTCCCTCAGGAAACCAGACCTTACAGAACTGCAAGGCCAAACCCTGCCCTGCGTCTGAAACCATGTCAAGGTGTAATACCTAACAAAAGTATGAACAGAACTCCAGGTAGCGGGCAGCACAAATATCGGCTGCTGGTACCTGCTTCAGTGCTGTGAAAGAAGCAGCGAGAGCTCTGGTAGAATGAGCTCTAACTGGCCCCGGGATCAACCTGTTGTGCTTCTCATAACAGAAGGTAATACAATGGACCAAACAGCGCGAAAGCGTCTGTTTGGTGACCAGATGACCTACAGACTGTTGGACAAAGGACACAAAAAGTTGATCAGATTTCCTGTCCCACCTTGGTTCTAGCCAGGTAACACTGGAGAACCCTGTGGACGTCCAGGGAGTAAAGCAGGGCTTGCCCCCTATTAAGAGTGCTCCACACAGTATACCGGGAGCTGAATGGATTGATTGAGGGTGAGCTCAGAAACTACCTTCGGCAGAAACTTCAGATTAGTGCGAAGATCAACCCTGTCCTTGTGAAAAACAAGGTAAGGTTCTTTACACATGTGGGCTTGAAGTTCTGAAATGCGCCTCACCGAAGTGATAGCTACCAAAAATAAAGCTTTCCAAGATAGAAGGCGGAGCTCAGACTCCATGGCGGGTTCAAAGGGGTGGGGGAGAGTTAGCTTCTCCAGGACTAAAAGGAGGTCCCAGGGGGAGAAACAGGAGCCCTGACGGGAAGTCTGATGTGAAGAATACCGTGCAAAAAGGCCTTGGAAACCTCCATCTGAGCCACCATCAAATCCGAAACAGGGAAGTAATAAGCGGAGATGGCGGCCAGGTGCACTCTGATGGAGGAATAGCTGAGACCTTTCTCAGAAAGAGAAAGTAGTTATTCTAGGACTGAATTAACCGGACAGACCAATGGGTCCACCCTCTTGGCTGTGGCCTAGATACAAAAAATTTTTCCACTTCATGGCGTAAGTGGCAGGTTTACACGCCTCTAGCCTCTACCAGCACTTGTGCAATTTGATCGGACACCCCAAATCTGACTTTAGCTAGGTCCTGAGGAGCCAGGAATGCAGGTGCAGAGAACGCAGATTCAGGTGTATCAGGGACCCACTGTCCTGTGACAGGAGGCGAGATAGTGGAAGAGGCAGCGGAGGCTCTGCCACTAAATGCTGGAGTAAGGGAAACCAAATCTGACAAGGCCATAGCGAAGCGATCAGGATGAGAGTGGAGGGTTCTGACTGCGCTTTGAGGAGAACCTTCTGCAATAATGGGAAGGGAGGGAACGCATAGAGAAACCACCCTTTCCAGCAGAGGGACAATGCGTCTTGCCAAAAAGCTCCAGGCTCTGGATCTAGCGAGCAGAAATTGGGCAGTTTTGCGTTGAATCGTGACGCAAAGAGGCCCACGTCTGGCATCCCCCACTGACAAAAGATGTGATCTTCGACTTCTTGAAGCAGCTCCCATTCGAGGGTTTGTGATTTTGTCCTGCTAAGCGTGTCGGCTAGTATGTTTTGTTCCCCAGGAACATGTACCACTGTCAGAAAAAGCTGGTGCTCCACAGCCCAGTCCCACAGTAGCATGGCTTCCCTGCAGAGGGGATAAGTGTGTGCCACCCTGTTTGTTGATATAGAACATCACTGAAGTGTTGTCCGTCTGTACCAAGAGGTGGCCCGGTGCTAGGCCCGAGACCAGGGCTTGGAGGGCATAAAGGATCGCTCTCAGCTCCAGGACATTGATGTGCAGATCTTCCTCTACTGAGGACCAAGAACCCTGGGTGCGATGCGTCCCCAAATGAGCTCCCCACTCCACGGACGAGGTGTCCGTGGTCACAATCTAGGACGGTGCCTCTACTTGGAAAATGATGCCCGCCAGCAAATTGTTGGACGACATCCACCAGCGTAACTCCCAGTGGAATGGCTCCGAGATCCTGACCGAGGCGTCTAGACTGCCTGATGTGTGATCCCACTGGACTCTGAGGGACCACTGAATGGTTCTCATGCGCAGGCGCACCAGAGGAACCGAAACTATGGCGGTGGCCATATGCCCCAACCGCCTGAGAAGGAGTCTTGCTGGAACTCTTGAGGCTGGAGAGATCTGAGACGCCAAGATCTGAATGCGGCTCACTCTGTCGGAGGGAAGGAAAACCTTCCCGAGAGTGGTATCCGATGAACTGCAGGATCTAGGCTGAGAGCAAATGAGACTCGTCCCTGTTGATGGTGATCCCCAAGCACTGAAACAGCAAGGTGGAATCCCTGATAGTTTCCAACAAGTGAGACCTGGAAGGAGCCAGGAGAAGCCAATCGCCCAGATAGGGGAACACGAAGTGGCCCTGCCTCCGAAATGCCGCAGCCACTAGTGTCAGGCACTTGGTGAAGACTCTGGGGGCTAAAGAGAGACAGAAGGGAAGGACTCAAAACTGATAGTCCTCGTCTTTGAACCTGAACCTTAGGAATCTTCAATGGTTCCTGGCAATAGGGATATGCAGGTAGGCATCCTGCATGTCCAAGGATGCCAACCAGTCTACTGCTGAGATGAGCGGAAGGAGAGTTGAAAGGGAAACCATCCTGAATCTCCTGTAGGAGACCCATTGGTTTAGATCACTAAGGTCTTCAATGGATCTGAGATCTCCCGATTTCTGTGGAACTAGGAAGAAGTGGGAGAAGAACCCTCTCTCTTTTCGGCCAGTGACACCGGCTCGATGGCTTTTTTGTCCAGAAGAGATAAGATATCTCTTCTGATCAGTGCTCGATGTTCCCTTGGATAATGGGATGGAGGCGGTGGTCTGCCCGGTGGAATGGAGTCGAACTCTATGGAGTGCCTGAACTCCTCGAGATGGAGTACCCACTGGTCGGAGGGCACTTGACCCCATGCATCCGCGTAGAGGGAAAAGCGGCCTCCGACTGGCTCCCCTGACTGAACATCTAGGAAAGGAGGGTAGCCTGGATAGTCACACAGTGGGAGGGGGAAGGGGAGGAAGGGCGGCAGTGGCTGCTTTGGTCTGTCTAGAGATGCAAGCAGAAGATCCTCTGGCTCCCTCTCCACAACTGAAGCCGCCTCGTTGCGAATGCTGATGGAAGTGAGGCTGCTGTGGCTGATATCCCCCATGGCCATGAAAACAGGGCCTATAAGCTTGCCCGTTTCGGGCAGTACATGGACTGCAAGGATCGGAAAGCCTTGCCGGAGTCCTGCAGCCTGGTAATGATCTGCTCCGTGTCCTCGCCAAAGAGCACGGAGCCCTTGAAGAGAACATCCAGTAAGTTGGTCTGGACATCTGGATCGAACCCAGAAACCCGAAGCCACGCATGGCGTCTGAGGGAAATGCCAGTGGCGGCCACCCTAGAGGAGGTGTCCCCAGAGTCACAGGCTGACCGCAGAATGTGGGTGCCCACGTCTGAGCCAGTCTGTAAAAGTTTTGCAAGCTCTGCCCGCTGAGGGCAATCTGGCATGCTCTGCACAATGTCCAATCCCTGTTCCCAAAGGGCGTTCTGGAACTGGACCATGTGTGTCAGGAAATTTAGGCTCCTGACACTGCAGGTGGCAGCAGAGTACACCTTATGGCCCATGGAATCCAGCTGCTTTGATTCTCTGTTGGGCGGCTGGGTGTTCAAGCCTCTGCAAATGGTCATGAGCCGCGAAAATCACCACAGAGTCCGCAGTGGGTGGTTCGGTCAAAAAGGGGTGGTGCAAAGGTGCCCAGTAAAGCTGATGAGCCTTTTTAGGCATGGCAGAGGAAGAATGAGGACGCTTCCAGGTCACGTGGGTGATATATTGAAAGGTGTCGACCATGGGAGAGAAGACCAGCGGCTTCGGATCTTTTTGGCAGAGGTATTTAGCCAACCGCAGTCGCTCGGGGTCCAGAGCCTCAGTGTCCCAGCCCATGTTGGCCTGGATGTGCCTCATCACCTGCATGAAGCTTGGGTCATCAGGAGGGGATTTGGGGAATCCCTCCGAGTCCCCTAGGTCTGGCTCTATGTAGGAGTCAGGACTTGGAGAGTCCGAATCCACATAGGAGTCTGGCGTGGAAGAGGGAGAGGGAGAGGGGTTGCGTCTCTTCCTTTTGCACCTCCTGTCTGGTGAAGGAGAGAGACAGTGGGAGGAACTACTCGCCTTAACCCTCCTAGTTTTCTTAGTACGTCTTTTAGGAGGGGGTTCCTCATCCACCCCAACGGTTCAACGCTGACCAGGTCAGGAACTGGGACCGGCGTGAGAGGGGGTGTGCCTGCTGGGAGACCTCTCTTAACTGTGTTCATCAGTGGAAGAAAAGCTCCTATATTTATAAAAGATTCAACTTAGGTGAACCAGGTGTGGAGAAGAAGCACCGGTCCCGCTGTTAGGGGTGCCAGCGTCTGATCCGGTCCTTGTCGACCGCATAGGCCTAGGGGGGCATCGACGACGCCAGCACCTCCGCTGCCAGGGTCCAGCGGGCCGGCAACTGAGAAGAAGGGGTGCCAGAGTGGACGGGGAGGCACTGGGGTAACCAGCGCTGGACGAACAACTACCGGGCGGCGGAATAACAGTCGCTGGGATGGGGCCGGAAGGGCCGCGGGTGGATGTCGGTCAGGCATCCACTTGTCTTTATGTGCCAACGGGCGTCGTCCTGATGCTTTGAGCCTTATGATGGTTGGCTTTATGGCCAGCGAACTTCTTGACCAAGCACCAGCTGGAGTTGTATGATTTTGGTGGTAAGGAGGAGGCCCTGCTGCCGAAGACCCAGAGGCCTTGCTAGACTCCCGGGAGTCTGCCTTCGAAGAAGTGGCTGAGCGGGAGGAGTCCTTACCTGCGGCCGACTTCTTGTCGTGATAAAGAACCTTCAGAGGCTGAAGGGTAGATCCGGAAGGTTTAGACACAGCAGAGGTGGGCTTAAGGGTCGTGAGATGGGAGTCATGTCCTCAAGACCCAGACTTCGAGCCCGAAGACCTGTGCCTGGAGTGAGACCTTCCTCTGTCCTGCTCCCAGTGCTTGTGTGTTTTGCGGGCGGGTGGATGGTCAGATTCCCCTGAGGAGGAGGCCCGTTCCATGGCGGCAAGTTTGGTCTCGGCAAGGCAGGCCGAGAGAGACTTCTGACGCCTGATCCACATATGCGAATTAAAGGCCTGACAATAAGGACAGGCGTCGGTGTCATGGTCAGGTCCCAGACAGTAAAGGCACGCCGAGTGACTGTCGTTTGCAGGAATCTGTCGCCCACAAGCTCACTTGTTGAGATGAGAAGAGGACATAGAAGCAAGTTGAGAAAAATTAGATTTTTTAAAATCGGTGGAGTAGAAGTGATCAGTACTGTGACGGTAACAGAGTGAGCTAACCCTGACTGTGCGGCAGGAAAGAAATTAAAATTACGTACCTACCGTAATTCTTAATCTTCTTGGACGAGTCTCCACCACTCATTCACACTAATGGGATCTGCGCCGGAGGCACTAGGACCCAGAGGGAGCAAACTTTTTTGCTGGAGGGCCGGCGCCAGAGATGGAGCCACCAGTAGTGGCACCACAAGCTTCAGCTCGTGCGGTAATGACTATCTCGGCGCCGACCCTCCAACCGCCTCAGAATCTTTTTTTCCAAGGAGGTGCAGCGTAACTAACCTAGAAGGATAGCCTAACCAAAAACCGGACATAAGATGGTCCGGACGACCCGTATAAGAAGGGTCAACAAAGAGTCTTCACAGCCTAAAGATTTGAGGGAGTGAAGACCAACAACAGAGGTGAGCTCGGGGGATGGAGGGTGGGCGTGTGAATGAGTGGTGGAGACTCATCCGAGAAGATCAAGAATTACGGTAGGTACGTAATTTTCACATCTTCCTGGACATAAATCTCCACTACTCATTCACACTAATGGGAGAGTACCTAGCTAATAATCCCCCGAGAGGGCAGCAGGAGAGACCAAGAGCTCACAAATTTAGGACAGAAGTCCATTAAGGATGGTTCTGCCAAAGGAAAGATGTCGTCTGGCATGGACATCCAGGGTATAGTGTTTAACGAAAGTATGCACTGAGCTCCAGGTAGCCGTATTGCAAATATCTGCAATGGGCACGTTGCTGATTTCCGCCAGTGATGCCGCGACCGCCCAAGTAGAGTGAGCGTAAACTCTGCCCTCCAGCTTAACCTGCGCCATGGAATAACAGTGGCGAAGGCATGCCACTAGCCATGCTGAGATACATCCGATAGTGACAGGTTGACCCAGCCGGGTCTCGCTGAAGGAAACAAACAGTTGTTGAGCTTTACCAAAGTCTTTTGTTCTATCTAGATAGAAACGCAAAGCTCTCTTAACGTCCAAGGAATAAAGAGAACATTCTACTTCATTTTGGAAGTCCGCAAAGTAAGAGGGAAGGACCAAAGGTTGGTTTAGATGGAATTCTGAAACAACCTTAGGAAGAAATTTAGAATGGGTTCTAAGGACTACTTTGTCTTTATGGAACACAGTGTACAGAGGGTCTGTGACCAAGGCATGTATCTCAGAGACCCTGCGGGCTGAGGTAATGGCCACCAGGAAAGCCATTTTCCAGGTGAGAAATTTTAGCTCACAGGTAACCAGAGGTTTGAAAGGTATCAGAGTGAGCATGTCTAGCACAAGATTAATGTCCCAGGCTGCAACTGGATGTCTTGTAGGAGGTCTGGTATGCAGAATTCCCTTAAGAAACCTCTTAACCACAGGTAACTGAGCCAGTGACAAGGAAAGTACCGGCTCATGATAAGCTGAAATGGCACAAAGGTGAACTTTGACTGTAGAGTACCGCAGATCTGAATTTGAGAGGTCTAAGAGGTACCTCAAATTTTATCTGGTGGGCAGGAAAAGGGATTTAAAGAGGATTTTGCACACCAGGCGAAAACGCCCATTTGGCTGTGTAAGTTTTCCTAGTGGCTGGCTTCCGCAGCCAGTAGAATATCTGAAACTCTGCGAGAGACACTGAACCTGTTCACTTCACTCTTCAGGAGCCAAGCTGTGAGAAGCTGACTCCCAGGTTGGGATCAACAACAGGCCCCTGAGTCAAGAGGTTCGGCCTGAAGGGGGAGTGGTTTCGGAGGAGCTGCCGACATACTGTTGAGTAGTGGAAACCACATCTGTCGAGACCAGAAGGGAGCAATGAGGATCATTTTGTCCTCCTGGGATTTGAACTTGAGAAGTACCCTCTGAACTAGAGGAAGAGGTGGAAAGGCGTATAGAAAGCGTTTTGTCCACTGCAGCCTGAACGCATCCTGACAGAAAATGCCAGGCCCTGGATTTCTGGAGCAGAAGAGAGGCAGTTTTGTGTTGAGTGCGGGTGCAAAAAGGTCCAGGTCTGGAGTTCCCCACTCTGCGAATACTGACTGAACTACGGCTGAGTCGAGAGACCATTCGTGAGGATCTGTCTCTGTTCTGCTGAGGTAATCTGCCAGTTCGTTCTGCACTCCTGGCAGGTAGACCGCTTGAATTAGAGACTTGTGCTGCAAGCACCATTCCCACACTCTCATCGCTTCTCTGCATAAGCGATAAGAGTGAGTACCGCCCTGTTTGTTGATGTAATACATCACTGCTTTGTAGTCTGTTTGAAGGAGAATGTTCTTGTGACAGAGAAAGTCCTTCAACGCTCGGACCGCATAAAGGACGGCTCTCATTTCTAAGACATTTATGTGAAGCTGGGACTCGACCTGAGTCCACGTAGCTTGAGTGTAGAGAGCCTGACAGTGAGCTCCCCACCCCCTCAGGGACGTGTCTGTGGTAATGGAAATCTGATGTTCCAGAGGAGCAAAGGGATACTCTTCTAGGAGATTGTTCTCTTGCGACCACCAGGTGAGCGACCTCTTTAGAGGTTCTGTCACCTTGATGAGAAAGGACTGCGGGTGAGTGGTTGGGGACCACTGAGTACTGAGCATCCACTGAGAAGTTCTCATGTGAAGGCGTCCTAAGGGTACAGTGAACACCGAGGATGCCATGAGACCTAGCATCTGTTGCATCGAGAGAGCTAGAACAGAGTTGCTCTCCCCGATGTGACGGGTTATCTGAAGGATATCGCTCCTCCTGTCCTCTGGAAGAAAAGCCTTTGCACAGGAGGTGTCCAGAAGAGTTCCTACAACAAGGAGCCTCTGGGAGGGCTGCAACTGCGATTTTTTGAGGTTTAGCAGGACTCCCATGGACGTGAAAAAGCGTGAAGCCGTGTCTATGGCATCCAGAGTTCCCTGCCTGGAAGGACTTGCCAGAAGCCAATCATCCAGATAAAGGAACACCTGTATTCCGATCTTTCTGAGATGCGCTGAGAGAACTGCACAACACTTTGTAAAAACTCGTGGCGTCAAGGATAGCCCAAAGGGCAGGACTCTGAACTGATAATGCTGTCCCAGAGCCACAAACTTTAGGAATTTGTGATGCTTTGGGTGAAGAGAAATGTGCTGGTAAGCATTCTGCATGTCTAGGGAGGCTAGCCAGTCGTGTTGATGAAGCAAAGGTAACAAGGTTCCTAGAGAAATCATTTTGAATTTCTCCTTGGGTAGAAATTTGTTTAGTTTTCTGAGGTCCAAAACGGGGTGCATGCCCCTGGTTTTCTTTGGAACCAGAAAGTAATGGGAGTAGAACCCTGTGTTTCGTTGATGCAACGGCACTACTTTCTACTGCCCTGTTGTCCAGAAGGCCCTGAATCTTTGCGGCGAGAAGGTCTGACTGAAGGGTTGACAGCTTGGGCTGTCGTTTGGGAGGACAATCCGGAGGGGCCTCCACAAGATTGAGTGAATACCCCTCGCAGATTACCCGGAGGACCCATCTGTCTGAGGTTATGGACTTCCATTGATTGTAGAAGTACGTCACACGACCTCCCACCGCTGAGGAAGAGTCCACCTCGGGCAGCTGAGGTGGGACTTGGGCCAAGATCTCAGAAGGCGGCGCTGGGTGCTTTGGGTCCTTGCGCCTTCTGTTGCGTTTTCTTTTGAGGCTGGGGAGCTTGATTTTTATGAAAAGTTCCTCTGCCATTGCCTCGAAAGGACTGACGGTTATGGAACTGGCGTTTATTAACATCCCTCGAGAGGGGACAGGAGGGGGTCGAGCCAACTTAATAGCTGACCTAGTCTTTTGTGTAGCTTCTAGAGCCTGTTCTACTTGAGGGCCGAAGAGATACACACCATCAAAAGGCAACGCCATTACCTGCTGCTGTGCGTCATTCGTGAAACCTGACGTGCGCTTCCAGGAATGACGGCGGGTACAAATACCAGCCGCCGCTGCTCGGGAAGCAGTATCGAAAGCATCCATAGCCGCTGTAACCTGCTGGTTGTTAGATTCGATACCCCTGGTAATGGTTTAAAGTAGCTCTGACTTTATGTCAGATTCCGGTAGAGCTTCAACCATCTGTTTGAGTGAGTGCCAAAGGATATATTCATATTGAGAGAAATAGCCTTGGTAGCTGGCAATACGCATACCAAGGTGAAGGCAGCAAAGACTCTCTTACCTAAAGTGTCTATCTTACAAGATTCTTTGTTAATAGGTTGAGCTGTAGTAGTCTGGGGGAGGACGACCTTATCATTCTCTGCCAAAACTATAATAGGATCCGCAAAGGCTTGGGACGCCAAAATGGGTCGATCCTTGGGGGCCAAGTATTTCCTATCTATGGATTTATCCACCGAAGGAATGAGAGCAGGATTATTCCATACCATTTGAGACAGTGTCTCAAAGAAGGGCGGTACCGGAGGAGTCAATTCCGTAGGGATCTCCGGAACATGGAGGTATTGGAGTCTTAGCAATTTCCCAGGATCGATGTCTGTAGTTTGGAGAGAAAGAGTGGAAATCAAGTTTTTCAACAGAGACTTAAAAGACAGGTCCTCGACCACAGGCTCTGCAGCAGGAATAGATCCTGTTTCTTCCACTTCATCACCCAGCCTAAGGTCTGGGTCAGGCTCAATGTCATTCCTGACAGTCCAGGAGGGACTGCATCGATAGGAAAGGAGGAAAATCAGAGGAAATGAGGAAGGAAAGGGTTAAAGGAGGAGTCCTGAAAGATGGATGGCGCCCTAAGAACCCCAAGCGCGATCGCCTTGACGCGCGAGGCGGTGCCAGGCGCATTGGCACCGAGTGTGCTGTCGACGCTGAGGGCGCCTGAAACACCCCAAGACTCAGAAGACAGGATTTCAGGAGAAGGGAGGAAGAGCAGGAGATAGAGGCATCGGCTGTGGCCTCGCGCCGCAGCCATTGGGGGGAGAGACACCTAGTAGGGAGTCGATGGCACGAAGACGGTGCCGTGCGACCAGGGAGGCTCAACCGCCCTACCTGGTCTTCCAAGAAGCCCGAAGGCCCCTGAGTGACCGGGCCAGGCAGCTGGACCAAACTACAAGCCCATTGCTCCATAAGAGCAGCCCACAACTGCTCATCTGAAGACCTACCAGAGGGCGGGGTAGGGCTCCAATGTCGAAGAGGTTAGCTACCGGAAACAAAAACAGGTGACTCCGAAGGAGGAGACCGGCAACTAGCCCCAATAACTGACCGTCTACGTGCAGACATATCAGAGGGCGACCTCGAGTGATGCCTTCTCTTTTTGACCTGTGGGCCGAAGAAGAGCTCGAGGCCGAACGGTGCCATGAATTCGACCGTTTATTTTTATGCTTTCGAGGGGACTGCCCGCCCCCTCGGGCATTGGACTGACTATTGTCAGACACCCCTCTGGAGAAGGAGGCAGACCGGACCCAGCCCGACTGACTGAACAGCTTTCATATGAAGTCTCCCTACCGTCACCTGACCTGCTCATGGTCGACTCTGTCAAAGTAGGCTGAGACTTCTTTGTAAATAAGAATAAACTTAAGCGATACTTATTCGAGATATTACTACAAAATAACAAAACTGAAAACTATGCTGCTAGTTTGAAGTTTGACTCCCGGCCGGCGAGCGATGTAGTCACTGAAGTGCACTCGACGGCGAGAAAAAAGAAACTGAGGTGGCTGGAGGGTCGACGCCGGATAGTCATTACCGCATGAGCCGAAATGCGGTGCCGCCTGCTGCTCTATCTCTGCGCCGCCCCAGCAAAAGTTTGCCCTCTGGGTCCCAGGCCCGGCGCAGAGCCCATTAGTGTGAATGAGTGGTGGAGACTTGTGTCCAGGAAGATCTGGAGCACGTGGGGAAATCCTCCCTTATATAGGGCGACGCCGACGAGGGGTGGGGGTGCGTTCCCACATCGGTACTGCTGGAAGAAAAAATTGCCGGAACCGCCGCCAAGTGGCGTCAGTCCTAATTGTGGAACCTGCTGCAAAGGCTTCCTCTTGAAGTAAGATCTCTAGGCTGAGCGGCCTCAAGAACCCGACCGTAATCGGGAACCAGCCCACTCTTTCGTGCTCCAGAGGACTGCCTTCCTCTGAGCACAGGACTGCCCATGGTCAAATCCCTTCCCTTGCGGGAAAGTGGGCTGGACACGGCCTTGCTGCCGGAGAAGCCTGCCTGAAGGCTCCCTACCTTAATTCTGTAGGGACGTCTCGACATCAGCTCAGTTGGGCGGAAAGAAAAATGTATATAACATTAGGAAACTGGTACAAAAATAAACTAGTTTTAAACAACTAAAAACAGAGAACTGAAGCGGCTGTCACATAGACATGAAGAAAAAATTACTCACCTTAGTAATTGCTTTTCTTCTCATGGAGTCTTGCTATATTATGACTACATGCAGTCAGCCACTGCAGCTGAACTGCCCCGGAGAGGAAAGAGTTAACTCCAGAGAGTCTGGAGTTCCACAGCGCGAAGGTGCTATACCAAAGCTCTATCTGGCCAGTTTCAAATGAAACTGTCAGATCTTTACGAAGCTAACACTAAGCAACAAGTCTGTGTGGAAAGCTCTACACTAGCCAAGTGGCTACCTACTAGTAGGAATAACAACAATATAAACAGCAATAATAATAATAATAACAATGAATAATAGTATTATTAGTTTCTCCCTAACAAGCACTATTAGACCCCCCTTCCCCCAAGACTCAAGTCCAGGAAGGGGGCCAACATATTACTTAAAACAGAAATACCTAATTCCCCAACCCTAAATAAAGGGGGTGAAGGGAAGAACTAAAATGGCATGACACAGTGCTTGCACTAATTTGCCACCCCTACCCAAGTAGAAGTTCTGAGAAGGGCAGGAGGGGGTGGTTAATATAGCAAGACTCCATGAGAAGAAAAGCAATTACTAAGGTGAGTAATTTTTCTTCAAACACCATGAAGTCTTGCCATATTATGACTATATGCAGATTACACAGCAGTACCTCCATGGAGGAGGGTCAGAACCTACTTAGGAAATAGGCTCTGAAGCACAGCTGTGCCAAACGAGCATCTCTCCTGGACTGAATATCCAGGAATAATGCTTGGTAAAAGTGTGAACTGTTTTCCAAGTAGCAGCTTGACAGATTTCCAGAATGGGAATATCTCTAGCAGCCGCTAGAGATGCAGCTGTACCCCGAGGAGTGAGCCCTCAGTCCTGAGGGGTTCTCTACCTAGTTTTTGATAAAATTGGATACAAGAGACAATCCACCTTGCAATTGTCCTCTTAGTGGCAGGTTTCCTTCCAACCTCGCCATAGGTAAGGAAGAGTTGGAGGGATTCAACCTGCGACCCTTGGTGCTTCAAATAGTAGCTTAAGGCTCTTTTGACGCCCAAGCTGTGCAGACTCCTCTCACCTGAGGAAGAATGCTCAGTGAAAATACTGAAGAGAGATGGATTGGTTCAGGTGGAAATCTGAAACCACTTTAGGCAAAAACTTTCTGTTAGTCCTGAGGACTACCTTATCTCTGTGGAAAGAGAGAAAATCTTCTTCCACTGACAGGGCCTGTAGTTCACTTATGCGTCTGGCAGAAGTGATAGCCACTAGGAAAACAGTTTACCAAGTCAGAAACTTGAGCTCTGCTGAGGACAGAGGCTCAAAGGGGGGTTGCATTAACTGAGCAATGCAAACATTCAGGTCCCAAGCGGGAGCTGGTTCTCGAAAAGGAGGGTTGGTGTGAAGTAACCCTTTAAAAAACTTGGAAAGCACCAGGTGAGAAGAAAAGGAAGCAGGCTTCCTGCTGACAGAAAAGCAGAGACAGCTGCCAGATGAACCTTTAAGGTAGCTGGCCTAAGGCCTAAGGAATTTAAATGGACCAAATAGTCCAGTAAATGGGCAGATCAGCAGATTCTGGGATAATCTGCTTCTCAGAGCACCAGATGGAAAACCTTTTCCACTTAGAATTGTAAGTGGCTCCTAGTGGAAGGCTTCCTTGAAGCCTTTAAATATCCAAAACACCTTGAGAAAGGTGTAAGTCAGCAATTCTAACTCCTCAAGAGCCATGCCTTGAGATGGAGGGATTTGAGGTCCGGATACCACACTCTCCCCTGTGCACAGGCCAGTAAGTCATGGACTCTGGGCAAGCTCAGGGCAGGGTGGACTGTCAAGGACAGAAGCAGTGGGTACCAGGGCTGTCTGGCCCAATCTGGAGCAATCAGAATCACCTTGCAGGGCTGAGATCTGATTTTTACTAGTACCCTGAAAAGAAGGGGAAAGGGGGGAAAGGCATACAGGAACTTCCCTTTCCAATCCAACTGAAAGGCGTCCAGGGGGACTGATCCCAGCACTGGAGGCCTGCAACAAAACAGAGGAAGTTGGTGGTTGTCTGGGGCTGCGAAAAGATCTATCTGAGGGGTGCCCCATCTGGCAAAGACTGACCCCAGCACCTGAGGATTCAGAGCCCATTCGTGATGGCCCTGAGAAATCCTGCTGAGGGCATCCGCCAGGACATTGTCCTTCCCTGGAAGGTGAACTGCTATCAGGGAGGTGTTCAGGGAGTAAGCCAGAGACCACAACTTCATTGCTTCGGTGCACAAGGCTGATGACCGAGTGCCCCCTTGCTTGTTGATGTACCACATTGTTGTGGTGTTGTCTGTCCTGACTTGAACTACTTTGTTCTGGACAGAAGCTGAAAACGCCTGAAGAGCTAAAAGACAGCTCTGAGTTCCAAAGATTGATGTGGAGCAGAGATTCCTGAGGAGACCACACTCCCTGAGTGGACAGGTCGCTTGATGAGCTCCCCACCCTAACAGGGAAGCATCCGTGGTGAGGGTGAGGAGTGGGAAACGGAATGAAAGGAACCCCTTGTTTTAGATTGCTTTGATCCTGCCACCAGTGTAAGGCCAGGATCAGGGTTTGGGTCACTGGAACCAATTTGGAAAGGGGGTCCCTCCTTTGAGACCAATAGGCCCTCAAATGGAACTGAATGTCCCTCATCTGGAATCTTGCT
Source organism: Neoceratodus forsteri (assembly GCA_016271365.2). Lineage (NCBI taxonomy): Eukaryota > Metazoa > Chordata > Ceratodontiformes > Ceratodontidae > Neoceratodus > Neoceratodus forsteri. The sequence goes on along the minus strand of CM028134.1, from coordinate 588,991,759 downwards.
CCTTGCACTACAGCTGTGGAAGCAGCCATGTGCCCTAGGAGTTGCAGAAAATGCCTTGCTGGTCGAGAGACCGCAGAGGGTAAAGGAGGATGCCAGGGCAATGAGTCTGTCTACCCTTCCGAGGGAGAAATGCCCTGGCTAACTCTGTGTTCAATTCTGCACCTATGAAAGTTAGTACCTGAACTGGTTCGAGAACGGACTTTGGTAAATTCAGCAGGAATCCCAGGAAGTGAGAAGCTGCGGTGACTTGCAAGTGGGATTTTACCTGATCTGGGGACTGACCCACTATGAGCCAGTCGTCCAGGTAGGGAAACACAGCAATCCCTTGCCTTCTTAAATGAGCCACTACCACAGCTAGACATTTCGTGAATACCCTTGGCGCAGAGGTAAGGCCGAAGGGCATTGCCCTGAACTGGTAGTGGCCTGAGGGTAGTTCGAACCTGAGGTACTTTCGGTGAGAAGGCCTGATCAGAACATGAAAATAGGCATCCTTGAGGTCCAGGGAAGCTAACCAGTCCCCTGGCCTCAGGGAGGGCAAAATCATTGTCAGAGTTAACATTTTGAACTTTGGTTTCAAAAGATGCTTGTTCAGGTACCTTAAATCTAAAATGGGCGCCATTCTCCTGTCTTTTGGGGTAAGAAAGATCTTAGTACAGCCCTTGCCCTGATGGCAAGGAGGACCCTTTCTACTGCTTTGCAGTCCAAAAGAGAAGAAACCTCTGCTTCCAAAGCAAGGGCTTCTGAAGGATTTGCAGTGGAAAATGTCTGGCTCTCATCTTCGAAACTGTTTGAAGCTGAGAACCAGACCCTGGCCTATTACCTCCAGAACCCACCTGTCCGGTTAGGACGCCCAGTTCTGGCTGAAATAAACCAACCTGCCCCCACTGGTACAGGAGAATCGCCCTGGGCACCCCATCAGGGTGACTGCTTGGCAGTAGCCTTAGGCTGAGGGGAGGGGGACGGTTTACTTGTGCCCCGTCTACCTCTGCCTCTAAAGAAATCCCTCTGTGCAAATGCAGAGGAGGCCTGAAATTGGTAAAAAGGCCTGTGGAAAGGCCTGCCCCTACCTCTGGGAGCGTGCCTCTGTGGAGTGGCATGCCTCTTCTTAGCCTGGACACTTTTGTAAGTAGTTCTGTATTCATCCATCTCTTTCATATAGTTTTCTGTTTGTTCCCCAAACAGAGAATTACCCACAACAGGAAAATCCATAGCCTTTGACTGAGTATCTTGGGACAGATTAGTGCATCTGAGCCATGCCAACCTCACGGAAAGCTACAGAAGTGGCCATGACCCTAGAGGAAACATCATTAACATCAACAGCAGTATGAAATTGAACTTTAGAGGCTTCAATGCCATCAGCAGCCACCTGTTCCAACTCACTAGCCAGCTGGCCATGGGCCTGCTTGGCTAACTGCAATACTGTGTCCCACCAAGATTTCTGATATCTAGCCACATAAGCCATATAATTTGCCTGCCTGAGTCCCAAAGAAGCTGCCATATACTGTTTTTTCGCCATGGCATCAATCTTCCTGGAATCCTTATCAGGAGGATGTGAGGCCAGAGGAATATTAGCCTTGTCACAGGCTGCAGCTTGTACCACACCCACATGACTACACTGCTCAGTGAGGAAGTCTGTATCAGAGCCTGACAAGGTATATCTTCTGTCCATTTTTTTATCTACAGGAGGGACAGAATGAGGATTTTTTAAAATCTTTGTTGTTTGCTTCCTAAATGACTTATGCAAAGGAATAGACAACCTCCTAGACTCTGGTATATCCATCATTTCTACATAATCAGACTCCTCTGCTATCCACAGCTTCCTCTAAAGGAAGCTGGAGGGTTTCTGCAACCTTTTGTAAAACATAAAATGAGAAGGGACTCAGACAGAATAGGAGGAGATTCTAAAGGTCTGTCTGGAGAAATGTCCGTTCAATGGGCACGCCCAGACCCTCCCAGCCACACATGTAATGATCAAATTGTCCCTCTCCTGTGGTTCATAAAATTCTCAACATCATACTCCTGAACCACTGGCACTGAACGAACCAGCCTTTTACCAACTGTAGGTGGTCGCAGGACCCTGAGACAGTGACTGGACAATCTGTATGGCTTTAACTATTTCTGCAGCAGTTGGAGAGACAATTTTGGACTCCAAACCTACTGATTTCTTTGTCTTTTTCACTGAGACTGGTTCCCTGAACCAGCCTTCCTTTGCCCGAGGAAGTCTCGCCTGGTCAGAGGGCACTCCTCTGGTCCAGTGGGTACTGGACCGGCTGGCCATCCGGGTCAGTGGACTTCTTGCCTCTCGCCCCTGAGCCGCCCAATCTCTTTTCCAGGGTGGCTGCAGGAAATTTTACACACCTGGCAGTCTGACAGGAGGTGGTCAGCCCCCAGACAATAAACACAAGTGGTGTGTGGGTCAGCCTTGGCAAAGGCTTCCCCACAGACATCACAGTGTTGAAACCCAGTGGGTCCGGTTTTTCTTTTGGGTTTCTCAGACATAATGCCAGCCTAACCAAAAACTTGCCCTTTTGATGGCAGTGCCAGGCAAGACACCCTTATCGGTTCCTAACCGTGTCACGGGTATTTGAAAAAAACTATTTTAAAAGCAAGGTTTTTTTAGAACCGGGAACCGCACTCTAAAAGCCCAACCAACACTTTAAAACGTTAATTTAAGCAAACCGATCGGGTTCAAAACCAAACTGATAATTGAATTTCCACACAGACTTTAAATTTTCTACTTACGGTTTACCAGATAGAGCTTTTAACCGAAATGCGGTAAAATAAATACTTTTTGCCAGTTCAAATGAACCGAAAATACTCGCTTGAACCGAGAAATGAACAGATGTGAAGGAGCTGATCTCCGGAGCGACTGTTCAGTGAAGCGGAGTAAAGAATCTGACAGTTTCATTTGAAACTGGCCAGACAGAGCTTTGGTATAGCGCCCTCGAGCTGTGGAACTCCAGACTCTCTGGAGTTAACTCTTTCCTTCCCGGGGCAGTTCAGCTGCAGTGGCTGACTGCATATAGTCATAATATAGCAAGACTTCATGGTGTTTGAAGTTCTGATTCCCAAAGGGCGAGCAACGTCATCACTGAAGTACACACAATGGTGGGAAAAAAGGAACCGAGGCATTTGGGGGCCTGTGCAGAGGTAAGCCTGGCGGCGCTGTGCATACGCACCGCTTGCCTCAGTGCCAACTCTTCTGAAAAGTTCTGGCTCCCGTGGTTTCCTAGTGCCTCCGGCACAGACTCATCAGTGTGAATAAATGGTGAAGTTAAGATCTTCAGTTATCGTACATCCAGTGGCAGAAAAGACCTGTGGGCAGTGAGGATGCAGATGGAGGATCAGATGACTGAGTGGTAGGAAGTGTCAAGCTTGAATACAAGTTTTCAGTGACTGAGCACGTTCACCGGAAGACTGCTTAAGTATGGATAGTGAACAGACTCTAGACAGTTAAGACAATGTTATGCTTGTGCTGACGTTTTAAGTTATAGTATATGGGTGCGCTGCCATTGAAAGGACTCTCTAGCAAATGAGGTCTTTCATCTCAGTGTGCCTACCACCAGCATAAATAATTTTGATTTTCTTTTATATTATGAAAAACTGAAAATATTAATAATGGTATAGTTATGTATGACCTGGTTAACCAGAGTTGGAGGAAGCTAAGCAAAGCTTTGTGAAGATGAGCAAACAGCTGACTTCTTATTCATCCTAGTTGGGCTTTTCGGAGGTCCTCCTGGTATGGGGCAATGGAGTGGACACCAGCAGTGTCAGGAACAAAAAGATTGAAAAATTCAACACATGGTTGGTGTGTGGAAAAAGGCCATCATTTCATCGGAGCCTGGGGGAGTTTCTGGGAGAGAAAGTTCTTCCAGTTCAGTGGACTTCACCTGAGAAAGGAAGGGGTGAGTGCGTGCAAACAGAAATTCGATGACTTTGTGAGACATTTAACCAGGAATGGGGGGAGTTCATGGCTAGGGAACCTATTGGTCACAGAATGGAAGACAAACTTAGCTGGCATTCCCCCAGTAACGCAAAACACTCTACCTCCATCTACAAACAACTGTAGGGTACGAAAGAGTGCACGGAGAGACTGTAAAGGGGACTAAGCAGCCAATAAGCCAAAACCAAAGGAAGGAAAAAAGTTGCTCCAGCGGATACCTGCAGGGGACTGTGCTTCAATGCAAGAAGCCTCGGAAATAAAGTGAGTGACCTGCAGGCAATAATGGCGGACACCCAACTAGACCTGGTGGCAATAATGGAGATGTGGCCTACAGACAACAATGATTGGGACCTCTTAATACCAAGCTATTCGCTCTACAGAAGGAAGCCAGGTGGAGGAGGGGTCGCACTTCACGTTCGGGAAGGGGTGAGAACCACCACACTCAATGTCAGCGAAAAAGAAGGGGTAGAATCCCTGTGGGTACATATCAGTTCAGCATAAGGAAAAAAAATCTTCATGGTCATATACAGGCCACCAGGGCAAGCTAAGGAAAAAGATGAGGTACTGCTGGAAGAGATTAGGGGTGCGCCACAGAAAGGGGAAACAGTGATGGCAGGTGACTTGAACATGCCAGACATTGACTGGGGTATCCCCTTGGCTAGATCCCCAAAAAGTCAAGGAGTGGTCAAGGCCTTAAAAGGCTGCCTACAGACCCAACTAATGAACATCCCAACTAGGCTTGACTCCATATTTGATGTGGTCCTCACCAACTCGCAGGTGGCTGGTGCACTTAAGGTTGGGGAACCACTAGCTAGTAGAGACCACAACTCGGTCTGGTTCGAGTTGTCTCTAGAGGAAGTTAAATCTACATCCAGGAAGGAGGTCTTTATCGTCACAGAAACCAACTTCAATAAGCTGAAACAGCTAGTCGGGGTGCTGTCAGGTATCCAAGGAGAAAATTGAGGTAAAAGTCATCTGGCGGCAGGTTAAACAAGCCATTCTATGGGGCCACCAAACTACTCATATGGACTGTGACAAAAAGGAACAGGCACAAGAGACTTATTTGGTTCACGGATCAGGTCAGGGAAGCAATTAGGAGCAGAAGACGAGCTTTTCACAAATATAAGAAACAAAGGGGACAGTGACTGGGACGACTATACTCAAAAGCAAAGAAGCTAAAAGGGTGGTGAGACTGGCAAAAGTGGCAACTAAGCATCGGATCACAGCAGGGGTCAAATCAGGGGACAAACACTTCTTTCGATACATTCAAGAGAAGAAAGAGGAGGGATAGTCTGGCTCTTAGATGGTGATAGGATCATCGAAAATGCTGAACAGAAGGCACCTGCTCTGAACAATTTCTGTTCAGTATTCACCAAGGAACATGATGGTCCCATTCCAGATAGTGGCGTAAATGCTGATGATGAGGGGATCCCAAGAATGGCAACACCAATATTCACCATACAGGGTCAGGGAAGCACTGGAGCATCTTAAAGCAGACAAAGCACCTTGACCGGATGGACTGAACCCGAGGGTGCTGAGGAAACTTGCCAAGGAATTGACAGACCCCCTGGCACACTTGTTCCAATTGCTCACCACAGACAGGAACCGTGCCTAGGGACAGAAGAAGAAGAAGAGCAGATGAGGTGACTCTCCACAAGGGAGGGGGTACGGTGGAGACCGGCAATTACTGGTCGGTGAGCCTCATAAGGATAGTCGGGGAAATTAATGGAAACATTAAACAGGACCTAGCAGAATACCTAGAAAAGAATGGACTTCAGATTGGGAGACAACATGGGTTCATAGCAGGGAGGTCACGCCACACAAACCTCATTACGATCTTTGACTGGCTGACTAAGGAACTAGATAAAGATCACCCAGTAGATCTCCTATATTTCGATTTTAGTAAGGCCTTTGATGCGGGGACAAATAAGTTCCTATTAAAGAAGTTAGAGGATCTGGACACTGCTGAGAACATAGTCAGGTGGGTGTCAAACTGGCTGAAGGACAGGCAGCAGAGAGTGGTGGCCAAAGAGATGAAGTCAGGTGAGAAGGAGGTCACTAGCGGGGTGCCACAGAGATCGGTCTTTGACTGGTCCTTTTTAATACGTTCATTAGTGACACTGGAAAAGGTATTCGGGGCAAAATAGCCCTCATCGCAGATGTCACCGAGTTAGGTGTCAGGGCTGACAGTGCTGAGGTGGTGAAGGACCTGCAGAAAGACCTGAAAAAATTGGAGAGATGGTCCAAGGCTTGGCAGCTACAGTTTAATGCAAAAAAGTGCAAGGTGTTGCATCTAGGTAAGGGGAACCCTGGAGCAGAGTACTGGCTCAATGGGGTCCAACTCAGCACCTCATATGAGAAAAGGGATCTCAGGGTCATCATATGTGACACCCTTAAGCAGTCAAGCTAATGCAACAAAGCTTACGGCAAAGCAAATAAAATGCTGTGTATAGGGAGAGGTTTCGATAGTAAGGACAGGGAAGTGATCCTCCCACTATACAGGTCCTTGGTGAGACATACCTGGTGTACTGTGTCCAGTTCTGGAGCCCTCACCTTAGGAAGGACAGGGATAAATTGGAGACTATGCAGAGAAGGGCAAGCAAGATGGTTCAGGGCATCCAGGGCTCTCTTACGGGGAGAGACGGAAGACACTGAACATGTACTCTCTAGAGACTAGAAGGGAGAGGGGTGATATGATTGAGACATTCAGATTCATGAGGGGCATTAAAATGCCATACTCAGAAATGTTTTACAAAATAGAAGGCTCAGCCATCAGGAGACACAAATGGAAGCTACGTGGTGGGAGCTTCAAAAGGGATCTCAGGAAGCATTACTTCACAGAAGGAGTTGCTGAACCATGGAATAGACTGTCTGCCAAGGTGGTGGGCACTAAAAAGTACAGTTACGTAAGAACTTACCGTAACAGTAGATCTTCGAGAACAGCTCTTGCAGCAGGTTACACCATTAGGACTGAAGCCGGCATGTGTCAGGACCCCACGGAAATCTTCTAGCTAGCAGTCTTCAGCGGGGACCGCCCCCGACGTCGGTCCCGCCAGAATCCCCAGTTCTCCCGCCGAAGACTCCCGGCTGCTGGATGACATCAGAAGGGGAGACCGAGGATCCACCATCAGAAGAAAAAGAAGAAAGAGCGTAAGCTCCTGCCAAGGCCTGGTAGGCCATACCTCCTCCAAGGGGGAATGGTGGGCTGGAAGGTACCTGCTGCAAGAGCTGTTCTCGAAGATCTACTGTTACGGTAAGTTCTTACTTAACTGTACTATCTTTTTTCGAGATACAGCTCTTGCAGCAGGTTACACCCATTAGACTGATTCCCAAGCAATAGCGCCTCTAAGCATACTGGGAAGAGGCAAATAGGAGAGATCTTGAGCAAGTCCTGACTCTAGGACAGGAGACCCTGTAGAACGGCAAGGCCGAAACCAGCTCTCCTCCGTGAGATAATATCCAGGCTATAGTGCCTGATAAATGCGTGCACTGAGCTCCAAGTCGCCGCGGCACAAATGGCCGAGGTGGAGACAATGCGCAGTGCTGCAAAGGAGGTAGCCACCCCCCTTGTCGAATGGCCCCGGACTGTGACCGGGAGGGGCTTCTGATTACTGTTGTAACAAAAGGAGATACACTGGAAAAGCCATCGAGAAAGGGTCTGCTTTGAGACTGGTTGGCCCAGCATCCTGTCAGCGAAGGATACAAACAGCTGCTCCGATGCGCGGAGCTGTTTAGTCCTGTTCAGGTAGTACCTTAAGGAGCGGTGAACATCCACAGTGTGGAGCAATGCCTCTCCTCTGTTAGTGTACTTGGGAAAGTACACAGGCAGATCGATGTCCTGGTTAAGAGTAAGGGCAGAGACCACCTTAGGCAGGAATTTAGGATTCGTCCTCAAAGACACTCTGTCCTAGTGGAAAATTAAATAAGGTTCCTTATACATGAGAGCAGGTAGCTCGGAAATTCTCCTTGCTGACGTGACAGCAACTAAAAATAATGTTTTCCACGACAGAAAACGCAGCTCGCAATCTGCGGCAAGTTCAAAGGGGGGAAGCGAGAGCTGTTCCAGGATGAAGAGTAGGTCCCAAAGAGGGACAGGATCCTTGATGGGTGGCCTAAGGTGTAACAGCCCCCTCAGGAAGTCCCGAGAGGCATCGAGTGGTGCCACTGTGCGCTGACCTACCGGGAAGTGGTAGGCCAAAATCGCGCAGAGGTAAACTTTAATAGAGGAGTAGGCGAGACCCGAGTGGAAGAGGGAAAACAGGTATTCCAGAACTGATTTCACTGGGCATTCTAAAGGGGAAAGGCCGCGTGCCTGAGACCACAGGCAAAATCAGTGCCATTTCATCGCGCACGTTGCATGCGTAGTCGGCTTTCTGGCAGTGGAGAGAACTTCTGCCACCCCGTGTCGCATGATGGCTATGTCTCGAGGAGCCAGGCATGCAGGTTCAGTGAGCGTAAGTCCGGGTGGACTAGAGAACCCTCCTCCTGAGACAGTAGATGGGAGCTGAAAGGCAACGGGACTGGAGGTTCCCGGGACAATTGCGTCAGTACTAAGGGAACGATTGGGGGTTTACTTGGAGGAGGTGGGAGGTCTGGATAGTCGGCAGCATGGGTTTGTGTCAGGTAGATCATGTCAAACCAACCTTGTGGAGTTCTATGAATGGGTAACATCAGAACTGGACAGGGGTAAGCCTGTGGATGCATTATTCTTGGACTTCAGCAAGGCGTTTGACTCTGTCCCCCACAATGGGCTGGTGGAGAAACTGATGGGGTTAGGAGTAGGCCCTTTGATGGTCAGATGGATTGAAAACTGGATAGCTGGACGCACTCAGAGAGTCGTGGTCTGTGGGGAGCTCTCGAACCCTACAGAGGTTGGTAGTGGGGTACCACAGGGCTCGGTCCTGGGTCCAATCCTGTTTAATGCATACATATCGGACATCAGGGATGGTATAGGGTGTGAAATGAGTCTCTTCATGGATGACTCCAAGATGGGAGCAGTAGTTGAGGGAGAAGAGGGGGAGGTTGGCCCTGCAAGGGGACCTGGACACCCTGGAAAACTAGGCTCACACATGGAAATTAAATTTCAATATCACCAAGTGCAAGGTGTTGCATCTTAGTCGGGGAAACCCTAGACACAGGTACACCCTGGGAGGGGAGGCACTGGAGGCCTCAATAGGGGAAAAAGACCTAGGGGTCATGGTGGATGCATGTATGAATAACTCTGAGCAGTGCAGGAGAGCGGCTAGCAAGGCAAACAGGATGTTGGGATGCATCGTAAGGGGGATCACCTCTAGGAGCAAGGAAGTGACTCTGCCGCTGTACAATGGACTGGTTAGACCCACACCTTGAGTACTGTGTACAGTACTGGAGACCACACTTGAAGAGGGACATACAGCTCCTGGAGAGGGTACAGAGGAGGGCAACAAAGATGATACGAGGGATAGGGGATTTGACTTACGAGGACAGACTTGAGGAGCTCTGCCTGTTTTCTTTGGAGGAGAGGAGAGACAGGGGGGACATGATTGAGGTCTTCAAGTACCTCAAGGGAATAAATAGAGTAAACATGGAGGGGATCTTTAGACTAAAGCAGGGAGGCATCACCAGAGGGCATGGTTTGAAGTTGGAAGGTGGAAGGGTGAGGGGAAGAGAGGAGGTTTTCACTGAGAGGGTGGTGGACCCTTGGAATGCTCTGCCTGGTGAGCTGGTTCAGAGATCCACAGTGGAGGGCTTTAAGAGAGGGTGGACAGACACAGAAAGTGGATGTATCAGATGATGGCCTGTCCCGGGGGGGGTTGGGATGGATGATAGGGGTTTCTGGAGCACAAGGGATGGGAGGGTCTCGGCACCCAACTAAGGATCTAGGTTCAAGCAGACTCGATAGACCATAAGGCCTAATCTGCTGGCAAATAGTATGTTAGTATGTTAGCGTGGGGAACCAGATCTGCCTGGGCCAGAAAGGGGCTACCAGGATCATTGTTGCGTGCTCCCTGCGTAGTTTGAGAAGAACTCTGATCAACGGAAGGAGGGAAAGCCGAGAGAATCTGTCCGCCCAGGGAGAGGGACAATGCGTCTCGCCAGAAAACACCAGGCCCTGGATCTAGCGAGCAAACATTGGGCAGTTTTGCGTTGGATGGGGAAGCGAACAAGTCCAACTCTGGAGTTCCCCATCGAAGAAACAGATCCTCCGCTACCTCCTGAAGGAGTTCCCATTTGTGGACTCTGGCCTGGGAACGACTCAGGCCATCTGTGATTGTGTTGTCCACGCCGGGAACATGAACTGCAATCAGGCTCGCGCCGTGTCCGATTACCAATCCCACTCTCATAGCTTCCTGCAAAGGGGTAAGTGTGCGCCTCCTTGTTAGTTGAGGTAATACATCACCGCCGTATTGTCTGTCTGAAGCAGAAGAGTACTCGACGGGAATTCTGACTGAAAGGCCTACAGGGCATAAAGGACCGCCCTCATCTCCAGAATGTTGATATGGAGGTGAGCTTCCTGAGGGGTCCACGTTCCCTGGGACCTCACTCCGTTCAGGTGTGCTCCCCACCCCAGTTCTGAGGCATCTGTGGAGAGGATTACCTCCGGGGACGGCGTTGTAAACGGGACACCTGCAGAGAGTGTCTCTGGGTCTAGCCACCATTGCCAGTCTCGAATTACGGCGTTCGTGATTCTGACCGGATGCTGCATGTGGTCTTGCCTTTGATCCCACTGCACTTTGAGCATCCACTGGGTTACCTGCATGTGGAGCCTTGCAAAAGGGACGGTTGGAATGGCCGCAGCCATGTGTCCAAGCAAGCGAAGGACCAACCTGGCGGGGATAGTCTTCTTCGCTGAGAGATCCCTGATGAGGGATCTGATGTGTTCCACTCTTTCCTCGGTAAGAAAGGCTTTCCCTTGGACGGTGTCCAGAACTGCGCCTATGAACTGCAGCTTCTGAGACGGTACAAGGAGAGACTTCTCATAGTTGATAAGAATGCCCAGAGACTGGAACAGATCCTGGGTGTTCTGAATAGCTAGCAACAGTGCCTCTTTGGAGGCGGCCATGAGAAGCCAGTCGTCCAGGTACGGGAACACGTAGTGGCCCTGTCTCCTTAGAGACGCTGCCACGACTGCCATACATTTGGTAAAGACCCTGGGGGCCGATGACAGTCTGAAAGGAAGAGCCCGGAACTGAAAGTGGTGGCTGAGAAACTCGAAACGCAGGAACCTCCTGTGCGCTCGAGCTACTGGGATGTGCAGGTAGGTGTCCTGCATGTCCAGGGACGCTAAGAAGGCGTCCTTTTTCAGCATGGGAATGAATCCTTGGAGGGTCACCATGCGAAAGTGTTTGTAGGCGACTGACATGTTGAGGTCGCTGAGATCCAGTATTGGACGGAGGTCCCCTGTTTTCTTCGGAACCAGAAAGAAGTGGGAATAGTATCCGGATCCTTTCTGGTTCACCGGGACGTACTCCACCGCTCCCTTTTGAAGGAGTGCGAGTACCTCTTGCCTGATGAGTGATCTGTGCTGAACCGAGTAATGGGAGAGCAGAGGAGGCCTTGTGGGTGGCTTGTCCACGAATTCTATAAAGTGGCCTTGTTTGACCAAATGAAGAACCCACCTGTCAGTGGTTACAGACTGCCACCCTGGCAGGTGGTCCGCAATACGACCCCCGACCTTGGTGTCCCATTGATCCTGAGGGGCGGGGCCCAGGAAAGAGTCATGCTGTGGCGACTGAGGGTCCTGCAGGCTGGGCTGACTTTGCAGGGCGTTGGCCTCGGCCCGCGGACGACTTCCCCTGGGCTCTGCGGGAGAAGGAGCCCCTCTGTTGCGGGCCGGTGCGGGACTGCTGTCTCTGTATCCGGCCTCAAAAACCGCTTTGGTTCCTACGAAAGGAACTAAGCTTGGGTCTGTACATGGCTTGGACAGACCGCACCGCCTTCCCGGCCTCTTGAAGTTTGGTGAGGACCTTCTCCGAGGGCTCACCGAACAGAACTTCTCCGTAGAATGAGGCGTCCAGAATGTTCTTCTGGACGTCCGGGGTAAATCCGGAGACACGGAGCCAAGAATGTCTCCAGAGGCATACGCCTGAGGCTGCCGCTCTGGCCGAGGAGTCCGCGGAATTGTACGCGGCTCGCAGCACCTGGGTTCCCACGTCCGAACCCGTGCGGAGGAGTTGCAGCAACTCCTCCTTCTGCTCACCTTCTGGCATTTTTTCCGCAAGATCCAGTCCCTGCTCCCAGCTCCCACAAGGCATTCTGAAACTGAACCATGTGGGTTAAATAGTTGAAGGACCTAATGGCGCAGGTAGCGGATGCATACGTGCGCCAGCCCATAGCGTCCAGCTGCTTGGACACTGGGTCCAGCGGCAGGGTGCTCAAATGTTGTGGCCTCTGGGACCAGTCATGTGAGGCTGTAATGCCAAGTACTGGTCCTCCCTAGGGGCCTTGTACAGGCAGTCAGCCTTCTTCGGCATCGCCGTGAGCGAGTGTGGACGTTTCCACGCTGCCTTGGTGACGTCCACGAAGGTGTCCACCAAGGGTGGCACCACCACAGGCTTTGGATCTTTTTGCCGAAGATATCTAGCAAGGCGTAGCCTCTCGGGGTAGAGTTCCTCTGCGTCCCAGCACATGTTCTCCTGGATATGCCTCATAATCTCCGAGAATGATGGGTCATCCGGAGGAGATCTTGGGAGCTCGTGTGGGTCCGGAGAAGGGACGTTGATAGGCGAGGGGGATCTGGATTCATCCGAGAAGTCCGATCCAGTGTCCTCCGTCGAAGGCGAACAGCGGCGTCTTCTGGGTCTCTTGGGGCTGGGTGACCCTGAAGAAGATCTGGACGGAGGTCTCCTCTTGTCTGGTCTACCCCTAGGAGGTTCCTCAGGCTCCCGGGGGGAAGGTACTCGGCCTGCAGCCCCGGATGGAGTGGGGGGTGCTGGGGACGGTGGAGTCACAGGTGGAGGAGGAGGTGTAGGAACCACATCCTTTTTTATGGTATCCCACCAGTAGGTGAACAGCTCCTTAACCTCTGAAATGCTGAGGCCCAACAACGGGCTGGGCGCCGGTGGTTGGGTTCCGGCGTCGGCTCCCCAAGGGTCTCGGGTTCAGGGGAGGGTTCCCTGGTGGGTACGACAGGACCGGGTTCGCTCATCTGGTCCTTGGGCTGGGGCAGCTCCTCCTCCGTGAGCGCCCTGACCGACGCCGGTGGGAGGCGAGGGGTTCTCCTCTCTACAGGAACGGGTATCGTCACCCGCCGGGCGGCGGCCCAACCGCGACGGGCGCCTGGTGGTCACAGTTCTGGTCGGCGTTGAATCCGACGCCCTCTTGAGTGAAGTCAGCTCTCTGCCTTCCGCTGGGTGGCGGGGCAAGGAGACTGACCGGGCGTCGGGGTCCGGGTGACGGGATCCGGACTTGTGGTGGTGGTGACGGTCCCCTGACCTCGGCAAGGCCTTGGAAGCCGAAGAAGAGGAAGGCCTGGAGGTCTTGGCGGGAGTAAGAGAAGAAGAACCCGAAGGAGTCTTCACCGCAGCAGGGGAAGGCCGAGAGCGGGCCCGGGAGGGGGAGCGGTCGGACCGGGAGCCGGAGCTACGGGAGTCGGAGGCCCTGGAAGGGGACCTTGATCTCACCCTCTCCCTATGCTTTTCGAGGTGTCTCCGGGCTTTTTCCGACGATTCCCCCTTGGAGGCTGAATCCATGGCCTTAACTTTTTCCTCGAGAAGGAACACTTGCAGGGCCTTCTGGCGACGGATCCGGGTCCGGCTATTGAATCCCTGGCAGAAGGAACAGGCCCGGGTGTCGTGGTCTGGGCCTAGGCACTGGAAGCAGGCCGAATGCGGGTCCTTAAAAGGGATTTGCTTCCCACAGGCGCACTTCGATGGATGGCCTTCCACGGAGGTTGGAGAGGACATCAGACGGCAGACTTTGAAGAAAAAACAAACTTTTCCAAATGGAAGAACTTTACCAGGCGTCGTGTGCTAGAAACGGACTGAAGGGTCGAGACATGCAAGTCGACGGCGGGAAAGAACTGGGGATTCTGGCGGGACCACCTCCTTATGTACTACGCCTGACGTCGGGGGCGGGACCGACGTCGGAGGCAGTCCCCGCTGAAGACTGCTAGCTAGAAGATTTCCGTGGGGTCCTGACGCCTGCCGGCTTCAGTCCTAATGATGTAACCTGCTGCAAGAGCTGTATCTCGAAGAAAGATCCATGGTGGCTTTCAAGAGAGGGTGGGAGAGAGAAAGAGCTGAACAAGTTACAGAGGGTGGGGGGCTAAGGCCTCGGTAACCATTGGGCAGACTAGATGGCTCTATGGTCTCCTTCTGCTGTTATCTTCTATGTTGCTATAAACTGTTAGGGCAGCTATGAGATTTAATGCCACACTGATGAAATAATCTTGCTGTGGTTAAAGCAGTCTATAATGCACAATAACCTCATTGCAAACCAGAATTATCCCCAGAACACAGCATACATCTGAAAAAACGGTATTTACCTGATGAAGTGTCTGATGAACAAACACACAACTGTTGACAATGGCTTCTCTGTGTGATGGTGGTTGAGGAAGTTTGTCATATACAATTGGCATGTAGTCTGGTACAACATAGTTGGGCTTCTCGAGGTCCATTTTGCTGGTAAATTCTTTTCCAACCTGATAAAGAGCTTCAGTAGACCAGTCACCAAACCAATTCAGCACACACCTGTTAAAAAGAGCATGCAATACAGTCCAGTAAGTTCTTTCATTTTGCTGGAGGGCAAACCAACCACGAAGAGTTAACACTAATAGCAAGCGGCCTATGTTTTACCATAAGCCCCTTAATAACACATGTAACAGCCACCCTACACCCCCACCCCACACAACATCATTATGGTAAAATACAGGACACAGCAAAAAAGTGTCCAACCTAATGCATTATATAAAATAAAAGATGGCGAAGTCCGACATACTCAAGAAATAATACCTCTCAGGGTCGAACAAGTCATATAGGCCACCTTGATGGTATTTCCTTGTATACCACACTTTTGCCACGATAGGTAGATAGATAGATAAATGGATACATCCACACATCGGAAACACAACGGCTGGGGGAGGGTCAATGAAGGGGAAGGGTGGAAGGGAGGGGCAGCTGCGGAATAAGGGGTGCTAGTTGCACATTTGAGCAGACTTGATAGACCTCTAGGCCTTTATCTGCTGGCAAATTTCGTATGTTCAATGGATGGATGGATAGAGAGCCCTAATGAAAATATCAATGATGTTTTTCCTTATCACAAGTGGCATAATGTCAAGAAGTCAAACTGCATGAGGGAAAATTTCAGTGATATTTTCATTATGTTCTTGCCACACTAGATTTATGCAATGCTTTTTATTATAGCAAGAAAAAAACCTGCATCCTGATTGTTCATTGGCCACATTCAATAGTGATGGACTGTTCATAGGTCACCTGACTGTGGACCTGCACTGTACTGTACCTAAGGATCAATGCAATATTCTCACTTTAGGTCTGACCACCACCAAAATATCAAACAAATGTGCCGAAATTTATCCTCACCACACAGACAGACAGACACACACACACACACACACTCATTTCTTTCACTGACCTTCACCTTCCACTGCACCCAAGCTGCCCTTCCTGCCCAGCCTCTGAGCTTAGTCCAGGCACATCCCACCACTGCCACTCCACAGAGCCTCTTCAAACTGCCCCATGAGATGGGTCCCCACCCTTTCAGTACCCTGTGTGGCATCCACACGTAATTCAGTCATAACGTGGGCTGGCTATGATCTTTCCACACAGTGGGAAAGCCAAGCCCGTAGTGTCATGGGGAGATGCTAGAATTCATCTCTCCAGTCAGCAGGTTTTTCCCAGTGTTTGTTTCATTCTCTAACAGTGTGCATCCAGACACTGTCAAGTGCCACCATACTGGGCCGCCCAATGTTTGTGCACTCACCACTCTGATTGCGCCTGGGAATCCCCACTGTACCACCACCCTGGTCAGCCAAGTGGTGCCAGCAGAGCACTGGGAGATGGGACCTCCCCCATGTACTCCTCCTGCAGCCTGCCAGTGAGCTTAATTTGTGATCCTGGGTCACCAGCATCATGAGCTGCAGCACTGTCACTGCATCAATGGACAGAGCATCTCATTCTTTTATTTTCAAAGGAAATATTTACAAGTGCACTTACAGTTTGAGAAGTAAGTCCCTTTTTGCCATACAGAAATGGACAGGCCACAAGAACAGTGTTACGTCTAAGCAGAAAAGTGGGATTCGGACAATGTTAAAGCATTTGCTGAGATCTCTCTTCAAGAGAGGCCAGGTGGATTCATTTCTCTGAGAGTCAGGCACATAATTGGTTTGAATGAAGACAGATCTCAAGACCAGTTCTGTAATGACTGGCTGCCTCTAAACTATTTGTGGTGTGTATGCTGAAATGGTTAAAAAGAACTGCAGTTATGTTGAATCTTTTCTCTTATGCCTTTCCAATTTTTTTTTTTTTTTGGGGCTGTTTTAATTTTCCTTTCACTGTCCATGTATCTCCCTGACATTTGTTGGCCACTACAATGTACTACTTAAAACCTTCTGTTATATATATATATATATATATATATATATATATATATATATATACATACATACATACACACACACACACACACACACACACACAAACATACTAAAATGCCAGCAGAATAGGCTAACTGCCTTTCCTCTGTTTGGTCAGCCCCCACCCTGGTGTGCTGACCTTGCTGCCCCTCGCTTCTCTGGCTTCTCCTTCCCAGTTTCGGATATTCTTGCTGCATTGGGTTTTGCTTCCAGAACCCTTCCCTGTACCTGTCCCACCCCTCTTGAACCCCTCCACTGTCTCTGCCTCCAACCAGCCCCTCAGGCAGCGCATTCCATGGCTCCACCACCCTCTCAGTGAAGTAGCACCTCCTTTCTCCCTGAATCTTCCCCTCCAGCTCTCCACCCATGCCCTCTAGTGGCCCCTCCTCCTTCCTTCAAGCACCCTGACTGTTCCTCCCCTATTTACCCTCTTCATGTACCTGAAGACCTCCATCATGTCCCCGGTCCCTTCTCTCTTCCAGCGTGTACATATTTAGCTCTTTGAGCCTCTCCTCATAGGTCCTGTCCCCAAACCCCAAATCATTTGGTTGCCCTCCTCTGGACCTCTCCAGGAGGTTAATGTCCCTCTTTAAGTGTGACCTCCAAAACTGCACGCAGTACTCAGGTGCGCCTCACCAAGCAGTTATACAGAGGAGTATCACTTCCATCCTTCTGGAGGTGATCCCCCTAGCGATGCATCCCAGCATCCTGTTGGCCTTGGCTGCTGCCCTTCTACAAGTCTCAGAGTTGTTCATCTTGACATCCACCACCACCCCCAGGTCCCTCTCAGCCATCGAAACTTGTAGCATTTCCCCCCCCCAGGGTGTACACTTGGCCCGGGTTTCTGGCCCCCAGGTGGAGTACCTTGCATTTCCCTGCACTGAACCTCAGCTTCCACTTTCTAGACCATCTTTCCAGAGCCTCCAGGTCCCCCTGTAGGGCCACCCTCCCCTCCTCCCCATCCACCACCGCCCCCAGTTTCGAGTCATCCACAAAGAGACTCATCTCACTCCTGATTCCTGTCCTTATGTCAGAGACATAGGCGTTGAACAGAAGGGGCCCAAGGACTGATCCCTGTGGGACCCCACTAATGACCCTCCTTGGGGATGAGACTACCCCGGTCCTGGAGCCAATTGCCTATCCATCTGATCATCTGGTTCCCCACCCCCATTTCTCCCAGCTTATCCAACAGGCCCACGTGAGGAACACAGTCAAATGCCTTGCTGAAGTCTAGAAAGAGGACGTCCACTGGTCTACCCAGGTCCAAGGCACTCGTCACCCAGTCATAGAACTCCACCAGGTTTGTCTGACATGATTTCCCCAGGATGAATCCATGCTGTCTATCATCCAGGCACCCTGACTTTTCCAGGTCCCCCCAGCCTCTCCTTGACAATGCTCTCCATCACCTTGCCCACCACCGATGTCAGGCTGACAGGCCTGTAGTTCCCTGCCACCTCCCTTGATCCCCCCTTGTGGATAGGCACTATATGCGCCACCTTCCAGTCCTGGGGCACCCACCCTGTCCTCAGAGTGATGGTGAAAAGTTTCGCCAGGACATCCGCAGGTTCCTTCAGCACTCTGGGATGTAATTTATCTGGCCCCGGTGCTTTCTCCGTCTTAAGGGAGCTGAGGGCTTCCCTCACTCTCTCTGCTGTGATTTCCACTTCCGGTACCTCTTCTCCCTGCTTAGCCCTCCTCCCCTGCCAGTGATGCCTCCCTCTCCCCAGACCCGCCGATCGGTAAGGGTCCCCTCCTCAGTATCTCTGTCTCCTCCCATGTATGATGCAGCACCCCATTTTCCTTGGTGAAACTGAGGTGAAGTACTCATTTAGTACCTCAGCCTGCTCCCGGTCTTGTGCCCATCTCTCCTGATTTGATCCTGCTAATCTGCCCTTCACTCTTCGTTTTTCCCCAATGTATCTAAAGAACCCTTGTTCCTCTCCCACTTCCCTGGCCAGGTTCTGCTCCTTCCTTGCCTTAGCCGCCTCACCACCCTAGTGGCCCTTCTAGCCATCAGCTCGCACTCCCCCGATCCCTTTCACTCCTTGAGCACTTGAATTGCTTATAGGCTGCCTTCTTTCCCGCATCCACCTCCTGGACCTCCCTGGTCCACTATATATATATATATATATATATATATATATATATATATATATATAGAGAAAGAGACACATATATATATATACACACACACACACACACACACACACACACACACACAGACATATACTCATTTACATATACATACGCACACATACAAGACCTCTTGGAAGATGAACCAGTGGGCAACCTTGAAAGATACCACTTCTTCCTCGTCTGATGGGAAGAGGAAGAACTTGAGGCAAAGCAGTGCCGGGTCCCCGACCTGGATCGGGTCCACTTCTTTTTGTATTTACGGGAAGAGTGTCATCCCTCCCGAACACCAGATGGCCCCTGGTCAACCCCCCCCCCCCCGAAGTGAGGGTGGCGGACCGGATACAGCCCAGCTGCCAGAGCAGCCTTCCAGTGAAGAGTCCCTACCATCAATGTCTCCATCCATGGTCGACTCCTTTGATCGGTAGGGCTGAGGGGAAAAAATAAAGTTTTTTTTTTTTAACAGAAAACAAAATCAGACTAAACACTGAAAGACTAAACGCTACTGTCATGTAGACATGAAGATCCGACTCCCGGCGGGCAAGCGACGTCCCTGAAGCACACCTGATGGCAGGAAAAAAGTAACAGGCAGTTGGACGATCGACACGGCAGCAGCCTACACAAGCGCGAGCCAGTCTCACGGTGCCGCGCATGCGTGGTCCTACCTCGATGCCAACTCTCTTGTAACAGGCTTGTAACCCAGCAGTATGAATAAATAATGAAGATGAAGTTCAGAAAGATCCTGCAGAACCTCTTCAGAAAGACCCAAAGCCTGGAACTCTAGTCGCTCAGGAACCAGGCTCTCAGATGCAGGGACTGAAGGTCCAGGAGTAAAGACCTTCCCCTTGTGACTGGAGAGTAGGTCCAGGCATAGAGGCAAGTGCCATGGGAGTTTGCTGCTGAGGCTGAGGAAATCTGTGTAAAAGAACTGGCATAGCCAGTCTGAGGCTACCAGGATCACCTGCGACTTCTCTCTCCACACCTTGACCAGCACCCAGTGGATTGGGGGAAGGGAAGGAGTAAAAGAGGCCTGGGGCCCAGGGTCTCGTGAAGGCATCCCCTATCCGTGTCCAGCACTGAGGGGATGGGCACAGAACGGCCTCAGCTTTCTATAAGAAGCAAACAAGCTGACCAGGGGAATTACCCACTGGGAGAACAGGTGGTTCACCACCACCTGATGAAGGCACCACTCATAAGATGCCTCGCCCATCCTGCTGAGGGTATCTGCCAGCTGATTGGAGGCTCCAGCCACATGAATCGCCAGGAGATCGGCATCCACACTGCACACAATGGTCCAAGTGTGGACGGCTTCCCAACACAGCTGGAGGGAATGTGTTCTGCCCTGGCTGTTGAAGTAGTACATGGTCGTGGGTACTGTCCGTCTGGACCTGCACAACTGGACTCTGAACTGATAGAGCAATGCAGTCAGAGCCAGACGCACTGCATGGAGCTCCAGCAGGTTGATGTGGCATTGGGACTCCTTGGGGGCCCAGAGCCTGCGGGTCCCCCCTTCCCCAATCCACCAGAGATGTGTCAGTCATCAGAAAGACAGACTGACCGTCGGCTCTGTGCAGACAAATGGGACTCCTTCATGCAGGTGTTCCAGGACAAGCCACCACTGGAAGGCATCCCACACCGGCTGCATCACCACGACAGACTGGTCCAGGTGACAAAGGCGCAGAGACCACTGAAGGGCCAACTCCCACTGCAGGGGGCGCAATTGCCAGGGGGCCCACAGACCACACTGGTGCAGGATGCCATGTACCCAGCAGCTGCAGGAAGTTCCAGGCAGGGTGCTAGTGCCCAATGTGACAGGGTAGAACAGGACCCTGTCCCATTTGTTTTGGAGAATGGGTTTAAATGCAAGGATCTTTCCTTTTCTGTCTCATCTCTGTCTGGTTGCGCAACCAGATTTTCCTGTGAGACTTCAGAATTGATCAACCTGAACAGTCTTGCAATTCTTTGCCTCTCTCTGCCTCAGTTTTCTCTTGCCTGTTTTTCCCTCCCTTGCATATGTATATCAGCCAATATAAAAATATGTGTAAATCAATGTATGGAAATGTAACTGATATTGGGATCCCTATTGTTCATAAAATACAGTGTTGCTGCTGAAATCCATATATTTATATTTTGAGATGACTACATAAAACTCTAGACGTTACTTGAATGCAAATGTTGAGCCTTTTGCAGAGGCTGCAGAAGGGGCCTCTCAGCTCAGGCACAATGTGTTCTAGCAGTTCCTGAAACTTACAAGAGGAGAATATTTACAAGGACAGGATGTTTTTTTAGAAAGGGGGTTGAAAAGACTTATAAAGGAGCTGAGCTGTAATTTCTGGAAGATGACAAGAAAAAGGGACACAGAGACAAAAGGAAGATTTTATTTCTCCTTTGTACAGTTATTCTGAACAAGTTTATTTTTTTTATGTTACTGCAACTGCAAATAGTTTTGCTGAACTGTATAACTGCTCCTGGTTTTCTCTATGCTTCCTGATATGTGCCTCAATGACACACAACCTTAAATGATCGGCAAGAGAGACTAGGTCTGCTTCACACTCCGCAGGGAATCGGGCCTTGGCCCGGAGGGAATCGAGTTCTGTCCCAATGAAATGGACGATCTGCGAGGAGTCGAGTTCCAAATTGGCCGGGTTGATAAGCAGACCCAAGGCCAAGGAAGTCTAGCTGGCCAGGTCCCTGGACTGCTCCAATGCCTCCCGGGTTGGACCAGCAATCAACCAGTCGTTCCGGTACGAACAGACCCGGACCCCGCAGTGCCTCAGGAATGCTGCCACCACTGCAATGCACTTGGTGAAAACCCTGGGGGCTGAGGAGAGGCTGAAAAGAATGACCAAGAACTCATACAGAACCCCCTCTTTGTGGGATCAAAAGTACCGCCAGTGAGGCAGATGGACTGGGATGTGAAGGAAGGCATCCTGGAGGTCCAGAAAGCAGAATCACATGCCCTGCTTCAGAGATGAAATTATCTGATTCAGAGTGACCTTCTGGAACTTCCACCTATTCAAGAACTGGTTCAGATTGTGCAGATCCAGTATGGGGTGCCAACCCCTAAATCTGTTTGAGGACCAGGAAGTGCCTGGACACAAACCCCGGCCAGCTGTGGCAACAGTGCCTTTCCCAAGGAGCTGGGCAATGTCCTACCTGTGGATGAACAGCGTATCCAGGGAAGCCATGAACTCCCATGGCCCAGGTAGGGCAGGAGAGCCCTGGGCAAACCTTAACCCACCACTTCCAACACCCATTTGTCTGTAGTGATAATGGAACAGGCGTGTGAGAAATTGCAAAGCCGATCCCCCACAGGAAACTGGGGCAAGGATGTGATGGCCAGGAAGCAGACAACCCCCCCGACCCATTACTGGGCAACCGAGTCTGAGGCGGACCCAGGCAGTCACCAGGGAGCCCGTTGCTCCTGGCCTCCAGGTTTGCTAGCGACCTTAATTGGCCAAGTCAGATGTAGGCCACCAGATCTTGGCTGCTGAGTCTGTAAGGGCCAAAAGGAAAAGGGTTCTTTTTCGGCTTTTGACCCCTGGGGTCCTTTTGCAAGGATGTGACAAAGTCTAGGGTGGCACTGAACTTCTCAATTCTTGTGAGGTGTCCCTCCACCCCTGGCCCAAAGAGGTTGGTGCCTAAGAAGGGGACCTCCATCACCTTATGTTGGGTATCCATCGTACAGGTGGAAATCCAAAACCATGCTCTATGGTGCATAGCCACCGCTGCTACCACAGACCAGACGCAAGAGTTACCTACATACAAGGCCGTCTAGTGCTGGTGTTTGGCAAGAGTGTGGTGCTGGTCTCATCATTTCGACTGCCAGCTGTACGTCCACAGAAAGGTGGGGAATGACGTGGTCCAGGACGCCCAAGAGCATTGCTGAAGTTGTCCATCATAATGGCAGAGCTTGCCTGAGACCCAGGGGGAACACAGAGTAAACTTTCTTTACTGCATGGTCCAGCTTCTAGATTCCTTGTTGGGTGGGTGGGGTGGGGGCTTGTTGACATCCCAGACACTGCCTGTTATATGGAAGATGGAATCCACCACTAACCCCTCGGTTGAGGGGTGATCTGAGAAACCAGGTAGAGACCTGGTTGGGATCACATACCTGCGGACCATATGGGCAGAGGGTGCAAGACAAGAAGTAGGATGTTGCCACAACTCCAAGATGGGACCCAGGATAGCTTCTGCCACAAGAAAGGCCACCCCTGGGATATCATCCCGGTCAAGGATTTCCATCAGGGGGTTACTTGGCCCACTTCTGGACCAGCTCCAGAGGAATCTCCATGGACTTGGAGATGAGATGGAGCAAGGCATCAAAAGAGAGGGGAACCTCAGAAGCAAGCTCCTTGGAAGACTCCTGGCCGAAGCTCTGGTTCCTAGAGGAATGCATGGCGGAGCAGTCTGGCAGGTGACTCCTTGACCACCACCCTTGGCCCTCTGTCCCCACGGACCACTCTGGATTCATTGGAGTAGGTTATCTGGACAGAATGAGGGTCGGGAAGATGAGCAGCCTTGGACAGGGCTCTGTGCAAGGAATGGTTGGGCAGAGGCTCTACCAGGATTGGTGGAGAGGTCGCAGTAGGCATGACCGGATGGGGTGGAAACAGATTGGGCCTCACCACAGGAGATCACAGGAGCACCAGGGCCTGCAGCAGAGACTGACCTTGCCCAAGAATCCACTGCTGCCACATGAGCTCTTTGCAGCAGCGCTGCAACTTGTGGCAAAGCTTCTCATCATCCAAGGACAAGGAGGAAGAGGAGCATCGATGACGCTACCTGGAAGGTCGAGAGTGGGAATGCCTCAAGTCCCAAGACTAGGGACAGGACCAGGTCCTCGACCATCTACGAGCATGCCAATGTCAATGAGACACAGGAGGAGAAAATACAGGTTACTCACCTGTAACAGGAGTTCTAGGAATGGTATATGTTGTTCATCCACACTTATTGGCAGGTATCCTTGCCGCTTTAAATCTTGCCGGAAGGTCTTCAAGCTGGCTCCTCCCACCCACCCGGGTGGTATAACTCTCGGCTCCACCCCATGACGCCAGATCTGGCCCGCTGGAAGCTCATTGTAAGGTGCGTCGGGGCCGGAGGTCGGGAGAATAGGATGAACAACATACCATTCCTAGAACTCCTATTACAGGTGAGTAACCTGTATT
The DNA here is from genome assembly GCA_016271365.2 of Neoceratodus forsteri. Lineage (NCBI taxonomy): Eukaryota > Metazoa > Chordata > Ceratodontiformes > Ceratodontidae > Neoceratodus > Neoceratodus forsteri. The sequence goes on along the minus strand of CM028134.1, from coordinate 588,967,944 downwards.
TCTAGGACATGGATATGTTGTTCATCCACACTTATTGGCAGACTCCTAGCAGTTCTCCGGGAGGAGGGAGGCAAGACGACACCCCCAATACTTAGTTGGGAAGAGAGATTGGTGAACAGAGGCCCCAAACCAGCATCCCAGCGTGACTCAAGGTCGATGTGGTAATGGGTAATGAAGGTGTTTGCTGACTTCCAGTAGCAGCCCTGCAGATTTCCTGGATAGGGACGTCCCTGAAGCAGCCACCGATGCAGCAGTATGGCGGTAGAATGAGCTCTTATCCCTCTGGAGGCTCCATGCCCGCCAACTTATAGCAGAGATCTATGCAGGAGGTGACCCACCTGCTTATCGTCCGCTTGGCTGCAGGTCTGCTAGATGCGGCTTCAGCGAGGGTGACAAACAGCTGGCGGTCCCCTCTCCCGACTTCAGCCGTGCGCCTTTGTAATAGGCGGCGCCTCTAGGGTCCAAAGTATGGAGCCTATATTCGGCCTCCGAGGTGTGATTGGGGTAGAACACCGGCAGAGTCAACACCTGGTTAAGGTGAAACTCCCGCACCACCTTCGGAAGGAATTTCGGTGGGGCAGGACAACCTTGTCCCTGTGGAAGACTCAGATAAGGAGACTCGGCGGAAAGCGCCTGAGCTCTCCCATCCTTCTGGCTGACGTGATAGCCACCAAGAAGGCGGTCTTCCACGACAGGTGAGAGAGAGCACACCTGTGCATAGGTTCGAATGGCTTGCCCATGAGTTGCCAGTACCAGCAGTAGATCCCACGGAGGTGGAGGTTCTCGACTCGAGGGAAATGTGATCAAGGCCTTTGAAAAGCGCCAGACCACTCTCCCATGCCATCGACTGCTTCCCGGCCCGCTCCGGTAAGCAGAGATGGCTGCCAGGTGCACCCTTAGGGTCAGTCGACCTAAGCCCTTGATTAGAAAGGGACCATAAATAGTCCACGATGCTTGCTAAGGAACAGGAGGAAGGGTCCAAGCCCTTGTTCCTGACACCAAATGGAAAACCTTTTCCATTTGAAGGCATAGCATTTTCTGGTCGACTCTACGGGACGCCTCAACTACATTGAGGGACCTCGTCGGAAAGACCCAAGGCCTGGAACTCTAGCCGCCAGGAACCAGGCCGTCAGGTGCAGGGATTGAAGGTCCGGATGGAACACCTTCCCTGATTGACTGAGAGCAGGTCCGGGCGAGCTGGAAGCTGTCAGTGGAGTCCTGGAGCGAGACTGAGGAGATCTGGTACCAGAACTGGCGAGGCCAGTCTGGGGCTATCAGAATCACCTCGCCTTTGTCCTCCTCGCCTTGAGAAGCACCTTGTGGATCAAGGGAAATGGGGAAAGGCGAGAAGAGGCCCGGGGTCCACTGCCTCAAGAAGGCATCCCCTGCAGCGAGCCCTGCTGAGGGGGCGGCATGGAACAGTCTCAGCTTCATGCCTCCTGGAGGCAAACAGGTCCACCTGAGGTGTGCCCCAATGGGAGAACAGATGCTGTACTACCTCCGGCAGGAGAGACCACTGTGGGATGCAGCCCTATCCGCTCAGGGCATCGGCCAGGGTGTTGGAGGCTCCTGCCACATGAATGGCTAGGAGATCCGCCTCCAGGCTGCGTGACGAGTGACCAAATGCGGAGAGCTTCCTTGCATAGAAGCATGGAGCGGCCCCGCCTGGGCGGTTTAGATAGTACATGGTCGTGGTGTTGTCCGCCTGGACTCGGACCACTTGACCTGGAGGAACGGAGCAAAGGCGGTGAGAGCTAGCGGACCGCCGGAGCTCCAGCAGGTTGATGTGGTATCGACCCCTGGGACCAGAGGTCAGTGCCCGTGTTCCCCAGATGGGCACCCCAACCCATCAGAGAGGCATCGGTCGATAGAGACCGTCGGCTCGGGCGGACGAACGGGATGCCCTCCTGCAAATGACCTGGAACCCATCCACCACTGGAGAGCTGCCCACATCCCTGTGTCACCGGCCACAAGCTGGTCCAAAGGATCGCAGCGCCAGACCACTGGCTGGCCAGTCCCCATTGAAGGGACGCATGTTCCAGCGGGCCCAACGGACCACGCTGGTGCAGGCCGCCATGAGACCCAGGAGCGCGAGGAAGTCCCGGTAGGCGCAATTGCCCAACCAGAAATGATTGGGCAAAGGAGGAAAGAACTCGGCCCTGTCCGCGGGGAGCCGTGCTCTGGCTCGAAGAGAGTCGAGCTGCGCCCGGATGAACAGAATCACCTGCTTCGCTCGAGTCTGACTTGGCCTCGCTGATAAGGAGGCCTAGTTGAGAGCAGACCTGGAGGGCCAGATCTCTGACCACTCCACCTCCTGCCTGGAGGGGCTGCTATCAGCCAGTCGTCCCAGGTAAGGTACACCGACCCTCGGGCGCCAAGAGGAATGCTGTCACCACTGCCATGCATTTGGTGAAGACCCTGGGAGTTGGAGACAAGCCGAAGGGCATGGCTTGAACTCGAAAGGGATCCTTCCGCTCGAAGCGAAGGAATCTCTGGTGAGACGGACGGATAGGGACGTGAAAAACGCTGGCCCTGCAAATCCAGAGAGCAGAACCACGCTGCGTCCAAGGATGGTATTATCTGAGCTAGAGTGACCATCCTGAAGGTTCGAGGACCTTAGGAACTTGTTTAGTCGTGAAGGTCGAGAATGGGAGCCAGCCCCCGTCCGCTTGGAACCAGGAAGTACCTGGACACAAACCCTGGGTCTGAAGGAGGGTCCTCCACCTCTCTTATCACCTCCTTCTGGAGGAGGAGAGCGATGTCGCTCGACGAGCCGCCGAGGCTGGGGACGCGGAAGCCCCCCGAGGGGCGCACGGCCTGAAGGGCGGTGCCTGTCAATTCTAGAGGCAGGCCTCTTCCCATCACCCTCCAAAACCCACCTGTCTGTGGTAACAGCGACCAGGCGGAACGGAAGTGCTGAGCCGCTTCTAATGGGGACCCAGGGGTAAGGGTGACGGGATGGGGCGACCTCAGCCTGTCACTGGGCAGGCTTGGAGGAGGGACCAGCCGAGGGACCTCCTGGGCCTTTTCCTCCCTGCCTCCTGTTAGAGGAAGCTGGCGGCTTGGGTTTGGGATGCCAGGTCGAGCCTGCTGGCCTTGACGTTGCTTGGATGGGCTCCGGGGCGCAGAAGGACGAAAGGGCTTAGGCTGTGGCTTGGCGCCTTTGTCCTTCTGAGCGGAAGAGACCGAGTCCAAGGTACATTGACTCCCGATCCTCTGCAGGTGACCTTCCACCCCAGGGTCAAGAGGTCAGTCCCCAAAGGGAACATCCGCCAACTTGTGCTGGGTATCCGGGCAAAGGTGGATATCCTCAGCCAAGCCCGCTGACGCATAGCCACTGCGGCCGCCACCGGGCAGGCACATGAGTCCCCAATATCCAAAGCAGTCTGGAGCTGCTGTTGGCCACTGCCCTGCCCTGGTCCCGCACCTGCTTGACCGTAGTCTGCAGATCCGCGGGGAGATGAGGAATGACCTCATCCAGGGAGCCCAACAGGGCATGAGAAAAATGTGCCATGAGGACGGCCGAACTGGCCTGACGAAGGCCGAGAGAGGACGGCAGCACAGACTTTTCGACCGACATAATCCAATTTCTTGGATTCCTTGTCGGGAGGTTTGTCCACATCCCTGGTGTTGCCGGCGCGCCGGAAAATGCTGTCGGTAACCAACCCCTCAGCAGAGGGGTGCTTCGAAAACCGGACAGGGAACCGGTGGGACCGATACTTCCTGGCCATCCTGGCCGAAGGCGCAGGACAGGAAGCAGGGCGCTGCCAAAGCTCCAGGGCCGGACCCACTGGTCTGGCTACGGAAAGGCCTCGCTGGAGAATCCCTCGTCCAGAATCTCCGTGAGGGGATACCTGGCCCGCTTTGGAAACGGGTTCGAGTTCATCCAGTGGACTCGAGATGAGCCGAAGCAGTCCTAGGAAGGACGACGGGTATCGTCTCATTGACTGTCCTCCTGAGGACTCCAAGTCCAGTCGCTTGGAGAAAAGGAGGAATTATCCTCGACTCGGACGAGTCCTCAAGAGCTGCCTCTGGCCTGAGCCACCCCACCCGCCGCAGGTCGGTCGGGAGTGAGGGTAACCAGAGCCGGCGGGTGGACCTCAATGCATCGAGAATCCCTGGTCGGAGCCCCAAACAGTGGCTGTGGAGGCGGAGGTTCCACCGAATCGTGGAGCAGCTGGTTTTGGCTGAACAACCGCCTGGGTACAGGCCTCGGTTAAGTCGAGGGTTGTGTCGGCCGCCCAGTGACAGAGCCACTAATGGCTGGGGGTTATCCGCGCCGGCCACTCCCCGTCAGGAGGAGCTGTTGCCACATGAGGTCCTCGCATCACCGATGTAACTTACGCTGAAGCCTCCTCGCCCGAGGAGGAGACGCAGGACGAGGCGCGACGCCGCCTTACCGCGGGTGCCGAGATCAGACCGCTTATGACGGCGGGATCGGGGACCGCAAGAAGTCCGAGACCAGAGCCTCGCCTTCCGGAGTCGGTGCGGGAAGTGTCGGCAGGAACCGCACTCCTTCGCTCGGAGGGTTCATCCGAGGGCTCCGAACCGGAGGCACAGGCAAGCCCATCGGATCTCAACTCTCCCCTCGGGGAACTGGGAGAGAGGAATTCGCTTCTATAGGCGACAGCCCGGCCCAACGGGTCGAGAAAATCTCGACTTCGCCGACAGGAGTCTCAGTCAACTGACCTGACGGGAGCACCGTGGAGGCCAGTGGCCGGCCGGCGGTCGATCGAGTTGACGGTCGACACTCGGGAGGGACCTTTCCCTCCCAAGAGCGCCGACAGAGGGATTTACTCTTTGTCCTCTTTTGGACCGAGAAAGGTCCAGTGAGACGCTGGCCCTTCTCCCCAGTGGAGAGGGACAGACAAAGCTCTTAAATGAAGCTGTGTAGGAAGAACCCAGAGAGAGGGATAAATGCTACGTCGAGGAAGATACGCGCTCACACCGCTTCTCTCGAGGGCGCATCTGTTCGCTGATCCGCCGAAATACCGCCGCGATACCGCCGACCGGGCCTTAGACTTCACCGAGGGAACGCCGGACGGCCCAGCGGTAATCGGGCAGCACGGTCTTCGAGGACGAGGCCGAGAAGGAAGAGCACATGTCGAGTCCCGCGGGTCGTGCTCAAGGTCTAAACAGTAGACACACGTGGAGTGTGGATCTGTCCGAGACATCTTCTGCCCGCAGGGGCATCTCCGAAAACCGGGAGTCGATTTGTCCATCGCAGCCGCGAGGGATCGAAGACCGAAGTCTTTTAGCAAAAACTTTCAAATTCAAGAAACGGAAGAAATAGAACTAGTCTGAAAACGCAGAGCGTTAAGGAGGGAACCTGAGCTTCCAAGCGGTAAGGAAGATCTGGCATCATGGGGCGGAGCCGAGAGTTATACCACCCGGGTGGGTGGGAGGAGCCAGCTTGAAGACCTTCCGGCAAGATTTAAAGCGGCAAGGATACCTGCCAATAAGTGTGGATGAACAACATATCCATGTCCCTAGAACCATGTATTTTTCATGGACTGGGTCCTGCTGCGGGACCCCCAAAGGGCAAATCTTTTGGGAGGAGACAGTCTAGTCGGTCGACTTTTCCTGTCCCTCCTGGGAGATGGCCGAAAGAACCAGAGTCCGGGAGACCTAGTCATCCCCAAACTTGTCTGACAATGGGTTGACTGGGTCAAGAAAAATCTTGGCCAACAAGCCCAACGGGGTCACCGTGGAGCTAATGGCCTGACCTTCAGCCCTGTGAGGATCAGTGAAGGCCGAAAGCTTGACAGAAGTTGAGCAATCAAAGGAGTTGAGAGTGTGGGAAGAGCGTGCTCATTTCCAGTCCCACTACAGTTCTTATTTATCCCCTCGGGAAGGGCTCTCCCCAAAAGTCTGTAGGGACTGACATACGCCCCGTAACGAACCGGAAAAGGAAGCCCCCACACTGGTGCCTGCGGGAGCACCATCAGAGCTGAAGAACAGATCATCATGGCCTGGGCCACCACCGCTTCAAGAGCAGCCAGCTGAGAGTCCAAACCTGCCACCGCCAAAACAGCCTTGAGGGTATTCTTGGACCAGACTGGAGGGTCCCGTATGTCTGGGTGGCCAAGGAGGAGGCGGGCATATCAGTCCTCAAGAGAGGAGGGGAGCAGGGTCTTACAGAGGCCACAAGCCTGCAGATCGTGCTATGCCCTAGGCAATACATGCACAAGGTGTGTGGGTCGGTACACGACATCTTTTGGTTGCATGCGATGCACTGCTTAAACTCTGGGGTGGTTCGGGGTTCATCGCGCGACACTGATAACCAAAAGAAAATATGCCTGAAGACGCAATATGAAAAGAATGGACCTACACCATGCGCAGAGAGCGAAGCAGGAGACTTGACTCTTACAGCAGAAAAGCAAGATCTGACTTCACGGGGCAGATCTTGCATGAAGTTGCAACAATAAAGGAAGAAAAACTGGTCCACACTTCCCTCGCTAAACAAAGAAGTCTGCATGGCCAATACAGTAAGAGCCTAATCCTCTGGGATGGAGGGAAGGAAAGTTATACCTGCTGCAAGAGCTTCTCTCGAAGATCTACTGTTATGGTAAGTTCTTACATAACTGTACTATCTTAATTCGTGAGGAAGCTCTTGCAGCAGGTAATTACATGTAGGACTGATTTACAAGCAGTATAGCACTAAAGACAACTACTTGGGAGGAGGAAAGGGAAAGACAAAGAACAGAATGTCAGGGGAAATCCCTCAGGAGATCAAGCCCCGTAAAACAGTTAGGCCGAAACCAGCTCTGCGTCTGGAGGCTATATCCAGACTGTAATGCCTGATGACGGTATGAACAGCGTGCCATGTAGCTGCAGCACAAATGTCCGATGTCGATACTCTCTTGAGAGCTGCGAATGATGTCTCTACTGCCATAGCAGCGTGAACCTTTATCGGGCCCAAAAGGGTCTTGCCATGTTTTCGGTAATAGAAAGTAATACAATGCACCAACCAACGCGAAAGCGTCTGCTGTTTGGTGATCAGGCAGCCTAAGGACCTGGAAGCAAAGGATAGAAATAACTGATCGGATTTCCTGACACCCTTATTTCTGGACAAATAAAAGAGAGCTCTATGAACATCCAGGGTGTGGAGAAGAGACTCCTCTTTATTAGAATAATTCGGGTAGTACACAGGAAGCTGAACCGCCTGGTTCAATGTGAGCTCAGACACCACCTTGGGTAAGAACTTTGGATTAGTGTGCAGGTCTACCCTATCCTTGTGAAAAAACAGGTTATGGCTCATTGCACATGAGCACCTGAAGCTCGGAAATCGTCTGAGTAGAAGTAACAGCAACTAAAAACAGCATTTTCCAAGAGAGAGAAAACGCAGCTCACAATCCGTGGTTGATGTTTGGGGGTCAGCTTCTCCAACACAAAAAGTAGATCCCAAGGAGGAACACGATCCCAGATAGGGGGTCTGATGTGCAGGATGCCTCTGACACCTCCAACTGAGCCACTGATCTGCCTTGGGCAGGGGCGTGGTAGGCAGAAAGAGCAGCCAGGTGTACCTTAATGGAGGCATAACTTAAACCTGACTCCGATAAGGAAAGTAGGTACTCGAGAATTGTACTGATCAGACAGACCAATGGATCCAGATGTCTGGCTGTGGCCCAAAGACAGAAACATTTCCATTTCATAGCATAAGTAGCTCTTGTGGAGGGTTTCCTTGCCTCCACCAGGACTTGCACCACCTTCCTCAGCTTAGCTAGGCCTGAGGAGTCAGGCACGCAGGTGGAGGGAACACAGTTCGGATGAACCAGGGACCCGTTGTCCTGAGAGAGAATATGCGTTGAGACTAGTAAGGGTACAGGAAGTTCCACTGAAAGACGCTGTAGCAAGGGGAACCCAATCTGACGAGATCACAGTGAAGCAATAAGGATCATAGCAGTTCTTTCTGACTGCGCTTTGAGGAGAACCCTCTGCAGAAGCGGATGGGAGGGAGGGAAGGCATAAAGAACCTCCCTTTCCAAGAGAGGGACAATGAGTCTTGCCAAGAACACCAGGCCCTGGATCTAGTCAGCAGAAACTGGGCAGTTTTGCGTTGTATGGAGACGCATAAAGGTCCAGATCTGGGGTCCCCATGGTGAACAGACAGTCTGCCTCGGTTTGAAGGAGGGCCATTCGTGGGCCTGCGACCTCGACCTGCTGAGAGCGTCTGCTAATTCGTTCTGGATTCCCGGAACGTGAATGGCGGAAATGACCAAATGATGAGTTGTGGCCCAATCCAAAACTCACATGGCCTCTCGACAGAGAGGATAAGAGTGGGTGCCTCCTTGTTTGTTGATGTAAAAGACCACCGAGGTGTCGTCCGTCTGGACAAGAAGGTGACCCAGAAGGATAACAGAGTCCAGCATCTGCAGCGCATACAGGACTGTTCTCAACTCAAAGACAATTATGTGTAGACTCTCCTCTGATGGGGAACAAGAACCTTGAGTTCTGTGTTCCCCCAAATGTGCGCCCCATCTCGTGTTTGAAGCATCCGTAGACACCATCTGTGAAGGCATTCCCAGCTGAAAAGGAACTCCCTCCAGGAGCTTCGAGGATGACATCCACCAACGAAGTTCTCGGCAGCCTGGCTCCGTGACTCTGCCCTGGGCATTGAGATTGTCCTGATTTTGGTCTCACTGGACCCTGATGGTCCACTGAATCGTTGTCATCAGCAATCTGATGAAGGGAATAGAGACTATGGCTGCGGCCATGTGGTCTGGCAACCTGAGCAGCAGTCTGGCAGGTACTATAAAGGCTGAAAGGATGGTGCTGGCTAGAGCCCGAATGAGCTCTACCCGATCCACTGGCAAGAACACTTTCTCTTGAATAATGTTCAATAATGCCCCTATGAACTGCAGACGTTGAGTGGGAGTCAGAAATGATTTGTTGGGATTTATCGTGATGCCCAGATGCCGGCACAGAGCGAGGGTGTCCCGAATCGTGTCTTGAAGGCTGTCCGTGGAGGGAACCAGCAGGAGCCAATCATCCAGGTAGGGGGAACACAAAGTGTCCCATCCTTCGCAGTGCTGTGGCGACCACTACCATGAACTTCGTGAAGACTCTTGGGGCCAAGGAGAGACCAAAGGGAAGAAATCCAAACTGAAAGTGTCTTCCCTCGAATCGGAACCTCAGGAACCTTCTGTGTCCTTGGCGATGTGGCTATGCAGATAAACATCTTCCATGTCCACAGACGCCAACCAGTCTCCTCCAGAAATCATGGGAAGTAGACTTGGGAGGGAGACCATCCTTAATCTTTTGTAGGAACCCCACAGATTCAGATCGCTGTGGTCCAAGATGGGTCTTAAATCCCATGTCTTCTTTGGGACCAAGAAGAAGTAGAAATAAAGGCCTAAGTCTCTCTCTGTCGGAGGTACAGGTTCTGTAGCCCTTTTGGCTAGCAGAGCTCTACTCTCCTGTCGTAGATGGTCTGTGTCCCCACGGATGGCGGGGCCGTGTGGTCTATCTGGGGGGAGCTCTTCAAACTCGATGGAATGCCCGTATTCCACAAGCTTGAGGACCCACTGGTCGGAGGTTACTTCTCTCCACGCGTCTGCGTAGAGAGAAAAGAGGCTTCCCACCTGCTCTCCTGACGGTACGTCGGGGAGAGGAGGGTCGCCGGAAGAGTCAGCCATTTGGGGGATTGGCGGGGAGGCGGCTGGGGCTGGTTTCACCTGTCAAGAGGTGGAGGCTGCGGAGCCCTTAGCTCCACCTCTTCAATCAAAGCCTCCCCGCTGAGGCTGTTGTTGAAACCGGTGTTGCTGAGGCTGGAGTCCCTCTCAGCCACGAAAAATGGAAATAATGTACCTACCGTAATTCTTGATCTTCTTGGACGAAATCTCCACCACTCATTCACACTGATGGGATCTACGCCAGAGGCGCTAGGACCCAGCAGGAGCAAACTTTTTTGCAAGAGGGCCGGCGCCAGAGATGGCGCCGAGAGGAGCGGTGCCGCATGCCTCGGCTCGTGTGGCAATGACTATCTCAGCGTCGACCCTCCAACCGCCTCAGTACTGTTTTTTCCGAGGAGGTGCAGCGTAACTAACCTAGAAGGATAGCCTAACAAAAACCAGACATAAAATTGTCCGAACAACCCGTATAAGAAGGGTCAACAAAGAAGTCTCCACAGCCTAGACAGTGAGGGAGTGAAGACCAACAACAGAGGTGAGCTCGGGGGATGGTGGGTGGGTATGTGAATGAGTGGTGGAGACTTCATCCAAGAAGATTAAGAATTACGGTAGGTACGTAATTTCCATATCTTCCTGGACATAAAGTCTCCACCACTCATTCACACTGATGGGAGAGTACCGAGTTAATAATCCCGAGAGGGCGGCAGGAGAAACCAAGAGCTCATAAATTTAGGACAGAAGTCTGTTAAGGATAGTCCTGCCAAACGAAAGATGTCACCTGGCATGGACATCCAGGGCACAGTGCTTGACGAAAGTATGCACTGAGCTCCAGGTAGCTGCACTGCAAATGTCTGCAATAGGCACGCTGTTGAGTTCCACCAGGGATGCCGCGACTACTCTAGTGGAGTGAGCGTACACTCTGCCCTCCAGATTAACTTGCACCATGGAATAACAGTGGCAAAGGCATGCCACCAGCCATGCCGAACTGCATCTGATAGCGACAGGTTGACCCAGTCGGGTCTCGCTGACGGAAACAAACAGTTGTTGAGCTTTGCGAATTTCTTTTGTTCTCTCCAAACAGAAGCGCAGCGCTCTTTTGACATCTGAAGAAGAGTACGGTCTCCTTCATTTTGAAAGTTCGCAAAGTAAGTAGGACCAAAGGTTGGTTTAGATGGAATTCTGAGACAACCTTAGGGACAAACTTTGGACAGGTCCTAAGAACTACTTTGCCCTCGTGAAATACAGTATACGGAGGGTCTGTGTCCAAGGCATGTATTTCCGAAACCCTGCGGACCGAGGTAATTGCCACCAGGAAGGCTGTTTTCCAAGTGAGCAATTTCAGCTCACAGGTTGCTAGAGGCTCGAAAGGCTTTCGAGTGAGCATGTCTAGTACAAGATTAATGTCTCAGGTTGCAACTGGACGTGTGATAGGAGGTCTGGTATGCAGAATTCCCTTAAGAAACCTCTTAACTACAGGTAACAGCCAGTGACAAGGAAAGTACTGGCTCACGATAAGCTGAAATGGTACAAAGGTGAACTCTGACTGTAGAGCATTATAAACCTAAATTTGAGAAATCTAAAAGGCACTCTAGAACTTTATTTGGTAGGCAGGAAAAAGGATTCAAAGAGGATTTTGCAGACCAGAGAGAAAAACGCTTCCATTTGGCTGTGTAAGGTTTTCTGGTGACTGGCTAGTGCGCAGCCAAAAGAATATCTGAAACTCTCAGAGAGACACTGAACCTGGTCATGTCCATCTCTTCAGGAGGCAAGCGTGAAGGTGAGCAACCTCAGTTTGGGATGGACCACAGTTGGGTCAGAAGGTTCATCTGAAGGGGAAGCACCTTCGGAGGGGTTTCTGACATACTGCTGAGTAAAGGAAACCATATATGTAAAGGCCAGAAGGGAGCAATGAGGATCATTTTGTCCCCCTGGGACTCGAATTTGAGAAGTACCCTCTGAATTTGTGGAAGAGGAAGAAAGGCATATAGAAAGCATTTTGTCCACTGTAGCCTGAACGCATCCTGACAGAAAATGCCAGGCCCTGGATTTCTGGAGCAGAAGAGAGGCAGTTTTGTGTTGAGTGGGGATGCAAAAAGGTCCAGGTCTGGAGTTCCCCATTCTGTGAATAGTGACTGAACTACGGTTGAGTAAAGAGATCACTTGTGAGGATCTGTCTCTGTTCTGCTGAGACGGTCTACCAGTTTGTTCTGTACTCCCGGCAAACAGACCACCTGAATTAGAGCCTTGTGCTCTAGGCACCATTCCCACACTCTCATCGCTTCCCTGAATAAAGGGTAAGAGCGTGCACCGCCCTGCTTGTTGATGTAATACATCACTGCTTTGTTGTCCGTTTAAAGGAGAATGTTCTTGTGACAGAGAATGTCCTTCAAAGCCTGGACTGCATAAAGGACGGCTCTCATTTCTAAGACATTTATGTGAAGCTGGGACTCGTCCTGAGTCCACGTACCTTGGGTGTGGAGATTCTGACAGTGAGCTCCCCACCCCGTCAGGGATGGGTCCGTGGTAATGGAAATCTGATGATCCAGAGGAGCAAAGGGATACCCTTTCCAGAAGGTTGTCCTCTTGTGACCACCAGGTGAGTGACCTCTTCTGAGATTCTGTAACCTTGATGAGAAAGGACTGAGGGTAAGTGGCTGTGGACCACTGAGTACTGCGCATCCACTGAGAGGTTCTCATGTGGAGACGTGCTAGGATTACAGTGAACAACGAGGATGCCATGAGACCCAGCATCCGTTGCATCGAGATAGCTCGAACTGAGCTGTTCTCTCTGATGTACTGGGCCATCTGTAGGATATCGCTCCTTCTGTCCTCTGAAAGAAAAACTTTCGCACAGGAGGTGTCCAGAAGAGTTCCTATAAAAAGGAGCTTCTGGGAGGGCTGCAACTGTGATTTCTTGATATTCAGCTGGACTCCCATGGACGTCAGAAAGTCTGAGGCCGCGGCTACGGCGTCGAGAGTTCCTTGCTTGGAAGGAGTTGCTAGAAGCCAGTCGGCCAGATACGGGAAGACTTGTATTCTGCTTTTTCTGAGATGTGCTGCGAGAATTGCACAACACTTTGTAAAAACTCATGGTGCCGAGGATAGCCCAAAGGGCAGGACTCAACTATAAATGTTGGCCCAGTGCTACAAACCTTAGGTATTTGTGGTGCTTTGGGTGTATAGGAATATGTTGGTAAGCATCCTGCACGTCCAGGGAAGCTAGCCAATCGTGTTGATAAAGCAAGGGTAACGGTTCCTAGCGGTATCATCCTGAACTTTTCCTTGAGAAGAAACTGGTTTAACTTTCTGAGGTCCAGAATGGGGTGCATGCCCCTGGTGTTTTTCAGGACCAGGAAGTAATGGGAGTAGAACCTGTATTTCGTTGATCCAACAGAACTATTTCTACTGCCCTGTTGTTCAGAAGGCCTTGTATTTCAGAGGCAGGAAGGTCTGACTGTATTGTTGATAGCCTGGGCTGTCGTTTGGGGGACGATGTCGATGGGATTCTGAAAGGTTGAGGGAGTACCCCTCATGGATTACCTGGAGTACCCATTTGTCTGATGTTATGGACTTCCACTGGTTGTAGAACTGAGTCAGACGTCCTCCCACTGCTGAGGAAGAGTCCCCTTCGGGCAGTTGGGGTGGCACCTGGGCCAGAAACTCAGAAGGTGGCACTGGGTGATTTGGGTCCTTGTGACTTCTGTTGTGTTTTCTTTTGAGACTGGGAAGCTTGGTTTTTGTTAAAACCTCCCCTGCCCTTGCCACTAAAGGAATGATGGTTGTGAAACTGACGTTTGTTAACACCCCCAACCCGAGAAGGGGTTGGAGCGGGTCAAGCCGTTTTAATGGCCAACCTAGTCTTCTGTGTGGCCTCCAGAGCTTGCTCTACTTGAGCTCCGAACAGATACATACCGTCAAAGGGCAACGCCATGACCTGCTATTGGGCATCATTCGTGAATCCCGAAGTGCGTAACCAGAAGTGACAACAGGTACAAATGCTGGCCGCCGCTGCTTGGGAAGCAGTATCGAAAGCGTCCATAGCTGCTTTAACTTGCTGGTTGTTGGACTCGATACCCCTGGTTATGGTCTGAAGTAGCTCTGAACTAGTGTCCGACTCGGGCACAGCTTCCACCATTTGTCTGAGCGAATGCCAAAGAACATACTCATACTGAGAGAAATAACCCTGGTAGCTGGCAATATGCATACCCAGGGTAGAGGCAGCAAAGACTTGCTTGCCTAAGGTGTCCATCTTGAGAGATTCTTTGTTTATAGGTCGTGCTGTAGATGCCTAAGGAAGAACGGCCTTATTCTCTGCCAGGACTACAATAGGGTCTGCAAAGGCCTGGGAGGCCAAAATGGGTCGATCCTTGGGAGCAACATACTTCCTGTCTACAGACTTAGCCACAGAAGGAATGAGAGTGGGATTATTCCATATCATCTGAGAACACGTCTCAAAGGATGGTTGTACCGGGGGAGTTAAATCCATAGGGATCTCCGGGACATGAAGGTGTTGGGAGTCTTAAGGGCTTCCAGGAACGATATGTGTAGTCTGGCAAGAAAGAGTAGAATTACAATTTTTTAGCAGAGACTTAAATGACAGGTCGTCAACCAAAGGCTCTGCAACTGGATTAATTCCTGCTCCTTCAACATCATCACCCAGCCAAAGGTCTGGGTCAGGCTCAATATCATCTACTGACAGCCCAGGAGGGACTGAATGGACAGGAAAAGAATGACAGTCAGTATGAAATGAACAAGAGAAAGGAATCTGAGTCAAGAAGCCCTGAAGACTGGATGCCGCCGCACCAAGCCTCGGTGTCAAAGAGGAACACGGTGCCGAAGGCAAGTAAGTCAGCGCCGTTTGAAACAGCCCAGCACACGGCGCTGACAAAGGCCAAGGTGCTTATAGCGCCCACGGCACCGAGGATGGCGCCGACAAAACAAGCAGCGCCGAGAAAACCATCGACGCTGATGGCGCCAAAAGCACTCCAGGGCTCCGAAACTGCGATTTGAAGAAAAAGTAGGAGGAATACCAGGAGATAGAGGCATCAGTGTGGGCCCCCTGAGCCACAGCCATGTAAGGGGGAAAACACCTAAGCGTGGAGTTGACAGCACTGAAGAGAGCGCAGCGCGACTAGGGAGGTCAAACCGCCCTACTCGATCCCTCGAAAGGCCAGAGGGCCTCAGAGTGATCAGGCCAAGCCCACTGCTCCATAAGAGGGGTCCACTGATGAAACTGCTCATCGGAAGCCCGTTCAAAAGGAGGGGAAGGGCTCCAATGTCGAAGAGGTCAGTCACGGAGACAGAAACCAGCAACTCGGAGGAGGGCCGACACTGACCCCAACAAGCTGACTGCATCATGACGGACATACCAGAAGGCGACTGGGATTCCTTCTTTTTTGACCTGTGGGCCAAAAAGAGCTCGAGAGTCAAAGGTGCAGAGAGTGCGACCATTTTCTTTATGCTCGGGACTGCTCATCCCCCTAGCATCGGACCGTCCTTGTAAGACCCTCCAGAGATGGCGGCGGACCAGACCCAGCCTGGCTGACTGAACAGCTCTCATACGAAGTCGCCCTACCATCACGTGACCCACTCATGGTCGACTCTGTCAATGTAGGCTGAAGACTTCTTTTCTTTAATAAGTATAGTTAAAAGTAAGTGGTACTTCGAGCTATATTACAAAACAAACTGAAAACTATGCTGCCAGTTTGAAGTTTGACTCCCAGCGGGCGAGCGACGTTGTTACCGAAGCACACTCGACAGCAGGAAAAAACAAACTGAGGCTGTTGGAGGGTTGACGCCGAGACAGTCATTGCCGCATGAGCTGAGGCTCACGGCGCCGCCCCTCGCAGCTCCATCTCTGGCGCCGGCCCTCTTGCAAAAAGGTTTGCTCCCGCTGGGTCCTAGCGCCTTCAGTGTACATCCCATCAGTGTGAATGAGTGGTGGAGACTTTATGTTCAGAAGATCGGGACCTGCAAAATTGTCCCCGTTTCAGGTGATACATTGAATGCACGGTATGGACAGCCTTACTGGAGTCTTGTGATTTCGAGATGATCTTCTCAGACTCTTCACCAAAGAGAACTGAGCCTTTAAAGGGGGCATCCAGAATGTTCGACTGAACGTCTGGTGCAAACACAGACACCCGGAGCCAGAAGTGATGCTGGAGGCAAATGCCCGTGGCAGCCGCCCTTGCCAATGAGTCATACGCTGACCTCAAAACATGTGTACCAATGTCCAGCTCCGTCTGTAGCAATTCTGTAAGCTCTGCCTTTTGCAGGCAGTCGGGCATGCCTTGCAGGATGTCCAGCCCTTGTTCCCAGAGGGTGTTCTGGAACTGGACCATATAGGTCAGGAAGTTGAGACCCCTGATGCTGCAAGTGGCAGACGTGTACACCTTTCTGCCCAACAAATCCAGCTGCTTCGACTCCCTGTCAGGCGGCTGGGTGCTCAGGTGTTTGGGCCTCTGTGAACAGTTGTGAGCCGCCAAAATCACCGAGTCTGCGGCTGGATGTTCAGCCAGGAAGGGATGGTCCTTAGGTGCCCGGTAAAGACGATGTGCCTTCTTGGGGACCGCTGAAGATGAATGTGGGCCACTCCAAGTAGCTTGGGTAATGTCCTGGAAGGTGTCCACCATAGGTGGGATGACCACTGGCTTGGGGTCTTTTTGGCATAGGTATTTTGCCAACCTCAAGAGCCTCGAGTCAAGGGCTTCCGTATCAGACCCCATGTTTTCTTGAATGTGGAGCATGACCTCCATACAACTGGAGTTAGCCGGCAGAGATTTTGGTTCATCCTCCATGTCCCTGTGCAGAGATTTGAAGTTGGACATGGTGTGTGTGTGGGGGCGCAGAGTCGGCGTCTGAGTCTGAAGAGGGAGAATGAAAGTGTAGTCTTTCTTCATTTGTGCTTGTGCCGGTCCGGCGCAGGAGAGTGTGAGGAGCTTGGAGAGTGGGATCGTCTACGCCTACGCTTGCCAGTATGCTTATGAGGATTACGAGGTTAATGTGTCCTTCCAGTATCCTCTCCTTGCAGCTGCATAACCTCTG
The DNA here is from genome assembly GCA_016271365.2 of Neoceratodus forsteri. Taxonomy (NCBI): domain Eukaryota; kingdom Metazoa; phylum Chordata; order Ceratodontiformes; family Ceratodontidae; genus Neoceratodus; species Neoceratodus forsteri. The sequence continues at coordinate 588,951,268 of CM028134.1, read as the reverse complement.
TAATGTCCAGTGGAGGTTCGGGAACCGAATCAGGTTGAGGTGGGGGAAGCAGGCCTGGTTTGGGGTTCAGATCCTGCTTGACTGTGTCCCACCAATGGGAAAAATGTAAATTACATACCTACCGTAATTATGATCTTTCTGTGTATCTTCACCATTCATCACCTTTGGGTTATTGGCCGGAGGTTATGACCCCGCAGGAGCTTTTTTGGGGGGAGATGGGTGGAGTCGATGCACCATCAGCACCGCCCTCGAGGCTGATGCACTGCGTGGCGCTCGTGGGTTGGCCGTTACGTGCTGTCGACTCCACCCTCCCACCAGTTCTGAGTCACTGGAGAGGTGAAGAAAAAAGGTTGGGAGGGTGGGACAAGGAAGTCCAAGGGACAAACAAAGGAAAAGATATATAAACCAAAGGAGAAATAAACGACTGAGAGGACAGAAGAAGGAAGACTAAGGGGACTGGGTAGGGGCCCCAATCTCTGGAAATCGGAAAAAAAGGAGAGAGGAAGGATTTAGGATAAGCTCGGGGGCAGGGGAGAGAGAAGGGTAACAACCATACCCCGGAACCTTGACTCATCTCCAGATTGTATAGGAACTGCAAGGAGTAGCCAAAAGTCTCACTGTAAGAATTCAAGGCACAGAATCACTGGCAATAACTCCAAAGCAGAAAACAGCTATTCTGAAAGAAAGACAGGACACAGGGTTATTCTCCCCCTCTCAGGGGAAAAAAATTTTTGGTGTAAGAAATTAAGGATATGTCCACAGGACAACGGAACTAAGGACTGACGGGACAAGGAAGTGGAGAGAATAGAGGGCAGCTACCAACTCCCACCCTACGGGGTGGAGCCAAAGCACTGAAGCAGGAGTGCCCCCCTTCCTGACCACTCTCTCATCCCCTTATGTGTCCCTGTTTTACCCCACCCCTGACTAACAGAAAGGAAGAGGGCGAGAATGGACACAGAGAGCGAGGCGGATCCAGAGACTGAGGCCCCAGGGGGATGGTGGGTGGGACTGTGATGAATGGTGAAGATAAACAGAAGGATCATAATTACGGTAGGTACGTAATTTTCATTTTTTATATCTGTGTGAATCTTCACCATTCATCACCTTTGGGTGAGTGCCGAGCCCCCCCGAAGGGGGTTTTCAACCCTAAGGGACAGTCCCTTAGCTCTCAGTGGGTGACACACTAAGAGGGAGAACCTTCTGGGCCTGGAGGCCCAAGAGTGGGGAGAGAGACAGGGACCTCTCGGGGGGGAAAGGAAGTTGCCCTGACAGACGCTGCCTCACTCTACGGGAGAAAAGATGGGTTCCCTGGTGCGGAGTTAATCACCCCACGCCCGGCCAAGGGTGACAACCGGGAAAGACGCTGCCATGCCGTCCGCCTAGTGCAGATCGCTGTCCCTACAACCCTGGTAGCTACCTCACTGGCATCATACGATGCCCTTGCTTGGTGTCTTGCTAGCTCCAGGCCACGTGTAGAGAGTGCAATGGCTTGTCTGGTTTGCTCCGTGTCAGGCAATGAGACTAGGAGCTGACTCAGCCTGCACCACAGGAACCTATCATAGGATGCGTAGTGGGCCTGATGTGCTGAGATAGAGAACAGCAACCGTGCCAAGTAGAACGTCCTCCTCCCCCAGAAGTCAAAATCTAAGGAATCTTGATCTGGAAGCCGGTCACGGTGGAGGGCGCGAAGCCCATCAGGAGTGTCCAGTTGCATCAATCCTGACCGAGGATGAGGCATGGAACCTGGAGACTCGGGGCGCACAATACCGCTGGCAGAGATCCCAAGGGCAGGAACTCTGGAGAAAGGTCTCTGCCAGGAACGCAACAACGCCTCCCGAAAGGAAGCAGGCCAGTGGGGCACCACAAGAGTGTCCTCGCTGACATAGTCTAGGAAAGTGTGCACCGAGTGCTCTGGATTGCTTTGAGTGGGGGGGTGATGTGCAGGTCCTCCAACATCCTCACAAGGAATCGCTGATACTCCGCAAGATCAGCAGCTGGAGAAATGTGGACAGATGGTTCCTCTCCCCCAGAAGAGGGGGATGAGGAGTCAGAGGACTTCAGATGCTCAAGAGGATGGCTGCTCGGGGTGAGGGTGAAAAACCTTTCTGTCCATGGCCCTGACGTAAGCGGGGAACCAAGCAGCCACGGCCCTAAACTGCTCCCAGGAGCGAGGCCCGCTAGGACCAAGGATGCCTGGGAAAGCAGGAGAACGTGGCAGAGGGATAGGGACAGAGCCGATAAGAGAAACTGACCAACCTTCACCTGGGCTAGGGAGTGCACAAGGAGCCCCAGAAGATGAAGAAGCTCCGGAAGACTCCACAACAGACAGCTGAACAACCATACCGGAACTGCCTTGGCAGCGCCCAGAAGAATTCCCCGTGAGGTGACCAGGGCCGTGCCGGTCCAGGAGGACGGTCCCCTACCTCTAAAGAATGGGGCCCTCTCGAGGAAACTGAAGGGGAAGAGTGCAGATCCGCACTACGACTCCTCCCAGAGCCCAGGTGGGTTCCAGAAAAAGGCGGCCGGACAGAACTCAAACTCCTCGACCCCTCAGAATCCGAGAGTGCCCTCCTCCTCTAGAGAGTCAGCCTAGGCAACTGGCAACTATGGTCAGCTCCCGAAGGGGCTATCCAGGGAGCAATCCCCTCCCCTCCCGTGGGTACTCCGATTGGCCCCAAAGTTGGGCGATCCAGGCAAACCACCTCAGGGGGTACCACTGCTGAGGGGTCAGAGAACCCTCAGAGGTCAGGCTGCAGAGCAATGGTGGCCTGCACCACTGCCTGCTGATGAGCACCCCTGACCCTGGCCATGGGTGTCCCTGCCCGCTCCTCAGAGGGGAACTGGCTGCAACCCATCGAGGACACCCCCAGAGTGTCCACATGGGCAGCCAACTCCAGAAAGCCAGACTGCCTGTCGAACTCAGAGCCCAACTCCTCCTCCGAAAAGGTGGAGGCCGAAGTCCTGTGCCAGACAGTGCGTGGACGCTCACTGCCATCCCGACCAAATAGGGCACCAGAAACAGAGACCGCGCCGGAGTCAGTACCAGTGCCCTCCACAGCATCGTGAACGGAGGCAAAAGAGGACACTGCTCCAACAAGGGCAGCAGCCTCAATGCGAGGGCGTGACATGGTGCTGTCCGGCCCCACAGCATCACGGGCGGTACCGAGAACAGAGACGGCACTGAGGACGGCCCCGACAGCGCTCCTGGCACTACGAGTGGCGTAGAGGACTGAGATGGCACCGAAGACAATGCCGACAGCACGCTTGGTGCCGAGATCTGGAACCCCCATAGCGCTGTGCCCATGTCCAGAACCGCGAACGGCTCCACAGCTGGACACAGCACTGTGCTCAACCTCGGCACCGCAGACGGTGTTGAAGTGAGAAAAAGTCAAGAGACGGCACTGTAGAACCTCCTACGGTGCCGTTCCGATGGACTGGCACCGCCAATGGTGCCATTAGGGCCCATGGTGCCGACAGACTGTGTCGAGGACAACACCGACCCAGGCCTTCCGAGCCGCAGGTCCTACGCCAGAGGACCCGAAGGGACGAATGCCAATGCAGATCCTCTCGTCTGTCCCCCGGAGGGAACAGACTGGGCCTCCTGCACCACAGGAGGAGCCTCAGCCATGGCTAAGCTACGAGAGGCTGAGGCTCCTTCCTCCTTGGACCGTATAGAACCGCGAGGGGACCCGGAGGAAAGGCCGAGAGAACGTGGCTTGGTCCGACGAGTGCGTGCCCGACCCCCGAAAGTCGGCAGAGCTTGCCTCACTTTCCACGCGTGTTGCTTGATGACTCGGTGGTCCATGGAGAAACTAGCATTGCACGAGTCCATGTCATGAAGCGGGCCAAGACACACAAGGCCACGGTCGTGCTGGTCAGTGACGGAAAACTTACAGCCGCATGGGCACAGTCTTCTTGCCCTCCGACCTAGACATGACCTACGGGGGGGAAAAAAAAAACCACCAAACAAGACTCAACGTTGCAGATAAAACAAATAATGGAAAGATCTTACCGGGCAACGTCAAGTGAGCTAACAGAACCGGCAAGAAGGGAGCTGACTGACTTCGGCACCAAGGAGAATCGACACGGAGTAAAAAAGGGATTCAATTTGCTGCGTAGCAAGGCAGGCCTCAAAATCTCTGTCTCGAAGCGTCCCACAAGGTGACGTAGATGGCAGAAGATGAAGAACTGGCGGGAGGGTGGAGTAGACAGCACCTAATGGCCAACCTGCGAGCACCACGCAGTGTGTCGGCCTTGAGGGCGGCACCGATGGTGCGTCGGCTCCGCCCATCCAAAAAAAAAAAAAAAGCTCCCGCGGGGTCATGATCTCCGGCCAATAACGCAAAGGTGATGAATGGTGAAGACTGACACAGATAAGATCAGCTCTTTGACCAGAGCCATATTCAGCCTGGGCGAGCTAGGGGCTGGCCAAGGCATTGATGCCTCAATGCCGGTCCGGCATCGGCTGAATGGGCGACGATGGCGGGGCCTCTTGTAGGCTGTCGTCAGGTTCTGAAGGCTGCCGGGACGGCATCTGTTCCTGGGATGGAGGACTGACGTCAGAGCCGGAGTCAGATCTAGCCAGTGTTGCTGGCATCGGGGTAACCTTAGCTGGCGGTGGCGGAATAGTAGCAGGGGGACTGGCAATGGTCCAGAGTAGGCTTGTACGTCTTGTCCAATGGGTGCCCTTCAGAAATCGAAGGCTGAGGGTGGTCGGGGTGTTTGAGAGTCTTGTCCAACAGACACTGATCAGACGGAGGAGGCCGATGGTGGTCGTCGGAGTTAGATTTTGGGAGGCAAAGAAGAGGTCCTGCCAGACCAATGTCCGGAGGCCTTTTTTCCTTCCCAGGAGTTGGCGCTGGAGACAAGAGGCCGAGCAAGAGGAAGACTTACTTGAGTCCGCGGTTTTCTCCGAGAAGTCTGGGGGAGGGTGAATCTTAAAAGGCTGAAGAGAACCAGAGGAGCCGGTGGACTTGGCAAGAGTAGCCTACCCAGTAGTGGAGCAGAAGGCTTGAGGGTCGTCAGGCAGGACACATGGCCTGAAGAGCTAGATCTGGAGGCGGCATGCGATCCAGTGGACCAGTACCTTGAGTGGGATCTCTCCCATTCCTTGTGTTTCTCTCGGTGCTTCTCTTTATGGTGTTTTTTCCTAGCAGGCGTAGAAGAATCCCCTTCGGATGAGGAGCCTCTCTGCATAGTGGCCAAATGATTTTGCGTGAGGAAGGCCTGGGGAGATTTCTGGCGCCTTATGTGGGTTCTGCTGTTGAAGGTCTGGCAGTGGGAGCAGGCCCTGGTGTCATGATCTGGGCCAAAGCAGTAGAGACAGGCAGAATGACCGTCCTTAGAGGGGATCAGATGCTTGCAGGAGCACTTGTTAGTGTGCCCCTTTGGTGGGGTTGACATACAGATGATTTGTTGAAGAAAACGGTGAACTGAATTAAACTGTGGTCAGTACTGGTGAAGTTTTAGCAGAGAGCCAACCAATGTGTACAATGGTCGGGAAAGAACTGGAGCATGAGGGAACCACCCGCCTGCTATATACTGGATGGGACTGGGGGGTGGAATCGATGCGAGGTGGGCAATCCCCTAGATACTGCTAGAAAAGTTTTGCCGTGATCTGCTGCCAGGTGGTACCAGTCCTACATGTAATTACCTGCTGCAAGAGCTTCCTCTCGAACTAAGATCTAAGAAGTTATCAAGACTTAACCTGAATAATCATTTAGTATCATGGATCAAAAACTGTATCAGTAATTGCACTCAAAGTTTCTGTTAATGGATATTTGTTAACTGAGGGAAGTGTGACCAGTGGGGTGCCCCAGGGTTCTGTCCTGGGTCCAATCATTTTCCAGACTATCAGACACGAGTACAGAAGTTGTTTGAGTAACAAAATACGCCAATGACACAAAGCAGGGCGGACCGTGCAATACATTAGAATAAATAAACAGTATGTAATCAGATCTAGACATTATAACCAGACGAGGCCTACAGGTGGGGCATGCCATTTAACTTGGAAAATGTTGCGTAATACATCTTGGGAAGAAACCTATCAAACATTAGTACCACATATGCAATACAGTGTTGAAAGTAAATGGAAGGAAAGGGATTTGGAATTATATATAAACTAGAACCAAGGGATCACTGTACTGCTGCAGTAGCTAAGACCAACAAAGCAATGGGACCAATAAAATGTAATATTACAAGCAGGAAAGCAAATGCGATTATGCCTATATAGAGACCCTATGTGAGACTACTGTTGGAATACAGCAGTCAAATATGGTGCCCATACAGAAAAAAGGATTTATCAAGGGTGGAAAAGGTTCAAAATAAGGCTACTAAAGTAAAAGATGTAAAGGAAATGACATACACTGAAAGATTACAAAATGTAATATTACTCACATTGGAAGATTGCAGCAAGCGTGGTGGTATTTATATAATTCATGACCTGCATTTACTAAACAAACTTAATATGGAATATATGGTGCCGGCCCGGTGGCGCTGAGGGTTGAGGCACTGGATGCCACATCTCACGCCACGCCAGCGACCCGGATTTGGGAATGAGCTCAGGTCATTGGAGGAGGAAGAGATAGAGCATCTGATGGGACTGCTCTCTTCCCATGGAGGGTTCAGGGGAGCGACAGCTCATGAAGCGCCTCTGGTGGAGGCTGGGGGTGCAGACGTAGCAGCACGGTGTATGCTGGGGGCAGAGCTGCGGCACAACATTGCCTTACTAGCCGTGCTCCGCAAGGGACCGTAAATCCATGTAAAACCCCCTCCTCGCTCCGACAGGCGAAGGCAGCTCCTGTTCACTGTCCACACTCCCAACATCGGACCTGCCTCTGCCCCCGGTCCGGAGCTCAATACTATAGAAAGAGCGCCTGGCAGACCTTCCTCGAGGGATCAGACCCGAGGGATGCCGGGCAAGCAGAGGAGGCTCAGGCGGCGACGGGAGAGGACTGGGACCCAGGAGGATGTTGAAAGAGATTGTTGGGACAGGAGGTGAGAAAATAGCTGAGAAAAAAAAAATATATATATATTTTTTTTTTCAACCTGTTTATCCTCCTCCTCCTCCACCCCCAGACTCTTCTGGTGGTCGCCGGCACTACCTTGTCCCACACCCTTCCTGAAGTCTCCAGCCTTACCTTCTGGGACTCCTCCTCATTCCTCTGGCTCTCCCCAACCTCCCAGATCTAAGCCCCATAGGGACGGGACACCGACTACTCTTAGTGACCTTCTGAAATCCAGACAGAGTACCAGCGAATGAGGAAGCACTGGAGGTAGGCCGGAAGACCTGGAGTTGAAGTGTGTAGGTTGGCCACTGGACCCACCTTCACCTACCAGAGGACGGGATATTTTCCATGTTTCTGTGGTTCCCAGCGCAATGTCTACTGATGTCCAGTGCAGTGTGGGCATGCTCCTGCACCCACCTGTAGGGCGTCTGTCACTGCTCACGACCCCTTCTATGTGCCCCTTGACTGCACTGCAGGCCGCCAAGCTGTGAAACCTCCGACCTTCCAGGAAGGAGAACTGCCAGGTGGCAGCTCAATACAAATCCCCATGCTCACTCCTGAACCCGGTCCGCCAGCATAGCGCGAGGTGTGGTGTCCAGCGCCTCAACCCTCAGCGCCAACGGGCCGACAGAATATATAGATTCTAATTCAATCACTAGGGATCATCTGCTTCAAACTAAAACAGGCAAATTTAACACTGACAAAAGAAAATGTTTCTGCGCACAGCGGGTGATTAACCCATGAAATCACCAGCTGGAAAATATCAAAAGTTGAACAAAAAATTAATTCAAGAATAAACTGGATACATACATCACAACTGGAGGCCAACTCAACTGTTATCTAGAATTCTCAGGAGATACTTGTGGGCAATCTGCTTTCTTAGCTCCTTAAATCTTTAGTGAACTTTAGTGAAATACAATTTACAAAATGCTAAGAAATTACCTTTGTTTACTGCTATGTGCCCAAGATTTACTGATGAATGTGAAGAGAACGATCACAGCTCAGCTAGAGCGCATAGTCACATACAACTGCGAACTAAAACATTCTATACAGACAGGACTGACCTGTTAAAGAGAGCTGGGGATGTAGCAGCTCTGTCTTTCAGTCCTTCAGACGATGGGTTCATTGTGAACACGACATGTAAGTTGCGGATAACCTGACTTGTGAACCACTTGTACAGCTCTTCATGGGAATCAAGCATCAAACCTTCTTTCTGTGCCCCTTCTTTACACTGTGTCATCAGGGTGGAATACTCGTCTCCTTCAAACAGACCTGGAACCTACAGTAATATAGAAACAGTCAATGATGACAGCAGAGAAAGACCAAAGGTTCATCCTGTCTGTCCAGAGTTCCCTATCTACCCTGGGACCCATTGTCCATACAGGTTTTAGCCCTCTTGATCAACCCCTTTGCTTCCCTCCCTACTGCTACTGACCTGAGCAAAAACATAAATCTTTTACCCTGTTCCAGAAATGCTTGAAACCATTTAGGTTTTAGCTACCACCAACTCCGCTTAAGCAATCCCCCATCCAGTTTCCTTTCAAGATCTTGGGTTCTTGACTCTGTACTCCTGCTAAATAATTCCCCACAATTCACCTTGTTTATTCCCTTCAAGAACTTAAAGGTCTCCATAATACCCCTCCCCCCCACAAAAAAAAATCACCTGGTCTCCAATGAGTACATGTTCGTCTTTGCCTTCAGACGATCATCGTAAGATCTGCCCTGTTGGCCCTAAATAATCTTGGTCACCCTGCATTAAACCATCTCCAACGAAACACAAAAATATGCGTTAACCTCAATAAATAGTTCGGAAACACTGTTGTAGGTAGCAAAGTATTGTTTATTAGAAAATCTGCAGAGCCAAGGGCAGTACTCTAACAAACTTACTTCCTGACGCTTTGAATCTTACTGATTCTTCCTCAGGCCACACTGAGGAAGAATCTGTAAGATTCGAAGCGTTTCAGAACTGTATTTATCAAGGTTTGTGCATATTTTTGTGTTTTGTTTGGGATTTATCTTGTGTCTAGATTATCTGCTACACCCTCGACTACCTGTCATTAGCATCAGTTAACTTTTGAACTTTAAACCATCTCCAGCTTGTCCCTGTCCTTCCTTAGGCGAGGACTTCAGAAATGAGCACAGTATTCCAGATGCAATCTCACCAGTGACCTATACAGAGGTAGTAGTATCTCCTTTTTCCTGCTGTAGGTACCCCTTGTGATACACCCCAGCATCTTAGTAGCCTTACTATAGGCCCTGTTACACTAGCTTGTTTGAGGGAGTCAGTAATGACTGCCAGGTCCCTTTCCTCTGCTGTACTGCTCATTTTAATCCCTTCCCATCCAGTACTCTGTAATGAGTTTTTTTTCCTCCCAAGTGCATGACCTTGTGCACCGAATTTCAACTGCCAAACCTCAGACCAGCTCTCTAGCCATTGTAGACCCCCTGCATCTCCTTGATCCCTTAGTTGTTCTCAACCCTGCCAGAGCTTTGTGTCATCTGTGATGAGACACAACTTGCGCCGGCTGCCCTCTCCAGTGTCACCGATGAACATATTGAAGAGGACAGATCCCTACAGTACACAACTCATGACCTCCCCCACTTCTGATGTAAACCAATTTGCCACCACCTTCTGCTGTCCCTCCTTCAATCAGTTTCCTACCCATCTAACTATGTCCCTAGCTGGGCCCAGGTCCTCCATCTTTTTCACCCAGAGCATGGTTCTTTTTATACTACCTTTGTTATTTATTCAGTCAAAGAAAACTATCAGGATTGTTGGACAAGGCCTCCCTGCCGCATACCTATTTAGAGACAATGATTTTGAGTTTTCAAAAACAGCCAACTCCACTTAGCAAAATCTTAAAATCCATTTTTTTCAGTTTCTTTCCCAAAACTGATTGGGGGGGGGGTCAGCAAATTTTGTACAAAAATTGGGTTCAAAATGGAGGGGCTTGTCTAAAAAGATGTGCAAACTGGGGAGGGGTTCACTACAAATTGGCTCCCAATTGGTGGTTTAAAACCGACAATTTTTTTTTTTTTACAGGTGTTTTTCACTGAAAATGGAAAATCACTGGCCTTATCCAAGCTGTTTATGATCTTATAGACCACTGCTCCCTAGGTGGTCCGTAAGGTCCTCTTTCCTCAGTAAATGCAGTAGTTCAGTTTACCCATTACACAGGTAAGACTGACAGAACTGTAATTCCACTCCCCCCGCTCCCATGTAGCAGGACATTTGCTACCCTGCAGGCTTTCTGAACTATCCTGTCTGAATTGAGCTAAAACAGCCCTACTAGGGGTTCAGCCAATTCCTTGAGAACCCTTGGGTGCAACCCATTGAGCCACAAGACTATCCACCTTTAGGGCTTCAAACTCCTTCGAAACCCTTTCTCTGGTAAATACTGTCATTTCAGGAAACTTCCTGACAGCAACCTCAATGCCACTTTCAGACAGGGGCCCACCGTCTTCCCTTGTGAAGACAATGCAAAAGTAATCAGCAACACATAATGTGATGACAGCTAAGGACTGCTCGGCCAACCCAGTCTGCCCATTTTCCCTACCTACATTATTACCACAGACTGTACTTGATCTACAACTTTCTCCCCCCTCCTCTTTTCCACTATGATTCCCTTATGCCTATCCCATGCATTAATGAACCCCAAAACTGTTTTCGTCCCCAATACCTCTGATGGAAGGCTGTTCCATGAATTTGCCACTCCTTCTGTGAAGACGTACTTCCTCACATCTCTCCTAAATCTACCCTGCCCCGCTTCATAGCATGTTTCCTTGTTCTTGAGCATCTTTTCTTCTTAAAAATACCTCCCTCCTGTACCTTTATCCCCCCCCCGTGAAATATGTAAAGCTCTCTATCATAGCTTCCCTCTCCCTTCTCTCCTTAGTGATAGCTGCTTTTTTTTCCAACTTCCACTAGTACCCTCCACCATAGCCTAAAAATACCCCACCACTTCCTTTTTGCCTTAAGATATATGAAGAACTGGTTTTCCCCACCATTAATGCCTTTGCCTCCCTGATAGCTAGACCTCTTTGTTTCCCTAGTTTTATCAAGTACTCTTCCCCACTCAATGTCATCCTGCTTTTCCTTGTATCTGTTCTTGGCCCTCACTGGTTCTCTGACCCTTTCCCAAGAACCATATCGGTCTTTTGTACCCATTTCACTTTGTAACAATTCTTGTGCATGATTTTGTTGCCTCGAGAATAAGAAAATTAGTAAACTGATATTGTCTCAAAGTCTCGTGCAGATCAGAGTCGCAGGTGTTTCTAGTTAACTTTTTGTGCAGTTCTGTTTTAGACAAACATGCTTTACTCTTTATAATTACCTCTCCATTGGCTAGCAGAGTATTCATACGTTCCAGGAATCCAGAATCCAAAACATTGGATTCATCCATTATGAAAGCAATCTTTTCATTCTTACAGCCCGAACGTCTAAGCACTGTCCGTAAGTCCTCATCAAAGTCTTCCCCTGTGTATTTTCTGTGTACCTATAGAGATGTAGTCCACTGTTAATGTGACTGAATATCAACATTTTCTATATACAGATACATTATTCAGAGCATCTGCTTGTCAACCATCTAAGTAAGGATCCTCTCCTTATCAATATCAAAACTATAGCAGAGACCAGACTTTCATTAAAGAGAACAAAAAAACATGATTCTTACATTGTTTAATATAACTGGAAATGTGAGTATGTATGAAGTCAGTTTAATATCCCTCAGTGTACTGTTTTGTGTGTTTGTCTTTAACCATTTCTATTTTTCCTTATTAAGGATTCCTTTTTAATGCATCTCCCCCCCACCACCACACACACACAATATTCACTTTTTAAATTACTCAGCAGTTCCAAGACCAAGTGATATCAGTTGAGCGGCAGCCTTGCATGGAAAGCTTCATTCCAGGCCCCTATTCAACTGAAGTCATCCAGTTCAAGAACTCATAAGTATGGGTAATTCCACACTCTGGCAGTCCAACTGAAACATTCTAATTGGCGAGACATCTTTACGATACGACTGACAAGACATCTTTAAGATAAGCTTCTCACACCATCTGGATGGTATACCTCCAGACTCCGCACCATGACGTCAGTTCCCATGCACTGGAAGCAGGGATCCATGTGCCAGTTGCTAGAAGAGGCTAGGTGGCGTATGTGGCTGTGAACCATATAATGTTCCTAGAAAGAACAGCTGCATACTTACCGTAACAGTACATCTTTGAGGGGTATCTCTTGCAGCAGGTACACTTGGGTCGTCGCCAGAGGGCGCTGGGGTGCACGTCAGTTCTCTTCTAGCAGTCTTTTTCCAGGGGCCGCCCACACATGACATCATCCTTCTGCTCCTATATAATAGTGGGCGGTCCCTGGTATCCTCAGTTCCCCCACTGGATTCAGCTCGCTAAGCGAGGGGAGAGAGAGAGAGGGAGAGCACCGAGGTACCACAGGTATCCCTTCCCATATGTATTTGGATCAGAAGTTGTTCTCTCAGAGAAGGAGGGGGATGGATGGAGGGACTGTACCTGCTGCAAGAGATACCCTTCAAAGATCTACTGTTACGGTAAGTACACAACTGTACTATCTTCCATGGGGATAATCTTTTGCTGCAGGTAATGGACTCGGGATGACTCCCAAGCAGTAAACCCAGGAAAGGTGGAAAGTTATGACAGAAGGCCTTGCTGGACAGCATGGCCAAAGGCCGTCCTATGGCGTGAAGCAATGTCTAAGTTGTAGTGCTTCGTGAAAGTATGTACTGTGAATCATGAGGCTGCATTGCAGATATCTGTGATAGACACCCCTTTGAAGCAGCCCGCTGTACTGGCTATGGCTCAGGTAGAATGGGCTTGGACAGGTCCTAATAATGGCTCGTTATGTTTCTTATAACAAAAGGTTATACAGTGTGCCAACCAGCTGGGGAGAGTCTGTTTAGCAACCAGGGGAACCTTCTCTGGTTGAAGCGAAGGTAACAAAAAGCTGAGGAGCTTCCCTAACAGATTTGGTACAATTTATATAGCATCTCAAACTATGATGGACATCTAAAGTGTGTAGGAGGTATTCTCCCTGATTAGAGTGCTCAGAGTAGTTAACTCCCAATTCTATACACTGACTTAAGGTGTGTTCCGAGACCACCTTGGGCAATAAGGAAGGATTGGTTCAAGAGCTACTCTGTCTTTGTGAAAGATTAGGTAAGACTACACATTACGGCATGATGCTCAGAAATACAGCAAGCTGAAGTGGCAGCTACTAAAAATACTTTTTTCCAAGAAAGGAAGCGGAAGTCGGAAGTGGCTGCCGGTTTGAGAGGCTCGAGGGTCAGTTTTTCCAATAGGAAATTCAAATCCCAGGGAAGGGTAGGCCATCTAATGGGAGGTTTGATGTGTAACATTCCTCTTAAAAATATTTTGGCAAGATGATGTTGATACAGTAGTCTCCCTTCCAAGGGCTCACGGAAGGCTGAGCTAGGGGCCAAATGAACTTTAATAGAGGAATTGCTCAAGCCTGTCTCGGCAAACGAGGCCAGGTAGTCTAATACTTTAGTCAGTGGACATTAATAAGGGTTCAATGACCGGGAAGTGGCCCATATGGAAAAGCGTTTCCATTTAGCATTATATGTTTCCCTGGTAAATGGTTTGCATGAAGCCAACAGAATATTGGCCACTGGGTGAGGAGACTTGAAGACAGGCTATGAAAGCATCCTCAGGAGCCAAGCATGAAGCTGTAGTGACTTCAGGTTGGGATGAAGAAGGGTCCCCTGATTTTGAGTCAACAGATCTGAGCTGACTGGCAATGGAATGGGGTCTGTTGCTGAGAACCTGAAACAAGATCTGCCGGGGAATCAAGATGCGCGGTGGCAGGTTCGAAGTTGTAGTTTCAGTAGAGTAATGCAGGAGTGGGACGGTGGGGGAGGGGGAGATATAAGAAGAGTCCTGTCCATGGTTGGGACAGGGCATCTACAGACGGTCCCTTTCTGTTCGGGATAATGGAACAGTATCTGGGGAGTCGGTGATTGCTGGGGGAGGCAAAAAGTTTAAGGTGTAGGTCCCCCACAATTGAAAGATCATCTAAAGAACTTTGTGATGAAGTGTCCACTCATGCGTGGAGGACTGGCGACTGAAATGAAAATTACGTACCTACCATAATTCTTGATTTTCTTGGACGAAGTCTCCACCACTTATTTACACTAATGGGAACTATGTCGGAGGTGCTAGGACCCAGTGGGAGCCAAAAACCTTCAGGAGGGCCGGTGCTGATGTAGGACTGCGCATGTGCAGTGCTGCGAGACTGGCTCGCGTCGTATAGGCTATCTCGGAACCGACCCTCCAACTGCCTCAGTACTTTTTTTTTTTAACCAAGGAGGTGCAGCATAAACTAACCTAGTGAAACTAACCTACTGTATGTCGAACATAAGATGTCCCAAATGACCCATATAAGAGGGGTCAACACAACAGAGTCTTCACAGCTCAGCCATCGAAGGAGTGAAGACCAAAAATAAATAAGTGAGCTGGGGGATGGAGGGTGGGCGTGAGAATGAGTGATGGAGACTTCGTCCAAGAAGATCAAAAATTATGGTAGGTATGTCATTTTCATATCTTCCTGGACATAAAGTCTCCACCACTCATTTACACTAATGGGAGAGTACCGAGTTAAAATAATCCCCCCAAGAAGGGCGGCAGGAGAGAGGAGCTCATTTAGGACAGGAGTCCATTGAGGATTGTCCTGCCAAAGGACTGATGCTGCCTGGCATGGACATCCAAGCAGAGTGCTTCACAAAAGTGTGTACCGAGCTCCAAGTGACTGCACTGCAGATGTCTGCAAAGGGCACGTTTTGAATTTCTGCTAGGGATGCCGCGACTGCCCTGGCAGAATGAGCATATACTCTGCCTTTCAGTTTAACCTATGACATGGACTAGCATTGACAAAGACATGCCACTAGTCACACCGAAATACATCTGATAGCAACAGGCTGACCCAGCCGGGTCATGCTGAAAGAGTAAAAATGTTGTTTAGATTTGCAGATCTTTTTAGTTGTCTACGTAGAACCGCAGAACCTTTTTAACATCCAGAGAATGTAGGGTACGCTGTCCCTTATTCTGGAAGTTTGCAAAGTAGGTCAGAAGGATCAAGGGCTGGTTCAGATGGAATTCCGAGACTACTTGAGGAAGAAATGCAGGGTGAGTTCAAAGAAATGGAAAGTACAGTTACGTAAGAACTTAACCGTAACAGCAGATCTTCAAGAACAGCTCTTGCAGCAGGTTACACAATTAGGACTGAAGTCAGCAGGAACCAGGACCCCACGGAAATTTTCTAGCTAGCAGTATTCAGCGGGGACTGCCTCTGACGTCGGTCCCGCCCCCAATGTCAGGCATAGTATGTAAGGGGGCGGTCCCCCAGAATCCCCAGTTCTCCCGCCGGAGACTCCTGGCCGCTGGATGACATCAGAAGAGGAGACTGAGGATCCGCCATCAAATGGCAGTCAGAGAGAAGCTGAGACACCTGATCCTTGGAGAAGGATGTTGAAACTAGAATCTACCTCCAGCCGGGATGGTGGGAGGGTAAGTACCTGCTGCAAGAGCTGTTCTCGAAGATCTACTGTTACAGTAAGTGCTTACGTAACTGTACTATCTTATTTCGAGAAACAGCTCTTGCAGCAGGTTACACCACTAGGACAGATTCCCAAGCAATAATGGAAATCCCACACCACTGGGAGGAGGGAAGGCAGAAATCCTTAATGGAACCTAAGCATAGGACAGAAGTCCTTGAAGGACTGCTAGACCAAAACCTGCTCTTCGCCTTGATGCGATATCCAGACTATAATGCCTGATGAAAGTGTGCAGGGAGCTCCAAGTAGCTGCAGCACAGATAGCCGAGGTGGACACATTCTTAAGGGCCGAAAAGGAGGTAGCCACCCCCCTTGTGGAATGACCCTTGACCCTGCCCGGTAAGGGTTTGTTACGCTTCTGGCAACAGAACGTGATGCACTGAATGAAACACCTGGACAGAGACTGTTTAGAAACAGGAGCTCCCATAATCCTGTGGGCAAAGGAGACAAAAAGCTGGTCCGATTTTCAGTGGTGTTTCGTTCTGGTCAGGTAGTATCGGAGACACCTATGCACATCTAGGGTGTGCAACAGGGCCTCTCCTCGATTCGAATAGTTGGGAAAGTACACTGGTAGATCGATGTCTAAAATAAGGGTGAGAGCTGAGACCACCTTAGGCAGAAATTTGGGATTAGTCCGTAGGGATACCCTGTCTTGGTGAAAAACCAAATAAGACTCTCTGCACACGAGTGCAAGGAGTTCAGAAATTCTTCTGGCCGGAGTAACGGCAACTAAAAACGTCTTCCTAGTAAGATATAGCTCGCAATCTGCGGCTGGTTCAAAGGGTGGCAGTGTGAGCTGCTCCAGGACAAAGGGTAGATTCCATGGCGGAACTGGACCTTAATCGGAGGTCTAAGGTGGAGAATACCTCTCAGGAAGGCTCGTGCCGTGTCCAACTGAGATATGGTGCGTTGGCCTATAGGATAATGATAGGCTGATATGGCACAGAGGTGTACTTTGATCGAGGTAAGGCCAAGCCTATCTGAAAGAGACAAGAGGTAGTCCAAGACCGACTTTTCTGGACAGCCTAGGCGAACACCCCGGCGGCAGGAGCACATACAGGCAGCAGCACCATTCATGGCGTAAGTAGCATGAGTGGCGGTTTTCTCACGGCCACCAGAATGTCGGCTACCTCTTGCGAGACCCGGTCGCAAATGGCTATGTCCTCTAGGGAGCCAAGCTGCAGGCTCAGCGAACGAAGGTCCGGATGGACCAAGGAGCCCTCCTCCTGAGACAACAAGTGAGAGCTGATCGGCAGAGGTACCAGAGGTTCCCGGGATAGCTGATGTAGTAGAGGGAACCAGATCTGACTGGGCCAGAATGGCGCGATGAGTATCAGCGTCGTTTGCTCTCTGCGAAGTTTCAGAAGAACCCTCTGGATCAACGCAAAGGGGGAAAGGCATAGCTGAATCTGCCCGCCCAGGAGAAGGACAACGCATCTCACCAGAAAACACCAGGCCCTGGATCTAGCGAGCAAAAATTGGGCAGTTTTGTGTTGGATGGGGACGCGAAAGGTCCAACTCTGGTGTACCACATCTGTGAAACAGATCCTCTACTACCTCCTGGAGTAGTTCCCACTTCTGGACTCTGGCCTGAGAGTGGCTCAGGCAGTCTGCAATGATGTTGTCCACTCCTGGGACATGAACAGCAATGAGGTTTGCGCAGTGTTGCAAAGCCCAATCCCACACCCTCATAGCCTCCCTGCAAAGCGGATAGGAATGGGTGCCTCCTTGTTTGCTGAGGTAACACATCACCACGGAATTGTCTGTTTATAACAGAATGGTACCCGGTGGAATCTCCGATTGGAAGGTCTGCAAGGCATAAAGAACTGCTCTCATTTCCAGGATATTTATGTGGAGATGAGTCTCTTGGGCTGTCCACAGGCCCTGAGACTGGACACCGTCAAGGTGTGCTCCCCATCTGAGCCCTGAGACATCTGTAGAGAGTGTCACGATCGGAGACTGTGCAATGAAGGGGACCCCTGACGACAGATTCTTCAGATCTAGCAACCATTGCCAATCCCGGATTACGGTCCTCGTGATCCAGATTGGAAGCTGCAGATGGTCTTGCTTTTGATCCCATTAGACCCGTAACATCCACTGGGTGACCCACATGTGAAGACAAGCAAGCGGGACTGTTGCAAAGACGAGCACGCGTGACTGTTGAAATGGCCACAGCCATGTGTCCGAGTAGGCAAAGGACCAATCTGTCAGGAACGGTCTTCTTCGCCAAAATGTCCCTGATGAGGGATCTGATATGTTCCGTTCTGTCCTGGGGAAGAAAAGCTTTCCCCTGGACGGTGTCCAGAACTGCACCTATGAACTGCAGAGTCTGTGACGGAACCAGGCGTGACTTCTCGTGATCGATCATGATGCCCAGTGTCTCAAACAGAGACTGAGTATAATGGATGATGGACATCAAGGCCTCCCGAGAGGGTGCCATGAGAAGCCAGTCATCCAGAAAGGGGAACACGCAGTGGCCTTCTCTCCTCAGAACCGCCGCTATGACCGCCATACACTTCATGAATACCCGAGGTGCCGATGACAGTCCGAAGGGGAGGGCTCGAAACTGATAATGGTGGCTCTGGAACTCGATGCGCACAAACTTCCTGTACACTTAAGCAATGGGAATATGCAGGTAAGCGTTCTGCATGTCCAAGGATGCTAGAAAGGCGCCCTGCTTGAGCATGGGAATCAGACCTGGGAGGGCCACCATGCGGAAACGTTTGTACAGGACCGACTCACTGAGGTCGCTGAGGTCCAGTATCGGATGGAGGTCCCCTGTTTTCTTGGGAACCAGAAAGAAGCAAGAATAATACCCTTTGAAATGGGAGAGATATAGAGTTGTGGCGTCCCATCCCAGGGGAAGAAAAAGGGAGTGGTAATCCTGATTCCTAGAGACACGTCGTTGGAAATTCAAAACACACATATTGACCCCAGTGGGCGGTACGTAATTGTCCAGGCTTTGCTGTCTGGCAAGCAGACAACCCTGGCCAACGTGTACTTCCCTCCCACTACCACCCTCCTGGTATACAAACACTTCATCTCCATCCTACTATCCAACCTGAAGGGTCAACTGATTATGGGCAGCGACTTTAATTTGACCCTATCCCCTCAACAGGACTGTTCAAAACCCCTCAATCATAGGAACAAAAATACGGCTAAGCAATTTAAGAAGTCTATCAAACAATTGGGCCTGGTAAATGTTTGGCGTGGGGTTTTTCCCTCTAATCCAGGTAATACTTATTTCTCCCCTAGATTCAACACCTATTCTAGGTTAGACTACTTTTTGACCACCTATGAGCATCTCTCTCTTGTCGAGGACATCACCATAGGACCAAAGTTTCTATTGGATCATCATCCATTGATCATCTCACTCGACCTAGGTAGGGAGAGCAAGAGATCGATTTGGAGACTCAATCCGATCTACCTGACAGACCCAGAACTTGTAGACTCTGTCGACTAAAATCACCAAATTTTTCACAGAAAACTCTGACCCCTCTATATCACAAGCAATGCTGTGGGATGCCATGAAAGCAACTATCAGTGGCAAATTGACAGCATATTCCTCTAGAAAAAATAAGGAAAGAGACCTAGAATATCATAGATTATCTAACCAACTTAAAAATTATCAGCTGCTCTATAGAGAAGGAGACACAGAACTTCAAATCCTGATTAGAAACACTAAGGCAGATCTCCAGAAAATAACAGATAATAAAATTCGGCAGTCCCTGTACTACTTCTGTCAAACTATACATGAGGGTGGTCCCAGGAGTGTTAAAAATGTTACGCATAGATTAAGGAATAACAAAGCATCCTCAACTATCCTCAGATTCAGAAACCCCCTGTCTGGTCATATTCACCATACCACTGCCCACATCCAAAAGGTCTTTATGGATTATTATTCCAAACTTTACTCTTCTCCTAACCCATTAAATTATTTAGAAACCATGCAATTCTTGGCCCAAGCTAATCTCCCAACTCTCTCCCCCCGTCAAATCAAGTCTCTAACTGCTCCGATCTCGATATTCGAGATAGATAAGACAATTAAAAATATTAAAATAGGGAAAATGCCCTGGCCCGGATGGATTTATCCTGGAATGGTACAAAAAGATTAAAAAAAGACTTGACTCCTAAATTACATGCCCTTTTTAAAGAACTGTCTCAGGAGGAACCCCCGTGGAATACGCCAATAGCCCCAATACTAAAACCCCATAAGGACCCAACAGACCATGAATCTTACAGACCTATTTCTATTCTAAATGTTGATTAGAAAATGTATATGGCCATTCTATCCTCTCTACTAGAAAATATAATTCCCACAATAATCCATGCCGATCAAACGGGATTTGTTAAAAGCAGGAACACCATAGATAGTATTCGAAGAGTTCTACTGCTACAAGAATTCGTCCGATTTAGGCAAATCCCAGCGGTCTTCATAAGTTTAGATGCGGAGAAGGCCTTCGACCGGGTCTCATGGCCCTTTTTATGGGAAATGCTTAAAAAGTTTCATTTCCCCCCGCAATTCATTGCATGCTTAGAAAAACTATACGTCTCCCCCAAAGCATATCTTAGAGTGAATGGCTCCCTTTCCCTCCCCCTCCCGTTAGCCCGTGGAAATAGACAAGGCTGCCCTTTATCCCCCCTATCTTTTCGTGTTGTTTATTGAAGCCCAGGCTGGCTGCCTGCCTTCGGAACACTCCCTCGGTAGAGGGTATCCCTATTGCACAATCAGAATACAAAGTGGGGTTATTTGCTGATGATATTATGCTAACTCTATTATCCCCCTCACAAACGACCCGATCAGCATGGGAAATACACAGTTTGAGAAATTGGCAGAATTCAAATTAAACAAATAAAACCGAGATATTAACCTTCAACTGTTCTTCTCCTTCTCAGATTAAAAAGGCTTTTCCCTTTAAGTGGTGGACAACTAAAATAAAATACCTGGGTGTTCACCTCCTCTTGGACCCTGGAGTCAGAGTTATCTAATTTTGAACCTCTCACAGTTCAGATACAAGCAGACCTTAATAGATGGTCCACGATTTGTACCTCTTTACATCAAAAAATCCTAGCAATTCGTACCAACGTCCTCCCATGAATTCTTTATCTACTCCAGACTATTCCTTACTTTCCCTCCAAATTTTACTTTGCATCCTGCAATAAAATGATTCAGAATTTCATTGGGAGGAAAAACCGTCCCAGGACTAGACTAACCATACTTAAATTATCCCTCAAACAAGGTGGACTTAATCTCCCAGACTTCTTTTTATATGCCCAAGCAGCATTCTTAAGAACCCTAATATAATGGCTTATGGCCTCACATACTTCCTCATGGAAGACCACAGAATTCCAACTTAACGACTTACATGACATAAAGAAGATATTGTTCTCCACAGACGGTAACTCCCTAAGCCCTTCTTCCTTAACGTGCACAACAGCACAAACCTATAAGCAGTGGAAACAACTAAGGAAAGCAGGTCCTACCCAACAAATATTTGAGTTCTGTAAATTAATCTCTCAAGATGAAAAGTTTATTCCCAACTACATGGACCAAGCCTTTTCCAGATGGTGTGCACTAGGCCTATCACATATATATCAGTTTCTCTCCTCCAAGGGCATTATTCTTTTCGAAAAGCTCCAATCCCAATTTTCTTTAAGGCCCTCTGACCTTTTTTGCTACTTTCAAATTCGAGATCATCTCTTGCGCAATAACATAATACCCCATAGAATACCCTCTCCTATACCTAAATTACTTAAACTATTCATTGATGCAAATGAGGGGAGAATAGGAACCCATCTAATTGGCCTAATATATACAGAATTATGATCCGGTCTCCATAACGCCACACTCTTGACTTTGTCTGCTTGGAACAAAGAGTTGCAATTACAAATCTCTCCAGACACATGGTTAAAAACAACATTAATGGAGACAAAATCGATCATCTCCGTACTGGAGAGAATTTGCCTGGAAATGCTGCTCCAGAGATTTTAGAGCCCCCTCAGTCCTAACAAAATATCTCCTGGATATATATAGAAGGTGCAGGACAAACTGTGGGTGTTCTTGAGCTACTCTCGCACGTTTTCTGGACCTGCCCCTATCTTATGCCTTTCTGGCTAACTCTTCAAAACGAATTACCCACCCTATTCTCTGAACCAGTTGAACTAACAGCCGAACAATTCCTCTTGGGGGTGTACCCGGACCATGCTCCCCCCCCCGGGAGAAGACCATATTGCCAATATGTTTCGTGGCTGCGAAAAAAGCAATCACGAGATGTTGGATGAGAACACAGATTCCCTCACTACAAAACTGGAGACAAATAATGTCCGAAATCTACAAAGCTGAGACATTTAACCTAGAACTAAAAGGAAGTTCTATCCTTCAATTAAGAAAGTGGAATCAGTGGATCCAGCATATTACTACTCTAAACTTACATTTTGCCCTTTAACCTCATCAGGTCTAATTTGGGGACTTTCAATTACGTATTTACCCCGCTCCATAACTTTCTCATGTCTTTAACTAGACCCCTGGCTTCATCTACTAGATTATCATTTTCATGTAAATTGACTAGTCACAACAGAACCTGCTTCTTGATAGTCTTCCTGATAAAGGATAATTGCACTTCTCATACGTATCTACCTGTAGCTAGTGCTGCCCATTGTGTAGTAAACAAAAAACTACTGAATAAAAAGAAATTAAAAAAAAAGAGAGAATAATACCCTGCATACCTCTGGTTCTGTGGCACGTGCTCTACCGCTTCTTTTTCCAGGAGCGCGAGCACCTCCTGCTGTATGAGCAGGGCGTGCTGACCCGAGTAATGGGAAAGCAGGAGAGGTCTTGCAGGTGGGTGGTTGAGAAATTCTATGAGGTGACCTTTCTTGACCAATTGAAGAACCCACCGGTTGGTGGTAACAGACTGCAACCCTGAAAAGTTGCGAGCGATGCGACCCCTGACCATTTGTACCCATTGATCCAGAGGAGGGGCGGGGGCCGGAAAGAAGTCATGCTGTGGCAGCACTGGTCCCAGCAGGCTAGGCCGGTTTAGTGTTGTGTTGGGCTCTGCCTGGGGACGACTTAGCCTGGGCTTTCCGCTGAAAGGTGCCCCTTTGTTGCTGGCCAGAATGTGGCTGCTGCCTTTGTTGCCAACTGCGAAAACGGCTCTGGTTCTTACGAAAGGAACCAGGCCTGGATCTGTACATGGCCTGTACAGACCTGACTGCCTTCCCAGCATCCTGGAGTTTGGTGATAACCTTTTCCGAGGGTTCACCAAAGAGTACTGCTCCGTTGTAGGGGACGTCAAGAATGTTCTTCTGTATGTCCAGTGTGAAGTCGGAGACACTGAGCAAAGAGTGTCGTCGGAGACAGATGCCTGAAGCTGCAGCTCTGGCGGACGAGTCCGCAGAATCATATGCAGCTCGTAGTACTTTGGTACCCACATCAGACCCAGTGTGGAGAAGGTTTAGGAGCTCTGCCTTCTAATCACCATAGGGAAGCTTATCGACCAGGTCCTGGCCCTGTCCCCATAGGTTCTGAAACTGTACCATGTGGGTTAAGTAGTTCAAGGACCTGATGGAGCATGTAGCAGCTGCATACATGCGTCTCCCCAGGGCATCCAAGTCTTTGGATTCCTGGTCCGGTGGCTGTGTGCTCATGTGTTGAGGTCTTTGGGACCAGTCATGTGAGGCCATAATGACCAGGGAGTCTGCCAGAGATTGCTGAGCCAAGTACTGATCCTCTCTCGGGGCCTTGTACAGGCGGTCAGCTCTTTCAGCACTCGCAGGAGTGGGGAATGGACGCCCATGCAGCCTTGGTGACATTAGCAAAGGTGTCCACCAAGGTGGTACACTAAGGGTGGCGCCTACCACAGGCTTTTGGGTCTTTCTATCAAGATAACGGGCAAGGCTGTCTTCGGGTCACAGTCTCTCAGTATCCCACCCCATGTTGTCCTGGATGTGCCTCATGATCTCAGAGAAAGAGGGATCATCCGGAGGAGACCTAGGTAGGTCGTGTGGGTCAGGTGATGAAATGCTGAGTGGAGAAGGAGATCTAGAGTAATCCGTGGTATCCGATCTGAAGTCCTCCCCTGGAGTACACTGCCGACGTCTGGGTCGCTTGGGGCTGGGAGACCCTGATGGAGATCTTGAGGGAGGTTTTCTCCGATCCTGGGATCTACCCCTTGGAGGTGGAGTCTGCCCCTTAGGGGTTGGTGGTCGTCCTGCTGGCCCCTGTGGTGGAGGAAGGGGCATAGGAGGCTTTACTGGGACCACGTTTTTACGGATGGTGTCCCACCAGAAAGTAAAGAGATCCTTTACTTATTGTATATTCATGCCAGATGACGGGCCTGGCGCCGGTGGTCTGTCGCTGGGGTTGGGCGTCGGGTCCTCGAGTGTCTCCGGGGTGGTCAAAGGTTCCCTCGGAAGCCCGGCATCCTCTGTGTCACCTGCCTGGTCTTCAGGCAACACGGTGCCCTCCTCCGTGGAATCCCTGTGACTGGTGTCCACCGTGACTGGGGCGTCTTGGCCCGTGAAGCAGACGTCGGTCACGGCCAACGATTGGTCCGTGAACATCTGGCGGCCTGGTGCTTGGCCGATGTCCCTCAGCTCTGGCGAATGTCTGGCCGACTTTGGATGCTTGGCCGACGTCAGGTCCATCGTCCGCTTGAGGGAAGTCAGGTCCTTAAGCTTGCTGGGTGGTGGATCCGGGCCCATAGGGGGCTGTAAGATCAACCTGGAGTCGGGGTCCCGACGTTGGGTGGAAGAGGAAGCCTTGTGGTGTTCGGAAGACTTAGAAGAGGCCGGAGAGGGAGTAGAGGAAGCCGAGGGCCTGGAAGTCTTGATGGGCTGAAGAGTCCAAGAACCGCTGGAAGCCCAGACTTTAACCGGAGGGGGCCGAGACCTAGCCCTGGAGGGAGAGCGGTCCGATGGGGTGGAGCCTGAGCTCCGCGAATCCGAGGTCCGGTTCGGGGATCTGGACCTTGCCTTCTCCCGGTATTTGTCACAGTGTTTGTGGACCTTGGAGGAAGAATCGCCCCAGAAAGAAGGTTCCTTGTCCATCCTACAAAGTTTTTCCCTCTAACAGGTAAGCCTGAAGTGCCTTCTGACGGCGGAACCTGGTGTGGCTGTAGAACCCTTGGCAAAAGGTGCAGGCCCTGGTGTCCTGGTCCGGGCCTAAGCACCGCACGCAGGAAGAATGAGGATCCTTGAAAGGGATCAGTTTTCCGCAGGCACACTTTGAAATGTGTCCCTCAAATGAAGGAGTTGGAGAGGACATTAGTTATGTAGAAACTCCTGAAGTTCTAAGTCATCAGCGCTAGGTAGAGACGATAGGCCGATGCAGAGCAGTTGACGGCGGGAAAAGAACTGGGGATTCTGGGGGACCGCCCCCTTATATACAATGCCTGACGATGAGGCGGTCCCCACTGAACACTGCTAGCTAGATAATTTCTGTGGGTCCTGGCACCTGCCGGCTTCAGTCCTCATGGTGTAACCTGCTAGGCAAGAGCTGTTTCAGGCAAGATATCATGCTTACTGCCGTCATTTTTGGATCTTCGGCTCCACCACTCATTCACACTGATGGGATCTGCACCGGAGGTGCTAGGACCCAGCAGGAGCAAACTTTTTGCAAGAGGATCTACGAGGAGTGGCGTCACGAGCCTCGGCTAGTGAGACAATGACGATCTCGGCATCGACCCTCCAACTGCCTCAGTACCCCCACCCCCCCCGGAGGAGATGCAGCGTAACTAACCCAGAAGGATAGCCTAACAAAAAAACAGACACAGAATAGTCCAAGCGACCTGTATAAGCAGGGTCAACAAAGAAGTCTTCACAGCCTAAGATTGAGGGAGTGAAGACCAACAACAGAGGTGAGCTCCGGGGATGGTGGGTGGGCATGTGAGTGAGTGGTGCAGACTTCGTCCAAGAAGATCAAGAATTACGGTAGGTACATAATTTCCATATCTTCCTGGACATAAAGTCTCCACCACTCATTCACACTGATGGGAGAGTAGTGAGCTAATAATCCCGAGAGGGCGGCAGGAGACACTAAGAACTCACAAATTTAGGACAGAAGTCCATTAAGGATAGTCCTACCAAATGAAAGATGTCGCTTGGCATGGACATCCAGGGCATAGTGCTTGACAAAAGTATGCACTGAGCTTCAGGTAGCCGCACTGCAAATGTCTGCAATGGGCATGTTGCGGATTTCCGACAGGGATGCCACAACTGCTCAAGTAGAGTGAGCGTATACTCTGCCCTCCAGCTTAACCTGCGCCATGGAATAGCAGTGGCGAAGGCATGCCACCAGCCATGCCGAAATGCATCTGATAACGACAGGCTGACCCAGCTGGATCTCGCTGAAGGAAACAAACAGTTGTTGAGCTTTGCAAATTTCCTTTTCTCTATCCAAACAGAAACGCAGAGCTCTTTTGACATCTAAATAATGAAGGGTAAGCTCTCCTTCATTTTGGAAGTTTGCAAAGTAGGTAGGTAGGACCAAAGGTTGGTTTAGATGGAATTCTGGAACAACCCTGGGAAGAAACTTAGGATGGGTCCAAAGAACTACTTTGTCCTTAAGAAACACAGTATATGGAGGGTCTGTGACCAAGGCATGTATTTCAGAGACCCTGCGGGCCGAGGTAACGGCCACCAGGAAGGCCGTTTTCCAAGTGAGAAATTTCAGCTCACAGGAAGCTAGAGGCTCGAAAGGTTTTTGAGTGAGCATGTCTAGCACAAGGTTAATGTCCCAGGCTGCGACTGCACATCTGATAGGAGATAAGGTATGCAGAATACCCTGAAGACACCTTTTAACTACTGGAAACTGGGCCAATGATAAGGAAAGAACTGGCTCATGATAAGCTGAAATGGAACAACGGTGAACTTTGACTGTAGAGTATTGTAGACCTGAATTTGAGAGGTCTAAAAGGTACTCTAGAACTTTATTGGTGGGCAGGAAAAAGGATTCAAAGAGGATTTTGCACACCAGAGAGAAAAACGCTTCCATTTGGCTGTGTAAGTTTTTCTAGTGGCTGGCTTGCGCGCAACCAAAAGAATATGTGAAACTCTCCGAGAGACACTGAACCTCTTCACTTCTATCTCTTCAGGAGCCAAGGGTGAAGGTGAAGCGACCTCAGATTGGGATGGACCATAGGCCCCTGGGTCAGAAGGTTCGTCTAAAGGGGAAGTGCTTTCAGAGGGGTTTCCAACATACTGTTGAGTAACGGAAGCCATATCTGTCGAGGCCAGAAGGAAGCAATGAGGATCATTTTGTCCCCCTGGGACTCGAATTTGAGAAGTAACCTCTCAGTTAGTGGAAGAGGAGGAATGGCTTATAGAAAGCATTTTGTCCACTGCAGCCTGAACGCATCCTGACAGAAAATGCCATGCCCAGTATTTCTGGAGCAGAGAGGCAGTTTTGTGTTGAGTGGGGATGCAAAAAGGTCCAGGTCTGGAGTTCCCCACTCTGCGAATAGTGACTGAACTATGGTTGAGTTGAGACCACTCGTGAGGATCTGTCTCTGTTCTGCTTAGACGGTCTGCCAGTTCGTTCTGCACTCCCGGCAGGTAGACCGCCTGAATTAGAGCCCTTTGCTCTAGGCACCATTCCCACACTCTCATCGCTTCCCTGCATAAAGAGTACGAGTGTGCACCACCCTGCTTGTCGATGTAATACATCACTGTTTTGTTGTCTGTTTGAAGGAGAATGTTCTTGTGACAGAGACTGTCCTTCAAAGATCGGACTGCATAAAGGACGGCTCTCATTTCTAGGACATTTATGTGAAGCTGGGACTCATCCTGAGTCCACGTACCTTGGGTGTGGAGATTCTGACAGTGAGCTTCCCACTCCATCAGGGACGCATCCGTGGTAATGGAAATCTGGTGATGCAGGGGAGCAAAGGGATACCCTTCCAGAAGATTGTCCTCTTGCTACCACCAGGTGAGTGACCTCTTCAGAGGTTCCGTCACCTTGATGAGAAAGGACTGAGGGTGATTAGTTGGGGACCACTGAGTACTGAGCATCCATTGGGAGGTTCTCATGTGAAGACATGCTAGGAATACAGTAAACACTGAGGATGCCATGAGACCCAGCATCTGCTGCATCGAGATAGCTTGAACCGAACTGTTCTCTCTGATGTATCGGGCCATCTGTAGGATAGCACTCCTTCTGTCCTCTGGTAGAAAAGCTTTCGCACAGGAGGTGTCCAGAAGAGTTCCTATAAAAAGGAGCTTCTGGGAGGGCTGCAACTGCGATTTCTTGAGATTTAGCAGGATTCCTATAGACGTGAGAAAGTCCGAGGCCGTGGCTACAGCATCGAGAGTTCCTTGCCTGGAAGGACTTGCTAGAAGCCAGTCGTCCAGATATGGGAACACTTGTATTCTGAGCTTTCTGAGATGCGCTACAAGAATTGCACAACACTTTGTAAAAACTTGTGGCGCCAAGGATAGCCCAAAGGGCAGGACTATGAACTGATTATGCTGGCCCAGAGCTACAAATCGGAGGTATTTGTGATGCTTTGGGTGTAAAGGAATATGCTGGTAAGCGTTCTGCATGTCCCGAGAAGCTAGCTAATCATGCTGATGAAGCAAGGGTAACAGGGTCCCGAGCAATATCATCTTGACTTTTCCTTGAAAAGAAACTTGTTTAACTTTCTGAGGTCCAGAATGGGGCACATGGCACCGGTCTTTTTCGGGACCTGGAAGTAATAGGAGTAGAAACCTGTGTTTCGTTGATCCACTGGAACTATTTCTACTGCCCTGTTGTTCAGAAGGCCTTGTATCTCGGAGGCAAGAAGGTCTGAATGTATTGTTGACAGCCTGGGCTGTCATTTGGAAGGACGATCCGGAGGGGTTTCTGAAAGGTTGAGGGAGTACTCCTTGCGGATTATCCGGAGGACCCATTTATCTGATGTTATGGACTTCCACTGGTTGTAGAACTGAGTCAGATGTTCTCCCACCACTGAGGGGGCAAGGCAAGGCAAATTTTATTTAAAAAGACGCCCATCCCGGAGGCTTTGGGCACCGTACATTAATCAAATAAATACAACACCATACAATCAATAAAATATACAACTCCAAACAATTAAAACCTTATTTTACTACACAATTTGTTTCCTTATTAAAAAGGAGTCCCCCTCGGGCAGTTGAGGTGGGACCCAGGCCAGAAACTCAGGAGGAGGCACTGGGTGATTTGGGCCCTTGTGCCTTGCGTTGCGTTTTCTTTTGAGGCTGAGGGGCTTGTTTTTTGTTGAAACCTCCTGCCTTTGCCCCAAGGGCCGGACGGTTGTGAAAGTGGCGGCGTGTGCTTGGCCCCACCCGAGAAAGGGTGGGGCGGGTCGAGCGTTTTATGGCGACCTAGTCTTCTGTGTGGCCTCCAGAGCTTGCTCTACTTGAGGTCCGAACAGATACATACCGTCAATGGGTAATGCCATGATCTGTTGTTGGGCATCATTCGTGAACCCCGAGGTGCGTAGCTAGGAGTGACAACTGGTAGAAATGCCCACCGGCGCCGCTCGGTAAGCAATATCGAAAGCGTCCATAGCTGCTTTAACCTGCTGGTTGCTGGACTCTATACCCCTGGTTATGGTCTGAAGTAGCTCTGAACTAGTTTCCGACTCGGGAAGAGCTTCTACCATCTGTTTGAGCGAATGCTAAAGAACATACTCATATTGAGAAGAGTAGCCCTGGTAGCTGGCAATACGCATACTCAGGGTGGAGGTAGCAAAGACTCTCTTACCTAAGGTGTCCATCTTACGAGATTCTTTGTTTATAGGCCGCGCTGTAGATTCCTGAAGAAGAACGGCCTTCTTATTCTCTGCCAAGACTACAATAGGGTCTGCAAAGGCCTGGGAGTCCAAAATTGGCTAATCCTTGGAAGCAGCATACTTCCTGTCTATGGACTTAGCCACAGAAGGAATGAGAGCGGGATTATTCCATACCATCTGAGAGAGTGTCTCAAAGGATGGTTGTACCGGGGGAGTTAAATCCATAGGGATCTCTGGGACATGTAGGAAATGGAGTCTCAGAAGCTTCCCAGGATCGATATCTGTAGTCTGGAGAGAAAGAGTAGAAATGAAAATTACGTACGTACCGTAATTATGATCTTTCTGTGCATCTTCACCATTGATCACATATGGGTACTCGGCTGGAGGCTAGGGGATCCTACGGGAGCTTTTTTTGGTAGGTGGAGCAGACACACACTCGGCACCGGCCGAGGCTGATTGCTCCAATGTGGCGCTATGGTTGGCTCAGGGCACCGCTTACCGGCCCGCCTGCCAGTTCTGAGTCACCGGAGAGGAGAGGAAAGGGAGGGCTGGGAGGGTGGGACAAGAGGTCCAAAGACAGAAAAGGAAAAGATATAAAAATCAAAAGGAGAAATAAACGACTGAGAGGACAGAGCAAGAGAGAAACGAAAGCTAGGGAGATTGGGAAGGGGGACCCAATCTCTGGAAAATAGAAAAGGGTGGGAGTTAGGGAAGGGTAGGAAATTTTGAGATATAAATGTTTGACATGAGAGGGGGAAAAGAAAGTTAGAACATGCTGGATTCTCTCCTGTCTCTAGATTGTAT
This sequence comes from Neoceratodus forsteri, assembly GCA_016271365.2. Lineage (NCBI taxonomy): Eukaryota > Metazoa > Chordata > Ceratodontiformes > Ceratodontidae > Neoceratodus > Neoceratodus forsteri. Next base: position 588,921,103 of record CM028134.1, on the reverse strand, counting down.
AGGAACTGCAAGAAGTAGCCAAGAGGCTTAATTACCAGAATTCAAGGCACAGAAGAAAAAATTACTCACCTTAGTAATGTTGTTTCTTCTAATGGAGTCTTGCTGTATTCTGACAGTAGCAGTGAGTCCCAGCCTTCGAACTGCCCCGGAGATGAAAGAGTTAACTTTCCATGCCAGGCATGGAACGCTGAGCTCGAGCTCGGTTGAGACTCTTGTCTGCTGCTGTTTAAACTCAAACCATCAGATCTTTACGAGCTAAACTCACTAAGGTCCTGAGTGGAAGCTGTAAATCTACACTAGCCAACTGGCTACTAAACATAAAACACATTTTTGGGTCTCAAAACAAAGACTCAAGTCAGGAGACCCAAAAAATGAAAAACATAACACCAACTCACCCCCAGAAAAGAGGAGGGTGAAAACAACAAGGTGGGCACCTACTGAGTGCCAATACTGCACTGCCCACCCACATCCCAAAAACAGAGGTTCTGAGAGGGGCAGGCGGTGGGGAGGTCAGAATACAGCAAGACTCCATTAGAAGAAAATGAAAATTACGTACATACCGTAATTCTTGATCTTCTTGCACGAGTCTCCACCACTTATTCACACTATTGGGATCTGCGCCGGAGGCACCAGGACCCATCGGGAGCAAACTTTTTGCTGAAGGGTCGGCGCCAGAGATGGTGCCGCGAGGCACAGCACTGCGAGCCTCAGCTCGCGCTGTAATGACTATCTCGGCATCGACCCTCCAACCGCCTCAGTACCTTTTTTACCAAGGAGGTGCAGCTTAACTAACCTAGAAGGGTAGCCTAACCTTAAAACCGGACATAAGATAGTCCGGACAACCCGTATAAGAAGGGTTAACAAAGAAGTCTTCACAGCCTAAAGATATGAGGGAGTGAAGACCAACAACAGAGGTGAGCTCGGGGAACGGAGGGTGGGCGTGTGAATGAGTGGTGGAGACTCGTCCAAGAAGATCAAGAATTACGGTAGGTACGTAATTTCCATATCTTCCTGGACATAAGTCTCCTGCACTCATTCACACTAATGGGAAAGTACTGAGCTAATAATCCCCGGGAGGGCCGTAGGAGAGACCAAGAGCTCACATTTCTAAGACAGAAGTCCATTAAGGATGGCTCTGCCAAAGGAAGAATGTCGTCTGGCATGGCTATCTAGTGCATAATGTTTAACAAAAGTATGCACTGAGCTCCAGGTGGCCGCGTTGCAAATATCTGCAATGGGCACGTTGCGAATTTCCACTAGGGATGCGCGACCGCTCTAGTAGAGTGACGTAACCCTACCCTCCAACTAACCTCGCCATGGAATAACAGTGGTGAAGGCATGCCACTAGCCATGCTGAGATACATCTGATAGCGACAGGTGGACCTGCCGGTCTCGCTGAAGGAAGCTAATAGTTGCTGGCTTTATGAAGTCCTTGGTTCTATCCAGATAGAAACGCAAGGCCCTTAACGTCCAAAGAATGAAGAGAACGCCTCCTTCATTTTGGAAGTTCGCAAAGTAGAGGGAGGGACCAAAGGTTGGTTTAGATGAAATTCCGACACAACCTTAGGAAGAAATTTAGGATGAGTACGAAGAACTACTTTGTCCCTATGGAACACAGTATATGGAGGGTCTGTGACTAGGGCATGTATCTCAGAGACCCTGCGGGCTGAGGTAATGGCCACTAGGAAGGCAGTCTACCAGATGAGAAATTTTAGCTCACAGGTAGCCAGAGGTTCGAAAGGTTTCCGAGTGAGCATATCTAGCACAAGACTGATGTCCCAGGGCTGCAACTGGACGCCTTGTAGGAGGTCTGGTATGCAGAATTCTTTAAGAAATCTCTAACCACAGGTAACTGAGGCAGAGATAAGGAAAAAATTGGCTCATGATATGCTGAAATGGCACTAAGGTGAACTTTGACTGCAGAGAACTGTAGGCCTGAATTTGAGAGGTCTAAGAGGTACTCCAGAACTTTTATCTGGTGGCAGGAAAAGGATTCAAAGAGGACTTTGCACACCAGAGCGAGAAACGCTTCCATTTGGCTGTATGAGTTTTCCTAGTGGCTGGTTTCCGTGCGGCCAGAAGAATATCTGAAACTCTTCGAGACACATTGAACCGGTTTACTTCTACCTCTTCAGGAGCCAAGCGTGAAGGTGAAGCAATCTCAGGTTGGGATGGACCACAGGCCCCTGAGTCAAAAGGTTCATCTGTAGGGGAAGTGGTCTCGGAGGAACTGCTAACATATTGTTGAGTAGTGGAAACCACAGCTGCCGAGGCCAAAAGGGAGCAATGAGAATCATCTTGTCCCCCTGGGATTAGAAATTGAGTACCACCCTCTGAATTAGAGGAAGAGGTGAAAAGGCGTAAAGAAAGCGTTTTGTCCACCGCAGCCTGAACGATCCTGACAGAAAATGTCAGGCCCTGGATTTCTGAGAGAAGAGAGGCAGTTTTGCGTTGAGTGGGGATGCAAAAGGTCCAGGTCTCAGAGTTCCCACTCTTTGAATAGTGACTGAACTATGGTTGAGTCGAGACCACTCGTGAGGGTCTGTCTCTGTTCTGCTGAGATGGTCTGCCAGTTCGTTCTGAATATCTGGCAGGTAGACCGCTTGAATTAGAGCCTTGTGCTCCAAGCACCATTCCCATACCCTCATTGCTTCCCTGCATAATGCGTAAGAATGAGCACCGCCCTGCTTGTTGATATAATACATCACTGCTTTGTTGTCCGTTTGAAGGAGAATGTTCTTGCGACACAGAATGTCCTTCAATGATCGGACTGCATAAAGGACGGCTCTCATTTCTAGGACGTTTATATGAAGCTGGGACCTTGAGTGTGGAGAGCCTGACAGTGAGCTCCCCACCCCATCAGGGATGCGTCCGTGGTAATGGAGATCTGATGGACCAGAGGAGCAAAGGGATATCCTTCCAGGAGATTGCTCTCTTCAGACTACCAGGTGAGTGACCTCTTTAAAGGTTCCGTCACCTTGATAAGACAGGACTGCGGGTGAGTGGTTGGGGACCACTGAGCGGTTCTCATGTGCAGACGTGCTAGGGGTACAGTGAACACTGAGGAAGCCATGAGGCCTAGCATCCGTTGCATCGAGAGAGCTGTAACTGAGGAGTTCTCCCCTGATGTGACGGGCCATTTGAAGGATATCGCCCTTCTGTCTTCTGGAAGAAAAGTCTTCATGAGGAGGTGTCCAGAAGAGTCCCTATAAAGAGGAGCCTCTGGGAGGGCTGCAGTTGCGACTTCTTGAGGTTCAGCAGAACTCCCATGGATCGAAAGAGGCTGAGGAGGTCAGCTCTATGGTGTCCAGGGTCCTTGCCTGGAAGGGCTTGCTAGAAGCCAATCGTCCAGATAAGGGAACACCTGTATCACGACCTTTCTGAGGTGCGCTGGGAGAACTGCACAACACTTTTTAAAAACCTGCGGCGCCGAGGATAGCCCAAAGGGCAGGACTCTGAACTGATAATGCTGTCCCAGAGCCACAAATCTCAGGAATTTGTGGTGCCTCGGGTGAATAGGAATGTGCTGGTAAGCATCCTGAGGTAACAGGGTTCCCAGAGAAATCATTTTGAATTTCTCCTTGGGGAGAAATTTGTTTAGCTTGAGATCCAGAATGGGGCGATACCCCAGACTTCTTCGAACCAGAAAGTAATGGAGTAGAAACCCGTGTTCTGCTGATGCAGCCGCCTACTTACTGCCCTGTTGTTGAGAAGGCCCCAATTTCATGCAGAAGGTCTGACTGAAGGGCCGACAGCCTGGGCTGCCGCTTGGGGAGGACGATCTGAGGAGTCTCCAGAAGATTGAGTGAATACCCCTCGCGATTATCCAAAGGACCCATTTGTCTGAGGTTATGGACTTCCACTGGCTGTAGAAGTGCATCAGACGACCTCCCACCGGAGTGGAAACGCCCACCTCGGCAGCTGAGATGGGACTTGGGCCAGCCATTCATAAGGAAGCCGCCTGGGCCCTTGGCGCTTCCTGCTGCGCCTTCTTTGAGGTTGGGCAGGTTGGTTTTGCAGGAAACCCCTCTGCCCTCGAAGGACTGATTGATTATGAAACTGACGCTATTGACATGCCCTCGAGGGGGCAGGAGGGGGTTGAGCCAACTTAATGGCTGACCTAGTCTTTGAGTAGCTTCTAGAGCTTGCTCTACCCAGGACCAAAGATACGCACCATCAGAGGGCAACGCCATCACTTGTTGCTGCCATTCGTGAAAACCCAAAGCGCGAGCCAGGAATGACGGGCGGGTGCAATACCAGCAGTCAGGTGAACGGGAAGTAATGTCAAAGCATCCATGGCTGCTTTAACCTGCTGGTTGTTAGATTCGATACCTCTGTAATGGTTTGAAGAAGCTCTGGATTTGCATCCAACTCCGGAAGAGCTTCAACCATCTGCTTGATAGAGTGCCACAGGATATACTCATACTGTGAGAAATAGCCCTGGTAGCTGGTCAACGCGACATTAGGGTGGAAGCAGCAAAACTCTCTTACCTAAGGTGTCTATCTTACGAGATTCTTTGTTAATAGGTCGAGCTGTAGTAGTTTGAGGAAGAACCTATATCATTCTCTGCCAGGACTACAATAGGATCCGCAAAGGCTTGAGATGCCAAAATGGGACGATCCTTGAGGGCTGAATATTTTATCTATGGATTTAGCCACCAAGGGTGAGAGCAGGATTATTCCATACCATTTGAGACAGCGCCTCAAGGAAGGCTGAACCGGAGGAGTCAACCAGAGATCTCCGAACATGAAGGTATTGAGTCTTAATTTCCCAGGATCGATGTCTGTAGTCTGAGAGAGAGAGTGGAACTCAGATTTTTCAGCAGAGACTTAAATGACAGGTTCTCAACCACAGGCTCTGTAGCAGTGATAGATCCTAAGCCTGTCGACTTCATCACCCAACCGAAGGTCTGGGTCAGGCTCAATGTCATCTCCTGACAGTCCAGGAGGGACTGTATGGACAGGAAAGGAATGAAAATCAGAAGAGGGGGAAGAAGGAAACGAGTGAAAAGAGGAGTCTTGAAAGGCAGAGGGAGCCCCAAGAGCCTCCGGCGCCGAGGAGGCGCACGGCACCGAGAACGACGCTAAGGGACCACGCGGCACTGAAACCGACGCCGAGGGACCACGCGGCGCCGACAACAGCGCCGAGAAGCCGCACGTCGCCGAAGATGGCGCCGAGGCGCCGCACGGCGCTGAGCACGCCGAAAACACCCCCAGACCGAAAACAGGTTTTGGAAGGAAGAAGAGCAGGAGATAAAGGCATCGGTGTGGGCCTCGCGCCGCAGCTGCATGTGGGAGGGGAGACACTTGCGCTGAGTCGTTACAGCACCGGCAGAAGGTGCCGCGTGACCATGGTAGAGTCCAACTGCCCTACCTGGTCTCTCAATTAGCCCAAAAGCCCACGAGTGACCAAGCCAGGTAGCTGAACTAACCTCCGGCCCATTGCTCCATAAGAGCTGCCCACTGATGAAACTGCTCATCTGAAGACCTACTCTGGGCGATGGGTAGGACTTCATGTCGGGCTCATTGGTTACCAAAAGCAGAGGTTGACGACCAAGAAGCGAGGCCGCACCAGCCCGGATAATCGAACGCTCACGCTACATTACATCAGAGGGTGACCTTGAGTGATGCCTTCTTTGTGACCTGTGGGGTCAAGAAGAGCTCGGCGGTCAACGGGTGCCGGAATGCATCGCTTATTTATGTTTCCGGGACCGCCATCCTCGGCATTGACTGACCGCTGTCAGACCCCCCGAAGGTGGGCGGACCGGACCCAGCCCGACTGACTGAACAGCCTTTACACGGCGTCTCCCACCCGCTACCTGACCTGCTCATGGTTGACTCACAAGTAGGCTGAGACTTTTTATTTTAAAATAAGACAAAGCAATACCTGTATCGCAGATAATACTACAAAATAACAAAACTGAAAACGATGCTGCTAGTTTCAAGTTAGACTCCCCGGGCGGATGAAAGTGACGCCGCCACTGAAGCGCATCGTCACGTGGGGAAAAGGAACTGAGGCCCTGGAGGGTCGAATGCGGACAGTCATTACAGCGCGAGCGAGGCTCAAGGTGCCATGCTCAAGGGCGCCACCTCTGACACCTCCAGCAAAAAGTTTGTTCCCGATGGTCCTGGTGCCCAAGCAGATCCCAATAGTGTGAATGAGTGGTGGAGACTTATGTCCAGGAGGATCAACATTACTAAGGTGAGTAATTTTTCTCAAACAACATGAAGTCTTGCTGTATTCTGGACAGTAGCAGACTTAAAGCATTCCATGGAGGAGGACAGGAACCCACTTAGGAATAGTCTCTGAAGCACAGTTTGAAGAAACCAAGCATCACCCTAGCCTGGATGTCCAGGGAGTAATGCTTGGCTAAAATGTGAACTGTTTTCCAGGTAGCTGCTTGACATATCTCTAGAATAGGATGTCCCTGGCAGCAGCCAGGAAGCAGCTGTACCTCTCAGGAGCCTCAGGCCTGAGGGAGGAAACCCACCAGTTTTTATAACAAAATTGGATACAGAGACAATCCACCTGGCAATGGATCTTTATGGTAGGTTTCCTCACTAACCCCAACCATAAGTGGAGTGAACAGTTGGAGTGAGTCAAATCTGTGACCCTTGGTACGCCTATGTAGCTAGCTATGGGCTCTTGACATCTAACTGTGCAGCCTCGCTAGCAGAGGAGGATGGTCAGTATGCACAGGAAGAGACACATTGATTAAGGTGGAAATCTGAAACCACCTTAGGCAAGGACTTCCTGTTAGTCCTGAGGACCACCTTATCTCAGTGAAAGGAGATAAAACCAGGCTCCACTGACAAAGCTTATAATTACTGACAAGGCCTGGCAGAAGTGCGATGGCTACCAGAAACACAGTTTTCCAAGTCAAGTACTTAAGCTCTGCTGAAGACAAAGGCTCAAAAGGGGGCTGCATAAGCTGAGAGTTAATGCAACATTAAGGTCCCAAGCAGGGCAGGGAACCTCGAATGGAGGGTTGGTGGAAGCAACTCCCTTTGAAAACTTGGAGAATACAGGGTGAGTTGGAAGAGAAGAGGGCTTACCTGCTGAAATAAAAGCAGAAACAGCTGCCAGATGCACCTTCAGTGTAGCTGGTCTCAGCCCCAAGCTATTTTAAATGGACCACATAATCAAGGACTGTGGGCAGATCAGCAGACTCTGGGGAAATATGCTTCCCAGAGCACCATATGGAAAATCTTTTCCACTTGGAATTATAAGTAGCCCTGGTGGAAGGTTTTCTAGAAGCCTTCAGAATATCCATTACACATTGAGAGAGGTGTAAATCAGCAAACTCTAACTCTTCAAGAGCCAGGCCTTGAGATTGAGATATCTGAGGTTCGGATACCAAACCCTCCCCTCAGCACAGGTTAACAGGTTGTAATTCCTGGAAGCATGACTGCCAGCAAAAGTTTGTTCTCGATGGGTCCTTGGTGCCTCCGGCGCAGATCCCAATAGTGTGAATGAGTGGTGGAGACTTATGTCCAGGAGGATCAACATTACTAAGGTGAGTAATTTTTTCTTCAAACAACATGAAGTCTTGCTGTATTCTGACAGTAGCAGACTACAAAGCAGTACCTCCATGGAGGAGGGACAGAACCTACTTAGGAAATAGGTCTGAAGCACAGTCATGTTGACCAAGCATCACTCCTAGCCTGGATGTCTAGGAGTAATGCTTGGTAAAATGTGAACTGTTTTTCAGGTAGCTGCTTGACATATCTCTAGAATAGGGATGTGTCCTGGCAGCAGCTGTGAAGCAGCTGTACCTCTGTGAGTGGAGCTTCCTCAGGCCTGAGGGAGGAACCTTACCCAGTTTTTATAACAAAATTGGATACAAGAGACAATCCACCTGGCAATGGATCTTTTGGTGGCAGGTTTCCTTTACCAACCTCACCATAAGTGGAGGGGAACAGTTGGAGGGAGTCAAATCTGTGACCCTTGGTACGCTCTATGTGGTAGCTTAAGGGCTCTTTGACATCTAACTGTGCAGCCTCCTCTCGCCAGAGGAGGAATGGTCATTGTATGCAGGAAGAGACACAGATTGATTAAGGTGGAAATTGAAACCACCTTAGGCAAGGACTTCCTGTTAGTCCTGGAGGACCACCTTATCTCTATGAAAGGAGATGAAACCAGGCTCCACTGACAAAGCTTGTAATTCACTCTATGCGCCTGGCAGAAGTGATGGCTACCAGAAACACAGTTTTCCAAGTCAAGTACTTAAGCTCTGCTGAAGACAAAGGCTCAAAAGGGGGCTGCATAAGCTGAGCAATGCAAACATTAAGGTCCCAAGCAGGGGCAGGGTCCTTGAATGGAGGGTTGGTGAAGCAATCCCTTGAAAAACTTGGAGAATACAGGGTGAGTTGAAAGAGAAGAGGGCTTACCTGCTGAAATAAAAGCAGAAACAGCTGCCAGATGCACCTTCAGTGTAGCTGGTCTCAGCCCCAAGCTATTTAAATGGACCACATAATCAAGGACTGTGGGCAGATCAGCAGACTCTGGGGAAATATGCTTCCCAGAGCACCATATGGAAAATCTTTTCCACTTGGAATTATAAGTAGCCCTGGTGGAAGGTTTTCTAGAAGCCTTCAGAATATCCATTACACATTGAGAGAGGTGTAAATCAGCAAACTCTAACTCTTCAAGAGCCAGGCCTTGAGATTGAGATATCTGAGGTTCGGGTACCAAACCCTCCCCTCAGCACAGGTTAACAGGTTGTAATTCCTGGGAAGATGGACTGCTAAGGACAGTAGGAGTGGATACCAGGGCTGTCTGGCCCAGTCTGGAGCAATCAGGATCATCTTGCAGGGTTGAGATCTGATTTTGACTAGCACTTTGAACAGGAGAGGGAAGGGGGAAAAGCATGCAGGAACTTCCCTTCCCAACTGAGAACTAAGGCATTCAGGGGGACTGTGCCCAACACTTGGGGCCTGCAGCAAAAAAGGGAAAGTTGGTGATTGTCTGGGGATGCAAAAAGATCTATCTGCGGGGTGCCCCATCTGGAGAATATCACCTCCAAGACCAGGGGGTCCAGTGACCATTCGTGATGGCCCTGGGATATCCTGCTGAGAGCATCTGCCAGGACATTGTCCTTGCCTGGGAGGTGAACTGCCGTGAGGGAGGTGTTCAGGGAGTAAGCCAGAGACCACAACTTCATTGCTTCGGTGCACAAGGCCGTAGACCGAGTGCCTCCTTGCTTGTTGATGTACCACATTGTGGTGGTGTTGCCTGTTCTGACCTGGATAACTTTGTTCTGAACAGATTTGGAAAAAGCTTGAAGTGCTAGAAATACTGCTCTGAGTTCCAACAGATTGATGTGGAGCAGAGATTCCTGAGGGGACCACAACCCCTGGGTGGTCAGGTCGCCCATGTGAGCCCCCCACCCCAAGAGGGAGGCATCTGTAGTAAGGATTAAAGAGTGAGACTGAGTGACAATGGGAACCCCTTGCCTCAGATTGTTCTGATCCTGCCACCACTGTAGGGCCTGGATCAGGGTTCGAGTTACTGGGATCAATTTGGTCAGAGGGTCCTTCCTTTGAGACCAAAAGGCTCTCAAATGGAACTGAATGTCCCTCATCTGAAATCTTGTTCCCTGCACTACTGCTGTAGAAGCAGCCACGTGCCCCAGGAGCTGTAGAAAGTGCTTTGCTGGTCGAGACACCTGCAGGGTGAATGAGGAGGCCAGAGAGACAAGGGTCCTTGCCCCGTCCAGGGGAAGGAAGGCTCTGGCCTTTTCTGTGTCTAGCTCTGCGCCTATGAAGGTGAGGAGCTGGGCAGGCTCTAGAACTGACTTTGAAAGATTCAGAAGGAAACCCAAATAAGTGAGCGGTTGCTGAGTTATCTGTAAGTGTAACTTGACTTGGTCTGGGGACTTGCCTACTATGAGCCAGTCGTCCAGGTAAGGGAATATGGCAATCCTTTGCCTTCTTAGAGAAGCAACTACTACTGCCAGGCATTTTGTGAATACCCTTGGAGCAGAGGTGAGGCCAAAGAGCATTGCTCTGAACTGGTAATGGCCTGAGGGCAGCTCGAACCTGAGGTATTTTCGATGGGAGCTTCTGATGAGAATATGGAAGTAGGCATCCTTGAGGTCCAGGGACACTAGCCAGTCTCCTGGCCTTACAGAGGGTAGAATAATTCCCGGAGTCACCATTTTGAATTTTGGTTTGAAAAGGTGCTTGTTTAAGTATCTGAGATCCAGGATGGGCCGCCATTCTCCTGCCTTTTTTGGGGTAAGGAAGTACCTGGAGTACAACCCTTTGCCCTGGTGTAGGGGTGGAACCCTTTCCACAGCTCTGAGAGCGAGGAGGGAAGAGACCTCTGCCTCTAAGTCAAGTGTCTCTGAAGGATTTGCAGGTGGAAAGGATCTGGTTCTCATCTTTGGGAACTTTTTGAAGCTGAGAACCAGTCCCTGGCTTACTACTTCCAGGACCCATTTGTCTGATGTCAGAGACTCCCAGTCCTGGACAAAGTAAGCCAGCCTGCCCCTACAGGTAGCTGAGAATCGGCCCTGGCAACCCCATCAGGGTGCCTGTTTGGCAGGGGCTTTGGCTGCGGGTGGAAGCAGGCCTGCTTGTACCCGCCTGCCTCTCCTCTAAAGAACCCCTCTGGGCAAGCAGAAGAGGAGGCCTGGGCTTGTAAAAGGCTCATGAAAAGGCCTGCCCCTGCCCCTGGGAAGCTGCCTTTGAGGAGTGGCCTGCCTTTCTTGGCCTGTGCACTCCTATAGGTGGTCCTATACTCATCCATTTTTTCATGTAATTCTCTGTCTGCCTCCAAACAGAGAATTACCCACAACAGGAAAATCCATGGCCTTAGTCTGGGTATCCTGTGACAGGCTAGTACATCTGAGCCAAGCCATTCTTGAAGTGCCACAGATGTAGCCATGACTCTAGATGACACATCATTGGAGTCTACTGCAGCATGGAATTGCACCTTGGATGCCTCAATACCATCAGCAGCCACCTGCTCCAGCCCCTTGGCAAGCTGGCCAAGGACCTGTTTTGCTAAAGCCATAACAGTGTCCCATCTGGATTTTTGATACCTAGCAGTATAGGCCATATAATTGGCCTGTCTGAGTCCCAACGATGCTGCCATGTACTGTTTCTTTGCCATGGCATCAATCCTCCTGGAGTCCTTGTCCGGGTGGTGTGAAGCCAAGGGAATGTTTGCCTTATCACAGGCTGCAGCCTGCACTACCCCAACACGGCTGCATTGTTGTGTAAGGAACTTCGTGCCTGAGCCTGACAATGTATACCTCTTGTCCATTCTTTTATCCACAGGAGGTATAGTGTTAGGAGTCTTTAAAATCTTAAATGTCTGTTTCCCAAAAGATTTGTGCAAGGGAATAGACAGCCTCCTAGACTCTGGGAAATCCATCATTTCTACATAGTCAGGCTCCTCCTGGTCATCCACAGCTTCTTCCACAGAAAGCTGAGAGTTTCAACCACTTTTTATAAAACATGAAATGGGAGGGACTCAGAAAGCCTAGGAGGAGCACACCTGAAGGTCTGTCTGGGGAGATGTCCGGTCAATAGGCACATCCAGACTTTCAAAACCACATTCTTCTTTCCTCATACTCCCTTCCTCCCTCCGCCTCTAAATCATACTCAACTGTGGAACTTGGCCACCGAGCGCTTCTGCCTGATGGTGCCGGTTCGGCTGGAACTGGGGAAAGCGACTTAATTTTGATCGCTTTGGCTATTTCTTCAGCGGTTGGAGAGGAAAGTTTTGGCTCCACACCAGCTGTTTTTTCTTTTCTAGTTCTTTTAGCCGGAACAGACTCCTCAGAATCGGCTCTCCTTTTGCCTGAAAAAGTCTCGCCCTGGTCAGAGGGCACTCCTTCTGGTTCAGTTTGAACCGAACCGGGCTGGCCATCCGGTTCAGCTGACTTTTTGGCCTCCCTTTCCCTGAGCCTACCAACTCTCTTTTCTAGGGTAGCTGCAGGGAAATTTTTACAAATCTGGCAGTCTGCACTGAGGTGGTCAAACCCCAGACAAACACAGGTGGTGTGGGGGTCAGCCTTGGCAAAGACTTCCCCACACACACACTACAGTGTTGAAACCCAGTGAACCCGGTTTTTCTTTTGGGTTTCTCAGACACTGTGCCAGTCCTAACCAAACTTACCCTTTTATGGCAATCCACCAGGCAAGACCCTCTTATCGGTTCCTGACCGTGTCACGGGTCGTGGAAAAAAAACCTAATAAAATCCGTTTTTTTTAGAACCGATAAGAACCGGTAACCACACTCTAAAAGTACAATTTAAGATTTTTTAAACAACTCGATCGGTTCAAACCGAACCGATGAACCGTTTACAAGTTCCACACAGAATAGACAAAATATAACCTATCTAGTACTCACAAATACCACAGACAGAGACTGAACCGACAGGTTACAGTTTAAATTCGGTCGAAAACCGAGAAAAGCGGTACTTTAACCGACAAATTGAACCGAGCAGAAGGAGAAATCTCCGGAACGACTGTTCAGTGAGGCGGAGTAAAGAATCTGACGGTTTGAGTTTAAACAGCAACAGACAGAGTCTCAACCGAGCTCGAGCTCAGCGTTCCATGCCTGGCATGGAAAGTTAACTCTTTCATCTCCGGGGCAGTTCAAAGGTTGGGACTCACTGCTACTGTCAGAATACAGAAAGACTTCATGTTGTTTGAATCACTGGCAAAGAAACTCCTTTAAGGCAGAAAATGGCTATTTTTAGATGAAAGTAACAGAGCTTCTGCCCCCACTCATATGTAACAATGAAAATGTTCAGTTGGGATAAATGAACTTAAAGACTTTCCCAGAAGACACGAAAACTAAAATTTTGAGAAAGAAAGAAGGAGGCGAGGATGGAGGGCAACTATCCTCTCTCACTCCAAAGAAGTGAAGCAGAGCACCAAAGAGGGAATGCCGCCCCATCCTGACCACTCTCCCCAGTCATACCATCCCACACTATGCCCCAGATCACTCCCACCCCGAGAAAGACAGGAAGGGAGCAAGGAAAGGCACAGAGAGGGAGGGGATCCAAAGACTAAGGCCCCAGGGGAACGGTGGGTGGAGTTGAGATGAATGATGAAGATACACAGAAAGATCATAATTACGGTAGGTACGTAATTTTCATATCTTATCTGTGTCGATCTTCACCATTCATCACATATGGGTGAGTGCCAAGCCCCCTCCAAAGGGGGCCTTTAAAACCCTAAAGGAAAATGTCCCTTACCTCTCAATGGTTGACACACTAAGAGGGAGGACCTTCCGGGCCTGGAGAGGCCCGAGACGGGGACCTCCCGGAGGGGGAAGGAAGTTACTCCGACAAACGCCGCCTCCCCTACGGGAAAACAGATAGGTCCTCTGGTGTGCGGAGTTAATCACCCTACACTGGGCCAAGGGTGACAACTGAAAAAGACATAGCCATGCCGTCCACCTAGTGCAGATCGCTGTCCCTATGACCCTGGCAGCTACCTCACTGGCATCATATGATGCCCTTGCTTGGTGCCTTGCTAGCTCCAGGCCATGTGCAGAGAGAGCAATGGCTTGTCTGGTTTGCTCCGTGTCAGGCAAAGAGGCTAGGAGCTGACCCAGCCTGGACCACAAGAACCTATAATAGGCTGCACAGTGGGCCTGATGTGCAGAAATAGAAAGCAGCAACCGTGCTGAGTAGAAAGGCCTCCTACACCAGAAGTCAAAATCCGAGGAGTCTTGATCTGGGGGCTGGTCATGGTGGAGGGCGCGAGGCCCATCGGGAGTGGCCAGCTGCGTCAATCCTGACTGAGGATGAGGCATGGAACCTGAGACTCGGGTGGAGCAATACCACTAGCAAAGATCCCTAGGGGGCGGGGACTCTGAAAAGGAAGCGGGGGCACCAAGGGTATCCTACTGAGTGCTCCTGATTGTTTGAGTCGCAGGGAGAGATGCAGGTCCTACAACATCCTCAATAAGAATCGCTGGGAGATGTGGACAGAAGGTTCCTCTCCCCAGAAGAGGGGGATGAGGAGTTAGAGGACCTCAATTGTTTAGAAGGTGGCTGCTCGGGGTGAAAACCTGCCTGTCCATGGCCCTGACATGAGTGGAAAAATGAGCAGCCACGGCCCTAAACTGCTCCCAGGAGAAAGGCCCGCTAGGAACAAGGATGCCTGGGAGCGCAGGAGAGTACAGCAGAGGGATGGGGACAGAGCTGGGAATAGAAGGCTGACCTCGGCCTGGGCTAGAAAGCAGACCAAGAGCGCCAGAGGATGAAGGTGCTCTGGAAGACTCCACAGCCAACAGCTGAGCAACCATTTCGGAACTGCCTTGGCTGCACCCGGAAGAATCCCCCCTGTGAGGCGAACGGGGCCGTATAGGTCCAGAAGGACTGGCTCCTACCTCAAAAGAACGGGGCTCTCTCAAAGACAGCAAAGGGGAAGAGCGGAGATCCGCACTGCGGCTTCTTCCAGAGCCCAGATGGGGCCCCGAAAAAGGCCTCCGTGCTGAACCCATGCCCCTTGACCCTTGGAATCAGAGAGTGCCCTTCTACTCAAGATGGCCAGCCTAGGTAGCTGACAGCCCTGGTCAGCACCCGAAGGAGCTATCCAAGACACAGTACCCTTCCCTCTCGTAGGTGCTCTGGTCGGCCCCAAAGTTGGGTGGTCCAGGCACACCACCTGAGGGGGTACTACCGTTCAGGGGTCAGCGAATCCTCCAAGGCCAGGCTGCAGTGCAATGGTGGCCTGCAACACTGCCTGCTGGTCAATGCCCTAACCCCAGCCTCGGAAGTCGCCGGCAGCTCCTCAGAGGGGGGCTGACTCCGGTCTGTCGAAGACACCACTAGGCTACCCACACTAGCAGCTAGTCCCACGGAGCCAGACTGCTCGTCTAACTCAGAGCCCAACTCCTCCTCCGAAGAAGTGGAGGCCAAGGCCCTGTGCCAAACCGTAGGTGGGCGCCTTTCGCCATCCTTTCCAAACAGGGTGCCAGAAATGGAGACCGCACCCGAGCCAGTGCCCTCCCCAGCACCTCGAACGGTGGCCGAAGAAGAGATGGCTCCGGCCCGAACAGCAGCCTCGGAGTCAGGACCTGACACGGTGCCGTCACGCCCCATTGTGCTGAAGGCAGAGATGGCGCTGACCTGCTCCACGGCGCCAACGATGGCTCCGGCCGCACCTTCTGAATCCATCACGGCGCCATGCCCCGTTTGGCGCCGCAAACTGCTCCAGAGCTGGACACTGCGTTGAGCTCAACCTCGGTGCCGTTCCAAGGAGTAGAAAAAGACGGTGTCATATCTACTCCCACGGTGTTGACAGCAGTATCGGTGCCAATAGCAGCCATGGCACCGCGCAATGGCCTGAAGTGACGCCGACCAACAGAGTCAAGGACGGCGCCGACCTGGGCCTTGCAAACCGCGGGTCCGGCGACCGGGAGCCTTTGACCTGAAGGGCAGACATATGATAGTGCCTCCTGCCCACCCCCAAAGAGAACGGACCGGCCTGCACTGCTGGAGGAGCCTCGCCATGGCTAGGCTACTAGAAGCCGAGGCTCCCTCCTCCTCGGTCCAGTAGAGAACCGGAGGGACCGGAGGAAAGACCGAGAGGCGGGTTTAGGCACGACGGGTGTGCACCGACTCTCAAAAGTCGGGCGGAGCTTGCCCCACTTTCCACGTGCGCTGTTCAATGAGCCGGTGGTCCATGGAGTAGCAGGCGTCGCACGAAAGCATGTCGTGAAGCGGGCCAAGACACGAAAGGCAACAGTCGTGCTAGTCAGTGACGGAAAATTTTTGGCCGCATGGGCACCGTCGCATGAAGGGGGGTTGGAGACCCGTGTTCGAAGTCTTCTTGTCCTCCGACCTAGACATGACCTTCAGAAAGAAATACAAACAAGACTAGACGTCGCTGAAAGAAGAAAAAATGGAAAGGTCTTACCGGCAATGTCGAGAGGATAGCAGAACCGACAGGAACCGACAGACTTTTCGTCGAAATCAGTTTTTTTGAAATGAACTACACGGTAGGCTGAGTAAGCAGAGTTGATGGCTCCTAACGGCCAACCCTTGAGCACCATGTGGAACGTCGGCCTCGAGGGTGGTGCAGAGTGCGCGTCGGCTACACCTACCAAAAAAAAAAACCAAAGAAAAAAGAAGCTGCTGCTGGGTCCTAGCCTCCATCCGAGTACCCTTATGTGATGAATGGTGAAGATTGACTCAGATAAGATTTAAAATTTTTCACCAGAGACTTACTTAAATGACAGGTCTTCAACCACAGGCTCTGTGGCAGGATTAATCCCTGCTCTTTCAACATTATCACCCAGTCGAAGATCTGGATCAGGCTCAATATCATCTCCTGACAGCCCCAGAGGGACTGTGTGGACAGGAAAGGAATGAAAGTCAGAAGGAAACTAAGAAGAGAAAGGATTCAGAGTCGAGAACCCCTGAAGGCTGGACAGTACTGCACCCAGCCTTGGTGCCAAGGAAGAACACGGCGCCGCCAACGACAGCACCGACAGGCGCGATGGTGCAGAGAGACATATCGACGTCGAGAGAGTCCCCGATGGCGCTGAAAGCAATCTAGGGCCCCAAAGACTCAGATCTGAAGAAAAAGGAGGAAGAATACCAGGAGATAAAGGCATCGGTGTGGCCCCCTGCGCCGCAGCTATGTGAGAGGGAAAAACACCTGCGCGTGGAGTCGGCACCACTGAAGATGGCGCCACGCGACTAGGAAGGTCCCACCCCCCTTACCCGCTCCCCCAAAGGGTCTGAAGGCCTTGGAGTGACCGGGCCGGGCAGCTGGACCAACCTCCGAGCCCATTGCTCCATAAGAGTGGCCCACTGATGAAACTGCTCATCAGAAGCCCTTTCAATAGGCGGGAAAGGGCTCCGATGTCGAAGAGGTCAGTCACCGGAGCCAGAAATCAAAGACTCCGGAGGAGGAGACCAGCATCTGTCCCCAACGACTGACCATCGGCACGCAGACATACCAGAAGGCTACCTCGAGTGATGCCTTCTCTTTTTTGACCAGTGGGCCAAACAAGAGCTCGAGGCCGAACGGTGCAGTGTGTGCAACCGTTTCCTTTTATGCTTCTGAGGGGGCCCACCCATCCCCCTGGGCATCGGACCGTCCGTTGTCGGACCCTCCCTCCGGAGAGGGCGGCGGACCGGACCCAGCCCAGCTGACTGAACAGCTTTCATACGAAGTCTCCCTACCGCCACCTGACCCATTCATGGTTGACTCCATCAAAGGAGGGCTGAGGACTTCTTTTTCTCAATAAGTAACATTCAAAAATAAGCGGTACTTTGTTCGAAATAAAATACAAAACAATAAACTGAAAACTATGCTGCTAGTTTGAAGTTTGACTCCTGTCGGGCGAGTGACGTCATCACTGAAGTACACTCGATGGCGGGAAAAAGGGAACTGAGGCAGTTGGAGGGTCGACGCCGAGATAGTCATTGCTGCACAAGCTGAGGCTTGAGGTGCCGCTCCTCGAGGCTCCATCTCTGACGCCAGCCCTCTTGCGAAAAGTTTGCTCCTGCCGCCTCTGGCATAGATCCCATCAGTGTGAATGAGTGGTGGAGACTTTATGTCCAGGAAGATCTTGAACACCAGCTTCCCTTGCTCCATCGAAGATCGACAAATGGAGCTGAAGGAAATGAGGAAAGAAACTGAATAATCTGAAAAAAACACTGAAATCAAAGTTAGTCTCTGATGCACTAAATCCCAAGCGAGAGTCGCAAAGGAGGTGACCTGTTCTCCCAGTGGAGAGAAAGATCCAACGTCACGGGGCAGAGTTGGGGAATATACCACACAGCTGGTGGGAGGAGCTTAACTTAAAGACAGCCGGCCAATCAGACCATTCCAGTGGAGCCGACAGTGTGGATAGTGAACCATATCCACGCGCCCATAGACTATGACTATTTACAAAAAACACACACGCACAACAACAGAGGGATTTTAAACAGACCACATGTGCCAACATTTCTAATCATATATAACAAAAAAAAAAAAGATTACATTTTACATCCCTCCCCATCTAATGGATGACAGAACATCTGTGCACATGGGGCTGCAAGCACGCTCAAGCAAGTGCGAAAAGGTGCAAAGTGATACATACTGATAGAAAGAACTTTAGAGCGAACTATGGGAGTGGAGGAGTAAGGGTGATGCAAGACAACTGAGGACAGAGACCTGGGGTCCTCATTAGTGACAGTCTCAAGTCCACTGCATAGTACAACAACCAGGATACTAGGATGTACAGGAAGGGGATCTGGCAGCAGGAGGAAGGAGGTAACACTGTCCCTGTGTTGGTCCCTGGTTAGACGACTGTGGAAGGTTGTGGAAATTCAACAACACAGACACAGGTTTTAAGATTCCAGAACACATTTTGATTTAGTGTGAATTTTATTTTTCTCCAAATTCTTAACTCAGAATCAGAAAGTAAAAGAAGGTAAAAATAAGAAATCAAAATAAAATTGCTCTAACCGAGCATCAGCACTGCTCTGCCCTAGCAGTGCTGCCACAGAGTGGATAATCAAAAAATGGAAATTATGTACCTACTGTAATTCTTGATCTTCTTGGATGAAGTCTCCACCACTCATTCACACTAATGGGAGTTTGCTGGAGGCGCTAGGACCCAGAGGGAGCAAACTTTTTCAAGAGGGTCGGAGCCTGAGATAGAGCTGCGAAGAAGTGTTACCGCGAGCCCCGGCTCGTGCAGTAATGACTACCTCAGCGTCAACCCTCCAACCACCTCAGTACCCCCCCCCCAAGGAGGTGCAGCGTAACTAACCTAGAAGGACTAACTTTAAAATCTGACACAAGATAGTCTGAATGACCCGTGTAAGAAGGGTCAAAATAAAGTCTTCACAGCTCAGCCATTTAGGGAGTGAAGACCAGAAAACAGAAGTGAGCTCGGGGGATGGTGGGTGGGCATGTGAATGAGTGGTGGAGATTCTGTCCTAGAAGATCAAGAATTACTGTAGGTATGTAATTTCCATATCTTCCTGGACATAAAGTCTCCACCACTCATTCACACTAATGGGAGAGTACCAAGCTAAATAATCCTCATCCCGAGACAGGTGGCAGGAGATAAAGAGCTCACATACTTAAGACAGAAGTCCATTAAGAATGGTCCTGACAAACGACAGATGATGTCTGGCATGGACATCCAAGGCGCAGTGCTTAACGAAAGAATGCACGGAGCCCCAAGTAGCCGCAATGCAAATATCTGCGATGGGCATGTTGCGGATTTCCAGAGATACCGCGACTGCTCTGGTACAGTGACACACTCTGCCTTCCAGCTTGACCTGTGCCATAGTACAGGAGTGGCGAAGGCATGCCATCAGCCATCCTGAAATACATCAGATAGCGACAGGCTGACCCAGCTGGGTCTCGCTGAAGGAAATGACCAGTTGTTGAGCCTTGCAGATTTCATTTATTCTATCTAGATAGAACTGCAATGCCCTCTTAACATCTAGTCAGTGAAGGGTACGCTCTCCTTCATTCTGGAAGTTTGCAAAGTAGGTGGGAAGGACTAAAGGTTGATTTAGATGGAATTCTGAGATAACCTTCGGGAGAAACTTAGATGTGTCCTAAGAACTACTTTGTCCTTGTGAAATGCAGTGTACGGGGGGTGTCTGTGACCAGTGCATGTATTTCAGAAACTCTGCGGGCTGAAGTAATAGCCACCAGGAAGCCCGTTTTCCAAGTGAGGAACCTCAAGTCGCAGGTAGCTAGAGGCTCGAAAGGTTTACAAGTGAGTAAGCCTAGCACAAAGTTAGTGTCCCAGGCTGCAACTGGACGTCTGATAGGAGGTCTAGTAAGCAGAATACTCCTGAGAAACCTCTTAACTACAGGCAACTGAGCCAGTGACATGGAATGTACCGGCTCGTGGTATGCCGAAATGGCACAAAGATGAACTTTGACTGTGGAGTACTACAGACCTGTATTCGAGAAGTCTAAAAGAAATTCTAAGACTTTATTTGGTGGTCAGGAAAAAGGGTTCCAAGAGGATTTTGCACACCAGATAAGAGAAGCACTTCCATTTGGCTGTGGAGGTTTTTCTAGTGGCCGGCCTACGTGCAGCCAAAAAAATATCTGAAACTCTATGAGAAACACTGAACCTATTCCCCTCCATCTCTTCAGGAGCCAAGCGTGAAGGTGAAGCGACCTCAGGTTGGGATGGACCACGGGACTCTGGGTCATAAGGTTCGTCTGAAGGGGAAAGCATTTTCCAGGGGGGATTCCGATAGAGCATTGAGTAGCAGAAACCATATCTACCAAGGCCAGAAGGATGCTATGAGAATCATTCTGCCCCCCCCCCCCCGACTCCAATTTGAGAAGTACCCTCTGAATTAGGGAAGAGGAGGAAAGGCATATAGAAAGCGTCTTTGTCCACTGCAGCCTGAAGACATTCTGACAAAAATGTCAGGTCCTGCATTTCTGGAGCAGAAGTAAGGCAGTTTTGCATTTAGTGGGGACCCAAAAAGGTCCAGGTCTGGAGTGCCCCACTCTTTGAAGAGTGAACGACGGTTGAGTCGAGAGGTCACTCGTGAGGATCTGTCTCCGTTCTGCTGAGACGGTCTGCCAGCTCGTTTTGCACACCTGGCAATTAAACTGCCTGAATCAAAACCTTGTGTTCCAGGCACCACTCCCACACTCTCATTGCTTCCCTGCATAATGGGTAAGAGTGTGTACCGCCCTGTTTGTTGATATAGTACATCACTGCTTTGTAGTCCGTTTGAAGGAGAATGTTCTTGTGACAGAGTATGTCCTTCAAGGCTCAGACTGCATAGAGGACTGCTCTCATTTCCAGGACGTTCATGTGGAGTTGGGACTCGTCCAGAGTCCACGAACCCTGGGTGTAGAGATCCTGGCTGTGGGCTCCCCAGCCCATCAGGGACACGTCCGTGGTAACAGATCTTATGATCCAGAGGGGCAAAGGGATATCTTTCCAGAAGACTGTCCTCCTGAGACCACCACATGAGTGACCTCTTCATGATCTTGATGAGAAAGGACTGAGGGTGAGTGGTTGGGGGACCACTGAGTAAGGAGCATCTACTGGGAGGTTCTCATGTGGAGATGAACTAAGGATACAGTTAACACCGAGGATGCCACGAGGCCCAGCACCTATTGCATCGAGATAGCTCGAACCGAGCTGCATTCTCTGACATATCGGGTCATCTGTAAGATATCGCTCCTTCTGTCCTCTGGAAGAAAAGCCTTTGCACTGGAGGTGTCCAGAAGAGTTCCTATGAAGAGGAGCTTCTGGGAGGGCTGCAGCTGTGACCTGTTGAGATTCAGCAGGACTCCCATAGACGTGACAAAGTCTGAGGACGTGGTCATGGCCTCCATAGTCTCTTGCCTGGAGGGACTTGCTAGGAGCCAGTTTCCAGAGATGGAAACACTTGTATTTCGGTTTTCCTGAGATGCACCGCAAGAATTCCACAACACTTTGTAAAAATTTGACATGCCGAGGATAGCCCAAAGGGCACGACTCTGAACTGATAGTGTTGACTCAATGCCACGAACCTTAGGTATCTGTGGTGGTTTGGGTGTATGAGAATACGTTGGTAGGCATCCTGCATTCCCAGGGAGGCTAGCCAATTGTGTCGATGAAGCAAACGAAGCAGGGTACCTAGTGATATCATCTTGGACTTCTCCTTGTGAAGGAACTTGTTTAGTTTTCTGAGATCCAGAATGGGGCGCATGCCGCCAGCTTTCTTTGGAACCAGAAAGTAATGGGAGTAGAAACCTGTGTTTCGTTGACCCAGCAGAGCTATTTCTACTGCCCTGTTTTTCAAAAGGCCTTGTACCTCGGAAGCAAGGAGGTCTGACTGTACTGTCGACAGCCTGGGCTGTTTGGGAGAATGATCCGGAGGGGGTTCCGAAAGATTGAGAGAGTACCACTCGCGGATTATCTGGACCCATGTGTCTGATGTTACAGATTTCCACTGATTGTAGAACTGAGTCAGGCGTCCTCCCACCACTGAGGAGGAGTCCCCCTCGGACAGCTGAGGTGGGACCTCGGCCAGAAACTCAGAAGGTGGCACTGGGCGCTTTGGGGTCCTGTGCCTTCTGCAGCGCTTTCATTTGTGGCTGAGGGTTGCAGTTTTTGTTAAAACCTCTCCTGCCTTTGCCCCGAAAGGACTGACGGTTGTGAAACTTGACGCTTGTTCACACCTCCTCTGGAGGAAGTGGGTGTAGGTCTAGCAGTCTTAATGGCAGACCTAGTCTTCTGCGTGGCCTCCTGAGCTTGCTCCACCTGAGGCCCGAACAGATACATACCATCAAAGGGTAAGGCCATAACTTGCTGCTGGGTGTCATTCGTGAAGGCCAAACTACACAGCCAGGAGTGGCGGCGGGTGCAGATGCCAGCCGCCACCCAGGAGGCAGTATCAAAGGCATCCACTGCAGCTTTAACCTGTTGGTTATTGGATTCAATACCCCTAGTTATAGTGTGAAGCAACTCTGAGCTAGCTTCCGATTCTGGCAGAGCTTCTACCATTTCTTTGAGGGAATGCCAAAGTACATACTCATACTGAGAAAAATAGCCCTGGTAGCTGGCAATGTGCATCCCCAAGGTTGAGGCAGCAAAAACTCTTTTACCCAAGGTGTCTATCTTACGAGATTTTTTATTAGTCGGGCCGTAGATCCTTAAGGAACGACAGCCTTATTCTCTGCCAAGATCACAATGGCATCAGCAAAGGCTTGTGAGGCCAAAATAGGACGATCCTTGGGAGGAGCATACTTCCTATTGATGGACTTCGCTACGGAAGGAATGAGAACCGGATTCTTCCATACCATCTGAGAGAGGGTCTCGAAAGAGGGCTGTACCAGAGCGGTTAAATCCCTAGGGATCTCCAGGACATGAAGATATTGGAGTCGTAGAAGCTTCCCAGGATCAATTTCTGAAGCTTGGAGAGAAAGAGAAGTGTTTAAATTTTTGAACAGAGACTTAAAGGAGGTCTTCCACCACAGGCTCTGCAGAAGGACTGATGCCTGCCTCAAGGGCAGTATCATCATCACCACCACCACCATCGCGGCGAAGATCTGGGTCAGGCACAAAATCATCTCCTGACAGTCTAGGGGGACTACATAGACAGGAAAGGAATGAAAATCAGGAGGGAGAACAGAAGAAAGAACCGGAGTCGAAGACCGGTCGGCACCACAAAAGCTCCCAGTGCCGAAGAAAACTGCACCGAGAACAAGGAGGGAGGCACCTGCTAAAGCGGCGCCAGTCACGCACAGCACTAGGAGATCCTGGTGCCACACGGAGTGCTGCCAGTAGGCCCCGATGTCAAGCACGGCGCCAAACGAAGCTTAGGGCACACGAAGACAGCGCCAGGTCCTCAGCAGTCAGAAAAATGAAAATTACATACCTACCATAATTCTTAATCTTCTCTTGTATCTTCACCATTCATTACTGATTGGTAAGCGGGCGTGCACACCCGCCATGGGAGTTTTCCCCCCTCAGGAGGTCAGTAGCCGAGCTACTTTCCACCCAGTGGCGCATTGGAGTGATGTGCGAGGGGCAACCATTAGCTGTTGCAAACAACCCTCCATCCCAGTTCTGTTAGTCTGGAGAGGCTAAATAAGCATAAGAAAAAAGAGCAAGGCAAGAGAGCCGTGGGGATAGAAAAAGGAAAGTATATAAACTGAAAAAGGTATAAGCTGGAAGAAGATAGACAAGAAAAAGAGGCCTACCCAAGGGGACCGCAAGGCCTCACTTCTGGGGCGGCTCCAAGGGAGGAACAGATGAAGAAAAGGAGAAAAGGGAAGAAGAGAGGGAAGAGAACAAGGGATGTTGGGAGGGGAGATCACTGCCCACTGACAATTTGGTTTAAGGCTTGTAAGCTTGGAACCAAAAATAAGGGAGCAAGGATCCTGCTGGATAGGACTGAAAGAAGATGCCTCTGAACTGTTTTCACAGATTAGACACAAAATACAGGTTACTCACCTGTAACAGGAGTTCTAGGAATGGTATATGTTGTTCATCCACACTTATTGGCAGGTTCCTTGCCGCTTTAAATCTTGCCGGAAGGTCTTCAAGCTAGCTCCTCCACCACCCGGGTGGTAAAACTCGGCTCTCCGTGGCGCTTGAATCAGCCCGGCTGGAGAAGCTCAGGTTGTCTTGTCGAAGCCGGGAGGTCGGGTGGATTTGGTGGATGAACAACATATACCATTCCTAGAACCCGTTACAGGTGAGTAACCTGTATTTCTAGGACACGGACATGTTGTTCATCCACACTTATTGTCAGACTCTAGCAGTTCTCCGGGAGGAGGAGGCAAGCTTTCACCCCCTACATACTTACTTGGGGAACAGAGATTGGAGAACCGAGGTCCCCAAACCAGCATCCCGGCGTGACTCAAGGTCGATGTGGTAGTGGGAATAAAGGTGTGCTGACTTCCAGGTAGCAGCCCTGCAGATTTCTGGATAGGGACATCCCTGGAAGCAGCCACTGATGCAGCAGTATGGCGGGTAGAATGAGCTCTTATCCCTCTGGGAGGCTCCATGCCCGCCAACTCATAGCAGAGATTTATGCAGGAGGTGACCCATCTGCCTATCGATCAAGCTTGGCTGCAGGTCTGCCAGGTGCGGCTTCAGCGTGGGTGACAAACAGCTGGCGAACCTCTCCCGAATTTCAGCGTGCGCTCCTTATAATAAGCGAGCGCCTTCCAGGGTCCAGAGTATGGAGCCTATATTCGCCCTCCGAGGTGATTGGGGTAGAACACCGCAGAGTCAACACCTGATTAAGGTGGAAATCCCGACACCACCTTCGAAGGAATTTCGGTGGGGCGAGACAACTTGTCCCTGTGGAAGACCAGGTAAGGAGACTCGATGCTAAGCGCCTGGAGTTTCCCATCCTTCTGGCTGACGGATAGCCACCAAGAAGGCGGTTCTTCCGACAGGTGGGGAGACGACACCTGTGCATTGGTCTCGAATAGCTTGCCCATGAGCTTTGCTGATACCAGCAGTAAATCCCACTGGAGGTGGGGATTCCCGCACTGGAGGGAAATGATCAAGGCCTTTAAAGAAGCGCCTCGACCACTTTTCCTTTGCGCGACGACTGCTGACCGCCCGCGCCTCGGCAAGGCGTGAGATGGCTGCCAGGTGCACCTTAAGGGTCGCCGACCTAAGCCCTTTGACTAGAAAGGGACCTAAATAGTCCAAAATGCTTGCCACAGGACACGCAGAAAGGGTCCAACCCTTTTCCCCGACACCAAATGGAGAACCTCTTCCATTTGAAGGCGTAGATTTTTCTGGTCGACTCTTACGGACGCCTCAACGACGCTGGAGGCCTCGTCGGAAAGACCCAAGGCCTGGAACCTAGTCTCCAGGAACCAGGCCGTCAGGGTGCAGGGATTGAAGGTCCGATGGAACACCTTCCCCTGATTGACTGAAGAGCAGGTCCGGGCGAGCTGGAGCTTCCGCGAGTCCTGGAGCTGAGACTGAGGAGATCTGGGTACCAGAACTGCGAGGCCAGTCTGGGGCTATCAGAATCACCCGCGCCTGTCCCTCCTCGCTCAGCAGGACCCTGTGAATCAGGGGAACGGGGGGAAAGGCGTAAAAGAGGCCCGGGGTCCACGGCCTCGAGAAGGCATCCCCCTGCAGCGAGCCCTGCTGAGGGGGGCGGGCATGAAACAGCCTCAGCTTCGCATTCTCCCTGGAGGCAAACAGATCCACCAGAGGTGTGCTCCAGCGGGAGAACAGGTCTTGTACTATCTCCGGCAGGAGAGATCACTCGTGCGATGCAGCCCCTATCCGGCTCAGGGCATCGCCTGGGTGTTGGAGGCTCCTGCCACATGAATGGCCAGGAGATCCGCCCCAGGCTGCGCACTAGTGACTAAATGCGGAGAGCTTCCTTGCATAATAGCATGGAGCGCTCCCGCCCTGGCGGTTTAGATAGTACATGGTCGTGGTGTTGTCCGCCTGGACCCGACCACTTGACCCGGAGAAAAGGAGCAAAGGCGGTGAGAGCTAGGCGGACCGCATGGAGCCCAGCAGGTTGATATGGCATCGGGACTCCTGGGGACCTAGAGGCCGTCACTCGGTATTCCCCAGATGGGCACCCCAACCCATCAAAGATGCGCCGGTCGCTAGAGACCGTCGGCTCGGGGCAGACAAACGGGATACCCTCCTGCAGATGGGAAGGAACGGTCCACC
Source organism: Neoceratodus forsteri (assembly GCA_016271365.2). Lineage (NCBI taxonomy): Eukaryota > Metazoa > Chordata > Ceratodontiformes > Ceratodontidae > Neoceratodus > Neoceratodus forsteri. The sequence goes on along the minus strand of CM028134.1, from coordinate 588,894,981 downwards.
ACTGGAGAGCGTTCCACATCTCCTGGGTCGTCCACACACGCTGGTCCAAAGGATCGCAGCGCTGAGACCACTGGCTGGCCAGTCCCCACTGGAGGGGACGCATGTGCCAACGTGCCCAACGGACTACGCTGGTACAGGCCGCCATGAGACCCAGCAGTCGCAGGAAGTCCCGGGCAGGGCGCGATTGCCCAACCAGAAATGATTGGGCAAAGGAGGTAAGAACCTCGGTCCTGTCCGCCGGGAGCGTGCTCTGGCTCAAGAGAGTCGAGCTCTGCCCGATGAAAATTATCACCTGCTTGACTCGAGTTCGACTTGGCCTCATTGACCAGGAGGCCGAAGTTGAGAGCAAACCTGGAGGGCCAGATCCCTGGACCGCTCCACGACCTGGAGGGGCTGCTATCTGCCAATCCGTCCAGGTAAGGGCACACCCGGACCCCCCGCGCCCAAGAGGAATGCTGTCACCACTGCCATGCACTTGGTGAAGACCCTGAGCTGGAGAGAGGCCAAGGGCATGGCCTGAACTGAAAAGGGATCCTCCGCCTGAAGTGGAGGAATCTCTGATGAGACGGACGGATAGGGACGTGAAAGAACGGCGTCCTGAAAGTCCAGGGAACAAAACCACACGCCGTGTTCCAGAGATGGCTTATCTGAGCCAGAGTGACCATTCTGAAGGTTCGAGACCTAGGGAACTTGTTCAGGTCGTGTAGGTCGAGCATGGGCGCCAGCCCCTGTCCGCTTCGGGACCAGGAAGTACCTGGACACGAACCCCAGTTCTGATGGGGGGTCCTCTATCTTTTATCACCCTTTCTGAAGGAGAAGGGTGATGTCGACTCGCCAGCCTTCAGAGAGTCTGGGGACCCAGAAGCCTAGAGGCGGCGGCTCTGAAGGGTGGAACCGTTCCGAATTCAGAGGCAGGCCTCTTCCCACCACCCAGAGACCCACCTGTCCGTGGTAACAGCGGACCAGGCGGAAAAGAAGTGCGGGCCGTCCCCATGGGGAACCAGGGCGCGTGGCGGGATGATGGCGACACCCTTCAGCCCGTCACTGTGCAGGCTTGGAGGAAGGACGGCAGGGGACCTGGGGCCTCTTCCTCCCTTGCTTCTGGGAAGCTGGCGAAACTGGGCTTGGAATACCACAGGTCTAGCCTGCTGGCCCCTAGACGTTGTTGGGTCAAGGCAAGGCCGGAGCAGAGGCGAAGGGCTAGGCTGGGGCTACGGCCCTTGTCCCTCTAAGGCTGACAACAATACAGTCATGTGGCATTGGACTTTTCGATCCTCTGGAGGTGACCTTCCACCAGGGCGAAGGAAAGGTGTTCCCAGGAAAGGAACATCAATGAGCTTGTGCTGGGTATCCGGTGAGTGGATATCCTCAGCCACGCCACGCCGGTAACATAGCCACTGCGGCCGCCACTGACCAGGCTGAAGTCTCAATATCAGCGCAGTCCTGGAGCGCAACAACAGCTACTGCCCTGCCCTGGTCCCGCACCTGCTAACTGTGGTCTGCAGGTCCACTTGGGAAGATGAGGACGACCTCATCCAGGGAGCCCAACAGGGCATGGGAAAAATGTGCCATCAAGGCGGCGAACTGGCCTGACGAAAGGCGAGGAGGAAGCAGCATACACTTTCCGCCCAGTATAGTCCAATTTCTTGGACTCTTTGTCGGCCAGTTGTCCACGTCCCTGGCATTTCTGGCTCGCGGAAAACACTGTCGTGACCAACCCCTCAGCCGAAGGGTGTTCGGAAAAACCCGGACAGAGAGCCTGTGGGAACCGCATACTTTCTGGCCATCCTGGCCGGCGCAGGACAGGAAGCGAGACGCTGCCACAATTCGGGCAGGACCAACAATGGCTTCAGCCACTGGAAGAGCCTCCGTGGGAAATCCCTCGGTCCAGAATCTCAGTGAGGGATATCTAGCCCGTTTGGACAGGGTTGAGCTTCATCCAGTGGATTCTGAGATGAGCCTGAGTAGTCAAGGAAGGACGAGGGCTATCGTCCATCGACTGCCCCAGAGGATTCCAAGTCTAGGCGCTTGGAAAACAGGGAGGAGTCGTGAGTCCGACTCAGGCAGTGGTTGAATAGCTGCCTGGAGCCCGCGCCAACCCTCCGTGCCGGGGCTTATCGGGAGTGAGGGTGACTGACAGCCTATGGGAAGGCCAGAGCTGGCCGCGAACTTTTATCGGGGCCCCAGACTGTCGGTTGAGCGGGAGGGTCCACGGTATTGGTGGGGCAACAGGAGTAGACGAACAACCGGCCTGGAAACAGGCTCCTCGACCACCCATGAGGGGTTGTTTCACACGTCGGTGACAACCATTTATGGCGGAGAAGAGGCCTGAGCAGCTTGTTTCCAGCCAAATTAGTTGTTGCCACATAGGTTCCTCATATTTTAGGCGCAACTTACGCGAGAAGCCTCCCGTCGAGGAGGAGGAAGAGGAAGAAGCGGCGGCGCCATGCCATGATGCCGAGACCGAGACCGCCTGTCGACCGGGATCGGCTGGAGCCGGCAGATGTCCGGACGAGACCAAGAATCTCGGCAAGGCAGGTCGGAGCGGCAGGGAGCTGAGGATCGGCAATCCCTCGGTTCGGTTGACAAATCCGGCTCGGGAACCAGAGGAACAGATGAGCGACGGTATCCACAATCCTACGCCCGGGGGAACCGAGGAGGAGGGAGTTCGGCTTCTCCAGCCGACAACCCGTCTAACGGGTGAGAAAATCTCAACCACGTCGGCGAGTCTCGATCACCTGGCCTGACGGGGCACCGTGAAGCCAGTGGCCGAAGCCGAAACTTCGACCGAAGTCGACTGTCGACAAGGGGAAGGAGATCTTTCCCGCTCCCAAGAGCGTCGACGATGTGACTTACCCTTACTTTTCTTCGACCGATGAAACGGTCCAGAAGAAGTTGGACCCTAAGCCTTTGGTAGAGAGGGTCAAGCAAAGCTCATAAAAGAAGCCGAATAGGAGGACCAAAGCGAGCAGGCGATACCGCGGCCGAAGATGAGCGGCATGAGCCGCCTCCCCTCCACCGAGGCGATCATCTACTCAAGGTGTTCTCTGGAGCCGCGCAGTCGCGGATACCGCCAGTCAGACCTCACCGGATTTGACAGGGAAATCTCCTTTGGGCGCCCAAGTTGGAGGCAGACATGCGATCCTCAGGGCGTGAACCCAGAAGATGAGCACAGTTCGCGGGCCTGCGGGTCGTGCACCTGGCCTGGGCAGTAGCGCCATGCGTGGAGTGCGGATCCGTCCGAGACATCTTCTGCCCGCAAGGGCATCTCCGAAAACGGAGAGTCGATTGGTCCATCGTGTGAGCCATAGGAAGAAGACCGGCGGTAAAAGTTTTGGAAAATTTTTAAAGTCAAGAATTAGGGCCCCAAAGCTTAATCGCAGAGCGTTAAGGAGGGAACCTGAGCTTCCAAGCGGTAAGGAAGATCTGGCGTCATGGGGCGGAGCCGAGAGTTTTACCACCCGGGTGGGTGGGAGGAGCTAGCTTGAAGACCTTCCGGCAAGATTTAAAGCGGCAAGGAACCTGCCAATAAGTGTGGATGAACAACATATCCATGTCCCTAGAACGGTAGATTCTCTAACCTCCCGACATCCCAACCCCTTAAACTCTAGCTGAGAGGTCACAGACTGCCGAAGCAGAAATTCTCTTCCAGAAGGGGAGCGCCCATCTAGGAAGAGGTCCTTTAGCGCCTTGTCAATACTAATACAGATGCATGTGTGGAGGGGGTGGGCTCTACAGCGGGCACCCCTTTACGAAAGGATAGACTGGGAACTCAATTGGACTCCCTGAAGGCCAGTCAACAGTATCAGCTCAAGGCAACGAAGTGCCAGGAGCACCAACCAGAAGAAACTGATATGAGAAGATTAATACCTGCCAGAGGGACCAGGACATAAAGGAACCAGGCCATAGGAGGATGTTCCTTTAACTGTGAATTGAACAATATGGTTAAGAAAACCAAGAGATATCCCAAAGGGAAATCAGAAAGAGTTCCCTCAGGATAGAATAAAGTCCACTCGTTCCCCCTTTACCTTGAGGAAATTGGATAACTGGATCCGTTCATCAGAACGGAAAAAAATCAAATAAGGCCTTTTTTTTTTTTTTTTTTTTTTGGCTTAAAGGCCAACGAAGGAGGGGGAACGAGCAGGGAGGGGGCCGCTGAAGAAGGAGGCCCGTGAGGGGAAGGTGGGCGGAAATCAGTAATGAATGATGAAGAAACAAGAGAAGATCAAGAATTACGGTAGGTACAGAATTTTCATATCATCCCTTGTCAATCTTCACCACTCATTACTGCTGGGTGAGTACCAAGCACCCCCGAAGGGGGGCTAAATTGACCCTGAGGGAACAGATCCCTCAGCCTCCTACTGGTGGAAAGCAGGAGGAGGAGACCCTAACCATCAGAGTGGGACAGTAAGGTTGGTGAGGACGAGGAGGTGTCCCCCAAGGGTGGGGGAAGGGAGGGTGCCCCTGAAGGAGCCTCCCCGCCCTGCGGGAAAACAAGCAAGTTCCCCTGGAAGGCAGAGGCAGTCACCCTACGCCGGGCAATGGGTGACAGTCTGGACAGATGAAGCCATGCCATCTGCCTAATGCAGATCACTGTCCCTGTAAGTCTGGACGCCACCTCGTTGGCACTGTGGGATGCCCTCGCTTGGTGCCTTGCAAGCTCCAGACCTTGAGCAGAGAGGGCAATGGCTTGTCTAGACTGCTCTGTGTCAGGTAAAGATGCTAAAACCTGAGACAGCATCGACCACAGATGCCTGTTGTAGGCATTGTGGTGTGCCTGATGTGAAGCTATGCACATCAGTGCACGACCTGAAGAGAAAACCCTTCGTCCTCACCGGTCAAATTCAGCAGAATCCGGATCCAGGGGTCTGTCGTGCGCCAGGCTACGAGGCCCGGAAGGAGTGTCTAGAGATGTCAGGTCTGAAAGTGGGTGAAGTAGATAACCTAGAGACTCATGGGGGGCCCAATATCGTCTCCTGCAGTCTGCTGGGGCTGGAGAAGGAGTGGCTGGAGACTGCCAGGTGTGGGTAGACACTTCCTGGAAAGGGACTGGCCAGGAAGGCACCACCAGGTGGCGAGCGCTGAATTCGCTAATGAATGCAAGTGTCTGCCGCTCGGTATTGTCCCTACGGATGTAGGAGATACGAAGCTCCAAAACCAGCCTCGAAAGGAACCGCTGATAGTCTGTGAAATCAGCATCAGAGGAAAGGTGGACAGAAAGTTCCTCTTCCTCCGGAGAGGAAGTGGAGCTCGAATGTCCCGAGGACTGCTGCAGTGGGTGGGGGGGGAGACAGACGGAAAACCTGCTCGTCCATGGCCCTGACATAAGATGGGAAGGCCACTGCACTAGCTCTGAACGTCTCCGAAGTTAACGGTCCTGTAGGACCCACATGGCCTGGGAGAGAGGGAGGTGGTTGCAGAGGGATGGGCGAAGGGCGCCTAAGAGCACGTGCTTGGCCACTGCCAGGGTTCCGAGATCCAGGGAGCGCTGCCGCCAAAATTCCGGACCTTGAGATCATGCCGGGTGGCGAAGAAGAAAGGGGAGGGGGGCAAACCCAGGAAGAGCCCAGAAGGGGAATCTCCCCTGTGACGTGCCTGGGATTGCATGAGTCCAGAAGGGCAACCCTTAGAACCACCACCAGAAGGAGTTTCAGAGACCTGAAGAGAAAGGTGGGGTCAGCACTGCGACTCCTCCCCACGCCCCGCAGGGCAGTGGGGATACGACGCCGCTCCTCACCCCGACCTCTCAATCCCTCTGACTCGGAAGCAGCCCTCTTCCTCAATGTCAGTGGAGGAGGTCCCTGCTGAGCGAGCCCCCGAAGGGAACCCACAGAGGCAGAGACCTCCACCCTCTCCCGAGACACGCCAGCAGCACCAGAGATGGCAGCTGCCTGGGACCTCCGAGAAGAAGGCATCCTCTCCCAAACTCCTGACGGGTCCACCACAGAAGACTCCAGGCCACCCCTAACTGTGGAATCCTCTGGACTAACCAGCTCTGGGGACTCAGGGACAGGAACATTGCATCACCTGGTGCTACGGCCTACAGGAGGTTCTGAGTCGGAAGACTCAGGTTGCCAGATCGGGTCTCCCTCAGAGTCATCCACCTCTGAAGAGGTGTCAAGCAGAGAAAACTCCAACGAGGCAACCGCAGGAACCTCATGCATGACAGAACTGGGCTCGGCACCGCTTAAGGCCACAACGCACACACCACCACTGGAGTCCACCGGACCGCCATCAGCCCCAGGAACGCCGGCAGCACTGCCCGAATCCCTGGACCCGCGAACGGCGCTAGAACCCAAAGCAACACCGCCGACGGCACTGCTCAAGTCCCCGGCACTGCAAACAGCGCCGGGCTCAACAGCAGCATCACAAAGTGAAATCGAAGGTACACCAGAGCTGGGCCACGCAACCGGAGGCCACGACACTGGGGGAGCCTGCACCTCAGAGGAGGCGACTGCCGGGATGGCGCCGAAGGTGCGACCCCGGATGGAATCATGCCATTTCTCCAGCACCGAAGAAGAAATCTCCTCGGCAACGCTAGAAGTGGAGGAGGTTCTCTCCTTGCTGGGCCGTAGAGACCCAGAGGAAGGGACGAGATGTCTGGCCTGGGAAGCCCGCAAGCGACGTTGTCCTCCGAAGTCGGCAGAGCCCTTCCGACTTTAAACACGTGCACTCTAATACATGGCGTTCCATGGAGAAACCGACATCGCAGTGGTCCATATCATGGTAGGGTCCCAGGCACCGAAGACAAACATCATGCCGGTCCATGATGGAAAACTGTCAGCCGCAGAGGCATCGACGCATAGGGGGCATGACCCGTCTTAGATTTACTTTTCGCCCCCGAACCTGACATAATGTGAAAAAAAAAAAAACAGTGTAAATAGCAAAGCTCCCGGCGTCGTCAAAGTATTAAGAAAATCAACTGTCTTACCAGTCGACGACATCGGGAAAAGAACCTGGATGAAAGCACTGAAAAATTACACAGCCTATGGCGCACCAATTTTTCTAGAACTCCACACAGCTGGTGCAGCCTAGATGGTGGGAGAAATAGAAATGCAATAGAGGTGTCTGCGGCGCCTAACGGCCGCCCCTCGCGCATCACTCTCGGGGGCGGCGCTGTCGGCACCGACTCTCTGGAAAAAAAAAATTTAAAAACTCCCATGGCAGGTGCATGCCTCCAGCTTACCCAGCAGTAATGAATGGTGAAGATTGACAAGGGAAGATCTGCGATTTGAGGCGAAAGAGGGAAAAATGGCAGGAGATAGAGGCATCGGTGTGGACCCCTGCGCCACAGCCACGTGAGGGGGATAAACAGTGGAGCATGGAGTTGATGGCACCAAAGAAGGCACTGCGCGACTAGGAAGGCCCAAATGTCCTAACCATCTCTCCGGAGCCAAATGGCCCGAAGGCCTCGGCGTTGGAGTGACCAGCTCAGGCAACTGGACCAATCTCCAAGCCCACTGCTCCATAAGAGCAGCCCACTGGTGAAACTGCTCATCAGAAGCTCCTCGGGAAGGTGGAGAGGGGCTCCTATGTCGAAGAGGTCGGCCATCGGAGACAGAAACTGGCGACTCCAAAAGAGGTGGAGACAGGTGCCTGGCCCCAGCAACCGACCGTCCACGAGCAGACATACCAGAGGTTGATCTTGAGTGATGCCTTTTTCTCTTCGACCTATGTGTTGAAGAGGAACTTGAGGCTGAACGACGCCGAGAATTGGACCGTTTCTTTTTATGCTTCCAGGGGGACCGTCCATCCCCTGAGCACTGGACTGTCCGTTGGCGGACCGGACCCGGCCTGGCTGACTGAACAGCTTTCATATGAGGTCTCCCTACTGTCACCTGCCCCACTCATGGTCGACTCAGTCAATGGAGGGCTGAAGATTTCTTGATGTACAATATAGAGGATAATGGCTGGGGATCAGGCGATAACCACGCTGTAATCACCTCGAGTGGTTGCTAGGGCAACATTGTAAACCTCGAGAGTGCAGCTCGAGAGGTTTACTGTAGCCATAGAAACCACGAGGTGATTTCAGCGTGGTTGTCACCCGATCCCCAGCCATCATCTTTTATAGTGTATGGTCAAAAAACACTGCATTCTATGTGTGAGAATTACGGAACTCTGGTGCATTCTGTTTTGTTATGCAACTTTTGGAAGTTCTGAAGTGTGGTTAACAACTTTCAAAATTCTAAACAGTGTATAACAAACCTGTGTGACTGCTGATTATGGTGGTTAATAGGCAATTACCATACATTATTTAAATATAATCAGCACAAATTCGAAATAAAAATACAAAACAATAAACTGTACTACTACGCACTCGACAGTGGGGGAAAAAAGGAACTGAGGTGGTTGGAGGGTCGTCACCGAGGTAGTCATTTCCGCACGAGCCGGGGCTTGTGGTGCCGCTTCCTCACGGTTCCATCTTAGGCACCGACCCTCTTGAAAGTTTGTTCCCAACGGGTCCTAGTGCCTCCGGCAAACTCCCATTAGTGTGAATGAGTGGTGGAGACTTTATGTCCAATAAGATCTTCAGTCTGTCTCTCCACTATCTTCTGTGCAACTCAGTTCTGCAGTACTTTCTTCCCTACTGCTTACCTAGGCTCATCTGGTAAACTGAGCACAAGAGGTGCTTATATAGGACCAACCTCTGACATCACAGTCAGCTGATCCACCCCATTGTGTTTAACAGAAAGAAAAAAAATATTTTTTTTTCTTTATACTTTGTTTATCTCCTCCTGTCTACCCTCGGTGCCCACTACGGGCCACTAATCACCATCTCCGCCCACTACTCCGGATCTGCCCCCAGAGCGCCTCACCTCTTACTTCCTCCTGCACAGTGGGATCTGTCCGGAATTGGTGGTCTTGGATAGCCAGGAGTGGTCATCATCTAGGAGTACCGAGGGGTATTTTCCCATTTTCTGTGGTTTCCCCTGTCCCAGTCCCGAGATGCCAGCGCAAGGACGCAAGCGTCCAGAGAAGAGACGTGCTGACGCACGTCCCTCTCAAGCGCCTACAGACGTCTCCCCTCCCCTGTTAGACGGAGCCGCCAGCCCCTCGAGAGCCCGTGTTTCCACCGGCGCCCTCTCAGGGTGTCTGGTGCGTACTGCACCCCTGGTATCCCACCTCAGAAGGAGGACAGCATCCATTGGGATGCTCAATCCTCCCTCCCCCTGCTGACCCAAGGTCATTCCCGAATCCGGGTTGCCGACATAGCGCGAGGTGTGGCTTCCAGCGCCTTAACCCTCGGCACTACCGGGCTGGCCCCAAAAAAAAAAAAAAAAAGATTCTAATACAAGTAAATGGGGGATCAGCTAAACCAAACCATACAAAAGATTAGCAAACTAGTACATTAATTTCAGTGCATTTGTCCCACTGTAGCCAGTGTTCCAACTAAAAACGCTTAAGGTGCACTTGAGGGGACTTAACTCCTCCCCCTGGACAGTATTATGGACTGTCCAGGTCCCTATAAATGAGCCTCTGACTGGGGTCGCTGCCTCCTAAGGACAAATCATAGGGGAGTTAGTTATCAAGAGCAGGTAAAAACCTAAGGTGATTTTCTCCTCTTTTTATGGGAAGCTTAAAAAACTGCACATTTATATCCCCCCCCCCTTCTGTCTGTAGCCACATAACTTTGTAGTACAGTACTTTCTCAGCTGATATCTTCAGCCAACAGCTTCAATATCTATCAATTCCTTATTCAGTGCCTCAAAGTGCGTATTTGCGCAAACATCTTTTGATTCGGAGTGCTTTCAGCTCCGAATTACAAGTACTTCTTTCAAAATGTGACTGCATGCTGCATCGGAGCACCTTCATGTTCCGATGCCGTAAGAAGACACACACCGGTTTTCAGTGCTACACTCGCTCCTTCGGAAGGCTCGCCCATTCTTTAAACAGCCACGGTGGTGGCCAACTAAAACCGGGGTAAAACGGAGCGAGACAATGGTCCCTGGATACCGCAAAAAGTGGCAACAATTCCCTGGAATAAATTCTGGAAGGGCGACAAGCCTCGAGGGAGCCCTCCACATATGTAGTAGGTAGCAGTATTCCTTTCGTTTTTTCATTTTCCTACCGCATAAAGCGGTAACATACTGCAATACTGCAGTGCTCCAAACCGGAGCGGGGCGGCTCCAGTATTATTATTGCATTACTGCCCTCCAAGAGCAATCGTGTATCAGTTTGTTTATATTACAGCCCTAGGGGGTGCTCATCATTCTTTCTACTGCACCTCTTAGAGCTGTTTTGACTATCTGATCTTTACTTACACCTCTGCAGAACCCACATCATTTGGACAATTTCTATAGGCATCCCTGTATTTATGTCTTCTTGTGCCCCACTCCTAAGGAGCGGACAAGCACCACAGAAAGCTCTTCCTAGAGATTATTTAACATCCTATATATGGTTCCTAATTCATGAGATTAATATACTCCTTTAGTCCAGGAGCACACTGCAATTAGAAGGTTTTTCTTAGCTTCTACTTTAGTACCTCCAGGGACATATGACAGACTTGTAGAGGGGAAGAATAGAAAAAGATTATGATTGGAGGCCACCCCATCGTAATAGAAAAATGAAATAGGGTCAAGATGGACCCAATGAAAAAATAGATGCTACACTGCAATAGACTCCAAGAAGGAGGTTAGAGAAGGAGTAATGTCCTGGAGTGTACACAGTATTGGGAGGGGGGCGGCGACTCTGCCACAACCACACCTGGAGTACTGCATATAGTTTTGGAGTCCACTTCTCAAGAAAGACAGGAACTGCAAAAGAAGGCCACAAAATTTATCTAGGGGCATCAGGGAAGGTCATATGAGAAAAAGCTGGTAGACCTTTAACACGTATACACTGGGGCCCTGCATACAGATCATACAAAGGAAGGCCACAAAACTTATCTAGGGACAGTAGGGAAGATCACATGATGACAAGTTGGCAGACCTAACCGTATATACACTGGAGGCCAGGAGAAAAGGGGGGATACATCTGAGGCATTGAAATTCTTGCAAGGAATCAACAGGGTGTATTGTAAGGATGTGTTCATGAGAAATAAGGGCAAAGTAACTAGATGAGACTGGTGGATGGAATTTAAGAAGAATGTGAGGAAGTTCTTCACTAAGCAGGTTGCAGACACATAGAACATACTATCCTCCATTTCTTCTCCAGTAATTTGTGTGCCAGGACTGCTCGGCTTTGCTTCTCTGTTTTCTCACCCAAAGAATTTGAGAATGCTTTCTTATAAAATACTCTGTACCTGTACATATAAACTCATAATAGTGGGATGCACAGACAGAAAAGGGGGAGGGGATACCTGGGGGACAGGCTGACGATCAGGTACAAGGATTATCGAATCCCCAAATCTGGTCCAGTGTTAGGCCAAACATAGAGCTCAGCAAGGAAAAAGGTGTACTGGATGGACCTTGGAGTCTTTTTCTGCTGACATACCCTATGTTTCGACTTGGAGTCTGGCCAACACCATCACTGCAGTACTTCTGGTGCACTGCCTCTCGTGTTCATCTGGGTGGCAGTATTACAGCAGAGACAAAAAGATTCCATACTCAGAGGAGGAGGAGGGACTCATACTCTAATGTTACCTCCAACAAGCTGCCCCAAGCCGAGGTTGGCAACATTTTATATCTTGGTAGTATTTCCTGCTATGCATAAAAAAAGTATCTTGATATAGTTACCTTTATCTGATAAACACTCAGTCCATTCATCCAGGCAACAAAACGAGACAGGGTTGTTTTTCCTGCACCACTGACTCCAATAAGCAGCAAGTGACCTTGAGGTTGGCGGAAGATACTGAAAGAAAATAAAAATTCTTGTTTTGGAAGTCATGGATACCATGATTTTTACCATTTTATGACAGCTCCATTATTTTATATTTTCAGTGAAAACACCCTGATTTTTGGTATTTTCAATTACATCAAATATGTTTTAACTATATAAGTAACTCACCTGTACCCATAGGTCTAGCGTGGTATACAGTTCACATCCACTCTCTCTGACAGTTCCACTGGAAATAATGATTTGCTGGATGACTTTAAGCTAAGGTTGTCCCAGCAACAAGGCGGTATTATCTTCCGGCTCTGCAACATGACATCAGATCTTTGCATGCTGGAAGCAGGGATCTGGGTGCTACATTGCCTGGGGAGGTCGGGTGGGTTGTGTGGTAGTGAACTGTATACCACACCTAGAAAGTACAGTTACGTACTTACCGTAACGGTAGATCTTCGAGGGGTATCTCTTGCAGCAGGTAATACACTTGGGTCATCGCCAGAGGGCGCTGTGGTGCACAGCAGCTCTCTTCTAGCAGTCTTTTTCCAGGGACCGCCCACATATGACATCCTTCTGCTCCTATATAAAAGAGTGGGCAATCTCTGGTATCCTCAGTTACCCGCCAGACTCAGTTCGCTAAGCGAGGACAGAGGGAGAGCAGAGGTACCATAGGTATCCCTTCTCATATCTGGATCATAAGTTGTTCTCGGAGAAGGAGAGAGTGATCGTACCTGCTGCAAGAGATACCCCTCGAAGATCTACCGATACGGTAAGTACACAACTGTACTATCTTCCATGGGAATAATCTCTTGCAGCAGGTAATACACTTGGGATGACTCCAAAGCAATAAACCCAAGAAGAGTGGAAAGTTATGACAGAAGGCCTTGTAGGACAGCGCGGCCAAAGGCCGTCCTACGGCGCAAAGCAATGTCTAAGTTGTAGTGCTTCGTAAAAGTATGTATTGTGGACCATGTGGCTGCATTGCAGATATCTGTGATAGAAGCCCCTTTGAAGCAGGCCACTGTAGTGGCCATGGCTCAGGTAGAATGGGCTTCGACAGGTCCTGATAATGGCTCGTCATATTTTTTATAATAAAAGGATATACAATGTGCCAACCAGTTGGAGAGGGTCTGTTTAGTGACCGGGAAACCTTCCCTGGTTGAGGAGAAGGTAACAAAAAGCTGAGGAGTTTTTCTTACAGATTTGGTACCATTTATATAGTATCTCAAAATACGGTGGACATCTAAAGTGTGTAGGAGGTAGTCTCCCTGATTAGAGTGCTCAGAGTACGAAACTGACAATTCTATGGACTGATTTAAGGTGTGTTCTGAGACCACATAAGGTAAAAAAAGGATTGGTATGAAGAGTCACTCTGTCATTGTGAAAGAATAAGTAAGGCTCTCTACACATTACGGCATGAAGCTTGGGTGGCCCCCTTTTGCCTGACACCCCGACGGCGAAACAAGAACAATTACCACTACAGCGACAGTCTCTGTAATGGTCCGTTTCAGTGTTTCGCTTTCCCCCAGTGTCCTGCCCTCTCCCCGGACCAACTCCAACCTGGAGCTGAGAATCCTAAAGTCCGGGGTGTGCTGGCGGCACAATACCTGCGTCGGTACTGTGCTGTCGCTGTGTGGGTGGTCAAAAGATGTATTGTCAACCAAACTTGGCGCTTCAATGAAGCTCACATATACGGCGAGCTGAAGCGACAGCAACTAAGAATACTGTTTTCCAAGAAAGGAAGCATAGGTTGCAAGTGGCCGCTGGTTTGAAAGGTTAAAGGGTCAGCTTTTCTCCAATAGGAAATTCAAATACCAGGGAGGGGTAGGCCGTCTAATGCAAGGTTTGAGGTGTAACACTCCTCCTGAGAACATTTTAGCAAGACGGTGTTGATAAAGTAGTCTCCCTTCTAAGGGCTCATGGAAGGCCAAGATAGAGGCCAAATTAACTTTAATATAGTAGCTCAAGCCTATCTCGGCAAGTGAGGCCAGGCAGTCCAATACTTTAGTCAATGGACATGAATAAGGGGCCAATGAATGGGAAGCGGCCCATATGGAGAAGCGTTTCCATTTAGCATTATATGTTTCCCTTGTAGATGGTTTGCATGAAGCCAACAGAATATTGGCCACTGGTGAGGAGACTAAGGCGGACTATGAAAGCGTCCTCAGGAGCCAAGCGTGAAGGCGCAGTGACTTCACGTTGAGGTGAAGAAGGGTTCCCTGATCTTGAGTTAATAGATCTGGTCTGACAGGTAACAGAATGGGGTTTGCTAATGTGAACTGTTGAAGAAGGGGAAACCACACCTGCCGGGGGCACAGAGGGGCTATGAGGATCACGGTGGCAGGTTTGAGCTGTAGTTTCAGTAGAGTCCGTTGCAAGAGTGCAACGGGCAGGGGGAAGCATACAAGAAAACTCCTGTCCATGGATGGGACAAGGCATCTATCTCATTGTGTCCTAGCAGACGCCTGTAGTCATCAGTAAAAAAACACTGGTGTGTCCTGAGGACGTCTGCAGAAGTCGGCTACTGACTCCCAGTGTGCCCTTGCAACATCTGGAGAAGTCACTTACATTTTTTAATATATATTGTAACAGAATATAATATATATTTGACTGCATAGCACCGTTTGAAAGATAATTTTCTGCTGCACAACTTTGTCACTGATATTTTGTGTATATCATGTATACTTTAGGAGTTATTTGTTTATGGTATGGTGTGTACGGCTGACATGTTTTCCATCAAGATTCACCTAAGCAGCTTGAATAAAATTCACTTTTTTGGCACTTCAGCAGGTATAAAATAAAATCCGTATTGATTACAACTGGTTGCATAGCACCATTGGAAAGGCATTTTTGTGCTCATCAACCTTCATGCTGATACTTTGTGTGTATCATGTATACTTTTGGAGTTATACGCATTTGTTTATGATATGGTGTGTGTGGTTGAGATTTAGCCCTCAAATCTCATCAAAGCACCTTGACTAAAATGGGGAAAAATTACATTTCATAGTAAAAAGATATCTTTTTTTTAGCAAACATAATATCAAAACACCATCTATTGTCTGTATGCTTAATTTGGTGTTGATATTTTACATATTTTCCAACAAAAAATGGCTTATGTTGCCCTTTTTTAGTGAAAAAAATATTTAGTTTGCTCTTTCGACCAGCATAGAAAACATACAAAATTACTTATTATTACATGCATGCCACCATTGGAAAGGCAATCTTGTGCTGAATAACTCTGCCACTCGTACTTTGTGTCTAGCATGTACAGTTATTGAGCTATTAGCATTTGTTTGCGACATACTGACTATGGCTTGATTTTGCTTAGAAAGGCTCAGGATTCACTGTTAAAAGTATATAGGAGATTCAGGAGGCAAGTGGTGTAATCTCAGAGTGAGCCTGTGGAGGCAATGAGCTATAGACAGTCCCTTTCTGTTCAGGATAATGGAATAGTATCTGGGGAGTTGGTGATTGCTGGGGGAGGCAAAAAGGTCGAGATGCGGGGTCCCCCACAATCGAAGATCGTCTGAAGAACTTTGTGAAGAAGTGTCCACTTGTGCGTGGAGGACTGGCGACTGACAATGTCAGCCAGGGTACTGTGGCGTCCCGGTAGATGGACGGCAATCAATGATAGATGCTGAAGTATGGCTTCCAGCCAAACCACAATCATCTCTCTGCAGAGAGTGAGGGACTTGGTACCTCAGACACCCAACACAAATGGTGTGGTTGCTGCAACGGTAGATCTTCCTACTGCAATGACATGATTGAAATAGTGCTGACCTGCTTGCAGATTCTTTGGACATTCGTCGATGAAGATTGGAAACAGAGGGAAATTCCGTTCCCAGCTCAAGTTCTCGTCGATGAGTGCTTCACTAGTGCTAGCTGCTGTGTGCGAACTGAAGACGGCGGGAAAATGAAATGAGGATACCAGGGACCGCACACTCTTATACAGGTGCAGAATGATGTCATGTGTGGGTGGCCCCTGGAAAAAGACTGCTAAAGAGTTGCCATGCAACACAGTGCCCTCTGGCGATGACCAAAGTGTATTACCAGCTGCAAGAGATTATCCCCATGGAAGATTTACAGTTACAGGTGAGCAACCTGCGTTTCTAAGGACGTGGTTACAGTTCACTATCCACACACTGGCAGACCTCTAGTTGCTCTCCAGGAGAAGTGAACAAGGCGCACAGCCCGATTTGACAGAGACTAGAGAACTGAGGTCCCAAAAGCAGCATTCAGACACGACTCAAGATCAATGTGTACTAGGAAATGAAGGTGCATGCTTTCATCCAGGTAGCAGCCCTACAGATTTTCTGTAATGGGAGGTCTCTGGAGGCAGCCAATGTAGTGGCAGATCTGTCTGAATAAGCCCTAAGCCCCTTGGAAGGCTCTCTATCAGCCAACCTATAGCAGAGGTTGATGTAGGATGTTACCCCCCGCCAATCATCTGCTCTGCTGCTAGTCTGCCAGGAGCGGCGTCACCCAATGTCACAAACAGCTGGTCAGCCTCACCCTCCACTCCAGCCGTACACTCCCTATAATAAGAGGGCACCCTCCAGATGTCCAGGTGTGGTGCCTGCAATCAGCCTCCAAGGTCAGGTTGGTAAAATATACCATTAAGTAAAACACCTCATTAAGGTGAAATTACAATACGACTTTTGGGAGGAACTCCAGGTGGGGGCGAAGGATGACCCTGTACTTGTGGAAGACTGAATAAAAGAGACTCAACTAAGATCACCTGGAGATCACTGATCTTTCTAGCTTACGTAATGGCCATCAAGAATGCAGTTTTCCACGACAGGTGTAACATCTCACACCTATGCATAGGCTCAAATGGCTTGCCCATTAGCACAGCCAGCACCAGCAGAAGGTCCCATGGTACTCGTAGTTCACGCACCAGAGGAGACAGGTGGCCAAGGCCCTTGAAACTGGGCAACTGTCAGCATATCACTGAGTGCCCGGTATGCAGAGATGGCTAAGTGCACCTTGAGGGTCGTCGATCGAAGCCCCAAACAGAGAGGGACCAGAGGTACTCCAGGATGCTCACCACAGGGCAGACAAAGGGATCAAGCTCCTCACGCCATGATGAAAACCGAAAAACTGAAGCACAAGGGCTGTTATTTTTGGCATCCTCCACTTGTTCATTATTTATTATTTTCTAGTCGCTCACAGTGTTTTAAAAAAATGATTTTGTCTATTTGACCTGCCTGGTTTCCTTGAGTGCATCCGGTAGCTCATTGTTGAAATCAAGCTCCTTGCCCTGGCACCAAATGAAAAATCCTCTTCCATTTAAAGGTACAGCACCAAGCTGACGCTCTCTGGGAGGCCTCCACAATGTGGAGCACAGCTTCCAAAAGACCCAACGCCTGGAACTCTAGCTGCTCAGGAACCAGATCGTGAGGTGCAGGAGTGAAGGTCCAGGATCAGGAACTTCCCCTGTTGTCTGGTCAGCAAGTCTAGGTGAAAAGACAACCACCAAGGAGGCCTGCTGATGAGATCTGGATACCAGAACCATCTGGGCCAGTCTAAAGCCATCAGGATCATAAGCACCTTGTCCTTCCAGGCCATTGCCATCACCTTGTGGATGAAGGTGAATAGAAGTAAGGTGTACATGAGGCCCAGAGTCCAGGGCCTTGCAAAGGCATACTCAAACAATGTTTCAGACTGCGGGGCTGACACAAAACATCGTCAGCTTTCTAATCTCCCAGGTGGCAAACAGGTCCACCAAAGTAGTACCCCATTGGGGAAAACAGATGGCTTACCACCTCCTGATGCAAGGGCCACTCATGCAACTTCTCTCCTACTAGGCTGAGTGCATCAGCCAGCTGACTGTTCACTCCTGCAACATGTATCAACATGTATCGCCAGGAGATCTTCACCAAGGAGATGCATGAGGGTCCAGGTGCATAGGGTCTTCCAACACAGTGGAAGGGAGCGAGTTCTGCCCTGCCTGGTAAGGTAAAACTTGGTCGTGGCATTGCACATCTAGACCTGCATGACATGACTCAAAAAACACCGCCATCAGCTCCAGCAGGTTGATGTGGTGATGGGACTCACTGGGTGACCAGAAACTGTGGCCTCCGTGGTCTCACAGGAATATTACCAACCCCCACCAGAGATGTGTCCATCATGAATGTTAAGAGTTGGCTCTGGGCAGAAAAATGGGATTCCTTCCTTCAGACGATAATGGACTAGCCACTACTGGATGGCATCCCACATCGGCTGGGTCACCAACACTGGACAGTCCAGCTGATCTAAGCATTGGGACCACTAGCGGCCAGCTCCCTCTGCAGGTGACTCATTTGCCAGGGTACCAATGGACCACACTGGTAGTGGATGCCATGTACCCCAGCAGCTACAGGAAATCCTGGGAGGAGCGAGAGCGGTCAATAGGGAGACAGGCCTTGGCGCACAGGGAGTCTAGTTCTATCCTTATGAACTTGATAACCTGCAAGGGTATCCATTTGGACTTGTTCAGGTTGATCAGCATGCCCGTGTCCTTGAAGGTCTGGAGGGCCAGGTCTCTGGACTGCTTCATTGCCTCCTTGGACAGCCTGGCAATCAGCCATTCATCCAGGCAGGGATATACCCCCGACTCTGATGCCACAGGACAGCAGCCACTACTGCCATGCACATGAAGACCCTGGGCACAGACGAGAGGCCAAGGGCATGACGTGGAACGGACAGAGAACCCTTCTGTGTGGTATCGAACGTACCGCCAGTGGGACGGATGGACTGAGAATGTGGAAGAATGGGTCCTAGAGATTCGGGAAGCAGAACCAAATGCCCTGCTCTAGGCAAGGTATGATATGATTCAGCATTACCACCTTGAACTTGGGCTTCCACAGACAGTGGCTGAGACAGTGTAAATCCAGTATAGGGTACTAGCCCCGTTCATTTGTGAAGCCTAGTCTTCCAGCTGACAGCATACTGCACTGCCTACTGCCACTCTGCCACCATAAAAATATATTTAAACTATATAAACTTTTCTGATGTGTGTGCATAAAAGCATGCCAAAAACTAATTTAATTTGTGTAACACACAATGGATGCATGACTTTGACACTTTATAATTTTCATGATTTCTGTCATTTTGACCATGACAGAAATTACAATTCCATAAGAACTTACCATAACAGCAGATCTTAACAAATAGGACTGTGCCCCCTGGTATCAGGACTGCAAGGCAAATTTCCACCTAGCAATACAAGGCATAAAACAAGCGGGTTCGCATCGCAATTTGCGACCCAAGATCGGAGAAAAGCGAGTCAGCTTTTCTGAATTAATCCCCGATTCCTTTAAAAATGCCCTTTTTGGCATTTGGCGCAATTTTTCTTTAAACATTTTTTTTCCATTTTTTCTGTCTTCCTCCCCTTCGCCCCTCCTGATTGGCCAGTGACCCCCACCCCACCCAGTCTCTGCACAGGAGAAATGTCACAGCATCCTCTTGCAGCGTGACCACAGGAGAAAAGCAAGCAGGACTAGAAGCTACAGTAAGAGTAAAATGTAAGCAAGGTAAGTTCCAGTTTCCCTTTTTTTTTTTTAATTGTATCTTTTTAGCTCATTGGTGGTGTCCGGTAATGAATTTCTTTCTGTGTTTGCAGGGAGGAGCTGCACTGAGGAGCAGGGGAGCTGAGGAGGCAGAGACAGCGCGAGAGAGGACCAGGACCAGAGGATAGCTACGCAAAGTGTCATGATGGCGTGATGCAGATTCAGCCAAGCAAGTCATGGAGGAGCAGCATACAGCTGAGCACACAATCAGGGGAGTCTGTACAAAAAAAAACAAGTACCAACTTTCTAATTTATTGTCCAGGAGCCTGGAGGAGTAAACTCAATAGGAGGGCATGCGGCAGGGCAGTCGCACGACTTTGGGGGGGGGTCAAGGCAAGGCTAGCACCTCGTGGGATAGGCCTGAACTGTGGGCAAAATGGAGAGGAATCAGGGAGAGGAAACAAGAAATTAAATGTGAACTAGCTATTACCTTGCTTGGCAGAGATGAACAGAGTGGTGTAAGCAGTCTTTATTTTGTACCCAGCCCAATCGAATGCCAGTGACTGATCTGAAGGGGGGAAAATATCAAACTTTACCGGGCTCTTGCAAACCGTTTGGGAACAGAAGACACATAAGAATTGTGCCCTGGTTTTTCCAGAGAGTTCTGAGGGGAGATGAAACAAAAAGGGAAAAGTAGCTTGTGTAACTAAATGTGCCCTGCTTTTGGCAAAGATGAAGGGGACAATGAGTGGTCATGCCCGCCCTGCCTGCTTTATTTTGTGCCCAGCCAGCCCTTTTCTGCAGCAGTGATAAGAATTGTGCCCTAGTTTTTCCAGAGTCCTCAGGGGAGAGGAAACAAAGCAGTAAAAAAATGTTATCAGTGCCCTGCTTTGGCAGATATGAAGGGGACAAAAACAAAAATAGACCTGCTTGCTTTGTTGCACTGGGGAAGTTGCAACTCTTGTGTGCCCTGCCCATCGGACCTGGGGGGACATTACAAATGAAGACACTAGTCCTGCTGCCAGCTAGAGCTTTGCTGCAGCAGTGAACTTTGGGGAAGTGTTCTGTCCACAGCTCTGAAACTTTAAGTGTGTGCCCTGCCTTTGGCAGAGATCGGGGACAAGTAAACAATTTAGCGAGGGCTCAGGGTTCACAAGCAAATCTGCAACTGCCATTATCTTATTTTTTCAGTATAGTTAGCCAGATTACACTAACTTGATGTGTTAATTTTTAAGTGCACAGTTTCACAGTCTTGTTTTGTTAACTTCAAACATTTTAATAATTGCAGTCCAACATGGCTGGCGGAGTAAAATTAGCAACTGCAGAAGGATGGCACAAAAAATATGATCCAGACAAAAACTGGCTACAGATAAGCAGTGAGGGAGACTGTGCAGTGCGTGCTAGTTGCAAACTGTGCTGCCAGTATAATGATGAGCTACGTGGGCTGAGGAACTTCAGTGAGGCATTAACTGCAGGGATAACAGGCCCAGAGCTAAAAGTTGACACCATCCGGAAACATCTTCAGACAGAGCAGCACAAGAAAGCTCTTAACATTTTGAAATTTGGTAAAACATGGTCACCACTTGAAATATATCGCCATACCACAATTGGTAAGTTTAAAGTAATCGAGGGGGGAGGTAGGAGGATTGGACCCAGAGCTAAATTTTAATTTATACGTAGGGAGAGCTTTTGGTAATGCAGAGCAACAGCACAGCAAGGTTCTAGGCAGGCTGATGGAGATCCTGTACATGATGGACAAAGAGGACATCCCTATTAAAAAGTCTGAAGTGTCAGCAGAACAAGAGAAGTGCCATGGAGTTCATTTGGGCAATAATACATTAACACTGTTACAGGGAAAGAACTCACAAGGCGTGTTGGCAAGAACCTAGAAGAAAACCTGCTGGCAACTGTAAAAAATGCTAATTATTTTTCAGTTCTTATGGATGGTAGTACTGATAGTGGTGTAATTGAAAAGAAACTGGTTTACGTAATTTATGTTAATCCCAGCAATGGTCACGAGGAGACTACATTTCTGCGAATGAAAGCTGCATCAGATGGCACAAGTGAAGGACTCAAAAATCTCCTCTTAGACATTTTTGCAGAGTGGCCTAAATGTGAAAAACAATGGTTAGGTTTTTGGCTGATTAGCAGCTGTCACCATGGATGTAAGACGGGGTTTTGCTGCACTTTTAAGGGAAGATCTACATTGGTTGGTTGCTGTTCATTGTTTCTCACACACATTAAAACTGGCCATAATGCCTATTTCAGTGAAGTTTCAAACTTTCTGACCCAGCTGTTTTATCTCCATCAGAAAAGTCCTAAGCGACTTAGAGTTGTGGTCCCTTGCCCAGGCCATGGAGATGTGAGTTGGAAAGCCCAAGAAGGCCCATGGCACTCGGTGAATGCAGCATAAACTTCTTGCCACCCGGGCTGTTACCAAATCACTCCCCATAATCACTGCCTATTTAGAATCTATGGTCGCAGACCCAACTCATGATCAGGTCAAAGCCAAGGGAGTGTTACAAATTTTGACAATTCCAAATGGTTGCACACCTTTTGTATTTTGAACAGTTGCCTCAGCCACTTGCCAGGTTCTCACTAGCACTTCAAAAAGAAGTTGTTGAAATGCCAGAGCTACTTAGCTGTGTTGAAACTTTGACAAACACTCTTAACCATGCTAAGTAGAGTGGCCCCATAGGTGGCAGTGAACTTGACATTCTCTTAAAAAATGGGTCTGAAGTTCTTTCAGGAGCATGTCCTGAAATCACTTACAAGGGTGTAAAATTAGCATGTGTAAGTGTTCAATCTATTAAAACTTTAAATAGTAATGTAAGAAATACATTACAAATATTGAGAACTGTTGTGAACAAAGGTTCGGTTTGAATGATGAAAGTAGTATCTATAACCGTGCAAAAGTGTTAGATACCAGACTTTGGCCAACAGACCAAAAGGAACTGGAGCTGAATGGTAACAGTAACATCACTGAAGTAGCTGACCATTTTTGAGCTCTTTTGCAGCCTGATTGTGACAATCTATCAAGTGCTTGCAGAATGGCAAGAGTTTAAGATTTTTGCTAAAACCAATTTCAATAATATGTCTGCCTCTGCTATCTGGTCAAAGCTGGCATGTGATTTCCAAAATTCTGATCCAAATCTGCTGAAGCTCGTCAATATGTTGAGAGTATTTCTTGTGTCTAATGCAATAGTAAAAAGGTGTTTTTCAGCTATGAACAAGGTAAAAAACTGACTGGAGAGCAAGTCTGGCAGATGATACAGTAGAAACACTGATTCACATTAAAAAGCAGGGGCCCCCCAGATGAATTCAACCCAGACAGGGCTGTAGACATATTTTTTAGTGCTAAAACCAAGATGTCCTGATCTGGCAGCAGCAGATGGCGGACCGTCCATAGGTCCCTCCCCCCAAAAAAACAGGCCAGAATTACTGGCTACATACCAGGTGGGGAACAGTAGCAAATAGATCGCACCCGATCTTTGTTGGTAACTGTGTGATCAATCACGGTCCCAGGTGGAGTTTTTATGCTGGGGCACGGGTTCATTATGCTTAATTTGTCACGACTCACGATCACACTCACAAATTCACGGTCTGCTTTGGCAGACATACTATCTCGGCTCTTAAAATGTATATGTGCTGCTGCACAATTGCTTTATTTCTCTGGAAATGGCTAAATAAAACAGATATCAGTCTCGGAAACTTGTGTAAAGGTGTATTTGATTAACATAGAGCAAGATAAGTATATTTTATAGGGTTTTGAGCAATATAATTGGTAATTGCTAATCAACTTCGGCCAATTGCTAATCATTTTTTACTATGATTAGCGAAGGCCGCTAATCAAGTCTCCAACTCTAACTTATGCTTTGCAATACATGGCGGAAGACCGCCCCCGGCGTCACGTCACAGAACGCTGGCATGATAGTATATAGGGGGCTGTCCCCAGACCACCCTCTAGTTCTCCTGCCACAATACCCCAAAAGAGGAAAATGGGAGAAAGGAGAAAAACTCATTGAGCCCGGAGCTACCAAAAAACAAAGCCCTGGGAAAGGAAAGGAGAGAAAAGAAAAAAAAAAAACAGGCGCTGAGGTAAGGTGGGAGGGAAAATGTGACCCACTGCAGGAACCTCTCTTGAAGATAATACAGTTCCGTAAGAACGTACCGTAACAGTAGATCTTCAAGAGAGGCTCTTACAGTAGGTATTCACAAGTAGGACTAAGCCACCAGGCATCAGGACCCCATGGAAAAATCTCTAGCTAGCAGTCTCTGGCAGGGACCACCCCCACGTCAGGTGATCGGCGTCAGCCGACATAAGTATAAAGGTGGCGGTCCCGACGCCCGCCCTCCAGTTTTTTTCCCCACTAAGCGCTAAAGGGCTTACAGCAGAGAAGAGGATATGGTCCCATATCTGAAAGAGAAGAAAATGAGGGGACGGAGGGAGGGAAGGTAATACCTACAGCAAGAGCCTCCCTCGAAGATAAACAGGTTACTCACCTGAAACAGTAGTTCTAGGAGTGGTATATGTTGTTCATCTACACTGTCTGGCATTGTCCCTTTCCCCTTTAAATCTTGTCGGAAGTCTTCAAGCTGGCTCCTCTCACCCACCCAGGTGGTATATACCTCGGCTCTGCCCCATGACGCCAGATCTTAGCCCGCTGGAAGCAAGGTTGTGTGCCTTAAGTCAGGGAGGTCGGGTGGGTGCGTGCAGATTAACATATACCATTCCTAGAACTACTGTTACAGGTGAGTAACCTGTATTTCTAGGGACATGGATATGTTGTTCATCCACACTGTCTGGCAGACTCCTAGCAGTTCTCCGGGAGGAGGGTGGCAAGGTGCACACCCCCTACTTAGGAAATAAAGACTGGAGAACCGAGGCCCCAAAACCAGCATCCCAGTGTGACTCAAGGTCGATGTGGTAATGGGTAATGAAGGTGTGTGCTGACTGCCAGGTAACAGCCCTGCAGATTTCCTGGATAGGGACGTCCCTGGAAGCAGCCACCGATGCAGCGGTATGGCGGGTAGAATGAGCGCTCATACCTCTGGGAGGCTCCATGCCCGCCAACCTACAGCAGAGATATATGCAGGAGGTGACCCACCTGCCTATCGTCCGCTTGGCTGCAGGTCTGCCAGGTGCGGCTTCAGCGTAGGTGACAAACAGCTGGCGAACCTCTCCCCGAACTTCAGCTGTCCGCTCCTTAGAGTAGGCGAGCGCTCTTCTAGGGTCCAAAGTATGGAGCCTATATTTGGCCTTCGAGGTGTGACTGGGGTAGAACACCGGCAGAGTCAACACCTGGATAAGGTGAAACTCCGACACCACCTTCGGAAGGAATTTCGGGTTGGGGCGCAGGACAACCTTGTCCCTGTGAAAGACCAGATAAGGAGACTCTATGGAAAGCGCCTGCAGCTTTCCCATCCTTCTGGCTGACATGATAGCCACCAAAAAGGCGATCTTCCATGACAGATGAGAGATGTCACACCTGTGCATCGGTTCGAATGGCTTGCCCATGAGCGTAGCCAATACCAGCAGTAGATCCCACGGAGATGGAGGTTCTCGCACCGGAGGGGATATGTGATCAAGGCCTTTGAAAAAGCGCCCGACCACCTTCTCCTGTGCCACCGACTGCTTCCCAGCCCGCGCCCGGTAAGCAGAGATGGCTGCCAGGTGCACCTTAAGGGTCCTCGACAGAAGCCCTTGCTGAGAAAGGGACTACAGGCAGTCCAGAATGCTTGCCAAGGAACTGGAGGAAGGGTCCAGGCCCTTGCCCTGACACCAAATGGAGAATCTCTTCCATTTGAAGGCACAGCATTTCCTGGTCGACTCATTACAGGATGCCTCAACAACGTTGAGGACCACGTCGGAAAGACCCAAGGCCTGGAACTCTAGCCGCTCAGGAACCAGGCCGTCAGGTGCAGGGATTGAAGGTCCGGATGGAATACCTTCCCCTGATTGACTGACATCAGATCCAGGCAGGCTGGAAGCCACCTCGGGAGCCTGGAGCTGAGACTGAGGAGATCTGGATACCAGAACTGGCGGGGCCAGTCTGGGGCTACCAGAATCACCTGCGCCTTGTCCCTTCTCACCTTGAGAAGCACCTTGTGGATCAAGGGAAATGGGGGAAGGCGTAGAAGAGGCCCGGGGTTGACGGCCTCGAGAAGACATCCCCCTGCAGCGAGCCCTGCTGAGGGGGGCGGGCATGAAACAGTCTCAGCTTCGCAATCTCCCTGGAGAACAGGTCCACCTGAGGCATGACCCAGTGGGAGAACAGATCTTGTACTACCTCCGGCAGGAGAGACCACTCATGGGACGCAGCCCCTATCCGGCTTAGAGCATCGGCCAGAATGTTGGAGGCTCCTGCCACATGGATGGCAAGGAGATCCGCCTCCAGGCTGCGCACGAGTGACCAAATGTGGAAAGCTTCCCTGCACAGAGGCATAGAGTGCATCCCACCCTGGCGGTTTAGGTAGTACATGGTCGTGGTACTGTCCATCTGGACCTGGACCACTTGACCCCATAGAAACGGAGCGAAGGCGGTGAGGGCTAGACGAACCGCACCAAGCTCCAGCAGGTTGATGCAACATCGGGACTCCCGAGGGGACCAGAGGCCATGCGCTCTGTGCTCCCCCAGATGGGCACCCAAACCCATCAGAGAGGCATCAGTCGATAGAGAGACCGTCGGCTTGGGGCAGACGAACGGGATGCCCTCCTGCAGATGTAGTGGAACAGTCCACCACTGGAGAGCGTTCCACATGCCCTGGGTCACTGTCACTAGCTGATCCAAGGGATCGGAGTGCTGTGACCATTGGTGGGCCAGCCTCCATTAAAGGGGACTCATGTACCAACGAACCACGCTGGTGCAGGCCGCCATGAGGCCCAGGAGGCGCAGGAAGTCCCAGGCAGGGCGCAATTGCCCAACCTGAAATGATTGGGCAAAGGAGGAAAGAACCTCGGCCCTGTCTGCCGGGAGCCGTACTCTGGCTCGTAGAAAGTCTAGCTCTGCCCCGATGAATTGTATCGCCTGCTTTGGCACGAGTTCCGACTTGGCCTCATTGATGAGGCCAACCTGAGAGCAAACCTGGAGGGCCAGATCCCTGGACCACTCCACCTCCATTCTGGAGGAGGCCGCAATCAGCCAGTCGTCCAGGTAGGGGTACACCCGGACCCTTCGGTGCTGCAGGAATGCTGTCATCACTGCCATGCATTTGGTGAAGACCCTGGGAACTAGGAAAAGGCCGAAGGACATGGCCCGGAACTCGTAGGGGGATCCCTCTGCCCTGAAGCGGAGGAAGCTCTGGTGGGACGGATGGATTGGGATGTGAAAGAACATGTCCCGGAGGTCCAGAGAACAGAACCACATGCCTCGTTCCAAGGATGGAATTATCTGAGCCAGAGTGACCATCCTGAAGGTGCGAGACCTTAGGAACCTGTTCAGGTCATGCAGGTCTAGAATGGGGCGCCAGCCCCCGTCTGTTTAGGGACCAGGAAGTACCTGGACACAAACCCCGGGTCTGGTGGAGGATCCGCCACCTTCCTGATCACCTCTTTTTCGAGGAGCAGGCCGATGTCGGCTCGGCGAGCCAACAAAGAGGATGAGGACCCCGAAGCCCCCTGAGGGACGACGGCTCGGAAGGGCGGGGCCTGCTCGAACTCCAGGGGCAAGCCCTTTCCTACCACCTCCAACACCCAGCGGTCTGTGGTGATAGCGGACCAGGCAGAAAGGAAGTGGCGGAGCCGTCCCCCCAGGAGAGACCCAGGGGAGTGGACGAGGCCAGTCACCTCCGTCACTGGGCAGGCTGCTGAGGAGGGACCGCCAGGGACCTCCTGGCCTTTTCCTCCTGCTTCCTATTAGAGGAAGCCGCAGGCTTGGCTTTGGGATGCCAAGCGTGAGCCTGCTGGCCCTGATGCTGGTGCTGTTGCGCCGGACGTGCCGCAGGCGCAGAAGGGTGAAAGGACTTATGTTGTTGACGACAGCCCTTGTCCTTCTGGGCGTAGGTGACCGAATCCAGGGTGGCATTGTACTTTTCGATCCGCTGGAGGTGGCCTTCCACTCCAGGGCCGAAGAGGTCAGTCCCTAGGAAGGGGGTATCCGCCGTGAAGGTGGATATCCTCAGCCATGCCCTGTGGCGCATGGCCACTGCACCTACAACTGATCTGGCACTGGAGTCTCCAATGTCCAGAGCCGTTTGGAGCTGCTGCTTTGCTACCGCCCTTCCCTGATCCCGCACCTGCTTGACCGTGGTCTGCAGGTCGGCTGAGAGATGAGTGATCACCTCATCCAGGGTGCCCATGAGGGCGTGGGAGAAGTGTGCCATCAGCACGGCCGAGCTGGCCTGGCGGAGGCCAAGGGAGGACGCAGCATATACCTTGCGCCCAGCATAGTCCAGCTTTTTGGACTCCTTGTCGGGGGGCTTATCCACATCCCTAGCGTTCCCAGAACGCCGGAAAACGCTATCGGTGACCAACCCCTCCACAGAGGGGTGTTCCGAAAAACCGGACAAAGAGTCAGTAGGGACAGCATAGTTCCTGGCCATCCTGGCCGAAGGCGCAGGACAGGAAGCCGGCCGCTGCCAAAGCTCCAACGCTGGGCCAACAATGGCTTCAGCCACCAGAAAGGCCTCCGTGGGCGAATCCCCTTGGTCCAGTATCTCCGTCAGGGGATACTTGGCCCATTTGGATACGGGCTCAAGCAGCATCCCAGTGGACTCCAAGATGAGCTGAAGCAAACCCATAAAAGACGATGGGCTCTCGTCCATCGACTGCCCCCTGGAGGACTCCAGGTCAAGGGGCATGGAAAACAGGGAGGTGGCGTCGGACTCCGAGAAATCCGCGAAGAGCTGCCTGGGGCCTGAGCCACCCTCCACCTGCCAAGGACGGTCGGGATTGAGGGTGACCAACAACCTGTGGGGCAGACCCTGACCCGACAGAGAGTACTTGGTCGGCGCCCCCGATTTCGGTTGTGGAGGCGGAGGTTCCACCACAATTGGTGGGGCAGCAGGCTTCAGCCGAACAACCGGCCCAGGCTTGGGCACCTCGACTACCGCGTGGGGTTGTTTCGGCCATTCGAGTGACAGCCACTTGATGGCCGGGGAAGGCGACGGCGTCGGCTTGTTCCCGGACAGAAGTAACTGCTGCCACATTAGGTCCTCATAGCGTCGACGCAATTTGTGCCAAAGTCTCTCCTCTTCCGAGGAGGAAGACGAGGACAAGCGCCGCCGCCGCTTATTTCAGTGCTGAGACCGAGACCGCTGATGTCGGCGGGATCGGCTGAACCGAGACAAGGTCCGAGACCGAGACCCTCTGCGTTTCCGAGGGCAGGTCTGGGAAGAGGCGGAGGACACCTGCTCTTCCCTTGGCTCAGGAGCCTTGACCGGGGACTCTGGCACAGGGGGGGCACAGGCAAGTCCTCGGTCTCCACCGGGGGAACCGGTGAAGGGGGGTTGTCAGCTTCACCAGTCGATAGCCCGTCCGACGGGTCAAGAAAAATCTCGACCGCGTCGACGGGTGTCTCGGCTGGCTGACCTGATGGGGACACCGTGAAGCCAGCGGCCTTAGCCGCAACCTCGACCGAGGTTGAGTGTCGACTATCTGGGAAAGGGGACCTCTCCCGCTCCCACAAATCGACGGTGGGACTTACCTTTCGAGTCCTTCTTTTTGGACCAAGAAGAGTGTCCCGATGGACCCTCTCCCTTCGTGGAAAGGGACTGGCAAAGCTCCTTAAAAGAAGCTGTGTAGGAGGATCCCAGAGAGAGCGGGATAAATGCCGCGACCGATGAAGATGCGGCCTGGGCCGCCTCCTCCTCGAGGGCGATCATCTGCTTGAGTTGCTCAGCTGAGCCAGCCGCCACGGACACCGTCCAATTGCCCTCCTTGGACTTGACCGGTGGGTAGCGCTTCTTGGGGCGCCTAAGCTGTAACCAGGCAGTGCAGTCTTCCAGGACGTTGGCCGAAAACGAACGGCATAACTCGCAGGCCTGCGGGTCATGATCTAGGCCGAGGCAGTAGACACACGTGGAGTGCGGATCCATCCTGGACATTTTCTGCCCGCATGGGCACCGCCGAAATCCGGGAGTCGATTTGTCCATCGCAGCCGCGAGGGAGTAATTAGACCGAAGTCTTGAAAACTTAAGAATTAGTTTTGGGCGAACCAAAGAATTAGGATCCAGTCTATACGCAGAGCATTAAGGAGGGAACCTGAGCTTTCAAGCGGTAAGGAAGATCTGGCATCATGGGGCTGAGCCGAGAGTTTTACCACCCAGGTGGGTGGGAGGAGCCAGCTTGAAGACCTTCTGGCAAGATTTAAAGTGGCAAGGAACCTGCCAGACAGTGTGGATGAACAACATATCCATGTCCC
Organism: Neoceratodus forsteri; assembly: GCA_016271365.2. Classification (NCBI taxonomy): domain Eukaryota; kingdom Metazoa; phylum Chordata; order Ceratodontiformes; family Ceratodontidae; genus Neoceratodus; species Neoceratodus forsteri. The sequence goes on along the minus strand of CM028134.1, from coordinate 588,865,364 downwards.
TAGAAAGAGAATCTCTTCCACTTCATAACGTACTCAGATCTAGTGGAGGGTTTCCTAGCCTCTACTAGGACCTGGCCAACTCGAGAAGAGACGCTGAAACATGAGACTGCTATGCCCAAAGGTGCCACACATACAGGTGGAGACACCTGAGGCTCAGATCCACCAAGCTGATCTGCTCCTGAGACAGAAGGTCATGGCGGAGAGGAAGTAGTATCGGGTTCCAATGCAAGCTGCTTCAGCAGAGGGAATCAAATCTGTTGAGGCCAGAAAGGAACTACAAGAATCATGTGAGCGCCCTCTGCCTGAAGCTTCAGCAGAATCTTCTGAAGAATTGGAAAGGGAGGGAAACATACAGAACTCTCCCTGTCCAGGACAGACAGAGCATCTTGCCAAAAAACACCACACCTGGGAATGAGTGAGAAAAAGCTGGGTAGTTTTGCATTGGATGGGGAGGTGAAGAGGTCCGTCTCTGGCCAACTCCACTGATCGAAGAAATCTTCCACTACTTCCCGCTTTAGCTCCCACTCATGAGCCCACGCGTCAGTGCAGTTGAGACTGTCCACTAGAATGTAGTGAACTCCCGGAACATGGACTGCTATTCAAGACAGGCCATGCTGGACTGTCCAGTACCACACCTACATCACCTCCCTGCAAAGCAGTTACGATCAGGTGCCTCCCTGTTTGTTGATGTTCCAGACCGTGGCAGTGTTGTCAGTCTGGACTAGGAGTGTTCCCAGGAGTAAGAGGGACTGGAAAGTTTGGATAGCATACAGCACAGCTCTCATCTCCAGAATGTTTATATGTAGAGGCTCCTCTTGTGGATACCATCTCCCCCGAGTCAGATGGTCTCCCAGGTGGGCTCCCCAACCTTGACCTGAGGCATCCGTTGTGATGATCATGGAAGGGGATGGGGAATGAAAGGGAATCCCTAAGGAGAGGATGGATAGTTCTTGCCACCAGAGGAGATCCCTCTTTATGCTGCTGGAAACTGAGACCCTGTGGTCCATGTCGTCCGATTGCTGGTCCCATTGGACCTGGAGAGTCCACTGGGTCACCCTTATATGCACTCTGGCCAATGGAACTGTGGGGATGGCAATCGCCTCGAGACCCAACAGGCGGAGGACAGAGCGCTCAGTGGTCCAGCGGGAGCTGGACACCAATGCAGCTTGTAGAATCACGAGTTTCTACCCTGTCCGTAGGTAGAAAGGTCCTGCCCTGGATCGTATCCAACACCGCTCCAATGAATTGAAAGTGCTGAGAGGGATAGAGGTGAGTCTTGGGATAATTCACAGCGATTCCAAGTCTGGAAAAGAGGTCCAGGGTGGTGGAAAGAGAATCTATTAGAATGTCCTGAGACGGTGCTGACAACAGCCAATCATCCAGGTAAGGGAACACTTAAATCCCCTTGTGGCCCAAGGCCACAGCTACCACCGCCAAGCACTTGGCAAACACCTGAGGTGCTGAGAAGAGGCCAAACGGGAGGGCCTTATAATGACAATGGTTCTCCTGAAAGGTGAACCTCAGGAAACGGTGGTGGGCCGGGAGGATAGGAATGTGCAGGTAAGCATCCTGCATGCCCAGCGAGCACAGCCACTGGTTCTGTTGGAGCAGAGGTAAGAGTCCCTAGAAAGTTAGCATGCGGAACCTCTTGTAATCCACAAAGACTTTGAGCAGGCTCAGATCTAGAATGGGTCTCAGATCTCCTGTCTTTCTGGGCACTAGGAAGAAGTGAGAGTAATATCCCGTTCCTATTTGCCCTGGAGGAACCTGCTCTATAGCTGACTTTTCCAATACAGCCTGGATTTCCTGCTGAATGAGACTTTGGTGACCTGACGGGTAGTGAGACCTGTCCGGAGGATTGGCCGGGGGTCTGTCCAGGAACTCGACTGAGTGTCCTCTTGCAATGAGCTAGAGTACCCTAGCATTTGCGGTTATCATCTTCCACCCATCTAGGTGGAGTGCGAACCTTCCCCCCACTTGTTCCTCCTGAAACACCGGAGGAGGTGGAGGGGATCCCCTCGAGTCAGGACGCGGAAGGGAGGGCAGTTTTACTGCCTCTAGCGACCTTTTGGGCCTTCACCTGGGAAGTCTGTGCACCAGAACCAGTGGCACGACGCTTGCCCTGTCGTCTGCCCTGATTCTGCTTATTCCACCTCTTCTTGGGGGGGGGACGAAAAGGTTGCTTGGGTTTTTGGCCCAAGTGATACGTGGAGCAGACGTCCCTGAGTCACCTGTTGCTCTCTTGTAGCTCCGTTATGATGTCTTTCGCTTCGCCTCCAAATAGGACGGAACCCCTGAAGAGGACATCCAGAAGAGTGGTTTGGATGTCTTAAGCCAGTCCCGCAAGCCGGAGCACAGCCAAACGCCTCAAGCAAATGCCCGAAGCAGTGCATCAGGCCACTGAATCAACGGAATCATAGGTGGCCCGCAATACGTGGCAGCAAGAAGACTTGTTAAGTCTTGCCTTTTCCAGAAGCTTATTTCTGAGGTCCTCATCCGGAATAGCTTGGAATTCCTTTTCCAAGTCAGATAAAGCCAACTTCTGGAAGGACACCACGTCGGCTACGTAATCAAGAGACCGAATGACGCAGGTGGAGGAAGCGTAGACCTTGCGGCCATACTGGTCCATCTGTTTGGAGACTCTGTCCGGTGGGGAGGCACTCAGATGCTTCAGCTGAGCCAACCTATTATGGGCCGCAGTGATAACAATAGAGTCGGCTTTAGGTTAGCTTGTAAGATGGCCTGCCCCTTCTGGGGGTGATGAGGCCTATCGGCCTTCTTTGAGACCGCAGGTATGGAGGATGGTTGTTGCCATACTGTAGATATTAACTCCTCGTGCAGCCCCGTCCATGGCGGAATGGGGAGGGGGTCTGCATTGGTTAGGTCTAGGTGCTCCGTGAGCCTCTTTCTTTTGGGGTCTATTTCCTGATATGCTCAGCTGCAGGCCTGCTGGATGGATCTGAGGAGTTCCGAAAAGGATGGCTCCTCCGGAAAATGACAGACAGAGTCGGAGTCAGAATCTGAGTTGAAAGACTCTGGTCTGCTGGGTAAAGAGGTCACGTCTGGTACCGCTTCCATGCCCTTAGCTCCAGAAAAGACCCCTGTTGGGCGCCTGCCGGATTCTCGACCACCGGTCGGACAGGTTTGGGATGGGCTCCTAGTCACTGCCCTGGGGGCGGGGTGACCGCCATGACCAGATGGGGTTGTCCCAGCTCCTGCAGAAATTAGCATTTGGCATCTTTCCACCAGGCCGGAATTGTCCCTTACGGTTCTGGCTGAAAAGGAGGAGGTGGAGGGGAGGGCGGCGGAGGCTGGTAGCCTGGGTACCCCTTGGTAGAGTATGGGAGATAACTAGGACTCTGGTACCAGTAGGGGTAAGGATGGTACCCCTCATACATGTGGGCTGGCGTTGGCACCTGTGATGCGTAACCCGGCGACGGCCCTCCATGCATCAGGTAAAATGGGAACTGTGGCAGCTGGTAGCCGGGGCAGTTGCCAGAGGGCCCCAACAGCAGAAGGGTTGAAGGCCCAGAAGGTGGCAGGGCAGAGGGACCACTGGGAGTATGAGGGTCCATCAGCAGGCCTGGGGTCTTGGTAGAAATCCTTGATGGGCCAGGATGAGACTCCAGCGTCAGACCAAAAAATCCCGAGTCCATCCCCAAGTCAGTGGGAACGTTGACCGGTGATTATCCCGGCGTCAGTGGTTGAATGATGCCCAAGACATCTGATCTGAGAATGGTGAGGATTATGGAATAGATACCACTGTTGACAGATCCGCTGGGGAAGCAGAAGTCTCGGCTAGAAGGCCCAACGCAGGAGAAATCTCCTGGACAGCAGAACTCAAGTACCGGGGGAAATGAGTGGTCCAGCTGTGTCGGTAAGGCCCGGGAGACAGAACTCTCACGGGACGCAGGGGAGCCTGGAAGCCAGCTCTGCGCAATGTCAGGAACCTGAGAGGGATCCGACGGGAGAGTTCAGCCGAGTGGTTGTCTGGCAAGCTGGCGACAAACTCATCGGCTTCAACCGGGCAGGTGTCGGAGGAGCTGACATCCGACTTATCGGTCGCGGTCGAGAAGACAACAGAGGAGCTGGAGTCTGGCTTATCGATCGAGGCCGTGCACCTGGCGGTGCAGCCATAAGGAGACCTAGGAGGAGGAGGAGTATTCACCGAGATGGAGGCCCCACTGGGTACAAGATCGGTCCCGTTCACGGCACTTTTTCTTTTTCTCAGAGGTGGGTGAAGAGGAACATTCCTGCAGCTCCTGAAGTTCCATTTCCATCGATGCAAGGCATTGTTTTAGAAGATGGGCATCAAGGGCCTTCTGGCGCCGGATGCACGTGGCCTGGTTAAAGTATTGGCAGATCTCACAATCTGCCATCCGGTGTTTTGAGGCCCAGGCAGAGGATGCAGTGGGAGTGATCGCCCCCGTGCGGGATCCGAGCACCACACTGTGAGCACATTTTAATTTTGCGCAAAGACACGCAACAAATTTTTGAAGAAAGGATAGAAAACTTAGAAAATACTTAAGGAAAATGGCGGTCAACTAAAGTAGAGTTCATCATGAGGTCCGACAAATTCAGTTCAACGGCGGGAAAAAACTGGAGGGCAGGCATGGGGACCACCCCCTATATACTGTCACGCCAACGTTCCGTCATGTGATGTCAGGGGCAGTCCCCCGCTATGTATAGCTAGCTAGAAGTTTGCCATATGGTCCTGATGCCAGGGGGTGCAGTCCTATATGTGAAGACCTACTGCAGGAACCCTCTCGAAGTAAGATCCATGGTTTCTCCAAAATTTTCCATGACAAAGTACAGCCCTAGTAATAACTGCTGAGGCCAGTACCTTTGTAAAAACAAAACCATCTCAAGCTATTTGCTGCCCACACTAACAGTGTTCCAGAAGTAACAGTAGTACTCATTAATTTAAACTGCTCCTCCACTGCTCGAGCATTTTACAGCATGAATGCACAATAATACAACAACAACATCAATAGAGCATACAGAATGGACTTAAAACAAAATACAGCCCACAGAGTCCAGAGGTAAAGACCTCAGTCTGCATGCCTAAAGCCCTCCGTCATCCGTTAAGATTTTCAGTGAGTGCTTAAAGGATGCCAGGGAACCATCAGACCTAACTTCTACCAGGAGTGAGTTTCATAGGGTGAGAGCAGGCACCATAAAAACCCAGTCCACAGAAGATCTCAAACATGAGGGTGGCACCCTCAAATGTTCCTGACCCACAGACCTCAACATCCTGTCGGGGGGGGGGGGGGACAGGAGAGCACTTTGATGCATGAGGACAGTTCATTCAGGCCCTGAGTTATTAACAAAACCTTGCAGTCAATGTGCTATGTAAACGGCAGCTAGCACAGGACTCAGATTAAGGGGTAACAGGAGCCAACCTCCAAGCAGAGTTCAGAAGCCTCGCAGCAGTACTGTTGTGTTATAAACATTTTATCATTACAACTGTAACTCATTTATATAGCACCAGTATGTGACTACGATCCCTTGGGAACAGCAATTAGACTGGCAATTGCAGTAGTCATCACAACCACAGAGTAACAAGAGAGGTCTTTTTAAAGTCTTCTTGTAAACATCTCACACACGCACCCCCCAGTGGGTTACAGCAGTAAAATCTGTTAGTTTGTAGTGATAATGATCGAAAGAAAGAATGTTTGCCAAGAGCTCAGGGCTCTCCTCCACACTTTTCGAAGTGCCATAATATTTCTAACTCTCAAATGAACCACTGCCAAATAATATCCAGAGATGCTTTCATCTCATCTGAAAGGCAGCAGTTCTTAACAGTGTGTCTCCCACCCCCACCCAATCACTACACTGTGCTGTCAGTAAAGGGTGTGAGCTCAACTCCTAATATGGGGCTTTGGCAAGAGTGCCAACAACTGATCCATACTGATTTCATGACTGTGGTAATAGTTTCGAAATAAAAAAAAAAAAAAAAAAAAGAAACTTACCGGTCAATTCTCAACACATGGTCCAATACTTCATTAAAAAGCACTAAGGGCACATCTAGTTCTTCTTCATAGAAGACTTTCAGCCGGGCTTTAACATAATCTCTCAGCTCCTCCTGATCGACTGGCACATAATCCTATCAAAAAAACAACGGAGGTTAACTCCTTTATCTCCAAATAGGGCTTCTGACTGGGATTGGGTCCAGAAAGCCCACCCCATCCCAATTTTAAAATAAATGGTCATGACACAAGGGTACTACTAGAATTTCAGCACAAGAACTGGAAAGAGGAGATAAAAACAGCATAACACTTCCGTTTAGAAACATGTTATTCTTCTTATTACTGTCATCTTTAAATGCTTTTGCAGACAAAGCCTGCAAAAGCATAGTAAAGTTATGAGGTGGGTTTTGGGGAAATAGATTTTTGGTGACATTATTGCACTACTTTAGAAAAGCACAACCCACTGCAAAATTATGACACTTGTTTATGCTAAATGTTACCCAAAAATCAAAATTTTTAAACCTGCCATGGGAAAAATGTATATCGATATGTATCAACGACACGTAACGCTGACTCTCGACTCAACCTCCTTCTTGATTAGTTTCCAGTCTCAGTTTAGGAGTCCCACTCCACCCCCACCTTACTCCTTTGGCTCACTGATATTATCCTCTCTTGCATGGATCAAGGCCTAGTCAGCTCCACCATCTTTGTCAACTGGGCCAAATCTTTACACACTGTAGCCCACCCCATTCTTCTGGACAAGTTTAAGGCAGCTGGAGACTGTCTCCTGAGTTGAATGGTTGCACTCCTAACCTTGAGGGCAGGTCACAGGCTGTCTGTACTGGAGACCCCCTCTCCCAATCTGCTCAGGCATACCCCAAGTGTGTGTCCTTGGCCCAATTCTTCCCCCCCCCCCATTTTTCTAACTCCGCCCCTGCTCCTCTGTGTCCATTCACATGTATCCAGATGATACGGTACTCTTTACCTCTGGCTCCTCTGCCCTGATCTGATGGCAAGGCTCAAACCAGACCTTAAAATCTAGTACTGGTTCTGTGAAAGCCAGCTGTCCCTCAGTGCCAAAAAGTGGTCTCTATGGCTTGTGGCACCAGGACAGAGGCTACCTATACTCGCCCTTCTTCCTTCTATACCCTTGATGGTACAGTGACTGAAGAGGACTCCTCCAAGTACCTCAGGGTCTGGATGGACTGTCACCTTGATTCTCTGTTCATATGATGCTACCCACAAAGAACTCCACCCGTTTATTTTTTATACTGGAAAGGCATGTGAGCAAAATTGCCCATTTTCATAAGCGTCCAGTTGCAGACAACAGGAAAAAAAAAACACAATACATGGTATACAGGCAGATGAAAAAAAATCTGCAGAGAAGGTAGCAAAGACGCAATATTGGGGTGCACTAGGGCACATGTATATACAAATATGAACATATTAACAGCAGTGAGCATTTAAAAGGTGTAAGCATAAGCAAAAGTGCAATCAGAGTTAAGTGCATTCACAGACATTTGAACTGGCCTGTTGATACTTTAGATTAAATCTGAATGATACGATTGAAGGACACTGAACATGGGATGGGGGCAGACTATTAAAGAGTTTTGCACCCCTGTAGAAGAGGGTTTGCCGACCTTGAGAAGTGTGGCAAAAAGGGAGAGAGAAGGCATGAACAGAGGACAGTTTGGTGGACCTAGTAGGGGCAAACCTAGGAAAGACGGAGACCATGCTGCTTGGTAAATGCCCCCGTAGGAGTTTGTAGAAGAAGGTTAGGATTTTACTATTCATCCTGTTTTGTTTAGATCACAGTGGTAAGTCGATCTTGGGAGACCGGCGGTGAACTGGATAACACTGTGATAAGTAGCCCTAAGCCTACCAAGACTTTTTTGAAAGAGGGAGGGGTAGTAAATTAATGCGCCATAGTCGAGCATGGGGAAGACGAAGCTATTGGCAAAGAGGGCCTTGGATTCAGGGATTAGGAATTTAACTCTGCACGGCATTTTGAGTCTCCTGTGGGCTTCATTATGAGTTGATCAATGAGAGGTTTTAAGGTAAGGTGGCAGTCGAGCAGGAGGCCGATGTATTTGAACACAGAGACTCTTAATTTTCTTGCTATTATTATCGGTGAGAATTCAAAATCTGCCTTTTTTTCTGGTCCTGGAGAAAACCATCAACTTTTTTTTTTTTCTTTTTCAAATTCAGGACTAATCCCCTAGAGAAAAATTAGGTGTGGAGCCTGAAGAAGTCCTGCTGTAGGTTGTCAAAGAGGGTAGAGGGATTCTTATCTTTACAGAAAAGTGCAGCATCATCGGTGTACAGGATGAGCTCTGTATGTCTGCAAATTTCCAGGAGGGAGTCGACTACGAGGGAAGTGAGTAGGGGTCCCAGAATGGAGCCATGGGGAACACCATATTTAACGGGCATATGTTGAAGAAAGCACCAGCAACAACAGTTTTGTGGGATCAGAGGCTGAGGTAGTTGAGAACCAGTGGGAAAAATCTATGGAAAACTTCAGCCAGGAGAGGGTGGCGAGGACAGCCTTATGGGCGACTTGGTGTGTTTTACAGAAATGAGAGAAGCATCTCTCTTCCTGTCTGCACAGAGATTCTCAAAGATGATTCTCCCCATTTTCAACTATAGTAACATAATTTATACTGCTGCTCCCATGTTTACCTGCCCTCTTCAAATCTCTGCACCCTCACCACTGTTCTTTGTACATCTCCTTCTCCGTATCCCTGCTCTTGATGCCAGGCGCCTTTCCCACTGTGCCTCCTTTATCACCAAATTATGGTTTGATTCCTTCCCCTTGTATCTTGCTTCTCTCCTCACTCCCCCTCACCCGGCCTCTTATTCCATTTACAACACTTGCTCTCCCCTCAATGAAATCCATTGCTGGGCAAGCTGCCTTTTCTTTCTGCTTCCCCTAAAGTCTGGGGCGCTCCCTACTTCCTTTCACTCTGCTCCCTCCCTCCCTCCCTCCCTCCACGCTCTGAAATCTCTCCTCCATGATTTCTCTACTCACTCCTACGGTTGCTCATGACACTGTGCTGCACTTCTGCCTGCTACCCTCCATCCTACACTGATCCTAGCACAGCCCTTTCTCCCCAGTTTTCAATCACTACCCCTACCTATGTTACTGCATTGTTTCTCCCCCCTAGTGTGTGTATTGCTTTTTCTGTAATTTGTTGTACTGCAAGAATTCCTACTCAGAATCATTGCCTGTAGTCACTTATTTTTATAATTTGTTTCCGTGTATGTTTTAACTTTGTACTTTTTATCTGCACTATTTTATTCTGGCCCTTTGGCACAGCGGTAAGGCTACCACTCGTGATACTGGAGTCCCAAGTTTGGGAACAAGCCTGTGTCAATGGGGACCAGCAAGGGGGAGGAGGATCGAGCATCCCAGAGAACGCTCTCTTTCGGGGAGGGAGGGCCACCATCCTCACAGTAATACTGCTACTCTTGTGACCACAAGTGGCAGTGCAATCGAGAGCACCGTGGGTGGGTCAGACGCAGGCTGCTGACCATCGCAACAGCACACACTACATGACAACGCATCTAAGTCTCCTTTCAAAATCTGTGCCTGATGGGATGGGACCAACAAGGAAAATGGCCCTGCTACTGAGGATGACGGATCTCAGTGCTGCCAGTATTTATTTAATTATTTAGTTTTTGTTGACCAGGTAACTGCACTAGACAAATCATGCCTATTTTCAGGCACAACCCAGGGGAAGGGGAGACAGATGAATGCCAACTGACCTTGAACCAGATTAAGTTGTTGGTGGTATTTTAGTGAATGAAGGAAATTTGGCCAGGACACCAGGGAAACTTCCCTACTCTTTTTAGTAAGTGCCATGGGATCTTTAACATCCAGCTGAACTACCGCCAATCCAGGCAGAAGGGACCTCGGTCTAACGTCTCATCATGCTCAAGCCATCCCAGCATCTCCTAACAATAGCGAAGCAGCTCATTTGAAGGTACATCCCCTCTATGCACCCCGGCTGGGGGAGAAACCAGCCTGGCAGCATGGAGCATGACACTATGTAACAGGAAAGGTGCCCACAGGACACCTTGGGGCAATTGGATGGAGTTCAGTAGCAGAGAACAGTAAGGGGGCATTAACAGAAAATATAAAAAAATAAAAGTATTTGCACTGTTCTCTCCTCTTCCCCATCTCCATCTCCCCTCCCAATGCATTTGGAAAACAGGCTGATACCAGCTCAACATGATTTGCCTGGTAAAACATTTTAAATAAAAAAAAAAAAAAAAATGACATTTTTATGAGCCAGTCATCTAGGTATGGCAAAACTTGAAGTCTCCCCTTTCTGAAATGCATTGCCAGTGCTGACAAGCACATGGTAACGACATGATGTCAAGGTAAGCTCATGGCAGGACTGAACTGGTAGTGTTCAGGCCCACACAAAAGGGGAGATAACTGTGGTGGCTGAGCTGGATTGGGATATGCTAATAAGCATCCTGCATGCCCCCCCCAGCTGAAGGATGCAAAGCTGAAGTCGCTGAAACCCTGAAATTGGAAAAAGTATCCCACAGGCCATTAATGAGCTTGCATACATCTGAATCCAAGTGGGGTTTCTTACTTAGCTGGATTGCTTCTGAATCACAAAACCACATAAATTAGAACAGGCAGGGGGCTACGTTAATATTTCCCCGGCAAAGTTTGCAAAAACTAATTGAGAAACAGTACATTTCTTGTCTTTGTCTAAAGGATTCAGGCAAACTCAAATAGAATCAAGTAAGGAGTAAAAAGCATTACAACATAGCTACAGGGCTTTAGATCAAGGGAAATATTAATCAAGAATTGTTTGAGTGCTGCAGTACTTCTGCTCATGACGCCCCGGGTTTGGGAATGGAGCCGAGGAGTTGGAGGGCCGGCAGGGGGAAAGAGGACTGAGTATATGATACACCACTATCCTTCTCTGGTGAGAGGGCTAGTGAGTGATTGGTGCTTGACTGACCTCTGGCAGAGGCCGAAGGGAGCAGCTGCTGGAACCTAGGTAATGAGGAGGCATGCCAGATGTTGATGCTGCTACATCACTGCATGTCATGCCTCCCATGGGGATTCAGCAGCAAGAAAAACTGCCGGCCCTGTCCATGACACCCCACTCCATGGGTCCTGCCCCTCGCATGGCACTCGGTGATGACCTAGTTTGTGTTCTGTCAAGACTGGCCCGACCCTCTTGGCCAAGCCAGGAAGCACATTGGTTATGGGGATCCGCCAGGAACTTGATATAGTAGCATGTAGGTAGGAGGCTTCTTTCGGCAGCCCATATGGAGGACAAGCCGGAGGATCATCACCGGAGTTAAGTTTGGGGCGGCGCTGGGTGAGGGTCAATGGAGTGGGGGGCTGAGCCACCATGGGATACAGCCTAAAAAAAAAAAAAAAAGAAAAAATTTGTTCGCGTTATGTTCAATATTATTGAGTAGTACAAACCTTAAGTACACCAAGAGGTTATTTATTTTGTTACAAACCAAACTGAATAACTACTTGTGGTGTTATGAAGTTGTTTTTCCTATGTTTCAACTATAAAAAAATACCATTTATTTATAGGTCTGTGATTGTTCTATATGTAGGATATAGTAAAAAAATAAATGAAAATTATGTACTCACCGTAATTCTTGATCTTCCAGAATATCTTCACCATTCGTCACTGGTGGGTCTATGCTGGAGTCACTAGGACCCCATGGCAGCGTATGCCTTTAAACACTGGAGGTAGGGGACTGATTTTGGAGACGGCGCAGCCTACAAGGCAAACGTATGACATGGCACTCGTGGGCTGGCCAGAAACCAACACCGGTTCCCCTGCCTCCTCACTTCTGTTCACCTAGGAGAGGAAAGAAAGGGCATAAAAAAAAAAAGGAAGGGCTTGGGCAAAGCAGCCCAAGGGATGGACAAAAGGATATAAAGTATAAAATGAACAAAGGAATAAAAACTGACCATAGAGAAGAAGATGGGTTTGAGAGGAGGGTCTTTGTAGTGCGCAAAGGATGGCCAGCACAACTGGGCAGGAGGGAGGGGGAGAGAGAGCATGCAAGTGAGCAGCAGGGCCCCCAATTCTCAGTAGAAAAACAAAGGATTCAGAAGAGTTTTCCTATCTTCCAAGAATCAGTTTTCACCATTCATCACTAGTGGGTCTGAGTGCCAAGCTTACTACAAAGGGCGGAGTTGGTAAACCCTGAGGGAAAAATAGCAGTTACATAAGAACTTACTGTAACAGTAGATCTTGAGAGAGGTTCCTGCAGTGGATCTTCACATATAGGGCTGCGCCCTCTGGCGTCAAGTTCGAATGGCAAACTTGCAGCTGGCAATCATCAGCGAGGATCACGCCCCCTCCCAATCAGGTGACGTGACATTAGCCCAACTATAAAACGGGTGGTCCCGCACCCACCCTCCAGTCTTTTCCACCAGAGACCTAGAGAGAGGATAGCAGAAAGAAAGGAACACCACCACCTGGGACCCTGTGCCATGGCTAGAACCGGGGACTAGACAGAATAAAAAAGGAAAAATTTCCAGGAGCTGGTGGAAGGTGGGTGGGAAACTAGACCTACTGCAGGGACCTCTCTTGAAGATCTATTGTTATGGTAAGTTCTTACGTGACTCCTATATCTTACTTCGAGAGGGTTCCTGCAGTAGGTCTTCACATACAGGACTTAATTCCATGCAATCTAACAAAAAGAAGGCATCAGAGACGAGGTTCTGGGAGGAGGAAGATGTCTGCCAACTAAGGATCTGCGCCTTAAGACAGAAGACCTTGCAAAACTGCAAGGCCGAAACCAGCTCGATGCCTAGAGGCAATGTCCAAACTGTAGTACTTAGTGAAGGTGTAGACGGAACACTAAGTGGCCACTGCACAGATCTCCGCAGTGGACACATTCCTGAAAAACGCGGTAGAAGTGGCCACGCTTCGAGTGGAGTGGCCTTTAACTGCTTAAGGGTTTTTCCCTGTTTCTGGTAAGTGTAGTAAATACAGTAAGCCAGCCACCTAGAAATAGACTCTTTAGAGATGGCCTTGCCCTGGTACTGGGAGGCAAAGGCCACAAAGAGTTGGTTCGACTTTCAAACCTCCTTAGTCCAAGAGGTATAGCACCTCAAAATCCTGTGCACATCCAGGGTGTGCAAGATATTCCCCCCTGTTGGAATGCTGAGGAAAACAGACCGGTAGTTCAACACTCTAGTTGAGAGTCGGCTCCGAAACCACTTTCGGAAGAAAAGAAGGATTACTCCTCAGAACCACCTGGTCCTTGTGGAAAAACAAATAATGCTCTCTGCAAACAAAGGCTTGCTGTTCTGAGACCCTTTGAGCTGAAGTAACTGCAAACAAAAACAGTGTCTTCCAGGACAGGAAGCACATATCTACTTGCTACCAGTTCAAAAGGGGGCAAAGTACGTTTCTCCAACATAAAATAAGATCACAGGGAAGACAGGTGTTCCGAACTGGAGGTTTGATGTGAAGGATACCCTTCAAGAAAGTTTTGGAAACCTCTAGTTCTACTAGGGTTTTGCCCTCCACCTTAAGGTGGCAGGCAGACACTGCAGAAAGATGGACCTTAACAGAGGAGTAACTAAGGCCCAACTCGGAAAGATGTAAGAGGTACTCTAATACCTGGGAGGCCAAGCAAGAAAAAGGATCCAAGCATTTGGCTGTGGCTCAGAAATGGCGTACGTGGATCAGGTAGAGGGTTTTCTGGCTTCCACAGGACCTGAGTAACCTGAGAGGAAACTCCATAGCGAGAAAATGGAAATTACGTACCAACCGTAATTCTTGATCTTCTTGGACGAAGTCTCCACCACTCATTCACACTGACGGGATCTACGCCAGAGGCGCTAGGACCCAGCGGGAGAAAACTTTTTGCAAGAGGGTTGGCGCCAGAGATGGAGCCACGAGGAGCGGTGCCGCGAGCCTCGGCTCGTGCGGCAATGACCATCTCGGCGTCGACTCTCCAACCACCTCAGTACCTTTTTTCCCTGAGGAGGTGCAGCGCAACTAACCTAGAAGGATAGCCTAACAAAACCGGACATAAGATAGTGCGGATGACCTGTATAAGAAGGGTCAACAAAGAAGTCTTCACAGCTGAAGACTGAGGAAGTGAAGACCAACAACAGAGGTGAGCTCAGGGGATGGTGGGAAGGCGTGTGAATGAGTGTTGGAGACTTCCTGAGGAGACCACGGACCTTGAGTTCTGTAATCCCCCAAATGGGCTCCCCAACCCATATCAGAGGTGAGGGCCTGGGAGAGAGCCAGAGTGTCGAAGGGGGCTCCCACCAACAAGTTCCATCGAGCTTTGTCTACCAAAGTGGCCTGAGAAGCCAAGGTCTTGACTCAATCCAATGATAAGAAGGCATTGCTCTGGACTGTATCCAGTACCGCTCCAATAAATTGGAGTCGCTGAGAGTGTACTAGCTGAGACTTGGGGAGATTGACCGGGGTGCCAAGCTGGGCAGATACAGAGTGAAGGGGAGAGAGACTCCTTTAGGCTGTCTGGGGATGGGGCTGAAAAGAGCCAGTTGTCCAAGTATGGGAACACATATATGCCCCTGTGGCAGAGGAATGCCGCTACCACCACTACGCACTTGGTGAAAACCCGGGGCGTTGAGGACAGGCCTAAGGGAAGTGCCTTGAATTGGAAATGGTTCTCTCAGAAAAAGAATCTAAGGAGGCGGCAGTGGTCCAGGAGGATGGGGATATGAAAGTAAGTATCCCGCATAACCAGGGAGCACAGCCATGTGTTTGACAGAAGCAGGGTCAGGAGTCCCTGAAGAGTCAACATGTGAAACTTCTTGTACTCCACAAAGAGGTTGAGCGTGCTGAGATCCATGATAGGTCGCAGATTCCCAGTCTTTTTTGGGACTAGGAAGAAATGGGAGTAGAATCCCCTTCCTAGTTTATTTGGAGGGACAGGTTCTATGGCCGTTTTGTAGCAGGGCCTGGATCTCTTGGTGGACGATGGGGATCTGACTCGATGGGTAAAAGGACCTTCCCAGAGGATCTGAAGGTGGAATCTCCAGGTAATTGATAGGGTGACCTCTCTGTATGAGCTGAAGAACCCATACATCTGCAGTGATGGACTTCCATGCCTCCAGGTGGAGACTGAACCTCCCTCGTACCGGTTCCTCGAGGGGGACGGAGGGAGTGGGAGGAGGGGAAGCAAGTCAGGATGCCGAGGGGAGCAGAGCTTTGGTGAACTTAGCCTGAGGAGCTTGGGCTCCAGAGCCAGTGGCGTGTCTTTTACCTTGACACTTGTTCTGGTTCTTGTTCCATCTTCTCTGGTGACGAAAGGGCTGTTTCTTTTGACCCATCCGATACATGGAGCATACATCTCTAAGAGACCTACCCCGCTCTCTTGCAGCACTGTAATAATGTCTTTCACGTCGCCGCCAAAGAGGACGGAACCCCTGAAAGGTGTGTCCAAAAGGGATGACTGAACATCCTGAGCCAAACCTGTGAGGTGCACCCATGTTAGGCGCCGAAGGCAGATTCCCGAGGCTGCAGCCAGAGCCACAGAGTCCACAGACTCATAAGTGGCCCGGAGTGCGTGACGGCAGGAAGATTTATTCATGCGAACCTTACCCAGCAGTTTAGCCCCGAGGTTTTCGTCAGGGATGTCCTGAAGGTCCCTCTCCAGTTCTGCGAGAAAGGACTTCTGAAAAGACACCATGTGGGACACGTAGTTCAGCGACTGGATGGCGCAGGAGGTGAACGAGTAGATCTTCCTGCAGAACTGGTCAAGTTGTCTTGAGTCCTTGTCTGGTGGCAAGGAAAAGAAAATTACGTACCTACCGTAATTCTTGATCTTCTCTTGTATCTTCCCCATTCATTACTGCTTGGGTGTAAGCTGGAGGCGCGCAGACCTGCCACGGGAGTTTTTTTTTTTTGAGAGGAGCCACGCGACAGCGCCCATCCCTTAAAGCGGCATGCACCACGTGGTGCGTGAGAGGCAGCCGCTGGGCACCGCAGACCCCTCCTCCATCCCAGTTCTGTGCCGGAGAGGCGAAAAAATGGTAAGAAAAAAGGGGAGCGAGGCAAGAGAGCCGAGGGATAGGTAAAGGAAAGGATATAAACTGAAAAGGAATAAGCCGATAGAGGACAGGAAAGAGGAGAACCTACCCTATGGGACTGCAGGCCTCACTCCTGGGGTGGCTCCGAGGGAGGAAAAGAAGAAAAAGAAGAAGAAGAAGAAGAGAGAGAAGGGGATACTGGGAGGAGGGAGAAGTTCTGCTAAGTTGTGAGAATTGGCTTGAAGGCTCGTAAGCTCGGGACCAGGAAAGGGAGCAAGGATCCCATTTAGGAAAAACTGATGAGAAGGTTCAACTGACCTTTGCACAGCTTGGCACACAAAAGGCAGACTCCGCACCTCCCGCCATCCCCAACACCTTACACTCCAGCTGAGAACTCACAGATTGCCCAGACAGAAAATCTATTCCGAAAGGACAGCGCCTAACTAGGAAAGGGAAGGAAGCCCACTAGCACCACGTTTTATGCTAACACAGATGTGTGTAGGGAAGAGGGGGTAATTTGAAGCCCCACAGAGGGCACCCCTTGCAGAAAGGACAGAGTGGAAACTCAGTCCGGCTCCCCGAAGGATAGGCAAAGCAGATCACCAGATCAAGGCAAAGGATTGCCAGGACAGCATTTGACTAGCAAAGGCTGGTGCAAACAGGAGATTTAGACATGCCAGAGGGGACCTAGAAAAAAGGAACTGAACCAAGAGGAATGGTTTCTTTAACTGTGAATTGAACAACATGGCTTAAGAAAGAGCCAAGAGGTCACCCGTAGGGGCAATCAAAAAGAGTTCCCTTAGGATAGAGATAAATACTACTTGTTCCTCTCCCTTGCCAAGTAAGAGGATCCGTTCTAAAAGAAGAGCGCAAGGCTCAAGAAATTTTTTTTTTTCATAAAAAGGAGAGGGGAGGAACGAGCAGGGAGGAGGAGACGCCGAAGAAGGCGGTCCATGACGGGAAGGTGGGCGGGTATCAGTAATGAATGGTGAAGATAAAACAGAAGATCAAGAATTACGGTAGGTACGTAATTTCCTTATCTTCCATTGTCAATCTTCACCATTCATTACAGCTTGGGTGAATACCAAGCCCCGCTGAAGGGGGACTAGGAAAACCCTGAGGGAACAAGACCCTCAGCCTGCTGCTGGTGAAAAGCAGTAGGAAGAGACCCTGGCCATAAAGACAGGAGTCTAAGGCCGAGGAGAGCTAGGAGGTGTCTCTCGGAGAAGAGGAAGCCCATGCAGAAGCCTTCTAGCCCTGGTGGAAAAAAAGGCGGGGCGGGTCCCTTGAAAGCGGAGCGGATCACCCTACGCCAGGCCAGGGGTGACAATCTTGATAGACAAAGCCATGCTGTCCACCTAATGCAGATCGCTGACCCACAAGCCTGGAAGCCACTCCACTGGCGTCACAGGATGCCCTTGCTTGGTGCCTGCCAGTTCCAGGCCCATAGCAGAGAGGGCAAAGGCTTGTCTGGATTGCTCTGAATCAGGCATTGATGCTAGGACTTGGGACAGCATCGACCATAAATGCCTACTGTAGGCAGCATGGTGAGCCTGATGTGATGCAATGCATAACATTACACGAGAGGAAGAGAACACTCTTCGCCCCCACTGGTCAAACTGTAGGGAATCCGAGTCCAGTGGATGGTTGTGCGCCAGGCGATGGGGCCCGGAGAGAGTCTCTAGGGACACCAATCCCATGGGCGGGTTGGGGAGTGTACCCAGAGAATCCAAGGGGACACAATACCTCCTCCTGCAGTCTACCAGGGCTGGAAAAGGGGCAGCTGGAGACTGCCAGGCATGGATAGACGCCTCCTGGAAAGGTATAGGCCAGGATGGTACCACCAGATGTTGGGCACTGAATTCCCCAAGGAAATTCATGCGTCTCTCGCTCGGTATTGTCACATCTGAGCAAAGATATGGAGATCCTTAACCATCCTCGACAGGAACTGCTGATATTCCGTGAAATCAGCGTTGGATGAGAAGTGAGCAAAGGGTTCCTCTCCCTCAGAGGAGGGAGACAAGGAAGGTGAGGAGCATGAATGCCCAGAGGACTCCTGCGGCGGTGGGCTGATGTGAAAAACCCACTCATGCATATACCCAACATATGATGGGAAGGCCTCCGCAGAGCCTCTGAACGTCTCTCAGGATAATGGGCCCGTAGGACCGACATGGCCTGCAAGTAAGGGAGGTGGTTGCAGAGGAATGAGAGAGGGGCACCTACAAGAAGGCAACTGTCCTCTGCCAGGGCTCTGAAATTCGGGAAACTAAGCCCGAACTGGCGGGGTTTCGGATATCAAACCAGGTCGCAAAAAGGAACCCTGGGGAAGCGAACTCTGGAACAGCCTGGATTGGGAACCTCCCCTGTGATGCATCTGAGGTTGCAAGAGTCCAGAAGTGCAACCCGCAGCAACGCCACCAGAGGGATCCCTTGAGCCTAAAAGGGAGAGGCGGGGCTTGGCACATTGGCTCCTCCCTACACCCTTAGGGGTGGAAGGCAGAACTCTACGCCCCTCAACCCCTCAGATTCTGAGGACGCCCTCCTCCTCAACCCCAGCATTAGGTTCCGTCGAACCTGAAGCCTCCGGGGGAGGCCCCTGGAGACAGAACCTTTAGTCCACCCAGAGAAGGCGCAGCAGCACCGAAAACGGCAGCAGCCACAGCCATCTCCGAGGAGACAGCCCGCTCCTTAACCTCCAAACCGCCCTCCCTGATGGACTCCAGGCCACCCCCAGCCTGGAGATCCTTGGAGGAAGCTCGACTGGGGGACTAAGGAATGGGAATGCTGGATCGTTCGACACTGCATTCCAGAAAAGACTCTGATTCTGAAGAATCGGGACGCCAAGTTGGGTCAACCTCTGAACTGTTTGCCTCCGAGGAGGAGTCTAGCAGAAGGACCTCGATGCTGGCCACTCCAAGTGTCCCTTGAGAAACGGCACCACTCGCAGCACGAGTCAAGCCTGACTTCGTGTCATCCTTAGCGCCTCACCCACTGTCCAGGAGCCCGGCCCGATCCACCCACGGCTCCGGCTGTCTCTCGGCACTGCCCGTGACACCGGAACCCAACAACAACGTCTGTCCTCTACCTTCAAAGCTTTAAAGGCATACGCTCCTGCGGGGTCCTAGTGCCTCCGGCATAGACACATCAGTGATAAATGGTGGAGACCATTTCTTGGAAATCCCAGTTAACATATTCATTTAAAAAATTAAAAAAACATTCTGCATGTCAGGGATGCCAGTCAATCCTGGGATCTCAGATAAGAGAGAAGGGATATGAAAATTACGTGCCTACCATAATTCTTGATCTTCTTTGACGAAGTCGCCACCACTCAGTCACACTAGTGGGAGAGTACCAGGCTAAAATAAATCCTTGAGAAGGGTGGCAGGAGATAGGAGCTCACTCAGGACAGAAGTCCATTAAGGACTGTCCTGCCAAAGGAAGGATGCTGCCGGGCCTGGACATCCAAAGCACAGTGCTTCACAAAAGTGTGCACAGAGCTCCAAGTGGCTGCGTTGCAGATGTCTGCAACGGGCATGTTTCGAATCTCTGCTAAAGATGCTGTAATTGCTCTGGTAGAATGGGCGTATACCCTGCCTTCCAGCCTGACCTATGCCACTGCACAGCACTGGTGGAGACACGCTACCAGCCACGTGGAAATGCATCTGATGGCCACAGGCGGACCCAGCCGGGCCATGCTGAATGAGACAAAGAGTTGCTTGGATTTGCGACTCTCTTGTTTTGTCAATGTAGAATCACAAAACCCTATTTACATCCAGAAAATGTAGGGTACGGCACACCTTCATTCTGAAAATTTGCAAAGTAGATAAGAAGGACCAATGAATGACTGGTTCAGGTGGAATTCAGAGACTATCTTGGGAAGGAATTTAGGGTGAGTTCGAAGAACCACCTTGTCCTTGTGAAATACTGTGTATGGGGCATCTGTGACCAGGGCATGTATTTCAGAAACTCTAAGTGGAAGTAATGGAAACAAGGAAGGATCCAGAAGCAAATGATTTGATACCTTTTAATGGACCAGCATAGATGTAACAAGAACAAAGTGCTCTAGCTTTCGGACCAACCAGTCCTTCTTCAGAAGCTCATGGCAGTTGTTTAGAAAATACAATACTTATAACAGCTAGATAATGCAGAGAAAAACAGAAAAAAATCCCCATTGGTTTAAAATACTCATTTAAAAAAAAAAAAAAAAAAAAAAACAGAAGATGATGTCAGAGAAGTTAAACAGTACAATACTGCCTTCAGTCTGAAAGAACCTTGGGTTCAGATGTGCTTGGTGCAACACACATACAAAGAATCCTACTGCATATAAATTTAATTGACATAAGATAACACTGCTGAAGCAGATAACTCCTAAATCAAGCTATGAGTGTCACATTTAGTATAAGGATGTGATTACTGAAAGGCAACCCCCACTCAGCTTAAAGACAAACTAAGATAGTTATAGGGCTCATGAAATTACAATGTTAGCATTAAATACAAGAATTACCAGTAAAGTTGTCTAAAAAACATCAGTGCACACTGTGTGATGTGAAAAACCTAGCTGGACATGTCATCCAGCTGTATTCTCAAGCTAAATAAAAGGCCCAAGAAATTTCAAAACCTCAGGACTATATATATGATAATTTAAATATAAATAAATATTAGTGTCAAACAAAAAACTCTAGTCGAGGAACCTCAAGGAATTAAGACCATGTAGCCTGGTATGTACTGATGTCAATATATACTGAGAATGTAGCAACTTGATGTACTACAAGTGTCTAAGGAATCTGAAAAAGAGATAAAAATGTAATTTCTCTCCTCCTCTTCATACAAACAATACCACCTAACCCACCCCACATCACAATAATGTGGGTGGGGGAGATACATAGCTTAAAGGAGATGTTGTCTCTCTCTCTCCCCCCCTCCTTTACTCTCTCTCTCTCTCTCCCACAGACACTCACTCACTCTCCTAGTGAACCTATATTAACTTCAGTCACTGCAACTCATCCCTGCTGAACCAAAGCCAGGGACATTCTACATGCTGCCTAAAATACATAAACCTGGCAATCCAGGGAGACCGATAGTCTCTGGTAATGGTACCTTGACTGAGGGGATCTCAGGGTTTGTAGAGACCATTTTGAAACCGCTGGTTATGGAAAGAGACAGTTATATCCAGGACACTATGCACTTTTTGCGTGTACTTTCTGGTTATAAGGATTTACCACCTGATACCATTTTAGTGACAATGGATGTAACATCCCTCTACACTAATATTCCACACACAGATGGCATTGCAGCATGCCTTAAATACATACATGAGAAAGGACCGGACCAAAACATCAACCCTGGAGTGGTGGGGGAACTTATGGAATTCATTTTGACACATAACTTCAACTTCAATGGTAAACATTATGTTCAAACTATGGGAACAGCAATGGGCACCAAAATGGCTCCACAGTATGCTAACCTCTTTATGGCTGACTTGGAGGAGGATTTTTAAGGCAGTATCCCACAAACCACTAGCTTATTTCCGTTACATTGATGATTTATCATCTGGACGGAAGGCACAGATGCACTCAAAGATTTTCATCACAAACTTAATAATCTCTACCTACCATAAAGCTTACCCTGGGTACTCTACAAAGGTTAACTTTCTGGACACCACAGTCACCATTAAGGATAGAACCTTACATACATGTATTTACAGGAAGCCAACAGACAGACAGAAGATACTTGCACAGGAAAAGTAACCACCCAAACCATACAAAAAAATCTGTCATATACAGTCAAGCACTTCATTGTCACCGTATTTGTTCAAATGAGGATGACAGAGACACACATTTGGCTATGTTGAAAACACCTTTATGGAGCAGGGACACTCTTCCAGGAAATTGACAGGATAACAGAACGGCAACGTAAGTACCAAGACAACAACTACTACAATATAAAGAAAAGATAGCTACAGAAAGAATACCCTTGGTAGTCACATATCATCCAGACCTTGAACGTCCGTAAGATTATTAAAGATCTCCACCCAATATTTAGTGAGGATGACACCCTTAATTGTATTTTTAAGGAACTCCCACTACTATCTTTTAAACAACCACCAAATTTATCCAGCCTAATTATTAGGAGCAAACTTTCACCGAACAGAATAATATGTCACACAATGGCACATGATCTCTGCAATCAACGCCCTAAAGACTTGTGGGCTCATTTCACTCGGATTATGTGGTTACATCACAAACAGACAATTCCAGGTGCATGGGAGTTATACATGCATGTAATACATGTTGTTTATTTCATTCAGTGCAAGAGATGTCCACAAACAGGTTATGTTGGAGAGACACGCCAACAGCTCCACACTAGGATGAACTCACACAGACGTACTATTACAGCAAGGAAGACTGAAAACCAGTGTGTCATCACTTCTCCCAGCCTGACCACTCAGTCTCAGATATGTCAGTAATGGTCTTAAAAGGAAATCTCAAAACACACAACAGAGACAAGCTTTTGAGATTAAACTTATTTTACATCTCAGTATGGTAGCAGATGGGATGAACGTTGATCTTGGCTTCATGGGACACTACAGAAACTAACATCCACAGACCTTTTCTTCTTCAAACTGACATATTATAGGACTTCAGCATGTGTGTGATGTGGGTGTGTGTGTGTGTGTGTGTGTGTATGTATGTGTGTGGATATTATGTGTTGTGAGGTATGTGATATAACAGATGTGGGGCTTGCTGTCACATTGAGGTAAGTCTCTATTTAGATATATGGAGTTATAATGTGTTACTATTCTTATTTCACACACATAATGAATATTAATTTCTCCTTACTTTTTATCTTTGCCTGGGGGATTGATTCCATTGCACCATATTCAGATTACCCAGCCTGCTAGTGTACATGCAGTAGTGTTATCATATACTGTTATATATATTTTGTGACTCTGTACATATTAGGGTGTGTGATCTCATTGCACGGGGTCCTGCACAGATCTTTTACATTAGGCTAATATTGTAGTAATTTGTGGATATGTAGGTATGTTAGACCTCTGGTCTTACACATATACTTTATATTTACTTCTAGTTACCTTATCCTGGGGAGGGTGGCAGGTTTATTTCATGGTAGCTCTATCTAGTATCCTTGGAAATGTTATTTTGCAGATAGTAGTAAGGTTAAATAGTGTTACTTTTTTACTCAAATATTATGAGACATGAGACCTTTCACTCAGGATTTCATGACAAGTTGTATTCCTTTGGGGAACAATTGCAGTGACTGCAAGTTAATATAGGTTCACTAGAGAGAGGAGTGGTGAGTGGAGTGTGTGTGTGTGTGTGTGGCTTGTGGGAGAGAGAGAGAGAGAGAAAGAGGGGGAGAGAAAGAGACAACATCTCCTTTAAGCTATGTATCTCCCCCACCCACATTATTGTGATGTCGGGTGGGTTAGGTGGTATTGTTTGTATGAAGAGGAGGAGAGAAATTACATTTTTATCTCTTTTTCAGATTCCTTAGGCACTTGTAGCTGCTACATTCTCAGTATATATTGACATCAGTACATACCAGGCTACATGGTCTTAATTCCTTGAGGTTCCTCGACTAGAGTTTTTTGTTTGACACTAATATTATCTATTTATATTTAAATTATCATGTATATAGTCCTGAGGTTTTTGAAATTTCTTGGGCCTTTATTTAGCTTTGAGAATACAGCTGGATGACATGTCCAGCTAGGTTTTTTCACATCACACAGTGTGCACTGATGTTTTTAGACAACTTTACTGGTAATTTTGTATTTAATGCTAACACTGTAATTTCATGAGCCCTATAACTATCTTAGTTTGTCTTTAAGCTGAGTGGGGTTGCCTTTCTGTAATCACATCCTTATACTAAATGTGACACTCATAGCTTGATTTAGGAGTTATCTGCTTCAGCAGTGTTATCTTATGTCAATTAAATTTATATGCAGTAGGATTCTTTGTATGTGTTACTAAGCAATATCTGAACCCAAGGTTCTTTTCAGACTGAAGGCAGTATTGTACTGTTTAACTTCTCTGACATCTTCTGTTTTGTTTGTTTTTTTAAATGAGTATTTTAAACCAATGGGATTTTTTTCTGTTTTCTCTGCATTATCTAGCTGTTATAGTGTATTGTATTTTCTAAACAACTGCCATGAGCTTCTGAAGAAGGACTGGTTGGTCCGAAAGCGAGCACTTTGTTCTTGTTGTTACATCTATGTTGGTCCATTAAAAGGTATCAAATCATTTGCTTCTGGATCTATTCTTGCAAGGACCAATACGGCAACTACTAAATCTAGATTGGAAACAAGGAAGGCAGTCTTACAGGTAAGAAACCTCAAGTCGCAGGTTTCCAGTGGCTCAAATGGCTTACGGGTGAGCATACCTAGCACAATGTTGTTATCCCAAGGAGCTACCGGTCTTCTGATTAGTGGCCTAGTGTGCAGGATACCTTTAAGGAATCTCTTAAACAAGAGCAGCTGAGTCACTGACATATTGTGGATAGACCTGTGGTAAGCCGAAATCGTACAAATATGCACCTTCACCGACGAGTATTGCAGTCCTGTGTTTGACAGGTCTAGAAGGTACTCTAGCATCTTGCTAGGTGAGCAAGGAAAGGAGTCTAGGGAGGACTTAGCACCAAATGGAAAACCATTTCCACTTTGCCATGCAAGTCTTTCTAGTGGACAGCTTATGCGCTGCTAGGAGGATGCCTGAGACTCTCCAAGAGACACTGAATCTGCCCACTTCTATCTCCTCAGGTGCCAGGCAGGGAGATGAAAGGACTGCAAGTTGGGATGGCCCACCAGACCCAGAGTCAGGAGGTCTGGTTGATGTTGAAGTTGTCTCAGTGATACTTCTGATAATCTGTTGATCAACAGGAACGATATCTGACAAGGCCAGAATGGGGCTATGAGAACCATGCTGCTCCCGTGTGCCTCCAGCTTGAGCAGCACCCTCTGAATTAAGGGTAGAGGTAGAAATGCATACAGAAAGTCTTGTCTAGCGCAGTCTGAATGCATCCTGACAAAGTGCCAGGTTCTGGATTTCTGTAGCAAAATAGAGGCAGTTTTTCATTGAGTGGGGTCACAAAAGGTCCAGGTCCGGAGTGCTCCACTCTTCGAACAGCGACTGCACACCGTTTGAGTACAGAGACCATTCGTGCAGATCTGCCTCCTTTCTGCTGAGGTGATCCGCCAGATCATTCCAGATTCCTGGCAGGTAGACCACCTGGATCAGGGTTTTGTGCTCGAGGCACCATTCCCACACTCTCATGGCTTCCCTGCAGAAAGGGTAAGCGTGTGCTCCGCCCTGTTTGTTGATGTAATACATCACCGCTTTGTGGTCCGTCTGAAGGAGAATTACCCTGCCACTAAGGACATCCTTCAGGGCTTGGACAGCGTACAGGACAGCTCTCATCTCCAGGACATTTATGTGCAGCCGGGACTCGTCCTGGCCCCATAGACCCCGGGTGTAGACAGCCTGACAGTGAGCTCCCCAACCAGTCAGAGATGCATCTGTGGTGATGGTGATCATCATTTCCAGAGGGGCAAAGGGAAAACCTTGCAGAACGTTGTCCTCCTGAGTCCACCAGGTGAGTGATCTTGTTAGAGGCTCCATCATCTTGATGTAGAAGGTTTCCGCATGCGTGGGCATGGACCACTGAGTGATGAGCATCCATTGTGTGGTTCTCATGTGCAAGCGGGCCAGGGGCACCATGAACACAGAGGACACCACGAGACCTACCATCCGCTGCATCGAGAGAGCTCGAACCAATTTGTTCTCCCTGATGAAGTGAGCCATCTGGAGAATGTCGTTTCTTTGGTCTTCAGGGAGGAAGGCTCTTAACCTGGAGGTGTCCAGAAAAACTCCTATGAAGAGAAGTTGTTGGGAGGGTTAAAGCTGTGATTTGTCCACGTTCAGGAGAGCTCCCATGGACATGAGGAACTTGGAAGGTGTGGACACCGCTTCCTGTGTTCCTTGCCTGGAGGGGCTCGCTAGGAGCCAATCACCCAGGTACGGGAACACTTGAATGAAAAAATTACTCACCTTAGTAATGTTGTTTCTTCTAATGGAGTCTTTCTATATTATGACAGTAGCAGTTTGTCCCACCACTAGAACTGTCTCGAGGTGAAATGGTTACATACCATTCCAAATAGAACTTTGAGCACGTAGCCTAAGAAGCAGGCCTCATCTGTGATTTCAAACCTGAACTGTCAGATCTTTACTGAGCAAAAACTCACTAAGGACTGTGTGGAAGCTGTAACCTATACTAGCCAAATGGCTACCTAAATATTAATAACTATTGTTGGTCCCAACACCCAAGACTCAAGTCAGGGACCAGAACTACTAACACAATTCTAACAACATGAGAATAAAACAACAGTATAATAAACACACACCCCAAACTCCCAAAAAGGGAGAAACGCCAAAGGGCATAAAATAGTGCCCACATCAGTTGCCCGAGCCCCCACCCAAGTAGAAGTTCTGAGAGGGGCAGGTTGGGAGATAATATAGAAGACTCATTAGAAGAAACAACATTACTAAGGTGAGTAATTTTTTCTTCAAACAACATGAAGTCTTACATATTATGACAGTAGCAGACTACACAGCAGTACCTCCATGGAGGAGGGCAGAACTCACATAGGGAATAGGCTCTGAAGAACAGTTGTGCCAAAACTCGAGCATCTCTCCTGGCCTGGGACATCCAGGGAGTTGCTTGGTAAAAAGTGTGTACTGCTTTCCAAGCAGCAGCCTGGCATATCTCTAATATAGGGATGTCTCTGGCAGCAGCTAGAGACAGCTGTACCCCTGGTAGAATGAGCCCTCAAGCCAGAGGTGGGGATCTCTGCCCAGTTTCTGATAACAAAATTGGATACAAGAGACAATCCACCTGGTAATTGATCTCTTAGTGGCAGGCTTGCTCTTCCCAACTTCACCACAGGTAAGGAAAAGTTGAGGATTCAACCTGTGACCTTGGTGCACTTAGTACAGTAACTAAGAGCTCTCTAACATCCAGGCTGTGCAACCTCCTCTCTACCAGAAGAGGAGTGATCAGTGAAAATACTGGAAGGGAGATAGATTGGTTAAGATGGAAATCTGAAACCACCTAGGTAAAACTTCCTATTAGTCCTAAGGACTACCTTAACCCTGTGAAAGAAATAAAGTCAGTTTCCACTGACAAGGCTTGTAACTCACTTATAGCCTAGCAGAAGTGATAGCCACCAGAAAAAACAGTTTCCGTTAGATACTTAAGCTCTGCAGAAAACAGAGGTTCAAAAGGGGGTTGCATTAACTGGGCAATACAAACATTAAGGTCCCAGGCAGGGGCTGGTTCCCTAAAGGGGTGGATTAGTATGGAGTAATCCCTTAAAAAACTTGGAAAACACAGGGTGAGGGAAAGAGGGGATGACTTCCTGTTGACACAAAAAGCAGATACAGCTGCCAAATGGACTCTCAGGTAGCTGGTCTGAGACCAAAGGAATTAGGATGGACCATGTAATCTAATACAATGGGCAACTCAGCAGATCTGGGGAAATATTTTTCTCAAGTAGCACCAAATGGAAAACCTTTTCCATTTAGAACTATAAGTAGCCCTAGTGAAGGCTGGAAGCCTTTAGATTTCAAGAACACCTTGAGAGAGGTGTAAATCAGCAACCTAACTCCTCAAGAGCCAGGCCTTGAGGTTGAGGGATTTGAGGTCCGATACCAAACCCTTCCCTGGGACAAGTTAACAGGCTGGGGAACCCTGGGGAGGCAAAGGGTATGGGATTGTCAGTGACAGAAGGAGTGGGTACCAGGGCTGCCTGGCCTAACTGGGGCAATCAGAATCACCTGCAAGGCTGAGATCTGATTTTGACTAATACTTTGAATAGGAGAGGAGGGGAGGGAAGCATAAAGAAACTCCCTCCCAATCCAGGAGAAGGGGCATCCAGGGGACTGAGCCCAACACTGGAGGCCTGCAACAGAACAGAGGAAGCTTGTGATTGTCTGGGGGCTGCAAAAGATCTATCTGAGGGGTGCTCCCATCTGGCAAAGACTATCCAGCATTTGAGGATCCAGGGACCATTCGTGATGGTCCTGGGAAATCCTGCTGAGAGCATCCGCTAGACATTGTCCTCTCCTGAAGATGAACTGCTATGAGGGAAGTGTTCAGGGAATAGTGCAGAGACCACAACTTCATTGCCTCGGTGCACAAGGTCAAGACCGAAAAGCCCCACTGTTTGTTGATGTACCACATTGTTGTGGTGTTGTCGTTCTGACTTGTATCCTTGTTGTGGACAGATGCAGAAAATGCTTGAAGAGCTAAAAAGACAGCTCTGAGTTCCAGCAAATTGATGTGGAGCAGAGATTCTCGGGGCCTCACCCTCCTGAGTGTGGAAAGGTCCCCCATGTGGGCTCCCAAACCTAGGAAGGAAAGTATCTGTGGTGAGAGTCAAATTGTGAGTAGGGGGAATGAAGGGGACCCCTCAATTTAAATTGCTCTGATCCTGCCACCACTGGAGGGCCTGGATCAAGGTTCGAGTCATCAGAGCTCAACTTGGAAAGGGGTTCTTCTTCTGAGACCAATAGGTTCTCAAGTGAAACTGAATGTCTCTCATCTGAAATCTTGCTCCTGCACAACAGCTGTGGATGCAGCCATGTGTCCCAGGAGCTGCAGAAAGTGTCTTGCTGGTCGAGAGACCTGCAGGGTGGGGAGGAGGCCAGAGTCACTGCAGCCGACACCCTTTCTAAGGAAAGAAAAGCTCTGGCTAGCTTTGTGTCCAACTCTGCCTTATAAAGGTGAGTACCTGGACTGGTTCCAGAACCGACTTTTGTAGTTTTAGCAGAAAGCCTAGGAGGTGAGAGCTGCTGGGTAACTTGCAGGTGAGATTTTACCTGTTCTGGGACTGGCTACAATGAGCCAATCGTCCAGATAGGGAAAACAGCAATCCTTTTTGCCTCCTTAAGTGAGCCATCATGACACTCTGTGAATACCTTGGGGCAGAGGCAAGGTCAAGGGCATTGCTCTGAACTGGTAATGACCTGAGGGTAGTTCGAATCTGAGGTACCTTTCGATGGGAGCTTGATTAGGACGTGGAAATAGGCATCCTGAGGTCCAGGGAGGCTAACCAGTCCCCTGGCCTTAGGAGGGTAAAATCATTGCCAGAGTTACCATTTTGAACCTTGGTCTCAAAAGATGCTTGTTCAGATATCTGAGGTTCAATATGGGCCATTATCTCTGTCTTTTTTGGGGTAAGGAAGTATCTGAATACAGACCCCTGCCCTGGTGCAGGAGGAACCCTTTCCACTGCTCTGAGAGCCAACAGGTTTGAGACCCTGCTTCCAGAGCAAGGGTCTCTGAAGCACTTGCAGGTAGAAAAGTCTGGTTCTCAACTTGGAAACTTTTTGAAGCTGAGGACCAGACCCTGGCTTACTACTTCCAGAACCCACTTGTCTGGAGGTTAAAGAAGCCCAGTTCTGACTGGAAGTAAGCCAGCCTGCCCTCACCGTAAAGGAGACTGCCCTTGGCACCCCATCAGGGTGCCTGCTTAGCAGGAGCTTTTAGGGTTGAGGGGTGGGAGCAGGCCTGCCCCCCCTCGCCTGCCTCTGCTTTTCTGAAGAAGTCCCTCTGAGCATAGGCAGAGGAGGCCTGAGTCTGGTAAAAGTGTTCTGTGAAAAGGCTCACCCCTCCCCCTGGGGGATGCTCTCTGAGGAGTGTGTCTCTTCCCTTAGCTTGGGCACTTTGTAAGTAGTCCCATATTCATCCATCTTTTTCATGTATTTCTCTGTCTGTTCTCAAACAGAGAATTTCCCACCACAGGAAAATCCATAGCCTTAGTCTGGGTATCCTGTGACAGACTATACACCTGAGCCAGGCTAACCTACTTAAAAGCTATAGATGTGGCCATGACCCTAGAAACATCATTAACATCCACAGCAGCATGAAACTGTACCTTAGCCTCACGCCATCAGCAGCCACCTGTTCTAGTTCTGCCAGCCAGCTGGCCATGGCTTGCTTGGCTAATTCCATATCAGTATCCCATCTAGATTTCTGATACCTAGCTGATATAAGCCATATAATTTGCTTGCCTGAGTCCCAGAGAGGCTGCTATATACTGTTTTTTTCGCCATGGCATCAATCTTCCTGGAATCCTTTGTCAGGAGGATGTGGAAGCCAGGGGATATTAGTTTTATCACAGGCTGCAGCCTGAACTACCCCAACATGACTGCATTGCTGAGAAATGGAATTCTGTATCAGGACCTGGACAATGTGTACTTTGTCCATCTTTTATCTACAGGAGGCACAGAATTGGGAGCTTTTAAAATTTTATTGTTTGCTTCCTAAAAGACTGTATGCAAAGGAATAGACAATCTCCTAGACTCTGGAATATCCATCATTTCTGCACAAATCAGGCTCCTCTTGCTCATCCACAGCTTCTTCCAAGGGAAGCTGGAGGGTTTCAGCAACTTTTTGTAAAACATAAAATGAGATGGGGCTCAGGTAGCATAGGGGAGATCTAGAGGTCTGTCTGGGAAAACGTCCGTTCAATGGGCACACCCAGACCTTCCAGCCACATTCATACTGTCTATAATCATCCTCCCCTCCTCTGGTTCATAAAATTCCTCAACATCATATTCCTGAACCACTGGAGCCGGACGATCCCACCTTTTGCCAGTACAGTGGCGGTTCGGACGGAACCTGAGACAGTGACTGGACAATTTGTATGGCTTTTGCTATCTCTGCAGCAGTTGGAGAAGGGTTTTGACTCAAACCTGCTGACTTTCTTGTTTCTTTACTGGAATTGGTTCCTCAGAACCAGCTTTTTTTGCCCGAGGAAGTCTCGCCCTGGTCAGAGGGTATCTCCCTCCGGTTCGGTTTGGCACTGCAACCGGCTGGCCATCCGGGTCAGCGGACTTTTTGTCTCTCGCCCCTGAGCCTGCCCAATCTCTTTCCAGGGTGGCTGCAGGGAAATTTTACATATCTGGTAGTCTGACTGGAGGTGGTCAAACCTCAGACAATAGACAGAGCGTGGGTGTGGGCAGCCTTGCAAAGACTTCCCACAGACATCACAGTGTTGTACCCTAGTGGGCCCGATTTTTCTTGGGTTTCTGAGACATAATGCCAGCTTAACCAGAAAAACTTGCCCTTTAAACGGCAGTGCTAGGCAAGACACTTTATCGGTTCCCAACTGCGTTTCACGGGTATTGGAAAAACGAATAAAATGCGTTTTTTTAGAACCGATAAGAACCGGAACCGCACTCTAAAATGTTAAACTTTAAAGTTAATGTTTTAATTCCAGCTGATCGGTTCAAAACCAACCGATAAACTTACAAGTTCCACACAGACAAACCTTAATTTACTTATGGATTACCACAGACAGAGCTTGAATCAACGGTTTTATGTTGTTAATAGAAACTATTCTCGGTTGAATCGAATCTCAGAAAACACTGTTTAAAACCGAGAAATGAACTGAGCAGTAGGAGAAATTCCGGAGCGACTGTTCACTGAGGCGGAGTAAAGAATCTGACAGTTCAGGTTTGAAATTACACAGATAGAGCTGCTTCTTAGAGCTCGTGCTCAAAGTTCTATTTTGGAATGGTATTAACCATTTCACCCCCGGAGCAGTTCTAGTGGTGGGACAAACTGCTACTGTCATAATATAGCAAGACTTCATGTTGTTTGAATCTGAGTTTTCTGAGATGCACCACGAGTACTGAAAAGCACTTTGTAAAGACTCATGGCGCTGAGGATAGCCCAAAGGGCAGGACACTGAACTGACAATGCTGGGACCCACAAAGCACAGTTGACCTGTGGTGGTTTGGTGTACTCTAGGAAATGTTGGTAGGTGTCCCGCTATCTTTGAGACGCCAGCCAATCATTTTTGATGAATCAGAGGTAGGATGTCGTCAGGGCTCCTAGGGGGTTCCCTAGGAGGCTGACGACTGCTGACACGAGCTGTACATTGGTCTCTGACCGCCAAGACTGCAGGATGAACTGAAAATCTGCTGGAGTCTAAAGCTGATAATCTCGGGGATAGCCAGAGGCAAAGCCCGATGTCAGGAAACCCGGCGCGTGATAGTGCATTGACGGGTATCCTGGCGAAGGGTAGGCAGGAGCGCACCCTGGTGCATGAAACCCTGATGGGGGGAGGGGGTAAAACAGTGGGTAATATGCTGGAGACCGAGGTGTCCATTAACCTGACGGCGGGAACCCCGACGGAAGGCCGGGAGTATACCCTGATGGAGGGGCTGACAGGGGGCCCCGACAGAGGTCCTGACGGTGGCGCCATAGGCCCAGACGGGGAACCCTGCGGGATGTTAAACCCTGGGGACCCACGGAGGGTTAAATCCAGCGGGGTGGGGGTGCCAGCAGTGGAGAAGCCCCTGATGGCACAGGAGGAAGCTGGGAACCGTCCAGGTTATCACCAGCTCCTAACCCCAAATCCGAAGGTGAGCCTGGGGAGAAGCAACCTGACGAAAGCCCCTCATCTTCTGTCCCTCTGTTAACAGGCAAGAGAGGGGAAGCCTTGGCAAGGGGGAGGCCCAATAAGGAGAACCCTCTGGGGGAGGCTAGGAGAGATCAGGCAGCTGGGAATCGTCATGGCCATTGCTGGACCCAGACGGCAGGTTGGTCAGGCGGATGTAGGCAGATCAGACGTCCGACTCATCAGCCAAACTGGTCGAACGTCTGACTTGTCGATGCCTGACTTATCGGTTGAAGCCAAGTGGACTCCAGAGTCCCGGGAGCCCAATGCAACAGCCTGCACCGGGCGCTTGGAGGGGCCAATGAGCGATTTAACGGCTCCACTCAGTGCAGCAGGAACCCCCACCCCCCAAAGTGGAGATGGGTCTAAGTGTTGCCGAGGCCTCAGCCGAAATCGAGGTTCCCGCAGCCACCAGGACCAGTGGCGGCAGGGGGCCCCCAACCCCCCCAAGGACTGCTCCATAGGCGGGGCAGGCTGGGCCTCAGCGCCGACTTCCTGGAGGAAGAAGACCGCTATTCATCCGAGGGGCCCGAAAGCGGCGTTGGGTAAGGGAGGGACCACTCCTGGTCCCAATATTGCTCCTCCTTCTCGTGCCTAGATTTGGTGGGTAAGGTGAAAGCGCCATTCAGTTTTTGGAGCACCGTCTCCATGGTGGCCAGTCGTTGCTTCAAGAGATGAGCCTCGAGGGCCTGCTGGTGGCACTTCCGTGTGGCCGGACTGAAACTGGCGCAGGCCTCACAGACCTCGACCTTGTGCTTCAGGCCTAGGTAGAAGAGGCAGAGATTGTGCGGTAGTTGCGCGCCGGACGAAGCCCACTTGTTCTTGTGCTCGACGTTAAACGACAATGACATGCACAAAATAAAACAAAATACTGATTTTGAAAGAAAGTAAATGGATACTCATCCGAGATAGCGGTTGAACTGCAGGGTACAGTCTCCATGAGGTCTGACTGATCAGGTCGATGGCGGGAAAGAACTATAAGGCAGGCGTGGGGACCGCCCACTATATAGGGTCACGCTGACGTCGGGTGGGCGGTCCCCAGTCAGATACTGCTGGCTAAAGTTTCCGTGTGGTCCTGGCGCCAAGGGGCACTCAGTCCTCAAGGTGATTACCTACTGCAAGAGTCCTCTTGAAGCAAGATCTATAGTTACAGGTGAGTAACCTATATTTCTAAGGATACCGATACAGTTCACTAACCACACTCTGACACACTCCTAGCAGTTCTCTGGGAGGAGGGTGCAAGGGACACACCCCAATTTGGCGAACAGGGACTGGAGGACTGAGGACCCAAAAGCAGTATCCCAATGGCTCATTATGCCACTGCTATAATGGTAGATGAAGGCGTGCGCTTTACTCCTGGTTGCAGCCCTGAATATCTCTGCAATGGGGATATCCCAGGAAGCAGCTACCAAGGTAGCAGGATGTCTTGGGGTATGAGCCCTCAGCCCCTTGAAGGACTGCCTATCAACCAACCAACAGTAAGTCAATGCAGAATATAATCCACCTGGCAGTCATCCATTTTGCTGCAAAGCGTGGCATCAGCATATCTCACGAACAGCTGGTGAGCGTAAACCCGAACTCCAGCCATGTGCTCCTTATAGTAAGAGACTGCCCTCCTCAGGTCCAAGGCACAGAGCCTGCAATTGGTCTCTGAGGACGGGTTAGTAATGTATACTGGTAAGAATCACCTGGTTAAGGCTAAGAAGAACTGATGCGACCTGCGGGAGGAACTTCGGGTGGAAGCAAAGCACAACCTTGTCCTTGTGGAAGACCAGGTAAAGGGACTCCACCAACAGCACCTGGAGCTCACTGATTCCTCTAGCTTAAGTAACGACCACGAAAAAGGCAGTCTTCTGAGACATCTCATACCACTGCACTGGCTCAAACACCTAACCCATGAGAACTGTCAACAGCAGCAGGTCCCATGGTGTAGGAGGTTCACGTATCAGTGGAGACAAGTGATCCAGGCCTTTGAAAAAGCACATGACTACCTTCTCCTGGGCCAACCCATGCACAGCATGCAAAGATGGCTGCCAGGTACACGTTAAGTGTCATCACTCACAGTCCCAACTCAGAGAGGGATCAAAGGTAGTCAAGAATGCACGCAATGGGACAGCTAATGGGATCAAACTCCTTTGATGGAGAATCTCTGCCACTGAAATGCATAGCAAAGCATTTACGAGTCAGGTACTTACGGCATGCCTCCACAAGGTGGAGGACATCGTCTGAAAGGTCCAGAGCCTGGAACTCTAGCTGCTCAGGAACCAAGCTGAAAGGAGCAGGGACTGAAGGTCCGAGTGCAGGATCTTGACCGGCTGCCTTGTGAGCAGAACTGGGCTGATAGACAACCTCCATAGAGGCCTGTGGCTGAGACTAGAGATCCAGATACCAGAATGTCTGGGCAAGTCGGGGGCTATCAAATCATCCATGTCTTGTCCTTCCGGGCCTTGACCACCATCTTGTGGATCAAGGGGAAGTGAAGGAAAGTGTTCAGGAGACCTGGGGTCCAGGGCTTTTCGAAGGCATCCCTAACAGCGTCTCGGACTGTGGGGGCAGGCACAGAATAGCTTTCTGTTCTCCAATGAGGTAAACAGATCCACCACAGGGGTGCCCCTCTGGGAGAACAGGTGATTCACCATCTCCTGATGCAAGGCCCACTCGTGTGATGCCTCTCTGACACAGATGAGCAACTGCCAGCTGTTTTCTCCTGTGACATGGATTGTCAGGAGACCTGCACCGAGGCTGTGCACTAAAGTCCAGGTGCAGAGAGCCTCCTGACACAAGGGAATGGAGTGCATCTTGCCCTGCCTGTTCAGGAAAAACATGGTGGTTATGTTGTCTGCCTGGTCCTGAATGACCTGATCCCGAATCAGCTGAGAAAATTCCGTCAAAGCCAGACACACTGCAAGGACCTCCAGCCAGGGTGATGAGCTGTCACGACTCCCAGGTGACCACAACCTGTGGACTCTATGGCCTCCCAGGTGTGCTCCCTACCCTATGTATCAGAGATGCATCACTCATGAGCATTACAAATGGGTCTGGGCAGAAAAATGGTACTCCCTCCCAATGATGTGAGGCCAGCCACCATGGATGGCATTTTTACAGGCTGGGTCACCATGACCCACTGGTCAGGGAACCGAAGTGTTGGGACCATTGCCAACCCAACTCCAGGTGGTGCATACACCAGCAAGCTCAATGGATCATACTGGCGGAGGATGCCATGTAACCCAGCAGTCACAATAAGTCCCCAGCAAGGCACAAGAGACCAAACAGAAATGATTGGGCAAAGGAGGAAAGATCCTGGTCTGCATGGTCTAGTTCTGACCCGATTAACTTGATCACCTTAGAAAGGACCTGCTCAGACTTGTCAAGGTTCCCCCAGAAAGCCCCAGTACTGACAGGTCTGAAAGGCCAGATCCCTGGACCTCTCCACAGCTTTTCTGGACTGCCTAGCTCACAGCCAGTCATCCAGGTAAGGATACACTCTGCGCCACAGGAAGGCTGCTACCACTGCCATGCACTTAGTGAAGGTCCTAGGCATGGAAGAGAGACCAAACACATGACCTGGAACTGGTACAGGATTCCCCACTACACTGGACAGAAGACACTGGCTATGGGACGGATAGACAGGGATGTGTAAGAACACGTCCTGAAGGTCCAGGGAGCAGAACCACATGCAATGCTCCCTACATTAAATGATCAGATTCAGACTGACCATCCAAAAATGAGGGTTACTCACTTGTAACCAATCTGACGTTGATGAAGGCTCTTACAGCAGGCCAAACCGGTAGGACTAAGCTGCTAGGTGCCAGGAACACACAGAAAACTTCTAGCTAGCAGTATACAAAGGGGGGGGGGGGGCGTCCACCGCAGTCGGCCTATCCCATAAAGGCGGGCAGTCCCTCAACACCTACCTCAATTATTTTCCCACCGTCGACCTGCGCACAACGGACCTTAGCAGATGCCGCAGCTACAGCCAACCACCATTTCCACACTCTTGCTGCGCTTTCATTTTTCGTTGTTCTTTAATGTTAAACATCAAATTTTCAGTGTGTCCGTCGACAGGTTTATGTCTTCTCCACCAGCTTCGTCTTCTAACTGCTCCTCAAAGTATGTCTGAGGCAAACAGATCCAGAGAGTTCCGTCGTGGTGGCTGGATCCAGCCAACCTCCTTTGGCGAGTCACTTTTCAGCTCTTGACCCCAGCAGACTCTCATGACAGATGGATCCGGCCTGGGATGGGGTGCTCATCTGGCCAATCACTAGACCCAGGATACTTGAACAGACACAGAACAGGGTCTCCATATCAACATACTGGAGATGCGGGTGGTTCTTTGTGCTCTTCAGGCTTTTCAGACTCATGTCCTCCCCAGTCCGCCACTGGTGCAGATGGACATGTGTGTGGTGTATTAAATCAACAAGCAGGGGGGACCCATTCTTATCCTGTGTCGGGAAGCGACGAGTCTGGTATTGGACCATCGAGTGCGGTCAACAGCTGTCTGCCCTACATGTTCCAGGCACCCAAAATGTCTTGGCCGACAGTCTCCACCACTCCAGGTTGCAGGCTCCAGAGTGGGAGCTTCTAACTTCGGTGGTCGAAGATCTCTTCGACAGGTGGGGTCATCCACAGCCGGACATGTTTGCGTCCCATTCAGCGCAAAACTGCCACTTTTCTGCTCGCTCGATCCCAGGCCTGGAGTTTTCTGGCAAGACACACTGTCCCTCTCCTGGAAGGGGAGCTTTCTGTATGCCTTTCCTCCCTTCCCTCTCCTGCAAAGGTTTCTGTTCAAGCTCCTTTTGGAAGGGGCAGAAATGATTCTCATAGCTCCCTTCTGATCACGTCACATTTGGTTCCTCTTGCTGCAACAGCTGGTGGTGGAGCCTCCGGTGCATCTACCCCTGTGCACCGGCTTGCTCTCCCAGGACCAGGGCACCCTGGTCCATTCAGACCTCAAGTCCCTGCATCTCCATGCATGGCTCCTGCGGACCTAGCTACTGCCTGATTTGCAGTGTCCCTAGGGTCGCAGACATCCTGGTGGCAGCTAGAAAGCCCTCCACCAGAGCCACTTACGCTATGAAATGAAAGTGTTTCACCCTTTGGGCTGCTGCTTGCCATTTGGATCCTTTCACCTGCCCAGTGAATTAGGTGTTGGGAGTACCTTCTTTCCCTTTCGGACTCCAGCTTGGAGTACTTCTCCCTCAACCCTCACACCTTTCCGCCATCTCTGCGTACCATGCACCTATCAAAGGCAAAGCTGTTGCCCAGCTTGAAGTGTCCCGCAGCTTCTTGTGGGGTATGTTACATCTTAAACCTGCTATTCAGGACCGACCCCTCCACGGGACCTTAACTTTATGCTGGAGAAACTCACTTTACCTCCCTTTGAACCAGCCACGAGTTGCAAGCAGCGTTTCCTGTCGTGGAAATTTCCTGCTGTTACTTCTGCTCGAAGGATTTACGAGCTAAAGGCTCTTATGTGCAAGGAGCCTCACTTAGTTTTTCACAAAGACAGGGTGTCTGCGTACTAATCTTAAGTTTTTACCGAAGGTGGTGTCATGAGTTTACTTTGAATCATTCCATTCACTTTCCTGTTTATCTCCCCCAAGTATTCCAATCAGGGGGAGGCCCTACTCCATACTTTGGGTGTACATAAGATTTTGTTAGTACTATACGAACCTCACCAAGCCTTTAAGGAAATCTGACCAGTTGTTCGTTTCACTCACCCCTAAGAAAGAGGGTGCTCCTGTTTCCAAACAGTGTTTGTCTAAGCGGTTAGCAAACTGCATTGTTATTGCTACCGCAAGTACAACAAAACCTGGGAGTGATCAAGGAGTGTTTTATAAATTATTTATGGATTTTTATTTGTTTATTGTTTACTGTTTTAAATATTGTAAGGCACCTCGGTTTGAGAAAGGCGCCATATAAATAAAGTTTAATTTCATTCCCCCAGGGGTATGGCCACCTCAATGGCTTCTTTCAGATATGTGTCTACTGCGGACATCTGTGCAGCTGCCACCTGGAGTTCTGTCCACAGCTTCACCAAGTATTAGTCTGGACATCACCTCTAGGCACAGGGCTACTTTCAGCTTCACAGTACTTCAGAGCCTTCTCTCCTGAGCTCTTGGCTGATCTATCCTCTTCCCGGAGTTATTTTCCTGGTGATACTTGGTAATGCTTCTGACTCAGCCCTACTGATGTGGCCTGCTGCAACAGCCTTCCTCAAAGTAAGATAGTGCAGTTACGCAAGAACTTACTGTAACAGTAGCTCTTCGAGAGATGGCCTTGCAGCAGGCCCTGCTTTCCTTCTCTCCTTCCCCCTGTTGCTCTGTTTCTCTCGCACTTCTGCTTTTCCTTTGGCTCTCGGGAACTTCCTCAGTTCTCCATACAGTGCTGGCTTGAGGTCTTAAGTAGAAAAGAGGTAGGTGTGGGGGACCGCCTGCCTTTATAGGATAGCCAGATATCAGCGGTTGACGTTGGTGGTGAGCAGTCCCCCATGGCAGACTGCTAGCTAGAAATTTTCTATGTGGTCCTGGCGCATGACGGCTTAGTTCTACTGGTGTGGCCTGCTGCAAGAGCTTCTCTGGAAGATCTACTCTTATGGTAACTTCTTGCATAACTGTACTTTCTAGGAGTGGTATATGGTTCACATCCACACTTCTGGCAGTCTTCCTTTAAGAGACAGATTTGGCAGAACGTCTTTAAGCAAAGCCCCTCCCACTACTCGGGTACTATATCCCTGGTTCTGCCCCATGACATCAGATTTTACACGCTGGGAAACAGGGATCCATGTGCCACTTCACAGGCAGGTTGCATGGGTTGTGTGGATGTGAAGCATATAACACTCCTAGAAATGAAAATTACGTACCTACCATAATTCCTGATATTCTTGGATGAAGTCTCCACCACCC
Source organism: Neoceratodus forsteri (assembly GCA_016271365.2). Lineage (NCBI taxonomy): Eukaryota > Metazoa > Chordata > Ceratodontiformes > Ceratodontidae > Neoceratodus > Neoceratodus forsteri. The sequence goes on along the minus strand of CM028134.1, from coordinate 588,825,986 downwards.
ATTCACACTGGTGGGACTATGCCAGAGGTGCTAGGAAACAGCAAGAGCCAAAAAACTTCAGGAGGGCCAGCGCCTAGGACAGGACCACGCATGCGAGGCTAGCTCATGCCATACATGCTGTCTCGGTGTCTACCCTCCAACTGCCCCAATACCTTTTTTTACCGTGGAGGTGCAGCATAAACGAACCTAGAAAACTAACCTATTCGGGACATAAGATAGTCCGTATGACCCGTGTAAGAAGGGTGAACACAACAGTGTCTTCATAGCCCAGCCAATGAGAGAGTGAAGACCTAAAACAGGATGAGTGAGCTCGGGGGGATGGTGGGTGGGCATGTGAATGAACGGTAGAGACTGCATCCAAGAAGATCAAGAATTACGGTAGGTATGTCATTTTCATATTTTCCTGGACGTGAAGTCTCCCCCCCTCATTCACACTAGTGGTAGAGTACTGAGCTAAAATAATCCCCAGAGAAGGGCGGCAGGAGAAAGAAGCTCAGTCAAGGCAGAAGTCCATTAAGGATTGTCCTGCCAAAGGAAGAATGCTGTCTGGCATGGACATACAGGGCATAATGCTTCACAAAACTGTGCACAGAGCTCCAAGTGGCTGTGTTACAGATGACTGCAATGGGCACATTCCAAAACTCAGAGATGCTGTGACCACTCTGAGGTAGAGTGGGCATACAGCCTGCCTTCCAGCTTGACCTGTGCCATTGAATAGCACTGGAGGAGACATGCTACCAGCCACGCCGAAATGCATTTGATGGTTACAGGCTGACCCAGCCAGGCTATGCTGAATGAGACAAAGAGTTGCTTGGATTTGAGAATCTCCTTTGTTCTGTCGATGTAGAATTGCAAAATCCTTTTCACTTCCAGAGAATGTAGGGCACGCTCCCTTTCATTCTGAAAATTCGCAAAGTAGGTCAGAAGGACCAAGGGCTGGTTCAGGTGGAATTCCTAGACTACTCTGGGAAGGAATTTAGGGTGAGTTCTGAGAACCACCTGGTCCTTGTGAAACACTGTGTATATTTGGGGGCAGTGTCTGTGACCAGGGCACGTATTTCAGACACCCTGCAAGTGGAGGTAATGGCCACAAGGAAGGCTACCTTCCAGGTCAAAAACTTAAATTCACAGATTGCTAGAGGCTCAAATGGTTTACGGGTGAACATGTCTAGCACAAGACTGATATCCCATGCAGCTACGGGTCTCCTGACTGGTGGTCTAGTATGTAGGATACCTTTAAGGAATCACTTAACCAAGGGTAACAGCCACTGACATTGTGGATAGGCTCGTGGTAGGCCAAAATCATGCAAAGATGCATCCTTACCATCGAGTATTGCAGTGCTGCGTTCGACAGGTCTAGCAGGTACTGTGACACGTTGTTTGGTGAGTAAGCAAAGGGATCCAGGGTGGACTTTGCACACCAAATGGAAAACTGTTTCCACTTTGCCATGCAAGTCTTCCTAGTGGATGGCTTACATGCTGTTAGGACGATATCTGAGATTCTCCGAGAGACGTTGAACCTACCCACTTCTATCTCCTCAGGAGCCAGGCATGGAGACGAAGAGACTGCAGGTTGAGATGGACCACCAGACCCTGGGTCAGGAGGTCTGTCCAAAGTGGAAGTTGTCTTGGTGGAACCTCTGATAATCTGTTAATTAATGGAAATTGTATCTGACGAGGCCGCCATGGTGCGACGAGAATCATGCTGCTCCCCTGTGCCTCCAACTTGAGCAACACCATCTGAATTAAGGGAAGAGGAGGAAATGCATGCAGAAAGTGTCTTGTCCACTGCAGTTTGAATGCACCCTGACAGAAAGCGCCAGGTTCTGGATTTCTGGAGCAAAATAGAGGCAGCTTCGCATTGAGTAGGGACGCAAAGAAAAAAAATACTCACCTCAGTAATTATGTTTCTTCTAATGGAGTCTTGCTGTATTCTGACAATTGCAGTTAACTCCAGCACTTGAACTGCCCCAGAGAGTAGAGGGTTAAATTTCTATGCAGGGCATAGAACGTTGAGCTCGACTGAAGACTCTGTCTGCAGTGCTTTGAAACCAAACAGTCAGATTCTAATGAGCTGAAACTCACTGACCTATATGTGGAAATAGAACATTTCTACTAGCCAACTGGCGACAAAAAGGTTTTAGATTCCCAAAAGAAGACTCAAGTCAGGAAACCCAAAAATCAAAAAAACAGGTAGTACAGCATGAAAAGATTACTAAATAATAAACACAAAGCACCCACATCAAAAGGAAGTGTGCAGAAGACACCCCTGTGGTGCAACACTGCACCTGCCCACCCACTTCCCAAAAAACAGGTTCTGAGAGGGGAGGCAGGGAGGGAGGTCAGAATACAGTAAGACTCCACTAGAAGAAACATAATTACTAAGGTGAGTAATTTTTTCTTCAAACATGAAGTCTTGCTGTATTCTGACAAGTGCAGACTACCAAGCAGTACCTCCATGGGGGAGGGACAGAACCTACTTTGGGAATAGGCTCTGAAGTACTGCTGTGCCAAACCGAGCATCACTCCTAGCCTGGATATCCAGAGAGTAATGCTTGGTAAAGGTATGCACTGCTTCCCAGGTGGCTGCTTGGCAAACTTCTAGCAAAGGAATATCCCTGGCAGCAGCCAGAGAAGCAGCTGTACCTCTAGTGGAATGAGCCCCCAGGTCTGAGGGTGGAATTTTTCCTTGTTTCTCATAGCAGAATTGTATACAGGATACAATCCACCTAGCAATAATTCCCTTGGTAACAGGTTTGCCCTTGCCTACTTCCCCATACGTATAGTTGTATAGTTCTTGGCTGTGACAAAGACCCATTAATACAGATGAAAGCTGCAGGGGATGAGTAGGTATTTTTGAGACAGGTTAGAAAAGAGTCCGGAAATGCAAATCTAGATAGTAGCCCACAAGAATTCCCACCCTACCTTGTTGAACGCTTTGTCAGCGTCTAAACATATTATTATATAGGGTATCTTTCTAGCCTGTAAGTGTTCCATTATTACAAAAAGTCGACAAATTATCTGAGGTACTTCTCCACAAACGCTCACTCTCCCTGCTATTTCTTCCTTACCCTATCTATCTGCTGATATCCTACATTTCCCTTATTTAAACTACTCGGTTATGTAGCCTACTGTACTATACAATGCTGTGTTATATGAAGTTAGCCCTTACTATTATGCCTCTTTTACATACTGTGTAAAATGTCTGCACCTTGCCTTTTGCCCTTCACATTGTTTGCTTATAAACTGCTGTTTCAACTTGTACTGGTATTTATAGCAGGACTGATTTTTGTGTATTTGGGTACTGGTACAATCAAGGTCTTAGCCTCTCCCCTCCCTACCCCTGTATGTACCTCCCCGGGTTTGTCCGGGATTGCTCGCCTGGCTCCGCTTCCCTATTTTTTAGTCACCAATCCTTCCTATAACGTCCCTCTTAAACCTGTCTGTGCGCCGCTCCTATGCCCAGCTACGGACCCGCGACAATGGTAACTTGTCCCTACATTTTCAGCTACCATAGCCGCTGGACTGCCGTAACCCCCCCCGCAATACCCCGACAGAGTACAGCTCCCACGCCCGGCAACAGAACCGTGAGCCCGAGCACTTTCCACACTTTCGGCCGCTGAAGCCGCTAAATTGCCGTAAAACACCTCCGACCCTCGCCTTTTGACACTCTCAAGCCGGTGAGCGGATCCATGAGCCCGGTTACAAATCCCCGCTTTCTGCCGCTAAAGCCATATAGCCCCTCCGCACCCCGACAGAATACAGCTCCTGCGCCCGGCAACAGAACCATGAGCCTGGGCACTTTTCCTTACTTTTGGCCGCCGATGCCGCATGGTTGCCGTACTACACCTCCGACCCCCGCTTTTTTGACACTCTCTAGCCGGAGAGTGGTCCCATGAGTCCGGCTACAAGTCCCCGCTCTCTGCCGCTAAAGCCGTCAGATCATGCCTCTTCTAAACTCTAACCCTGTCAACTTGCCGCTCCCATACCCGTCCTTGGGACCAGGTGGCTGGTTGATGGTCAATGCTCTCTTGCCGCTAATCCGTAATTTTCGGCGAGTCATTTGTGTGCTGCTGTAATGTCCCTGCCCGTACAGGCCTGACCGTATGCCGCTAGTATGCCCGGCCTCGGAACCAAGAATCCGTCTGCTTGTCCCTACCTCCTACCGCGAAATCCGTAACCTGCTGCCACAGTCCCGATAGGTCTGCTTCCCAGAGGCTGCCAGCCGTGTTTCGTGCCCAAGCAGGAGTTCCATGAGCCCGGCTGCATGACAGTACCCTGAGCCGCCGAAGCCATAAAGCGTTTCTGTGCTCGGAGCTGCAGACAGTGGTTCTCTCGGCTTAGTCTTATACCTGCTCTCTTGGATCCTTACCCCCCCCCCCTTCTTCCTTACACCATGTCTGCCTGGAACAATCTTTGAGGTCTGTCCTGGCACCAGTACCCGTTTTCTCCTGCTATCTACCATCATAGAATAATGTTATATTCGTTGTACCTTTGACCTGTAACCCTGCTTCATTGTCTTTGCAACTGTACTGTTTTGTTATCTTCACTATGTTTTGTTCCTGTACCTCCCGGGTCGTGCCTGAAAATAGTCACCTGTTGGCAAGTGCACTTACCCGGTAAACAAAAACTAAATAAATAAATAAATAAGTGAGGAACAACTGGAGGGAGTCAAATCTGTGACCCTTTGTACATTCTATGTAGTAACTAAGGGCTCTTTCAGCATCTAAACTGTATAACCTCCTCTCTCCTGAGGAAGAGTAATCAGTGAAAAATACAGGAAGAGACAGACTGGTTTAAATGGAAATCCGAAACCACTTTGGGTAAGAACCTCCTATTGGTTTTAAGGACCACTTTATCTCTATGGAATGAAATAAAGTCAGGCTCTACTGACAGAGCTTGCAATTCACTGATATGTCCGGCAGAGATAAAAGCTACCAAAAATACAGGTTACTCACCTGTAACAGGAGTTCTAGGAATGGTATATGTTGTTCATCCACACTTATTGGCAGGTTCCTTGCCGCTTTAAATCTTGCCGGAAGGTCTTCAAGCTGGTTCCTCCCACCCACCCGGGTGGTAAAACTCTCGGCTCCGCCCCATGACGCCAGATCTGGCCCGCTGGAAGCTCAGGTTGTGCGTCGAAGCCGGGGAGGTCGGGTGGGTCATGTGGATGAACAACATATACCATTCCTAGAACTCCTGTTACAGGTGAGTAACCTGTATTTCTAGGGACATGGATATGTTGTTCATCCACACTTATTGGCAGACTCCTGGCAGTTCTCCGGGAGGAGGGAGGCAAGGCGCACACCCCCAATACTTATTTGGGAAATAAGGACTGGAGAACCGAGGCCCCAAAACCAGCATCCCGGCGTGACTCAAGGTCGATGTGGTAATGGGTAATAAGGGTGTGTGCTGACTTCCAGGTAGCAGCCCTGCAGATTTCCTGGATAGGGACGTCCCTGGAAGCAGCCACCGATGCAGCAGTATGACGGGTAGAATGAGCTCTATCCTCTGGGAGGCTCCATGCCCGCCAAATTATAGCAGCGATCTATGCAGGAGGTGACCCACCTGCCTATCGCCTGCTTGGCTGCAGGTCTGCCAGGTGCGGCTTCAGCGTAGATGACAAACAGCTGGCGAACCTCTCCCGAATTTCAGCCGTGCGCTCCTTATAATAAGCCAGCGCCCTTCTAGGGTCCAGAGTATGGAGCCTATATTCGGCCTCCGAGGTGTGATTGGGGTAGAACACCGGCAGAGTCAGCACCTGGTTAAGGTGAAACTCCGACACCGCCTTCGGAAGGAATTTCGGTGGGGGGCGCAGGACAACCTTGTCCCTGTGGAAGACCAGGTAAGGAGACTCGATGCAAAGCGCCTGGAGCTCTCCCATCCTTCTGGCTGACGTGATAGCCACCAAGAAGGCGGTCTTCCACGACAGGTGAGAGAGATCACACCTGTGCATTGGTTCGAATGGCTTGCCCATGAGCTTTGCCAGTACCAGCAGTAAATCCCACGGAGGTGGAGGTTCTCGCACCGGAGGGGAAATGTGATCAAGGCCTTTGAAAAAGCGCCCAACCACCTTTTCCTGCGCCACCGACTGCTTCCCGGCCCGCGCCCGGTAAGCAGAGATGGCTGCCAGGTGCACCTTTAGGGTCGTCGACCTAAGCCCTTGACTAGAAAGGGACCATAAATAGTCCAAAATGCTTGCCACAGAACAGGAGGAAGGGTCCAAGCCCTTGCCCTGACACCAAATGGAGAATCTCTTCCATTTGAAGGCGTAGCATTTTCTGGTCGACTCCTTACGGGACGCCTCAACAACATTGAGGACCTCGTCGGAAAGACCCAAGGCCTGGAACTCTAGCCGCTCAGGAACCAGGCCGTCAGGTGCAGGGATTGAAGGTCCGGATGGAACACCTTCCCCTGATTGACGGAAAGCAGGTCCGGGCGAGCTGGAAGCTGCCTCGGGAGCCTGGAGCTGAGGTTGAGGAGATCTGGGTACCAGAACTGGCGGGGCCAGTCTGGGGCTATCAGGATCACCTCCGCCTTGTCCTTCCTTGCTTTGAGAAGCACCTTGTGAATCAAGGGAAATGGGGAAAGAAGAGAAAGAGGCCCGGGTCCACAGCCTCGAGAAGGTATCCCCTGCAGCGAGCCCTGCTGAGGGGCGGGCATGAAACAGCCTCAACCGGCGTTCTCCTGGAGGCAAACAGGTCCACCTGAGGAGTGCCCCAGTGGAGAGAACAGATCTTGTACTACCTCCGGCAGGAGAGACCACTCGTGAGATGCAGCCCCTATCCGGCTCAGGGCATCGGCCAGGGTGTTGGAGGCTCCTGCCACATGAATGGCTAGGAGATCCGCCTCCAGGCTGCGCACGAGTGACCAAATGCGGAGAGCTTCCTTGCATAGAAGCATGGAGCGCGTCCCGCCCTGGCAGTTCAGGTAGTACATGGTCGTGGTATTGTCCGTCTGGACTCGGACCACTTGACCCCGGAGAAACGGAGCAAAGGTGGTGAGAGCTAGGCGGACCGCTCGGAGCTCCAGCAGGTTGATGTGGCATCGGGACTCCTTGAGGGGACCAGAGGCCGTGCACTAGTGTTCCCCAGATGGGCACCCCAACCCATCAGAGAGGCATCGGTCGATAGAGAGACCGTCGGCTCGGGGCGGACAAACGGGATGCCCTCCTGCAAATGGAATGGAACGGTCCACCACTGGAGAGCGTTCCACATCTCCTGGGTCACTATCACTAGCTGGTCCAAAGGATCTCAGCGTTGTGACCACTGGCTGGCCAGTCCCCACTGAAGGGGGCGCATGTGCCAGTGGGCCCAATGGACCACGCTGGTACAGGCCGCCATGAGACCCAGAAGGCGCAGGAAGTCTCGGGCAGGGCGCGATTGCCCAACCAGAAATGATTGGGCAAAGGAGGTAAGAACCTCGGCCCTGTCCGCCGGGAGTCGTGCTCTGGCTCGAAGAGTCGAGCTCTGCCCCGATGAACAGGATCACCTGCTTCGGCTCAAGTTCCGACTTGGCCTCGTTGATGAGAAGGCCAACCCGAGAGCAAACCGGGAGGGCCAGATCTCTGGACCGCTCCACCTCCCGTCTGGAGGAGGCTGCTATCAGCCAATCGTCCAGGTAAGGGTACACCCGGTCCTCTGGGCGCCGCAGGAATGCTGTCACCACTGCCATGCATTTGGTGAAGACCCGGGAGCTGGAGATAAGCCGAAGGGCATGGCTCGGAACTCGAAGAGGGATCCCTCCGCTCGAAAGCGGAGGAATCTCCGATGTGACGGACGGATAGGGACGTGAAAGAACGCGTCCTGTAGGTCCAGAGAGCAGAACCACGCGCGTTCAGAGATGGTATTATCTCGCGCCAGGTGACCACTCTGAAGGTTCGAGACCTTAGGAACTTGTTCAGGTTGTGTGGAGTCGAGAATAGGTATCAGCCCCGTCTGTTCGGAACCAGGAAATACCTGGACACGAACCCCGGGTCTGGAGGGGTCCTCCACCTCCGTGATCACCCTCCTTTTGGAGGAGGAGAGCGTTCGGCTCGACGAGCCGCCAGTGAGGCTGCGGACCCCCGAGGAGCCCCCGAGGTGCGATGGCCTGGAAGGGGCGGGGCCTGCCGACTCCAGAGGTAGGCCTCTTCCCACCACCTCCAGTACCCACCTGTCCGTGGTAACAGCGGACCAGGCGGAAAGGAAGTGTCTGAGCCGTCCCCACAGGGGGAACCAGGGGTGAGGTGACAGGGATGGGGGCGACACCCCTCAGCCCGTCACTGGGCAGGCTTGGAGGAGGGACCGGCCGAGGAACCTCCTGGGCCTTTACCTCCCTGCTTCCTGTTGGAGGAAGCTGACGGCTTGGGCTTGGGATACCAAGGTCGAGCCTGCTGGCCCTGACGATTGCTGGGCAGGCCTGGGCGAAGAAGGACCGAAAGGGCTTAGGCTGTGGCTTAAGCGCTTTGTCCTTCTGAGCAGAAGAGACCCGAATCCAAGGTAGCACTGGACTTCTCGATCCTCTGCAGGTGACCTTCCACCCCAGGGCCGAAGGAGGTCAGTCCCAAAAGGAACATCCGCCAACTTGTGCTGGTAATCCGAGGTAAGGTGGATATCCTCAGCCAAGCCCGACGACGCTATGGCCACTCGCGGCCGCCACAGACCTGGCACACGAGTCCCGATGTCTAAAGCAGTCTGGAGCTGCTGTTTAGCCACTGCCCTGCCTGGTCCCGCACCTGCCTGACGGTAGTCTGCAGATCTATGGGAAGATGAGGACAACCTCATCCAGGAGCCCAACAGGGCGTGAGAAAATGTGCCATGAGGCGGCCGAACTGGCCTGGACGGCGTCGAGAGAGAGAGCAGCATAGACTTTCGCCCGGCATAATCCAATTTCTTGATTCCTTGTCGGAGGTTTGTCCACATCCTGGCGCTCCAGCACGCTGGAAAACGCTGTCGGTAACCAACCCCTCGGCCGAGGGGTGTTCCGAAAAACCGGACAGGGAACCGGTAGGGACTGCATACTTCCTGGCCAAAGGCGCAGGGCAGGAAGCAGGGCGCTGCCAAAGTTCCAAGGCCGGACCCACTATGGCCTCGGCCACCGGAAAGGCCTCCGTAGGAGAATCCCCTCGGTCCAGAATCTCCGTGAGGATACGCCCGTTTAGAAAGCGGGTTCGAGCTTCATCCCGGTGGACTCCGAGATGAGTCGAACAACCCTAAGAAGGACGAAGGCTATCGTCCATTGACTGTCCTCCTGAGGACTCCAAGTCTATCTGCGCTTGGAGAGGGGAGGAACCATCATCGGACTCAGAAGAGTCCTCAAAGAGCTGCCTCGGCCCTGAGCCACCTCCACCTGCGAGGTTTATCGGAGTGAGGGTGACGACAGCCTATGGGGGCAAACCCAAAGCCAACCGAGAATTTTGGTAGAGCCCCAACTAATGGCTGTGGGGCGGAGGTTCCACGAATCGGTGGGGCAGCTGGAATTGGCTGAACAACCGGCCTGAGAACAGGCTCCTCGACTACAACGAGGTTGTTTCAGCTGCTCGATGACAACCACTTAATGGCGAGGGGAAAGAGCGACTGGGTCGGCTTATTCCGATCAAAAAGGAAACTGTTGCCACGCATAAGTTCCTCGTACCTCCAGCATAACTAACATGAACCCTCCTTGTCGAGGAAAAGAGGAAGAAGCGGGCAGCATCGCTTGCGGTGCGAGACGACGAGACTGCCTCAGCCGGGCGGGATCGAGTTGGACAGCGAGGATGTCCGAGACCGAGACGAGTCTCGTCTAGGCCGAGGAGGCGAGGAAGTGTCGATAAACTCCCTTGGCTCAGACGATCCCACAGGCTCCGGGAACCGGAGGCACAGGCGAGCCGACGGGATCCTCCAACTCCCCACCGGGGAACCGGGAGGGGATTCTCAAGCTTCTCCAGCTCCGACCCAGCCCGTCTGGGTCGAGAAAATCTCGACCGCCGACGGAGTCTCGATCAACTGGCCTGGCGGGGGACACCGTGAAGCCAGTGGCCGAGCTGAGGGTGCGACAGAGTCGACTGTCGACAAGGGGGATCTTTCCGGCTCCCAAGAGCGTCGACGGAGAGCTTACTTTTGCTCTTTTGGACCTGGAGAAGGTCCCGAAGAAGTTGGACCTCACCTTTGGTCGAGAGGGTCAGACAAAGCTCATAAAAGCCGAGTAAGAGGCACCGAGAGAGAGGGACAAATGCCGCGGCAGTGAAGCAGCCGCATGCCTCCTCTTAGAGGCGATCATCTGCTCAAGCTGATCACTTGAGGAGCCATGCCCGCCGAACACCATGTCGGGCCTCTTTAGATTTCACCGGTGGAATTCTTTTCTCGGGCGCCCCAGTTGTAATCGGGCAGCACGGTCTTCAAGGACGTAGGCCGAAAAGGAAGAGCACAAGTCGCAGGCCTGCGGGTCGTGCTCAAGGCCCAGGCAGTAGACGCACGTGGAGTGCGGATCCATCCTAGACATCTTCTGCCCGCAAGGGCACCTCCGAAATCCGGGAGTCGATTTGTCCATCGCAGCCGCGAGGAGAAGAAGACCGAAGTCTTTTTGCAAAAACTTTTCAATTTCGAACTTTTCGAAGAATTAGGAACCAATCTTAAGCGCAACGCGTTAAGGAGGGAACCTGAGCTTCCAAGCGGTAAGGAAGATCTGGCGTCATGGGGCGGAGCGAGGTTTACCACCGGGTGGGTGGGAGGAGCCAGCTTGAAGACCTTCCGGCAAGATTTAAAGCGGCAAGGAACCTGCCAATAAGTGTGGATGAACAACATATCCATGTCCCTAGAAACACAGTTTTCCAAGTCAAGTACTTAAGCTCTGCTGAGGACATAGGCTCAAAAGGAAGTTGCATAAACTGAGCAATGCAAACATTCAAATCCCAGGCAGGAGCAAGATCCCTAAAGGGGGGATTGGTATGAAGCAATCCCTTAAAAAATTTACAGAATATAGGGTGAGATGACAGTGAAGAAGGCTTTCCCACTGAGAGAAAAGCAGAAACAGCTGACAAATGTACTTTGAGAGTAGCTGATCTGAGGCCTAGGCCATTAAGATGAACCATATAATCTAGGACTGTAGACAAATTAGCAGTGTCTGGGGATATGTGCCTCCTGGAACACCAAATGCTGAATCTCTTCCATTTGGAGTTAAAGTTGTTCTGGTGGCAGGCTTTCGAGAGGCTTTGAGAATATCCAGAACCCCCTGGGAGAGATGCAAGTCTGCATATTCTAACTCTTCAACAGTCATGCCTTGAGATTGAAGGACCGAAGATTGGGGTACCAAATCCTCCCCTGTGAGGAGGATAACAGGTTGTAATTCCTGGGAAGAGACGGGGAAGATGGACTTCTAGGGACAGCAACAGGGGGTACAAAGGCTGCCTGGCCCAGTCTGTAGCAATCAGAATCACTTTGCAAGGCTGTGACCTTATCTTGACCAGAACTTTGAAGAGTAGAGGAAAGGGAGGGAAGGCATAAAGAAATTTCCCTTCCCAGTTCAAAATAAGAGCATCCAGAGGGACTGAGCCTAAAACTAGGGGTCTGCAACAAAAGAGAAGAAGTTGGTGATTGTCTGGGGCTGCAAAGAGATCTATCTCTGTAGTGCCCCACTTTGAAAAGATGACTTTCAACACCAGAGGGTCCAGAGACCATTCGTGATGGCCTTGGGAGATTCTGCTAGCACATTGTCCTTCCCTGGAAGGTGGACTGCCACCAGGGAGGTCTGTAGAGAATAAGCTAGGGAACACAATTTCATGGCTTCCGTGCACAAGGTCATGGACCGAGTGCCTCCCTGCTTGTTGATGTACCACATGGTGGTGGTGTTGTCCATCCTGACCTGAACCACCTTGTTCTGCACTGACTGAGAGAATGCTTGCAGGGCCAGTAAAACTGCCCTGAACTCCAGGAGATTGATATGAATGAAGGAGGGATTCCTGAGGGGACCACAGTCCCTGGGCTGTGAGAGCCCCCAGATGGGCTCCCCACCCCAATAGGGAAGCATCCGTGGTGAGGACCACAGAGTGAGCCTGAGTGATAAATGGAACTCCTTGCGGTAGACTGTCCAGATCCTGCCACCATTGAAGGGCCTGGATTAGAGTCTGAGTAACCGGAACTAATTTGGTAAGAGGATCTTTCCTTTTGGGACCAAAAGGCCCTCAGATGGAACTGAATGTCTCTCATTTGAAACCTGGCATCTTGGACCACTGCTGTGGAAGCTGCCATGTGGCCAAAAATCTGAAGAAAGTGCCTTGAAGGTTGAGAAACTAGAAGGCGGAATGAAGAAGCCAGCTGTATAATGGCTGTTGCCCTTTTCCAGGGGAAGGAAAGCTCTTGCTTTGACAGTATCCAGCTCTGCTCCTATAAAGGTGAGAAGCTGTACAGGCTCGAGAACTGACTTGGGAAGGTTGAGAAGAAATCCCAGGGAAGTGAGCACTTACTGGGTCACTTGCAGATCTGACTTGACTTGGTCTGAGGACTGACCCACAATGAGCCAGTCATCAAGATAAGGAAAAATGGAAACCCTTTTTCTTCTTAAAAAAGGCCACTACTACTGCTAGGCACTTTGTGAACACCCTTGTAGCTGATGTTAGGCCAAAGGACATTGCTTTGAACTGATAATGGCCTGAGGGCAATTTGAACCTGAGGTACTTTCTGTGGGAGCACCTGATGGGAATGTGAAAGTAGGCATCTTTGAGGTCCAGGGAGGCTAGCCAGTCCCCTGGCCGTAGAGAGGGAAGAACTGTTCCCAGAGCCACCATTTTGAATTTTGGTTTTAAAAGATGTTTGTTCAGGAATCTTAAGTCTAGGATGGGTCACCACTCCCCTGTCTTTTTTGGGGTAAGGAAGTACCTGGAGTACAGACCTTTGCCCTTGTGTAGGGTAGGAACTCTCTCTATGGCCTCTAAGGCCAGTAGAGACGAAACATCTGCCTCCAGAGCAAGAGTTTCTGAGATGTTTTCAGGTGGAGAGCATCTGGCTCTCATTTTCAGAAATTTTTGAAACTGAGAACCAGTCCCTTGTTTACTACCTCCAGGACCCACCTGTCTGAGGTAACAGACATCCAGTCCTGGACAAAGTAAGAAAGCCTGCCCCCTACAGGGATGGGGGAATCGACATGGGCTGACACATCAGGGTGTCTGCTTGGCAGGAGCTTTAGGCTGAGGAGTGGATGCAGCCCTGCTCATCCTCCTTCTGCCTCTCCCTCTAAAGAACCCCCTCTGAGAAAAAGGAGAAGAGGCCTGTGCTTGATAGAAAAGCCTGTGAAAAGGCCTGCCCCTTCCCCTAGCTTGCTGCCTTTGAGGAGTTGCCTGCCTCTCCTTCGCCTGTGCACTCCTATAAGTGGTCCTGTACTCATCCATTTTCTTCACGTAATTCACGGTCTGCTCCCCAAACAGAGTTACCCACCACAGGGAAATCCATGGCCTTAGTCTGGGTGTCCTGTGAGAGGCTAGTACATCTGAGCCAAGCCATCCTTCGAAGAGCCACAGATGTAGCCATGACTCTTGATGACATCATTGGAGTCCACAGCAGCATGAAATTGTACCTTTGATGCCTCAATCCCATCAGCAGCCACCTCCTCCAGCTCCTTGGCCAGTTGGGGGGAGGCCTGCTTAGCCAGTTCCAGTACAGTGTCCCACCTGGACTTCTGGTACCTGGCTGCATAGGCCATATAGTTAACCTGCCTGAGTCCCAAGGAGGATGCCATGTACTGTTTTTTTGCCATGGCATCCATCTTCCTGGAGTCTTTGTCTGGAGGGTGTGAAGTCAAGGGAATATTTGCCTTGTCACAGGCTGCAGCCTGCACGACCCCAACATGGCTGCATTGCTGGTAGAAAAACTCTATCTGAGCTTGATAAAGTATACCTCTTGTCCATCCTTCTGTCAACAGGAGGTACAGAATTAGGAGACTTTAGAATTTTTTTGTCTGCTTCCCAAATGACTTATGAAGGGGAATAGACAGTCTCTTGGACTCTGGGATTGCCATCATTTCAACAAAATCAGGCTCCTCTTGATCCTCTACAGCCTCCTCCATAGGAAGCTGGAGGGTTTCAGCCACCTTTCTGTAAAACAGATAGTGGGGAGGGGACTCAAAGAGCTTAGGAGGGGAAACACCAGAAGGTTAGTCTGGGGAGATGTCTGGTTCCACAAGCACATCCAGACTTTCATAATCAACACCATCCTCTTCAAAATCCCCCTCCTCTTCAAACTCCAGTTCATAAAAGTCCTCAGGTGTATAATCTTGAACCGGGGGAACCAACCAAACCGAACCCCTGCCAAGAGGCGCCGGGTCGGTCGAAACCGGAAGCAGCAATTCAACAATCCGAATCACTCTGGCTATTTCTTCGGCGGTTGGAACATGAACCTCTGGATCCGAACCGGTCGATTTTTCTTTGTAGGAACCGATCCCTCAGGATCGGCTCTCCTCTTGCCCAAAGAAGTATCGCCCTGGTCAGAGGGCACTCCTTCTGGTTCAGTGGGAACTGAACTGGGCTGGCCTTCTGTGTCAGCAGATTTCTCTGCCTCCTTATCCCCAAGTCTACCTAGCCTCTTTTCCAGGGTAGACTTAGGGAAAATTTTACAGATTTGGCAGTCTGAATCGAGGTGGTCAAACCCCAGACAGTAAACACAGGTGGTGTGGGGATAAGCCTTAGTAAAGACCTCCCCACACTCACTACAGTGTTGAAACCCAGTGGGCCTGTTTTTTCTTGGGTTTCTCAGACATGGCCAACCTAACCAAACTTACCCTTTATAAAGCAACCGCCAGGAAAGACTCCCTTATTGATTTCTAACTGTGTTACGGGTATTGGAAAAAAAAAAAACACAAAAATTATTATTTTTTTTTTTTTTTTAACCGATAAGGACCAGTAACCACACAGTAAAAGATTTAAACTAATGAATAAGTTCCGTCGAACCGATTGAGAAATACAATTTTTCCAATTTCCACAATAAGATACAGAGATACTACCTAAAGTACTTACTGTACCACAGACAGAGCCCAGAACCGACAATGCGGAAAATAAATCGGAATAAAACGGACAACTTTAACCGACTTTGAACCGAGCAGGAGAAATCTCCTGAGCGACTGTTCAGTGAGGCGGAGTAAAGAATCTGATGGTTTGGTTTCAAAGCACTGCAGACAGTCTTCAACCGAGCTTGAGCTCAACATTCTATGCCTTGCATAGAAATTTAACTCTCTACTTTCTGGGCAGTTCAAGTGCTGTAGCAAACTGCAATTGTCAGAATACAGCAAGATTTCATGTTGTTTGAAAAGGTCCAGGTCCGAAATGCCCCACTCTTCGAACAGCAACTGCATGACATTAGAGTCGAGAAACCATTTGTGTGGATCTGCTTCTGTTCTGCCGAGGCGATCTGCCAGATCGTTCTGGATTCCAGGCAGGCAGACCACCTGGATCAGGGCTTCGTGCTTGAGACACCATTCCCACACTTTCATGGTTTATCTGCACAGAGGGTAAGAGTGTGCTCCATCCAGTTTGTTGAAGTAGTACATCACCGCCTTGTTGTCCGTCTAAAGAAGAATTACTTTGTGACAGAGGACATCTTTCAGGGCTCGGACAGAGTACAGGACAGCTCGCAACCCCAGAACATTTATGTGCAGCTGGCATTCGTCCCAACTCCACAGGCCCTGGGTGTGGAGATCCTGACAGTGAACTTCCCAACCGGTCAGAGATGCATCCGTGGTGATGGTAATCTGCGTCTCCAGTGAGGCAAAGGGAAAATCTTGGAGAAGGTTGTCTTTCCGAGTCCACCAGGTGAGTGACCTCATTAGAGGCTCCATCACCTTGATGTGGAAGGATTGCAAATGCGTGGTCAGAGACCACGGAGTGCTGAGCATCCACTGTGTGGTTCTCATGTGCAAGCGGGCCAGGGGCTCCGTGAACACAGAGGACACCACGAGTCCGAGCATCCACTGCATTGAGAGAACCCGAACAGAGTTGTTCTCTTTGATGAAGCAAGCCATCTGGAGAATGTTGTTTCTCCTGTCTTCTGGGAGGAAGGCTCTTGCCCTGGAAGTGTCCAGGAGAGCTCCTATGAAGAGAAGTTGCTGGTAGGGTTGAAGCTGCCATTTTTCCAAGTTCAAGAGAACTACCATGGATGTGAGGAACTCAGATGCCGTGGAAATCGCTTCCTGTGCCCGTCTGGAGGAGCTCACTAGCAGCCAATCGTTCAGCTACGGGAACACTTAAATTCTGAGATGTGCCGCGAGCACTGTAAAGCACTCTCTAAAGACTTGTGGCGCCAAGGACAGCCCAATAGGGCAGGACTCTGTATTGGTAGTGCTGGCCCAGAGCCACAAAGCGTAGGTACTTGTGGTTGCTTGGGTGCACTGGGATGAGTTGGTAGGCATCCTGCATGTCCACAGACGCCAGCCAACCATTTTAATGAATCAGAAATAGGAACATTCCTAGCTAAATCTTGAATTTCTCCTTGAACAGGAATTTGTTTAACTACCTTAGGTCTAGAATAGGGCGAATACGATCTGTTTTCTTTGGAACTAGGAAATAGTGGGAGCAGAAACCTGTGTCCCATTCAGCTTGCAGAACCACTTCTACTGCCCTGTTGTTCAGAAGGCCCTGAATCTCAAAAGCAAGGAGGTCTGACTGAGTGGTAGACAGCTTGGACTGTCGTTTGGGTGGATGATCTGGAGGGGTCTCCAAAAAATTGAGTGTATACCTATTGAATTATCCTGAAGACCCATTTGTCAATTGTGATGGACTTCCACTGGTTGTAAAATTGAGTCAGATGCCCCTCTACCACCAAAGAGAAGACCCCCCTCGGGCAGCTGAAGTGGGACATGGGCAGGGTCTTCAAAGGGTGGCACTGGGGGCCTTCGGGGCCTGTGCCTTCTGCTGCATTTTCTTTTGTGGCGTAGGGGTTTGGGTCTTGTTAAAAGCCCATTGGCCTTTACCACGAAAGGACTGTCTATTATGAAACTGATGGTGGTTTCCGCCCCCACTGAGGGTCGTCAGGGGCCGGTCTGACCGTCTTAATAGCTATCCTGGTTTTCTGAGTGGCCTCCATTGCTTGCTCCACCTGTGGGCCAAACAAATCAATCCCAAAGGGAAAATTCATGACTCTCTGCTGAGCATCATTAGCGAAGCCTGAAGTCCTTAGCCATGAGCGACATTGGGTGCAGATCCTGGATGCTGCTACTCTACAGGCAGTGTGAAAGGCGTCCATAACAGCTTTAAGTTGCTAACTGTTGTCTCAGTGTCCCTAGTAATGGTTTGAAGAAGCTGAGAGTTAACATCTGACTCCGGAAGAGCTTCAACCGTTTCTTTGAGTGCATGCCAGAGGGTATACTCATATTGAGAGAAATAACCATGATCGTTAGCAATACACATACCTAGAGTAGCCACAGCGAACACTCGTTTCCCCAGAGTGTCTATTTTATGGGATTCTTTATTCTCCAGGCGAGCCGTGGATTCCTGGGGAAGCACGGCTTGTTCATTTTCTGCCAGAACCACTAGGGCGTCTGCAAAGGCTTGAGAAGCAAGGACCAGTCTGACCTTAGGGGGAGCATACTTCCTGTCTATGGACTTAGCAACGGAAGGAATGAGCGCCGGTTTATCACACACCATTTGTGAAAGTGTCTCAAAAGAGGGTTGCACCGGTGGTGTTAGTTCCACAGGGATTTCAGTAACATGCAGATAATGAAGGCACAAAAGCTTCCTATGATTCATCTCATTAGTCTGGAGAGAGAGGGTGGAATTCATATTTTTCGGTAGAGATTTAAAAGACAGGTCTTCGACCACAGGCTCTGCTGAAGTGGAGGGCTTACTCTCCACTCCAAAAAAAAAAATGAATCCTCATCCAGCTCATCCCCTAAACGCAGATCAGGATCAGACTACACAGTCTCTTACTACCCCAAAGGGATAATGTAGATAAGTAAGGAGGAAGAAGGGCAGGGGATGCCACTCCCTGAATTGGAGTCAAAAACTCCAGCACCCAAGATGGCGCTGGCGAAAATGGCAGCATGCACGGCAGTAGTGCCAAGGCCGGAGCCATGAGCGGTGCTGCAACTAGCACCAGTCAAGCGCCAGGAGTCTCCAACCCAGACAACCAGGACACCCGAAGCTGCAGACCCGAAAGTATGAAAAGGAGTAGGAGGAGAAAGCAGTATCTGTGCCAGCCCCTATGTCACAGCTATGTGAGGGGGAAGGGCATGAGGGAGCGGTGTCGATGGCACTGAAGGCGTCACGCGACCAGGAAGACCCAACCGCTCCACCCGCAGGTCCATAGCCCCTAGGCCCCGCAGGAAAAGGCAGTCAGGACAACCACCGGACCCACTGCTCCATAAGAGCGGCCCAATAATGACACTGCTCACCGGAGGACACCCCAGGGGGCAAGGAGGGACTCTGGAGCTGAGGACTGCGGCCGCTAGGAACAGAGGCCACAGATGACCCTGACAGAGCCAGGGTCGGCCTCCTGTCCCCCTCTACCGACGATCTCTGCGCAGACATACCAGAATGCGACCTTGAGCGGTAACACTTCTTCGACCGGAGGGACGAAGAAGAGCTCAGGGCCAAGTGGTGCCGGGTCCCTGACCATGATCGGGAACTGGCTCGTTTCTTTTTGTGCTTTCGGGAGGACTGCCCTTCCTCCAGAGCACCAGACTGCCTGTTGTCAGACCCCCGCCCCCAAAGAGAAGCGACAGACCAGACCCAGCCATGTTGCTAAAACAGCTTTCAAGCGAAAGTCTCCTTACGTTGCCATTCAAGACAAACTCTGTCAATGACAGGTTGAAGACTTCTTCAGATGAAAATAAATAAATAAAAAGAAACCTTTAAAAAAATCTAACAAAAGAACTAATAAAATCAAATGCTGAACAACTAAAGCTGCTGTCTTACAGATGTGAAGATTTGACTCCCGGCAGGACAGCAATGTCGTCACTGAAGCGCACTCGATGGCGGGGAAAAAAAGAACTGAGGCGGTTGGAGGGTTGATGCCGAGATAGCCTATATGGCATGAGCCAGCCTCTAGGGGGCTGCATTTGTATGGTCCTATCCTCAGCACCGGCCCTCCTGAAGATTTTTGGCTCCGGTGTAGTCCCACTAGTGTGAATGAGTGGTGGAGACTTTACATCCAGGAAGACAGTACAGTTACATAAGAACTTACCATAACAGTAAATCTTCGAGAGAGGCTCTTGTAATAGGTACTTACACATAAGACTAAGCCGCCAAGCACTAGAACTACACGGAAAGCTTCCAGCTAGCAGTGCCTGGTGGGGGACCCACCCCGTGACCGATGTCAGGTGGCACTATATATGGAGCAGTTCCCACGCCCATCCTCCAAGTTCTCCTGCTGGAGACCTAGACAGGTGCGACAGGAGATGGAGTGGGCTCCTGGAGTCAATCAGTATAGCAGGAGAAAGAGTAGAGAAAACCCGGGGGGGGGGGGAGTGAAAGCAGTACCTACTGCAAGAGCCTCTCTCGAAGATCTACTGTTACAGTAAGTTCTTACGTAACTGTACTATCTTACTTCAAGAGGGCGCTTGCAGTAGGTATTTACATGTAGGACTGAGTCCCAAGCAGTGAGATCAGACAAGTTTGAAACATGGGAGGTAGGAACAAGTCTGCAGTATACAGGGATCTCAGGACAACTATCCCTGCAGAACAGCTTGGCCAAAGCCCGCTCTGTGCCTAGAAGCAATGTCCAAGCTGTAGTGTTTGGTAAACGTATGGACAGAACTCCAAGTGGCAACCACGTAGATCTCTGCGGCAGAGACGTTATTGAAACAAGTAGTAGAGGCAGTCATGCCTCTGGCTGAATGCCCTTTAACCTCCCCAGAAGGGGTTTGTTATACTTCTGATAACAAAAGGTAATGCAGTGTGCCAACCATATGGACAAACACACACTTTTTTTTTTTTTTTTTTTTTAATTCTGTATTTTTGGTCCTGCTCCCTACCACCGGACCATCTGCCCAGTCACGGACACTGGCTTCTCATGTTAGCCGTCCTCCCTAAACCCCCTGGCTTGCCCCCCAAGGCGGGGACATGGAGCCCCAGGCCAAATCGCCCGTGAACACAGGAAAGGCAGAAGTCGGCCTGAGAGCCAATTTGCAGCGGGCCAGGCGTTGCTCGAGGGGCAGCGGGAGTAAGGTTTTCTTCCCCTTTGTGTGGAGGAGGCGGGGCGTGTCAAGACACCCCGTCGCCCCTGAGATTCTTCTGCCGCCGTAAGCTGGCGACTTCGCCCTCCGCCACGCCGAACTGTCCCACCCTCCCTGGAGAATAGAGCAGTCCAGACGCCCTCCATCCTTCTCCCCAGCCAACCCTCCAACGACCCGGGTCCGTTCCCGAACCCGGGTCACCGGCGTCACAAGCGGAAATACAACTGCTGCGCCAGTGGGCCGGATAAACACTGTTTTTAAAACTGCAGCACCTTCTCTTTTGGGCACAAAGGAAACAAACTGGTCAGTTTTACAATCTGGCTTCATCCTGTTCTTGTGACAATGAAGAATTCTATGTACATCCAGTGTGTGTCGAATTGCTTCACCCCGACTGGAATGCTCAGGGTAATACACTGGCAACTGAAGGGTCTGGTTTAAGGTGAACTCTGACACCACCTTAGACAAGAACTTAGGATTTGTACGCAGAGCCACTCGGTCTCTGAAAAATCTAATAAGGCTCCTTGCACACCAGGGCCTGAAGCTCAGAAATTGCAACTAAAACGATCATTTTGCAGGAAAGGTAGCACAAGTCGCAACTCGCTGCTGGTTCAAATGATGGAAGTGTGAGTTTTTCCAAAATAAAGTTCGGATTCCAGGGAGGAGTGGGGCTCCTGACTGGTGGTTTCAAATGAAGTATCTCCTTCATAAAAGTCTTGAATACTTCCAGCTGAGCCAAGGTTTTGCCACCCACAGGGATGTGGTAGGCAGAAATGGTAGACAAGTGGACCTTTAGGGTCAAATAACTGAGCCACAGGTCAGAAAGGTAAAGAAGGTAATCCAAAACCTGAGGAACCGGTCAGGAAAAGGGTTGCAACCCCTTAGACTCAGCCCATATGAAGACTCTCTTCCATTTCATAGCATACATGGCTCTAGTGGATGGCTTTCTGGCCTCCACTAGAGTATGTGTTATCCTCGGGGTAAACCTGAAATGGGCAGCAGCTATGTCAGTAGGCGCCATGCATGTAGATGAAGGGACAGGAGGCCTGGATGTACTAGGGTTCCCTGTGTCAGAAGATCCCGACAGGCTGGTAGTGGAAGTGAAGGGTCCACTGACAGTTGTTGAAGCAGAGAGAAGAAAAAGTTACTTGGCATAGTAGCCTTGTTTCTCCCAGGGGATACTCCAATATTCATAACTCGTCTGCAGTATACCTTTAAGGTCAGATCTGCCCGGAGATGGAATGCTATGCAAATGATGGAATCAATAGCATGAGACACTTTTCAAATGCTGCCACCTATCAACTGCCTACATTCTAACCCTCAAATTTTGTGGATGCCTGCAAGACAGGGCCTCAAAAATTTAAATGTATCAAATTCTAATTTTAAAATTCCCTACCCAAAAAAACTCCTACTGGAGGAAAACATGAAAAGAAAAAACGTATCATTAAAAAAGTCCCCACAAACGCCGTATGTCAGAATCACCTGAAAAAGGAGAAAAAGGCAAACAAGTTTTAATAAAAGTGTGGCATGCAAACACTGTGATACAGCATGGAATACAGAGGGCACTGGTTCTTAAAACGGGGAGGCAGGGAGGGAGAGTTATGAATATTGGAGTATCCCTGGGAGAAACAAGGTTACCACGGTAAGTAACTTTTTCTTCTCACCCCAGAAATACTCCAATATTCCTAACTCTTCTGCAGACTAAAAAGCAGTACCTTAGGAGGCAGGAAGAACCTATTTTAGAAACAAGCTCTGCAGTACAGCTGTACCAAACCTGGCATCAGCCCTTGCCTGCATACCCAAGCTGTAATGCTTGACAAATGTGTGTACTGTTCGCCAGGTTGCTGCTTTACAAATATCCACCAAGGTTACATCCATTGCAGCTCCCAGTGTTGCAGCTATACCCCTTGTGGAGTGGGCTCTAAGCCCTGCTGGAGCTTCCTTGCCCACCTTAGAACAGCAAAATTGGATGCACCGAACAATCCAGTGAGAAATGGACATTTTAGTTGCTGGGTTACTCTTTCCCACATCACCAAAAGTGAGGAAAAGCTGTGTTTCATCCTGCCTATGAGGCTTAATGGTTGTCATGTAGTAGCTCAAAGCCCTCTTGACATCCAGGCTATGTAGCCTACGCTCACCAGAAGAGTGGTCAGTGAAAAACACTGGCAAAGTAATGGACTGGTTCAAATGGAAGTCTGAAACCACTTTGGGAAGAAATTTCCTATTTGTTTAAAGGACTCCCTTATCCCTGTGGAAAGCAATGTAGTCCTTTTCAATACATAAGGCCTGAAGCTCACTAATTCTTCTAGCTGAAGTGATTGTCACTAGAAACGCTGTTTTCCAAGTGACATACTTCAGTGGTGCTGAAAACACAGGCTCAAAGGGGGGAGCCATGAGCTTAGCAATGCAAATATTGAGGTCCCAAGCTGGCACCAGTTCTCTTACCGGTGGCTACATATGTGAGAGGCCTTTGAAAAACTTTTTAAAAATTGGGTTTGATGCTAAGGAAACAGCCTTGCCTGCCGGAGCATAGGCACAGACTGAAGCTAAATGAACTTTCAGTGTAGAAGGCTGTAAACCTAAGGAATGTAAATATAACTAGGTAGTCCAGCAACCCTGGCACTCCTACCTTGGTTGGCACTATACTCCTGTTAAACCCTGGCACTTCTACCTGGGGAAGCACTATACTCTTGTTAAAACACCAAATAGAAAACCTCTGAAAGATGTAAACCAGAATACTCTAGGTCCTCAAGAGCCTAGCTTTGAGCCTGAGTGACCTGAGGTTCAGATACAAGAGCCTCCCCTGATTAGAGGTCAGAAGACTGTGCCTCCTGGGAAGGTGTATTGGTTTTCCACTGACATGGACAGCAACAGGGAATACCATGGCTGCCTGGCCCAGTCTGGGGCCATGAGGATCATTGTTGCTGGCTGAGACCAGAGTTTCAAAATCACCCTGTATACCAGGGGAAATGGGGGGAATGCATACAGGAATTTCCCTGACCAATCCAGGACAACAGCATCTAGAGGAATTATGCCCACTACTGAAGGTCTGCTCAGAACTGAGGAAAGTGGTGACTGATGAGAGGCAAAGAGATCTATTTCTGGGGTGCCCCACCTCCTGAATAAGGTCTGTACCACTTGCCTGTTCAAGGACCATTCGTGATGGTCCTGGCTGAGTCGACTCAAGAGTATCTGCCAGAACATTGTTTTTGCCTGGTAGATGAATGGCCTGTAGTGAGGAGCCCAGTGAGTAAGCTAGGGTCCATATTTTCAAAGCCACTGTGCAAAGGAGGCTTGATCTTGTTCTCCCTTGCTTGTTTATGTAGTACATGGTGGTAGTGTTGTCTGTCCTGACTTGCACTATCTTTCCCTGTATCAGTGGTTTGAAAGCTTGCATTGCCAGAAACACTGTCTGAGCTCCAACAAGTTTGTGTGTAGAAGAGTCTCTACACTTGACCAAGTGTCCTGGGTAGTGTGCTCTGCTACATGAGACCCTCAGCCCAAGAGGGATGCATCTGTTGTGAGGATCACTGAAGGGAGCTCTTTTTGGAAAGGAAACCCTTCTCTGAGGTTGGCTTCCTCTTTCCACCACTGAAGAGGCTGGATAAATGTTTTTGTCACAGGAACAAGCTTTAACAGGGAGTCCTTCCGTTGGCACCAATGAGTTCTTAAATGAAATTCGATGTCCCTAATCTGAAACCTGGATCCCAGCACTGTACATGTTGCAGCTGCCATGTGATCAAGGAGTTGATGAAATGCCTTGCTGGCCTTGGGACACTGAGCCTAAAAGAGGCTGCCAACTGCAGGATGCTTTTTGCCCAGTCCCTGGGCAGGAATGCTCTGACCACTTTGGCATTCAATTCTGCTCCTATGAACTGCAGAACTTGAGAAGGAATTAGAAATGATTTTTCCAAGTTTTAAATGAACCCCAGAGACTCCAGCAGCTGTTGAGTGAGTTGGAGGTGCTCTGTTAGCTGTTGTGGTGAGTTCCCCACCACCAACCAGTCATCTAGATAAGTGAATACCGAGACATCTTACCACTACCACAGCCAGACACTTTGTGAGCACCCTTGGTGCTGAAGTGAGACCGAAGGGAAGAGCTGAGAACTAATAGCGACCTGATAGGAGTCTGAACCTGAGAAACTTTCTGTGAGACTCCCTTATGGGGATGTGGAAATGGGCATATTTTAGGTCCAATGATGCCAGCCAAACCTCTTTTCTGATTGCTGGCAGAATCAGAGACAGTTACCATTTTGAACTTTGGTTTGTTAGGAACTTGTTGAGGACCCTGAGATCCAAGATAGGCCGCAGCTCTCCATTTTTATTTGATGTGAGAAAATACCTTGAATAAAGTCCTTTTCCCCTTTGATCAGAAGCACCGGTTCCACTGCCTTTAGTGAAAGAAGGTGTTTCACCTCTTTTTCCAGCCTTTTGCTTTCTAGGTGGGAAGCTGGTTTCAAAGTTCTGTTTCTCTGAACAGGGGAGGACTTGAAGTTTAGAGACAGGCCATGACCCACTATCTCCAGAACCCACTTGTCTGTGGTGATGGCTTTCCAGCTGTGGAGAAAATGAGTCAGCCTGCCCCCTACTGGTAAAGGAGAGGCAGCCTGAACGATGAAGTCAGGGATCCTGCTTAAACTGGGGCAGAGACGGAGTACCAAGCCTGGCACCTGTTCTACCCTTACTCCTAAAGTACCCCTGCTGTGGGTATTGGGGTGCTTAAGGGAGTACCATGGCCTGGTAAAAAGGCCTGGTATGTGTCTGCCCCTGCCTCCCCTACTGAAAGGTCTAGAGGAGGTGGAGGGTCTTTCTTTTGTAGAATTACTATAGAAGGTGGCTTTATACTCATCCAGCTTCTTCATGTAGGCCTCTATATGGCTGCCAAATAGTGAAGTGCTCTCCATAGGAAAATCCAGAGTCTTATTATTTATTTTATTTATTTACTAATTTTTGATAACCGGGTAAGCCCGCTGGGCGCCGAAGGTCCCTTTTTCAGGGGTGACCCAGGGAATTACATGGAATAATACATGGGGTAGCATACAGCACAGGTACATTACACTAGACAGCGAGGAACATAATACATAGTAGTTTTTCAGCAGTTACATTTAAGAGGTAAGACATAGTAGCTTTTTAGCAGTTAACATTTATTGGATAAGCTCTACAGAAGGGGTGCAGTGCTATATAGATGGGGTGCAGGGTATCCTGTGTGAGGTTTGTGGCTCTTAACCAAGCAAACCTTCTCTGTGAGATGGTATTTGCCATCCATCTTGCAGCAGTCTCATTGCTGTCTGCTGCCATCTGGAACTGGTATTTGGCAGCTTCCAGGCCAAACCTAGCTGTTTCAGCTTGGTCTGCCGAAACAGGAGGAGATGCTTTTGCAGCCATGTCCAGGACACACTGCCAAAGAGCCTTCTGGTACTGGGCTGCACAGGCCTGATAATTTGCTTGCCTAATGGCCAGAAAGGCTGACAGGTAACATTTCTTGGACATGCTTTCAATTTTTCTAGAGTCCTTCTCTGGAGGATGAGAGGCCAGAGGGACTTTAGCCTTATCACAAGCTGCTGCTTGCACCACCTCCTGGTGGTCAGGGTGTGAAAACAAGAATTCAGCCCCTGTTCTGTCAAGCTGATACTTTTTGTCCACTCTCTTGTCCAAAGGAGGGACAGACCCAGGAGCCTGGAGGAGTTTTAAGATATCCCTTTTGAAGAGATTATTGATGGGGAATGAGAGCTTTTTAGGAGGCGTCAGTCCCATCATGTCCATATATTCAGCCTCCTCCTCGTCCTCTATAGCTTCGGTGGTAGGAATGTCTAAGGCATCAGCAATTTTCCTAATGAAGGAAAAATGGGAAGAATAATCTTCAGTGGTCCCAGAAGGAGAGCCAAACTCCTGTTCAGGGGAGACCTCAGACTCTACAGACATACCTTCTTCCTCCTCCTCCCCACCCCCCACGCTGTTCAGGGAAACAGAGTGGGATGGAAGGTACAGAAGTCCGAACTGGAGACTGATACCACAGGCAGCAGATCCTGCAAGGTTTGCATAATTTTTATTGCTTGTGCAATCTCAGAAAAAGAAGGCACAGTGGCAGGCACCACAGAAGTCCCCTTTTCCACAGGGGGTTTAGTGTGCTTTGTCTTTTTCTGTTTTTTTAACAGGAATCGGAGAGCTACCCAGTTCAGAGGGTCTCTTTTTACCCAAATCAGGGGTACAAGTGGCAGAAATTGTGGTGTCACCCACAGACCCTGAGGGTTTCGGCTGCTCAGAACCAGAGAGACCCTTAAATCTTGTATTCAGTCTGTCCAGAAGTTTTTCTAAAGTTTTGTCTGGAAAAGATTTACAGATAGCACAATCAGACTTCAAATGGTCAAACCAAAGCAGAGTGTTCATCTGCCTTGGCAAAGACCTCACCAACCAACAGTTTTTAAAACCGGGTTCACTGGTTCTCTTTTCTGACATTATGAAGAAAAACCACAACCGCAAATACTACAACCTTTGAAAATTCAAAAAACAAAAATTTTTTGGGGTTGCGGTCGGTTCAGGAACTGATCGGAGAAACTGAGCGGAACTGAGAACAGTTGAATTGGGAATAGCGGTTCAGAAATGAAAATTACGTACCTACCGTAATTATGATCTTTCTGTGTATCTTCACCATTCATCATGGGTTGAGTGCTCTGCGGGTCAGGACCCTTGAGCTTTTTTTTTTTAAGATAAGGGGCGATGCATCGCTCGGCACACCCTCAAAGCCAATGGGACCGCGTGGGCGCTCGCTGGCTGGCTAATATTCTAAGGCCGACCCGCCTCTGCCTGCCAGTTCTGAGTCAGCCAAGAGGTAAGAGGAAGGAATGGAGGGTGGGACAAGGAAGTCCAAGGGACAGAAAAAGGAAAAGATATATGAACCAAAAGGAGAAATAACGACTGAGAAGACAGAAAGTGAGAGAGTCGGAAACTAAAGGGATTGGGAGGGGCCCCAATCTCTGGAAAAGGAAGAGGGAGGTAGGGTGGGTAAAGAATTTAGGAAGAGAGGGGAGAAGGTTAACACATCCCAGACCCTGGTCCGTCTCCAGATTGTATAGGAGCTGCAAGTAGTAGCCCAAGGCTTTCTGCCAGAATTCAAGGCACAGAATAGCTGGCAAACACTCCAGACAGGCAGAGTCGGCTATTCTAGAAGAAGGACAGGGTACAGAAAATTAACACCCTCTCAAGGAAAGATTATTGGTGAAAAAAAGGGAAACTTTTCCTTTTTTTTTTTTTATAAACAAGGAGAAATAGATTGGACGGGAACAGGGAGGAGGAGAGAAAGGAGGGCAACTGTCAACTCTCACCCCACAGGGGTGGAGCTAAAGCACTGGAGAAGGAGTGCCTCCCCGCTGTCCACTCTCCCTGGAACATTAGGACGGCGCAGAGGCTAGACATGGAAAGATGGCACCGTGGTAGCTCCCACAGGCGCCGCTGGCAGTGTCGGCGCCACAGGCGGCTCCGGGCAAGCCACAACACCAGCGTGACAAGTCTCGTCAGCTGCTTGACTCCATCCAGGGTCCAATGGCGGACCGCCAGGTCCGACACTGGGGGGGCC
This sequence comes from Neoceratodus forsteri, assembly GCA_016271365.2. Taxonomy (NCBI): domain Eukaryota; kingdom Metazoa; phylum Chordata; order Ceratodontiformes; family Ceratodontidae; genus Neoceratodus; species Neoceratodus forsteri. Next base: position 588,798,304 of record CM028134.1, on the reverse strand, counting down.
TTCACCTACGAAGGGGAGATTGCCATGGTGGTGCCTCCTGCCCGCCCCCTGGGAGGAGTGGAACGGGCCTCCTGCGCCGCGGAAGAAGCCTCGGCAATGGCTAGGCTACTAGTAGCCTAGGCTCCCTCCTCCTCGGTCCATATAGAACTGGGAGGGGACCTGTAGGAAAGGCTGAGAGCGCGTGGCGAGTGCGCATCCGACCCTCGTAAGTCAGCAGAGCTCATTCCACTTTCCACGCCCGTTGCTCGACGACCCGTCGGTCCATGGAGAAACTGGCATCGCACGAATCCAAGTCATGAAACAGGCCAAGACACGAAAGACACTGGTCGGTGGCAGAATACTTTCCGCCACAAGGGCACAGTCGCATGGGGGAGGGGCCGACCTGTCTTAGAAGATTTCTTGCCCTCCGACCGAGACATGACCTACGAAGAAAAAAAATCACCAAAAACAGACTCGACGTCGCGGAAATATAACGATAAGGAAAGATCTTACCGGGCAGTGTTGAGTGTTGGCAAAAACAGAACCGGCAGGAGGACCGACAGACTTCGACCGAAGCAAAGCATTCCGAAAAGACTGGGGAGAAGGCCTAGGATTTCTTCACAGCTTCCATGGGGAGCCTCTGCAGTGGGACAAGAACTGCAAGCAGGGCGGCTGCCACAGGCTAACGGCTCACCCGCCGAGCGCCACGCAGTGCATCGCCCAGAGGGTGGCGTCAATGGTGCGTCGGCTCTACCTACCTTAAAAAAAAAGAAAAAACTCCCACAGGTTCCTGACCTCCTGCAGATACCCAACAGTGATGAATGGTGAAGATCGACATGGATAAGATCCAGAGTGATTGGTTCTAAAAAAAACTATATTAAAACACACAAAATATACACAAATGAAGGGGAAAAAAACCCAAAACTAACTAGAAATACCTTGGTTCCTCGGTGGTTATTCCGAACAGAGAGGAACCAAGAAAACAATACAAAACTAACTAAATAAACTAACGGTTATTAAAAAAAAACCACTGATAAGAGGCAGCAATTAAAAATAAACAAGAAATACTTAAGTATTTATGAATAATCAAGGCTTCTTTGACTAGATGTTGAGGAAGAAATCTCCAGGCATCCGGTCTTGACAGGCAGAGAGAGAAATCTGAGGGGTCAGAATGTTGTTGTTGAATTATGTTGACCCGGTAAGCCCACTGGGCCTAGAAGTCCCTTTTTCAGGGCGACACGGGGGTGCAGATGGTAAGCAACTGAATTTGAACCAGATTAAGCTGTTGGTGGTATTTTTTAGTGAATGAGGAAATTTGGCCCAGGACCATACTCTTTAGAGTTAAGTGCCATGGGATCTTTAACATCCACCTGAACTACCACCAATCCAGGCAGATGGGACCTCGGTTTAACATCTCATCCGAAAGACAGCACCCCTCTCTTGCTGTACTACAGTGTCAGTATTGGGATATTAACCCAAGTGCCAGATGTGGGAACTGAACCCACAGCCCTCTGATCTCCCAGCCTCAGAGGCGAGTGTGCTACCTACTGAGCCACTGACACTGAATGTAGGCAGTTGATAGGTGACAGCATTTGAAAAGTGGCTCATGCCAATGATTCCATGATTTGCACAGCATTCCATCTCCGGGCAGATCTGACCTTAAAGGTACACTGCAGAAGAGTTAGGAATATTGGAGTATTCCTGAGGTGATAAATGGAAATTACGTACCTACCGTAATTCTCGATCTTCTCTTGTATCTTCACCATTCATTACTGCTGGTCATCAGCCGAGAGCGCACCTCTTATGGAGTTTTTTGAGAGAGTCGGCACCCCAAGAGCGACGCACTGCATGGAGTGCGAGGGGCAGCCGTTAGGCGCCGCAGACTCCTCCTCCATCTCAGTTCTGTAAGCCGGAAAGGCGAAATAAAGATAAGAAAAAGGAAGAGCAAGGCAAGAGAGCCAAGGATAGGTAAAGGAAAGGATATAAACTGAAAAAGGCATTAGTCAACAGAGGACAGGAAAGAGGAAACCTACCCTATGGGGCCGCAGGGCATCACTCCTGGGGCAGCTCAGAGGGAGGAACAGGTAAACGAGAGAGAGAAGAAGGCAGGAGAAGAGGAAAAGAAAGGAGGATGCTGGGAGGAGGGAGGAATTCTGCCAAACTGTGAGAACTGACTTGAAAGCTCATAAGCTCGGAACCATGGAGAGGGAGCAAGGATCCAGTTTCAACTGAACCTTATGCACAGCTTGTTACACAAAAGCCAGACTCTCTGCACCTCCCGGCATCCCCAATTCCTTACACTGTAGTGGAGAGCTCGCAGACTGCCAAGGCAGAATCTGTTCCGAAAGAGAGTGCCCAACTAGGAAAGAGAAATAAGGCTACTAGCACCTTTTTACATGCTAACACAGATGTCTGTGGGGAGAAGGGGGGTTAGTTGAAGCCCTACAAGGGGCACCCCTTTGCGGAAGGAAGAGTGGGAACTCAGTCTGACTCCCGAAAGGAAGGCAAGCCGATCACCTGTCCAAGAACTGGACAGCCAGGGCAGTGTTAACTAGCAGGAGCTGGCGCAAACAGGAGATTCGGACATGCCAGAAGAGACCTAGCAAAAGGATCCAAACCTTTCAAGGAATGGTTTACTTGACTGTGAATTGAACAGTATGGCTTAAGAAGGAGCCAAGAGGTCACTCCCAGGAGAAATCAGAAAGATTTCCCTCAGGATAGAGATACATTCTACTCGTTCCCCTCTCCTCCTCAATTAATGAATCCGCTCTGACAGAACAGAAGGCTCAAAAAACATTTTTTTTTTTTAAGTTTTAAATTAGGCTTTAAGGCCATTAGGGAGGGAGGAGGAGGAACGATCAGGGAGGGAGAGACGCCAAAGAAGGAAGCCCATGAGGGGAAGGTGGGTGGGTATCAGTAATGAATGGTGACGATACAAGAGAAGATCAAGAATTACGGTAGGTACGTAATTTCCATATCTCCCCTTGTCAATCTTCACCATTCATTACTGCTGAGGTGAGTACCAAGTCCCCTCCCCCGAAGAGGGACCACAAAATATCCCTGAGGGAACAAGACCCTCAGCCTCCTGCTGATGAGAAACAGAAGGAAGTGACCCTGGCCTTACAAGACAGGAAGCCTAAGGCCGACGAGAGCTAGGAGGTGTCTCCCGAAGATGAGGAGATGGAGGAAGTCCCTGCAGAAGCCTCCTAACCCTGGTGGAGAAAAGGCGGGTCCCTCGGAATGCGGAGCAAATCACCCTACGCTGGGCCAAGGGGTGACAATCTTGATAGACGAAGCCATGCCACCCGCCTAATGCAAATCGCTGTCCCCACAAGCCTGGAGGCCACCTCACTGGCGTCACAGGATGCTCTTGCTTGGTCACTTGCCAGCTCCAGGCCTATAACAGAGAGGGCAATGGCTTATTTGGATTGCTCCGTATCAGGCATAGATGCTAGAACCTGAGAAAACATTGACCATAAATGCCTGTTGTAGGCAGCATGGTCAGCCTGATTTGATGCAATGCATAACATCGCACGAGAGGAAGAGAACACTCTTCGACCCCACCGGTCAAATTGTAGGGAATCGAGTCCAGTGGATGGTTGTCGCCCGTGGCGGACTGAAGGAGTCTCTAAGAATTGCAATCCCGAGGGCGGGTTGGGGAGTGTACCTAGAGATTCCAAAGGGGCACAATACCACCTCCTGCAGTCTACCAGGGCTGGAAAAGGAGCGGATGGAGACTGCCAAGTGCGGATAGATGCCTCCTGGAAAGGAATAGGCCAGGATGGCACAACCAGATGTTGGGCACTGAATACCCCAAGGAATTCACATGTCTGCCACTCGGTATTGTCTTGTCTGAGAAAGGAAATACTGATATCCTTAACCATCCTCGATAGGAAGCACTGATATTCCATAAAATCAGCGTCGGATAAAAGGTGGGCAGAGGTTTCCTCTCCCTCAGAGGAGGGAGTCGAGGAAGGTGAGGAATTAGAATGCCCAGAGGACTCCTGCAGCAGTGTGGAGAGGCGAAAAACCCGCTCAAGCATACACCCAACATATGACGGGAAGGCCTCCACAGAGCCTCTGAAAGTCTCCCAGGATAATGGACCTGTGGGACAGACATGGCCTGGAAGAGACGGGGGTGGCTGCAGAGGAATGGGAGAGTGGCATCTACAAGAAGGCAACTTTCCTCTGCTAGGGCTCTGAAATCTGGGGAACGGAGCCGGGCAGGCAGGATCCCGGATATCAAACCAGGTCACAAAACGGAACCCTGGGGATGCGAACTCTGGAAGAGCCTGGAGGGGGAATCTCCCGTGACGCACCTGTGGTTGCAAGGGTCCAGAAGGGCAACCCACAGCAAAGCCACCGGAGGGATCCCTAGAACCTAAGAGGGAAAGGGAGAGGCAGGGCTCGGCACTTCGGCTCCTCCCCACACCCTGAGGGGTGGTGGGCAGAGCTTGACGCCCCTCACCTCAGCCCCTCAACCCCTCAGACGCCTCCTCCTCAACCCCAGCTATAGGCTCCATTGATCCTGAGGCTCCCCAAGGGAGCCCCCCTGGAGACAGAACCCCGAGTCCACCCTGAGAATGTGTGATAGCACCAGAAACGGCAGCTGCCACAGCCCCCCTCTGGGGAGACAGATGTGTCCCCGACCTCCAAACCACCCTCCCCAACGGGTTCCAAGCAACCCCCCAGCCTGGGAATCCTCAGAGAAAGATGGCTGGGGAGATTCTGGAATCGGAACGCTGGGCCACCTGACACCACATTCCAGAAAAAACTCTGATTCCGGGAAACCAGGTCAGGTCAACTTCCGAGTCATCTGCTTCCGAGGAGGAGTCGACGAGAAAGACCTCGATGCTGGCTACCCTTAGAGTCCCTTGAGAAACAGCACTGCTAACAGCACTGGAGCCAAGCACGGCACCATACGGTCCCGGCACATCGCCCGCAGCTCCAGGACCTGGTCTCGACCTGCCCACGGCTCTGGCCAAGTTCTCAGCGACGACCGCGGCACCCGAACCTAACAGTGCCGCTCACGGAGTCTACCGGACCCAAAGTGCTGAGAGCCAACACGGCAACGCACACGGCGCCACCCTAATCACCGGCACCACAGATGGCACCGGGATCCGAGACTACACTGGAAGGCAGCATCGAAGGTCCACCAATGCCAGGCCCAGCAACAGTGGGCCGTGACACTGGGGGAGAGCCTGCACCTCCGAAGAGGTGACTGCCGAGGTGGTGTCTCCACTACGGCCCTGGGAGGGATCACGGTATTCCCCCAACACCGCAAAAGAGGCGGCCTCCTCGGCAAGGCTGGAAGATGAGGAGGCCTCCTCCTCACCAGACCGTATAGGCCTGGGAGGGGACCTGGAGGAAGAGCCAAGAGACCTGGCCTGGGAGGCCCGAGAACAATGCTGTCCTCCAAAAGTCAGCAGAGCCTTGCCAACTCTGAACGTGCGGACTTCGAGAACATGTCGGTCCATCGAGAAGAAGCAGGCATCGCATCTGTCCATATCATGGTTAGGTCCCAAGCACCAAAGGCAGACATCATGTCAGTCTGTAACGGAAAAATGCCGGCCACAGGAGCACAGACGCATGGGGGCACAGCCCGCTTTAGACTTACTCTTAGCTCTCGAACCAGACATGCTGCAAAATTAACTATAAGACAGAAAAGCTCCCGGCACCATTAAAATATTAAAGAAAAGAATGATCTTACTGGTAACGGCATCGCGCAAGCGAACTGAGACGGAGTTGTTGACAAAGTTGCAGAGAAGGCCTAATGGCGCAGCACTGTAAAACTCAAGCAGCAGGTGTTGCCTCGATGGTGGGAGAAACAGAACTGAGATGGAGGAGGAGTCTGCGGTAGCCAATGGCCGCCCCTTGCACACCACACAGTGCGTCGCTCTTGGGGGAGGCGCCATTGGCGCCGACGCCTCTCCAAAAAAACCTCCTGTAGCGGGTGCACGCCTCCGGCTGACACCCAAGCAGTAATGAATGGTGAAGATTGACAAGGGAAGAACCATTATTTGTCTTGGCCAGAAGGGAGTGATGAGAAACATTCGTGCTCCTACTGCCTGTAGTTTCAGAAGCACTCTCTGCATCAATGGAAGTGGAGGGAAGGCATACATGAACCTCCCCTTCCAGCATGGAGACAGCATGTCTCGGCAGAAAACACCACGCCCTGGAGCCTGCGAGCAGAAAGCTGGTAGTTTTGCGTTGGATAGGGAGGCAAACATATCTAGTTCTGGTCTCCCCCATCTCATGAAGATGTTGTCTACCTCTGACTGTCTCAGTTCCCACTCGTGGGCTCTGGTCTGGGTGTGACTGAGCGCATCCACCAGGACATTTTGAATGCCTGGGACATGAACGGCTGTCAGATGAAGACTGTGGCTGGCTGTCCAGTACCACACTCATCGCCTTGCTACAGAGGGGATAAGAGAGTCCCGCCCTGTTTGTGTACCAGACAGCACACATGTCTGTATGGACCATGAGCTGTCCCAGTTGAATGAGATGCTGGAATGCACTGCCCTCATCTCCAACACACTGATGTCGAGAGGGGGCTCACTGTTGGACCAAGAGCCCAGAATCCTGTGAACACCCAGGTGGGCTCCCCATCCCAGCTCGGAGGCATCTGTCGTTAGGGTCTGGGAGGGAATGGCCGCGCAAAATGGGACATCTTGGGTAAGGCTGTCTTGGTTCTACCACCACCCCAGGTCCTGAGCCATCGGGTCTGAGACTAGGATCTCGTGGTTCCGATCATCTGATCTCTGGACCCATTGCACCCTGAGAGTCCACTGGATGACTCATGTGAAGTCTGGCTAGGGGGACCATAGGGATGGCCGCAGTCGTAAGACCAAGCAGACAAAGGATCAATCTTGTGGACGTCCTTCTCTGTAAGGCCACTAGGTGTGCCTGGGCATCCTGCATATCCAGTGCACAGAGCCAATGACTCTTCTGTAAGAGAAGAAGTAGGTTGTGAAGAGACAGCATTCTGAACCTCTTGTATTCCACGTAGAGATTCAAAGAACTTAGATCCAGGATGACTCAGATCGTCTGTCTTCTTGGGCACCAGGAAGAAGTGCGAATAGAACCCTGTCTCTTGCCGTTTTGTGGAAACTGGCTCTATTGCTGCTTTTGCCAGCAGGGAGGCTATTTCCTCCTTTACCAATGGTATGTGACTTTGTGGGTAAAACGAGTGACCTTGAGGATTTGCCAGAGGTCTCTGTGAATTCTATTGAGTGGACATGAGCCACCAGCTGGAGCACCCATGGGTCTATGCGTATCTTCTCTCATCCCAGTAGGTGGATGGCAAACCTTCCTCCTACCAGCTTCTCTGAGACTCGTTCCGGAGGGTGGAGGGGGACCCATGAGTCAGAAGGTAGTGGGCAGGGTGGAGTCTGCAGCCCCCCCAGGCCCTGTGTGATTTAGCTGGGGGGTGCCGTGCCTGCCGAAGGGGGCCCTACGTTTATTCTGACGTCTGTTCTGAGGCTGCCTTAGTTGACAACATTGCAGTTGCCGAAATGGTTGTTTTTGAGGAGGCTTACACATGAACTGGACTGAACGCAAGACTTTGCCCTTGTCCAGTAAATCAGTAATAACATCTCACATTTCCTACGAACGGGACTGAACCCCAAAAGGGTGCCTCATATATAGCTGTCTGTACTTCAGGGGCAAGACCAGAAATCCTCAGTCATGCATGCCGCCTGAGGCTGACGGCAGTGGCTGTGCCTCTAGCAGAGGCATCCACCGCATCGCAGGTACTTCTTAATGTGTGTCTGCTAGCAGACCGAATCATGCCCAACATTTCATCCTTTATCTGGGAATCTTGCAGTGAGTCTATCTTTGACTCTAACTGTCCCAGTATGGATTTCTCGTAGACCACCATATGAGCAATATAATTAATTGCCCTGATGGCCAGGGTGGAAGATGAATAACTCTTCCCGTACTGGTCAATGGCCTTAGATTCCTTGTCTGGTGGGGAGGTACTAAGGTGCTTCAGTTTTGCTGACCTATCATGGGCATGTGACTCCCTAGAGTCAGCTTGGGCGGTGCTGGAAGGTTTTATCAGGACGCCAGATGGCAAAGACCACCAATCAGCCTTTCTGGTTACAGGTGCCAGAGAGGATAGTTGCTTCCAGGTAGTAGTAGCCAAGTCCTCATGCAGACCTAAGAAAGGTTAGATGGCTGTGTGAATTCCGTTAGCCGCAGCTTAGGCAGCGGTGGTTCCACTAGCCTGGCTAACATAGACAGCCAAGGGCCTGATGGCGGGGAAGGTGTGGGAGAACGAGGCCTTGGAGCTGGCATCAAAGCCGGCAGTGGCCGTTGCTCCTCTAGCTCCGACGTAAGCGGAGACTTCGCTTTGATTCACCATGATTTCAGCATTGCTTTCAAATCCACCTGTGGTTGGGGAGGCAGAGATGGAGGGTTATGATATCCAAAACCTGGGTATCCTGGATAATAAGGATAATGGAAGCCCGACGGAGGGCACCCTGGCATCGGGAATCCTGGCCCTGGCGTTGAATATTGCTGTGTCAGATACCCCAGCATGGGGTATTGTGGTGTCGAATAACCTGGCGTCGGGGGACCCTGCGGGTTACCGGATGGTCCCGGCACAGGACCTGGAGTTGGTCCTGATGGCGTGTCAGAAGGCTCCGTAATTGGCACAGATAGTGGAGCGGAAGGCCCCAACAGAGGGTCTGGAGGTGGGGTTGGATGCCCAGAGGGTCCAGGACGGACAAGGCGTCTGACCCGACGGCAGCCCTTGTGGGGCCACCAGGCCTGGAGGAACCAGTGCGGTCTTAGTCAGGTCCAATGGCTTCTCAGACATTGGAGGCTCCAGCGTAGGGGGTGGAACTGCCCTCAACGGCAGACTCTTGCCCTCCTCCCAGTCCCCAGGTGGGGAGGCCACAGGGACCGCGTCAACTGGTGGTGGAGGACAGACCGGAGGAGACTTCGGTGTCAGCTGCAGTTCAGGCGTCAGCTGATCCGGCTCCTCAACATCAGGTCTGTTGTCTGGGTCTGACAGATGATCCGGGGCTGTACAGCCATCAGAGGAGCTGATGGGCAACTCAGCAGCCATGTCTGTGGAAGATCCAGAGGAGCCAGAACTCGACTTACTGGTCCCACTTGTGCCACTAGGCTTCTTAATCTTGAGAGACTAAGTGGAAATGGGTGCCTGCTTTTCTCTGGGGGCTCCCGTCAGATCCAGGCCCGATGGGGGGGGACCAACGGCTGCTTGGTAACCACCAACCCAGCCGTGGATAAAGAAGGTTTCCTCAAAAGGAGAAGTTGCCTTCAGTGCCACGACGCCCAATGGGGACACGGCTTGGATGGGGACTCTTCCCGGTCCCGATGTGTCTCCTTGTCCTTCTTCTTGCGACGGCCCTTCGGAGAGGGAGAAGTGCTCATGTGTTTTTTTTCAGCTCCTTTTCAATGGTAACCATTTTTAACCTTAAAATATGGGCTTCCAGAGACTGCTGACAGCATTTTCTTGTGCCCGGGTTAAAGCTCTGGCAATGCTCACACCCCTCGGCTTTCTGGCCTAGGCCCAGGCAGAACAAACAGAGGGGAGGGCTGTCCTTGTGAGGGAGCTCAGTGTTGCAGCAGCCGTACTTATTTTTTATGCGATTCGGAAGGTGTTGGAGATGACATACACAAAACAATATCCAATAAAACACTTTTTGACAAAAAAGGATAAGATTAAACAGTAATATAAATGGATATACTCATCCAAAATGGCGTAGACAGAAGCAATGTTCTCCACGAGGTCTGATGTGCACTGGTCGACGGCGGGAAAGAACAGTAGCATGGGACCTGCTCCATATATAGTGCCACGCTGACGTCAGTCACATGACATTGGGGCAGTCCCCCGCCAGACACTGCTAGCTAGAAGTTTTCCATGTGGTCCTAGTGCCTGGCAGCTTAGTCCTATGTGTAAGTACCTAATGCAAGAGCCCTCTCAACATAAGACCTACAGATACAGGTAAGTAACCCTCATTTCTGGATGGTCACTAAATCTGATCATTCCATGTCAGGAGCAGGACAAACTGCTCTGCTCCTCTTGACCTCCAGGATGTGTTCTTTCACATACCTGTATATCCGTCCCATACTGCTGAAGGTGTCACATCCAAGACCATGCTGGTGCAGGATGTCATGTACCCCAGCAACCGTAGGAAATCCTGGGAAGGGCCCAAGATCCCAAACAGGAATGATCAGGCCAAAAGGAGGCAGGATCCTGTGCCTGGTCCACCATAAGGTAGGCTTTGGCCTGCAGGGAGTTTCGTTCTGCCCCGATGAACCGGATCACCTGCTTCAACACCAGTTCAGATTTGCCCGGGTTAACCAACAGGCTCAAATCTCGGCAGGTCTGGAAGGCTAGATCTGTAGATCTTGCCATAGCCTCTCTGAATGGACTGGCTACTTACCATCACTAACACTCATTTGGTTTAGACCCCCTGAAGCTGAGGAGAGGCGGAATATGACTTGCAACTGGTACAGGACTGCTTCCGCTTGCAAAATTACAGTTACGTAAGAACTTGCCTTAACAGTAGATCTTTGGGAGGAGCTCTTGCAACAGGTTACACCAGAAGGACTAAAGCCGGCAGGCACCTGGACCCATGGAAAACTTCTAGCTAGCAATCTATAGCGGACTGCCCCCCGACACTGGCCCGCCCCGACGGCCAGCCAATGAATGGTATAAAATGGGTGGTCCCCAGCCCCATCTCAGTTCTCCGTTGAAATGTTACACCAAAAGGACCGAGTCCCAATCAGTACAAGGACAAACCTTGACAGACGGCCAGAGGAAAAAAACAACAGAAACTGTTATCCTCATGAAAGTAGGCCCTGTAGGACAGAGAGGATGAAGCCTTTCCTGCGTCTGCAGCAATGTCCAAACTATAGTGTTTAATGAAGGTGTGGCAGAACTCCCGGTGGCAGCAGCTCAGATATCTGCCACTGACACATTTTGCAAAGATGCAAAGGAAGCAGCGACTCCCCTGGTGGAATGGCCTTTCACCAAGCTTAGTAAAGGTCTGTCATACTTCTTGTAGCAATAAATAATGTAGTGAACCAACCACTTAGACAAAGTTTGTTTAGTAACAGGTGTCCCTAAAGTTCTCGGGGCGAATGAAACAAACTGATCGGATTTTCTGAAATCCCGGGTATGAGTCAAGCAATAACGCAGAACCCGATGAACATCCAGAGTGTGAAGTAGAGCCTCCCCTCTATTAGAATGCTCTGGAGAGTAAACAGGAAGGTGGATGTCCCGACTGAGGGTAAATTCAGACACCACCTTGGGCAAAAACTTAGGACTGGTCCATAAGAACACCCTGTCCCTGTGGAAAACTAAATAGCTATCTTTGTACATCACAGCCTGGAGCTCGGAAATCTCCAAGTAGAAGTAATGGCAACTAAAAATGCTTTCCATGACAGAAAGCGCAGCTCACAATCCGCGGCTGGCTCAAAGGGAGACAAAGTAAGATTCTCTACAATAAACAGTCCCATGGTGGGACAGGATCCCTAACGGGAGGTTTCATATGTAGGATACCTCACAATAAAGTGTGGGGTAAATTCAACTGGGCAAGAGCCTTGCCCTGTACTGGTACGTAATATTCAGAAACGTCAGACAGGTGCATCTTAATGGAAAAATAGCTCAGGCCCGAGTCTGACAGAGAAAGAAGGTATTCGAGAACAGAGTTTACCGGACATGTAAAGGGATCAAGGTGGTGAGCGGAGGCCCAGATGCAAAACCGCTTCCACTTCATAGCATAGGTGGCCCTAGTAGAGGGGTTTCTGGTGGCTACATGAACATCTACTACTCTAGGGGAAACCCCGAACCGGGAAATGGCCAAGTCTACAAGAGCCTTGCATGCAGGTGTAGTGACCTGAAGTCTGGATGGACTAGAGTGCCTCCCTGCTGAGACAGCAAGTGCAAGCTCAAAGGCAGAGGAAGCGGAGGTTCCACTACCAGTTGCTGAAGCTGAGAACCAAATCGGTCGGGGCCAGTAGGGAGCAATGAGTATCATGTCCGCTCCCTTGGACTGCAAGTTGAGAAGGACCCTCTGAATTAGCGGGAAGGGAGGGAAAGTGTAAAGGAATCTCCCTGTGCACCAAAGGGACACCAGAAAAGACCAGACCCTGGATCCAGTGAGCAGAAAATACAGGTTACACACCTGTAACAGGAGTTCTAGGAATGGTATATGTTGTTCATCCACACTGCCTGGCAGGTATCCTTGCTGCTTTAATTCTTGCCGGAAGGTCTTCAAGCTGGCTCCTCCCACCCACCCGGGTGGTAAAACTCTCGGCTCCGCCCCATGATGCCAGATCTGGCCGCTGGAAGCTCCAGGCAAAGGCCGAGGCCGGGAGGTTTGGTATGTAGGATGAACAACATATCCATTCCTAGAACTCCTGTTAGCAGGTGAGTAACCTGTATTCTAGGACATGGATATGTTGTTCATCCACACTGTCTGGCAGACTCCTAGCAGTTCTCCGGGAGGAGGGAGGCAAGGCGCACACCCCCGATACTTATTTGGGAAAGAGAGATCTGAGAACTGAGGCCCCAAAACCAGCATCCTGGCGTGACTAGAGGTCGATGTGGTAGTGGATAATGAAGGCATGTGCCGACTTCCAGGTAGCAGCCCTGCAGATATCCTGGATAGGGACGTCCCTGGAAGCAGCTACCGATGCAGTGGTATGGCTGGTAGAATGAGCTCTTATCCCTCTGGGAGGCTCCATGCCCACCAACCTGTAGCAGAGCTCTATGCAGGAGGTGATCCACCTGCCCATTGTCCGCTTTGCTGCAGGTCTGCCAGATGCGGCTTCAGCGTAGGTGACAAACAGCTGGCGAACCTCTCCCCGAATTTCAGCCATCCGCTCCTTATAATAAGCGAGCGCTCGTCTAGGGTCCAAAGTATGGAGCCTATACTCGGCCTCCAGGTGTGACTGGGGTAGAACACCGGCAGAGTCAACACCTGGTTAAGGTGAAACTCCGACACCACCTTCGGGAGGAACTTCGGGTGGGGGCGCAGGACAACCTTGTCCCTGTGGAAGACCAGGTAGGGAGGCTCGATGGAAAGCACCTGGAGCTCTCCCATCCTTCTGGCTGACGTGATAGCCACCAAGAAGGCGGTCTTCCACGACAGGTGTGAAAGATCACACCTGTGCATTGGTTCGAATGGCTTACCCATGAGCTTGGCCAATACCAGCAGTAGATCCCGGAGGTGGAGGTTCTCGCACTGGAGGGAAATGTGGTCAAGGCCTTTGGAAGCGCGACCACCTTCTCCTGTGCCGACTGCTTGCGTCGCCCCGCCCGGTAAGCAGAGATGGCTGCCAGGTGCACCTTAAGGGTCGTCGACCGAAGCCCTTGCTGAGAAAGGGACCACAGGTAGTCCAGAATGCTTGCCAAGGGGCAGTCGGAAGGGTCCAAGCCCTTCCCCTGACACCAAATGGAAAACCTCTTCCATTTGAAGGCATAGCCTTTTCTGGTCGACTTCACGGACGCCTCAATGACGTTGAGGACCTCGGCCGGAAAGACCCAAGGTCTGGAACTCTAGCCGCTCAGGAACCAGGCTGTCAGGTGCAGGGATTGAAGGTCCGGATGGAATACCTTCCCCTGATTGACTGAGATCAGGTCCGGGTGGGCTGGAAGCCGCCTCGGGAGCCTGGAGCTGAGGCTGACGAGATCTGGATACCAGAACTGGCGGGGCCAGTCTGGGGCTACCAGAATCACCTGCGCCTTGTCCCTCCTCGCCTTGAGAAGCACCTTGTGGATCAAGGGAAATGGGGAAGGCGTAGAAGAGGCCCGGGGTCCACGGCCTCGAGAAGGCATCCCCCTGCAGCGAGCCCTGCTGAGGGGGCATGGAACAGACTCAACCGCATTCTCCTGGAGCAAACAGGTTCACCTGAGGAGCCCCAGTGGGAGAAGAGATCTTGTACTACCTCCGGCAGGAGAGACCACTCATGAGACGCAGCCCCTATCCGGCTTAGGGCATCAGCCAGGGTGTTGGAGGCTCCTGCCACGTGAATGGCTAGGAGATCCGCCTCCAGGCTGCGCACTAGGGACCAAATGCGGAGAGCTTCCTTGCATAACAGCAGGGAGCGCGTCCCGCCCTGGTGGTTCAGATAGTACATGGTCGTGGTGTTGTCCGTCTGGACCTGAACCACTTGACCCCGTAGAAACGGAGCGAAGGCGGTGAGAGCTAGACGGACCGCTCGGAGCTCCAGCAGGTTGATGTGGCATCGGGACTCCCGAGGGGACCAGAGGCCGTACGCTCGGTGTTCCCCCAGATGGGCACCCCAACCCATCAGAGATGCGTCGGACGAGAGAGAGACCGTCGGCTCGGGGCGGACGAACGGGATGCCCTCCTGCAGATGAGCTGGAACAATCCACCACTGGAGAGCGTTCCACATCTCCTGGGTCACTGTCACGGGCCGGTCCAATGGATCGCGGCGTTGTGACCACTGGCTGGCCAGTCCCCATTGAAGGGGACGCATGTACTAGCAGGCCCAACGGACCACGCTGATGCAGGCCGCCATGAGGCCCAGGAGGCGCTGGAAGTCCCGGGCAGGGCGCAATTGCCCAACCAGAAATGATTGGGCAAAGGAGGAAAGAACCTCGGCCCTGTCCGCCGGGAGCCGTGCTCTGGCTCGCAGAGTCTCGAGCTCTGCCCCGATGAACAGAATCACCTGCTTTGGCACGAGTTCCGACTTGGCCTCGTTGATGAGGAGGCCAACCTGAGAGCAAACCTGGAGGGCCAGATCTCTGGACCGCTCCACCTCCTTCTGGAGGGGGCTGCTATCAGACAATCGTCCAGGTAAGGTACACCGAACCCTCGGCGCCGCAGAATGCTGTCACCACTGCCATGCATTTGGTGAAGACCCTGGGATCTAGGAGGCCGAAGGGCATGGCTCGGAACTCGGAAAGGGATCCCTCCGCTCTGAAGCGGAGGAATCTCTGATGGATTGGGACGTGAAAGAACGCGTCCTGCAGGTCCAAGGAGCAGAACCACACGCCTCGTTCCAAGGATGGGATAATCTGAGCCACAGTGACCATCCTGAAGGTTCGAGACCTTAGGAACTTGTTCAGGTTGTGCAGGTCGAGAATGGGGCGCCAGCCTCCCGTCCGTTTTGGGACCAGGAGGTACCTGGACACAAACCCCAGGTCTGAAGGAGGATCCGCCACCTTCCTGATTACCTCTTTTTCGAGGAGCAGGGCAATGTCGGCCCGACGGGCCAACAGTGAGGCTGCGGACCCCGTGGCCCCCCCGGAGGCAGAGGCTCGAAGAGCGGAACCTGCTCGAACTCCAGAGGCAGGCCTTTCCTACCACCTCCAACACCCAGCGGTCCGTGGTGATAGCGGACCAGGCGGAAAGGAAGTGGTGGAGCCGTGCCCCCACGGGGGGAACCCAGGGGGGAGTGACGAGGTTGGGGGCGGCACCCCTCAACCCGTCACTGGGCAGGCTTGGAGGAAGGACCGGCCGAGGGACCTCCCAGGCCTTTACCTCCTTGCTTCCTGTTGGAGGAAGCCGTCAGCTTGGGTTTGGGACGCCAAGTGCGAGCCTGCTGGCCCTGTTGCTGGTGCTGCTGGACCGATCGAGGAGCAGGGACTGAAGGACAAAAGGACTTCTGCTGCTGATGGCGGCCTTTGTCCCTCTGGGCGGAGGTGACCGAGTCCAGAGTGGCATTGGACTTTTCGATCTGCTGGAGGTGTCCTTCCACTCCAGGGCCGAAGAGGTCAGTCCCCAAGAAGGGGACATCCGCCAACTTGTGCTGGGTATCCGCCGTGAAAGTGGATATCCTCAGCCACGCCCTGCATCGCATGGCCACTGCAGCCGCTACTGACCTGGCACAGGAATCACCTATGTCCAGAGCAGTCTGGAGCTACTGCTTCACCACCGCCCTACCCTGGTCCCGCACCTGGCGGACCGTCGTCTGCAGGTCAGGCGGGAGATGAGGAACAACCTCATCCAGGGAGCCCAAGAGGGCGTGGGAGAAGTGTGCCATCAGCACGGCCGAGCTGGCCTGTCAGAGGCAGAGGGAGGACGCAGCGTACACCTTGCGCCCGGCAAAGTCCAACTTTTTGGATTCCTTGTCGGGGGCTTGTCCACGTCCCGAGCGTTACCGGAACGCCGGAAGACGCTGTCGGTGACTAACCCCTCCGTGGAGGGGTGTTCCACAAAACGGGCAAAGAGCCGGTAGGGACTGCATACTTCCTGGCCATCCTGGCCGAGGGCACAGGACAGGAAGCAGGCCGCTGCCAAAGCTCCAAGGCTGGGCCGACAATGGCCTCAGCCACCGGAAAGGCCTCCGTGGGAGAATCCCCTCGGTCCAGAATCTCCGTCAGGGGATACTTGGCCCGTTTGGACACGGGCTCGAGCTGCATCCCAGTGGACTCCGAGATGAGTCGAAGCAGACCCAAGAAGGACGATGGGCTATCGTCCACTGACTGGCCCCCGGAGGACTCCAGATCGCACTGCCTGGAGAACAGGGAGGAATCATCGTCGGATTCCGAAGAGTCTGCGAAGAGCTGCCTCGGCCCTGAGACACCCTCCACCTGCCGAGGACAGTCGGGAGTGAGGGTGACCGACAACCTGTGGGGCAGGCCATGACCCGATCGAGAACTCTTGGTCGGTGCCCCGGACTCCGGTTGTGGAGGCGGAGGTTCCACCACAATCGGTGGACCAGCTGGTTTCGGCTTAGCAACCGGCCCTGGGGCGGACAACTCAACTGGAGCGAGTGGTTGCTTCGGCCGTTCTGGCGACAGCCACTTGATAGCCGGGGTCTTAGCCGGGGTCGGCTTAGGTCCGGACAGCAGCAACTGCTGCCACATCAAATCCTCGTAGCGCCGGCGCAACTTGTGTCGAAGCCTCTCCTCCTTCGAGGAGGACGAGGAAGAGCGGGCGCCGCTGCTTCCCGATAACGAGACCGAGACCGCTGCTGTCAGCGGAACGGCTGACCGAGAAGAGGTCCAGCATCGAGACTCGGGGACCGAGGGTGGGTCTGGGAAGGGGCGGGGGATACCCGCTCTTCCCTCAGCTCGGGAACTTTAGCCGGGGACTGCGGTCCCGAAGGAGCAGGCAGATCCTCGGTATCCACCAGGGGAACCGGTGAAGTAGGATTGTCAGCTTTTCCAGTCGACAGCCCATCTAACGGATCGAGAAAAATCTCAACTTCATCGACAGGAGTCTTGGCAGGCTGGCCTGACGGGGGCACCGTGAAGCCAGCGGCCTCAGCCGCAACCTCGACCGAAGTCGACGGTCGGCTACCCAGGGAGGGGGACCTTTCCCGCTCCCACGAACGCAGATGGTGGGACTTACCTTTCGACTCTTTTCTTGGGCCGAGAAGAATGTCCCGAAGGCCCCTCTCCTCGTGGAAAGGGGACTGACAAAGCCCTGAACGAAGCTGTATAAGAGGAACTCAGAGAGAGCGGGATAAATGCCGCGCCGAGGAAGAAGAAGAGAGATGCGGCCTGGGCACTTCCTCCTCGAGGCGATCATCTGCTCGAGCTGCTCAGCCGAGCCAGCCGCTGGAAACCATGCCGAGCCTCTTTGGATTTCACCGCGAAAACGCTTTCGGGCGCCCGAGCTTTAAGCGAGCCGGTCGCCCAGAACACTGGCCGATAAAGAATGGCACAACTCGCAAGTCTGCGGGTCGTGGTCTAGGCCTAAGCAGTAGATGCACGTGGAGTGTGGATCCGTCCTGGACATTTTCTGCTCGCAGGGGCACCTCCGAAAGCCGGGAACAGATTTGTCCATCGCACTCGCGAGAGAAAAAGAAGACCGAAGTTTGAAAAACTTCAAAATCAATTTCGAGCGAACCGAAGAATTAGGATCCAGTCTCAAACGCAGAGTGCTAAGGAGGGAACCTGAGCTTCCAAGCGGTAAGGAAGATCTGGCGTCATGGGGCGGAGCCGAGAGTTTTACCACCGGGTGGGTGGGAGGAGCCAGCCTGAAGACCTTCCGGCAAGAATTAAAGCGGCAAGGATACCTGCCAGACAGTGTGGATGAACAACATATCCATGTCCCTAGAAGTGGAAATGCATTACATATCGTAATTGCCAGATCTTCTTGGAATGAAGTTCCACCACTCATTCACACTAAAGGAGTATGCTGGGCGCCAGGACAGCGAGCCAAACTTTCAGGAGGGCTGGTGCCGAGATGCTGCCGTGGAGTGGCACATGAGGAAGGCCAGGCTTGTGCGGTATAGACTATTTCGGCATCAACCCTCCCACCGCCTCAGTACCTTTTTTTCCAAGGAGGTGCAACGTAACTAACCTAGACAGGTGTAACCTAAAAATAGGACATCAGATAGTTCGAATGACCCGTGTAAGAAGGGTCAAAAAATAAAGTCTTCACAGTCCAACCACTGAGGGAGTGAAGACCAGAAACAGAAGTGAGCTCAGGGGATGGTGGGTGGGCGTGTGACTGAGTGGTGCTGACTTCATCCAAGAAGATCAAGAATTACGGTAGGTATGCAATTTCCATATCTTCCTGGACATAAAGTCTCCACCACTCATTCACACTAATGAGAGAGTACCGAGCTACATAATCCCCCGAGACGGACGGCAGGAGAGAGAGGAGCTCACTTTTTAGGACAGAAATCAGTTAAGAATTGTCCTGCCAAATGACTGATGTCATCTGACATGGACATCCAAGGCACAGTGCTTAACAAAAGTATGCACGGAGCTCCAGGTAGCCGCACTGCAAATGTCTGCAATGGGGACATTATGAATTTGTGCTGAAGGAGACAAACAGTTGTTGAGCCTTGTGAATTTCCTTTGTTCTATCCAGATAGAACAGCAGTGCTCTCTTAATATCCAAAGAATGAAGGGTACGTTCCCCTTCATTCTGAAAGTTAGCAAAGTAGGTAGGTAGGACTAAAGGTTGGTTTAGATGAAATTCTGAGACAACCTTAGGAAGAAACTTAAGGTGAGTCCTAAGGACTACTTTGTCCTTGTAAAACACAGTATGCTGGGGGTCTGTGACCAAGGCCTGTATTTCAGATACCCTACGAGCAGAAGTAATGGCTCTTTTTAAGTCTAAGGAATGAAGGGCACGCTCTCCCTCATTCTGAAAGTTGGCAAAGCAGGTAGGAAGGCCTAAAGGTTGATTCGGATGGAATTGTGAGACAGCCTTTGGCAGGAACTTAGGGGGAGTCTTAAGAACTACTTTGTCCTTGTGAAACACAATATGCTGGGGGTCTGTGACCAAGGCCTGTATTTCAGATACCCTACGAGCAGAAGTAATGGCCACCAGGAAGACCATCTTCCAAGAGAGGAATTTCAACTTTCAAGTAGCTAGAGGCTCGAAAGGTTTATGAGTGAGCATGTCTAGCACAGGGTTAATGTCCCAGGCTGCAACTGGACACCTAATAGGAGGTCTGGTCTGCAGAATTCCCTTAAAAATCCTCTTAACTATAGTCAGCTGAGCCAGCGACATGGAAAGTACTGGCTCATGATATGCCGAAATTGCACAAAGATGAACTTTGACTGTGGAGTACTGCAGACCTGTGTGAGAGGTCTGAGAGATACTCCAAGACTTTATTTGGTGGGTAGGAAAATAGATTCCAAGAGGATTTTGCACACCAGATAGAGAAACGCTTTCACTTAGCTGTGTAGGTTTTTCTAGTGGCTGGCTTGCGTGCAGCCAAAAGAATATCTGAAACCTTACGAGAAACATTAAACCTATTCACCTATCTCCTCAGAAGCCAAGCATGGAGGTGAAGGGACCTCAGGTTGGGATGGACTACAGGGCCCTGGGTCAGAAGGTTCATCGAAAGGGGAAGTGGTTTCAGAGACGTTTCCAATAGCCTGTTGATTAGGGGAAACCAGATCTGATGAGGCTAGATTGGGGCAATGAGAATCATTCTACCCCCTGTGCCTCAGGCTTGAGCAGTACCCTCTGAATTAGTGGGAGAGGGGGAAATGCATACAGAAAGCGTTTTGTCCACTGCAGCCTGAATGCATCCTAACAAAACACGCCAGGTCCTGGATTTCTGGAGTAGAAGAGAGGCAGTCTTGCATTGAGTGGGGAAGCAAAAAAGTTTAGGTCTGGAGTTCCCCACTCTTTGAAGAGTGACTGAACGATGGTTAAGTCAAGAGACCATTCGTGAGGATCTGTCTCCATTCTGCTGAGACGGTCTGCCAGCACATTTTGTACTCCTGGCAGGTAAACCACCTGAATCAGAGCCTTGTGCTCCAGGCACCATTCCCACACTCTCATTGCTTCCCTGCATAATGGGTAAGAGTGTGCACCACCCTGTTTGTTGATGTAATACATCACTGCCTTGTTGTCCATTTGAAAGAGAATGTTCTTGTGACATTGTATGTCTTACAAAGCTCGGACTGCATAGAGGACAGCTCTCATTTCCAGGATGTTTGTGTGAAGTTGAGACTCGTCCCGAGTCCAAGTACCCTGGATGTGGAGATCTTGGCAGTGAGCTCGCCAACCCATCAGGGACGTGTCCATGGTAATGGAGATCTGATGATCCAGAGGAGCAAAGGGATATCCTTTCAGAAGGTTGTCCTCCTGAGACCACCAGGTGAGTGACCTCTTCAGAGGTTCCATCACCTTCATGAGAAAGGACTGAGGGTGAGTGGTTAGGGACCACCGAGTACTGAGCATCCACTGAGAGGTTCTCATGTAGAGATGAGCCAGTGGTACAGTGAACACCGAGGATGTCATGAGACCCAGCATCCATTGCATCAAGAGAGCTTCCACTGAGCTGTGTTCTCTAATGAAGTGGGCCATCTGTAAGATATCGCTCCTTCTGTCCGCTGGAAGAAACATTTTTGCACAGAAAGTGTCCAGAAGGGTTCCTATGAAAAGGAGCTTCTGGGAGGGCTGTAACTGTGACTTTTTGAGGTTCAGCAGGACTCCCATGGACGTGAGGAAGTCTGATGCCCTGGCCACGGCCTCCAGAGTCTCTTGCCTGGAGGGGCTTGCTAGAAGACCGTGGTCCAGATATAGGAACACTTGGGGATTCCAATTTTCCTTCGATGTGCCGCGAGAACTGCACAGCACTTTGTAAAAACTTGAGGCGGGGAGGATAACCCAAAGGGCAAGACTCTGAATTGATAATGCTGACCCAACGCCATGAACCTTAGGTATCTGTGGTGATTTGGATGTATGAGAATGTGCTGGTAGGCGTCCTGCATGTCCAAGGAGGCTAGCCAATCATGTTGTTGAACCAAAGGTAGCAGGATACCGAGTGATATCTTGATCTTTTCCTTGCGCATGAATTTGTTTAACTTTCTGACATCCAGAATAGGGCACATGCCACCAGTTTTCTTTGGAACCAGAAAATAAAGGGAGTAGAAACCTGTGTTTCGTTGATCCAGCGGAACTACTTCTACTGCCCTGTTGTTCAGAAGGCCTTGTACCTCAGAAGCAAGAAGGTGTGCCACAAACAGCCTGGGCTGTCACTTGGGAGGATGATCCAGAGGGGGTTCCGACATATTGAGAGAGTATCCCTCGCGGATTATCATGAGGACCCATTTGTCTGATGTTGTAGATTTCCACTGGTCGTAGAACTGAATCAAATGTCTTCCCACTGTCGAGGAAGAGTCCCCCTCGGGCAGTTGAGATGGGACCTGGGCCGGAAACTCAGAAGGTGGCACTGGGTGCTTTCCGGCCTTGTGCCTTCTGTTGCGTTCTCTTTTGTGGCCAAGGGGTTTGGTTTCTGTTAAAGCCCCCTCTGCCTTTGCTACAAAATGACTGACAGTTGTGAAACTAACGCTTATTCCCACCTCCTCGAGAGGGAGCAGGCGAAGGACTAGCCATCTTAATGACATCCCTAGTCTTCTGTGTGGCCTCTAGTGCTTGTTCCACTTGAGGCCCAAACAGACACATACAGTCGAAAAGGTAAGGCCACGACTTTCTGTTGGGTGTCATTCGTAAAGCCCGAAGTACGCAGCCAGAAATGGCGACGGGTGCAAATGCCAGCCACCACCGCCCAGGAAGCAGTATCGAAAGAGTCCACTGCAGCTTTAATTTGTTGATTACTAGACTCTATATCTCTAGTTATGGTTTGTAGTAGCTCTGAGTTAACCTCCAACTTGGGCAGAGCTTCTACCGTTGCTTTGAGTGAATGCCACAGAACACACTCATATTAGAGAAAAATAGCCTTGGCAGCTGGCAGTGCACATGCCCAGGGTTGAAGCAGCAAAAACTCTCTTACCCAAGGTGTCTATCTTGTGAAATTCTTTGTTTATAGGGCAGGCTGTAGACTCTTGAGGGAGGACAGCCTTATCATTCTCTGCCAGGACCACTATGGCATCTGCAAAGGCAGGTGAGACCGAGATGGGGCAATCCTTGGGAGGGGCATATTTCCTATCAATGGGCTTGGCCACAGAGGGAATACGAGCCGGATTCTTCAATACCATCTGGGAAAGAGTCTCGAAAGAGGGCTGTACCGGAGGAGTTAAATCCATAGGGATCTCCGGAACATGATGATATTGGAGACGCAGAAGCTTCCCAAGATCAATTTCCGTGGTCTGGAGAGAAAGAGTAGAATTTAAATTCTTGAGCAGAGACTTAAAGAAAAGGTCTTCAACGACAGGTTCTGTAAGAGGATTGATCCCTGCCCCCAGGGCAGAATTGGCATCAACATCATCACCCAGCCGAAGATCCAGATGGGGCTCAAAAATCAACTGACAACCCGGTGGGGGGGGGGACTGTATGGACAAGAAAGGAATGAAAACCAGGTGGACGAAGAGGAAGAGAAAGAATTGGGAGTCAAAAACCTCTGGGAACTACGCAGCGCCATAGAGGAAAACTGCACTGAGAACAGAGATGGCGCTGACACAGAAAACAGTGACAGGGAGTGCAGCGCTGACACCAACACCGGCACAGAGGACGGCGCCGTAAGGGCAGATTCTTGCGCGACACACCTGTCGAAAAGGACCTTGGTGCTGGGAAGCCGGCACCATCGCAGAAGTCTGAAAACTGCGACTGGAAGGCAAAGGATGGAAAAATGGCAGGAGTTAAAGGCATCGGTGTGGACCCCTGTGCCACAGCCATGTGAGGGGGGGATAGACACTGGAGCGCGGAGTCAATGGCACTGAAGAAGGTGCTGCGCGGCTAGGAAGTCTTAACCGGCCTGCCTGCCGATCCAAAACCAACAGGCCCGAAGGCCCCAGCAACAGATTGGCCGGTTCGGGCAGTTGGGACAACCTCCGAGCCCACTGCTCCATAAGAGCGGACCAATGATTAAACTGTTCATCGGAAACCCCTCTAATAGGCGGAGAGGGGCACCGGTGTCGAAAAGGCCATCTACCAGATACAAAAAAACGTCGATTCCAAAAGAAGTGGAGACCTGTTCCTGACCCCAATAACCAACCCTACGAGCAGACGTACCAGAGGGCAACCTCAAGTGATGCAGTTTCTTCTCTGACAGGTGGGCCAAAGAAGGACACTAGGTCAAATGGTGCTGAGAATGGAACAGTTTCTTTTTATGCCTTCAGGGAGACCATCCATCCCCCAGAGCACTGGACCATCCGTTGTCAGATCCCCCTCCGGAGAGGGCAGCAGACCAGACCCGGCCCAGCTGACTAAACAGCTTTCATCCGAAGTCTCCCTAACATCACCTGCCCCACTCATGGTCAGATCCGTCAATGGAGGGCTGAAGACTTCTTTCTTGTACAAGTAAGTAGATTATTAAAATGTAAATTGGTACTTTTTCGAGATAAAATACAAAATAATAAAACTGAAAACTAAGCTGCTAGTTTGAAGTTCGACTCCCAGCGGGAGAGCGATGTCTTCACTGAAGCACACTCGGCGGAGAAAAAGTAACCGAGGCATTTGGAGGATTGTATAGGCAGATATTCTATATCGACAAGCTTTGTTACTTTTGTAGCTCCATCTCAGCGCCGGCCTTCCTGAAAAAGTTTGGCTCCCACTGGGTCCTGGCGCCTCAAGTGTACTCCCATTAGTGTGAATGAGTGGTGGAGACTTTATGTCCAGAAAGATCTGGGCAGTTTGGTGTTGAGTGGGGATGCATAGAGGTCCAACTTAGGTCGACCCCATCTGTCGAACAGATCGTCTGCTATGGTTTGCAGATGTTTCTACTCGTGAGCTTTGAGTAAAGACTGGCTTAGGTTGTCGGCCAAGGTGTTTTGGACTCCTGGAACATGCACGGCTGAGAGTTCCAGCTGATGCTCGATTGCCCAGTACTAAACTCTCATGGCTTCCCCGCAGAGGGGATATGAATGATTCCCCCCCCCATGTTTGAAGAAAAAAAAAAAATATATCACATGTCCGTCTGGATGAGAAGGTGGCCTGGGGCTAGATCGGTCTGAAATGCCTGCATGACAGAGAATTGCCCTCATCTCCATCATGCTGATATGGAGGGTCTTCTCCAAAACTGACCACATTCCTTGGGTGCGTCAGACTGCAAGGTGGGCACCCCAGCTCAGGCAGGATGAATCCATGGTCAGAGACTGAAGGGGAGGCGTCCTTCGGAAAGGCATTCCCCTGGAGAGTCTTGCGAACTGCCTCTGAGACTCACGATTTGGTCCAAGTCGTCTGAGCGCTGATCCCACCGGACTCTCAAGTTCCACTGGTCACCCTCATGTACAGCAGTGCCAACGGTATGGCTGCGATAACCGCTGTCAGGCAGCCCAAAAGTCTGAGGATCACTCTGGCCGGGACCAGGTGAGAAGAAACCTCCTGAGTATGAGCTTGGACGTGATCCACCTTGGCTGAGGGTAGGAATGTTTTGCCTTGGACGGTGCCCAGGAGAGCCCAAATTAACTGTAGCCTCTGGTTTGATCATGGGGAAGACTTTGGAAGGTTCAATGTGATTCCCAGGTCATGGAAGAGAATTAACGTGTCTTCCATGGTATGCAACAGCTTCTCCTTTGAGGGGGCTGTGAGAAGCCAATTGTCCAGGTATGGGAAGATGTAGTGACCTTTCCTCCATAAGGCCGCTGCCACTACCGCGAGGCACTTTGTAAAGACCTGAGGATCGGAGGAGAGGCCAAATGGCAGATCTTGGAACTGGTAGTGGTGCCGCTGAAAAAGGAACTGTAGAAACCTTCAATGGGGCAGGGTGATCAGGATGTGAAGGTGTCTCCCTGCATGTCCAATGAGCAAAGCCAGTCTCCTTGATGTAGGAGAGGAATAAGGCCTGGGAATGTTACCATTCTGAACTGCTTGTACTCCACATATTTGTTCAGACTGCTAAGGTTCAGGAAAGGGTGTAGACCACCGGTTTTCTTGGTAACCAAGAAAAAGTGGGAATGGTAACCCTTTCCCCTTTGGGTAACTGGGAATGGCTCTATGGCCCACTTGCCAAGAAGCGCCTGTACTTCCTCTTGGATGAGGGGCGCATGGGATGGGGAATAGCAAGAGGGGGCGGGGGACTGTCCAGCAGCACCTCTAGAAACTCTATTGTGTGTCTTTTATTAGTTGTACGACCAATCAATCTTGCTCCAACTCTCTGGATAGAGGGAGGAGCAACCCCCCCACTGCCTCTCCAAGAACTTTGGCTTGGGGAGGGGGGTCTGGCAAGGAGTCAGATGGAGGCATTTGGGGTAGGTAGGATAACCGGGGAGGACTTGGCAGCTCTGGGAGCAACACCTTCTGAATTCTGAGAGGTGGTCTTTCATTTGAAGGCTCCTCGCTGCTGTCCTTGGGATTGCTGATCGGAGGAGCAACGAAAAGGCTGATGCCTGAAAGGCTTTTGGTTAGAACGGTACACTGTGTGCATGGACCAGATAGCCTTGCCCGAGTCCTGAAGTCTAATGATAATTTTCCCAGACTCCTCTCCAAAAAGGACCGGTCCCTTAAAAGGGGTGTCCATAATCCCAGCCTGGACATCCGGGGAGAAACCCAAAGCCAAGAATGCCTCCTTATGCAGACACCTGTGGCCGCTGCCTGAGCTGCTATGTCTGCTGAATCATAAGAGAAACGTAGAACTTGACGTCCGACCCAGACTTTAAGAGATTAAGCAGCTCCGTCTTCTGGGGGACGTCGGGTAAGGCCTGAGACAACTCCATGCCTTGCTCCCAGACAGCGTTCTGATACTGGACCATATGAGTAAGAAAATTCAGAGAACTAATGGTACAAGTGGCAGAAGCATACACCTTTTTTGCCAAGTAGGTCCAACTGTTTTGCATCCCTGTTAGGAGGTTGGGTGCTCAAGTGCCTGAGCCGTTTCGATCTGTTGTGGGCAGCTGTGATCACCATGGAATCTGCCAGAGGGTATTCTCCCAGGAAGGGTTCATCCCTGGGGGCCCTGTAGAGATGGTCTGATTTCTTAAGGATTGCTGAGGAGGAGGAGGAGGAGGAGGTAGGGTGCCTTCAGGCAATCCTGGTGACATCCTGAAATGTGTCAACCAAGGGTGGCACAACTATGAGCTTAGGATCCTTCTGATGGAGATATCTGGCCAGAAGACGTATTTCAGGATCCAGGTCTTTCATGTCCCATCCCATATTGGCTTGGATATGCCACATGACATCCATGAAAGATCACCAGGGGATCATTATGCGGGGACCTGGAGAAGTCCTTATTATCCGGGGCAGGGGGAGCACCCCCTAAGAGGGATGATCTAGATGAGGAGAAAGAGCTGTGGATCGAATCCTCTGAAGAATCAGAACTTGAGGAGGAAGGCCTCGACCGGTGTCCTCTGGAGCGGCATCTGTGCCGATCTGAGGATCTGAAGGAGGAGTGACGTCTCCTGCCTCTATGGCCAGAACGACCTCTATCCAAGCCCTCGGGTTGTGGGGTCAATTCCCTAAGCTGGGGAGTGGGCTCACTGGGTTTAGGAGAAGGCAGTTTAAGAAGGGCCTCAGGGGGTGTAGGCTCCTTAGTGGGTGGTGAGGAAGGCTTTGCTGAAGAAGATCGGCCTTAATTGTGTTCCACCAGGATGAAAAGAGCTCTTTTACATCTGACAGTGGGATCCTAGGCTTAGGGGGAGCACCCGGCATTGGAGGGTTCGATGGGCCAGGCGTCAGGCCGAGGTGGTGCCGGTCCTTGTGGAGGAGTAGCAGCCAGCATCGGCTGTTCGAAAGTGCGGTCTACTGGTGTCGTCCGTAGGTCAGACAACGGTGCCACAGGCATCGGCCTATGCTTAACATAGTCGTTGACCTGCAGGGTAAGGGGTTCGGGTACTGGTTGGGAGGTCACTGGAATGGATGCGGAGATGCCAGTGTCGAAGGGATGGGCGTGTGCAGGCACCAGTCTGGGGCACCAGCCCGAGTCGGCTTAAGGGAGGCTTGTCAGGGGGGACCAAGTCACGAGGAAGGCAGTGGAGTCATTTTCCCCAGGGGAGGTGAGCTCATGCCCCTGGCGTTGGTCCAGGGAGTCAGCACTGGAGAATGTGGCCGACTTGGAGGACACCTTGGCTGGAAGGCCGACAGGTAATGACCCGCGGCTCGAAGAAGAACCGTCCAAGCCACCTCGCTGCTGTCCCGAAGTCTGGGAGGAGGGCCTTAGCTTGTGCAGCTGAAGATCCGAGGATGGAGTCCCGGACCCCGAAGAGCCTCTGCCAGACAACAGTACAAGGGCAGGAGGCCTAACCGCAGGAAACCCAGAGGAAATGAGGGCTGCTTGGGGAGTTGTGTCCGACCTCCTGTGAGAGGCGGACCCGAGGCTGGTGCCAGACTTGTGCGGGGACGGGGATCGGGAGTCGGTAATCCGTTGATGACTTGTCAATGTGCATCTCCTTATGGTGATGCTTTCCCAAAGACTTCTTGTCCTTATAGTGGCCTGAAGAAGTCAAAGTCCCTGAAACAGGGAAAGAAGAAGAACTTTGCCCTTGGCTCTCCTTCTGCACGGTATAGTAGCAAGTTGTTTTTTTTAACAAGAAGGATTTGAGGGCTTTCTGGCAGCGAATCCTGTTCCTACTGTTGAACTTCAAGCAATGCTGGCAGGCCTCAATGTTGTGGCCTAGGCCCAGGCAGAAGAGACAGGCCAAATGGCCGTCTTTTGATGGAATTTGCTTGCTGCAGGCATACTTGGACTGGCACCGCTGACGGAGGAAGACAGGGAAGAAGACACGCAGAGAAAAGGTAAGGTTTAAGTACTGGTTGAAAATAAAGTGCTGAAAAACGTAGAAAAAGCAGTTGATTAGAGCAGAAGGCATTTGTGGAGTTGATGTGCGCAGGTCGACGGTGTGAAAAGAACGGAGGTGGGTCTGGGAACCGCCCCTTTTTAAACCACTGGCTGACGTTAGGGGCAGGCAGACGTCAGGGGGTGATCCCCACTATAGACTGCTAGCTAAAAGTTTTCCATGGGATCCTGGTGCCTGCTGGCTTCAGTCCTTATGGTGTAACCTGCTACAAGAGCTCTCCCTCGAAGTGAGGCCAGAGTTACCAGCAGTGGGACCTGCTGACAAAAACATGAAGGAAAGCATCCAGGAGGTCCAGAGAGCAAAACCACATGTTCTGCTCCAGGGATGGTATAATCTGGCTCAGAGTGCTCATCCAGAACATGCAGTTCTGCACGTACTAGTTGAGATCGTGAGGACCTAGTATGGGGCACCAGACCCCTGTCTGTTTCAGGACCAGGAAGTACCTAGACAAGTAACCTTGACTGGCCAGGACACAGGCTATGGCTGCTTTTCCAAGGAGCTGAGTAATGTCCTCCCTAAGGGCAGACAATACTAGCCAGGTCATGTTGCTCACCCAGGCAGTACACGCATGTGCTGTGCGGATCACTGACCTACATCTTCCGGTGGAACGGAACACAAAATTAAAATACAAGTTTCTTGCATTCCATCGTTGGTCCAGAGACAGAGTCGAAAGAACCACGAAATAAAACCTGAAACACCTTCAAAAACTTCGAAAGCAAGAGTTTACAGATGGTGCAGAGAAAATCTTAAGTGGAGTGTGAAAGAGGTGAACTGTTTTCCAACAGAAAGAAAGCCCAAACGTCACAGGGCAGAGTTTGGGACATATCAGTCTGGATGGTGGGAGGAGCTTAGCTTAAAGACATTCTGGCCAAGCGTCTCATTCCAGTGGAACTGCCAGAGTGTGGATAACAACCATATCCACGCCCCTAGAAGAAAAAAATTACTAACCTTAGTAATGTTGTTTCTTCTAATGGAGTCTTGCTTTATTCCGACTATTGCAGTTAGGTCCTGCCTTTCAACTGCCCCGGAGAACAAAGAGTTAACTTTCCATGGCCAGCATGGAACGTTCAGCGCGAGCTCGGTTGAAGCCTCTGCCTGCTGTTGTTTAAACTCCAACCGTCAGATCGTTACGAGCAATACTCACTAGAAGTTCTGTGTGGAAACTGTAAGACTCACACTACCCAACTGGCAACTAAATTTATTAAGAAAGGGTTTTTTGGTTTCAAAGCAAAGACTCAAGTCAGGAAACCCAAAAAACAAAACACAACACACACCCAAAATACAGGAGGGTGAAAAAGGGCACTTCTAGGGTGCCAGCACTGCTCCTGCCCACCCACATCCCAAAAAACAGGTTCTGAGAGGGGAGGCAGGGGGAGGTCAGAATACAGCAAGACTCCATTA
Source organism: Neoceratodus forsteri (assembly GCA_016271365.2). Taxonomy (NCBI): domain Eukaryota; kingdom Metazoa; phylum Chordata; order Ceratodontiformes; family Ceratodontidae; genus Neoceratodus; species Neoceratodus forsteri. The sequence continues at coordinate 588,768,861 of CM028134.1, read as the reverse complement.
GATGACACAACAATACTAAGGTGAGTAATTTTTTCTTCAAACAACATGAAGTCTTGCTGTATTCTGACAATTGCAGACTACCAAGCAGTACCTCCATGGAGGAGGGACAGAACCTACTTTGGGAATAGGCACTGAAGTACTGCTGTGCCAAACCGAGCATCACTCCTAGCCTGGATATCCAGAGAGTAATGCCTGGTGAATGTATGGACTGTTTTCCAGGTGGCTGCTTGACAAATTTCTAAGATAGGAATATCCCTGGCAGCAGCCAGGGAAGCAGCTGTACCTCTAGTAGAGTGAGCCCTCAGGCCTGAGTGTGGTGTTCTACCCAGTTTTTCATAGCAGAATTGTATACAAGAGACAATCTACCTGGCAACAGATCTTTTTGTGGCACGTTTGCCCTTACCGACCTCTCCATATGTGAGGAACTGGAGGGACTCAAACCTGTGACCCTTGGTGCGCTCTATGTAGTAGTTGAGGGCCCTTTTAACATCCAAGCTGTGCAACCTTCTCTCTCCAGAGGAGGAATGGTCAGTGAAGAAAACAGGGAGAGACATAGACTGATTAAGGCGGAAATCTGAAACCACCTTAGGCAAAAACGTCCTGTTAGTTCTTAAGACCACTTTATCTCTATGGAAAGAGATGAAATCAGGCTCCACTGACAGGGCTTGCAATTCACTGATACGCCTGGCAGAGGTAATGGCTACCAAAAAACACAGTTTTCCAAGTTAAGTACTTAAGCTCTGCAGAGGACAAAGGCTCAAAGGGTGGTTGCATAAGCTGAGCAATGCAAACATTAAGGTCCCAAGCAGGAGCAGGGTCCCTGAAGGGAGGATTGGTGTGCAGCAATCCCTTGAAGAACTTACAGAACACAGGATGGGCTGACAGAGGAGAAGGCTTGCCTACTAACAAGAAGGCAAAAGCAGCTGCCAGATGCACTTTAAGTGTAGCTGGCCTAAGTCCCAAGCCATTAAGATGAACCATATAGTCCAGGACTGTAGGCAACCCAGCAGATTCTGGAGAAATATGCTTATTAGAGCACCAAATAGTGAACCTTTTCCATTTGGAGATGCAAGTCTTTCTGGTGGAAGGCTTTCAAGAAGCCTTAAGGATATCGAGAACCCCATGAGAAAGGTGTAAATCAGCAAACTCTAATTCTTCAAGAGCCATGCCTTGAGATTGAAAGATTTGAGGTTCGGATACCAAATCCTCCCCCTGAGAGGATGTCAACAGGCTGTAATTCCTGGGAAGAGACAGGGGAAGGTGGACTGTTAAGGACAGCAACAGTGGGTACCAGGGCTGTCTGGCCCAGTCTTGAGCAATCAGAATCACTTTGCATGGTTGAGACCTGATCTTGACTTGCACTTTGAAAAGGAGAGGGAAGGGAGGAAAAGCATACAGGAACTTCCCTTCCCAATTCAGAATCAGAGCATCCAGGGGGACTGAGCCCAAGACTGGGGGTCTGCAACAAAAGAGAGGAAGTTGGTGATTGGGGCTGCAAAAAGATCTATCTGTGGAGTGCCCCATCTCAAGAAAATCACTTCCAAAACTAGGGGATCTAGGGTCCATTCGTGATGGCCTTGGGATATCCTACTGAGAGCATCTGCTAGGACATTGTCCTTCCCTAGGAGGTGAACTGCTATCAGAGAGAGGTTTGCAGGGAATAGGCCAGAGACCATAACCTCATTGCTTCTGTGCACAAGGCCGCAGACCAAGTTCCTATTTGCTTGTTGATGTACCACATTGTGGTGGTACTGTCTGTTCTGATCTGGACCACCTTGTTCTGAACAGATTTGGAAAAGGCTTGCAGTGCCAGAAACACTGCTCTGAGTTCCAAGAGATTGATGTGAAGCAGAGATTCTTGAGGTGACCACAGTCCTTGGGTGGTAAGACCCCCCAAGTGGGCTCCCCAGCCCAGCAGGGAGGGAACTGTGGTGAGTATCACTGAATGAGACTGAGTGACAAAAGGAACTCCCTGTCTCAAATTGTCCTGATTCTGCCACCATTGCAGAGCCTGGATTGGGGTTCGAGTCACTGGGACTAGTTTGGTAAGGGAATCCTTTCTTTGGGACCAGAAGGCTCTTAAGTGGAACTGAATGTCCCTCATCTGGAATCTTGCCCCCTGGACCACTGCTGTAGAGGCTGCCATGTGGCCCAGGAGCTGCAAGACATGCCTTGCTGGTCGAGACACCTGAAGGGTGAATGAGGAGGCCAGTTCTATAAGGGTCCTTGCCCTGTCCAGGGGAAGGAAGGCTTTTGCTCTTATTGTATCCATCTCTGCCCCTATAAAGGTGAGGAGCTGTACTGGCTGGAGAACTGACTTTGGAAGAATGAGGAGGAATCCTAAGGAAGTGAGCACTTGCTGAGTTATTTGCAGATGTGACTTCACTTGGTCTGGAGACTGACCCACTATGAGCCAGTCGTCCAAGTATGGAAAGACGGAGATCTTTTTTCTCCTTAGGAAAGCAACCACTACTGCCAGGCACTTTGTGAACACCCTTGGGGCTGATGTTAGGCCAAAGAGCATTACTCAGAATTGATAGTGGCCTGAGGGCAACTCGAAACTGAGGTACTTTCTGTGGGAGTACCTGATGGGAATGTGAAAATAAGCATCTTTGAGGTCCAGGGAGGCTAGCCAGTCCCCTGGCCTTAGAGAGGGCAGAATTATTCCCAGAGTCACCATTTTGAATTTTGGTTTTAAAAGGTGCTTGTTCAGATATCTTAAATCCAGGATGGGCCGCCACTCTCCTGTCTTTTTGGGGGGTTAGGAAGTACCTGGAGTACAATCCTTTGCCCCTGTGTAAGATAGGAACCTTTTCTATGGCTCTGACAGCCAGGAGGGAAGAAACCTCTGCCTCTAGGGCAAGGGTGTCTCTGATGGATTTGCAGGTGGAAAGGATCTGGTTCTCATCTGGGAAATTTTTGAAGCTGAGAACCAGTACCTGGCTTACTACTTCCAGGACCCACTTGTCTGATGTCAAAGACTTCAGTCCTGGACAAAGTAAGCCAGCCTGCCCCCTACAGGTACTGGAGAATCGGCCCGGGCAGACCCATCAGGGTGCCTGCTTGGCAGGGGCTTTAGGCTGAGGGGTGGAAGCAGGCCTGCTCATTCCCCGTCTGCCTCTCCCTCTGAAGAACCCCCTCTGAGCATAAGCAGAAGAGGAGGCCTGGGCTTGGTAAAAAGGCCTTTGAAAGGGCCTGCCCCTGCCCCTGGAATGCTGTTTCTGAGGAGTGGCTTGCCTTTCTTTGGCCTGAGCACTCCTATAGGTGGTCCTGTACTCGTCCATCTTCTTCATGTAGTTCTCTGTCTGCTCCCCAAACAGAGAATTACCAATGACAGGGAAATCCATGGCCTTAGCCTGGGTATCCTGTGATAGGCTAGTACATCTGAGCCAAGCCATACTCTGAAGGGCCACAGATGTAGCCATAACCCTAGATGAAACATCACTGGGAGTTCACAGCAGCATGAAATTGCACCTTGGATGCCTCAATCCCATCCGCAGCCACCTGCTCCAGCTTCTTGGCAAGCTGGTCAGGTGCCTGTTTAGCCAGAGCCAGCACAGTGTCCCACCTGGGCTTCTGGTATCTAGCTGTGTAGGCCATATAGTTAGCCTGCCTGAGCCCCAAAGATGATGCCATGTACTGCTTCTTTGCCATGGCATCACTCCTCCTGGAATCCTTATCTGGGGGGTGTGAAGCCAAGGAAATATTTGCCTCATCACAGTCAGCAGCCTGCACGACCCCAACATGGCTGCATTGCTGGGAAAGGAACTCTGTGTCAGAGCCTGAAAGGGTATACCTCTTGTCCATTCTTCTGTCCACAGGAGGTATGGAATTAGGAATCTTTAGAATTTTAAATGTCTGTTTTACAAAAGATTTATAGAGGGGAATAGACAATTTCCTGGACTCTGGGATGTCCATTATCTCAACAAAATCAGGCTCCTCCTGATCCTCTACTGCTTCTTCCATTGGAAGCTGGAAGGTTTTGGCCACTTTCTTGTAAAACAAAGTGGGAAGGGGACTCAGAAAGCCTAGGAGGAGAAACACCTGAAGGTCTGTCTGGGGAGATGTCCAGGTCAATAGGCACATCCAGACTTTCAAAATCCTCCTCCTCCTCCTCATACTCCTCCTCATACTCCTCCTCATACTCCTCCTCATACTCCTCCTCCTCCTCATACTCCTCCTCATACTCCTCATACTCTCCCTCCTCCTCCGGATCATAAAATTCTTCTAAAGTATAATCCGGAACCGGGGAAACCGACCGAACTGAGCCCCTGACAGATGGTGCCGGTTAGGCCGGAACCGAAGTTAGCGACTGAACTATCCTTATCGCCTTGGCTACTTCATCAGCGGTCGGAGAAAGAATTTGTGGATCCAAACCGGATGATTTTTCCCTTCTCTTTCTTTTAACCAGAACCGACTCCTCAGAATCGGCTCTCCTTTTGCCCGAAGAAGTTTCGACCAGGTCAGAGGGCACTCCTTCCGGTTCGGTCGGAACCGAACCGGGCTGGCCATCCGGGTCAGCGGATTTCTTGGCCTCCCTTTCCCTCAGTCTACCTACTCCCTTATCCAGGGTAGCTTTGGGAAAACTTTTACAAATTTGGCAGTCTGAATCGAGGTGGTCAAACCCCAGCCAATAAACACAGGTGGTGTGGGGATCAGTCTTATCAAAGGCTTCCCCACACACACTACAGTGTTGAAACCCAGTGAGCCCGGTTTTTTTTCTTGGTTTCTCAGACATGGCCAATCCTATCCAAAACTTAACCTTTTTTCGGCAATCCGCCAGGCAAGACACCCCTATCGGTTCCTGACTGTGTTACGGTTCTTGGAAAAAAACGTAATTAAATCCGATTTTTTTTTAGAACCGATATGGACCGGTTACCACACACTAATAAATTCAAAAGTTTTTTTAAAACCAATCTGATCAGTTCAAACTGAACCGATTCAATGTTTACAAGTTCCACACAGAAACTAAATGCAAAACCTATCTAGTACTCACGGTACCACAGACAGAGACTTAAACCGACAGGTTCAGTAGCAGAAATTCGGTAGAAACCGAGCGATAAAACAACACTTTAACCAGCTTTTTTGAACCGAGCAAAGGAGAAATCTCTGGAGTGACTGTTCAGTGAGGCGGAGTAAAGAATCTGATGGCTGGAGTTTAAACAACAGCAGACAGAGGCCTCAACCGAGCTCGCGCTGAACGTTCCGTGCTAGCCATGGAAAGTTAACTCTTTGTTCTCCGGGGCAGTTGAAAGGCAGGACCTAACTGCAATAGTCAGAATACAACAAGACTTCATGTTGTTTGAAATAATGTCTTCAATGACAGGAAATGTAAGCCACGACTTGCGGCTGGCTCAAAAGCAATCAATGTCAGTTTCTCAAGCACAAAAGTTAAGTCCCAAGGTGGTACTGGATTCGAATAGGAGGTTTTATGTGCAGACTACTCCTGAAAAAAAGCATGGGATACCTCCAGTTATATCCTCATACGCCAATCTATAGCAGCATAGAAGCTGATATAGTGGCCAAATGCACCTTAAGTGAGGAATACAGTAGACCAGAGTCTGATAACAGACAGCAAATATTCCAACACTGCATTTACATCGTGCCATGTAAATGGGTCTAAATTCCTGGCAGCAGCCCACCAAGTGAATTGCTTCCACCTCAAGGAGTATGTCTGGTAGAAGGCTTTCTGGCCACAACCAGAACATCAGCAACTTTAGGGGACTGCCCAAAATGTGCCATGGATATGTTTTAAGGAGCCATGCATGCAGATGTAGGGACTTCAAGTCCGAATGGACCATGGACCCTCTTGTCCTGTGACAACAGACCCTGACACAGCAGTAGAAATACCAGAGACTCCACTGCCAGTTGCTGCACGAGTGGAAAAGTACAGTTACGTAAGAACTTACCGTAACAGTAGATCTTTGAGAACAGTTCTCGCAGCAGGTTACACCATTAGGACTGAAGCCGGCAGGCGTCAGGACCCCACGGATATTTTCCAGCTAGCAGTCTTCAGCGGGGACCGCCTCCGACGTTGGTCCCGCCCCCGTCGTCAGGAGTAGTACATAAGGAGGCAGTCCCGCCAGAATCCCCAGTTCTCCCGCCGGAGACTTCCGGCCGCTGGATGACATCAGAAGAGGAGACCGAGGACCCGCCATCAGATGGCCAAGACTAAGGACAGACCTTTCCGATCCTAAGGATGGGTGCTAGGTTAGAACCTACTTCCTCCAAGGGGGAATGGTGGGCGGGAAAGTACATGCTGCAAGAGCTGTTCTCGAAGATCTACTGTTACGGTAAATTCTTACATAAAATACAGTTACATAAGAACTTACCGTAACAGTAGATCTTCGAGAACAGCTCTTGCAGCAGGTTACACCACTAGGACTGAAGCCGGCAGGCGTCAGGACCCACGGAAAAATTCTAGCTAGCTATCTTCAGCAGGGACCGCCCCCGACGCCGGTCCCACCTCCGACGTCAGGCGTAGTACATAAGGGGGCGGTCCCGCCAGATTTCCCAGTTCTCCCGCCGGAGACTTCCGGCCGCAGGCTGACATCGAAATGGGAGACCGAGGATCCACCGTCAGAAGACAAACGGGAAAAATTCCTGTTAACAAAGGCTTAAGCCATGCCTCCTCCAAGGGGGAAGGTGGGCGGGAAGGTACCTGCTGCAAGAGCTGTTCTCGAAGATCTACTGTTACGGTAAGTTCTTACGTAACTGTACTATCTTACTTCGAGACACAGCTCTTGCAGCAGGTTACACCATTAGGACTGATTCCCAAGCAATAGTGCTTGCAAACACTCTGGGAAGAGGAAATAAAAAAGAACGTTCCAGGTCCTGAATCTAGGACAGGAGACCCTGTAGCACTGCCAGGCCGAAGCCTGCTCTTCACCGAGAAGCGATGTCCAGGCTATAATGCCTGATAAAGGTATGAACAGAGCTCCACGTGGCTGCAGCACAAATGGCAGAGGTGGAGACGTTTCGAAGTGCTGCAAAGGATGTGGCCACGCCCCTAGTGGAATGGCCCCGGACCGCTCCTGGGAGGGGCTTTCGTTTGATATAACAGTAAGAGATGCACTGGACAAGCCAGCGAGACAGGGACTGTTTGGATACTGGTTGGCCCTTCATCCTTTCGGTAAAGGAGACGAAAAGCTGCTCCGAAGTGCGAAGCTGCTTAGTTCTGCTCAGGTAGTACCTTAAGCTGCGGTGAACATCCAGGGTGTGAAGCAGCGCCTCTCCTCTGTTAGAGTAATTAGGAAAGTAGGTCAATATCCTGATTGAGAGTGAGTGTGGAAACCACCTTAGGCAAGAATTTAGGATTCATCCTCAAGGATACTCTGTCCCGGTGGAAAATTAAATAGGGCTCTTTGCACATGACAGCCTGAAGCTCAGAAACTCTTCTCGCTGACGTAACAGCAACCAAAAATAACGTTTTCCACGACAGAAAATGCAGCTCGCAATCCGCGGCAGGTTCAAAGGGGGGGAGCGTGAGTTGCTCCAGGACAAAGAGCAAGCCCCAAGGAGGCACTGGGTCCTTAATGGGCGGCCTAAGGTGTAACACCCCTCTTAAGAATTCTCGACACGCATCTAATTGTGCCACTGTGTGCTGTCCCATCGGGAGGTGATAAGCTGAAATGGCACAGAGGTGCACTTTAATCAAGGAGTAGGCGAGACCCGAACGGAAAAGGGGGAGCAGGTACTCTAACACCGCTTTCACCGGACAACCTAAAGGGGAAAGGCCGCGTGCTTGCGACCATAGACAAAAACGGCGCCATTTCATGGCATATGTTGCATGCATTGCCGGCTTTCTGGCTGCAGAAAGGACTTCCACAACCTCTTGCGAGACCCCGTGACGCAAGATGGCTATGTCTCTAGGAGCCATGCGTGCAGGTTCAGTAAGCGTAAGTCCGGGTGGACCAGTGAACCCTACTCCTGAGACAAGAGGTGGGAGCTGAATGGCAACGGGAGCGGAGGTTCCCGGGACAGCTGAATTAGCAAAGGGAACCAGATCTGCCTGGGCCAGAACGGGGCCACCAAGATCATTGTTGCATGCTCTCTGCGCAGTTTGAGAAGAACTCTCTGGATCAACGGGAAGGGAGGGAAAGCGTAGAGGAATCTGTCCGCCCAGGAGAGGGACAACGCGTCTCGCCAGAAAACACCAGGCCCTGGATCTAGCGAGCAAAAATTGGGCAGTTTTGCGTTGGATGGGGAGGCGAACAAGTCCAATTCTGGAGTTCCCCATCGAAGGAACAGATCCTCTGCTACCTCCTGGAGAGGGTTCCCACTCGTGGACTCTGGCCTGGGAGCGACTCAGGCCGTCTGCAATTGTGTTGTCTACCCCGGGAACATGTACTGTGATCAGGTTCGCACCGTGTCAGATTACCCAATCCCACACCCTCATGGCTTCCCTGCAAAGGGGGTAAGAGTGTGCACCTCCTTGTTTGTTGAGGTAATACATCACCGCCGTGTTGTCTGTCTGAAGCAGGAGAGTACTCGGCGGGATTTCTGACTGAAAGGCCTGCAGGGCATAAAGGACCGCCCTCATCTCTAGGACGCTGATATGGAGGTGGGCCTCCAGAGGGGTCCACGTACCCTGGGACTTCACCCCGTCCAGGTGTGCTCCCCACCCTAGGCCTGAGGCGTCTGTGGTGAGGATTACCTCCGGGGACGGTGCTATGAACGGGACGCCCATAGAGAGTGTCCCTGGGTCTAGCCACCACTGCCAGTCTCGAATCGCGGTATTCGTGATTCTGACCGGATGCTGCATGTGGTCTTGCCTTTGGTCCCATTGCACCTTGAGCATCCACTGAGTTACCCGCATGTGGAGCCTTGCGAAAAGGGACAGTAGGAATGGCCGCAGCCATGTGTCCGAGCAAGCGAAGGACCGACCTGGCTGGGGCGGTCTTGTTCGACGAAAGCTCCCTGATGAGGGATCTGATGCGCTCCGCTCTGTCGTCTGGAAGAAATGCTCTTCCCTGAATGGTGTCCAGTACTGCGCCTATGAACTGCAGTTTCTGCGACGGTACCAGGAGGGACTTCTCGTGGTTGATTAGGATACCCAGAGATCGAAACAGGTCCTGGGTGCTCTGGATAGCCCGTGACAACGCCTCTCTGGAGGCGGCCATGAGAAGCCAAGCGTCCAGGTACGGGAACACATAATGGCCCTGTCTCCTTAGAGACGCTGCCACGACTGCCATGCATTTGGTAAAGACCCTGGGTGCAGATGACAGCCCGAATGGAAGGGCTCGGAACTGAAGATGATGGCCGAGAAACTCGAAGCGCAGGAACCTCTTGTGCGCTTGAGCTATAGGGATGTGCAGGTAAGCGTCCTGCATATCTAGAGACGCTAAAAAGGCGTCCTGCTTCAGCATGGGAATAAGACCCGGAAGAGTTACCATGCGGAATCTTTTGTAGGCGACCGACAAATTGAGGTCGCTGAGGTCCAGAATCGGACGGAGGTCCCCTGTCTTCTTTGGAACCAGGAAGAAGTGGGAATAGTATCCGTGTCCTCTCTGGTTCTCTGGGACGTACTCTATCGCTCCCTTTTGCAGGAGCGCAAGCACTTCTTGCCTGATCAATGACTTGTGCTGACCCGGGTACCGGGAGAGCAACGGAGGCCTCGAGGGTGGCTTTTCCGCGAATTCTATAAAGTGGCCTCTTCCGACCAACTGTAGAACTCACCTGTTGGTGGTTATAGTCTGCCATCCCGGCAGGAAATTCGCAATGCGACCCCCGACCATGACGTCCCGTTGATCCCGAGGGGCAGGGGCCGGGAAGGAGTCAGGCTGTGGCGGCTGAGGGTCCCGCTGGCTGGACTGGCTTAGGAGTGCACTGGCTCCGACCTGCGGGTTGTTTTCCCTGGGCTCTGCGAAAACCGGAGCCCCTCTGCTGTGGAACGGGGCGGGACTGTTGTCTCTGCGTCCGTCCACGAAATCGGCTTTGGTTCCTACGAAAGGAACTAAGCTTGGGTCGGTACATGGCCTGAACCGACCTCACCGCCTTCCCGGCCTCTTGGAGTTTGGTAATTATCTTCTCTGAGGGTTTACCAAACAAAACTTCTCCCTCGAATGGGGAGTCTATGATGTTTTTCTGGACGTCCGGGGTAAAACCGGAGACACGGAGCCAAGAGTGCCTCCGGAGGCATACGCCTGAAGCTGCTGCTCGGACCGAGGAGTCCGCGGAGTCGTACGCGGCTCGTAGCACCTGGGTTCCCACGTCCGAACCCGTACGGAGGAGCTGTAACATCTCCTCCTTCTGCTCACCTTCCGGCAATTTCTCAGCCGCATCCAGACCCTGCTCCCACAGGGCATTTTGGAACTGCACCATGTGGGTCAAATAATTCAGGGATCTGATGGTGCAGGTAGCGGAAGCATACATGTGCCTACCCATGGAGTCCAGCTGCTTGGACTCTGGGTCCGGGTGGCAAGGTGCTCAGATGTTGCTGTCTCTGGGACCGGTCATGAGAGGCTGTTATGACCAGAAAGTCGGCCTGAGGATGCTGAGTCAAGTACTGGTCTTCTCTTGGAGCCTTGTACAAGCGGTCAGCTTTCTTCGGCATCGCCGGGAGCGAATGTGGACGCTTCCACGCTGCCTTGGTGACGTCCACGAAAGTGTCTACCAAGGGTGGCACCACCACAGGCTTGGGGTCCTTCTGCCGAAGATACTTCGCAAGGCGCAGCCTTTCGGGGTCTAACTCTTCCGCATCCCATCCCATGTTCTCCTGGATGTGTCTCATGATATCCGAGAACGAAGGGTCATCCGGAGGAGACTTTGGCAGCTCAAGTGGGTCTGGAGAGGGGAGATGGGGATCTGGATGTAGAAAACTCTGATCCCGTGTCCTCCGTCGAAGGCGAACGGCGGCGTCTTCTGGGTCTCTTGGGACTGGGTGATCTAGAAGAGGATCTGGACGGAGGTCTCCTTTTATAGAGTCTCCCCCTTGGAGGGGTCCTGGGCTCCCGGGGAGGAGGTAACCGGCCTGCAGACCCAGACGGAGACGGGGGCGCAGGAACCGGAGGAGCAACCGGTGGAGGAGGAGGAGGAAGCGGAGGTGGAGTGGGGACCATGTCCTTTTTGATGGTATCCCACCAGTAAGTGAAAAGCTCCTTCACCTCTGAAAAGGAAAGGCCCGACGACGGTCCGGGCGCCGGTAGACGGTCGTCGGGACCCGGCATCGGCTCCACAGGGGGCTCGGGTTGCGGCGAGGGTTCCCTGGGAGTCTCAACAGGACCGGGGTCGCCCGTCTGGTCCTCGGGCTGCGTTAACTCCTCCTCAGTGATGGTCTCCTGACCGACGTCGGTCGGAGGCGTCGGGGTCCTCTTCTCAATTGGAGCAGGTGCCGGTCCCCCTACCGGCGTCCGGTGATGAGTAGGCCTGGCCGGCGACGGTCTTCTGGCAGACGACGGCTCTGGGGACCTGTGGCGAGAGGCCGATGTCAGACGAACCGGCGTCGGGTCCTGCGGCCTCTTGAGTGAGGTGAGCTCCTTGGTTTTCCGAGAAGGCAAGGAAGCAGACCTGACGTCGGGTTCAGAATGGCGGGAACCCGACTTGTGGTGATGGTGGCAATCCCCCGACTTAGCCAGGGCCTTGGAGGACGAGGAAGGCCTGGGAGTCTTGGCCTGAGAAGAGGAAGAAGATTTTCTCACCGCAGCGGGGGGAGGCTGAGAGCTGGCCCGGGAATGAGAGTCGTCGGACCTAGAGCCAGAGCTGCGCGAGTCGGAGGCCCTAGACGGGGACCTGGAAGGGGCCTTCTCTCTGTGCTTCTCAGCATGCTTGCTGGCCTTCTGCGAAGAATCCCCCTTGGAAGCCATGGACTTGAGTTGCTCCTCTAACAGGAACGCCTGTAGGGCCTTCTGGCGATGGATCCTGGTTCTGCTGTTGAAACCCTGGCAAAAGAGCAGGACCGGGTGTCGTGGTCTGGGCCTAGGCACCGGACACAGGCCGAGTGCGGATCCTTAAATGGGATCTGCTTCCCACAGGCGCACTTCGAGGAGTGACTGGAGGTCGGGGAGGACATCAGAGAAAAAACTGAACTCTGAGAACAAATTTCCCGTAGGAAAGCACTTTACCACGCGTCGTGCGCTAGAAACCGAACCGAAGGGTCGACGGCGGGAAAGAACTGGGGAATCTGGCGGGACTGCCCCCTTATGTACTACGCCTGACGTCGGAGGTGGGACCGGCGTCAGGGGCAGTCCCCGCTGAAGACAGCTAGCTAGAATTTTTTCGTGGGGTCCCGACGCCTGCCGGCTTCAGTCCTAATGGTGTAACCTGCTGCAAGAGCTGTGTCTCGAAGTAAGATCTGTACTATTTTCTTCGAGATACAGCTCTTGCAGCAGGTTACACCATTAGGACCGATTCCCAAGCAATGGCGCCTTTGTAAAGCCATCGGGAGGAGGAAAGACGGAGACTAAGACCCCTTCTGAGCCTAAGACAGAAGTCCCTGGAGGACGGCTAGGCCGAAACCAGCCCTTCGCTTTGAGGCGATGTCCAGGCTATAATGCCTGATAAAAGTATGCACCGACTCCAGGTGGTTGCAGCACAGATAGCCGAAGTGGACACATTCTTCAGTGCTGCGAAGGAGGTAGCCACTCCTCTGGTGGAATGGCCCTTGACCGCTCCTGGCAAGGGTTTTCTGCGTTTGTCCTAACAGAAAGAGATACACTGAATGAGCCAGCGTGAAAGGGTCTGCTTCGAAATGGGGGCCCCTTTCATCCTCTCAGTGAAGGATACAAACAGCTGCTCCGCTTTCCGGTGCTGTTTGGTTCTGGTCATATAATATCTGAGACACCTGTGAACATCCAGGGTGTGAAGCAGTGCTTCTCCTTGATTGGTGTACTTGGGAAAGTACACTGGTAAATCGATGTCCTGATTAAGAGTAAGGGCTGAAACCACTTTAGGCAGGAACTTAGGGATTTGTCCTCAGGGATACCCTATCCTGGTGGAAAATTAAATAAGGCTCCTTGCATATGAGAGTATGTAGTTTGGAGATTCTTCTCGCCGAAGTAACAGCAACTAAAAACAACGTTTTCCACGACAGAAAACGTAGCTCGCAATCCGCGGCTGGTTCAAAAGGTGGCAGTGTAAGCTACTCCAGGACAAAGGGCAAGTCCCACGGAGGGATGGGATCCTTAATGGGTGGCCTAAGGTGGAGGACCCCTCTTAGAAAGGTACGAGTAGCATCCAACTGAGCCACCATGCGATGGCCTATGGGTGCATGATAAGCTGAGACTGCACAAAGGTGCACTTTGATCGAGGAGTAAGCTAGCTCGGATTGAAAAGGGAAAGCAGGTACTCCAGAACCAGCTTCTTCGGACAGTCTAAGGGTGAGAAACCGCGTGTTTGAGTCCACAGGAAAAAACCTGCACCACTTCATGGCGTATGTTGCATGTGTTGCCAGTTTTCTGGTGGCAGAAAGCACGTTTGCCACCTCATGCGAGATCCCGTGTCGCATCATGGCTATGTCTCTAGGAGCCAAGCGTGTAGGTTCAATAAATGCAAGTCCGGGTGGACTAGTGAACCCGCCTCCTGAGACAACAGGTGGGAGCTGGTTGGCAAGGGAAGTGGAGGTTCCCGAGACAACTGTTCCAGAAGCAGGAACCAAATTTGCCTGGGCCAAAAAGACGCTATCAAAATAAGCGTCACATGCTCCCTGCGAAGTTTGAGAAGGACTCTCTGGATCAACAGGAAAGGAGGGAAGGCGTAGAGGAATCTGCCCAACCAGGAGATGGACAACGCATCTCGCCAGATAACACCAGGCCCTGGATCTAGCGAGCAAAAATTGGGCAGTTTTGCGTTGGATGGTGACGCGAATAGATTCGATTCTGGAGTGCCCCATCTGTAAAACAGATCCTCTGCCACCTCTTATAGAAGTTCCCACTCGTGGACTCTGGCCTGGGAATGACTCAGGCTGTCTGCGACAGTATTGTCCACCCCGGGAACGTGAACTGCAATGAAGTTTGCGCCTGTGTCAGACACTCCATTCCCACACCCTCATGGCCTCCTGAAAAGGGGTAGGAGTGTGTGCCTCCTTGTTTGTTGAGGTAATACATCAAGCAGTATTGTCTGTTTGTAATAGGAGAGTACTCGGTGGAATTCTCCGACTGGAAGGCTTGCAGGGCATAAGGACCACCCTCATCCAATATGTTGATATGGAGATGAGATTCCTGGGTAGTCCATGTTCCCTGAGACCTCACCCTGTTCAAGGCGCCCCACCCCAGCCCTGAGGCATCTGTGGAGAGTGTTATCACCGGGGATGGCGCCGAGAAGGGAACCCCCACAGAGAGGGTTCCCGGATCTAGCCACCATTGCCAGTCCCGAACCACGGCCTTTGTGATTCTGACTGGATGCTGCAGATGGTCTTGCCTTTGGTCCCATTGCACTCTTAACACCCACTGGGTTACCCGCATGTGGAGTCTTGTCATCGGACTGTTGGAATGGCGCAGCCATGTGTCCAAGCAGGCTAAGGACCAATCTGGCTGGGATGGTCTTTCGCTGATAGGTCCCTTATGAGGGATCGGATGCGTCCACTGTGTCTTCAGGAAGAAAATCTTTCCCTTGACGGTGTCCAGAACTGCCCCTATGAACTGCAGTTTCTGGACGGTACCAGAGAGACCTCGTAGTTGATTAGGATGCCCAGAAACTGAAAAAGGGCCTGAGTATGCTGAATGGCCATCAGCAATGCCTCTTTGGAGGAGGCCATGAGAAGCCAGTCGTCCAGGAACAGAAACACATAGTGGCCCTGTCTCCTCAGAAACGCTGCCACGACTGCCATGCACTTGGTGAATACCCTGGGTGCTGATGACAGCCCGAAAGGAAGCGCTCAGAACTGATAATGGCGGCCGAGAAACTCGAAGCGCAGGAACCTCCTGTGCGCTTGAGCAACAGGGATGTGCACGTAAGCGTCCTGCATGTCCAAGGACGCCAAGAAAGCGTCCTTCTTCAGCATGGGGATTAGTCCCGGGAGGGTCACCATGTGGAAGCGCTTGTAAATGTGAGGCAGTATAGCGCAGTGGTCTAAGGCTCTGAACTGCAAATCTGGTGACATCCAGCAGACCAGACCTGGGTTTGAATCCCACAGCTTCCACTTGCATACTGTGTGACCCTGAGCAAGTCACTTAAACTCCTTGTGCTCCCAGGTCGCTCCTGTAAAAAAGCTTTCAGCTTAGTGTGCTATACCTGGTTAAACAACGAAATAAAAAAATTAAATGACCGACATATTGAGGTCGCTGAGGTCCAAGATTGGACAGAGGTCCCCTGTTTTCTTTGGAACCAGGAAGAAGTGTGAATAGTAACCTGCTACCCTCTGGTTCCCTGGAACGTGCTCCAAAGCTTCTTTCTGTAGAAGCGTGAGCACTTCCTGCCTTATGAGCAGGGCGTGCTGACCCGAATAACGGGAGAGCAGAAGAGGCCTTGTGGGGGGCTTGTCTACAAATTCTATATAATGGCCTTTTTCGACCAACTGTAGCACCCACCTGTTGGTGGTGACAGACCGCCACCCTGGCAGGTGGTCTGCGATGCGACCCCCGACCTTTGTTTCCTGTTGATCCTGAGGAGGGGCAGGGGCCTGGAAGGAGTCATGCTGTGGCAGCATTGGATCCTGCAGGTTGGGCCGACTTGGTAGCTCGTTGGCCTCTGCCTGAGGATGTCTTGGCCTGGGCTTTCCGAGAGAAGGAACCCCTCTGTTGCTGGCCGGAACGAGGTTGTTGCATCTGGGTCCGGCTGTGAAAGCGACTCTGGTTCCTACGAAAGGAACTAAGTCTAGATCTGTACATGGCATGGACAGATCTAACAGCCTTCCCGGCTTCCTGCAATTTGGTGATCACCTTTTCCGAGGCTTCATCAAACAAAACTTCGCCATGGTAAGGAGCGTCCATGATATTTTTCTGGATGTCCGGGGTAAACCCAAAGACACGGAGCAATGAGTGCCTCCGGAGACACACGCCTGAGGCTGCCGCTCTGGCCGAAGAGTCTGCAGAGTCATATGCGGCTCGGAGCACCTGGGTCCCCACGTCTGAACCTGTACAGAGGAGCTGCAGGAGTTCCTCCTTTTGGCCACCGTCTGGCAGTTTCTCCGCCAGCTCCTGTCCCTATTTCCTAAGGCGTTCTGGAACTGAACCATGTGGGTCAGGTAATTAATGATAATGGCGCTGAAGTGTGACTGCGCAGATGTGCGCCTGCCCAGCACGCCCAACTGCTTGACTCCAGGTCCGTGGCTGCGTGCTCAAATGTTGCAGTTTCTGAGACCGTCATGAGAGGCTGTAATGACCAGGTAGTCGGCCAGAGGATGGTTAGCCAGGTACTGGTCCTCCCTTGGGGCCATGTACAGGTGGTCAGCCTTCTTCAGCATTGCCGAGGTCGAATGTGGACACTTCCACGCTGCCTTGGTGATGTCCACAAAGGTGTCCACCAAGGGTGGCACTACCACAGGCTTGGGGTCTTTTTGCCGAAGGTAGCGGGCAAGGCATAGTCTTCGGGTCAAGTTCCTCAGCATCCCATCCCATGTTCTCTTGAATATGTCTCATTATCTCGGAGAATGAGGGGTCATCCGGAGGAAACCTAGGGATGTTGTGTGGGTCCGGAGAGGGGATGCTGATTGGTGAAGGAGACCTGGAGCATTCAGAGATGTCAGATCTGGAATCCTCCGTGGACGGTGAATACCAGTGCTGTCTGGGTCTCTTGGGGCTGGGTGACCTTGAAGAGGATCTTGACGGAGGCCTTCTCTTTTCCAAAGATCTACCCCTAGGAGGTGCTGGCTCCTGGGGAAGGTTCTCAGCCTGCTGACCCTTAGGTGAAGGAGGGGTGCAGGTGAGTGGTGGAAGCTGGGTGCGGGAGGAGGCTGCGTGGTGACCACATCCTTTTTGATGGTGTCCCACCAGAAGGTGAAGAGCTCCTTCACTTCTGACAAGTTTAAGCCCGACGACGGACCGGGCGCCAGTGGCCTGTCATCAGGGCCGGGCGCTGGCTCTCCGGGGTCTCTGGTTCTGGAGAGGGCTCCAGTGGGAGTTCGATGGGTCCGGAATCACCCGCCTGGTCTTCGGGCTGGCTAGACTCCTCCTCGACAGCGCCTCCCGACCGACGCCGGGTAGGCGGTGGTGGTGCCCTGACTGCTGTATCTGATGCCGGTCCCCCCGCCGGTGTCCTGGGGGGTGAATGCCTGACCGGCGACGGGTGACAAACTGTCGCCGGTTCCCTGGAGTGCTTATGTACCTTGGCCGACGTCAGGTCCGACGTCCGCTTAAGGGAGGTCAGCCTTGGTCTGCATGCTAGTGGCGGCGCAGGGAGACTGACCGGACGTCGGAGGCCAAGTGCCGGGAAGACGACTCGTGGGACTCCCCAGACCTGGACGAGGCCTTAGCCGAGGAAGCGGGCCTGGAGGTCTTGGCAGGCCACAAAGTAGAAGAACCACTGGCTGATTTAACCACAACTGGGGGAGGCTGAGAGTGGGCCCTCGACGGAGAGCGGTCCGACCTGGAGCCGGAGCTGCAGGAGTCCGAGACCCTGGAGGGGGATCTGGGTCTCACCTTCTCCCGGTGCTTCTCATGGTGCCTGTGTGACTTCCCTGAAGATTCCCCTGTGGAGGAAGGTTCCATGGCCCTAAGTTTTTCTTCAAGGAGGAAAGCCTGTGGGCCTCTGTCGGCGGATTCTCGCTCGCTGTTACAGCCCTGACAGAAGGAGCAAGCCTGGGTGTAGTGGTCTGGGGCCCAGGCACCGAACGCAGGCCGAATGAGGGTCTTTGAAAGGAATCTGCTTCCCACAGGCACACTTCGAAGAATGGCCCTCCACTGAAGTTGGGGAGGACATCAGACGTAAAAACAGCTGAAGAGTAGATCTTTTCCAAAGTTAGAGAAGTTTTCCTGGTCGTCGCACGCTAGACTAGCCGAGAGGTCGAGACATGCAAAGTCAACGGCGGGAAAGAACTGGGGATTCTGGGGGGACCACCTCCTTATGTACTACGCCTGACGTCGGGGGCGGGACCGATGTCGAAGGTGGTCCCTGCTGAAAACTGCTAGCTAGAAAATTTCGGTCCTGATGCCTGTCGCTTCAGTCCTAAGGTGTAACCTGCAGCAAGAGCTGTATCTCAAGAAGATCCATATCTGGCAAGGCCATAATGGAGCAATGAGAAAGAGGGTGACACCTTCCATCCTCAGTTTGATTGGTGCCCTCTTTATTAAAGGAATTGGTGGAAATGCATACCAGAATTTTGCCTTCCAAGAGGGGGATGCATCTTGCCAGAAAACTCCAGCCCTGGAATGAGCGAGCAAAAATGTGGCAGTTTTAAAGTGTGGGGGGACAGAGAGGTCCAACTCTGGGTGACCCCATCTTGTGAAGAGGTCATCTACTACTGAGGTCAGCAGTTCTCATTCATGCATCTTAGATTCTGACTGGCTTAGCCGGTCTGCTACAACATTTTGCAGGTGTAGGAGAAGCATGGCTGACAGCTGTAGGCTATGGGACAGAGCCCAGTACCACACACTCATTGCTTCCCTGCACAGGAGATAGGAATGGGGTGCCCCCTTGTTTGTTGATGTAATGCATCACATTGGTGTTGTCTGTTTGGATTAACAGAGCACCTATATTCAGGTGTTCCTATAATGCCTGCAGGCTGTACAGTACAGCCTTCATTTCCAGGACACTGATGTGTAATTCTGCTTCCACCTGGGACCACGAGCCCTGCACTTGGTAGGGGCCCAGATGAGCACCCCATTCAGAGCCCGAGGCTTCCGTGGTGAGGATCTGCACATGAGCTAGTAGAAGGAATTGAACACCCTGTAAAAGACTGTTACAATCCATCCACCACAGCAACGCCCTGCATAACAGGGATGCGATGAGAACCATTTGGTCCAATTCATCCTTCAGCTGATCCCACTGGACCCCAAGTGTCCAATGTGGTATTCGCATATGTAAACAAGCCAGGCCATGGCATTGTCATGATGGCTACAGCCCTGAGACCCAGAAGACATAACATTGTCACTGCAGGAACATGGTAACTGCTGCAGACCAGCTGTGCTGAGCAATCAGGTTTTCTGCCCTGACCGGTGGCAGGAAAACATATCCTTTCTCTATATCCAAGACTACTCTACTGCAGTCTTTGGCAGGGAGTCACAACAGACTTGGGCACAATCACTATGGCCCCAAAGTCATTGAACAATTGCTTTGTCTGTGACAGGGTATATAGTAAAGCTTCCCTGGAGCTGGCCTTCAGAAGCCAGTCATCCAGGTAGTGAACACATACAGGCCTTTCCTGTCAAGGGCGGCTGCCACTACTACCAAGCATCTAGTAAACACCCGTGGTGCAGAAGACAGGCCAAAGGACAATAAGTACTACTACCCTTCCAGCATAAAATGGAGATACTATCTGTGTGCTTTACTGATCTTCTTAACATGAAGATAGTCATCCTTCATGTCTAGGGAGCACAGCCAGTCCACTTTTTGCAGAATGGGAGTTAGTTTGTAGGGATACCATGCAAAACTTCTTGTATTCAATGTAGAAACTGAGATCCCTGAGGTCCACTACAGGACACAGATCCCATGTCCATTTTGGGACCAGGAAGTACCGGGAATAGAACCCTTTGTTTCTCTGTTTCAGAGGAACTGGTTCTATAGCATATGTTTGCAATAATGAATGCATTTCTTCCTTCAGAAGAGATAAATGATCTGGAGTATAACAGGAAGGAGGCCGAGCATGATCCAGAAGGGTTTCCAGCAGCTCCAGAGCATGCCTCCTTGCTATTATCTCCAGGACTCACTCATACATTGTAATCTCCCACCACTGTTTCAGGGGCAGGGAGATCCCCCCCTCCCCCCACCACCAGCCTTGGAGGCAACAGCAGAAGTGGGGGTGTAGTCAGAAGAGAGACATGCAAAACCAGTGGGGGCAGAGCCAACAGCACCAATTGCTTTGCATGCTTCTGAATGAGCAACTAAGGGAAGGGAGCCTGGCAAAGGGCCACTTCCCTTAACCTGACCTTGTGCACAGCACACACAACACCTCTGGCAACAGGCTGATGAAAGGATCCCTAATCACATCCCCTAGAAGGAGTGGGAGAAAGGGACTTGACAGATCTGAGGGTTATTTTGGATGTCTGAACAGGGCTCAAAATTCCGTTATTTGGTGTTCGGTGCACACCAAAAAGCCAGTACAGAACACCAGAATCAGACCTCTGGTAATCCGCGGTATATACCGTTTTAAAAGAGCCGAGTTTGAGTAGCCACCATTTTTTTTTTTTCCGGGTGCCCATTTTTATTTTATTTTTTCCTTGTTGTGGTTTTATTTTATTTTTTTCCTTCATTCTGTGGCTCCAGAGACGATATGGTGCCATGTGAGACGCTCCAGCAAACCGGAATGCCGCATGCCTTTCAGACCTCTACTGACTCTTCACTCTCCTCAGACTCTGCTCCGCTCCAATTTGCCCTTGCCAGAGACTGAAAACAAAATATCCCGCCCTTGCTGTCACTACCCCGAACAGTGTCTGTCTCACTTCCCCGCCTCTGCTCCTCACCTCCATGGCTGCGGCCCTGCAGCATGCTCCTGTCCCATCACTGCAGTCCAGGGCAGTCAGAAGACAGCAGGAACTCAGCAGCCACATCTGCCACCTCCTCCTCTGCTCCTTTACTCCAGGTAGAACAGCAAAATGCACCTCACTGCACCTTGCAATGAGCAATATAAAGGTATGGAATATCCACATTTAAGCACTTTTCAGTGTGTGACACTTGTTTCGGTGATCACCTTCCTGCCTCTCAGTCCAGCAAGGTTGCCACTTGGATTTTGCACACTTCGGTGGCAAGGTAAGGGAAATTGCTTCTGCTTAACTGCTAATATTCCATACCTTTTAGTCTGAAATTTAAATGAACTAGTTTACATGATCTTGAGAAGTGTCCCGTTCTAGATACAAATGAAAATTACGAACCTACCGTAATTCTTGATCTTCTCTTGTATCTCCACCATTCATTACTGCTGGGTGTAAGCTGGAGGTGCATACCCACTACGGGGGGTTTTTTTTTGGAGAGGAGTCTGAGCCGACGGCGCCGCCCTCGAGAGCGACGCACTATGTGGTGCATGAGGGTCAGCAGTTAGGTGCCGCAGACTCCTCCTCCTCCATCCCAGTTCTGTAAGCCGGAGAGGCGAAATAAAGATAAGAAAAGGAGAGCAAGCTAAGAGAGCCGAGAGATAGGTAAAGGAAAAGATATAAACTGAAAAAGGAATAAGCCAATAGAGGATAGGAAAAAGGAGAACCTACCCTAAGGGACCGCAGGGCCTCACTCCTGGGGCGGCTCCGAGGGAGGAACAGATAAGGGTGAGAAAGAAAAAGGAAGAAAGAGAAGAAGGAGAGAGGGTTTGGGGATTTTGGGAGGAGGGAAAATTCTACCAAATTGTGAGTTAATTGGCCTAAAGGCTTATAAGCTCAGAACCAAAGGGCAAGGAGAGGATCCCATCAAACAGAAATTGGCGTAAGAAGGTTCGACCAAACCATTTGCACAGCTTGATACACAAAAGGCAGACTTTCACGCCTCCGCCACCCCCAGCCCTTATTCATGCTGAGAGCTCAGATTGCCAAGGCAGATAATCTGTTCAAGGAGAGCGCCCAACTAAGATAGGGAAAGGACCCTCCAGCACTGTGTTGCGTGCAATACTGATGTGGTGTGAATGGGGGTATTTGAAGCCCTACAGAGGGCACCCCCATGGGAAGGCGGACAAAGAGAGTAGGAAATTCGTTCTGACTCCCCAGGAGGCAGAGGCAAAAAAAATCACATCACCAGCAGAAGGCAACTGAAATGCCAGAACAGAGTTTGATCAGCACAGACTGGTGAAAACAGGACAAGATCCAGAAATGCCAGTGAGGTATTAGACCGAAGGAAGAGGACTGCTTAAGGAGTAGCTTTAACTGGTGATTGAGCAACATAGCTTAAGACGGGGCCAACCAGTCACCTTCAAGGGCAATCAAAAAGAGTTCCCTCAGGAGAAAGAAATTATACTCTTTCCCCTCCCTTTCCAGATTTAAGCCACATGTTCTAAGAGAAGAACGAAAGACCCAAATTTTTAGGGATTTAGGCTTTAACGCCATGAGGAGAAGGGAAGGAGGAACGAGCAGGGTGGAGGACACCCAAGAAAGAGGCCCATGAGGGGAAGGTGGGCGGGATTCAGTAATGAATGGTGAAGATACAAGAGAAGATCAAGAATTACGGTATGTATGTAATTTTCATATCTTTCCTTGTCAATCTTCACCATTCATTACTACTGGGTGAGTACCAAGCCCTTCCCCCCGAAGGGGGACTAGAGTAACCCTGAGAGAACAAGACCCTCAACCTCCTGCTGGTGAGAAACAAGAGGAAGAGACCCAGGCCCACTAGACAGGAAGACTAAGGCCGAGGAGAGCTAAGAGGTATCCCCTGGAGATGAGGAGACTGAGAAAGCCCCTGCAGAAGCCTCCTAGCCCTGGAGGAAAAAAGGCAGGTCCCTCGCAAGGTGGAGTGAATCACCCTATCAGGGGTGACAACCTTGCCAGATGAAGCCATGCCATCCGCCTAATGCACATCGCTGTCCCCACAAACCTGGAAGCCACCTCAATGGCGTCCTAGGATGCCCTTGCTTGGTGCCTTGCCAGTTCCAGGCCTATAGCGGAGAGGGCAATGGCCTGTCTAGATTGCTCCATGTCAGGCACTGATGCTAGAAGTTGAGAGAGCATCGACCACAAGTGCCTGTTATAGGAAGCATGGTGTGCCTGATGTGATGCAATGCACAGCATCGTACGAGATGAAAAGAACACTCTTTGCCCCCATCAGTCAAACTGTAGGGAATCTGAGTCCGGTGTTCAGTTGTGCACCAGGCACCGGCGCCCGGAAGAAGCCTCTAGGAACACCAATCTCGTAGGAGGGTTGGGGAGAGAACCTAGGGACTCAGATGGGGCACAATACCTTATTCTGCAGTCTGCTGGGGCTGGGATAGGGTTGGCTGAGACTGCCAGGAGTGGATAAAGCCTCCTGGAAGAGAATAGGCCAGGATGGCACCACCAAATGTTGTGCACTGAATTCACTGAGGAATTCCGGCGTCTCCCACTCAGTACTGTCACGTCTGACATAGGATATATGGAGATCCCCAACCATCCTCGAAAGGAAGCATTGATAATCAGTGAAATCAGCGATGGACGAAAGGTGAGCAGAGGGTTCATCTCCCTCCAAGGAGGGAGTCGAGGAGGATGGGGAACTTGAATGTTCAGATAACTCCTGCGAGGAGGGGACTGGCGAAATACCCGCTCATGCATGTATCTAACATATGATGGGAAGGCCGCTGCAGTACCTCTGGACGCCTCCCAGGATAACGGGCCCGTAAGACCGACCTGGCCTGGAAGCGAGGGAGGTGGCTGCAGAGGAATGGGAGAGGGGCACCTATGAGGAGGCAACTGTCCTCTGCCAGGGCTCCGAAATTCAGGAATGGAGCCCGAGCTGGGGGGTCCATGAAATCAAACCAGGTCGCAAGACGGAACCCTGGGGATGCGAACTCTGGAAGAGCCCAACAGGGGACTCTCCCCTGTGATGCACCTGGGGCTGCATGGGTCCAGAAGGGCAACCCACAGCAGCGCCACCGGAAGGATCCCCCGAGCCCAAGAGGAACAGGTGGGGTTTGGCGCTACGGCTCCGACCTGCCCCCCGAGGGGTGACAGAGGGTTGCAGACACCCCTCACCCAGACCTCTCAACCCCTCAGACTCCAAGGACGCCCTCCTCCTCGATTCCAGCGATGGGATCAGTCGATCCTGAGACCTCCCGAGGGGGCCCCCTGAAGACAGGAACTGCAATCCACCCACAAAAGGCACAGCAGCATCAGGGTTGGCAGCTGCCACAGCCTCCTCTGGGGGGACAGCCCCCGACCCCCAAACCACTCTCCCCCACAGACTCCAGGTCACCCCCAGCCTGGGAGTCCTCTGAGGAGACTGTTGTGGAGACTCAGGAATGGAGGAGCTGGGCCACCCGACACCGCGTCTCTCAAAGGACTCAGAATCCAAAGAATCAGGGTGCAAGATCGGGTCCACGTCTGAATTGTCTGCTTCCGTAGAAGTGTCGACCAGAAAGACCTCGATGCTGACCACCCCAAAAGTCCGCTGGGAAGTGGTGCCGCAAACGGCACCAGTGTCGCCGCGATGCCGACCGCCTCCCAGTGCCTCACCGCGCTCTGAGACCTGGCCCCATCCACCAACATCCCTGGTTGAATCCCTGGTGCTGCACAGCCCTGGAATCAAGAGGGGCGCCACCAGCGCGCCGACCGGATGAACATTCGCCGCGACCAAAACCTGTGCCGCTTGATTACTGGCACCGTGAATGACAACAGGATACGAGACGGCACCGGCAGGTAGCTACAGTGTCCACCAGTGCTGGACCCGCAACGCGGGTCATGACACTGGGGAGTCAGCACCTCCAGGAGGGACTGCTGAAGCAGGTCTCCGACGCCGACCCTCGGGAGGGGCCACGCCTGCGTCTCCAACACCGCGGAAAGAGGCCTCCTCCTCCCGCAGGGCTTGAAGATGAGGAGGCCTCCTTCCTCCTCCGACCATATAGCTCGGGAGAGAACCTGGAGGAAGGGCCTAAAGTCCTGGCCTGGGAAACCCAAGACCGACCCGTCTCTCCAAAGTTGGCAGGGCCTGCCGACTTTTAAACTTGTGGACTTCGAGAACATAGCAGTCCACTGAAAACAGGCCACATCTATCCATGTCATGATTAGGACCCAAGCACCGAAGGCAGACATCATGCCGGTCTGTCATGGAAAAATGGCGACACAGGAGCACCGACGCATGGCGGTCCACTTTGGAGTTTCACTTGGCTCCAACTGGACATGATGAAACAAATAATAAACACAAAAAGCTCCCGCGCCAGAGAAAAATAAAAGAATGGTCTTACCAGTTGTCAACAGCGTTGGGAGAGAGCAAAGGGGATGAAGGTAGGCATTGAAAATATGATGAAGGCCTAGGGGCAGCCACAAACTGTTTACTCGCATAGCAGGTGTAGCCTCAACGGTGGAGAAACAGAACTGGGATGGAGGAGGAGTCTGCAGCGATAATGGCCACGCCCACACACCACATAGTGTAACGTTTGAGGGCTATGTGTTTAATTCTCCAAAAAAAAAAAAAAACTCAGAAGGGTGCAAGCCTCCGGCTTACACCTAGCAGTAATGAATGGTGAAGATTGACAAGGAATATCTGAACACTTTCGTCAATTAAAAGATGAATGGCAGTTAAGAGAAATTTAAACTGCAGTAGCCTGTTTGAATTACATTAGCTTTTAGGCTTAAAAAATTAGTTCCTATATGCTATGAAAAGGGGAACACAATCAACTTATGTGTATTATTGCTGCTGTACTGATTTGCTTGCTATATTTGTAGAATAATGTCTACAGGAGCACTGTTGATTTGATTGTCCTGTGTGTACTGAGATACATTTATGCGCTTGTTAATGTGTTGTATCCTGAGTTTTTTGGGGAAAACAATATATACTTTGGGTCTAAAATGTGGGTGCATTATTGTACCTTGCCATAGGATACTTTAAACTTCTTCCTGTGCTATTAATTTAATAAAAACTGTTAAGTAAAAGATAAAGTGTGATATTTCTCAGTATATAGTGGTATCCAAAAAATAGGGTTGGTATACCACGTCAAGACGGAATACCAAATCTTCGGAAATGGTATTCCGTGTGAAACACCACTTTTTAAAATGAATTTCTAGCCCTGCTGAAGGCCCCCAAGCGCCTCTTCAACATCATAACCAAACAGTTCTGTCTCCTCAAAAATGGGCATTTAAAACTGCTTGCTTTACATTATTAGCAAAACCAGCAACTCTGATGCTTTTGGCAAAGGTACTGCTTCCATTATCTGTATGAGACAGTATTCTTTGCTCAGAGACGTCATAGGCTGACCACAGAAAATGTTTGCCAACCTCAGCCCCAGAAGTTAAGGTTTTACTTAACTTATTCTTGGCAGGACCCTCAGGTAAAGCTTGGTCTGCAGCCTCTGCAGCTTTACACAGGCTAGTCTGGTAATTTATCATATGGGCTAACAACTAGCACTTCTAAGCCCAGTGATGCCGAGGTATATGCATGCTTTCCCATCACATCCGCCCCTAGATTCCTTGTCAGAAGGCAAAGTACTCATGTGTTTAGGTGTCTTAGATCCAATATAAGAAGCTCTAATGACTACTGAGTCAGTTTCTGGCTGGCTGGCATAACAAGAATTAGCAGACGGAGCAGGATACTGCTTATCAGCCTTTCTGGGAATTGTATGCAGTGAGTTAGGTTTGTTCCATGCAGCAAAATTGCATCCGCTTATGCAGGATAAATAGGTGGAATTATAATGGAGTGAGCGCCAGAAACTCCAAAATTCCATTACAGTCTTTTCATGGAATCATCTTCTTCCAAAGCAAAGGCCACTGTAGTTTCTATCTGCTGCATCATGGCCTGAAAAGTAGAATCCTCACTAGAGATCTCGGGCACCACCACCAGGTCATCGCTGCAGAAGGAGAGAGAAGAAATGGAATTACGTACTACTGTAATTTTGATCTTCTTGGATGAAGTCTCCACCACCCATTCACGCTTAATGGGATCTCGCTGAGGCGCTAGGACCCAGCGAGCAAACTTTTCAAGAGGGTCGGCACCAGAGATGGAGCCACGAGGAAGCAGCACCACGAGCCATGGCTCGCAGTAAAGACTACCTCGCATCGACCCTCCAACTGCTTCAGTACCTTTTTTTCTGAGGAGGTGCAGCGAATTAACCTAGAGGTCTAGCCTGACAAAATGGGACATAAGATAGTCCGAATGACCCATGTAAGAAGGGTCAACAGAGTCTTCACAGTCCAGCCACTGAGGGAGTGGAGACCAAAAACAGAGACATGAGTTCGGGATGGCGGGTGGGCGTGTGAATGGGTGGTGGAGACTTCATCCAAGAAGATCGAGAATTACGATTGGTATGTAATTTCCATATTTTCCTGGACATAAAGTCTCCACACTCATTCATGCTAATGGGAGAGTACGGAGCTAATAAACCCCAGAGACGGGCAGCAGGAGAAACTAAGAGCTCACATACTTAGGACAAAAGTCCGTTAAGAATAGTCCTACCAAATGACAGATGTCATCTGGCATGGACATCTAAAGCATAGTGCTTAACAAAAGTATGCACTGAGCTCCATGTAGTCGCACTGCAAATATCTGCAATGGGCATGTTGAGGATTTCCACCAGAGATGCAGTGACTACTCTAGTAGAGTGAGCATACGCCTGCCTTCTAGCTTAACCTGTGCCATAGAATAGCAGTGGCAGAGGCATGCTACCAGCCATGCTGAAATCCACCTAATAGCGACAGGTTGACCCAGCCGGTCTCGCTAGAGAAACAAACAGTTGTGGAGACTGGCAAATTTCTTTTGTTCTATTCAGATAGAATCACAGTGCTCTCTTAATATCCAAAGAATGAAGAGTACGTTCCCCTTCATTCTGAAAGTTAGCAAAGTAGGTAGGTAGGATTAAAGCTTGGTTTAGATGAAATTCTGAGACAACCTTAGGAAGAAACTTAAGGTGAGTCCTAAGAACTACTTTGTCCTTGTGAAATATAGTGTATGGGGTGTCTGTGACCAGCGCATGTATTTCAGAAACTCTATGGGCCAAAGTGATGGCCACCAGGAAGGCCGTTTTCCAAGTGAAGAACTTCATCTCGCAAGTAGCTAGAGGCTTGAAAGGTTTCCGAGTGAGCATGACTAGTACAAGGTTAATGTCTCAGGCTACAAATGGATGTCTGATAGGAGGTCTGGTATGCAGAATGCCCTTAAGAAACCTCTTAACTACAGGTAACTGAGCCAGAGACAAGGAATGTACTGGCTCACGATAAGCTGAAATGGCACAGATGAACTTGACAGTAGAGTACTGCAGACCTGAATTTGAGAGGTCTAAAGGTACTCCAAGACTTTATTTGCCAGGCAGGAAAAGGGTTTGAAGAGGATTTTGCACACCAGAGAGAAAATGCTTCCATTTGGCCTCTGTAGGTCTTTGTAGTGGCTGGTTTACACACAGCCAAGAGGATATCCGAAACCCTAAACCTATTCACCTCTACCTCTTCAGGAGCCAAGGTAAAGCACTTTAGACTGGGATGGACCACGGCCCCTGAGTCAGAAGGTTTGCCTGAAGGGGAAGTGCCTTCGGAGGATTGCCGACAGACTGTTGAGCAGCGGAACTATATCTGTTGAGGCCAGAAGGAAGCAATGAGAATCATTCTGTCTCCCTGAGACTCGAATTTGAGAAGCTCCCTCTGAATTAGAGGAACAGGAGGAAAGACGTACAGAAAGCATTTTGTCCACTGCAGCCTGAACGCATCCTGACAGAAAATGCCAGGTCCTGGATTTCTGGAGCAGAAGAGAGGCAGTTTTGCATTGAGCAGGGATGCAAAAAGGTCCAGGTCTGGAGTTCCCCAATCTTTGAAGAGTGACTGAGAGACGGATGAGTCGCGAGACCACTCGTGAGGATCTGTCTCCGTTCTGCTGAGACGGTCTGCCAGTTCGTTCTGCACGCCTGGTAGGTAAACTGCGTGGATTAGAGCCTAGTGTTCCAGGCACCATTCCCACACTCTCACAGCTTCCATGTATAATGGGTAACAGTGCGCACCATCCTGTTTGTTGATGTAACACATCACTAATTTGTTGTCCGTTTCAAGGAGAATGTTCTTGTGACAGAGTATGTCCTTCAAGGCCCACACAGCATGAAGGACAGCTCTCATTTCTAGAACGTTTATGTGAAGTCGGGACTCGTCCCGAGTCCACGTGCCTTGGGTGTGGAGATTCTGGCAGTGAGCTCCCCACCCCATCAGGGACGAGTCGGTGGTAATGGAGATCTGATGATCCAGAGGAGCAAAGGGATACCCTTCCAGAAGGTTGTTCTCCTGAGATCACCAGGTGAGTGACCTCTTCAGAGGTTCTGTCACCTTGATGGGAAAGGACTGAGGGTGAGTGGTTGGGGACCACTGAGCATCCACTGAGAGGTTCTCATGTACAGACATGCTAGGGGTTCAGTGATCACCGAGGATGCCATGAGACCCAGCATCCACTGCATCGAGATAGCTCGAACCGAGCTGTTTTTTCTGATGTATTGCGCCATCTGTAGGATAACGCTCCTTCTGTCCTCTGGGAGAAAAGCTTTCGGACAGGAGATATCCAGAAGAGTTCCTATGAAAAGGAGTTTCTGGGAGGGCTGCAACTGCAATTTGTTGTACGTTAGCAGGACTCCCATGGACATGGAAGTCTGAAGCCTTGGCTACAGTGTCCAGAGTTCCCTGCCTGGAAGGGCTGGCTAGAAGCCAGTCGTCCAGATATGGAAACACCTGAATTCCAATTTTCCTGAGATGCACTGCAAAAATTGCATAACACTTCGTAAAAACTCGCGGTGCCGAGGACAAACCAAAGGGCAGGACTCTGAACTAATAATGTTGACCCAACGCCGCAAAAGTACAGTTACGTAGGAACTTACTGTAACAGTAGATCTTTGAGAGAGATTCCTTCAGTAGGTCATAACATATAGGACTGACGCCACCTGGCGTCGGGCCGCACGCCAGACTTTTCTAGCAATACCTGACGGGGGACCGCCCACCCGACGTCACGTGACTGATGTCAGCATGACTGTATATAGTGGGCGGTCCCTACGCCCTCCCTCCAGTTCTCCCACCGGAACCAGGAAGAGGCCTGACAGCAGGAGCGAACAGGATTTGGAGTCCCTGTAAAACACAAAATGAGGGAAAGGAGGGAGGGAAACATATGACCTACTGAAGGAACCTCTCTCAAAGATCTACTGTTACGGTAAATTCCTACGTAACTACTATGTTACTTCAAGAGGGTTCCTTCAGTAGGTCATAACATATAGGACAGATTCCCAAGCAGTCCCTCCAAAGAGAGAGGGACAGAGAAACTAGGGAGGAGAAAAACTAACTCCAACGGAAAAAACTGAGGTCCTGGAAGGACCCAGTCTAGGACAGAAGGCCCTGCAGGAGGTTATGAGTCACTGGAAGTAGAACCGGTGGTTCCCGGGAAAGCTGCTGTAGCAGAGGGAACCAGATCTGTTTCGATCAGACAGGAGCGATGAGGATCATCTTTGCCCTCTCCGCCTGAAGCTTGAGGAGAACCCTCTGCAGAGTGGGAAACTGAGGGAAAGTGTATAAAAATGTTCGTGTCCAAGATAGAGACAATGCGTCGCTCCAAAAAACACCTTGCTCTGGAACGAGTGAGCAAAATTTGGGAAGTCTTATGCTGGATTTGGAGGCCAAGAGGTCGATTTCCAGACGCAGAACAATTTTGGAAGATGGATTCCGCCACTTCTGATGTAGTTCCCACTGTGTGATAGGGTCAGAGATCTGCTAAGACTGTCCGCCAGGACGCTTAGAACGCCTGGAATGTGCAGAGCCACAAGGACCAGATGGTGCTGGACTGCCCAGTTCCACACTCAGCGCCGCCTCCTGCAAAGGGGTATGACCGGTTCCTCCTTGTTTGTTGATATACCAAACTACCAACATATTGTCCGCTTGGATTAGCAGTGATCCCTTTGGAAGGAGGGTCTGAAAGGCCTGTAGCGTGACAGGACTGCCCTCAACTTCAGAACACTGATGTGAGAGAAGTCTCCAAGCCAGACCATAGTCCTGTGCTTGGTGTTCCCAAGGTGAGCTGCCCACCCATGTTCGAGGCATCCGTGGTGAGGGTGGCTACTGGTGCAGGGTTCCAAAAGGGAAGTCCCAAAGAATGATTGCGAGAATCCTTCCACTACTGCAAGTCTTTCTGAATTGCTGAGGAGACTAGAACCGGATGGTCCAGGTCATCCAGGAGCTGATCCCACTGCACCCGCAATGACCACTCAGTAATCCTTATGTAAAGTCTTGCTAGGGGAACGGTAGTGACAGAGGCAGAGGCTCATCAGGCCCAGAAGGCGAAGGACTTCCCAAGCTGGGATGTTCCTGAGGGAACCCACTTTGGAGGCCTGACAGACAAGGGTCTCCATCCTGTCTGGAAGAAGGAAGGCTCTGCACTGGACCATATCCAGGACTGCCCCAACAAACTGAATCCTATGGGCAGGGATAAGGGATGACTTAGGAACACTGACTGTGATCCCTAGTCTGCTGAAAAGGTCCAGGGTAAAGGAAAGAGCATCCAGCAAAGAATCCCTGGAAGGGGCTGAAATCAACCAGTCGTTCAGGTAAGGGAAGACCGCAATACCCCTGTGGCACAGGAAGGCCGCCACCACCGCCAGGCATTTGGTAAAACCCGTGAGTCAAGACAGGCCAAAGGGGAGTGCCCAGAACTGGCAGTGTTCCCCTGGAAATTAAAGCACAGGAATCGCGGTGGCTGGGAAATAGGAATGTGCAGGAAGGCATCCTGCATATCCAGGGCACAGAGACAGTGGTTCTCCATGAGGAGAGAGAAGAGGCTCTGGAGTGTCAGCATTCAAAATTTCTTGTACTCAACAAACTAATTTAGCTGACTTAGGTTTTAGTATGGGTCTGAAGTCCCCAGTCTTTTTTGAAACCAGGAAAAATGGGAATAAAATCCCTTTCCCCTTTGCCCGAAGGGGACGTGCTTGATTGCTTCTTTGAGCAAGAGTGAATTTACCTCCTCGCAAACAAGAGCCTGGTCCCGAGAATAAGAGCCCTTTTTTGGTAGAGTTTCTGGATGAATCTCCAGAAATTCTATGGTTTGTCTGATGGACACTAGTTGTAGGACCCATTCGTCGGAGGTGATAGCCCTCCACTCCTACACATGGTGAGCGAACCTACCCCCCAACTGCTCTCCGTCGTGAGACTGAGGCGGCAGTGGGACTGGGGAGTCAAGAAGTGGTGGGATGTTCAAGGGGAGGGCCTCTTGAATGTCTTCAATTTTTGGAGGCAGGAGGGGTGGCTGTACCCGTGGCCTTCCGCTTCCCTTGGCGGCGCACCTGAGTGTTCTTTCTCTGCCTCCAGGTCCTTTTACGAAAGGACTGCTGCTGCTGTTGCTGGGAGCCCGATCGGTACATTGACCCACCAGACCTAAGTGCAATGCCCTTGTCCTGTAGGTCTGTGATAATATCCTTGGTGTCCCCACCAAAAAGGACCAAAGCCCTGAAAGGGACGTCCTGAATCGCTGACTGGACCTCGGTGAGTCCAGAAAGGCGAAGCCAGGAATGCCGCCTGAGGGCAACGGCAGTTGCCGAGGTATGGTCCACTGAGTCATCGGAGTCATAAGTAGTGTGTAAAGCGTCTTACAGGAAACCTTGACAGGCAGAGATCCTTGGCAAGGTCTCCTACAAGGCGAGGGATCCATGGACGGACTCGGCTTCCAGCCTGCCAGGGTCACTTTCTGATGTGACACAATGGGCCACGAACTGAGGGACCGGAGGGTGCACAGGGCAGAGGAATATATCTGCTTCCTGAACTGGACCATCTGCCTTGACTTTGTCCGGAGGAGCAGTGCTCATGCGCTTGGGTGCTGAAGAGCGATCATGAGCCGCAGAGATGACCACAGAGTCGGCCTTGGGATAGGCCTTTTAGAAAGGGACATCCTTCGGCACACGGTAGAGCCTGTCCACCTGCTTGGGGACAGCCGGGGATAAAATGAGGCATCTGCCAGACGGTAGTGGTGAGGTACTGATATGGGGCTATCCATAGAGGGATGGGAGACAGAGACTCTAAGTCTAGGTGTTCCACGAGCCTCTGTCTCATGGGGTCCTGTTCCTCCAACTCCCAGTCGAAATCGTCCTACATGGCCCTCAAGAGGTCTGAGAAGGCAGGGTCTTCTGGCAGAGACTTTGGCGAGACCTTGCCTCTCGTGTCCTCCAGGACCTCCTCAGAGGACTCTTCCCTCCTGTCTGAACTGTCATCATCATAATCGTCCGCCTCCTCTACAGGACGGCATTTGGTATCCAGAAGGGAAAAGTCCTGTTGAGTTTTCCCCAAGATGTGGACAGTGGCCATCAACGAACTGCTCAGGGAAGGGGACCAAGGAGACCGCGGTTGTGGGAGCCTAGTCTCCAGATCAGAGACCAACTCCGACCGAGCCCCCCTGCCACCAAGACTGTATTAAGGTCTTGAAATCAATCAATCAAAATCTTTATTTAATCAGGTGAACATCATTGAGCGTAGCTCATTTACAAGATGGACCCGAGTGGTCAAGCAGTGCAAGTATTATTACATAATCAAGAATAACATAAACAGTAATACAATGACATAAAATGATAATATATAACAATTTATATATATACAAGGCACATTAAAACCATTTAACCTGTAAGAAAAGGAGGCAATGGGTATAGCAGGCATAATATATAAATTATAGGTCCTAATTGGCTTTTATGAGAGTATATCAGGTGACTGGAAAAGAAGTAGAACTAGCATAAAGGAACACGGAAAGGGGTGGGGTAGGTAGGGTCGGGATTAGGCCTTGTGAAAGCAATTGCAGAGTTCTGGGAATAGGGTGGAGAATAATCTTGAAGGATGTTAAAGGTAAGAGGCTATTTAGCTTCATGGTTTTTGGAGTGAGTTCCATGCAACTGCTAGTGAGTAGCTGATAGCGCCCTCCCAAACCGGTGCAGGCATTGGGGACCTTTAGAATGATAAGATTGTTGATCCTGTTGTATGGCCTAGAAGTAATTTGGGTAAAACAGTCTGTGATATAGGTGGGTAGTTTGCCTGATAAAGCTTTGAATATCCAGATTGCAGCATTCCTATTTCTTCTGTGTTGTAATGATGTCCAATTAACTGCCTTATAAAGGGAGCAGTGATGGGTGCTGAGGGAAGGTCAGTAATAAATCTGATGGACCTGTGATATAGGGTGTCCAGCTTATTTAAGAGGGGAGTGAACAATGGCCATAG
The DNA here is from genome assembly GCA_016271365.2 of Neoceratodus forsteri. Classification (NCBI taxonomy): domain Eukaryota; kingdom Metazoa; phylum Chordata; order Ceratodontiformes; family Ceratodontidae; genus Neoceratodus; species Neoceratodus forsteri. The sequence continues at coordinate 588,735,031 of CM028134.1, read as the reverse complement.
AGAAAGTCAGCATAGTCAATGAGGGATAGGAATGATGCCTGGATTAATCTTTTTTTGGAGTCTCTGTTGAGGTAGTGTTTTATTCTAAAAATAGACCAAGCCTTTGTCTCAGTTTTTTAGTAGCTCTTCAATATGGACAGAATAGTCAAGCTTGTTATCAATCCAGACTCCAAGGTATTTGAAGTTATCAACAAATCCAGCTTTCCAAGTAAGGTGGATAGTTGTAGGGTGGTGGGTGATGGGGTAGTGGCAGAGCAACTCTTTGTGGCAAAGAACATAGCTTTTGTTTTTTTGGCATTTAGAAGTAGCTTTTTATCCAGTAGATTGTGTTGCAGGATGGAGAATTCAGATTGTAACAGTTCACAGGCTTTAGGTAATGAAGGGTTGCTGACATATAATACAGTATCATCAGCAAACAGATGAATGTTGGATTGAGTGAGTTTGGCATCAATATTATTAATATAAATGGCAAAAGAGGATGGGGCCAAGAATAGAGCTCATGGTACACCTCTTAGCAGTGGTTTTAAGGTGGATAGGTAATTTCCATTTTTACCAGTTGTGACCTATCTGATAGGTAGCACTTGAACCAGTTGAGTGAGGGAGAATCCAGCCCTAGTGAGCCAAGGGAGGTGATTAATGAATCATGATCCACTGTGTCAAATGCTTTACTCAAATCCAGGAACACCGCACAGGTACTGTTCTTCTTATCCATGGCAATCTACCAATCGCTGGTTACTGCTAGGGTCAAATGGTGCTATGCCTTGATCTAAATCCTGACTGTGCTGAATTTAGGAACCGCTGAATGTGCTGGAACTGGGCAACTGGAGGAGGAGGGGAGGGAGTAGGCAGAGGCTGAGGGGGCGGAGGAGCAGGAGGAGGAATAACCGGTGGTGGGTAATAGCCCTGGAAAACCGTATAATGGGAGTAGGGATTAAATCCAGGGTAGAACCGCCCAAGATGACTCCAGTCCAGAGTGGGAACCCCTGGGTAGTGGTCCCCAGGATACACCAACGGGTTATGTGGGACAGTTCGGGGTCGGGTATAAACCCCCGTCGTTGGATCAGGCATCGGGCCAACCTACGCCGGACCTGTCGCTGTGTATTAGGTTGAGGGTCCAGCGCCGGACAGCCCACATCAGGGGAACCGACGCCTGAACTGGCACCACCCGATCCGCGCCAGAAGGGATCCGCGCCAGAACTAGACGGCGCCCTGGCGCCGGGGGCAAGGCCGGTCAGCCATTCCCGCTGCAGGACTAACATCAGGATAACCGCGCCGAATGAAACGCTGGAAGGAGGAGGAGGAGGGGCTCACAGTCAGGCCTGTAGGCCGAGAAGGAGACCTTCTCCTTGACCCCAGAAGAGGATTGCAGAGTAGACCCCAGAGGCATGACAGGGTCGATGGGCCTCCGCTGCCATCGACGGACGACTTGCCGGTGAATTGGAGGGAACATGCGAAGAAGGAGGAGGAGGAGCAGGAGGGAGAGGGGCTTTCTCCCTCTGGTTCCGCCGGATGTTGGGTGAGGCGCCGTTAGGCCCCGACGGGGGAACCGAACCCGAGCGGTCATCAGGGATGGCTGACTTAGCGGGTGGGGTCGGGCGGTCAGGGGAGGAGCCCCGGCCAGCTTATCGACCGGAGCCGGGCAAGTACCCACTGCCTGGGTAAATGACTTGCCGGCTGCCGCACGGTCCCCAGAGGAGCCAGGGCCAACTTATCTGCCAAAGCAGCGCGTCATCGCCTGAGCCGACGGCCGCACTGATACGCTGAAGTTTTGCCAGAATTACAGTCTATTTTCTGGCAGCAGCTGGGCCTTGCTCATAGAGGGCCTGGGCGTCTCGTGGAGCAATCCTGCTTCCTGGTTTCTCCTTATATTTCTTTGGAGAAAGATTTTTTGACGTAATCTCTGAGACGATCCATCTTCTTCTCGAGGTGAGTCAGGCGGTCTTTAGCAGATGGGCCTCCAAAGCCAGCTGTCTCCTTTTTAGTGGCCTGGTTAAAGGTCTGGCACTCAGGGCAGGAGGAAACTGGATGGTCCGGCTTTAACAGAGGACGACTTGAGGTGACCGCTTTGTGCAGGATCTGCTACACAGGATGGGCACTTTTCTTGGAAGAAGACATCAATGATAGAACAAGAATTTAAGAGAAGAAAGCAGCAAGAGATAAACCAAGAGATAACTTTCACGACGATCCCCATCTGGAAGTCTGAAATGCAACTGACACGAGGCAATGGCGGAAAAGAACTGGAGGGCGGGCGGTGGACCACCCATTATATACAGTCACGCTTGATGTCAGACACATGACATCGGGTGGGCGGTTCCCATTAGGTATTGCTCGAAAGTCTGCCGTGCCCTGATGCCAGGTGGCGCAGTCCTATATATTATGACCTACTGAAGGAACCCTCTCAAGAAAGATCCTCAGGTATTTGTGGTGCTTTGTGTGTATAAGAATGTGTTGGTAGGCATCCTGCATGTCCAGAGAGGCTAGCCAATCGTGTTGATGAATCAAAGGTAGACCGGTACCTAGAGATATCATCTTGAACTTTTCCTTGTAAAGGAATTTGTTTAACTTTCTGAGATCCAGAATGGGGCGCATGCCTCCAGTTTTCTTCGGAAATAGAAAGTAATGGTAGTAGAAACCTGTGCTTCGTTGGTCCAGCGGACCTACTTCTACTGCCCTGTTGTTCAGAAGGCCTTGTACCTCAGAAGCAAGAAGGTCTGACTGTACTGCTGACAGCCTGGGCTGTCATTTGGGGGAATGATCGGGGGCCGGGTTCTGAAAGACTGAGTGACTACCCCTCGTGGATTATCCGGAGGACCCATTTGCCTGATGTTATAGACTTCCATTGGTCATAGAACTGAGTCAGATGTCCTCCCACCGCTGAGGAAGAGTCTCCCCTCAGGCAGTTGAGGTAGGACCTGGGCAGAGAACTCAGAAGGTGGCACTCTGAGGCCCTGTGCTTTCTGCTGCATTTTCTTTGTGGCTGCAGGGTGCGACTTTTGTTACCACCCCCAGCCTTTGCCCGAAAGGACTAACTGTTGTGAAATTGATGCTTATTCGAAGAGGGGTGGTGTGTCGAGCTATCTTAATGGTTGACCTAGTCTTCTGAGTGACTTCCAGAGCTTGTTCCAACTGGGGTCTGAACAGATACATACTGAAGGGTAAGGCCATGACCTGCTGCTGGGCATCATTCATGAAGCCCGGTATGTAGCCAAGAGTGGCAATGGGTACAAATGTCCGCTGTCGCCACTGTGAAGCAGTACAGAAAGCATCCATTGTGGCTTTAACCTGTTGCTTACTGGACTCTATGCCCCTGGTTATGATGTGAAGTAGCTCGAATTAGTTTCCAACTCAGGCAGAGCTTCATAATTTGCTTGAGCTAATGCCAAAGGACATACTCATATTGAGAAAATAGTCCAGGTAGCTGGCAATACACATACCCAGGGTGGAGGCAGCAAAGACTCTTACCTAAGGTGTCTATCTTACGAGATTCTTTATTGATAGGCTGGGCTGAAGATGCCTGAGGAGGATGGCCTTGTCATTCTCTGTTGAGACCACAATGGGATCCGCGAAGCGCAAGGCCAATATGGGTCGATCCTTGGATCAGCGATTTCCTATCTATGGAATTAGCCACGGAAGGGATGAGAGCAGGATTGTTCCATACCATCTGAGAAAGGGTCTCAAAAGATGGTTGTACCGGAGGAGTTAAATCCATAGGGATCTCAGGGACATGTAGGTCTTGGAGTCTTAAAAGCTTCCCAGGATTGATTTCTGTAGTCTGGAGAGAAAAAGTGGAATTTAAATTTTTCAGCAGAGACTTAAAGGAAAGGTTTTCAACCACCGGCTCTGCAGCAGGATTAATCCCTGCTCCTTCAACATCATCACCCAGACGAAGATCTGGGTCAGGCTCAAAATAATCTTCTGACAGTCCAGGGGGGACTGTATGGACAGGAAAGGAGTGAAAATCAGAATGGAAATTAGAAGAGGAAAGAATCAGAGTCAAAAAGCCCTGTAGGCTGGATGGCGCCGCACCAAGCATCGGCGCCGAACCCAAGGAAGCCGGCACTATCGGAAACAGCCGAGCACACAGCGCCAACAAAGGCCACTGCGCCGAGAGCGCCCCTGGCTACACAGAACACTCGGTGCCACGGACTGTGCAGACACAGCCCACGGCGCCACGTGCTGCGCCGCATACAGTGCTTTCAGAGCCCTCGGTACCGCGGACGGCTCTAAGAGTGTCCCAAGGTTCCGAAAACTGCAATTTGAAGGAAAAGAAGAAAAATTAACAGGAGATAGAGGCATCGATGTGGACCCCGTGCCACAGCCATGTGAGGGGGGGAAAACACCTGAGCATGGCATCGATGGCACTGAAGAAGGCGCTGCGCGACCAGGAAGGTCCAACCACCATACTCAGTCCCTTGAGCAGCCCAAAGGCCCCAGAGTGACTGGCCAGACAGCTGGACTAACCTCCGTGCAAATGCTCCCTAATAGCAGCCCACTGGTGAAACTGCTCATTGAGACCTGTCCAATAGGCAGGGACGGGCTCCGATGTTGAAAGGTTGGGCATCGTAGCCAGAAACCAGCGACTCCGACAGGGGAGGAGACCGGTGCCTAGCCCAATGACCAACCGTCGATGCGCACACATACCAGAAGGCGACCTTGAGTGATGCCTTCTCTTTCTCAACCTGTGCGCCGAAGAAGAACTCTAGGCCGAATGGTGCCGCGAATGGGACCATTTCCTTTTATGCTTCTGGGAGGACCGCCCATCTCCCCGAGCATTGGATCGTCCATTGTCAGATCCAGAGGACCAGACCCAGCCCGGCTGACTGAACAGCTTTCATATAAGTCTCCCTACAGTCACCTGACCCACGCATGGTCGACTCAACAACGGAGGGCTGAAGACTTCATTAATAAATTAAAATTAAAATCTACTCTGTACTTTCAAGATAAATTACAGAACAATAAACTGAAAACTATGCTGCTAGTTTGAAGTTCCGGCAGGCGAGCCGCTTCACTGAAGCGCACTGACGGTGGGGAAAAAGGAACTGAGGCAGTTGGGGAGGGTCGATACCCAGGTAGTCTTTACTGCACGAGCCACGGCTTGCGGTGCCCTTCCTCGCTGCTCCATTTCTGGTGCTGACCTCTTGAAAAGTTTGCTCCCGCTGGATCCTACCGCCCGTGTAGATCCCATTAGTGTGAATGAGTGGTGGAGGAAGATCTAGAGCAAAGTGCCACATGTTCTCCCTCATAGGTCTACTCTAAATCCTTCTCTAATACCATGAGGTCTAGATCATATTCCACCTCGTCGTCATCTCTGTTAACAGGAGCTGCTGAAGGCACTGGAGATAATGGCGGCAGCTGAGGAGGAGGAATTTGCAATGTGCTGGGAGAAGTATACGATGACTTCAGAGTACCTATTGAACCCATCAGTGGGATGGCTACCTGCATAGGTAAGCCAGACAGAATGTGTCGTATCATCTCAGAAAACAATGCCAGCACAACCTGAGAGTCGACGATGCCTTGGCAAAGGGCTGTAAAATATTTGTATCAATGACAGGCCCTGGCACGACAGCCAGAGCCCATCCTTGGTATCTCAACAAGGGTCGGGCGGGGGGTAGTTGTCATCAACGCCAGCAGAGCGGGCGATTACACTGTAGAATTACTTCATCTCAGCAGCAACCAGGATCTTGCCAGAGAAGCAGGCTTCTGTCTCTGTGCTTATGCTTATGGCCAGACAATGAGGAGGGCTGTGATGACAAACTTTTCCGGTCTTGGTCCTTTGAATGTGGCAGCTGTGTCTCGGCTGATGTGGATGGCAACATAGATTTTGGGCCTTGTTCCTTCTCCATGGCTGCCAAGGCTTCTTGTAGAAGGACATTTTCTACAGTTTTCTTATGGCATCGCTTGTTGCTTAGTTGAAGTTCTGGCAGATCTCATAAGTCCTCATACTGTGAGACAGGCCCGAACAGTTTGTGTATCTTCCTTGTAAATGTTATCTCTGCACTTAACAGTACCGAAATAAAGCTTCTTTCGATTTCAGTGGCATGCAGAGACAAAGAAAACACTTTGCTCAAACAAAGAATAAATGGCAATGAGTAGTTAACATTTCCTTCAGCAGGTCCAAAGAGTATGATCAACAGTGGGAAAAGAACTGAGCAGAGATGGGGCTGCCCACATTTCTATAAATGCTGACACCTGACGTCATCGTGGGCAACCCCAGCTAGCAAAAGTTTCCATGTGGTCCTAGTGCAGATGCGGGTATAGTTCCAAATGTATGGTTTAGTGGAAGAGACATCCTTGAAGAAGATCCTGTTTGCTTTGTTTTTTGGCTCTCCATCATCTATTGCAATAGCAAAGTGGAGCCGGAAGACTATGGGGAAACATAAAAGTTGAATCAGAATGAAACAGTTGAAGAAACGCCCAAACAAGTGCTTGTACTACTAGCATCCTTCAACACTGCAGATCTGCAAAGGAGGAGACTTGTCCCTTCAGTAGAAACAAAAATCTTACATCACTGGCAGTGCCAGAGGATATACCACCAGGGTAGTGGAAGCAGCTTAGTTTTAAGACGACCGATGATTTAGCTGTCCCCAGCAGAACAGCCAGAATGTGGATGGCGAACTGTATCCATGTTGCTAGAATCATAATTTTCCACTGGCATTGTTCCTCTATTCAGCACGACACAAAATGCCATACTTTAGTTAGGACAGACTTAAGATGGTTTGAAGGTACAGTATATAAAGTTTCATTAATACTATGCAGTTTAAAATTACTATGCAGTTTAAAATTATATGTAGTCTAGTTAAAAAAAAAAAAAAGTACCTATCCTGGAAGAGACGAAGAGCCTCATGAGCCCATATCCTGATCAGACCTTCTACAGGCAAGGTTTCTAGTGGTCTCAGGGCCTCAAAGATGCCCCTCACCCATCGGGTCATCTCACGTGGTGAATAGATGTAGTGTGGTTGTGTGTCTTGTGTGAATCTTTCCTGTAAAAAGTTACAGCATTATTACATTGTTGCACAATACTATCTACAATCAATATATACAAAATGAAAATTATGTACTCGCCTTAACTGTTGATCTTCCAGAATATCTTCACCATACATTTCCACTTATAGGTCTAACCCAGAGGTGCTAAGACCCTCTTGGAAGCAAAGTCTTTTGCAGCTTAGAGCGACCGGCACAACCTGAAAGCACGTGGTGATGTCACGCTCATGGGTTGGCCAGTAACTGCTGACGTATCCTCCCTTAATCCTCCATTATGTTTGCCAGGAGAGAAAACAAGTCAGAGACAAAAGAAACAGAGAAGCCTACAGACTCCTAGCCCAAAGGGATAAAAAGGATATAGCATATAAAATAAGAACGATAAAACTTGACTACCATCTTAGAGAACTAAGGGATGGGCGAAGTGGCACAGGGATAGCGGGTGTAAGATCCAGAGCCTACTTTAGCCACCTGGACAGGAAAGTGAAGGGAGGGCAGCAGCTCTGGCATATAGCTATGGCTGGCCTAGGGGAAACCCAGAGGGACTCGCTGAAGGCTTAGATGACAGAAGGCAATTTAGAGAAGGTCTTGTGCCCCAGAGGACAAGAAATGAAAATTACGTACCTACCGTAATTATGATCTTTCTGTGTATCTTCACCATTCATCACTGTTGGGTATCTGCTGGAGGTCAGGACCCCGCGGGAGTTTTTTTTTTTTTTTAGGTAGAGCCGACGCACCATCGGTGACCGCCCTCGAGGCCGGCTATACCTGTGTGGCGCTTCGCAGGTTGGCCGTTAGGCTGCGTCAACTCCGCCTGCCTGCCAGTTCTGAGTTGCCGGAGAGGTAAGAGGAAGGGACTGGAGGGTGGGACAAGGAAGTCCAATGGACAGAAAAAGATATAGGCGCCAAAAGGAGAAATAACGACAGAGGACAGAAGGGAAGAGAGTCGGAAACTAAAGGGATTGGGAGGGGCTCAAATCTCTGGAAAAGGAAGAGGGAGGTAGAGTGGGTAAAGAATTTAGGAAGAGAGAGGAGAGAAGGTTAACACGTCCCAGACCCTGGTCCGCCTCCAGATTGTATAGGAACTGCAAGTGGTAGCCCAAGGATTTCTGCCAGAATTCAAGGCACAGAATAGCTGGCAAACACTCCAGATAAGCAGAGTCAGCTATTCTGGAAGAAGGACAGGGTACAGAGAATTAACACCCTCTCAAGGAAAGATTATAAACAAGGAGAAATAGGTTGGACGGGAACAGGAAGGAGGAGAAAAAGGAGGACAACTGTCAGCTCCCAACTCCCACCCCACAGGGGTGGAGCCAAAGCACTTGGAGAAGGTGTGCCCTCCCTGCTGTCCACTCTCTTCCCAGAACATTATCCCCGGGTGCCCCCATTTTACCCCACTCCTAAGAAAGGAGAGGGGGAAGAATGGGCACAGAGAGGGAGGGGGCCCCAGGGGGATGGAGGGTGGGATTGTGATGAATGGTGAAGATGCACAGAAAGATCATAATTACGGTAGGTACGCAATTTTCATATCTTACCTGTGTCAGTCTTCACCATTCATCACTGTTGGGTGAGTACCGAGCCCCCCGAAGGGGGTTTCTTTTACACCCTAAGGGACAAAGTTCCTTAACTTTCAGTGGGTGACACACTAAGAGGGAGAACCTTCAGGGCCTGGAGAGGCCCGAGAGTGGGGTGAGAGTGAGACGGGGTTCCCCTGAAGGAGGACGGAAGTTGCCCCAACAAGCGCTGTCTTGCTCTATGGGAGAAGAGATAGGTTCTCTGGTGAGCGGAGTTATTTACTCTACGCCGGGCCAAGGGTGACAACCAGGAAAGACACAGCCATGCGGTCCACCTAGTGCAGATCGCTGTCCCTACGACCCTGGTAGCTACCTCGTTGGCATCATAGGATGCCCTCGCTTGGTGCCTTGCTAGCTCCAGGCCATGTGCAGAGAGTGCAATGGCTTGTCTGGTTTGCTCCGTATCAGGCAATGAAGCTAGGAGCTGACCCAGCCTGGACCACAAGAACCTGTCATAGGCTGCATAGTGGGCCTGATGTGCAGAAATGGAAAGCAATAACCGTGCCAAGTAGGAAGTCCTCCTACCCCAGAAGTCAAAATCCAAGGAGTCTTGATTTGGGTGCCAGTCACGGTGACAGGGCACGAAGCCCATCAGGAGTATCCAACTGCGTCAATCCAGACTGTGGATGAGGCATGGAACCTGGAGACTCCGGGGGTTGGCAATACCTCTGGCTGAGATCCCTTGGGGTAGGAACTCCGGAGAATGGCCTCTGCCAGAAATGCAATGACGCTTTCCGAAAGGGAGCAGGCCAGGGTGGCACCACAAGGGTGGCCTCACCAAAATTGCCAAGAAAGGCGTGCGCTGAGTGCTCAGGATTGCTGATTGTTGGTAGGAGTAAGGTGCAAGTCCTCCAACATCCTAACGAGGAAGCGCTGATACTCAGTGAGATCAGCCGCTGGAGAGAGGTGGACAGAAGATTCCTCTCCCCCAGAAGAGAAGGATGAGGAGCTAGAGGGCACTGACTGTTCAGTGAGTGGCTGCACGGGGGGAGGTTGAAAAACCTGGCTGTCCATCGCCCTAACATAAGCAGGGAACCGAGCAGCCACTGCTCTGAACTGCTCCCAGGAGAGAGGCCCGCTAGGACCAAGGATGCCTGGGAGAGCAGGAGAATGTGACAGAGGGACGGGGGGACAGAGCCGAGAAGAGATGTTGGCTGACCTCTGCCTGGGCTAAGGAGCGGACCAGGAGCACCCAAGGAAGAAGGTGCCCTGGAAGACCCCACAGCCGACAGCTGAACAGCCATTTCGGTACTGCCTTGGCTGCACCCGGAAGGATCCCCCCTGTGAGGCGACCGGGGCCGTACAGGTCCAGAAGGACAGTCCCCTACCTCAAAAGAATGGGGCTCTCTCAAAGAGACCGAGGAGGAAGAGCAGAGATCCGCACTACGGCTTCTCCCAGAGCCCGGGTGGACCCCCGTAAAAGGCCACCATGCCGACCCCACGCCTCTCGACCCCTCAGAGTCCAAAAGAGCCCTCCTTCTCAAGAGGGCCAGCCTAGGCAGCTGACATCTCTGGGTAGCACCCAAAGGAGCTATCCAGGGCACAATACCCTCCCTTCCTGTAGGTGCTCTGATCGGCCCCAAAGTTGGGCGATCTAGGCACACCACAGGTGGGGGTACCACTACTGAGGGGTCAGTGAATACACCAAGACCAGGCTGCAGAGCTATGGTGGCCTGCACCACTGCCTGCTGGTCAGCACCCCTGACCCCAGTCTCGGTAGCCACCGACCCCACATCAGAAGGGGTCTGACTCCAGCTTGTCGAGGAGACTACTGGGCTGCCCACCTCAACAGCCAACCCCAAAAGGTCAGACTGTCCGTCTGACTCAGAGCTAGACTCCGCCTCCGAGGAGGTACAGGCCAAGGCCCTGTGTCAAACCGTAGTAAGGCGCCCAATACCATCCTTGCCAAAAGGCCCAGAAACCAAAGCTGTGCCCGAGCCGGTGCCAGTGCCCCCCGCAGCACCGCGAGCAGAATCCGGAGGGGGCACGGCTCCAGCCCGAACAAGAGCTCCAGAGCCGGGACCAGTCATGGCGCCATCTGGCCCCACAGTGCCGCGAGTGGTGCCAAGGAAGAAGACGGCGCCGACGATGGCCCAAATGGCACCATCAGCGCAGAGGACGGCGCCGAGGGCAGAGACGGCACTGCCGACAGCACAGACAGTGGTATCTGCGCTGAGCACGGCGCCGCCCTGCTCCATGGTGCCGCGAACGGCGCCAAGGGCAGAGGCAAAGCAGACGATGGTGCCGACGGAGGAATCTGAAGGCCCAACGGCACTGAGCCCCGAGGACACGGCGCCGTGCTCAACCTCGGTGCTGAGGTGAGACATGGAGAAAGACTGCGCCGTAGCAGCTCCCACGGCGCTGCTAGCGGTGTCTGCGCCGCAAACAGCTCCGACAGAAGCTACGGCGCCGCGTGACAAGTCGGCACCGAAGACTACTCAGTCAGGATCCACGGCACCGCGAATGGCACCGACCCAGGCCTTGCGAACCGCGGGTCCAACACTGGGGAGCCTCACCTCAGGGGGCAACTGCCATGGCAGTGCCTCCGCCCGCCCGGGAGGAGCGACGGGCCTCCTGCGCTGTGGAAGAAGCCTCGGCAAATAGCTAGGCTACATGGGCCGAGGGCTCCCTCCCCGTCCGTGAGAGAAGTGGGAGGGACCCAGAGGAAAGGCCGAAAGAGCGGGCTTGGCCCTGCGCGCACCCGACCCCGAAAGCGGTGGAGCTAGCCCCACTTTCCACGCGACGTTAATCGATGACCCGAGGTCCATGGAGAAATAGGGCCGATGAATCCATGTCGTGAAGCGGCCAAGACACGAAAGACACCAGTCGCGGCAGGCCGGGTGACAGAATACTTTGGCTGCATTGGCACCATCGCATGGGGGGGGCCGACCCGTCCTAGAAGTTTTCTTGCCCTCCAACCGAGATGTAACCTATGGGGGAAAAAAAAACACCAAAACCAGACTAGACATCGCAGAAAAATATAATAATAAGATCTTACCGGGCGAGGTCGAGTATGGCAACACAGAACCAGCAGGAGGAACTGACGGACTTCGGCACCGAAGAAAAATAGCAACGAGTCGAGGCAGGCCTCAAATCTTCTCTCGGCGCCTCACAAGGTGACCTCTATGGCGGGAGACGAAGAACTGGCAGGCAGGCGGAGTCGACGCAGCCTAATGGCCAACCCGCGAGCACCACGTAGTGCGTCGGCCTCGCGGGCGGCACTGATGGTGCGTCGGCTCCACCTACCTTATTTAAAAAAAAAAAAAAATGCTCTCCTGGAGTCCTGACCTCCGGCAGATAACCAACACTGATGAAGGGTGAAGACTGACACAGATAAGATACTAGGTTCTGAGAGGGGAGGCGGGGGGAGGTCTGAATACAGCAAAACTCCATTAGAAGAAACAACATTACTATGGTAAGTAATATTTTCTTCAATCAACATGAAGTCTTGCTGTATTCTGACATACTACAGACTACCAAGCAGTTCCCTATGGAGGAGGAAATGCAGAACCTACTTTGGGAATAGGCTCTGCAGAACTGCTGTGCCAAACCTATCATCACTCCTAGCCTGGATGTCCAGGGAGTAATGCTTGGTAAATGTATGTACTGTTTTCCAGGTGGCTGCTTTACAGATCTCTAACAAGGGTATATCTCTGGCCGCAGCTAGAGTACCAGCGGTACCCCTAGTCGAGTGAGCCCTCAGGCCTGAAGCACATGTTCTACCCAATTTGTCATAGCAGAATTGTATACAAGAAACAATCTATCTGGCAATAATTCTTTTAGCGGCAGGCTTACCTTTCCCTACTTCACCGTGAGAAACAGTTGAAGACAGTCATTTCTGTGTGCCGTAGTATGCTCTATGTAGTAGCTAAGGGCCCTCTTGACATCCAAACTGTGTAACCTTCTTTCTCCTGAAGAAGAATGGCCAGTGAAAGACACAGGGAGAGATATAGACTGGTTCAGATGAAAATCCGATACCACTTTGGGCAAGAACCTCCTATTGGTTCTTAGGACCACTTTATCCCTATGGAAGGAGATGAAGTCACGTTCAACTGACAGGGCCTGTAATTCACTAATCCGCCTGGCAGAAGTAATAGCTACCAGGGACACAGTTTTCCAGGTCAAGTACTTCAATTCGGCCGAAGCCAGAGATTCAAAGGGTGACTGCATAAGCTGAGCAATGCAGACATTAAGATCCCAAGGTGGAGTGGGCTCCCTAAAGGGAGGGTTAATGTGAACCAGACCTTTGAAAAACTTTCTCAAAACAGGACAAGAAGCCAGGGAAGAGCCCCTTCCTACTGAAAGGAATGCAGAGACACCTGCTAGATGAACTTTCAGAGTGGCAGGCCTAAGGCCTACACTATTTAGATGAACTAGATAATCTGAGGTTATAGAAATGTCTGCAGAATCAGGCACGATGCCTTTCTGAGAGCACCAAATACTGAACTTCTTCCATTTGGAATTTCAAGTTTTCCTAGTGGAACATTTCCTTGACACCTTCAGAATATCCAGAACTCCCTGAAAGAGATGTAGTGCTGCATATTCTAACTCTTCAAGAGCCAGGCCTTGAGATTGAGAGACTGGAGATTGGGGTACCAGATCCGCCCCTGGGAGAAGGGCAGGAGATTGTATGCCCTGGGCAGAGACAGGGGATGTGACACTGACAAGGACAGTAGTAGAGGATACCAAGGCTTTCAGGCCCAATCTGGAGCCACTAGTATCACTGAGCAGGGTTGAGTTCTGATCTTAATCAAAATTCTGAACAGCAGAGGGAAGGGAGGGAAGGCATAGAGAAACCTGCCCTTCCAGTCCAAAAAGAGAGCATCCTGGGGTACCGTCCCCAGGACTGGAGGTCTGCAACAAAACAGAGGAAGTTGATGATTGTCCGGTGTGCTGCAAAGAGAAGATGACCTTCAGAATATGAGGATCCAGGGACCATTTGTGATGTCCCTGTGAAATTCTGCTCAGAGCATCTGCTAGTATATTGTCCTTCCCTTGAACGTGAACTACTACCAGAGTAGTCTGAAAAGAACAGGCCAGAGACCACAGCTTCTTGGCTTCTGTGCACAAGGCCGAGGACCGAGTGCCTCCCTGCTGGTTGATGTACCCCATTGTGATGGTGTTGTCTGCTCTGACTTGGACCACCTTGCCCTTGACTGAATCTGAGAAGCTCTGAAGGGCTAGGAAAAAGTACAGTTACACAAGAACTTACCATAACAGTAGATCTTCGAGAGAGGCTCTTGCAGTAGGTAATTACATATAGGACTGACGTCGGCAGGACCTCACGGAAAAATTTCTAGCTAGCAGTCCTGGCGAGGGACCGCCCCATGCCAGGTGACCGCATCAGACGACGCCGGTATAAATGGGCGGTCCCAGATGCCGCTTCCAGTTCTTTCCCGCCACAGGCCCGGAAGGCGGACAGAGAGAAGCAGATATTCCTCAATGGAAAAGGAGCTGAAAAGCCTAGGGGGATGGAGGGGGAAGGTGACATTTACTGCAAGAGCCTCTCAAGATCTACTGTTACGTAAGTTCTACATAACTGTACCTTCTTACTTCGAGAGAGCTCTTGCTGTTGGTAATTACATATAGGACAGAATCCCAAGCAGTCTGGAACAAATGAAAGGCACCGGAAGGAGAAACTACTCCAAGAAGTAGCAAAAATCTTGCAAACCTCAAGACAAGAGGCCTTGCAAGACCGCTAACCCGAAGCCTGCTCTATGGCGAGAGGCAATGTCCAAATTGTAATGTTTCGTAAAGGTATGGACGGAAGTCCAAGTGGCGGCAGCACAGATGTCTGCCGCAGACACATTCTTGAAACAAGCTGCAGAGAGGCTGCTACTCCAACGAGTGGAGTGACTCTCGACTTGACCCGAAGGGTCTTGTTGTACTTGTCATAACAGAAAGTGATGCAATGAGCCAACCACTTTGACAGGCACTGCTTGGAAACAGCATTGCCTTCCCTTTTGTGAGCAAAAGAGACGAACAACTGATCAGACTTTCTGAGATCCTTTGTCCTATCGGTGTAGTATCTCAGAATCCTGTGAACATCCATGGTATGGAGCAAATAGTCTCCCTGGTTGGAGTATTGAGTGAAAAAGGCAGGTAACTCTATAGACTGCTTTAAAGTAGACTCCGCTACCACTTTAGGAAAAACTTAGGGTTCGTCTGAAGAGCACACTTCTTTGTGAAAAATCAAATAAGGAATTTTACACATGAGGGCCTGGAGCTGGAAATTCTTCGAGCGGAAGTAATGGCCACCAAGAAGAGGTCTCCACGATAGAAAGTACAGTTACGTAAGAACTTACCGTAACAGTAGATCTTCGAGAACAGCTCTTGCAGCAGGTTACACCATTAGACTGAAGCCGGCAGCGCCAGGACCCCACGGAAAATTCTAGCTAGCTATCTTCAGCGGGACCGCCTCGACGCCGGTCCCGCCTCCCAACATCAGGCGTAGTACATAAGGAGGCGGTCCCGCCAGATTCCCCAGTTCTCCGCCGGAGACTTCCGCCGCAGGGATGACATCAAAATGGAGACCGAGGATCACTGCCAGAAGACAGAAAGGTAACATCCTGTTAAAAGGTTGAGCCATGCCTTCTCCAAGGGGAAGGTGGGTTGAGAGATTTGCTGCAAGAGCTGTTCTCGAAGATCTACTGTTACGCAAGTTCTTGCGTAACTGTACTATCTTACTGAGACACAGCTCTTGCAGCAGGTTACACCATTAGGACTGATTCCCAAGCAGTAATGCTGCAGACACTCTGGGAGGAGGAAAATAAAGGATAAATACCAGGTCCTGAACCTAGGACAGGAGACCCTGAAGCACGGCCAGGCCAAACCGAGCCCTTCGGCCGAGAGGCGGTGTCCAGGCTATAATGCCTGATAAAGGTATGCACAGAGCTCCAAGTGGCTGCAGCACATATGGCAGAAGTGAGACATTTTGAGCTCTGAAGGAGGTGGCCACCTCTAGTGGAATGGCCCCCGACTGATACCCGGAGGGGCTTTTGTCTGATACCATAACAGTAGAGAAATACACTGGACAAGCCAGCGAGAAAGGGACTGTTTGGATACGGTTGGCCCATCATTCTCTCAGAGAAGGAAATGAAAAGCTGCTCAGAACTACGAAGAGGACTGAGTCTCTGTTGAGGTAATACCTCAGGCTGCGTGTGAACATCCAGGGTGTGGAGCAGAGCCTCCTCTATTTGATAATCGGAAGTAGACCGGAAGGTCATATCCTGGTTCAGAGTGAGTGAAGAAACCACCTTAGGCAAAGATTTAGGTTCGGCCTCAGGGATACTCTGTCCCGTGAAAACTAAATAAGGCTCTTTGCACATGAGAGCTGAAGTTCAGAAATTCTTCTTGCCGAGGTAACAGTAATCAAAAACAACGCTTTCTACGACAGAAAACGAGTCGCAATCCGCAGCAGGTTCAAAGGGGGAGCGTGAGCTGTTCCAGGACAAAGAGCAAATCCCATGGAGGCACAGGGTCTCTAATAGGAGGCCTAAGGTGTAACACTCCCTAAGAAATTCCGAAGGCGCCCACCTGAGCATACTGTACGATTTCTCACCGGGAGGTGGTGGTTGAATGGCACAGAGGTGCACTTAATAGAGGAGTAGGCTAGACCCGAATGAAAGAGGAGAGCAAATATTCTAATATTACTCCACAGGACAACCTAGTGGGGAAGGTCGCGTCATGACCATAATATTAAAAACGGGCGCCATTTCATACAGACACAGACATGTTGCCGGGTTTTCTGGCTGCAGAAAGGACTTCTGAACCTCTGCGAGACCCCTGTGGATCGCAAAATGGCTATGTCTCTAGGAGCCAAGCATGCAGGTTCAAGGAACGAGGTCCGGTGGACAAGGAACCCTCTCTCCTGAAACAGGTGGGAGCTGGAGCGGCACGGAGCCGGGGTTCCCAGATAGTTGAATCAACAAAGGGAACCAAATCTGTCTGGGCCAAAAATGAGGCCACCAGGATCATTGGTGCGCATGCTCCCGCAGTTTGAGAAGAACTCTGATCAACGGGAAAGGAGGAAAGCGAGAGGAATCTGTTCGCCCAGGAGAGGGATAACGCTGTTCGCCAGAAAACACCAGGCCCTGGATCTAGCGAGCAAAATTGGGCAGTTTTATGCTGGATGGGGAGGCTAATAAGTCTAGATCTGGAGTTCCCCATCGGAGAAACAGATCCTCTGCTACCTCTTGAAGAAGTTCTATTCGGGACTTGGCCTGAGAACCACCAGGCCGCCTGCAATCGTGTTGTCCACTCCGGGAACGGCACAGTGATCAGATTCGCCGTTCGATTACTCCGCAATCCCACACCTCACGGCCTCCCTGCAAAGGGGAAGAGTGCGCCCTTGTTTGTTGAGGTAATGACATCACCGCGTTGTCTGTCTGAAGTAGAGTACACGGTGGGATAACTGACTGAAAGGCCTGCAGGGCATAGAGGACCGCTCATTTCCAGCACGCTGATGTGAAGGTGAGCTCCATCTGGGTCCACGTTCTGGGACTTTACCTCGCTCAGGTGTGCCCCCACCCAAGACCGGAGCGCCCGTGGTGAGGGTGACCTCCGGGGCGGCGCAATGAACGGAGCCTGATGAGAGCTACCCTGGGCTAGCCACCACTGCCAGTCTTGAAATCACTGAATTCGTGAGTCTGACCGGATGCTGCAAGTGGTCTTGCCTTTGGTCCCATTGCACTTTGAGCATCCACTGAGTAATTCGTATGTGGAGTCTTGCGAAGGGACAGTAGGAATGGTCAGCATATGTGTCCGAGCAAGTCTAAAGACCGACTGCAGGTACAACTTGCTTAATGATAGGTCCCTTGCGAGGATCTGATGCGCCCGCTTGTCGGGCCGGAAGAAAGGTTTTCCCCGAACAGTGTCCAGAACTGCTCCTATGAACTGCAGTTTCTGCGACGGGTACCAGGAGACTTCGTAATTTATGAGAATGCCCAGGGATCGGAACAGATCCTGGGTGTTGGATTGCAGAAGCAACGCCTCTGGAGGCGGCCATGAGAAGCCAGTCGTCCAGGCATCGAACACGAAGTGGCCTGTCTCCTCAGAGACGCCACAACTGCCATGCACTTGGTAAAGACCCTTGAGGGAAGACAGTCCGAAAGGAAGGGCTCGGAACTGAAGGTGGTGGTTGAAACCTCAAACGCAGGAACCCTGCGCGCCTGAGCTATAGGATGTGCAGGTAGGCATCCTGCATGTCTAGAGACGCTAAAAAGGCCCTGTTTGAGCATGGGGATAAGACCCGAAGGGTCACCATGGAATCTCTTGTAAGTGACCGGCTACATTGAGGTCGCTTGAGGTCCAGGATTGGACTGAGGTCCCTGTTTTCTTTGGGAACCAGGAAGAAGTGGGAATAGTATCCTAGTCCTCTGGTTCTTCTGGGACGGACTTCATCGCCTCCCTCGTAGTAGCGCGAGTACTTCTTGCCAGATCAAGGCTTTGTGCTGACCCTGATACCGGGAGAGCAAAGGAGGCCTCGAGGGTGGCTTTCCATGAATTCTATAAAGTGGCCTAGACTGGACCAACTGGAAGAACCCACCTGTCGGTGGTAACATGGCCTGCCATCCCGGCAGGAAGTTCGCAATGTGACCCCGACTATAAACTCCTGCTGATCCTGAGGGGCGGGGGCGGAAAGGAGTCAGGCTGTGGCGGCAGATGGACCGGCTTGGCTGGGCCTGCTTAGGAGA
Organism: Neoceratodus forsteri; assembly: GCA_016271365.2. Classification (NCBI taxonomy): domain Eukaryota; kingdom Metazoa; phylum Chordata; order Ceratodontiformes; family Ceratodontidae; genus Neoceratodus; species Neoceratodus forsteri. The sequence continues at coordinate 588,716,784 of CM028134.1, read as the reverse complement.
ACGCTTGGCCTCGGCTGGCGGGTAGTTTGCCCTGGCTCACGAAACCAGAGCTCCTCTGAGGTGCAGCGGAGCGGGTCTGTTGCCTCTAAGGCCTCACAAGACGAAACGGGCTTTGGTTCCTACGAAAAGGAACCAAGCTTAGGTCGGTACATGGCCTGAACTGACTCCATCGCCTTTCCCGCCTCTTGAGTTTGGTAAGGATCTTCTGTAGGATTACCAACAATACCTCTCAAAAAGGAGCGCCCAAGATGTTCTTGACGTCTGGGTAAAACCGAGACGCGTAACCAAGAGTGTCTCCGGAGGCATACGCCAGAAGCTGCTGCTCGCCGGTGAGTCCGCTGGAGTCATACGCTGCTTAGCACTTGGGTCCCCACGCCTGAACCTCTGCACGGAGGAGCTGAAGCATCTCCTCCTTCTGGTCACCTTTCGGACATCTTTTCAGCCGCTCAGACCCTGTTCCCACAAAGCGCTCTGGAACTGAAACCATGGGTTAAATAGTTCATGATCTGATGGCGCAGGTAGCGGAAGCATACGTGGCGCCTACCCAATGCGCTCCAGTTGTTTGGACTCTGGGTCCGTGGCAGGGTGCTCAAATGTTGTGGCCTGTGTGGCCAGTCATGTGAGGCTGTGATGACCAGAGAATCGGCCTGAGGATGCTGCGTCAGGTACTGGTCGCCCCAGGAGCCTTGTAGTATGCTTATCGCTTTCTTCGTCTCGCTGAGCGAGTGGACGCTCCACGCGGCCTTGGTGACGCCCACGAAAGTGTCAACCAAGGTGGTACCCACCACAGGCTTGGGGTCCTTTGGCCAAGATATTTGGCTACAGTCAGACTTCGGGTCTAAGTCTTCAGCAGCCCATCCCATGTTCTCTTGTATATGTCTCATAATATCAAGGAACGAGGATCATCCGAGGAGATCTAGGCATCTCACGTGGGTCCGGAGAAGGGATGGAGAGTGAGATGGGGGATCTAGAGGTGGAGTAGTCTGATCCCGTGTCCTCCGCTGGAAGGCGATACAGCTGGCGCCTCCCTGGATCTCGGGCTGGGTGATCCAGAAGAGGATTTCGACGGAGGTCTCCGCTTATCAGGTCTCCTGGAGGGGTTCTAGGGCCCCGAGGAGGAGGAACACGCCTGCCGCACCCGGCGGCTGGCGGGGCAGGAACTGAGTAGGAGGAGGCGAGGAGGAGGAGGAGGCGGAGGGAACCATGTCCTTTTAATGGTATCCCACCAGTAGGTGAACAGATCTTTCACCTCCACTAGAGAGAGGGCCCGACGACTGCCCGGTGCCGTGGGCGGTCGCGGGTCCCGTGCCGCGCCCACAGGGGCTCTGTTATGGCGAGGGTTCCTGGGAGTACCGACGGACCGGGTCGCCTGCCTGGTCCTCGGGCTGCCTCTAGGTCCTCCTCCGATAGAGGCTCCTGACCGGTGTCGGTCGGAGGCAACAGGGCCCTCTCTTCAGGAGGGGCGGGCGTCGTCCTCTACCGCCGTCCGCTGAATGTATGGCCGGCGCCGGGTCGCCGGGCCGACGGCGGCTCCAGGGAAGAAGGGCGCACGGCTGATGGCTGTCGAGCCGGCCGCCTGGCCACAGGCCTTTTAAAGGCGTGAGCTCCAGCGGTCGGCGTGAGGCACCGACGAAGACCTGACGCCGGGTACCGAGGAGCGGAACCCGACTCTGTGCAGGATGGTGTCGTTCTCGGACTTCGCCAAGGCCCTGGAGGAGGAAGGCTCATGGATTTCTCTCGAGATGAAGGTTCTTGATTGCAGCCGGGAGATTTTGAACCGGAGCTACGGGACTCAACCCTGGAAGGGACCTGGAAGGGCCTTCTCCTCTCTTCTCCGGGTGCTTGTGGACCCTGGAGCTTTCCGAGGACATGGTTCTGAGTTGTTCCTCCAGAAGAAACGCCTGCAGTCTTCTGACGCCGGATCCGGTACGGCTGTTGAACCCTTGGCAAGAAGGACAGGCCCGTATCGTGGTCTGCCTAGGCACCGGACGAGGCCGTGGGGTCCTGAACGGATCTGCTTTCCACAAGCGCACTTCATGGATGGCCAGAAGTTGGTGATGACATCAAGATCTTTTTTGAAGAGGATTCTAAAGATTTTCAAAATTTTATCAAAAATATCTATTCGCGCTACGCGCCAGACTGGTAAATCAAGGGGTCAGGTAGCTAAGTCGGTCGGTCGGGAAAAGAACTGATATCTGGCGGGACCGCTTCTTTGTACCACGCCTGACGCCGGGGCGGTCCCTGTAGTTAGCTAGCTAGAATTTTTTCCGTAGTCCTGGCGCGCCTGACGTCAGTCCTAATGTGTAACCTGCTGCAAGAGCTGTGTCTCGAAGTAAGATCTTCAGATTCGTGGAGGCCGTAGGCTCCAAGGGAGTGAAGGGTAAGTTTCTCAAGAACAAAGTTCAAATCCTGGGAGCAGGAGTTTGATAGGGGTCTGAGATGAAGGACCCCTGAGAAAGGTCTTGATACTTTAATTGGGCAAAGGCTTTATCAGCTAAAGGAAATATAGTAGGCTGAAAAAGCTATGTGAACTTTTCAAAGAGGAAGTGACTGAGACCCAGGTCAAGAGGTGACGTAAATAATTGCAGAACTGCCACAGGACAGGAGAAAGGTTCCATATTCCGGAGGCAGCCCAAATAGAAAATCTCTTCCATTTCATGGCGAGGTGGACCTAGTGAGGGTTTTCAGCCTCCACCAGAATCTCGCCACCTTTTGGAGACGCCTGTAAGCGAGACTGGGCTAGGTCTGCAGGAGCCATGGCTGAAGTTGAAGGGACTTGAGTCCCGATGGACCAGGGTCCCCTGATCCTGGGTCAGCAATCCTAGATAAAGGGAAGAGAAAGAGGGTGAACCTCTGAGTATTGTTGTAGAAGAGAACTAGATTTGCTCAGCCAGAAAGGAGCGATCAGAATCATTCTCGCTCCTTCCATTGCAAGTTTCTGCAGTACACTAGGGACCAGAGGAATTGGGGTAAAAGCATAGACGAATCTGCCCTTCCAGTTTAGAGACAGAGCGTCGCTCCAGAAAGCTCTGGAGCGAGCAAGCAAAAGGTGGGAAGTTTTGTGTTTTGGGAAGAGGCGAACAGGTCTACCTGTGGAGTCCCCCAAAGCTGGAAGATGCCGTCTAGAACCTGTTGGCCCAGCTCCCACTCATGTGGCAGTGCCGAGGAGCGACTTAGCTTGTCTGCTAGGGTATTGTCGACTCCTGGAACATGGATCGCCGTGAGGTGAAGGTTGTGAAGCTTCGCCAGTCCCAAACCCTCATCGCCCCTGCACAGCGGGTAGATATCCTCCTCGTTTAAGTTGATGTACTCACACCATTTATGTTGTCCGCTTGACAGCTAGGTGACTGGGAAGGATGTATTGGTGAAGGGCTTGAAGAGTATATAGAACTGCTCGTAGCTCCAGCACATTGATGTGGAGAGCTAACTCCAATCTGGACCATAAATCCTGGGTTCGGTGAGGACCCATATGGGCTCCCCAACCTTCGCCTGATGCGTCCGTGGTCAGAGTCTGGGAGGGGGGGGGAGGATGACAGAAGGGACTTCAAACAGGTTCTTCAACCATCCACCATTGCAAGTCCTTTGTCATCGGCGAGAGATCAGCACCAGATGATCTAGGGTCGCTCACGGTAGATCCCATTGAGAGCGGAGAGTCCACTGAGAAATCTCATGTGAGCCGCTGGAACTGCCGGGATGGCGGCCACCATAAGCCCCAAAAGACGGAGCACCAACCTTGCGGAACCTCCCTGCGTCTGATAGCAGGGAAATTGTGATTGGAGAGAGGCTCTGTCCAGAGGAAGGAAGTTGCCTTGCACACTGTCGTATCGAGGATTGCCTCGATGAACTGAAGTCTCTGGGAGGGGTCCAGATGAGACTTGGAATGGTTGATGGTGATACCCAGGCAAGTGAAAACCTGCTGAGTGAGGGAAAGAAAATGCAGGAGCTCCTCCCTGGACGAGGCCGCCAGGAGCCAGTCGTCCAGGTAGGGAAACATCTGAACTCCCAAAGTACGCAGGTGGGCCGCTACCACCGCCAGGCATTTGGTAAAAACTCGGGGAGCAGAGGAAAGACCAAATGGAAGTGCCCGGAATTGGTAATGGTCCCTGAAAGCAAACCGAGGTATTTATGGTGTGAGGGACTAATGATGTGCAGATATGCATCCTGCATATCCAGCGACAAAAGCCATTGACCCGGCCAAGAAGGGGCAGAAGGGTTTGAAGGGAGATGATCCTGAACTTTTTGTATTCTACGTAGAAGTTCAGGGAGCTGAGATCGAGAATGGGTCTGAGATCTCCAGTCTTCTTTGGTACTAGGAAGAAATGGGAATAGTATCCCGTCCCATGAAGGTGAGGAGGAACGGGTTCTATGTCCTGCTTCGCGAGAAGGGTAGATATTTCTTCCCTGACCAAAGGAAGATGGTCCCTTGAGTAAGAGGACTTCAGAGGGGGGTGGCGTGGAGGTTTCTGTAGAAACTCTATGGAGTGCCCCTCCGCAATAATCTGAAGCACCCATGAATCCGATGTTATCCTCTCCCAACCCGGAAGGTGGAGGGAGAATCTCCCTCCCACTGGTTCCTTCGGGAGTCCGGAGGCGGGAGAGGGAGGAGCTGGTGGTGGGGCAGCGCCAGCAGCTGGGCACTACCGTTTTTTGGGCGCGGCCCAGCAGCTGCGGGTCCGGCGCTCAGGCCTCACCTTCCTTGGGGTTTCGCTTAGCCGGCTGCATCATGGGGTGCGATCGCCATGGGATACGGTACATGGAATTCACATTTCAGAGCGCCCTTCTCCTGCAAATCGGTGATGATGTCCTTTGACATCACCACCAAAAAGCACTGAACCCTGAAAGGTGCTTCCTGGATTGCTGACTGCACCTCCGACCAAACCTGACACGCCGGAGCCAGGCGTGATGTCAAGAGACGGGCGAACACGGAGTCCGCCTGCAGTGTCCACAGTATAGTAGGCTGGTCCTCAGGATGTGACGACTGGCCGAACGAGCAGAACGGACTAGGTCGGAGTTAACTCGTGCTTGACTTGGGAGTCAGGTAAGGAGTCAATTTTAGATTCCGCCTGTAAGGATAGCTTCTGTAACTCTCATATGTGCTAGCATAATTCAGGGTCTCAATTCTGCGTGGAAGAAGCGGATATTTTTCTTCCATACTGATCCAGAAGGCTAGATTCCTTATCCGGGGAAACGAAGCTAATGTTTGCGGTGCTGACCGGCCGTGAGTGGTGCTAATCACGACTGAGTCTGCACGGGTGAGAATCCAAAAAAATCTACACCCTCCGGAGCCTGGTATAGCCTGTTGGACTTCCGAGGAAGCGTGGCTAAAGCCGACGGTTGTTTCCAAATAGTGGAAACAAGGTGGGCGTGAGGCTTGATCCAGGGTGGCACCAGAGAATCTAAGGGGCAGGTCCAGATGTTCAAGTAGTTTAACCCGCTGAGGATCTGTCTCCAAAGAACACCACTGATGTACTTCCTGGATCTTCCTGAGCAACTCCGTGAAGGAAGGATTGACCGGAGGAGACTTTGGAGGAGTCCTCGGCCGGGGCTTGGACGGAGAGCGAGGCTCGTCATCTCTCTCTGAGCATCCATCGGAGGAATCCGAGAGTGAAGAAGAAGAATTAGAGGCAGAGTAAGACTCCCTGACTCGTCTAGGGGGAGGAACGGGTTCCTTAGGGGGAATCCCTGGACGCGTGTCCTGCCCCTCTCTGGATCCAGAGGGAAGAGCTCGGGAATCCGGAGGCGGAGAGGGAGTATGCCGTCTCGGGCGACGGGGCCGGAGGTGGCACCGCCGCTGCAGGTTGCTCTCAATCTCCTTGGTGAGCTGAGCCTGGCCTCAGCCCACCAGGAAGCCAGAGTCTCCTGAAGATCCACCGTGGCCTGGGGGCGGTGGAGGAGGAGGAGGAGGAGGATAACTACGGATTATATCCGTGAAGGCGAGTATCCATAACCCGCTGCAGGAATAATGCGCCGGTATTGCGCGCCGGGTACCATGGGTCGGTGGAGTCGGCGCCGGGTACTGCGGTGTTGGATACTGTGGACCTGGAAGCCGGGCGCGGATAGGACGGCGGATACCCAGGTACTGGAGGAGCTGCCAGCCCAGTAGGGAGCTCCCACGGGCGGATCAACAGTGACAGGCCCGTGGGGGCCGTCTGACGGAGGAGGGATATCCCCACCGCGCCGGAACCGCGCTGGGCCAGCCAGATCCAGTTCAGTAGGAGGAGCGCCTGATGGCGGAAAAGCATCCCGCATTGCCCGGGACGAGGGGAAAGTCCTCGGGTCACGAGGCTTACTGGGCTCCCCGGACGGCAGCGGCGCCGCGGGGAACCTGGGACGACAGACGATGGAGGGTCTGTCACAGGCTCCATCGCCCAGCGACGCCGGAGGAGGCGACGTACGACTTAGGGGCTGAATCTCGCGGACGCCAGAGGAGCCGGCATCCGACTTAAGGGGTCCCTCGTCGGAGGCGGGCCGAGGGTGGGAAGCGGCCTGGTCCGAGGGGGACGTGATCGCGCGCCGCTTCAAGGGTCGGGCTGCCTTAGCGGTCTTTCCCGCGGGCGCCGGAGGAGCCGACGTCCGCGTTATGGAGGTGCCCGCACCAGCAGGCTGCAAGCCTGTGGCAGTATTTGGGGCAGAGGCTCCTTAGCCCGGAGCCGCAGGACCCGAAAAGCAGCCCGACGCCTCCTCCAAAACCTTGGCGGCTGCTGATGGGTGATCCTCGAGGCGACGATACCTGAATCGCACTGACAAGGAGGCTCTCCGTGCCTTTGTCCCACCCGTCTTGTGTCCTTCTGAGAGGTCGACGCCGTCTAAGCTTCTTCAACTCTTCTCCATTGCAGACATCTTCTTTTTAAGGAGATGGGCTTCAAAGACTGTTGGCGCTGTCATGGTAGCCGCGCTTGAAATGCAGGCAATGGTAAGTACTTTACCGACCGCATGGTCGGGGCCTAGGCAAAAGGCAGAGAGAGGACCGCCCTTGTGAGGCAGCTGGGCCGCACGAAGTCGCACTTATTTTGGAATGGACTCATAAACCGGCGTTTATCTGGTGATGATACTTTAATAGCATATTAATACCTCGGTAAAACCGACGAAAGAACAGGGCTGAGCACTAACTTTACCGCTAGAGCTGCACGAGCTGGACGGGCGGAAAGAACTGGCAAGGCATGACGGGACCGCCTTTATACCGATGTCGCCTGACGCCGGTCACCTGACGTGGGGGCGGTCCCTCGCCAGGGACTGCTAGCTAGAAATTTTTCCATGGGGTCCTGCCGCCTGCCGACGTCAGTCCTATATGTAATTACCTACTGCAAGAGCCCTCTCGAAGTAAGATCTGCCATGAGCTCCAGGAGATTGATACGAGGGAGAGTCTCCTGTGGAGACCAGACCCCTTGAGCTGTCAGGACTCCCAGGTGGGCTCCCTAAACTAGGTGAGAAGCATCTGTAGTTAGAACTGCTGATGGGAGTTGAGGGAGAAATGGAACCCCTTGTCTGAGGTTGTCCTGGTCCAGCCACCATTGGTGAGCTTGGACTAGAGTCTGAGAAACTGGAATCAGTTTGGCAAGTGAATCCTTCTTTTGAGACCAGAAGGACCTTAGGTGAAACTGAATGTCCCTCATCTGGAACCTTGCCCCCGCACCACTGCAGTGGAAGCTGCCATGTGGCCCAGAAGCTGGAGGAACCGTCTTGCTGGGTGGGAGACCTGAGGTCGAAAGGATGAAGAGAGATCCACTGGGGCACTCACACTTGCCTGGGGAAGGAAAGCTTTTGCTTGTACAGTGCCCAGCTCTATGCCTATAAAGGTGAGAAGTTGAACTGGTTCAAGGACAGACTTTGGAAGACTGAGAAGAAACCCCAGGGAACTAAGTAGGTCCCAGGTAGTTTGTAGAGCTGACTTGACCCATAGAGGTGACTGACCCACGATGAGCCAGTCGTCCAGATATGGGAAGATGGTGATACCCAGTCTTCTGAGGTAAGCCACCACTACTGCAAGGCACTTTCTAAACACCCTTGGAGCTGATGTTAGGTTGAATTGCATGGCTCTGAATTGGTAATGGCCTGAAGGCAACTCGAACCGGAGGTATTTTCTGTGGGAGCACCTGATAGGAATATGGAAGTAGGCATCCTTGAGGTCCAGAGTTGCTAACCAATCTCCTGGCCTAAGAGAGGGAAGGATTATTCCCAGAGTTACCATTTTGAATTTTGGCTTTAAAATGTGTTTGTTCAGATACCTTAAGTCTAGGATGGGTCGCCACTCCCCTGTTTTCTTTGGGGTAAGGAAGTACCTGGAGTACAGTCATTTTCCCTTGTGTTGAGCAGAAACCTTCTCTACAGCTCTGAGAGCTAGAAGAGAGGAAACCTCTGCATCTAGGGCAATGGTTTCTAAGGCTGATGCAGGTGGAAAAGACTTGGCCATCTTTTTTGGGAACCTTTTGAAGCTGAAGGCCAGTCCCTAGCTTACTACTTCCACAACCCACTTGCGTGAAGTCACCGACTCCCAGGCCTGGAAGAAGTAAGGAGTGGAAGGAGGCTCTGAAGGGTCAGCATCCAAAATTTTTTGTATCCAATGAACTAATTTAGCTGGCATAAGTAGAGTAGGGGTCTGAAGTCCCCAGAGCCTTTTGGGACCAGGAAAAAATGGGAGTAAAACCCCTTTCCCCTTTGCTAGAGGGGAACATGCTCTATTGCTTCCTTGAGTATGAGCGAGTTTACATCTTCGTAAACGAGGAGGGCCTGGTCCCGCGAGTAGAATTTCTTTGGTGGAGATTCCGGAAGAACATCCAGAAACTCTATGGTGTCTGATGGACACTAGCTGCAGGACCCATTCATCGGAGGTGATCGTCCTCCACTCCTGCACGTGGTGGGTGAACCTCCCCCCCACCTGCTCCCAGTCCTGAGACTGAGGAGGCAGTGGGGATGAGAAGTCAAAAAGTGGTGGGGCGCTCAGGGGGAGGACCCCCTGGAAGTCTCTGGTTTTTGGAGGCAGGAGGGGTGGCTGTACCCGTGGCCTTACGCTTCCCCTGGCGGCGCGCCGGGGCGTTCCTTCTCTGCCTCCAGGTCCTTTCCCAAAAGGGCTGCTGCTGCTGGGAGCCCGATCAGTGCATGGACCTCACAGACCTAAGGACAAGGCCAAGTAGGTCTGTGATAATGTCCTTGGTGTCCCCACCAAAAAGCACCGAGCCCCTAAAGGGGGCATCCTGAATCGCTGACTGGACCTCATTGGCAAGTCAGGAGAGGTGAAGCTAGGAGTGCCATCTAAGGGCAACGGCAGTTGCCGAGGTACCTGCCACCAAATCGAGAGACTCGCAACTGGCGCGTAAGGCATGCCTACACAAGACTTTGGAGAAGCGAAGATCCTTGGCAAGTTCCTCTTTTAAGGGCAAGGGGTCCACGGACTGGACTCGAGCCTCTAACCTGGCCAAGGTAGCCTTTTGGTGGGACACCATGTGGGCTACATAGTCAAGAGACCAGAGGGCGCATGTGGCAGACTAATAATTCTTTCTCCCAAACTGGTCCATCTGCCTCGACTCTTTGTCCGGAGGAGAGGTGCTCATGTGCTTTGGCGCTGAAGAGTGGTCATGAGCAGCAGAGATGACCACAAAGTCAGCCTTGGGATGTGCCTTCAATAACGGGGCATCCTTCAGCGCCCAGTAAAGCCTGTCCACACATTTGGGGACAGCCGGAAAAATGAGGCATCTGCCAGACAGTAGTGGTGAGGTGCAATCCAAGGAGGAATGGGGACCAGGGACAGAGACTCTAGGTCGAGGTGTTACGCGAGCCTCTGTCTCATAGGGTCCTGATCCTCAGACTTCCACTCGAAGTAATCCTTCATGGACCTCAGAAGGTCCGAAAAGGCAGGGTCTTCTGGTGAAGATTTCAGGGAAACCTTGCCTTTCGAGCTCTTAAGATCCTCTGGGACCTCCTCAGAAAGATTCGCCAGCCCCCCTCTGAGCTAGCGTTGTCGTCCGCCTCCTCAACAGGATGGTGTCAGGTATCGGAAAGGGAAACGTCCTGACGAGTCTTCCCAGAGACATGGACAGTAGCAAAGGAGAAACTGCTCGGGGAAGGGGACCTGGGAGACCGTGGGAGTGGGAGCCCAGTCTCCAGGTCCAAGACCAACTCCAACTGAGCCCTCTGCCACCAAGACTGAATTAGGGTCTTGAAATCTGGAGCAACCGGAGGAGGAGGGAGGGAGTGGAGTTGGCAGAGGCTGAGGGGGGGAGGAGGAGGTGGAATTACTGGTGGAAGGTAATGACCCTGGAATCCCTGATAAGAAGAGTAGGTATTAAACCCAGGGTAAAACTGTCCGAAATGACTCCAGTCCAAAGGGGGTCCCGCCGGGTAGTGGTTCCCAGGAAACCCCTGCGGGTAATTCGGGACAGTTCGGGGTCGACAGTAAATCTCCATTGTCAGAGGTACCCACGTCGGACCCGCCGTAGTATGTACTGGCTGGGAGCCCGGCATTGGGACAGCCCACGTCAGGGGAACAGACATCTGAACTGGCAATACCCGATCCGGCATCAGAGGGGCTGGTGTTGTGGCCAGACGAAAGGGCCCTGGCAGCAGGACCTGATCCGGCGTCGGGGCCAGAGGCTGAGGCTGGTTGAAAGGTCCAGGCTGCGGGACTGTCGTCGGGACATCTGGCATTGGAACAGGTGCCGGAATCCCGTCCAAAGGCGGAGGAGGGGCCTCCACGGTAGGCCAGCTGGCTGAGAAAGAGCCTCCTTCCCCTTGACCTCGAGAGGGGAGCGCGGAGACGACCCCGAAGCACCGACAATGTCGAGGGGTTCGCCGCTATCGTCACCAGAAGTACCCACTAAAGAGGTGGAGGGTACAGGGAGAAGGAAGGGGAGGAGGAGGAGGGGCTTTCTCCCTCTGGTTCCACCGGATGTCGGGTGAGGTACCGTTAGGCCCCGATGGAGGAACTGCACCCATGAGACCATCAGGGACAGCCGTCTTAGCGCGTGGAGTAGGGTGGGCGGGGGGTGAGCCCCTGGCCAGCATATTGACCGCTGCCGGGCAAGTACCCACAGCCTGCGTAGTCAACTTATAAGCCGCCGCACAATCCCCAGAGGAGCCGGGGGTCAACTTATTAGCAGTGCGGTTGTCGGAGGAGCCAACAGCCGGCTGACCCGTTACGGTCTTACCAGACTTACTGTCCAATTTTCTGGGCGGTGGTTGGGCCTTGCTCAAGGGCTGCGAGTCATCCGTGGAGTGCTCCCACTCCCTGGATTTCTCCTTACGCTTCCTGGAAGGAGAAGGTTTTTCAGCCGAGGACTCTCTCAAATGGTCCATCTTCTTTTCAAGGGAAGCCAGGTGGGTTTTTAAAAGATGGGCCACCAAAGCCTGCTGTCTCCTTTTCCTTGTGGCCTGAATCAAGGTCTTGCACTCAGGGCAGGAGGAAACAGGATGGTCTGGGCCTAAACAGAGGACGCACCTGAGGTGACCGTCTTTGTGCGGGATCTGCGTGCCACAAGACGAGCACTTCTTGGGTGAAGATAACAAGAAATAAATAAAAAAAAGGCAAGGAAAAACTGCGCAAGAAACTGTCACGATGATCGATAATGGAAGTCTGCAATGCGACTGACACGAGGCGACCGCGGGAAAGAACTGGAGGGCATGGGGACCGCTCACTATATACAGTCACGCGGACATCGGTCACGAGACGTCGGGTGGGCGGTCCCCCATCAGATATTGCTAGAAAAGTCGGTCGTGCAGCCCAACGCCAGGTGGCGTCAATCATATATGTGATTACCTACTGAAAGAACCCTCTCGAAGTAAGATAAGATTTTACTCTTTGGGGATAGCCCCCAATGCACTGAGCCATATTCATCTCATGGGCTGGCCCCAGTCCCTAACAGTGACAGGGTCAAACAGTTCCGGCAAGAAGCTGGACCCCTGCCAGAATTATCATCATCACTGCACAAGGGGTGAGCCAAACGTCCCGTGCCTCACATCAATGCCTCATCAGGGATGAGCCTGCCATTAGGACCAAGGTCAGGATCTACGCCAGAGACCCCTCTACAGTCGGCCCTGGACACAGCACTGCGAGTGTCACTGGATCCAGCACCAAGAACAGCACCGGAGTCAGGCCAGTCACTAGCTCCTGCTGCTGTTCCTAGTGCCCATTTGACAGGCAATGCCAGAGGTGACTCCCAGCCCCAAGCCAGGTTTGGAACCAGACCCAAGAGGGCCTCCATTCTTGCCGGTCCTGCCTGCAGGCCCAAGCTCGGCACCATTCTCCTCGTGATCCACTCACTCAGGGGAAGAGAGGATAAGAACCTCCAGGTCCACGACAGGGCCAGCTCCGGAACCCTTCCCCCTTCTGGAATTGTGAGCAATGCTAGAAGGGTACCTAATCGTATGGCCTGCGCCACCCCACTCATCAGTACCGGCTCTACTAGCAGGAGCCAAGGGGGTGTCCGCTACCCCCCCTCCCCGAGGAAGCCAGATGTACATCCCCCCACTCACCCCTGACCTCTGAGTCTTGGCTAAGCAAGTGATAAGGCGGGCCCTGGTCTTCCACAGTACATATAGTACTGAGAAGGGGCTCAAGGGAACAGTCCAGGGACCCCATCTTGGCGTCCCTTGTGTGATGTCGGTCTCCGAAGGTGGGTGGATTACGGCCCCAACTCCATGCGTACTTCTCAAGAGTGCAGTAGTCCATGGAGAAGCAGGTGTCACACCTGTCCATGTCATGGTAGGTGTCAAGGCAGGCCCAGCAATCATGCCAGTCCTGAATGGCAAAGTGACCCTCACAGAGGCACCACGCATGGGACAAGAAGAAGGCATAGTCATTCTTGGCCTTCTTAAAGCTTTTACACTCCCTCAGGACCAGATAGGACAACTCAGAAAATATACGAAAAGTAAGAACAGTTTGGTGCCAAACTAGATGTAAAAATAATAGAGCGGCACCAAGGTACCCTGTTCAGTCAAAAAAAAAAAAAGCATTAAATGAATTAGTGATGAACTGATTAAGTATGATGCAGTTAGACGAACACAGCTTCCATGGTGTGCATTCGAAAGCGGGGAAAAAATACAGGTTACTCACCCGTAACAGGAGTTCTAGGAATGGTATATGTTGTTCATCCACACTTATTGGCAGGTCCCTTGCCACTTTAAATCTTGCCAGAAGGTCTTCAAGCTGGCTCCTCCCACCCACCCGGGTGGTAAAACTCTCGGCTCCGCCCCATGACGCCAGATCTAGCCCGCTGGAAGCCAGGTTGTGCAAGCCGGGGGAGGCGGGTAATATGGATGAATAAATATACATTTTCTAGAACTCCTGTTACAGGTGAGTAAATACAGGTTACTCACCTGTAACAGGAGTTCTAGGAATGGTATATGTTGTTCATCCACACTCATTGGCAGGTATCTTGCCGCTTTAAATCTTGCGGAAAGTCTTCAAGCTTGCTCCTCCCACCCACCGGGTGGTATAACTCGGCTCCGCCCCATGACGCCAGATCTGGCCGCTGGAAGCTCAGGTAGTGCGTCCGGCGGGAGTCGGGAGGTCGGTAGATGAACAACATATACCATTCCTAGAACTCCTGTTACAGGTGAGTAACCTGTATTTCTAGGGACATGGATATGTTGTTCATCCACACTCATTGGCAGACTCCTAGCAGTTCTCCGGGAGGAGGGAGGCAAGACGACACCCCAATACTTACTTGGGAAAGAGAGACTGAGAACCGAGGCCCCAAAACCAGCATCCCGGCGTGACTCAAGGTCGATGTGGTAGTGGGTAATGAAGGTGTTTGCTGACTTCCAGGTAGCAGCCCTGCAGATTTCCTGGATAGGGACATCCCTGGAAGCAGCCAATTAGCAGCAGTATGGCGGTAGAATGAGCTCTTATCCTCTGGGAGGCTCCATGCCCGCCAACTTATAGCAGAGATCTATGCAGGAGGTTACCCACCTGCTTATCGTCCGCTTGGCTGCAGGTCTGCCAGATGCGGCTTCAGCGTAGGTGACAAACAGCTGGCGAACCTCTCCCCGAATTTCAGCCGTGCGCTCCTTATATAAGCGAGCGCCCTTCTAGGGTCCAGAGTATGGAGCCTATATTCTGCCTCCGAGGTGTGACTGGGGTAGAACACCGGCAGAGTCAACACCTGGTTAAGGTGAAACTCCGACACCACCTTCGGAAGGAATTTCGGGTTGGGGCGCAGGACAACCTTGTCCCTGTGGAAGACCAGGTAAGGAGACTCTATGGAAAGCACCTGGAGCTCTCCCATCCTTCTGGCTGACGTGATAGCCACCAAGAAGGCGGTCTTCCACGACAGGTGAGAGAGCACACCTGTGCATTGGTTCGAATGGCTTGCCCATGAGCTTTGCCAGTACCAGCAGTAGATCCCATGGAGGTGGGGGTTCCCAGACTGAGGGAAATGTGATCAAGGCCTTGAAAAAGCGCCAGACCACCTTCTCCTGCGCTACTCGACTGCTTCCCGGCCCGCGCCTGTAAGCAGAGATGCCTGCCAGGTGCACCCTTAGGTCGCCGACCTAAGCCCTGACTAGAAAGGGACCACAAATAGTCCAAGATGCTTGCCAAGGAACAGGAGGAAGGGTCCAGCCCTGTTCCCTGACACCAAATGGAAAACCTTTCCATTTGAAGGCATAGCATTTTCTGGTCGACTCTACGGGCTCCTCAACTACATTGAGGACCCTCGCCGGAAAGACCCAAGGCCTGGAACTCTAGCCGCTCAGGAACCAGGCCGTCAGGTGCAGGGATTGAAGGTCCGGATGGAACACCTTCCCCTGATTGACTGAGAGCAGGTCCGGCGAGCTGGAAGCTGCCGCGGAGTCCTGGAGCTGAGACTGAGGAGATCTGGGTACCAGAACTGGCGAGGCCAGTCTGGGGCTATCAGAATCACCTGCGCCTTGTCCCTCCTCGCCTTGAGAAGCACCTTGTGGATCAAGGGAAATGGGGGAAAGGCGTAAAAGAGGCCCGGGGTCCACTGCCTCGAGAAGGCATCCCCCTGCAGCGAGCCCTGCTGAGGGGGGCGGGCATAGAACAGACTCAGCTTCGCGTTCTCCCTGGAGGCAAACAGGTCCACCTGAGGTGTGCCCCAATGGGAGAACAGATGCTGTACTACCTCCGGCAGGAGAGACCACTGTGGATGCAGCCCCTATCCGGCTCAGGCATCGGCCAGGGTGTTGGAGGCCCCTGCCACGGAATGACTAGGAGATCCCGCCCAGGCTGCGCACGAGTGACCAAATGCGGAGAGCTCTTGCATAGAAGCATGGAGCGCGGCCCCGCCCTGGCGGTTTAGATAGTACATGGTCGTGGTATTGTCCGTCTGGACTCGGACCACTTGACCCCGGAGGAACGGAGCAAAGGCGGTGAGAGCTAGGCGGACCGCTCGGAGCTCCAGCAGGTTGATGTGGCATCGGGACTCCCCGGGGACCAGAGGCCATGAGCCCGTGTTCCCCAGATGGGCACCCCAACCCATCAGAGAGGCATCGGTCGAAAGAGAGACTGGCCGGTTCGGGTGGACGAACGGATGCCCTCCTGCAAATGATCTGGAACGGTCCACCACTGGAGAGCGCTGCTCCACATCCCTGTGTCACCGACACAAGCTGGTCCAAAGGATCGCAGCGCCAGGACCACTGGCTGGCCAGTCCCCACTGAAGGGACGCGATGTTCCAGCGGGCCCAACGGACCACGCTGGTGCAGGCCGCCATGAGACCCAGGAGGCGCAGGAAGTCCGGGCAGGGGGAATTGCCCAACCAGAAATGATCGGGCAAAGGAGGAAAGAACCTCGGCCCTGTCCGCCGGAGCCCGCCTGGCTCAAGAGAGTCGAGCTGCCCGATGAATAGAATCACCTGCTTCGCTCGAGTTCCAACTTGGCCTCTGATAAGGAGGCCCAGTTGAGAGCAGACCTGAGGGCCAGATCTCTGGACCACTCCGCCTCTTCCTGGAGGGAGCTATCAGCCAGTCGCCCAGGTAAGGGTACACCCGACCCGGGCGCCACAGGAATGCTGTCACCACTGCCATGCATTTGGTGAAGACCCTGGGAGCTGGAGACAAGCCGAAGGGCATGGCTTGGAACTCGAAGAGGGATCCTTCCGCTCGGAAGCGAAGGAATCTCTGGTGAGACGGACGGATAGGGACGTGAAAAAACGCGTCCTGCAAGTCCAGAGAGCAGAACCACACGCCAGGCTCCAAGGATGGTATTATCTGAGCCAGAGTGACCATCCTGAAGGTTCGAGACCTTAGGAACTTGTTTAGGTCGTGTAGGTCGAGAATGGGGCGCCAGCCCCCCGTCCGCTTCGGAACCAGGAAGTACCTGGACACAAACCCTGGGTCTGAAGGAGGGTCCACCACCTCTCTTATCACCTCCTTCTGGAGGAGGAGAGCGATGTCGGCTCGACGAGCCGCCAGTGAGGCTGGGGATCCCGAAGCCCCCCGAGGGGCGACGGCTCTGAAGGGTGGTGCCTGCTCGAATTCCAGAGGCAGGCCTCTTCCCACCACCTCCAAGACCCACCTGTCCGTGGTAACAGCGGACCAGGCGGAACGGAGTAGTGGAGCCGCCCTTCAATGGGGAATTCCAGGTAAGGTGACGGGAATGGGGCGAGCACCCCTCAGCCTGGCCACTGGGCAGGCTTGGAGGAGGGACCGCCGAGGGACCTCCTGGGCCTTTCCTCCCTGCCTCCTGTTAGAGGAAGCCGGCGGCTTGGTTTGGGATGCCAAGGCGAGCCTGCTGGCCCTGACGCTGTTGGCCGGGCGCGGGGGCACAGAAGGACGAAAGGGCTTAGGCTGTGGCTTGCGGCCTTTGTCCTTCTGGAGCGAAGAGAGCCGAGTCCAAGGTAGCATTGGACTTCTCGATCCTCTGCAGGTGACCTTCCACCCCAGGGTCAAGAGGTCAGTCCCAAAAGGGAACATCCGCCAACTTGTGCTGGGTATCCAGGTCAAGGTGGATATCCTCAGCCGAGCTCTCGCCGACGATAGCCACTGCAGCCACCACCGATCTGGCACATGAGTCCCCTATATCCAAAGCAGTCTGGAGCTGCTGTTTGGCCACTGCTCTGCCCTGGTCCCGCACCTGCTTAACCGTAGTCTGCAGATCGGGGAAGATGAGGGATGACCTCATCCAGGGAGCCCAACAGGGCATGAGAAAAAATGTGCCATGAGGACAGCCGAACTGGCCTGACGAAGGCCAAGAGAGGACGAGCGACTTTTCGCCCGACATAGTCCAATTCTTGACTCCTTGTCAGGAGGTTTGTCCACATCCCTGGCGTCTAGCCGGGCGTCCTGAAAACGCGGGTCGGTAACCAACCCTCAGCAGAGGGTGTTCCAAAACCGGACAGGGAACCGGTAGGGACCGTGATACTTCCTGGCCATCCTGGCCGAAGGCGCAGGGCAGGAAGCAGGCGCGCCAAAGCTCCAGTGCGGACCCACTATGGCCTCGGCCACCGGAAAGGCCTCCGCTCGGAGAATCCCTCGGTCCAGAATCTCCGGTGAGGGGATACCTGGCCCGCTTGGGAACGGGTTCGAGCCCATCCCGTGGACTCAGATGAGCGAGCAGTCCTAGGAAGGACGACGGGCTATCGCCCAATGACTGACCTCCTGAAGACTCCAAGTCCAGTCGCTTGAGAAAAAGGAGGAATCATCTTCGACTCGGAAGAGTCCTCAAGAGCTGCCTCTGGCCTGAGCCACCCTTCACCTGCCGAGGTCGGTCGGGAGTGAGGGTAACTGACAGCCGATGGGTAGACCCTTAGCCGACCGAGAATCCTTGGTCGGAGCCCCAATTGGTGGCTGTGGAGGGAGGTTCCACCGAATCGGTGGAGCAGCTGGTTTTGGCCGAACAACCGGCCTGGGTATAGGTCCCTCGGATAAGTCAGGGGTTGTCAGCCGACCCGTGACGGTTACCTAATGGCCGGGAAGGCGACGGGGTCGGCTTATTCCCCGGCCAGGGAGGAGCTGTTGCAACATAAGGTCCTCGTCTCGTCGACGTAATTTACGCCGAAGCCTCCCCTCGTCCGAGGAGGAGGACGAGCGGCGACGCCGCTTACCGCGGTGCCGAGACCGAGACCGCCTATGACGGTGGGATCGGCTGGACCGCAAAGAGGTCTGAGACCGAGACCGAGAGTCCCGGAATTTCCGAGGTCGGTGCGGGGAGGTGTCGGCCGGAACCGGCACTCCCTTCGGCTCGGATGGTCCATCCGAGGACTCCGAACCGGAGGCACAGGCGAGCCCACGGGATCCTCAACTCTCCCGGGAACCGGAGAGGGTCTCGGTGCTAAAGGCGACAGCCCATCCAATGGGTCGAGAAAATCTACTTCATCGGGGAGTCTCGTCAACTGACCTGACGGGACACCGCGTGAGGCCAGTGGCCGCCGAAGCGTCGACCGAGCCGACGGTCGACGTCCGGGAGAGGGACCTTTCCCGCCCCAAGAGTCGACGGAGGGACTTACCCTGTCCCTCTTTGGACCGAGAATAAGGTCCCAAGAGACGAGGCCCTTCTCCTTTAGTGGAGAGGGACAGACAAAGCTCCCTAAAGGGAAGCCGTAAGAAGAGAGCCCAGAGAGCGGGATAACGCCGCGGCCGAGGAAGATACGGCCCGCGCCGCCTCCTCTTCGAGGGCGACCATCCGCTCGAGCTGATCCGCCGAGCCCGCCGCCGCGGACACCGCCAACCGGGCCTCCTTGGACTTCACCGGAGGGAAACGCTTCTCGGGACGGCCCAGCTGTAATCGGGCAGCACGGTCTTCGAGGACGTAGGCCGAGAAAGATGAGCACAGGTCGCAAGCCTGCGGGTCGTGCTCAAGGCCTAAGCAGTAGACACACGTGAGTGTGGATCCGTCTGAGACATCTTCTGCCCGCATGGGCATCTCCAAACCGGGAGTCGATTTGTCCATCGTGAGTCATGAGGGATAGAAGACTGAAGTCTTTTCGCAAAATTTATTTTTAAATCGCAAACGGAGAAATAGGAACTAGTCTCAAACGCAGAGCGCTAAGGAGGGAACCTGAGCTTCCAAGCGTGTAAGGGAAGATCTGGCGCCATGGGGCGGAGCCGAGAGTTATACCACCGGATGGGTGGGAGGAGCAAGCTTGAAGACCTTCCGCAAGATTTAAAGCTGCAGGATACCTGTTAGTGTGGATGAATAACATATCCATGTCCCTAGAACCTGTATTTCTGGGGACATGGATATGTTGTTCATCCACACTTATTGGCAGACTCTAGCAGTTCTCCGGGAGGAGGGAAGGCGACACCCCTACTTGGGTAGAAAGACTGGAGAACCGAGGCCCTCCACCAGCACTCCGTGCGCGACCTAGGTCGATGTGGAAGGGGAACGGTAAAGCCTGCTGCCGGGCAGAAGCCCTGCAGATATCCTGGACTGGAGTGTCCTCGGAAGCAGCCACCGATGCAGCGGAAGGACGGGTAAAATGAGCGCTTATCCCTCTGGGAGGCTCCATGCCCGCCCGCCTATAGTGGAGACCTACGCAGGGGTGATCCTCCCGCTTGTCGTCCACTGGGCTGCAAATCTGCCAGATGCGGCTTCAGCGAAGATGATGAACAGCTGGCGAACCTCTCCCGAACTTTAGCTTTACGCTCCCAAGAGGTGAGCGTTAAACCGGTTCCTATGGAACCTGAATACGGCCTCCGAGGTGTGAATGGGGATAAACCCCGGCAGAGGCAATACCCCCGAAGGGAAGACTCCACCACCGCCTTCAGAAGGACTTCGGGTGGGGCGCAGGACAAACTAGTCCCTGTGGAAGGGATAGGGAGGTTAAAGGAGCGCCTGGAACTCTCCCCGCCTTCTGGATGGCGGAGTGGCCCCAAGAAGGTGTTCTTCCACAACAGGTGGGGAAACTCGCACCTGTGCAAAAGGTTCGGATGGCTTGCTCATGAGCTAAGCCCATACCAGCAAGGATCCCACAGAAATGGAGATACTCTCCCCAAAAAGGGAGGCGTGATCGAGGCCTAGAAGTGCCAGACCACCTTCTCCGCACCACCAGCTGCCTCCCAGCCCGCGCCCAGAAGACAGGGGTGACCCGCAGAAGCACCTAGAGGGTGGTCGGCCGAAGCCCTGGTTTAAGGATGGACCGCAGATGATCCGGAATGCTCGCCCAGGGACGGGGGAGGGCACGGCCCTATCCCATCAACAAAAAAGGGAGAACTTCTCCCAGAGAACGAGCATCTTGGCCAATTTCTTGGCAGGACGCCTCGAAGGTCGAGGACCTTGCCGAAAGACCCTAGGCCTGGCCCCTCAGCCGCACAGGGGTCGCCTCACAGGCAGGGATTGAAGGTCCAGATGGATAACCTTCCCTGAAAAGGAAAGACAGGACCGGGCGGACTGAGGCCGCCGGAGCCTGGGGCTGAGACTGAGGAGAGCTGGATACCAGAACTGGCAATCCAGTCTGGGGCTACCAGCATCACCTGCGCCAAGTCTCTCCTCGCCTTGCCCGTGAGGTCAAGGAAATGGGGAGAGGCACGGAGGTGCCCGGGTCCGGGGGCCCTATGGCATCCCCTGCAGCAGACCTTGCTGAGGGCGGCAAAAACAGTCTCGCCTCGGCTTCTCCCCGGAGGAAGAGGGAGAAGATCCTGTGCTACCTCCGCAGGGGAGACCACTCACGAGGCGCAGCCTATGCCCAGCTCAGGGCAGCAGCCAGGGAATCGGGGCTCCTGCCATCAAATGGCTGGGAACCCTCGACTGCAAGAACAACCCAATGCGGAGAACCTCCTTGCACCGAGACAAGGATCAACCAACCTGGCGGAGTAGGTAGCACATGGTCTTGGTGTTGTCCTACTTGACTTAGACCTGCAGACCCCGCATAAGCCGGAGCGAGCGGTGCAGGGTAAGCGGACCGTCTGTCTCCAGCGAGCAGGAAGGACATCGGGACTCGCGAGAGGACCAGAGGGAGCACTCTGTATTCCCCAAGATGGGCACCCCACCCATCCGAGAAGCATCGGTCGGAGAAGACCGCCGGCTCAGGGCGAACGAGCAGGATGTTTTCCTGCCGAGGTTGGAATGGTCCAAGGGAGCGTTCTCTTAACTCCTGGGCTGTAAGTCACGAACTGGTCCAAGGGACGCATCGCTGTCACCTCTGGCTGGCCCCTCCCACTAAGGGAAGGCCGCCCTGAGGCCCAGGAGGTGCAGGAGGTCCTGGCAGGACGTAATTTCCCGGCCAACCCGACCGGCAAAGGAGGAAGAACCTCAGCCCTGTCCGCCCAGAGCCGAGCTCGGACTCAAAAGTCGAGCTTAGTCCCGAAGAAGCTTCACCGCTAAGGTACGAGTTCTCACTTGGCTCCTGAAAACGGGAGACCAGTCTGCCTTCCGGGTGGGGTGACATCCGGACCCTTCAGTGCCGCAGAGACTGCTGAGCAAAGAAGTGCCTGGCTAGGAACTCGTAAGGAGCTCTCCCGCAAGAAGGGGTGGAGCCTCCCAAGAAACGGATGGAACGAGGGGTAGGTACATCCTGGAGACCCAGGAAACAGCTACACGCCACGTTCTGAGGATGGGATATCTGAAGTAGAGGGACCAGGAACACCTGGACACGAACCCAGGGTTGAATGGGGGGAGATCCACAGCCTTCTTGATCACCTCTAACTAGAGAGCCAGGCATGTCGGAACGACTGACACAGGGACAGTGAACTCAAGATCCCCATGGGGCAACGGCTCAAAAAGGGGAACCGCTCGCAACCTGCGACAGGATCCACCCTTAAATACCTCCAGAACGAGGTGCAGAGCCGTCCCCCCATGGGGAAACCCGGGCTGGGACGACGGGGCCCGGGCAATGCCCCTTGGCCCATCACTGAGCAGGCTTAGAGGGGGAAGGAGCCGAGGAGCCCCTCAGTTTCCTGCCTCCCTGCTTCCCTTGGAGGAAGATGCTGGACTGGCAACAGGCCACCCAGCGCATGCCTGCTGGCCCTTATGCTGGGCCGGTGGGGCCCCAGGGCTCAGGGGGCAAAGGGGCCTACGCAAAGGCTGACGGCTGCCCTTGACCCTCCGGGCGAGAGTGACCGAGTCCGGAATGGCATCGGATTTCTCGGGCCCATGGATGTATCCCTCCACTCCAGGGCCGAAAAGGTCAGTCCCCAAGAAGGGGATGTCCGCCAACTCGGGCTGGGTTTCCAAAGAGAAGGAGGATAACCTCAGCCACGCCCTGCGATGCATGGCCACTGCGGCCGCCACCGATCTGGCACAGGAGTCGCCTAGATCCAGAGCCATCTGGAGCTGCTGCCGCCCGCCTCCCCTCTGGTCCCACACTTGCCGAACTGCGGTCCGTAGGTCATCTGGGAGATGAGGGAGAACCCTCGCCCAGGGAGCCCAAAAGGGTGTGGGAGAAATGCCATCAGTGCAACCGAGCTGGCCTGACGGAGGCCTAGGAGGACGCAGGCGAAACCTACGCCTGACATAGTCCATCCTTCTGACTCCTTGTCGGGGTCTGTCCACATCCCCAGCGCTTCCAAGACATTGGAAAACGCCATCGGTGACTACCCCTTCAGCCAAGGGGTGCTCCGAGAAACCGGGCAGAGAACCGACAGGGACAGGGTACCTCCGAGCCACCCTGACCGAAGGCGCAGGGCAGGAAATAGGCTGCCGCCATAGCTCCAAGGCTGGGCCCACGATAGCCTCAGCCACTGGGAAGGCCTCCGAGGAAGAACCCCCTCGATCCAGAATCTCCGTAAGGGGGTAAGGTGCCCGATCGGAGACGGGCTCGAGCTGCATCCCAGTGAATTCTGAAATGAGCTGAAGTAGACCCTTCGAAGACGATAGGCTGTCGTCTACTGGATGTTCCTGGGAAGACCCCGGGTCCTCCCTGTTAGGAAACATGGCAGAGCCTGCTTCAGGCTCCGAGGGATCTGCAAAAAGCTGCTGCAGGCCCGAGGCACTCTTCGTCCGCCGGGGGCCGGCAGGAGTGAGGGGAACGAGTGACCTGAAGAACAGGTCATGGCCTGGCCTGAACCCCACCAAAGGCGGAGGGGCAGCGAGGGTCGGACGAGCAACCGGCCCTGGAGAAGGCTCCTCAACCGATTCGAATGGCTGCCGACCGAGCGGCGGCTGCTTGCTATCCGGAGAATGAATCGGGGTCGATTGAAACCCAGACAACAACTGCTGTCGCCACATAAGTTCTCGTGAACACCGACGCCAACAGCATCGAAACCGCCTCATCCGAGGAGGGGACGAGGAAGAACGGCAAGCTACTTAACTCGGTGCTCGACCGAGAACGCCGAGATCGGGCGGAGCTGCCAGACCGAGAGGTTGACCGAGACCCAACCGGGGGCCGAGGGCGGGCCTGGGAAGGAGCGGGCGACCCGCCCTCCTCGGATCGGAAGAAAGGACCGAGGCTGTCGACCCGAAGGAGGACAGAGTCTCAGCTCCCGCCAGGCGGAGGGAAGACGCACCAGCAGACCCCAAAAGACTGGTCGAGACCACAATGTTGACGGGGAACCTGGCCGGCTGACCTGACGGGATACCGTGGAGGCCAGTGGTCAAGCCAATCCTCGATCAAGTCGAACGCCGACCGATGAGGCTGGGGAGAGATCACGCCCCGCCGACTAAGAGACCCCGCCTGCAGCCCTTACAGGCCGAGCGACAGGTTTGTGTTCCCTCCCTTGAGGAGAGGGAATGACGAAGCTCCCTGAACGAAGCTGCATGAGATGAATCCAAGGAGAGTGGGATAAGCTCCGCAACAGAGGGAGAGGGGGGGGAACCGCCCCTTCACCGGCAGGATCAAACTGCAGAGAAACAGTCGAAGCGGACACCCGCCGGTCCGATGGAATCTCCAGAGCGGAAAAAACTACCGGATGTCCGAGCCCCGAACGGGCCGCGCGGTCCTCCAGAGAGCTGACCAAAAGGGCAGAACAAAAATTGCAAGCCTGAGGATCGTGATCCAAGTCCAGGCAAAAAACGCACATGGAGTGCGAGTCCCTCCTGGAGGAACTAACCGTGCGCCTCTCGGGGCCGGAAAAAGCCATCGCCGTAGCGAAGAAGAAAAGATCAAGATTCAAAGGACACTTCAACAAATTCGAAGACCGAAATTTTTAGGAACCAGTCAAAAACGCAGAGCGCTAAGGAGGGAACCTGAGCTTCCAAGCGGTAAGGAAGATCTGGCGTCATGGGGCGGAGCCGAGAGTTTTACCACCCGGGTGGGTGGGAGGAGCCAGTTTGAAGACCTTCCGGCAAGATTTAAAGTGGCAAGGGACCTGCCAATAAGTGTGGATGAACAACATATCCATGTCCCTAGAAACAGAATTGAGGAAGGGAGGAGGCCGGAGTAGGTTATTGGCCAATCATGCGAGCGTGTCACTATATCTGCCTCAAGGGTGGTGCCGGCACTGATGTCAGTTCCTTAGGCTGCAAACGACTTTGCTCCAACTGGGCTTAGACCCATAAGTGGGAATGAATGGTAAAGAATGATTCTTACAAGATCAATGCAATACTTAGTTATCTGCCAACAGATCACTCCCAGAAAGAACCCAAAGGCTGAAATGTTGATATCAACCTTATTTTCACAGGAACAGAGAAACTCAAGACAGGCAAGAGCAGATTAAAACACTGAATCTATTCACTTTGATCTGGAAACATACCATAACAACTGCCCTTTCTATTTTCAATGTGTATTTTATAAAATAAATTTTATTTGTGTTATTTGCAACCCCCATGTTAACACAATGCCCATTTTTTTTAATTACTACTCCATACTTATCACTTCTGCAGTCATAATAGCTTAAAATATTGTTGTGTGCCTCCGGTCCCTTAGGGTAGGAATTCTCTCTCCTCTGTCTGTCCTCTACCGGCTTATGCCTTTTTCAGTTTATATCCTTTCCTTTTTCTATCCCTCGGCTCTCTTGCCTCGCTGTTCTTTTTTCCTTCCCTTTGTTTTCGCCTCTCCGGCTACCAGAACTGAGATAGAGTCGTCGTCTGCGGCACCTAATGGCTGCCCCTCGCGCATGACGCAGTGCGTCACTCTTGAGGGCGGCGACATTGGAGCCGACTCAAAAAAAAAAAAAAAAAAACTCCCGTAGCGGGTGTGCGCCTCTGGCACTAACCCAAGCAGTAATGAATGGTGAAGATTGACAAAGGAAGATTAGCACTTAAGACCAAAGTATAAATCAGAAACAACACCTGAAATTACTAATAAGCCAAAATACATGGAACTATGGAAGGGCCAATGTCAAGGAGACGCAACCGGGGGCGTGGTGTAAAATACTGGCACAGGATTTGGCTGCACAACCTCAGTTGCAGGCTGATCCCAAGCAAGGGCGGCCGGGGATACTGACCACTCCACATCCTCCTGGGTGAAGACCGGGATAACCGGGGTCTTGGAGACTCACTCTTCGTCGATCCCCAACGACAAAAGGTCGATGGGGTTGAGAAAAATCTTGACTGTCTAATCGACCAGTGTCGAGGTCAACATGCCCAACAGGGATACCGTGGAGCTCGCAACCTGTTCCCCAGCCAAAAGGGACTCAGCTGAAGCAGAGTGCTCAACAACCACTGAGCGGCCTGGGGAGTCAAGGTAGTGGGAGAAGCGTGATCTCTCCCAGTCCCACAACCAATGGTAGGGTTTTTACTCTTGTGCTTCTTACTGTGGTGATCAGGGCTCTTCCCTCAAAGGTTTTGAGTACCCAACACATATCAAAGAAATGGAAATTACGTACCTACCGTAATTCTTGATCTTCTTGGACGAAGTCTCCACCACTCATTCACACTATGCCGGAGATGCCAAGACCCAGCAGGAACAAACTTTTTTACAGGAGGGCCGGCGCCAGAGAATGAGCCACGAGGAGCAGCGCCGCGAGCCTCAGCTTGAGCAGCAATGACTATCTCGGCGTCGACCCTCCAACCGCCTCAGTACCCCCGAGGAGGCGCAGCGTAACTAACCTAGAAGGATTAGCCTAAGAAAACCCAGACATAAGATAGTCCGGGCGACCCATATAAGAAGGGTCAACAAAGAAGTCTTCACAGCCTAAACACTGAAGGAGTGAAGACCAATAACAGAGAGGTGAGCTCAGGGGATGGTGGGTGGGTGAATGAGTGGTGGAGACTTCGTCCAAGAAGATCAAGAATTACGGTAGGTACAAAATTTCCATATCTTCCAAGACAAAGTCTCCACCACTCATTCACATTGATGGGAGAGTACCGAGCTAATAATCCCTCAAGAGGGCAGCAGGAGGAAACAAAGAGCTCACAGATTCAGGACAGAAGTACATTAAGGATAGTCCTGCTAAAGGAAAGATGTTGCCTGCCATGGACATCCAGGGCATAAGTGCTTGACGAAAGTATGCACTGAGCTCCAGGTAGCTGCATTGCAAATGTCTGCAATGGGCACATTGCAGATTTCCGCCAAGGATACCACGACTCCTCTAGTAGAGCGAGCGTACACTCTTCCCACCAGCTTAACCTGCGCCATGGAATAACCATGGCGAAGGCATGCCGCCAGCCGTGCAGAAATGCATCTGATAACAACAGGTTGACCCAGCCGGGTCTCGCTGAAGGAAACAGTTGAGTTTTGCCAATCTCTTTTGTTCTGGCCAAATAGAAACACAGTACTCTTTTAACATGTACGGAATGAAGGGTACGTTCTCCTTCATTTTGGCAGTTCGCAAAGTAGGTAGCTAGGACTAAAGGTTGGTTTAAATAGAATTCTGAGACAACCTTAGGGAAAAACTTAGGATGGGTCCTAAGAACTACTTTATTCTTATGAAATACAGTGTATGGAGGGTCTGTGAGCAAAGCATGTATTTCAGAAACCCAGCGGGCCGAGGTGATGGCCACCTGGAAGGCCGTCTTCCAAGTGAGGAATTTCAGCTCACAGGTAGCTAGAGGCTCGAAAGGCTTTCAAGTGAGCAAGTCTAGCACAAGATTAATGGCCCAGGCTGCGACTGGACGTCTCACAGGAGGTCTGGTATGCAGAATACCCTTCAGAAACCTCAACTACAGGTAACTGAGCCAGTGACAAGGAAAGTACCAGCTCATGATAAGCTGAAATGGCACAAAGGTGAACTTTGACTGTAGAGTATTGAAGACCTGAATTTGAGAGGTCTAAGAGGTACTCTAAAACTTTATTTGGTGGGCAGGAAAAAGGATTCAAAGAGGATCTTGCACACCAGTGAGAAAAACGCTTCCATTTGGCTATGTAAGTTTTTCTGCTGGCTGGCTTGCGCGCAGCCAGAAGAATATCTGAAACTCTCAGAGAGACATTAAACCTCTTAACCTCTATCTCTTCAGGAGCCAAGCATGAAGGTGAAGCGACCTCAGATTGGGATGGACCATGGGACCCTGGGTCAGAAGGTTCGTCTGAAGGGGAAGTGCCTTCGGAGGGGTTTCCGACATACTGTTGAGTAGCGGAAACCATATCTGTCGAAGTCAGAAGGGAGCAATGAGGATCCTTTTGTCTCCCTGAGACTCGAATTTGAGAAGTACACTCTAAATTAGAGGAAGGAGGAGGAGGAAAGGCGTATAGAAAGCGTTTTGTCCACTGCAGCCTGAATGCATCCTGACAGAAAATGCCAGCTCCTGGATTTCTGGAGCAGAAGAGAGGCAGTTTTGTGTTGAGGGGGGAAGCAAAAAGGTCCAGGTCTGGAGTTCCCCACTCTGCAAATAGTGACTGAACTACGACTGAGTCGAGAGACCACTCGTGATGATCTGGCTCCGTTCTGCAGAGATGGTCTGACAGTTCGTTCTGCACTCCTGGCAGGTAGACTGCCTGAATTAGAGCCTTGTGCTCTAGGCACCACCCACACTCTGCTTCCCCTGCATAAAGGGGAAGAGCGTGCACCGCTCTGCTTGTTGATGTAATACATCACTGCTTTGTTGTCCGTTTGAAGGAGAATGTTCTTGTGACAGAGAATGTCCTTCAAAGCCCAGACTGCATAGAGGACAGCTCTCATTTCCAGGATGTTTATGTGAAGCTGCGACTCAACTTGAGTCCATGTGCCTTGGATAGGGAGATTCTGACAGTGAGCTGCCCATCAGGGACACTTCCATGGTAATTAAAATCTGATGACTCAGAGGAGCAAAGGGATACCCTTCCAGAAGGTTGTCCTCTTGCAACCACCAGCTGAGTGACCTCTTCAGAGGTTCTGTCACCTTGATGAGAAAGGACTGAGGGCGAGTGGTTGGGGACCACCGAGTACTGAGCATCCACTGAGAGGTTCTCATGTGGAGATGTGCTAGGAGTACAGTGATCACTGCGGATGCCATGAGACCCAGCATCCGCTGCATTGAGATAGCTCGAACTGAGCTATTCTCTCTGATGTACCGGGCCATCTGTAGCATATCGCTCCTTCTGTCCTCTGAAAGAAAAGCTTTCGCACAGGTGGTGCCCTGAAGAGTTCCTATAAAAAGGAGCTTCTGGGAAGGCTACAACTGCAATTTTTTGAGATTTAGCAGGACTCCCACGGATGTGAGAAAGTCTGAAGCCGTGGCTACGGTGTCCAGAGTTTCTTGTCTGGAGCAACTTGCTAGAAGCCAGTCATCCAGATATGGGAACACTTGTATTTGGATTTTTCTGAGATGCGCTGTGAGAACTGCACAACATGTTGTGAAAACTCATGGCGCCAAGGATAGCCCAAAGGGCAGGACTCTGAACTGATAATGTTGACCCAGTGCCACAAACCTTAGGTATTTGTGGTGCTTCAGATGCATAGGAATATGTTAGTAGGCATCCTGCATGTCCAGGGAAGCTAGCCAGTTGTGTTGTTGAAGCATGGGTAACAAGGTCCTTAGCAATACCATCTTGAACTTTACCTTGAGAAGAAACTTGTTTAACTTTCTGAGGTCCAGAGTGGGGCGCATGCCACCGTTTTTCTTCGGGACCAGGAAGTAATGGGAGTAGAAACCTGTGTTTCGTTGATTCAGTGCAACTATTTCTACTGCCCTGTTGTTCAGAAG
This sequence comes from Neoceratodus forsteri, assembly GCA_016271365.2. Lineage (NCBI taxonomy): Eukaryota > Metazoa > Chordata > Ceratodontiformes > Ceratodontidae > Neoceratodus > Neoceratodus forsteri. The sequence continues at coordinate 588,687,955 of CM028134.1, read as the reverse complement.
GCCTTGTACCTCAAAGGCAAGAAGGTCTGACTGAAATGTTGATAGCCTGGGTTGTTGTTTGGGAGGATGATCTGGAGGGACCTCCAAAAGGTGGAACTGAATATCCCTCATCTGGAATCTTGCCCCCTGGACCACTGCTGTTGAAGCTGCCATGTGGCCCAAGAGCTGGAGGAAATGCCTTGCTGGTCAAGACACCCGAAGGCTGAAGGAAGAAGCTAGTTTCATAAGAACCCTTGCCCTTTCTAGAGGACGAAAGGCTCTTGCTCTGAGTGTGTCCAGTTCTGCCCCTATAAAGGTAAGAAGCTGGACTGGTTAGAGAACTGACTTGGGAAGGTTGAGAAGAAATCCTGGAGAAGTGAGCACTTGCTGGGCTACTTGTAGGTGAGACCTGACTTGGTCTGGAGACTGACCCACTATTAGCCAATCGTCCAGGAAAGGAAAAATGGAAATCTTTTGCCTTCTTAGAAAGGCAACTACTACTGCCAGACACTTTGTGAAAACCCTTGGGGCTGAGGTTAGGCCAAAGGGCATTGGTCTGAACAGATAGTGGCCTGAGAGCAACTCAAACCTGAGGTACTTTCTGTGGGAGCTCCTGATGGGAATGTGAAAGTAGGCATCTTTGAGGTCCAGGGAGGCTATCCAGTCCCCTGGACTTAGAGAGGTAAGGATTATTCCCCAGAGTTATCATCTTGAACTTTGGTTTTAAAAAGATGTTTGTTTAGATATCTTAGGTCTAGGATGGGTCGCCACTCCCCTGCATTTTTGGGGGGTCAGGAAGTACCTGGAGTACAGTCCTCTGCCCCAGTGTAGGGTAGGTACTCTATAGCTTTCAAAGCTAGGAGAGAAGAAACCTCTGCCTCTAGGGCAAGGGTTTCCGAGAGATTTGCAGGTGGAAAAGGTCTGGCTCTCATCTTTGGAAATGTTTTAAAGCTGAGAACCAGTCCCTGGCTTACTACTTCCAGGACCCACTTGTCTGATGTAAGAGACATCCAGTCCTGGACAAAGTAAGCTAGCCTGCCCCCTACTGGAATAGGAGAGTCGACCCGGGGCAGGCCCATCAGGGTGACTGCTTTGCAGGGGCTTTAGGCTGAGGAGTGGATGCAGCCCTGCTCATCCCCCTTTTGCCTCTCCCTCTGAAGAACCCCCTCTGAAAAAAGGAATAAGAGGCCTGTGCTTGGTAAAAAGGCCTTTGAAAAGGCCTGCCCCTAGACTGCTGCATTTCCTTGGCCTGAGCACTCCTGTAAGTGGTCCTGTACTCATCCATTTTCTTCATGTAATTCTCTGTCTGCTCCCCAGAGAATTACCAACTACAGGAAAATCCATGGCCTTAGCCTGGGTGTCCTGCAAGAGGCTAGTACATCTGAACCAAGCCATTCTCCGAAGAGCCACAGATGAAGCCATGACTCTTGACGCCATCGTTAGAGTCCACAGCAGCATGAAACTGAACCTTAGATGCCTCAATCCCATCCGCAGCCACCACCTCCAGCTCCTTGCCTAGCTGGGAGGAGGCCTGTTTAGCCAGTGCCAGTACAGTGTCCCACCGGGACTTCTGGTACCTGGCTGTATAGGCCATGTAATTAGCCAGCCTGAGTCCCAAAGAAGATGCCATAAACTGCTTCTTTGCCATGGCATCAATCTTCCTGGAGTCCTTGTCAGGAGGGTGTGAAGCCAAGGGAATGTTTGCCTTGTCACAGGCAGCAGCCTGCACTACCCCAACATGGCTGCACTGTTGACATAAGAACTCCGTGTCTGAGCCTGAAAGTGTATACCTTTTGTCCATTCTTCTATCCACAGGAGGTATAGTGTTAGAAGACTAAGATTTTTTGTGTCCGCTTCCCGAAAGATTTATGGAGGGGAATAGACAGTCTCCTGGACTCTGGGATGTCCATCATCTCTACATAATCAGGCTCCTCTTGATCTTCCACAGCCTCCCCATAGGAAGCTGGAGGGTTTCAGTCACCTTTCTGTAAAACAAAGTGAGAAGGGGACTCAAAGCCTAGGAGAGGAAACACCTGAAGGTCAGTCTGGGGAGATGTCCGGTTCCACAGGCACATCCAGACCTTCACTTACATCATCCTCCTCAAATTCCCCTTCCTCTTCAAATTCCAGTTCATAAAAATCTTCAAGGGTATACTCTTGAACCGGGGGAACCAACCGAACTGAACCCCTGCCAGAAGGAGCTGGATCGGTCGGAACCGGACAGAGTGATTCCACAATCTGAATCGCCCTGGCTATCTCTTCGGCGGTCGTGAACATGAACCTCTGGATCCAAACTGGTCGATTTATCTTTGTGTTTTCTTTTTGCTGGAACCGATCCCTCAAAATCTGCTCTCCTTCTGCCCGAAGAAGTATCGCCCTGGTCAGAGGGCACTCCTTCTGGTTCGGTTGAAATCAAACCGGGCTGGCCATCCGGGTCAGAGGATTTCTCGGCCTCCTTTTCCCTCAGTCTACCTAATCTCTTCTCAAGGGTAGATTTGGGAACGTTCTTACATATTTAGCAGTCTGAATCGAGGTGGACAAACCCCAGACAATAAACACAGGTGGTGTGGGGACCAGCCTTAGCAAAGACCTCCCCACACTCACTGCAGTGTTGAAACCCAGTGGGCCCGTTTTTTTCTTGTGTTTCTCAGACATGGCCAACCTAACCAAACTTATCTTTTTTCAGAACCGCCAGGCAAGACTCCTTACCGTTCCTACCAGTGTCACGGTATTGAAAAAAAAAAGGGTCAAAACTTTTTTTTTTTTAGAACCGATAAGAACCGGTAACCACACACTAAGTAAACAAATTTCACTAACAAATGGCCGGTTCAGCAGAACCGAGCTGCACTTTTACAAGTTCCACACAGAAAAACAGAACAATTCCTATCTAGTACTCATGGCACCATAGACAGAGACTGAACCGACTATGCGGATACTTTTTCGGTTTAAAAACCAACATAAACTGAAAACTTTAACAGACTTTCGAACCGAGCTGAAGGAGAAATCTCCGGAGCGACCTTTCAGTGAGGCGGAGTAAAGAATCTGACGGTTTAGGTTTGAATCACTCCAGACAGAGACTTCAACCGAGCTCATGCTCAGCATTCTATGCCCTGCATAGAAAGTTAACCATTAGTTCTCCGGGGCAGTTCAAAGGTTGGGAATCAATGCATTTGTCAGAATACAGCAAGACTTCATGCTGTTTGAAGTATCCGTGGTCAGAGTCTGGATCGGAGGGGGAGACTGAAAATACAGGTTACTCACCTGTAACAGGAGTTCTAGGAATGGTATATGTTGTTCATCCACACTTATTGGCAGGTTCCCTTGCCGCTTTAATTCTTGCCGGAAGGTCTTCAAGCTGGCTCCTCCCACCCACCCGGGTGGAACTCTCGGCTTCACTCTATGACGCTTAGATCTAGCCCGCTGAAAGCCAGGTTGTGCTCAGCCGGGAGGTTGGTAGAATGGATGAACAACATATATCATTCCTAGAATTCTGCTACAGGTGAGTAACCTGTATTTTCACGGACATGGATATGTTGTTCATCCACACTTATTGGCAGACTCCTAGCAGTTCTCCGGGAGGAGGAGGCAAGGCGCACACCCTACTTAGGTAGAAAGACTGGAGAACCGAGGCCCTGACCAGCACTCGCGCGCCACCCAAGGTCGATGTGGAAGAGAACAGTAAAGCCTGCTTCCAGGCAGAAGCTCCTGGATATCCTGACAGGAGTACCTCGAAGCAGCCACCGATGCAGCGGAAGGACGGGTAAATGAGCGCTATCCCTCTGGGAGGCTCCATGCCCGCCCGCCTATAGTGGAGACCTATGCAGGGTGACCCGCCGCCCATCGTCCACTTGGCTGCAAGTCTGCCAGATGCGGCTTCAGCCAAGATGATAAACAGCTGGCGTAACCCTCCCGAATCCTTTAGCTTTACGCCCCTAGGTAGGTGAGTTGCTAAAAAGGTTCCTATGGAACCTGTATACGCCTCCGAGGTGTGAATGGGGATAAACCCCGGCAGAGGCAATACCCCTGAAGGGAAGACTCCACCACCGCCGGAAGGACTTCGGGTGGGGCGCAGGACAACCTAGTCCCTGTGGAAGACCGGATAGGGAGATTAAAGGAGCGCTTGAACTCTCCCACCTTCTGGATGGCGGAGGGCCCCAAGAAGGTGTTCTTCCACAACAGGTGGGGGAAACTCTCACCTGTGCAAAAGGTTCGGATGGCTTGCTCATGAGCTAAGCCCATACCAGCAAGGATCCCACAGAAACCGGGATACTCTCCCCAAAGGGGAGGCGTGATCAAGGCCTAGAAGTGCCAGACCACCTTCTCCGCACCACCAGCTGCCTCCTGGCCCGCGCCCGGAAGACAGGGGTGACCCGCAGAAGCACCTAGAGGGTCGTCGGCTGAAGCCCTGGATTAAGGATGGACCGCAGATGGTCCGGAATGCTCGCCCAAGGACGGGGGAGGGCAAGGCCCTATCCCATCATCAAAAAGAGAACTTCTCCCAGAGGACGAGCATCTTGGCCGACTTCTTAGCAAGACGCCTCGAAAGGTCGAGGACCTTGCCGAAAGACCCTAGGCCTGGCCCCTAGCCGCACAGGGATCGGCCTACAGGTGCAGGGATTGAAGGTCCAGATGGATAACCTTCCCCTGAAAAGGAAAGACAGGACCGGGTGGACTAGAAGCCGCCTCAGGAGCCTGGGGCTGAGACTGAGGAGAGCTGGATACCAGAGCTGGCAATCCAGTCTGGGGCTACTAGCATCACCTGCGCCAAGTCCCTCCTCGCCTTGCCCGTAGGTCAAGGGAAATGGGGGAGAGGCACGGAGGGGCCCCGGGTCCGTGGGTCTCGATGGCATCCCCTGCAGCAGGCCCTGCTGAGGGGGCGGGCATAAACAGTCTCGGCCTCGCATTCTCCCCGGAGGGAAGAGGGAGAAGATCCTGTGCTACCCGGCAGGGGAAACCACTCACGAGGCGCAGCCTATGCCCGCTTAGGGCAGCAGCAGGAAATTGGGGGCCTGCCATCAAATGGCTGGGAACCCTCGACCGCGCAAAACCCAATGCGGAGAACCTCTTGCACCGAGGCAAGGGATCGACCGAACCTGGCGGGTAGGTAGCACATGGTCGTGGTGTTGTCCCACGGACTTAGACCACTAGACCCCGTGACAAACGGAGCGAGCGGTGCAAGCTAAGCGGACCCTTGGTGCTCCAGCGAGCAGGAAGGACATCGGGATCATGAGAGGACCAGAGGCTAAGCACTTGTATTCCCCAAGATGGGCACCCCACCCATCCGAGAAGCATCGGTCGGAGAAGACCGCTGACTCAGGGCTAAGACAGGATGTTCTCCTGCCGGGTTGGAATGGTCCAAAGGGAGCGCTCTCAACTCCTGGGCTGTAGTCACGAACTGGTCCAAATGACGTAGCGCTGTGACCTCTGGCTGGCCCCTCCCACTAGGGGAAGGACGCCCTGAGGCCCAGGAGGTGCAGGAAGTCCTGGCAGGACAATCACCCGGCCAACCCAACTGGGTAAGGGAGGAAGAACCTCAGCCCTGTCCGCCCGGAGCCGAGCTCGGACTCAAGAGTCGAGCTTAGTACCGAAGAAGCCTCACCGCTAAGGCACGAGTTCCCACTCTGGCTCCTGGAAAACGGGAGACCAGTCTGCCTTCCGGTGGGTTACGCCCGACCCTTCAGTGCCGCAGAGACTGCTGAGCAAAGAAGGGCCTGGCTAGGAACTCGTAAGGAGATCCCCCGCTAAGAAGGGGAGGAGCCTCCCAAGAAACAGACGGAACGAGGAGTAGGTACAGCCTGGAGGCCCAGAAAACAGCCACACGCCACGTTCTGAGGATGGAATATCTGAAGCAGAGAGACTATCCAGGCGTGCGGGAGAATGGGCGCGAGCCCCGTCTGCTTGAGGCCAGGAATACCTGGACACGCACTCCAGGCTGGGGTCCGCGTCTTCCTAATCACCTCTAACTAGAGGGCTAGGGCGTGTCGGTACGACCGACAAAGAGGCAGTGGACCTCAAGATCCCATGGGGCAACGGCTCAAAAGGGGAAACCACTCACAATCTGCGACAGGATCTACCCTTAAATACCTCCAGAACGAGGTGTGGAGCCGTCCCTCCATGGGGAAACCCGGGCTGGGACGACGGGGCCGGGGCAGTGCCCCTTGGCCCGTCACTGAGCAGGCTTGGAAGGGGAAGGAGCCGAGGGGGCTCTCGGTATCCTGCCTCCCTGCTTCCTTTTGGAGGAAGATGCTGGACTGGCAACAGACCGCCCAGCGCATGCCTGCTGGCCCTTGTGCTGGGCCAGTTGAGCCGCAGGGCTCAGGGGGCAAAGGGGCTTACGCAAAGGCTGACGGCTGCCCTTGACCCTCCGGGTGAGAGTGATCGAGTCCGGAGTGGCATCGGACTTCTCGGGCCCTTGGATATGTCCCTCGACTCCAGGGCCGAAAAGGTCAGTCCCCAAGAAGGGATGTCCATCCAACTCGTGCTGGGTTTCCAAGGAAAGGAGGATAACCTCAGCCACACCTGCGGCGCATGGCCACTGCGGCCACCGATCTGGCACAGGAGTCACCCAGATCCAGAGCCGTCTGGAGCTGTTGTCTGCCACCGCCCCTACCCTGGTCCTGCACTCCGCCGGACCGTGGTCCATAGTTCGGTCGGGAGATGAGGCAGAACCTCATCCAGGGTGCCCAGAAGGGCGTGGAACAGTGTGCCATAAGAGCCGCCGAGCTGGCCTGATGGAGGCTCAGGGAGGACGCAGCGTAAACCTTGCGCCTCGACGAGTCCATCCTGGACTCTGTCAGGGGTCTATCCACATCCCCAGCGCTTCCAAGACATTGGAAAACGCTGTCGGGTGACTACCCCTTCAGCCGAGGGGTGCTCTGGAGAAACCGGCAGAGAACCGACAGGGACAGGGTATCTTCGAGCCACCCTGGCCGGGCGCAGGGGCAGGGAAGTAGGCTGCCGCCATAACTCCTGCGCTGGGCCCACGATAGCCTCAGCCACTGGGAAGGCCTCCGAGGGAGAACCCCCCGGTCCAGAATCTCCGCAGGGTAGATGCCCGCTTGGAGACGGGCCTCGAGCTGCATACCAGTGAATTCTGAAATGAGCTGAAGCAGACCCCCAAAGACGATGGGCTGTCGCTCACGGAATGTTCCTGGAAGACCCCGGTCCTCCCTGCTAGGAAACATAGCAGAGCCGGCTTCAGGCACCAAAGGGTCTGCAAAAAGCTGCCGCAGGCCCAAGGCACTCTTCGTCCACCGGGGGCCGGCAGGAGTGAGGGGACCGAGTAACCTGAAGAACAGGTCATGGCCTGGCCTGTACCCCACCGAAGGCGGAGGGGCAGCGAGGGTCGGACGAGCAACCGGCCCTGGAGAGGGCTCCTCGACTGATTCGAACGGCTGCTGACCGAGCGGCGGCTGCTTGCTATCCGGAGAATGAATCGGGGTCGATTGATACCCGGACAACAACTGCTGTCGCCACATAAGTTCCTCGTAACGACATCGCCAATGGCATCGAAACCGCTCCTCATCCGAGGAGGGGGACGAGTAAGAACAGCAAAGCCACTTAGCTCGGTGCCCCGACCAAGAACGCCGAGATCGGCGTGAGCAGCTAGACCGAGAGGATGACCAAGACCGAAATCCAAATCCTCGGGGGGACCGAGGGTGGGCCTGGGAAGGAGCGGGGCGCCCGCTCCTCCCTCGGCTCGGAAGAAAGGCCCGAGGGCTGTCGACCCGAAGGGACGGACAGAACCTCAGCCTCCGCCGTGGGCGGAGGGATGGCGGCACCAGAAGACCACCCAAAAGACGGTCGAGACTCGACAACGCCGACGGGGACCTGGCCGGGCTGACCTGACGGGACACTGTGAGGCCAGTGGCCGCCGCATCCTCGACTCAGAGCCGAGGCCGGCCGGGAGGGAGGAGGAGACTGCTTCCTCACGACGAAGAGACCCCGCCTCATGCCCTTAGACTTAGGCCGAAAGGGCAGGTTTGAGGGTCCTCTCCTTGGAGGAGAGGGAATGACTAAGCTCCTTGAACGGGCTGCATGAGCTGAAGCCAAGGAGAGCGGGATAAGCCAACCCAGGGGAGCAGCCCCATCCTCGCAGGATCGAACTGCTGAGAAACAGTCGAAGCGGACACCCGCCGGTCCGAGGGAATCTCCGGAGCGGAAAAAACTACCGGATGTCCGAGCCCCGAACGGGCCGCGCGGTCCTCCAGAGAGCTGACCAAAAGGGCAGAACAGAAATTGCAAGCCTGAGGATCGTGATCCAAGTCCAGGCAATAAACACACGTGGAATGCGAGTCTCTCCTGGAGGAACTAACCGCGCCTCTCGGGGCCGGAAAAGGACTGAGCCATCGCCGTAGCGAAGAAGAAAAGATCGAAGTTTCAGAAAAGACACTTCCAATGATTTCAAGACCAAATTTTAAGGAACCAGTCGAAAACGAGCGCTAAGGAGGGAACCTGAGCTCTGCCGTAAGGAAGATCTACGCCATGGGGCAGAGCCGAGTTTTACCACCCGGGTGGGTGGGAGGAGCCAGCTTGAAGACCTTCCGGCAAGAATTAAAGCGGCAAGGGACCTGCCAATAAGTGTGGATGAACAACATATCCATGTCCCTAGAAAGAAACTCCTTCACAGAGGTTGTTTAGATCCTGCCACCACTAGAGGTCCTTCCACATACAGCTGGACATCAGGACTGATCTCTGATCCCACTGGACTCGAAGCGTCCACTGCATGACCTGCATGTGGAGCCTAGCTAGAGGGACAGTAAGGCTAGCCACTGCCATAAGACCCAGAAGGCATAAGACTGCTCAGGCCATGGTCCAATGGCTGGAGACCACTTGACTGGCCTGCTGTTGCAGAATTTCCACCCTGCCCAATAGGAGGAAAGTTCAACCCTGAAGCGTATCAAACACCGATCCAATGAATTTAAGGTGCTGGGACGGGCTAAGGTGAGACTTGGGATAGTTCACCATAATGCCCACCCATCAAAACAAATCTAGGGTCTTGGACAGAGAGGTCAGAAGGCTGTCCTGCAACGGGGCTGAAAGGAGCCAGTCACCCAAGTACAGGAACACAAAAAGGCCCTGGCAGGGCAAAGCTGCAGCCACTATCACTAGGCACTTGGTAAAAACACTGGGTGTCGGGGTAAGGCCAAACGAGAGAGAGCCTTGACTTGGAAATGCTGCCCCCTGACAAGTAAATCTGACGTAGCGGCAAAGGGAATGAAAGCCTGGAATATGCAGGAAGGCATCCTGCATGTCCAGAGTGCAGAGTCAGTGTCCCTGATGGAGAAGAAAAAATTACTCACCTTAGTAATTGTGTTTCTTCTAATGGAGTCTTGCTGTATTCTGACAATTGCAGCTAGCTCCAGCGCTTGAACTGCTCCGGAGAGTGATGGGTTAAAATTCTATGCCAGGCATAGAACGTTGGGCTCAAGCTCGGCTGAAAACTCTGACACTTTGAAACCAAACAGTCATATTCTTACGAGCTAAAACTCACTGACTATATAACGTGGAAACTGTAAAATTCCTACTAACCAACTGGCAACAAAGACTTTAGATTCCTAAAAGACTCAAGTCAGGAAACCCAAAGACAAAAAACAAGCAATAAGAAATAAAAAAATAAAAAAAAACTCTTAACTAATCAAATACAAGGCACCCAACACAACAGAAAGTGGGCTAAAGACACCCCTGGGGTGCAACACTGCACCTGCCCATCCACTTCCCAACACAGGTTATGAGAGGGGAGGCAGGGAAGGAGGTCAGAATACAGCAAGACTCCATTAGAAGAAACACAATTACTAATGTGAGTAATTTTTTCTTCAAACAACATGAAGTCTTGCTGTATTCTGACAATTGTAGACTACCAAGCAGAACCTCCAAGGAGGAGAGAGAGAGAGAGAGAGAGAGAGAGAACCTACTTTGGGAATAGGCTCTGCAGTACTGCTGTGCCAAACCTAGCATCACTCCTAGCCTAGATATCCAGAGAGTAATGCTTGGTGAAGGTATGAACTGTTTTCCAGGTGACTGCTTGGCAAATTTCTAACAAAAGAATATCCCTGGCCGCAGCCAGAGATGCAGCTGTACCTCTAGTGGAATGAGCCCTCGGGGCCTGAGGGTGAAGTTTTTCCCAGTTTCTCATAGCAGAACTGGATACAGGACACAATCCACCTGGCAATGGTTCTCTTGGTGGCAGGCTTGCCCTTACCTACTTCCCCAAAAGTGAAGAACAACTGGAGAGAGTCAAACCTGTGACCCTTTGTACGTTCTATGTAGTAACTAAGGGCCCTTTTAACATCTAAACTGTGTAGCCACCGCTCTCCTAAGGAGGTGTGATCTGTGAAGAACACAGGAAGAGACAGATTGGTTTAAGTGGAAATCAGAATCCACTTTGAGTAAGAACCTTCTATTGGTTCTAAGGACCACCTTATCTCTATGGAATGAAATGAAGTCAAGCTTCACTGACAGGGCTTGCAATTCACTGATGCATCTGACAGAAGTGACAACAACCAAAAACACAGTTTTGCAAGTCAAGTACTTGAGCTCTGCTGAGGACATAGGCTCAAAGGGGGGCTACATAAGCTGAGCGATGCAAATACTCAAATCCAAGGCAGGAGCAGGATCCCTACAAGGGGGATTAGTATGAAGAAATCTTTTGAAAAATTTACAGAATACATGGTGAGATGACAGAGAGGAAGACTTCCCCCACTGACAGGAAAGCAGAAACAGCTGACAAATTAACGTTGAGAGTAGCTGGTTTGAGGCCTAGGCCATTAAGGTGAACCATATAATTCAGAACTATAGACAACTCAGCAGTGTCTGGGGATATATGCTTCTAGGAACACCAAATATTGAACCTTTTCCATATGGAGTTGTAAGTTTTCCTGGTGGCAGGCTTTCGAGAAGCTTTGAGAATATCCAGAACCCCTTGGGACAGATGTAAGTCTGCATGCTCTAACTCTTCAAGAGCTATGCCTTGAGATTGAGTGACCGGAGACTGGGGTACGAAATCCTCCCCTGAGAGGAGGTTAACAGGTTGTGATTCCTGAGAAGAGACAGGGGAAGATGGACTGCTAGGGACAGCAACAGGGGTACCAAGGCTGCCTGGCCCAGTCTGGAGCAATCAGAATCACTTTGCAAGGTTGTGACCTTACCTTGACTAGAACCTTGAACAGTAGAGGGAAAGGAGGGAAGGCATAAAGAAATTTCCCTTCCCAGTTCAAAATCACAGCATCCAGAGGGACTGAGCCCAAAACTGCGGGTCTGCAACAAAACAGAGGAAGTTGGTGACTGTCTGGGGCTGCAAAGAGATCCATCTCTGGAGTGCCCCACCTTGAGAAAATCACTTTCAATACCAAAGGATCCAGAGACCATTCATAATGGCCCCGGAAATCCCGCTCAATGCATCTGCTATCACACTGCCCTTTCCTGGAAGGTGGGCTGCTATCAGAGAGGTCTGTAGGTAATAAGCCAGGGACCATATTTTCATGGCCTCCGTGCAAAGGGCCATGGAGAGAGTGCCTCCATGCTTGCTGATGTACCACATGGTGGTAGTGTTGTCCGTCCTGACCTGAACCACCTTGTTCTGTACTGACTGAGAGAAAGCTTGTAGGGCAAGAAGTACTGCCCTGAGCTCCAGGAGGTTGATATGAAGAAGGGATTCCTGAGGGGACCACAATCCCTTGGCCGTGAGAGACCCCAGATGGGCTCCCCACCCCAAAAGGGAAGCATCTGTGGTAAGAACCACAGAGTGAGTCTGAGTGACAAATGGAACACCTTGCCTCAGACTGTCCAGGTCCTGCCACCACTGAAGGGCCTGAATTAAGGTCTGAGTAACAGGAACTAGCTTGGTAAGAGGATCTTTCCTTTGGGACCAAAAGGTCCTCAGACGGAAAGTACAGTTACACAAGAACTTACCGTAACAGTAGATCTTCAAGAACAGGTCTTGCAGCAGGTAACACCATTAGGACTGAAGCCAGCAGGCACCAGGACCCAAGAGAAAAACTCTACATAGCAATATCCAGCAGGGACCGCTTCCGATGTCGGCCCCTCCCCAGCGTCAGGCATCACAATAAAGGGGGCGGTCCCCCAGCATCCACAGTTCTCCCGGCCCAAGAAGAACATTTGAAGGGGAAACAGAGGATCCACTTCCAAAGGAAGGTTTGCAGAGGGTGTCGAAAGACGCTATAGCCTAGAAACTAGGTCAGAAGATTCAACCTCCAGAGGGGAAGGTGGAAGGGAAACTACCTGCTGCAAGAGCTGTTCTCGAAGATCTACTGTTATGGTAAGTTCTTACGTAACTGTACTATCTTACTTCGAGAAACAGCTCTTGCAGCAGGTTACACCATTAGGACGGATTCCCAAGCAGTGAGGGACCAAGTTGTCATCGGGAGGAGAATAAGAGGGAAAACTCCAGGCTTCAGGACAAAAGTCCCTGAAGGACAGCCGACTAAAGCAGCTCTCATGCCTAGAGGCAATATCCAAACTGTAGTGCCTGATGAATGTGTGTACAGTGCTCCAGGTCGCTGCTGCACAGATGGCTGAAGTGGAAACATTTTTAAGCGCTGCGAAGGAGGTAGCCACCCCACTAGTGGAGTGACCCTTCACCGGTCCCGGTGAGGGTTTACTGCGCTTCTGATAACAAAACATAATGCACTTTACCAGCCATCTCGAAAGTGACTGTTTGGAAACAGGAATACCAATCATCCTCTGTGTGTAGGAAACAAAGAGCTGGTCCAAAGTCCGATGGGCTTTGGTTCTGATCAGATATCTGAGGCACCTATGCACATCCAAAGTGTGCAAAAGGGCTCCTCTGCTACTCATGACTCGGTAATACATCGCAGGTCTATATCCTGGTAGAGTGTGACAGCCAAGACCATCTTGGGAAGGAACTTAGGATTTGTTCTTAAGGACACCCTGTCCTTGTGAAAAAACAAATAAGGATCCTTGCACATGAGTGCATGAAGCTCAGAAACTCTTCTGGCAGAAGTAACAGCAACTAAAAGGAGCATCTTCCAAGCGAGAAGACCCAGCTCACAATCCGCGGCTGCTTCAAAAGAAGGCACCATAAGCTGCTCTAGAACAAAAGGAAGATTCCAAGGTGGAACCGGGTCTTTGATGGGAGGTCTCAAGTGCAGGATGCCACACAAAAAGGTGCAAGAAGCCTCTAGTTGAGCTAGAGACCTGTGACCTATCGGAGAAGGGTACGCTGAAATAGCGCATAGAAGGACTTGATGGAGGAATAGGCAAGTCCTGCCTCACCGAGGGACAGGAGGTAGTCTAAAACAGACCTTATGGAACACTCCAATGGGGTCAATGCTCGAGCCTGAGCCCAGATACAAAATCTACGCCAATTCATGGTGTAAGTAGCGTGATTAGAGGGTTTTCTGGCTGCCGCCAGAATGTCCACAACTTACTGAGAGACCCCGTATCTCAGGACTGCTATGTCCTTAGGAGCCAGGCATGCAGGTTCAGAGACCAAAGATCCGGATGGACTAAGGAGCCTGTCTCCTGGGAAAGAAGGTGAGAGCAAAACAGCAGAGGCACCGGAGGTTCCAGGGCCAGCTGATGTAAGGGAGGGAACCAAATCTGCATGGGCTAAAAGGGTGCTACTAGAATAAGGCATGCTTGCTCTTGTCAGAGCTTCAACAGAACCCTCTGGATCAAAGGAAAGGGCAGAAAAGCGTAAACTGACCGTCCAAGAGAGGGACAACGCGTCCCGCCAGAAAACACCAGGCCCTGGATCTAGCGAGCAGAAATTGGGCAGTTTTGCGTTGAATGCGGACGCGAAGAGGTCTAATTCTGGTGTCCCCCATTTGTGGAACAGGATCTCTGTGACTTCCTGAAGCAGTTCCCACTCGTGGACCCTGGCCTGTGATCGGCTTAGGCTGTCTGCGATAGTGTTGTCCACACCGGAAACATGTACTGCAATGATGTGTGCGCCGTGTTGCAATACCCAGTTCCAAACCCTCTCAGCCTCCCTGCAAAGAGGGTAGGAATGAGTGCCTCCTTGTTTGTTGAGATAGTACATCATCGCGGTATTGTCTGTCTGAACCAGAAGAACACCCGGCAGAATCTCCATCTGGAATGCCTGTAAGGCATACAGAACGGCTCTCATCTCCAGAATATTTATGTGAAGATGGCACTCCAGAGACATCCAGGAGCCTTGAGTCCTGACCCCGCTGAGGTGAGCTCCCCATCCGGACTCCGAGGCATCCACAGAGAGAGTCGCTGAAGGAGGTGACGCAGTGAAGGGGACTCCCATCGAGAGGTGGTCTGGGACAAGCCACCAATGCCAGTCTCGGATGACTGCATTCATGATCTGGACTGGATGCTGCAGATGATCCTGCTTTTGGTCCTATTGTGTTCTCAACATCCACTGGGTAATCCGCATATGGAGTCGAGCTAGGGGAACTGTCGCAATGGCAGCTGCCATGTGTCCGAGCAGGCAAAGGACGATGCGAGCTGGTACCGTCTTCTTTTGCTTTATGTCCCTTATGAGGGATCTGATGTGTTCCGCCCTGTCCTGAGGAAGGAATGCCTTTCCCTGAATTGTGTCCAGAACCGCACCTATAAAGTGCAAGTTTTGAGACGGAACAAGGCACGACTTCTCCTGACTGATGGTGATGCCCAGCGTTAGGAAGAAGGAACAGGTATCCTGTATTGCGGACGTCAGGACCTCCCGTGAGGGTGCCATGAGGAGCCAGTCATCTAGGTACGGGAACACGTAGTGGCCTCTTCTCCTGAGAGCTGCTGCCACGACTGCCATGCACTTTGTGAACACCTGAGGTGCTGAAGACAGTCCGAAGGGGAGGGCTCGAAACTGGTAGTGGCATCCCAGAAACCCGAAACGCAGAATTCTGCAGTGCACTCGAGCGATCGAGAGATGTAGGTAAGCATCCTGCATGTCCAGCAATGCCAGCCATGTGCCCTCTTTGAACATGGGAATGAGACCCGGCAGGGTCACCATGTGGAAATGTTTGTACAGCACAAACTTGTTGAGATCCAAAATCGGGCGCAAGTCCCCTGATTTCTTTGGAACCAGGAAAGAAGTGGGAATAGTAACCATTTCCTCTCTGGTTCAGTGGAACATGCTCTATGGCCTCCTTGTGTAGGAGGGCCAAGATCTCTTGCTGAATAAGCAGAGCACACCGACCCGAGTAAGGGGAGAGCAGGGGAGGTCTGGACTGTGGGTGATCAAGGAACTCTATAGAGTGGCCTCATTCGACCAACTACAACACCCACCGGTCAGAGGTGATCCTCTGCCATCCTGAAAGGTGATGAGAGATGCGACCCCTGACCTTCTCGACCCTTTGATCCAGAGGAGGGGCAAGGGCCAGGAAGGAGTCATGCTGTGGTGGTGTTGGCCCCCGCGGGTTGGGCTGCTTTTGAGTGCTTCGGGCCCTGGCCCAAGGGCAACCAGGCTTGATTCTTACAGCCAAAGATGCCCCTGGGTTGCTGGCTGGAACGTGCCTGTTGCCTTTGTTGGCTATGTCACTGCAAAGCTGTATCTTGATTCCTACGGAAGAAAAGTACAAGCTACGTAAGAAATCTCACTGCACAGTAGATCTTCAGAACAGCTCTTGCAGCAGGTTACACCATTAGGACTGAAGCCGGCAGGCATCAGGACCCACGGAAAAATTCTAGCTAGCTATCTTCAGCGGGACCTCGACGCCGGTCCCGCCCGACGCCAGACGAGAGTACTAAGGGGCGGTCGCCACGATTCCCCAGTTCTCCGGGTGGAGACTTCCGCCGCAGGCTGACATCGAAATGGGAGACCGAGGATCCACCGTCAGAAGACAAAAGGAAAAATCCCTGATAGTAAAGGCCTAAGCCATGCCTCCTCCAGGGGGAAGGTGTGGAAGGTATTTGCTGTAAGAGCTGTTCTCGAAGATCTATTGTTACGGTAAGTTCTACGTAACTGTACTATCTTACTCAGACACAGCTCTGCAGCAGGTTACACCATTAGATTGATTCCTGCAGTAATGCTGCAAACATTCTGGGAGGCGGAAACTAGGAATTACATTCCAGGTCCTGAATCTAGGACAGGAGACCCTGTAGCACTGCCAGGTCAGAGCCGGTTTCTTCAGCCGAGAGGCGAGTGTCCAGGCTATAATGCCTGATAAATGTATGCACAGAACTCCAAGTGGCTGCAGCACATGGCAGAGGTGGAGACATTTGAGTGCTGCAAAGGAGGTGGCCACACCCCTAGTGGAATGACTCGACTGATCCCGGGAGGCTTTTGTTTGATATCATAACAGTATGAAATACACTGGACAAGCCAGCAAGACAGGGACTGTTTGGATACTGGTTGGCCCATCATCCTTTCAGAAAAGGAACGAAAAGTTGCTCTGAGCTACAGGTTGTTTAGTTCTGTTGAGGTAATACCTCAAGCTGCGTGAACATCCAGGGTGTGAGCAGTGCCTCTCCTCTATTAGAGTAATTCGGAAGTAGACCGCAGGTCAATATCCTGATTGAGAGTGAGTGTAGAAACCACCTTAGGCAGAAATTTAGGATTCAGTCCTCAGGGATACTCTGTCCCGGTGGAAAACTAAACAAGGCTCTTGGTACATGAGAGTGTAGCTTTGAAACTCTTCTCGCTGAAGTAACAGCAACCAAAACAGCGTTTTCCACGACAGAAAATGCAGCTCGCAATCCACGGCAGGTTCGATGGGGGGAAGCATGAGTTGTTCCAGGACAAAGAGCAAATCCCATGGAGGCACTGGGTCCTTAATGGGTGGCCTAAGATGTAACACCCCTCTCAAAAATTCCCGAGAGGCATCTAATTGTGCCACTGTGCGATGTCCCACCGGAAGGTGGTAGGCAGAGATGGCACAGAGGTGCACCCTGATAGAGGAGTAGGCTAGGCCCGAACGGAAAAGGGAGAGCAGGTAGTCCAACACCGCCTCACCGGGCAACCTAAAGGGGAAAAGTCGCGGCTTTGGCACCATAAATAAAAACGCGCCATTTCATGGATATGTCGACAAGGCGCGGCTTTCATTGCAGAAAGAATTTGCACAACCTCTGCGGACCCTTCGACGCAAGATGGCTATGTCTCTAGGAGCCATGGAGCAGGTTCAGTGAGCATAAGTCCGGTGACCAGTGAACCTTCCTCCTGAGACAAGAGATGGGAGCTGAATGGCAACGAGCGGAGGTTCCTGGGATAGCTTGAATCAGTAAAGGAACCAGATCTGTCTGGGCCAGAGGGGCTACCAGGATCATTGTTGCCTGCTCCCGCGCAGTTTGAGAAGAACTCTCTGATCAACGGGAAGGGAGGAAAGCTGTGAGAGGAACTGTCCGCCCAGGAGAGGGACAACGTTGCCTCGCCAGAAACACCATAGGCCCTGGATCTAGTAGCAAAAATTGGGCAGTTTTTGTTGATGGGGATGCTAACAAGTCCAAATCTGAGTTCCCATCAAGAAACAGATCCTCTGCTACCTCTTGAAAAGTTCCCACTGCGGGACTCTGGACTTGGGAGCGATCCAGGCCGCCTGCACCGTTATTGTCCACCCCGGAACATGTACTGTGATCAGATTCGCCGTCGGATTACCAATCCCACACCTCATGGCCTCCCTGCAAAGGGGTAAGAGTGTGCTCCTGTTTGTTGAGGTAATACATCACCGCTTGTCTGTCTGTGCCAGGAGAGTACTCAAGGATTTCGACTGAAAGGCCTGCAGGGCATAAAGGACTGCCCTCATCATCAGGACGCTGATATGGAGATGGCCTCAGAGGGTCCACGCATTCTGGGACTTCACCCGCCCAGGTGCGCCTCCCACCCTAGACCTGAGGCGCTGTGGTGAGGATTACCCCAGGATGGCTGCTACAAGGGGACGCCCGTGAGAGTGACCCTGGGACTAGCCACCACTGCCAGTCTCGAATCACGGTGTTCGTGATTCTGACCGATGCTGCATGTGGTCTTGCCTTTGATCCCATTGCACCTTGAGCATCCACTCTGAGCATTCCGTATGTGGAGCCTGCGAAGGGGACAGTAAATGGCCGCAGCTATGTGTCCAAGCAGAAGCGGCGACCGACCTGGCAGGGACGGTCTTGTTCATTCAAAGCTCCTGATGGGGGGATCTGATGCGCCCGCCTGTCGCCTGGAAGAAATGCTCTTCCTGAACGGTGTCCAGTACTGCGCCTATAAACTGCAGCTTCTGCGACGGTACCAGGAGACTTCGCGTGGTTGATTAGGATGCCCAGAGATCGGAACAGGTCCTGGGTGTTCTGATCGCCGTGAACAACGCCTCCTGAGGCGCCATAAGAAGCCAATCGTCCAGGTATCGGGAACACATAATGGCCCTGTCTCCTTAGAGACGCTGCCATGACTGCCATGCATTTGGTAAAGACCCTGGGTGCAGATGACAGTCCGAATGGAAGGGCTCGGAATTGAAGGTGGTGGTCGAGAAACTTGAAGCGCAGGAACCTCTTGTGCGCCTGAGCTATAGGGATGTGCAGGTATGCGTCCTGCATGTCTAGAGACGCTAAGAAGGCGTCTTGCTTCAGCATGGGAATGAGTCCCGGAAGAGTCACCATGCGAATTCTCGAGGCGTACTCGGCACGCTGAGGTCGCTGAGGTCCAGAATCGGACGGAGGTCCCCTGTTTTCGGGAACCAGGAAGAAGTGAATAGTATCCTTGTCCCTCTGGTTCTCCGACATACTCTATCACCCTTTGCAAGAGCGTGAGTTATTTCTTGCCAGATCAGTAACTTGTGCTGACCCGGTACCGGAGAGCAAAGGAGGCATCGAGGTGGCTTTTGAATTCTATAAAGTGGCCTTTTCCGACTAACTGAAGAACCCACCTGTTCTGTGGTTACAGCCTGCCATCCCGCAGGAATCTGCAATGCACCCCACCATGATTTCCGTTGATCCTGAGGGCGGGGCCAGAAAGGAGTCAGGCTGTGGCGGCTGAGGGTCCCGCTGGCTGACCGGTTGGAAGTACGCTGGCTACGCTCCGCGGGTTGTTTCTGGATGCTCTGCGAAAGCCGGAGCCCTCTGTTGTGGAGCGGGCGGACTGTTGCCTCTGCGTCCATTCATCGGAATCGGGCTTTGGTTCCTACGAAGGAACTAAGCTTGGCTGTACATGGCCTGAACCTACCTCACCGCCTTCCCGCCTCTTGGAGTTTGGTAATTATCTTCTGAGGGCTTACCAAACAAGACTTCTCCTCAATGGGGCGCCCATGATATTCTTCTGACGTCTGGGTAAAACCGAGACGCTGCAACTGAGTGTCTCCGGATGCATACGCCTGAAGCTGCTGTCGGGCCGAGGAGTCCGCTGAGTCATACGCGGGCGTAGCACTTGGGATCCCACGTCCGAACCCGACGACGAAGGAGCTGAAGCATTCTCCTTCTCCTCCTTCCGCAGTTTCTCAGCCGCATCCAGACCCTGTTCCCACAAGGCATTTTGGAACTGCACCATGTGGGTCAAATAATTCAGGGGATCTGATGGCGCAGGTGGCGGAAGCATACGCGGCGCTACCCATAGCGCCCAGCTGTTTGGACTCTGGGTCCGTGGCAGGGTGCTCAGATGTTGCGGTCTCTGGGACCGTCATGCGAGGCTGTTATGACCAGAGAGTCGGCCTGAGGATGCTGAGTCAGTACTGGTCTTCCTGGGAGCCTTGTGCGCTTATCAGCTTTCTTCGGCATCGCTGGAGCTTAATGTGGACGCTTCCATCGCCGCCTTGGTGACGCCCATAAGTGTCTACCAAGGTGGCACCACCACAGGCTTGGGGTCCTTCTGTCAAGATACTTTGCAAGGCGAGTTTTCGGGTTAGTTTTCCACACTCATCCCATGTTCCTCTTGGATGTGTCTCATAATATCCGAGAACAAAGGGTCATCCAGAGGAGACTGACATCTCGCGTGATCCGGGAGAAGGGGGATGAGGAGATGGGGATCTGGATGTTGAGAACTCTGATCCCGTGTCCTCCGTCCGGAGCGAAGGTCGCTTCTGGGTCTCTTAGGCTGGGTGACCTGGAAGAGGATTTGGACGGAGGTCTCCGTTTGTCTGATCTCCCTGGAGGTGTTCTGTGCTCCCAGGAGGAGGTGGTCGGCCTGCCACCCCGGATGGAGAGGGGGGCGAGGAACCGAGGAGAATCGGGTAGGAGGAAGAGGAGGTGAGGGGAACCATGTCCTTCTTTATGGTGTCACCACCAGTAAGTGAACAGCTCCTTCACTTCTGCTCATGGAAAGGCCCGACGACGGTCCAGGCGCCGTGGACGGTCGCCGGATCCCGGCGCCAGCTCCACAGGGGCCCGGTAATGGCGAGGGTTCCCTGGGCGCTCGACAGGACCGAGGTCGCCGCCTGGTCCTCGGGCTGAGTCAACTCCTCCTCGGTGATGGTCTCTGACCGACGCCGGTCGGAGGCGCCGGGGTCTCTTCTCAATAGGAGCTGGCACCGGGTCCTCTACCGGGCGTCCGATGATGCGTTGGCCTGGCTGGCGATTTGCTGCCTGGCCGACGGCGCCCTGGGATCTGTGGCGCAGAGGACGGCCGACGGACGACACGCGCCGGGTCCCTGCGGCTCTTCAGAGAGGTAAGCTCCTTAGTCTTGGCGAGAGGCAGGAAGCCGACCTGACGCCGGGTTCAAAAAGGCGGAACCCGACTTATGGTGATGGTGGCGATCCCTGACTTGACCAGGGCCTTGGTGGACGAGGAAGGTCTGGCAGTCTTGGCCTGAGAAGAGGATGAAGACTCTTGACCGCAGCAGGGGAGGCTGAGAGCTGGCCCGAAGGGAGCGGTCGACCTGGAACCAGAGCTGATGAAGTCTGAGGCCCTAGACGGGACCTGAAGGGGCCTTCTCCCTATGTTTCTCAGCTTGTGGGCCTTCTGTAAGAGTCCCTTGGAAGACATGGTCTTGAGTTTTCTTCCAGCAAAATGTCTGAAGGGCCTTCTGGCGACGGATCCGGGTTCTGCTATTAAACCCCTGGCAAAAGGAGCAGGCCCGGGTGTCATGGTCTGAGCCTAGGCACCGGACGCAGGCCGAGTGAGGGTCCTTGAAGGGGATCTGCTTCCCACAAGCACACTTCGAGGAGTGACCGGAGGTCGGAGAGGACATCAGCGAAAAACTTGATTATAGAGAATCTAATTTCCGTAGGAAAATCTCAACCGACGCTGTCGCCGCCAGAGACTGGAACAAGGGTCGACATGCAAGTCGATCATGGAAAGAACTGGGGAATCGGGCAGTACCGCCCCCTTATGTACTACGTCTGACATCGGAGGCGGGACCGACGTCGGGGGCGGTCCCCGCTGAAGATAGCTAGCTAGAATTTTTCCGTGGGGTCCTGATGCCTGCCGGCTTCAGTCTTAATGGTGTAACCTGCTGTAAGAGCTGTGTCTCGAAGTAAGATCCAGATTTTGGTCTATACATAGCTCGTACAGTCCTGACTGCCTTCCCAGCGCCCTGCAATTTCGGGATGACCTTCTCGGACTCTTCACCAGAGAGGACCTCTCCATTATAAGGGACGTCCGGTGTAAATCCGGAGACCCTCAGCCATGAGTGTCTCCAGAGACAAATGCCTGTAGCTGCTCCCCTGGCTGCAGAGTCTGCTGAGTCATAAGCAGCTCGGAGAACCAGGGTCCCCACATCAGACCCAGTTTGGAGGAAGTTTAGCAGCTCCTCCTTCTTTCCGCCATCCGGTAGATTTTTAGGTAGGTCTTTGCCTGATCCCAAAGGGAGTTCTGAAATTGCACCATGTGCGTCAGACAGTTCAAAGACCTAATACAGCATACAGAAGCCGCATACACGTGTCTTCCCATGGAATCCAACTGCTTAGATTCCTGGTCCGGAGGCTGGGTGCTCAAATGTTGAGGCCGCTGGGACCTGTCATGAGATGCAGTAAGGACCAAAGAGTCGGCCAGGGGTTGTTGCGCCAAATACTGGTCCTCCGTAGGAGCCCTGTAAAGGCGGTCAGCCTTCTTTGGAACAGCCAGTGTGGAATGCGGACGCTTCCAAGCTGCCTTAGTGACATCGTAAAGGTGTTCACCAAAGGTGGGATCACCACAGGCTTTAGGTCTTTCTGTCCGAGGTAATGAGCAAGGCATTGTTTCTCGGGGTCTAGCTCTTCGGTCTCCCATCCCATATTGTTCTGGATGTGCCTCATGATTCCTGAGAAGGAGGGATCATCCGGGGGCGACCTTGGGAGGTCTCATGGGTTTGGCGATGGGGGACTGAAAGGAGATGGAGACCTTAAGATGTTGGACATATCCGTTTGGAGTCATCTCCCGATGATCAACGCCCACCCTGGGCCGCCGTGCTCTGGGGACCCGAGGAGAACATGAAGGGCGTTTCCAATCTCTCGATCGGCCCCAAGGAGGCGGAGTAGGCTCCTTGAGGGTCGGGGGTCTGTCACCTGCGGCACCCCTAAGAGGAGGTGGAGGAGGCGGAGGCTTAGAGGGAACCACGTCCTTCTTGATGGTTTCCCACCAGAAGGTGAACAAATCCTTCACCTCCTGGATGTTCATGCCTGAAGACGGACCCGGCGTTGGTGTGCGCCTGTCGTCGGGCTCGGGCGTCTGGTCCCGGGGAAGCACTGGATCCTGCTCCCTGGACAAGCCAGCGTCCTCCGTGTCGCTCGTCTGGCGGCGCAGTAGCCTCTTTGCCTGAGGACCCCTGACGTCTGGTGTCCACCGGTGTCTGTGTAGAGGTTGGTCATGTTTCGGATGCCGGGTCGGACGCCTTCTTGGACTCAGTCGTCCGCTTAAGGGACTTCAGCTTGGAGGTCTTCTTTGGAGGTTGGGAGACGGACCTGAAGTCTGTGTCCTGGCGTCTGTCAGATGCACCTCTCGATTTGGAGGAAGACTTTTTATGCCTGTCCGAAGGAGCAGGCTGAGAGGCATCCGTTGCCAGAGAGGTCATGAGCAGGTACAGAGAGGCGGAGGAGCCCCCTGAAGACCTTACCTTTACCGTGGGAGGCTGGGAGCGAGCCCGGGAAGGAGATTTATCAGACTGGGCAGAGCTGGAGCTGGTCCTGGACTCTGAGGCCCTGCTTGGAGGTTTTGCTCTGTCTGAGTCCCAGTGCTTGTCCCGGTGCTTCTCAGACTTATGAGAAGATTCCCCTCAGGAAGAAGGTCTTTTCTCTTAGTTTCTCCTCGAGGAGGAATCCCTGAAGGGCCTTTTGGCATCGAATCCGGGTTCTGCTATTGAACTGCTGGCAAACAGAGCAGGCCTGGGTGTCGTGCTCCGGGCCCAGGCACCTGACACAGGCATAATGATGGTCTGCAAAGGAGATCTGCTTGCCGCAGGCACACTTAGAGGGACGCCTGTCGGTAGAAGGAGTAGACGAAGCAGACATGGAGTAAAGTTTCTAAATGAAGATTGAAGATTTCACGCATCGTAGAGTAGAGCAGGCTTCCGTGAGGCCGATGTTGGCGAGTCAATGGCGGGAAAAGAACTGGGGATGCTGGGGGACCACCCCCTTTTTGTGTGATGCCTGACGGGGAGGGGAAGACATCGGGAGCTGTCCCCTGCTGGATATTGCTAACTAGAGTTTTTCCATGGGGTCCTGGCGCCTGCCAGCTTCAGTCCTAATGGTGTAACCTGCTGCGAGAGCAGTTTCTTGAAGTAAGATCTGAATGTCCCTCATCTGAAACCTGGGCCCTTGGACCACTGCTGTGAAAGCTGCCATGTGGCCCAAAAGCTGAAGAAAATGCCTTGGGGATCAAGAAACCAGAGGGAGGAAGGAAGAGGCCAGCTGAGAGATGGCTTTTGCCCTTTCCAAAGGAAGGAACGCTCCTTGCCTTGAGCGTGTCCAGCTCTGCTCCTATAAAAGTGAGGAGCTGTACTGGTTCGAGAACTGACTTGGGAAGATTGAGAAGGAACCCCAGGGAAGTGAGAACTTGCTGGGTAACCCACAGATCTGACTTGGTCTGGGGACTGGCCCACAAGGAGCCAGTCATCCAGGTATGGAAAGATAGAAATCCTTTTCCTTCTTAAAAAGGCCACCACTACTGCTAGGCACTTTGTAAACACCCCTGGAGATGAAGTTAGGCCAAAGGGCATTGCTCTGAACTGGTAATGGCCTGAGGACAATTCGAACCTGAGGTACTTTCTTTGGGAGCAACTGATGGGAATGTGAAAATAGGCATCCTTGAGGTCCAGGGAGGCTAGCCAGTCTCCTGGTCTCAGAGAGGGAAGAACTGTTCCCAGAGTCACCATTTTGACTTTAGCAGGTGCTTGTTTAGGTATCTCAGATCTAGGATGGGTCACCACTCCCGTCTTTTCTGGGGCAAGGAAGTACCTGGAGTACAGACCTTTGCCCCGTATGGGGTAGGATCTCTCTCTATGGCTCTTAAGGCCAGTAGAGGCGCAACCTCTGCCTCTAGAGCAAGGGTCTCTGATGTATTTGCAGGTGGAAAGGATCTGGGTCTCAGTTTCGGAAAATTTTTGAAACAGAGAACCAGCCCCTAGCTTACAACCTCCACAACCCACTTGTCTGAGGTAACAGACGTCCAATCCTGGACAAAGTAAGTCAGCCTGCCTCCTACCGGAATGGGGGAGTCGACCTGGCTGACACATCAGGGTGTCTGCTTAGCAGGAGCCTTAGGCTGAGGGGTGGATGCAGCCCTGATCACCCCCTTCTCCCTCTCCCTCTGAAGAACCCCCTCTGAGAAAAGGAAGAAGAGGCCTGTGCTTGGTAGAAAGGCCTGTGAAAAGGCCTGCCCCTAGCTTGCTGCCTTTGAGGAGTTGCCTGCCTCTCCTTGGCTTGGACACTCCTGTAAGTGGTCCTGTACTCATCCATTTTCTTCATGTAATTCTCAGTCTGCTTCTCAAACAGAGAATTACCCACCACAGGGAAATCCATGGCCTGGGGACGGACACCAGAAGGTCTGTCTGGGGAGATGTCCGTTCCACAGGCACATCCAGACTTTCACAATCGTAATCATCCTCTTCAAAATCCCCTCCTCATCAAACTCTGGTTCATAGAAATCTTCAGGGGAATAATCCTGAACCGGGGGAACCGACCAAACCGAACCCCTGCCAGAAGGCACCGGATCGGTCGGAATTGGATGAAACGATTCAACAATCCGAATCACTCTGGCTATCTCTTTGGCGGTCGGAACATGAAGTTGTGGATCTGAACCGGCAGATTTATCCTTGCGCTTTCTCTTTGTAGGAACCGATCCCTCAGGATCAGCTCTCTCCTCTTGCCCGAAGAAGTATCGCCCTAGTCAGAAGGCATTCCTTCTGATTCAGTAGGAACCGAACCGGGCTGGCCTTCTGGGTCAGCGGATTCCTCGGCCTCCTTATCCCTAAGTCTATCTAACCTTTTGTCCAACGTAGACTTAGGGAAATTCTTGCAAATTTGCCAGTCTGAATCGAGGTGGTCAAACCCCAGAGAGTAAACACAAATGGTGTGGGGATCGGCCTTAGCAAAGGCCTCCCCACACACACTACAGCGTTAAAACCCAGTGGGCCCAGTTTTTTTTCTTGGGTTTCTCAGGCATGGCCAGTCTAACAAAACTTACCCTTTATAAGCCAACTGCCAGGCAAGACTCCACTATCAGTTTCTCACCATGTTATGGGTGTTGGAAAAAAACGTTCAATTCACGGCTTTTTTTTTTTTTGTAAAACAGATACGGACCAGTAACCACACACTAAACTTTTTCACAAGATTTTTGTCTAAAGGATTGGTTCAGCCGAACCAATCGAAAAAGCTTTACAATTTCCACACAAATACTATCCTACATACTTATGGTACCACAGACAGAGACTCAAACCGATAAATGGAACTTAATGCGGGCTAAAACCGACAACTTTAACTGACTTTGAACCGAGCAGAAGGAGAAAATCTCCGGAGCGACTGTTCAGTGAGGCGGAGTAAAGAACCTAACGGTTTGGTTTCAAAGCGTCACAGACAAAAGTTTTCAACCGAGCTCGAGCCCAACGTTCTATGCCTGGCATAGAATTTTAACCCTTAGCTCTCCGGGGCAGTTCAAGTGCTAGAGCTAACTGCAATTGTCAGAATACAGCAAGACTTCATGTTGTTTGAAGTGGCAAGAGATCTGATACGGTCAGCATGAAGAATTATTTGTACTCTACATATAGATTGAGCATGATCAGGTCCAGAATAGGCTAAAGATCGCTGGTCTTTTTGGGCACCAGAAAGAAGTGGGAGTAATACCCTCTGCCCACCTGATTCTGAGGAATGGGCTCTATTGCGGACTTTTCCAGTAGGGCCTGAATCTCTGCCCATATGAGAGAAATGTGATCTCTTAAGTAGCAAGAGTGACCTGGAGAGTTTTCTGGAGGTCTCTCTAGAAACTCTACTGTGTGACCTTGAGTGATGAGCTGAAGGACCCAAGTGTCTGTCGTGATCGCCTGCCAGCCCAACAAGTGGTTGGCGAATCGGCCCCCTACCAGTTCTTCCTGAGCTGGCAGTGTGGGCAGGGGGCCTCGCCACGAGTCAGGAGGCTGCGGGGGTTTGGGGGCAGTACCTCTGGAGGCACGCTGAGCCTTGGCCGGGGAGGTGGCTGCTGCTTAAGTAGTCTGACACTTATTCTGACATCTGGCAGGCTGCTGGTTGCTCTGATGCCACTATTGGCAATGAAAAGGCTGTTTGGGTTTATACCTCGAGCAGTACATAGTGTGCACTGAACGCAATGCCTTGCCACTATCCTGCAGATTGGCGATATCTTTCACATCACCCCCAAAAAGGATCGAACCCCGGAAGGAAGCGTCCTGGATGGCAGTCTGAACGTCCTGAATTAGACCCGATACCCTGAACCAGGAGTATCTGCGCAGGCAGATGGAAGTCGCTGTGCTCCTAGACAAAGCATCTGCAGCATCATATGTAGCCCTTAGGGCATGGTGATATGACATCTCTGCCGTCCGGACCATCTAAACAATTTTTGACTTCACCTCTGAATCAGGCAAGGCGTCAAAGTCGGCTTTGAGCTTGCCCAGAATGGACTTTTGGTAGACGACCAGGTGGGCCACGTAGTTCAATGCTCTAAGAGCCAAGGTAGAGGACGAACAGAATTTTCGTCCAAACTGGTTGAGTTGCCCAGACTCCTTGTCTGGAGGAGAGGTACTCATGTGTTTCAGCTTAGCAGTGCGGTCATGAGCCACAATGATGACCACCAAATCAGCTTTAGGATGGATGCTAAGGTGGTCCTTTCCCTCGGGGGCACAATACAATCTATCAGCCTTTTTGGAGACAATGATCACAGACGATGGCTGCTGTCAAATAATGGAGGCCAAGTCTTCGTCAAGGCCTATCCAATGAGGGATCAAAAGTGGTGACACCTCTGGCATGTCCAGGTGCTCCGCCAGCCTCTTACATTTGGGAACTTGGTCATCTGTCTTCCAGCCCTGAGCCTCCTGGATTTTCCTGAGGATTTCCATCAAGGAGGGGTCCTCAGGTGGACACTTAGGAGACTCCACTGGTGCAAGCTCATCGAGCGGAGATTCATAGCCCGAGGCAAAAGAGGACGGGTCAGACTCTGAGTCCAACGAAGGGCTCCTGTCCAGAAGGGGAGTCTCCTACTGAGGCACAGGGAGCTCCCCATCCCAATCCTGAACTGAAGTATGGAATGATGTCAGGCCCGACGTGGAGGGATGAGACTCCACTGGAGAAAGAGACCTGGGTGTAGGTACCAGGTGAGCATCAAGGTGGCAATCGGGTGAAATCGGTCAAGTTCTGTCATGAGCTGAGCCTTGGCCTCATGCCACCAAGGCAGAACAATAGCCCTGAAAACCACCTGAGGCTGTGGAGGAGGAAGAGGGGGCTGGTACAAGGGAGGGTAGCCCAGAGACTGGCATCCTGGCATCAGGTAATGAAACGCCAAGTAACTAAGCATCTGGTAGCCTGGTGTAGGTTGGCCGGTGTAGGATAATGTGGATTAGGGTACCCTGGCATTGGGTAGCTTGGCGTTGGATACCCGGGGTGATTAGAAGCATCAGAGGGCCTGGTGGAGGCCCCAATGGAGGCACCAAGGGGCCTGGAGGTGGCCCTGATGGAGGATCTGAGGGACCTGGAAGAGGCCCAGATGGCAGTGCTGATGGACCTGGAGGAGGACCCGTCGGAATGTCGGGACGGCCCGGTAACATCAGGTCTGGCGGCGGTCCTACCGGCGTCAAGGGGCCAGAGGGTTCTACCAGTATCTGGAGAGGGGCCCAGATGGGGGAGCCTCAGGTAAGGGGGGCTGGTGGGTTCCTGGGAACATCCGGCATAGTGTGGTCTGGCGTTGGCACCTTTGGAGTGACAACAAGTGGACGCTCCTCCCCCTCCAGCTCTGAATGGTGAGGAGAAGCCAGAGGTTCCACCAGAGGTGACAGAGAGGGAGGCTCCTGAGAAGGAGCGCCTTCAGGGGAAGGCTGCGGCACAGGCGACAGCAGGCGCTGATCCAGAGGACTGATGTCAGGCCTGTTATCGGGGCCCAACGGAAGTGTAGTGGCTGAGCGTTCACTGGAGGAGCCGGCATCCGACTTATCAGAAGGGGCTGTGAGTTCGTCGGCAGAGCAGACGACCGTCTTACCATCCGCTCCACTAGACTTAGACCCGTGTGCTTTAATGGACCTCAGAGTGGCAGAAGCCTCAAAAGAAACAGAGGTGCCTGCCTGAACCGTTACTAGTTTAGGCAGGGAGCTCAAGGGCTGCTCCGTGGTGGTCACTCCCTTTGCTGGAGAAAGGCTGCTCGATGTCTGCAGAGGGAGTCATGGACAGGAAAGTACAGTTATGTAAGAACTTACCGTAACAGTAGATCTTCGATAACAGCTCTTGCAGCAGGTAACACCATTAGGACTGAAGCCGGCAGGCGTCAGGACCCCACGGAAATCTTCTAGCTAGTAGTCTTCAGCGGGGACCGCCTCCGACGTCGGTCCCGCCCCCGACATCAGGCGTAGTGCATAAGGAGGCGGTCCTGCCAGATTCCCCAGGACTCCCGGCCGCAGGATGACATCAGAAGGGGAGACCGAGGATCCGCCATCAGAAGAAAAGAGCTAAAGCTCCTGCCAAGGCCTGGTAGGCCGTACCTCCTCCAAGGGGGGAAATGGTGGGCGGGAAGGTACCTGCTGCAAGAGCTGTTCTCGAAGATCTACTGTTACTGTAAGTTCTTACGTAACTGTACTATCTTACTTCGAGATACAGCTCTTGCAGCAGGTAACACCATTAGGACCGATTCCCAAACAATAGCGCCTGAAACCATTCTGGGAGGAGGAAATTAGGAGAGATCTTGAACAAGTCCTGACTCTAGGACAGGAGACCCTGTAGAACGGCTAGGCCGAAACCAGCTCTCCGCCGTGATGTAATATCCAGGCTATAGTGCCTAATAAATGTGTGCACTGAGCTCCAAGTAGCTGCAGCACAAATGGCCGAGGTGGAGACGTTGCGCAGTGCTGCAAAGGAGGTAGCCACGCCCCTTGTCGAGTGGCCCCGGACTGTACCTGGGAGGGGCTTATGTCTGTTGTTGTAGCAAAATGAAATACACTGGACAAGCCAGTGAGAAAGGGTCTGCTTTGAGACTGGTTGGCCCAGCATCCTCTCAGCGAAGGAAACGAATAGTTGCTCCGACTTGCAAAGTTGTTTAGTTCTATTCAGGTAGAACCTTAAGGACCGGTGAACATCCAGAGTGTGAAGCAACGCCTCTCCTCTATTAGAGTACTTGGGGAAATACACAGGCAAATCGATGTCCTGGTTGAGAGAGAGGGCAGAGACCACCTTAGGCAAGAATTTAGGATTCGTCCTCAGAGACGCACTGTCCTGGTGAAAAATTAAATAAGGCTCCTTGCACATGAGAGCGTGAAGCTCGGAAACTCTCCTTGCTGACGTGACAGCAACTAAAAATAACGTTTTCCACGACAGAAAACGCAGCTCGCAATCCGCGGCAGGTTCAAAGGGGGGAAGCGTGAGTTGTTCCAGGACAAAGAGAAGGTCCCAAGGAGGAACGGGATCCTTGATGGGTGACCTAAGGTGTAACACCCCTCTCAGGAAGTCTCGAGAGGCATCAAGCTGTGCCACTGTGCGCTGTCCCACCGGGAAGTGGTATGCAGAGATCGCGCAGAGGTGCACTTTAATGGAGGAGTAGGCGAGACCCGAATGGAATAGGGAAAGAAGGTATTCCAGCACCCCTTTCACCGGGCATTCTAAAGGGGAAAGGCCGCGTGCCTGCGACCATAAGCAAAAACGGCGCCACTTCATGGCGTACGTCGCATGTGTTGCCGGCTTTCTGGCCGGTGAAAGGACTTCCGCCACCTCTTGCGAGACCCTGAATCACATAATGGCTATGTCTCTAGGAGCCATGCATGCAGGTTCAGTGAGCGTAAGTCCGGGTGGACTAGTGAACCCTCCTCCTGAGACAACAGGTGGGAGCTGAAAGGCAACGGAACTGGAGGTTCCCGGGACAATTGCGTCAGCATGGGGAACCAGATCTGCCTGGGCCAGAAAGGCGCTACCAAGATCATTGTTGCGTGCTCCCTGCGCAGTTTGAGAAGAACTCTCTGGATCAACAGGAAGGGAGAGAAAGCGTAGAGGAATCTGTCCGCCCAGGAGAGGGACAACGCTTCTCGCCAGAAAACACCAGGCCCTGGATCTAGCGAGCAAAATTGGGCAGTTTTATGCTGATGGGGAAGCGAATAAGTCCAACTCTGGAGTGCCCCATCAAGAAACAGATCCTCTGCTACCTCCTGAAGAAGTTCCCACTGTGGACTCTGGCCTGGGAACGACTCAGGCCGTCTGCGATTGTGTTGTCCACTCCGGGAACGTGAACTGCAATCAGGCTCGCGCCATGTCGGATTACCCAATCCCACACCCTCATAGCTTCCCTGCAGAGGGGGTAAGAGTGTGCGCCTCCTTGTTTGTTGAGGTAATACATCACCGCCATGTTGTCTGTCTGAAGCAGAAGGGTACTCAACGGTATTTCTGACTGAAAGGCCTGCAGGGCATAAAGGACCACCCTCATCTCCAGCACGTTGATGTGGAGGTGAGCTTCCTGAGGGGTCCATGTTCCCTGGGACCTCACCCCATTCAGGTGCGCTCCCCATCCTAGCCCTGAGGTGTCTGTGGAGAGGACTGCCTTCGGCGACGGCGCGGTAAACGGGACACCCGCAGAAAGTGTCCCTGGGTCTAGCCACCATTGCCAGTCTCGAATCACAGCGTTCGTGATTCTGGCCGGATGCTGCATGTGGTCTTGCCTTTGGTCCCACTGCAACTTGAGCATCCACTGAGTTACCCGCATGTGGAGCCTTGCCAAAGGGACGGTTGGAATGGCCGCAGCCATGTGTCCGAGCAAGCGAAGGACTAACCTGGCGGGGACGGTCTGTTTCGCTGAAAGATCCCTGATGAGGGATCTGATGCGTTCCACTCTTTCGTCGGGAAGAGAGGCTTTCCCTTGGACGGTGTCCAGAACTGCGCCTATGAACTGCAGCTTCTGGGACGGTACTAGGAGAGACTTCTCGCAGTTGATAAGAATGCCCAGAGACTGGAACAGGTCCTGGGTGCTCTGAATAGCCATCAACAGTGCCTCCTTGGAGGTGGCCATGAGAAGCCAATCGTCCAGGTACGGGAACACGTAGTGGCCCTGTCTCCTCAGAGACGCTGCCACAACTGCCATACACTTGGTAAAGACCCTGGGGGCTGAAGACAGTCCGAACGGAAGGACCCGGAACTGAAAGTGGTGGCCGAGAAACTCGAAGCGCAGGAACCTCCTGTGCGCTTGAGCTACTGGGATGTGCAGGTAGGCGTCCTGCATGTCCATGGGACGCTAAGAAGGCGTCCCTTTTCAGCATGGGAATGAGTCCTTGGAGGGTCACCATGCGAAAACGTTTGTAGGCGACCAACATGTTGAGGTCGCTGAGGTCCAGGATTGGACAGAGGTCCCCTGTTTTCTTTGGAACCAGAAAGAAGTGGGAATAGTATCTGGATCCTATCTGGCTCTCTGGGACATACTCCACCACTCCCTTTTGCAGGAGCGCAAGTATTTCTTGCCTGATGAGTGATCTGTGCTGACCCGAGTAACGGGAGAGCAGGAGGTGGCCTTGTGGGTGGCTTGTCCATGAATTCTATAAAGTGGCCTCTTTCGACCAAATGAAGGACCCACCTGTCGGTGGTTATGGACTGCCACCCTGGCAGGTGGTCCGCAATGCGGCCCCCGACCTTGGTGTCCCATTGATCCTGAGGGGCGGGGGCCGGGAAGGAGTCATGCTGTGGCAGCTGAGGGTCCAGCGGGCTGGGCCGACTTAGCTGGTCATTGACTTCGGCCCACTGACGACTTCCCCTGGGCTCTGCAAGAGAAGGAGCCCCTCTGTTGCGGACCGGCGCCGGACTGCTGTCTCTGTATCCGGCCTCGAAAACGGCTTTGGTTCCTACGAAAGGAATTAAGCTTGGGTCTGTACATGGCCTGGACAGACCATACCGCCTTCCCGGCCTCTTGAAGTTTGGTGAGGACCTTCTCCATGAAACGAGGCATCCAGGATGTTCTTCTGGACATCCGGGGAGAATCCGGAGACACGGAGCCATGAGTGTCTCCGGAGGCATACGCCTGAAGCTGCCGCTCTGGCTGAGGAGTCCGCGGAATCATACGCGGCTCGCAGCACCTGGGTTCCCACGTCCGAACCCGTATGAAGGAGTTGCAGTAACCTCCTTCTGCTCACCTTCTGGCATCTTTGAGCCAGATCCAGTCCCTGCCTTACGGGCATTTTGAACTGTACTATGTGGGTCAAGTACAGGATCTGATGGCGGGGTAGCGATGATGCGTTTCTTCATAGGGCCCAGCTGTTTGACCGGGTCTGCTGGTGGTGCTCACTGTTGCGCCGGAGTCAGCAGAGGCTGTAGTGACCAGAGCTGCTGAGGATGGATGCTGGTACTGGTCTCCTAGCCTGTACAGGCGGTCAGCTTTTCACACTCCCAGCGAGTGGACGCCTGCCTGGACGCCCACCATGTCCACCATGTACCCACCACAGGCTTAGGATCTTTCTGCCAAAGATATCTGGCAAGGCGTAATCTCTCGGGGTCTAGTTCCTCTGCATCCCAGCCCATGTTCTCCTGGATATGCCTCAATCTCTGAGAACGATGGGTCATCCGGAGGAGATCTTGGAAGCTCACGTGGGTCTGGAGAAGGGACGTTGATCGGAGAGGGGGATCTGGATCCGTCCGACAAGTCCGATCCCGTGTCCTCCGTCGAAGGCGAACGGCGGCGTCTTCTGGGTCTCTTGGGGCTGGGTGACCCTGAAGAAGATCTGGACGGAGGTCTTCTTTTTTCTGTTCTACCCCTAGGAAGATCCGTAGGCTCCTGGGGGGGGGGGTACTCGGCCCGCATCCCTGGGTGAAGTAGGGGGCACGGGGGCCGGAGGTGGAGAAGGAGGAGGAGGTGTGGGAACCACATCCTTCTTTATGGTGTCCCACCAGTAAGTAAACAGCTCCTTGACCTCGGATATGCTAAGGCCCGATGACGGACCAGGCGCCGATGGCCAGTCGTCGGGTTCCGGCGTCGGCTCCCCAGGGGTCTTAGGTTCCGGCGAGGGTTCCTGGGGGTGCGACAGGACCGGGTTCGCCCGTCTGGTCCTCGGGCTGGGTCAGCTCCTCCTCCGTGATCGCCTCTTGACCGACGTCAGTGGGAGGCAAAGGGGTCCTCTTCTCATTAGGCACGGACGTCGGTCCCCCGGCCGGCATCCATGGAGGCGAAGGCTTGACCGGCGACGGGCGTCTGGCGGTCGTCGGTTCTCGGGACCGATGGTGTTTGGCCGACATCGGGTGGGCCGGCGTCGGGTCCGACGATCTCTTAAGTGAAGTCAGTTCTTTGGTCTTCCGCTGGGGAGGAGGAGGCAAAGAAACTGACCTGGTGTCGGGTTCCAAATGGCGGGAACCGGACTTGTGATGGTGATGATGGTCCCCGACCTAGACAGGGCCTTAGTGGCCGAGGACGAAGAAGTTCTGGAGGTCTTGGCCTGAGGAAGAGAGGAAGAACCCGAAGAAGTCTTCACCGCTGCAGGGGGAGGCTGAGAGCGGGCCCGGGAAGGGGAGCAGTCGGACCGGGAGCCGGAGCTTACGAGTCAGAGGCCCTAGACGGGACCTGGATCTCACTCTCTCCTATGCTTCTCGAGGTGTCTCCGGCCTTGTCGGAAGATTCCCTTGAGGCTGCGTCCATGGCTTTAATCTTTTCCTCGAGCAGGAATGCCTGAAGGGCCTTCTGGCTGACGGATCCGAGTCCGGCTGTTGAACCCCTGGCAGAAGGGCAGGCCGGGTCAATGGTCGTCTGGGCCTAGGCACCGGACAGAGGCGAATCGGGTCTTTAAATGGGATTTGTTTCCCACAGGCGCACTGACGGATGGCCTTCAACGGAAGTTGGAGAGGACATCAGACAGAAGCTGAGCAGAAAAATGAACTTTCCGAAGAAGAACTTAACCAGGCGTCGCACTAGAAGCGAACGAAGGGTGAAGTTTATGCAAATTAAGTGACGAGGAAAGAACTGGGGAATCTGGCAGGACCACCTCCTTATGTACTACGCCCGACGTCGGGGGCGGGACCGACATCGGAGGCGGTCCCCGCTGAAGACTGCTAGCTAGAAGATTTCCGTGGGGTCCTGACGCCTGCCGGCTTCAGTCCTAATGGTGTTACCTGCTGCAACAGCTGTATCTCGAAGTAAGATGGAGACTTATCCCAGTCTCAGTGCTTCTCCTTGTAGTCCTTCTTATGGGAGTCAGAAGAACCCCCCCCCCCAGTGAGGAAGACAAACTCTGCAGCTTCTGCTCCACTGAAGCCACCGTAACCTTAAAATATGGGCTTCAAAGGCCTGCTAGCGTTTTCCTGTGACGTGGCTGAAGCGCTGGCAGCTCGCACGGTTCTCGGTCTTGTGCTCAGGTCCCAGGCAGAACAGACAGAGAGAATGGCAGTCTTTGTGCGGGAGTTGCGAGTCGCAGGAATTGCACTTGTTCTTACGCGACTCAGAGGTCGTTGGAGAAGACATACACAAAAAATACTACTTCTACGAAAGGATAAAGAAAATAGGATGGAAATACTCATCCAAAATGGCAGTCGACTGTAGTAGCGTTCTCCGAGAGATCCAACATGTACAGGTCAATGGCGGTAAAGAACTGGAAAGTGGGCGTGGGGACCGCCCCTTATATAGCATCACGCTGACATTGGTCACGTGATATGTGTGTGTGTGTGTGTGTGTGTCACCCTGCCAGACACTGCTAGCTAAAGTTTTCTGTGTGGTCCTAGCGCCGGGCAGCTCAGTCCAAGGTTATTACCTACTGCAAGAGCTCTCTCAAAGTAAGATATAATATGACCCATCATGGTGCCCTTATATGCTTCCCATGGAGTCACTTAAGAGAAATTTCACACTGTCGTTGAGCACCATTAACTGCTCGTCTTAGCCACCACCAACTCTCTGAACTCAGGGTCTTTAAGAAGGAGAGCATCTAGCCTCCATGATTTGGTGCAGGGGGTGGGCAGTCCCCATACCATGTTCAGAGAGAGTGATGCATGGTCAGAAATTAAGGAGTAGATTTTAGTGTCCACAACCGACTGTGTAATGGGAGGGGAGGAAGGCCATATGTCATTTCTACTCTATGTGAGATGGACCCCTGAGAAGCATGTACAGTCCCTAGTGCTCGGGTGCTTGGAGCCTCCATGCATCGGTAAGTGCATGCTCGTTGAAGAGTTCCTCGAGGGCTGCTTTTGCTTTGATATGTGGTTCTGTCACCCCAGCACTACGGTCTATGCACGGTTCAAGAGTAACATTATTAAAGTCTCCGCTATCAGTACAAGTGTCTAGGGGGTGGTAGACAGAGTTTGTGACCGAGACTGTGGAAAAAAACCTGATTCATCTGTATTTGGGCCATATACATTGACCAGGATTAGTGGCCCCCTCTAGGCTCATTACCGTCACTGTAATCCACCTATCATCTCTGTCCTTGGTTGCGTGCGAGACAGTCCAGTGTAAACCTTAGTGGAACAAAACACAGACCCTTTTTTTTTTGTGGGAGCCACCCCATTAACCTCAAATTTCAGCCACTCTTGCCAGTTTGACCGCTTCAGCCCTTTCAAAACCGTTTCCTACAAGAACGCAATCTGGGTACTAAGTCATTTTAAGTGAGCTAGCATATTTTTTCACTTCACTAGCAAACTGAGACCCCCAACATTCCAAATGACTATATTTATGTCAGCCATTGTAGAAAATGGGACAACAAGAGCTTGTTCAAGGGCTGACAGAGTCTCTCCTTAAGCAGGTTCTGTTATACCTTACTACCCAAAATTGCTCTGCTTAAACATCACAGGATAACAGACAGTAACATGCCCAACCGGGACTGTGACAAGAAACATAGCACCTCCCTCCCCAGTAACTCTCTCCTGGAACACCATCCCTCCCACTCCATAGTACCATGGCTCATTGAGGTGCCCAGCTCCAAGTGTAAGATTTAGAGGACTGGGGCATCAAGGTGTAAAGAGTGCATGAAAAGCATACTCTCCCCCCTCCAAGAGATCCCAAACAACTACTACTGTTGAAGTAGCTCTGAACGGGCTAGGCAGGCATGCAGCCATGTATGGTGCTAGCATGCGATACCGGTGGGGTGGGTTTTACATGCCAATAGACTGCAGAACAGTATACGTGAAAATTGCATGCCTGTCAATGTATAGTTCTTCCTGATATGGTGAGGGTACTCAACCAGATACTTCAGGCATTCCTTGTTGCCAACCCTTCCCTTAATGGCACCAGAAAACTTAATGGATGCAAGCTAGTCATGGAAAATGAGAGTATTATAGTGGATGTGGGAGAGAGGGGTAAAAATCCAATCCAAAGAGATATGGACACGGCACAGACGCACACACGGGTACACAAAGCACATCCACACACTACCCTTAAGCCTCTACAAGTCCGTGGTTGTAGGGAAGGAGGCTGAATACCAAAGCCTATGAGCAGAGTACCAAACACGAAACAAGCTCCCTCACCTTGTATATAATGACAGCATTCTCCGCAGCTCCCCCTCCATAGTGGAAACTGCAACAGAGCTTTGCGACTAAGATTCTGTCCCCCTTCCCTGCAGTTGTTCCATTCGTCCCACCTGGTGAATTACGGAAAGCTAGCACCTCTCACTGGTGTGACTCCGGTCCAAGCACAAACCCTAGAATCACCTGTCTCACTCTTGGAAGCCCAAGTCAAAAGAGCCTTTAATACAGGTAAAGAACTGTAGGGAAACTGTTTCCCTACTGACTTTTATCAGTTTTTGTGAGAGGGTATTAGTCTCACCCTCCTCCAGGTGTACCAAGAGGCAATCACATCAGGCTCCATGCCACCCACCCTTTAGGAGGTGATTACAGTCCTACTGAAAAAAAGGACAGGATCCTCATGCACCTAGCAGTTATAGGCATATCTCCCTCATAAATGCGGATGCCAATATACTGCTGAAAATCTTAGCCATGAGATTTGAACCACTTCAACAGGGCCTTATGCACTCCAGCCAGGTAGGATTTGTTTAAGGGTGCCATAGCAGTGATCACACCAAGACCCTTCTCAGCATCATACATGCCACCAATTAGTTCCCTACCCCAGCAGTTGCCCTAGCCACTGACTATGAAAAGGCCTTCGACTCTGTAGCATGGTGATACCTCACAGACAAATACCTCATAGGGGAGCTCCTGGCAGTCACAAGGGAAGAAGGAGACTTGGGCATCATCATCACCGATAACCTGAAATCATCCAAGCAGACCACTAAAGCAGTAGGTAAGGCTAGTGGGGTGTTAGGGTGTATTAGTAGGGGTATCACAAGTCGAAAGAGGGAGATGATAATCCCTCTTTACAAGACACTGGTTAGGTCCCATCTGGAGTACTGCGTGCTGTACTTGAGGCCACACCTTCATTAAGGACATTAACCAAATTGGGGCAGTCCAGAGAAGGGCAACCAAACTGGTGCAGGGACTGCATCAGAAAACATATGAGGACAGATTAACGGAGCTCAATATGTATACCCTAGAGCAAAGGAGGGAGAGAGGTGATATGATCGAAACATTCAAACACCTTAAGGGCGTTAACAAGGTGAAAGAGTCTAACATGTTTCAATATAAGAAAAACAGCAGGACAAGAGGACACAGCATGAGATTAGAGGGAGGCCGATTAAGGGGTAATGTGAGGAAGTTCTGTTTCGCAGAAAGGGTGGTGGATGCATGGAACGGCCTACCTAAGGAAGTGGTGGATATGAATACAGTGCAGGGCTTCAAACAGGCATGGGATAGGCATAAGGGAGCAATACAGATGAGTATGAATAGATAGGCCATTGACAGAGCAAAGGCCTACGGCACATTTATAAGGTAGAAAAAGAAATGGGTAGACTGGATGGGCCTTGCGGTCCTTCTCTGACGTCAACTTCTATGTTTTAGTATGGCACGGATGGGGATAGGCCCTCGTTTAAGTAAGTAGGTAAGTAAGCTTTTATTTATACCACACCCAATCCTGTAGGCTCTGGGTGCTTTACACGGTAGTGCAAGGACACACATTACATTTTACAGACAAGAATTAAAGGGTCAATAATTATCAAACAATTACAATCAAAATAAACAACAGTAAAAACACTCTGTAGCTCCCCAAGGGCAAGTGCCCTTACTGATGGCCTCTGCTCCTCCAGCTTCACACTGCATAAGGGCATCTGACAGGGCTGCCCCTCTCCCCTCTGCTCTTTTGTTTTGGCCACTGATCCCCTGGCTATTATCTCTGCTAATCCATCCAACCCTAAATGGACAGAGCAGGAGATGAGCACTACAGAACCCTGCAATATGCAGACAACCTCCTCATAGTACAGACAGACGAGGAGGCCACACAAGAGCCCACCGTAAATGTCCTCAGTACCTTTATGGGAGTGTCAGTGCTCGAGGTTAACCAAACCAAAATGGAGGTCCTCCCCCTTAAATCATGAGACAGTCAGCCACTTCACATCTAGGGCCCACAGGTGGGCAGATGAGGGAGTCAAACACCTCAGGTGTCAATCCACCACAATTTGCATAAAATGGGGAACATGTCCCTTTTGTTGGACACCATCACCACCGAACTAGACAGATGGGCACACAGCTCTCTCACATTAGCAGGAAAATCAGATGCCTTCAAGATGATGCTTGCACCCACAATTAAGCCACATCTTGGCTCACTTACCCCTCATAATCCGTGACCGTTGGTCCACTAAACTGTGCACCATGCAGGGAAGGCTTCTCTGGGAAAGAAAAAAAACAGATACAACAAAGCCAATTTCCACTGCCACTGGAACAGGGCTGGTTGGAGCCTACCATGGCTAAAAGGCTATCACGTGGCATATTTGGCAACCCAGGCTGTACAATGTTTTTTTCCCCCTAAAGTACGACACCCCACAATGCAATGGCCACATACTGAATGGGGTGTTGTATCCACTCCTCTAACAGTCAGCATTTTGCATAACAAAGTCCCCCACACATCTGAAGGACCACCCCACCATTTCAACACCCAGAGACAGCTGATTCTGTCTACACAAGCTCGTCTACTGACCAAACCCCATCCCACTTGGCACCCCGAGGCAAAATAATCTCATCAGTATTGGGGGATATCTCACCATACCGAGTAAGCTGGACCAAGAAGGACAGCCTCCATATCAGGGACACACATACTCATGACGGCCTGCATGTTGAAACTTTCTCTGCCATTCAGAACAAGTACACTTCGCCCAAGCAAGATTTCTTTATGTATTTACAGGTCCACAGTGCCATCACCACACACCTTCCAGAACTGCGGAATGACACTGCTACCAAGGACATTTCCATTATAAGTGCCTGCCACACACACCGGGTCATAATGTTGTACGTTTAATAGCACACGGCACTATGGTGAAACCCAGACCTGTGTGCACTCCGAGTTGGACCCTCCCCGGAGTTGGAATCTTTAGTGGGGGGGCACAGCCCCCGTAACAGGGGTGTGGGGGGCGGAGACCCACACAGAACAAAAAACATCAGGACATCGCGCAACGTGATTATGCCGTGCGGCATTCTGCTGTGCAACATAATGACCCTGTGCCCCTGTCACATGCACCCCAAGAGGAAAGTGAGTTTTCTGTACAAGTAGCAGAGATACTCTCTACCTGACCTCTCACATCCAGTTTAAGAACTATGGGAAGAGGACTTCAGCATGCTGATCTCAGAATTAGCTTGGGAAATCAGTCTCTCCACAGCCCACAAAGCATGCAAGGATGCCAGGAGTCTGCTAATCCAGAATAAAATTAACCTACACTGGTATCGCACTCTCATGGCCCTGGAAAGAATGGGCTTCCTTCCAGAGGACAGATACTGTCACTGTCACCAACAGGGTGCCAACATATTACACATATTGTGGGTCTGACCGCTTACTCAGGCCCACTGGGTGGATATTGTTAATATCTGCGAAACACATCTGGGGCCAGGTATCCCCCTTGATGCCTCCATGATACTTCTAGGTTTCTGCTGATACTGTCTATAAACACTTCCCTTCATCCTCTGGTTGGTAGAAGTGGGAGCAGTTACCAAAAGGCTTCCACTTTGTATGTGGAGATGCACATGGTTACAGAATGGAAGGCGGCTGTGAGACAGCTAGCATCTTTGGAGAGAGTTTACAATGGAAATGCAGGGACTATGCATGACTATCAAGCTGTCTGGCTATGGTATCAGACCTCCACTTTTTGCCTCAATACACACAAGTCCAGCCTTTATCTGGATGATACCAAAGTACGTGACTAATTTCACATTAGGATGCTACCCCAATATAGGACAAGAATGGCCTGATAATGCATTCCCCCCGCCACATGTCTCCTATCTATACAGAATCTGAAGTTACCCAATACTTAATTTTGAGTTGCATGTCTAAGTTTGTGAAAATCCAGCCTTATCTACATTAATATTTTTGGCATATGTACTGTATTGCCTCATTATCCTTTTTGATTTCTCTGGTTTGTTTGCTTACTTTTGTTTGAACTTACATAATTTACAGTTCAAATGTCTGTTATTGACACATTTTCAATAAAAAGATTAACGGAAAAAAGAAATAGGGGCACAGACATGAGAGGACATGACTGGAGGTTAGTTGGGGGGGGGGGTGTTATCCTAAATGGTTTAAACACAGCTGCACAAAGCAAGGACTCACAGTCCCACTGAGGGACAACCCCCTCAGGACACTGGGTCAGGGGTTCGGTGTCTCCCTTTGCTGACAGAGTCCATGTTTCTATGTCAATTGACAATGCCCATTTAGCTGCTTTTGACTCCCAAACTCACGCATTCTCCCCTCCCTTTATGACGAGGATCCTTTGTAAATTAGCTTTTAGCTCAAAAGCTGTAATTCTGATTACTCAATAAACAAACAGTCCCACCCTTTCATATTTTTCCAGGCAACATACTGTACAACTGTAAAGATATTTTCTTGTATACCTGTGACATTGTGTAGAATTCTACCATTGCAGCAGTAAGTGGTTCTGCATATGTACGTAGTGAGGGGATGAGTCTCAGCATTGCACGATTGAATGTTCCATAGATCTGAGTCAGTGATGCTGGTCCAGGGTAGTCTACATATACCACAGGTACATGACGCAGGAATCTGCAAGAGAAGAAAATACAGGTTACTCACCTGTAACAGGAGTTCTAGGAATGGTATATGTTGTTCATCCACACTCATTGGCAGGTATCCTTGCCGCTTTAAATCTTGCCGGAAGGTCTTCAAGCTTGCTCCTCCCACCCACCCGGGTGGTATAACTCTCGGCTCCGCCCCATGACGCCAGATCTGGCCCGCTGGAAGCTCAGGTTAAAGGCCGCTGGAGGTTTGAGGGAGTCGCAGGATGAACAATATATACCATTCCTAGAACTCCGTTACAGGTGGTAACCCAGCTTTAGGGACATGGATATGTTGTTCATCCACACTCATTGGCAGACTCCAGCAGTTCTCCGGGAGGAGGGAGGCAGACGACACCCCAATACTTACTTGGGAAAGAGAGACTGAGAACCGAGGCCCCAAAACCAGCATCCCGCGTGACTCAAGGTCGATGTGGTAATGGGTAATGAAGGTGTTTGCTGAC
This sequence comes from Neoceratodus forsteri, assembly GCA_016271365.2. Taxonomy (NCBI): domain Eukaryota; kingdom Metazoa; phylum Chordata; order Ceratodontiformes; family Ceratodontidae; genus Neoceratodus; species Neoceratodus forsteri. Next base: position 588,646,001 of record CM028134.1, on the reverse strand, counting down.
TTCCAGGTAGCAGCCCTGCAGATTTCCTGGATAGGGACGTCCCTGGAAGCAGCCACGTTGCAGCAGTATGGCGGGTAGAATGAGCTCTTATCCTCTGGGAGGCTCCATGCCCGCCAACTTATAGCAGAGATCTATGCAGGAGGTTACCCACCTGCTTATCGTCCGCTTGGCTGCAGGTCTGCCAGATGCGGCTTCAGCATAGGTGACAAACAGCTGGCGAACCTCCTCCATTTCAGCCGTGGCTCCTTATAATAAGCGAGCCTCTAGGGTCCAGAGTATGGAGCCTATATTCGGCCTCCGAGGTGTGATTGGGGTAGAACACCGCAGAGTCAACACCTGGTTAAGGTGAAACCTCGACACCACCTTTGGAAGGAATTTCGGTGGGGGCGCAGGACAACCTTGTCCCTGTGGAAGACCAGGAAGAGACTCGATGGAAAGCGCCTGGAGCTCTCCCATCCTTCTGGCTTGACGGATAGCCACCAAGAAGGCGGTCCTCCACGACAGGTGAGAGAGAGCACACCTGTGCATAGGTTCGAATGGCTTGCCCAGAGGCTTTGCCAGTACCAGCAGTAGATCCCACGGAGGTGGGGGTTCCCAGACTGGAGGGAAATGTGATCAAGGCCTTTGAAAAGCCAGACCACCTTCTCCTTATGCCAATCGACTGCTTCCGCCCGCCCGTAAGCAGAGATGGCTGCCAGGTGCACTCTTAGGGGTCGCCGACCTAAGCCCTTGACTAGAAAGGGACCATAAATAGTCCAAGATGCTTGCCAAGGAACAGGAGGAAGGGTCCAAGCCCTTGCTCTGACACCAAATGGAAAACCTTTTCCATTTGAAGGCATAGCATTTTCTGGTCGACTCCTACGGGACGCCTCAACTACATTGAGGACCTCGCCGAAAGACCCAAGGCCTGGAACTCTAGCCGCCAGGAACCAGGCCGTCAGGTGCAGGGATTGAAGGTCCGGATGGAACACCTTCCCTGATTGACTGAGAGCAGGTCCGGCGAGCTGGAAGCTGCCGGGTCCTGGAGCTGAGACTGAGGAGATCTGGGTACCAGAACTGGCGAGGCCAGTCTGGGGCTATCAGAATCACCTGCCTTGTCCCTCCTCGCCTTGAGAAGCACCTTGTGGATCAAGGAAATGGGGAAAAGGCGTAAAGAGGCCGGGGTCCACTGCTCGAGAAGGCATCCCCTGCAGCGAGCCCTGCTGAGGGGCGGGCATGGAACAGACTCAGCTTTGCGCTTCCCTGGAGGCAAACAGGTCCACCTGAGGTGGCCCCAATGGGAGAACAGATGCTGTACTACCTCCGCAGGAGAGACCACTCGTGGATGCAGCCCCTATCCGCTCAGGCATCGGCCAGGGTGTTGGAGGCTCCTGCCACGTGAATGGCTAGGAGATCCACCTCCAGGCTGCTACAGTGACCAAATGTGGAAGCTTCCTTGCATAGAAGCATGGAGCGTCCCGCCTGGCAGTTTAGATAGTACATGGTCGTGGTATTGTCCGCCTGGACTCGGACCACTTGACCCCGGAGGAACGGAGCAAAGGCGGTGAGAGCTAGGCGGACCGCCGGAGCTCCAGCAGGTTGATGTGGCATCGGGACTCGCTGGGACCAGAGGCCATGAGCCCGGTGTTCCCCAGATGGGCACCCCAACCCATCAGAGAGGCATCGGTCGATAGAGACCGCCAGCTCGGGCGGACGAACGGATGCCCTCCTGCAAATGATCTGGAACGTCCACCACTGGAGAGCGCTCCATCCCCTGTGTCACCGACACAAGCTGGTCCAAAGGATCGCAGCGCTAGTGACCACTGGCTGGCCAGTCCCCACTGAAGGGGACGATGTTCCAGCGGCCCAACGGACCACGCTGGTGCAGGCCGCCATAGACCCAGGAGGCGCAGGAAGTCCCGGCAGGGCGCAATTGTCCAACCAGAAATGATCGGGCAAAGGAGGAAAGAACCTCGCCCTGTCCGGCCGGAGCCGCTTCTGGCTCAAGAGAGTCGAGCGGCGCCCAATGAATAGAATCACCTGCTTCGCTCGAGTCTGACTTGGCCTCGTTGATAAGGAGGCCCAGTTGAGAGCAGACCTGGAGGGCCAGATCTCTGGACCACTCCGCCTCCTTCCTGGAGGGAGCTGCTATCAGCCAGTCGTCCAGGTAAGGGTACACCCGACCCCTCGGCGCCGCAGGGAATGCTGTCACCACTGCCATGCATTTGGTGAAGACCCTGGGAGCTGGAGACAAGCCAAGGGCATGGCTTGAACTCGAAGAGGGATCCTTCCGCCGAAGCGAAGGAATCTCTGGTGAGACGGACGGATAGGGACGTGAAAAAACGCGTCCTGCAAGTCCAGAGAGCAAAACCACACGCCGCGTTCCAAGGATGGTATTATCTGAGCCAGAGTGACCATCCTGAAGGTTCGAGACCTTAGGAACTTGTTTAGGTCGTGTAGGTCGAGAATGAGGCGCCAGCCCCCCGTCCGCTTCGGAACCAGGAAGTACCTGGACACAAACCCTGGGTCTGAAGGAGGGTCCACCACCTCTCTTATCACCTCCTTCTGGAGGAGGAGAGCGATGTCGGCTCAACGAGCTGCCAGTGAGGCTGGGGATCCCGAAGCCCCCCAAGGGGCGACAGCTCTGAAGGGTGGTGCCTGCTCGAATTCCAGAGGCAGGCCTCTTCCCACCACCTCCAAGACCCACCTGTCCGTGGAAACAGCGGACCAGGCGGAACGGAAGTGCCGGAGCCGTCCCCCCACGGGGGGACCCAGGGGTAAGGTGACGGGAATGGGGGCGACACCCCTCAGCCCGTCACTGGGCAGGCTTGGAGGAGGGACCGGCCGAGGGACCTCCTGGGCCTTTTCCTCCCTGCCTCCTGTTAGAGGAAGCCGGCGGCTTGGGTTTGGGATGCCAAGGCCGAGCCTGCTGGCCCTGACGTTGCTGGGCCGGGCGCGCCGGGGGCACAGAAGGACGAAAGGGCTTAGGCTGTGGTTTGCGTCTTTGTCCTTCTGAGCGGAAGAGACCGAGTCCAAGGTAGCATTGGACTTCTCGATCCTCTGCAGGTGACCTTCCACCCCAGGGTCAAGAGGTCAGTCCCCAAAAGGAACATCCGCCAACTTGTGCTGGGTATCCGGGTAAAGGTGGATATCCTCAGCCAAGCCCGCCGACGATAGCCACTGCGGCCGCCACCGATCTGGCACATGAGTCCCTATATCCAAAGCAGTCTGAGCTGCTGTTTGGCCACTGCTCTGCCCTGGTCCCGCACCTGCTTAACCGTAGTCTGCAGATCGGGCGGAAGATGAGGGATGACCTCATCCAGGGAGCCCAACAGGGCATGAGAAAAATGTGCCATGAGGACGGCCGAACTGGCCTGATGAAGGCCGAGAGAGGACGCAGCGAGACTTTTCGCCTCGACATAGTCCAATTTCTTGACTCCTTGTCAGGAGGTTTGTCCACATCCCCTTGCGCTACGGGCGCCGGAAAACGCTGTCGGTCAACCAACCCCTCAGCAGAGGGTGTTCAAAACCGGACAAGGAACCGTAGGGACTGTGATACTTCTGGCCATCCTGGCCAAGGCGCAGGGCAGGAAGCAGGCGCTGCCAAAGCTCCAGTGCCGACCCACTATGGCCTCGCCACCGGAAAGGCCTCCGCCGGAGAATCCCTCGGTCCAGAATCTCCGTGAGGGGATACCTGGCCCGCTTGGAACGGGTTCGAGCTCCATCCCGGTGGACTCCGAGATGAGCCGAAGCAGTCCTAGGAAGGACGACGGGCTATCGTCCATTGACTGACCTCCTGAAGACTCCAAGTCCAGTCGCTTGGAGAAAAAGGAGGAATCATCTTCGGACTCGGAAGAGTCCTCGAAGAGCTGCCTCTGGCCTGAGCCACCCTTCACCTGCCGAGGTCTGTCGGGAGTGAGGGTAACTGACAGCCGATGGGGTAGACCCTTAGCCGACCGAGAATCCTTGGTCGGAGCCCCAATTGGTGGCTGTGGAGGCGGAGGTTCCACCGGAATCGGTGGAGCAGCTGGTTTTGGCCGAACAACCGGCCTGGGTATAGGCTCCTCGGATAAGTCAAGGGGTTGTGTCGGCCGCTCCCGTGACAGTCACTTAATGGCCGGGGAAGGCGACGGGGTCGGCTTACTCCCGGCCAGGAGGAGCTGTTGCAACATAAGGTCCTCGTACCGTCGACGTAATTTACGCCGGAGCCTCCCCTCATCCGAGGAGGAGGACGAGCGGCGACGCCGCTTACCGCGGTGCCGAGACCGCCTATGACGGTGGGATCGGCTGGACCGCGAAGAGGTCCGAGACCGAGACCGAGAGTCCCGGAATTTCCGAGGTCGGTGGGAGGTGTCGCCGGAACCGCACTCTTCGCTCGATGGTCCATCCGAGGGCTCCGGAACCGGAGGCACAGCGAGCCCACGGGATCCTCAACCTCCCGGGAACCGGGAGAGGGAATCTCGCTAAAGGCGACAGCTCGTCCAATGGGTCGAGAAAAATCTCGACTTCATCGGTGGAGTCTCGGTCAACTGACCTGGACGGGACACCGTGAGGCCAGTGGCCGAAGCCGAGCGGTCGACCGAAGCCGACGGTCGACGGCCCGGGGAGAGGGACCTTTCCCGCTCCCAAGAGCGTCGACGGAGGGACTTACCCCTGTCCGCAGGCCCTTCTCCCTTAGTGGAGAGGGACAGACAAAGCTCCTTAAAAGAAGCCGTGTAGGAAGAACCCAGAGAGAGCGGATAAATGCCGCTCGTAGAAGATACGGCCTCGCCGCCTCTTCTTCGAGGGGATACCATCCGCCGGGAAGCTGATCTCACGAGTTCACGCCGACACATCAACAACCGGGCCTCCTTGACCACCGAGGGAACGCTCGGGACGGCCCAGTTGCAATCGGGCAGCACGGTCTTCGAGGACGAGGGCTTGCGAAAGATGAGCACAGGCTAAGCCCGCGGGTCGTGCTTCAAGGCCTAAGCAGTAGACACACGCGGAGTGTGGATCCGTCCGAGACATCTTCTGCCCGCATGGGCATCTCCGAAATCCCGGAGTCGATTTGTCCATCGCAGCCGCGAGGGATAGAAGACTGAAGTCTTTTTTGCAAAATTTATTTTTAAATCCGCAAACGGAGAAATAGGAACCAGTCTCAAACACAGAGCGTTAAGGAGGGAACCTGAGCTTCCAAGCGGTAAGGAAGATCTGGCGTCATGGGGCGGAGCCGAGAGTTATACCAGCCGGGTGGGTGGGAGGAGCAAGCTTGAAGACCTTCCGGCAAGATTTAAAGCGGCAAGGATACCTGCCAATGAGTGTGGATGAACAACATATCCATGTCCCTAGAACAAAATATTATTCCCATACCGTAAGATTACAAGCAATTTAACGAAATGAAAATGTGGCACATTATTTGCTATCAAAACAAACAATTACGTAAGCACTTAACGTAACAGTAGATCTTAAAGATAATCTCCATTAGGCAACACCTTTGGAACTGTAAGCCCTCAGCGTCAGGACCACTCAAACATTTTGCTAGCCAAGATCTGTCCACAATGGCAAGCAGCGTTGATACATATATAACATAGGCAGCCCTATCGCTCCTCAGTTCCCCACTAGAGATTAGCCTTGGAGGGCCTCCAAAAGTGAGGAACCAGAAGAGTAATCCAGTACTAAGAACATAAGGAAAGGCATTACACTGGAAAAAATATGATGCATAGAGTAAAGTTTGAGGCACAGCATCAGATATAACCCTCAGGATACACAACAGAGGGAAGGAGGGAGGGTACAGCATGGCCTAATAGAGGAGTTTCTCACAAAGCTCTGTTGTCATAGTAAATTCCTACATAACTGTTCTATCTTCACCTAGGATATCTGTTCCATTAGGCCACATCTTTGGAATGCCTCCCATGCAGTACAATGCTGCAGGGAGAATGGTACAGTCTGATATGTAATCAGGAAAGCAGGCCTTGCAGTACAGCAAGATCAAAACCAGCATGTCCATGAGAGACGACCACACTGTAATGTTTACTGTAAGTATGAACAGTGCTCCATGTGGCAGTGGGACATATGTCGACAGCAGGGACATTTTTGGAATAAGCAGATGATGTGGCTGTACCACTTGTAGAATGACAATGAACGCCACCAGAAAGTTCCTTATTGTACTTCCTGTAACAGAATGTAATACTATCTACCAGCCATTTAGACAGGCACTATTTAGACACAGGACTGCCCTCTTTCCCAGATGCGAAGGAAACAAAAAGCTGAGATGACTTCCTGCAGTCTTCAAATATAGAGGCTCACAAATCACAGTCTGAAGCTCGTTAATAAAAATAACGCTACAGGATGCATAAGCCACAACTGGCAGCAAACTCAAAAGGAGCCAGCGTCAATTTTTCCAAGAATAAAATTCAGGTTCCAAGGAGGGACTGGATTACAGACAGAAGGTTTCATATGAAGAGTACATCTCAGACATTTACATGGCATCTCTAATTGGGCAATCATACGACCATCAATAGGGACATGGAAAGCCGATATAGCAGTCAAATGCACTTTAACAGAAGAATACTGCATGTCAAAATCAGACAGGGAAAATAAGTATTCCAACACAGAATTCACAGGACAGGTAAGGGAATCCATATTCTGGGAGGCAGACCACAAACTGAAATGCTTCCATTTTAGGGAATAAGTATGTCTGGTAGAAGGCTTCTTAGCCACACACAGGGCATCAACAACCTTAGAGGATACCACAAAACGTGTAATGGCTGTTTTCAGGAGCCATGCATGCAGGTACAGGGATTTCAGGTCTGGATGGACAATGGACCCCTTGCCCTGTGGCACTCAGGGTAGAGGGACAGGAGGCTCCACAGCCAGATGTTAAAGGAGTGGAAAACCGTATCTGGCGAGGCCAAAACAGGGCAATGAGGATGAGAGTAGCACTTTCCACCCGCAGCTTGAGCAGAACCCTTTGTATTAGAGGAATGGGGGTACTGTGCATAGGAATTTCACTTTCCAAGAGAGGGATAAAGCATTACTCCAAAACATTTCAGCACCTGGAGTGAGCAAGCAGAAAAAAATAGCTTACTCACTTGTAACCATGCTTCTAGGAGTGGTATGTAACTCACATCCAGACTCAAACAGTTCCACTGGAAGTGCCGATTGATCAGAACGTCTTCAAGTTAAGCTACTCTCAACACCCAGGGAGTATATCCTATGCTTCCACCCCATGACGTAACACCTTCCACACTGGAAACTGTGATCCATGTGCCATTTGTCAGAGGAGGCCAGGAAGGTGGCGTGGATGTGAATCATATATACCTCCTGGAAAGTACAGTTACGTAAGAACTTACCGTAACAATAGATTTTCGAGAGGCGCTCTTGCAGTAGGTAATTACATATAGGACTGATGATGGCAGGCATCAGGACCCCACAGAAAAATTTCTGGCTAGTAGTCTCTGGCGGGGGACCGCCCCCACGTCAGGTGACCGACATCAGTATAAAGAGGCGGTCCCCCACGCCCGCCTTCTAGTTCTTTCCCACCAAAAGGCAAGACGAGAGAGAAGTGGACATTTCCCATCCTGGAAAAGGGATGGAGGGTGGGAAGGTATTATCTATGGCAAGAGCCTTTCTCGAAGATCTACTGTTATGGTAAGTTCTTACGTAACTGTACTATCTTACTTCGAGAGGGCTCTTGCAGTAGGTAATTACATATAGAACTGAGCCCCAAGCAGTCTGGAACAAGAAGCAGCAAACTGGAGGAGGAAAACTACTCAAGAGTAGACCCTCTAGCTGTGAAGGTCTTAGGAAAGGAGACCTTGCAGAACAGCCAACCCGAAGCCTGATCTACGGCAAGAGGTAATGTCCAAACTGTAATGTTTCGTAGAGGTATGGACAGAAGTCCAAGTAGCGGCTGCACAAATATCAGCCGCTGACACATTCTTGAAACAAGCTACAGAGGCAGAGACCCCTCTGGTGGAGTGGCCTCTGATTTGACCTGGCAGGGTCTTGTTGTACTTGTCATAACAGAAAGTGATACAATGAGCCAACCCTTTAGAAAGGCATTGCTTGGAAACAGCACTGCCTTCTCTTTTGTGAGCAAAAGAGACAAACAGTTGATCAGTCTTTCTGAGATCCGTTGTCCTGGTGGTGTAGTATCTCAGAATCCGGTGAACATCCAGAGTATGCAGGAGGTACTCCCCTTGATTGGAGTGCTGCGCAAAGAAAGCAGGTAACTCTATGGATTGATTCAGCGTGGATTCCACTACCACCTTGGTGAGAAACTTAGGGTTGGAACGCAGAGCCACACGTTCCTTATGAAAATCAAATATGGGATTTTTCACATCAGGGCCTGGAGCTTGGAAATCCTTCGAGCAGAAGTAATGGCCACAAGGAAGAGAGTCTTCCATGAGAGGAACTTCAGGTCTGCTGAGGCTGCCGGCTCGAAAGGACGCAGAGTAAGCTTCTCAAGAATAAAATTCAGATCCCAAGGAGGGGTAGGAACCCGGATAGGGGTCTCAAGTGGAGGACCCCTCTGAGGAAGGTCTTAGAGACCTCCAGCTGAGTGACCGTCCTGTCTGCAAAAGGGACATGGTAGGCAGAGATGGCCGCCATGTGAACCTTCAAAGATGAATGACTGAGACCCAGATCAAAGAGGTGTCGCATGTAATCCAGAAGCCGCCCAAGCGAGCACGAGAAGGGCTCGAAATCTTTGGAAGCGGCCCAGATAGTGAAACGTTTCCATTTCATGGCATAAGTAGATCTGGTGGAGGGTTTCCTGGCCTCCACCAGAATCTCAGCCACTCGGTGGGGGGGGGGGGGCCCGAATCGGGCTTGAGCTACATCTGCAGGAGCCACGCGTGTAACTGAAGGGACTTGAGACCTGGATGGACCAGGGTCCCCTGATCCTGGGTCAGCAAAAGTTGTGACAGAGAAAGAGGAGGTTCCTCTGAATACTGTTGCAGAAGAGAGAACCAAACTTGCATAGGCCAGAAAGGAGTGATCAGGATCATTCAAGCGCCTTCTGAGCAGAGTTTCTGTAAGAACCTCGGAATCAGGGGGAAAGCACAGACGAATCTGCCCTTCCAGTCTAGAGACAAGAGTGTCTCTCCAAAAAATGCCGCACCCTGGAGTGAGCGAGCTGAAGTCGGCAAGTTTTGCGTTGTGAGGGGATGCGAACAGGTCTACCTGTGGTGTTCCCCAACGTAGGAAGATATCGTCTGCTACCCCCGATCCAGTTCCCACTCATGAGCGTGAGCAGACGACCGACTGAGTCGGTCTGCCAACGTATTCTCGACCCCCGGGACATGAACTGCCGTGAGGTGAAAGTTGTGCTGCGCCGCCTAATCCCAAACATGCATTGCCTCCCTGCGAAGAGGGTAAGAACGAGTTTCTCCCTGTTTGTTGATGTACCAGACCACACATGTTGTTCGTCTGGACAGCCAGGTGAACGGGAAGCAGATGCAGAGTCTGAAGAGCGTACAGCACAGCCCGAAGCTCGAGCCCACTGATGTGGCGAGATTTCACGAGCTTGGACCAGGAGCCATGGGTCCTGTGAGGCCTGAGATGGGCTCCCCAACCCTCGCCCAAGTTGTCCGTAGTCAGCGCCTGGGAGGGGGGAGAAAGACAGAAGGGAACTCCCCAGCAAAGGTTCTCCTGAACCATCCACCATTGCAAGTCCCGAGCCATAGGAGTGGAGACCAGAGCGAGTTGATTTAAGTAGTCCACCAGCTGATCCCATTGAGACTGAAGCTTCCACTAAGAAACCCTCATGTGGAGCCGAGCACGAGGGACTGTCGAAATCATAGCCGCCATGAGCCCGAGGAGGCGAAGGACCAACCTTGCACTGACCCGCCAGCGGCGGACAACAGGCTGACCTGAGCCTGGAGTGAGGCCACCCTGTCCAGTGGCAGGAATGCCATGCCGGAGGTTGCGTCCAGGATCGCCCCGATAAACTGAAGCCTCTGGGATGGGATCAAGTGGGACTTGGTCTGGTTGACGGTAATACCCAGGCAGGCAAAAACCTGCAGGGTAAGGGAAAGGAAGCGCAGGAGTTCCTCCCTGGATGGGGCCGCCAGGAGCCAATCGTCCAGGTACGGGAAAAGCTGCACCCCCTGGGTACGCAGGTAGGCCGCTACCACCGAAAGACATTTGGTGAACACCCGGGGTGCCGAGGAGAGACCAAATGGGAGGGCCTTGAACTGGTAGTGGTCCCCCGGGAACGCAAAACTTAGGCATTTGCAGTAGGAAGGGCGAATAGGGATATGCAGGTAAGCATCCTGCATATCCAGAGCGCACAGCCACTGTCTCAGCCGAAGAAGGGTCAGAAGGCCCTGCAGAGAGAGCATTCTGAACCTTTGTATTCCATGAACAAGTTCAGGGCACTGAGGTCCAGAATCGCCTCACATATTCAGGCCTAAGGCTCACCCCCACCCCGGATGCTACTCACTAGGTCCTATAAATCCCTGGACCGGATGGCACTCATATCTGACCTAAAAATGTCGACTGGTCCTATATCCTACAGGCGCCCTCCACTGATGCTGCCCTTGAATTCTCCTCGGCCAGATTCCTAGCCATATGGGACTACTATGCGCCACTCAGAAATTCCAGGGTAAGAGGTGCCCACTTGCCTTGGGTGCCCGCTGACCTCATAGACCAATTTCGAGCCAGAGACCAAGCCCGGAAAACTTATAAGGTTACAGGTTCTCAGCTGGCACTCCAACACTACTGTTTGCTGCAAAATACCTGCACACGGCTTATCCGGAAGGCAAAAATAAATTACTTCAAGGTCTCCTTCCATTCTAACTTTAATCAACCAGCAAAGTTTTAGAAGTCCATTAAATCTCTTCTCTCCCCTCCGGCCCAACCCCCCACACCTGCCCTCAACATAGCAGGTAACATTGTCACTGCCCAAGCACTGTGGCCACTGAGCTCAACTCCATTTTCACAACCTCCTCTTCCTCTCTCTCGTCCACAAGTCCGCCGCACCCCATACAGCCACCCCTATCCACTCCAGCCACCCTCCGTCCTCCCACTTCTTTTGCCTAATTACCCCGACAGAGGTGTTAAAGGCCCTTGGGTCACTCAACCCCTCCAAAGGTAAATGCCCCTCGGGACTGGACTCCAAAATGCTCTACCTATCTGCCCCAGCCATACCAAGCCCACTGGCCACTCTCTTTAACCGCTCCTTCACGTATGGGTCAGTCCCCTCTAAATGGAAACATGCCACAGTCATACCCCTCCACAAAGGTGGCGATCCCTCCTCCCTAGGCAACTAACGCCCTATCTCGCTTCTCTCCATCCTTGCTAAAATCCAGGAACGCCTCGTGCTCTCTCAGCTCTCCTCCTTTCTCGATTCCATCTCCTTATTCACTCCGTATCAGGCTGGTTTCAGGAAGTCCCACTCCACCATCACCTCTCTACTCAGACTCACAGGTTCCAGTCTCACTGAAATGGATAATGGGAGCATCACCTCGGCTATCTTTGTCAACCTTGCAAAGGCCTTAGACAGTCTTTCACACCCTGCTCCTGTCCAAGCTCTCCCTCTCCGGGTTATCTGGTTCTGCCACCAGGTGGTTTCAGTCTTACCTGACAGGCAGGATCCAAACTGTCCGTACTGGCTCTTCCACCTCCGCCTCCCTCCCTGTCACCTCAGGGGTTCCCCAAGGCTCAGTTCTTGGACTAATGTTTTCCATCTTCCTAAATGATCTGCCCTCGGCCTGCCAACATACTTCAATCCACATGTATGCTGACGATACAGTACTGTATGCCTCTGGTCCATCCCCCTCAGAAGTATCAACCAGACTCCAGCGGAACTTCAGTAAGGTCCAACTCTGGTTCCGTTCCAATCAACTCTTTCTAAATCCTAAGAAAACTGTCTCCCTCACATTTGGCACAAGGGCGAAACTCTCCCGACTACATTCCACCCCTACCTACCACACCCTTGATGGCTCCCCCTGGAGACGTGTACTTCATTCCAGTACCTTGGGGTCTGGCTAGATCAGCACCTTGACTTTTCCGCTCATATTGATGCGATCCACAAGAAACTGTATCCCATGCTGGATGCTTTATACCACAACAGAAGTTGTATCCCTCATGCTTTACGCCAAGAAGACAGCAATCATGAAAATGATTCCTCCTATACTGGACTAGGGAGACGTAGTCTATTGTGCAGCCCCCAAGTCCTCCCTCACCAGACTTGATCCTCTCTTCCACTCATTCTGTCGTTTCACCCTAGGCTGTCCCCCCACAACCCATCACTGTGATCTGTGATCTATATCGCTCCACAGACCTCCCCTCTCTCCAGGATCGGAGAATGATGCACTGTGCCAGGACTACAGCCAAATTCTGGGCACAATCCCTCCCCTCGTACCTTGCGGCTGCACTCACAGCTCTTCCCCCACCTGCTTACACGCTTAGAAACGTGGATTCCTGGCTTCTCCTGATCCCTCATGTGTCCACCGCTACTGGCCAGGCTGCGTTTAAAAACAGGATGCCTAAATTATGGAACTCCTTACCGGTAGACATTAGGCATACCTCCAGTGCACTCTTGTTCAACTCTCTCAAGACGCATTTCGCGGCCGGCCTGGTGGCGCCGAGGGTTGAGGCACTGGATGCCACACCTCGCGCCACGCCGACGACCTGGGTTCGGGAACAAGCCCGGAGTTCGGAGGTAGGCAGGGAGAGAGAGAGGATCGAGCGTCCGGAGAACTGGTCTCCGGGAGGGATCCAGGGTAGACTGGGTAGCAGCTGCCCCGTGGAGACCGGGCGCACTGTGCCAAGACAGGGGCTTGGAAATGGGAAGGCAGGCGGCTGTCTTACGGATGGGAGTGGGAGCACCCACGTCATGGGCTGAACAGAACAGCTGTCCTACGTCTGGGGCGTAACTAAGGGAAGAAAACACCCCTCCTGCCGGATGGCGTGGCTCCTCAGTGCCACGCCACCACCACATTCCAGCTGGTTCCTCACTGCCCCCCATTATCTCCCTGGGGGTTGTAGCCTCCAAGCCTCCAGGGGGTTGAAGATATGGGGAACACAGCGGTCAGTAGAGCAGTACGAGAGAGGCAGCCTGAGAGTTCGGCTGGGAAGGCAAGGAAAAGAGTTTGGGGGGGGGATGCATTTCACCACTACTTGCTCCTGTAACTTACAAGGCTGAGAGCCTAAAATTGTGCATGTTTAGTCTTCCTCTGCCCAGCCTACCAAGCTGCCCTGCTCCTCACTTGTATTTTCACTGACTGCTTCCTATGCCGTGCCACTAGGTACCCTATTCCTAACCTAGCACTGTGGACTCTGCTGAATTATTGGCCCCCTCAGCTGGTAGACAGTGGTCCTGCACAACTGTACCACTGTGTCTTAAATAATTATAGATAATGTTGTATCACTGTCTCTATTTTTTCTTCGTTACAGCACTTCTAAGCTACACACCCTTTACATAAACTCCTTTGTTATTTCTACTGTTGCCTAACTGTATATTCGATTATATTCCTTCATATTTCTCCTGTATTTGATTCTACTGTAATTTTATTTTTTCTGTCCATCACTCACCCTTCCCCAGGGCACATCTGGAATCGAGCGGTACCCTGCTCAATATGCCTGCATGGTAAAACTCTTAAATAAATAAAATAAATAAATCCCCTGACTTCTTTGGTACCAGGAAGAAAAGGGAATAATAACCCGTCCCCTGAAGGTGGGAAGGAATGGGTTCTATTGCCTTCTTCAAGAGAAGAGCAGATATTTTTCCTGAACTAGAAGATGATGTTTTGGGGAGTAAGACGACCTGGGGGGAGGTTTTCGAAGAAACTACATTGAACGTCCTTCTGCAATCAGCTGGAGCACCCAAGTGTCTGAAGTGATCCTCTCCCAACCTGGTAGGTGGAGGGAGAACCTCCCTCCTACCGGTTCCTCTGGAAGTCCCAGAGGCTGTGGGAGATCGAAGGAGTCAGGTGGTGTGAGGCAGTCGCCACTGAAGCCCCGCTGCCTTCTTGGCCGGGGACTTGGCAGCGGAGGGGCCTCAACATTTATTGGCCCGCTTTCCCTGACGTTTCGCTTTTTGGCGATTATGTCTGCGAAAGGGACAACGCTGAGCTTGAGGGGGTTTGTACATGGAGTTGACAGGACTTCAGTGCAGTACCCTTCTGCAGATCAGTGATGTCCTTGACATCGCCACCGAACAGCACCAAACCCCGGAAGGGCGCATCCTGGATAGCAGACTGCACCTCCAGGACCAATCCTGACACATGCAGCCATGCGTGACACCACAGACTCACGGCGAAAGCCGAGCTCCTACCGGCAGCATCCACTGCATCGTACATGGCACGAAGCATGTGCAGACTGGCTGAACGTGCAGACAGGACTAGATCAGCCACTTCCTGCTTCGTCTGAGACTCAGGAAGGGAGTCCAACTTAGAGTCCACCTCACTCACAATCGCTTCTGGTAATCCCCCATATGACCAACATAATTCAGGGCCTTATACCCAGAGTGGAAAGGACTCTTTCCGTACTGGTCAGAGTGAGATTCTCTGCCAGGCGGAGACCAGCTCGGCGCTTTTGTATTAGCCGGCCCCGCCGTGAGCGGCGCTAATCACAACCAAATCGGCTCATGGGTGGGAATTTAGGGAGACAACACCCACGGGAGCCTGATAAAGCCTATTGGACTTCCTAGGAAGAGGGGCTAGAGCTGACGGTTGCTTCCAAATAGTGGAGACAAGGTCGGCATGAGGCTCAATCGAGGGTGGCACCAGGATCGGAGCAGTCTCGGGCAGATCCAGGTGCACAGTGAGTTTCTTATGTTATGGATCTGGCTCCAAGGAACGCCACTGATGAACCTCCTGGATTTTACGCAACTCCATGAAAAAAGGATCCTCCAGAGGAGACTTCGGAGGAGTCCTCAGCCTGGGCTTATCCGGAGAGCGGGGCTCATCATCCAGGTCGGAACGACCAGAGTCATTCGAGATCTCCAAGGACGAAGAAGACTCCTCCTCCCGAGGTAGGGGAGGAATGGACCCCTTAGGGAGCCCCTGGGGAAGCGTATCCTGCCCTGCCCTGGAACCGGAGGGCTCGCCTCTGGAATCCAGAGGTGGGAAGGGAGTCTCTCGTCTCCAACGTAGGGGATCCGAAACCAGGACCGGCGTCCAAAGGTGGCTGTCTACCTCCCTGGTGAGCTGAGCCTTGGCCTCAACCAATCAGGAAGCTAGAGTCTCCTTCAAATCCTCCGGCAGCTGAGGGCGGTGGAGGAGGGGGATACGGATATCGGGGATATCCGTTAGTGTGCATATCCATACCCCGATAGCAGGAAACCCGGCGTCTGGTAATGAGGCACCGTGTACTGCGGCGTCGGATAGGCCGGCGTCGGTTACTGGGGCACCGGATACTGCGGACCTGGGTATGACGGCGTCTGATAGGACAGGGTCGGATAGCCAGGAACCGTGGGGTCTGCAGGAGCAGACAGCCCAGGAGGATGCCCGGCAGGCGGGTCTGGAACAGGAGGCCCAGCGGGCGGAAGACCCAGTGTAGGGGCGGCATCTGGGAGAGGAAGAGGGATGTTGCCCGCAACGCAGGACCTCGTGAGGCGTCCAGGGACAGACGTCAGGTCGTCCGGCCAGGCGGGAGCGTACCATTATCCCCCGCATTGCCCGGAGGAGGAGAAAAATCCACAGGGTCAAGCTGAGGAGATGCTGGGGCCCCAGAGGGCAACAAATGCTGTTGGGAGCCGGGGACGGTGGACAAAACATTAGGGTCCAGCGTCGGCTCCGAGGCTGCGCAACCATCGGAGGGGCCAACGTTAGACTTACCGGCGGAGACCAGATGGACATCGGGAGGAGCCGTCGTCTGACTTAGCGGAACCATCGCCTGAGGCAGGCCATGATGTGGGTGCGGTCTGGCCGGGCGGCTTAGGTGCCGTGCACTGCCCCGAAGGGTTGAGCGACTTAACTGCCATCTCCGGGCAGGCATCAGAGGACCTGACGTCCAGCTTACTAGAGCCACTCGCACCAGTAGGCCATGCGGTGGTGGCCTTGCTGGGAGTGGAAGTCTCCTTTAGCCCGGAGGCACCCGAAGAGCCCGAGCCAGACGGGTGGGCCAATGCCGTCTTAGGAGCCCCCCAAGACAGCTGTCATGGAGCGGTCCGGGGATGCCTTTAGCACGGCGACCCAGCCGAAGTCATGGTGGCTGAGGAAGAGGAGTCCCGGTGCTTCGTCTCATCTTTCTTTTTGCAGTGACCATCAGGGGAAGTCGAGGCCTGACGAAGCTTCTTCAGCTCCTTCTCCATGGAGGTCATTTTCTTTTTAAGGATGTGGGCCTCCAGAGACTGCTGCCTCAGTCTGTGGGTGGCGGCACTGAATTTCAGGCAATGCTGGCACTTCTCCACTGGGTGATCCGGGCCCAGACAGAAGAGGCACTGGGAGTGACAGTCCTTGTGCGGGAGTTGGGCGCCGCACGAGTCGCACTTATTCTTGTGCTCGGAGGGAGTAGGGGACGACATACACCACCGAAATAGTTGACAAAAATCGAATAAATAGAAGAAAAACCAACGGTAGAACTACCGACGACAGACTGGCAAGCAGCCTACGTTCACCAGAAGAAGAATGGCCAGTGAAGAACACTGGCAAAGTGATAGATTGGTTCAAATGGAAGTCTGAAACCACTTTGGGAAGGAATTTCCTATTCGTCTGAAGGACTATCTTATCCCTGTGGAAAGCAATGTAGTCCTTTTCAATGCATAAAGCTTGTAGCTCACCAATTCTTCTAGCTGAAGTAATGGCCACTAGAAACACTGTTTTCTATGTGACATACTTCAAAGGTGCTGAAAGCATAGGCTCAGAGAGAGGGGCCATGAGTCGAGCAATGCAGATATTAAGGTCCTAAGCTGGCCCCAGTTCTCTCACCGGTGGATACATATGTGAAAGGCCCTCGAAGAACCTTTTAAAAATGGGATTTGATGCCAAAGAAACAGACTTGCCTGCAGATACGTAGGCGGAGACTGAAGCCAAATGAATCTTTAGTGTAGAAGGCTGTAAGCCTGAGTAGTGTAAGTAGACCAGGTAGTCCAGTACCAACGGCACTCCTGCCTGGGTTGGCACTATACTCCTACTACAGCACCGTATAGAAAACCTCTTCTACTTTGCAGCATAGGTTTTCTTGGTAGAGGATCTTCTGTATCCTCTTAAAACACCTATAACTGGTTCAGAAAGATGTAAATCAGCATACTCTAGGTCCTCAAAAGCCAAGCTTTGAGCCTGAGTGACCTGAGGTCCAGATACAGGAGCCTCCCCTGGTTGGAGGTCAGAAGATTGTGCCTCCTGGGAAGGTGTATTGGTTTGTCCACTGACATGGACAGTAAATAAAGGTTACCCACCTGTAACATGAGTTCTATGAATGGTATATGTTTGTTCCTCCACACTGTCTGGCAGGTTCCTTGCCGCTTTAAATCTTGCTGGAAGGTCTTCAAGCTGGCTCCTCCCACCCACCAGGGTGGTAAAACTCTTGGCTCCGCTCCATGATGCCAGATCTAGCCCGCTGGAAGCCAGGTTGTGCGTCGAAGCTGGGGAGGTCGGGTGGGTTGTGTGGATGAACAACATATACCATTCCTAGAACTCCTGTTACAGGAGAGTTAACCTGTGTTTCTAGGGACATGGATATGTTGTTCATCCACACTGTCTGGCAGACTCCTAGCAGTTCTCCGGGAGGAGGGAGGCAAGGCACACACCCCCTACTTAGGAAATAAAGACTGGAGAACCGAGGACCAAAAACCAGCATCCCGGCGTGACTCAAGGTCGATGTGGTAGTGGTTGATGAAGGTGTGTGCTGACTTCCAGGTAGCAGCCCTGCAGATTTCCTGGAAAGGGACATCCCTGGAAGCAGCCACCGATACAGCGGTATGGTGGGTAGAATGAGCTCTTATCCCTCTGGGAGGCTCCATGCCCGCCAACCTATAGCAGAGATCTATGCAGGAGGTGACTCACCTGCCTATCGTCCACCAGGTCTGCAGGTGTGGCTTCAGCGTTGGTGACAAACAGCTGGCGAACCTCTCCCCGAACTTCAGCCGTCCACTCCTTATAATAAGCGGGCACTCTTCTAGGGTCCAAAGTATGCAGCCTATATTCGGCCTCCGAGGTGTGATTGGGGTAGAACACCGGCAGAGTCAACACCTGGTTAAGGTGAAACTCCAACACCACCTTCGGAAGGAATTTCGGGTTGGGGTGCAGGACAACCTTGTCCCTGTGGAAGACCAGATAAGGAGACTCGATGGAAAGCACCTGGAGCTCTCCCATCCTTCTAGCTGATGTGATAGCCACCAAGAAGGTGGTCTTCCAGGACAGGTGAGAGATGTCACACCTGTGCTTCAGTTCAAATGGCCTGCCCATGAGCTTGACCAATACCAGCAGTATATCCCACGGAGGTAGAGGTTCTCGCACCGGAGGGGATATGTGATCAAGCCTTTGGAAAAGCACCCAACCACCTTCTCCTGCACCACCGACTGCTTCCTGGTCCGCGCCCGGTAAGCAGAGATGGTAGCCAGGTGCACCTTAAGGGTCGTCGACCGAAGCCCTTGCTGAGAAAGGGACCACAGGTAGTCCAGAATGCTTGCCAAGGAACAGGAGGAAGGGTCCAGGCCCTTGACCCGACACCAAATGAAGAATCTCTTCCATTTGAAGGCATAGCATTTTCTGGTTGACTCCTTACGGGACACCTCAACGACGTCGAGGACCTCGTTGGAAAGACCCAAGGCCTGGAAATCTAGCCGCTCAGGAACCAGGCCGTCAGGTGCAGGGACTGAAGGTCCGGATGGAATACCTTCCCCTGATTGACTGAGATCAGGTCCGGGCAGGCTGGAAGCCGCCTCGGGAGCCTGGAGCTGAGACTGAGGAGATCTGGATACCAGAACTGGCGGGGCCAGTCTGGGGCTACCAGAATCACCTGCGCCTTGTCCCTCCTCACCTTGAGAAGCACCTTGTGGATCAAGAGAAAAGGGGGAAGGCGTAGAAGAGGCCTGGGGTCCACAGCCTCGAGAAGGCATCCCCCTGCAGCAAGCCCTGCTGAGGGGGGCGGGCATGAAACAGTCTCAGCTTCGCATTCTCCATGGAGGCAAACAGATTCGCCTGAGGTGTGCCCCAGTGGGAGAACAGATCTTGTACTACATCCAGCAGGACAGACCACTCGTGGGATGCAGCCCCTATCCGGCTTAGGGCATCGGCCAGGGTGTTGGAGGCTCCTGCCACATGAATGGTGAGGAGATCCGCCTCCAGGCTGCACACAAGTGACCAAATGCAGAGAGCTTCCCTGCACACAGGCATGGAGTGCATCCCGCCCTGGCTGTTTAGGTAGTACATGGTCATTATTGTCCGTCTGGACCTGAACCACTTGACCCTGCAGAAACGGAGTGAAGGCGGTGAGGGCTAGATGAACCACTCGATGCTCCAGCAGGTTGATGTGGCATAGGGACTCCCGAGGGGACCAGAGGCCATGCGCTCTGTGCTCCCCCAGATGGGCACCCCAACCCATCAGAGAGATGTCGGTTGATAGAGAGACCGTCGGCTCGGGGCGGTCAAACGGGATGCCCTCCTGCAGATGAGCTGGACTGATCCACCACTGGCGAGCGTTACACATCTCCTGGGTCACTGTCACTGGCTGATCCAAAGGACCACAGCGCTGTGACCACTGTCTGGCCAGTCCCCACTGTAGGGGACGCATGTGCCAACAGGCCCAACGGACCACGCTGGTGCAGGCTGCCACGAGGCCCAGGAGGCGCAGGAAGTCCCGGGCAGGGCGCAACTGCCCAACCTGATATGACTGTGCAAAGGAGGAAAGAACCTCGGCCCCGTCTGCCGGGAGCCGTGCTCTGGCTCGCAGAGAGTCGAGTTCTGCCCCGATGAATTGGATCACCTGCTTTGGCACGAGTTCCAACTTTGCCTCGTTGATGAGGAGGCCAACTTGAGTGCAAACCTGGAGGGCCAGATTCCTGGACTGCTCCACCTCCGGTCTGGAGGAGGCCGCAATCAGCCAGTCGTCCAGGTAGGGGTACACCCGGACCCTTCGGCGCCACAGGAATGCTGTCACCACTGCCATGCATTTGGTGAAGACCCTGGGAGCTAGAGAAAGGCCAAAGAGCATGACCTGGAACTCGTAGAGACACCCTCTGCTCTGAAGCGGAGGAATCGCTGGTGAGACGCACGGATTGGGACGTGAAAGAACGCATCCTGGAGGTCCAGAGTGCAGAATCACATGCCTCGTTCCAAGGATGGAATGATCTGAGCCGGAGTGACCATCCTGAATGTTCGAGACCTTGGGAACCTGTTCAGGTTGTGCAGGTCTAGAATGGGGCACCAGCCCCCCGGTCCGTTTCGGGACCAGGAAGTACCTGGGCACAAACCCTGGGTCTGGTGGAGGATCCGCCACCTTCCTGATCACCTCCTTCTGGAGGAGCAGGGCAATGTCGGCTCGACAGAGAGGCTGCAGACCCCGGAACCCCCCCCCCCCGAGCGCGACGGTTCAGAAGGACGGGGCCTGCTCAAACTCCAGAGGGAGACCCTTTCCTACCACCTCCAACACCCAGCGGTCTGTGGTGATAGCGGACCAGGCGGAAAGAGAGTGGCGGACCTATCCCACCACGGGGGGAAACCCAGGGGAAAGCGACGCGGCTGGGGGCGATACCCCTCAACCAGTTACTGGGCAGGCTTGGAGGGAGGACCGGCCGAGGAACCTCCTGGGCCTTTTCCTCCCGGCTTCCTGCTGGAGGAAGCTGCAGGCTTGGCTTTGGGGTGCCAAGTGCAAGCCTGCTGGCCCTGATGCTGGTGTTGCTGGGCCGGACGTGCCGCAGGGGCAGAAGGGCAAAAGGACTTATGCTACTGCCGGCGGCCTTTGTCCTTCTGGACAGACGTGGCAGAGTCCAAGGTGGCATTGGACTTCTCAATTCTCTGGAGGTGGTCTTCCACCCCAGGCCCGAACAAGTCGGTACCCAGGAAGGGGACATCTGCCAACTTGTGCTGGGTATCCGCCGTGAAGGTGGAGATCCGCAGCCAAGCTCTGCGGCACATGGCCACTGCGGCTGCTACTGACTGGGCACAGGAGTCTCCAATATTGAGAGCCATCTGGAGCTGCTGTTTCGCCACTGCCTTCCTTGATCCCGCACCTGCTTGAGCCCATAAGGGCGTGGGAGAAGTGCACCATCAGTACAGCCGAACTGGCCTGATGGAGGCCGAGGGAAGGCGCAGCATACACTTTACGCCCGGCATAGTCCAGCTTTTGGACTCTGTCGGAGAACGTCACATCCTGGCATTCCCAGAGCGCTGGAAGAGCGCTGGTCAGCAACCCCTCTGCAGAGGGGTGCTCAGAGAAATCGGACAGTGACCCAGTAGGGACCGCATACTTCCTGGCCATCCTGGCTGAAGGAGCAGGATAAGAAACCGACTGCTGCCACAACTCCAAGGCTGGGCCAACAATGGCTTCAGCCACCGGAAAGGCCTCCATGGGAGAATCCCCTCAGTCCAGTATCTCCGTGAGGGCATACTTGGCCCGCGTGGATACGGGCTCGAGCTGCATCCCAGTGGACTCCGAGATGAGCCAAAGCAAACCCATGAACGAGGATGGGCTCTCATCCATCGACTGTTCCCCGGAGGACTCCAGGTCAAGGGACCTGGAGAACAGGGAAGAGTCGTCGTCAGACTCCGAGGAGTCTGTGAACAGCTGCCTAGGGCCTGAGCCACCCTCCACCTGCTGAAGACAGTGGGGAGTGAGGGTGACCCACAACCGGTTGGGCAGTCCCTGACCCGACTGAGAATCCTCGGTCGGAGCCCCCCCCCGATTTCGGTTGTGGAGGCAGGGGTTCTACCACAATAGGTGGGGCAACTGGTTCTGGCCGAACAACCGCTGCTGGTCTGGCCACCTCGACCACCGCGAGGGGATGTTTCCACCTTTCGGGTGACAGCCACTTAATGGCTGGGGAAGGCGACGGCGTCGGCTTGTTCCCAGTCAGAAGGAGCTGCTGCCACATTAAGTCCTCGTAGCGTCGACACAATTTGCACCGAAGCCTCTCCTCCTCCTCCGAGGAAGACAAGGACGAGCGGCGCTGCCGCTTTCCTCGGTGCAGAGACTGAGACCGCCAGTGTCGGCTGGACCGAGAAGAGGTCCTAGACTGAGACAGTCGGTGTTTCCGAGGGTGGGTCTGGGAGCAAGTGGGGGGAAACACGTTCCTCCCTCGGCTCAGGAACCTTAACCGGGGACTCCGGCACAGGAGGCACAGGCAAGTCCTCGGTTTCCACCGGGGAAACCGGTGAAGAATGGTTGTCAGCTTCTCCAGTCGACAGCCCGTCCGACGGGTCGAGAAAAATCTCGACCGCGTCGACGGATATCTCGGCTGACCTGACGAGGGACACCGTGACCAGCGGCCTTGGCATAACCTCGACAAAGTCATCCGACTTTCGAGAGGGACCTTTCCGCTCCCAACGTCGGCGGTGGGACTTACCCTTGAGTCCTTCTTCTTGGACCAAGAGAAATGTCCCGATGGCACCTCACCTTTCGCAGAGAGGGACTGGCAAAGCTCCTTAAAAGAAGTTGTATAGGAGGAGCCCAAGGAGAGCGGGATAAATGCGACTGAGGAAGACGAAGATGTGGCCTGGGCCACCTCCTCCTCAAGGGCGATCATCTGTTCAAGTTGCTCAGCGGAGCCAGCCACCGGGATACGCTCAATGGGCCTCCTTCGACTTCACGGGTGTATTAAGTCTCTCGGACGCAAGTTGTAGCCTGGCAGCACGGGTTCGAGAGGCGTTTGCTGAGAGGACTTCGCAACTCACAGGCCTGCAGATCATGGTCAAGCCTGAGGCAGTACATGACGTGAGTGGATCGGGTCTCAGACATCTTCTGCCCGCATGGGCACCGCCGAAAACCGGGAGTCAATTTGTCCATCGCAGCCGCGAAGGAAGAAGCAGACCGAAGTCTAGAAAACTTTAAAATTATTTTCGGGTGAACCAAAGAGTTTGGATCCAGTCTAAACACAGAGTGCTAAGGAGGGAACCTGAGCTTCCAAGTAGTAAGGAAGATCTGGCGTCATGGGGTGGAGCAGAGAGTTTTACCACCTAGGTGGGTGGGAGGAGCTAGCTTGAAGACCTTCCGGCAAGATTTAAAGCGGCAAGGAACCTGCCAGACAGTGTGGATGAACAACATATCCACGTCCCTAAAATCAGTACTTTTGGCACTAAAAACAAACATGGTTGCCAGTCAGTCATCTTTGATTAGATCATCTCTAAACTAAAAAAACTGCACCATTATACAAAAGTAACTTTATTCACTCAAATATAAAAGTATTCCTTTTTACATGTTGGGAAACATCTAGGTACAGTATCAAGATTATCTGAACTTAGAAGCACCAGGCATTTATTCTGGGATAGTAAGGGTGTCAGGTTTAAGTTTACCAAAATGACTCTGCCCTGAGAGGTGGTTATACCTACAATGTCTGGGCTCAGCATGATAACACTTCTCTCAGACAGTTTCATCCTGCTAGCAACTGAGGACAGCCCACACCAACTTGCTGCCTGTAGGAGCCAACATACAAGTCACTGAGCTGCAAGCAAGTCATGTAATAGCTGACTTGGAACCAGCAGTCCTATTGTAAAGTTCTATCCCTTTCTGAGGATGCTTAAATTTTAGATTGATGTCACATTTTAAGGAATTCCATAATGCATGTAAATTCTACAAATGCACTTCCATGTTTAGACTGTTTATGAGAGAAATGAGACCTATAAATAACTTGTCATATTCAACTAGTCATTTTACCTGTAAGAAAGAGGTTTTCTTCCAGGATCAGTAGGAGGGTTACAAGCTCCAACAAACTGGATTCTCTCCAGTTTTACCCAGGTCTGGTCTGCTGTACGATAGAAGCCACCATGTTCTACCATCTGTACAGAATAAATAGTAATTAGAAAAAAATCAAAATTTCTTCAGAACTTTAAAATCCTTCAAGAAGTGATTGGCTTTCTGGGAGCTTTTAACATACCTGTCTGATGAAGGAGATGACTCTCTGAGTGCCATACTTGTCCATGTCTGGCAAGTTGATTTCATCACAGAAGAGTACTAGCCATTTGCCTAGCTGCACAGGAGCCAACACGACCCCATTGGGAGTGCGTCGGTACTCGCAGTAATGGTCAAAGGTCTTCAGCAGCAATTCTGGAGTAGTTGCACTGGAGAAGTTCAACCCAACAACCTAAAATAGAAATTGCAACAAATGATGAAAAGACCTGAATCAATGCCCAACATAATGCAATGCTCAAGACTCTACGCCCCCCTAATACTGAGCACATCATTACTTTACACATGTTAAATTAACACTTTAGTGTATGAATAATATCTAGAAAAGTTAACCCAAACACATTTCACATTACCCAAACTGTAAACTGATAACTTGTACCTGGGACATTCGCTGTGCAAAGGCTGCCCACTTCCAAACAAGCCTCACGTCTTCTTGGGGATCGGGGAGGAAGTTCTGGGACAACATAAAAGACCTGACGGTAAACCCAACTCATCTCCCCCCCCACCCCGCTGAATATCAATGGTGTCATCACACAGGACCGCTGCTCATTGAATAGTCTCAATACAGCATTCTCTGACATTAGTGGGTTTCTCCCCAGATTTTTTCAAGGCACCTCAGTCCAAACCCCCGGCTCCCCTCCCTTCCGCTTCCGGACGGTCTCCCCTCATGAAGCTAAATCCTACCTTACCAAGGTCTTGGGTAAGTCCACATTTAGTGGGGATTCTCTAGACCTGAAGCGTCTACTACTGGCCCTTGACGCTGTACCATCTCCCTAACCAAAATTCTTTATCTCTCCCTCCGTCTAGGCCAATTCCCCTCACAATGGAAGGCTGCTGTGGATACACCTATATTTAAGAGTGGTGACAGAACCTCCCATAGCAACTATCGCCCTATCTCTCCCCTCCCTCATCTTCAAAGCCCTTGAAAGAATAGCATCTGATCAGTTCTCCGACTACCTCTCAAAATACAACCTCCTATGTAGTCAGCAACACAGGTTTATGAAGGGCCACAGTACTACCACTGCCCTCCTGGAATACTCTGATTTCATCCATAAAGCCCTTGACCGTGGCTACTTAGTTGGGTTTGTGTACACAGACTTAATGAAAGCCTTTGATACAGTCAATCACACACTCCTCATTGACTCCCTTCTGTCCCTGGGTCCCTCACAGGATGCCATCTCCTGGTTCACCAACTACTTTACAGGAAGATCTCAGCGGGTGAAAATCAACAACATTTTCTCCTCCAGTCAACTGGTTTGCTCTGGGGTCCCCCAGGGCTCAATTCTTAGCCCGTCCTTGTTCAGTCTTTTCCTGAACACCCTCCCCCACGCCTGCTCTGGGCAGATGTTACTGTACCCGGATGATGCCGTAATTTTTTGTAGCCACCCTGAACCCACCCCATTACAAAGAGATCTTCAAAGGTTCTTTTCAGAAGCTGAATCATGGTTCTCCCATCACAAACTTATTTTAAATTACAAGAAAACTAAAGTGACGGTGTTTGCCAACCCACAAAACAAATATGAAGGCTCTCCTCTACACATACTCAACGGTCAGCACGAACCTCTAGAACAAGTACATAGCTTCAAATATCTCAGCATCATTCTCTACTTCACCCTCTCTTTCCATGAGCACATAAACCTTGTCTGTAAGGCTGTTAACACCAGGACTGGCCTACTCTTCAGACACAGGTAATGCTTGCCAGTTGACACCCTTTGTCTGGCCGTTACCAGTTTGGTCCTATCCATAATTGACTATGGGATTGTTATCTATGGTTCAGCTGTAGACACTGCTTTAAGCAGAATCAAGATTGCCTCGAACAAAGCGCGTCTGCTTGTGGCCAGTTGTGATCGCTTCACACACACACCTGCGACCCGTACAAACAAGCTGATTGGCTAAACTTCAATGGCAGGCTTCATTTCCAGACCAGCCTGTTAGCCAAAAAGATAGCCTCAGGTCTCTCTCCTCCTACTGCCCAGCATCTTCTAACTCCTGCCCCAACAACCCGGGCTACCTGAAGCTCCTCAAAAGCCACATTCCTTATCCCGTTTTGTAGGACTTCCATGGGACAGAGGGCTTTCATGTATAGGGCTCCTCTCTGGCTTAATGGCCTGACCTCCAAGGTTTCCTCTGTAAAAAAGTTAGGCCCTTCAAACACCAACTCTGGCAGCAACCCCTTGCCTCTTGCCACTGCAACTGTCACTAACCCTCCCATTTCTGCCCCCTCCTGTCGCTGCCCCTACCCCTGATCTTTCAGACTATTTTGACAATGTCACTTTCGACTGCCATAACTACTATTTTTCAATCCCATTTTTCCCGTCTGCCCCCCTCTTATTTCTTGTCAAACCAACCCTCCCCCTGCCTGGCTGCCCTACTTCTTACTTGTAGCTTGCACTGTAAGACTAGTCAATTTACTGCTACTTTGTACATTTTATAAGTTATTATTCGCACTTTGTATTTTGTCTTTTGCAACACTGTATTTTCTGTGAAACATCAGACATGAAGCCTTTGTAAAGGAGTCTGACTCAAAGGTTGTAATTCCAAAACTTCACTAAATAAATAAATTAAAACATTAAGAAAAAAATTACGTTTCCCTATAAAAATTAAAGTTACATACTTATCTAACTGTTGATCTTCCTGAATATCTTCTCCACAGATGACCACTAATGGGTCAATGCCAGAGACATTTGGAACCCGTGGGAACCAAAACGTTTCTGGAGACTGGCAGCAAAACCAGGCCAAACACACATTTCACTGCATGTG
Organism: Neoceratodus forsteri; assembly: GCA_016271365.2. NCBI lineage: Eukaryota > Metazoa > Chordata > Ceratodontiformes > Ceratodontidae > Neoceratodus > Neoceratodus forsteri. The sequence goes on along the minus strand of CM028134.1, from coordinate 588,619,265 downwards.
CCCACTGGTATACAGCTGCATCAGCACCTTTTTTTACCCAGGAGATGAGAAGCACAAACCTAGTGCCAATGATTTTCCATTTTCAGGGGAAAACATGGGTTAAAAAAAAAAATTTCAGAATTTGTCATTCTTAAACCAGCACTTGGGAGTTGATTTTTCATGAAAAAAAAAAACCACTTTCCACCAGCTCTTTAAACAAACCTCTCCATTTCAAGCCAATTTTTTGTACAAAACCTACTAATTTTTCTTAAATTTGGAGGGGAACAAACAAAATTAATTTTAAGATGTTGCCAAATGGAATTTGGTCATTTTGAAAACGGAAAATAATTTGCTATAAAAACCTAGTGAGTAATCTATGCCATTTAACCTAAGGGCATGAGATAGCCCTGGTGGCCTGTGTAGGAAAGGCCATCAAACCCAGCTAATTTCTTCACAGTCCAAACCAAGTACAAAAGGGTGAAGACCAACACAACCATGCTGAAGTGAGTCAAGGGATGGTGAGCAGGTGTGGTAATCTATGAAGAATATGTTCATGAGGTTCAGCATTCACGGTAAGTAGGCAACCTTCATATCTTTCAATAATCAATCTTCTCCATGGATTCCCACTAATGGGTAACAGTACCAAGTTCAGATATGGTCCCCCAGACAAGGGAAGCTGGAGCAGTGCAGGGAGGTAGAGCACACTGGTGACCATTTTATGGGTAAAGCAAGGGACCTTCCTGCACACTCCTTTCAGTGTAGATCTCCCAGCAGTTTACACTGGACAAATGGGATGGTGATGTGAAACACACTCCTTCACTCTAGATAATCCAGCAGTTGTCACTAAGTAAAGTGTAGGAGCCTTCCTAAATACTCCTTGCACTCTTGAGTACTTAGGAGTTTACAATGAGGAGATGGAACTCCAACATCACCCTAAGCAGAAATTTGGGGTGTATACAGAGAACTAACTTATCTTTATGGAAAACAATAGATGGAGGATCTGTGTCCAAAACATGGATTTCAGATACTCTAAAATCAGAGGTGGCAGCTACCAGAAATGCTGCTTTCCAAGTTAGAAACTTCAAGTCACGATGGGCTCGAAGGGCTTCGACTGAGCCCACCCAGCACCAGGTTGCTATCCCAGGGAGCCACCAGTTTCCTGATGGGAGGCTTTGTGTCCAAAATACCCTAAGAAACCTCTTAAAAAGTGGAAGGCGTGCCAAAGAGAGGGTGCCAACAGGTGTGTGGTCAGCAGATATAGCACATAGGTGGAACTTAACTGTGGAGTACTGCAGGCCAGTATCAGAAAAATCCAGTAAGTATTCCAAAACCTTTTCAAGTGGTTTTGGAGCACCAGATGGAAAATCTTTTTCACTTGGCTGTGTATGTCTTCCTGAATGAAGGTTTATGTGCAGACAAAAGTATTTCAGAGACCTTCTGAGATACCATGAAGCTGTCCATTTCTATGTCTTCAGGGGCCAGGTCTGAAGATGAAGGGAGCGCAGGTTGGGACAGACTAGCTGAGCCTGGGTCAACACATCCGTCTGGAGTGGTAAAACCCCCAGTTTTCTGGCAAAGTTGATTCAATGAAGGAAATCATATCTGCTGAGGCCAGAAGGAGGCCACTGGAATCATCTTGCTCCCGTATGCCTCCAATCAGAACAACACTCTTTGGGTGAGGACAGGAAGAATGCATACAGAAAGATTCTGCCATGGCAGTCTCAATGCATCCTGACAGAAATGCCATGTCCTGGATTTCTGAAGCAGAATAACGGCACTTTGGCATTGAATGGGGAAGTCCACATCTGGGGTGCCCCACTCGTCAAATGGTGAGTAACCACTTGTGAGGACCTGTTTGTTTGACTTACTTTGTCTGCTAGACTGTTCTGGACCCTGGCAGGTAAGACTGCTTGGAGCAATATTCCCTGCTCCAGGCACCATTCCCACACTCTCACTGCCTCCCTGTACAGCATACCTCTCAACTGTCACACATTATGAGGTCCGTCACTCATTTTGCCTCTCAGAAACCCTTTATCCGTCATGGGGAAGGTGATATTCCACATTCCCCACTGAGACTTTAAAACAGAAGTTCATAATAATCTGTTATGCTCAGTTATCAAAATACCTTGTGAACATTAGTGCACTGATAGCTATAGTGTTCTGAGCTTGCAGTGCTATGTTAGATGATATGTCACACATTTTGCAACACATTTTGGTGAAGAAAGGCTGAGAGGTATGCTGTAGAGGATAAGAGTGTGTTCCTCCTTGCTTGCTGATTTAGTACACAGCAAGACTTGTTCCCTATCTGGAGAAGGAATGTCTTTCAGCTGACCAAGTCCATGAGGGCTTTCAGACAGTAAACAACTGCTCACATCTCCAGCACACTGATGCGGATATGTGTTTTTGAAGACTTTTGAACACACTTTGTTTGTGGAGACCCTAGCAGTGGGCTGTCTACACCAGCAGGGAGGCATCCATGGTTAGAGTCTAATCTCTAACTCCAGTGGGCAAAAGAGAAAGCCCTGGAGGAGGCTGTCCTTCCCTGACCTCCACATCAGGAACCACAGCAGGGAGTTTGGAAACCTGAATAGAACAGTTTTGAGGGTGCGATGCTTGTGAGCACTGCGTACTGAGCATCACCAAGTTGTCCTCATATGCAGCCTTGCTAGAGGCACTGTCAACACAGAGGAGGCTACTAGGCCTAGCATTCATTACATGGAGTGGGATGGCACAGTTTTGGCATTCTGTGATGAAGCATGCCATCTGCAAGACTGCCAGTAGTCTGCTGTCTGAGACGGAAGCCCGAGATCAAGTCATGTCCAGTACAGATCCTATAAAGAGCAGTTCCTGGGAGGGCTCCAGCTAAGACTTTGAGGGGGCTCAGCAGAACTCTCACAGACGAAAGGAACTGAAAGGCAGTTGCCACAACCAGCATTGTCTCCTGTTTGGACAGGCCTGAAATTAGTTTGTTGTCCAGATACGGGAAAACTTGAAGTTCTAGCTTTCTGAGCTGCACTGAGAGTGCTGCAAAGCATTTTGTAAAGACTTGTAGCACCATGGAAAGCCTAAAGGGTAGGACTTTGCACTTGTTGTGTTACCCATCCATGGAGGAAAGTACAGTTATGTAGGAACTCACCGTAACAGTAGATCTTCGAGAGAGGTTCCTTTAGTAGGCCATCACTTAAAGGACTGGTGCCACCTGGCGTCGGGCCGCACGGCAGACTTTTCTAGCAATCTCTGATGGGGACACCCACACCATCATGTAGCTGACATCAGCGTGACTGTATATAGTGGGCAGTCCCAGCTTAGCTTCCTCAGTTCCATGGAGCCAGGAAGAGGCCCAACAGCAAGCGAACAGGATTTGGAAACCTTGTAAAACACAAAATGAGGGGAGGGAGGGGAAAATATGACCTACTGAAGGAACCTCTCTCGAAGATCTACTGTTAAGATAAGTTCCCACATAACTGTACTCTCACTTCGAGGGGGTTCCTTCAGTAGGTCATCACTTATGGGACAGACTCCCAAGCAGTCCCTCCAAAGAGAGACAGAGAAACTAGGGAGGAGGAAAAATAACTCCAACAGAAAAACTGGAATCCAGAATCGACCCAGTCTAGGACAGAAGGCCCAATAACACAGCTAGGCCGAAACCAGCCCTCCGCCTAGAAGCAATGTCCAGACTGTAGTGTTTGGTAAAGGTATGGACAGAACTCCAAGTAGCTGCGGCACAGACATTTTGCAAAAAGGCAGTGGAAGCAGCCATGCCCCTAGTAGAATGGCCTCTGATGGTACCAGGCAGAAGTTTTTCATACTTCTGGTAGCAATACCTAATGCAGTTGCCTAACCATTTGGAAAGGCCCTGCTTAGAAACCGGTTTGCCCTTCAATCTGGGGGCAAAAGAAACAAAAAGCTGATCACAGCTACGGAATTCTTTAGTCCGGTGAGTGCAACACCGAAGAATCCGATGTACGTCCATGGCATGGAGGAGTGCCTCACCTCTGTTAGAGGGGGACGGAGAGTATAAAGGAAACTCTGCTGATTGGTTCAACGTGGCTTCTAACACCACCTAGGGAAGAAACTTCGGATTCGTTCTGAAGACCGCCCGGTCCCTATGGAAAATCAGATAGGGCTCCTTACAAACCAGAGTGTGAAGCTCCTAAATCCTCCGGGCTGTCGTGATGGCAACCAGGAACAACGCCTTCCAGGAAAGGAAGCACAAATCACAGCTGGCTCAAAATGAGGAAGGGTGGGCTTTTCCAAAACAAATTTCAAATCCCAAGGAGGACCTGGGCTGCGCATGGGGGGCTTCAGATGGAGAATCCCTTTCAGAAAGGTTTTCAAGACTTCCAACTGAGCCACGGGTTTACCATCCACTAGCTTGTGGTACACTGAAATAGCTGAAAGGTGGACCTTCAACGATAGATATGAAAGACTGGAGTCTGACAGGTGAAGGAGATATTCCATGACCTGAGGGGCAGAACATAAGGGGTTCCAACCCTTAGTGGTCGCCCAGATGGAAAACCATTTCCACTTCATGGCATAAGTAGAACGAGTAGAAGGTTTCCTGCCCTCAATGAGGACCTGAGCAACCTGGGAGGAGACCCCAAAGCGAGAGATCACTATGTCTGCAGCAGCCATGCATAAAGATGCAGAGTCCTGAGCCTCGGATGTAGCAGTTGACCTTGATCCTGACTCAAGAGGTCGTGAGTCACTGGAAGTGGAACCGGTGGTTCCCTGGAATGCTGTTGCAGCAGTGGGAACCAGATCTGTCTCGGCCAGAGAGGAGCGATGAGAATCATCTTTGCCCTCTCTGCTTGAAGCTTGCGGAGGACCCTCTGGAGAATGGGAAATGGAGGGAAGGCGTACAAAAATTTCTCTGTCCAAGAGACAGACGGCGCATTGTGCCAGAAGGCACCATCCCTGGAACAAGCGAGCAAAAACTGGGAAGTTTTGCGTTGAATTTAGAGGCAAAATGGCCGACTTCCAGATGCCCCCAACATGGGAAGATGGATTCCATCACTCCCTGATGTAATTCCCACTCGTGAGCCAAGGTCAGAGATCTGCTGAGACGATCCGCCAGGACATTTAGAATGCCCGGCACTTGCACGGCCACGAGGGCCAGATTGTGCTGGACCGCCCAGTTCCACACCCACATCGCCTCCCTCTACAAGGGATACGAGTAGGTTCCTCCTTGTTTGCTGAGGTTCCAAACTACCAACACGTTGTCCGTTTGGACCAGCAGTGATCCCTTGGGAAGGAGGACCTGGAAGGTGTACATAACAGCCCTCATCTCCAGAACATTGATCTGTAATGTAGTCTCCAAGCTGGACCACAGTCCTTGGGCTTGGTGCTCCCCTAGATGTGCTCCCCATCTCATGTTCGAGGCATCCGTGGTCAGGGATGCTGAGGGAGCTGGGTTCCTGAAGGGAAGACCCGAAGAAAGATTGCAGGGATCCCTCCACCAAAGCAATTCTTTCTGAACCACTGAGAAGACCAGCACCAGATGGTCCAGGTCATCTAGAAGTTGATCCCACTGCACGCGCAAGGACGCTGAGTGACTTATGTAGATCCTCACGAGGGGAACAGTGGTGGTGATGGAGGCCGCCATCAGGCCAAGAAGGCGCATGATCTCCCGAGCAGGGATGTTCTTGGAAGAAGCCACTTTGGAAGCCTGACAGGTCAGTGTCTCTACCTTGTCTGGAGGGAGGAAGGCTCTGCAGTGGACCATATCTAAAACGGACCCAATGAACTGAAGTTTCTGGGCAGGGATCAAAGAGGACTTGGGAATACTGATGGTAATACCTAGCCTGTTGAATAGGTCCAAAGTGAAAGAAAAAGCCTCTAGTAAGGAGTCCCTGGAAAGAGCTGAAATCAGTCATTTGTCAGTGCAAGGGAAAACTGCAAGGCCCCCTGCAGCGTAAGAAGGCCGCAACTACTGCCAAACACTTGGTAAACACCCAGGGTGCCGAGGAGAGGCCAAAGGGGAGAGCTCGGACCTGGAAGTGTTCCCCCTGGAACAGAAACCGCAGGAATTGGCGGAAGATGGGGATATGCAGGTAAGCATCCTGTATGTCCAGAGCGCACAACCAATGGTTCTCCAGAAGGAGTGGAAGGAGGCTCTGGAGAGTCAGCATCTGAAATTTTTGTACTCAACAAACTGGTTTAAGTTGCTTAAGTTGAGTATGGATCTGAAATCCCGTCTTTTTTTGAACCAGGAAAAAATGGAAGTAAAACCCCTTTCCCCTTTGCTGGAGGGGGTGCGTGCTCTATTGCTTCCTTAAGCAAGAGACTGCACCTCTTCTCGGAGGAGAAGAAAGTTACTCACCAGCAGTAATCTTGTTTCTTCCCAGGCATCCACTAATGTTATTACTCTTTGCAGTTCTCTTTGAAGTCAGGACTGCCCCAGAGAGAATAGAATGATATGCTAATCATGGAATGTTTAGCTAATGCATCTATTTTCAAACAGCCTTGTGCCAACTGTCTACATTCTACCTCAGATTTCTTAGAAGCCTGCAAAGAGGCCATAACAACATATGAATTATAATTAAATAATCATAAAATAATTTTAAATGCCCAACAGGGCCATTTCAAATGAGTAGCCAAGGGCTAACTGAAGCAAAAGTCCCCTTTTCTAAAGTCAGATATGCTCTACGAAAAGAACCTACAAGCTATAGGTATTACCAGAATGTGCCAGCAGGTGGCATACCACTCCAACTGTGTATCAACTGCGGAGAGTATTTTTCTAGTTATCGATTCTGAAGGTGAGGATAATGGAGGGAAGTAATAGTAGTGGACGCCTGGGAAGGAACAAGATTACTACAGGTGAGTAATGTTTTCTTCTAACCCCAGCAATCCACTAATATTATTACTCTCTGCAGACTATGTAGCAGTACCACTACGTGATGGGCAGAATCTATTTAGGAAAAAGACTCTGCAAAACAGCTTTGCCAAAACTGGCATCACTACTAGTCTGGGTATCAAAACTACAGTGTTTAGTGAAGGTGTGGCCTGACCTCCAGATATACAGGTTACTCACCTGTAACAGGAGTTCTAGGAATGGTGTATGTTGTTCATTCACACTGCCTGGCAGGTTCCTTGCCACTTTAAATCTTGCCGGAAGGTCTTCAAGCTGGCTCCTCCCACCCACCCGGGTGGTTAAACTCTCAGCTCCGCCCCATGACGCCAGATCTAGCCCGCTGGAAGCCGGATTGTGCGTCGAAGCCGGGTGGGTCGTGTGGATGAACAACATACACCATTCCTAGAACTCCTGTTACAGGTGAGTAACCTGTATTTCTAGGGACATGGATATGTTGTTCATCCACACTGTCTGGCAGACTCCTAGCAGTTCTCCGGGAGGAGGGAGGCAAGGCACACACACCCTACTTGGGAAATAAATATTGGAGAACTGAGGCCCCAAAACCAGCATCCCGGCGTGACTCAAGGTTGATGTGGTAGTGGGTGATGAAGGTGTGCGCTGACTTCCAGGTTGCAGCCCTGCAGATTTCCTGGATAGGAACGTCCCTGGAAGCAGCCACTGATGCAGCGGTAAGGCAGGAAGAAAAAATTACTCACCTTAGTAATTGCTTTTCTTCTCATGGAGTCTTGCTATATTAGGACCATTGCAGTCATTCCCCCAGTCTTGAACTGCCCCGGAGAGGAAACAGTTAACTCCAGAGTGATCTGGAGTTCCACAGCGCGAGGGCGCTGTTCAAAGCTCTATCTGGCCAGTTTCAAATGAAACTGCCAGGTTCTTTACGAGCTAAACTAACATAGCAAGTCTGTGTGGAAAGCTCTACACTAGCCATTGGCTACCTATCATTAGAAGAATAAGAACAATCACAGAATAACAACAACAATATTTATTGTTAGAACACTCCTTACAAGCACTAATAGGACCCTCTCCCAAAAACTCAAGTCTAGAGGGGACCCTCTACCACATTAACAAAACAGAAATACCTAGTTCCCTAACCCAACTAGAGAGACTAAAATGGCATGACACAGTGCTTGCACTAATTTGCCAACCCCATACCCAAGTAGGAGTTCTGAGAGAGGTGAGGAGGGAGGGTTGTCCTAATATAGCAAGACTCCATGAGAAGAAAAGCAATTACTAAGGTGAGTAATTTTTCTTCAAACACCATGAAGTCTTGCTATATTAGGACCATTACAGAATACACAGAGTACCTCCATGGAGGAGGGTCAGAACCTACTTAGGAAATAGGCTCTGAAGAACAGCTGTGCCAAAAGCGAGCATCTCTCCTGGACTGGCCAGGGAATAATGCTTAGTAAAGGTGTGAACTGTTTTCCAGGTAGCAGCTTGACAAATTTCCAAATGGGAATATCTCAGCAGCCGCTAGAGATGCAGCTGTACCCCTGGTGGAGGGGCCTCAGTCCTGAGGGGCCTTACCTAGTTTTTGGTAACAGAACTGGATACAAGAGACAATCCACCTTGCAATTGTCCTCTTAGTGGCAGGTCTCCCTTTGCCAACCTCTCCATAGGTAAGGAAGAGTTGGAGGGATTCGAACCTGTGACCCTTGGTACGTTCCACATAGTAGCTTAGGGCTCTTTTAACGTCCAGGCTGTGTAGTTTCCTCTCACCCGAGGAAGAATGCTCAGTGAAAAACACTGGGAGAGAAATGGACTGGTTCAGATGAAAATCTGAAACCACTTTGGGTAAAAACTTTCTGTTAGTCCTGAGGACTACCTTATCCCTGTGAAAGAAATAAAATCCTTTTCCACCGAAAGGGCTTGCAATTCACTTATCGTCTGGCAGAAGTGATAGCCACTAGAAAAACAGTTTTCCAAGTTAAATACTTGAGATCTGCAGAAGAAAGGGGCTCAAAGGGAGGTTGCATTAACTGAGCAATGCAAACATTCAGGTCCCAGGCAGGGCTGGTTCCCGAGGAGGGTTAGTATGAAGTAACCCTTAAAAACTTAGAAAACACAGAGGCGAGAGGAAGAGAAACAGGCTTCCTGCGAAACAAAGGCAGAAACAGCTGCCATAGAACCTTCAAGGTAGCTGGTCTAAGGCCTAGGGAATTTAGATGGGCCAAATAGTCCAGTAAAGTGGCCAGGTCAGCAGATTTGGCACAATTTGTTTCTCCGAACACCAGAAGGAAAACCTCTTCCACTTAGAATTGTAAGTAGCCTGGTGGAAGGCTTCCTAGAAGCCTTTAAAATATCCATGACCCCTTGAGAAAGGTGTAAATCAGCAATTCTAATTCCTCAAGAACCAAGCCTTGAGGTGGAGGGATTTGAGGTCCGGTACCACACTCTCCCTGTGCACAGGTCAGCAAGTCGTGGGTCCTGGGCAAGGTTAGGGAGGGTGGATTGTCAGGGACAGGAGAAGAGGATACCAGGGCTGTCTGGCCCAGTCTGGGCGATCAGAACCACTTTGCAGGGCTGAGTTCTGATTTTCACCAATACCCTGAAGAGGAGAGGGAAGGGGGAAAAGCATATGAATTTCCCTTCCAATCCAGCAGGAAGGCGCCCATGGGGACTGAGCCCGGCACTGGAGGCCTGCAACAAAATAGAGGAAGTTGATGGTTGTCTGGGGCTGCGAAGAGATCTATCTGAGGGTACCCATCTGGCAAAGAACCGACCCCAATACCTGAGGATTCAGAGACCATTCGTGATGGCCCTGGAAATCCTGCTGAGAGCATCCGCCAGGAGACATTGTCCTTTCCTGGAAGGTGAATTGCGATCAGGGAGGTGTTTAGGGAGTAAGCCAGAGACCACAACTTCATTGCTTCGGTGCACAAGGCTGAAGACCGAGTGCCCCCTTGCTTGTTGATGTACCACATTGTTGTGGTGTTGTCTGTCCTGATTTGAACTACTTTGTTCTGGACAACAGCTGAAAAAGCCTGAAGAGCTAAAAGAACAGCTCTGAGTTCCAAAAGATTGATGTGGAGCAGAGATTCCTGGGGGGACCACACTCCTTGAGTGGAAAGGTCGCCAAGTGAGCCCCACCTAACAGGGAGGCATCCGTGGTGAGGGTGAGGGAGTGTGAAACTGGTAGAAAGGGAACCCTTGAGACAGATTGCCTTGATCCTGCCACCACTGAAGGGCCAGGATCAGGGTTTTGGTCACGGAACTAATTTGGTAAGGGGTCCCTCCTTGGAAACAATAGGACCTCAAGTGGAACTGAATGTCCCTCATCTGAAATCTTGCTCCTGCACGACAGCTGTGGAAGCAGCCATGTGCCCTAGGAGTTGCAGAAAATGCCTTGCTGGTCGAGAGACCCGCAGGGTAAAGGAGGATGCCAGGGCAATGAGCCTGTCCGCTCTTTCCGAGGGAGAAATGCCCTGGCTAACTTTGTGTTCAACTCTGCACCTATGAAAGTTAGAACCTGAACAGGTTCCAGAACTGACTTTGGTAAGTTCAGCAGGAACCCTAGGGAAGTGAGCTAGCTGGGTGACCTGCAAGTGAGATTTACCTGGTCTGGAGACTGACCCACTAGTAGCCAGTCGTCCAGGTAGGGAAACACAGCAATCCTTGCCTCTTAAATGAGCCACTACCACAGCTAGACATTTTGTGAATACCCTGGCGCCGAGGTTAGGCCAAGGGGCATTGCTCTGAACTGGTAGTGGCCCCGAGCAGTTCGAACCTGAGGTACTTTCGTGAGAAGGCCTGATCATGACATGAATAGGGTCCCTGAGGTCCAGGAAGCTAACCAGTCCCCTGGCCTCAGGGAGGGCAAAATCATTACTAGAGTAACATTTTGAACTTTGGCTTTAATAGATGTCTGTTCAGGTACCTTAAGTCTAAGATGGGCCGCCATTCTCCTGTCTTTTGGGGTAAAAAATATCTTGAGTACAGTCCCTTGCCCTGATGGCAGGAGGAACCCTTCCACTGCTTTGCAATTCAGGAGGAAGAAACTTCTGCTTCCAAAGCAAGGGCTTCTGAAGAGTTTGCGGATGGAAATTGCCTGGCTCTCATCTTTGGAAACTGTTTGAAGCTGAGAACCAGGCCTTGACTACTACTTCCAGAACCCACCTGTCCGAGTTAAGGACAGCCAGTTCTGGCTGAAATAAGCCAACCTGCCCCCACTGGTACAGGAGAATCGGCCCTGGGCACCCCATCAGGGTGCCTGCTTGGCAGGAGCTTTAGGCTGAGGGAGGCGACTGTCTCCCTGTGCCCGTCTACCTCTGCCTCTGAAAAACCCTCTGTGAAAAGCAGAGGAGGCTTGAGCTTGGTAAAAGGCCTGTGAAAGGCCTACCCCTGCCCCTGAGGGCATGCCTTTATGGAGTGGCATGCCTTTCCTTAGCTTAGGCACTTTTGTAGGTAGTTCTATATTCATCCATCTTTTTCATATAATTTTCTGTTTGATCACCAAACAGAGAATTTCCGATACAGGAAAATCCATAGCCTTTGACTGAGTATCTTGGGACAGATTAGTGCATCTGAGCCATGCCAACCTACTGAAAGCTACAGAAGTGGCCATGACCCTAGAGGAAACATCATTAACATCAACAGCAGTATGAAATTGAACTTTAGAGGCTTCAATGCCATCAGCAGCCACTTGTTCCAACTCACTAGCCAGCTGGCCCTGGGCCTGCTAGCTAACTGCAATATAGTGTCCCATCTAGATTTCTGATATCTAGCAACATAAGCCATATAATTAGCCTGCCTGAGTCCCAAAGAAGCTGCCATATATTGCTTTTTCGCCATGGCATCAATCTTCCTGGAATCCTTGTCAGGAGGATGTGAGGCCAGGGAATATTAGCCTTGTCACAGGCTGCAGCTTGTACCACACCTACATGACTACACTGCTCAGTGAGGAAGTCTGTATCCGAGCCTGACAAAGTATACCTTCTGTCCATTTCTTTATCTACAGGAGGGACAGAATGAGGATTTTTAAAATCTTTGTTGTTTGCTTCTAAATGACTTATGCAAAGGAATAGACAACCTCCTAGTCTCTGGAATATCCATCATTTCCACATAATCAGGCTCCTCTTGCTCATCCACAGCCTCTTCTAAGGAAGCTGGAGGGTTTCTGCCACCTTTTGTAAAACATAAACAGAGAAGGGACTCAGACAGCATAGGGGAGATTCTAAAGGTCTATCTGGAGAGATGTCCGGTTCAATGGGCACGTCCAGACCTTCCCAATCACAACATACTGATCAAAATCCTCCTCCCCTCATGTGGTTCATAAAAATCCTCAACATCATAATCCTGAACCACTGAGACTGAGCAGAGCCACCCTTTTCCCAGATGCAGGGGCTGACAGCCTGAGACAAAGACTGGACAATCTGAATGGCTTTAGCTATCTCTGCAGCAGTTGGAGAGACAATTTTGTACTCCAGACCTGCTGATTTCTTTGTCTTTGCTGGACTGGTTCCTCTGAACCAGCCTTCCTTTTGCCCGAGGAAGTCTCGCCCTGGTCAGAGGGCACTCCCTCTGGTCTAGTGGGTACTGGACCGGGCAGGCCATCCGGGTCAGCGGACTTTTTGGCCTCTCGTTCCCTGAGCCGGCCCAATCTCTTTTCCAGGGTGGCTGCAGGGAAAATTTTACACACCTGGCAGTCTGACAGGAGGTGGTCAGCCCCCAGACAATAAACACAAGTGGTGTGTGGGTCAGCCTTGGCGAAGGCTTCCCCACAGACATCACAGTGTTGAAACCCAGTGGGCCCGGTTTTTCTTTTGGGTTTCTCAGACATAATGCCAGCCTAACCAAAAACTTGCCCTTTTGATGGCAGTGCCAGGCAAGACCCCTTATCGGTTCCTAACCGTGTCACGGGTATTTGAAAAAACCCCAATAAAGTTAGGTTTTTTTAGAACCGATAAGAACCGGGAACCGCACTCTAAAAGCCAACTAAACAGTTTAAAACATGTATTTCAATCTCAACCGATCGGTTCAAAACCGAACCGATAATGACTTTCCACACAGACTTAATTTCTGTACTTACGGTTTACCAGATAGAGCTTTTTAATCGAAATGCGGTAAAATAAATACTTATTGCGGTTCAATGAACCGAAAATACTCGCTTGAACATGAAATGAACCGAGCTGAAGGAGCTGATATCCGGAGGACTGTTCAGTGAAGCGGAGTAAAATCTAGCAGTTTCATTTGAAACTGGCCAGATAAACTTTGAACAGCGCCCTCGGCTGTGGAACTCAGATCACCCTGGAGTTAACTGTTTCCTCTCGGGGCAGTTCAAGACTGGGGAATGACTGCAATGGTCCTAATATAGCAAGACTTCATGGTGTTTGAAGAAAAAATTACTCACCTTAGTAATTGCTTTTCTTCTCATGGAGTCTTGCTATATTAGGACCATTGCAGTCATTCCCCCAGTCTTGAACTGCCCCGGAGAGGAAACAGTTAACTCCAGAGTGATCTGAGTTCCACAGCGAGGGCGCTGTTCAAAGTTTCTATCTGGCCAGTTTCAAATGAAACTGCCAGGTTCTTACGGAGCTAAACTAACATAGCAAGTCTGTGGAAAAGCTCTACACTAGCCATTGGCTACCTATCATTAGAAGAATAAGAACAATCACAGAATAACAACAACAATATTTATTGTTAGGAACACTCCTTACAAGCACTAATAGGACCCCTCTCCCCAAAAACTCAAGTCTAGAGAGGGGACCCTCTACCACTTAACAAAAACAGAAATACCTAGTTCCCTAACCCAACTAGAGAGACTAAAATGGCATGACACAGTGCTTGCACTAATTTGCCAACCCATACCCAAGTAGGAGTTCTGAGAGGGGTAGGAGGGAGGTTGTCCTAATATGCAAGACTCCATGAGAAGAAAAGCAATTACTAAGGTGAGTAATTTTTCTTCAAACACCATGAAGTCTTGCTATATTAGGACCATTACAGATACACAGCAGTACCTCCATGGAGGAGGGTCAGAACCTACTTAGGAAATAGGCTCTGAAGAACAGCTGTGCCAAAGCGAGCATCTCTCCTGGACTGGGCGTCAGGGAATAATCTTGGTAAAGGTGTGAACTGTTTTCACGTAGCAGCTTGACAAATTTCCAAAATGGGAATATCTCTAGCAGCCGCTAGAGATGCAGCTATACCCTGGTGGAGTGGGCCCTCAGTCCTGAGGGGCTCCTTACCTAGTTTTGGTAACAGAACTGGATACAAGAGACAATCCACCTTGCAATTGTCCTCTTAGTGGCAGGTCTCCTTTGCCAACCATTCCATAGGTAAGGAAGAGTTGGAGGATTGAACCTGTGACCCTTAGTACGTTCCACATAGTAGCTTAGGGCTCTTAACGTCCAGGCTGTGTAGTTTCCTCTCACCCGAGGAAGAATGCTCAGTGAAAAACACTGGGAGAGAAATGGACTGGTTCAGATGAAAATCTGAAACCACTTTGAGTAAAACTTTCTGTTAGTCCTGAGGACTACCTTATCCCTATGAAAGAAATAAAATCCTTTTCCACGAAAGGGCTTGCAATTCACTTATACGTCTGGCAGAAGTGATAGCCACTAGAAAAACAGTTTTCCAAGTTAAATACTTGAGATCTGCAGAAGAAAGGGGCTCAAAGGGAGGTTGCATTAACTGAGCAATGCAAACATTCAGGTCCCAGGCAGGGGCTGGTTCCCGAAAGGGAGGGTTAGTATGAAGTAACCCCTTAAAAAACTTAGAAAACACAGGGTGAGAGGAAAGAGAAACAGGAATGGTCCTAATATAGCAAGACTCCATGAGAAGAAAAGCAATTACTAAGGTGAGTAATTTTTTCTTCTTGTCCTCTGGGGCACAAGACCTTCTCTAAATTGCCTTCTGTCATCTAAACCTTCAGCGAGTCCCTCTGGGTTTCCCCTAGGCCAGCCATAGCTATATGCCAGAGCTGCTGCCCTCCCTTCACTTTCCTGTCCAGGTGGCTAAAGTAGGCTCTGGATCTTACACCCGCTATCCCTGTGCCACTTACGCCCATCCCTTAGTTCTCTAAGATGGTAGTCAAGTTTTATCGTTCTTATTTTATATGCTATATCCTTTTTTTATCCCTTTGGGCTAGGAGTCTGTAGGCTTCTCTGTTTCTTTTGTCTCTGACTTGTTTCTCTCCTGGCAAACATAATGGAGGATTAAGGGAGGATAAATGTGATTACTGTGTGTAACCCATGGTGACATCACTTTCACGTGTGCGTGGACTGTGCAGTCGTTCCCAAGCTGCAAAAGACTTTGCTTCCATGAGTCTTAGCACCTCTGGGTTAGACCTATAAGTGGAAATGTATGGTGAAGATATTCTGGAAGATCAACAGTTAAGGCGAGTACATAATTTTCATTTTTGTATATATTGATTGTAGATAGTATTGTGCAACAATGTAATAATGCTGTAACTTTTTTACAGGAAAGATTCACACAAGACACACAACCACACTACATCTATTCACCACGTGAGATGACCCGATGGGTGAGGGGCATCTTTGAGGCCCTGAGACCACTAGAAACCTTGCCTGTAGAAGGTCTGATCAGGATATGGGCTCATGAGGCTCTTCGTCTCTTCCAGGATAGGTACTTTTTTTTTTTTAACTAGACTACATATAATTTTTAAACTGCATAGTAATTTTAAACTGCATAGTATTAATGAAACTTTATATACTGTACCTTCAAACCATCTTAAGTCTGTCCTAACTAAAGTATGGCATTTTGTGTCGTGCTGAATAGAGGAACAATGCCAGTGGAAAATTATGATTCTAGCAACATGGATACAGTTCGCCATCCACATTCTGGCTGTTCTGCTGGGGACAGCTAAATCATCGGTCGTCTTAAAACTAAGCTGCTTCCACTACCCTGGTGGTATATCCTCTGGCACTGCCAGTGATGTAAGATTTTGTTTCTACTGAAGGACAAGTCTCCTCCTTTGCAGATCTGCAGTGTTGAAGGATGCTAGTAGTACAAGCACTTGTTTGGCGTTTCTTCAACTGTTTCATTCTGATTCAACTTTTATGTTTCCCCATAGTCTTCGGCTCCACTTTGCTATTGCAATAGATGATGGAAAGCCAAAAACAAAAGCAAACAGGATCTTCTTCAAGGATGTCTCTTCCACTAAACCATACATTTGGAACTATACCGCATCTGCACTAGGACCACATGGAAACTTTTGCTAGCTGGGGTTGCCACGATGAGCGTCAGGTGTCAGTATTTATAGAAATGTGGGCAGCCCATCTCTGCTCAGTTCTTTTCCACTGTTGATCATACTCTTTGGACCTGCTGAAGGAAATGTTAACTACTCATTGCCATTTATTCTTTGTTTGAGCAAGTGTTTTCTTTGTCTCTGCATGCCACTGAAATCGAAAGAAGCTTTATTTCGGTACTGTTAAGTGCAGAGATAACATTTACAAGGAAGATACACAAACTGTTGGGCCTGTCTCACAGTATGAGGACTTATGAGATCTGCCAGAACTTCAACTAAGCAGCAAGGCGATGCCATAAGAAAACTGTAGAAAATGTCCTTCTACAAGAAGCCTTGGCAGCCATGGAGAAGGAACAAGGCCCAAAATCTATGTTGCCATCCACATCAGCCGAGACACAGCTGCCACATTCAAAGGACCAAGACCGGAAAAGTTTGTCATCACAGCCCTCCTCATTGTCTGGCCATAAGCATAAGCACAGAGACAGAAGCCTGCTTCTCTGGCAAGATCCTGGTTGCTGCTGAGATGAAGTAATTCTACAGTGTAATCGCCCGCTCTGCTGGCGTTGATGACAACTACCCCCCGCCCGACCCTTGTTGAGATACCAAGGATGGGCTCTGGCTGTCCGTGCCAGGGGCCTGTCATTGATACAAATATTTTACAGCCCTTTGCCAAGGCATAATCGACTCTCAGGTTGTGCTGGCATTGTTTTCTGAGATGATACGACACATTCTGTCTGGCTTACCTATGCAGGTAGCCATCCCACTGATGGGTTCAATAGGTACTCTGAAGTTATCGTATACTTCTCCCAGCACATTGCAAATTCCTCCTCCTCAGCTGCCGCCATTATCTCCAGTGCCTTCAGCAGCTCCTGTTAACAGAGATGACGACGAGGTGGAATATGATCTAGACCTCATGGTATTAGAGAAGGATTTAGAGTAGACCTATGAGGGAGAACATGTGGCACTTTGCTCTAGATCTTCCTCCACCACTCATTCACACTAATGGGATCTACACGGGCGGTAGGATCCAGCGGGAACAAACTTTTCAAGAGGGTCAGCACCAGAAATGGAGCCGCGAGGAAGGGGCACCGCAAGCCGTGGCTCGTGCAGTAAAGACTACCTCGGTGTCGACCCTCCCAACTGCCTCAGTTCCTATTTTCCCCACCGTCGAGTGCGCTTCAGTGAAGACGCTCGCCTGCCGGGAGTCGAACTTCAAACTAGCAGCATAGTTTTCAGTTTATTGTTCTGTAATTTATCTTCGAAAGTACAGAGTAGATTTTAATTTTTAATTTATTAATGAAGTCTTCAGCCCTCCGTTGACTGAGTCGACCATGCGTGGGTCAGGTGACTGTAGGGAGACTTCGTATGAAAGCTGTTCAGTCAGCCGGGCTGGGTCTGGTCCTCTGGATCTGACAATGGACGATCCAATGCTCGGGGAGATGGGCGGTCCTCCCAGAAGCATAAAAGGAAATGGTCCCATTCGCGGCACCATTCGGCCTAGGAGTTCTTCTTGGTAGCGCTGGGTTGAGAAAGAAGAGGCATCACTCAAAAGTCGCCTTCTGGTATGTGTACGCATCGACGGTTGGTCATTGGGCTAGGCACCGGTCTCCTCCCCTGTCGGAGTCGCTGGTTTCTGGCTACGATGCCCAACCTTTTCAACATCGGAGCCCGTCCCTGCCTATTGGACAGGTCTCCAATGAGCAGTTTCACCAGTGGGCTGCTATTAGGGAGCATTTGGCACGGAGGTTAGTCCAGCTGTCTGGCCCGGTCACTCTGGGGCCTTTGGGCTGCTCAAGGGACTGAGTATGGTGGTTGGACCTTCCTAGTTCGCAGCGCCTTCTTCAGTGCCATCGATGCCATGCTCAGGTGTTTTCCCCCCCTCACATGGCTGTGGCACGGGGTCCACATCGATGCCTCTATCTCCTGTTAATTTTTCTTCTTTTCCTTCAAATTGCAGTTTGAGACAGCAGGACACTCTTGGGGCCGTCCGCGGTACGAGGCTCTGAAGCTTACTGTATGCGGGCGCAGCACGTGGCGCCGTGGGCTGTGTCTGCACAGTCCGTGGCACCGAGTGTTCTGTGTAGCCAGGGGCGCTCTCGGCGCAGTGGCCTTTGTTGGCGCTGTGTGCTCGGCTGTTTCCGATAGTGCCGGCTTCCTTGGGTTCGGCGCCGATGCTTGGTGCGGCGCCATCCAGCCTACAGGGCTTTTTGACTCTGATTCTTTCCTCTTCTAATTTCCATTCTGATTTTCCTCCTTTCCTGTCCATACAGTCCCCTGGACTGTCAGAAGATTATTTGAGCCTGATCCAGATCTTCGTCTGGGTGATGATGTTGAAGGAGCAGGGATTAATCCTGCTGCAGAGCCGGTGGTTGAAAACCTTTCCTTTAAGTCTCTGCTGAAAATTTAAATTCACTTTTTCTCTCAGACTACAGAAATCAATCCTGGAAGCTTTTAAGACTCCAAGACCTACATGTCCCTAGAGATCCCTATGGATTTAACTCCTCCGGTACAACCATCTTTTGAGACCCTTTCTCAGATGGTATGGAACAATCCTGCTCTCATCCCTTCCGTGGCTAATTCCATAGATAGGAATACGCTGATCCCAAGGATCGACCCATATTGGCCTTGCACGCTTTCGCGGATCCCATTGTGGTCTCAACAAAGAATGACAAGGCCATCCTCCCTCAGGCATCTTCAGCCCAGCCTATCAATAAAGAATCTCGTAAGATAGACACCTTAGGTAAGAGAGTCTTTGCTGCCTCCACCCTGGGTATGTGTATTGCCAGCTACCTGGACTATTTTTCTCAATATGAGTATGTCCTTTGGCATTCGCTCAAGCAAATTGTAGAAGCTCTGCCTGAGTTGGAAACTAATTCCGAGCTACTTCACATCATAACCAGGGGCATAGAGTCCAGTAAGCAACAGGTTAAAGCCACAATGGATGCTTTCTGTACTGCTTCACGAGTGGCGACAGCGGACATTTGTACCCATTGCCACTCTTGGCTACATACCTCGGGCTTCATGAATGATGCCCAGCAGCAGGTCATGGCCTTACCCTTCAGTATGTATCTGTTCAGACCCCAGTTGGAACAAGCTCTGGAAGTCACTCAGAAGACTAGGTCAACCATTAAGATAGCTCGACTCACACCCACCCCCTCTTGGGGGGGGGGGGGGTAATAAGCATCAATTTCACAACAGTTAGTCCTTTCGGGGCAAAGGCGGTGGGGTGGTAACAACAAAACGCACCCTGCAGCCACAAAAGAAAATGCAGCAGAAAGCACAGGGCCTCAGAGTGCCACCTTCTGAGTTCTCTGCCCAGGTCCTACCTCAACTGCCTGAGGGGAGACTCTTCCTCAGCGGTGGGAGGACATCTGACTCAGTTCTATGACCAATGGAAGTCTATAACATCAGGCAAATGGGTCCTCCGGATAATCCACGAGGGGTAGTCACTCAGTCTTTCAGAACCCCGGCCCCGATCATTCCCCCAAATGACAGCCCAGGCTGTCAGCAGTACAATCAGACCTTCTTGCTTCCAAGGTACAAGGCCTTCTGAACAACAGGGCGTAGAGTAGGTCCGCTGGACCAGCAGAAACTCGAGTTTCTACTACCATTACTTTCTATTTCGAAGAAAACTGGAGGCATCGCCCCATTCTGGATCTCAGAAAGTTAAACAAATTCCTTTACAAGGAAAAGTTCAAGATGATATCTCTAGGTACGGTCTACCTTGATTCATCAACAGATTGGCTAGCCTCTCTGGACATGCAGGATGCCTACACACATTCTTATACACACAAAGCACCACAAATACCTGAGGATCTTTCTTGAGAGGGTTCCTTCAGTAGGTCATAATATATAGGACTGGCGCCACCTGGCATCGGGCGCACGGCAGACTTTTCGAGCAATACCTAATGGGGAACCGCCCACCCGATGTCATGTGTCTGACATCAGCGTGACTGTATATAATGGGTGGTCCACACGCCCGCCCTCCAGTTCTTTTCCGCCATTGCCTCGTGTCAGTTGCATTTCAGACTTCCAGATGGGGATCGTCGTGAAAGTTATCTCTTCGGTTTATCTCTTGCTGCTTTCTTCTCTTAAATTCTTGTTCTATCATTGATGTCTTCTTCCAGAAGAAGTGCCCATCCTATGTACAGATCCTGCACAAGGCGGTCACCTCAAGTCGTCCTCTGTTAAAGCCGGACCATCCAGTTTCCTCCTGCCCTGGGTGCCAGACCTTTAACCAGGCCACTAAAAAGGAGACAGCTGGCTTTGGAGGCCCATCTGCTAAAGACCGCCTGGCTTACCTCGAGAGAAGATGGATGCGTCTCAGAGATTCGTCCAAAAAATCTTTCTCCAAAGAAATATAAGGAAAACCAGGAAGCAGGATTGCTCCACAGACGACCCAGGCCCTCTATGAGCAAGGCCCAGCTGCTGCCAGAAAATAGACTGTAATTCTGGCAAAACTTCGCGTATCAGTGGCCGTCGGCTCAGGCGATGACCGCTGCTTTGGCAGATAAGTTGGCCCTGGCTCCTCTGGGGACCGTGCACGGCAGCAAGTCATTACCCAGGCAGTGGGTACTTGCCCGGCTCCGGTCGATAAGCTGGCCGGGGGCTCCTCCCCTGACCGCCCGACCCCACCCGCTAAGTCAGCCATCCCTGATGACCGCTCGGGTTCGGTTCCCCCGTCGGGGCCTAACGGCGCCTCACCCAACATCCGGCGGAACCAGAGGGAGAAAGCCCCTCTCCCTCCTGCTCCTCCTCCTCCTTCTTCGCATGTTCCCTTCAATTCACCGGCAGGTACGTCCGTCGATGGCAGCGGAGAGCCCATCGACCCTGTCAATGCCTCTGGGGTCTACTCTGCAATCCTCTTCTGGGGTCAAGGAGAAGGAGTCTCCTTCTCGGCCTACAGGCCTGACTGTGGAGCCCCCTCCTCCTCCTCCTTCCAGCGTTTCATTCGACGCCGGTTATCCTGATGTTAGTCCTGCAGCGGGAATGGCTGACCGGCCTTGCCCCCGGCGCCCAGGGCGCCGTCTAGTTCTGGCGCGGATCCCTTCTGGCCGGATCGGGTGGTGCCAGTTCAGGCGTCGGTTCCCCTGATGTGGGCTGTCGGCGCTGGACCCTCAACCTATATACACAGCGACAGGTCCGGCGGTAGGTTGGCCCGATGCCTGATCAACGACGGGGGTTTATACCCGACCCCGAACTGTCCCACATAACCCGTTGGTGTATTCTGGGGACCACTACCCAGGGGTTCCCACTCTGGACTGGAGTCATCTTGGGCGGTTCTACCCTGGATTTAATCCCTACTCCCATTATACGGTTTTCCAGGGCTATTACCCACCAGCGGTTATTCCTCCTCCTGCTCCTCCGCCCCCTCAGCCTCTGCCTACTCCACCTCCCCCTCCTCCTCCAGTTACCCCAGTTTCCAGCACATTCAGCGGTTCCTAAATTCAGCACAGTCAGGATTTAGATCAAGGCATAGCACCATTTCGGCCCTAGCGAAAGTAACCAACGATTGGTAGATTGCCATGGATAAGAAGAACAGTACCTGTGCGGTGTTCCTGGATTTGAGTAAAGCATTTGACACAGTGGATCATGATTCATTAATCACCTCCCTTGGCTCACTAGGGCTGGATTCTCCCTCACTCAACTGGTTCAAGTGCTACCTATCAGATAGGTCACAACTGGTAAAAAATGGAAATTACCTATCACCTTAAAACCACTGCTAAGAGGTGTGCCGCAAGGCTCTATTCTTGGCCCCATCCTCTTTTGCCATTTATATTAATAATATTGATGCCAAACTCACTCAATCCAACATTCATCTGTTTGCTGATGATACTGTATTATATGTCAGCAACCCTTCATTACCTAAAGCCTGTGAACTGTTACAATCTGAATTCTCCATCCTGCAACACAATCTACTGGATAAAAAGCTACTTCTAAATGCCAAAAAAACAAAAGCTATGTTCTTTGCCACAAAGAGTTGCTCTGCCACTACCCCATCACCCACCACCCTACAACTATCCACCTTACTTGGAGAAGCTGGAATTTGTTGATAACTTCAAA
Source organism: Neoceratodus forsteri (assembly GCA_016271365.2). NCBI lineage: Eukaryota > Metazoa > Chordata > Ceratodontiformes > Ceratodontidae > Neoceratodus > Neoceratodus forsteri. The sequence continues at coordinate 588,597,144 of CM028134.1, read as the reverse complement.
TACCTTGGAGTCTGGATTGATAACAAGCTTGACTATTCTGTCCATATTGAAGAGCTACTAAAAACTGAGACAAAGGCTTGGTCTATTTTTAGAATAAAACACTACCTCAACAGAGACTCCAAAAAGATTAATCCAGGCATCATTCCTATCCCTCATTGACTATGCTGACTTTCTCTATGGCCATTGTTCCTCCCCTCTTAAATAAGCTGGACACCCTATATCACAGGTCCATCAGATTTATTACTGACCTTCCCTCCAGCACCCATCACTGCTCCCTTTATAAGGCAGTTAATTGGACATCATTACAACACAGAAGAAATAGGAATGCTGCAATCTGGATATTCAAAGCTTTATCAGGCAAACTACCCACCTATATCACAGACTGTTTTACCCAAATTACTTCTAGGCCATACAACAGGATCAGCAATCTTATCATTCTAAAGGTCCCCAATGCCTGCACCGGTTTGGGAGGGCGCTATCAGCTACTCACTAGCAGTTGCATGGAACTCACTCCAAAAACCATGAAGCTAAATAGCCTCTTACCTTTAACATCCTTCAAAGATTATTCTCACCCTATTCCCAGAACTCTGCAATTGCTTTCTAAAGGCCTAATCCCCGACCCTACCTACCCCACCCCTTTTCCGTGTTCCTTTATGCTAGTTCTACTTCTTTTCCAGTCACCTGATATACTCTCATAAAAGCCAATTAGGACCTATAATTTATATATTATGCCTGCTATACCCATTGCCTCCTTTTCTTACAGGTTAAATGGTTTTAATGTGCCTTGTATATATGTAAATTGTTATATATTATCATTTTATGTCATTGTATTACTGTTTATGTTATTCTTGATTATGTAATAATACTTGCACTGCTTGAGTCCATCTTGTAAATGAGCTACGCCAATGATGTTCACCTGATTAAATAAAGATTTTGATTGATTGATTTCAAGACCTTAATACAGTCTTGGTGGCAGGGGCTCGGTCGGAGTTGGTCTCTGATCTGGAGACTAGGCTCCCACAACCCATGGTCTCCTTGGTCCCCTTCCCTGAGCAGTTCGTTGATGGCCACTGTCCACATCTTGGGGAAAACTCAACAGGACTTTTCCCTTCTGGATACCAAATGCCGTCCTGTAGAGGAGGCGGACGATTATGATGATGACAGTTCAGACAGGAGGGAAGAGTCCTCTGAGGAGGTCCTGGAGGACACGAGAGGCAAGGTCTCGCCAAAGTCTCTGCCAGAAGACCCTGCCTTCTCAGACCTCTTGAGGGCCATGTAGGACGATTTCGACTGGGAGTTGGAGGAACAGGACCCCATGAGACAGAGGCTCGAGGAACACCTAGACTTAGAGTCTCTGTCTCCCATCCCTCTATGGATAGCCCCATATCAGTACCTCACCACTACCGTCTGGCAGATGCCTCATTTTATCCGGCTGTCCCCAAGCAGGTGGACAGGCTCTCACTGCAGTGCAAGGATGTCCCTTTCTAAAGGCCTATCCCAAGGCCGACTCTGTGGTCATCTCTGCGGCTCATGATCGCTCTTCAGCACCAAGCCAGATGAGCACTGCTCCTCCGGACAAAGAGTCAAGGCAGATGGTCCAGTTCAGGAAGCAGATATATTCCTCTGCCCTGTGCACCCTCCGTCCCTCAGTTACGTGGCCCACATTGTGTCACATCAGAAAGTGACCCTGGCCAGGCTGGAAGCACGAGTCCCGTCCATGGATCCCTCGCCTTTGTAGGAGACCTTGCCAAGGATCTCTGCCTGTCCAAGGTTTCCTGTAAGCACGCTTTACACACTACTTATGACTCCGATGACTCAGTGGACCATACCTCGGCAACTGCCGTTGCCCTCAGGCGGCATTCACAACCGCCTTTCTGGACTCACCGGTCAGTCAGCGATTCAGGACGTCCCTTTCAGGGCTTTGGTCCTTTTTGGTGGGGACACCAAGGATATTATCACAGACCTACAGGACAAGGGCATTGCACTTAGGTCTGGTGGGTCAATGTACCGATCGGGCTCCCAGCAACAGCAGCAGCAGTCCTTTCGTAAAAGGACCTGGAGGCAGAGAAAGAACACTCAGGTGCGCCGCCAAGGGAAGCGGAAGGCCACGGGTACAGCCACCCCTCCTGCCTCCAAAAATTGAAGACATTCAAGAGGCCTCCCTTGAACATCCCACCACTTCTGACTCCCCAGTCCCACTGCCGCCTCAGTCTCACGACGGAGAGCAGTTGGGGGTAGGTTCGCCACCATGTGTAGGAGTGGAGGGTATCACCTCCGACCGAATGGGTCCTACAACTAGTGTCCATCAGACAAACCATAGAATTTCTGGAGATTCATCCAGAAACTCTACCAAAAAAGGGCTCTTATTCTCGGGACCAGGCTCTTGTTTGCGAGGAGGTAAATTCACTCTTGCTCAAAGAAGCAATCAAGCACGTCCCCTTCGGGCAAAGGGGAAAGGGATTTTATTCCCATTTTTCCTGGTTTCAAAAAAGACTGGGGACTTCAGACCCATACTCGACCTAAGTCAGCTAAATTAGTTTGTTGAGTACAAGAAATTTTGAATGCTGACACTCCAGAGCCTCTTCTCTCTCCTCATGGAGAACCACTGTCTCTGTGCCCTGGATATGCAGGATGCCTTCCTGCACATTCCTATTTTCCCCAGCCACCGCCGATTCCTGTGCTTTAATTTCCAAGGGGAACACTGCCAGTTCTGGGCACTCCCCTTTGGCCTGTCTTCGGCACTACGGGTTTTTACCAAATGCCTGGCGGTGGTCGCGGCCTTCCTATGCCACAGGGGTATTGCGGTCTTCCCTTACCTGAACGACTGGTTGATTTCAGCCCCTTCCAGGGATTCTTTGCTGGATGCTCTTTCCTTTACCCTGGACCTTTTCAGCAGACTAGGGATCACAGTCAGTGTTCCTAAGTCATCCCTTATCCCTGCCCATAGGATTCAGTTTGTTGGGGCAGTCCTGGATATGGTCCAGTGCAGAGCCTTCCTTCTTCCAGACAGGATGGAGACCCTTGTCTGTCAGGCCTCCAAAGTGGGTTCCCTCAGGAACATCCCAGCTTGGGAAGTCCTTCGCCTTCTGGGCCTGATGAGCCTCGGCCTCTGTCACTACCGTTTCCCCAGCAAGACTTTACATAAGGATTACTGAGTGGTCATTGCGGGTGCAGTGGGATCAGCTCCTGGATGACCTGGACCATCCGGTTCTAGTCTCCTCAGCAATTCAGAAAGACTTGCAGTAGTGGAAGGATTCTCGCAATCATTCTTTGGGACTTCCCTTTTGGAACCCTGCACCAGTAGCCACCCTCACCACGGATGCCTCGAACATGGGGTGGGCAGCTCACCTTGGGGAACACCAAGCACAAGGACTATGGTCTGGCTTGGAGACTTCTCTCCACATCAGTGTTCTGAAGTTGAGGGCAGTCCTGTACACGCTACAGGCCTTTCAGACCCTCCTTCCAAAGGGATCACTGCTAATCCAAACGGACAATATGTTGGTAGTTTGGTATATCAACAAACAAGGAGGAACCCGGTCATACCCCCTTTGCAGGGAGGCGACGCAGGTGTGGAACTGGGCAGTCCAGCACCATCTGGTCCTTGTGGCTCTGCACATTCCAGGCGTTCTAAACGTCCTGGCGGACAGTCTTAGCAGATCTCTGACCCTATCACACGAGTGGGAACTACATCAGGAAGTGGCGGAATCCATCTTCCAAAATTGTTTGCGTCTGGAAATCGACCTCTTGGCCTCCAAATCCAACGCAAGACTTCCCAAATTTTGCTCACTCGTTCCAGAGCAAGGTGTTTTTTGGAGCGACGCATTGTCTCTATCTTGGACACGAACATTTTTATACACTTTCCCTCAGTTTCCCACTCTGCAGAGGGTTCTCCTCAAGCTTCAGGCGGAGAGGGCAAAGATGATCCTCATCGCTCCTGTCTGATCGAAACAGATCTGGTTCCCTCTGCTACAGCAGCTTTCCCGGGAACCACCGGTTCTACTTCCAGTGACTCATAACCTCCTGCAGGGCCTTCTGTCCTAGACTGGGTCCTTCCAGGACCTCAGTTTTTTCCGTTGGAGTTAGTTTTTCTCCTCCCTAGTTTCTCTGTCCCTCTCTCTTTGGAGGGACTGCTTGGGAATCTGTCCTATATGTTATGACCTACTGAAGGAACCCTCTTGAAGTAACATAGTAGTTACGTAGGAATTTACCGTAACAGTAGATCTTTGAGAGAGGTTCCTTCAGTAGGTCATATGTTTCCCTCCCTCCTTTCCCTCATTTTGTGTTTTACAGGGACTCCAAATCCTGTTCGCTCCTGCTGTCAGGCCTCTTCCTGGTTCCGGTGGGAGAACTGGAGGGAGGGCGTAAGGACCGCCCACTATATACAGTCATGCTGACATCAGTCACGTGACGTCGGGTGGGCGGTCCCCCGTCAGGTATTGCTAGAAAAGTCTGGCGTGCGGCCCGACGCCAGGTGGCGTCAGTCCTATATGTTATGACCTACTGAAGGAATCTCTCTCAAAGATCTACTGTTACAGTAAGTTCCTACGTAACTGTACTTTTGCGGCGTTGGGTCAACATTATTAGTTCAGAGTCCTGCCCTTTGGTTTGTCCTCGGCTTTTCCGCGAGTTTTTACCAAGTGTTATGCAATTTTTGCAGTGCATCTCAGGAAAATTGGAATTCAGGTGTTTCCATATCTGGACGACTGGCTTCTAGCCAGCCCTTCCAGGCAGGGAACTCTGGACACTGTAGCCAAGGCTTCAGACTTCCTCATGTCCATGGGAGTCCTGCTAAATCGCAACAAATTGCAGTTGCAGCCCTCCCAGAAACTCCTTTTCATAGGAACTCTTCTGGATATCTCCTGTGCGAAAGCTTTTCTCCCAGAGGACAGAAGGAGCGTTATCCTACAGATGGCGCAATACATCAGAAAAAACAGCTCGGTTCGAGCTATCTCGATGCAGTGGATGCTGGGTCTCATGGCATCCTCGGTGATCACTGAACCCCTAGCATGTCTGTACATGAGAACCTCTCAGTGGATGCTCAGTGGTCCCAACCACTCACCCTCAGTCCTTTCCCATCAAGGTGACAGAACCTCTGAAGAGGTCACTCACCTGGTGATCTCAGGAGAACAACCTTCTGAAGGGTATCCCTTTGCTCCTCTGGATCATCAGATCTCCATTACCACCGACTCGTCCCTGATGGGGTGGGAGCTCACTGCCAGAATCTCCACACCCAAGGCACGTGGACTCGGGACGAGTCCCGACTTCACATAAACGTTCTAGAAATGAGAGCTGTCCTTCATGCTGTGTGGGCCTTGAAGGACATACTCTGTCACAAGAACATTCTCCTTGAAACGGACAACAAATTAGTGATGTGTTACATCAACAAACAGGATGGTGCGCACTGTTACCCATTATACATGGAAGCTGTGAGAGTGTGGGAATGGTGCCTGGAACACTAGGCTCTAATCCACGCAGTTTACCTACCAGGCGTGCAGAACGAACTGGCAGACCGTCTCAGCAGAACGGAGACAGATCCTCACGAGTGGTCTCGCGACTCATCCGTCTCTCAGTCACTCTTCAAAGATTGGGGAACTCCAGACCTGGACCTTTTTGCATCCCTGCTCAATGCAAAACTGCCTCTCTTCTGCTCCAGAAATCCAGGACCTGGCATTTTCTGTCAGGATGCGTTCAGGCTGCAGTGGACAAAATGCTTTCTGTACGTCTTTCCTCCTGTTCCTCTAATTCAGAGGGAGCTTCTCAAATTCGAGTCTCAGGGAGACAGAATGATTCTCATTGCTTCCTTCTGGCCTCAACAGATATAGTTCCCGCTGCTCAACAGTCTGTCGGCAATCCTCCAAGGCACTTCCCTTCAGGCAAACCTTCTGACTCAGGGGCCGTGGTCCATCCCAGTCTGAAAGCGCTTTACCTTCGGCTCCTGAAGAGGTAGAGGTGAATAGGTTTAGGGTTTCGGATATCCTCTTGGCTGTGTGTAAACCAGCCACTACAAAGACCTACAGAGCCAAATGGAAGCATTTTTCTCTCTGGTGTGCAAAATCCTCTTCAAACCCCTTTTCCTGCCTGGCAAATAAAGTCTTGGAGTACCTTTAGACCTCTCAAATTCAGGTCTGCAGTACTCTACTGTCAAGTTCATCTGTGCCATTTCAGCTTATCGTGAGCCAGTACATTCCTTGTCTCTGGCTCAGTTACCTGTAGTTAAGAGGTTTCTTAAGGGCATTCTGCATACCAGACCTCCTATCAGACATCCATTTGTAGCCTGAGACATTAACCTTGTACTAGTCATGCTCACTCGGAAACCTTTCAAGCCTCTAGCTACTTGCGAGATGAAGTTCTTCACTTGGAAAACGGCCTTCCTGGTGGCCATCACTTTGGCCCATAGAGTTTCTGAAATACATGCGCTGGTCACAGACACCCCATACACTATATTTCACAAGGACAAAATAGTTCTTAGGACTCACCTTAAGTTTCTTCCTAAGGTTGTCTCAGAATTTCATCTAAACCAAGCTTTAATCCTACCTACCTACTTTGCTAACTTTCAGAATGAAGGGGAACGTACTCTTCATTCTTTGGATATTAAGAGAGCACTGTGATTCTATCTGAATAGAACAAAAGAAATTTGCCAGTCTCCACAACTGTTTGTTTCCTTTAGCGAGACCCGGCTGGGTCAACCTGTCGCTATTAGGTGGATTTCAGCATGGCTGGTAGCATGCCTCTGCCACTGCTATTCTATGGCACAGGTTAAGCTAGAAGGCAGAGCGTATGCTCACTCTACTAGAGTAGTCACTGCATCTCTGGCGGAAATCCGTAACATGCCCATTGCAGATATTTGCAGTGCGACTACATGGAGCTCAGTGCATACTTTTGTTAAGCACTATGCTTTAGATGTCCATGCCAGATGACATCTGTCATTTGGTAGGACTATTCTTAACGGACTTTTGTCCTAAGTATGTGAGCTCTTAGTTTCTCCTGCTGCCCGCCTCTGGGGTTTATTAGCTCGTATTCTCCATTAGCATGAATGAGTGTGGAGACTTTATGTCCAGGAAAATATGGAAATTACATACCAATCGTAATTTCGATCTTCTTGGATGAAGTCTCCACCACCCATTCACACGCCCACCCGCCATCCCCCGAGCTCACGTCTCTGTTTTTGGTCTTCACTCCCTCAGTGGCTGGACTGTGAAGACTCTATTGTTGACCTTCTTACATGGGTCATTCGGACTATCTTATGTCCCATTTTGTTAGGTTAGACCTCTAGGTTAGTTACGCTGCACCTCCTCGGAAAAAAGGTACTGAAGCAGTTGGAGGGTCGATGCCGAGGTAGTCTTTACTGCACGAGCCATGGCTCGTGGTGCTGCTTCCTCGTGGCTCCATCTCTGGTGCCGACCCTCTTGAAAAGTTTGTTCTCGCTGGGTCCTAGCGCTCCAGCGAGATCCCATTAGCGTGAATGGGTGGTGAGACTTCATCCAAGAAGATCAAGAATTACAGTAGGCACGCACTTCATTTCTTCTCTCCTTCTGCAGCGAGGACCTGGTGGTCGGTACCCCGAGATCTCCTAGTGAGGATTCTACTTTTCAGGCCATGATGCAGCAGATAGAAACTACAGTGGCCTTTGCTTTGGAAGAAGATGATTCCATGAAAAAGACTGTAATGGAATTTTTGGAGTTTCCTTGCGCACACTCCATTATAATTCCACCTATTTATCCTGCATAAGCGGATGCAATTTTGCTGCATGGAACAAACCTAACTCACTGCATACAATTCCCAGAAAGGCTGATAAGCAGTATCCTGCTCCGTCTGCTAATTCTTGTTATGCCAGCCAGCCAGAAACTGACTCAGTAGTCATTAGAGCTTCTTATATTGGATCTAAGACACCTAAACACATGAGTACTTTGCCTTCTGACAAGGAATCTAGGAGGCCGGATGTGATGGGAAAGCATGCATATACCTCGGCATCACTGGGCCTTAGAAGTGCTAGTTGTTAGGCCCATATGATAAATTACCAGACTAGCCTGTGTAAAGCTGCAGAGGCTGCAGACCAAGCTTTACCTGAGGGTCCTGCCAAGAATAAGTTAAGTAAAACCTTAACTTCTGGGGCTGAGGTTGGCAAACATTTTCTGTGGTCAGCCTATGACGTCTCTGAGCAAAGAATACTGTCTCATACAGATAATGGAAGCAGTACCTTTGCCAAAAGCATCAGAGTTGCTGGTTTTGCTAATAATGTAAAGCAAGCAGTTTTAAATGCCCATTTTTGAGGAGACAGAACTGTTTGGTTATGATGTTGAAGAGGCGCTTGGGGCCTTCAGCAGGGCTAGAAATTCATTTTAAAAGTGTGTTTCCACACGAATACCATTTCAAGATTTGGTATTCGTCTTGACGTGGTATACCAACCCTATTTTTGGATACCACTATATACTGAGAAATATCACACTTTATCTTTTACTTAACAGTTTTTATTAAATTAATAGCACAGGAAGAAGTTTAAAGTATCCTATGGCAAGGTACAATAATGCACCCACATTTTAGACCCAAAGTATATATTGTTTTCCCCAAAAAACTCAGGATACAACACATTAACAAGCGCATAAATGTATCTCAGTACACACAGGACAATCAAATCAACAGTGCTCCTGTGAACATTATTCTACAAATATAGCAGGCAAATCAGTACAGCAGCAATAATACACATAAGTTGATTGTGTTCCCCTTTTCATAGCATATAGGAACTAATTTTTTTAAGCCTAAAAGCTAATGTAATTCAAACAGGCTACTGCAGTTTAAATTTCTCTTAACTTTGCCATTCATCTTTTAATTGACCGAAAGTGTTCAGATATTCCCTTGTCAATCTTCACCATTCATTACTGCTAGGTGTAAGCCGGAGGCTTGCACCCGCTACGGGAGTTTTTTTTTTTTGGAGAGGAGTCGGCAACACCGCCGCCCTCTAGAGCGATGCACTATGTGGTGTGTGAGGCGTGGCCATTATGCGCTGCAGACTCCTCCTCCATCCCAGTTCTGTTTCTCCCACCGTTGAGGCTACACCTGCTATGCGAGTAAACAGTTTGTGGCTGCGCCCCTAGGCCTTCATCATATTTTCAATGCCTACCTTCATCCCCTTTGCTCTCTCCCAACGCTGTTGACAACTGGTAAGACCATTCTTTTTAATTTTTCTACGGCGCCGGGAGCTTTTTTGTGTTTTATTATTTGTTTCACATCATGTCCAGTTCGGGAGCCAAGTGAAACTCCAAAGTGGACCGCGCCCCCATGCGTCGGTGCTCCTGTGGCCGCCATTTTTCCATGACAGACCGGCATGATGTCTGCCTTCGGTGCTTGGGTCCTAATCATGACATGGATAGATGTGACGCCTGTTTTTCAGTGGACTGCTATGTTCTCGAAGTCCACAAGTTTAAAGTCGGCAAGGCCCTGCCAACTTTTGGAGGACGGCGTCGGTCTTGGGTTTCCCAGGCCAGGACTTTAGGCCCTTCCTCCAGGTTCTCTCCCGGAGCTATATGGTCCGGAGAGGAGGAGGAGGCCTCCTCATCTTCAAGCCCTGCGGCGGAGGAGGAGGCCTCTTTCACGGTGTTGGAGGAACGGCGTGGCCCCTCCCGGGGTCGCGTCGGAGACACTGCTTCAGCAGTCCCCTCCTTGGAGGTGCTGACTCCCCCAGTGTCGCCCACGGTTGCGGGTCCAGCACTGGTGGACACTGTATGCTACCTGCCGGTGCCGTCTCGTATCCTGTTGTCATTCACGGTGCCAGTAATCAAGCGGCACAGGTTTTGGTCGGCGGCGATGTTCATCCGGTCGACGCCGCTGGTGGCGCCCTCTTGGATTCCAGGGCTGTGTGCAGCACCAGGGATTCAACCAGGGATGTTGGTGGATCGGGGCCAGGTCTCAGAGCCGCGAGTGAGGCACTGGGAGCGGTCGGCATCGCGAGCGACACTGGTGCCGTTTGCGGCACCACTTCCCAGCGGACTTTTGGGGTGGTCAGCATCGAGGTCTTTCTGGTCGACACTTCTACGGAAGCAGACAATTCAGACGTGGACCCGATCTTGCACCCTGATTCTTTGGATTCTGAGTCCTTTGAGAGGCGCGGTGTCGGGTGGCCCAGCTCCTCCATTCCTGAGTCTCCACAACAGTCTCCTCAGAGGACTCCCAGGCTGGGGGTGACCTGGAGTCTGTGGGGGAGAGTGTTTGGGGTCGGGGCTGTCCCCAGAGGGAGGTCGGCAGCTGCCAACCCTGATGCTGCTGTGCCTTTTGTGGGTGGATTGCAGTTCCTGTCTTCAGGGGGCCCCCTCGGGAGGTCTCAGGATCGACTGATCCCATCGCTGGAATCGAGGAGGAGGGCGTCCTTGGAGTCTGAGGGGTTGAGAGGTCTGGGTGAGGGGTGTCTGCAACCCTCTGTCACCCTTCGGGGGGCAGGTCGGAGCCGTAGCGCCAAACCCCACCTGTTCCTCTTGGGCTCGGGGGATCCTTCCGGTGGCGCTGCTGTGGGTTGCCCTTCTGGACCCATGCAGCCCCAGGTGCATCACAGGGGAGAGTCCCCTGTTGGGCTCTTCCAGAGTTCGCATCCCCAGGGTTCCGTCTTGCGACCTGGTTTGATTTCATGGACCCCGCCAGCTCGGGCTCCATTCCCTGAATTTCGGAGCCCTGGCAGAGGACAGTTGCCTCCTCATAGGTGCCCCTCTCCCATTCCTCTGCAGCCACCTCCCTCGCTTCCAGGCCAGGTCGGTCTTACGGGCCCGTTATCCTGGGAGACGTCCAGAGGTACTGCAGCGGCCTTCCCATCATATGTTAGATACATGCATGAGCGGGTATTTCGCCAGTCCCCTCCTCGCAGGAGTTATCTGAACATTCAAGTTCCCCATCCTCCTCGACTCCCTCCTTGGAGGGAGATGAACCCTCTGCTCACCTTTCGTCCATCGCTGATTTCACTGATTATCAATGCTTCCTTTCGAGGATGGTTGGGGATCTCCATATATCCTATGTCAGACGTGACAGTACTGAGTGGGAGCGCGAATTCCTCAGTGAATTCAGTGCACAACATTTGGTGGTGCCATCCTGGCCTATTCTCTTCCAGGAGGCGTTTATCCACTCCTGGCAGTCTCCAGCCAACCCTATCCCAGCCCCAGCAGACTGCAGAATAAGGTATTGTGCCCCATCTGAGTCCCTAGGTTCTCTCCCCAACCCTCCTACGAGATTGGTGTTCCTAGAGGCTTCTTCCGGGCGCCGGTGCCTGGTGCACAACTGAACACCGGACTCAGATTCCCTACAGTTTGACTGATGGGGGCAAAGAGTGTTCTTTTCATCTCGTGACGATGCTGTGCATTGCATCACATCAGGCACACCATGCTTCCTATAACAGGCACTTGTGGTCGATGCTTCAACTTCTAGCATCAGTGCCTGACATGGAGCAATCAGACAGGCCATTGCCTCTCCGCTATAGGCCTGGAACTGGCAAGGCACCAAGCAGCAGCATCCTAGGGACGCCATTGAGGTGGCTTCCAGGTTTGTGGGGACAGCGATGTGCATTAGGCGGATGGCATGGCTTCATCTGGCAAGGTTGTCACCCCTGATAGGGTGATTCACTCCACCTTGCGAGGGACCTGCCTTTTTTCCTCCAGGGCTAGGAGGCTTCTGCAGGGGCTTTCTCAGTCTCCTCATCTCCAGGGGATACCTCTTAGCTCTCCTCGGCCTTAGTCTTCCTGTCTAGTGGGCCTGGGTCTCTTCCTCTTGTTTCTCACCAGCAGGAGGTTGAGGGTCTTGTTCTCTCAGGGTTACTCTAGTCCCCCTTCGGGGGGAAGGGCTTGATACTCACCCAGTAGTAATGAATGGTGAAGATTGACAAGGAAAGATATGAAAATTACATACATACCGTAATTCTTGATCTTCTCTTGTATCTTCACCATTCATTACTGAATCCCGCCCACCTTCCCCTCATGGGCCTCTTTCTTGGGAGTCCTCCACCCTGCTCGTTCCTCCTTCCCTTCTCCTCATGGCGTTAAAGCCTAAATCCCTAAAAATTTGGGTCTTCGTTCTTCTTAGAACATGTGGCTTAAATCTGGAAAGGGAAGGGAAAGAGTATAATTTCTTTCTCCTGAGGGAACTCTTTTTGATTGCCCTTGAAGGTGACTGGTTGGCCCCGTCTTAAGCTATGTTGCTCAATCACCAGTTAAAGCTACTCCTTAAGCAGTCCTCTTCCTTCGGTCTAATACCTCACTGGCATTTCTGGATCTTGTCCTGTTTTCACCAGTCTGTGCTGATCAAACTCTGTTCTGGCATTTCAGTTGCCTTCTGCTGGTGATGTGATTTTTTTTGCCTCTGCCTCCTGGGGAGTCAGAACGAATTTCCTACTCTCTTTGTCCGCCTTCCCATGGGGGTGCCCTCTGTAGGGCTTCAAATACCCCCCCATTCACACACATCAGTATTGGCACGCAACACAGTGCTGGAGGGGTCCTTTTCCCTATCTTAGTTGGACGCTCTCCCTTCGGAACAGATTATCTGCCTTGGCAATCTGAGCTCTCAGCATGAATAAGGGCTGGGGGTGGCGGGAGGCGTAGAAAGTCTGCCTTTTGTGTATCAAGCTGTGCAAATGGTTTGGTCGAACCTTCTTACGCCAATTTCTGTTTGATGGGATCCTTGCTCCCTTGCCCTTTGGTTCTGAGCTTATAAGCCTTTAGGCCAATTAACTCACAATTTGGTAGAATTTTTCCCTCCTCCCAAAATCCCCCCAAACCCCTCTCTCCTTCTTCTCTTTCTTCCTTTTTCTTTCTCACCCTTATCTGTTCCTCCCTCGGAGCCGCCCCAGGAGTGAGCCTCTATGTCCCTTAGGGTAGGTTCTCCTTTTCCTATCCTCTATTGGCTTATTCCTTTTCAGTTTATATCTTTTCCTTTACCTATCTCTCGGCTCTCTTAGCTTGCTCTCCTTTCTTATTCTTTATTTCGCGCCTCCGCTTACAGAACTGGGATGGAGGAGGAGGAGTCTCTGGCACCTAACTGCTGACCCTCATGCACCACATAGTGCGTCGCTCCGAGGGGGCCGCGGCTCAGACTCCTCCAAAAAAACCCCCGTGAGTGGGTATGCACCTCCAGCTTACACCCAGCAGTAATGAATGGTGGAGATACAAGAGAAGATCAAGAATTACGGTAGGTTCGTAATTTTCATTTGTATCTAGAACGGGACACTTCTCAAGATCATGTAAACTAGTTCATTTAAATTTCAGACTAAAAGGTATGGAATATTAGCAGTTAAGCAGAAGCAATTTCTTTACCTTGCCACTACGAGTGCAAAATCCAAGTGGCAACCTTGCTGGACTGAGAGGCAGGAAGGTGATCAACAAGTGTCACACACTGAAAAGTGCTTAAATGTGGATATTCCATACCTTTATATTGCTCATTGCAAGGTGCAGTGAGGTGCATTTTGCTGTTTACTTACCTGGAGTAAAGGAGCAGAGGAGGAGGTGGCAGATGTGGCTGCTGAGTTCCTGCTGTCTTCTGACTGCCCTGGACTGCAGTGATGGGACAGGAGCATGCTGCAGGGCCGCAGCCCATGGAGGTGAGGAGCAGAGGGCGAGGAAGTCGAGACAGACACTGTTCGAGGGTAAGTGACTTAGCAAGGGGCCCGGGATATTTTATTTTTCAGTCTCTGGCAAGGGCAAATTGGAGCGGAGCAGAGTCTGAGGAGAGTGAAGAGTCAGTAGAGGTCTGAAAGGCATGCGGCATTCCGGTTTGCTGGAGCGTCTCACATGGCACCATATCGTCTCTGGAGCCACAGAATGAAGGAAAAAAATAAAATAAAACCACAACAAGGAAAAAATAAAATAAAAATGGGCACCCGGAAAAAAAAAAAAATGGTGGCTACTCAAACTCGGCTCTTTTAAAACGGTATATACCGCGGATTACCAGAGGTCTGATTCTGGTGTTCTGTACTGGCTTTTTGGTGTGCACCGAACACCAAATAACGGAATTTTGAGCCCTGTTCAGACATCCAAAATAACCCTCAGATCTGTCAAGTCCCTTTCTCCCACTCCTTCTAGGGGATGTGATTAGGGATCCTTTCATCAGCCTGTTGCCAGAGGTGTTGTGTGTGCTGTGCACAAGGTCAGGTTAAGGGAAGTGGCCCTTTGCCAGGCTCCCTTCCCTTAGTTGCTCATTCAGAAGCATGCAAAGCAATTGGTGCTGTTGGCTCTGCCCCCACTGGTTTTGCATGTCTCTCTTCTGACTACACCCCACTTCTGCTGTTGCCTCCAAGGCTGGTGGTGGGGGAAGGGGGATCTCCTGCCCCTGAAACAGTGGTGGGAGATTACAATGTATGAGTGAGTCCTGGAGATAATAGCAAGGAGGCATGCTCTGGAGCTGCTGGAAACCCTTCTGGATCATGCTCGGCCTCCTTCCTGTTATACTCCAGATCATTTATCTCTTCTGAAGGAAGAAATGCATTCATTATTGCAAACATATGCTATAGAACCAGTTCCTCTGAAACAGAGAAACAAAGGGTTCTATTCCCGGTACTTCCTGGTCCCAAAATGGACATGGGATCTGTGTCCTGTAGTGGACCTCAGGGATCTCAGTTTCTACATTGAATACAAGAAGTTTTGCATGGTATCCCTACAAACTAACTCCCATTCTGCAAAAAGTGGACTGGCTGTGCTCCCTAGACATGAAGGATGACTATCTTCATGTTAAGAAGATCAGTAAAGCACACAGATAGTATCTCCATTTTATGCTGGAAGGGTAGTAGTACTTATTGTCCTTTGGCCTGTCTTCTGCACCACGGGTGTTTACTAGATGCTTGGTAGTAGTGGCAGCCGCCCTTGACAGGAAAGGCCTGTATGTGTTCACTACCTGGATGACTGGCTTCTGAAGGCCAGCTCCAGGGAAGCTTTACTATATACCCTGTCACAGACAAAGCAATTGTTCAATGACTTTGGGGCCATAGTGATTGTGCCCAAGTCTGTTGTGACTCCCTGCCAAAGACTGCAGTAGAGTAGTCTTGGATATAGAGAAAGGATATGTTTTCCTGCCACCGGTCAGGGCAGAAAACCTGATTGCTCAGCACAGCTGGTCTGCAGCAGTTACCATGTTCCTGCAGTGACAATGTTATGTCTTCTGGGTCTCAGGGCTGTAGCCATCATGACAATGCCATGGCCTGGCTTGTTTACATATGCTAATACCACATTGGACACTTGGGGTCCAGTGGGATCAGCTGAAGGATGAATTGGACCAAATGGTTCTCATCGCATCCCTGTTATGCAGGGCGTTGCTGTGGTGGATGGATTGTAACAGTCTTTTACAGGGTGTTCAATTCCTTCTACTAGCTCATGTGCAGATCCTCACCACGGAAGCCTCGGGCTCTGAATGGGGTGCTCATCTGGGCCCCTACCAAGTGCAGGGCTCGTGGTCCCAGGTGGAAGCAGAATTACACATCAGTGTCCTGGAAATGAAGGCTGTACTGTACAGCCTGCAGGCATTATAGGAACACCTGAATCTAGGTGCTCTGTTAATCCAAACAGACAACACCAATGTGATGCATTACATCAACAAACAAGGGGGCACCCCATTCCTATCTCCTGTGCAGGGAAGCAATGAGTGTGTGGTACTGGGCTCTGTCCCATAGCCTACAGCTGTCAGCCATGCTTCTCCTACACCTGCAAATGTTGTAGCAGACCGCTAAGCCAGTCAGAATCTAAGATGCATGAATGAGAACTGCTGACCTCAGTAGTAGATGACCTCTTCACAAGATGGGGTCACCCAGAGTTGGACCTCTGTCCCCCACACTTTAAAACTGCCACATTTTGCTCGCCATTCCAGGGCTGGAGTTTTCTGGCAAGATGCATCCCCCTCTTGGAAGGCAAAATTCTGGTATGCATTTCCACCAATTCCTTTAATAAAGAGGGCACCAATCAAACTGAGGATGGAAGGTGTCACCCTCTTTCTCATTGCTCCATTATGGCCTTGCCAGATATGGATCTTCTTCGAGATACAGCTCTTGCTGCAGGTTACACCATTAGGACTGAAGCCGGCAGGCATCAGGACCCCACGGAAATTTTCTAGCTAGCAGTTTTCAGCAGGGACCACCTTCGACATCGGTCCCGCCCCCGACGTCAGGCGTAGTACATAAGGAGGTGGTCCCCCCAGAATCCCCAGTTCTTTCCCGCCGTTGACTTTGCATGTCTCGACCTCTCGGCTAGTCTAGCGTGCGACGACCAGGAAAACTTCTCTAACTTTGGAAAAGATCTACTCTTCAGCTGTTTTTTCGTCTGATGTCCTCCCCAACTTCAGTGGAGGGCCATTCTTCGAAGTGTGCCTGTGGGAAGCAGATTCCTTTCAAAGACCCTCATTCGGCCTGCGTTCGGTGCCTGGGCCCAGACCACGACACCCAGGCTTGCTCCTTCTGTCAGGGCTGTAACAGCCGAACGAGAATCCGCCGACAGAAGGCCCTCCAGGCTTTCCTCCTTGAAGAAAAACTTAGGGCCATGGAACCTTCCTCCACAGGGGAATCTTCAGGGAAGTCACACAGGCACCATGAGAAGCACCGGGAGAAGGTGAGACCCAGATCCCCCTCCAGGGTCTCGGACTCCTGCAGCTCCGGCTCCAGGTCGGACCGCTCTCCGTCGAGGGCCCACTCTCAGCCTCCCCCAGTTGTGGTTAAATCAGCCAGTGGTTCTTCTACTTTGTGGCCTGCCAAGACCTCCAGGCCCGCTTCCTCGGCTAAGGCCTCGTCCAGGTCTGGGGAGTCCCACAAGTCGTCTTCCCGGCACTTGGCCTCCGACGTCCGGTCAGTCTCCCTGCCGCCGCCACCCCAACGCAAGACCAAGGAGCTGACTCCTTTAAGCTGACGCCGGACCTGACGCCGCCAAGGCAATATACATTCCAGGAACCGCCACAGTTTGTCACCCGTCGCCGGTCAGGCATTCACCCCCCAGGACACCGGCGGGGGGACCGGCATCAGATACAGCAGTCAGGAGCACCACACCACCGCCTACCGACGTCGGTCGGGAGGCGCTGTCGGAGGAGGAGTCTAGCCAGCCCGAAGACCAGGCGGGTGATTCCGGACCCATCGAACTCCCACTGGAGCCCTCTCCAGAACCAGAGACCCCGGAGAGCCAGCGCCCGGCCCTGATGACAGGCCACTGGCGCCCGGTCCGTCGTCGGGCTTAAACTTGTCAGAAGTGAAGGAGCTCTTCACCTTCTGGTGGGACACCATCAAAAAGGATGTGGTCACCACGCAGCCTCCTCCCGCACCCGCGGCACCACCGACACCTGCACACCCCTCCTTCACCTAAGGGGTCAGCAGGCTGAGAACCTTCCCCCCCCCCCCAGGAGCCAGCACCTCCTAGGGGTAGATCTGGAAAGAGAAGGCCTCGCCAAGATCCTCTTCAATACCCAGCCCCAAGAGACCAGACAGCACTGGTATTCACCGTCCACGGAGGATTCCAGATCTGACATCTCTGAATGCTCCAGGTCTCCTTCACCAATCAGCATCCCCTCTCCGGACCCACACAACATCCCTAGGTTTCCTCCGGATGACCCCTCATTCTCCGAGATAATGAGACATATTCAAGAGAACATGGGATGGGATGCTGAGGAACTTGACCCCGAAAGACTATGCCTTGCCCGCTACCTTTGGCAAAAATACCCCAAGCCTGTGGTAGTGCCACCCTTGGTGGACACCTTTGTGGACATCACCAAGGCAGCGTGGAAGTGTCCACATTCGACCTCGGCAATGCTGAAGAAGGCCGACCACCTGTACATGGCCCCAAGGGAGGACCAGTACCTGGCTAACCATCCTCTGGCCGACTACCTGGTCATTACAGCCTCTCATGACCGGTCTCAGAAACTGCAACATTTGAGCACGCAGCCACCGGACCTGGAGTCCAAGCAGTTGGACGTGCTGGGCAGGCGCACATACGCAGCCGCGACTTGCGCCATTAGATCATTAAATTACCTGACCCACATGGTTCAGTTCCAGAACGCCTTGAGGGAACAGGGACAGGAGCTGGCGGAGAAACTGCCAGACGGTGGCCAAAAGGAGGAACTCCTGCAGCTCCTCCGTACAGGTTCAGACGTGGGGACCCAGGTGCTCCGAGACGCATATGACTCTGCAGACTCTTCGGCCAGAGCGGCAGCCTCAGGCGTGTGTCTCCGGAGGCACTCATTGCTCCGTGTCTTTGGGTTTACCCCGGACATCCAGAAAAATATCATGGACGCTCCTTACCATGGCGAAGTTTTGTTTGATGAAGCCTCGGAAAAGGTGATCACCAAATTGCAGGAAGCCGGGAAGGCTGTTAGATCTGTCCATGCCATGTACAGATCTAGACTTAGTTCCTTTCGTAGGAACCAGAGTCGCTTTCACAGCCGGACCCAGATGCAACAACCTCGTTCCGGCCAGCAACAGAGGGGTTCCTTCTCTCGGAAAGCCCAGGCCAAGACATCCTCAGGCAGAGGCCAACGAGCTACCAAGTCGGCCCAACCTGCAGGATCCAATGCTGCCACAGCATGACTCCTTCCAGGCCCCTGCCCCTCCTCAGGATCAACAGGAAACAAAGGTCGGGGGTCGCATCGCAGACCACCTGCCAGGGTGGCGGTCTGTCACCACCAACAGGTGGGTGCTACAGTTGGTCGAAAAAGGCCATTATATAGAATTTGTAGACAAGCCCCCCACAAGGCCTCTTCTGCTCTCCCGTTATTCGGGTCAGCACGCCCTGCTCATAAGGCAGGAAGTGCTCACGCTTCTACAGAAAGAAGCTTTGGGCACGCTCCAGGAAACCAGAGGGTAGCAGGTTACTATTCACACTTCTTCCTGGTTCCAAAGAAAACAGGGGACCTCTGTCCAATCTTGGACCTCAGCCACTTCTCAATATGTCGGTCATTTAATTTTTTATTTCGTTGTTTAACCAGGTATAGCACACTAAGCTGAAAGCTTTTTACAGGAGCGACCTGGGAGCACAAGGAGTTTAAGTGACTTGCTCAGGGTCACACAGTATGCAAGTGGAAGCTGTGGGATTCAAACCCAGGTCTGGTCTGCTGGATGTCACCAGATTTGCAGTTCAGAGCCTTAGACCACTGCGCTATACTGCCTCACATTTACAAGCGCTTCCACATGGTGACCCTCCCGGACTAATCCCCATGCTGAAGAAGGACGCTTTCTGGCGCCCTGGACATGCAGGACGCCACGCACATCCCTGCCGTTCAAGCGCACAGGAGGTTCCCTGCGCCGAGTTCTCGCCGCCCATTATCAGTTTCTGAGCGCTTCCTTCGGGCTCATCAGCACCCAGGGTATTCACCAAGTGCATGGCAGTCGTGGCAGCGTTCTGAGGAGACAGGGCCACTATGTGTTTCTGTTCCTGGACGACTGGCTTCTCATGGCCTCCTCCAAAGAGGCATTGCTGATGGCCATTCAGCATACTCAGGCCCTTTTTCAGTTTCTGGGCATCCTAATCAACTACGAGGAGTCTCTCCTGGTACCGTCCCAGAAACTGCAGTTCATAGGGGCAGTTCTGGACACCGTCAAGGGGAAAGATTTTCTTCCTGAAGACACAGTGGAACGCATCCGATCCCTCATAAGGGACCTATCAGCGAAGAAGACCATCCCAGCCAGATTGGTCCTTCGCCTGCTTGGACACATGGCTGCGGCCATTCCAACAGTCCCGATGACAAGACTCCACATGCGGGTAACCCAGTGGCTGTTAAGAGTGCAATGGGACCAAAGGCAAGACCATCTGCAGCATCCAGTCAGAATCACAAAGGCCGTGGTTCGGGACTGGCAATGGTGGCTAGATCCGGGAACCCTCTCTGTGGGGGTTCCCTTCTCGGCGCCATCCCCGTGATAACACTCTCCACAGATGCCTCAGGGCTGGGGTGGGGAGCGCACTTGAACAGGGTGAGGTCTCAGGGAACATGGACTACCCAGGAATCTCATCTCCATATCAACATATTGGAGATGAGGGTGGTCCTTTATGCCCTGCAAGCCTTCCAGTCGGAGATTCCACCGAGTACTCTCCTATTACAAACAGACAATACTGCGGTGATGTATTACCTCAACAAACAAGGAGGCACACACTCCTACCCCCTTTTCAGGGAGGCCATGAGGGTGTGGGAATGGGTAATACGACACGGCGCAAACTTCATTGCAGTTCACGTTCCCGGGGTGGACAATACTGTCGCAGACAGCCTGAGTCATTCCCAGGCCAGAGTCCACGAGTGGGAACTTCTATAAGAGGTGGCAGAGGATCTGTTTTACAGATGGGGCACTCCAGAATCGAATCTATTCGCGTCACCATCCAACGCAAAACTGCCCAATTTTTGCTCGCTAGATCCAGGGCCTGGTGTTATCTGGCGAGATGCGTTGTCCATCTCCTGGTTGGGCAGATTCCTCTACGCCTTCCCTCCTTTCCTGTTGATCCAGAGAGTCCTTCTCAAACTTCGCAGGGAGCATGTGACGCTTATTTTGATAGCGTCTTTTTGGCCCAGGCAAATTTGGTTCCTGCTTCTGGAACAGTTGTCTCGGGAACCTCCACTTCCCTTGCCAACCAGCTCCCACCTGTTGTCTCAGGAGGCGGGTTCACTAGTCCACCCGGACTTGCATTTATTGAACCTACACGCTTGGCTCCTAGAGACATAGCCATGATGCGACACGGGATCTCGCATGAGGTGGCAAACGTGCTTTCTGCCACCAGAAAACTGGCAACACATGCAACATACGCCATGAAGTGGTGCAGGTTTTTTCCTGTGGACTCAAACACGCGGTTTCTCACCCTTAGACTGTCCGAAGAAGCTGGTTCTGGAGTACCTGCTTTCCCTTTTCAATCCGAGCTAGCTTACTCCTCGATCAAAGTGCACCTTTGTGCAGTCTCAGCTTATCATGCACCCATAGGCCATCGATGGTGGCTCAGTTGGATGCTACTGCATTTTCTAAGAGGGTCCTCCACCTTGGCCACCCATTAAGGATCCCATCCTCCGTGGACTTGCCCTTTGTCCTGGAGTAGCTTACACTGCCACCTTTTGAACCAGCCAGTGGATTGCGAGCTACGGGACTGAGCCCGGCACTGGAGGCCTGCAACAAAATAGGGAAGTTGATGGTTGTCTGGGGCTGCGAAGAGATCTATCTGAGGGGTACCCATCTGGCAAAGACCGACCCCAATACCTCGAGGATTCAGAGACCATTCGTGATGGCCCTGGAAATCCTGCTGAGAGCATCCGCCAGGACATTGTCCTTTCCTGGAAGGTGAATTGCGATCAGGGAGGTGTTTAGGGAGTAAGCCAGAGACCACAACTTCATTGCTTCGGTGCACAAGGCTGAAGACCGAGTGCCCCCTTGCTTGTTGATGTACCACATTGTTGTGGTGTTGTCTGTCCTGATTTGAACTACTTTGTTCTGGACAACAGCTGAAAAAGCCTGAAGAGCTAAAAGAACAGCTCTGAGTTCCAAAAGATTGATGTGGAGCAGAGATTCCTGGGGGACCACACTCCTTGAGTGGAAAGAGTCGCCTTAGTGAGCCCCCACCTAACAGGGAGGCATCCGTGGTGAGGGTGAGGAGGTGAAACGGTAGAAAGGGAAACCCTTGAGACAGATTGCCTTGATCCTGCCACCACTGAAGGGCCAGGATCAGGGTTTTTGGTCACTGAACTAATTTGGTAGGGTCCCTCCTTGAAACAATAGGACCCTCAAGTGGAACTGAATGTCCTCATCTGAAATCTTGCTCCTGCACGACAGCTGTGGAAGCAGCCATGTGCCCTAGGAGTTGCAGAAAATGCCTTGCTGGTCGAGAGACCCAGCAGGGTAAAGGAGGATGCCAGGGCAATGAGCCTGTCCGCTCTTTCCGAGGGAGAAATGCCCTGGCTAACTTTGTGTTCAACTCTGCACCTATGAAAGTTAGAACCTGAACAGGTTCCAGAACTGACTTTGGTAAGTCTCAGCAGGAACCCTAGGAAGTGAGAAGCTGCTGGGTGACCTGCAAGTGAGATTTTACTTGGTCTGGAGACTGACCCACTAGTAGCCAGTCGCCCAGGTAGGGAAACACAGCAATCCTTGTCTTCTTAAATGAGCCACTACCACAGCTAGACATTTTGTGAATACCCTGCGCCGAGGTTAGGCCAAAGGGCATTGCTCTGAACTGGTAGTGGCCCGAGAGTGCCTCGAACCTGAGGTACTTTCGTGAGAAGGCCTGATCATGACATGAAATAGGCTCCCTGAGGTCCAGGGAAGCTAACCAGTCCCCTGGCCTCAGGGAGGCAAAATCATTTGAGAGTTCATTTTGAACTTTGGTTTTAATAGATGTCTGTTCAGGTACCTTAAGTCTAAGATGGGCCGCCATTCTCCTGTCTTTTGGGGTAAGAAATATCTTGAGTACAGTCCCTCGCCCTGATGGCAAGTGGGAACCTCCACTGCTTTGCAATTCAGGAGGAAGAAACTTCTGCTTCCAAAGCAAGGGCTTCTGAAGAGTTTCTTAGTGGAAATTGCCTGGCTCTCATCTTTGGAAACTGTTTGAAGCTGAGAACCAGGCCTTGGCTTACTACTTCCAGAACCCACCTGTCCGGTTAAGGACAGCCAGTTCTGGCTGAAATAAGCCAACCTGCCCCCCACTGGTACAGGAGAATCGGCCCTGGGCACCCCATCAGGGTGCCTGCTTGGCAGGAGCTTTAGGCTGAGGGAGGCGCCTGTCTCCCTGTGCCCGTGCCTCACCTCTGCCTCTGAAAAACCCTCTGTGAAAAGCAGAGGAGGCTTGAGCTTGTAAAAGGCCTGTAGAAAGGCCTACCCTCTGCCCCTGGGGCATGCCTTTGTGAGTGGCATGCCTTTCCTAGCTTGGGCACTTTTGTAGGTAGTTCTATATTCATCCATCTTTTTTATATAATTTTCTGTTTGATCACCAAACAGAGAATTTCCATACAGGAAAATCCATAGCCTTTGACTGAGTATCTTGGGACAGATTAGTGCATCTGAGCCATGCCAACTCACGGAAAGCTACAGAAGTGGCCATGACCCTAGAGGAAACATCATTAACATCAACAGCAGTATGAAATTGAACTTTAGAGGCTTCAATGCCATCAGCAGCCACTTGTTCCAACTCACTAGCCAGCTGGCCCTGGGCCTGCTTAGCTAACTGCAATATAGTGTCCCATCTAGATTTCTGATATCTAGCAACATAAGCCATATAATTAGCCTGCCTGAGTCCCAAAGAAGCTGCATATATTGCTTTTTCGCCATGGCATCAATCTTCCTGGAATCCTTGTCAGGAGGATGTGAGGCCAGGGAATATTAGCCTTGTCACAGGCTGCAGCTTGTACCACACCTACATGACTACACTGCTCAGTGAGGAAGTCTGTATCCGAGCCTGACAAAGTATACCTTCTGTCCATTTCTTTATCTACAGGAGAGGACAGAATGAGGATTTTTAAAATCTTTGTTGTTTGCTTCCTAAATGACTTATGCAAAGGAATAGACAACCTCCTAGTCTCTGGAATATCCATCATTTCCACATAATCAGGCTCCTCTTGCTCATCCACAGCCTCTTCTAAGGGAAGCTGGAGGGTTTCGCCACCTTTTGTAAAACATAAACAGAGAAGGGGACTCAGACAGCATAGGGGAGATTCTAAAGGTCTATCTGAGAGATGTCCGTTCAATGGGCACGCCCAGACCTTCCCAATCACAACATACTGATCAAAATCCTCCTCCCTCATGTGGTTCATAAAAATCCTCAACATCATAATCCTGAACCACTGAGACTGAACAAGCCACCTTTTCCCAGATGCAGGGGCCTGACAGCCTGAGACAAAGACTGGACAATCTGAATGGCTTTAGTTATCTCTGCAGCAGTTGGAGAGACAATTTTGTACTCCAGACCTGCTGATTTCTTTGTCTTTTTTGCTGGAACTGGTTCCTCTGAACCAGCCTTCCTTTTGCCCGAGGAAGTCTCGCCCTGGTCAGAGGGCACTCCCTCTGGTCTAGTGGGTACTGGACCGGGCAGGCCATCCGGGTCAGCGGACTTTTTGGCCTCTCGTTCCCTGAGCCGGCCCAATCTCTTTTCCAGGGTGGCTGCAGGGAAATTTTTACACACCTGGCAGTCTGACAGGAGGTGGTCAGCCCCCAGACAATAAACACAAGTGGTGTGTGGGTCAGCCTTGGCGAAGGCTTCCCCACAGACATCACAGTGTTGAAACCCAGTGGGCCCGGTTTTTCTTTTGGGTTTCTCAGACATAATGCCAGCCTAACCAAAAACTTGCCCTTTTGATGGCAGTGCCAGGCAAGACCCCTTATCGGTTCCTAACCGTGTCACGGGTATTTGAAAAAACCCCAATAAAGTTAGGTTTTTTTAGAACCGATAAGAACCGGGAACCGCACTCTAAAAGCCAACTAAACAGTTTAAAACATGTATTTCAATTCAACCGATCGGTTCAAAACCGAACCGATAATGACTTTCCACACAGACTTAATTTCTGTACTACGGTTACCAGATAGAGCTTTTTAATCGAAATGCGGTAAAATAAATATTTATTGCCGGTTCAATGAACTCGAAAATACCGCTGAACCTGAAATGAACCGAGCTGAAGGAGCTGATATCCGGGCGACTGTTCAGTGAAGCGGAGTAAAATCTAGCAGTTTCATTTGAAACTGGCCAGATAGACTTTGAACAGCCCTCGGCTGTGGAACTCAGATCACCCTGGAGTTAACTGTTTCCTCTCGGGGCAGTTCAAGACTGGGGAATGACTGCAATGGTCCTAATATAGCAAGACTTCATGGTGTTTGAAGAAAAATTACTCACCTTAGTAATTGCTTTTCTTCTCATGGAGTCTTGCTATATTAGGACCATTGCAGTCATTCCCCCAGTCTTGAACTGCCCCGGAGAGGAAACAGTTAACTCCAGAGTGATCTGGAGTTCCACAGCGCGAGGGCGCTGTTCAAAGCTCTATCTGGCCAGTTTCAAATGAAACTGCCAGGTTCTTTACGGAGCTAAACTAACATAGCAAGTCTGTGTGGAAAAGCTCTACACTAGCCATTGGCTACCTATCATTAGAAGAATAAGAACAATCACAGAATAACAACAACAATATTTATTGTTAGGAACACTCCTTACAAGCACTAATAGGACCCCTCTCCCCAAAAACTCAAGTCTAGAGAGGGGACCCTCTACCACTTAACAAAAACAGAAATACCTAGTTCCCTAACCCAACTAGAGAGACTAAAATGGCATGACACAGTGCTTGCACTAATTTGCCAACCCCATACCCAAGTAGGAGTTCTGAGAGGGGTAGGAGGGAGGGTTGTCCTAATATAGCAAGACTCCATGAGAAGAAAAGCAATTACTAAGGTGAGTAATTTTTTCTTCAAACACCATGAAGTCTTGCTATATTAGGACCATTGCAGATTACACAGCAGTACCTCCATGGAGGAGGGTCAGAACCTACTTAGGAAATAGGCTCTGAAGAACAGCTGTGCCAAAGCGAGCATCTCCCTGGACTGGGCGTCAGGGAATAATCTTGGTAAAGGTGTGAACTGTTTTCACGTAGCAGCTTGACAAATTTCCAAAATGGGAATATCTCTAGCAGCCGCTAGAGATGCAGCTGTACCCCTGGTGGAGTGGGCCCTCAGTCCTGAGGGGGGCTCCTTACCTAGTTTTTGGTAACAGAACTGGATACAAGAGACAATCCACCTTGCAATTGTCCTCTTAGTGGCAGGTCTCCCTTTGCCAACCATTCCATAGGTAAGGAAGAGTTGGAGGGATTCGAACCTGTGACCCTTGGTACGTTCCACATAGTAGCTTAGGGCTCTTAACGTCCAGGCTGTGTAGTTTCCTCTCACCCGAGGAAGAATGCTCAGTGAAAAACACTGGGAGAGAAATGGACTGGTTCAGATGAAAATCTGAAACCACTTTGGGTAAAAACTTTCTGTTAGTCCTGAGGACTACCTTATCCCTGTGAAAAGAAATAAAATCCTTTTCCACCGAAAGGGCTTGCAATTCACTTATACGTCTGGCAGAAGTGATAGCCACTAGAAAAACAGTTTTCCAAGTTAAATACTTGAGATCTGCAGAAGAAAGGGGCTCAAAGGGAGGTTGCATTAACTGAGCAATGCAAACATTCAGGTCCCAGGCAGGGGCTGGTTCCCGAAAGGGAGGGTTAGTATGAAGTAACCCCTTAAAAAACTTAGAAAACACAGGGTGAGAGGAAAGAGAAACAGGAATGGTCCTAATATAGCAAGACTCCATGAGAAGAAAAGCAATTACTAAGGTGAGTAATTTTTCTTCTTGTCCTCTGGGGCACAAGACCTTTCTAAATTGCCTTCTGTCATCTAAACCTTCAGCGAGTCCCTCTGGGTTTCCCTAGGCCAGCCATAGCTATATGCCAGAGCTGCTGCCCTCCCTTCACTTTCCTGTCCAGGTGGCTAAAGTAGGCTCTGGATCTTACACCCGCTATCCCTGTGCCACTTACGCCCATCCCTTAGTTCTCTAAGATGGTAGTCAAGTTTTATCGTTCTTATTTTATATGCTATATCCTTTTTTTATCCCTTTGGGCTAGGAGTCTGTAGGCTTCTCTGTTTCTTTTGTCTCTGACTTGTTTTCTCTCCTGGCAAACATAATGGAGGATTAAGGGAGGATACCGTCGCAGTTACTGGCCAACCCATGAGCGTGACATCACTACGTGTGCTTCGTGGGTTGTGCCGGTCGTTCCCCTAAGCTGCAAAAGACTTTGCTTCCGCAGGGTCTTAGCACCTCTGGGTTAGACCTATAAGTGGAAATGTATGGTGAAGATATTCTGGAAGATCAACAGTTAAGGCGAGTACATAATTTTCATTTTTGTATATATTGATTGTAGATAGTATTGTGCAACAATGTAATAATGCTGTAACTTTTTTACAGGAAAGATTCACACAAGACACACAACCACACTACATCTATTCACCACGTGAGATGACCCGATGGGTGAGGGGCATCTTTGAGGCCCTGAGACCACTAGAAACCTTGCCTGTAGAAGGTCTGATCAGGATATGGGCTCATGAGGCTCTTCGTCTCTTCCAGGATAGGTACTTTTTTTTTTTTTTAACTAGACTACATATAATTTTAAACTGCATAGTAATTTTAAACTGCATAGTATTAATGAAACTTTATACTGTACCTTCAAACCATCTTAAGTCTGTCCTAACTAAAGTATGGCATTTTGTGTCGTGCTGAATAGAGGAACAATGCCAGTGGAAAATTATGATTCTAGCAACATGGATACAGTTCGCCATCCACATTCTGGCTGTTCTGCTGGGGACAGCTAAATCATCGGTCGTCTTAAAACTAAGCTGCTTCCACTACCCTGGTGGTATATCCTCTGGCACTGCCAGTGATGTAAGATTTTTGTTTCTACTGAAGGGACAAGTCTCCTCCTTTGCAGATCTGCAGTGTTGAAGGATGCTAGTAGTACAAGCACTTGTTTGGGCGTTTCTTCAACTGTTTCATTCTGATTCAACTTTTATGTTTCCCCATAGTCTTCCGGCTCCACTTTGCTATTGCAATAGATGATGGAGAGCCAAAAAAACAAAGCAAACAGGATCTTCTTCAAGGATGTCTCTTCCACTAAACCATACATTTGGAACTATACCCGCATCTGCACTAGGACCACATGGAAACTTTTGCTAGCTGGGGTTGCCCACGATGACGTCAGGTGTCAGTATTTATAGAAATGTGGGCAGCCCCATCTCTGCTCAGTTCTTTTCCCACTGTTGATCATACTCTTTGGACCTGCTGAAGGAAATGTTAACTACTCATTGCCATTTATTCTTTGTTTGAGCAAAGTGTTTTCTTTGTCTCTGCATGCCACTGAAATCGAAAGAAGCTTTATTTCGGTACTGTTAAGTGCAGAGATAACATTTACAAGGAAGATACACAAACTGTTCGGGCCTGTCTCACAGTATGAGGACTTATGAGATCTGCCAGAACTTCAACTAAGCAGCAAGGCGATGCCATAAGAAAACTGTAGAAAATGTCCTTCTACAAGAAGCCTTGGCAGCCATGGAGAAGGAACAAGGCCCAAAATCTATGTTGCCATCCACATCAGCCGAGACACAGCTGCCACATTCAAAGGACCAAGACCGGAAAAGTTTGTCATCACAGCCCTCCTCATTGTCTGGCCATAAGCATAAGCACAGAGACAGAAGCCTGCTTCTCTGGCAAGATCCTGGTTGCTGCTGAGATGAAGTAATTCTACAGTGTAATCGCCCGCTCTGCTGGCGTTGATGACAACTACCCCCCGCCCGACCCTTGTTGAGATACCAAGGATGGGCTCTGGCTGTCGTGCATGGGCCTGTCATTGATACAAATATTTTACAGCCCTTGCCAAGGCATCGTCGACTCTCAGGTTGTGCTGGCATTGTTTTCTGAGATGATACGACACATTCTGTCTGGCTTACCTATGCAGGTAGCCATCCCACTGATGGGTTCAATAGGTACTCTGAAGTTATCGTATACTTCTCCCAGCACATTGCAAATTCCTCCTCCTCAGCTGCCGCCATTATCTCCAGTGCCTTCAGCAGCTCCTGTTAACAGAGATGACGACGAGGTGGAATATGATCTAGACCTCATGGTATTAGAGAAGGATTTAGAGTAGACCTATGAGGGAGAACATGTGGCACTTTGCTCTAGATCTTCCTCCACCACTCATTCACACTAATGGGATCTACACCGGAGGCGGTAGGATCCAGCGGGAGCAAACTTTTCAAGAGGGTCAGCACCAGAAATGGAGCCGCGAGGAAGGGGCACCGCAAGCCGTGGCTCGTGCAGTAAAGACTACCTCGGTGTCGACCCTCCCAACTGCCTCAGTTCCTTTTTCCCCACCGTCGAGTGCGCTTCAGTGAAGACGCTCGCCTGCCGGGAGTCGAACTTCAAACTAGCAGCATAGTTTTCAGTTTATTGTTCTGTAATTTATCTTCGAAAGTACAGAGTAGATTTTAATTTTTAATTTATTAATGAAGTCTTCAGCCCTCCGTTGACTGAGTCGACCATGCGTGGGTCAGGTGACTGTAGGGAGACTTCGTATGAAAGCTGTTCAGTCAGCCGGGCTGGGTCTGGTCCTCTGGATCTGACAATGGACGATCCAATGCTCGGGGAGATGGGCGGTCCTCCCAGAAGCATAAAAGGAAATGGTCCCATTCGCGGCACCATTCGGCCTAGAGTTCTTCTTCGGCGCACAGGTTGAGAAAGAGAAGGCATCACTCAAGGTCGCCTTCTGGTATGTGTGCGCATCGACGGTTGGTCATTGGGCTAGGCACCGGTCTCCTCCCCTGTCGGAGTCGCTGGTTTCTGGCTACGATGCCCAACCTTTTCAACATCGGAGCCCGTCCCTGCCTATTGGACAGGTCTCCAATGAGCAGTTTCACCAGTGGGCTGCTATTAGGGAGCATTTGGCACGGAGGTTAGTCCAGCTGTCTGGCCCGGTCACTCTGGGGCCTTTGGGCTGCTCAAGGGACTGAGTATGGTGGTTGGACCTTCCTAGTTGCGCAGCGCCTTCTTCAGTGCCATCGATGCCATGCTCAGGTGTTTTCCCCCCCTCACATGGCTGTGGCACGGGGTCCACATCGATGCCTCTATCTCCTGTTAATTTTTCTTCTTTTCCTTCAAATTGCAGTTTTCGGAACCTTGGGACACTCTTAGAGCCGTCCGCGGTACCGAGGGCTCTGAAAGCACTGTATGCGGCGCAGCACGTGGCGCCGTGGGCTGTGTCTGCACAGTCCGTGGCACCGAGTGTTCTGTGTAGCCAGGGGCGCTCTCGGCGCAGTGGCCTTTGTTGGCGCTGTGTGCTCGGCTGTTTCCGATAGTGCCGGCTTCCTTGGGTTCGGCGCCGATGCTTGGTGCGGCCATCCAGCCTACAGGGCTTTTGACTCTGATTCTTTCCTCTTCTAATTTCCATTCTGATTTTCACTCCTTTCCTGTCCATACAGTCCCCCCTGGACTGTCAGAAGATTATTTTGAGCCTGATCCAGATCTTCGTCTGGGTGATGATGTTGAAGGAGCAGGGATTAATCCTGCTGCAGAGCCGGTGGTTGAAAACCTTTCCTTTAAGTCTCTGCTGAAAAATTTAAATTCCACTTTTTCTCTCCAGACTACAGAAATCAATCCTGGGAAGCTTTTAAGACTCCAAGACCTACATGTCCCTGAGATCCCTATGGATTTAACTCCTCCGGTACAACCATCTTTTGAGACCCTTTCTCAGATGGTATGGAACAATCCTGCTCTCATCCCTTCCGTGGCTAATTCCATAGATAGGAAGTACGCTGATCCCAAGGATCGACCCATATTGGCCTTGCACGCTTTCGCGGATCCCATTGTGGTCTCAACAAAGAATGACAAGGCCATCCTCCCTCAGGCATCTTCAGCCCAGCCTATCAATAAAGAATCTCGTAAGATAGACACCTTAGGTAAGAGAGTCTTTGCTGCCTCCACCCTGGGTATGTGTATTGCCAGCTACCTGGACTATTTTTCTCAATATGAGTATGTCCTTTGGCATTAAGCTCAAGCAAATTATGAAGCTCTGCCTGAGTTGGAAACTAATTCGAGCTACTTCACATCATAACCAGGGCATAGAGTCCAGTAAGCAACAGGTTAAAGCCACAATGGATGCTTTCTGTACTGCTTCACAGTGGCGACAGCGGACATTTGTACCCATTGCCACTCTTGGCTACATACGGGCTTCATGAATGATGCCCAGCAGCAGGTCATGGCCTTACCCTTCAGTATGTATCTGTTCAGACCCCAGTTGGAACAAGCTCTGGAAGTCACTCAGAAGACTAGGTCAACCATTAAGATAGCTCGACTCACACCCACCCCCTCTTGGGAATAAGCATCAATTTCACAACAGTTAGTCCTTTCGGGGCAAAGGCGGTGGGGGGTGTTAACAAAAGTCGCACCCTGCAGCCACAAAAGAAAATGCAGCAGAAAGCACAGGGCCTCAGAGTGCCACCTTCTGAGTTCTCTGCCCAGGTCCTACCTCAACTGCCTGAGGGGAGACTCTTCCTCAGCGGTGGGAGGACATCTGACTCAGTTCTATGACCAATGGAAGTCTATAACATCAGGCAAATGGGTCCTCCGGATAATCCACGAGGGTAGTCACTCAGTCTTTCAGAACCCGCCCGATCATTCCCCCAAATGACAGCCCAGGCTGTCAGCAGTACAGTCAGACCTTCTTGCTTCTGAGGTACAAGGCCTTCTGAACAACAGGGCAGTAGAAGTAGGTCCGCTGGACCAACGAAGCACAGGTTTCTACTACCATTACTTTCTATTTCCGAAGAAAACTGGAGGCATGCGCCCCATTCTGGATCTCAGAAAGTTAAACAAATTCCTTTACAAGGAAAAGTTCAAGATGATATCTCTAGGTACCGGTCTACCTTTGATTCATCAACACGATTGGCTAGCCTCTCTGGACATGCAGGATGCCTACCAACACATTCTTATACACACAAAGCACCACAAATACCTGAGGATCTTTCTTCGAGAGGGTTCCTTCAGTAGGTCATAATATATAGGACTGGCGCCACCTGGCATCGGGCTCACGGCAGACTTTTCGAGCAATACCTAATGGGGAACCGCCCACCCGATGTCATGTGTCTGACATCAGCGTGACTGTATATAATGGGTGGTCCACACGCCCGCCCTCCAGTTCTTTTCCGCCATTGCCTCGTGTCAGTTGCATTTCAGACTTCCAGATGGGGATCGTCGTGAAAGTTATCTCTTCGGTTTATCTCTTGCTGCTTTCTTCTCTTAAATTCTTGTTCTATCATTGATGTCTTCTTCCAAGAAGAAGTGCCCATCCTGTGGCACTCAGATCCTGCACAAAGACGGTCACCTCAAGTGCGTCCTCTGTTAAAGCCCGGACCATCCAGTTTCCTCCTGCCCTGAGTGCCAGACCTTTAACCAGGCCACTAAAAAAAGGAGACAGCTGGCTTTGGAGGCCCATCTGCTAAAAGACCGCCTGGCTTACCTCGAGAAGAAGATGGATCGTCTCAGAGATTCGTCCAAAAAAATCTTTCTCCAAAGAAATATAAGGAGAAAACCAGGAAGCAGGATTGCTCCACGAACGACGCCAGGCCCTCTATGAGCAAGGCCCAGCTGCTGCCCAGAAAATAGACTGTAATTCTGGCAAAACTTCAGCGTATCAGTCGGCCGTCGGCTCAGACGATGACCGCGCTGCTTTGGCAGATAAGTTGGCCCCTGGCTCCTCTGGGGACCGTGCGGCAGCCGGCAAGTCATTTACCCAGGCAGTGGGTACTTGCCCGGCTCCGGTCGATAAGCTGGCCGGGGGCTCTTCC
This sequence comes from Neoceratodus forsteri, assembly GCA_016271365.2. NCBI lineage: Eukaryota > Metazoa > Chordata > Ceratodontiformes > Ceratodontidae > Neoceratodus > Neoceratodus forsteri. The sequence continues at coordinate 588,564,854 of CM028134.1, read as the reverse complement.
CCTGACCGCCCGACCCCACCCGCTAAGTCAGCCATCCCTGATGACCGCTCGGGTTCGGTTCCCCCGTCGGGGCCTAACGGCGCTCACCCAACATCCGGCGGAACCAGAGGAGAAAGCCCTCTCCCTCCTGCTCCTCCTCCTCCTTCTTCGCATGTTCCCTCCAATTCACCGGCAGGTACGTCCGTCGATGGCAGCGGAGAGCCCATCGACCCTGTCAATGCCTCTGGGGTCTACTCTGCAATCCTCTTCTGGGGTCAAGGAGAAGGAGTCTCCTTCTCGGCCTACAGGCCTGACTGTGGAGCCCCCTCCTCCTCCTCCTTCCAGCGTTTCATTCGACGCCGGTTATCCTGATGTTAGTCCTGCAGCCGGGAATGGCTGACCGGCCTTTGCCCCCGACGCCAGGGCCCCTTCGTCTAGTTCTGACGCCGGATCCCCTTCTGGCGCCGGATCGGGTGGTGCCAGTTCAGACGTCGGTTCCCCTGATGTGGGCTGTCCCGACGCTGGACCCTCAACCTATATACACAACGACAGGTCCGACGTAGGTTGGCCCGATGCCTGATCCAACGACGGGGGTTTATACCCGACCCCGAACTGTCCCACATAACCCGTTGGTGTATTCTGGGGACCACTACCCAGGGGTTCCCACTCTGGACTGGAGTCATCTTGGGCGGTTCTACCCTGGATTTAATCCCTACTCCCATTATACGGTTTTCCAGGGCTATTACCCACCACCGGTTATTCCTCCTCCTGCTCCTCCGCCCCCTCAGCCTCTGCCTACTCCACCTCCCCCTCCTCCTCCAGTTACCCCGGATTTCAGCACATTCAGCGGATTTCCTAAATTCAGCACAGTCAGGATTTAGATCAAGGCATAGCACCATTTCGGCCCTAGCGAAAGTAACCAACGATTGGTAGATTGCCATGGATAAGAAGAACAGTACCTGTGCGGTGTTCCTGGATTTGAGTAAAGCATTTGACACAGTGGATCATGATTCATTAATCACCTCCCTTGGCTCACTAGGGCTGGATTCTCCCTCACTCAACTGGTTCAAGTGCTACCTATCAGATAGGTCACAACTGGTAAAAAATGGAAATTCCCTTGACCTATCCACCTTAAAACCACTGCTAAGAGGTGTACCGCAAGGCTCTATTCTTGGCCCCATCCTCTTTGCCATTTATATTAATAATATTGATGCCAAACTCACTCAATCCAACATTCATCTGTTTGCTGATGATACTGTATTATATGTCAGCAACCCTTCATTACCTAAAGCCTGTGAACTGTTACAATCTGAATTCTCCATCCTGCAACACAATCTACTGGATAAAAAGCTACTTCTAAATGCCAAAAAAACAAAAGCTATGTTCTTTGCCACAAAGAGTTGCTCTGCCACTACCCCATCACCCACCACCCTACAACTATCCACCTTACTTGGAGAGAAGCTGGAATTTGTTGATAACTTCAAATACCTTGGAGTCTGGATTGATAACAAGCTTGACTATTCTGTCCATATTGAAGAGCTACTAAAAAAACTGAGACAAAGGCTTGGTCTATTTTTTAGAATAAAACACTACCTCAACAGAGACTCCAAAAAAAGATTAATCCAGGCATCATTCCTATCCCTCATTGACTATGCTGACTTTCTCTATGGCCATTGTTCACTCCCCCTCTTAAATAAGCTGGACACCCTATATCACAGGTCCATCAGATTTATTACTGACCTTCCCTCCAGCACCCATCACTGCTCCCTTTATAAGGCAGTTAATTGGACATCATTACAACACAGAAGAAATAGGAATGCTGCAATCTGGATATTCAAAGCTTTATCAGGCAAACTACCCACCTATATCACAGACTGTTTTACCCAAATTACTTCTAGGCCATACAACTTAAGGATCAGCAATCTTATCATTCTAAAGGTCCCCAATGCCTGCACCCGGTTTGGGAGGGCCGCTATCAGCTACTCACTAGCAGTTGCATGGAACTCACTCCAAAAAACCATGAAGCTAAATAGCCTCTTACCTTTAACATCCTTCAAAAGATTATTCTCCACCCTATTCCCAGAACTCTGCAATTGCTTTCACAAGGCCTAATCCCCGACCCTACCTACCCCCACCCCCTTTTCCGTGTTCCTTTATGCTAGTTCTACTTCTTTTTCCAGTCACCTGATATACTCTCATAAAAGCCAATTAGGACCTATAATTTATATATTATGCCTGCTATACCCATTGCCTCCTTTTCTTACAGGTTAAATGGTTTTAATGTGCCTTGTATATATGTAAATTGTTATATATTATCATTTTATGTCATTGTATTACTGTTTATGTTATTCTTGATTATGTAATAATACTTGCACTGCTTGACCACTCGGGTCCATCTTGTAAATGAGCTACGCTCAATGATGTTCACCTGATTAAATAAAGATTTTGATTGATTGATTTCAAGACCTTAATACAGTCTTGGTGGCAGGGGGCTCGGTCGGAGTTGGTCTCTGATCTGGAGACTAGGCTCCCACAACCATGGTCTCCTTGGTCCCCTTCCCTGAGCAGTTCGTTGATGGCCACTGTCCACATCTTGGGAAAACTCAACAGGACTTTTCCTTCTGGATACCAAATGCCGTCCTGTAGAGGAGGCGGACGATTATGATGATGACAGTTCAGACAGGAGGGAAGAGTCCTCTGAGGAGGTCCTGAGGACACGAGGCAAGGTCTCGCCAAAGTCTCCAGAAGACCCTGCCTTCTCAGACCTCTTGAGGGCCATGGTGGACGATTTCGACTGGGAGTTGGAGGAACAGGACCCCATGAGACAGAGGCTCATGGAACACCTAGACTTAGAGTCTCTGTCTCCCATCCCTCTATGGATAGCCCCATATCAGTACCTCACCACTACCGTCTGGCAGATGCCTCATTTTATCCCGGCTGTCCCCAAGCAGGTGGACAGGCTCTACCGTGTGCCGAAGGATGTCCCTTTCTAAAAGGCCTATCCCAAGGCCGACTCTGTGGTCATCTCTGCGGCTCATGATCGCTCTTCAGCACCCAAGCGCATGAGCACTGCTCCTCCGGACAAAGAGTCAAGGCAGATGGTCCAGTTCAGGAAGCAGATATATTCCTCTGCCCTGTGCACCCTCCGGTCCCTCAGTTACGTGGCCCACATTGTGTCACATCAGAAAGTGACCCTGGCCAGGCTGGAAGCACGAGTCCCGTCCATGGATCCCTCGCCTTTGTAGGAGACCTTGCCAAGGATCTCTGCCTGTCCAAGGTTTCCTGTAAGCACGCTTTACACACTACTTATGACTCCGATGACTCAGTGGACCATACCTCGGCAACTGCCGTTGCCCTCAGACGGCATTCCTGGCTTCGCCTTTCTGGACTCACCGAGGTCCAGTCAGCGATTCAGGACGTCCCTTTCAGGGCTTTGGTCCTTTTTGGTGGGGACACCAAGGATATTATCACAGACCTACAGGACAAGGGCATTGCACTTAGGTCTGGTGGGTCAATGTACCGATCGGGCTCCCAGCAACAGCAGCAGCAGTCCTTTCGTAAAAGGACCTGGAGGCAGAGAAAGAACACTCAGGTGCGCCCGCCAGGGAAGCGGAAGGCCACGGTGCAAGCCACCCTCCTGCCTCCAAAAATTGAAGACATTCAAGAGGCCTCCCTTGAACATCCCACCACTTCTGATTCCCCAGTCCCACTGCCGCCTCAGTCTCACGGACGGAGAGCAGTTGGGGGCAGGTTCGCTCCACCATGTGTAGGAGTGGAGGGCTATCACCTCCGACGAATGGGTCCTACAACTAGTGTCCATCAGACAAACCATAGAATTTCTGGAGATTCATCCAGAAACTCTACCAAAAAAGGGCTCTTATTCTCGGGACCAGGCTCTTGTTTGCGAGGAGGTAAATTCACTCTTGCTCAAAGAAGCAATCAAGCACGTCCCCTTCGGGCAAAGGGGAAAGGGATTTTATTCCCATTTTTCCTGGTTTCAAAAAAGACTGGGGACTTCAGACCCATACTCGACCTAAGTCAGCTAAATTAGTTTGTTGAGTACAAGAAATTTTGAATGCTGACACTCCAGAGCCTCTCTCTCCTCATGGAGAACCACTGTCTCTGTGCCCTGGATATGCAGGATGCCTTCCTGCACATTCCTATTTTCCCCAGCCACCGCCGATTCCTGTGCTTTAATTTCCAAGGAACACTGCCAGTTCTGGGCACTCCCTTTGGCCTGTCTTCGCACTACGGGTTTTACCAAATGCCTGGCGGTGGTCGCTGCTTCCTATGCCACAGGGTATGCAGGTCTTCCCTTACCTGAGCGACTGGTTGATTTCAGCCCTTCCAGGGATTCTTTGCTGGATGCTCTTCCTTTACCCTGGACCTTTTCAGCAGACTAGGGATCACAGTCAGTGTTCCTAAGTCATCCCTTATCCCTGCCCATAGGATTCAGTTTGTTGGGGCAGTCCTGGATATGGTCCAGTGCAGAGCCTTCCTTCTTCCAGACAGGATGGAGACCCTTGTCTGTCAGGCCTCCAAAGTGGGTTCCTCAGGAACATCCCAGCTTGGGAAGTCCTTGCCTCTGGGCCTGATGAGCCTCTGCCTCTGTCACTCCACTGCCTCTAGCAAGACTTTACATAAGGATTACTGAGTGGTCATTGCGGGTGCAGTGGGATCAGCTCCTGGATGACCTGGACCATCCGGTTCTAGTCTCCTCAGCAATTCAGAAAGACTTGCAGTAGTGGAAGGATTCTCGCAATCATTCTTTGGGACTTCCCTTTTGGAACCCTGCACCAGTAGCCACCCTCACCACGGATGCCTCGAACATGGGGTGGGCAGCTCACCTTGGGGAACACCAAGCACAAGGACTATGGTCTGGCTTGGAGACTTCTCTCCACATCAGTGTTCTGAAGTTGAGGGCAGTCCTGTACACGCTACAGGCCTTTCAGACCCTCCTTCCAAAGGGATCACTGCTAATCCAAACGGACAATATGTTGGTAGTTTGGTATATCAACAAACAAGGAGGAACCCGGTCATACCCCCTTTGCAGGGAGGCGACGCAGGTGTGGAACTGGGCAGTCCAGCACCATCTGGTCCTTGTGGCTCTGCACATTCCAGGCGTTCTAAACGTCCTGGCGGACAGTCTTAGCAGATCTCTGACCCTATCACACGAGTGGGAACTACATCAGGAAGTGGCGGAATCCATCTTCCAAAATTGTTTGCGTCTGGAAATCGACCTCTTGGCCTCCAAATCCAACGCAAGACTTCCCAAATTTTGCTCACTGCTCCAGAGCAAGGTGTTTTTGGAGCGACGATTGTCTCTATCTTGGACACGAACTATTTTATACACTTTCCTCAGTTTCCCACTCTGCAGAGGGTTCTCCTCAAGCTTCAGGCGGAGAGGCAAAGATGATCCTCATCGCTCCTGTCTGATCGAAACAGATCTGGTTCCCTCTGCTACAGCAGCTTTCCGGGAACCACCGGTTCTACTTCCAGTGACTCATAACCTCCTGCAGGGCCTTCTGTCCTAGACTGGGTCCTTCCAGGACCTCAGTTTTCCGTTGAGTTGTTTTTCTTCCCTAGTTTCTCTGTCCCTCTCTTTGGAGGGACTGCTTGAGAATCTGTCCTATATGTTATGACCTACTGAAGGAACCCTCTTGAAGTAACATATAGTTACGTGAATTTACCGTAACAGTAGATCTTTAGAGAGGTTCCTTCAGTAGGTCATATGTTCCTCCTCCTTTCCCTCATTTTGTGTTTTACAGGGACTCCAAATCCTGTTCGCTCCTGCTGTCAGGCCTCTTCCTGGTTCGGTGGGAGAACTGGAGGGAGGCGTGGACCGCCCACTATATACAGTCATGCTGACATCAGTCACGTGGCGTCGGTGGGCGGTCCCCGTCAATATTGCTAGAAAAGTCTGGCGTGCTGACCCGGCCTGGTGGCGTCAGTCCTATATGTTATGACCTACTGAAGGAATCTCTCTCAAAGATCTACTGTTACAGTAAGTTCCTACGTAACTGTACTTTTGCGGCGTTGGGTCAACATTATTAGTTCAGAGTCCTGCCCTTTGGTTTGTCCTCGGCACCGCGAGTTTTTACGTAGTGTTATGCAATTTTTGCAGTGCATCTCAGGAAAATTGGAATTCAGGTGTTTCCATATCTGGACGACTGGCTTCTAGCCAGCCCTTCCAGGCAGGGAACTCTGGACACTGTAGCCAAGGCTTCAGACTTCCTCATGTCCATGGGAGTCCTGCTAAATCGCAACAAATTGCAGTTGCAGCCCTCCCAGAAACTCCTTTTCATAGGAACTCTTCTGGATATCTCCTATGCAAGCTTTTCTCCCAGAGGACAGAAGGAGCGTTATCCTACAGATGGCGCAATACATCAGAAAAACAGCTGGGTTCGAGCTATCTCGATGCAGTGGATGCTGGGTCTCATGGCATCCTCGGTGATCACTGAACCCCTAGCATGTCTGTACATGAGAACCTCTCAGTGGATGCTCAGTGGTCCCCAACCACTCACCCTCAGTCCTTTCCATCAAGGTGACAGAACCTCTGAAGAGGTCACTCACCTGGTGATCTCAGGAGAACAACCTTCTGAAGGGTATCCTTTGCTCCTCTGGATCATCAGATCTCCATTACCACCGACTCGTCCCTGATGGGGTGGGGAGCTCACTGCCAGAATCTCCACACCCAAGGCACGGGACTCGGGACGAGTCCCGACTTCACATAAACGTTTTGAATGAGGAGTCCTTCATGCTGTGTGGGCCTTGAAGGACATACTCTGTCACAAGAACATTCTCCTTGAAACGGACAACAAATTAGTGATGTGTTACATCAACAAACAGGATGGTGCGCACTGTTACCCATTATACATGGAAGCTGTGAGAGTGTGGGAATGGTGCCTGGAACACTAGGCTCTAATCCACGCAGTTTACCTACCAGGCGTGCAGAACGAACTGGCAGACCGTCTCAGCAGAACGGAGACAGATCCTCACGAGTGGTCTCGCGACTCATCCGTCTCTCAGTCACTCTTCAAAGATTGGGGAACTCCAGACCTGGACCTTTTTGCATCCCTGCTCAATGCAAACTGCCTCTCTTCTGCTCCAGAAATCCAGGACCTGGCATTTTCTGTCAGGATGCTGCTCAGGCTGCAGTGGACAAAATGCTTTCTGTACGTCTTTCCTCCTGTTCCTCTAATTCAGAGGGAGCTTCTCAAATTCGAGTCTCAGGGAGACAGAATGATTCTCATTGCTTCCTTCTGGCCTCAACAGATATAGTTCCCGCTGCTCAACAGTCTGTCGGCAATCCTCCCGAAGGCACTTCCCCTTCAGGCAAACCTTCTGACTCAGGGGCCGTGGTCCATCCCAGTCTGAAAGTGCTTTACCTTCGGCTCCTGAAGAGGTAGAGGTGAATAGGTTTAGGGTTTCGGATATCCTCTTGGCTGTGTGTAAACCAGCCACTACAAAGACCTACAGAGCCAAATGGAAGCATTTTTCTCTCTGGTGTGCAAAATCCTCTTCAAACCCCTTTTCCTGCCTGGCAAATAAAGTCTTGGAGTACCTTTAGACCTCTCAAATTCAGGTCTGCAGTACTCTACTGTCAAGTTCATCTGTGCCATTTCAGCTTATCGTGAGCCAGTACATTCCTTGTCTCTGGCTCAGTTACCTGTAGTTAAGAGGTTTCTTAAGGGCATTCTGCATACCAGACCTCCTATCAGACATCCATTTGTAGCCTGAGACATTAACCTTGTACTAGTCATGCTCACTCGAAACCTTTCAAGCCTCTAGCTACTTGAGAGATGAAGTTCTTCACTTGGAAAACGGCCTTCCTGGTGGCCATCACTTTGGCCCATAGAGTTTCTGAAATACTATCGCTGGTCACAGACACCCCATACACTATATTTCACAAGGACAAAATAGTTCTTAGGACTCACCTTAAGTTTCTTCCTAAGGTTGTCTCAGAATTTCATCTAAACCAAGCTTTAATCCTACCTACCTACTTTGCTAACTTTCCAGAATGAAGGGGAACGTACTCTTCATTCTTTGGATATTAAGAGAGCACTGTGATTCTATCTGAATAGAACAAAAGAAATTTGCCAGTCTCCACAACTGTTTGTTTCCTTTAGCGAGACCCGGCTGGGTCAACCTGTCGCTATTAGGTGGATTTCAGCATGGCTGGTAGCATGCCTCTGCCACTGCTATTCTATGGCACAGGTTAAGCTAGAAGGCAGAGCGTATGCTCACTCTACTAGAGTAGTCACTGCATCTCTGGTGGAAATCCGCAACATGCCCATTGCAGATATTTGCAGTGCGACTACATGGAGCTCAGTGCATACTTTTGTTAAGCACTATGCTTTAGATGTCCATGCCAGATGACATCTGTCATTTGGTAGGACTATTCTTAACGGACTTTTGTCCTAAGTATGTGAGCTCTTAGTTTCTCCTGCTGCCCGTCTCTGGGGTTTATTAGCTCCGTACTCTCCCATTAGCATGAATGAGTGTGGAGACTTTATGTCCAGGAAAATATGGAAATTACATACCAATCGTAATTCTCGATCTTCTTGGATGAAGTCTCCACCACCCATTCACACGCCCACCCGCCATCCCCCGAACTCATGTCTCTGTTTTTGGTCTCCACTCCCTCAGTGGCTGGACTGTGAAGACTCTATTGTTGACCCTTCTTACATGGGTCATTCGGACTATCTTATGTCCCATTTTGTCAGGCTAGACCTCTAGGTTAGTTACGCTGCACCTCCTCAGAAAAAAAAGGTACTGAAGCAGTTGGAGGGTCGATGCCGAGGTAGTCTTTACTGCACGAGCCATGGCTCGTGGTGCTGCTTCCTCGTGGCTCCATCTCTGGTGCCGACCCTCTTGAAAAGTTTGCTCCCGCTGGGTCCTAGCGCCTCCAGCGTAGATCCCATTAGCGTGAATGGGTGGTGGAGACTTCATCCAAGAAGATCAAGAATTACAGTAGGTACGTAATTTCCATTTCTTCTCTCTCCTTCTGCAGCGATGACCTGGTGGTCGGTACCCCGAGATCTCCTAGTGAGGATTCTACTTTTCAGGCCATGATGCAGCAGATAGAAACTACAGTGGCCTTTGCTTTGGAAGAAGATGATTCCATGAAAAAGACTGTAATGGAATTTTTGGAGTTTCCTGCACACCCATTATAATTCCACCTATTTATCCTGCATAAGCGGATGCAATTTTGCTGCATGGAACAAACCTAACTCACTGCATACAATTCCCAGAAAGGCTGATAAGCAGTATCCTGCTCCGTCTGCTAATTCTTGTTATGCCAGCCAGCCAGAAACTGACTCAGTAGTCATTAGAGCTTCTTATATTGGATCTAAGACACCTAAACACATGAGTACTTTGCCTTCTGACAAGGAATCTAGGAGGCGGATGTGATGGGAAAGCATGCATATACCTCGGCATCACTGGGCCTTAGAAGTGCTAGTTGTTAGCCCATATGATAAATTACCAGACTAGCCTGTGTAAAGCTGCAGAGGCTGCAGACCAAGCTTTACCTGAGGGTCCTGCCAAGAATAAGTTAAGTAAAACCTTAACTTCTGGGGCTGAGGTTGGCAAACATTTTCTGTGGTCAGCCTATGACGTCTCTGAGCAAAGAATACTGTCTCATACAGATAATGGAAGCAGTACCTTTGCCAAAAGCATCAGAGTTGCTGGTTTTGCTAATAATGTAAAGCAAGCAGTTTTAAATGCCCATTTTTGAGGAGACAGAACTGTTTGGTTATGATGTTGAAGAGGCGCTTGGGGGCCTTCAGCAGGGCTAGAAATTCATTTTAAAAAGTGGTGTTTCACACGGAATACCATTTCCGAAGATTTGGTATTCCGTCTTGACGTGGTATACCAACCCTATTTTTTGGATACCACTATATACTGAGAAATATCACACTTTATCTTTTACTTAACAGTTTTTTAAATTAATAGCACAGGAAGAAGTTTAAAGTATCCTATGGCAAGGTACAATAATGCACCCACATTTTAGACCCAAAGTATATATTGTTTTCCCAAAAACTCAGGATACAACACATTAACAAAGCATAAATGTATCTCAGTACACAGGACAATCAAATCAACAGTGCTCCTGTGAACATTATTCTACAAATATAGCAGGCAAATCAGTACAGCAGCAAAATACACATAAGTTGATTGTGTTCCCCTTTTCATAGCATATAGGAACTAATTTTTAAGCCTAAAGCTAATGTAATTCAAACAGGCTACTGCAGTTTAAATTCTCTTAACTTTGCCATTCATCTTTTAATTGATCGAAAGTGTTCAGATATTCCTTGTCAATCTTCACCATTCATTACTGCTAGGTGTAAGCGGAGGCTTGCACCCTTCTGAGTTTTTTTTTTTTTTTGGAGAATTAAACACATAGCCCTCAAACGATACACTATGTGGTGTGTGGGCGTGGCCATTATCGCTGCAGACTCCTCCTCCATCCCAGTTCTGTTTCTCCCACCGTTGAGGCTACACCTGCTATGCGAGTAAACAGTTTGTGGCTGCCCCTAGGCCTTCATCATATTTTCAATGCCTACCTTCATCCCCTTTGCTCTCTCCCAACGCTGTTGACAACTGGTAAGACCATTCTTTTTATTTTTCTCTGGCCGGAGCTTTTTGTGTTTTATTATTTGTTTCACATCATGTCCAGTTCGGGAGCCAGTGAAACTCCAAAGTGGACCGCGCCACTTACAAGGCCGGTGCTCCTGTGGCTCATTTTTCCATGACAGACCGGCATGATGTCTGCCTTCGGTGCTTGGGTCCTAATCATGACATGGATAGATGTGACGCCTGTTTTTCAGTGGACTGCTATGTTCTCGAAGTCCACAAGTTTAAAGTCGGCAAGGCCCTGCCAACTTTTGGAGGACGGCCTCGGTCTTGGGTTTCCCAGGCCAGGACTTTAGGCCCTTCCTCCAGGTTCTCTCCCGGAGCTATATGGTCCGGAGAGGAGGAGGAGGCCTCCTCATCTTCAAGCCCTGCGGCGGAGGAGGAGGCCTCTTTCACGGTGTTGGAGGAACGGCGTGGCCCCTCCCGGGGTCGCGTCGGAGACACTGCTTCAGCAGTCCCCTCCTTGGAGGTGCTGACTCCCCCAGTGTCGCGGCCCACGGTTGCGGGTCCAGCACTGGTGGACACTGTATGCTACCTGCCGGTGCCGTCTCGTATCCTGTTGTCATTCACGGTGCCAGTAATCAAGCGGCACAGGTTTTGGTCGGCGGCGATGTTCATCCGGTCGACGCCGCTGGTGGCGCCCTCTTGGATTCCAGGGCTGTGTGCAGCACCAGGGATTCAACCAGGGATGTTGGTGGATCGGGGCCAGGTCTCAGAGCCGCGAGTGAGGCACTGGGAGCGGTCGGCATCGCGAGCGACACTGGTGCCGCTTGCGGCACCACTTCCCAGCGGACTTTGGGGTGGTCAGCGCCGAGGTCTTTCTGGTCGACACTTCTACGGAAGCAGACAATTCAGACGTGGACCCGATCTTGCACCCTGATTCTTTGGATTCTGAGTCCTTTGAGAGGCGCGGTGTCGGGTGGCCCAGCTCCTCCATTCCTGAGTCTCCACAACAGTCTCTCAGAGGACTCCCAGGCTGGGGTGACCTGGAGTCTGTGGGGAGAGTGGTTTGGGGTGGGGCTGTCCCAGAGGGAGGTCGGCAGCTGCCAACCCTGATGCTGCTGTGCCTTTTGTGGGTGGATTGCAGTTCCTGTCTTCAGGGGCCCCTCGGGAGGTCTCAGGATCGACTGATCCCATCGCTGGAATCGAGGAGGAGGGCGCCCTTGGAGTCTGAGGGGTTGAGAGGTCTGGGTGAGGGGTGTCTGCAACCTCTGTCACCCTCGGGGCAGGTCGAGCTGCGCCCAAACCCCACCTGTTCCTCTTGGGCTCGGGATCCTTCCGTGGCGCTGCTGTGGGTTGCCCTTCTGGACCCATGCAGCCCCAGGTGCATCACAGGGGAGAGTCCCCTGTTGGGCTCTTCCAGAGTTCGCATCCCCAGGGTTCCGTCTTGCGACCTGGTTTGATTTCATGGACCCCGCCAGCTCGGGCTCCATTCCCTGAATTTCGGAGCCCTGGCAGAGGACAGTTGCCTCCTCATAGGTGCCCCTCTCCCATTCCTCTGCAGCCACCTCCCTCGCTTCCAGGCCAGGTCGGTCTTACGGGCCCGTTATCCTGGGAGGCGTCCAGAGGTACTGCAGCGGCCTTCCCATCATATGTTAGATACATGCATGGCCGGTATTTAGCCAGTCCCCTCCAGGAGTTATCTGAACATTCAAGTTCCCCATCCTCCTCGACTCTCCTTGGAGGGAGATGAACCCTCTGCTCACCTTTCGTCCATCGCTGATTTCACTGATTATCAATGCTTCCTTTCGAGGATGGTTGGGGATCTCCATATATCCTATGTCAGACGTGACAGTACTGAGTGGGAGACGCCGGAATTCCTCAGTGAATTCAGTGCACAACATTTGGTGGTGCCATCCTGGCCTATTCTCTTCCAGGAGGCGTTTATCCACTCCTGGCAGTCTCCAGCCAACCCTATCCCAGCCCCAGCAGACTGCAGAATAAGGTATTGTGCCCCATCTGAGTCCCTAGGTTCTCTCCCCAACCCTCCTACGAGATTGGTGTTCCTAGAGGCTTCTTCCGGGCGCCGGTGCCTGGTGCACAACTGAACACCGGACTCAGATTCCCTACAGTTTGACTGATGGGGGCAAAGAGTGTTCTTTTCATCTCGTACGATGCTGTGCATTGCATCACATCAGGCACACCATGCTTCCTATAACAGGCACTTGTGGTCGATGCTCTCTCAACTTCTAGCATCAGTGCCTGACATGGAGCAATCTAGACAGGCCATTGCCCTCTCCGCTATAGGCCTGGAACTGGCAAGGCACCAAGCAAGGGCATCCTAGGACGCCATTGAGGTGGCTTCCAGGTTTGTGGGGACAGCGATGTGCATTAGGCGGATGGCATGGCTTCATCTGGCAAGGTTGTCACCCCTGATAGGGTGATTCACTCCACCTCATGCAGGACCTGCCTTTTTCCTCCAGGGCTAGGAGGCTTGCAGGGCTTTCATCTCCTCATCTCCAGGGGATACCTCTTAGCTCTCCCGGCCTTAGTCTTCCTGTCTAGTGGGCCTGGGTCTCTTCCTCTTGTTTCTCACCAGCAGGAGGTTGAGGGTCTTGTTCTCTCAGGGTTACTCTAGTCCCCCTTCGGGGGGAAGGGCTTAGTACTCACCCAGTAGTAATGAATGGTGAAGATTGACAAGGAAAGATATGAAAATTACATACATACCGTAATTCTTGATCTTCTCTTGTATCTTCACCATTCATTACTGAATCCCGCCCACCTTCCCCTCATGGGCCTCTTTCTTGGAGTCCTCCACCCTGCTCGTTCCTCCTTCCCTTCTCCTCATGGCGTTAAAGCCTAAATCCCTAAAAATTTGGGTCTTTCGTTCTTCTCTTAGAACATGTGGCTTAAATCTGGAAAGGGAGGGGAAAGAGTATAATTTCTTTCTCCTGAGGGAACTCTTTTTGATTGCCCTTGAAGGTGACTGGTTGGCCCCGTCTTAAGCTATGTTGCTCAATCACCAGTTAAAGCTACTCCTTAAGCAGTCCTCTTCCTTCGGTCTAATACCTCACTGGCATTTCTGGATCTTGTCCTGTTTTCACCAGTCTGTGCTGATCAAACTCTGTTCTGGCATTTCAGTTGCCTTCTGCTGGTGATGTGATTTTTTTTGCCTCTGCCTCCTGGGGAGTCAGAACCAATTTCCTACTCTTTGTCCGCCTTCCATGGGGTGCCCTGTAGGGCTTCAATACCCCATTCACACACATCAGTATTGGCACGCAACACAGTGCTGGAGGGGTCCTTTTCCCTATCTTAGTTGGACGCTCTCCCTTCGGAACAGATTATCTGCCTTGGCAATCTGAGCTCTCAGCATGAATAAGGGCTGGGGGTGGCGGAGGCGTAGAAAGTCTGCCTTTTGTGTATCAAGCTGTGCAAATGGTTTGGTCGAACTTCTTACGCCAATTTCTGTTTGATGGGATCCTTGCTCCTTGCCCTTTGGTTCTGAGCTTATAAGCCTTTAGGCCAATTAACTCACAATTTGGTAGAATTTTCCTCCTCCCAAAATCCCCCCCAAACCCCTCTCCTTCTTCTCTTTCTTCTTTTCTTTCTCACCCTTATCTGTTCCTCCCTCGGAGCCGCCCAGGAGTGAGCTCTCATGTCCCTTAGGTAGGTTCTCCTTTTCCTATCCTCTATTGGCTTATTCCTTTTCAGTTTATATCTTTTCCTTTACCTATCTCTCGGCTCTCTTAGCTTGCTCTCCTTTTCTTATCTTTATTTCGCCTCTCCGCTACAGAACTGGGATGGAGGAGGAGGAGTCTGCGGCACCTAACTGCTGACCCTCATGCACACATAGTGCGCCGCCCGAGGGCGTGCGCCCGCCGGCTCAGACTCCTCCAAAAAAACCCCCGTGAGTGGGTATGCACTCAGCTACACCCAGCAGTAATGAATGGTGGAGATACAAGAGAAGATCAAGAATTACGGTAGGTTCGTAATTTTCATTTGTATCTAGAACGGGACACTTCTCAAGATCATGTAAACTAGTTCATTTAAATTTCAGACTAAAAGGTATGGAATATTAGCAGTTAAGCAGAAGCAATTTCCCTTACCTTGCCACCGAAGTGTGCAAAATCCAAGTGGCAACCTTGCTGGACTGAGAGGCAGGAAGGTGATCACCGAAACAAGTGTCACACACTGAAAAGTGCTTAAATGTGGATATTCCATACCTTTATATTGCTCATTGCAAGGTGCAGTGAGGTGCATTTTGCTGTTTACTTACCTGGAGTAAAGGAGCAGAGGAGGAGGTGGCAGATGTGGCTGCTGAGTTCCTGCTGTCTTCTGACTGCCCTGGACTGCAGTGATGGGACAGGAGCATGCTGCAGGGCCGCAGCCCATGGAGGTGAGGAGCAGAGGGCGAGGAAGTCGAGACAGACACTGTTCGAGGGTAAGTGACTTAGCAAGGGCCCGGGGATATTTTATTTTTCAGTCTCTGGCAAGGGCAAATTGGAGCGGAGCAGAGTCTGAGGAGAGTGAAGAGTCAGTAGAGGTCTGAAAGGCATGCGGCATTCCGGTTTGCTGGAGCGTCTCACATGGCACCATATCGTCTCTGGAGCCACAGAATGAAGGAAAAAAATAAAATAAAACCACAACAAGGAAAAAATAAAATAAAAATGGGCACCCGGAAAAAAAAAAAATGGTGGCTACTCAAACTCGGCTCTTTTAAAACGGTATATACCGCGGATTACCAGAGGTCTGATTCTGGTGTTCTGTACTGGCTTTTTGGTGTGCACCGAACACCAAATAACGGAATTTTGAGCCCTGTTCAGACATCCAAAATAACCCTCAGATCTGTCAAGTCCCTTTCTCCCACTCCTTCTAGGGGATGTGATTAGGATCCTTTCATCAGCCTGTTGCCAGAGGTGTTGTGTGTGCTGTGCACAAGGTCAGGTTAAGGGAAGTGGCCCTGCCAGGCTCCCTTCCCTTAGTTGCTCATTCAGAAGCATGCAAAGCAATTGGTGCTGTTGGCTCTGCCCCACTGGTTTTGCATGTCTCTCTTCTGACTACACCCCACTTCTGCTGTTGCCTCCAAGGCTGGTGGTGGGGGAAGGGGGGATCTCCTGCCCTGAAACAGTGGTGGGAGATTACAATGTATGAGTGAGTCCTGGAGATAATAGCAAGGAGGCATGCTCTGGAGCTGCTGGAAACCCTTCTGGATCATGCCTTCTGTTATACTCCAGATCATTTATCTCTTCTGAAGGAAGAAATGCATTCATTATTGCAAACATATGCTATAGAACCAGTTCCTCTGAAACAGAGAAACAAAGGGTTCTATTCCGGTACTTCCTGGTCCCAAATGGACATGGGATCTGTGTCCTGTAGTGGACCTCAGGGATCTCAGTTTCTACATTGAATACAAGAAGTTTTGCATGGTATCCCTACAAACTAACTCCCATTCTGCAAAAGTGGACTGGCTGTGCTCCCTAGACATGAAGGATGACTATCTTCATGTTAAGAAGATCAGTAAAGCACACAGATAGTATCTCCATTTTATGCTGGAAGGGTAGTAGTACTTATTGTCCTTTGGCCTGTCTTCTGCACCACGGTGTTTACTAGATGCTTGGTAGTAGTGGCAGCCGCCCTTGACAGGAAAGGCCTGTATGTGTTCACTACCTGGATGACTGGCTTCTGAAGGCCAGCTCCAGGGAAGCTTTACTATATACCCTGTCACAGACAAAGCAATTGTTCAATGACTTTGGGGCCATAGTGATTGTGCCCAAGTCTGTTGTGACTCCCTGCCAAAGACTGCAGTAGAGTAGTCTTGGATATAGAGAAAGGATATGTTTTCCTGCCACCGGTCAGGGCAGAAAACCTGATTGCTCAGCACAGCTGGTCTGCAGCAGTTACCATGTTCCTGCAGTGACAATGTTATGTCTTCTGGGTCTCAGGGCTGTAGCCATCATGACAATGCCATGGCCTGGCTTGTTTACATATGAATACCACATTGGACACTTGGGGTCCAGTGGATCAAGCTGAAGGATGAATTGGACCAAATGGTTCTCATCGCATCCCTGTTATGCAGGGCGTTGCTGTGGTGGATGGATTGTAACAGTCTTTACAGGGTGTTCAATTCCTTCTACTAGCTCATGTGCAGATCCTCACCACGGAAGCCTCGGCTCTGAATGGGTGCTCATCTGGGCCCTACCAAGTGCAGGGCTCTGTGGTCCCAGGTGGAAGCAGAATTACACATCAGTGTCCTGGAAATGAAGGCTGTACTGTACAGCCTGCAGGCATTATAGGAACACCTGAATATAGGTGCTCTGTTAATCCAAACAGACAACACCAATGTGATGCATTACATCAACAAACAAGGGGCACCCATTCCTATCTCCTGTGCAGGAAGCAATGAGTGTGGTACTGGGCTCTGTCCCATAGCCTACAGCTGTCAGCCATGCTTCTCCTACACCTGCAAAATGTTGTAGCAGACCGGCTAAGCCAGTCAGAATCTAAGATGCATGAATGAGAACTGCTGACCTCAGTAGTAGATGACCTCTTCACAAGATGGGGTCACCCAGAGTTGGACCTCTCTGTCCCCCCACACTTTAAAACTGCCACATTTTTGCTCGCTCATTCCAGGGCTGGAGTTTTCTGGCAAGATGCATCCCCCTCTTGGAAGGCAAAATTCTGGTATGCATTTCCACCAATTCCTTTAATAAAGAGGGCACCAATCAAACTGAGGATGGAAGGTGTCACCCTCTTTCTCATTGCTCCATTATGGCCTTGCCAGATATGGATCTTCTTCGAGATACAGCTCTTGCTGCAGGTTACACCATTAGGACTGAAGCCGGCAGGCATCAGGACCCCACGGAAATTTTCTAGCTAGCAGTTTTCAGCAGGGACCACCTTCGACATCGGTCCCGCCCCCGACGTCAGGCGTAGTACATAAGAGGTGGTCCCCCAGAATCCCCAGTTCTTTCCCCGCCGTTGACTTTGCATGTCTCGACCTCTCGGCTAGTCTAGCGTAAGACTTCACCAGGAAAACTTCTCTAACTTTGGAAAAGATCTACTCTTCAGCTGTTTTTCGCCTGATGTCCTCCCCAACTTCAGTGGAGGGCCATTCTTGAAGTGTGCCTGTGGGAAGCAGATTCCTTTCAAAGACCCTCATTCGGCCTGCGTTCGGTGCCTGGGCCCCAGACCACTACACCCAGGCTTGCTCCTTCTGTCAGGGCTGTAACAGCCAACGAGAATCACTGACAGAAGGCCCTCCAGGCTTTCCTCCTTGAAGAAAAAACTTAGGCCATGGAACCTTCCTCCACAGGGGAATCTTCAGGAAGTCACACAGGCACCATGAGAAGCACCGGGAGAAGGTGAGACCCAGATCCCCTCCAGGGTCTCGACTCCTGCAGCCGGCTCCAGGTCGGACCGCCTCCGCCGAGGCCCACTCAGCCTCCCCAGTTGTGGTTAAATCAGCCAGTGGTTCTTCTACTTTGTGGCCTGCCAAGACCTCCAGGCTCGCCTCGGCTAAGGCCTCGTCCAGGTCTGGGGAGTCCCACTGTCGCCTTCCCGCACTTGGCCTCCACGTCCGGTCAGTCTCCCCTGCCGCCACCCCAACGCAAGACCAAGGAGCTGACCTCCCTTAAGCGGACGTCGGACCTGACGTCGGCCAAGGTACATAAGCACTCCAGGGAACCGGCGACAGTTTGTCACCCGTCGCCGGTCAGGCATTCACCCCCCAGGACACCGGCGGGGGGACCGGCATCAGATACAGCAGTCAGGAGCACCACACCACCGCCTACCGACGTCGGTCGGGAGGCGCTGTCGGAGGAGGAGTCTAGCCAGCTAAGACCAGGGCGGTGATTCCGACCCATCGAACTCCCACTGGAGCCCTCTCCAGAACCAGAGACCCCGGAGAGCCAGCGCCCTGCCCTGATGACAGGCCACTGGCGCCGGTCCGTCGTCGGGCTTAAACTTGTCAGAAGTGAAGGAGTTTTTCACCTTCTGGTGGGACACCATCAAAAGGATGTGGTCACCACGCAGCCTCCTCCCGCACGGCATGCACCACCGACACCTGCACACCCTCCTTCACCTAAGGGCCGCAGGCTGAGAACCTTCCCCAGGAGCCAGCACCTCCTAGGGGTAGATCTTTGGAAAAGAGAAGGCCTCCGTCAAGATCCTCTTCAAGGTCACCCAGCCCCAAGAGACCCAGACAGCACTGGTATTCACCGTCCACGGAGGATTCCAGATCTGACATCTCTGAATGCTCCAGGTCTCCTTCACCAATCAGCATCCCCTCTCCGGACCCACACAACATCCCTAGGTTTCCTCCGGATGACCCCTCATTCTCCGAGATAATGAGACATATTCAAGAGAACATGGGATGGGATGCTGAGGAACTTGACCCCGAAAGACTATGCCTTGCCCGCTACCTTTGGCAAAAATACCCCAAGCCTGTGGTAGTACCACCCTTGGGACACCTTGTGGACATCACTAGGCAGCGTGGAAGTGTCCACATTCTCGACCGGCAATGCTGAAGAAGGCCGACCACCTGTACATGGCCCCAAGGGAGGACCAGTACCTGGCTAACCATCCTCTGGCCGACTACCTGGTCATTACAGCCTCTCATGACCGGTCTCAGAAACTGCAACATTTGAGCACGCAGCCACCGGACCTGGAGTCCAAGCAGTTGGACGTGCTGGGCAGGCGCACATACGCAGCCGCGACTTGCGCCATTAGATCATTAAATTACCTGACCCACATGGTTCAGTTCCAGAACGCCTTATGGGAACAGGGACAGGAGCTGGCGGAGAAACTGCCAGACGGTGGCCAAAAGGAGGAACTCCTGCAGCTCCTCCGTACAGGTTCAGACGTGGGGACCCAGGTGCTCCGAGCCGCATATGACTCTGCAGACTCTTCGGCCAGAGCGGCAGCCTCAGGCGTGTGTCTCCGGAGGCACTCATTGCTCCGTGTCTTTGGGTTTACCCGGACATCCAGAAAATATCATGGACGCCTTACCATGGTGTAGTTTTGTTTGATGAAGCCTCGAAAAGGTGATCACCAAATTGCAGGAAGCCGGAGGCTGTTAGATCTGTCCATGCCATGTACAGATCTAGACTTAGTTCCTTTCGTAGGAACCAGAGTCGCTTCCACAGCCGGACCCAGATGCAACAACCCTGCTCCGCCAGCAACAGAGGGGTTCCTTCTCTCGGAAAGCCCAGGCCAAGACATCCTCAGGCAGAGGCCAACGAGCTACCAAGTCGGCCCAACCTGCAGGATCCAATGCTGCCACAGCATGACTCCTTCCAGGCCCCTGCCCCTCCTCAGGATCAACAGGAAACAAAGGTCGGGGGTCGCATCGCAGACCACCTGCCAGGGTGGCGGTCTGTCACCACCAACAGGTGGGTGCTACAGTTGGTCGAAAAAGGCCATTATATAGAATTTGTAGACAAGCCCCCCACAAGGCCTCTTCTGCTCTCCCGTTATTCGGTCAGCGCCCTGCTCAGCAGGAAGTGCTCACGCCTACAGAAAGAAGCTTTGGAGCACGCTCCAGGGAACCAGAGGGTAGCAGGTTACTATTCACACTTCTTCCTGGTTCCAAAGAAAACAGGGGACCTCTGTCCAATCTTGGACCTCAGCGACCTCAATATGTCGGTCATTTAATTTTTTTATTTCGTTGTTTAACCAGGTATAGCACACTAAGCTGAAAGCTTTTTTACAGGAGCGACCTGGGAGCACAAGGAGTTTAAGTGACTTGCTCAGGGTCACACAGTATGCAAGTGGAAGCTGTGGGATTCAAACCCAGGTCTGGTCTGCTGGATGTCACCAGATTTGCAGTTCAGAGCCTTAGACCACTGCGCTATACTGCCTCACATTTACAAGCGCCCACATGGTGACCCTCCGGGACTAATCCCCATGCTGAAGAAGGACGCTTTCTGGCGCCCTGGACATGCAGGACGCCACGCACATCCCTGCCGTTCAAGCGCACAGGAGGTTCCCTGCGCCGAGTTCTCGCCGCCCAATATCAGTTTCTGAGCGCTTCCTTCGGCTGTCATCAGCACCCAGGGTATTCACCAAGTGCATGGCAGTCGTGGCAGCGTTTCTGAGGAGACAGGGCCACTATGTGTTTCTGTTCCTGGACGACTGGCTTCTCATGGCCTCCTCCAAAGAGGCATTGCTGATGGCCATTCAGCATACTCAGGCCCTTTTTCAGTTTCTGGGCATCCTAATCAACTACGAGGAGTCTCTCCTGGTACCGTCCCAGAAACTGCAGTTCATAGGGGCAGTTCTGGACACCGTCAAGGGGAAAGATTTTCTTCCTGAAGACACAGTGGAACGCATCCGATCCCTCATAAGGGACCTATCAGCGAAGAAGACCATCCCAGCCAGATTGGTCCTTCGCCTGCTTGGACACATGGCTGCGGCCATTCCAACAGTCCCGATGACAAGACTCCACATGCGGGTAACCCAGTGGGTGTTAAGAGTGCAATGGGACCAAAAGGCAAGACCATCTGCAGCATCCAGTCAGAATCACAAAGGCCGTGGTTCGGGACTGGCAATGGTGGCTAGATCCGGGAACCCTCTCTGTGGGGGTTCCCTTCTCGGCGCCATCCCCGGTGATAACACTCTCCACAGATGCCTCAGGGCTGGGGTGGGGAGCGCACTTGAACAGGGTGAGGTCTCAGGGAACATGGACTACCCAGGAATCTCATCTCCATATCAACATATTGGAGATGAGGGTGGTCCTTTATGCCCTGCAAGCCTTCCAGTCGGAGATTCCACCGAGTACTCTCCTATTACAAACAGACAATACTGCGGTGATGTATTACCTCAACAAACAAGGAGGCACACACTCCTACCCCCTTTTCAGGGAGGCCATGAGGGTGTGGGAATGGGTAATACGACACGGCGCAAACTTCATTGCAGTTCACGTTCCCGGGGTGGACAATACTGTCGCAGACAGCCTGAGTCATTCCCAGGCCAGAGTCCACGAGTGAAACTTATAAGAGGTGGCAGAGGATCTGTTTTACAGATGGGGCACTCCAGAATCGAATCTATTCGCCACCATCCAACGCAAACTGCCCAATTTTTGCTCGCTAGATCCAGGGCCTGGTGTTATCTGGCGAGATGCGTTGTCCATCTCCTGGTTGGGCAGATTCCTCACGCCTTCCTCCTTTCCTGTTGATCCAGAGAGTCCTTCTCAAACTTCGCGAGGGAGCATGTGACGCTTATTTTGATAGCGCTTTGGCCCAGGCAAATTTGGTTCCTGCTTGAACAGTTGTCTCGGGAACCTCCACTTCCTTGCCAACCAGCTTCCCACCTGTTGTCTCAGGAGGCGGGTTCACTAGTCCACCCGACTTGCATTTATTGAACCTACACGCTTGGCTCCTAGAGACATAGCCATGATGCGACTAGGATCTCGATGAGGGTGGCAAACGTGCTTTCTGCCACCAGAAAACTGGCAACACATGCAACATACGCCATGAAGTGGTGCAGGTTTTTCCTGTGGACTCAAACACGGTTTCTCACCCTTAGACTGTCCGAAGAAGCTGGTTCTGGAGTACCTGCTTTCCTTTTCAATCCGAGCTAGCTTACCCTCGATCAAAGTGCACCTTTGTGCAGTCTCAGCTTATCATGCACCCATAGGCCATCGATGGTGGCTCAGTTGGATGCTACTGCATACTTTCTAAGAGGGGTCCTCCACCTTAGGCCACCCATTAAGGATCCCATCCTCCGTGGGACTTGCCCTTTGTCCTGGAGTAGCTTACACTGCCACCTTTTGAACCCAGCCAGATTGCGAGCTACGCTTGTCGTGAAAACGTTGTTTTAGTTGCTGTTACTTCAAGTAGAAGAATTTCCAAACTACATACTCTCATATGCAAGGAGCCTTATTTAATTTTCCACCAGGATAGGGTATCCCTGAGGACAAATCCTAAGTTCCTGCCTAAAGTGGTTTCAGCCCTTACTCTTAATCAGGACATCGATTTACCAGTGTACTTTCCCAAGTACACCAATCAAGGAGAAGCACTGCTTCACACCCTGGATGTTCACAGGTGTCTCAGATATTATATGACCAGAACCAAACAGCACCGGAAAGCGGAGCAGCTGTTTGTATCCTTCACTGAGAGGATGAAAGGGGCCCCCATTTCGAAGCAGACCCTTTCACGCTGGCTCATTCAGTGTATCTCTTTCTGTTAGGACAAACGCAGAAAACCCTTGCCAGGAGCGGTCAAGGGCCATTCCACCAGAGGAGTGGTTACCTTCGCAGCACTGAAGAATGTCCACTTGCTATCTGTGCTGCAACCACCTGAGCTCGGTGCATACTTTTATCAGGCATTATAGCCTGACATCCTCAAAGCGTAAGGGCTGGTTTCGCCTAGCTGCCCTCCAGGGACTTCTGTCTTAGGCTCAGAAGGGTCTTAGTCTCCGCTCTTTCCTCCTCCCGATGGCTTTACAAAGCGCCATTGCTTGGGAATCGGTTCTTATCGAGTAACCTGCTGCAAGAGCTGTATCTCGAAGAAAATAGTACAGATCTTACTTCGAGACACAGCTCTTGCAGCAGGTTACACCATTAGGATGGTGCTGGGCGACTTCAATGCCTGGATCAACGATGAACTCTCGCATTTTGGACAACACTTCCTCCAATTGATGAATTAATTGGGCCTCTCACAGGTTGTTACCTCTGCCACTCATAAATGCGTCCATTCCCTTGATCTGGTTTTCCTCCTGGGGATGGAAGCCTCCGGCGTGGGGATGGAACCTGTCGGATGGTCTGATCATCACACTGTGAGATTCATTTCAGCACCTCTCATGTAGACCTACCCCGTGGAGATGGTCAGTACTGCCCTTTATGGGATGTGATTCCCGATGGTCTATCGGCGGTGCTTGACCTATGAGAATTTCCGATGATGAGCACGGACCCGGAGGCCTTGGTTCTGGCCTATAATAAAGGCCATCACCAATGCCCTGGATTCTACTGCTCCCATCCGTGTGCGTCCTCTCTCCCTTCGCCCCTGGTCCCCATGGTTCGATGGGGACTTGAGGGAGGTGCGCCAACCTGGACGCAGGTTAGAAAGGTGTTGGCGGAAATCCAGCTTAGATGCTGACCACCTTAGACTGCTAGAGCATTATCAACTCTACCAGTCAGCAATCGCCCGTAAGAAGGCAATATTCCTGTCCAGGGAAATTGCTGCTGCTCAGAACCGACCGGCTCAGCTCTTTCGAACCGTAGACAGACTGTGCAACCCAGCCTGTCTGCAGGTTCATAGAGCTTTTTCACAATATCAGTGCGAGGAGCTCGCTCGGTTCTTTGCAGATAAGGTGGAAGACATCAGGGCGAAGACCTGCACGACACTCTCTATGGGAATGGCCGTGGACCTGGCCCCGGTCACATGCCCTCTTATTCCCTGGAGTTTCTTCAAGAGGCCGGAAATCGAGGATGTTATGAGGATTGTCTGTGGTATGAGCACTACGTCCTGTAGTTTAGATCCGGGCCCCACAGCCTTAGTCATGGGCCGTGGGGAGATTATCTTCCCGGTTCTGACGAGGATAGTCTGGTGCTCCTTAGACTCTGGTGAATATCTTTGCTCCCTGAAGGAAGCGGTGGTGACCCCAGTGTTGAAGAAGGCTTCTTTGGACCCTGACTCCCTCGGTAACTACCGGCCTATCTCAAACCTTCCCTTTGTTGGGAAGGTAACTGAGAAAGTAGTGGCTACCCAGTTAGACAACCACTTGACCATCCATAGCATCTACGATCCCCTTCAATCGGGTTTTCAAAAGAGGCACAGCTCAATGATCTCCTGATGGCAAGAGACTAGAAAAAACGGTCCATTTTGGTCCTTTTGGACCTGTCATCAGCATTTGACACTGTAGACCAAGGGGTTCTGCTTGAGCGCCTGAGAATCATCTGTGGGCTTTCAGGTTTGGTCCTCAGATGGTTTTCATCTTTTCTCACTGGTAGAACTCAGAGGGTAGCATCGGGAGTGTTTTCTTCCGATCCTGTCTCTCTGTCATGTGGGGTGCCTCAGGGCTCTGTGCTGTCTCCCATGTTGTTTGCGGTGTACATGCATCCCCTCGGAGACATTATAAGACGGTATGGGCTGGAGTTTCACTGTTATGCCGATGATACTCAGCTCTACCTGTCTTTTGCACCTGACCAGAAATAAAAATTACGTACCTACCGTAATTATGATCTTTCTGTGCATCTTCACCATTCATCACAGATGGGTACTGGCCGGAGATCAGACTGCTGAGCTCTTTTTTTTTTTAAAAAAGGATAGGTGGAGTTGACGAAATATCGGGCGCCGCCTCAAGGCCGACGATTACGTGGCGCCGAGGATTAGCCTTAGGTTGTGTCACCCCTGCCTACCAGTTCTGAGTCGCCGGAGAGGTATGAGGAAGGGATGGAGGGTGGGACAAGAGAGTCCAAGGGACAGAAAAAGGAAGAGAAAACTGAACTAAAAGGAGAAATAACGACTGAGAGGACAGCATAGAAGAAATAAGACTAAGGGGATTGGGTAGGGGCCCCAATCTCTGGAAACAGAAGAAGGGAGGAGAGAAAATTTAGGAGAGAGTGAGAGGTAAAAAGGATCCAGGACCCTTGTCCGTCACCAGACTGTATAGGAACTGCAAGGAGAAGCAAAGCTCTCTTGCCAGAATTCAAGGCACAGAATAACTGGCAATACTCCAAAAGCAGAGTCGGCTATTCTGGAGAAGGACAGGGTACAGGGACTCACTACTCTCTCTCTGTAAAGATATTTGGTGAAAAAAAGAGAACTTTTTTTTTTTTTTTTAAAGAGTTAGATGGATAACAGAAGGAGGGCAACCACCAGCTCCCACCCCGTAGGGGTGAAGATATGTAGAAGAGAAGGAGTGCCACTTGAACTGTACCCCTTAGGGAAGAAACTACCCCCTGTGTGTCCCAACTTTACCCCGCTGAAGAGAGGGGTAGACACAGAGGGAGGAGGATCCAGAGACTGGAGCCCCAAGGGGATGGCGGGATTGTGATGAATGGTGAAGTACACAGAAAGATCATAATTACGGTAGGTACGCACTTTTTATATCTTATCTGTGTCAGTCTTCACCATTCATCACAGATGGGTGAGTACCAAGCCTCCGAAGGTTGATTCATTGCACCCCAAGGGACAGAGTCCCTTAGCCCTCAGTGGCTGACACACTAAGAGGGGAACCTTCTGGGCCTGAGAGGCCTGAGAGTGGGACAGCGAGACTCGGGTCCTCCGGAGGGGAAGGAAGTGCCCCGACAGACGCCGCTTCACCCTACGGGAAAAGAGATAGGTTCCCTGGTGAGCGGAGCAAATCACCCTACGCCGGGCCAAGGGTGACAACCGGGAAAGGCGAAGCCATGCCAATCTCCTGGTGCAGATCGCTGTCCCTACTACCCAGGTAGCTACCTCATTAGCGTCGTAAGATGCCCTTGTTTGGTGCCTTGCTAGCTCCAGGCCACGTGCAGAGAGTGCGATGGCTTACCTGGTTTGCTCAGAGTCAGGCAAAGCAGCTAGGATCTGACCTAGCGCTGACCACAAGAACCTGTTGTAGGCTGCATAGTGGGCCTGATGAGCTGAGATGGAGAGAAGCAACCGTGCCGAGTAGAAAGTCCTCCTCCCCCAGAAGTCAAAATCCAAGGAGTCTTGATCTGGGGCCGGACACGTGGAGGGCGCAAGCCTGTCAGGAGTGTCCAGGTGCGCCAACCGACCGCGGATGAGGCATAGAACCTGAGACTCGGGAGTGCAACCTCTGGCTGAGGTCCCTAGGGCAGGAACTCCGAGAAGGGGCTCTGCCAGAAACGCATGGACGCCTCCCTAAAGGGAGCAGGCCAGGGGGCACCAAGGGTGGCTGCACCGTAAACGCTTCAGAAAGGCGCGCTGGATGCTCTGGATTGCTACGACAGGGAGAAAGGTGAAGGTCCTCCATCATCCTCATGAGGGAAACGCTGATACTCAAGCAGATCAGCGCAGGAGAGATGTGGACAGATGGTTCCTTCCCCAGAAGAGGGGGATGAGGAGCTGGAGGTCACCATGTGTTCCGAGGGTGGCTGCTCGGGAGGTTGAAAATACAGGTTACCACCTGTAACAGGAGTTCTAGGAATGGTATATGTTGTTCATCCACACTGTCTGGCAGGTTCTGCCGCTTAAATCTTGGCCGGAAGGTCTGCTGGCTCCTCCCACCCACCCAGGTGGTAAACTCGCCCGCGGCTCATGGACGCCCAGATCTGGCCCACTGAAGCTCAGGCTAGTGTGCCGGCCGGGAGGTCGGTGGGTAGTGTGATGAACAACATATACCATTCCTAGAACTCCTGTTACAGGTGAGTAACCTGTATTTTAGGGACATGGACATGTTCATCCACACTGTCTGGCAGACTCCTAGCAGTTCTCCCGGGAGGAGGGAGGGCATACACCCCTACTTAGAGAATAAAGACTGAGAACCGAGGCCCCAAAACCAGCATCCCGGCGTGACTCAAGGTTGATGTGGTAATGGTACTGAAGGTGTGTGCTGACTTCCAGGTAGCAGTCCTGCAGATTTCCTGATAGGGACGCCCTGGAAGCAGCCACCATGCAGCAGTATGGCGGTAGAATGAGCTCTTATCCCTCTGGGAGGCTCCATGCCCGCCAACTTGTAGCAGAGATCTATGCAGGAGGTGACCCACCTGCTCATCGTCCGCTTGGCTGCAGGTCTCCCAGGTGCGGCTTCAGCGTAGGTGACAAACACAGCTGGCGTAACCTCTCCTCGACTTCAGCTGCAGCGCCTTATAATAAGCGACGCCTTCTAGGGTCCAGTATGGAGCCTGTATTCGCCTCCGAGGTGTGATTGGGGTAGAACACCGCAGAGTCAACACCTGGTTAAGGTGAAACCGACACCACCTTCGGAAGGAATTTCAGGTGGGGGCGAGGACAACCTTGTCCCTGTGGAAGACCAGGTAAGGAGACTCAATGCAGAGCGCCTGGAGTTCTCCCATCCTTCTGGCTGACGTGATAGCCACCAAGAAGGCGGTCTTCCACGAGGTGAGAGAGTTCACACCTGTGCATTGGTTCGAATGGCTTGCCCATGAGCTTTGCCAGTACCAGCAGTAAATCCCACGGAGGTGGAGGTTCTGCACAGGAGGGAAATGTGATCAAGGCCTTTGAAAAGCGCCAGACCACCTTCTCCCGCCACCGACTGCCCTCGGCCCGCTACTGTAAGCAGAGATGGCTGCCAGGTGCACCCTTTAGGTCGCTGACCTGAGCCCTTGACGAGAAAGGGACCATAAATAGTCCAAGATGCTTGCCAAAGGACAGGAGGAAGGGTCCAAGCCTTGTTCTGACACCAAATGGAAAATCTTTCCATTTGAAGGCATAGCATTTCTGGTTGACTTTACGGACGCCTCAACAACATTGAGGACCTCGCCGAAAGACCCAAGGCCTGAACTCTAGCCGCCAGGAACCAGGCCGGTCGGGTGCAGGGACTGAAGGTCCGGATGGAACACCTTCCCCTGATTGACTGAGAGCAGGTCCGGGCGAGCTGGAAGCTGCCTCGGGAGCCTGGAGCTGAGGCTGAGGAGATCTGGGTACCAGAACTGGCGGGGCTAGTCTGGGGTTATCAGAATCACCTGCGCCTTGTCCCTCCTTGCTTTGAGAAGCACCTTGTGAATCAATGGAAATGGGAGGAAGGCGTAGAAGAGGCTCGGGGTCCACGGCCTCGAGAAGGCATCCCCCTGCAGCGAGCCCTGCTGAGGGGGGCGGGCATGGAACAGCCTCAGCTTCGCATTCTCCCTGGAGGCAAACAGGTCCACCTGAGGTGTGCCCCAATGGGAGAACAGATCTTGTACCACCGAGGAGAGACCACTGTGAGATGCAGCCCCTATCCGCTCAGGGCATCGCCAGGGTGTTGGAGGCCCTGCCACATGAATGGCTAGAGATCCGCCCAAGCTGCACACGAAAGTGACCAAATGCGGAGAGCTTCCTTGCATAGAAGCATGGAACGGGCCCCGCCTCTGGCGGTTTAGGTAGTACATGGTCGTGGTATTGTCCGCCTGACTTGGACCACTTGACCCCGAGAACGGAGCAAAGGCGGTGAGAGCTAGGCGGACCGTGAGCTCCAGCAGGTTGATGTGGCATCGAATCCCACGGGACCAGAGGCCGGCGCCTGGTGTTCCCCAGATGGGCACCCCAACCCATCAGAGAGGCATCGGTCGATAGAGACCGGCCGGCCGAGGCGACAAACGGATGCCCTCCTGCAGATGAGATGGAACGGTCCACCACCGAGAGCATTCCACATCTCCTGGGTCACCGCCACTAGCTGGTCCAATGGATCGCAGCTGCGACCACTGGCTGGCCAGTCCCCACTGAAGGGGCGATGTGCCAGCGTGCTCAACGGACCACGCTGGTACAGGCCACCATGAGACCCAGGAGGCGCAGGAGTCCCAGGCAGGGCGCCATTGCCCAACCAGAAATGATCTGGGAAGCAGGTAAGAACCTCGCCCTGTCCGCGTGGGAGCCGGCTCTGGCTCAAGAGCGTCGAGCCTGCCCCGGCTAAACAGAATCACCTGCTTCTGCTCGGAGTTCGACTTGGCTCTTGATAAGAAGGCCGATTTGAGAGCAAACCTGGAGGGCCAGATCTCTGACCGCCTCCACCTCCTGTCTGGAGGGCGCTAATAGCTAATCGTCCAGGTAAGGTGTACACCCGAACCCTCGGCGCCAAGAGGGAAAGCTGTCACCACTGCTATGCATTTGGTGAAGACCCTGGGAGCTGGAGACAGGCCAAGGGCATGGCTCGAACTCAAAAAGGGATCCCTCCGCTCGAAGGCGAAGGAATCTCCGATGTGATGGACGGATAGGGACATGAAAGAACGCGTCCTGCAGGTCCAGAGAGCACAACCACACGCCGTGTTCCAGGGATGGTATTATCTGAGCCAGAGTGACCATCCTGAAGGTTCGAGACCTTAGAACTTGTTCAGGTCGTGTAGGTCTAGAATGGGGCCAGCCCCCGTCTGCTTCGGAACCAGGAAGTACCTGGACACGAACCCTGGTCTGAGGGAGGGTCCGCACACCCCTGATCACCTTTGGAGGAGGAGAGCGATGTCGGCCCGAGCCGACAGTGAGGCTGGGTGACTGTGAGGCCCCCGAGCGAGACGGCTCTGAAGGGCGGGCCTGCTCAATTCTAGAGGCAGGCCTTTTCCACCACCTCCAGCACCCACCTGTCCGTGGTAATAGCGACCAGGCTGAAAGGAAGTGCCAGAGCCGCCTCTCCACGGGGAACCTGGGGTGAGGTGACAGGGTTGGGGTGACACCCTCAGCCCGTCACTGGGCAGGCTTGGAGGAGGGACCGCCAGGGACCCCTGGGCCTTTACCCTTGCTTCCTGTTGGAGGAAGCCCAGGCTTGGGTTTGGGATGCTAAGCTCGAGCCTGCTGGCCCTGACGTTGTTAGCCAGACGCGCCTGGGCGCCCAAGGACGAAAGGGCTTAGGCTGTGGTTTGCGGCCTTTGTCCTTCTGAGCGGAAGAGACCGAGTCCAAGGTAGCATTGGACCTTCGATCCTCTGCAGGTGACCTTCCACCCCAGGGTCAAGAGGTCGGTTCCCAAAAGGGAACATCTGCCAACTTGTGCTGGGTATCCGTAAAGGTGGATATCCTCAGCCAAGCCCGACGACGATGGCCACTGCGGCCGCCAGACCCAGGCACATGAGTCCCCAATGTCTAAAGCAGTCTGGAGCTGCTGTTTGGCCACTGCCCTGGTCCCAGATTTCGCCTGACCGTGGTCTGCAGATCCACGGGAAGATGAGGGATGACCTCATCCAGGAGCCCAACAGGGCATGAGAGAAATGTGCCATGAGGACGGCCGAACTGGCTCTGGCGAAGGCCTAGGAGGACGAGCATAGAATTTTCGCCCGCATAGTCCAATTTTGGACTCCTTGTCGGGAGGTTGTCCACATCCCTAGCGCTCCCGCACGCCGGAAAACGCTGTCGGTAACCAACCCTCAGTCGAGGGTGTTCCAAAACCGACAGGGAACCGTAGGGACCGTGATACTTCCTGGCCATCCTGGCCGAGGCGAGGGCAGGAAGCAGGCGCTGCCAGAGCTCCAAGGCCGGCCCACTGATGGCCTCGGCCACCGGAAAGGCCTCCGTAGGGGAATCCCCTCGGTCCAGAATCTCCGTGAGGGGATACCTGGCCCGCTTAGAAACGGGTTCGAGCTTCATCCCAGTGGACTCCAAGATGAGCCGAAGCAATCCCAGGAGGGACGAAGGGCTATCGTCCACCGACTGTCCTCCTGAGGACTCCAAGTCCATTCGCTTGGAGAAAAGGGAGGAATCGTCTTCAGACTCGGAAGAGTCCTCAAATAGCTGCCTCGGGCCTGAGCCACCCTCCACCTGCCGAGGTCGATCGGGAGTGAGGGTGACAGACAGCCTATGGGGTAGTCCCTGAGCCGATCGAGGATTTTGGTCGGAGCCCCAACTAACGGCTGTGGAGGCGGAGGTTCCACCGAATCGGTGGGGCAGCTGGTTTTGGCCAAACAACCGTCTGGGAACAGGCCCTCGATAAAAAGAGGGGTTGTTTCGCAGCCCGTGACAGCCACTTAATGGTCGGGGAAGCGACGGCGCCGGCTTATTCCCGGTCAGAAGGAGCTGTTGCCACATGAGCTCCTCATACTTCGACGCAACTTGCGCCAAGCCTCCCTCGCCCGAGGAGGACGAAAGCGGCGCGCTGGCTGTCGCTGGTGCCGAGACCGACCGCCTATGACGGGCGGGATCGGCTGGACCGCGAAGAATCCGAGACCCTGCTTTGCCAGGACGCTGCGGGAGGTGTCACGGGAACCGCACTTCGGTTCGGAAGATTCAACCAAAGGCTCGGAACTGGAGGCACAGACGAGCCGACGGGTCCTCTACTCCCACCGGGGAACTGGAGAGGGATTCTCGGCTTCTCCAGCCGACAACTCCCTCTAACGGGTCGGAGAAAATCTCGACCGATCGACGGGAGTCTCGTCAACTGGCCTGACAGGGACCCCGCGGAGACCAGTGGCCGGAGCCGAGAGTCGATCAAGTCGACGCCGACAACTCGGGAGAGGGATCTTTCCCGCCTCCCAAGAGCGCCGATGGTGAGACTTACTTTGTCTTCTTTGGACCGAGAAACGGTCCAGAAGAAGTTGGTCCCCACCTTAGTCGAGAGGGTCAGACAAAGCTCCTTAAAAGAAGCCGAATAAGAGGCACTGAGAGAGCGGACAAATGCCGCGAGCCGAGGTAGAAGCGGCCCGCTGCCGCTTCTCTTCGAGGGCGATCATCTGCTCGAGCTGATCTGCTGAACTCGGCCGCAGACACCGCCGACCGGGCCTCTTTTGATTTTACCCTGGGAAATCGCCTCGGACGCCCAGTTGTAAACGGGCAGCACGGCCATCGAGGACGAGGCCGGTAAGCAAAGGAGCACAGGTCGAGGCCTGCGGGTCGTGCTCAAGGCCCAAGCAGTAGATGCACGTGGAGTGCGGATCCGTCCGAGACATCTTCTGCCCGCAAGGGCATCTCCAGAAACCGGGAGTCGATTTGTCCATCGCAGCCGCGAGGGAGAGAAGACCGAAGTCTTTTTAGCAAAAACTTTCCGAAGAATTAGGAACCAGTCTTATACGCAGAGCGTTAAGGAGGGAACCCGACCTTCCAAGCGGTAAGGAAGATCTGTCGTCATGGGGCGGAGCCGAGAGTTTTACCACCCGGGTGGGTGGGAGAAGCCAGCTTGAAGACCTTCCGGCAAGATTTAAAGCGGCAAGGAACCTGCCAGACAGTGTGGATGAACAACATATCCATGTCCCTAGAAACCTGGCTGTCCATGGCCCTAACGTAGGCAGGGAACTGAGCAGCCACCACTCTGAACTGCTCCCAGATGAGAGGGCCGGTAAGACCAAAAATGCCTGGGAGCGCTGGAGAATGCGGCAGAGGGATAGGGGCAGAGCCGAGAGAAGGAATCGGCTGACCTCTGCCAGGGCTAGGGAGCGGACCATGGACACCTGAGGAGGGTGTCCCGGAAGACTCCGCAGCTGACAGCTGTACAACCACGCTGGTACTGCCTAGGCTGCACCCAGAAGAATCCCCCAGTGAGGCGACTCGGGCCAGATAGGTCCAGAAGGACCGTCCCCTGCCTCCAAAGAATGGGACCCCTCAAGGAACCGGAAGGGGAAGGGCGGAAGTCCGCACTTCGGCTTCGTCCAGTGTGGACCCCAGAGAAAGGCCAACGCGCCGATCCCACACCCCTCGACCCCTCAGAGTCCGAGAGGGTCCTGGTCCTCGTGAGGGCCAGCCTAGGTAGCTGGCAGCTCTGGGTTGCCCCCGAAGGGGAGACCCAGGGAGCAGCACCTTCCCCCTCTGTAGACTTCCCGATGGGCCCCAAAGTTGGGCGATCGAGACACTACGGGAGGGGGTACCACTGCCAAGGGGTCAAGGAACCCCCCCAGGCCAGGTTACATGGCTATGGTGGCACGCACCATAGCCTGCTGGTCAGTACCACTGACCCCAACCTTGGGGGAACCAGACGGCCCTCAGAAGGGGGCTGACTGTGACTCGTCAGGAGACCACCGCCCGCGCCTCCTCTGTAGGCAACCCCTGGCAGGGATCTGCTCGTCTGACTCGAGCCCGACTCAGACCCCGAAGAGGTAGAGTCCGAGGCCCTAAGCCAAACGGTAGGAGGGTGAGGGAAGGCGACCTTTACGAAGGGCCCAGAAGTCGCAGCAGTGGCTGAGGTGGCACCCGTGCCCTCCACAGCCCCGCAGGCGGGGCTGGCAGAAGGCGGCAGGGGAGCTCGGACCAAAGGTCCAGAGCTAGGGCCAACCGCGGCGCCATCAAGTCCACCGGCACCGGGGGGCGGTACCAGGAACAGAGACAGCGCTGACGGCAGCCCCAGCAACAGCCTCGGCGCCGACGACACCGCCAGGCCCCTCGGCGCCACGAGCGGCACCGAGGACCGAAGCGGCGCCAACAGCTCCGAAAGCGACTTCGGCGTCAACACGACGCCGCTAATGGCACCGAGAGCACCAACGGCACCGAGGGCAACGCCGACAGATGGCTCCGGCGGCCCCACGGGCGCTGCGGCTCAACCTCGGCGCCGAGGTGAGATATCATAAAGGCGACGCCAATTCAGGGTCAGCGCCGTGAGCAGCAACGGGCGCTAAGAGACAAAGTTTGGCGTCACCGCCAGCGCCAACAGAGCCCACGGCACCGCAAACGGCTCTAAGGCCCCGACCGACGGCATCAACACGGGCCTTCCGGACCGCTGGAGCCTTCACTCGGCGGGCAAGGACATAACGGGCGCTTCTCCCGCCCGCCTGAGTGAAGCGGACGGGCCTTGGCGCTGTGGGAGGAGCTCGGCTAAGGCTAGGCTGCAAGAAGCCGAGGCTCCCTCCTCCTCGTCCATACAGAACCGGAGGGGACCGGAGGAAGGGCAGAGAGAGCGCGGCTTGGCCCGACGAGTGTGAACCCTTCCCCCGAAAGTCGGCGGAGCTCGCCCTACTTTGAACGCGCGCTGTTCTAGGACGCGGCGGTCCATGGAGAAGCAGGCGTCGCACGAATCCATGTCGTGAAGCGGGCCAAGACACGCGAGACACCGGTCATGCTGGTCGGTAACAGAGTACTTGCGGCCGCACAGGCACCGACGCATAGGGGGCCGCCCCGCCTTAGAAAATTTCTTGCCCTCCGACCGCGACATGACCTACAGGAAAAAAAACACCGAAACCAAACTCGACGTCGCTTAAACTTTAAAATAAATGTAAAGATCTTACCGGCGACGTCAAGTGGAGGCAGAACCCAGAACTAGCAGGATGACCGACGGACTATCGACGAACAACACGAAAGTCTAAGGCCTAAAGTTTTCAAACTTCTTCAAATTTCTTCAACGGCTTCCCACGAGGACACCTCGATGGCGGGAGAGATGAAGAACTGGTAGGCGGGCGAGTCGACACAGCCCAACGACTCAATCCCGAGCTACATAATGCGCCGGGCCTCGAGGGCAGCGCTGATGCGCCGACCCGCCTATCCTTTAAAAAAAGAAAAAAAAAAAGGCTCCCGCGGGGTCCTGATCTCCGGCCAGTACCCATCTGTGAGGAATGGTGAAGATTGACACAGATAAGATCAGAGCATTCTCGGTGTTTAATAAATGCCTCGGTGAAATCCAAGGTTGGATGAGGTCCAGCTGGTTGAAGTTAAACCCCGGGAAGACAGAGGTGATGGTTGTGGATCCCAGTTGCCGGATAAGGGGTTGGGGGATAAATCATCCCTCAGGTTTATTCCTGGGGGGTGTGGAGCTCCCCACCTCTGAACGGGTGCAGAACCTAGGGGTGATTCTTGATGATCGGCTGACACTACGTGATCAAGTGTCGGCCGTCGCTAAAGTTTCCTTTTACCATCTTAGGAACATTGCTAGGATCAAGCACCTTGTTCCGTCCGGGGACCTACCCACGCTGATCCACGCCTTTGTGACCTCGCATCTGGACTACTACAACTCCCTTTACTTTGGGCTTCCTGGGGTTGATATCCGCCGCTTGCAGCTGGTGCAGAATTCTGCAGCCCGGTTGTTAACTGGGACTTTGCCGGTTCAGTGGCGGATCACCTTTAAAGTTGGTCTGTTGACCTACAAAGCCTTGCATGGGTTGGGCCCTGACTACCTGAAAGAGCTCCTGGTTCCCCATCTCCCGGAGCGACCGCTCCGCTCGGCCGGCGAGGGGTTGCTGGAGATTCCGAGGTTTATTTTGAAATCATCGGGTGCCTGGGCCTTTGCGTTTGTGGCTCCGACCCGCTGGAATTCTCTACCATGTCGGATTAGACAGTGTGCGACAGTGGGGGGTTTTAAACAAGCCTTAAAATCCTTTCTATGGATTAAGGCTTATGGGGAAGCGACGGACTGATTTGGGTTTGATTTTATTATTGTCTTATGATGCTTAATGTAATGTACTAATAATTTTTATTGTAATTTTTATAGTAATGTTTTATCATGCTGTGATTCTATAACTTGTTCTGTGCTTTGATTTTTTGAAAGCGCATTATGAATAAAGAATATTATTACTATTATAGAAGCTCCGCCTTCTAATCGCCATCCGGAAGCTTATCGACCACATCCTGGCCCAGCTCCCACAGGGCATTCTGAAACTGTACCATGTGGGTTAGGTAGTTCAGGGACCTGATGGAGCATGTAGCAGCCGCATACATGCGTCTCCCCCGGTCATCCCATTGTTTGGATTCCTGGTCCAGTGGCTTTGTGCTCATGTGTTGCGGCCTTTGGGACCGGTGATGTGAGGCCATAATGACCAGGGATTCTGCCAGAGGTTGTTGAGCCAAGTACTGGTCCTCTCTCGGGGCCCTGTACAGGCAGTCAGCTTTCTTCGGCACCGCAGGAGTGGAGTGCGGACGCTTCCACACAGCCTTGGTGACGTCCGCGAAGGTGTCCACCAAGGGTGGCAAGAGGGATCATCAAGAGGAGACCTGGGAAGGTTATGTGGGTCAGGTGATGGAATGCTGAGTGGAGAAGGAGATCTGGAATAATCCGAGGTATCCAATCTGGAATCCTCCCCTGACAGAGTATACTG
This sequence comes from Neoceratodus forsteri, assembly GCA_016271365.2. NCBI lineage: Eukaryota > Metazoa > Chordata > Ceratodontiformes > Ceratodontidae > Neoceratodus > Neoceratodus forsteri. The sequence goes on along the minus strand of CM028134.1, from coordinate 588,528,765 downwards.
ACGTCTGGGCCGCTTAGGGCTGGGGGACCCTGATGGAGATCTTGAGGGTGGCCTTCTCCAGTCTCTGGATCTACCCCAGGAGGTGGAATCTGCTCTTTAGGGGTTGGTGATCATCCTGCTGGCCCCTTTGGTGGAGGAAGGGGTGTAGGAGGTGAAGGAGGAGGAGGAAGAGGAAGTTTTACAGGGGCCACATCCTTTCAGATGGTGTCCCACCAGAAAGTAAAGAGGTCCTTTACTTCTTTCAGGTTCATGCCCGATGTGAACTGGCGCGATGGTCTGTCACGGGAGTCGGGCGTCGAGGTCCATGAGTGTCCGGGGTGGGCAAATGTTTCTTCAGGAGCCCGGCATCCTCAGTGTCGCCCGCCTGGTCTTCGGGCAGCGTCGTGTCCTCCTCCTCCTCCGCTAAATCCCTGTGACTGGTGTCCACCGGTGACTGGGGGGCGGTCTTTGGCTCCGGTGAACGCGGAGCCATCAGTCACTTGGCCGATGCCTTTGGGTCCAGCGAATGCCTGGCTGGCGTCTGGTGCCTGGCTGGTGTCCGTGGCTCTGGTGAACGCCTGGCTGACTTAGTGTGCTTGGCCGACATCAGGTGCTTGGCAGATTTCGGGTCCGACGTCTGCTTTAGGGACGTCAGGTCTTTAGTCTTCCTGGGTGGTGGATCAGGACCTTTGGGAGGCTGGGAGACTGACCTGGAGTCGGGGTCCTGACATCGGGTCGATGAGGAAGACTTGTGGCGTTCGGAAGACTTGGAAGAGGCCAGAGAGGGAGTGGAGGAAGCCGACGGCCTGGAAGTCTTGATGGGCTGGAGAGTCGAAGAGCCACCTGAGGCTCAGACTTTGACCGAAGGGGGCTGAGAACGAGCCCTGAAGGGACAGCGGTCCGACTTGGTGGAGCCTCAGCTATGGGAGTCCGAGGCCCAGTTCGGGGATCTGGACCTTGCTTTCTCCCAGTGTTTGTCCTGGTGTTTATGGGCCTTGGAAGAAGAATTGCTCCTGGAGGAAGGTTCTTGGTCCATTTCTTCCAGCAGGTAAATCTGAAGTGCCTTCTGATGGCGGATCCTGGTGCGGCTGTTGAACCCTTGGCAGAAGGTGCAGGCCTTGCTGTCATGGTCCGGGCCTAAGCACCGCACGCAGGAGGAATGAGGATCCTTAAAAGGGATCTGTTTTCCCGCAGGCACACTTGGAAAGGTGTCCCTCAAGTGAAGGAGTTGGAGAGGACATTAGTTTGGAGAAACTCTTGAAGTTGTAAGTTGTTGTGCGCTAGGTAGAGATGGAGAGGCTGATGCTGGAGAGTCGACTGTGGGAAAAGAACTGGGGATTCTGGGAGACCACCTCCTTATGTACTGCGTCTGATGTTGGTGGCGGGACCGACATTGGAGGCGGTGCCCGCTGAATACTGCTAGCTAGAAAATTTCCGTGGGGTCCTGGCACCTGTCTGCTTCAGTCCTAATGGTGTAACCTGCTGCAAGAGATGTTTCTCGAAGTAAGATCGACCAAGGGTAGTGACTCCTTACGAAGAAAGAGGGCCAGCCGACGTCGCTTGGCGTCCAGTTCCTCCGCATCCCAACCCATAATTGTTTGGATGTGCCTCATGACATCCATAAAAAAAGGATTGTCTGTAGGAGACCCAGGGGTATCTCTGGGGTCCTCTAGTTCTGAAGAAAAGTCAGAGCCTTCGGATTCCTTAGAAGAGGAGGAGAAGGAGGAGGAATAATGTCTTTCTGATTTGCCAGACTCTGGAGTTGGAGAAGGCAAGCGACGGTGCTTAGGTCATTGAGTCCTTGGAAGGTTGGCGCCAGCCCCATCTGGCTGCAGGGTAGGCTCTCTAAGAGGCGTCGATGGCTTCCTGGGGGGGTCCTCAATCTTGTCTGCATCTGGAGAAGGGTCCTTAGGAGGAGGAGGAGTAGATGGCCTCCTCGGGAACTCCTTGTCCTTAAGGTACACCCATCAAGCCACAAACAGAGCTTTGAGATCCGTAGGTGGATTCTGAGGGGTTATGAGGGGGACCTGTGTCAGGGGGTTAGGAGTAGAGGGCCCCGGCATCGGTTCCTTGGGCTGTGGTAACCCGGCCGTCGGTTCCTGAGGCTTCTGGTTAGCAGGCATCAACCCCAAGGGAGTCGAATTATTCAGCGGTCTAATGGGAGTCGACAGACCAGGCGCCAGTCCCTCGGGCACCAGCTTTGGGGTGATGACAGGGTCAGTCGACTGGGGTTGGGTGATGACAGTTGAGGTATCACCCAGGTCGATGTTGGGGTGGTAGGTGTCAACCGGACAAGCATAGGCTGATGCCGGTCTGGTGAATCAGCCAGCGCCTGCCATAGAAGAGGCCTGTCTTGGGGAACATAGGCGTCACCTTCGCAGGGGAGGTGAGCTCATGCCCCAGGCGTCGCTTAGAGACGCAGGACCCTGAGGTCTGAGCCGACCTAGCTGATGCCTTCACCGGGAGGGCGACGGCCAAAAACCCACTGCCTGAAGGCCCGGTCGAGCCACCTGGCCGAGGACCCGCTGGGTGTAAGGCCCTGAGCATCAGAGGCTGAGAGGGTGGGGAAGAAGTCCCAAGTCCCGAGCCCTGAACAACCACTGCCCGAGATTGTGATAAGAGCAGGTGGTTTGACAACCGGGAGACTGGAGGGAGTGAGGACCGCCTGGGTGGTGGATGTCGACCTCCCTCTGGAGGAAGAGCCAGAGTCAGTCACAGACTTATAAGGGAAACGAGAATGGGAAGCTGACCAGGGTTTGTCCCTATCCTTGTCGTAGTGCTTGTGCTTTCAGCTGGAGACTTCTCTTTGTGGGATGAAGTCGTCATCAAAGCACTGGAGGCCATGGAAGAAGAAGTGCTTTTGCCCTGGAGCTCTTTCTCCATCGCAGTTACTTTCTGCTATAGCAGGAAGGCTTCCAGGGTGTTCTGGTGGTGAATCCTGGTGCGCTTGTTGAAGTCCTGGCAATGCTGGCAGGCCTTAGTGTCATGGTCCGGGCCTAGGCACAGCGGCAAGAAGAGTGGCCATCCTTGTAGGGAAGCTGCTTGCCACAAGCACACTTCGACCGCTGCCGCTCGAAAGAAGAGGATGGAGAAGAAGCCATGCAAGAAAATGCTGTATATTTAAGACTGAAATGAAAATAATAAAGCATGGTTAAATCGAAGAAAATGGCAGTCGAATAGAGCAGAAGGCGTCCATGAAGGTCCAACTTGTGTGGGTCGACAATGGGAAAAGAAGTTTGGTTGGTCTGGGGGACCGCCCTTTTTACATTATAGGTGGACGTCAGGGGCAGGCCGACGTCAGAGGTGGTTCCCTGCTAATGCCTGATATCTAGACATTTTCCGTGGGGTCCTGGTGCCTGCCGGCTTCAGTCCTAATGTTGTTGCCTGCTGCTAGAGCCCCCTCGAAGTAGGATCTGTAGAACTGTGTGAGTTTAGCTAAATTAACACAAAAATAATAAACTGTAGTGTATTTTAAACAAAAACCGAAGAACTAAACACCGTTGCCATATAGACAGTGAGGTATCTGCAAGGACATAGAGAGCTGAAACACCACTGCTGTGCACTCAACAGCAGGAAAAAATTAAAGTGAGGCATTTGAAGGGTGGAGCCACTGTATACCAGCAGGCGCATGTGGTGACATGCGTACGGAACCAACTTGCTCTGCCAGCTCTCCAGAAAAAGTTCTGGCTCTCACAGGATCCTAGCACCTCTGGCACAGACCCAGACCCACTGATGTGAATCCATGTAAATGACTGATTCTTAGAAGATTAGAAATCTGCTTAAGATTAGTACTACAAAACCAAAAATTACATCAATTTGGCACACTTGAATTTTTATCATTTTACTCAAGCTAGAAGAAACTATGAAAAATTTTTAAGTTCCTTTCACAACTAACCTCCATATCCGGCAGGGCTCGAAGAGCACTAAACAGGGTCATTGTTTTGCCAGAGCCAGGAGGACCACATAGAACCAAAGGCTTGTGCTCTGCTAACCAAGTATACAGCAAGGCTTCATGTCGGACAGTATCCAACGTTGGCACTACAACATCTGGAGCAGCAACTTTGTGAGTCTCAACTTCAATCTGAGGCACTTTAGACTGCCAGGGGACCCATTCGCCACTGATGGACACCTGTTTAGAGATTGTGACACATCAGGTTAGACTTAAAGAAGAGAACCACAGAATTAAGAAAACAGAACATTTTCTCTTTTTTTTTTTTTTAAAACCCTGTGATTATCCACTGTACTGTCGATCTGTTCCCATGTGGCCAGCCCCACCTGCCCCATTACCCAAATTCCCCTGGTACTCACTCCAGCATGTTCCCTATGGCGGAGTCCCCAGGAAGCACTTCAGTGACAGGATCCACTGAGGCAGCCTGCACCTACTCAATGTTACAGGGCCTGCAGGGGGCTGGACCTTATCCTGCCTGTTGTAGATTTCCACTATTTTCCTCCCATTCGGAGGTTTTTCAGCATGCAGTGACACACATGCTCACTCTCTCTGGCAGCTGCAGTTCCCACACCACCCAGTTTCTGTCAGGTGGCAGTTGATCTGCTAAGGATGTAATCCCTCCTCCTCAAAGAAGGAAAGCTGTCCATGAGACACTTGTCCTTTCTTCCCCTGGCCAGCATCAGTAACCCAAGTCCATTCCTGAACCTGGGCAGCTAGAGCAGAGAGAAGCCCTACCGTTGCAGGCTTTGTGTACCACATTTTTTTCTTCCCACCTCTTGGTGGTTGCAGCCTGGGCAGGACCACCTTTCACAGCATACATCCTGTTGCCCGTACTGGCAACCCCCCCATCAATCCCCCCTCCTCCTAGCAGCATGACTCCCTGAGTTCTGCAGCTTACCATCTGGCATTTCCTCAGCAGCAGCTGGAGACCAAATCATTTCACATTAACATGGACAGCTGCAGAGACTGGGCCATGCAGAGCACCACTGGGGCCTGGGGTGGGGGTGCATCATATGCCCAAACAGGGCCGAGCCTTGTGTTTCCTTACAGTGTTCAGCCCTCCCAAAATGCTTCCATGTAGAGGCATCTGCATGTCACTTCAGACATGCAGGCAGCCAACAGCACTCCCCACCACGTGTTCGACTTTGCACTAAGAAATCCCAGTCCTCTGGGCCACCAGAGGGCATTGGATCAATGTGATCTATAACCCCTCTCCAGAGGAGGTTAGTGTTTGTGCAGAAGATCAGCACTCCTAGACTGTCCGACTCCTGAGTTCCTGCTGTTGAGGTAGGACTAGTGACCAGCATGCCAGGTGGCGTCCCAAAGCCAGTGATACAGCCAGAACATATCAATGTTTTTTTCCACCCAATACACTTATTTCAATTATTTGCACCTCAGTATTAAGAACCATTGGTAAATGGGAACACACTCTAGGCCATAAGTCTCAGCAATAAATTTGTTCTAATACTATAAGTTAGTGATCGGAAAAAGAAAACCAGTTACTTACATTTAACTGTAGTTCTAGAAATGGTATATAGTTCAAATCCACACACTGGCAATTCCACTGTTAGTGTTGATTCGTCACACCATCTTTAACCTACGCTTCTCCCACCACCTGGATGGTATATCCTCCAGCTCCACCATGTGACATCATACCTCACCTACTGGAAGCAGGGATCTGTATATCACCTGCCAAGGAAGCCTGGATGTGAACCATATACCACTTCTAGAAAGTACACTTGCATACTTACCGTAACAGTAGATCTTCAAGGGTTATCTCTTGCAGCAGGTAATACACCTGGGTCGTCGCCAGAGGGCGTCGTGGTGCACAGCACCTCTCTTCTAGAAGTCTTGTCAGGAGCTGCCCACACATGTCATCATCATTCTGCTCCTATAAGAGTGGGTGGTCCCTGGTACTCACAGTTCCCTGCTGCATTCAGCTCACTAAGCGAGGACCGAGGGAGATCCGAAGTACCATAGGTATCCCTTCCCATATGTATTTGGATCAGAAGTTGTTCTCATAGAGAAGGAGGGGAACGGAGGGAGGGATCGTACCTGCTGCAAGAGAACAATGGAAGATCTACCATTACAGTAAGTACGCAACTGTACTATCTTCCACGGGGATAATCTCTTGCAGTAGGTAATACACTTGGGATGATTCCCAAGCAGTAAACCCAGGAAGGGTGGAAGTTATGACAAAAGGCCTTGTAGGACAGCTCGGCCAAAGGCCGTCCTACGGCGTGAAGTAATATCTAATTTGTAATGCTTCTTGAAAGTATGTATTGTGGACCATGTGGCTGCACTACAGATGTCTGGGATAGAAGCCCCTTTGAAGAAGGCAGCAGTAGTGGCCGTGGCTCTGACTGAATGGGCTTGGACAGGTCCTGGTAATGGTTTGTTACATTTCTTATAACAAAAAGTCATACAATGTGCCAGCCAATTAAAGATGGTCTGTTTAGCGACCGGGAGACATTCCCTGGTTGAGGCGAAGGTAACAAAAAGCAGAGAAATTTCTCTAACAGATTTGGTACGTTTGGTATAGTATCTCAATACACAATGGACATCGTAAGGTGTGTAGGAGGTATTCACCCCGATTAGAATGCTAAGGGTAGTAAACAGTCAATTCAGTGGTCTGATTTAAGGTGTGTTCTGGGACCACCTAAGGTAAAAGGAAGGATTGGTTCAGATAACCACTCTTTTTGTGAAAGATTAGAGAAGGCTCTTTCCACATTAGGGCATGAAGCTCGGAGATATGCCGAGCGGAAGTGACAACCACTAAAAATACTGTCAACCAAGAAAAGAAGCGGACATCGCAAGTGACCGCCAGTTCGAAAGGCTCAAGGGTCAATTTTTCCAAAAGGAAATTTAGATTCCGATGGAGGAGTGGATCGTCTAATGGGAGGTTTGATGTGTAGCATTCCTCTTAGGAACATTTTGGCAAGATGATGTTGATACAGTAGTCTCCCTCCCAAGGGCTCATGGAAGGCAGAGATAGAGGCCAAATGAACTTTAATAGAGGAGTAGTTCAAACCTGTCTTAGCAAGTGAAGCCAGGCAGTCCAATACTTTAGTCAGTGGACATGAATATGGGTCCAATAACCTGGAAGCAGCCCATATGAAAAAGTGTCTCCATTTAGCATTATATTTTCCCTGGTAGATGGTTTGTGTGAAGCCAACAGAATACTGGCCACTGGTGAGGAGACTTGAAGACAAGCTATGAAAGCGTACTCAGGAGCCAAGCATGAAGGTGTAGGGACTTCAGGTTGGGATGAAGAAGGGACCCTTGATCTTGAGTCAACAGATCTGCAACAGAATGGGGTCTGCTACTAAGAACCGTTGAAGTAGGGGAACCACACCTGCTGAGGCCACAGAGGAGCTATGAGGATCATGGTGGCAGGTTCGAGTTGTAGTTTCAGTAGAGTCCATTGCAGGAGTGGGGGGGGGGGCATATAAGAAGAGTCCTGTCCACGGCTGGGACAGGGCATCTGTAAACTGTCCCTCTCTTCAGGATAATGGAATAGTATCTGGGGAGTCAGTGATTGATGGGGGAAGCAAAGAGGTCGAGATGCGGGGTTCCCCATAATTGAAAGATCTGAAGAACTTTGTGATGAAGTGTCCTCTCATGCGTGGAGGTCTGGCGACTGAGAATGTCGGCCAGGGTATTGTGGCATCCCGGTAGATGGACAGCTGTCAACGACAGGTGTTGAAGTATGGCCTCCTGCCAAACCGCCATCATCTCTCGGCACAGTGTGCGGGACTTGGTACCTCCTTGTTTGTTCAGGTAGTACACCACTGAGGTGTTGTCTGATTGGATCTGGAGAGGCCCCGGGAAAAGGTGGGGAGGGAAAGCCTGAAGGGTGAGGTGGACTGCTCTCATTTCCAGTAGATTTATATGGGGAGAAATGGAGAATCGGGGCCACCTGCCCTGTGTCTTGTAGGGACCCAGGTGTGCCATCCAGCCTTCGAGTGAAGCATCCATGGTCAACGTCCGCTTGGCAGGAAGGGGGTAGAAGGGCATGCTTTGAGATAGGATGGCACGCTGGGTCCACCAATTCAGGGCTGAGCATAGAACAGAGGTGATTCTGATTTTATCTTCAAAATCCCCTGTCTTTTGCCGCCATTGGTTCTGAAAAGTCCATTGGACTGGTCTCATACGTAGACGGCAAAGGCTACTGTGGGGATGGCTGCAGCCATGTGCCCCTGAAGGCATAATAAACATCTGGCTGTGATAAATTGTTGTTTTGCATCTGGGAAGCCAGAGACAGAATCCTGTTTTTTCTGTCAGCAAGGAGGTAAGCCCTGGCGGGGGTGGTATCCAGAACAGCTCCTATATACTAGAGTGACTGGGTAGGGGTTGGCTTGGACTTGGGCCAGTTGACCGCAATTCCTAGCGAATGGAAAAGAGTGAGGGTCACCTGGAGGGATGAAAGCAGAGAGGTTTCTGAGTCTGCCCTTTATAAGCCACTCGTCCAGGTATGGGAAGACGAAATGTCCGTCCCATCTCAGGGTCGCCGCAACCGCCAGGAACTTGCTAAAGACTCTCGGGGCAAATGAGACCGAATGGGAGTGCCCGAAATTGGTAATGTTGCCCAAGCAGATAAAAGCAAAGGAACTGGTGGTAGGCAAGTGGATGGGGATATGCAGGTAGGCATCTTTCATGTCTAATGCGCCATAGCCAATTCCCTTGTTTTACCATCAGAATTATGGATGTTACGGTGACCATCTGGAACCTTTTGTACTGAATGTATAAATTCAGTTGTCCTTGGTCTACTATATGTCTGAGATCTCCAGTACATTTGCGAACTAGAAAGAAGTGAGGGTAAAATCCCTGATGGTACTCCAATGGAGGGACTGGACAGACAGCATTCTTGTGAAGAAGTGCCTGAAGTTCCTCCTGGAGGATAGAAATATGGGCGGATGGATAATGGACAGAGTAGGGGGTGTGAGGGGGAGGCGCTGACGTGAGTTCTAGCGTGTGCCCCGTCCTTATGATCTGAAGTACCCACTCATCCGATGTTATCGCTCGCCAGAACTCTAAATTTTTGGAGGGCAAAGCAACTGTCGATGGCTTCTGAGGCCTGATGGAGGAAGCCCCGGGCAAAGCCCCAGTTGGTCATTGGGAAGTGGGCTGACTGGCTCCACCCAGAGGGTGGGAGCGGGAGCCCTTGGACACAGGAGTAGCGGTCCAGGAGGAAGGTTGGAAACGACCACAGTATCCGCCTCTGTATGTGCCTCTGTGTTTACCGCCCCTCTTCAACTGAAAGGAGGATTGAGAGCGGTAGTGGTAAGACGGCTGTGAGGTATGATACATGCCATGTACTATACGTAAGGTCTGCCCTGAAGCCTGGAGATCATCCAGAAGGATTTGGGTACCTGGACCAAATAGTTTCCATCCATTAAAAGGGGCATTTACCACTTTATGTTGTATATCTGATGTGAACCCTGATAAAAGTAGCCAAGTGGGGCGTCTCAGGGTAATCCCCGTGGCTGCAGTGCAGGTCAAAGTATCTACTGCATCATAACCTGAATGGAGCAGGTGTCAAGATATAGAGTTGCCAGTGGAAACTGTAGCCAAAAAAGTACAGTTACGTAAGAACTTACCATAACACTAGATCTTCGAGAACAGATCGGAGATGGCGCAATGAAGGGGACCCCTGCCGATAGATTCTTAGGATCTAGCCACCATTGCCAATCCCGAATTACGGTCTTCGTGATCCAGATTGGAAGTTGTAGATGGTCTTGCTTTTGATACCACTGGACCCATAACATCCACTGGGTGACCCACATGTGGAGACGAGCAAGCGGAACTGCTGCAGTGGCCGCAGCCATGTGTCCGAGCAGGCAAAGGACCAATCTGGCAGGAACGGTCTTTGCCGAAATGTCCCTAATGAGGGATCTGATGTGTTCCGCTCTGTCCTGGGGAAGAAAGGCCTTCCCTTGGATGGTGTCTAGAACTGCGCCTATGAACTGCAGAGTCTGGGATGGAACTAGACGTGACTTCTCTTGATTGATCAAGATGCCCAGCGTCTCGAACACAGACTGAGTATAATGAATGGCGGACATCAATGCCTCCCGAGAGGGTGCCATGAGAAGCCAGTCATCCAGGTAGGGGAACACGTAGTGGCCTTGCCTCCTCAGAGTCACCGCTACGACCGCCATACACTTCGTGAATATCCGAGGTGCCGATGACAGTCCTAAAGGGAGGGCATGGAACTGATAATGGTGACCCTGGAACTCGAAGTGCAGAAACTTCCTGTGCGCTCGAGCGATGGGTATATGCAGGTAGGCATCCTGCATGTTCAAAGACACTAGAAAGGCGCCCTGCTTGAGCTTGGGAATCAGACCTGGGAGGGTCACCATGTGGAAGCGTTTGTACAGGACCGACTCGTTGAGGTCGCTGAGGTCCAGTATCGGACGGAGGTCTCCTGTTTTCTTGGTAACCAGAAAGAAGTGAGAATATCCTGCGTCCCTCTGGTTCCGTGGAACGTGCTCTATTGCTTCTTTTTCTAGGAGCGCAAGCACCTCCTGCTGTATAAGCAAAGCGTCCTGACCCGAGTATGAGAAAGCAGGGAGGTCTTGCCGGTGGGTGGTAGAGAAATTCTATGAAGTGGCCCTTCTTGACCAACTGGAGAACCCACCGGTCAGTGGTAATCGACTGCCACCCTGAAAAGTGGCGAGCGATGCGACCCCCGACCTTCTGCGCCCGTTGATCCAGAGGAGGGGCGGGGGCCAGGAAGGAGTCATGCTGTGGCAGCACTGGTTCCTGCAGGCTGGGCCGGTTTAGTATAGCGTTGGGCTCTGCCTGGGGATGACAGCCTGGGCTTTTCGCTGAAAGGTGCCCCTTTGTTGTTGGCTGGAATGTGGCTGCTGTCTTTGTTGCCGGCTGCGAAAATGGCTCTGGTTCCTACGAAAGGAACCAGGCCTGGGTCTGTACATGGCCTGTAGAGGCCTGACTGCCTTCCCAGCGTCCTGAAATTTGGTGATCACCTTCTCAGAGGGTTCACCAAAAAGTACTTCGCCGTTGTAGGGGACGTCAAGAATGTTCTTCTCTACGTCCGAGGTGAAGCTGGAAATACGGAGCCAAGAGTGTCGCCAGAGACAGACGCCTGAAGCTACAGCTCTGGCGGATGAGTCCGTGGAATCATATGTGGCTCGCAGTACCTGGGTCCCCACATCAGACCCTGTGCAGAGAAGGTTTAGGAGCTCCGGCTTCTGCTCGCCATCTGGAAGCTTATCAACCAGGTCCTGGCCCTGTTCCTATAGGGCGTTCTGAAATTGTACCACGTGGGTTAGGTAGTTCGGGGACCTGATAGAGCATGTAGCGGCCACATACATACGTCTCCCAAGGGCGTCCAATTGTTTGGATTCCTGGTCTGGTGGCTGTGTGCTCATGTGTTGCGGAAGACCTGGTCGTGTGAGGCCGTAATGACCAGGGAATCTGCCAGAGGCTGTTGAGCCAAGTACTGGTCCTCGCTCGGGGCCTTGTACAGGTGGTCAGCTTTCTTCGGCACAGCAGGAGTGGAGTGCGGATGCTTCCACGCAGCCTTGGTGGCGTCTGCGAAGGTGTCCACCAAGGGTGGCACTACCACAGGCTTTGGATCTTTCTGCTGAAGATAACGGGCAAGGTGCTGTCTTTCAGGGTCGAGGTCTTCAGCATCACATCCCATGTTGTCCTGGATGTGCCTCATGATTTCAGAGAAAGTGGGGTCATCCGGAGGAGACCTGGGAAGGTTATGTAGGTCAGGTGATGAAATGCCGAGTGGAGAAGGAGATCTGGAGTAATCCGAGGTATCCGATCTGGAGTCCTCCCCCGACGGAGTATACCGCCGACGTCTGGGTCACTTGGGGCTGGGAGACCCTGCTGGAGATCTTGAGGGAGGCCTTCTCCGATCCTGGGATCTACCCCTAGGAGGTGGAGTCTGCTCCTTGGGGGTTGGTTGTCATCCTGCTGGCCCCTGTGGTGGAGGAAGGGGCGTAGGAGGTGAAGGAGTAGGAGGAGGAGGGCGAGGAGGAGGTTTCACTGGGACCACGTCTCTGCAGATGGTGTCCCACCAGAAAGTAAAGAGTTCCTTTACTTCTTGAATAATAATGCCCGTCTACGAGCATGGCGCCGGTGGTCTGTCGCCAGGGTTGGGCGTCGGGTCCTCGGGTGTCTCCGGGGTGGGTGAAGGTTCCCTCAGAAGCCCGGCATCCTCTGTGTCGTCCACCTGGTCTTCGGGCAACGTGGTGTCCTCCTCCATGGAGTCCCTGTGACCGGTGTCTACCGGTGACTGGGGGGGCGGTCTTTGGCTCCGGTGAGGCTGACGTCAGTCACATGGCCAGCTACTTCGGGTCCGGTGAATGCCTGGCCGGCGTCTGGTGCTTGGCCGATATTCTCGGCTCCGGCGAACGCCTGGCCGACTTCAGGTGCCTGCCCGACGTCGGGTCCGTCATCCGGTCCTTTGTCCTCCTGGGTGGAGGATCCGGGCCCCTAGGGGGCTTGGAGACCAACCTGGAGTCGGTGTCCCCACGTCGAGTGGACAAGGAAGACTTCTGGCATTCACAGGATTTTGAAGAGGCCCGAGAGGGAGTAGAGGAAGCAGAGGGCCTGGAGGTCTTAATGGGCTGAAGAGTCGAAGAACCGCTGGAAGCCCGGACCTTGACCAGAGGGGGCTGAGACCTAGCCCTGGAGGGAGAGTGGTCCGATCGGGTGGAGCCTGAGCTCCACGAATCTGAGGCCTGGTTCAGGGATCTGGACCTTGCCTTCTCCCGGAGCTTATCCCGGTGTTTGTGGACCTTGGAGGAAGAACTGCCCCTGGAGGAAGGTTCTTTGTCCATCCTACTAAGTTTTTCCTCTAGCAGGTAAGCCTGAAGTGCATTCTGACGGCGGATCCTGGTGCGGCTGTTGAACCCCTGGCAAAAGGTGCAGGTCTTGGTATCGTGGTCCGGGAATAAGCAACACACGCAGGAAGAATGAGGATCCTTGAAAGGGATCTGTTTTCCGCAGGCACACTTTGAAAGGTGACCCTCAAATGAAGGAGTTGGAGAGGACATTAGTCATGTAAAAACTCTGGAAGTTTTAAGTCGTCATGCGCTAGGTAGAGACCGATGCTGGCGAGTCGACGGCGGGAAAAGAACTGGGGATTCTGGGGGACCGACCCCTCATGTACTGTGCCTGACATCGGGGGCGGGACCGACGTCAGGGGTGGTCCCCGCTGAATACTGCTAGCTAGAAAATTTCCATGGGGTCCTGGCGCCTGCCGGCTTCAATTCTAATGGTGTAACCTGCTGCAAGAGCTGTTTCTTGAAGTATGATCCCGCTCATCCCTCGGTTCAGGATCCCTGACCGGGGACTTCGGCATAGGAGGCATGGGCAAGTCCTCGGTTACCACCGGGGGAACCGGTAAGAAAGGGTTATCGGCTTCTCCAGTCGACAACCCATCCAACGAGTCGAGAAAAACCTCGCCCGCGTTGACGGGTGTCTCGGCCGGTTGACCTGACGGGGACACAGTGAAGCCAGCGGCCTTAGCCGCAACCTCAACCGCAGTTGAGAGCCGACGGTCCAGTGAAGGGAATCTCTCCTGCTCCCACCAACGTCAATGGTGGTACCTACCTTTCAGTTCTTTTTTCTTCGACCTACTCGAGTGTCCTGAGGGTCCTTCCCCTTGGTGGAGAGGGTCTGACAAAGCTCCTTGAAAGAAGCAGCATAGGAGGAGCCAAAGGAGAGCAGTATAAACATCATGGCCGAGGAGGAAGATGATGTGGCCTGAGCCGCCTCCTCCTCGAGGGCGCTCAACTGCTACAGCTGCTGTGGAGCCCGCAGTCTTGGTGTACCGCCCAGCGGGCCTCTTTCGACTGCACTGGTGGGTACCGTTTCTCGGGGCGCTCCAGCTGGATTTGGGCAGCGCGGCCTTCCAGAACCAAAGCCGTGAAAGACTTGCAAAGATCGCAGGCCTGCAGATCATGAGCAATTCCCAGGCAATAAACACACGTGGAGTGCGGGTCGGCCTGCGACATTTTCTGTCCGCAAAGACACCGACAGAAGCCAGGAGTGGATTTCTCCATTGCAGCCGCAAGGGACGATGAAGACATAAGTCTTGAGAATTTTAAAATCATTTCCAGAACTTCCAATTAGGATCCAGGCCTAAAATGTAGAGCGCTAAGGAGGGAACCTGAGCTTCCAAGCGGTAAGGAAGATCTGGCATCATGGAGAAAGCATTGCTCGCAATCTGTGGCTGGTTCAAAGGGAGACAGAATGAGTTTCTCCAAAACAAACAGAAGGTCCCATGGTGGAATGGGGTCCCTGATGGGAGGCTTCAGGTGCAAGATGCCCCACAACAAAGTGCAGGACAAGTAAAAGCTGTGCAAGGGTCTTGCCCTCTATTAGTGCATGGTAAGTGGACACTACAGAAAGATGCACCTTGATGGATGAATAGCTGAGGCCCAGATCAGACAGGTACAGGAGGTACTCTAGGACTGAGTTTACCAGACAGGTAAACGGGTCATGATGGCGAGCGAAGGCCCAGATGCAAAATTGCTTCCACTTCATTGCACAGGTGGCACTAGTTGATGGCTTTCGAGCTGCAATTAGGCCATCCGCCACTCTTGCTGAGACTCCAAATTGAGAGACGACCAAGTCTGCAGGAGCCATGCGTGCAGGTGCAGTGATATCAGGTTCGAATGAACCCGGGACCCTGTCTCCTGGGAGAGCAAGTGCAAGCTCAGAGGCAGGGGGAGCGGGGGCTCCACTGCTAGCTGCTGAAGTAGAGAGAACCAGATCTGTTGAGACCAGAAGGGAGCAATCAGGATATATTTCTCCGTCCAACTGCAGTTTAAGGAGAACCCTCTGAATTAGCAGAAAAGGAAGGAAGGCATAAAGGAATCTCCCTGTCCAGCAAAGGGACATCGTGTCTTGCCAGAAAACACCAGGCCCTGGATCTAGCAAGCAGAAACGGAGCAGTTTTGCATTGAGCGGGGATGCAAAGAGGTCTAGCTTGGGGCAACTCCATCTGTCGAAGACACCTTCTGTGACTAACTAAAGAAGCTCCCACTCATGGACTTTGGACTGGGACCGGCTGAGGTCATCGGCCAAGGTGTTTTGAACACATGGAACATGCACGGCTGAGAGTTGCAGCTGGTGTTCGTTGCCCAGTACCATACTCTCATGGCAACTCTGCAGAGGGGGTACAAATGTGTCCCCCACTGTCTGTTGATGTAAAAGACCACCGACATGTTGTCCATCTGGATGACAAGGTGGCCCGGAGCTAGGTCCGTCTACAGAATTTGCTTGGTATATAGCACTGCCCTCATTTCCAGCACACTGATGTGGAAGGATTTTTCCAATGCAGACCACACGCCTCAAGTTCTGCGGCCAGAAAGGTGAGCTCCCCCCAGAAAGGCATTCCCACGGAGAGGTTGGATGGGATAAGCCACCAATGCAAAGTCTGGAGGACTGGGATCGAGACCCTGACCAGTTGGTCAATGTTGTCCGATTGCTGATCCCACTGGACACGCAAGTTTCACTTGATTACACTCATGTGCAGCCATGTCAGCGGCATGGTTGCAATGGCCGCTGCCATGTGGCCCAGGAGTCTGAGTATAGATCTGGCCAGAATTAGGCTGGAGAAGGAGACCTTCCATGCAACAGCCCTGAGGCAATCCGCCCTGTCCTCTGGGAGAAAGGCTTTTCCTTAGACAGTGTCTAGAAGAGCCATATGAACTGAAGTCTCTGGCTGGGCTACAGGGAGGACTTCGGAAGGTTCAGTGTAATTCCTAGATCTCAGAAGAGAGAAAAGGTGTCTTTCAAGGTCTGAAGCAGCGTTTCCCTGGAGGGAGATGCGAGGAGCCAATCGTCCAGGTATGGCAAGATGTAATGACCCTTTCTCCTGAGAGCTGTTGCTGCCACCACGAGGCACCTGGTAAACACTTGAGGGGCCGATGATGGGCTGAAAGGCAGGGCTTGGAACTGACAGTGATATCCTTGAAAAAGGAACTGCAGAAATCTTTGGTGGGATTGTGCAATCACGATATGCAGATACGGTATCCTGCACATCCAAAGAGAATACCCAGTTTCCTTGATGGAGGAGGGGTAGCAGGCCTTGAAGGGTCACCATCCAGAACCACTTGTACTCCACGAACTTGTTCAGGTTGCTGAGGTCCAAGACTGGACATAGATCCTTTGTTTTCTTGGGAACCAAGAAAAAGTGAGAATAGTATCCCTTTCCCCTCTGAGAGGTTGGAACCGGCTCTATAGCGTGCTTGTCCAGCAAAGCCTAAATTTCCTCTTGAATGAGGGCTGCGTAAGATGGGGAATAGTGAAAGGGTAACAGAGGACTGTCTGGTGGTACCTCCAGGAAATCTATCATGTGTCTTTTCTATGAGTTTCGGGACCACTGGTCGGATGTAATTTTGCTCCAGCCCTCCAGATAAAGGGAGAAGCGACCCCCCACCGCCTCTCCCAGAAGCTCGGCTGGGGCCAGCAAAGAGTCATGCGTTGGTGTTTGGGGTGGGCAGGGCAATCTGGGAAGACTTGGCGGTCTTGGGGCAGAACCTCCTGGGTTCTGGGAGGTGGCCTTGAGCTTGAAGGCCCCTCGCTGGTGTTGCTGGTTTCTGGGCTACTGACTGGAGGAACACCGAAAGGGCTTCTGGTTGGACTGATGCATAGTCTGCACGGACCGAACCGCTTTGCCTGAGTCTTGGAGACAAGTGATAACAGAAATATAGAAGTTGATGGCAGATAAGGACCGCAAGGCCCATCCAGTTCTGCCCATTTCTTTTTCTACCTTATGAATGTGCCAATGGCCTATCTATTCATACTCATCTGTACTGCTCCCTTATGCCTGTCCCATGCCTGTTTGAAGCCCTGCACTGTAGTCATATCCACTACTTCCTGAGATAGGCCATTCCATGCATCCACCACCCTTTCTGTAAAAGAGAACTTCCTCACATTACCGCTTAATCGGCCTCCCTCTAATCGCATGCTGTGTCCTCTTGTCCTGCTATTTTTGTTATATTGAAACATGTTACACTCTTTCACCTTGTTAATGCCCTTAAGGTGTTTGAATGTTTTGATCAGGTCACCTCTCTCCCTTCTTTGCTCTAGGGTATACATATTGAGCTCAGTTAATCAGTCCTCATTTGTATTCTGATGCAGTCCCTGTACCATTTTGGTTGCCCTTCTCTGGACTGCCTTAATTTGGTTAATATTTTTGTGAAGGTATGGCCTCCAGTACTGCACGCAGTACTCCAGATGGGGCCTAACCAGTGTCTTGTAAAGAGGGATTATTACCTCCCTCTTACGACTTGATACCCCCTACTAATACCACACAACATCCCCCTAGCCTTACCTACTGCTTTAGTGGTCTGCTTGGATGATTTCAGGTCATCTGTGATAATGATGCCAAAGTCTCTCTCTTCCCTTGTGACTGCCAGGAACTCCCCTCCCAGCCTATAGGTGGTTTCAGGGTTTCTCTTCCCTATGTGCATGATCTTGCACTTTTCGTTAAACCCCCGTTGCCACTCTTCCGACCATTGTGCCAGTTTATTCAGATTTCTTCTCATTCTGCCCACCCCATCTGGATAATCTACTCTGTTGCATATCTTGGTGTCATCTGCAAACAGACAAACCTTACCCTCCAGTCCATCTGCAATGTCACTGATGAAGATATTGAAGAGGACTGGCTCCAGGACTGATCCCTGAGGTACCCCACTTGTGATTTGCATCTCTTCTGACTGTATACCGTTTGCCACCACTCTGTTTTCTGCCCGTCAACCAGTTTGCCACCCAGCTGACCGTCTGACCCACCCCGAGCCTACCCAGCTTATTAATCAAGGTTCTATGTGGAACAGTATCGAAAGCTTTGCTGAAGTCAAGGTAGGCAACGTCAACTGCTCCCCTTTGGTACACCACTCTGGTTACTCATCTTTACATTTCCATCATTCCAGCTGCACATGCCCCAGCACCCAGCACTTACAATCAGTCTTTGCACCCCTATCACCTTACCGGTCATATTCCCTCGACAAAGGCCCTGCCTGCACTCCTCTCCGCCCTCGCCCCACTTCCCCCATATCTCCTCCTGCCCCTGCCTCCAACCACCTCCCGTACTCTCCCCTTACACACCTCCTACCCCCCTCGATCTCCCTACCTCACTCCCCCCTCCCTTCCCTTGTCTTGCTCATAGCTCATGTCTTTGTACTGGTTATTACATGTCTGTAAGTCAATGACTATATGTTTCTAACTAAAAATGATGACTGTTGCACACGCTGACGTGGAACCTTTGTAAAAGAGCCTCGGCTCAAAGGTATTATAATCCTAGATGAAATAAATAAAATAAAATAAAAATACCCAGTCAAAGAAATCTAAGAGATTAGTCTGACAGGACCTTCCTGTTGTAAACCCATGCTGTCTTGGATGCTGTGCTCCTATGGATTCCTGGTGTTGCACTATCCTTTCCTTAAGGAGTGCCTCCATATTCTTGCCCACTACTGAGGTAAGACTGACTGGTCTGTAGTTCCCTGCCTCCTCCCTGCTACCAGTCTTGTGGAGCGGGATCACATGAGCCCTTCTCCAGTCTTCTGGGACCTCTGCTGTGCTCAGAGACTCACTAAACAGTTCTGATAATGGCTCTGCTAGTTCCACCATTAGCTCCTTTAGTACCCTGGGATGTATGCCATCGGGTCCCATTGCCTTGTCCACCCTGAGTTTATCGAGCTCTTGTAGGACCCTTTCTTTTGTGAAGGGACTAGTGCACACCTCCTCCCACTGTGTGAATGGTGTTGGGCTGTGGGCCCTGTCCTACCTTCTCTTCAGTAAATACTGAGCAAAGTATCTATTTAGGATGAGCGTTTTACATGGTGGTCCTCCTCCACGGGCCCCCTTCTTATCCCTTTGATCTTAGCACACCTCCTCTGGACTTTCTCCTTTCACTAATGTATCTACAGAAAGTCTTGTCACCTTCTTTTACTGTTCATGCTAGTGTTTCCTCAGTTTGGGCCTTTGCCTGCCTTACTGCCGTCCGTGCTTCCCTCAGGGAAGTTTGGTATGCCTCTCTATCTTCATCCCGCTGCATTCCTTATATTTCCTGAAGGCCAGCCTTTTGCCTTGGACCTTTTCTGCTACTGTTTTTGAGAACCAAAGTGGTTTCCTTCTTCTTTTGCACTTCCTTTTCTCTCTAACACAATGGGATGTTGCTTCAAGTATTGCATCCTTAATGCTTGCCCACTTTGCCTGTACCCCCTCACCTGTATTTCTTTTTGCCAGGGCTAGCTTAACTCTGTTGGCCATCTTATCAAAGTCCGCTCCTCTGAAGTCCCATATTTTTGGCTTGGAATGGGATGATTTAGTTCTACTGGTCAAATTGAACCATGCCATGTGATGGTCACTGGCCCCCAGGTGACCTACCTGGAGATATGTGATCCTTTCCTTGTTGGTCAGTACTAGATCTAGGATAGCTCTGTCTCTTGTGGGTTGTTGTACCAGTTGTTTGAGGCCCTCCCCCTCCAGGGAATCCACTACGTGTCTAGTTCTGGTAGACGTTCCTGCTGCTACTGACCAATCTGTATCTGGCATGTTGAAGCCTCCCATTATCAGAACCTCCCCTTTGCCAGATGATGCCCTTCCAGATCCAGGTCTTCAGTGTCCCATCCCATGTTGTTCTGGATATGACGCATGACATCCACGAACAATGGGTCATCAGGCGGGGACCTGGGGGAATCCTTATGGTCAGGAGGGGAGGGAGCACCCTCAGTAGAAGAGGACCTTGATGTGGAGGATGAGCTATAGCTCGAAACTAGGACCACCTTGAAAATGAGCTTGCTCAATGGTGTTTATGCCAGGTTAAATAAAGTGATTGATTGATTGAAACTTCTGAGTAAGTGGATCTACACACGAGCGATGGTACAGACGTCCCCTAGAGTGTCGTCGGTGCCAACCGGATGACCTGGAGGAAGAGTAGTGATT
This sequence comes from Neoceratodus forsteri, assembly GCA_016271365.2. Classification (NCBI taxonomy): domain Eukaryota; kingdom Metazoa; phylum Chordata; order Ceratodontiformes; family Ceratodontidae; genus Neoceratodus; species Neoceratodus forsteri. The sequence continues at coordinate 588,508,901 of CM028134.1, read as the reverse complement.
CCTGCCCCTGTGGTCAGAGCGACCCCTGCCCGAGTCATCGGGCTGAGGGGTGGCACCTCTCAGTTGGGGAGTGGACTCCCTAGGCTGAGGGTAGGCCTTTTTGGAGTTGCCTTGGAAGGTGAAGGCTCCTGGATGGGAGGAGCAGGTCTTGGTGGAAGGTCGTCACCCTTTATGGTGTTCTACCATGAGAAAAATAAATCCTTGACATCCAAAAGTGGAAATTTCAGTTCGTGAAATTCCTGGAACGTCCAGCTTTGGAGGGGCCAACAGGCCTGGCATAAGTCTTTGAGGTGGCATCAGTGTCTGTGGGACAGGAGCCGCCAGAGTCTGCGGTAGTTGAGTACCGCTGACCGGAGGTGGTGTCTGGCTGGGCGATTGTGCACCTGACTGTCTCGGCTCCAAGCGGTTATCCACTGGCGACGGGCAACGTTGGATTAAAGGCTGCATGAAGGGACCCGGTGTCGAAGAGACGGCATCTGTTGATGTCAGTCCAATGTGGCAGCCGACGTCCGCTTAGGTGAAACCCGCTTAGGGGACCGGAGTCCAAAGGGGATTGAGAGGTCACTCTCCTGGCTAGGCGCGAGCTTGTCCAGAAAACGATCCTTCCTATTTTTGACTACTGTGATGTAGTCTACAGTGTCGCTCCCAAGACCTCCTTAGCCAGACTGGATACCCTCTTCACTCCTCTCGCTTCACTCTGGACTCTCCTCCTCTCACCCACCAAGGTCAACTCTACCACTCCCTGGCATTTCCCTCACTAGAAAATAGACGCCTCCATCATTGTGCTAAATTTGTCTCTAAATTCTGGTTTGGATCGCTCCCATCCCATCTCACTTCTCTCAGTTCTCCCTCCCTCTGCCCACTCACTTAGATCTAAACTCCCATTCCTTGGTTGTCCCTTACCAGTCTACCTCTATAGGCCAGGCTGCTTTCTGGTATTGCTTCCCAAAACCATGGAATTCATTTCCTCACCAGATTCGCCACTCCTCCTCTCCCTCCTCTATAACTTCAGCCCTACATAATTTCCTCTCTGTGAATTGTACCTGCAATTAACCTACCTGGTATTCCTGACCTGCTCCCCAACCTCTATTAATATATTAACTATCTATTTTTAATTATAGCTCCTGTCCAGCCCCACTACTTTCTTTCCCTGCAACAATCCCTACCTGCCCATTCCTTTGGTTTCTCTATAACTACCAATATAACTAAGACTTTAGATTCCTATCAATCTACAACTATCAATATATCTATAACCTTGATTCTTATTCATCTGCTCCCCTCCTAGCCTCACTACCTTTCCACCTCTGCTGTTACTCCCTATCCACCCCTTCCTTTCGGGCTAAATGGTACCATCATCATGAATTTAATGTGTTATCCTAATGCTATGCACTTGACCTGTCCAATGTGACCTCTGTAAACAACTGTACTCATATAGTGCACTTAATATGTTCCTTCCTGTCATTTGCTGTACACCGCTGCCAATACTGTTGTAATAATGTTTGCTGTTGTATGCACGTATGTATTTCCACTACCCTTTCTTCCAGGACGCACCATGATATGAGTAACTTGTTGTTCAGTGTGCCTTTTCTGGTGAAACATTTCAATAAATAACTAAACAAATAAAGGTGAGCTTGTGGCCCTGACGTCGGTCCAGGGAGTCAGTGCTAGAGGTAGTGCCCGACTTGGCCAACATTTTGGCTGGCCCAGCGACAGACACCGACCTGTCAACTGAGGCAGTGCCGGTCACGCCACCTGACTGCAGGCCCAGAGACTGAGACGAGGGCTGGAGTTTCAGGGGCTGAAAGGCCAGGATCAAGACCCCAGACCAAAATGAACTGCCACTCGACGCCCGGATCAGGCCGGGTGGTTTCACTACCATTAGCCCGGTAGGAGAGTGAGCTGCCTGGGAAGTTCAGTCAGAGTTCCTGCAGGAGGCGGACCCAGAGCCTGTGCCCAACTTATGCAGAGACCAGGAACTGGAGTCCGAGGAGGACTTGTCTTTGTGCTTTTCTTTATCGTGATGCTTCCTCGAAGATTTCTTGTGAGATGAAGAGCCCTCTCCTTGGGTTTCCTTCTACATAGCACCCAATTTTTATTCTAGCAAGAAGGCCTTCAGGGCTTTTTGGCAGTGAATCCTGGTTCTGCTGTTAAATTTCTGGCAATGCTGGCAGACCTCGGTGTTGTGAGCTGGACCCAGGCAAAAGAGGCAGGCCACATGGCTGTCTTTCGACAGAACTTGTCTGCCGTAGGCACACAGACTGGTGCCGCTCAATGGAGGAAGTCGGGGAAGATGACATACAAAGCAAAAAACAAATTACTGAAGAAAAATAAAAAAGACATTGAAACGTGGTCAAAACGGTCGTCGAACTAGGCAGAAGGTGTCTGTGTGGAGCAGATATTCGCGGGTCGACAGCAGGGAAAGAACTGAGGTGCTGTTGGAGGATTGCCCCCTTTATACCATAGGCGACGTTGGGGGTGGGCAGACACTGGGGGCAGTCCCCCGCTTGATAATGCTAGCGAGAAGTTTTCCATGGATTCCTGGCACCTGCTGGTTTCAGTCCTTAAGGTGTAACCTGCTGCAAGAACTCCCCCTTGAAGTGAGATCCATAGTTCTAGGAGTGGTATATGGTTCACTTCCACATGATGCCAGTTCTTCCTTAAAAGCTGATTCACTGCCAGCGGGCTAGCGCAGCGGTAGAGTTACAGCTCGTCATCTAGACGACCCGGGTTTTACACCACAAGCCCGGGACAGCTGGTGCAGACCAGCGAGGCAGGATTGGGCGTCCTTTGGATGCCTCCTGCCTTGGGGAGGGACAGCACACCTCCTTCCATTGCACAACAGCCCCCTGGTGACCCAAGGGGTGTCATGCAGAAAGAAATAAGTGGTCCCCCTCTGGGGTGACCTCAAGTCGGCATGCACCCACTTGCCTGGCAGGTTTCGCAAAGGCGTTGCCTGCCCAGAGTTGGTCTGGCAGGGGAGCTCCAAAAGAAGGGAGGAGCTTACCCATCCTTCCAAAAGCCCTAACAGGCGAATGCCTGGTCACCTCTAAGGACCACGTCCTGGGGTGGGATAAGGGGAGGGTTTAGCAGGCGATAAAACATCCCCAGCACCACCCGACAGATGAAGCCACCCCATCCCCACACCACAGCAGGGTCACTTCGACTCCTCCCACATCTCGCTGGCTCCTCCTCATGGGACCCCAACCATCAAGTGAAGCATCTCCTCCTGGTTTGTGGGAACCAGGGGATCCCCCTTGCAGGGGAAAAGCTGTGGGTTATGGTCGGGATATCCGGGGAAGGCTGTCGAGCAAAGGCTGGTGGTAGGTAGGACCACCAAAGGACTCCTGCGGCGGGCATAAGGGCTTGGATAGGTGGAAAGAGGTCCAAGCAGCTGCTGGCGAAAACGATGGAAAAAATAGTAAAAAGAGCAGATGCAGCAGAACATCCTTAAGCAAAGCTCCTCCCACCATCCAGGTGGCATATCCCTCAACTCCATCCCCTGACATCACATCTTGTTACCTGGAAGCAGAGATCCTTGTGCCATTTGCCAGGGGAGGTTGGCTGGGCGGTTTGGGCCTTTGTAGCTGCCTCTTCCATAGCTTCCAATTGCGCCGTTAGACCCCACCATAGCAAAGGCTGCCTTACAACGACCCTTGGCCCACAATTTTGGGTCTCGATCAGCTGGCAGGCCAAGAAGGCGGCAAGCCTTCCTGTCTTTGAGCAAGGACGTTTGCATCGCCTAGCAGAGTTCACAACCAGCAACGTTGTGTATCATTCTCAGGCAGTACAGGCACATGTGTGGGTCCATCCACAACATCTTCTGCCAGCAGCTGATGCACTGTTTGAAGTAGGCAACAGGCTTCCCTTCCTCGTTTTCCATGTTTTTGATCGGATGCCGAGAGCAGCAGGACCAAGGAATATACAAAATATTCGAAAAGTATGCCAATGGCACACTAAGTAGGCCCAACAACACACAGAGTTGCGAAGAGAAGACCAAACCCTTCTAGCAGAAAAGAAGATCTTATGTAACGGGGCAGAGCCAAGGGATATACCACCCTAGTGGTGGGAGGAGCTTGCTTAAAGACATTCAGGTGAATCAGATCTTAAGGAAGAAATTCCATTGTCTGGATAAGTGAACCATATCCATGCCCTTAGAAACAAACTTAGGATTTGATCCAGTTGTTAGTAACATCCACCATATTTACTGGGCAGGATGAGTTTTGAAGGTTACCAAATACAGTGTAGATGCAAGCTCATCAAAGCTAAAATACATAATTGTTTTTGTGTCTACAATTTATTTAACCTGGAGAAATTGCCCACCTGAGATGTACTCATTTTCAGTGGGGTCCTGCTTTTACCCAATCTTATAGCTGGAAAGACTAAGTACAAGGCAGGCCAAGTGACTTGCTCAAGGCCACACACCATGAGTAAGTAGTTCTGGTGGGATTTAAACCTGGATCTCCCGGTTCCCAAGCCTATGCTTCAACGACCAAACCCAACTGCTTACATCAAACTTTCAAGATTTTCAGCTCCATCACAATGAAGCCCTAACCAGTTCAGTGTAGGCCATACATGGTTGCATGAAGTTATTAAGGGTCTGTACCTCGTAATCAATAATGGGTATGTTTGGTGCAGAAGGCAAGGGAATAGTAGTAATCCTTCTGATGTATTCACCCAGCTCTGCTCTCATCTTCAAGCGGCTGTCACCAGCTAATGACCACAGTATGGCATAGACAAGGTATTTCTGTTAAAAGAAAAGTTGCCTTTAACATTTTTATATCACAAGCAAAGAACAGTCTGCATACAAAATTTCTACACAAGTTTTTGACTGAAATTGGAGATACCTTATTGCAGCACACCAGTAACACACACTTATTTTTTGTTATTTTTACCTCCATCCCATGGCCCCCAGTGATCCTCTGTTTTTCGGCCCAGTTATCCATCTATACCTCAGCCCGCAAGACTCAACGTCAACACCAATGTACACCACTTCATTCCCTCTGTTAACTCTGGTCCACCCTGCCCCAAACCCTCAGCAGTCACCAAAGTGGTGGGAGAAGTGCTTAGGGCTCCTTGAGACCAGGGCTGGGAAGCATGTGTCACCAAAACAGGGTCTGGCAGAATGAGGGTTTGGGCCTGTGGAGACCATCATCTGGGGTAGCCAAGCAGGACTCTTTCCTGTGTTCTGTGGCCACACCCATCTCCACATGGCACATCCACTACAGAATCCTGGGACAGGAGTGCGCTACACATGTGGTTAACCATGTCATGCGCACCGTCATATGATAGCCACCAGGAGCTGCTTCAACATCGTACAGCGCTTCAACCCTCCCCAAGGAAGTACGTCTCCACGTGGACGCTCTGTCACCCTCCCTACCGGCCTCTGTTCCTGAAATCCAAGGCTTGGGGTGCAAGCCAGGGCCACCAGCGTGCCAATCGGGGGTCTCGCCACTTGGTGTCATGCAGCTGGCACTTTTACAATTCACTGTTTATCCAGCTACCCCACACATTTCTTCCTCGGCCAACTGCTCCATTCCAGATGCCTTTTGTGCACACCTACTAAACTGGGATCCACCAGTCTAGATCAGCTGAGCTGCCCAACTCTCCTGAGACTTATTTCCCCCATGGCAGGGGTTCAGATGGCACAGTGCACGCCACTGACCACCAGGAGACCCAACTTTAGTTCTGAACAGGTTCAAAGGAGGGGCACGAGAAGTTAAAAGGCAGATAGCTGGGTGAGTGGCAGCTCACAGCAATCTGGTGATTTCCCATGTTCTGTCCCTCCTGCAACTCAGTCTTGTGAAGGCCTGACTATGATGCAGTTACTGTTAGCGAAAGAAGAACAGATGTTATTTGATTACCCATGATGACAACACTACCAGTGCTTCCACCCTTGAGAGATGCTGCAGCAGTGGTCAGAAAACCCCCCAATATGTTCAGTGCCCTCATGCCTTTGAATCGTGCCCTACATCCCACATACCTAAGGAAGGGAACAGTCTGAGACCTAAACTCAGGTCTCTTACAGGGAAGTGCAATGCACTGCCAGCCTGCATCACTGGGATAGGCTAAAATGCATTCTTCCTACCATAAGGTAAAAACTACACAGCACCTAAACAAATCTAGAATTTTTAACTAATGCTGAGGTACCCAAATGTAGTGCTCCAAAACAAAAACAACACCTTACACTCAATAGAGATACCTGAATGTAGTGCTCCAGCTGGTCAATCTGCATAGGGAAGTCGGGGTGGTTAGCGTTGTACTGGGCAACATTACGGCATGCTTGGTGTAGCATGGAAAACAAAGATCCTAGGCAGCGCAGTCGAGTGAAATCCATAATATGCTCCAACTTGGATGCATGCTCAAGTGCTTTGATGACCAAGCCACTTGAAGTAAAGTAAGGCTGCAAAATGTTTGCTGCATCTCTCTGGATCTGTGGGAACAGTAAGTTAAGATTCATAGATGAGCACTTTACATTCAGATCTGCTGCAAGACATCACTAAAACTGTAAAATAAAAAGGATGACCAAGTAAGGCTTTCTAGATGCAAAGTAGTTAATATCTTGGGTGTGAGGGAGCAAGCACTCAGAACTCCACATTACACAAATTAAAATCAGTCTCTTAAAGAGACGTATCCAACAGCACGGGTTTTCTTTTGTGATTTTCTATGCCTCCCTCCTCACTGTGTGGGCCAGGCTCTCCTTCTGCTTATATCCAGTTGAGTAGTCTCAATTGGCCCCTGAACACTGTTGGCCTTTTCCCTTCATATACTGTCCTAGACTTATTCCTCCAGGCATAGCCAGCTGACCAGGAGCAGTCACTGCCAGAGGTTTCCCAACAACAGAGCGGGCCAGGGAACCCTGCAGTCCAGACACTGCAACTGAGATGGAAGAATAAGGCAGCACTACCCAGCAGACTACCACCACTGTTTCCACCTGTTCTCCGTCCCTATGTGCCAGCCCAGCCCAATGGGACATAGCCAGAGACAGGAGTCCTTTCTGGCTAGTCAGAAGTGGGCTAGGGTCAAACCCACCCGCAACACTCCGAAACATGCCAGCACAGGACTGAGCACATGATGCTGCTGCATTCTACTTCAGTAGCCTGTGTCACACCAGGAGAACTTTAAGCCCATATAATCTGGAACCACATATTTTTGCCCACACAATCACTCTCCCAGTCCACAAAGGATCAGTCATGACTGTGGAAGCAACCAACCCTTCCTAAGACAGGAAGCAAGGCAGATGAGCAGCACTCCCTCTGACATTCAGTACAGGAAAGCCTGGGTTAAAGATGCAAATACGAGTCCTCAGAATGTTACATCGCATAGCGATTAGGCAGCCCAGTTGCTTTGTTTTGATGATTTCCTCCATATATGCTTATGCTGTCTAGCAAAAAGGGAAGGGAAAACATTAGGCATCATCTTACTTCTGTCGTTTAACAGGTTGTGTACCTGTAACATTGGAGAAGCTGCATCATCCCCCTCGTCTTCTTTGCCCTTGCGTCTACGCTGGGCCTCATCTTCACCCTCATCCAGAGGAATATTCCGCAGTCTGGCCAGGAAGTTGTTAAAGATCATGTCAGTACTAAGCACATCTTCACTAAACCATACCATACCACAGCGGGACACTGTAGCCAGGGTAGCGTACTTCAAATCCTGTACTTCAAACATGATGCGAACCTGTGAATACAGCACAGTAATTAATTCCTGGAAACTGTGTTCAGTGGAATGTGTAAGACTGTGAAGGTCTTTCCATTCTATCACACATACTGTTTCCAAAGTCATTTTGGCCATAGCAACTACTTAAACATCTACTTACTGTACTGTCTATTACATCACCTTTGTAATGAACTTTTACCAGTTTATAACAAAAGATCATAAACCTTTTTTCAACTGTACTCCCGCAATAGGAAAAGCTTATGTAACAAGTTACTTACATTAGGTGGAAGGCTCAAACGTTCTCCATTCGGCAGAGTAAGCAGCTTGTTATCATCCAATACAGAGTTCAAGTTTTCAACCCATTCAGGATCCACATCACCATCAAATACAATCCACTGACGTTTCTGCAGCTCACCTCTTACATTGTCAATGATTCTAAGAGTTTAAAACAACTAAGTTAGATGTGATTCTAACTACTGTTTACAAACTATGCATAGCGGATATGGGGAGGACATCACAAATACCATACAAATAGGTTACTCACCTGTAAAGTACAGTTACGTAAGAACTTACCGTAACAGCAGATCTACGGAAACAGCTCTTGCAGCAGGTTACACCATTAGGGCTGAAGCCGGCAGGCGGAAGGAATTACGGAAAACTTGTAGCTAGCTACATACAACGGGGACTGCCCACCGTCGGACCCACCCCCGACGTCCCCTACATCATAAAAGGGGCGGTGCCCCAGCATCCCTCACTTCTCCCACTGGAGACTCCGGCATAGTGATACAAATTCTGAAGGGAGAAACGAGGATTCACTTCCAAGGGAAGACTAAAATCATGTTGCAAATGCAAGTGCAGATGACCTCCTGAGGGGAAGGTGGGTAGGAAAGTACATGCTGCAAGAGCCGTTCTCAAAGATCTACTGTTATGGTAAATTCTCACTAACTGTACTATCTTACTTCGAGATACAACTCTTGCAGCAGGTTACACCATTAGGACGGAGTCCCAAGCAGTGTGCGACAGCCCCTAAAATGGGAGGAGGACTGGACAAGGGTGAAAGGGAACCCCTCATGAAAGAAGCCCCTGCAGGACGGCAAGGCCAAAGCCAGCTCTGCGCCTGGAGGCAATGTCCAGACTGTAGCATCTGATAAACATATGCGCAGTACTCCAAGTAGCTGCTGCACAGATATCTGAAGAAAATGAGGCTGCTATCACCCTGGTGGCATGACCCTTTACAGGTCCCGGTAAGGGTTTGTTCTGCTGATGACATAAAACAATGCAGTTTACCAACCATTTTGAAAGTGTGTTTGCCCCCAGAATGCTAGGGGCACCTGTGTCCAAACAAAACAAACTGATCTGACTTTTGGTGCAGTCTGGTTCTGGTCAGATAGTACCAGAGTATCCTGTGCACATACAAAGTGTGAAGGAGAGCCTTTCCTCTATTGGGATACTCTGGGTGATAAACAGGAAGGTTAATCTCTTGGTTGAGAGTAAGCTCTGACACTACCTTAGTTAAAAAGTTAGGATTAGTTCTTAAGGACACTCTGTACTTATGAAAAACCAGATACGGCTCCTTGCACCCAAGTGCCTGGAGCTCTGAAATTCTTCTGGCAGAAGTAACTGCAACTAAAAATAATGCCTTCAAAGACAGAGAAGGTGTAGCTCGCAATCCGTAGCTGGTTCAAAAGGGTGTAGTGTGAGCTGTTCCAAAATGAAAAGAAGGTCCAAAGGAGGGATCGGGTCCCTATTGGGTGGTTTCAGGTGGAGAATGCCACGCAGAAAGGTGCATGACCAGTCCAACTGGGCTGAAGACTTATCTCCAAAAGGTGCATGGTATGCTGATAATGTTGAGAGATGCACCTTATAGAGGAGTAACTTAGCCCTGTGTCTGACGGAGAGAAGGTACTCTAGGACAGAGTTCACCATGCAAGTAAAAGGGTCCAAGCCATGGCCAAGTACCAAAGGTAAACGCATCGCCATTTCATGGCATACATGGCTCTAGTAGAGAGTTTCCTCGCTGCCACAAGGATATCAGCCACTCTATTTTAGAGACTCCATAGCAAGAAATCGCCAAGTCTTCAGGAGTCAGGTGTGCAGATTGAAGGATCACAAGTTCGGGGAGACCAGTGATCCATTGCCCTACGACAGTAAGTGCAAACTGAGAGGTACAGGGCATGGAGGATCGCTCGCTAGGTGTTGGAATAAAGGAAATCATATCTGCCTGGACCAATATGGGGCCACCAGAATCATGTCTGCTCCTTCAGCTTGCAGTTTGAGCAGAACTCTCTGGATCAGTGGGAAGGGAGGGAAGGCATAAAGGAATCTGCCTGTCCAGGAGACGGACAACGCGTCTTGCCAGAAAACACCAGGCCCTGGATCTAGTGAGCAGAAATTGGGCAGTATGGGAAGGCAAAGAGATCTAGTTCTGGAGTTCCCCATTTTGTAAACAGGATTTCTGCTACGTTGCAGAAGTTACCATTCATGTACGCTGGATCTGGATTGGCCGACCAGATCCCATCCACCAGCGTGTTCTGTATTCCTGGAATACGAACTGCAAACAAGGTGATATTGTGGTCTATTGCCCAATACCATACTCTCATCGCCTCCCAACAGAGTTGGTATGAATGGGTGCCTCCTTGCTTGTTGATGTAGAACACTATCAACATACCGTCTGTTTGAATCAGTAGAGGTCCCGGGGGAAGGTCGGTTTGCAAGGCCTGCCCTCATCTCTAGGACATTTATGTCAAGAGCTCCTTCTGTGCCAGACCATAATCCCTGTGTCCTATCACCTAGATGGGCACCCCAACCCGATCCTGAGGCATCTGTAGTCAGGATCTGTGAAGGTGTGATCGATAGGAAGGAGAATCCTGCGGCAAGGTACTCTGGAACTAGCCACCATTGGAGGACTCTGTGTATTGAAGCAGGGACCAAGATCAGCTGATCGAGGTCATCTTGGCGTTGGTCGCACTGGACTAGGGAGTGTCCATTGGATGGTTCATTTGGTGGAGTGAGAAGTGATTTTGGCAGGTTGATGGCGACACCCACTTCGTTGTGCTAGATTTAACCCCATCCTGGACGAGGCTGTGAGAAGTCAGTCATCCAGATAAGGGAAGACATAATGGCCCATCCTCCTGAGGGCCACGGCTACGACTGCCAGGCATTTGGTTAAGATTCTGAGTGGCGATGACAGACCGAATGGCAGTGCCTGTAATTGGTAATGTCGTCCCCTGAATTCGAACAGCAGAAACCTCCTGTGGTGTTTTGCGATCAGAATGTGGAGAGAGGAATCTTGCATATCCGGCAATGTGAGCCAAGCATTCAGGCGTAGCATCAGGATCAATTCGGGCAAGGTGACCACTCTGAAGCATTTGTATGCCACGAAGGTGTTGAGATCTCTGACGCCCAGGATGGGGCGTAGATCCCCTGTCTTTTCGAGTACTAGGAAAAAATGGGAATAGTACCCTTACCCATGTTGAATCCAAGGGACATGCTCAATGGCCTCTTTCACTAGAAGGGCCTGGATTTCTTCCTTGATCAGTATGACGTGCTGGTTGGAATACTGGAACAGAAGGGGTGACCTAGACAGTGGTTGCTCAGTGAACTCGATAGAGTGACCTCTTTGAACCAACTGAAGAATTAATTGGTCGGAGGTAATTTGCTGCCACCCTTCTAGATGTTTTGAGAAGCGACTCCCGACCGCCTCTTCCGCCTGAGCAGGTGGGAGAGGAGGGCTCTGCAAAGAGTCAGACACTGGAGTGGGAAGGAAGGTTTGCCTGTGAGGGTTTGGCAGTTCTTCCACCTCTGCCTCCTGCTGTGAGAGAGTGGCCTTTGTGGCTAAAGCTACCTCTCTGCTGTTGGCCGAACCTAGATTGTTGCCTGTTTTCCTTGAAAACGGTGCTGTCTCCGAAATGGTTTTGGTTTGAACAATGCCTGTATGTAATGGGCCACATTGCCAGCATCCTGTAGTTTGGTTATACTCTTTTTGGAATCTCTCCAAAAAGAACAGAGCCTTTAAAGGGAACGTACAGAAAACCTGTCTGGACGTCCAGCGTGAAGCCCGAGACCCTCAGCCAGTAGTGTCGTCTAAGGCATACATCCGCTGCTGCTCATCTGGTGGCCGATTTCGCAGAGCCATATGCTGCTCTGAGCACCTGTGTGCCCACGTCGGAGCCTGTCTGTAAGAGCTTAACCAGCTCTTCCTTCTGGTCTCCTTCAGGTAGGTTTCTGACCATATCCCGTTCTTGCTCCCACAGGACATTCTGAAACTGGACCATGTGGGTTAGGAAGTTCAATGAGCGGATAGAGCACGTGGTAGATGCATACATTTTTCTGCCCAAAGAATCGAGCTGCTTTGATTCTTGGTCCGGAGGTTGGGTGCTCAAGTGTTTTGGCCTCTGAGACCAGTCATGTGTAGCGGTGATTACCACGGAATCCGCTAATGGTTGCTCTCCTAGGTGGGAACCTTCTAACAGAGCCCTGTATAGGCGGTCAGCCTTTTTGGGGACCGCAAAGATGTACAAGGCTGCTTCCAAGCCTCTCTGGTCACGTCCTGAAATTTATCTACAAGTGGTGTGACCACCATTGGTTTGTGATCTTTCTGGCGCAGATATTTGGCAAGACGGCGCTGTTCCGGATCCAAATCCTCTGTATCCCACCTCATATCTTGTATATATCTCATTACATTCATGAAAGTAAGGTCATCTGGAGAGGACCTTGGTAAATCCTTCAGATCTGGGGAAAGAAAGCTAAATGGAGAGAAGGATCTAGAGAAAGAATCTGAGGAAGAGTATGCCTCTTCTGAGGAGGAAGAATCCAACCTCCTACGGTGCCTTTTTTTTTTTTTAATGCCCACTTGGTAAGCAGGAAGGGGTGTTGGAAGGAGACCTCGGCTGCTACTTCTCTTTTGAACGTTCCCTGTGTGTACCAGGGCATTTCCCTTTAGGCGGAGGGCTAGGAGACCGTGGTGGAGGCTGGTCTGTGAGAGGCGCCTTACTGGGGACTACATCCTTCCAGATTGTCTCCCACCAATAGAACAGGTTCTTGGACTCCCGATGACATCACGCAGCTAAAGGTCGCTCGGTAAACTCGCTCCTCATCGACGATCCCAATAAAATTTCTGAAACTGAATGAATCCTAACAAGAAATTAAAAAAAAACAAAAAACAGTCAGCAACTATTAGAGAGAGTAAATGAGGAAGAAGGATTGGCTTAAACTGACCAAAGCTATGGCGGATGCACAGCGATTAGAGGGAGATCCTGATGACTCGGAAGCCTCATGTGCATCTAGCTTCATGGCCTCCGGGGAGCATGAAATACAGGTTACTCACCTGTAACAGGAGTTCTACGAATGGAATATGTTGTTCATCCACACTGTCTGGCAGGTTACTTGCCGCTTTAAATCTTGCCGGAAGGTCTTCAAGCTGGCTCCTCCCACCTACCCGGGTGGTAAAACTCTCGGCTCCGCCCCATGACGCCAGATCTAGCCCGCTGGAAGCCAGGTTATGCGTCGAAGCCGGGGAGGCCGGGTGGGTCACGTGGATGAACAACATATACCATTCCTAGAACTCCTGTTACAGGTGAGTAACCTATATTTCTTGGGACATGGATACATTGTTCATCCACACTGTCTGGCAGACTCCTAGCAGTTCTCTGGGAGGAGGGAGGCAAGGCGCACACCCCCTAATTAGGGAATAAAGACTGGAGAACCGAGGCCCCAAAACCAGCATCCCGGCGTGACTCAAGGTCGATGTGGTAATGTGTAATGAAGGTGTGTGCTGACTTCCAGGTAGCAGCCCTGCAGATTTCCTGGATAGGGACGTCCCTGGAAGCAGCCACCAATGCAGTGGTATGGCGGGTAGAATGAGCTCTTATCCCTCTGGGAGGCTCCATGCCCTCCAACCTATAGCAGAAATCTATGCAGGAGGTGACCCACTTTCCTATCGTCCGCTTGGCTGCAGGTCTGCCAGGTGCGGCTTCAGCGTAGGTGACAAACAGCTGGCGAACCTCTCCCCGAACTTCAGCCATCCGCTCCTTGTAATAAGCGAGCGCTCTTCTAGGGTCCAAAGTATGGAGCCAATATTCGGCCTCCGAGGTGTGACTGGGGTAGAACACCGGCAGAGTTAACACCTGGTTAAGGTGAAACTCCACACCACCTTCGGAAGGAATTTCGGTGGGGCGCGGACAACCTTGTCCCTGTGGAAGACCAGATAAGAGACTTATGGAAAGCCTGAGTTTCTCCCATCCTTCTGGCTGACACGATAGCCACCAAGAAGGTAGTCTTCCACGACAGGTGAGAGATGTCACACCTGGTGCATCAGTTCAAATGGCTTGCCCATGAGCTTAGCCAATACCAGCAGTAGATCCCACGGAGGGAGGTTCTCGACTGGAGGATATGTGATAAAGGCCTTTGAAAAGCCACCACCACCTTCTCCCAGTTAATCGACGCTTCCGCCCACGCACGGTAAGCAGAGATGTCTGCCAGGTGCACCTTAAGGGTCATCGACCGAAGCCCTTGCTGAGAAAGGGACCACAGGTAATCCTGAATGCTAGCCAAGGAACAGGAGGATGGGTCCAGGCCCTTGCCCCGACACCAAATGGAGAATATCTTCCATTAAAAGGCATAGCATTTTCTGGTCGACTCCTTAGGGGACGCCTCAACCACGCTGAGAACCTCGTCGGAAAGACCCAAGGCCTGATACTCTAGCCGCTCAGGAACCAGGCTGTCAGGTGCAGGGATTGACGGTCCGATCGAATACCTTCCTCTGATTGACCCAGATCAGGTCTGGGCGGGCTGGAAGCCGCCCCGGGAGCCTGGAGCTGAGACTGAGGGGATCTGGATACCACAACTGGCGGGCCAGTCTGGGGCTACCAGAATCACCCGCGCCTTGTCCCTCCTGCCTTGAGGAGCACCTTGGGATCAAGGGAAATGGGGAAAGGCATAGAAGAGGCCCGGGGTCTATGACCTCGAGAAGGCATCCCCCTGCAGCGATCCCTGCTGAGGGGGGCGGGCATGAAACAGACTCAGCTTCGCATTCTCCCTGGAGGCAAACAGGTCCACCTGAGGTATGCCCCAGTGGGAGAAAAGATCTTGTACTACCTCTGGCAGGAGAGACCACTCGTGGGACGCAGCCCATAACCAGCTTAGGCATCGCCAGAATGTTGGAGGCCCTGCCACGTGGGATGGCAAGGAGATCCGCCCAGGCTGCGCATGCAGGGACCAAATGGGAGAGCTTCCTGCACAGAGGCATGAAGCGCTGCGCCTCTGACGGTTTAGGTAGTACATGGTCGTGGTATTGTCCGCCTCGGACCTGGACCACTTGACCTCGCATAAAATGGAGCGAGGCGAGGGCTAGACAAACCGCCAAGCTCCAGCAGGTTGATGTGGCATCGGAGTCCCGGGGACCAGAGGCCGTGCACTCTCTGCTCCAACAGATGGGCACCCCAACCCAGAGAGACCGTCGGCTCGGGTCGGACAAACGGGATGCCCTCCTGCAGACGAGCTGAAACAGTCCACCACTGGAGAGTGTTCCACATCTCCTGGGTCACTGTCACTAGCTGATCCAAAGGATCGGAGCGCTATGACCATTGGCTGGCCAGTCCCTACTGTAGGGGGCGCATGTGCCAACGGGCCCAACGGACCATGCAGCAGGCCGCCATGAGGCCAAGGAGGCGCAGGAAGTCCCAGGCAGGGCGCAATTGGCCAACCTGAAATGATTGGGCAAAGGAGTCAAGAACCTCGGCCCTGTCCGCTGGGAGCCGTGCTCTGGCTCGCAGAGTGTCGAGCTCTGCCCCGATGAATAGGATCACCTGCTTTGGCACAAGTTCCGACTTGGCCTCGCTGATAAGGAGGCCAACTTGAGAGCAAACCTGAAGGGCCAGATCCCTGGACTGCTCCACCTCCATTCTGGAGGAGGACTCAATCAGCCCGTCGTCCAGGTAGGGGTACATCCGGATCCTTTGACACCGCAGAAATGCTGTCACCACTGCCATGCATTTGGTGAAGACCCTGGAAGCTAGAGAAAGGCCGGAGGGCATGGCCCAGAACTCATAGAGGGACCCCTCTGCCCTGAAGCGGAGGAATATCTGGTGGGACGGACGGATTGGGACATGAAAGAACGCCTCCTGGAGGTCCAGAGAATAGAACCATACACCTCGTTCCAAGGATGGAATAATCTGAGCCAGAGTGACCATCCTGAAGGTTCGAGACCTTAGGAACCTGTTGAGGTTGTGCAGGTCTAGAACGGGGCGCCAGCCTCCCTGTCCGTTTCGGGACCAGGAAGTACCTGGACAAAAACCCCGGGTCTGGCGGAGGATCTGCCACCTACTTGATCACCTCCTTTTCTAGGAGCAGGGAAATGTCGGCTCATCGAGCCGACAGGAGGCTGCGGATCGCCACAGCCGCCCGCCGGCAACGGTGCTCGGAAGGGCAGGCCTGCTCGAACTCCAGAGGCAGGTTCCTTTCCTACCACCTCCAACACCCAGCGTCCGTGGGTGATAGTGGACCAGGTGGGAAAGGAGTGGCAGTGCCGGCCCCTACGGAGGAACCGGGGAGGACAAGGCTGGGGCACACCCTCAACCCGTCACTGGCAGGCTTTGAGGAAAGACCCGCCGAGGGACCTCTTGGACCTTTCTCTCTCCTTCCTGTTAGAGAAAGCCGAGTTTGGCTTTGGGTGCTGCCGTGAGCCTGCTGGCCCTGAAGCTGGGGTTGCTGGGCCGACGTACACAGGAGCAGAAGGGTGAAAGGACTTATGTTGCTGACGACGGCCCTTGTCCTTCTGGGCAGAGGTGACCGAGTCCAGGGTAGCACTGGACTTTTCGATCCTCTGGAGGTGGCCTTCCACTCCAGGGCCAAACAGGTCAGTCCCCAAGAAGGGGACGTTCGCCAATTTGTGCTGGGTAGCCGCCATGAAGGTGGATATCCTCAGCCAGGCTCTGCGGTGCATGGCCACTGCGGCCGCTACTGATCGGGCACAGGAGTCTCCAATGTCTAGAGCCATTTGGAGCTGCTGTTTTGCCACTGCCCTTCCCTAAACCCATAACCTGCTTGACTGTAGTCTGCAGGTCGGCTGGGAGATGAGGGATAACCTCATCCAGGCAGCCCATGAGGGCGTGGGAGAAGTGAGCCATCAGCACGGCCGAGCTGGCCTGACGGAGGCCAAGGGAGGACGCAGCATACACCTTGCGCATGGCATAATCCAGCTTTTAGGACTCCTTGTCAGGGGGCTTATCCACATCCCTAGCGTTTCCGAAGCGCCGAAAATGCTATTGGTGACCAACCCCTCCACAGAGGGTGCTCCAAAACCGGACAAAGAGCTGGTAGGGAACGCGTACTTCCTAGCCATCCTGGCCAAAAGCGCAGGACAGGAAGCCGGCCGCTGCCAAAGCTCCAAGGCTGGGCCAACAATGGCTTCAGCCACCGGAAAGGCTTCCGAGGAAGAATCCCCTCGGTCCATTATCTCCGTGAGGGGATACTTGGCCCGCTTGGATACGGGCTCGAGCTGCATCCCGGTGGACTCCGAGATGAGCCAAAGCAGACCCATGAACGACGATGGGCTCTCGTACATCAACTGCCCCCAGGAGGACTCCAGGTCAAGGGGCCTGGAAAACAGGGAGGAGTCATCGTCAGACTCAGAGGAGTCTGCGAAGAGCTGCCTAGGGCCTGAGCCACCCTCCACCTGCCGAGGACGGTCGGGAGTGAGGGTAACAGACAACCGTTGGGGCAGACCCTGACCCGACCGAGAGTCCTTGGTCGAGCCCCAGATTTCGTTTGTGGAGGCGGAGGTTCCACCACAATCAGTGGGGCAGCTGGTTTCGGCCGAACAACCGGCCAAGGCTTGGGCACCTCGACTACCACAAGGGGTTGTTTCGGCCTTTCGGGTGACAGCTACTTAATGGCCGGAGAAGGCGACGGTGTCGGCTTGTTCCCGAACAAAAGCAGCTGCTGCCACATTATGTCCTCGTAGCGTCGACGCAATTTGCGCCGAAGCCTCTCCTCTTCCGAGGAGGAAGATGAGGGCTAGCGGCGCCGCCGCTTACCTCGGTGCCAAGACCGAGACCGCTGATGTCGGCAGGATCGGCTGGACCGAGACGAGGTCCGAGAACGAGACCCTCGGTGTTTCCAAGGGTGGGTCTGGGAGGGAGAGGGGAACACCCGCTCCTCCCTTGGCTCGGAAGCCTTGACCAGGGACTCTGGCACAGGAGACGCAGGCAAGTCCTCGGTTTCCACCGGGGGAACTGGTGATGAAGGGTTGTCTGCTTCACCAGTCGACAGTCCATCCAACAGGTCGAGAAAAATCTCGACCGCGTCGACGGGTGTCTCGGCCAGCTGACCTGACGGGGACACCGTGAAACCAGCAACCTTAGCCGCAATCTCGACCGAAGTACAGTGTCGACTATCCGGGGAAGGGGACCTCTCCCGCTCCCACAAATGTCAACGGTTGGACTTCCCCTTCGAGTCCTTCTTTCTTGACCGAGAAGAGTGTCCCGATGGCCTCTCTCCCTTCATGGAAAGGGATTGGCAAAGCTCCTTAAAAGAAGCTGTGTAGGAGGATCCCAGAGAGAGCAGGATAAATGCCGTGACCAAGGAGGATGAGGATGCAGCCTGGGTCGCCTCCTCCTCGAGGGCGATCATCTGCTCCAGTTGCTCAGCCGAGCCAGCCACCGTGGACACAGCCCAACGGGTCTCCTTAAACTTCACTGGCGGGTAGCGCTCCTCGGGGCACCCAAGCTGTAACCGGGCAGCGCAGTCTTCAAGGACGTTGGCCGAGAAAGATCTACACAACTCGCAGGCCTGTGGGTCGTGATCAAGGCCGAGGCAGTAGACACACGTGGAGTGCGGATCCGTCCTGGACATCTTCTGCCCGCATGGGCACCGCTGAAAACCGGGAGTTGATTTGTCCATCGCAGCCACGAGGGAAGAATTTGACCGAAGTCTTGAGAATTTTAAAATTATTTTCGGGCGAACCGAAGAATTAGGATCCAGTCTATCACGCAGAGCGTTAAGAAGGGAACCTGAGCTTCCAAGCGGTTAGGAAGATCTGGCATCATGGGGCGAAGCAGAGAGTTTTACCACCCAGGTGGGTGGGAGAAGCCAGCTTGAAGACCTTCCGGCAAGATTTAAAGCGGCAAGGAACTTGCCAGACAGTGTGGATGAACAACATATCCATGTCCCTAGAACATCAGGTTTCCTCCAAGACTCAGCACACTAAAGTGAACAAATGAAAATTGCGTACCTACCGTAATTCTTGATCTTCTTGGACGAGTCTCCACCACTCATTCACACTATTGGGATCTGCGCCGGAGCCACTAGGACCCATCGGGAGCAAACTTTTTGCTGGAGGGTCGGCGCCAGAGATGGAGCCGCGAGGAACGGCACTGCGAGCCTCAGCTCACGCGGTAATGACTATCTCGGCATCGACCCTCCAACCGCCTCAGTACCTTTTACCAAGGAGGCAGCGTAATAACCTGGAAGGGTAGTCTAACCTAAAAACCGGACATAATATAGTCCAGACGACCGTGATAAGAAGGGTCAACAAAGAAGTCCTCACAGCCTAAAGATTTGAGGGAGGAAGACCAACAACAGAGGTGAGCTCGGGGACGGGGAGGGAGTGTAGGAATGAGTAGGACACTCGTCCAAGAAGATCAAGAATTACGGTAGGTACGTAATTTTCATATCTTCCTGGACATAAGTCTCCACCACTCATTCACACTATTGGGAGAGTACCAAGCTAATAATCCCCCGAGAGGGCGGCAGGAGAGACCAAGAGCTCAAGTTTCTAGGACAGAAGTCCATTAAGGATGGCTCCGCCAAAGGAAGAATGTCGTCTGGCATGGACATCCAGTGCATAATGTTTAACGAAAGTATACACTGAGCTCCAGGTGGTCGCGTTGCAAATATCTGCGATGGGCACGTTGCGAATTTCCGCTAGGGATGCGCGACCGCCTAGTAGAGTGAGCGAAACTCACCCTCCAACTTAACCTGTGCCATGGAATAGCAGTGGCGGCATGCCACCAACCATGCTGAGATGCATCTGATAGCTTACAGGTTGATTCCAGCCGGTCTCGCTGAAGGAGACAAACAGTTGCTGGGCTTTGCGAAAATCCTTGGTTCTATCTAGATAGAAATCAAGCGTTCTCTTAACATCCAAAGAATGAAGAGATTGTTCTCCTTCATTTTGGAAGTCCGCAAAGTAAGAGGGAAGGACCAGAGGTTGGTTTAGATGAAACTCTGACACAACCTTAGGAAATAATTTCGGATGGGTCCGAAGGACTACTTTGTCCTTATGGAACACAGTGTACGGAGGATCTGTGACCATGGCATGTATCTCAGAGACCCTGCGAGCTGAGGTAATAGCCACTAGGAAGGCAGTCTTCCAGGTGAGAAATTTTAGCTCACAGGTGGCCAGAGGTTCGAAAGGTTTCCGAGTGAGCATGTCTAGCACAAGATTAATGTCCCAGGCTGCAACTGGACGTCTTGTAGGAGGTTTGGTATGCAGAATTCCTTTAAGAAATCTCTTAACCACAGGTAATTGAGCTAGTGTTAAGGAAAAAACCAGCTCATGATACGCTGAAATGGCACTAAGGTGAACTTTGACTGTAGAGTACTGCAGACCTGAATTTGAGAGGTCCAAGAGGTACTCCAGAACCTTATCTGGTGGACAGGAAAAGGGATTCAAAGAGGACTTTGCACACCAGAGCGAAAAATGCTTCCACTTAGCTGTGTAAGTTTTCCGAGTGGCCGGCTTCCATGCAGCGAGAAGAAGATCTGAAACCCTACGAGAGACATTGAACCGGTTTACTTCTACTTCTTCAGCCAAGCGGGAAGGTGAAGTGATCTCAGGTTGGGATGGACCACCAGCCCCTGAGTCAAAGGTTCATCTGTAGGGAAGTGGTCTCGGAGGAACTGCCAACATACTGTTGAGTAGTGGAAACCAGCTGCCGAGGCCAAAAGGAGCAATGAGAATCATCTTGTCCCTGGGATTCGAACTTGAGAAGTATCTCTGAATTAGAGGAAGAGGTGGAAAGGCATAAAGAAAGCGCTTTGTCCACCGAGCCTGAACACATCCTGACAGAAAATGCCAGGCCCTGGATTTCTGGAGCAGAAGAGAGGCAGTTTTGCGTTGAGTGGGGATGCAAAAAGGTCCAGGTCTGGAGTTCCCCACTCTTTGAATAGTGACTGAACTATGGTTGAGTCGAGAGACCACTCGTGATGATCTGTCTCTGTTCTGCTGAGACGGTCTGCCAGCTTGTTTTGTATTCCCGGTAGGTAGACCGCTTGAATTAGAGCCTTGTGCTCCAAGCACCATTCCCATACCCTCATTGCTTCCCTGCATAAGGGGTAAGAATGAGCACCGCCCTGCTTGTTGATGTAATACATCACTGCTTTGTTGTCCGTTTGAAGGAGAATGTTCTTGTGACAGAGAATGTCCTTCAACACTCGGACCGCATAAAGAACGGCTCTCATTTCTAGGACGTTTATGTGAAGCTGGGACTCGACTTGAGTCCACACACCTTGAGTGTGGAGAGCCTGACAGTGAGCTCCCCACCCCATTAGGGATGCGTCCGTGGTAATGGAGATTTGATGGTCCAGAGGAGCAAAAGGATATCCACCAGGAGATTGCTCTCTTGAGACCACCAGGTGAGTGACCTCTTTAAAGGTTCTGTCACTTTGATGAGATAGGACTGCGGGTGAGAGGTTGGGGACCACTGAGTACTGAGCATCCACTGAGTGGTTCTCATGTGCAGACGTGCTAGGGGTACAGTGAACACTGAGGGATACCATGAGGCTCAGCATCCATTGCACCGAGAGAGCTGTAACTGAGCTGTTCTCCCCGGCTGACGGGCCATTTGAAGGATATCGCCTCCTTCTGTCTTCTGGAAGAAAGCCTTCGCACAGGAGGTGTCCAGAAGAGTCCCTATAAAGAGGAGCCTCTGGGAGGCTGCAGTTGCATTTCTTGAGGTTCAGCAGAACCCCATGGACGTGGGGGCGAGAGGCCGCCTCACGGCATCCAGAGTCCCTTGCCTGGAAGGGCTTGCTAGCCAATCGTCCAGATAAGGGAACACCTGTATCCCGACCTTTCTGAGGTGCGCTAAGAACTGCACAACACTTTGTAAAACCACAGACGAGGATAGCCCAAAGGACAGGACTCTGAACTGATAATGTTGTCCCAGAGCCACAAACCTCAGGAATTTGTGATGCCTGGTGAATAGAATGTGCTGGTAAGCATCCTGCATGTCCAGGGAGGCTAACCAGTCGTGTTGATGAAGCAAAGGTAACAGGGTTCCCAGAGAATTATTTTGAATTTCTCCTTGGGGAGAAATTTGTTTAGCTTCTGAGATCTAGAATGGGCATTCCCCGGACTTCTTTGGAACTAGAAAGTAATGGAGTAGAACCCCTGTTCTGTTGATGCAGCGTACCACTTCTACTGCCCTGTTGTTCAGAAGGCCCTGAACTCCGGCAAGAAGGTTTGACTGAAGGGTTGACAGCCTGGGCTGCCGCTTGGGGGACGATCCGGAGGGGTCTCCAGAAGATTGAGTGAATACCCCTCGCAAATTATCCGAAGGACCCATTTGTCTGAGGTTATGGACTTCCACTGGCTGTAGAAGTGCATCAGACGACCTCCCACCGGAGAGGAAAAGTCCACCTCGGGCAGCTGAGATGGGACTTGGGCCAGCAATTCATAAGGTAGCGCTGGGCGCTTTGGGCCCTTGCGCTTTCTGTTGTGTCTTCTTTTGAGGTTGGACAGGTTGGTTTTTATGGAAACCTCCTCTGCCTCGAAAGGACTGACGATTATGAAACTGACGTTTATTGACATGCCCTTGAGAGGGGGCAGGAGGGGGTCGAGCCAACTTAATGGCTGACCTAGTCTTTTGTGTAGCTTCTAGAGCTTGCTCTACCTGAGGACCAAAAAGATATGCACCATTAAAGGGCAACGCCATCACCTGCTGCTCCGCGTCATTCGTGAAGCCCGAAGTGCGCAGCCAGGAATGACAGCGGGTGCAAATACCAGCAGCCGCTGAACAGGAAGCAGTGTCGAAAGCATCCATGGCTGCTTTAACCTGTTGGTTGTTAGATTCGATACCTCTGGTAATGGTCTGAAGAAGCTCTGGCTTTGAATCCGACTCCGGTAGAGCTTCAACCATTTGCTTGATAGAATGCCACAGGATATATTCATACTGGGAGAAATAGCCCTGTTAACTGGCAATACGCATACTTAGGGTAGAAGCAGCAAAAACTCTCTTACCTAAGGTGTCTATCTTACGAGATTCTTTGTTAATAGGTCGAGCTGTAGAGTTTGAGGACTGGAACACTATCGTATTCTCTGCCAGGACTACAATAGGATCCGCAAAGGCTTGAGATGCCAAAATGGGACGATCCTTGGGGGCTGAATATTTCCTATCAATGGATTTAGAAACCAAAGGGGTGAGAGCAGGATTATTCCATACCATTTGAGACAGCGTCTCGAAGGAAGGTTGAACCGCAGAAGTCAAATCCGTAGGGATCTCTGGGGCATGAAGGTACTGGAGTCTTAATTTCCCAGGATCGATGTCTGTAGTCTGGAGAGAAAGTGTGGAACTCAGATTTTTCAGCAGACACTTAAAGGACAGGTCCTCGACCACAGGCTCTGTAGCAGTAATAGATCCTGCTTCCTCCACTTCATCACCCAACCGAAGGTCTGGGTCAGGCTCAATGTCATCTCCTGACAGTCCAGGAGGGACTGTATGGACAGGAAAGGAATGAAAACCAGAAGAGAGGGAAGAAGGGAACGAGTGAAAGGAGGAGTCCTGAAAAGCAGAGAGCCCCCTGCGCCGAGGAGGCGCACAGCACCGAGAACGACGCCGAGGGACCACGCAGCACCGAAAACGACGCCGAGGGACCACACAGTGCCGAAAACGGCGCCGAGGGACCACACAGTGCCGAAAACAGCGCCGAGAAGCTGCACGGCGCCAAAGACGGCGCCGAGAAGCCGCACAGCCGAAAACGGCGCCAAGAGCCACCTGCCGGCGCCTGCGACGCCGAAAACACCCCCAGACCAAAAACAGGTTTTGAAGGAAGAAGAGCAAGAGATAAGGGCTCGTGTGGCCCCTGCGCCAGTAGCCATGTGAGGGGGGGAACACTGCGCTGGAGTCGACGGCACCGGAAGAAGGTGTCCATGACCAGGAAAGTCCAACCACCCTACCTGGTCACCCAATGAGCCCGGCGCGCCACTAGTGACCGAGCCAGGTAGCTGAACCAACCTCCGAGCCCACTGCTCCATAAGAGCGCCCACTGATGAAACTGCTCATCTGAAGACCTACCTGCGGGCGGGTAGGGCTCCACGTCTGCCGCTGGCTACCAGAAGCAGAGGTGTGCCACTCAAGGAGGAGACTGCAACTAGCCCCTTGATAACCGAACGTCTACGCGCAGACATATCAGAGGGCTACCTAGAGTGATACCTTCTCTTTTTAGACCTGTGGGCCGAAGAAGAGCTCGAGGTCGAACAGTGCCAAGAATGCGACCGTTTATTTTTATGCTTCCGCGGGGACCGCCCATCCCCCCGGGTATTGGACTGACCGTTGTCAGACCCCCCTTCCGGAGAAGGGCGGACCGGACCCAGCCCGACTGACTGAACAGCTTTCATACGAAGTCTCCCTACCGTCACCTGACCTGCTCATGGTCGACTCGGTCAAAGTAGGCTGAGACTTCTTTATTTTTAAAATAAGAATAAACTAAGCGATACTTTATCGAGATAATACTACAAAATAACAAACTGAAAACTATGCTGCTGGTTTGAAGTTTGACTCCCGGAGAGTTAATGACTGAAGCGCACTGGGATTGGCGGTAAAAGGAACTGAGGCAGTTGGAAGGTCGACGCCGAGATAGTCATTACCGCGCGAGCTGAGGCTCGTGGTGCCGTTCCTCACGGCTCCATCTCTGGTGCCGACCCTCCAGCAAAATGTTTGCTCCCGATGGGTCCTAGTGCCTCCGGCGCAGATCCCAATAGTGTGAATGAGTGGTGGAGACTTATGTCCAGGAAGATCTGGACTCCGTGCCTTCCGGATCAAAATAGACATCAGGCTAACGAATTTGACAGCCAAAATGGGAACCCTGACTAAATGAGCAGACTCAGCAGATGCACAGCTTACAGTCACTGATCAACGGATAAGACTGTGCGGAGGAACAAATAACTCATCTCCAGGCTTAAATTCCAACGGAGGGCCTATATACCCACCCTGCAGGCCCTCCGAAAGCAGCAGCTCAGATTCCAGACGCCATATCCTGCATGTCTTGTGGTATTCCTTCCATCGGGGAAAATGGCCTATGAGACAACAGCAGAGGTGAAGAAAGACCTGATCAAAAAAGGCGCTCTGCAGGGGCAACCCAGAATGTGGAGAGACGATGACAGGAGGAAGGAATCACCATGGAGCCTGATGCAGAACAAAAAGGCATGCAGAGGACACAAGGAAGGAAATCATCACCAGACTACAGCACCAGAAGCCAGAGGACACTGACTCCACAGCCAAATGAGAGGACCCGAGAAGTTACGGGAATCCTTATTTAGCGCCACCATGAGGGAAAAGAAGACATGGCGACACGGACACTGAATTGAAGGACTCATTGCCTAAAAGAACCTACAACATAGGGAACATTTCCTTTACATTGGTTCTCTTTCCATGCATACTATTCCCTTTTATTTTACACCACCCCCTGGATTTAATTGTCGCTGCACAGGGCTTCAAGGGACAAGACTATACAGTCTCACAAGAGATCTTAAAAGGCTTGTATCACAGAAAGGGGGATAAAGAGTCCTTTTTCTTGGACTTATTTAATAAAGAAATACCAGAGCCTAAGCTGCCTGGAGGTTGGACATTTCCATAGAAGGACGAACAACAGATTCTGGACACACTGACAAGTACCAGGTATGTGCGGGGGGCGGGAGGAGGGTTGTAGACTACACAAGGGAAGGGTGTGCTCAATAGTGGCTGTGAGGCTTGAAAAATCTGTGGGGCTGCTGGCGAGTGAGTGCACGTAACTTAGGAAGGTGTTGGTTTGCAGCCCAACCCAACGGAGGCAAGCTCAGAGGCTGGGGACCTCCCCCCACCCACAGTTGCTTTCATGAAACAGATTATATAATATAAAAATACAAGTTACTAAGAACATCCAACAATTACACTGAAAATATTTTAAATTTAAGTGATATGATAAGTAGACAGGAGTAGGAGATTTAACCCGATACAATTGAAGAACAAGGAAATCTAATAGTGAAGTAGCCTGGATTTATCAAAACAGGAAATGGTTAAAGGGAATTCCCACAACTGATGATTGTAGGGACAAGTATGCTTGCCCACCCTCAGAAACCTCACGAGCGGTGACATGAATAAATACCGCCATGGGACAGAGACGAGTGGTGAAGAGGGATGGACATCTTACCCCACAGAGCAGAAACGTACAGCTACGCAAGAACTTATCGTAACAGCAGATCTTCACGAACAGCTCTTGCAGCAGGTTACACCATTAGGACTGAAGCCGGCAGGCACCAGGACCCCATGGAAAAATTCTAGCTAGCATCATCCAGCGGGGAACCGCCCCCGATGTTGGCCCATCCCCGACGTCAGGCATCACAAAAGGGGGTGATCTCCCAGCATCCCCAGTTCCCCGCCAGAGACTCCCGGCCCAAAGGTGACATCTGAAGGGGAGACAGAGGATCTGCTTCCAAAGGAAGGTCTGTAGTAGAATGTCGTCAAAGCCTAGAAACTAAGTCAGAAAAACTTAACCTCCAGAGGGGAAGGTGGAGGGGGAAACTACCTGCTTTAAGGGCTGTTCTCGAATATCTACTATTACAGTAAATTCTTACGTAACTGTACTACCTTACTCTGAGAAACAGTTCTTGAAGCAGGTTTCACCTTCAGGACTGATTCCCAAGCAGTTAGGGAACCATTTCCTTATCGGGAGGAGGATAGGAGAGATGTCAGACTTCAGGACAAAAGTCCCTGAAGGACCACAAAGCCGAAACCTGCTCTGTGCCTAGAGGCAATATCCAGACTATAATGCCTGATGAAGGTGTGTACAGTGCTCCAGGCTGCTGCCGCACAGATGGCCGACGTGGAGATGTTCTTGAGCACAACGAAGGAGGTAGCCACCCTCCTCGTAGAATGATCTTTTACCGGTCCAGGTAATGGTCTGTTGTGCTTCTGGTAACAAAAAGTACAGTTATGTAAGAACTTACCCTAACAGTAGATCTTCGAGAACAGCTCTTGTAGCAGGTTACACCATTAGGACTGAAGCAGGCAGGTGCCAGGACCCCATGGAAATTTTCTAGCTAGCAGTAATCAGCGGGGACCACCTCTGACGTCGGTCCCGCCCCCGACGTCAGGCACAGAATCTAAGGAGACGGTCCCCCAGAATCCCCAGTTCTCCCGCCGGACACTCCCAAGCCATGGGATGACAACAGAAGAGGAGACTGAGGAGCCACCATCAAATGGCAATCACATTAGAATTGAGAACACCTGATCCTAGGAGAAGGATAGTGGAACCAAAAAATCTACCTCCAGTGGGGATGGTGGGAGGGAAAGTACCTGCTGCAAGAGCTGTTTCTCGAAGATCTACTGTTACGGTAAGTTCTTACGTAACTGTACTATCTTACTTCGAGAAACGGCTCTTGAAGCAGGTTACACCATTAGAACGGATTCCCAAGCAATAGTGGAAGTCCCACACAATTGGGAGGAGGGAAGGTAGAAATCCTTTAGAGAAACCTAAGCCTGGGACAGAAGTTATTGAAGGACTGCTAGACTAGAACCTGCTCTTCGCCTCGATGCAACGTCCAGGCTATAATGCCTGATAAAGGTGCCTACAGTGCTCCAAGTCACTCCTGCACAAATGGCTGAGGTGGACACGTTCTTTAACGCCGCAAAGGAGGTAGCCACCCCTCTTGTAGAATGACCCTTAACCACACCCGGTAAGGGTTTGTTGCGCTTCTGGTAACAGAACGTAATACAATATATAAGCCACCTGGACAGCAATTGTTTGGAAATGGGAGCTCCCAGCATTCTGTGGGCGAAGGATACAAAAAGTTGATCAGATTTTCGGTGGTGTTTGGTCCTGTTCAGGTAATATCGCAGACACCTATGCAGATCTAAAGCGTGCAACAGGGCCTCTCCTCGATTTGAATATTTAGGGAAGTACACTGGTAGATCGATATCTTGATTAAGAGTGAGAGCTGAGACCACCTTAAGCAAAAACTTCAGATTGGTCCGTAAGGCTACCCTGTCCTGGTGGAAAACCAAATAAGGTTCTTTGCACATCAGTGCATGAAGTTCTGAAATTCTTCTGGCCAAAGTAATGGCAACTAAAAACAACGTCTTCCATAGAAGGAGACATAGCTCGCAATCCACAGCTGGTTCAAATGGTGGCAGTGTAAGCTGCTCCAGGACAAAGGGTAAATCCCATGGAGGAATAGGATCCTTAATTGGAGGTCTAAGGTGGAGGACACCTCTCAGGAAGGCGCATGCCGTGTCTAACTGAGTTATAGGACGTTGGCCTACAGGAGTGTGACAGGCCAAGATGGCACAAAGGTGTACTTTGATAAAAGGAGTAGGCCAAGCCTGACTGAAAAAGAGACAGGAGGTAGTCCAAGACCAACTTTTCTGGACAGTCTAGAGGCAAAAACCCCCGTGTTTGAGCCCATAGGCAAAAACGGCGCCATTTCATGGCTTAAGTAGCATGAGTGGCCGGTTTTCTTGTGGTCAATTGAACGTCAGCTACCTCTTGTGAGACCCCGTGTCTCGAAAATACAGGTTACTCACCTGTAACAGGAGTTCTAGGAATGGTATATGTTGTTCATCCACACTCATTGGCAGGAATCCTTGCCGCTTTAAATCTTGCCGGAAGGTCTTCAAGCTTGCTCCTCCCACCCACCCGGGTGGTATAACTCTCGGCTCCGCCCCATGACGCCAGATCTGGCCCGCTGGAAGCTCAGGTTGTGCGTCGAAGCCGGAGAGGTTGGGTGGGTCGTGTGGATGAACAACATATACCATTCCTAGAACTCCTGTTACAGGTGAGTAACCTGTATTTCTAGGGACATGGATATGTTGTTCATCCACACTCATTGGCAGACTCCTAGCAGTTCTCCGGGAGGAGGGAGGCAAGGCGCACACCCCAATACTTAGGGAAAGAGAGACTGGAGAACCGAGGCCCCAAAACCAGCATCCCGGCGTGACTCAAGGTCGATGTGGTAGTGGGTAATGAAGGTGTTTGCTGACTTCCAGGTAGCAGCCCTGCAGATTTCCTGGATAGGGACGTCCCTGGAAGCAGCCACTGCCAGCAGTATGGCGGGTAGAATGAGCTCTTATCCTCTGGGAGGCTCCATGCCCGCCAACTTATAGCAGAGATCTATGCAGGAGGTTACCCACCTGCTTATCGTCCGCTTGGCTGCAGGTCTGCCAGATGCGGCTTCAGCATAGGTGACAAACAGCTGGCTAACCTCTCCCGATTTCAGCCGTGCGCCCTTATAATAAGGCGCCCTTCTAGGGTCCAGAGTATGGAGCCTATATTCGCCTCCGAGGTGTGATTGGGGTAGAACACCGGCAGAGTCAACACCTGGTTAAGGTGAAACTCCACACCACCTTCGAAGGAATTTCGGTGGGGAGAGGGACAACCTTGTCCCTGTGGAAGACCAGGTAGGAGACTCGATGGAAAGCGCCTGGAGCTCTCCCATCCTTCTGGCTGACGGATAGCCACCAAGAAGGCGGTCTTCCACGACAGGTGAGAGAGAGCACACCTGTGCATAGGTTCGAATGGCTTGCCCATGAGCTTTGCCAGTACCAGCAGTAAATCCCACGGAGGTGGGGGTTCCCGCACTGGAGGGAAATGTGATCAAGGCCTTTGAAAAAGCGCCAGACCACTTCTCCTGCATACATCGACTGCTTCCCGCCCGCGCCTGTAAGCAGAGATGGCTGCCAGGTGCACCCTTAGGTCGCCGACCTAAGCCCTTGACTAGAAAGGGACCATAAATAGTCCAAGATGCTTCCAGGAACAGGAGGAAGGGTCCAAGCCCTTGTTCTGACACCAAATGGAAAACCTTTTCCATTTGAAGGCATAGCATTTTCTGGTCGACTCTCACGGGATGCCTCAACTACATTGAGGACCTCGCCTGAAAGACCCAAGGCCTGGAACTCTAGCCGCCAGGAACCAGGCCGTCAGGTGCAGGATTGAAGGTCCGGATGGAACACCTTCCCTGATTGACTGAGAGCAGGTCCGGGCGAGCTGGAAGCTGCCGCGGAGTCCTGGAGCTGAGACTGAGGAGATCTGGTACCAGAACTGGCGAGGCAGTCTGGGGCTATCAGAATCACCTGCCCTTGTCCCTCCTCGCTTGAGAAGCACCTTGTGATCAAGGGAAATGGGGAAAGGCAAAAGAGGCCCGGGGTCCACTGCCTCGAGAAGGAATCCCCTGCAGCGAGCCCTGCTGAGGGGGCGGGCTAGAACAGACTAGCTTGCTGCTCTCCCTGGAGGCAAACAGGTCCACCTGAGGTGTGCCCAATGGGAGAACAGATGCTGTACTACCTCCGGAGAGACCACTGTGGGATGCAGCCCTATCCGCTCAGGGCATCGGCCAGGTGTTGGAGGCTCCTGCCACGTGAATGGCTAGGAGATCCGCCCCAGGCTGCGACGCAGTGACCAAATGCGGAGAGCTTCCTTGCATAGAAGCATGGAGCGCCCGCCCTGGCGCGGTTTAGATAGTACATGGTCGTGGTATTGTCCGCCTGACTCGACCACTTGACCCCGGAGGAACGGAGTAAAGGCGGTGAGAGCTAGGCGACCTGCCGAGCTCCAGCAGGTTGATGTGGCATCGACTCTGCCGGACCAGAGGCCATGAGCCCGGTGTTCCCAGATGGGCACCCCAACCCATCAGAGAGGCATCGGGTCGAAAGAGAGACCGCCGGTTCGGGCGGACGAACGGGATGCCCTCCTGCAAATGATCTGGAATGGTCCACCACTGGAGAGCTGCTCCACATCCCCTGTAGTCACCGACAAGCTGGTCCAAAGGATCGCAGAGCGCCAGGACCACTGGCTGGCCAGTCCCCACTGAAGGGGACGATGTTCCAGCGGCCCAACGGACCACGCTGGTGCAGGCCGCCATGAGACCCAGGAGGCGCAGGAAGTCCCGGCAGGGCGCAATTGTCCAACCAGAAATGATCGGGCAAAGGAGGAAAGAACCTCGCCCTGTCCGGCCAGGAGCCGCTCTGGCTCAAGAGAGTCGAGCTGCGCCCGATGAATAGAATCACCTGCTGCTCGAGTTCCACTGGCTCTGGATAAGGAGGCCCAGTTGAGAGCAGACCTGGAGGCCAGATCTCTGACCACTCCGCCTCCTTCCTGGAGGGAGCTGCTATCAGCCAGTCGCCCAGGTAAGGGTACACCCAGACCCTCGGCGCAAGAGGAATGCTGTCACCACTGCCATGCATTTGGTGAAGACCCTGGGAGCTGGAGACAAGCCAAGGGCATGGCTTGGAACTCGAAGAGGGATCCTTCCGCCGGAAGCGAAGGAATCTCTGGTGAGACGGAGATAGGGACGTGAAAACGCTGCCCTGCAAGTCCAGAGAGCAGAACCACTCCCTGCTCCAAGGATGGTATTATCTGAGCCAGAGTGACCATCCTGAAGGTTCGAGACCTTAGGAACTTGTTTAGGTCGTAGGTCGAGAATGGGCGCCAGCCCCCGTCCTGCCTGGAACCAGGAAGTACCTGGACACAAACCCTGGGTCTGAAGGAGGGTCCACACCTCTCTTATCACCTCCTTCTGGAGGAGGAGAGCGATGTCGGCTCGACGAGCAGCCACTGAGGCTGGGATCCAAAGCTCCCGAGGGGCGACGGCCTGAAGGGTGGTGCCTGCTCAATTCCAGAGGCAGGCTTCTTCCCACCACCTCCAAGACCCACCTGTCCGTGGTAACAGCGACCAGGCGGAACGGAAGTGCTGAGCCGCCTCTAATGGGGGACCCAGGGTAAGGTGACGGGAATGGGGGGCGACACCCCTCAGCCCGGCCACTGGGCAGGCTTGGAGGAGGACCGCCGAGGGACCTCCTGGGCCTTTCCTCCTGCCTCCTGTTAGAGGAAGCCAGGCTTTGGGTTTGGGATGCCAAGGTCGAGCCTGCTGGCCCTGACGTTGCTGGGTCGAGGCTGCGGGGCACAGAAGGACAAAGGGCTTAGGCTGTGGCTTGCAGCCTTGTCCTTCTGAGCTGAAGAGACCGAGTCCAAGGTAGCATTGGACTCGATCCTCTGCAGGTGACCTTCCACCCCAGGGTCAAGAGGTCAGTCCCCAAAAAGGAACATCCGCCAACTTGTTCTGGGTATCCGGCAAAGGTGGATATCCTCAGCCAAGCCCGCCGACGCATAGCCACTGCGCGCCACCCGATCTGGCACGAGTCCCTATCCAAAGCAGTCTGGAGCTGCTGTTTGGCCACTGCCCTGCCCTGGTCCCGCACCTGCTTAACCGTAGTCTGCAGATCGGCGGGAAGATGAGGGATGACCTCATCCAGGGAGCCCAACAGGCATGAGAAAATGTGCCATGAGGACGGCCAAACTGGCCTGACGGGAAGGCCGAGAGAGGACGAGCGTAGACTTTTCGCCTCGACATAGTCCAATTTCTTGGACTCTTGTCAGGAGGTTTGTCCACATCCCTGGCGCTGCCGCGCCGAAAAACGCTAGTCGGTAACCAACCCTCAGCAGAGGGTGTTCTAAACCGGACAGGGAACCGTAGGGACCGTGATACTTCCTGGCCATCCTGGCCAAGGCGAGGGCAGGAAGCAGGGCGCCACAAGCTCCAGTGCCGGACCCACTATGGCCTCGGCCACCGAAAGGCCCTCCGCCGGAGAATCCTCGGTCCAGAATCTCCGTGAGGGGATACCTGGCCGCATAGAACGGGTTCGAGCCCATCCCAGTGGACTCGAGATGAGCCAAGCAGTCCTAGGAAGGACAACGGGCTATCGTCCAATGACTGACCTCCTGAAGACTCCAAGTCCAGTCGCTGGAGAAAAGGAGGAATCATCTTCGACTCGGAAGAGTCCTCAAGAGCTGCCTCTGGCCTGAGCCACCCTTCACCTGCCGAGGTCGGTCGGGAGTGAGGGTAACTGACAGCCGATGGGGTAGACCCTTAGCCGACGAGAATCCTTGGTCGGAGCCCCACCGGTGGCTGTGGAGGCGAGGTTCCACCGAATCGTGGAGCAGCTGGTTTTGGCCGAACAACCGCCTGGTATAGGCTCGGATAAGTCGAGGGTTGTCTGCCCCCGTGACAGTTAATTAATGGCCGGGAAGGAGACGGGTCTGCTTACTCCCGCCAGGAGGAGCTGCAACATAAGTCCGTGATGCACGACGTAATTTACGCCGAAGCCTCCCCTCGTCCGAGGAGGAGGACGAGGACGAGCGGCGACGCCGCTTACCGCGGTGCCGAGACCGAGACCGCCTATGACGGTGGGATCGGCTGGACCGCGAAGAGGTCCGAGACCGAGACCTAGAGTCCCGAATTTCCGAGGTCGGTGCGGGAGGTGTCGGCCGAACCGGCACTCCTTCGCTCGATGGTCCATCCGAGGGCCCGGAACCGAGGCACAGGCGAGCCCACGGATCCTCAACCCTCCCGGGGAACCGGAGAGGGAATTCGCTGCTAAAGGCGACAGCCCGTCCAATGGGTCGAGAAAATCTCGACTTCATCGGTGGGAGTCTCGGCCAACTGACCTGACGGGACACCGTGAGGCCAGTGGCGACGGCTAGCGGTCGATCGGGGTTACGCGTCGACGCCCGGGAGAGGGACCTTCCCGCCTCCCAAGAGCTGCCGACGGAGGGATTCTACCTCGTCCTCTTTTGGACCGAGTAAGGTCCCGAGACGAGGCCCTTTCCTTTAGTGGAGAGGGACAGACAAAGCTCCTTAAAGGAAGCCGTAAGAAGAGCCCAGAGAGCGGGATAAATGCCGCGCCGAGGAAGATACGCCGCGCCGCTTCCTCTTCGAGGGCTACCATCCGCCGAGCTGATCCGCCGAAGCCCGCCGCCGCGACACCGCCAACCGGCCTCTTGACTTCACCGAGGGAACGCTTCGGGACGCCCAGTTGCACCGGGCAGCACGGTTCTCGGGGACGAGGGCCGAAAGATGAGCACAGGTCGCAAGCTTCCGCGTGGTCGTGCTCAAGGCCTACAGTAGACACACGTGGAGTGTGGATCCGTCCGAGACATCTTCTGCCCGCATGGGCATTCCGGAACCGAGTCGACGGTCCATCGCAGTCGCTGAGGGATAGAAGACTGAAGTCTTTTCGCAAAATTTATTTTAAATCCCAAACGGAGAAATAGGAACCAGTCTCAAACGAGCGTTAAGGAGGAAACCTGAGCTTCCAAGCGTAAGGAAGATTCAAGGCCATGGGGCGGAGCCGAGTTATACCACCCGGTGGGTGGGAGGAGCAAGCTTGAAGACCTTCCGGCAAGATTTAAAGCGGCAAGGATACCTGCCAATGAGTGTGGATGAACAACATATCCATGTCCCTAGAATGGCTATGTCTCTAGGAGGAAGCATGTAGGCTCAGCGAATGAAGGTCCGGATGGACCAAGGAGCCCGCCTCCTGAGACAACAAGTGAGAGCTGATTGGCAGAGGCACCGGAGGTTCCCGGGATAGCTGATGCAGTAGAGGGAACCAGATCTGCCTGGGCCAGAACAGCACGATAAGTATCAGCGTCACCTGCTCTGTGCTAAGTTTCAGAAAGATCTCTGGATCACCGAAAGTGGGGGAGGGGGGCATAGAGGAATCTGCCCACCTAGGAGAGGGACAACGCATCTCACCAGAAAACACCAGGCCCTAGATCTAGCGAGCAAAAATTGTGCAGTTTTGCGTTGTATGGGGACGCAAAAAGGTCCAACTCTAGTGCACCCCATCTGCGAACAGATCCTCTACTACCTCCTGGAGTAGTTCCCACTCATGCACTCTGGCCTGAGAGTGACTCAGGCCATCTGCGATGACACTGTCCAAAGTACAGTTACGTAAGAACTTACTGTAACAGTAGATCTTCGAGAGGAGCTCTTGCAGCAGGTTATTACAATCAGGACTACGCCGCAGGCACTAGGACACCCCAGTGAAATTTCTGCCAACAATACACAGCAGGGACCGCCCCCCGACGTCGGTCAGGGTACAAGAGGGGGCGGACCCAGCTCCACCTCAGTTCTCCCGCCAAGACCCAGAAGAAGGCCTGACAAGAGAAGGAGACGAAGCCTACCATGAAGAGAATTGGAGAAGAAAACGAAAATGGATCTGCACACCTCGAGGGGGAAGGCTGGTGGGAAGTAGCGCCTGCTGCAAGGGCTCCTCTTGAAGATCTACTGTTATGGTAAGTTCTTACATACCTGTACTATCTTACTTCGAGTGGGCGCTCTTACAGCAGGCTATTACAATCAGGACAGAGTCCCAAGCAGTCCCACAACAAGGAGGTAGACGACCCAGGGAGGTGGAATATGCTATGCTGACTCCAGAGGCCTTAGGACAAAAGCCCTTGTAATACAGCTAGGCCGAAGCCAGCTCGGCGTCAGGAGACAATATCCAAGCTGTACTGCTTGACGAAGGTATGCACAGAGTTCCAGGTTGCAGCAGCACAAATGTCCTTTATGGTGACATTTCACAGCGTGGCGAAAGAAGCTGACACTCCTCTGGTAGAGAGACCCCTAACAGGGCCCAGTAGGGGTTTATTGCGTTTCTCATAACAAAACGAGATGCAACGGACTATCCATTTACAGATAGTTTGCTTGGACACCGGTTGACCCGAGCAATGTGGTGCAAATCCCACAAAGAGTTGCTCCGATTGACGGTGCTGAGCTGTCCTTTTCAGGTAATACCTCAAAGTCCTGTGGACATCCAATGTGTGGAGGAGAGCCTCCCCTCTATTGGAAGAGGAAAGAAAATAAACAGGAAGGTCAACCAACTGGTTGAGGGTCAATTCTGAGACCACTTTCGGAAGAAACTTAGGATTTGTTCTGAGGGAAACCCTTTCCTGTGGAAAACCAAACAGGGCTCTTTACACATCAGAGCCTGAAGCTCGGAAACCCTTCGAGCTAAGGTAACAGCAACCAAAAAACAAACCTTCCAAGAAAGGTAACACAGCTCACAATCCACTGCTGGTTCAAAAGGAGGGAGGGTGAGTTTCTCCAACACAAAAAGGAGGTCCCAGGGTAGGACAGGGTCCCGGATGGGAGGTCTCATATGTAGAATTCCCCTAAGAAAGGTGCGGGCCACATCCAATTGTGCCAATGCTGTATCTCCCACAAAAGCATGATAGGCGGAGATTGTCCACATGTGCACCTCGACAGAGGAATAACTCAGACCCTTATCGTACAAGGAGAGGAGGTACTGCAAAGCTGAGTTCACAGGGCAGGTGATGGGATCCAAACGCTGCGGCAATGCCCAAAGACAAAAGTACAGGGCTTTCTTGCCGACACTAGGACCGCCACCACTTCCGGGGAAACCCCGTATCTGTTCAGCTACATCTGAAGGAGCAAAGCATATAGGTGTAAGGACAAAATATCCAGATGGACCAGCAACCCTTGGTCCTGGGACAGCAACTGCAAGCATATGGGCAGTGGAATTGGAGGTTCTGTTGATCACCGCTGCAGCAGTGGGAACCATATCTGCCAAGGCCATTTGGGGGCCACTAGGATCATTCGGGCCCCTTCTGCCTGTAACTTGAGCAGCACTCTCTGAATGAGAGGGAAGGCCGGAAAGGCATAGAGAAACCTCCCTGTCCAACAAAGGGATAACACATCTGGCCAGAAAACTCCAGGCGCGTGCTCTCGCGAGCAGAACGTTGGCAGTTTGGCATTGCGTGGTGATGCAAAGAGGTCCAGCTCTGGAAGACCCCACCTGTCGAATAGTTGGTCTTGCTACGGACTGTAGCAGCTACCACTGATGCGCCTGCCGAGCCTCCTCCCCTTCGACGGTCATCGCACCTCGGTATTCACGAAGTGCATGGCGGTATTAGTGGCAACTTTCAGAAGAAAAGGCCACTACGTGTTCCCCTACCTGGACGACTGGCTTCTCACAGCATGTCTCCGGAGACAGATGCCAGAAGCTGCAGCTCTGGCAGATGAGTCAGCAGAATCGTATGCGGCTCGTAGCACTTGGGTTCCCACATCAGACTCTGTGCAGAGGAGGTTTAGGAGCTCCCCCTTCTGATCGCCATCCAGTAATTTATCGACCAGGTCCTGGCACTGTTCCCACAAGGCATTCTGAAACTGTGCCATGTGAGATAGGTAGTTCAGGGACCTGATGGAGCATATAGCAGCTGCATACATGCACCTCCCCAGGCATCCAGCTGTTTGCATTCCTGGTCCGGTGGCTGTGTGCTCATATGCTTCGGTCTTTGGGACTGGTCATGTGAGGCCATAATGACCAGGGAGTCAGCCAGAGGTTGTTGAGCCAAGTACTGGTCCTCTCTCTGGGCCTTGTACAGGCGGTCAGCTTTCTTCGGCACAGCGGGAGTGGAGTGAGGATGCTTCCACACAGTCTTGGTGACATCTGCAAAGGTGTCCACCAACGGTGGCACCACCACAGGCTTTGGATCTTTCTGCCGAAGATAACAGGCAAGGCGCGGGATCGAGGTCTTCAGCATCCCATTCCATGTTGTCCTGGATGTGCCTCATGATCTCAGAGAAAGAGGGATCATCCAGAGGAGACCTGGGTAAGCCATGTGGGTCAGGTGATGGGATGCTGAGTGGAGAAGGAGATCTGGAGAATTCCAAGGTATCCGATCTGAGTACTCTCGACGGAGGTACGATGCTCATGCTGTTTGGGGCTGGGGAGACCCTGATGGAGATCTTGAGGGAGGCCTTCTCCGATCCTTGTATCTACCCCTAGGAGGTGAAGTCTGCTCCTTAGGGGTTGGTGGTCGTCCTGCTGGCCCCTGTGTTGGAGGAGGGGGCGTAGGAGCTGAAGGAGTAGGAGGAGGAGGTTTTACGGGGACCACGTCTTTTCGGATGGTGTCCCACCAGAAAAGTAGAGAGATCCTTTACCTCTTGTATGTTCAAGCCTGACGACGGGCCTGGCGTCAGCAGTCTGTCGCCATGGTCAAGGCGTGCGCTGGTCCGCTGGGTGTTCCAGGATGGGCTAAGGTTCCTTGAAGCCCGGCATTCTGTGTCGCCCACCTGGTCTTCAGGCAATGTCGCGTCCTCCGTGGAATCCCGCGTCGGCGTCTACCGCGACCGGGGGCCGTCTTCGCCCGTGTGTGAGAAGCAGACGCCGGTCGCTGGTCGACAACTATGGGTCCGCAACGCCTCGCCAGTCTGGTGCTACTGATGTCCTCGGCTCCAGCAAACGCCTGGCCAACTTCAGGTGCTTGGCCGATGTCAGGTCTGTCGTCCGCTTTAGGGACGACAGGTCTTTCGTCTTCCTGGGTGGTGGATCTGGACCTCTGGAAGGTTGGGAGACAGATCTGTAGTCGGGGTCCCAACGTTAGGTCGATGAGGAAGACTTGTGGTGTTCAGAAGACTTGGAAGAGGCCCGAGAGGGAGTGGATGAAGCCGAAAGCCTAGAAGTCTTGATGGGCCGAAGAGTCGAAGAACCGCCTGTAGCCCGGACTTTAACCAGAGGGGGCTGAGAACGAGCCCTGCAGGGAGAGCGGTCAGATCGGGTGAAGCCTGAGCTATGCGAGTCCGAGGCCCAGTTCAGGGATCTGGACCTCGCTTTCTCCCAGTGTTTGTCCCCATGTTTATGGGTCTTGGAAGAATAATCACCGCTGGAGGAAGGTTCTTTGTCCATCCTGCTAAGTTTCTCCTCTAACAGGTACACCTGAAGTGCCTTCTGACAGCGGATCCTGGTGCGGCTGTTGAACCCTTGGCAAAAGGTGCAGGCCTTGGTGTCGTGGTCCGAGCCTAAGCACCACATGCAGGAAGAATGAGGATCCTTGAAAGGGATCTGTTTTCCACAGGCACACTTGGAAAGGTGTCCCTCAGATGAAGGAGTTGGAGAGGACATTAGTTTTGTAGAAAATACTGAAGAAATTCTAAGTCGTCGTGCGCTAGGTAGAGACCGAGAGGTCGATGCTGATAGTCGACGCAGGAAAACTGGGATTCTAGGGGACCTATTTCCTTATGTACTACGCGTTCGACATCGGGTGGACAGACGCCGAGGCGGTCCCCGCTGAATATTGCTAGCTAGAGGTCTGTGAGGTCCTGGCATGTTGCTTCAGTTCTATCGGTAACCTGCTGCAAGAGCTGTTTCTAAGAAGATAGCACAGCCACGTAAGAACCACCGCAACAGTAGATCTTCGAGAACAGCCTTGCAGCAGGTTACACCATTAGGACTGAAGCTGGCAGGCGCCAGGGACCCCACGGAAATCTTCTAGCTAGTAGTCTTCAGCGGGACTGCCTCCGACGCCGGGTCCCGCCTCACATCAGGCGAGTACATAAGGGGGCGGTCCCGCCCAGAATCCCTTAGTTCCTACCGGAGACCGCCGCTGGATGACATCAGAAGTGGAGACCGAGACCTGCCCTCAGAAGGACAAAGGAAAGAAAGCTCCTGTCAAGCCTGGTTAGGCCTAACCTCCTCCAAGGGGATGGTGGGTTGGTAGATTTATGTTGCAAGAGCTGTTCTCAAGATCTACTGTTATTGCAAGTTCTTACGTAACTGTACCATCTTACTTGAGATACAGCTCTGCAGCAGGTTACACCATTAGAACTGATTCCTGCCAATAGCGCTATAGACACTCCCGGAGGAGGCGAACGGGAGATCTGAAAATCCTGACTCCCAGGACAGGAGACCCTGTAAAACGTCGAGGCCGAAACCTGCTCTCACTGTGAGGCGATGTCCAGGCTGTAATGCAATGCAGCTGAGCACTGAGCTCCAAGTGCCAATGCACAAATGGCAGAGGTGGAGACGCTCCGAGCTGCTATGAAGCGAAGTAGCCACCCTCTAGTCGAGTGGCTCCTGACTGTGCCCGGAAGGGGCTTCTGTTTGTTGTTGTAGCAAAGAAATGCACTGGACAGGCCAGCGAGAAAGGGTCTGTTTTGAGACTGGTTGGCCCAACATCCTCTCAGCAAGGGAAATAAACAGCTGCCTCGGATTTGCGTGCTGTTTGGTCCTGGTCAAGTAGTATCTTAAGGAGCGTGAACATCTAGGTGTGAAGCAGTGCCTCTCCTCTGCTGGGTGTACCTGGGAAGTACACCAGCAGATCTATGTCCTGATTAAGGGTAAGGGCTGACACCACCTTAGGCAGGAATTTAGGATTCGTCCTCAGGGACACTCTGTCCTGGTGGAAAATTAAATAAGGTTCCTTACACATGAGGGCATGTAGCTCAGATTCTCCTTGCTGATGTAACAGCAACCAAAAATAATGTTTTCCTCGACAGAAAACGCAGCTCGCAATTTGCGGCAGGCTCAAAAGGGGGCAGCGTGAGCTGCTCCAGGACAAAGAGTAGGTCCCAAGGAGGGACGGGATCCTTGATGGGTGGTCTAAGGTGTAACACCCCCCTCAGAAAGTCACAAGAGGCATCGAGTTGTGCCACTGTACTGACCCATCGGCAATGGTAGGCCTAAATCGCATGGTGGTGTCCTTGAATAGAGGAGTAGGCAAGGCCTGGAGTGAAAGAGGGAAAGAAGGTATTTCTAGGACCAATTCTCTGGGCATTCTAAAGGGGAGAGACCGCTGCCTGAGAGACCACAGGTAAACCGCTCTCATTTCATGGCGTACGTGACAAGTGCTAAGCCGGGCTGCAGCAGAAAGGACTTCCGCCACCTCTTACTTAAACCCCGTGGTCGGCATAATGGCTATGTCTCGAGGAGCCAGGCATGCAGGTTCAGGAGAGCGAAGTCCGGATGGACTAGCGTAACCTCCTCTTGAGACAGCAGATGGGAGCTGATGGGCAACGGGAGGGAGGTTCCTGGACAATTAAGGCTGTGCATAGAGAACCAGATCTGTCTGGGCCAGAAAGGCACTACCAGGATCATTGCTGCATGCTCCCGAGGTTTGAGAAGGACTCTGGATCAACAGGAAGGAGGGAAAGCGTAGAGGAATCTGTCCGCCCAGGAGAGGGACATCGCGGCTCCGCCAAAAACACCAGGCCCCTGGATCTAGCTAAAGCAAAAACTGGGCAGTTTTATGCTGGATGGGGAAGCCAATGTCCACCTTGGGAGTGCCCCATTGAAGAAAAACAGATCCTCTGTTACCTCCTGAAGAGTTCCTACTCATGGACTCTGGGCCTGGGATCACTCAGGCAGTTCATGATAGTGCTGTCCACTCCAGGAACATGAACTGTAATCAGGCTCCGCTGCCGTGTCGAATTACTCCATTCTCACTCCTCATAGCTTCCCCGCAAAGGGGTGAGGTAGCCTCCTTGTTTGTTGAGGTAATACATCATCACGATTGTCTGGTTTGAAGCAGAAGAGTACGTGGAATTTCTGATTGAAGGCCTGCAGGGCATAAGGACCGCCTCATCTCCAGGAATGTTGATATGGAGATGAGCCTGAGGGGTCCAGCTCCTGGGACCTCACCCCTGCTCAGGTGTGCTCCCCCAGCCCAGCCCCTGAGGCGCCTGTGGAGAGGATTACCTGGGATTGCTGCGTACAAACGTGGACACCCACTGGAGAGAGTGTCCTCGATTAGGCCACTATTGCCAGTCCCGAATCACGGCCTTTGTGATTCTGACCGCGCTGCATATGCGGTTCTTGCCTTTGATCCCATTGCACTTTCAGCATCCACTGTTACCTGCATGTGGAGCTTGCTATCGGACGGCTGGAATGGTCGCAGCCATACATCCGAGCAGGCTGGCGACTCTGGCTGGGACGGTCTTTGCTGAAAGGTCCCTGATGAGGGACCTGATGCGCTCCGCCTGTCCTCGAGAAGAAAGCTTCCTTGACGGTGTGGTCCAGAACTGCGCCTTATGAACTGCAGCTTCTGGGACGGTACCAGAGAGACTTTGAGTTGATAGAATGCCCAGCTACTGAAAAGAGCTTGTGTTCTGATATTAACAACAGCTGCCTCTTGAGGCGCTATGAGTAGCCAGTGTCCAGGCACGGAACACATATGTCTGTCCAGAGACACTGCACGATCCATGCACTTGGTAAAGACCCGGGTGATGACAGTCCAAAGGAAGTGCCCGAATGAAAGTGGTGGTCAGAAACTCAAGCGCAGGAACCCCTGTATTTGAGTAATGGGGATGTGCAGAGGCGCCCTGCACGCCCAGTGACGCTTAAATGCGCCTTCAACATGAGAATAAGTTTCTGAGGGTCACCTACAAAAACCGCTTGAGGTAATTCATATATTGAGGTTGTTGAGTCCATATTGACGGAGGTCCCTTGGAACTCGAGAGAAGGGAATAGTAGCCTGCTCCTCTGGTTCTCCGGACGATCACCACTCTTTTTGTAGTTTACTTCTTGCCTGATGTTTATCTGCTGACCGGTAGCGGAGAGCAGAGGAGGCTTGTGGGGCGGTTTGTCACTACCATAGCGGGTTTTTCTGACTACTTGAGTACCACCTGCGGTGGTAATAAGACTGCCACCTGGCAGTGGTTCAGGAATACGACTTCGACTTGGTGTCCCGCGATCCTGGGGGGGCCAGGAAGGACATGCTGTTGGCTCAGGTCCTGCGGGCCAATTTTGGGTTGGCTCTGCCCGGTGACTTACTTCCCTGGCTGAGAAGGAGCCCCTCTGTTGAGGACTGGAATGGGACTGCTGGTTCTGCATCCGCCGCAAAACGGCTTCTGTTCCTGGCAAAAGAACTGGCCTGTCTGTACATACAGACCTCATGGTCTTCCCGGCCCCTGAAGCTGG
This sequence comes from Neoceratodus forsteri, assembly GCA_016271365.2. Lineage (NCBI taxonomy): Eukaryota > Metazoa > Chordata > Ceratodontiformes > Ceratodontidae > Neoceratodus > Neoceratodus forsteri. The sequence goes on along the minus strand of CM028134.1, from coordinate 588,466,497 downwards.
TGAGAACCTTCCGCGATTCCTCACGAGAACTGCAGGCGTCCAGTATGTTCCTGACGCCTGGGTGAATCCAGAGACACGGCCATGAGTGCTCCCGAGGCATATGCCTGAGGCTGATGATCCGCCGAGGAGTCCAGAGTCATACGTGTTCAAGCACCGTCTTAATGCCTGAACCTGCAGGGAGGAGCTAAGCAGTTCTTCCTTTGCTCACCTTCTGCATCTTTCTGCCAGCTCTGTCCCTGCTCCCAGGCATTCTGAACTGACCATGGGTGAGATAGTTGAGGACCTAATGGCGGGTTGCAGCTACAGACGCACCTGCCCATCCTGGTCCAATTGCTTGACCTGGGTCCGTGGCAGGGTGTTTAGATGTTGAGGCTCTGAGACCGGGTCATGTGAGGCTGTAATGATCAAGAATCGCCAGAGGATGATGCTGGTACTGACCTTTAGGCCTGTACAGGCGGTCAGCCTTTTGGCACGCCGAGCGAATGTGGATGTTTCACGCTGCCTGGTGACGCCCATGAAGGTAACCAAGGTGGTACCACCACCACTACACCAGAGAACGATGGGTCATCCAGAGGAGATCTTGGGAGCTCACGGGTCCGGGAGGGGACGCTGATGGGAGAAGGGATTGGATCTGTCTGAGAAGTCCGATCCAGTGCCCTCCGGCGAGGGCGGCTCTCTGGGTCTCTTTGGGGCTGGGGTGACCGAAGAAGATCTGACGGAGAAGTCTCTTTTCTCTGGTCTGTCTCAGGGAGATTCTGCAGTGTCTTGGGAAGGTACTGGCCTGCCCCAGATGGGGTGGGGGGCCTGGCCGTGGGAGTCACGGGGAGGAGAGGAAGAGGAGGAAGAGGAGGAGGTGGGGACCCATCCTTTTTAGTATCCCACCAAAAGGTAAACAGCTCTTGACTCAGAAATATTGGAGACCCGGGCCGGGCTCGGTGGTCGGTCGCTGGTTACGGGCGGCCTCAGGGTTTCTGGTTCGGGAGAGACCCTCGGGGTTCAACAGGATCGGTTCGCCCGCTTCTGGCCCCTCGCCGGCTGAGCCTAATTCTCCTCCGCAGCCTCCCGGCCGAAGCCGGGTAGGTGGGCGAGGGTTCTCTGCTAGGGCGCGGTGTCAGGCCCCCCGCCAGCGCCCGCGGTGGAGAAGGCCTGGACCAGCGCACGGGCATTTGGCAGTCGGGTCCCGGACCGGTGCTTTTGGCCGACATCGGTGTGGGCTTCACGCCGTCTGGACGCCCTTCTTGAGCCGGCGTCAGGCCTTTTGCCTTTCCGGGCTTTCGGGGTGGGAGGGGAGGCAAGAAGACCGACCGGACGCCGGGAGCCGAGTGGCGGAGTCGGACTTGTGGTGATGGCGGTCCCTGACTGGGCGGGTCTGACTAAGAGGAAGGCCTGGGTCCAACAGGCTGCAGACTGGAAGAACTGGAGTATTGACCGCGATCGAGAGGCCGAGCGGGCCTGGAAGGCGAGCGGTCGACCGAGCCGGAGCTACTAGAGTCGAAGCCCCAGAAGGGGATTTCGTGGACCCTCACCCCTCCCTGTGCTTTTCTGCTGCGCCGGGCGGCCTTCTCTCGGATGATTTCCCCATTGAGTGCAGAATTCATGGCCTTCAATCTCTCTTCTGGAATGTAAGCTGAGGGCTTTCTGACGACGGATCCGGTCCCTGTTAAAGTTTTGACAGAAGGAGCAGGCCCGTGTCGTTCCGCCTAGGCATCGCATGCCGACGCGGTCTTAAAGGAATTTGCTTCCACAGGCGATTCTTGATGGATGGCCTCATGATGTTGGAGAGACATCAGATGGTGACGATTCGGTGAAAATAACATTTCCGTTAGAGATACGGGAAAAAGAATTTTTCCAGCGCCACAATAGGGTATTTTGACCGGAGGGTCGAGACATGCAAGTCGATGTATGGAAAGAAAGAAATTGACACCTACTGTAATTTTGATCTTCGGACAAGTCTCCACCACTATTCAATTTTAGGATTAGCGCCGAGGCACTAAGACCCATCGAGCAAACTTTGCTGGTGGTCGGCGCGCAGAGACGCCATAGACACGGTCACAGCATGGCTCGAAAGGTAATGACCATCTCGCGACGCACTCCTCCAACCGCCTCTTCAGTTCCTTTTTACCAAGGGTATGCGCAACTAACGTAGAGAGTCCTACGCATGGACATGATAGTCCGTCGACCTGTGTGAAGGGTCACAAAGAAGTCCTCACGCCTGCAGATTGAGGGAGAAGACCATACAGCAGTGAGCTCGGGGATGAGGGGTGGATGAGGTGGAGACTCAAGAAGATCAAGAATCACGGTAGGTACGCATTTTCCTATCTTCCTGACATAAGTCTCCACCACTCATTACACTAGTGGGAGAGTACTAAGCTGATAATCCCCAAAAGGGCGCAGGAGAGCCAGAGTCACGCGGCCTAAGATAGCTCATTATGATAGTTCTGTCAATGCGGAATGTCGCCAGCATGAACATCCAGCATAGTGCTTGACGTCGGGTGCACTGAGCTCCAGGTATGCGCTGCAGTGTCATCTGCAGGGCCGGTTCCGCCAGGATGCCATTATCACTAGCAGAGTGAGCGACACTCTACCTTCTAATTTAACTTGAGCCATGGAATAGCAATGACGCATGCATGCCACTAACCAGAAGATGTATCTAATAGCAATAGGTTGGCAGCCCAGCCAGGTGTCGCTGAAGAAACGGTAACAGCCGCTCTAGAGTCTTTAACATCCTTGGTTCTATCTAAATAGAACCGCAAGGCTCTTAACATCCAAGGAATGAAGAGCCATTCCCCTTCATTTTGGAAATTAGCGAAGCGGGAAGTACAGAGGTTGGTTTAGATGAATTCTGACAACCTTTTGGGCAAATTTAGGATGAGTAATGAGAAATCCACTCTTTGTCTTTATGGAATTGGCATAATGAGGGTCCAGAACCGGCATGTATCTCAGAGACCCTGCGGGCTGAGGGTAATGGCCACCAGGAAGGCAGTCTCCAGGTAAGAAATTTTAGCTCATGGGCTGGCTATGGTCTCAAAGGCTTCCGAAAGTGAGCATGTCCAGCACCAGGTTAATGTCCCAGGCTGCAACTGGACGCTAACAGGGGTCTGGTATGGAGAATCCCCTTAAGAAATCTCTTCACCATAGGTAACTGAGCCAGAGTTAAGGAAGAAACCGCTCATGGGAACGCTGAGATGGCACTAAGGTGCAACTTTAACCGTGGAGTACTGAAGACCTAAGTTTGACAGGTCCAAAGATACTCCAGAACTCTTGCCAGAGGACAGGAAAAGGATTCCAAGAGGATTTTGCACACCAGAGAGAAAACGCTTCCATTTGAAGCGACGCTTGGTGGTTGGCTTCCGATGGCAGCCAGAAGGATGTCTGAGACTCCTAGAGACGTTGAACCGATTCTACTTCTATCTCTTCAGAGCCAAGCATGAAGGTGAAGTGATTTCAGGTTGGGATGGACCAACGAACCCTGAGTCAAAAGACTGATTTGCAAAGGAAGTGGTCTCGAGAGGCTGCCAACATACTGCTGGAGTAGATGAAACCATAGTTGTGGGAGGCCAGGAAGGAGCAATGAGAATCATCTTGGTCCCCTGAGACTGGAACTTGAGGAGTACTCTGGATTAGAGGAAGCGTGGAAGGCTGAAGAAAGCGCTTTTGTCCACCGCAGCCTGAACTTATCCTGACAGAAAAATGCCAGGCCCTGATTTCTTGAGCAGAAGAGGCAGTTTGTGCTGAGTGGGATGCAAAAGGTCCAGGTCTGGAGTCCCCCACTCTTTGAACAGGGACCGAGCTACGGCTGATCGAGAGACCACTCGCGGTGCCCTGCCTCCCGCCGGGAGGTGATCTGCCAGGTCGCTTTTGTATACCTGGCAGATAAAACCGCCAATCGAGGACTTGTGCCCAAGCACCACTCCACACCCTCATTGCTTCCTGCAAAGGGATAAGAATGAGCACCGCTTTGCTTGTTGATGTAATACATCACTGCTTTGTTGTCCGCTTGAAGGAGAATGTTCTTAGGACAAAGGACATCCTTCAGAGCTCGGATTGCATAGAGGACCGCCTCATCTCCAGGACACTGCGTGAGATGAGTTCAACTGAGTCCATACATCTGAGTGTGGAGGGGAGACAGTGAGTCCCCATCCCATTAGCGATGAGTCTGTGTGATGGAGATCTGATGATCCGGGGAGCAAAGGGAATCCTTCCAGGAGATTGTTTTCTGAGACCACCAGGGAGAGAGACCTTCAAGGGGCCTGCCACCTTGATGGGATAAGACTGGGGTGAGAGGTCGGGACCACTGAGTGGAGAGACCATTGGGTAGTTCTCATGTGCAGTTGGGCGAGAGGGACAGTAAGACCGAGGGACGCCATGAGACTCCATACGCGCTTGCATCGAGCTGAGTTGCATTGGTTCTCCCGGCGTAACGGGCCATTCAAGGATGTCGAGCTCTTCTGTCCTTGGAAGGAAAGCCTTCGGGTTGAAGAGGTGTCTAGAAGCGCCCCTTATGAAAAGGAGCCTCTGGGAGGCCGCAGCTGAGATTTTTCACCAGCAGAACTCCCATGGACGGAGAAGATCTAGAAGTCGCTTGCACGGCTTCCAAAGTCCCTTGGTCAGCATGGCTTAAGTGAAGCCAATCGCCCGTGGAAACACCGGAGTCCCGTTTTCCTGAGATGCTCGCGCGATGAACTGCACAACACTTTGTAAAACTGCTAAGGCCCGAGAGTCCCTCCAAAGGGCAGGACTGAACTGATAATGCTGACCCAAAGCTACAAACCTGAGGAACTTATGTGGGTCGTGTGGACGGGAGTTGCAAGCATCCTGCATATCCAGAGAGTGTCGTCAGTCGCTGGGATGCAGCAGGGTAATAGGGTACCTAGGGAAATCATCTTGAATTTCTCCCTGGGAGGAATTTGTTTAACTTTCTGAGGTCTAGAATGGGGCGCATCCCCCAGATTTCTTTTGAACCAGAAAGTAATGGGAGTAGAACCCTGTGTTCTCGTGAGATGGGGGCACCAGTTCTATTGCCCTGTTGTTCAGAAGGCCCTGGATCTCCGCTGCGTGAGGAGGTCTCGACTGAGAGAGCCGACAACCTGGGTTGTCGCCTGGGAGGACAATTCGGGGTTTCAAGAAATTGAGAGAATAACCCCGCGAATTATTATCCGGAAGGACCCATTTGTCCGGTTATGACTTCCACTGGTTGTGTGAAGTATTATCAGACGCACTCCCACTGAGGAGAAAGTTCCACCTCGGCAGAGGGATGGAACTTGGGCCAACGACTATAAGGTACGCTTGGGAGCTTTAGGCCCCTTCATGCTTGCTGCTTCTTTGAGGTTGGGCAGCTGGCTTTATGTGGAAGCCTCGCCTCTGCCCCAAAGGACTGGACGATTATGAAACTGACGTTTACCACATGCCCTTTAGAGGGGGCAGGCGGATGTCTGGCCAACTTAATGGCCGATCTAACTTCTGAGTGGCCTCAAGGCTTGCTCCACCTGGAGGGCCAGAAAGAAAGGAGCCATCAAAGCAGGCAGCGCCATCACCTGCTGCTGAGCATCATTCTGTGAAGCCAGAAGCACGAGCCAGGAATGGCGCCGAGTACAAATCCCCGCTGCCGTTGAGCTGGTGAAGTGCGCGTCGGAAGCGCCCATATGGCTTTGACCTGTTGGTTATTGGACTCAATACTCTCTAATAACGGTCAGAAGAAGCTCTGACTTGAACCGGATCTGGAAGAGCTTCAACCATTTTTCATAGAGTGCCACAGGATATACCGATACTGAGAAAAATAGCCTTGATAACTGGCAACACGCATACTTCAGAGTGGAGGCAGCAAAGACTCTCTACCTAATGTATCAATCTGCTAGACTCTTTAATAGGTCGAGCTGTAGTAGTTGAGGAAGAACGACTTCTGTCATTCTCTGCCAGGACTACAATAGGATCCTGCAAGGCTTGGGATGCCAAAATGGGATTATCCTTGGGAGCTGAATACTCTTATCAATGGATTTAACCACTGAGGAATAAGTATAGATTATTCCAAACCATTTGAGACATGCCTCAAGGAAGGCTGGATCGGAGGAGTCAACTTAGGGATCTCCGGCATGAAGATACTGGAGTCTTAATATCTTCCCAGGATCGGCGTCTGTAGTCTGGAGAGAAAGAGTGGATCCCAGGTTCTTCAACAGAGACTTAAAGACAGGTCCTCACCACAGGCTCTGTAGCAAAGAAAGATCCTGTTTCTCCACTTCATCACCCAACCGGCGGTCTGGGTCAGGCTCAACATCATCTCCTGATGGTCCAGAAAGGACTGTTTGGACAGGAAAGGAGTGAAAATTAGGAGAGGAGGAAACAGCAGAAAACAAGGAGAGTCCCCAAGGGTGCCGGCGCCAGACGGCAAAACGGGTTGAAGACGGTCTTCCAGGGAGGCGACGGTGCCGTCAAGAGGCACGCGCCCTCGGAGCGCCCGCTGCAACCGGGACGACAACAAGCTCCAGCGCCGCCGACGACATCAGCGTACGGGCGTCAGCGGACGGACGACGTTAATGGTGCCGCGCCTCATCCACGGTAAATTACCGGGCGGGCGCCAAGGACCACGCGTTGCTGGACGGGCGCCCAAGACCCAGCGGCACCGAAAACGGCGCCGACAAGCCAACAGACCATGCGGAAGGCGCCGAAAAGCCCCCAGGAACCTGGAAAGCTAGAGAAGGAAAAACAGGAGATAAGGGCATCGGTGAGGCCCCCTGCGCCGCAGCCATGTGAGGGGGGGAAACACCTAAGCACGGAGTCGCTGGCACCGAAGAAGGCGCCACGCGACTAGGAAGGTCCAACCGCCCTACCTGATCGCCGGAGGGGCCCGAGGGCTCCGAGGCAACCGAGCCAGGCAGAAGAACCAACCTCCGAGCCCATTGCTCCATAAGAGCAGCCCACTGATGAAACTGCTCATCTGGAGTCCTACCTATAGGCGGGAGGCTCCGATGTCGAGGACGACGACTACGGGAAGTTGGCGATCCGAAGAAGGAGACCGCAACTAGCAACGATAACCAGCGCCGACGCGAGACATACCTACAGAGGGCGGACCTCGAGTGATGCCTTCTTTTTGACCTGTGGGTCAAGAAGAGCTCGAGGCCGAACGGTGCAGAGAATGCGACCGCTTATTTTATGCCGGTGGGGACCGCCCATCCCCCCGGGCATCGGACTGACCGTTGTCGGAACCCCGCTGAGGAGGAGGCGGTTGACCGACCCAGCCCGCTGACTGAACAGCTTTACACGTAAGTCTCCCTACCGTCACCTGACCTGCTCATGGTCGACTCCGTCCAGTAGGCCGAGACTTCTTACAAAATTTAAATATTAGAAAATTTAACGAAATAAAATAAAATTAAGCGATACTACTTATCGTGATAAAGTTACAAAAAGAAACTGAAAACTGTAGCGCTAGTTTGAAGTTTGACTCCGACAAGATGACGCGTCGTCACTGAAGCGCTTTTCGGCCAGCGGGAAAAAAGGAACTGAGGTGGTTGGAGGGTCGTCGCCGAGATGGTCATTACGCTCGAGCCGCTGCTTCATGGCGCGCCGTGTCCGGGCGTCCGTCTCTCGCGCCGACCCTCCAGCAAAAAGTTTGCTCCCGATGGGTCTTAGTGCCTCTGGCGCTAATCCCACTAGTGTGAATGAGTGGTGGAGACTTATGTCCAGGAAGATCTGGGGATTCTGGCGGGACCGCCTCCTTATGTACTACGCCTGACGTCGGGGGCCGGACCGACGTCGGAGGCGGTCCCCACTGCAGACTGCTAGCTAGAAGATATCCGTGGGGTCCTGACGCCTGCTGGCTTCAGTCCTAATGGTGTAACCTGCTGCAAGAGCTGTATCTCGAAGTAAGATCCACTTCTACCCCAAAATAACCTCCAAGGGGCAAGTCAGGACCAGGGAGATGTCACCACCTGGATCGGGGTGGAGTGGTTCAGTGCCATCCGCGGTGCCAGCAAACATGGTGCAACACCTAGAACCACACCCAGCGCCGGCACCACCAGCCACCACCAGCAACACATGGAGCCACAGACAGCACAGGCACCACACGGCGGCAGCACCCAAAGCACTGGTGCCAGGCATGGCACCACACAGAGCAGGCACAATGCACGGCAACAGAATCGCTACTGAACCTACACCTGAAGTAAGGGGAAGAAGGAAGCGGTACCCGAGATGGCCTCTGCAGGGCAAAGGAGAGGGGGTAGGCACAAGGAGTCAATGGCGTTAGCACCAGAGAGGGCACCACGCACATCCTGGCTTGGCCAACCTGGCCACGGCCCAGCAGTACCAAGGCCCAGGACCACTAGCCTGGACAACTGGGCAGATGCCATACCCCCGCTCTAAAAGAGTGTCCCAGAGGTTAAACTGCTCATCGGAACCTCATCGAGGACAGAGACGGGAACCAGTGTCAGAGATCACGCCCGTTAACAGTAGAGCTACAGGGGAACCCACCAGAGTCGTTCAGGCTTACTGCTCTCAACCAGCAACGATCAACGCACAGACATACCAGAAGGCGGCCTCGAGAGGCACGGATTCTTCTTCCACCGGCAAGAAGAAGAAGAGCTCAATGTCAAGCAGAGCTGGGTCCCAGAAATGCTACGTTTGTGCTACAGGTGGACAGTCTCCCCTCCCCCCCCAAAAAGGGCAGCCCCACTGCCATCACAGCTTTTAAACAAAGTCTCCCTACAGTCACCACTACTGTCAAAGGTCGACTCCGTTGATGGCAGGCTGAGAATAACCTCTTCATTGACTTTTCTTTTTTTTTTTTTTTTTTTAAATGTTAAGTTAAGCAAATACTGAACGGCTATATAGCTGCTGTCAGACTAAAAGACTCCCGGCGGGTGAGCGACGTCATCACCGAAGCGCACTCGACGGTGGGAGAAAAGAAACTGAGGCGGTTGGAGAGTACACGCCGAGATAGTATATACGGCACTAGCTAGTCTCGCAGCACCGCGCATGTGCAGTCCTATCCTGGCGCCAGCCCTCCTGAAGATTTTTGGCTCCCGCGGGGTCCTAGCGACTCTGGCGTTGTCCCACTAGTGTGAATGAGTGGTGGAGACGTGAGTCCAAGAAGATCAGCCTCAGCTTTGCATTCTCCCTTGAGGCAAACAGGTCTACCTGAGGGGTACCTCACTGGGAGAACAGACTGTGTACTACCTCTAGGTGGAGAGACCACTCGTGAGATGCCTCGTCATTACGGCTGAGAGCATCCACCAGCTGGCTGGAGGCCCCTGCCACACTGATGGCTAGGAGATCAGCCACCAAGCTGTGAACGAGGGTCCTCACATGGAGAGCGTCCTTGCACAATGGCAGGGAGTGTGTCCCATCCTGTTTGTTGAGGTAGTACATGGTTGTGATGTTGTCCATCTGGACTTGGACCACCTGACCACGAATATGAGTAGCAAAGGCAGTCTGCGCCAGCCGAACTTGTTTGCAGCTCCAGCAGGTTGATGTGGCATCAGGACTCCTCTGGGTCCAGAACCCATAGACTCTGCTCCCCCCCAGGTGGGCACCCCAGCCCATAAGAGACATCGGTCAGCTCTGGGCAGACAAACGGGATCCTTTCCTGCAGATGTTCTGGGACTAACCACCACTGGAGAGCATCCCACATCCACTGGGTCAATGTGACCCTTGCACCAAGACCACTGGCTGATCAGCTCCCAATGCAGAGAAAGCATTCTTCAGTGGGCCTAACAGACTACACTGTTGCAGGCCACCATGCAACCCAGCAGGTGCAGGAAGTCTAGGGCAATGTGTAATTGCCCAACCCGAAATCATCGGGCAAAGGAGGAGAGAGACTCTGCCCTGTCCGTCAGGAGCCGGGCTCTAGCTCTGCAACAGTCAAGCTCTGCCCCAATGAAGCTGATCACCTGCAAAGGCACAAGTTCCGACTTGGCCTCATGGACTAGGAGGACAAGGTAGACGCAGGTCTGGAGGGCCAGGTCTCTGGACTGCTCCACCTCCTGCCTGGAGAGGCCTGCAATCAGCCAGTCCAGGCAGGGCTACACTTGGACCCCTCAGCGCCTCAAGTAAGCTGCCACCACTGCACTGCAACTGGTGAAGACCCTGGGGGCCAAGGGTGGGCCAAATGGCATGGCCTGGAACTCATACAGGGCTCATTCTGCTCCAAAGTGCAGGAACCTTCTGTGAGATGGACAGATCGGGATGTGAAAGAATGCGTCCTGAAGATCCAGGGAGCAAAACCACATGTCCTGCTCTGGAGATGGTATGATCTGATCTGTGATAAAGTAACCATCCTAAAGGTGTACGACTTGAGAAACACATTCAGGTTGTGCAGATCTAGAATGGGGCTCCAGCTCCCCACCCGTTTTGGCTCCAGGAAGTACCTGGAGACAAACCTGGGTGTTCCGGAACATCTACAACAAGAACCATGACCTCCTTGCAGAGGAGGTGGGCAATGTGGTCCCGAAGAGCCAACAGAATGTCTATGGATACCAAGTCCTCTCATGGGGCGTGGGCTCAGCATGGAGGGTACTGCTTGAACTCCAGAGGCAGACCCTAACCAACCACCTCGAGAACCCACCTGTCCGTGATGACAGCGGACGAGGGTGAAAGGAAGTGGCAGAGTCAGCCTCCAACAGGAGGACCCAGGGGAGGTGGGATGGGCATGAGGGAGGCACCCCATATCCTGTCACTGGGTAAGCTTGGAGGAGGGCCTGGCTGAGGCACCACCAGGGCCTCTCCCTCCAGGCTTGCAGGCAACCGAGGCCACTGACCTGGGCTGAGGTCGCCAGGCCTGGGGCTGGGCTGGTTTGGCCACAGGAGTGGAGGTGGACCGAAAGGGCTTCTTTTACTGATGCCTGGAACCCTTGGGGTCTCTGCGCAGATGTCACCAAGTCCAAGGTGCACTGTACTTTTCAATGTGGGTGAGGTGGCCCTCTAATCCAAGCCCGAACAAGTGGGTGCCCAAAAATGGGACATCCGCCAACTTGTGCTGGGTGTCTGCCATGAAGGTAGAGATTCACAGCCAAGCCCTGCAGTACATGGTCACTGAGGCCACCACAGAGCGGGCTCAGGAGTCCCAAATGTCCATTACTGTCTGGAGCTGTTGCTTTTGCTACAGCCTGGCCCTGGTCCTGGACCTGTATGACTGTCGTCTGGAGGTCCGCTGGAAGATGAGGAAGCATCACATCCAGGGTGTCCAGCAGGGCATGGGAGAAGTGGGCCATGAGAAGGGCCGAGCTTGCCTGGTGAAGGACAAGCAAAGAGGCAGCGTAGACTTATTTTAGCCACATGGTCCAGTTTCTTGGACTCTATCAGGCGGCTTATCAACGTCCCCGGTGTTGCCAGAGCCCTTCAACACAGAATCGTCCACCAAGCCCTTAGCCGAGGAGTGTTCTGTGAATCCCGACAGGGAACAGGTAGGAACCGCGTACTTGCAGGCCATAGGGGCAGATGGCACAGGGCAGGAAGCAGGGTGCTGCCAAAGCTCCAAGGCAGGACCAAGGGTGGCCTCTACCAGGAAGACCTCCCCAAAAGGCTTCTCCCTGGTCCAGCATCTCATTCAAGGATTATTGAGCCCACTTCTGGACAGACTCCATTTTCATACCTGTGGATTCTGAGATCAGGCGGAGAAGGCCCATAAAGGAAGTTGGGCCTTCGTCCGTTGACAGACCCCCAACCAACTCCACGTCGATCGGACTGGAGTGCAAAGAGGAACCCTTTTACTATGAGGAGTCGTTAAAAGGATTCTACTGCCAGAGTCTCTGGTGACCCTCCGCGTACAGTCAGCAGCGACGATGACCGACCGCCAATGAGGAAGCCCCCTTAGCTGGCCGAGACTCCTTGGTCAGAGCACTGGTTTTCGGCTGCATAGGTGGCAGCTCCACGGGAATCAGTGGAGATGCCAGGGATGGACGAGCCAGGACCACCTTGGTCAACTCCGGAGGCGCAGAAGCCATTGTTCGTTGAAGCGAAAGCCAAGTGATGGACGGTGTAGGAGCCAGGACCAGCTTCATACCGGAGAACACCAGCTGTTGCTACATAAGATACTTATAGCACTGACAACTTGCACCGAAGCCTCTTCTCAGCAGAGCAGGATGATGAATAATAGTGTTGGCAGTACTTCCCAGGCCATTGACAGCGGGAGTGCCGATGTTGGTGGGACGCGTTCGACCCCTGGGAATAGGACAGAGACCTTGATAGTGACAGACAGGGGGACCGATGGCGAGTGCTGAAGGAAGCCATCGAAAGCTGAAGCACCTCCGGGTCTTGGCTGGTGACCAGAGGTGGCGGATCAGCGTACTGATCAGTCTCTCCAATGGTCTGAGTCAGGACTGGAGTCCTGGAAAGTGAAGTGTCTGCCTCTTCAGTCAACAACTGGTCGACCGGCTCGAGAAACATCTCGTCCAGAAAATCTACCAGCATCTTGGCCAACTGGCCCAACAGGGTTACCTTAGGGCCAGTGGCCGGTGCCAAAGAGTCGACCAAAATCGGATCAGGAGAAGCACAGGAATCCGAAGCCCTCGACAGAAAGCGTCCCGGATCCTACAATCAACAGCGAGACAGTTTTTTGGTCTCCTTTTCTGACTTGGATTTGTGCCCCGAAAATGGGCCCTGACAGAGAGTCAGTAGACACTGGCACAACTCCTTAAACGACACCGTAAAAGAGGCACCCAGCAAAAGCGGAACGAAGGCCGAAGCTGAGGAGGTGTGAGCTGCAGCCTGGGCCACAGCCTCCTCAAACGCCGCTAGCTGTCCAATAGACCCCACAGCCACAGACCACCCAACGGGCATCTTTAGATTTGACAGGAGGACACCGTTCATTCGAAAGGCCTAAAGCAAGTCGGGCTTGACAGTCCTCAAGAATGGAAGGGTGGAAAGACCATCAAATGCTGCAGGCCTAGGGACTTCGCTCGTGACCCAAACAGTAGACGCACACAGTGTGTGAATCTGTTTGGGACATCTTCTGCCAATAAAAGCACCAACGGAATCAGAGCGGACATGTCGTTCATCATGGTCGCAATCGAAGATCAAGTCTGAAGACAAAAGATTTGTAATAACATTTAGAAGTAAATCGGGAGATTTAGTAGCAAAGGGCTTACTCAATGCAAAAGCAGTAAAGTACAGTTAAGTAAGAACTTACCGTAACAGTAGATCTTCGAGAACAGCTCTTGCAGCAGGTTACACCATTAGGACTGAAGCCGTCAGGCGTCAGGACCCCACGGAAATTTTCTAGCTAGCAGTCTTCATGGGGACCGCCTCCGACGCCGGGTCCCACCCCCAATGTCAGGCGAGACAAGGAGGCGGTCCCGCCACAATCCCCAGTTCTCCCGCCGGAGACTCCCGGCCGCTGGATGACATCAGAAGAGGAGACCGAGGATCCACCATCAGATGGCCAAGACTAAAAACAAAACTTTCCATCCCAAAAGATGGATGTTAGGCTATAACCTACCTCCTCAAAAGGGGGAATGGTGGGCGGGAAGGTATCTGCAGCAAGAGCTGTTCTCGAAGATCTACTGTTACGGTAAGTTCTTACGTAACTGTGCTATCTTACTTCGAGATACAGCTCTTGCAGCAGGTTACACCATTAGGACTGATTCCCAAGCAATAGCGACAATCTTACACCATCGCGAGAAGGAAAGGCAGAGATTACAACCCTGTTCGAGCCTAGGACAGAAGTCCCTGGAGGACGGCTAAGCTGAAACCTGCCCTTCGCCTTGAAGCGATATCCAGGCTGTAATGCCTAATAAAGGTATGCACCGAGCTCCAGGTAGCTGCAGCACAAATAGCTGAAGTGGAAACATTCTTCAGCACTGCAAAGGAGGTGGCCACTCCTCTGGTAGAATGACCCTTGACCAAGCCTGGCAAGGGTTTGCTGCGCTTGTCATAACAGAAAGATACACTGAATGAGCCAATGCAAAAGGGACTGTTTAGAAACAGGAGCTCCTTTCACCCTCTCAGCAAAGGAGACAAACAGCTGATCCGCTTTCCAGTACTGTTTGGTTCTGGTCAGATAATATCTGAGACACCTGTGAACATCCAGGGTGTGAAGCAGTGCTTCTCCTTGATTGGTGTTCTTGGGAAAGTACACTGGTAAGTCGATATCCTGATTAAGGGTAAGGGCTGAAACCACCTTAGGCAAAAACTTAGGATTTGTCCTCAGGGACACCCTATCCTGGTGGAAAATTAAATAGGGCTCCTTGCACATGAGTGCATGCAATTCGGAGATTCTTCTCGCCAAGTAACTGCAACTAAAAACAACGTTTTCCACGACAGAAAACGTAACTCGCAATCTGTGGCTGGTTCAAAAGGTGGCAGCGTAAGCTGCTCCAGGACAAAGGGCAAGACCCAAGGAGGAACCGGATCCTTGATAGGTGGCCTAAGGTGGATGATCCTGCTTAAAAAGGCACGAGTAGTCCCAACTGAGCCACCATACGATGGCCTATGGGGGCATGATAAGCCGAAATTGCGCACAAATGCACCTTAATTGAGGAGTAAGCTAGTCCGGATTGGAAAAGTGAAAGCAGGTATTCCAGAACCAGCTTCTCGGGACAGTCTAAGAGCGAGAAACCACACGTTTGCACCCACAAGCAAAACCTGTGCCACTTCATGGCGTATGTTGCGTGTGTTGCCGGTTTTCTAGCAACAGAAAGTACTTCCGCCACTTCTTGCGAGACCCCATGTTGCATCATGGCTATGTCTCTAGGAGCCAGGCAAGTAGGTTCAATGAACGCAAGTCCGGATGGACTAGTGAACCTTCCTCCTGAGACAACAGATGGGAGCTGATTGGCAAAGGAAGCGGAGGTTCCTGGGATAGCTGATGCAGGAGCGGGAACCAGATTTGCCTGGGCCAGAAAGGCGCTATCAAGATAAGCGTCGCATGCTCCCTGCGAAGTTTGAGGAGAACTCTCTGGATCAACGGGAAAGCATAAAAGAATCTGCCTGCCCAGGAGAGGGACAACGCGTCTCGCCAAAAAACACCAGGCCCTGGATCTAGCGAGCAAAAATTGGGCAGTTTTGCACTGGATGGGGCCGCTAAAAGGTCTAATTCTGGAGTGCCCCATCTGTGGAATGGATCTTCTGCCACCTCCTGTAGAAGCTCCCACTCGTGGACTCTGGCCTGAGAACAACTCAGGCTGTCTGCAACGGTATTGTCCACCCCGGGGACGTGAACTGCAATAAGGTTTGCGCCGCGTCATATTACCCACCCCCACACTCTCATGGCCTCCCTGCAAAGGGGGTAGGAGTGTGTGCCTCCTTGTTTGTTGAGGTAATACATCACCGCAGTATTGTCCGTTCGGAACAGGAGAGTACTCGGTGGAATCTCTGACTGGACGGCTTGCAGGGCATAAAGAACCGCCCTCATCTCCTATATATGGATGTGGAGATGAGATTTCTGGGTAGTCCATGTGCCCTGAGACCTCACCCTGTTCAAGTGCGCTCCCCACCCCAGCCCTGAGGCATCTGTGGAGAGTGTCATCACTGGGGACAGCGCTGTGAAGGGAACCCCCACCAAGAGGGTTCCCGGGTCTAGCCACCATTGCCAGTCCCGGACCACGGTCTTCGTGATTCGGACTGGATGCTGCAGATGGTCTTGCCTTTGGTCCCACTGCACCCTTAACATCCACTGGGTAACCCGCATGTGGAGTCTTGCCATCGGGACTGTTGGAATGGCTGCAGCCATGTGTCCGAGCAGGCGAAGGACCAGTCTGGCCAGGACAGTCTTCTTCGTTGACAGATCCCTTATGAGGGATAGTATGCGTTCCGCTCTGTCTTCTGGAGAAAGGCCTTCCCCTTGATGGTGTCCAGAACTGCCCCTATGAACAGCAGTTTCTGAGACAGTACCAGGAGAGACTTCTCGTAGTTGATTAAGATGCCCAGAGACTGAAAGAGAGCCTGGGTATGCTGAATGGATAACAGCAATACCTCCTTGGAGGAGGCCATGAGAAGCCAGTCGTCCAGGTACAGGAACACGTAGTGGCCCTGTCTCCTCAGAGATGCTGCCATGACTGCCATGCACTTGGTGAATACCCTGGGTGCTGATGACAGCCCGAAATGAAGTGCTCGGAACCGGTAGTGGCGACCGAAAAACTCGAAGCGCAGGAACCTCCTGTGTGCCTGAGTGATAGGGATGTGTAGGTAGGCGTCCTGTATGTCTAGGAACGCCAAGAAAGCATCCATCTTCAGCATGGGGATTAGTCCCGGGAGGGTCACCATGCGGAAGCGCTTGTAAACGACTGACATATTGAGGTCGCTGAGGTCCAAGATTGGACGGAGGTCCCTTGTTTTCTTTGGAACCAGGAAGAAGTGTGAATAATAACCTGCTCCTCTCTGGTTCCCTGGAACGTGCTCCAAAGCTTCTTTCTGTAGAAGCGTGAGTACTTCCTGCCTTATGGGCAGGGCGTGCTGAGCCAAGTAACGGGAGAGCAGAGGAGGCCTTGTGGGGGCTTGTCTAGGAATTCTATATAGTGGCCTTTTTCGACCAACTGTAGCACCCACCTGTCGGTGGTGATCGACCCCACCCTGGCAAGTGGTCTGAGATGCGACCCCCGACCTTTGTTTCCCGTTGATCCTGAGGAGGGGCGGGGGCCCGGAAGGAGTCATGCTGTGGCAGCAGAGGGTCCTGCAGGTTGGGCCGACTTGGTAGGCACGTTGGCCTCTACCTGAGGACGTCTTGACCTGGGCTTTCCGGGAGAAGGAACCCCTCTATTGCTGGCCGGAACAAGGTTGTTGCCTCCGAGTCCGGCTGCGGAAATGACTCCGGTTCCTACGAAAGGAGCTGAGTCTAGATCTGTACATGGCCTGGACAGATCTAACAGCCTTCCCAGCTTCCTGTAATTTGGTGATGACCTTTTCCGAGGCTTCACCAAACAAAACCTCGCCATGAAAAGGAGCGTCCATAATGTTTTTCTGGACATCCGGGGTAAACCCGGAGACACGGAGCCATGAGTGTCTCCGGAGACATACGCCTGAGGCTGCCGCTCTGGCCGAAGAGTCCGCAGAGTCGTACGCGGCTCGGAGCACCTGGGCCCCCACATCTGAACCCGTGTGGAGGAGCTGAAGGAGTTCCTCCTTTTGGCCACCGTCTGGCAATTTCTCCGCCAGTTCCTGTCCCTGTTCCCACAGCGCGTTCTGGAACTGAACCATGTGGGTCAGGTAATTCAACGCATCTAATGGCGCAGTCGCGCCGCTGTAGTGCGCCTCACCCAGCACGCCCAGTTGCTTGACTCCGGGTCCGTGGCTGCGCGGTTCAGATGTTGCGGTCTCTTGGACTGGTCATGAGAGGCTACCACCAGGAGTCGGCCAGAGGATGGTTAGTCAGGTACTGGTCCTCCCTAGGGTCTTGTACAGGCGGTCAGCCTTCTTCGGCATTGCCGGGTCGAATGTGGACGCTTCCACTGCCTTAGTGACGCCCACTTGTGTGTCCACCAAGGGTGGCACTACCACAGGCTTGGGATCTTTTTGCCGAAGGTAGCAGACAAGGGCGTAGTCTTTCGGGGTCGAGTTCCTCTGCATCCCATCCCATGTTCTCTTAGATGTGTCTCATCTCGGAGAACGAGGGGTCATCCGGTGGAGACCTAGGGAGGTCGCGTGGGTCCGGAGAAGGGATGCTGATCGGTGAAGGAGACCTGAGCTTCAGAGATGTCAGATCCGGAATCCTCAGCAGACGCTGAATACCGACGTCTTCTGGGTCTCTTGGGGCTGGGTGACCCTGAAGAGGATCTAGACGAAGGACTTCTCTTCTCTGTAGATCTGCCCTAAGAGGTGCTGCTGGCTCCTGCGGGAAGGTGTTCGCTTGCCGCCCCTTTTTGGCGAAGGAGGGGCGAAGCCGTGGTGCCACGGGTGTGGGTGGAGGGTGCGTGAGACCACATCCTTTTGATGGTGTCCCACCAGAAAGTGAAGAGCCCTTCACTTCTGCTGCTGAGGCCCGACGACTGACTGGGAGCCGGTGGCCTGTCGCCGGGACGGGTATCGCCCCCGAGTCTCCGTTCTAAGCAGGGTTCCTGTGGAGCCCGACTGTCCGGAATCACCCGCCTGGTCTTGGGCTGAGCGGACTCCTCCTCCGGCAACCGCCTCGGACCGACGCGGTAGGCGGCGTGTAGTTCTTCTGGCTGCGTGTATCTGACGCCGGTCCCCGCCGCGCCTCTGGGGGTGAATGCCTGACCGGCGATGGGTGATGAACTGCCGCCGGTTCCCGGGAGTGTTTGAGAACCTTGGCCGACATCGGGTCCGACGTCCGCTTAAGGGAGGTCAGCTCCTTGGTCTTGCGTTGGAGTGGCGGCGGCAGGGAGACTGACCAGACGTCGGAAACAGAGTGACGGGACGAGGACTTGTGATGCTCCCCTGACCTCGACGAGGCCATAGCTGAAGAAGCGGGCCTGGAGGTCTTGGCAGGCCGCAGAGTCGAAGAACCGCTGGCTGATTTGACCACGACTGGGGGCTGAGAGTGGGCTCTAGACGGGGAGCGGTCCGACCTGGAGCCGGAGCTGCGGGAGTCCGAGGACCAAGAAGGGGATCTAGGTCTCACCTTCTCCTGGTGCTTCTCGTGGTGCCTGTGCGACTTCCCCGAAGATTCCCCCCTGGAGGAAGGTTCCATGGCCTTGAGCTTTTCTTCAAGAAGGAAAGCCTGGAGAGCCTTGTCGACGGATTCTGGTTCAGCTATTAAAGCCCTGGCAGGAGGAGCAAGCCTGGGTGTCGTGGTCCGGGCCCAGGCACTCAACGCAGGCCGAATGAGGGTCTTGAAAGGAATCTGCTCCCCACAGGCACACTTCGCAGAATAGCCCTCCACTGAAGTTGGGGAGGACATCCGACGAAGAAAAGACTGGAAAAAGGATTTCTTCCGAAGTTTGGATGGTTTCTGAATAAATTTCCTGGTCGTCGCGCGCTAGACTAAACCGAAGAGGTCGAGACATGCAAGTCGATGGCGGGAAAGAAATACAGGTTACTCACCTGTAACAGGAGTTCTAGGAATGGTGTATGTTGTTCATCCACACTTATTGGCAGGTATCCTTGCCGCTTTAAATCTTGCCGGAAGGTCTTCAAGCTGGCTCCTCCCACCCACCCGGGTGGTATAACTCTTGCCCGCCTACGACGCCAGATCTGCCTGCTGGAAGCTCTGCTAGGTTGTGCGTCAAGCCGGGAGGTTGGAGGTAGGATGAACATATACCATTCCTAGAACTCCTGTTACAGGTGAGTAACCTGTATTTCTAGGGACGTGGATATGTTCATCCACTTATTGGCAGACTCCTAGTAGTTCTCCTCGGGAGGAGGGAGGCAAGACGACAACCCCAATACTTACTTGGGAAAGAGAGACTGAGAACCGAGGCCCCAAAACCAGCATCCCGGCGTGACTCAAGGTCGATGTGGTAATGGGTAATAACGGGTGTGCTGACTTCCAGGTAGCAGCCCTGCAGATTTCCTGGATAGGGACGTCCCCTGGAAGCAGCCACGCTCAGCAGTATGGCGGGTAGAATGAGCTCTTATCCTCTGGGAGGCTCCATGCCCGCCCAATCTATAGCAGAGATCTATGCAGGAGGTGACCCACTTTCCTATCGTCCGCTTGGCTGCAGGTCTGCCAGATGCGGCTTCAGCGTAGGGTGACAAACAGCTGGCGAATCCCTCTCTCGAATTTCAGCAGCGGCGCTCTTTGTAATAGGCGAGCCTCTAGGTCCAGCATGGAGCCCATATTCGGCCTCCGAGGTGTGATTGGGGTAGAACACCGCAGAGTCAACACCTGGTTAAGGTGAACTCCGACACCACCTTCGGAAGGAATTCTCGGTGGGGGCGTAGGACAACCTTGTCCCTGTGGAAGACCAGGTAAGGAGATTGATGGAAAGCGCCTGAGCTCTCCCATCCTTCTGATGACGGATAGCCACCAAGAAGGCGTGTCTTCCATGACAGGTGAGAGAGAGCACACCTGGCATAGGTTCGAATGGCTTGCCCATGAGCTTTGCCAGTACCAGCAGTAGATCCCACGGAGGTGGAGGTTCTCATCGACTGGAGGGGAAATGTGATCAAGGCCTTTGAAAAGCGCCAGACCACTTCTCTCCTGCGCCCACCGACTGCTTTCCTGCCCGCTACCTCGTCAGAGATGGCTGCCAGGTGCATCTCTTAGGGTCGCCGACCTAAGCCCTTGATTAGAAAGGGACCATAAATAGTCCAAGATGCTTGCCAAGGAACAGGAGGAAGGGTCCAAGCCTCTTGTTCTGACACCAAATGGAAAACCTTTTCCATTTGAAGGCATAGCATTTTCTGGTCGATTCCTACGGGACGCCTCAACTACATTGAGGACTCGTCGGAAAGACCTAAGGCCTGGAACTCTAGCCGCCCAGGAACCAGGCCGGCCAGGGTGCAGGGATTGAAGGTCCGGATGGAACACCTTCCCTGATTGACTGGAGAGCAGGTCCGGCGAGCTGGAAGCCGCCGCGAGTCCTGGAGCTGAGACTGAGATGATCTGGGTACCAGAACTGGCGAGGCCAGTCTGGGGCTATCAGAATCACCTGCGCCTTGTCCCTCCTCGCCTTGAGAATCACCTTGTGGATCAAGGGAAATGGGGGAAAGGCGTAGAAGAGGCCCGGGGTCCACTGCCTCGAGAAGGCATCCCCCTGCAGCGAGCCCTGCTGAGGGGGGCAGGCATGGAACAGCCTCAGCCTGCTCTCCTGGAGGCAAACAGGTCCACCTGAGGTGTGCCCCAATGGGAGAACAGATGCTGTACTACCTCCGCAGAGACCACTGGGGATGCAGCCCCTATCCGGCTTAGGGCATCGGCCAGGGTATTGGAGGCCCTGCCACATGAATGGCTAGAGATCCGCCTCCAGGCTGCGCACAAGGCGACCAAACGCGGAGAGCTTCCTCGTATAGAAGGCTGGAGCGCGCTCCCTACCCCTGGCGGTTTAGATAGTACATGGTCATGGTGTTGTCCGCCTGACTCGGACCACTTGACCCCGGAGGAACGGAGCAAAGGCGGTGAGAGCTAGGCGACCGCCTGGAGCTCCAGCAGGTTGATGTGGCATCGGGACTCGCGGGGACCAGAGGCCGTGAGCCCGGTGTTCCCCCAGATGGGCCCCCCAACCCATCAGAGAGGCATCGGTCGATAGAGAGACCGGCCGGCTCGGGCGGACTGTAACGGGATGCCCTCCTGCAAATGACCTGGAACGATCCACCACTGGAGAGCCGCTCCACATCCCCTGTGTCACCGGCTACACAGCTGGTCCAAAGGATCGCAGCGCCAGGACCACTGACTGGCCAGTCCCCATTGAAGGGGACGATGTTCCAGCGGGCCCAGCGGACCACGCTGGTGCAGGCCACCATGAGACCCAGGAGGCGCAGGGAAGTCCCGGCAGGCTGCAATTGCCCAACCAGAAATGACTGGGCAAAGGGAGGAAAGAACCCGCCCTGTCCACTGGAGCCGCGCTCTGGCTCGAAGAGAGTCTAGCTGCGCCCAATGAACAGGATCACCTGCTTCGGCTCGAGTTCCGACTTGGCCTCGCTGATAAGGAGGCCCAGTTGAGAGCAGACCTGGAGGGCCAGATCTCTGGACCGCCTCCACCTCCTGCCTGGAGGGAGCTGCTCATCAGCCAGTCGGCCCAGGTAAGGGTACACCCGATCCTCGGCGCCAAGGGAATGCTGTCACCACTGCCATGCATTTGGTGAAGACCCTGGGAGCTGGAGACAAGCCAAGGGCATGGCTCGAACTCTAAAGGATCCTTCCGCTCGAAGCGGAGGAATCTCTGGTGAGACGGACGGATAGGGACGTGAAAAACGCGGCCCTGCAAGTCCAGAGAGCAGAACCACACGCTGCTCCAAGGATGGTATTATCTGAGCCAAAGTGACCATCCTGAAGGTTCGAGACCTTAGGAACTTGTTTAGGTCGTAGGTCGAGAATGGGCGCCAGCCCCCGTCCGTTTCGGAACCAGGAAGTACCTGGACACAAACCCTGGGTCTGAGGGGGGGTCCGCTACCACCCTGATCACCTCCTTTCAGAGGAGGAGAGCGATGTCGGCTCGACGAGCCGACAGTGAGGCTACGGACCCCGAGGCCCCCCGAGGTGCGACGGCTCTGAAGGGTGGGGCCTGCCTCGACCCAGAGGCAGGCCTTTCCCACCACCTCCAGTACCCACCTGTCCGTGGTAACAGCGGACCAGGCGGAAAGGAAGTGTCGGAGCCGTCCCCCCACGGGGGGAACCAGGGGTAAGGTGACGGGGATGGGGGCGACACCCCTCAGCCCGTCACTGGGCAGGCTTGGAAGAGGGACCGGCCGAGGGACCTCCTGGGCCTTTTCCTCCCTGCCTCCTGTTAGAGGAAGCCGGCGGCTTGGGTTTGGGATGCCAAGGCCGAGCCTGCTGGCCCTGACGTTGCTGGGCCGGGCGCGCCGGGGGCGCCCAAGGACTAAAGGGCTTAGGAGCTGTGGTTTGCGGCCTTGTCCTTCTGAGCGAAGAGACCGAGTCCAAGGTAGCATTGGACCTCTCGATCCTCTGCAGGTGACCTTCCACCCCAGGGTCAAGAGGTCAGTCCCTCAAAAGGAACATCCGGCCAACTTGTGCTGGATATCCGGCGAAAGGTGGATATCCCTCAGCCAAGCCCGCCCGGCACGCATAGCCACTGCGGCCGCACCGACCTGGCACATGAGTCCCCAATATCTAAAGCAGTCTGGAGCTGCTGTTTGGCCACTGCCCTGTTCTCTGGTCCCGCACCTGCTTGACCGTAGTCTGCAGATCCGGGAAGATGAGGGATGACCTCATCCAGGGAGCCCAACAGGGCATGAGAAAATGTGCCATGAGGACGGCCGAACTGGCCTGACGTGGCCTGAGAGAGGACGAGTATAGACTTTTTCGGCCCGACATAATCCAATTTCTTGGATTCCTTGTCGGGAGGTTTGTCCACATCCCTGTGCTTGCCGGGCGCGCCGGAAAACGCTGTCGGTAACCAACCCCTCAGCAGAGGGGTGCTCCGAAAACGGACAGGGAACCGGTAGGGACCGCATACTTCCTGGCCATCCTGGCCGAAGGCGCAGGACAGGAAGCAGGGCGCTGCCAAAGCTCCAAGGCCGACCCACTATGGCCTCGGCCACCGGAAAGGCCTTCGTTGGAGAATCCCCTCGGTCCAGAATCTCCGTGAGGGGATAACTGGCCCGTTTGGAAACGGGTTCGAGCTTCATCCCGGTGGACTCCGAGATGAGCCGAAGCAGTCCTAGGAAGGACGACGGGATATCGTCCATTGACTGTCCTCCTGAGGACTCCAAGTCCAGTCGCCTGGAGAAAAAGGAGGAATTATCCTCGACTCGGACGAGTCCTCAAGAGCTGCCTCTGGCCTGAGCCACCTCTACCCGCCGAGGTCGGCCGGAGTGAGGGTAACAGACAGCCTATGGGGCAGACCCCAGCCGACTGGAGAATCCCTCGGTCGGAGCCCCAAATAGTGGCTGTGGAGGCGGAGTTCCACCGGAATCGGTGGAGCAAAGCTGGTTTTGGCTTCTAACAACCGCCTGCAGGCCCTCGTGGTAAGTCGAGGCTGTGTCGGGCCGGCCCGTGACAGCCACTTAATGGTCGGGGGGCCACTCGCGCCGCTTATTCCCGGGTCAGGAGGAGCTGCTGCCACATGAGGTCCTCGCACTGCCGACGAATCTTACGCCGAAGCCTCCCCTCGCCCGAGGAGGAGTGACCAGGGCGACGCGCTTACCGCGGGTGCCGAGACGAGACCGCCTTAAGGACGGGCGGGATCGGGCTGGATCAAGGAAGAGGTCCGAGACCGAGAGCTCCTGCTTTTCCGAGGTGTCGGGTGCGGGAAGTGTCGGCAGGAACCGCACTCCCTTCGCCCGGAGGGGTTCATCCGAGGGCTCCGGAACCGAGGCACAGGCAAGTCCACGCGATCTCAACTTCGGGGAACCGGGAAAGGGAAGTCTGCTTTCTTAGGCGTACAACCCGCCCAACGGATCGGTGAAAATCTCGATCGATGGACGGAGTCTCAGTCAACTGACCTGGATAGGGACACCGCGGAGACCAGTGGCCAAGCCGAGCGGTCAACCAAAGTCAACAGCTCGATTTCACTGGGGAGAGGGACCTTTCCCCGCTCCCAAGAGCGTCGACGGAGGGATTTACCTTTGTCCCTCTTTTTGGACCGAGAAAATGGTCCAGCAGACGTTGGCCCTTCTCCCCTCGTGGAGAGGGACAGACAAAGCTCCTTAAAGGAAGCTGTGTAGGAAGAACCCAGAGAGAGCGGGATAAATGCCGCGGCCGAGGAAGATACGGCCCGCGCCGCCTCCTCTTCGAGGGCGATCATCTGCTCGAGCTGATCCGCCGAGCCCGCCGCCGCGGACACCGCCGACCGGGCCTCCTTAGACTTCACCAGAGGGAAACGCTTCTCGGGACGGCCCAGTTGCAATCGGGCAGCACGGTCTTCGAGGACGTAGGCCGAAAAGGAAGAGCACAAGTCGCAGTCCTGCGGGTCGTGCTCAAGGCCTAAACAGTAGACACACGTGGAGTGTGGATCCGTCCGAGACATCTTCTGCCCGCAGGGGCATCCTCCAAAACCGAGTCGATTTGTCCATCGCAGTCGCGAGGGATCAAGATCAAAGTCTTTTAGTAAAACTTCAAATTCGCAAAGCGGAAGAAATAGGAATCAGTCTCAAGCAGAAGCGTTAAGGAGGAACCTGAGCTTCCAAGCGGTAAGGAAGATCTGCGTCATGGCGGAGCCGAGAGTTATACCACCCCGGTGGGTGGGAGGAGCCAGCCTGAAGACCTTCCGGCAAGATTTAAAGCGGCAAGGATACCTGCCAATAAGTGTGGATGAACAACATATCCATGTCCCTAGAACTAGAGATTCTGGCGGGACCGCCTCCTTATGTACTACGCCGGACGTCAGGGGCGGAACCGACGTCTGAGGCGGTCCCCGCTGAAGACCGCTAGCTAGAAAATTTTCCGTGGGGTCCTGATGCCTGCTGGCTTCAGTCCTAATGGTGTAACCTGCTGCAAGAGATGTACCTCAAAGGAGATCAGCTCTTGCAGCAGGTTACATCATTAGGACTAAAGCCGGCAGACAGGACCCCATGGAAATTTTCCAGCTAGCAGTCTTCAGCAGGAACCGCTTCAGATGTCGGTCCCGCCCCTGACTTACCGTAGCAGTAGATCTTCGAGAACAGGTCTTGCAGCAGGTACCTTCCTGCCCACCATCCCCCTTTTTAGAGGTAGGTCGTAGTCAAGCACCCATCTTATGGGATGGGACATTCCTATTCAATAGTCTTTGCCATCTGGTGGCGGATCCTCGGTCTCCTCTTCTGATGTCATCCAGCGGCCGGGAGTCTCCGGCGGGAGAACTGAGGATTAGGAGGGGACGGCCTCCTTATGTACTATGCCCGAAGTCAGGGGCAGGACAGACATCACAGGCGGTCCCCGCTGAAGACTGCTAGCTATAAAATTTCCGTGGGGTCCTGGTGCCTATCTGCTTCAGTCCTAATGGTGTAACCTGCTGCAAGAGCTGTATCTCGAAGTGAGATCAGGGATATACCCTAAAGAGGATATATACCTTGGACAGGGAGGAGGAGGACAACAAAACAATGGAGGGAAAGGACCACCTACCTACTTCATAAAGGGAAACACACAAGGCTTTTTTTTGTCTTGGTTGGGAGGGGTGGGCCCAAGTGTGAGCCTCCCACTCCCCTTTTCGATTTTTTTTTTTTTTTTTTTTTAACAAAAAAACGCTCAACATATAACTGCCATGGCATATGAGATACAAGCAATCAGGGGTACTGCCAGCACACACAGGGTGAGCTGCCAGAAGCCTGACTCTTAGATGAGCAGGAGATGGTGGGCAGGCATGTGAATCAATGGTGAAGATATTCTGGAAGATCAACAATTACGACAAGTACGTAGTTTTCATATCTTCCAAGAATCAATCTTACCATTGATTCACACTGATTGGACCGAGAATCAAGCTTTCCTAAAATAGGGAGGACCTGGCTCAACCTGAAAGCAGAATTACCTTCAGCCCCCTGCGTGAGGGACAGCACCTCAGGGCAAGGGCTCCCTTGCGGGTCTGGCAAGACCCAAGATTGGCCAAAGTCAGGCAGAGGCTCCTGGGGTACATGAGCAGGAGGAGACCATGACAGCTCTAACCTGACCCTGCAGGAGAAATAAAATGAGCCCCCTGGGAGAGTTTAACACCTTTCGCCAGACCAGAGATGTAAGTCGTGAAAGGCGAAACCATGCAGTTCACCAAATGTAGACTGCAGTTCCCCCAAGCCTGGAGGCCACATCACTGACATCATACAATGCCCTTGACTAGTGCCTCATCAACTCCAGGTCCCTGGCAGAAAGGCCAATGAACTGCTGGAACAGAGTGTGGCATAGCAGTTAGGAACTGTGCTGGCTGCACCCATAGG
This sequence comes from Neoceratodus forsteri, assembly GCA_016271365.2. NCBI lineage: Eukaryota > Metazoa > Chordata > Ceratodontiformes > Ceratodontidae > Neoceratodus > Neoceratodus forsteri. The sequence continues at coordinate 588,440,154 of CM028134.1, read as the reverse complement.
TGCCTGTTGTAAGCTGGCTGGTGTGTCTGATCACAGCTGGATGTTCTTTTGGGGGGGGGGCGCGCAAGTCTCAGCTGAGACTGAGGGATGTTTCCAGACTTCCCTTGAGCACTCTTCGAAGGCCCTAGGATGGGGGATAACAGTTTGCATTACGGAAATCTTCTAGGAGTACCACCTGTAAGGACATGGTGCTGCAACTTGCAATGGTGCCCACATCCAGCACTTGCAACATGTTCGCTACAAATCTCTGGCACAGTCAGACCTCACAGGCTGATAACATATGCAGGGATGATTCCATGCATTCCGATGAGGATGTGGACAGAGAGGAGGCAGTGGATGCAGAAGGGAGAAATGCCAGGGAGCCAGACTGGAACTGAACCTGACCGGCATGTCTATGGTAGTGATACAAAGCATCAGCCGCTCTTTCATGCCCACTCCAGGTGACTAGCCCCAGAGGGCCCATGATCCCTGTGAATTTGGGCAGAGGTGGCAAAGGCCTGATCGGGAAGCCAGAGCCCAGGGCTCCAGGGTCTGAGCCCCAGCTGTGGGGATGCTCAAGAGACCCAGACTGAAGGAAAGGCCTGGCAGGACCGCTATAACAATGTCGAATGACAGAAGAGGAACGACCAGTTACGTGCCCATGGGGGAGACCCCTAGGTCAGGAGAGCAGAGCCACACAGTCCCCTCAGGGCAGCACGGGCACTCCACAGTACCCAAGTCTGCACCAGCACTCCAAACAAAGACAAACACTGATTTTTAAAAATAATTAGCAATTTATTGGTACAATACCGGATGTGCTCACTGGCACCAGTACTCTCCTGTGGCAGACTCGGCACGCGAGTCTGGAGAGAACTCTGCCTCCTGGTGGTCTTCCGGCCCTGAGCCAGTGAAGTATTTGGCACCAGGCCCAGGGACTGGCCTAGAAGTGGTTTCCCCTCCTGCGCCACGGTCACCAGTGCCCTCAGTGCCCGGTCCAGTTAGACACCAACCCTAGGACCATCCCCACCATCAGCGCCGTGAGTGGTGTCAGGAGTTGGCTTGATGCTGTGAAAGGCACAGGGACCAGGGACATACCCTAGGGCTGCACTGGCACCATGCGCAGTGTTGAGTCCAGGACAGACACAATGACTGGTGCCACGCCCGTTGCTGGAGGCAATGTTAACCCCAACCCCACAGTCACGAGGGCTGCTCAGGGGAAAGACCAAAAATCATCACCCCAGCAACCAGGCACCGCACAGCCTTGGTGCTGGTCATTCTCCCAACCGAATAAACAGTGTCAGGAGGGGACCCAGCGTCACGGCCAGCACCATCCCGCTCACAGACACCGCAAATGGCATCAGGAGCCAAGGTGGCACCAGCCAGTGACCTTACCACCAGGAACATCTGCTGTTCAGGGCAGTCAGACGAGGGTGTGTGTGTGTGTGTGTGTGTGTGTGTGTGTGTGCGTGCGTGCGCGCAGCTGACTACCCAGAAGGAGCCAGCTGTCCACCAGACCCACCCCCAGGGCCTCCAATGCATCCAACAAGCCAAGGTCAGGTAGGACCCTGTGATTCCTCAGCACAAGAAGTGCTGGGAAAGTGCCCCGGGGAAAGACCAGAGACCATGCCTTGGCCTCACTTGCGTAGTGCTGCAGATGGGGCTCGGGCGACCACACTTCATCGTGCTGATTTATAACATTTGGAAGACCATGAAGAAGCAAGCATCGCAGACATCTATGTCATGAGACAATCCAAGACAGTGATGTCAATCCATCACCATGATGGGTTTTCCACAGGGGCAATAATGCATGATGGAAAGTTAACTTTTTTTTTTTTTTTTTTTTTAACCTTCTTTGCCCCCTTCTTCCCACTCTTGGGTTTCGGCATCATGAAAAAGAAAAATGAAAGACAGCACTGTATACTTCTGGCAATGATGCAGAAGAAATTCTGCAAAGACAGCAAACTGATGTGCTGTCACTCCCACAGTGTGGGCTAGACAATGAGAAGAACAGAAATAAAGGGTGCGAGGAAGCCGGTGACGATTACTGGCTGGCATACGTGGCACCACATGAGGTGCGCAGGTGCTGTTAGTATCCAACATTGGCTCCCTCCTGCAAAAAAAATCCTGCATAGTGCCTCTGACCCCAAACCCATTAGTGTGAATCAATAGTGAAGATACATTCTTGTAAGATCTGAAGAACACATTTTTGTCAGAGGATCAGCATTACACTGGGCACATACGATAGTGGGGGATGGCAGTGATATCTAGAGAAAAAAACATTCTGGTGTCTCCTGGAGAAACCATTCCAGACACAAGCTTTACAGGGATGAGTCTAAGTGGCAGATGCCTGGAAAGACCCGATGCCAGAGTCCATAGTCAAGCTACTCATCTGAGACTTCCTTACAGGCAGTGGGAATGTTGGAAACTGAGGCAGTAGTACACCTGCGTGAATCAGATTGGCAAAGGGTTGGGACCCGCCGAAGGAGTGAGGGGAAACAGTTACTAATCACACACAACATGGAGCCAATAACTTTAAGGTGGAACATTCTCCATACTGCCCCAGAGAAGTCCTCCAAAACACCCCAAAACTGACTACTGTGTATGGACTTGGCTCTTCCAATTCTATATCTGGGAAGCTGAAGTTACCGGACTAAAACATACTTCACTTAGTGGTTACTTTCTTGATCGCCTCTTGAAGGTACTCATTTGCTTTTACTGCTCCCCTTTACAATATCTGATATGTAACATTCTCATTTTCACATAAAAAACACTTGGACATTCATTAAAACAGAAAACTTAATTTGCCTGGCACTGTGGTGTTGGTGGTACCTTGCAGGTGACACAGGTTCGCATCCGACCCAACTCCTAGCTACAGGTCAGTGAAGTCTGGAACACACTGTGGAGGTAGCGCAGTCGGATTCTAGGGGGCGCACCACTGCCAGCTGCACCAGCACCTCCTAAGACAACAGGGTATCATGGCCTTGGCTGCTTGGGTTAACACGTGCCGCTTGTTAGGTTTCATACACCCCCTAAACCCTTCTGCAGCTGGTAGAGAGAGCGTGCAAGTACGCTGGTGGGTGTATTGTTCTGTACAGCTTATATGACGTGTTGCTGTGCTAACCAGTGGGGGAGGGGGGTACAAACAGAGGTGAAGCCCACACCAGCAGAAGGGAGGGGGAACAAGTCGACCCAGGGTTGGTGTAGCCGAGTCAGGCAGCCAAGAGAAGAGAAAGTTACCTAAGCAGATATGGCTTGAGAACTACAGAATGAGGTCCCAATCCCTACCAAAGGAGAAAATCCAGGATGGTGGGGAAAAAACCCAGAGAAATTCATCTGAGCACCACAGTTATTATTCAAGGTTATAGATACAGTTAATATGGATGCTGAAAAATAAACTCATTTCATAAGAAACTCACTTTCTTAGTACATGTGTGAACAATCCATCAGTCCATTCCCTGGTGTTTGGATCCAGAGTACCATACAAATGATCCTTGCTGATAGCCTTAGGATCAATGATGTGTGCAACCCCTTCCACTCCTTCCAACCTCTCCAGGGCTTTCAGCAACACTCGCCAAGCCATGCTCTTCCCACTACCTGAGGGACCCACCATCATCAATCCATGATTGATCTGAGCAATTTGATAAAGCTGCAAAACCTGTGGAAGGACCATAATTAGAAGGGATTTTCAGTTTCCATCTCTTCATTAATTAAAACACACAAAAAAAGTTACCTCTAGAATGCTGTAGCTTTTAGCTGGTACCACTAAAGGAGTGGCCAGTCTATTAAATGGGGATATTTCCATGTTTTAAAGTAGTTATATAATACTATGAAATTCTGACAGTATAATCACGGTCAAATCTCAAACTGCAATTATAGTAATAAGAGATATCCTCGATGAAGATTATAGGTTACTCACCCACATCCATAGTTGTAAAAGTCATATACAGTTCATATCCATACACTGACAGTCTTCCCACAGACAGCTGAAACATCAGCATGTCCTCATGCTTACCTCCTCTCACCATCTGGGTGGTGTATCCTCTGGCCCCACCACGTTGTGTCAGATCTTTGCACGCTGGAAGCAAGTATCCGGGTGCCACACTGACAGGGTAAGTTGGGTGGTTGGTGTGCATCTGAACTGTACACCACTCCGAGAACTACAGTTACAGGTGAGTAAATACAGGTTACTCACCTGTAACAGGAGTTCTAGGAATGGTATATGTTGTTCATCCACGCTGTCTGGCAGGTTCCTTGCCGGAAGGTTTTAAAGCCGACTTCTCCCACCCACCCCGGTGGTAAAACTCTTGGCTCCGCCCCATGACGCCAGATCTAGCCAGCTGGAAGCCAGGTTGTGCATCGCGCCGGAGGCCGGGAGGCTAATGTGGATGAATAATATATACTATTCCTAGAACTCCTGTTACAGGTGAGTAAATACAGGTTACTACCTGTAACAGGAGTTCTAGGAATGGTATATGTTGTTCATCCACAGTCTGGCAGGTTCCCTTGTCGCTTTAAATCTTGCCGAAGGTCTTCAAGCTGGCTCCACCCACCCACCGGTGGTAAAACCTCGGCTCCCCTATGGCGCAGATCTGGCCCGCTGGAAGCTCAGGTTGTGCGTCGAGCCGGGAGGAATCAGGGATTGTAGGGATGAACAATATATACCATTCCTAGAACTCCTGTTACAGGTGAGTAACCTGTATTTCTAGGGACATGGATATGTTGTTCATCCACACTGTCTGACAGACTCCTAGCAGTTCTCCAGGAGGAGGGAGACAAGGCGCACACCCCCTACTTAGAGAATAAAGACTGGAGAACCGAGGACCCAAAATCAGCATCCCGGCGTGACTCAAGGTCGATGTGGTAATGGGTAATGAAGGTGTGTGCTGACTTCCAGGTAGCAGCCCTGCAGATTTCCTGGATAGGGACGTCCCTGGAAGCAGCCACCGATGCAGCAGTATGGCGGGTAGAATGAGCTCTTATCCCTCTGGGAGGCTCCATGCCCAACTTGTAGCAGAGATCTATGCAGGAGGTGACCCACCTGCTTATCGTCCGCTTGGCTGCAGGTCTGCCAGATGCGGCTTCAGCGTCGGTGACAAACAGCTGGCGAACCTCTCCCCGAATTTCAGCCGTGCACTCCTTATAATAACCGAGCGCCCTTCTAGGGTCCAAAGTATGGAGCCTGTATTCGGCCTCCGAGGTGTGACTGTGGTAGAACACCGGCAGAGTCAACACCTAGTTAAGGTGAAACTCCGACACCACCTTCGGAAGGAATTTCGGGTGGGGGCGCAGGACAACCTTGTCTCTGTGGAAGACCAGGTAAGGAGACTCGATGCAGAGCACCTGGAGTTCTCCCATCCTTCTGGCTGACGTGATAGCCACCAAGAAGGCGGTCTTCCACGACAGGTGAGAGAGATCACACCTGTGCATTGGTTCGAATGGCTTGCCCATGAGCTTTGCCAGTACCAGCAGTAGATCCCACGGAGGTGGAGGTTCTCGCACCGAGGGGAAATGTGATCAAGGCCTTTGAAAAGCCCGACCATCTTCTCTCTCCTGCGCCACCGACTGCCCTCGGCCCGCCGTAAGCAGAGATGGCTGCCAGGTGCACCCTTTAGGTCGTCGACCTAAGCCCTTGACGAGAAAGGACAATAAATAGTCCAAGATGCTTGCCAAGGACAGGAGGAAGGGTCCAAGCCCTTGCTCCTGACACCAAATGGAAAATCTCTTCCATTTGAAGGCACAGCATTTCCTGGTCGACTCTCACGGAGACGCCTCAACAACATTGAGGACCTCGCCGGAAAGACCCAAGGCCTGGAACTCTGGCAGCTCAGGAACCAGGCCGTCAGGTGCAGGGATTGAAGGTCGGATGGAACACCTTCCCTGATTGACTGAGAGCAGGTCCGGGAGGTGGAAGCTGCCTCGGGAGCCTGGAGCTGAGGCTGAGGAGATCTGGGTACCAGAACTGGCGGGGCCAGTCTGGGGCTATCAGAATCACCTGCGCCTTGTCCCTCCTTGCTTTGAGAAGCACCTTGTGAATCAAGGGAAATGGGGGAAAGGCGTAGAAGAGGCCCGGGGTCCACAGCCTTGAGAAGGCATCCCCCTGCAGCGAGCCCTGCTGAGGGGGGCCGGCATGGAACAGCCTCAGCTTCGCGTTCTCCCTGGAGGCAAACAGGTCCACCTGAGGTGTGCCCCAATGGGAGAACAGATCTTGTACTACCTCCTGCAGGAGAGACCACTCGTGAGATGCAGCCCCTATCCGGCTCAGGGTATCGGCCAGGGTGTTGGAGGCTCCTGCCACATGAATGGCTAGGAGATCCGCCTCCAAGCTGCGCATGAGTGACCAAATGCGGAGAGCTTCCTTGCATAGAAGCATGGAACGCTGCCCCGCCTCTGGTGGTTTAGGGTAGTACATGGTCGTGGGATCTGTCCGCCTGGACTCGGACCACTTGACCCCAGAGAGAAACAGAGCAAAGCGGTGAGAACTAGGCGGACCGCCTGAGCTCCAGCAGGTTGATGTGGCATCGGGACTCCCGCGGGGACCAGAGGCCGTGCGCCCGGTGTTCCCCCAGATGGGCACCCCAACCCATCAGAGAGGCATCGGTCGATAGAGAGACCGTCTGCTCGGGGCGGACAAACAGGATGCCCTCCTGCAGATGAGATGGAACGGTCCACCACCGGAGAGCATTCCACATCTCCTGGGTCACCATCACTAGCTGGTCCAATGGATCGCAGCGTTGTGACCACTGGCTGGCCAGTCCCCACTGAAGGGGGCGCATGTGCCAGCGTGCCCAACGGACCACGCTGGTACAGGCCACCATTGAGACCCAGGAGGCGTGCAGGAAGTCCCGGTGGGATGCCATTGCCCAACCAGAAATGATTGGGCAAAGGAGGTAAGAACTCGCCCTGTCCGCCGGTGCCGTGCTCTGCTCAAGAGAGTCGAGCTCTGCCCGATAAACAGAATCACTGCTTCGCCTCGAGTTCACTTTGGCCTCGCTTGATGAGAAGGCCGATTTGAGAGCAAAACCTGGAGGGCCAGATCTCTGACCGGCTCCACCTCCCTGTCTGGAGGGGCTGCTATCAGCCAATCGCTCCAGTAAGGGTACACCCAGACCCCCGGTGCCGCAGGGGAAAGCTGTCACCACTGCTATGCATTTGGTGAAGACCCTGGGAGCTGGAGACAGGCCAAAGGGCATGGCTCGAACTGAAGCGGATCCCCTCCGCCGAAGCGGCTGAATTTGGCGCATGGATTTGAGGAGATGGAGCGAACGTGCTGGGCCCTGCAGTCCAGAGAGAGCAGAACCACACGCCGTGTTCCAGAGATGGTATTATCTGAGCCAGAGTGACCATCCTGAAGGTTGAGACCTTAGGAACTTCTTCAGGTGCGTGTGGAATCACAGAATGCGTCAGCCCCGAGTCCGCTTCGAACCGGAGGAAGTACTATGGACGCCACCCGAACCCCGGAGTCTGAGGAGAGGTCCCTGCCTCCCTGATCCTGCCTCCTTTTGAGGAGGAGAGGCGATGTCGGCCCAGCAGAGGCCGGACAGTGAGGCCTGAGGACCCCGAGGCCCCCCGAGGTGCGACGGCTCTGAAGGGCGGGGCCTGCTCGAATTCTAGAGGCAGGCCTTTTCCCACCACCTCCAGCACCCACCTGTCCGTGGTAATAACGGACCAGGCGGAAAGGAAGTGCCGGAGCCGTCCCCCCAGGGGGGAACCTGGGGTGAGGTGACGGGGTTGGGGGCGACACCCCTCAGCCCGTCACTGGGCAGGCTTGGAGGAGGGACCCACCGAGGGACCTCCTGGGCCTTTACCTCCCTGCTTCCTGTTGGAGGAAGCCCGGGTTTGGGTTTGGGATGCTGAAGCCCGAGCCTGCTTGGGCCGTACGCCGGGCGAGAAGGACAAAAGGGCTTAGGCTGTGGTTTGCGCCTTTGTCCTTCTGAGCGGAAGAGACCGAGTCCAAGGTAGCATTGGACTTCTCGATCCTCTGCAGGTGACCTTCCACCCCAGGGCCGAAGACGTCAGTCCCCAAAAAGGGAACATCCGCCAACTTGTGCTGGATATCCGAAGTAAAGGTGGATATCCTCAGCCAAGCCCGACGACGCATAGCCACTGCGGCCGCCACAGACCTGGCACATGAGTCCCCAATGTCTAAAGCAGTCTGGAGCTGCTGTTTGGCCACTGCCCTGACCTGGTCCCGCACCAGCCTGACCGTGGTCTGCAGATCCGCGGGAAGATGAGGGACGACCTCATCCAGGGAGCCCAACAGGGCATGAGAGAAATGTGCCATGAGGACGGCCGAACTGGCCTGGCGAACGCCGAGGGAGGACGAGCATAGACTTTTCGCCGGCATAGTCCAATTTCTGGACTCCTTGTCGGGAGATTTGTCCACATCCCTAGCGCCTCGCACGCGGAAAATGCTGTCGGAACCAACCCTCGGCCGAGGGGTGTTCCAAAACTGACAGGGAACCGTAGTGACCGTGATACTTCCTGGCCATCCTGGTCAAGGCGCAGGACAGGAAGCAGGCGCTGCCAGAGCTCCAGGCCGGCCCACTATGGCCTCGCCACCGAAAGGCCTCTGTAGGGGGAATCCCCTGGTCCAGAATCCCGTGAGGGGATACCTGGCCCGCTAGAACGGGTTCGAGCTTCATCCCGGTGGACTCCGAGATGAGCCGGGAATCCAGGAAGGACGGAGGGCTATCGCCCACCGACTGTCCTCCTGAGGACTCCAAGTCCATTCGCTTGGAGAAAAGGGGAGGAATCGCCTTCGGACTCAGAAGAGTCCCCAAAGAGCTGCCCGGCCTGAGCTACCTCCACCTGCCGAGGTCGATGTCGGGAGTGAGGGTGACAGACAGCCTATGGGGCAGTCCCTGAGCCGACCGAGAATTTTTGGTCGAGCCCCAACTAATGGCTGTGGAGGCGGAGGTTCCACCGAATCGGTGGCAGCTGGTTTTGGCGAACAACCGCCTGGGAACAGGCTCTTGGATAAAACGAGGGTTGTTTCGCCACTCTGGTGACAGCCACTTAATGGCCGAGAAGACGATGGCTCGGGCTTATTCCCCGTCAGAAGGAGCTGTTGCCACATGAGTTTCATATCTTCGACGCAGAATTTGCGCTCAAGCCTCCCCGTCCGAGGAGGAGGAAGAGGACGAGCTGGGATGCCGCTTGCCGCGTGCCGACCGCTCTATGACAGCGGATCGGGCTGGACTCGCCAAGAAGTCCGAGATCGGAACCTCGGCTTTGCCGAGGACGGTGCGGGAGGTGTCGCGGGGAACCGCACTCCTCGGTTCGAAGATTCAACCGGCTCCGGAACCGGAGGCACAGACGAAATGACGGGTTCCTCAACTCCCACCAGGAACTAGGAGAGGGACCGGCTTCTCCTGTTTATTAATCATCTAAACGGGTCAGAGAAAATCTCGACCTGCCGACGTGGGAGTCTCGGTCAACTGGCCTGACGGGACACCGTGGAGACCAGTGGTCAAGCCAAGAAGCTTCCATCAAGCTTCCATCGGCCGACAACTTGGGGGAGGGATCTTTTCCTGGCCCTAAGAGGCCGAGTGTGAGACTTGGCCCTGTCTCTTTTGGACCGAAAACAGTCCAGAATAGTTGGACCCTCACCTTAGTCGAGAGGGTCAGACAAAGCTCCTTAAAAGAAGATGAATAAGAGGCACCGAGACAGAGCCGGACAAATGTCACGCAGCCAAGGTGTAGAAGCGGCTCCAAGGCCACCTCCCCTCTTCTCGAGGGTGATCATCTGCTCGGAGCTGATCCGGCCAGCTCAGCCGCTGGACACCGCCCACCGGGGCCTTTGACTTTTACTGAGGAAATCGCTCTCGGGACGCCTCTAGTTGTAAACGGCAGCACGATTCATACTTTAGCCGGTAAGGAAGAGCAGGTCACAGGCTCATGGGTCGTGCTCTTTGCCGCTCCACAGTAGACGACGTGGAGTGCGGATCCACTCCCCGAGACATCTTTCTGCCCACAAGGGCATCTCCGAACCGAGTCGATTTGTCCATCGTGAGCTGTGAGGGAGAGAAGACCAAGTCTTTTAGCAAAAACTTTTAATTTCAAAATTTGAAGAATTAGGAACTAGTCTTATACGCAGAGCGTTAAGGAGGGAAACCTGAGCTTCCAAGCGGTAAGGAAGATCTAGGCGCCATGGGGGGAGCTGAGAGTTTTACCCGGGTGGGGTGGGAGGAGCCAGTTTGAAGACCTTCCGCGCAAGATTTAAAGCGCAGCGGAATTTGTTAGTGGGGATGAAATATCCATGTCCCTGTGGAACCTGTATTTCTAGGGGAGATGGGTATGTTGTTCATCCACACTGTCTGGCAGACTCCTAGCAGTTCTCCGGGAGGAGGGAGGCAAGGTGCACACCCCTACTTAGGGAACAAGGACCGCAGAACCGAGGTCCGAAAACCAGCATCCCGGCATGACTCAAGGTCAATGTGGTAATGGGTAATAAAGGTGTGTGCTGACTTCCAGGTAGCAGCACTGCAGATTTACTGGATAGGGACGTCCCTGGAAGCAGCCACTGAAGCAGCGGTATGGCGGGTAGAATGAGCTCTTATCCCCTTCGGAGGTTCCATGCTCGCCAACCTGTAGCAGAGATCTATGCAGGAGGTGACCTACCTGCCTATCGTCCGCTTAGCTGCAGATCAGCTGCAGGTGCGGCTTCAGCTTAGGTGACAAACAGCTGGGCTAACCTCTCCCCAATTTCCGCAGTATGCTCCTGGCTAATAAGCGAGCGCCTTCTGTTGTCCAGCATGAGCCTATCCGGCCTCCGAGGTATGATTGGGTAGAACACCGCAGAGTCAACACCTGGTTAAGGTGAAACTCACACCACCTTCTCGAAGGAATTCTCGGTGGGGGCGAGGACAACCTTGTCCCTGTGGAAGACCAGATATGAGACTGGCGGGAAGCACCTGGAGCTTCCTCCCATCCTTCTGGCTGATATGATAGCCACTAAGGCGGCGGTCTTCCACGAGGTGAGAGGTGTCACATCTGTGCATCAGTTCGAATGGCTTGCCCACGAGCTTAGCCAGTACCAGCAGTAGATCCCACGGAGGTGGAGGTTCTCCCACTAGAGGGGATATGTGATCAAGGCCTTTGAAAAGCACCTCGCCACCTTCTCCTGGCGCCACTGACTGCTTCCCGCCCATACCTGGTAAGCATTGGTGATGGTTGCCAGGGTGCACCTTAAGGGTCGCCAACTGGAAGCCTCTAGCTGAGGGCAAAGGACCACAGGTAGTCCAAAATGCTTGCCAAGGAACAGGAGGAAGGGTCCAGACCCTGCCCTGACACCAAATGGAGAATCTCTTCCATTTAAAGGCACAGCATTTCCTTGGTCGACTTTACGCGGATGCCCTCAACGACGCTTGAGGACCCGGGTCGAAAGACCGGGCCTGGAACTCTAGCCATCCAGGAACCAGGTGGTCCAGGTGCAGGGATTCAAGGTCCGGATGGAATGCCTTCCCCAGGTTGACTGAGATCAGGTCCGGGCAGGTTGGAAGCTGCCTCAGGAGCCTGGAGCTGAGGCTGAGGAGATCTGGATACCAAAACTGGTGCTGTCAGTCTGGGGCTACCAGAATCACTCTGTGATCTTGTCCTCCTCGGCCCTTGAGAAGCACCTCTTGTGGGATCAAGGGAAATGGAGGAAAGGCGAGAAGAGGCCCAAGGCACACCGGCAAGGCCTTCGGTAGCTGCATCCCCTGCAGCGAAAGCCTCCTACTGAGGGGACGGGCATGAAACAGCCCTCAGCTTCGCAGATTCTCCTGAGGCAACAGGTCCACTCTGAGGCTGCCCCGGTGGGAGAACAGATCTTGTACTACCTCCGCAGGAGAGACCACCTGGACGCAGCTCCTACCTGGCTAAGGGCATCGCGCCAGCGCGGTGTTGAGCCCTGCCACGCAATGGCGCAGGAGATCCACCTCCAGGCTGGGCGACGAAGCGACCGCGCGGAGAGCTTCCCTGCACAGAGGCATGGAGAAGCCCCGCCCGCTGGCAGTTTAGGTAGCACATGGTCGTGGTATTGTCCGCCTGACCTGAACCACTTGACCCCCGTGAGAAAACGGGAGCCGAAGCGTGAGGGCTGATGAGCCGCTTCAAGCTCCAGCAGGCTGATATGGCATCGGGACCCAGAGGGACCAGAGGCCAGAGCCTTGTGCCCCCAGATGGACACCCCAACCCATCGAGAGGCATCGCCGGTAGCGATAGCGGCCTGCTCGGGCGGACAAACGGGATGCCCTTCGCAGATGTGCTGAACAGTCCATCACTGGAGATGCTTCCACATCCCCTGGGTCACTGTCACCAGCTGATCCAGCGGATTGAAGTGTTGGACCATGGGCTGCCAGCTCCCACTGAAGGGGACGATATGCCAGCGGGCCCAATGGACCATGCTGGGCAAGCCGCCATGAGGCCCAGGAGGGCGAGGAAGTCCCCGGCAGGACGCCGACAAGCCCAACCTGGAAATGATTGGGCAAAGGAGCAAAGCATCTCTGCTGTCCACCGTTCGCCGTGCCGGTCTGTGAGACAGAGCCCGCCCCGCCGAATTGTACCCGCTTTGGCACGAAGTTCCGACTTGGCCTTATAGATGAGGAGGTGAACTTGGAAGGCCAAATCTCTGGACCGCCCACCTCCTGGAGGGGCTGCAATCAGCCTGTCATCCAGGTAGGGCTGACTCCAGACCCTTCGGGCGCCGGTAGTAATGCTGTCACCACTGCCATGCATTTGGTGAAGACCCTGGAGCTAGGAAAGGCCGGCGGGCATGGCCCGAACTGTGAGGGATCCCTCCGCCTGAAGTGGAGGAATTCCTGTGGAATGGACGGATTGGGATATGAAAGAACGCTGCCCTGAAGGTCCCCGCGAACAGGCGTCCACATGCCCCATCCGGCTGACGGGATTATCTGCTTCAGAGGACCATCCTGAAGGTTCCAAGACCTTAGGAACATGTGTCAGGTCGTGCAGGTCGCAGAATGGGGCCCAGCCCCCATCTCATGGGACCAGAGGTACCTGGACACAAACCCTGGTCTGTAGGAGGATCCGCCACCTTCCTGATCACCTCATTTTTGAGGAGCAGGGCAATATCGGCTCGGCGAGCCAACAGAGAGGCTGGGGACCCCGTAGCCCCCCCGAGGGGCGACAGCTTGGAAGGGCGGGGCCTGCTCGAACTCCAGGGGCAGGCCCTTTCCTACCACCTCCAACACCCAACAGTCCGTGGTGATAGCGGACCAGCCGGAAAGGAAGTGTCGGAGTCGTCACCCCACGGGGGTAACGACGAGGCTGGGGGAGACACCCCTCAACCCATCACTGGGCAGGCTTGGAGAAGGACCAGCCAGGGACCTCCCTCGGGAGCCTGAGTACCTCTCTGCTTCCTGTTGGAGGAAGCCGTGGGTTTGGGTTTGGGATGATGCTTAAGCCTGCCTCAACCCCTGGTGCTGTCAATGGACGTGTCAAGAGGCGAGAAGGACAAAAAGGACTTGTGCTGCTGTCTGTCGTACCTTTGTCTTTCTGGGCGAGGTGACAGAGTCCAGAATTGCATTGACTTTGAACTGGGCTGGAGGTGACCTCCACTCCAGGGCCGAAGAGGTCAGTCCCCAAGAAGGCGACATCCGCCAGTTTGTGCTGGGTATCCGCCGGGAAGGTGGATATCTTCAGCCATGCTCTGCGGCGCATGGCCACCGTGGCTGCAACAAATCTAGCACAGGAGTCTCAGATGTCCAGAGCCATTTGGAGCTGCTGCTTAGCCACTGCCCTACCCTGGTCCCACAACTGCCGGATCGTGGTCTGCAGGTTGGCTGGGAGATGAGGGATCACCTCATCCAGGGAGCCCATGACGGCATGGGAGAAGTGTGCCATCAGCACGGCCATGCTGGCCTGGCGGAGGCCAAAGGAGGACGCAGCATACACCTTGCGCCCGGCGTAGTCCAGCTTTTTGGACTCCTTGTCGGGGGAGAGGGGCCTCTCCACATCCCTAGCGTTCCCGGAATGCCGGAAAACGCTGTCGGTGACCAACCCCTCAGCAGAGGGGTGTTTCGGAAAACCGGGCAAAGAGTCGTTAGGGACCACTTGTCCTGGCAAGGCGAGGACAGGAAGCAGGTCGCTGCCAGAGCTCCAAGGCTGGGCCAACAATGGCTTCAGCCACTGGAAAGGCCTCTGGGTGAATCCCTGGTCCAGCATCTCCATCAGGGCTCTTGGCCTACTGAATCCGGCTCGAGCTGCATCCCGATGGACTCTGAGATGAGCTGAAGCAAACCATACATGACGATGGGCTCCCCATCGATCGGCCTGGAGGACTCCAGGTCAATGGGCCTGAGAACAGGGAGGAGTCCTGCCGGACTTGAGGAGTCCCAAAGAACTGCCTGGGCCTGAGCCACCTCCACCTGCCGAGGAGGGTTGGGAGGAGAAGCGACCGACAACCTGTGGGGTAGGCCTTGACCCAAATCGAGAGTCCTTGGTCGGCGCCAATTCCTCGTTGTGGAGGCGGTGGTTCCACCACACCCGTGGGCAGCTGGTTTCGCCAAACAACCGGCGCAGGCTTGGGCACTTCGACTCAAGCAAAGGGTTGTTTCGGCCACTGGGTGACAGCACTTAATGGCGGAAAGGCGACGGCATCGGCTTGTTCCCGGACAGAAGTAACTGCTGCCACACAGTCCTCGAAATGCTGACGAACTTGGCGCTGAAGCCTCTCTTCCGGAGAGAGGAGGAAGAGGACGAGCGGCGGCGCTGCTTACCGTGCGCGACCGGACCGCTGATGTCGACGGATCGGCTGGACCGAGACGGTGTCAGAGGCGAGACCGAGATCCTCGGTGTTTCCGAGGACGGGTCTGGGAAGGAGCAGGGACACCCGCTTCCTCAGCTCGAAGTTTTAACCTGGGACTGCAGCACCAGGGCTAAGCAGGTCCTCAGTCTCCAACGGTGGAACCGTGAAGAAGGGTTGTCGGCCTCACCAGTCGACAGCCCGTCCGACGGGTCAAGAAAAATCTCAACCACGCCGATGGGTGTCTCGGTCGGCTGGCCTGACAGGGATGCCGTGAAGCCAGCGGCCATAGCCGCAACCTCGACCGAAATAGACAGTCAGCTGTCTGGGGAAGGAGACCTCTCCCACTCCCACGAACGCTGACGATGGGACTTACCCTTTGAGTCCTTCTTTTTTGATTGAGAGGAATGTCCCAATGGCCTCTCTCCCTTCGTGGAAAGGGATTGGCAAAGCTCCTCGAAAGAAGCTGAATACGAGGTACCCAGTGAGAGCGGGATAAATACCGCGACCAAGGAAGAGGATGATGTGGCCTGGGCCACCTCCTCCTAAAGGGTGATCATCTGCTAGAGCTGCTCAGCCGAGCCAGCTGCCGCTGTAACTGCCCAACAGGCCTCCTTCAAGTTAACTGGCGGGTAACGCTTCTCAGGGCGCCCAAGCTGTAACCGGGCAGTGCAGTCCTCCAGGACGCTGGCCGAAAATTAACGGCATGACTCGCAGGCCTGCAGGTCGTGTTCTAGGCCGAGGCAGTAGACGCACGTGGAGTGTGGGTCCGTCCTAGACATCTTCTGCCCACAAGGGCACCGCCGAAATCTGGGAGTCGATTTGTCCATCTCAGCCGCAAGGGAGAAAGATGACCGAAGTCTTGAAAATTTTAAAATGAGTTTCGAGCGAACTGAAGAATTAGGATCCAGTCTATCATACAGAAAGTTAAGGAGGGAACCTGAGCTTCCAAGCGGTAAGGAAGATCTGGCGTCATGGGGCGGAGCCGAGAGTTTTACCACGGGAGGAGCCAGCATAAAGACCTTCCGGCAAGATTTAAAGCGGCAAGGAACCTGCCAGACAGTGTGGATGAACAACATATCCATGTCCCTAGGACCTGTATTTCTAGGGAAGTGGATATGTTGTTCAATCCACACTGTCTGGAAGACTCCTAGCAGTTCTCCAGGAGGAGGGAGGCAGGGCGCGCACCCCCTACTTAGGGAATAAGGACTGGAGAACCGAAGTCCCAAAATCAGCATCCTGGCGTGACTCTAGGTCAATGTGGTAATGGGAAATAAAGGTATGTGCTGACTTCCAGGTAGCAGCCCTGCAGATTTCCTGGATAGGGATGTCCCTAGAAGCAGCCACCGAAGCAGGGGTATCGCAGGTAGAATGAGCTCTTATCCATTTGGGAAGCTCCATGCCCGCCAACCAATAGCAGAGATCTATGCAGGAGGTGGCCCACCTGCTTATCGTCCGCTTGGCTGCAGGTCTGCCAGGTGCAGCTTCAGCGTAGGTGACAAACAGCTGGCTAACCTCTCCCCAAACTTCAGCCGTTCGCTCCTTATAATAAGTGAGTTCTCTTCTAGGGTCCAAAGTATGGAGCCTAAATTCGGCCTCCGAAGTGTGACTGGGGTAGAACACCGGCAGAGTCAACATCTGGTTAAGGTGAAACTCAAGACACCACCTTCGGAGGGAATTTCAGGTGGGGACAGAGGACAACTTTGTGCCTGTGGAAGACCAGATAAGGAGACTCAATGGAAAGCATCTAGAGGTCTCCCATCCTTCTGGCTGACATTATATCCACCAAGAAGGCGGTCTTCCACAACAGGTGGGAGACATCGCACCTGTGCATTGGTTCGAATGGCTTGCCCATGAGCTCAGCCAATACCAGCAGTAGATCCCACGGAGGTGGAGGTTCTCACACTGGAGGGGATATGTGATCAAGGCCTTTGAAAAAGCTCCCAACTACCTTCTCCTGCGCCACCGACTGCTTGCTGGCCTGCGCCCGGTAAGCAGAAATGGCTGCCAGGTGCACCTCGACAGTCAATCAAAACCCTATCTGAGAAAGGGACCACAGGTAGTCCAAAATATTAGCCAAAGGACAGGAAGAGAGGTCCAACCCCTTATCCTGACACCAAATGGATAATCTCTTCCATTTGAAGGCATAGCATTTTCTGGTCGACTTCTTACAGGACGCCTCAACGATGTTGAGGACCTCATCGGAAACACCCAAGGCCTGGAACTCTAGCCGCTCAGGAACCAGGCCGTCAGGTGCAGGGACTGAAGGTCCGGATGGAGAACCTTCCTCTTGTCAACTGAGATCAAGTCTGGGCGGGCTGGAAGCCACCTCGGGAGCATGGAGCTGAGGCTAAGGAGATCTGGGTACCAGAACTGGCGAAGTCGGTCTGGGGCTACCAGAATCACCTGCGCCTTGTCCCTCTTCGCCTTGAGAAGCACCTTGTGGATCAAGGGAAATGGAGGGAAGGCGTAGAAGAGGCCCGGGGTCCACGGCCTTGAGAAGGCATCCCCCTGCAGCGAGCTCTGCTGAGGGGGGGCAGGCGTGAAACAGCTTCAGCTTTGCATTCTCCCTGGAGGCGAATAGGTCCACCTGAGGGGTGCCCCAGTGGGAGAACAGTTCTTGCACTACCTCCGGCAGGAGTGACCACTCGTGAGATGCAGCGCCTATCCGGCTCAGGGCATCGGCCAGAGTGTTGGAGGCTCCTGCCACATGGATGGCTAGGAGATCCGCCTCCAGGCTGAACAAGAGAGACCAGATGCAGAGAGCCTCCTTGCACAGAGGCCAGGAGTGCATCCTGCCCTGACGGTTGAGGTAGTACATGGTCGTGGTGTTGTCCGTCTGGACCTGAACCACCTGACCCCTTAAAAACAGAGCAACGGGGGTAGGGGCTAGCCAAACCGCTCGAAGCTCCAGCAGGTTGATGTGGCATCGAGGCTCCTAAGGGGACCAGAGGCCGTGGGCCCAGAGTTCCCCAAGATGGGCAGCCCAACCCATCAGAGAGGCATAGGTCATAAGAGTGACCGTCGGCTCTGGGCAGACAAACGGGATACCCTCTTGCAGATGATCTGGGACAAGCCACCACTGCAGGCCGTCCCACATCTCCTGGGTCACCGTAACCGGTTGGTGCAGAGGACCGGAGCACTCTGACCACTGGCTGACCAGCTCCCATTGCAGAGAGTGCATATGCAAGCGGGCCCAATGGACCACGCTGGTACAGGCCACCATGAGGCCCAGAAGGTGCAGGAAGTCCTGGGGCGCAACTGCCCAACCAGAAATGACTGGGCAAAGAAGGAAAGGACCTCGGCCCTGTCCACGGGGAGCAGAGCTCTGGCTCAAAGAGAGTCGAGCTCTGCCCAGATGAACTGAATAACCTGCGAAGGCACGAGTTCTAATCTGGCCTCGCTGATGAGGCCGCCAATCTGAGAGCAGACATGGAGGGCCAGATCCCTAGACCACTCCACCTCCAACCTGGAGGGGGCTGCAATCAGCCAGTCATCCAGGTAAGGGTACACCCGGAACCCTCGGTGCCACAGGAATGCTGTCACCATTGCCATGCACTTGGTGAAGACCCTGGGAGCTGGAGAGAGGCCGAAGGGCATGGCCCAGAACTCTTAAAGAGATCCCTCTGCTCTGAAGCGGAGGAATCGCTGATGAGACGAACGGATTGGGACATGAAAGAACGTGTCCTGGAGATCCAGAGAGTAGAATCACATGCCTAGTTCCAAGAATGGAATGATCTGAGCCAGAGTAACCATCCTGAAGCTGCGTGGCCTTAGGAAATTTTTCAGGTTGTGAATGGGGCGCCAGCCCCCCCTCCCCGTCCGCTTTGGGACCAGAAAGTACCTGGACACAAACCCTGGGCCTGGAGGAGGGTCCACCACCTCGCTGATCACCTCCTTCTGGAGAAACAGAGCAATGTCGTCTCGACGAGCTGACAGAGGCTGCGGAACCCATTGCCCCTCATGAGGAGACTGCTCGATAGGGAGGGGACTGCTTGAACTCCAGAGGCAGATCCCTGCCAACCACTTCTAGCAGCCAGTGGTCCGTGGTGATAGACCAGGCGGAAAGGAAGTGGCGAAGCCGTCCCCCCACTGGGGGAACCCGGGGAGGAGTGACTAGGTTGGGGCTGACACCCCTCAACCCGACACCTGGCAGGCTTGGAAGAAGGGTCGGCCAAGGGACCTCCTGGATCCTTCCCTCCAGGCTTCCTACTGGAAGAAGTGGCAGACTTGGCCTTAGGTCGCCAAGTGTGAGCCTGCTAGCCCTGTTGCTGTTGTTGCTGGGCCGGACGTGCCGCAGGAGCTGGAAGGGTGAAAGGGCTTATGCTGCTGCTGGCGGCCTTTGTCCTTCTGGGAAGACGTGACTGAGTCCAAGGTGGCATTGGACTTCTCGATCCTCTGGAGATGGCCTACCACCCCTTGCCCAAACAAGTCAGTGCCCAGGAAGGGAACATCTGCCAGCTTGTGCTGGGTGTCCGCTGTGAAGGTGGAGATCCGCAGCCAAGTTCTGCGGTGCATGGCTACTGTGGCCGCTACTGACCGAGCATAAGAGTCGCCGATGTCCAAAGAAGTTTGTAACTGCTGTTTAGCCACCGCCCTTCCCTGATCCCAACCTGCTTGGCCGTCGTTTGAAGGTCAGCCGGGAGATGGGGAATCACCTCATCCAGGGAACCCATAAGGGCATGTGAGAAATGTACCATCAGCACAGCCAAGCTAGCCTGTCATAGGCCTAGGGAGGAAGCAGCATAAACCTTCCGCCCAGAGTAATCCAGCTTTTTGGATTCTTTATCGGGTGGTTTGTCCACAGCCCTAGCGTTCCTGGAACACCGGGAAACACCATCGGTCACCAGCCCCTCCGCAGAGCGGTGCTCTGAAAAACCGGAGAGTGAACCGGTGGGGACCACGTACTTGAGAGCATTGCTGGCCGAAGGTGCGGGACAAGATGCAGGCCTCTGCCACAACTCCAGGGCCGGGCCAACAATGGCTTCGGCCACCGGGAAGGCCTCCGTAGGAGAATCTCCTCGGTTCAGTATCTCCGTGAGGGGATACCTGGCCAGTTTCTGAACGGGTTCGAGCTGCATCCCAGTAGAGACTGAGATGAGTCTATGAATACTCAAGAACGAGGATGGGCTCTTGTCCACCAACTGACCCCCAGCAGATTCCAGGTAAATGGGCCTGGAGTACAGGGAGGAGTCACTGTCAGACTCCGAGGAGTCTGCAAACAGCTGCCGGACACCTGAGCCACCCTCCACCTGCCGAGGTCGATCGGGAGTGAGGGTGACTGACAACCTGTGAGGCAAGCTCTGACTGACCGAAAATCGTTAGTTGAGGCCCCAGTCTTCGGCTGAGGAGGCGGTGATTCCACCACCACAATGGGCGAAGCAGCCGGTTTTGGGCAAACAACCGTAGCCAGAGTCGGCTCCTCAATAACTACGAGGGGTTGCTTCGGTCGCTCCAGTGACAGCCACTTAATTGCCAGAGAAGGCGACGGAGTTGGCTTGTTACTGGTCAACAAAAGTTGCTGCCACATCATGTCCTTGTAGCACCGATGTAACTTACGTCTGAGCCCATCCTCCAAAGAGGACAGGCGTCAATGCCGCTTTCCATGGTGTCAAGACAGAGACTGCCGACGTCGGCTGAACCTACTCGACCTGGAAGAGGACCGAGCCATCTTCAGGGTCGCCGAGGGTGGGTAAAGAGGGGGCAGGGGAGCCCGCTCATCCCCTTGTTCAGGGCCCTTTACCGGGGACTTCGGTACAGGCAAGTCCTCGGTTACCACCGGGGGAACCAGTGAAGAAGGGTTGTCAGTGTCTCCAGTTGACAAACTGTCCGACGGGTCGAGAAAAATCTTGACCGCGTCGACAGATGTCTCGGCCGGCTGACCTTACGGGGACACCATGAAGCCAGCAGCCTTGGCCGCAACCTCAACTGAAGTTGAGAGCCGACGGTCTGGTGAAGGGGACCTCTCCCGCTCCCACAAACGTCGACTGTGGGACTTACCTTTTGGTTCTTTTTTCTTAGACTGACTGGAATGTCCCAATGGCCCTTCTTCCTTGGTGGAGAGGGACTGGCAAAGCTCCTTAAAAGAAGCAGTATAGGAAGAGCCCAAAGCCAGCGGGATAAACGCCACAGCCGAGGAGGAAGATGAAGCAGCCTGGGCCGCCTCCTCCTCGAGGGCGATCAACTGCTCCAGCTGTTCCGTGGAGCCCACAGCCACGGACACCGCCCAACGGGCCTCCTTTGACTTCACCAGCGGGTACCATTTCTCGGGACGCCCAAGTTGCAGTCTGGCAGCGTGGTCCTCTAAAACTGAAGCCGAGAAGGACTTGCACAGATTGCAGGCCTGCGGATCATGGGCAAGACCCAGGCAGTAAATGCACGTGGAGTGCGGATCAGTCCAGGACATCTTCTGCCCACAAGGGCACCAACGGAAGCTGGGAGTGGATTTGTCCATCGCAGCCGAGAGGGAAGATGAAGACAGAAGTCTTGTAAACTTTAAAATAATTTTCGGAAAACCCGAAGAGTTAGGATCCAGGCCTAAAACGCAGAGCGCAAAGGAGGGAACCTGAGCTTCCAAGCTGTAAGGAAGATCTGGCATCATGGGGTGGAGTCGAGGGTTTTACCACCCAGGTGGGTGGCAGGAGCCAGCTTGAAGACCTTCCAGCAAGAATTAAAGTGGCAAGTAACCTGCCAGACTGTGGATTGAACACAATATCCACATCCCTAGAATCCTGTGTTCCGCTCTGCCCAGTGAACCACTTCCACTGCCCTGTTTTTGAGAAGGCCCAGTATTTCTGAAATGAGAAGGTCTGACTGAGCTGCTGACAGAATGTGTTGCCACTTGGGAGGAAGGTCAGGGGGAATATCAGCCTCCATTAGGCCACACCTCTCGACTGAGTCCTAAGGAGAACAAAGCAGCCCAGGAGAATGACACAGTCTGATAAAAGATCAGGACAGAAGGCCTTGCAGTACAGCAACCCCAAAACCAGCACTTCTGTGATAGACAGTCTAAAGACTGCAGTGTTTTAGCGCGTATTAGTGAGTGTTGACAATGCTCCATGTGGCAGCAGCACATACGTCAGCAACAGGGACACTTCTGTAACGAGCAACAGAAGTGGCCACACACCATGTGAAGTGACCATAGAAACACAGAATTTGATGGCAGATAAGGACCGCTTGGCCCACCCAGTCTGCCCATTTCCCTACCTAATGGATAAGCTGCAGATCCTAGTTAACCAGCAGCCTACTTCTTTCTAACCCCTAAAATTGCCTTGTAACTTGTCCCATGTCAGTGTAGATTCAACCACTGTTTTGACTCCACAACCTCCTCGGAAGGCCGTTCCATGCATCCACAACCCTCTGTGAAAAATACTTCCTTACATTACCTCTGGAGCTGCCCCCCGCCCCCCATCTTCAAATTGTGCCCCTTGTTCTTGCACACTCTTTTTGAAAGATGCTACCCTCTTGGACTTTGTTGATTCCTTGAGGTACCTGAACGTTTCTATCATGTCCCCTCTCCTCCTTTCCTCTAGGCTATACATATTAAGCTCCTTTAGTCTCTCTTCATTGTCTTCCAGTGCAGACCCTGCACCATTTTAGTTGCCCTCTTCTGGACAGCTTCCATCCTGTCTATGTCCTTGCGAAGATTGGGTCTCCAGAACTGCACACAGTACTCCAGATGGGGTCTCACCAGCTGTCTGTACAGAGGGATAACAACTTCCTGTTTTCTACTAGTGATGCCTCTCCCTATGCATCCAGTATCTCCACAGCCCTCCTTACTGCCCTCTCACATTGCTTGCCCACCTTTAAGTCATCTGATACCACTACCCCCAGTCCCTTTCCATTTTTGTTGTTGTTAGTATCTCACCCCCCATTGTGTACTCTTCCCCTCGGTTTTTGTTTCCCAGGTGCATTACCTTGCACTTCTAAGCATTAAATCTAAGCTGCCATACATCTGACTATTCCTCTAACCTTGCCAAGTCCCTTCTCATCCTTTCCACCCCACCTTGTGCATCAACTCTGTTGCAGATCTTTGTGTCATCTGCAAAGAGACATACTTTTCCTTCCAGTCCCTCTGCAATGTTGCTTATAAAGACATTGAAGAGGACCGGTCCTAACCACAAGCACAAGAGGACCACAAGCAGTACGGAGAAGTTCTGTACCGTACTTCCAGTAACACATCACAATACAATTAGCCACCCATTTTGACAGGCATTGTTTAAACACAGGGCACCCTCTTTCCCAGGAGTAAACAGAAAAAAAAAATGCTGGAAAGATTTCCTGTTGACCTCAGTGCGACTAACACAGTATCTCAGTGTTCTATGTAGATCAAGAGTATGGAGCAATGCCTCACCCTAGTGGGCACAATTAGGATAATAATCAGGAAAATATATTGTTTGGCTAAGTGTAAATTCTGATACAACCTTCGGTAAAAATTTAGGATTCGTATGCAAAGAGACTATGTGAAAAATAAAATAGAGGGTCACACATCAAAGCCTGAAGCTCAAAAATTGTACAAGCGGAAGTCATGGCAACATACAATAACATTTTCCATGACAGGAAACATAAGCCACAAGTCGTGGCAGGCTCAAAAGGAGCTAATGTGAATTTCTCAAGTATGAAATACAAGTCCTAGTGTAGGACTGGATTACATACAGGAATTTTCACATGCAGAATACCTCTCAGAAAAGTAAGGGACATTGCCATTGGTGCAACCGTATGGCCCTCAATCGGGGCATGGAATGCTGATACAGCAGCCAATTGCACATTAATAAAGAAATGCTGTAAGCCTGATTCAGCTAAGGAAAGCAAGTATTCCAGATTCACAGGACATGAAAGAAAGTCCAGATTCCTGGAAGCAGACCACAAAGTGAACCACTTCTATTTCAGGGCATACATATGCCTGTTAGAAGACTTGCTATCTGCACAGGACATCAACAGCCTTTGGGGACACCCCAAAGCATGCAATGGCTATGTTTTCAGAAGCCATTCACGTAGGTTCAAGGACTTCAGGTTTGGATGGATCAGACCCACCCAAATCCTGTGACAACACACCCCGATACACAGGTAGGGGAACAGGATGATCCATCACCAGATGCTGTAGGAGTGGGAACCGGATCTGGCAAGACCATAGAGGAGCTATGAGAAAGAGTGTCAATTCCACTCTTACCTTGAGCAGGACTTGGAATTAGAGGATGCGGGAATGCATACAGGAATTTACCTTTCCAAGACAGGGACAATGTGTATCGCCAAAAAACTCCAGGCCCTGGAGAGAGTGAGTGGAAATGCAGCAGTTCTGCGCTGTGTGGGGGATGCAAAAAAGACCCAACTCTGGACGACCTCACCTTGCGAAGTAGTAGTTTACCACAATGGTCAGTAGTTCTCCATTCGTGTATCAGAGACAAAGACCTGCTTAGCCTGTCTGCTAAGATGTTCTGGAGACCAGGACAAACACATCCAACTGCTGAAGGTCATGAGACACTGCCCTGTACCACACTTTCATTGCTTCGCAGCACAAGGGATAGGAGCCTGTGCCTCCTTGTTTATGTAGTGCATGACAGTAACATTGTCTGTATCAACAGACAAGGCTAGAGATGATTCTGGAACACTTGGAGGCTATACAGAACAGCTCTCATCTCCAAGGCACTTATCTGCAGTTCAGCCTCCACCATGGTCCAGGACCCCCACTGTCTGGGAGGGGCAGAGATGAGCACCCCAACCGAAGCTTGAAGCATCCGTGGTGAAGATCTGCAAAGGAGTTGGTACAAGGAATGGAACGCTCGAGTAGGTTGCCACAGTCCATCCACCAGGAAAGTATTCTGCGAACAGGAGACATGACAAGAAATGAAAATTACATACCTACCATAATTCTTGATCTTCCTGTGTATCTTTGCCATTTATCACTGGTGGGTGGTTGGCCAGAGACAAGCACCCCGTGGAAGCTTTTTTTTTGTGGGAGAGAGGAGCCAGCACCACAGGCCGACACATAGCATGGCACTCGCGGGTTGGCCAGCAACGGCCATTGGCTCCTCCTCCACCTCAGTTGTGCACACCAGAGAGAGAGACAGAGGAAAACAGGAGATAGAGAAAATAAGGGCAGGGCAAGGGAGCCCGAGAAACAGCAAAAGGAAAGGATGTAAACTGGAAAAGAAATAGGTTGACCAGAGGAGGAGGAGGAGACGAAGATTATAGGCCAAAAATACCCCGTCCCTAGATGACCCATAAGAAACACGGTGGGAGGACAGGACAGAGAATATTAAGGGATTGGGGGGGCAAAGACCTATCCAGGATATAGAGCTGGCAAGGGCAGATCTAGAGGTAGAATTCAACAGGGAAGACTCTGAGGAACTCGAAGAATCTTAAGATGGATAACTCCCCCAAACCCTTAGCCCTAGGATTTCTCCCTCCTCCTCATTACACCATGTATCAGGAGAACCCACAAGATTCTGAGGGGAGGGAAGGAGAGGGAATCCCACTATTAACGTGTCCCTTCCAAAGGGAAGGAGGCAGCAAAGGATTAGAACAACAAGGGGGTGGAGGAAGTTTCAGTCAGCCCCAGAACCCCCAATCCCAGGGGGACCCAAAGATCGGTGCACCCCAGAGGATTAGCCAACCCTTCGAGATCAGACCCAGGATAAGGGGGAAGGGTCCACCAGACATCCCAGCATTAGTCCAGAGAGAGAGAGGCCCTACTCGACCTCCTCTGATACCCTCTCAGAGGTCTTCTAGAAGGCCACAAAAGGAGAAGGAAGGGGACCCCCCCCCCCAAAGAGTCCCATGGAGGAGGGTAAGCAGGAAAGGGGCACGGCTCAGGGACTGAGGCCTTGCAAGGGGAAGGTGGGTGGGATTCAGTGATAAATGGTGAAGATACACAGGAAGATCAAGAATTACGGTAGGTACGTAATTTTCATATCTTCCCTGTGTCAGTCTTCACCATTCATCACTGGTGGGTGAGTACCAAGCCCCCCCGAAGGAGGCCCAGTAAATCCCTGAGAGAATAGCATCCCTCAGCACCCCCGTGGGGAAAATGGGAGGGTGAAGACCCTCCACTGGCCAGTTAAGCCTGGGACTGAGCAGGGCAAGAGAGGGTCCCCCATTCCCTGGGGAAAGGAAGGTGCCCCCGCATTTCCTGTCTCGCCCTGCAGGAAAAGAGATGGGTCCCCCAGAAGGAGGAGGCCAGTAACCTATGCCAGACTAAAGGCAACAACCTTGAAAGGCAAAGCCTAGCCATCCGCCGAATGCAGATCGCTGTCCCTGCAAGTCATGAAGCAACTTCACTGGTGTTGTAAGATGCCCTTGACTCGTTTCTTGCCAGCTCCAGACCTATAGCAGAGAGGGCAATGGCTTGCCGGGTAGCCTCCAAATCGGGCAGCGATGCTAGCACCTCGAATCAGCATCGCCCACAGATGCGTGTTACAGGCAGTGTGGCGAGTCTGATGTGAAACAATGGATCGTACCATCCGCGCAGAGGAGAAAACTCCACCCCAGATGATCAAACTCCGCAGAGTCAGGATCCAGGGGTTGATCGAGGAGTATCCAGACAAGTCAATCCCGAAATGGGATGAGGCAGAGAGCCTGGTGACCCCTGAGGTGCACAATATTGCCTCCGGCAAACCACGGGGGCTGGAACTGTGGCATATGGAAGCTGCCAGGTGCTGTACAATGCCTCCTGGAAGGGAACTGGCCAGGAAGGGACCACCAAATGGTGTGCCCCAAACTTGCCTAAGAAGTCTTGCGTCGAACGCTTGATATTGTGACGGGCAAAGTAGGTAACATGCAAGTCACTGACAAGCCTCGCTAGGAAGTGCTGATACTGGGTTTGATCAGCGTCTGAGGATACGTGGACGGAGGACTTCTCTTCCTCAGTGGAGGAAGACGAGGAGGCCTAGGAGCTTGCAGAGTCAGACTCCGGCTGTGGAGGGGGAACCGGTAGAAAGACCTGTTCATCTATAGCCCCAGCATACTGGGGGAAATCCGCAGCCTGGGATCTGAACTGTTCCCAGGCCAAAGGCCCCGAAGGGCCAACATGGCCTGGGATAGGGGGAGCTGGACACATGGGCATGGGCGAACCTGTCATCGTATGAGACGTGCCTCTGCCAGGGCTGGAAGACCCAACAGATGATCCTGGCATAACAAGGAATCCACAGGTCTGCAAGTTCACCGACCTGTTCAGAAAAGTAAAGTGGTTGGGACTGAACCCTGATGGGAGAAGCTACCCTATGAGGGGACCAGGGCTGCATGGATCCAAAAGGGTGGTCCCCCAGCTCCATCCAATGAGGACTCCTTTGAAGGGGATGAAGGAGAACACCTGGGTACAGCACTGCGGCTCCTCCCCAGACCAAGGAGGGGTGTCGCCATCCCTCACCCTATCTACTCTAAAGAAGCCCTCTTCCTCGCACTCAGTGCTAAGGAACTCCCCAAGGACAGTCACAGAGGAGGGAGATTCGGTCTTGACCTTGATAGAGGGGATGGCACTGGGGACAGCAGCCAACCCCTTCCCCAAAGCTCAGACCACCACCCCTGCAGCAGCGGGACCAACAGCCTGCACCTGACCAGTCGAACCTCCATCGGCCAGAGAGTCAGTGCAGGCCGCAGTTGCTGGAGCCGCAGGAGAGAGCACTTGGGGAGGCGCAAGAGAACTGGGCCATGGAAAACCCTCTGACGAGTCAGGCAGCCAGTCTGGATCAGCCTCCGAATCATCCATCTCTGAACAGGAGACGATCTAGAAGAGCTCCGGATCGGTGGCCCTGGGGTCTCTCTCACCTGCCTCGCCGTGGGCAAGTCTTGTACTCCTCGTTGCATCGCCCCAATCACCGGAGCCACAAATGGCCCTGGGATCCAAGGTGGCACCGAGGAACACCCCACACCAGGTTCTGCACCCTTGGGCCCCAACAAAGGGGGAGCATGCACCTCAAAAGAGGTGACTGCCAGAGTGGTGCTCCCAGCCCAGCCCCGAGAGGAGCCAGACCGGACCTCCGGCACCACAGCAGAGACCTCCTCTATGGCAAGGCAACAAAAAAAGAGGAGGCCCCCTCTTCCCCGGACCGTGCAGGCCCGGGAAGGGACCCAGAGGAAGGGCCAGGAGTCCTGCACTTGGATCGACGAGAACACCCCCAACCCCCAAATGTCAGCAGAGTCCTGCCAACTTTTAACACGCAGTGCTCCAGAAAGCGGCGGTCCGTAGAGAAGCAGGCATCGCAGGTGTCCATGTCGTACTGGGGTCCAAAGCAGGTGAAGCAAATATCATGCCAGTCGGTAACGGAGATCTGTCGGCCGCAGGGACACAGACGCATAGGACAGAGGACCAGGCATGCTACTGTAATGAAACACAAAAAACAGTAACAGACTCGATGCCGCTTAATGAAACAGAAAGATCTTACCGGCTGGAAGATAAATGGCATTGAGTGGGCTGTAGAAATGAGGCGGAGATGAAGAAGTTAGGCATCAATGACGGCCCTGAGGATCAACGGCTCTGAGTAACAAGGCTTCGAGGTCAGACGTAGGCCGCAATGTCGCAGTGGAAATTCCGAGCTGCTGGCGAGGTGCTGTCTCAACGGTGGGAGAAGCAGAACTGAGGTGGAGGAGGAGCCAACAACCGTTACTGGCCAACCCGCGAGCACCACGCAATGACTCGGCCCTGCTCCTCCCTCCTACAAAAAGCGCCCGCAGGGTGCTCGTCTCTGGCCAATCACCCACCAGTGATGAATGGTGGAGACTGACACAGGGAAGATTTATTGACACTGTTTAGTTCTAAGCAGAGGTGCTAGACCCGCCTCCCCCCCAAAGTTAAAAATCTTAATGAGGGTGCAGCACCATGAGACCGGTTCGCATTACATAGCCTGTCTCAACAACGGCCCTCAACCGCCTCAGTGTTTTTTTTTTGTTTTTTTTTTTAAATCAAGGCAGTGCAGCGTAACCCAAATAAACACCTAACAAGAGCATAAGATAGGCCTTGGGACCCATGAATGAAGGCTCAAAAAGAGCAGTGTCTTGACAATTCAAACCAAAACAGGGGATATGAAGATTGACAGAGTGAGCCTGCGGAGTGGTGGGTGGTCATGTGAATCAACGACGAAGAAGATCAAGAATCACAGTGAGTACGTCATTTTCATGTCTTCCCAGACCTTACCTTCACCAATAATTCACATTGCTGGGTTAGAGTACCAAGCTTAGAAAAAAATCCCCCGAGCAGGGCAGTAAGAGACAGAGCTCACTCAGGACAAAAGTCCATAAATGATTGGTCTGCAAAAAGAAGCATGCTGTCTGGCACGGACATCCGGAGCATAGTGCTTGATGAAAGTGTGCACTGTGCTCCAAGTAGTGGCTCTAATATCAGCAATGGGAACAGAGTGAATCTCTGCCAGGGACACAACAACCATTCTGGTGGAGTGGGCACAAACCTGGCCTTCCAACCTGACCTGTGCCACAGAACAGCACTGGTGAAGGCAAGCGACTATCCAAGCAGTAATGCATTTGATAGTCAGCTCAGTGGCGTTGAGGCGCTGGACGGCACACCTCGAGCCACGCCAGTGACAGAAGTTCAGGAACAGACTTGGGTCGCTCAGGAGTCGGCAGGGGTGAGGAAGGATTGAGCATCTGTAGACAGCTCTCCTTCCTCGGGGAGACGGGGACAGTGCAGTGTGCTGTAGACAGAAACCCAGTGGTCGCTGGGTGCTGGCACATGCGCCTCACCCAGCAGAGGAGAGGACTCACACCCAGGACGTATGGATGCTTCCGCCGAGGCCAGCTGCCCCGCCCTTTGCATGGTGTGTGGATCCCGGGGAGAAAACAGAAAATGCTGGGAGCTGACGGGGTCCATGATGACTCGATAGATTCCCCTACAAGTTGCTGCCCCCAACGTCTGGATTTGTGCTGCGGGAGGCAGTAACCTGGAACTCCTCTCTTTGGCCCCGCCGTTGGGGGCAATCAGTGGGGGAAATAGGGGGTCCGGCTGTGCAGGAGATGAGTGGGTCGGAGAATGAGGCTGGAGACACCCATCAGCTCCATGGAGGAACAAAAAATTACTAATAAAAATAAATAAAAAAAAAAAAAAAGAAAACTGCATTTGATTGTAACTGGCTGACCTATCCAGTTTGGGATGAAGGGGACAAAGAGTTGCTTAGACTGCTGGATGTCCTTAGTTATATGGATGTACAACCTGAGGGCTCTCAACATCCACAGAGTGCAAGGTGCGTTCCCCGTCATTCTGGAAGCTGGGGAAATACGTAGTCAACATCAAGAGTTGGCTCAGATGGAATTCCAACACCACTTTAGGCAAGAACTTCGGGGTGTGGGGGTGTGTGTGTGCAGAACCACCTTGTCTTTACGGAAGACAGTGTATGTAGGGTCTGTGACCAAAGTAGGTATCTCAGAGACCCTACAAGTAGAGATGATGGCCACCAAAAAGAATCTGAGGTCACACGTAACCAAAGGTTCAAAGGGCTTACAAGTGAGCATGTCCAACACAAGGCTGATATACCAGGGAGCTACAGGTTTTATTACTGGGGACCTTGTGTGTAGGATACTTTTCAAAAATCTCTTGAAGAGGAAGTGGAGCCAGTGTAAGGTACTGGACTGGCTTGTGGTAGGCAGAAACAGCACATATATGAACCTTTGTTCAACAGAGAGGTATTGTAATCCAGTGTCAGAAAGGTCCAGTAAGTAGTCTAAAACCTTGTCCAATGGACACTGGAATGGATCCAAACGGGATTTGGTGCACCACTCAGAGAAACGGTTCCATTTGACTGTGTAAGTCTTTCTGGTAGAAGGTTTGTGAGCTGCCAGGAGAATCTCAGAGACCCTCTGAGAGACCTTAAATCTGTTCACTTCTATCTCCTCAGGAGCCAGGCATGAATATGAAGGGAGTGTAGGTTGTCTGTAGAGGTAGAGGCCTTGGAAGGGCCACTGACAACTTGTTGATCAAGGAAAACCATCTCTCTCTAGGCCACTATGGTGCAATGAGAATAATCTCACCCCTGTGCACCTCCAACCTGAGCAGCACCCTCTGAACCAGTGGAATAGGAGGAACTGCATAGAGAAAGCAATTTGTCCACTGCAACCTGAATGCATCCTGACAAAAAACACCAGGTTCTGGATTTCTGGAGTAGAATACAGGCAGTTTTATGTTGAGTGGGGTGGGGACGCAAAAAGGTCTAACTCATCGAAGAGAGACTGCAAGACATCTGGAGCTAATGACCACTCGTGAGGACCTGCTTCTGTCCGACAGTTGGTCTGCCAGATTATTCTGAGCCCCTGGCAAGTAAACTGCTTGGATCAGAGCATCCTGCTCCAGACACCACTCCCACACTCTCATCACTTTTTTGCAGTGAGGGTACGAGTGTGCTCCCTCTGCTTGCTGATGTAATACATGACAGACTTGTCAGTCTGAAGCAGGATTACCTTGTGATGGACAAAGTCCATTAAGGCTTGAAGGGCATATAGGATGGCCCTCTTCTCCAACACGCTGATGTGAAGCTGAGATTCCATTTGAGTTAAGACTCTCTGGGTGTGGTGACCCTGACAGAGGCTCCCCATCCCAGGAGAAATATATCTGTGGTAAGGGTTATCTGCGGTTCTGGTGGAGAGAAGGGGAGACCTCGATGAAGGTTGTTCTCTTGTGTCCACCATGCAAGCGACTGAAGCAGAGGCACAGTCACTTCAATGGGGTAAGACTGGGGATGCACTGTCAGAGATCACTTTGTGCTGGGCATCCAATGAGTTGTCCTCACGTACAGTCTTTCTAGAAGCCCTATGAAGACTGAAGAGGACACAAGCCCCAATATCTGCTGCACTGAGTGAGCCTGCATGGACTTGTTCTCCTTGATGAAATGTGCCATCTGAAGGTTGGTTTTCCTTCTGTCCTCTGGGAGGAATGCCCTCACCTTGGTAGTGTCCAAGAGAGCGCCTATGAAGAGGAGCTGCTGCAAGGGTTGAAGCTGTGTTGTGTCTAGTTTCAACAGGAATCTCATGGAGGGTCAGCAACTGAGTTGCTAAGGCCACTGTCGCTTCTGTGCCATCTGGATGGGCTAGCCAGCAACCAGTCCAGCTGGGGGAAGAGCTATAGCCAGAGCTGTCGAAGGTGTGCTGCAAGAACTGTAAAGCACTTTGTAAACACTGAGGCACCAAGGATAGCCCAAAGGGCAGGAGTGAACTCTGAATTGATAGTGCTGGACCAGAGCTACGAACCGTAGAAACCTGTGGTGACTGGGGTGCACTGGTAGGCATCCTGTATGTGCAGAGATGCTAACCAGTCTAGTGGCTTGAGAAGTGGCAGTAGAGTTCCAAGGGAAATAGTCTTGAACTTCTTGCAAAACTTGTTTAGTTTTCAGAGGTAGAGGATGGGGTACATGCCTCCAGTTTTGTTTGGGGCGAGAAAAGTACAGTAAGGTAAGAACTTACTATAACAGTAGATCTTTGAGAGGAGCCCTTGCAGCAGGCTACACCATAAGGACTATGCTGCCAGGCACTAGGACCCCATGGAAAAATTCTTCGCTAGCAGTACCTAGTGGGGACCGCCCTCTGATGTGAAACCGCCTCCGACGTCCACCAGTGGTATAAAAGTGGCAGTCCCCGGCCACACCCATTCTCCTGCCAGAGACCCGGCTAACAAATCATACAAAATCGAAGCTAGTGAAATACCCCACCTAGGGTAGGGAAAGACAGGAGAAAAGGACCAGGGGAAAGGAGGGAGGAAGGAAATAACGCCTGCTGCAAGAGCTCCTCTCAAAGATCTACTGTTACGGTAAGTTCTCACGTAACTGTACTATCTTACTTCAAGCGGGAGCTCTTGCAGCAGGCTACACCATAAGGACTCAGTACCAAGCAGTACTAAAATGATTCCAGACAGACTGGGTCTTGGAAATTGAGAAGCGGGAGAGGCTTCAAGACAACAGGCCTTGAAGTACCACTAACCCAAATTCAGCTCTCAGACGGGAAGCAATGTCCAGGTTGCAGTGTTTCACAAAGGTGTGCACAGAGCTCCAGGTAGCTGCTGCACAGATGTCTGCCACAGAAACATTCTGAGATGCCGCAAAGAGGCAGAAACACCTCTGGTGGAATGACCCTTAACTGAGCCCGGTAAGGGCTTGTACTTACTGTAGCAGAAGGTGATGCACTGGGCTAGCCATCTGGACAGTGTCTGCTTTGCCACAGGTGCCCCCAGGGTTCTCGGGGCAAAGGAAACAAAAAGTTGGTCAGATGTTCTGAAAGTCCGAGTATGGTTAATGTAGTACCTAAGCAGTCTATGTACATCCAGAGTGTGAAGGACAGCCTCCCCTCGATTAGTGTGCTCCAGATAATAAACCAGACGATTGATGTCCTGATTAAGTGTAAATTGGGACACCACCTTAGGAAGGAACTTAGGACACCCTGTCCTTGTGGAAAATCAAATATGGCTCTTTAACCATCAGAGCCTGAAGCTCGGAAATCCTCTGAGCAGAAGTGACGGCAACTAAAAACAATGGTTTCCATGACAGAAAACGTAGCTTGCAATCCGCGGCTGGTTCGAAGGCAGGCAATGCAAGTTTTTCTAACAGAAATAAAAGATCCCAAGGAGGGATGATGGGATCCCTAACGGGAGGTTTCAGGTGAAGCATTCCCCTCAAAAAAGTTAGGGCCAGGTCTGTCTGGGCAACATATTTGCCATCCACAGACACGTGATAGGCAGAGATTGCTGACAGGCGTACCTTGTAGGAAGAATATCAGAGGCTTGAGTCTGACAGGGAGAGGAGATACACAAGGACAGCATTCAGAGGGCACAGGAGAGGGTCCAGACCCCGATTAGAGGCCCACAAGCAAAAGCACTTCCACTTCATGGTACAGGTAGCCCTAGTGGGAGGTTTCCTGGCTGCAGCCAAGACCTCAGCCACTCTGGGAGATGCTTCAAAATGTGCAGTGGCTACGTCTGCAGGTGCCAGGCATGCAGATGTAGGGACCAGAGGTCTGGGTGAATAAACCTGACCTGCTCCTGCGACAGTAATCAGAAGGACAAGGGCAGGGAAGAAAAAATTACTCACCTTAGTAATTGTTTTTCTTCTAATGGAGTCTTGCTATATTATGACTTCTTGCAGTTAGCCACAGCACTTGAACTGCCCCGGAGAGGAAAGAGTTAACTCCATAATGAATGGAGTTCTCAGCGCAAGCGCTTTACTGAAAGCTCTATCTGGCTAGTTTCAAACTGAAACTGTCAGATCTTTACGGAGCCAACACTCACTAAAAGTCTGTGTGAAGACCACGCTAGCCAAATGGCTACCTACTAGTAACAACAACTACAATAACAATAACAACAACAACAACAACAACAAATATCACCTGACAAGCATTACTAGACCCCCTCCCCAAAGACTCAAGTCCAGGAGGGGCCAACACAAATCAATAACAGTAGTACCTAATTTCCCAATCCTAAAAAAAAGGGGGAACACCTATAATGGCATGACACAGTGCTTGCACTAATTTGCCCACACCCTACCCAAGTAGAAGTTCTGAGAGGGGCAGGTTGGGGGGTGGTCATAATGTAGCAAGACTCCATTAGAAGAAAAACAATTACTAAGGTGAGTAATTTTTTCTTCAAACAACATGAAGTCTTGCTATATTATGACTTCCTGCAGATTACACAGCAGTACCTCCATGGAGGAGGGCCAGAACCTACTTAGGGAATAGGCTCTGAAGCACGGCTGTGCCAAACCGAGCATCTTTCCTGGCCTGGATATCCAGGGAGTAATGCTTGGTGAAAGTGTGAACTGTTTTCCAGGTTGCAGCTTGACAGATTTCCAAAATAGGAATATCTCTAGCAGCCACTAGAGATGCAGCTGTACCCCTGGTAGAATGGGCCCTCAATCCTGAGGGGGGTTCTCTACCCAGTTTTTGGTAGCAAAATTGGATACAAGAGACAATCCACCTGGCAATTGTCCTCTTAGTGGCAGGTTTTCCTTTGCCAACCTCACCATAGGTGAGAAAGAGTTGGTGGGATTCGAACCTGTGACCCTCGGTGTGTTCCAGATAATAACTCAATGCCCTCTTAACATCAAAACTGTGCAATCTCCTTTCACCAGAGGAAGAGTGCTCAGTGAAAAATACTGGAAGGGAGATGGATTGGTTAAGATGGAAATCCGAAACCACTTTAGGTAAAAACTTTCTGTTAGTCCTAAGGACTACCTTATCCCTGTGAAAAGAAATAAAATCATTTTCTACTGAAAGGGCTTGTAACTCACTTATGCGTCTAGCAGAAGTGATGGCCATTAAAAATACAGTTTTCCAAGTTAAGAACTTAAGGTCTGCCAAGACAGGGGTTCAAAGGGGTTGCATTAACTGAGCAATGCAAACATTAAGGTCCCAGGCAGGGGCTGGGTCCCGAAAAGGAGGGTTAGTATGAAGTAACCCCTAAAAAACTTGGAAAACACAGGGTGAGAAGAAGGAGGAAGGCTTTCCTGCTGAGATAAAAGCAGAGACAGCTGCCAAGTGGACTCTTAAGGTAGCTGGCCTGAGGCCCAAAGAATTAAGATGGACCATGTAGTCCAGCAAAGTGGGCAAATCAGCAGATTCTGGGACAATATGCTTATCAGAACACCAGATGGAAAACCTTTTCCGCTTGGAATTATAAGTGGCTCTAGTGGAAGGCTTCCTAGAGGCCTTTAAAATATCAAGGACACCTTGAGAAAGGTGTAAATCAGCAAATTCTAACTCTTCAAGAGCCAAGCCTTGAGGTTGAGGGATTTGAGGTTCGGATACCATACTGTCCCCTGGGCACAGGTCAGCAGATTGTGAATCCTGGGAAGGCACAGGGGAAGGTGGACTGTCAGTGATAGCAGGAGTGGGTACCAGGGTTGCCTGGCCCAGTCTGGTGCAATCAGAATCACTTTGCAAGGTTGGGATCTGATTTTTACTAACACCTTGAAAAGAAAGGAGGGGGAAGGCATACAGGAACTTCCTCCCCAATCAACAGAAGGGCATCCAGGGGACTGAGCCCATCACTGGGGCCTGCAGCAGAACAGTGGAAGTTGGTGGTTGTCTGGGGCTGCAAAAGATCTATCTGAGGGTGCCCCATCTGGCAAAGACTGTTCTCAGCACTCGAGGGATTCAGGGACCATTCGTGATGGCCCTGAGAAATCCTACTGAGGGCATCCGCTTAGACATTGTCCTTCCCTGGCAGATGAACTGCTATTAGAGAATTTCAGGGAGTAGGCCAGAGACCACAACTTCATTGCCTCGTGCACAGGGCCGACGACCGGAGTGCCCCTTGCTTGTTGATGTACCACATTGTTGTGGTATTGTCTGTTCTGACCTGGACTACTTTGTTCTGGACAGATGCAGAAAAAGCTTGAAGAGCTAAAAGGACAGCTCTGAGTTCCAGCAAGTTGATGTGGAGCAGAGATTCCTGAGGGACCACACTCCCTGTGTGAGAGGTTGCCAAGTGTGCTCCCCACCCCAGGAGGGAGGCATCCGTGAGTGAGGGTGAGGGGTGGGAAATAGGAATGAAGGGACCCCTGTCTTAATTGCTCTGATCCTGCCACCACTGAAGAGCTAGGATCAGAGTTCGGGTCTAGGAACCAGTTTGGCAGAGGGTCCCTCCTTTGGGACCAATAGGCCCTCAAATGAAACTGAATGTCCATCTGGAATCTTGCTCCCTGCACTACAGCTGTGGAGGCAGCCATGTGCCCTAGAAACTGCAAAAGTGTCTTGCTGGTCGAGAGACCTGCAGGGTGAAAGAGGAGGCCGGGCGATCAACTTCTCTACCCTTTCCAGGGAGGAAGGCCCTGGCCAGCTTGTGTTCAATTCGCACCTATGAAGTAAGTACCTGAACTGGTTCTAGAACTGACTTTGGTAGGTTTAGCAGGAATCCAGGAGGTGAGAAGCTGCTGGGTGACTTGCAAGTGGATTTCACCTGTTCTGGAGACTGTCCAGCAATGAGCCAGTCGTCCAGGTAGGGAAAACAGCAACCCCTTGCCTTCTTAAATGAGCCACTGCTACGGCTAGACATTTGTGAATACCCTTGGAGCAGAGGTAAGACGAAAAGGGCATTGCCCTGATCTGGTAGTGGCCTGAGGGCAGTTCGAACCTGAGGTACTTTCTCGTGAGAAGGCCTGATTAAGACATGAAAATAAGCATCCTTGAGGTCCAGGAGGCTAGCCAGTCCCTGCCTCAGTGAGGGCAAAATCATTGCCAAAGTTAACATTTTGAACTTTGGTTTCAAAGAATGTTTGTTCAAATACCTTAAGTCTAGGATGAGCCGCATTTCTCCTGTCTTTTGGTGTAAGGAAGTATCTGGAGTACAGACCCTTGCCCTGGTGAAAGGAGAAACCCTTTCCACTGCTTTGCACTTTAACAGGGCAGAGACCTCTGCCTCAGGGCAAGGGCCTCTAGGGGCTTGCAGGTGGAAAGTGTCTGCCCTCATCTTTGGAAAATGTTTGAAGCTGAGAACCAGACCTGGCTTACCACTTCCAGAACCCATTTGTCCGAGGTTACGGACACCCAGTTCTGACTGAAGCAAAGCCAATCTCCCCCCTACTGGTACAGGAGAATCGGCCCTGGGCACCCCATCAGGGTGCCTGCTTGGCAGATGCCTTAGGCTGAGGGGTGGGGGACGGCTTGCCTGCGCCCCGTCTGCCTCTGCCTCTGAAAAACCCTCTGAGCATAAGCAGAGGAAGCTTGGGATTGATAAAAAGGCCTGTGGAAAGACCTGCCCCTACCTCTGGGCGTGTGCCTCTGTGGAGTGGCATGCCGCTCCTTGGCCTGGGCACTTTTGTAGGTAGTTCTGTATTCATCCATCTTTTTCATATAGTTCTCTGTCTGCTCCCCAAACAGAGAATTTCCTACCACAGGAAAATCCATAGCGTTTGA
Source organism: Neoceratodus forsteri (assembly GCA_016271365.2). Classification (NCBI taxonomy): domain Eukaryota; kingdom Metazoa; phylum Chordata; order Ceratodontiformes; family Ceratodontidae; genus Neoceratodus; species Neoceratodus forsteri. The sequence goes on along the minus strand of CM028134.1, from coordinate 588,402,596 downwards.
CTGAGTGTCCTGTAACAGATTAGTGCACCTGAGCCATGCCAACCTACGGAAAGCTACAGAAGTGGCCATGACCCTAGAGGAAACATCATTAACATCAACAGCAGCATGAAATTGAACTTTAGAGGCTTCAATGCCATCAGCAGCCACCTGTTCCATTCACTAGCCAGCTGGCCATGGGCCTGCTTGGCTAACTGCATAACTGTATCCCATCTAGATTTCGATATCTAGCTACATAAGCCATATAATTTGCCTGCCTGAGTCCCAAAGAGGCTGCCATATACTGCTTTTTGCCATGGCATCAATCTTCCTAGAATCTTTATCAGGAGGATGTGAAGCCAGGGAATGTTAAGCTGTCACAGGCTGCAGCCTGTACCACTCCTACATGACTACACTGCCCAGAAAGGAAGTCTGTATCAGGGCCTGATAAAACATACCTCCTGTCCATCTTTTATCGACAGGAGGCAGAGAATTGGATTTTTAAAATTTTCATTGTTTGCTTCCTAAATGACTTATGCAAAGGAATAGACAATCTCCTAGACTCTGGAATATCCATCATCTCAACATAATCAGGCTCCTCTTGCTCATCCACAGCCTCTTCTAAGGAAGCTGGAGGTTTCAGCAACTTTCTTATAAAAATAAAATGAGATGGGACTCAGACAGCATAGGGAGATTCCAATGGTCTGTCTGGAGAATGACCAGTTCAATGGGCACATCCAGACCCTCCCAGCCACATACATACTGCTCATAATCCTCCTCCCCTCCTGTGGTTCATAAAATTCTTCAACATCATACTCCTGAACCACTGGGACCAGACGAACCAACCTTTTACCAGCTAGTGGTGGTTCGGACGGTCCCTGAGACAGTGACTGGACAATTTGTATGGCTTTTGCTATCTCTGCAGCAGTTGGAGAGGCAATTTTGTACTCCAGACCTGCTGATTTTTTAGACTTTTTTACTGGGGCTGGTTCCTCAGAACCAGCTTTTCTTTTGCCCGAGGAAGTCTCGCCCTGGTCAGAGGGCACTCCCTCTGGTCCAGTGGGCACTGGACCGGGCTGGCCATCCGGGTCAGCGGACTTTTGGCCTCTCGTTCCCTGAGCCTGCCCAATCTTTTTTCCAGGGTGGCTGCAGGAAAATTCTTGCAAATCTGGCAGTCTGACTGGAGGTGGTCAAACCCCAGACAATAAACACATGTGGTGTGTGGGTCAGCCTTGGCAAAGGCTTCCCCACAAGCATCACAGTGTTGAAACCCAGTGGCCCGGTTTTTCTTTTGGGTTTCTCAGACATAATGCCAGCCTAACCAAAACTTGCCCTTTTAATGGCAGTGCCAGGCAAGACACCCTTATCGGTTCCTAACCGTGTCAGGTATTTGAAAAACCAAATTAAAAAGTTCGTTTTTTAGAACCGATAAGAACGGAACCGCACTCTAAATGTCCATACAATACTTCTTTAAACGCGCCTTTTAATTGAACCGATCGGTTCAAAACCGAACCGATAAATATATTTTCCACACAGACTAAAAGACCTGTACTTACGGTTTACCACATAGGCTTTGAACGAAATGCATTAAATAAACACTTTTCGGTTTATTTAAACCGAGAATTACTTGTTTAACGAGAAATGAACAGAGCTGAAGGAAGATCTCGGAGCGACTGTTCAGTGAGTAGGAGTAAAGAATCTGACAGTTTCAGTTTGAAACTAGCCAGATAGAGCTTTCAGTAAAGCGCTCGCGCTGAGAACTCCATTCATTATGGAGTTAACTCTTTCCTCTCCGGGGCAGTTCAAGTGCTGTGGCTAACTGCAAGAAGTCATAATATAGCAAGACTTCATGTTGTTTGAAAAGTGAGGTTCCCCCGCCAGCTGCTGCAGTAGTGGGAACCATATCTGACGAGGCCAAAGCAGAGCTGCGAGAATCATCTCCACTCCTTTCGCTTGGAGTTTGAGCAGAACTCTCTGCAGGAGAGGAAAGGGAGGGAAAGTATACAGAAGTCTCCCTGTCCAACAGAGGGACAATGAGTCTCGCCAGAAAACACCAGGCCCGTGATCAACTGAGCAGAAACTGGGCCGTTTTGTGTTGCGCGGGGACGCGAAAAGGTTCAGCTCTGGATGCCCCTATCTTTGGAAGAGGTCGTCCGGTACAAACTGCAGGAGTTGCCATTCGTGAGTCTTTGACCGAGACCAGCCTACGGTGTCGGCCAAGGTGTTTTGGACCCCTGGAAATGAAAATTAGATACCTACCATAATTCTTGACCTTCTCTTGTATCTTTACCATTCATTACTGCTGGTTGTAAGCCAGAGGCATGCACCTGCTACGGGAGTTTTTCCTTTTGAGAGGAATTGGCGCCGATGGCGCCGCCCTTGAAAGCGACACACTATGTGGTGTGCGAGGGGCGGCCGTTAGGCGCCGCAGACTCCTCCTTCATCCCAGTTCTGTAAGCCGGAGAGACGAAATAAGGATGAGAAAAGGAGACCAAGGCAAGACAGCAGAGGGATAGGCAAAGGAAAGGATATAAACTGAAAAAGGAATAAGCCAATAGGGAATAGGAAAGGGAAGAACCTCTTCCGTAAGGGATCACAGGGCCTCACTCCTGGGGCGGCTCCAAGGGAGGAACATATAAGGGACAGGAAGAAAGAAGGAGGAAGAAGAGGAGAGGGGGATGATGGGAGGAGGGAAAAACTCTGCCAAATTGTGAGTTAACTGGCTTAAAGGCTTATAAGCTCGGAACCAAAGGGCAAGGGAGCAAGGATTCCATCAAAGAGAAACTGGCCTAAGAAGGTTCGACTGAACCTTTTGCACAGCTTGAACACAAAAGGCAGACTTTCTACACCTCCCGCCATCCCAAACCCTTTACTCAAGCTGAGAGCTCACAGACTGCCAAGGCAGATAATCTGTTCGGGAGGCGCCCAACTAGGATAGGGAAAGGACCCCACTAGCACATTGTTGTGCTAAAACTGGGGGAGATATTTGAACCCTACAGAGGGCTCCTCCCCCCCCTTTGGGAAGGCAGACAAAGAGAGTAGGAAACTTGTTCTGACTCCCCCTGAGGCAGAGGCAATAATCAGATCACCAGTTCAAGGGCAATTTGAAATGCTAGAACAGAGTTCGATTAGCATAGACTGACAAACAGGACAAGATCTAGAGATGCCAGCGGGATCCTAGATCAAAGATACATGACCATTTAAGGAGTAGCTCTGTTAACTGGTGATTGAGCAACATGACCCAAGAAGGGGCAAATGGGTCACCTTCAAAGGCAATCAGGAAGTGTTCCCTCAAGAGAAAGACAAATCCTACTCGTTCCCCTCCCTTTCCAGACGTATGCTACCTGTTCTGAGAGAATAACAGAATATCAGAGTTTAGGGAATCAGGCTCTAAGGCCCTGAGGAGAAGGGGAGGAGGAACGAGCAGGTTGGAGGGGACGCCCAAGAAGGAGGCCCATGAGGGGAAGGTGGGCAGGATTCAGTAATGAATGGTGAAGATACAAGAGAAGATCAAGAATTATGGTAGGTACGTAATTTTCATATCATCCCTTGTCAATCTTCACCATTCATTACTGCTGGGTGAGCACCAAGCTCCCCCAGAGGGGGACTAAAGTAACCCTGAGGGAACAAGACCCTAGGCCTCCTGCTGGTGAGAAACAGGAAGAAAAGACCCTGGCTGTACTATACTAGAAGCCCAAGGCCGAGGAGAGCTAGGAGGTGTCCCGTAAAGACGAGGGGACAGAGGAAGCCACTGCACAAGCCTTCTAGCCCTTGGGTGCCAACCTTGCTAGACGAAGCCATGCCATCTGTCTAATGCAGATCACTGTCCCCGCAAGCCTGGAAGCCACCTCACTGGCACCATAGGATGCCCTTGCTTAGTGCCTTGCCAGTTCCAGGCCTATAGCAGAGACGGCAATGGCCTGTCTAGATTGCTCCATATCTGACATTGATTCTAGAAGTTGAGAGCGCGTCGACCACAAGTGCCTGTTTTAGGCAGCCTGATGTGATGCAATGCACAGCAGAGCACGAGAAGAAGAGAACACTCTTCGCCCCCAACAGTCTAATTGTATGGAATCTGAGTCCATTGGTTGGTCATGCGCCAGGCGGACCCCAGAAGGAGTGTCTAGGAACACCAATCCTGAGGGTGGGTTGGGGAGAGAGCCTAGGGACTCAGATGGAGCACAATACCTTCTCCTGCAGTCTGCTGGGGCTGGGAAAGGGTCAGCTGGAGACTGCCAGGTGCTGACAGACTCCTCCTGTAAGGGAACAGGCCAGGATGGCACCACCAAATGCTAGGCACTGAATTCACCGAGGAATTCACGCAACTCCAGCTCAGTATTGTCTCGCCTAACAAAGGAGATACGTAGATCCCCAACTATCCTCGAATGGAGTGCTGATAATCAGTGAAATCAGCGTCAGAAGAAAGCTGAGCACAGGGTTCCTCTCCCTCTGAGGAGGGAGCCGAGGAGGATGGGGAACTCAAGTGTCCAGAGGACTCCTGCGGGGGGTGAGGATAGGCGAAACACCCACTTATGCATACATCTAACATCCGAGGGGAAGGCCGCCGCAGTGCCTCTGAACTACTCCCAGGATGTAGGACCAACACAGCCCGGGAGAGAGGGTGGTGGCTCTGGAGCAATGGGAGTAGGGCACCTACAAAGAGACAACTGTCCTCTGCTAAGGCTCTGGAATCCGAGGAACCGAGCCAGAGCTGACGAGGTCCCGGATAACAAACCATGTCGCAGAACGGAACCCTGGGAAAGCGAACCTTGGAAGAGCCTGGAAGGGGATCCTCCCCTGTGACGTACCTGGGGCTGCAAGTATCCAGAAGGGCAGCCCAAAGCAAAGCCACCGGAGTGGTCCCACGAGTCTAAGAGGGAGAGGCCAGGTTTGGCACTACGGCTCCTACCTACACCCCGAGGGGTAGTAGGCGAAACTCTGCGTGACTCACCCCAGCCCCTCAACCACTCGGACTCAGAGGACGCCCTCCTCCTCGACGCCAGCGACAGAGCCCATCGATCCTGGGATCTCTGAGGGAGCCCCAAAAAGACAGGGCCCCTAGTCCACCCTCTGAGAGGGCGCAGCAGCACGGAGACGCAGCTGCTACAGCCCGCTCTGGGAGAACAAACCCCCCAAACCCCACGCTGTCCCTCCCAAGGACCCAAGGCCACCCCAGCCTGGGAGTCCTCAGAAAAAAAGATTGCTGTGGAGACTGAGGAATGGGCACACTGGACCACCTGACACAATGTCCCACAGAAGACTCCGATCCAGAGGAATCGGGGAGCCAGGAAGGGTCCACATCTGAGTCATCTGCTTCTGAGGAAGAGGCGACTAGAAGGACCTCAATACTGGCCGCTCCAGGAGTCTCCTGAAAAGCGGCACTGTGAACGATGCCGGTGCCACTCAGGGCACTGTTCGGCATCGGCGCACCAGAGACAACGCCGGAACCCAGTCCCAACTCGCCCGTGGCTCCAGCTGAGTCCCTGGCACCGACTTCCGTGCCGGGACCCAACACGGCGCCGCCAGCGGAGTTGACCGGACCTGCGGCGCCGAGAGCCAAAACACCCCCCATCACTGGTGCCGCACACGGTGCCGGGATCCAAGACAGCACCAGAAAGCGGCATCAAGGGTCCACCCACGCCGGGCCCGGCAGCCGCAGGCCACAACACTGGGGGAGCCTGCACCTCCAAAAAGGTGACTGCTGAGGCAGTGTCCCCACCGCGGCCCAGGGAGGGACCACGGCGTTCCTCAGACACCGCGAAAGAGGCCTCCTCCTCGGCAAGACTTGAGGATGAAGAGGCCTCCTCCTCTCCAGACCGTATAGGCCTGGGAGGGAACCTGGAGGAGGGGCCTAAAGATCTGGCCTGGGAGGCCCGAGAGAGACCCTGTCCTCCAAAAGTCGGCGTGGCCTTGCCAATTTTGAACATGCGGACTTCAAGAACACGGCGGTCCATCAAGAAACAGGCGTCGCATCTACCCATGTCATGGTTAGGTCCCAGGCACCGAAGGCAGACTTCATGCCGGTCCATCACGGAAAAATGCCGGCCACAGGAGCACCGACACTTAGTGGCACTGCCCGCTTTAGACTTTCGCTTAGCTCCTGAACCGGACATGATGCAAAAATAACCTAAAACACAGCAAAGCTCCCAGCACCATTGAAAAATAAAATGGAACGGACTTACCAGAGTCAACTGCGTCGGGGGAAAAAACAGACTGGGATGAAGGAGTTGCTTCGCACGGCGAACTAGGCCAACAGTGCAATGCTAAAACTCTCCACACGCGAGCAGGTGCAGACTTGATGGCGGGAGAAACAGAACTGGGATGGAGGGAGTCTGCGGTGCCTAGCGCCGCCACTGCATCACGCATCCGCCACTCGGGACGGTGCAGTCTCCTCGGGGACTCCTGTGGCGGTGCATGTCTCCGGCTTACAGTAATGAATGGTGAAGATTGACAAGGGAAGATCCGGAGGATACACCGCCTGGGTGGTGCGAGGAACTTAGCCTGAAGACTTCCAGTGACTCATCCATCTCTGGGATTACTGCCAGAGTGTGGACAGTGAACAGAATCCACGTTATTAGAAATAAAATTTACACTGAGCAAAAATAAAAAATGAGTGTGCATGGTTTTCCTAATGTTTGTGCTCGGGAACTGTACTTTTGCTATATCCCTGACAGACTAGCATGGCTAGTGAAAAAAGTTCTAGAGAAAAATACTAACAGAATCATAATTCACTAACAGGAGCTAAGAAGGAGGAGGAGCCCTGTTCCTTCCAGCAGAAGGAAACATTTAAGTGCACTGCAGGTGAAGCCAGAAGTCCATATGGTTGGGTGTAGGAGAAGCCAAGCTTAAAGACTGTTCCTATGACAAAACATGATCAGTGCAAGACTGCTTAAGTGTGGACAGTTAACTGAACATAGCCACCGTAGTCAGAAGCTACAAATCACACACGTTTCAAATCCTAGCTGCCTTACTCTTCCATAGTCACATTCGATGGAGCAGTGAGCCAGAGCAAGGCAGACACAATTAATCAACAACAGAATAAAACAAAGAAGAAATTTCAAAAAGAAGCTTGAAAACTTTGCTGAATCTGAATTCATAAGCTGGAGTTGTGAAGGAGGAGACTTGCTCTTTACAGTAGAAGAAAAGATCCAAAAGCAGTGGAGCAGAGCCAGAGGTCCATATCATTGGGTGGCAGAAGTCCAACTTAAAGACTGTTCCAGTGACTGAGCATGCTCAGTGGAAGACTGCCCAAGTGTCGATAGGGAACTCAATCTAGTTAGTAAGACTTTAATGATCTAGAACACTAATTACACGGTCTGTGCAGATTTGAAAATGTGAACACTAGCATACATAGTCTTCAAGCTTAACTAATGTTTGACAATTTATACTACCAGTTGCAAATTGTTTCTTGCAAAAAAAAGATTTGTTTACCTTTTCTACCCACATTCCACCAATTTCCTCTCCATCACCATAAGTGAGGAACATTTCCTGACAGACTTTCTTAAGCTCTTCCCGTAATGCAGTCATTTCACCACGGTGATACTGAACTCCAAGGAATACATCAGACAAAAGACTGAACAGTAGGGGAATGTCTTCAGCAACAAGTTTGGGTACCATTGTCTCACAAACACTCTGGATCAAGATCTAACATGAAGACAAATACAATCAATCACTGCATGTTAAACCACAAAAACAAAATGTTATCTTAAAACCTGAATAATTAAAAGCAAAGGTTGCATTTTACTATGTCTTCTACATAATATTTTGCACTATCTGTAGCATCTCTTGAGACACACGAGTTTTAAAAGAAGGCTTAAAATACCTTTCCCTACAGAAAGGTGACTGGCACCAATGGAAATCTTTTCTCTTTTCCTTTTTTGAGAAATACCAAAAAAATAATGTCTAACATCCATGCTGAATCGCCAAATATGCAGCCAATTCATAACTGCTGAATACGTAAATTCTTGCAAATATTTGGTTTTACATGAAATAGAAAGAAGTACCTCTTGTTCCGGAAGGTTTTCAGCAATATCTCCTTCATCAACAACCTCTCCCCGTTCTTCCTTTTCCCTCTTTATCTTCTGAATCCTCTCTCTCTTCACATTACCTGCACTCACCAACACACTCTTGAGGGCTCGCAGACCAAAGTCATAGTGGCTTTGGGAAGAAAGCTGTTCATCACACAATCTGGAAGCAAATGTAAAAAAAAAATACTTCTTTGTAATGAAGTTTCTTATAGTAGTATTCAATCTACACACTCAAGATTCCCAGCTTGTGAGGTACTTCCTTGGCTGGTACAGTATATTTCAAACACACTGCATGCACAACCTCTTGGCCGAGGGCTCCCTTCAACAGGAAAATTTGGCAAAAGTGAAAACCCCCAGCTACAACAAAAGCACTAGTGGGGGAGCATCAAAGGGCAGTGTGTGCTTCTGGATGAACACCGCTTCAGGAAATAAGTTAAGCACCTGCAACCATAGCTCTACTAGTGGAATACAGGTCACATCTACACTCTGGCAGTTCTGTTGCAGACAGCGAAGTTATCAAAAGTCTTAAAGCTAAGCTCCTCCCACCACCTGGGTGGCACATCCTCCAGCTCTGCCCCATGACACCAGATCCTTGCATGCTGGAAGTGGGGATCTATGTGCCTCTTTGCAGGGGACGTCAGGTGGGTTTGTGTGGATGTGAAAGATGGGTAACTCACCTGTAACCATTGTTCAAGGTGTCAGCATGGCTCAGTTGGTAGCACATCCGCCTCTGGACCAGAAGGTCGTGGGTTCTTGTCCCACACCAGGATTGGACTTGCACCTAAAAATCGCTGGCATCCGAGTGCAGTATTGGGGGGTGCTGTACTGCTGGGGTGTGCCGTCCTTCGGATGAGACGTTAAACCGAGGTCCCTTCTGCCCATCCTGGTGCTGTCCTAGTGGGTGTCCAGGTGGAAGTAAAAGAACCCAGGGCACTCTTCGCAAAGAGCAGGAAACATTCCCGGTGTCCTGGCCAACATTCCCCTTCCCATAAAACCGATTCATGCAATTATCCAGGCTGTGTGTGGGTGATGATGTGCGATATGGCTGCCACCACACATTCAGTCACTTCACTACCAGTCTAGCATTGCTTGTAAAGCGCTTTGGGATACTGTGTATGAAAAGCGCTATATAAATGCTGATTCTTCTTCTTCTAGGAGCGGTATACTGTTCACATCCACACTCTGGCAGTTCCACTGTAACACGCTTTCTATCAGACATCTTTAAGCTTGCTCCTCAAACCAATCAGGCAGTATAACCCCACACCCCACCCCAGCCCACCCTGTGATGTCAGATCTCTGCATGATGGAAGCAGGTATCCATGTGCCACTTGCCAGGGAGGCTGGGTGGATTGTGTGGATGTGAACTGTATATCGCACCCAGAACAGCGGTTACAGGCGAGTAAATGAAAATTACATACCCACCGTAATTCTAGGAATATCTTCACCATCGATTCACACTAGTGGGTTTCAGCTAGAGGTGCTAGCACCCAGCAGAAGTCAGAACTTTTCAGGAGAGCTAGCACCCAGGCAAGCTGCGCGCATGAGCAGCACTGAGAGACTTGGCTTGTGGTGTAGTCTCATCTCGGAACCAGCCCTCAACTTCCTCAGTACTTTTTAATTTTTTTAACCAACGAGGTGTAGTATAACCTAACAAAAGTACTTATGCAATAACATCTGTGGATCATCCTGGACAAAAAACAAGGTTTTTCACGAGCTATCTAGACGCCGAAAAATGGGTACAGGAGACGGCGAAGCAGATGGAAGGGGGCTTGCCTCACTGGACCAGTCCGACTGCGATCAGATGAGTATCCTTTACAAAATCCTAAAAATCTTGTTCTCTTGTTACTGCCAGGATAGACCCTGACCTCTGGTACCTGAGAGAATGATAATGCAGGGATTGGGGGGAATCTACCAGATTCATACTTCAATATTTGAAACTGCTTGTCATGCACACGATGTGTTCTTCGGTTGCCAAAACCAAATGGACCATCTTTTGCAATGCGCCATGCCACATGGCCCGGACTAGGACCTACGCACTTCTGGGAAGCGTGGCAACCAGGGATTAAAGTTTTACCTGACATGGCCATGTCTATTGCAGCAGCACTAATTCAAAGGAAGCACACCTGGGGAAGGGGGTAACCCTATTCAGTACTGCTACCCAGAGTAAATATTTAGTACTGTTGTACTGTGGTGCCCGATTGGAGCTTCGGGGGTCAAACCCTGGTGCACCCACCCCCCGGAGTTGGTACCTTGCTACGGATGATGTGTGGCCCGACCATATCAAGGGACATAGGTAACAGTGAGCTGCAGACCACATAACTTTGGAACGCCTGGACTGAATATTTCACTTAATGAGGTCATATCCACTGCAGGGCCTGGGCACCGGAGTGGGGGGGTAAAAGGAGAAGTAGGGGAGTGCAAACGACATAATGAGAGTGCAACTGAAAGATGGCACCCCAACCCCAAATTATACTTAATGCTATTGCCTCTGGGCGCTGTACCAGCTTTTGGAGGCACCTACGTGATGCTGAACATCTCGGCCATATATGCGCCATCCCTGTTCAGGGGGTGAGCGGGTGGGCCTGTCTCGATCTTGCATATGCTCCTGCTATCCTCTAGGACTCTGCCGGGACCATTAAGCGTTCCGGAAGGCCACGACTGCACAGCTCACGGGCAGCTTGTACATATGTTTTCTTTGTATACCTGTAAATACTGCAATACTACATTGTAAGGCTAAGGTGCTTTGTGTTATTTATGGTCACAGTTGCCATGTCAGATACCAAACCTGGGCGCTGTACCAGCTTTTGGAGGTGCCTACGTTATGCTGAACATCTCGGCCATATATGCCCCATCCCTGTTCAGGGGGTGAGCGGGTGGGCCTGTCTCGATCTTGCATATGCTCCTGCTATCCTCTAGGACTCTGCCGGGACCATTAGGCGTTCCGGAAGGCCACGATTGCACAGCTCTCGGGCAGCTTGTACATATGTTTTCTTTGTATACCTGTAAATACTGCAATACTACATTGTAAGGCTAAGGTGCTTTGCGTTATTTATGGTCACAGTTGCCATGTCAGATACCAAACCTGATAGAAATGCATTGAAGGTAACTCGTTGATTAGTACCATCGAGCTGGAGGAATGTTATCTCTGAACGTGGCTAACCGAAGTCAGGAGGTGGGTGGTAAGACTGATTCTAATTTCTTTTTGAAGCATAGAATACTCAGGCTTATACACCACACAGCGTACCCCCCTTTAAAACTGTCTGACATCTTCAACCTGTGGAACAAGGGAAAGCCTAATTTAATACTATGTCATTTGTTGGGGTACGTGGGCTTTACCCCCTCCGATTTATGATATGTCCGCGGATAAAGGGTACAGATGCCCTAGTTACGTCAATAATGATGCTTATCCATACAAACTAATCGCCATCAATTTGCAAGGGGGAAATGACTGGGTGATCTGGGGCCCAGGAGGGAAGTTTACAAATGGAGTTGCCCTGTTGGCAGCAGTTATTATATTGCTCCAGGTTACAAACCGTGGGGTGGGAAGAAGAGTGACCATTGTTATGGGGGAAAAGTTAAATATTTCAAAAGGAAAATTTGCTTTCACTTGCCCATTTTTAAATGGAGTCTGGACTGGGGAAACACAGGCAAAGTCATCGAGGACTTCAGGCTTACGGAGGTGCGGTACCATTTCAATGCGACGTGAGAAACTGCTCATGGCCCCCCAAATCTCTGTGTAAAATGGGCCGAAATGCGATCGCATGCCACGCTTCTTGGTCTGAAAAAGCCGCACGTTTTTGTGCTCTCTGTCCCCTCCTCTAATGACTGAGTCAATCCAGCGCCTGCATGGGCAAGAATATTTACCATCACTTTTGGCACATCTCATCTGGCTGGATATTCTGGCCCAAGAGTGAAGTTGCATGCTTTTTTTTCCCCCTCGCCCAACGACTGCCTGTGCTTCCCCAGTCCAGACTCCATTCAAAAGTGGGCAAGTGAGAGTGAATATGGTGACGATTGCCAGCCGCTAAATTAATAATTAAGTTACAGAGATAGTGTGCTTCTTGGACATAGACAAAAAGGGTAAGCTGAACTCCTGACTGGGGAGGGAATAATATGGCACAGCAAGAGAGTAATGTGTATGTAAGTGCACATACAGGACTTAGGAAAAACAAAATGTTTCAGTAATATGACTTTTTGTAAGGAGAGCGATAAAATCTGTGTGTGTGTGTATATACAGTATATCTGTGGACACGGCATTGGTGACTTGCAGTTCAGGACTTATCGGTACATTTTTCGTTTTGGTAGGGGGAGCAGAAATCAGAGGAGCTAAGCAGCATACGGCCACAAAGAGCAAGCGGTCCAGCTTGCAGGAAATAGCAGCAGAGAACTGTCGATTTCGGAGGAAAAAGTTTATTTAAAAAAAAAGTTTTTCTTTATGTTCTTATTTCAGATTCACTATGGATGATGTAAAGGGAAGAGAGTGGCAAAGTCCTTGAAGCGAGGGATGGACAAGTGAGTGGGCTAGGTGGGAGGAAACCACTAGCATACTGTTTGAGCCTTATAAAAAAAAAAATAAGTTGATTTAGTCTGTTATTATGTACTGTACATAGCCGAGGAGGAGCATGATTTCAGGAAGCTGCAGTTTAAACGGTTGCTTGTCCAGCCCCCACAGTTCAAGCAGTCTTAAACGGTTGCTTGTCCAACCCCCACAGTTCAAGCAGTCTAAAATCGGAGTCCGTAACGTGACACTTCACAGCATGGCACGCGCTAATTCCCAGATTTAAAAAAAAAAAATCAATCAAATCGATGGCAGGTTTCAACAGTAACAGGGCAGAATGTAAATATGCATCTTAAACATTTACTAAAAATGAAAAAAAAACAGACACACAGAGATCACTGATGGTTACTTATGATTTATTTAACAAAAAATAACTATAAATCATTCCCTATCTCCTTTGAGGAATCTTTTGGACAGCAGCAGCTGAGCCAGGGTCATGTTTTGGAGTGGCTCATGATAGGCAGAAAGCGCACAGAGGTGGACCTTTACAGATAAGTATTGCAGATATGCATCTGAAAGATCTAGTAGGTACTCCAGAATTTTCTCTGGAGGATGCCGAAATGGGTCAAAGAAGATCTTAGCACACCATTCCGAGAAATGCTTCAATTTAGCCATGCAAGCCTTCCTGGTGGAAGGCTTACAAGCTTCCAGGAGGATCTGAGAGATTCTCTGAGACACTCAAACCCTGCTGGCTTCCATCTCCTCAGGAGCCAGGCATGGAGATGAAGGGAGAGCAAGGCTGGGGTGAACCAGAGGTCCTCGCGTCAGGAGGTCCATTCGAAGAGGCAACTGTTTCGGGGGACCTCTGACAACTTGTTGATCAAAGGAAACCAGATCTGTCGAGGCCAATACAGTGCAATTAGAAACATTTTGCCTCAGTGTACCTCCAGTCTGAGCAGCACCTTCTGAATTAGTGGAAGATGAGGAAATGCGTGCAGAAAACATCTTGTTGACCACAGCCTGAATGCATCCTGATAGAAAATGCCAGGTTCTGGATTTCTGGAGCAGAATAGAGGCAGTTATGTGTTGAGTGGGGATGCAAAAAGGTCCAGGTCTGGTTTGCCCCACTCATCGAAGAGAGACTACACCACGTCTGGTGCAAGAGACCACTCGTGAGGATCTGCTTCCGTCCTGCTAAGGTGAGCCACTAGATTGTTCTGGACTCATGGCAGGTAAACTGACTCAATCAGGACATCATGATCAAGGCACCACTCCCATACTCTCATGGCTTCTATACAGAGTGGGTAGGAGTGTGCTCCGCCTTGTTTGTTGATGTAGTACATTACAGATTTGTTGTCTGTCTGAAGAATTATCTTGTGACTGATCACTTCTTCTAGGACTCTTAGGGCATACAGGACTGCTCTCATCTCCAGAAATGAAAATGACGTGCCTACCGTAATTCCTGATCTTTCTGTGCATCTTCACCATTCATCACATTTGGGTTCTGGCCAGAGGATATGACCCCGCGGGAGCTTTTTTTTTTTTGGATGGGCGGGGTAGACACACCGACAGTGCTGCCCTCGAGGCCGACGCACTGCGTGGCACTCGCAGGTTGGCCGTTGTCGACCCCGCCCTCCCCCCACTTCTGAGTCACCATAGAGTAAGAAAGGGTTGGGAGGGAGGGACAAGGAAACATAGAAACATAGACTTTGACGGCAGATAAGGACCACTTGGCCCACCCAGTCTGCCCATTTCCCTACCTACTGGATAAGTTGTAGATCCTAGTTAACCAACAGCCTACTTCCTGCAACCCCCCACTATAATTGCCTTATGACTGTCCCATGCATGTTTGAATTCCCCCACTGTTTTAGACCCAACAACCTCCTCAGGAAGGCGGTTCCATGTATCCACCACTCTCTCCGTGAAAAAAAATTTCCTCGCATTACCCCTGAGCCGTCCCCCCTCTATCTTTAAATTCTGCCCCCTTATTCTTACACATCTCTTTTTCTGAAAGATGCTACCCTCCTGGACTTTGTTGATTCCCTTGAGGTACTTGAAAGTTTCTATCATGTCCCCCGTCCCTCCTTTCATCAAGAGTATACATATTAAGCTCTCTGTCTCTCTTCACACGGTTTCTGCTGCAGACCCTGCATCACTTTAGCTGCCCTCCTCTGGACTGCTTCCATCCCGTCTATGTCCCTGTGTAGATGAGGTCTCCAAAACTGCACACAGTACTCCAGATGGGGTCTCACCAACTGTCTGTATAGAGGGATAACCACTTCCCTTTTTCTACTTGTCATGCCCCTTCCTATGCATCCCAGTATCCCCCTGGATCTCCTTACCGACTTTTCACATTGCTTACCCACCTTTAGGTCAGCTGATATGACTACCCCCAGGTCCCTTTCCATTTTTGTTGTTGTTAGTACCGCCCCTGCTATTGTGTACTCTTCTCCTGGGTTTTTGTTTCCCAGGTGCACTACTTTGCACTTCTTTGCTTTGAATCTAAGTTGCCATATGTCTGACCATTCCTCCAACCTTGCCAAGTCCCTTCTCATCTTTTCTACCCTCTCGTGTATCAACCCTGTTACAGATCTTTGTGTCATCTACAAAGAGGCATACCTTTCCCTCCAGACCCTCTGCAATGTCACCTATAAAGATGTTAGAGGACTGGACCCAGTACTGAGCTCTGAGGTACTCCACTAGTTAACCCCCTTTCTTCGTAATGTGTTCCATTCACTATTACCTTCTGTGTCCTGTTGTGCAGCCAGTTTGCTACCCAGGCTACCACCCTGGGACCCACTCCCAGGCTGGCTAACTTGGTTATTAATCTTTTGTGCGGGACTGTGTCAAATGCCTTGCTAAAGTCTAGGTAGGCCATATCCACAGCCCTCCCTGGTCTATTACTTGGTCACCCAGTCAAAGAAATTGATTAGATTCATCTGACATGACCTTCCTGCTGTAAATCCATGCTGCTTTGGGTCCTGTGCCCCGCTGGCCTCTAGGTACTCAACAATTCTTTCTTTCAGAAGTGATTCCATCATTTTCCCCACCACTGAGGTCAAACTTACAGGTCTGTAGTTTCCTGCTTCTGCCTTGCTCCCACTTTTGTGAAGGGGAATCACATCCGCCCTCCTCCAGTCCTCAGGTACCACCCCATCCTGCCATGATTTGTTAAAAAGCATGGTCAGTGGTGTCACTAGGTCCTCCCTTAGTTCTTTTAGGATTCTGGGGTGAATCCCATCAGGCCCCATTGCTTTGTCCACCTTGAGTTTTAGGAGATCTTTCACGACTCTCTTCTGTGAATGGACTGGTGTCAACCCCCCTACCCAGAGTGCTTCTATTGTCTGGTTTAGGTAACTCCTCCTCCTCTACTTTTGTGAATACTGAGCAAAAGTATTCATTCAGTATCTCTGCTTTATCCACTGTCTCCCTCTGCCCGCCTCCCCTCTCCTTTATTAATCTTCACTATCCCTCCCTTAACCTTTCTATGCTCCCTAATGTACCTATAAAAGGTTTTATCCCCCTTCTTAACTGAGTTGGCTATTTTTTCGTCGGTTTGGGCCTTTGCTATTCTGACTGCCTTCCCCACTTCTTTCTGCTTTAATTGATACAGTCACCTGTCATGCTCCTTCTGTGATTCCTTATACTTTTTGAATGCAGCCTTTTTCTCCTTAACCTTCCCTGCCACCTCTTTTGAGAACCATAGTGGTTTTTTACTCCGCTTTGTTTTCTATATTTGTTTCACACAAAGGCTTGTTGCCTCTATGATGGCAGTTTTGATTTTTCTCCATTGTTCTTCCACCCCTCCTTTTTGGCCATTTGTTAGTGCATTCTTCAGGTATTCACTCATTTTGTCAAAGTCAGACCTTCTAAAGTCCAGCATCCTTGTTTTTGTATGGCTTATCTCCATGGTTGTGCTCATTGTGAAGCACACTGTGCAGTGGTCGCTTGTTCCCAGAGGTCTACTGACTTCTAAATTTGTGATCCTCTCTCCATTTGAGAGCACCAAGTCTAGTATTATTCCCTCCCGAGTGGGTTCCAACACTAGTTGTCTAAGGCCTGCCCCCTGCAGGGCATCGAGAATGACCCTGCTCTTGGATGTGGCTGCAGTACATGTCATCCAGTTAACATCTGGCATATTCAGGTCTCCCATCAACAGTATATCCCCTTTTTCAGCCATTTTGAGAATGTCCTCTATCATTTTCTTGTCCATTTCCTCCCCTTGAGATGGGGGTCTGTATACAACCCCTGTGCAGATTGTGATGCCATTCCCTGTCTCCAAGTTGACCTAGAGTGCCTCTTGTCCTCCCCCTTTACTTTTTAGTTCTGTAGCTTTGATCCCTTTCCTTATGTATATAGCTACTCCACCTCCTCTTTTACCTTCCCTGTCCCTTCTGTAGATTGTGTACCCTGGTATGTTGACATCCCAGTCATGGTTCTCTGTGTACCATGTTTCTGTGACTGCCACAATATTCAACTGTTCATCTTCCATCAGGGCTACTAGCTCAGGAAGCTTGTTTCCCAGACTACAGACATTGGTACTCATTGCTCTCCATTTAATGTTGGCTTTATCCTCCCCCCCCCATCCCTGCTCTTATTGCCCTTGTCTAGTTTTCCATTTACCCCTGTCCTGCCCTGTGTTGAGCTCTGTACCTCGGTGTTTACCTTACTACCTGCCATGTTTTGTGGGGGAGGCTTGAAATTTCCTGCCTCTTATGAGCACCTCCCCCCTTGGCTAGTTTAAAAGCTTGCCAAGGAAGCATTTAAACCTGTCACCTAGGAGCTTGGTTCCCTTCGTGGACAGATGCAGATCATCGTGCCAGTATAGACCTTTATCTCTCCAGGTGGACCCCCAGTCCCCAATGAAGCCAAAGCCCTGTGCTCTGCACCAGTTTTGCAACCATTCATTAAACTGCATGGTGTGCAGTACCCTAGCCTCACCCCTACCATGGACTGGCAGCACCTCTGAGAAGGTTACCGTGCTTGCTACCCATCTGAGGCCCCTCCCCAACTCCACAAATTCATTCTGCACTGCACTGATCCCATGCCTAGCTAGGTCATTTGTCCCAAGGTGGACAATGATATCTAGTTCCCTCTCCTGCGATGCTGCTTCTGCAATCCTGAGGATTTGCTTCCTGTCCGTCCAAGCCATGGTACCAGGCAGGCACCTTACTTCCTTCTCCTCTCCCTTCCCCAGTTTTAACCCCCTAACAATTGAGTCCCCTATCAGAAGCTGTTTCCTTCCCCTGTGGTGTCCCTTGCCACCCTTTTGTGGATCTCCTTTGTGGATGTCCTCAGCATTCTTCTGGGTCTCCACTGAGAGTGCCATCATAGAGGAACCTTGCTCTGCCAGAATAACAATATGATTTGTGTAGCGATACATCTAGGGGTCTTCGCCTCTGGTCCACCACCTGCACCCTCCCAGAACCCACTGTGGTCCAACTGCTCTTCATACTTGGAAACCTCTGAGGCAGTGGTTGTGGCAGTGGTGCTCTTTGGGTGGGGGAGGCCTCCCTAGTCCTTGATAGTTCAGCCTGGAGGTGGGCAACCTTCTCCCTCACAGCCGACAGTTGCCTGCAAATAGGACAGCAACGCAGTTTCCAGAATATCTCCCTGAAAACTGCTGCCACACAGCCAGTGTATTGCACCACTCCCCACATGTCCCTCTCCCTTATAATATACAATATGTAATATATACATTTTTTTTTTTATTATTTGTGGTGTGTACCTACCCTTTATGCACTGTGCTGGGTTACTAAGAATGACAGTTCTGCCCCAAGACCTGTTGAGGAATTGATATCAGAACTTTGGCTATAAAAGAAATGCCACGCCTGGTGGTGGGTGGGGTGTGGGGAAGGGTGGGTGGGTAGTCCACAGCCACTGGTGACTGTTAGAAACAATCAAATACACAACTGCTCCACCACCCTGGTGAGTACTGCCTTTTATAGTCATTCAACTAACACCACAATTTACTAGATCACTACTCCTACACAAACTACTCTACTGAGTCCAGGGATAAAAATGAACTCACTCCTCAGCCAGCAGGACACTTAAAATGTCGCAAAAATATTCTCCCAAATCCTAGGTCTCAACCCCAGGAATCCAGCAAATTCAGTTGTATCTCACTCGCTCTGGTTATAAAATTACTACACTTTTAATGGAATCCTGCAATTCTCTGCTTAATGACAATAAGGAAAAAAAATTAACATTTTTGTAGAAAGCGTAGCTCCCCTTCTTAACAAGTCCCCAACAATATTATGCCTTACCAGGTTTTCAGGTCCTAAAACAGAGTTATAGTTTGTTCTTTGCAGTGTAGCAAGGTTCTCAGCTTCTAACAAACAAATCAAAGTCAGTCAGACAGGCTTCTAACAGTGAAGGATGCCTAAGACAGCACAGTCCAAGGAACAGACAAAGGAAAAGATATACAAACTAAAAGGCGAAATAAACGACGGAGAGGACAGAATGAGATTGAGAAAAACTAAGGGGATTTGGAAGGGGCCCCAATCTCTGGAAGCAGAAAAGGAGGGAAGGAAAAACTAGAAATGGGGAGGGGGGAGGACATACCCTGAACTGCTGACTGTCTCCAGAATGTCTCGGAACTGCGAAGGAGTAGACAGAAGGCTGAACTGCCAGAATTCAAGGCACAGAATCAGTGGCAAGAACTCAGACATGAGCAGAAGCGGCTATTCTGGAAGAAAGGGACAGGATACACGGCTGTCTCCCCCCTCCCAAAACCACCTTTCTGGAAGGTGAGAAAAGTACAGTTACGTTAGAACTTACCGTAACAGTAGCTCTTCGAGAGGAGCTCTTGCAGCAGGTAATACCATTAGGACTGAAGCCAGCAGGCGTCATGCCCCCACAGAAAACTTGTGGCTAGCAGTCTGAGGCAGGGGACCGCCCCCGACGTCGACCGACGTCCTACGTGGTATAAAGGGGGCGGTCCCTGGCGCCACCCCAGTTCTCCCGCCGGAGACACGAAGAGATAGAATTTGGAGAGCTAAGTTGCACAAATTCTGCATCCTGGTTGGATGGAAACCAAGAATAATAATAATTATAATCCCCTAAGCTATCCTGGGGAAGAAGGGTGGGAAAACCACCTGCCGCAAGAGCTCCTCTCAAAGATCTACTGTTACAGTAAATTCTTACGTAACTGTACTATCTGTCTTCAAGGGTGGAGCTCTTGCAGCAGGTAATACCATTAGGACCGAGTCCCAAGCAGTACCCAAGGATAGGTCCAGGTCTGATAGGGTGGATGAAGATATACAGGAAGATGGAGCGGACATCTGCAAGAGAAGGCCTTGCAGGACTGCTAATTCGAAACCTGCTCTCCTTCTGGAAGTGATGTCCAGGCTGTAATGCATGATGAAGGTGTGGATGGAGGATCACATGGCAGCAGCACAAATATCAGCTGAAGAAACGTTCTTCAGTACCTCAAATGAAGATGCCACCGCTCTGGTGGAATGACCCCTAACAGCACCCGAGAGAGGTCTGTCATGGTGCTGATAACAAAACATAATACAATGCACTAACCCACAGGCTAGTGTCTGCTTGGAGACAGGTGCTCCTGACATTTGCTTCGCGAAAGAAACGAACAACTGGTCCAATTTCCTAAAGGAGCGAGTCCTGTGGAGATATCGCAAAATGCGATGATCATCAAGGGTGTGCAACAGTGCTTCACCCTGGTTGGAAGAGTAAGGGTAGTATACCGTAAGTTTGATATCCTGGTTCAGGGTTAGTACGGATACCACCTTCGGCATGAACTTGAGGTATGTGCACAGATTCACTCTATCACTATGAAAGACTATGTACAGTTCATTACACATCACAGTCTAGAGTTCCGAAACCTTTTGAGCGGAGGTGATGGCCACCAAGAGTAGAGTCTTCCAAGAGAGGAAGCACAGCTCGCAAGAGACTGACGGTTCAAAGGGAGGAAGTGTGAATTTCTCCAGAACAAAGAGGAGGTCCCAAGGAGGAACGATGTCCCTCTTGGGAGGTCTGACGTGCAATACCCCTTGAAGAAAAGTCTTGCAGGCATTCAATTGAGCCAGTTTTGTCTCTGATTGGGTTATGATATGCGGAGACCACACACATATGCACCTTGATTGAGAAGCAACTCAAACCTAAATCCAAAAGGTGTTGGAAATACTCTAGCACATACCTGACTGGGCAACCCAAGGGATCTAGGGAATGGGGAGACGCCCACAAGCAGAAGCGTTTCCATTTCAGAGTGTACGTGGCTCTGGTAGAAGGCTTCCTGGCTGCCACCAGAATTTCAGCCACTCTGCTTGACACTCCTAATCTCTCTTCCGCTAAGACTGCAGGAGCCAAGCATGCAAGTGAAGAGCAGGATAGACGAGAGTCCCCTGTTCCTAAGACAGCAAGTGAGTGGAGAGTGGCAACTGAACTGGAGGTTCCAGAGACAGTTGCTGAAGCAGCGGATACCAAATTTGACAAGGCCATAGTGGAGCCACCAGAATCATTCTGGCTGCGTCTGACTGCAATTTCAGCAGTATTCTCTGAATGAGGGAAAATAGGAGGGAAGACACAAAGGAACTTCCCTGTCCAGGACAGGGACAATGAGTCTCGCCAGAAGACACCAGGCCCTGGAGCCAACTAGCAGAAACTGTGCAGTTTGGCATTGCATGGGGACACAAAGAGGTCCAACTCTGGCTGCCCCATCTGTCGAAAAGGCCGCCAGCGAAATCTTGGAGCAATTCCTACTCGTGATTCTGAGGGGAAGAGCAACTGAGACTGTTGGTGAGAACATTCTGCACCCCTGGCAGGTGAACTGCAGTGAGGTCAAGACTGTGTTCTACTGCCCAATCCCACACTTACATGGCTTCTCTGTAAAGGGGGTACGAGTGAGTCCCCCCTTGTCTGTTACTGTAGAAGACGACGGGTGTGTTGTCTGCACCAGAAGAAGACCTGGCAGAAGCTGGTCTCTGAATGCCAAGAGTGCATTCAGCACCACTCATTTCCAGGACATTGAAATGGAGAGAGAGCTCGGTGATAGACCAGGACCCCCGGGTCCTGTGATCCCCTAAATGGGCCACCCATCCTGACAGAGAGGAGTCTGTGGTCAGGGTCTGAAGCGGTTGAGGTCTGCGGAAAGGAATGCCACCGCTCAGATCGTCCATGCAGAGCCACCATTCCAGAGAACAATGAACTACTCGAGAGATACGAATCTGGAGATCCATATCATCCACAGACTGGTACCACTGTACCCTGAGGTGCCACTGCAGTGCCCTCATGTGGAGGCTGGCTAAGGGAACTGTGGCGATGGCCGGCGCCATATGACCCAGCAGCTGTAGAATCACCCGTGCAGGGGTTTTGTTGGAG
Organism: Neoceratodus forsteri; assembly: GCA_016271365.2. NCBI lineage: Eukaryota > Metazoa > Chordata > Ceratodontiformes > Ceratodontidae > Neoceratodus > Neoceratodus forsteri. Next base: position 588,380,756 of record CM028134.1, on the reverse strand, counting down.
GCTTCTGGATAAACAATGAAGGCGTTCTGCTCTGTCCGAGGGCAGAAAAGCCATCCCCTGTCTGGGATGGCTCCTATGAACTGCAGCCGCTGCGTCGGCCAGGGGTGCGACTTCGGCCAGTTGACTGTGATACCCAGGGATGAAAACAGAGCCCACATTTCTGTTAGGGTGATTAGAAGCTTCTCCTCAGATTGAGCGGAGAGGAGCCAATCATCCAGGTAGGAGTAGACAAAGAAGCCTCTCCTGTGGACGGCCACTGCTACCACCACTAGGCACTTGGTGAATACCCTGGGTGCTGACGAGAGGCTGAAGGGCAGAACCCTGAATTGGTAATGCTCGTCTCTGAAGCAGAACCACAGAAATCGTCTGTGGGTCTTCAGGACCTTGATGTGCAGGTAGGCATCCTGCATATCCAGAGAGCATAGCCAGTCTCCTTGCTGAAGCAGGGGGAAAGACGGACCTCAGGGTGACCATGCAGAACCTCTGGTATTTCACTGAGAGGTGGAGCTGGCTGAGGTCCAGAATGGGACAAAGGTCTCCTGTCTTCTTCGGGATGAGGAAGAAGCAGGAGTAGAAACCTTTCCCTATCTGGGCCGGAGGGACCCTTTGAATCGCTCTTTTGTCTAGGAGCTGTTGGATCTCTCCTTCCAAGAGGAGACTGTGCTGCAGTGGACAACGGAACTTGGGGGTGGGTTGTCCAGTGGGATAGACGAGAATTCTATTGAGTAACCTATCCGAGTGGTATCCAGTATCTATTAATCGGTAGTGATACTGGACCACTCGAGCGGGTAAAGCACAAACCGCCCTCCTACCTGCTCGTTCTGCCTGTCCCAGAGTGGAGGAGAGCAGCCCTGGGAGTCAGGAAGAGGGGGTGGGAGGGGCCTGGGCCATGGGAACTTTAGGCTGTTTAGGGCCCTGGGAACCTTGAGGGGCAGGGAGAACTAGTCTCTTAAATCCCTTTCCCTGGGACTGTTTGCCGGTTTGTCCTCGGGTCTGACGCTGACGAAAAGGACATCAGCGAGTAGTTTGGGGTTGGGACTTGTACATCCGCCACCGCTCTCCCCGATTCCTGCAGTTGTTTGACCATCTGCACCACCTCAGGGCAGAACAAGACCAGGCCCTGAAAGGGGTAATCCAGGATAGAATCCTGAAGAACTTGCTGGAAACCAGTAAGTCTGAGCCAGGACTGCTGTCTTATGCATATGTCTGATGTCACGGCCCTGGAGGCCACATCAACAGCATCATAAGAACACTGGAGGGCATGCTTGTCCATGTCCAGGCCCGACTGAGTGCAGGCCAAAATCGCCTGTTTGGAGTCGGAGTCAAGGAGAGTCTCTACCAAATCTATGGTCTTTCTCCACTGGGATTGTTGGTAAGAGATCATGTAGGCCATGAAATTCAAGGACCTGATGGACCCTGTAGCCAAGGGAAAAAAACCTGTCGGCCCCAGCTGTCCAGTTTCTTCGAGACAGGATCTGGGGGCTGGGAGCTTAAATGCTTAGGTTGGGCCCCCCGACCGTGAGCAGCTGTAAGGATTAATGAATTAGCCTTAGGTTGTTCCGCCAGGAATGGTTCCGATTTGGGAGGCTTGTAAAGTCTGTGAGCCTTCCTCGGAACTGCCGGGATAGATGACGCCGAGTAAGGAGAGTAACGTCCTGAAAGGGCTCTACGAATGGTGGGATGACCAGGGACTTTGGTTCCTTCTCTCCCAGGAACTTAGCTAGACGATTCTGTTCTGGGTCTAGAGCCTCAAAATCCCATTCGTAAATAGTAGAGATGTGCCTCATGATGTCAAGGAATGAGGGATCATCTAGAGGAGACCATGAAGAGTCCCTGGGTCCCGCGAGGGAGAAGCCTGTCCTCTGAAGAGTCCAAGAGACGCCTGCCTCGTCCCAGGAAGGCGATGGGTGGGGGGACAAGGAGACGGGATAGAGACCATGTCTTTCGCCTCCCCTTCAGACATGGAGTTGGGTGCTCATCCGGTTGGCCCTTGTCTGGGGTAGGAGGAGGACCCATAGGAGGCAGAGAAGGGACCTTGTCTGGTGGTCTGTATAGAAGGACCCCCCCTGATGGTATTCCACCAGGTGGTAAACAAATTACCTATGTCCGCCACTGGGACAATCGCTGAAGCTGGAGTCGGGTCATTGGGAATGGGTGTCTGGGGACCAGGCACCTCTACTTGTGTGGCAGGTGTCGGGTCCAGTAGGCCGGTGTTCGAATCCCAGTGACCTGTGTCAGCTGGCGTTGGGCCTGTAGGCGGAGGGGCAGACAGCTGATCCTCGTCCGGCGACCGCCCCATGTCTGGCATCTGGGAGCAGGTCGTCGGGGTAGGTGGGCGGATGTCTGGCAGAGGGCGCACCTTAGGCTGGGGGGGGGGGTTCGAGCCTGGACATCCCCTTGCCTACCAGAATGCTCCTCAGAACGTTTCCTCTTCTCTGAGGAGCTAGGCCTGTCCAGAGCCTTCAGCAGGCTTTACTGGGTCAACCCTGTGGGTTTATGAGATAGACGAGCCAAGGAGGAAGAGCGATGTCCCACTGATGCCGACTCCCAGTGGTGAGCAGGGGCGGACTTAGAAAAGCAGGAAGAGTCGATTGCTGGGACCGAACCCGATCTTTTGGGCGTAGAAAGCAGAAGCCTGTTTGGCTAGAGACAGATGGTGGGATTCAGGCTTGCCCAATCCTTCTCCTTGTGATCGCCCGAGACCTTTTCTTTGGAAGAATCTCTAGCAGGATGGGATTAGCTGGCCCCCGGACCTCGCTGCATTGCCGCAAGCTTCTTCTCTAGGAGGAAGGTTTTCAAGGCGTGGGCTCTCCTAGCACGCATCTTCTGATTGAATTTCTGGCAGTGGCCACAAGAGTCAGGGTGGTGTTCCGGACCTAGGCAGATGAGGCAGGCCGCGTGGCCGTCTTTCGCCAGAATCTGCTTCCCTCAGGCACACTTAGATTTTTGCCACGGTGGTGAGGGAGACGACAAAAACAAGGTGTTAGAAAGATTTATACTAAGTAAGAAAGAAAACTACTTATCTGACATTCAAAGCTGTACGACTGCAGAGAGGTGTCCGTGGGGCGAACTTCATGGTCGACGGAGGAAAGAACGGGGTGCGCCAGGGACCGCCCCTTTATACACACGTGAGGACGTCGGGGTGGTCCCCTGCCTCAGACTGCTAGCTACAAGTCTTCCGTGGGGTCCTGACGCCTGCCAGTTTCAGTTCCAATGGTATTACCTGCTGCAAGAGCTCCACCCTCTAAGACAGATCAGTAAGTTTCCTAAATTAATTTGAGGGATAAGTCCCTAAGGACAAGAACAGAGGAGCAGAGAGAAAGAGACGATAAGAGAGGGCAACCACGGAGCCGAGGCATTGAGGAGAGCAGTGCCCTCTCCCCCGATCTCTCTCCCCCCTCCTGTCAGAAGGTAAAAATCCCCGTGTGCCAAAGGTCACCCTGCTCCTGCCCAGTGGAAAGGAAAGGGGGGGGGGCACACAGATGGAGGAGGACCAAGAGACTGAGGCCCCGGGGGATGGTGGGTGGGATTTGTGATGAAAGGTAAAGATACACAGAAAGATCAGGAATTATGGTAGGCACATAAAGTACAGTTACGTATGAACTTACCGTAACAGCAGATCTTCGAGAACAGCTCTTGCAGCAGGTTACACTATTAGGACTGAAGCCAGCAGGTGCCAGGACCCCACGGAAATTTTCTAGCTAGCAGTATTCAGCAGGGACCGCCTCCGACGTCAGTCCCGCCCCCGACATCAGGCACAGTACACAAGGAGGCGGTCGCCCAGAATCCCCAGTTCTCCCGCCGGAGACTCCCGGCCGCTGGATGACATCAGAAGAAGAGACTGAGGATCCGCCATCAAATGGCAATCAGAGATGCTGAGAACCCTGATCCTAGAAGGATGCTGGAATGAGAATCTACCTCCAGCGGGGATGATGGGAGGAGAGCCTGCTGCAAGAGCTGTTCTCGAAGATCTACTGTTACGTTAAGTTCTTATGTAACTGCACTATCTTACTTCGAGAAACAGCTCTTGTAGCAGGTTACACCATTAGGACTGATTCCCAAGCAATAATGGAAATCCCACACCACAGGGAGGAGGGAAGGTAGAAATCCATAACAGAACCTGAATCTAGGACAGAAGTCCTTGAAGGACTGCTAGACCAAAACCTGCTCTTCGCCTCAATGCAATATTAAGGCCATAATGCCTGATGAAAGTGTGCACAGAGCTCCAAGTAGCTGCAGCACAGATGGCCGAGGTGGACACATTCTTTAGGGCTGCAAAGGAGGTAGCCACCCCCTTGTGGAATGACCCTTGACCGTGCCCAGTAAGGGTTTGTTGCACTTCTAGTAACAGAACGTGATACATTGAATGAGCCACCTGGACAGTGACTGCTTGAAAACAGGAGCTCCCGTCATCCTGAGGGCAAAGGAGACAAAAAGCTGGTCCGATTTTCGGTGGTGTTTGGTCCTGGTCAGGTAGTATCGAAGACACCTATGCACATCCAAAGTGTGCAACAGGGCCTCTCCTCAATTCGAATATTTAGGGAAGTACACTGGTAGATCGATATCCTGATTAAGGGTGAGAGCTGAGACCACCTTAGGTAAAAACTTCGGACTGGTTCCGAAATTCTTCTGGCTGAAGTAACGGCAACTAAAAACAATGTCTTCCATGTAAGGAGACGTAGCTTGCAATCCGTGGCTGGTTCAAAAGGTGGCAGCGTAACCTGCTCCAGGACAAAGGGTAAATCCCAAGGCGGAATACGATCCTTAATCAGAGGTCTAAGGTGGAGCACACCTCTCAGGAAGGCTCATGCCGTGTCCAACTGAGAGATACGACGCTGGCCTATAGGAGTGTGACAGGCTGAGATGGCACAAATGTGTACTTTTATCGAGGAGAAGGCCAAGCCTGTCTGAAAAAGAGACAGGAGGCAGTCCAAGACCGACCTTCCAGGACAATCCGGTGGCGAAACCCCCCGAGCTAGAGCCCAGAGGCAAAATCTGCGCCATTTCATGGCGTAAGTAGCATGAGTGACCAGTTTTCTAGCAGCCGCTAGAACATCAGCTACTTCTTGCGAGACCCCATGTTGCATAATGGCTATGTCTCCAGGAGCCAAGCGTGCAGGTTCAGCGAACGAAGGTCCGGATGGACCAAGGAGCCCGCCTCCTAAGACAGCAAGTGAGAGCTGACTGGCAGAGACACCGGAGGTTCCTGGGACAGCTGATGTAGCAGAGGGAACCAGATCTGCCTGGACCAGAACGGCGCGATAAGTATTAGGGTCGCTCGCTCTCTGCGAAGTTTCAAAAGGACCCTCTGGATCAACGGAAAGTGGGGAAACGCATAGAAGAATCTGCCCGCCCAGGAGAGGGACAACGCGTCTCACCAGAAAACACCAGGCCCTGGATCTAGCCAGCAAAAACTGGGCAGTTTTCCGTTGCATGGGGATGCGAAAAGGTCCAACCCTGGTGTACCCCATCTGCGAAACAGATCCTCTACTACTTCCTGGAGTAGTTCCCACTCGTGGACTCTGGCCTGAGAGCGACTCAGGCCGTCTGCGATGACACTGTCCACTTCTGGGACATGAACAGCAATGAGGTTTGTGCCGTGCTGTAAAACCCAATCCCACACCCTCATGGCCTCCCTGCAAAGCGGGTAGCAATGGGTGCCTCCTTGTTTGTTGAGGCAATACATCACCGCAGAATTGTCTGTTTGTAACAGAAGAGTACCCGGTGGAATCTCTGGCTGTAAAGCCTGCAGGGTGTAAAGAACTGCTCTCATTTCCACAATATTTATGTGGAGATGAGTCTCTTGAGCTGTCCACAGAACCTGAGACCGGAAAGGGTCTAGGTGAGCTCCCCATCCGAGCCCTGAGGCGTCTGTGGAGAGCGTCATAATCGGAGACGGCGCAGTGAAGGGGACCCCCACCGAGAGGTTCTTCGAATCTAGCCACCATTGCCAATCTCTGATTACGCCTTCATGATCCTAATTGGGAGCTGCAGATGGTCTTGCTTTTGATCCCATTGGACCCGTAACATCCACTGGGTCACCCGCATGTGGAGACAGGCTAGCCGGACCATCGCAATGGCCACAGCCATGTGTCCGAGCAGGCAAAGGACCAGTCTGGCTGGGACAGTCTTCTTTGCAAAGATGTCCCTGATGAGGGATCTGATGTGTTCCGCTCGGTCCCGGGGGAGAAAAGCTTTCCCCTGGACGGTATCCAGAAATGAAAATTACGTACCTACTGTAATTATGATCTTTCTGTGTATCTTCACCATTCATCACAGATGGGTACTGGCCGGAGATCAGGACCCATGAGACTTTTTTTTTTTAAAGGTTAGCGGGCGATGCAGCATCAGTAGCTGCCACCGAGAACGACGTACTACGTGGCGCCGGGGTTGGCGATAGAGCTGCCTCGATCACCCAGCCTGCCCCAGTTCTGAGTCGCCAGAGAGGTAAGAGGAAGGGATGGAGGGTGGGACAAGAGACCCCAAGGGACAGAAAAAATAGGAAGAGAAAAACTGAACTAAAAGGAAAAATAATGACTGAGAGGACAGCATAGAAGAAATAAGACTAAGGGGATTGGGTAGGGGCCCCAATCTCTGGAAACGGAAGAAGGAAGGAGAGGGAGGGGAGAAAATTTAGCAGAGAGTGAGAGGTAACAAGGATCCGAGACCTTTGTCCGTCACCAGACTATATAGGAACTGCGAGGAGTAGCAAAGTTCTCTGCCAGAATTCAAGGCACAGAATAACTGGCAATACCCCAAAAGCAGAGTCGGCTATTCTGGAGAAGGACAGGGTACAGGGACTTAGTACTCTCTCTGGAAAGATATTTGGTGAAAAAAAGGGGGATTTTTTTTTTTTTTTTTAAACAGATGGGACCAGAAGGATAACAGAAGGAGGGCAACCACCAACTCCCACCCTGTCAGGGTGGAGATATGTAGTAGAAAAGCAGTGCCCCTCGAGCTGTACCCCTTAAGGGAGAAAATACCCCTCTGTGTGGCCCCACTTTACCCCGCTCAAAAGAGAGGGGTAGGCACAGAGGGAGGGGGAACCAGAGACTGAGGCTCCAGGGGGATGGCGGGCGGGATTGTGATGAATGGTGAAGATACACAGAAAGATCATAATTACGGTAGGTACGTAATTTTCATATCTTATCTGTGTCAGTCTTCACCATTCATCACAGATGGGTGAGTACCAAGCCCCCTCGAAGGGGGTTGATTCATTGCACCCTAAGGGACAGAGTCCCTTAGCCCTCAGTGGGTGACACACTAAGGGGGGGGAAACCTTCTGGGCCTGAGGAGGCCCGAGAGTGGGGAGAGCGAGACAGGGAAGGAAGCTGCCCCGACAAACGTCATCTCGCCCTACGGGAGAAGAGGTAGGTTCCCTGGTGAGCGGAGCATATCACCCTACGCCAGGCCAAGGGTGACAACCGGGAAAGACGAAGCCATGCCAATCTCCTGGTGCAGATTGCTGTCCCTACGACCCTGGTAGCTACCTCACTGGCATTGTAAGATGCCCTTGCTTGGTGCCTTGCTAGCTCCAGGCCACGTGCAGAGAGCGTAATGGCTTGCCTGGTTTGCTCCGAGTCAGGCAAAGCAGCTAGCATCTGACCTAGCACGGACCACAAGAACCTGTTGTAGGCTGCACAGTGGGCCCGATGAGCGGAAATGGAGAGAAGCAACCGTGCCGAGTAGAAGGTCCTCCTCCCCCAGAAGTCAAAATCCAAGGAGTCTTGATCTGGGGGCCGGTCACAGTGGAGGGCGCGTAGCCCATCAGGGGTGTCCAGGTGCGTCAATCCGGACTGCGGATGAGGCATAGAACCTGGAGACTCCGGGGGAGCTTAATACCTCTGGCTGAGGTCCCTAGGGGCAGGAACTCCGGGAGAAGGGCCTCTGCCAGAAACGCAAGGACGCCTCCGAAGGGAGCAGGCCAGGGCGGCACCACAAAGGTGGCCCCACCAAATACCTTCTAGAAGGCGCCGCATGCTCAGGATTGCTCACAGACAGGGAGAAAGGTGAAGGTCCTCCATCATCCTCACGAGGAAGCTGGTACTCAGAGAGATCAGCGGCTGGAGAGATATATGGACAGAGGTTCCTCTCCTCCAGAAGAGGGGATGAGGAGCTGGAGGTCACCATATGTTCAGGGTGGCCGCACAGGGAGGTTGGAAACCTGGCTGTCCATAGCTCAACGTAGGCCGGAATCGAGCAGCCACCGCTCTGAACTGCTCCCCAGGTGAGAGGGCCGCTAGGGACCAAGAATGCCTGGGAGCGCTGGAGAATGTGGCAGAGGATAGGGGCAGAGCCGAGAGAAGTTGGCTGACCTCTGCCAGTGCTAGGGAGCGGACCATGGACACCCGAGGAGGGTGTCCCGGAAGACTCCACAGCCGACAGCCGTACAACCACATTGGTACTGCCAAGGCTGTGCCCAGAAGAATCCCCCCAGTGAGGCGACGGGGCCGTATAGGTCCAGAAGGGCGGTCCCTGCCTCCAAAGAATGGGACCCTCAAGGAACCGGAAGGGAAGGGCGGAAGTCCGCACTTCAGCTTAGTCCAGGGCCCGGGTGGACCCTGGAGAAAGGCCGACGCGCCGACCCCACACCCCTCGACCCCTCAGAGTCTGAGAGGGTCCTCGTCCTTGAGAGGGCCAGCCTAGGTAGCTGACAGCTCTGGGCTGTCCTCGAAGGGGAGACCCAGGGAACAGCACCCTCCCCTTCCCTCCTGTAGGCTTCCCGATGGGCCCCAAAGTTGGGCGATCAAGACACACTACCGGAGGGGGTACCACCTCCGAGGGGTCGAGGAACCCCCCAAGGCCAGGCTGCATGGCAGTGGTGGCACGCACCATAGCCTGCTGGTCAGCACCACTGACCCTAACCTCGGGAACTACCCGAGGCTCCTCAGAAGGGGGCTGGCTATGATTCGTCGTGGAGACCACTGGCTCGCTCTCCTCCGCAGACAACCCCGAGAGGTGTGACTGCCTGTCTGACTCCGAGCCTGACTCCGAAGAGGCAGAGTCTGAGGCCCTAAGCCAAATGGTAGGAAGGCGGGAGAAGGCGACCTTGCCAAAGGGCCTGGCAGCCAGAGCAGTGGCGGCACCCATGCCCTCCACAACTCCGCAAGCGGGGCTGACAGAAGGCGCCAGGCAGCTCGGGCCAAGGTCCAGAGCAGGGACAGCTGCGCGCCCATCAAGAATCCACCGGCACCGGGGCGGTACCAGAGACAGAGGCGGCGCGGCGGCAGCTCCAGCCTACGACCTCAGTGCCGACACCGCCAGGCCGGCACCGAGGACTCGCAGCGGCGCCGAGGGCGGACTCGGCGCTGAGCGACACCGCTAGGCCCCTCGGCCTCTGGCGGCACCGAGCACCAGCGCGCGAGGGCGGCACCGACAGATATGGCAAAGGCCTGACAGTGCCGTGCTCTCGGCGCCGAGGACAGCGCGCGGCAGAGGACAACGGTGGCGCGACCTGAACGCCAGGGCCGCCATGAGCAGCGTCGGCGCTGACAGGGCCCTGGAACAGCGAGCAGGCGCTGAAACTAGCAGCACCGACCGGCGTTGAGGATGGCGTCGACCTGGGCCCTTCAGTCGCGGGAGGCGACACGGAAACCTTCACCCCGAAGGGCGATTATATAATGGCTTTCGCCCCGCTCCTGGGAGGAAGCGGGACGGGCCTCCTGCGCCGCGGAGGAGCCTCGGCAATGGCCAGGCTACAAGTAGCGAGCTCCTCCTTCTCGGTCCGTCTAGAACCGGAGGGACCCGGAGGAAGGCCGAAGGCGTGGCTTGGCCAGCAGTGCGAACCCTTCCCCTAAAGTCGGGAGCTCGCCCTACTTTAACACAGCGCTGTTCAGGGCGCGGCAGTCCATGGAGAAGCAGGCGTCGCATGAATCCATGTTGTGGCGGGCCAAGACATGAGAGACACGGTCATGCTGGTCGAGTAACGGAATACTTGCGGCCCTACGGACTAACGCATAGGGGCCGACTCGCATGGAAAACTTCTTGCCCCGGACGAGACATGACCTACGGAAAAAACACCAAAAATAGACTCAGCTCCAAAACTTTCAAATAAAAAGGAAAGATCTTACGGCGGCGTCGGTGGTGAGCAGAACCCAGAACTAGTAAGACCGACGGACTTAAGCGTCGCAGTAAAGGCTGACAGGCCTAATTTCTTCTTCCAACAGCTTCCCATGAGGCGACTCGTCAGGAGATGAAGAACTGGTAGGCAGGCAGAGTCAGGCAGCCTAACGGCCAACCTCGGCGCCACGTAAGTCCGTCGGCCTCAAGGCGGCGCCGATGCTGCGTCGGCTCCGCCTATCCCTTTTTAAAAAAAAAAAAAAAAAGCTCCCACGGGGTCCTGATCTCCGGCCAGTACCCATCTGTGATGAATGGTGAAGACTGACACAGATAAGATCTGAGCCTATGAACTGCAGAATGTGAGATGGAACCAGGCGCGATTTCTCTTGATTGATAATGATGCCCAGTGTCTCGAACAGAGACTGAGTACAGTGAATGGCGGACATCAGGGATTCCCGAGAGGGCGCCATGAGAAGCCAGTCGTCAGGTAGGGGAACACGTGGTGGCCTTGTCTCTTCAGAGGCGCCACTACTACTGCCATAGCCGTGAATACCGGAGATGCCGATGACAATCAAAGGAAGGCTCAGAACTGATAATAGTGACCCTGAAACCTCAAGCGAAAACTTCCTCTGCGCTTGAGCTATGGGTATATGCGGGTAAGCATCCTGCATGTCCAAGGACACTAGAAAAGTGCCCTGCTTGAGCATGGGAATCAGACCTGGGAGGGTCACCATGCGGAAGTGTTTGTACAGGACCGACGCGTTGAGGTCGCTGAGGTCCAGTATCGGACGGAGATTGCCTGTTTTCTTGGGAACCAGGAAGAAGTGAGAATAATAGCCTGCACCTCTCTGGTTCCAAGGTATGTGCTCTATTGCTTCTTTTCCAAGAAGCATGAGCATCTCCTCTTGCATGAGCAGGGCATGCTGACCCGAGCAACGGGAAAGCAGGGGGGTCTTGACGGTGGGTGGTCGAGAAATTCTATGAAGTGGCCTTTCTTGACCAATTGGAGAACCCACTGGTCGGCGGCAATCGACTGCCACCCTTAAAAGTGGCAAGCGATGTGACCCCCGACCTTTTGTGCCCGTTGATCCAGAGGAGGGTCGGGGGCCGGGAAGGAGTCATGCTGTGGCAGTACTGGACCCTGCAGGCTGGGCTGGTTTGGTGTAACACTGGCCTCTGCCTGGGGATGACAGCCTGGGATTTACGCTGAAAAGTGTCCCTTTGTTGCTGGCCGGAACGTGGCTGCTGCCGTTGTTGCCAGTTGCGAAAATGGCTCTGGTTCCTACGAAAGGAACCAGGTTTTGATCTGTACATAGCTTGTACAGACCAGACTGCCTTCCCAGCGTCCTGGAGCTAGGTGATAACCTTCTCCGAGGGTTCACCAAAAAGTATTTCGCCATTATAAGGGACGTCAACAGCGTCTTCTGAATCGTCCGGGTAAACTCGAGACATCTAAGAGCGCCTCGAGATAGGGATGTCTCAAAGCTGCAGCTCTGGGAGACGAGTCCGCAGAATCATATGCGGCTCGTAGCACTTGGGTATCCACATCAGATCCTGTGCAGAGGAGGTTTAGCAGCTCGCCTTCTGATCGCCATCCGGTAATTTATCGACCAGGTCCTGGCCTTGTTCCCACAGGGCATTCTGAAACTGCATCATGTGAGATAGGTAGTTCAGGGACCTGATGGAGCAAGTAGCAGTCGCATACAAGAGTCTCCCCAGGGCATCCAATTGTTTGGATTCCTGGTCCGGTGGCTGTGTGCTCATGTGTTGCAGTTTTTGAGACTGGTCATGTGACGCCGTAATGACCAGGGAGTCTGCCAGAGGTTGTTCAGCCAAGCAATGGTCCTCTCTCAGGGCCTTGTACAGGCGGTTAGCTTTCTTTGGTACCGCAGGAGTGGAGTGCGAATGCTTCCACGCAGCCTTGGTGACGTCCGCAAAGGTGTCCACCAAGCGTGGTACTACCACAGGCTTTGGGTCTTTCTGCTGAAGATAACGAGCAAGGTGTTGTCTTTCGGGGTCGAGTTCTTCAGCATCCCATCCCATGTTGTCCTGGATGTGCCTCATGATCTCAGAGAAAGAGGGATCATCCGGAGGAGACCTGGGCAGGTCATGTGGGTCATTTGATGGAATGCTGAGTGGAGGAGGAGATCTGGAGTAATCCGAGGTATCCGATCTGGAGTCCTCCCCTGACGAAGGATACCGACGACATCTGGGTCGCTTGGGGCTGGGAGACCCTGATGGAGATTTTGAGGGAGGCCTTCTCAGATCCCTGGATCTACCCCTGGGAGGTGGAGTCTGCTCCTTAGGGGTTGGTGGTCATCTTGCTGGCCCCTGTGGTGGAGGAGGGGGCATAGGAGGTGAAGGAGAAGGAGGAGGTTTTACTGGGACCACATCTTTGCGGATGGTGTCCCACCAGAAAGTAAAGAGATCCTTTACCTCTTGTATATTCATGCCAGATGACTGGCCTGGCGCCGGTGGTCTGTCACCGGGGTCGGGAATCGGGTCCGTGGGTGTCTCCAGGGTGGGCGAAGGTTCCCTCGGAAGCCCGGCATCCTCTGTGTCGCCCGCCTGGTCTTCAAGCAATGTGGTGTCCTCCTCCATGGAATCCCTGTGACCGGTGTCCACCGGTGACTGGGGAGTGGTCTTCGGCTCCGATGAAGCCGACGTCGGTCGCTCGGCCGATGACTTCGGGTCCGAACGCCCCGCCAGCGTCTGGTGCTTGGCCGATGCCCTCGGCTCTGGCGAATGCCTGGCCAACTTCAGGCGCTTGGCCGACGTCAGGTCCGTCTGCTTGAGGGACGGCAGGTCCTTCTTCCTGGGTGGTGGATCCGGGCCCCTAGGGGGCTGGGAGACCTGGAGTTGGGGTCCCGATGTCTGGTGGATGAGGAAGACTTGTGGCGTTCCAAGGACTTAGAAGAGGCCCACCAGGGAGTAGAGAAGCAGAGGGCCTGGAAGTCTTGATGGGCCAGAGTCAAGAACCACTGGAAGTTCGGACTTTAACCGAGCTCCCGAGATCTAGCCCTGGAGGGAGAGCAGTCCGATCGAGTGGAGCCTGAGCTCCGCGAGTCCGAGGCCCGGTTCGAGGATCTGGACCTTGCTTTCTCCCGGTACTTGTCCCGGTGTTTATGGGCCTTGGAGGAAGAATCGCCCCTGGAGGAAGGTTCTTTGTCCATCCTAAGTTTTTCCTCTAACAGGTAAGCCTGAAGTACCATCTGACAGCGGATCCTGGTGCAGCTGTTGAACCCCTGGCAAAAGCTGCAGGCCTTGGTGTCATGCTCCGTGCCTAAACACCGCAAGCAGGAAGAGTGAGGATCCTTGAAAGGGATCTGTTTGCCACAGGCACACTTTGAAAGGTGTCCCTCAGATGAAGGAGTTGGAAAGGACATTAGTTATGTAGAAACTCGAAGTTCTAAGTCGTCGTACGCTACGTAGAGACCGAGAAGCCGATGCTGGCGAGTCGATGGCAGGAAAAGAACTGGGGATTCTGGGGGACCGCCCCCTTATGTACTATGCCTGACGTCGGGGGCAGGACCGACATCGGGGGCGGTCCCCGCTAAATACTGCTAGCTAGAAAATTTCCGTGGGTTCCTGTCACCTGCTGGCTTCAGTCCTAATTGTGTAACCTGCTGCAAGAGCTGTTTCTCGAAGTAAGATCTTGGTTCTCCCCGAAGATTCCTGACGTAGCAGTCGCCATACCTGGGGACACCCTTTCCCAGCAGAACAGGATAAAGTGGGGAGGTGGCTACGCAATCTATCTGAAGGAGACGCTTATGGGGCATGCCTTACCTATGGCTAAAGTACAGTTACACAAGAACTTACTGTAACAGTAGATCTTCGAGAGGTGTTCCTGCAGTAGGTCATTTCTTGTAGGACTAGTGCCACCTGGTGTCTGGAACGCATGGCAAACTTTTCCAGCAATGCCTGGCGGGGGAACGCCCACCCGATGACGTCAGCGTGACCCTATACAGTGGGTAGTCCCCACGCCCGCCCTACAGTTCTCCCGGAGGACTCCCCGAAGGAAAGACAGGAGAAGGAAACAGATTCTGGAGTCCCAACAGAAATTTGGGGGAAGGAGGGAAAAATATGGCCTACTGCAGGAACCTCTCTCGAAGATCTACTGTTACAGTAAGTTCTCACATAACTGTACTATCTTACTTCGAGAGGGTTCCTGCAGTAGGTCATTACTTGCAGGACTGAATCCCAAGTAGTCCCTCAGAAGAGAGACAGAGAAACACGGGGGGGCGGGGCACAAGTAACAGCAAAAACAGCATGAGGCCGGTCTAAGACAGAAGGCTCTGCAGAACGGCAAGGCCAAACTCGGCCCTCCGCCTAGAAGCAATGTCCAGACTGTAGTGCTTGGTAAAGGTATGGACTGAACTCCAAGTTGCTGCTGCAGAAACATTCTGGAGAAATGCCACAGATGCAGCCATGCCTCTAGTGGAATGACCTCTAACAACCCCTGGCAGAGATCTGTTGTGCTTCTGATAACAGAAGCGGATGCAGTTAGCTAACCACTTTGACAGGCACCATTTAGAGACAGCCTTCCCCAGAGATCTGGGGGCAAAAGACACGAAGAGCTGGTCATCCTTACAGATATCCTTAGTTCGAGGAGTATAGCACCTTAGGATTCAGTGCACATCCAGGGTATGCAAAAGAGCCTCACATCTAGTCTCAGGAGCCTGATAATATACCGGTAGTTCCACTGTCTGATTCAGCATGAACTCCGATACCACCTTGGGTAAGAACTTAGAATTTGTTCAGAGGACCGTCCGGTCCTTGTGAAAAATCAAATAAGACTTCTTAAACACCAGGGCCTAGGCCAGCCCGGTGGGCTTAGGGTTGAGGCACTGGGCGCCACACCTTGCTCCATGCTGGCAACCTGAGTTCGGGAACTGACTTGGGTCACCGGTGGTCAGCAGGGACGGGGAGGGATTGAGGATCCGTAGGACTGCTCTCCCTCTCCGAGGAGGGGGATTCCTAGGTGTTGGTGCTCAGACGACCTCTGGTGGAGGCTGGGGGGCGATGTGCTGATACCTCATTGGGGCGGGTGAGTTGGGGCACGGTGCCAGGAGGGAGCACGTGCAGACGCATCTGCAGTTCACCCCCTTGGCGTCACTACACACCTCTCATGCACAAGAAAATGGTGAAAAATATGGCACACGGTTGCGGCGGCTTGATGGCCATCAAGGGACGCATGGCCTTGGGGACACCACTGAGGTTACTGGATCCTGGTTCAGTGGGGAGTAAGGGGGACTCTCCGCCGCCCTGCTGCAGGGGTAATTAGGAGTGGGGCTCTCTGGGGACATGGCAGACCGGACAGCAGCCGGATGGGACGGATGCCAGGATGTAAAGCAGAGAGTGCCAGGTAAAAAGGATAAAAAAAAACACACAAAAAAAAAAACACCAGGACCTAAAACTCGGAAATTCTTTGAGCAGAAGTAACCGCAACTAAGAATAGTGCTTTCCAAGACAGATAGCGCAAGTAACATCTCATCACTGGTTCAAAAGGAGGGAGAGTAAGTTTCTCCAACACAAAATTCAAATCCCAGGGTGGTGTAGGGCTATGGCTGGGGGGGCAGGGTTCAGATGAAGAATCCCTTTCAGGAAAGTTTTGGAAATCTCCAACTGGGCCATGGGCTTACCATCCATAAGCACGTGATACGCCGAAATAGCAGACAAATGTACTCAGAGAGGAACAGGATAACCCAGAATCAGAAAGATGAAGCAGGTACTCCAGGATATGTGGGGCTGAACAAGAGAAAGAGTCCCAACTGTCGGAAGCCACCCAGATAGAGAAACGCTTCCACTTCATAAGGGGATCTGGTGGAGGGCTTCCTAGCCTCCACCAGCACCTGGGCTACTTTAGTAGAAACCCCAAAACGAGACTTCACTATGTCTGCAGGAGCCACGCATGCAGATGCAGGGTCCAGAGCCCTGGATGCACAAGCCGGCCCCGATTCTGAGTGAGGAGGTTCATTAATGGAAGCACAACCGGTGGTTCCCTTGCTAACTGCTGTAGGAGTGGGAACCAAATTTGCTTAGGCCAGAGCAGAGCTATCAGGATCATTCGAGCTCTCCTGGCCTGAAGTTTGAGACGTACCCTCTGCAGAATGGGAAAAGGGGGGGGCATACAGGAATCTCCCTGTCCAAAAGAGATAACGCGTCATGCCAGAAAGCACCATATTCTGGAACGAGCAAGCAAAAACTGAAGTTTTGCACTGGATGGGGAGGCGAAAAGGTCACGTTCTGGCCGGCCCCATCTCAAACAGTGACTCTGCCACCTCCTGATTTAGTTTCCATTAGTGCGTGAAGGTGAAGGATCTGCGGAGGCTGTCTGCCAGGATGTTCTGTACTCCTGGAATGTGCATTGCTGTGAGAGACAGATCACGCTGGACTGCCTAGTTCCACACTCTCATCACCTCCCTACAGAGGGGGTACGATCAAGTGCTTCCCTGCTTGTTGATGTACCAGACTATGGATATGTTGTCCATCTGGACTAGCTGTAATCCCCTTGGGAAAACAGACTGGAATGCTTGAAGCGCATACAGGACCGCTCTCACCTCCAAGTGGGACCAGAGTCACTGAGCTTGGTGGTCCCCCATATGAGCCCCCCTAACCCAGACTGGAGGAGTCTGTAGTTAGTGTCCCGAGGGGAGCTGGGCCCCGAAACGGGGAGACCCAAAGTCAGGTTTGAGGGATCCCTCCACCACTGTAAATCCTTCTGAAGAGCGGAGCAAATCAGGACCCTGTGGTCAAGATCGTCTTGAAGCTGATCCCACTGAACCCACAAGGACCACTGAGTGACCCTCATGTGGAGCCTTGCTAGGGGAACCGTGGAGATGGAGGCCACAAACTCAGCAGACTGAGAACCTCGCTGGCTGGGAGAAATCTGGAAGAGGCTACCAACATGCCTGTTTGACCAGAGTTTCCGTCCTGTAGGAGGGTAGGAAAGCTCTGCCCTGGAGTGTATCCAATGTTGCTCCAATGAACTGCAGTCTCTGAGAAGGGATCAGAGAGGACTTGGGGACATTGACTGTAATCCCCAACTTGGAAAACAAATCCAGAGTAACTGAAAGGGCCTCCGAAAGAGTCCCTGTACAGAGTTGAAATCCACCAGTCATTCAGGTAGGGGAAAACCACAATGTTCTGGCGTCGCAGGGCAGCAGCCACCACTGCTAAGCACTTGGTAAAAACCCGGGGTGCCGAGGAGAGGCCAAAGGGGAGGGTCCAAAGTTGTAAGTGCTCCCCTTGGAAAGCAAAATGCAGGAAGCAGCGGTGACTTGGGGGAGAGATAAATCGGGATATGCAGGTAGGCATCTTGCATGTCCAGAGCACACAACCAGTGAGTCTCCTGAATAAGAGGCAGGAGGCTCTGGAGGGTCAACATCCTGAATTTCTTGTACTACAACAGATTGAGTCTGCTGAGGTAGAGTATGGGTCCCAGGTCACCAGTCTTTTGGAACCAGAAAAAAGTGGGAGTAAAACCCCCGCCCTCTGTGGTGAAGAGGGACTGGTTCTATTTCTGACCTGGGCATGATCTGTTGGCAAGACATCTACCTAGCCAAACATGTCAACGAGGCAGCTTACACCCTTAATGACAATCTTACTAAAATAATAAATAAGCATGCCCCATTCATCAAAGTAAGGGTACGGAACAAGTCTAACCCTTGGTTCACCTCTGATCTTAAGGCAGCCCTCATAGTCCAAGATAAGCTCTGGGCAAAAGCTCGACAATCCAAAGAACCTTCGGATTGACAGGCTTTTAGAACAGCCAGGAATACTTGTGTGAAAAGTCTACGCTCTGCTAAAGCTAACTATTACATCTCTACCCTAGAACAAGCTAAAGGTAATCCTCATAAAATATGGAAGACAATCAAATCTTTAGAAGGGCGGCCCACGGCCCCTTCCATCCCAAAGATAGTAGCAAGTGGCAAGATTGTGGAAAACAAGTCCCTAATCCTT
The DNA here is from genome assembly GCA_016271365.2 of Neoceratodus forsteri. Lineage (NCBI taxonomy): Eukaryota > Metazoa > Chordata > Ceratodontiformes > Ceratodontidae > Neoceratodus > Neoceratodus forsteri. The sequence goes on along the minus strand of CM028134.1, from coordinate 588,362,735 downwards.
GAGGAACTTAACTCCCACTTTGCCACAGCTGGATTAGCTTTTGACTCGTCACCCTATGCTGGTTCTGCAGTTAGCCAGCATACCCCTTCCCCTATATCTAGCCCTGCACCTAGCCCTTTTCAACTGCGCGAGATAACTTATAAAGAAGTAGAAGATTCTCTCCTTAATTTAGACACCAAAAAAAGCGCAGGGGATGATGGCTTGGAACCCTTTTTCCTAAGGTTAGGATATGCCCATCTTGCGGCCCCTATTCTCCACATCTTCAATCTTTCCATTACATCTGCTACTGTGCCGTCTTGCTAGAAATCAGCACATATCCTCCTTCTGTTTAAATCTGGCGACCCATGCGATGTAAATAATTACAGGCCTATCTCCATATTGCCTATTCTTTCTAAAGTTCTCAAAAAACTGATCCACATTCAGTTAAAATCTTACTTGGAAACCTTCTCTCATCAATCCAGCCCAATCTGGCTTCCGGGCAAATCATAGCACAATCTCTGTGCTAGCAAAAATAACCAATGACTGGATCTCTGCTATAGATGCAAAGAAGGTAACTGGAGCAGTCTTTTTGGATCTAAGCAAAGCTTTTGATATTGTTGACCACAAACTATTAGTCAATTGCCTTGCAAAACTGGGTGCCTCATACCATACTACCCAGTGGTTCACGAGTTACTTAACTGGGAGATTCCAAAAAGTAAAAGCAGAAGGTTATTTCTCTGCTGCCGTGCCAGTTGTTAGAGGCGTCCCCCAAGGATCCATCTTAGGCCCTATCTTGTTCTCACTATACATTAATGATCTTGATTCCAACATATCTACGTCCAATCTGCACTTTTTTGCAGATGATACTGTGCTATATACTTCTGTATTATTGCTATCTGAAGTTAAGGGCGTGCTTCAAGCGGACTTTGCACAACTAGAGCATAATTTAATAAAGGCAAAGCTCCTGCTAAATGCCAAGAAGACCAAAGTGATGATATTCTCCCGTAGTGCTGCCACATGTACCCCCAATACCCTGCCCCAAGATTTTATTGTTACCACACTAAATGAGCCTCTGGAAGTTGTCTCCAAATTTAAATACCTGGGTATCTGGATTGACAACAAACTCTCTTTCAATGTCCATGTCGATGACCTCTCTAGGAGGCTAAAAGCCAGGCTAGGTTTCTTCTTTAGAAATAGGCCCCTCTTCCCCCTTGAAACTCTAAATAAGCTCGTCCAGGCCACTTTTCTCCCTCTTCTCGACTGTGGCGATGTAATCTACTCCTCTACCACTCTTGCAAATCTAAGTAAATTGACATCCTTTATCACCGTGCGTTACGGTTCATTACCAACTCCCCTTACCGTTTACATCATTGTGACATATGCAGCTGCTGGCTGGACATCCCTCACTACTAGACGCCTGCTCCATGCTGGGTTATGGACTCTCAAACTGCTCCTGCAGAAACTTCCGAGCTATCTCTCATCTCTCATTAGTATTTCACATAGTGTATACTCACTAAGAAAATCTGACTTTATTATGCTCAATATACCAAGGACGCGGACCTCCTTTGGTAAACGTGCTATTGCACATGCCCTTCCCCTCTATTTGGAACCAATTACAAACCGTACTGAAACTATCTAGCATAGTTTCAATTAACTCCTACAAATTGCTAAGCTCAGCTAAAATAAAAGATACCTGTAACTGTCATTAAGCCTCTTCTTTCCCTATGTGTGCCATGTGCATCCATTAGTAAGACATAATTGCTTTGTTCATATTAACTACTTATTGCCTGCACTTTCATTTATAACAAGATACTATTCCACGTTCTGGCACCCGACTTACATCTGCTACCTTGCTGTAGCAACCTAATTACTGCTACCCCTTTCCCTCCTACTCCTTGCCTTATCTATGTATACACCTCACTGATCACACTATCAAATCATTCCTACCTTCTTTATCTGTCTTTTCAGCTGTCTGTCCCATCTTCCAAAGTGTATATATTGCAAACACCAGTTCCATGTTTCAATTATCAGTATGCTATCTACAAGTTGCTTCACTGTGTTATATTAGCCGATTACCACCTGCGGTCATCCTATATGGCGACCATGTATGTATATCATGTCTGAATTATGTGAGCTTGTATTTATGTATATATTGTCTATGAACTATTTATTTTTGTATGTTGTGTAAGTCTACATGTCACAGGACCTCCTTGTGAATGAGCTTGCTCAATGGAGTTTTCCTGAAATAAACCTGAACTTGAACTATTGCCTCTTAACAATAGAGCCTGTACTTTCTCCCGTATAAGAATGGTCTGGTTTGGAGAGTAGGCTGACCTTCACGGTGGAGACTCTGGAGGGGATTCTAGAAACTTCAGGGTGTTGTCCTTGGGACACTAGCTGCAGGACCCAAGTGTCAAGAGGTGATGCTCTGCCACTCCTGCACACGACGGGCAAACCCTCCACCACCACCACCACCACCAGCTCCTCGCACTGGGGCTGTGAAGAAGGTGAGGCGAGGGAGTCAGGAGGTGGCTGGACAGGCAGGGGCCCCGAGCATCTCTAGTTTTTGGAGGCAGGAGGGGAAGAGAAGTTTCCCGTGGCCTTACGTTTGTCCTGCCGTCTGTTCTGGGCTTGTCTGCACTGCCTCCAGGTCCTTTTTGGAAAGGCTGACAATCCATAATATCCTTGGTGTCGCCACCGAAAAGCACCGAGCCCCTAAAGGGCCCCATGTGGGCTCCCCAGCCCATGAGAGAGGCATCGGTCATAAAGATGACCGTTGGCTCTTGGCGGACAAACGGGATCCCTTCCTCAACCGGTCCAGGGCGATCCACCACTGGAGAGCATCCCACATCTTCTGGGTTACAGTGATCAGCTAGTCGAAGTGACCATATCGCTGAGTCCACTGAGCGGCCAGCTCACACTGAAGGGGACGTATGTGCCACCTGGCCCAACGGACCACAGAGGTGCATGCCGCCATGCACCCCAGAAGGCGTACAAAGTCTCGGGCAGGGTGTAAATGCCCAACCAGAAATGATCGGGCAAAGGAGGAGAGAACCTCCACCCTGTCCGACGGAAGCCGAGCTCTGGCTTGACAAGAGTCAAGCTCTGCCCCGATGAAGCCCATCACCTGAGAAGGCATGAGTTCCAACTTGGCCTCGTTGATCAGGAGACCGAGTTGGGAGCAGGTTTTGAGGGCCAGATCCCTGGACCCCTCCACCTCCTGTTGGGTGGAACCTGCCAAGAGCCAATTGGCGAGATAAGGGTAGATTCTGACTCAGACGCCGAAGGTGGGCCGCCACCAATGCAATGCATTTGGTGAAGACCAGTGGGGCCGATGACAGGCCGAACAGCACGGCTCAGAACTCAAACAGGGTCCCCTCGACCCTGAAGCGGAGGAACCGCTGATGGGATGGACGGATTGGGATGTGAAAGAACGCGTCCTGTAGAACCAGTGAACAAAACCACGTTTTGCTCCAGGGATGGTATGATCTGGTTCAGAGTGACCATCCGAAATGTGCGTGACCCGAGATATTGATTCAGGTCGTGGAGATCTAGAATGGGGGTGCCAACCCCTTGGGCACCAGGAAGTACCTGGAAACAAAGCCTGGGTCTGTCAAAGGATCCGGCACTGGAGCTACTGCCTCCTTGCGGAGCAGCTGGGCTACGTCATCTCAAAGAGCCGACTGGGTGCATGCGGAAATCCGTTCCTCCCGAGGGGCGCAGGCTCGGCTGGGAGGGTACTGCTCAAATTTTAGAGGCAGTCCCTGACTGACCACTTCGAGAACCCACCTGTTCGAAGTGATAGCAGACCAGGCGGAAAGGAAGTGGCAGAGCCGACCCACCACGGGAGGACCCAGAGCTGGCGTGACGGGCGTAGGGGTGGCCACCCCCGACCCATCACTGAGCAGGCTCAGAAGAGGAGGTGGCGGCTCCAGGACCCGAGCCTCGGCCTCTTTTACAGGGCTACTGAGGACCCTGCTTGGGCAGAGGGTGCCAAGCTTGAGCTTGCTGCTGCTGTTGATGTTGCTGTACTCATTGATGGGAAGGATGCTGGACCGCAGGGGAAGAGTAATGAAATGGCTTCTTTTTTTCTCTTCTGCTGGTTCTTGCCCGAAGAACCCTCGGCAGAAGTAGCATCCACGGTGGCACTGGACTGCTGTATACGCGGAAGGTGACCGGCCACTCCTGGACCGAACAAGTCGGTACCCAGGAAGGGGACGTCGGCAAGCTTATGCTGAGTATCCGCCAGGAAGAAGGAAAGCCTCAGCCAAAGCCCTGCGGCGAGAGGCCACTGCAGCTGCCACCGAGCGGGCACAAGAATCCCCGATATCCAAGGCCACTAGGAACTGCTATTTGGCAACAGCACGGCCCTGGTCACGGATCTGCTTGACCGTGGTCTGCATGTCCGGCGGGAGATGAGGGAGGACCTCGTCTAATGACCCAAGAAGGACATGAGAGAAGTGTGCCATAACAACAGCCCAGCTGGCCTGACGAAGGCCCAGAGAAGAGGCTGCATAAACCTTAGGGGCAGTGTGGTCCATATTCTTGATCTCCTTGTCCGGGGGTTGGTCAGTGTTGGACTAACTACCAGTACGCCAGAACACAGAGGCGGTCACCAGGCTCTCGGCCGAAGGGTGCTCTGTGAACCCCGCAAGGGACCCCATGGGCACCGCATACTTGCGGGACATGCGGGCAGACTGTGCTGGGCAGGAGGCAGGACGCTGCAGAAGTTCAAGGGCTGGGCCAACAATGGCCTCGGCCACTGGAAAGACCTCCGTTGGGGTATTCCCTCTCTTAAGAATGTCGGTGAGAGGGTACTCCGCCTTTTTCTGGATAGGCTCCAGGGGCATTCCGGTGGAATCAGAGATGAGGTGGAGAATGCCTGGAAGGAGGAAGGGCCTCCTTCCATCTCTGCATCAACAGACGACTCATCATCCCCGGGATGTGAGTGCAAGCCAGTGACGTCAGAGTCCGAAGAGTCATGATACAGCAGTCTACCGCCTAAGCCACCCTCGATCTGCCGAGGGTGGTCCGGGAATAACCAGACGTCGGGAAGCCGGTGTCCCGGCCCCACAAGTAAAGGAACCGAAGCTTCTGTTCTGGAGGGGTCGGCTTCAGCCTAGGAGGAGAGAGAGCCAAGTGATGGCCGGGGTAGGTGGTAGAGCCGGCTTCTGCTCAGTTAATATCAGCTGCTGTCACATAATGTCTTCATTGCGCCGACAGTTTCCTCCGGAGCCTCTCCTCGTCAGAGGAGGATGAGGACCTGTGACGTCGCCTCTTTTTTGGGCGCTTATGGCTCTTCCTCTGTTGATCGTCCGAGGGGGTCCTGGACCGAGACCGAGGAGGCCAACTCGGTCGATCGGGAGACACTGGGAACCTTCATGGGGATACCAGCAGGCTGGGTCTCCTCTTCCAGAAAGACCAGGACCGGAGTCCATTCACCAGTCGTCTGGCACAGCCGGCGACAAAGGGGTCGATGGGGTGAAGGATAATTTCGGCCCGTCGGCTATTTCCTGATCCCTTGGCCAGGACGGAAGGTCCAAAAGGCAGCGGCTGACGATGTTATTCGACGAGGTAGAGACCGATGCTCTGAGACCGGACCTCCCTGGGTCCCAAGAGCATCTCCGTCGGTATGAAGACAATGGGTCCTTCTCCTTCTGAGAGCGGCAGGAGTGCAAGCCCGAGGGCGCCTCACCCAGAGTGGGGAGAGACTGGCACATCTCCCTGAAGGAGCCCGTAAAGGCAGAGCCAAGGTTCAGCGGGATGAAGAAGCTTTGATTTGCCGAAGCATGAGCTGCTGCCTCCTCGAATGTCTTCATCTGTTCCAGCTGATCGGCGGAGCCCGCGGCCACGGGAAACACTCACCTAGCCTCCTTTGATTTCACTGGCGGGTTTCCTTTTTCCGGTCTTCCCAGCTTCAGGCGTGCCTTGCAGTCATCCAGGACATTTGGATGGAAGGCCAAGCAAAAACCGCACAACGACGTGTCATGTCAGACACCTAGGCAGTAAACGCACGTGAGGTGGGGATCAGTGCGTGACATCATCTGGCCACAGGGGCACTGACGAAATCCTGGGGAAGATTTTTCCTCCATAGTTGATGCGACAAAAGCATGATCGCTAACTTGAACGAGTTTGATTTTTGGTAAAACTGACAATTTGAAAGCCAGGGCCTACAAAATGTTGAGAGCACAAGGGAACCTGCATCTTCCAGTGGAAAGGAAGATCTGGTGTCATGGGGCCGAGCCGAGGTATATACCACCTGGGTAGGTGGAAGGAGCCAGCTTGAAGACTTCTGGCAAGATTTAAAGTGGAAGGGGACATGTCAGACAGTGTGGATGAACAACATATCCACACTCTTAGAAAAGATGTTACTGGCAAAGTTCCAAAGGTTGGGCAGTCCATGGTAAACATCGATGCAATCCCTACCCTGGACCCCCTAACCACAACAAACATGTTTAACTCCTCCTTCACCGACCTGAGCAATGTCCTCTCCCTAGACTTCTTCGAAAACATTGCCCCAACTAGTGCCCGCGGTACTGATGTTAACCTCCCAACTCCACCTCCTTTTTACTTCAAAAAGGTCCTTCTGAGCATGGCCAAGAAATATCTAAACAAAGTACTAGGAAAATCCAGATGCAGTGGAGATTCGCTGGACCTAAAACTTGTTGCCCTCACCTTAGATAAAATACTGAAACCCCTTACTAAGATTCTCAACCTCTCAATTAAAATGGTATAATCCCCCCAACTATGAAAGTCGGCCCTAATAACCCCATTATATAAAATGGTGATCGGGCCTTACAAGCAAATTATAGGCCAATACCTACCCTCCCTCCATTATCTAAAGCGCTTAAGCACATTGTTGCGGATCAGCTTGTGGACTACCTTAAAAAATACTCCATCCAATGCCCATAACAACATGGTTTCAGAAAAGGGAATAGCACTACTACAGCACTCCTGGAGTTCACTGGTTACCTTCATCAATCCTTTGACCAAGGTAACTTAGTTGGTGCAGCATTCATAAACCTAACAAAGGCCTTTGATACCGTTCACCACCCTCTTCTACAGGAATCGACTTTCATTGGTCTCTCCTCTGACACGATGCACTGGTTCAAGAGTTATCTTGAACACTGCTCCCAGCAGGTGAAAATACCCAATGCCATCTCTGACCGGCAGCTCGTCCACCCTGGAGTACAGAAGGGTTCTATTTTAGGACCCATTCTTTTCAGCATCTTCCTCAACAGCCTGCCACCAACAGATTCTCCTTTAAGCAAATGATGCCGTCATCTTTACTAGTGACCCCGACCCCAAGCACCTGGAACATCACCTGCAGTGTAGCTTTGAGGAAGCCGAGGATTGGTTCTACAAACACAAATTGGGCCTGAACTACAAGAAAACTAAAGTCATGACGTTCTGCAGCTCTCACAGTAAACACAAATCTCATCCCTGAACCATGAGAAACTGCCTGGGTGTCACCCTTGAACAAATTCAGCAGTTCAAATATCTAGGGATCACGCTGGACAGCTCACTATCTTTCGCCCAGCGCAATGATAAAGCTGCCAGAGCTGTCAATGTCAAGATTGGATTACTTCAGACACAAGCACTGTGTAGCCTGAAGCCCTCAAAACTGCAATTCAAAGTTCTGTCACATCTATTGTTGACTACAGCCTGGTACTATATGGCGCAGCCTCCACTACATCTCTTCGTAGGATATCCGTGGCACTAAAGGCGTGCAGACTCCTCACTAGGGCAGCATGCCTCACCCACACATGTGATCTGTATGCTCAAACAGGCAGGCTCCAGCTAAGTGGTTGGATACAATATCAAGCCTGTCTGTTGGCTAAAAAAAGCACTTCTCGGCCTCTTAACCCCTCACTGCAGTTCTCAGTACACCTGAAGCTCAGCCAACCAACTTCTCCATGTTCCTAGATGCTGGACAACTCAAGGACAGCATTCATTTGACTAGAGAGCACCTCTCTGGTTCAACGCACTCAGAGACTTCTTGACCATACCAAAATTGGGTCCTTTCAAACACATGTTATGTGAACATCTCACGACTAACAGCTCATGTGACTGCTCCACCTAATTATACCACCTTTGTGGGAAGGTCCTACCCAAGCTCTCCCACCCTCTCTCCCCTTGTGAAAGACCTATAGCCCCGGTTCACCCCTTCCCCCCACCTACCCCATCCCCTTCTCTATTATCCCTTCCTCCACTCTGCTTCCCCTGTCCACCACCACTACTAGCACCCCGCTCGCACTCACTATCTACCCTAGCTTGACAAGGCCTCTGCTTCTCTCGTTTCACTTCATCACCCCTCCCCCTTTTTTCTCTGCTCACCATCTAACCTATGGTTTGCGCTTGTAGATATAAAGATTGTCATTTTTTGTCTGACTTTTCTCATAATTTTTTTTTTTTTTTTTTTTATTAACAACCCTTGTATGTTTGTTTACCCTTCCCCACTGACATTGAACCTTTGTAAATGAGCCACTTTGTGCGTAAAGGTATTGTAATCCAAGATTAAATAAATAAATAAATAAAAATACTAAGAATCTGACTTCTAAGTTGCACCAAAAATTAGGTCAGCTCTATCGGATAAACACATTTTCTGTCCATACCTTTACCAAACATTACAGTTTGGACATTGTTTCAAGGTACAGAGCGGGCTTTGGCCTTGCTGTTCTAGTGACTCTTATTAGCAGTACCCTGTTAATTCTGGGAAACCCGTTCCTACCTCCCATGTCTCAGGTCACTGCATGGGACTCAGTCCTGTATGACAGTACTTACTACAGGAGCCCTTTCGTAGTAAACTAGTACAGTTATGTAAGAACTTACCATAACAGTAGTTCTTCGAGAGAGGCTCTTGCAGTAGGTACTGCTTTCACTCCCACCTACCGCCTGGGTTTCTTTTCTTTCTCCAGTAATTGCTTTTAGCTCCAGGAGACCACTCCTTCTCTCCTGTCACACCTTTCTAGGTCTCTGGCGGAAGAACCGGAAGGTGGGCATGGGGACAGCTCCCTATGTAGCACCACGCTGACATACGTCATGTGACGTCGTGGGGGGGGGGGGTTGGTGGTCCCCCGCCAGACACTGCTAGTTAGAAGTTTTCCGAGTGGTCCAAACACCTGGCGGCTTAGTCCTACATGTGAGTATCTACTGCAAGAGCCTCTCTCTCTCTCAAAGATTTACGATAAGTTTTTATTTAACTGTAGTTTTCTGTGTCTTTTCCTAGCAAAATATGCTGAGAATAAATAGCTGCACACTATGAATAAGATGGCAATGTAGTGAAAATAAAAGTATTAGACTGTGCAAGCGACTTGGATCAAGAGTGGACTTGGGATGCAAAAGGCAGCAGGCAAGCCAGGGCTGAGTAGCTGCTGATGGCATTTACCCCAGCTCAGGGAGGGAGCAGCAACCCCTGTGGATGGGAGTTTGCTTCAAACTGGGGGTATGTTTTGTGTGTGAGTGCAGCGTCGCTAGAGGGCTGCTCCCATGCTGTGTTGGGAGGGGAAAAAAATGCATAAAAGCTACACTGTCATGATTCTGGCTGATGGCACACACTGGCTAGGCATCCTGGATCCCCTCTGAAGTGATGGTGGGATTAGTGGTGGATGGGGCTTGGGTGCTGCTACTACAGCTTTCATTCCCAGGCTTAAGAACTGGGCAGACGGAGACAAATGAAAAAAAAGATTCCTGGAGAGAAGAAAAGCAAAATATCATAGAATTAACAGACTGGAAAGTACAGTTACGTAAGAACTTAACGTAACAGTAGATCTTCGAGAACAGCTCTTGCAGCAGGTAACACCATTAGGACTGAAGCCGGCAGGCGTCAGGACCCCATGGAATTCTTCTAGCTAGCTATCTTCAGCTGGGACCGCCCCTGACGTCGGTCCCGCCTCCGACGTCAGGCGAGTACATAAGGCGGTCCCGCCAGATTCCCCAGTTCTCCTGCCGGAGACTCGACACAGAGGACGATATCAGAAGGGAGACCGAGGATCCACCATCAGAAGGTAAAGGGTGTAAACCCCTGCCAAAGGCTCGAAAGCCATGCCTCCTCCAAGGGGAAGGTGGGAGGGACCTGCTGCAAGAGCTGTTCTCAAAGATCTACTGTTATGGTAATTTCTTACGTAACTGTACTATCTTACTTCGAGATACAGCTCTTGCAGCAGGTAACACCATTAGGACTGATTTCCAAGCAATAACGCTTGTAAGCATTCCGGGAGGAGGAAACTAGGAAAGTCCATACCAAGTCCTGACTCTAGGACAGGAGACCCTGTAGCATGGCCAGGCCGAAACCAGCTCTTCGCCGTGAAGCAATGTCCAGGCTATATAATGCCTGATAAAAGTATGCACAGAGCTCCAAGTGGCTGCAGCACAGATGGCAGAGGAGGAGACGTTACGAAGTGCTGCAAAGGAGGTAGCCACCCCTCTAGTGGAATGGCCCCGGACTATACCCGGGAGGGTTTCTGCTTTGTATCATAGCAGTATGATATACACTGGACAAGCCAGCGAGAAAGGGACTGCTTCGATACTGGTTGGCCCATCATCCTGTCAGCGAATGAAACAAAGAGTTGCTCCGACTTGCGAAGCTGTTTAGTCCTGATCAGGTAATACCTAAGACAGCGGTGAACATCCAGAGTGTGGAGCAGCGCTTCTCCTCTATTAGCATATTTAGGGAAATATACAGGCAGGTCAATATCCTGATTGAGAGTGAGTGCAGAGACCACCTTAGGCAAGAACTTAGGATTCGTCCTCAGGGACACTGTCCTGGTGGAAAATCAAATAAGGTTCCTTACACATGAGAGCGTGAAGCTCGGAAATTCTCCCTGCTGACGTAACAGCAACTAAAAATAATGTTTTCCATGACAGGAAACGCAGCTCGCAATCCGCGGCAGGTTCAAAAGGGGGGAGCGTGAGTTGTTCCAGGACAAAGAGTAAATCCCAAGGAAGGACGGGGTCCTTAATGGGTGGCCTAAGGTGTAACACCCCTCTCAGAAAATCTCGAGGCACGTCAAGTTGCGCCACTGTGCGCTGTCCCACCGGGAAGTGGTAAGCAGAAATAGCGTAGAGGTGCACCTTAATAGAGGAGTAGGCGAGACCCGAATGGAAAAGGGAGAGCAGGTATTCTAACACCGCTTTCACCGGGCAACCTAGAGGGGAAAGGCCGCGTGCTTGCGACCACAGGCAAAAACGGCGCCATTTCATGGCGTACGTCGCATGCGTTGCCGGCTTTCTGGCCGCGGAAAGAACTTCCGCCACCTCTTGCGAGACCCCGTGTCGCAAAATGGCTATGTCTCTAGGAGCCAAGCATGCAGGTTCAGTGAGCGTAAGTCCGGGTGGACTAGAGAACCTTCCTCCTGAGACAAGAGATGGGAGCTGAAAGGCAACGGAACTGGAGGTTCCCGGGACAGCTGCGTTAGCAAGGGGAACCAGATCTGTCTGGGCCAGAATGGGGCTACCAGGATCATTGTTGCATGCTCCCTACGCAGTTTGAGAAGAACTCTCTGAATCAACGGGAAGGGAGGGAAAGCGTAGAGGAATCTGTCCGCCCAGGAGAGGGACAACGCGTCTCGCCAGAAAACACCAGGCCCTGGATCTAGCAAGCAAAAATTGGGCAGTTTTGCATTGGATGGGGAAGCGAATAGGTCCAGTTCTGAGTGCCCTTCAAGAAACAGATCCTCTGCTACCCTTGAAGTTCCCACTGTGACTCTGGCCTGGGAACGACTCAGGCCATCTCATGATTGTATTGTCCACTCCGGAATGTGAACTGCAATCAGTCTCGCGTGTCGAATTACTCCAATCCACACTCTCATCGCCTCCTGCAAAGGGGTAAGAGTGTCGCCTCCTTGTTTGTTGAGGTAATACATCACCGCCGTATTGTCTGTTTGGAGCAAGAGAGTATTTGGCAGGATCTCTGACTGAAAGGCCTGTAGGCGTAGGACCGCCCTCATCTCCAGAATGTTGATGTGGAGATGAGCTTTTAAGGGGTCCACGCCCTGGGACCTCACCCGTTCAGGTGTGCTCCCCACCCCAGCTCTGAGGCGCCTGTGGAGAGGATTACTCCGGGACGGCGCTGTAAACGGACACCCGCAGAAAGTGTCCCTGGGTCTAGCCACCATTGCCAATCTCGAATCACGGCGTTCGCGATCCTGACCGGATGCTGCATGTGGTCTTGCCTTTGGTCCCGCTGCACCTTGAGCATCCACTGAGTTACCCGCATGTGAAGCCTTGCCAAAGGGATGGTCGGAATGACCGCAGCCACGTGTCCAAGCAGACGAAGGACCAGCCTGGCAGGGACAGTCTTCTTCGCCAAGAGATCCCTGATGAGGGATCTGGTGCGTTCCGCTCTGTCGTCTGGAAGAAATGCTCTCCCCTGAACGGTGTCCAGAACTGCACCTATGAACTGCAGCTTCTGCGACGGTACAAGTAGAGACTTCTCGTAATTGATTATGATGCCCAGAGACCGAAACAGAGTCTGGGTGCTCTGGATAGCCATCAACAACGCCTCTCTGGAGGCGGCCATGAGAAGCCAATCGTCCAAGTACGGAAACACATAGTGGCCCTGTCTCCTTAGAGATGCTGCCACGACTGCCATGCATTTGGTAAAGACCCTGGGGGCCGATGACAGTCCGAACAGGAGAGCTCGGAACTGGAAGTGGTGGTCGAGGAACTCGAAGCGCAGGAACCTCCTGTGCACTTGAGCTACAGGTATATGCAGGTATGCGTCCTGCATGTCCAGGGACGCTGAGAAGGCGTCCTTCTTTAGCATGGGAATAAGACCCTGCAGGGTCACCATGCGAAATCGTTTGTAGGCGACCGACATATTGAGGTCACTGAGGTCCAGGATTGGACGGAGGTCCCCTGTTTTCTTCGGAACCAGAAAGTGGGAATAGTATCCGTACCCTCTCTGGTTCTCTGGAACATACTCTACCGCTTCCTTTTGCAGGAGCGCAAGTATTTCTTACCTGATAAGCAATTTGTGCTGACTCGAGTAACGGGAGAGCAGAGGAGGCCTCGAGGGTGGCTTGTCTGCAAATTCTATAAAGTGGCCTTTTTCGACCAACTGAAGAACCCACCTGTCGGTGGTTATGGACTGCCATCCTGGCAGGAAATTCGCAATACGATCCCCGACCTTGATATCCCGTTGATCCTGAGGGGCGGGGGTCGGGAAGAAGTCAGGCTGTAGTGGCAGAGGGGCCCGCGGGCTGAGCCAGCTTAGCTGGACGCTGACCTCGCCCACGGGCTGTCTTCCTGGCTCTGCGGGAACCGGAGCCCCTCTGCTGTGGACCGGCGCGGGACTGTTGTCTCTGTGTCTGTCCACGAAAACGGCTTTGGTTCCTACGAAAGGAACTAAGCCTCGGTCGGTACATTGCCTGGACCGACCTCACCGCCTTCCCGGCCTCTCAGAGCTTGGTGAGAACCTTCTCAGAGGGTGCACCAAAGAGAACTTCTCCTTTGAAAGAGGCGTCCATGATGTTTTTCTGGACATCCGGGGTAAATCCGGAGACACGGAGCCATGAGTGTCTCCGGAGGTATACGCCTGAAGCTGCCGCTCTGGCCGAGGAGTCCGCGGAATCATACGCGGCTCACAGCACCTGGGTTCCCACGTCCGAACCCGTACGGAGGAGCTGTAACATCTCCTCCTTCTGCTCACCTTCTGGCAATTCCTCCGCCAGATCCAGTCCCTGTTCCCACAAGGCATTTTGGAACTGTACCATGTGGGTCAAGTAGTTCAGGGACCTGATGGCGCAAGTAGCGGAAGCATACATGCGCCTGCCCATAGCGTCCAGCTGTTTGGACTCTGGGTCTAGTGGCAGGGTGCTCAAATGTTGCGTCTCTGGGACCGGTCATGAGAGGCTGTTATGACCAGAGAGTCGCCAGAGGATGTTGGAGCCAAGTACTGGTCCTCCTTAGGGGCCTTGTACAGGCAGCTTCTTCGGCATCGCTGGAGCGAGTGTGGACGCTTCCACGCTGCCTTGGTGACATCCACAAAAGTGTCCACCAAGGGTGGCACCACCACAGGCTTGGGATCCTTCTACCTAAGATACCTAGCAAGGCGTAGTCTCTTGGGGTCTAATTCTTCCGCATCCCATCCCATGTTCTCTTGGATATGTCTCATGATTTCGGAGAATGATGCGTCATCCGGAGGAGATCTAGGAAGCTCATGTGGGTCCGGAGAGGGGATGTGAAGAGGAGAGGGGGATGTAGATCCTGTTGAGAACTCCGATCCCGTAACCTCCGTCGAAGGCGAACAACAGCGTCTTCTGGGTCTCTTAGGACTGGGTGACCCTGAAGAAGATCTAGACGGAGGTCTCCTTTCATCAGGTCTCCCCCTTGGAGGGTCTGTAGGCTCCTGGGGGAGAGGTACTCGGCCTGCAGCCCCGGACGGGGAAGGGGGCGCAGGAGCCGGAGGGGTCGCAGGTGGTGGAGGAGGAGGAGGAGGAAGAGGAGGCAGTGTGGGAACCATATCCCTTTTAATGGTATCCCACCAGTGAGAAAACAGCTCCTTAACCTCAGAAAGGGAAAGGCCAGACGACGGACCAGGCACCGGTGGCCAGTCGTCGGTTTCCGGCGTCGGCTCCTCAGGGGCCTCAGGTTGTGGAGAGGACTCCCTGGGAGGTGTGACAGGACCGGGTTCGCCCGTCTGGTCCTCGGGCTGCGTCAACTCCTCCTCTGTGATAGTCTCCTGACCGACGTCGGTAGGAGGCGTCGGGGTCCTCTTCTCTAAACGAACGGGTACGGACGTCTGCCCTCCTGCCGACGACCGAGAGGGCGAAGGCCTGACCAGCGATGGGCGTCTGGCGGTCGACGGCTCCTGGGACCTGTGATGGGTGGCCGACGTCGGACGGGCTGACGTCGGGTCCGACAGCTTCTTCAGAGAAGTGAGCTCCTTGGTCTTTCGCTGGGGAGGAGGAGGCAAGGAGACAGACCTGACGTCGGGTTCGGAATGGCGGGAACCCGACTTGTGATGATGATGACGGTCCCCAGACCTGACCAGGTGCAGGACCGGGTGTTGTGGTCTGGGCCTAGGCACCGGACGCGGGCGAATGACGGATCCTTAAGCAGGATTTGCTTCCATAGCGCTTGAAGGATGGCCTTCAGCGGAGGTTGGAGAGACAGACAGCAACTGAGCCGAAGAAAATAATGTTTTCCGAAGGAAGAACTTAACTGTCGTGGCCGCATTAGAAACAATTCGAAGGGTCGAGACATGCAAGTCGGCAGGAAAGAACTGAGGAATTGGCGGGACCGCCTTTATGTAACGCCTGGACGTCGGGCGGGACCGACGTCCGGGGCGGGACCGACGCCGGGGCGGAGCGACGTCGGGGGTCCTCGCTGAAGATAGCTAGCTAGAAGATTCAGGGTCCTGACGCCTGCCGCTTCAGTCCTAATGGTGTTACCTGTTGCAAGAGCTGTATCTCAAGTAAGATCCACGTACAAGTTACAGGGGCTAGTATGAGGTCAGAGTGGGGGGTGCAGTGCTGCCAGCCCAGCAAGAGAGAGAGACTCGTGAGCTCTGATCCCGTTGGGTCTCCTAGATTAAAACGTCAGTTTTAAATTAGCCTTTTCTCAGAATCTCAATATAGTTTGATAGATTTTTAGTATCTAGACATGGTTTACCAATTTTTGGCAACATGAGAAGACTGAAGAATCCTTCAAAAGGTGAATCTGCTCTGCCAGTACTGTCGAAGTCTCCTGCAGTTGCTTGGCCACCAATGGTGGGTGGGGACTCTTCCACCACTCTGGAAACTTTGCAACTGGTGGTTAATGTGCTGAGAAGAATGAGTAACAGACAGAAAAAGGGATGTCTGTGTGGGGTGTCTATTGATCATGGAGCAGACTATGGAAATGACACAGCCAATGTGGGATGCCATCTAGTGGTGGCTCATCCAGGAACACCTAGAGGAAAGAGTCCTGTTCGTCTGCCTGGAGTAGACTGCCACTGCCACATCTCTGGTGGGATGGTGAATCCACTTGAGGGACCACAGGGCTCTCCGTTCTCTACTTTAGAAATATGAAGAAATTCATGGATCATGAGAAATTCAAAATTTCTTTGGGATCTTTGCTTCTGCATACCAGCACATACAGGTGCACCCAGACAACCACAGATCTTCCTGGACATAGTCTCCACCACTCATTCATACTAATGGGACTACGCCGGAGGTGCTAGGAATTAGCGGGAGCCAAAAGTTTTCAGGAGGGCCGGCCCCGAGGTAGGGCCGGCCCCGAGGTAGGGCCATGTGGAAGCGGCGAAACCAGCTTGCGCCATATAGGCTACCTCAGCACTGACCCTCCAGCCGCCTCAGTTCCTTTTTTTCCCTGCCGTCGAGTGCATTTCGGTAACGACGTTGCTCGTCTTCCAAGAGTCAGATCTTCACGTCTATACGACAGCAGCTTTAGTCGTTCAGTTCTGATTTGTAGTATTACTTTATTTATTATTTTAGTAAAAACACAGAAGTCCTCTTCAGTCCGCCTTCAACAGAGTCAACCATGAACAGTGCTGGTAGGGAGACTTCGCATGAAAATGTATTTTCAGCAGGGCTAGGTCTGATCTGCTGCCCTTCTATGGAGAGAGGCCTGACTATGGGCAGTCCAGTGCTCGGGAGGAAGGGCGGTCCTCCCAAAAGCACAAAAAGTAGTGGGCCTGTTCTCAATCTTCGTCAAGAACCTGGCACCGCTCAGCCTCGAGCTCTTCTTCATCCCACTGGTCGAAGAAACGGTACCGCCCCGAAGCCATCCTCTGGTATTTCTGCATGATGATTGTCGGTAACAAGGGACTGAAGGCAGATGCAACTCCGGGGTCACCTGCGGCCTCTGCTCCTAGTGATCAGCATCCTCGACTCCGTAGTCCCTCCCCACCCCCTGGGGGTCCTTCGGTGAGCCGTTTCATCATTGGGCCACTCTTATGAAGCAGTGGGTTCGGCGGTTGACCCGACTTTCCGAGCCTGTGGAGTCGGGCCTAGGAGGCTTAGAACCCGCGGGCAGGACAGCTGGGTCTACCTAGTTGTGCGGCACTACACCCTTGTGAATTTCCCCCTCACATGGCTGTGACGCAGGGGCCAGCACTGGTACCATTTTCTCCTACTCATGTTTTCAGATCTTCTTCCTTGGGTGCACCGAGAGTTGAGTTGGGGTGACTGGGTGCTGGCATGGCACTGATTGTGGTGCCGCCTTCAACTCCGGTCATGATGGCACCGCGCTCTGTGCTACTTTCGGGGCCAGCGCAGCCTCCGAATCCAGGATTCTCGATTCCGATTCGAGGAGACTCCCTCCTGCTCTCTTGCCTCCCTTACCTTTATATACTATCCCTCTTGGGCTAGTAAGAGACGACTTTGAGCCTGATCCTGATCTGCGATTAGGAGATGACTGATGAAGATTCATCTCTTAGAGTGGGAAGTAAGCCCTCTACTTCAGCAGAGCTTCTGGTCGGGGACCCGTCTTTTAAGTTTCTACTGAAGAAAATGAATTTCACTGTCTCTCCAGACTTCGGAGGTGGATCCGGAGAAGTTGTTGCGCCTTCAGTATCTGCATGTCCCGGAGAGCCCTGTGGAACTGACTATCTCACAAATGACATGGGACAATCCGGTGCTTTTTCCTTCCATGGCTAAGTCCATTGACTGGAAGTACGCTCCCCCTAATGACTGACCAATCCTGGCCTCTCAAGCCTTCAATGATGCCATAGTGGTCCTGGCAGAAAATGACAAGGCCGTCCTCCCTCAGGAGTCTATGTCTCGTCCAGTAAACAAAGAATCTCATAAGACTGACACATTGGGGAAGCCAGTCTTTGCCGCTGCCACCCTAGGTATGCGTATTGCTAGGTACCAAGGCTATTTCTCACAATATGAGTATACCCTCTGGCATTCACTAAAAGCTACTCTTGAAACTCTCCCAGAGTTGGACGTTACCTCAGAGCTCCTCCAAACTATCACTAGAGGCACTGAGTCCACTAATCAGCAAAGTAACTCATTCAGGCCTAGATATGCCTGTAGGTGACGTCTGAAAGCATAGCCACTCAGGCCAGTAGCGACTGTAGACTTACTCGGCTGACTTTCACTCAGGCCTGGAAACATCTGAGGAAGTCAGCAGTTTTTACCTAAATATTAAACAAACCAAATTGCTTAGAATTGATTGCATAGCACCGTTAGAAAGGTAATTTTGTGCTGAACAACTCTGCCACTGATACTTTGTGTCTATGACATATACTTTAGGAGTTATTCACATTTGTTTAAGGTATGTATGGTGTGCATGGCTGACATTTGTCTCTCAAGCCTCACCTAAACACCGTGAGAAAATTCAGAAAAAAAAAAAAAAACACAGTTGTATGGTATTTCAGCCAGTATAAAATAAAAACAGAACTGATTACAATTGATTGCATAGCACCATTGGAAAGGTAATTTTGTGCTGAACAACTTTGCCACTCAGATTTTGTGTGTAGCACTTATGGTTCAAGAGGTATTCACATTTGTTTGTGGCATGCCGATTATGGCTTGATTTTGCTTAGAAAGGCCCAGGATGCAGTGCTAAGAGTACACAGGACACAAGTGGTGGAAGTCTCAAAGCGCTCTTGTAGTGTGAATAAGTTAAAGCTGCTATGGATACCTTTGACACTGCTTCTTGAGCAGCAGCAGATGGGATATGCACCCGTCGCCACTCGTGGTTACGAACCTCGAGGTTCATAAATGATGCCCAGCAATGAGCCATGAATTTACCATTTGCTGGTGCTTATCTGTTTGGCCCACAGTTGGAGCAGGCACTTGAGGCCACACAGAAAACTAGGACAGCTATGAAAACTTGCCAGGCCGGCTCCTACTCCCCCTCAACTGGGCAGGAACCACCGACACTTTCATAACTATCAGTCTTTTCGTGACAAAGGCAGAGGGGGCTTCAACAAAAATGAAGCCCCTCAGCCACAAAAGAAAACGCAGCAGAAGGCAGAGGGCCTAAAAGCACCTAGTGCCACCCTCTAAATGTTCAGCCCAGGTGCCTCCTCAGCTGTCCGAGGGGGACTATTCTTAGGCAGTAGGGGGCCGGCCGACTCAGTTTTACGATCAGTGGAAGTCAGTCACTTCAGAAAAATGGGTTCTCAGGATAATTCAAGAGGGGTATTCTCTGAATTTTTCTGATACACCTCCAGATCTTCCACCCAAACGACAGCCTAGACTGTCAGTTACTCAGTCAGACCTCCTTGCTTCAGAGATTCAAGGCCTTTTGAACAACAGGGCAGCAGACATAATTCCGCAGGAGCAGTGAAACACAGGTTTCTACTCCCACTACTTCTTGGTTCCAAAGAAAACAGGCGGCATGTGCCCTACTGCAGACCAAAGGAAGTTGAACAAGTTTCTCTCCAAGGAAAAATTCAGAATATCACTCTGTACACTTCTACCTTTGATTCATCAAAATGATTGGCTGACCTCCCTAGATATGCTGGATGCCTACCAACACATTCCTGTGCACCCAAGCCACCACAAGTATCTTCAATTTGTGGCCCTGGGTCAGCACTATCAATTCAGAGTACTGCCCTTTGGGCTTTCCTTGGTGCCACTAGTCTTTATGAAGTGCTTTGCAGTTCTCGCGGCACACCTAAGAAAACTTTGAATTCAAGTCTTCCCATATCTGGAAGACTGGCTCCTAGCAAGCTCCTCCAGACAAGGCACACAGGAAGCAGTGACCACAGCATCCAAGTTCCTCACATCTATGGGAGTTCTGTTGAGTCTGGAAAAAAAAAAAAAAAAAATCGCAGCTACAGCCCTCCCAGCAACTCCTCTTTATAGCAGCCCTCCTGGATACCTCCAATGCAAGGGCCTTCCTCCCGGAGGACAGGAGGAACGATATCCTCCAGATGGCTCGCTTCATCAAAGAGAACAACTCGATTGGAGCACTCACTTGAGGCAGTGGTTGCTAGGTCTCATGATGTCGTCAGTGTTCACGGTGCCCTTGGCTTGTCTTCACGAGGACCACACAGTGGATGCTCAGTACTCAGTGGTCTCTGACCACACATCCCCAGTCCATTCGCATCAAGTTAATGGTACCTCTAATGCGGTCACTCACCTGGTGGACTCAAGAGGACAACCTTCTGAAAGGCTTTTCCTTGGCTCCACTGGAGACGCAGACCATCATCACCACAGATGCTTCTCTACTCAGATGGGGAGCTCACTGTCAAGACCTCCACACCCAAGGTCTGTGGAGTCAGGGCAAATCGCAACTCCACATAAATGTCCTGGAAATGAGAGCTGTCCTTTACACTGTCTGAGCCCTGAAGGATATTCTCTGTCACAGAATAATTCTTCTTCAGACGGACAACAAAGCGGCAAAGTACTACATCAACAAACGGGGAGGCACGCACTCTTATACCCTGTGCAGGGAAGCAATGAGAGTGTGGGAATGATGCCTAGAGCACGAAGCCCTGATCCAGGCAGTCTACCTACCGGGAGTCCAGAACAGTCTAGCGGATCATCTCAGCAGAACTGAAGTGGATCCTCACGAATGGTCTCTCGATGTAAATGTCGTGCAATCACTCTTCGGAGAGTGGGGCACATCGGACCAGGACCTTTTGCGTCCCCACTCAATGCAAAACCGTCTCTATTCTGCTCCAGAAATCCAGAACCTGCCATTTTCTATCAGGATGCATTCAGACTGCGGTGGACAAGACATTTTCTGCAGACATTTCCTCCTCTTCCCTTAATTTAGAAGATGCTGCTCAAGTTGGAGGCACGGGGCCAGAATGATCCTCATCAACCCATTCTGGCCTCAGCAGATTTGATTTCCATTGATCAACAGATTATTGGAAATTACACCAAGACAACTACCACTATGTATGGACCTTCTGACCCAGTGTCCAGTGGTCCATCCCAACCTGAGATCCCTTCATCTCCACACATGGCTCCTGAGGAGATAGAAGTGGGTAGATATGTCTCACGTAGCGTCTCAGACATTCTCCTAGCAGCGCGCAAGCCAGCTACTAGGAAAACTTGCACAGCGAAATGGAAGCGATTCTCCATTTGGTGTGCAAATTCCTCCCTGGATCCTTTTTCCTGCCCACCAAACAAAGTCCTAGAATATCTACTAGACCTGTTTAATACAGGGCTGCGATACTCAACCACGAAGGTCCATCTCTGTGCAATCTCAGCTTATCATGAGCCTATACACATTGTCTATAGATCAATTACCCTTGGTTAAGAGGTTCCTTAAAGGTATACACCAAAATAGGCCACCAATCAGACCACCAGTAGCTGCTTAGGATATTAACCTTGTGCTAGACATGCTCACCCATAAACCTTTCGAGCCTCTAGCAATATGTGAGCTGAAGTTCCTGACCTGGGAGACCGGCTTCCTCATAGCCATTACCTCTGCTCACAAGTGTCTGAAATGCATGCCCTGGTCACAGACCCTCCTTACACAGTATTTCACAAGGATAAGGTGGTTCTCAGAACTCATCCTAAATTTCTCTCCAGAGTGGTCTTGGAATTCCGTGTGAACCAGCCCTTGGTTCTTCTTACTTACTTTGCGAACTTCCAGGGAAAGCGTACCCTATATTCTCTGGATGTTAAAAGGGTTTTGCGTTTCTACTTAGATAGAAAGTACAGTTACGTAAGAACTTACCGTAACAGTAGATCTTCGAGAACAGCTCTTGCAGCAGGTTACACCATTAGGACTGAAGCCGTCAGGCGCCAGGACCCCACGGAAAAATTCTAGCTAGCTAACTACAAGGGATCGCCCGACGCCGGTCCCATCTGACGCTTTGTATGGTACAAAAGGGGCGAACCCGCCAGATTCCCAGTTCTCCCGCTGAGACTTCTTGCCGCAGGCTGACATCAAAATGGAGACCGAGATTCGCCAGAAGACAGAAAATAATAATTCCTGCTCAGAAAGACTGAGCCATGCCTCCTCCAAGGGGAAGGTGGGGGATGGAAGCTTGCTGCAAGAGCTGTTCTCGAAGATCTACTGTTACGCAAGTGTTCTCACGTAACTGTACTATCTTACTTCAGACACAGCTCTGCAGCAGGTTACACCATTAGGACGGATTCCTCAAGCAGTAACGCTGTCAGAAAATCCGGAGGAGGAAAATAAAGGATAAATACCAGGTCCTGAACCTAGGACAGGAGACCCTGAAGCACGGCCAAGCCGAACCAGCCCTTCGCCGAGAGGCGATGTCCAGGCTATAATGCCTGATAAAGGCATGCACAGAACTCCAAGTATGCAGCGATATATAGCAGAAGTGGAACATTTTGAGCGCTGCAAAGGAAGTAGCCACACCTCTAGTGGAATGACCCTGGACTGTACCCGGGAGGGCTTTGTTTGATACCATAACAGTGAGAAATACACTGGACAAGCCAGCCGAGAAAGGACTGTTTGGATACGGTTGGCCCATCATTCTCTCAGAAGGAAATGAAAAGTTGCTCAGAACTACGAAAGGACTGAGTTCTGTTAAGGTAAAACCTCAGGCTGCGGTGAACATCCAGGGTATGGAGCAGAGCCTCTCCTCTATTTGAGTAGCTCGAAGCAGACCGAAGGTCGATATCCTGGTTCAGAGTGAGGAAGAAACCACCTTAGGCAAAAATTTAGGTTCTGGCCTCAGGGATACTCTGTCCCGGTGGAAAACTAAACAAGGCTCTTGCACATGAGAGCGTGAAGTTCAGAAATTCTTCTTGCCGAGGTAACAGCAACTAAAAACAACGTTTTCCACAACAGAAAACGTAGCTCGCAATCCGCGGCAGGTTCAAAGGGGGGAAGCGTGAGCTGTTCCAGGACAAGGAGCAAATCCCATGGAGGCACAGGGTCTCTAATAGGAGGCCTAAGGTACAACACCCCTAAGAAATTCCTGAGAGGGCCCACCTGAGCTACTTGGACGATTTCCCACCGGAGGTGGTAGGTCGAATGGCACAGAGGTGCACTTTAATAGAGGAGTAGGCTAGACCGAATGAAAGAGGGAGAGCAATATTCTAATATTACTCCCACAGGACAACCTAGTGAAAGGTCGCTGCTCGTAACTTCATACACAAAAACGCCAATTCATGGCGTGACGCCGACAAGCGCGTTGTCGGGCTTTCTGGCTGCAGAAAGGACTTCTGCAACCTCTTTAGGACCCCGTGACGCAAGATGGCTATGTCCCTAGGAGCCAAGCATGCAGGTTCAAGGAACGAGGTCCGGTGGACAAGTGAACCCTTCTCCTGAGACAGTAAGTGGAGCTGAGCGCAACCGAGCGGGGTTCCCGAGATAGTTGAATCAACAAGGGAACCAAATCTGTCTGGGCCAAACGGGCCACCAGGATCATAAGTGCGCGCTCCCGCGCAGTTTGAGAAGAACTCTGGATCAACGGGAAAGGAGGGAAAGCGTGAGGAATCTGTTCGCCCAGGAGAGGGATAACCGCTGCCTCGCCAGAAAACACCAGGCCCTGGATCTAGCGAGCAAAAATTGGGCAGTTTTATGCTGGATGGGGAGGCGAACAAGTCCAGATCTGGAGTTCCCATCGAAGAAACAGATCCTCTGCTACCTCTTGAAGAAGTTCCCATTCGTGGACTCTGGCCTGAGAACCACTCAGGCCGCCTGCAATCGTGTTGTCCACTCCGGGAACGTGCACAGTGATCAGATTCGCGCGTGTCTGATTGCCCAATCCCACACTCTCATGGCCTCCCGCAAAGGGGGTAAGAGTGTGCGCCTCCTGTTTGTTGGAGGTAATACATCACCGTGTTGTTCTGTCTGAAGTAGAAAGAGTACACGGGATAACTGACTGAAAGGCCTGCAGGCATAGAGGACTGCTCTCATTTCCAGCACGCTGATGTGAAGGTGAGCTTCCATCTGGGTCCACGTATTCTGGGACTTTACCCGCCCAGGTGTGCCCCCACCCAAGACCGGAAGCGCCTGTGGTGAGGGTAACCTCCGGGACGGCAGACAATGAACGGGACGCCTGAGGAGATGAATTTGGCTAGCCACCACTGCCAGTCTTGAATCACTGAATTTGTGAGTCTGACCGGATGCTGCAAGTGGTCTTGCCTTTGGTCCCATTGCACTTTGAGCATCCACTGAGTAATTCGCATGTGGAGTCTTGGAGGGACAGTAGGAATGGCCGCAGCCATGTGTCCGAGAGCGTTAAGGACCAACCTGGCAGGTACAACCTGCTTAATGATAGGTCCCTTTATGAGGGATCTGATGCGCCCGCTCTGTCGGCCGGAAGGAAGCTCTTCCTCAACAGTGTCCAGAACTGCGCCTTCATGAACTGCAGTTTCTGACGGTACCAGGAGAGACTTCTCGAATTTATGAGAATGCCCAGGGATCGAACAGATCCTGGGTGCTCTGGATTGCAGAAGCAACGCCTCTGGAGGCGCCATGAGAAGCCAGTCGTCCAGGTATCGGAACATGTAATGGCCCTGTCTCCTCAGAGACGCTGCACAACTGCCATGCACTTGGTAAAGACCTTGTGCGGAAGACAGTCCGAAAGGAAGGGCTCGAACTGAAGGTGGTGGCCGAGAAACTCAGGCGCAGGAACCCTCATGTGCGCCTTGAGCTATAGGGATGTGCAGGTAGCATCCTGCATGTCTAGGGACACTAAAAGGCGTCCTGTTTGAGCATGGGAATAAGACCCGGAAGGGTCACCATGGAATCTCTTGTAAGTGACCGGCTACATTGAGGGTCGCTGAGGTCCAGGACTGGACGGAGGTCCCTGTTTTCTTGGGAACCAGGAAGAAGTGGGAATAGTATCCAGTCCTCTGGTTCTCTGGGACGACTCTATCGCTCCCTTTCGTAGGAGCGCGAGTACTTCTTGCCAGATCAAAGCTTTGTGCTGACCCTGATACCGGGAGAGCAAAGGAGGCCTCGAGGGTGGCTTTCCTGCGAATTCTATAAAGTGGCCTAGACTGACCAACTGAAGAACCCACCTGTCGGTGGTTATGGCCTGCCATCCTGGCAGGAAGTTCGCAATGCGACCCCCGACCATAAATTCCCGTTGATCCTGAGGGGCGGGGGCCGGAAAGGAGTCAGGCTGTGGCGGCAGATGGACCCGCTGGCTGGGCCTGTCTAGGAGAACGCTGGCCTCGCTGGCGGGTGTTTCCTGGGCTCTACGTAAAGCCAGAGCCCTTCTGAGGTGCAGCAGAGCGGGCTGTTGCCTCATGCCCCGCAAGACGAAAACAGCTTTTGGTTCCTACGAAGGAACTAAGCTTAGGTCGGTACATGGCCTGAATCACCTTACCGCCTTCCCGCCTCTTGGAGTTTGGTAAGGATCTTTCTGTAGGATTACCAAACAATACATCTCTCAAAAAGGAGCGCCCAAGATGTTCTTTGGACGTCCGGTAAAACCGGAGACGCGCAACCAAGAGTGTCTCCGGAGGCATACGCCAGAAGCTGCTGCTCGAGTCGATGAGTCCGCGGAGTCATACGCTCCTTAGCACTTGGGTCCCCACGCCTGAATCCGTGACGGAGGAGCTGAAGCATCTCCTCCTTCTGCTCACCTTCGGCATTTTTTCAGCCGCTTCAGACCTTGTTCCCACAAAGCGCTCTGGAAACTGGAACCATGGGGTTAAGTAGTTCAAGGATCTGATGGCGAGGTAGCGGAAGCATACGGCGCCTCTACCCAATGCGCCCAGTTGTTTGGACTCTGGGTCCGTGGCAGGGTGTCAAATGTTGTGGCCTTCTGTGACCGGTCATGTGAGGCTGTGATGACCAGAGAATCGCCTGAGGATGCTGCATCAAGTACTGGTCGCCCCTAGGAGCCTTGTACAAGCAATCAGCTTTCTTCGTCTCACTGAGCGAGTGTGGACGCTCTACGCCGCCTTGGTGACGCCCACGAAAGTGTCAACCATGGTGGTACCACCACAGGCTTGGGGTCCTTTTGTCAAGATATTTGCGAGGCGCATCTTTCGGGTCTAAGTCTTCAGCATCCCATCCCATGTTCTCTTGTATATGTCTCATAATATCAAGGAACGAGGGATCATCTGGAGGAGATCTGGGCATCTCACGTGGGTCCGGAGAAGGATGGAGAGTGGAGATGGGGATCTGAGGTGGAGTAGTCTGATCCCGTGTCCTCCGCTGAAGGCGATCGTCGGGCGCCTCCTGGATCTCTTGGGGCTGGGTGATCCAGAAGAGGATTTTGACGGAGGTCTCCGCTTATCAGGTCTCCCCTGGGAGGCTCCCAGGCTCCCGGGAGAAGGAACACGGCCTGCCGACCTCGGCGGCGAGGGGGGCAGGAACCGGGAGGAGGAGGGGAGAACCATGTCCTTTCTAATGGTATCTCCCACCAGGAGGTGAAAGATCTTCACCTCGGCTTAGAGAGAGGTCTGGCGACGGCCCGGTGCGCGTGGGCGGTCGCCGGGTCCCGCATCGCTCCGAGGGGGCTCTGGTAATGGCGAGGTTCCCGGGAGTATCGACGGACCGGGTCGCCTGCCTGGTCCTCGGGCTGCTCAGGTCCTCCTCCGATAGAGGCTCCTGACCGACGCCGGTCGAGGCAATCAGGGCCTTCTTCTCAGGAGGGCGGACGTCGTCCCCTATCGGGCGTCCGCTTGATGCAATGGCCGCGACGGTCGCCGGGCCGACGGCGGCTCCAGGGAGCAGGGCGCACGGGCTGACGGCTGTCAAGCCGCGCCTGGGCTACAGGCCTTTAAGGGCGTGAGCTCCAGCGCCTTACGCGTGAGGCACCGGACTTAAGACCTGACGGGTACCGAGGAGCGGAACCCGACTTATGTGGTGATGGTGTCGCTCCTCGGATTTCGCCAAGGCCCTGGAAGGGAGGAAGGCCTGGACGGATTTTGCCTGAGAGGAAGGCTTCCTTACCGCAGCCGGGAGATTTTGAACCGAGCTGGGACTCAACCCCTGATGGGGACCTGAAGGGGCCTCTCCCTTCTCTCTCCGCTGCGTGTGATCTTGGAACGCCCCCTTGGAGGACATGGTCTTCAGTTGTTCCTCCAGAAGAAAAGCCTGCAAAGCCTTCTGACGTCGGATCCGGGTACGGCTGTTAAACCCTTGGCAAGAAGGACAGGCCCGGGTATCGTGGTCTGGGCCCAGGCACCGGACGCAGGCTGTGTGGGGGTCCTTGAACGGGATCTGCTTTCCACAAGCACACTTCGATGGATGGCCAGAAGTTGGTGATGACATCAAGAACTTGCTTGAAGAGAATTTCGAAAGTTTTGTGAGAAAAGCACTATTCAGGCGTCGCGCGCTAGACTGATAACCGAAGGGGTCAAGTAGCTAAGTCGACGGCGGGAAAAGAACTGGGGAATCTTGCGGGACCGCCCCCTTTTGTACCACGCCTGACGTCGGAGGCGGGACTGACGCCGGGGGTCCCGCTGTAGTTAGCTAGCTAGAATTTTTCC
This sequence comes from Neoceratodus forsteri, assembly GCA_016271365.2. Lineage (NCBI taxonomy): Eukaryota > Metazoa > Chordata > Ceratodontiformes > Ceratodontidae > Neoceratodus > Neoceratodus forsteri. The sequence continues at coordinate 588,335,463 of CM028134.1, read as the reverse complement.
GTGGGGTCCTGGCGCCTGACGGCTTCAGTCCTAATGGTGTAACCTGCTGCAAGAGCTGTGTCTCGAAGTAAGATCTACAGAAACCTGCAAGTCAAAGAAACTCTCTGTATCACTCTGCATGGCCCGGCTGGATCAAACTGTTGCCATCAGATGTATTTTGGCGTGGATAGTGGCACGTCTTAGCCACTGCTATTCCACAGCACGGGTTAAGCTGGAAGGCAGGGTATACGCGCATTCTACCAGAGCGGTCGTGGCATCTCTTGCAGAAATTCGACATGTGCCCATTGCAGATATCTGCAGTGCAGCTACTTGGAACTCTGTGCACACTTTCGTGAAGCCCTATGCTTTGGATGTCCATGCCAGGCAGCATCAATCCTTTGGCAGGACAATCCTAAATGGACTCCTCTGCTAAGTGAGCTCCTCTCCCCTACCACCCTTCTCGAGTGATTATTCTAGCTGGGTACACTCCCATTAGTGTGAATGAGTGAAAGAGACTATGTCCAGGAAGATATGAAAATTACGTACCTACCATAGTTCTTTGTCTTCTTGGACGAAGTCTCCACCACTTATTCACACGCCCACCCTCCATCCCCCAGGCTCACCTGTCTGTTTTTGTTCTTCACTTCCTGGATGGCTGGGCTGTGAAGACTGTTGTGTTGACTCTTCTTACATGGGTCATTCGTACTATCTTATGTCCAACATAGGTTAGTTTCACTAGGTTAGTTTACACTGCACCTCCTCAGTAAAAAAGGTACTGAGGCGGTTGGAGGAGTCGACACCGAGGCAGCCCTATAAGCTGTAGGTGGTCTCGCGGGCGCCACTTCCGCATGGCCTACCTGCAAGCGCTGAAGATTTTGGCCCTGCTTAGTCCCAGTGGGTCCCATTAATGTAAGTGAGTTGTGGAGACTTCGTCCAAGAAGATCAAGAATTACGGTATGTGCGTAATTTTCATGCAACTCTTTGAGTTGTCTTGCTAGGACAGCACTGCCAGTTCAGAATTCTGCTTTTTGGGCTATTCTTAACACCTTGCATCTTTACAAAGTGCTTTGCAGTACTCGCAGTGCATCTGAGAAAAATGGAACTCCAGATTTACCCATACCTGGACGACTAGCTGATAGCCAGTCCATCCAGGCAGGAAACAGAACAGTCAGTGGCCACTTCCTCTCAGTTCCTCACCTCAACAGAGGTTCTGCTGTATCTTAAAAAGTCACAGCTCCAACCTTCACTGCAGTTGCTGTTCATAGGAGCCCTTTTGGATACTACCAAGGCCCAAACCTTTATTCCAAAGAGCAGCCTGCAGGCAGTTCTACAGATAGCATGCTGCACCATGAGGTGCAAAACTGTGCATGTCCACTTCATAAAACACATGCTGGGTCTGATAGCCTTCCTTGTGTTCACAGTGCCCCTGACACGGTTGCACATGAGGATGGCTCAGTGAATGCTAAGTGCACAATGGTCACAAGATTCACATCCCCAGACCTACCACATTCAGGTGACCAAACCCCTGGTTTGGTCACTTGCATGGTGGTTAGGGAAGGACTGTCCGTTTTCGTTTTTATTTTGTTAACCAGGTAAGATACAATGGTGCCATAAGGCACCTTTTATAGGTACAAAGTACATACATAATGCATATATTATCAAAAGTATAGCTCAATACAAGATACAAACTTAAATGAGAATACAACAATACAAGCAGAAGAGACACAGTTCTACAGTGTTGAATAATTAAGCTTCAGTTCTTTTGAAAATGTAACACAGATTAATGATCTAATTGATACCAGAATATTGTTCCACAAAAAAGGAACCCAATAACTGAATGTTTTTTGACCCATATTTGTTAGCATGTGAGGGACAAAGATTTCTGGATAGATTCAGAGTTCAAATTTGGTGTAACTGATTGAAGCAAATGTGCTAAACTAGCAGGTTGCATCTTCCTCAACAATTTAAAGCTAAAATTAGAGAAGGTTAACTGATTTCATATCAAAGGCAAGCCAACCCAAACCCTCCAAGATCAAACAGAGGTAGTGCACTCTATTGTCACTCTGACAGGTGAACTTTGCAATTTTATGGTATAATGCTTTTTCTGAATTAAAATTAACTTTGGGTGCCGCATGTACAACCAGAAAACCATAATCTAGTAAAGAAAGCAGATCTTGTTTTGCTATACTGAGTCTGGCATCGTATGTCAAAAGTATAGTTACGTAAGAACTTACCATAACAGTAGATCTTTGAGAAGAGCTCTTGCAGCAGGTAATACCATTAGAACTGAAGCAGGCGTGGGACCCCGGAAAACTTGTAGCTAGCAGTCTGAGGCAGGGGATCGCCCGCCACGCCTCATAACGCCAGACATGGTATATAGGGGCAGTCCCCTGGCGCCATCTCAGTTCTGTCCCGCCTCCGACCAGAAACCAAATTGAGAACCGAGCAGGAAATCCCACCATGTTCTGGTGACATAAGAACCAAATCACTATCCTGGGGGATGGAGGGTGGAGAAGCCACCTGCTGCAAGAGCTCCTCTCGAAGATCTACTGTTACAGTAAGTTCATACGTAACTATACTATCTGACTTCGAGGGTAGAGCTCCTGGAGCAGGTAATACCATTAGGACTGAGTCCCAAGCAGTCCCCAAGGATAGGCCCAGGTCTGAGAGGGTGGTAGTGGGAGATGATGAAGCTGATGAAAGGCACTTATGAGAGTAGGCCCTACAGGATTGCTAGTCCAAAACCTGCTCTCCTTCTGGATGCGATGTCCAAGCTGTAATGCCGGATGAAAGTGTGGACTGAACTCCATGTAGCTGCAGCACAAATATCTGCCGAAGCAACATTTTTGAGTGCTGCAAAGAAGAGGCCACTGCTCTGGTAGAGTGGCCCCTGACTGTTACCAGAAGTGGTTTGTTAGGATGCCAACGGGCTAGTGACTATTTGGAGACAGAAGCCCCTAGCATTCGCTTGGCCAATGAGACGAACAACTGGTCAGACTGTCTGGAGGAGTGGGTCCTGTGGAGGCAATACCTCAAAATCCTGTGAATGTCCAAGTTGTGCAACAGCGCTTCACCTTGACTGATTAATTCTGGATAATAAACCAGAAGGTTAATGTCCTGATTAAGAGTCAGCATGGACACCATCTTCGGCAAGAACTTAGGGTTCGTGCACAGGGTCACCCTGTCCCTGTGGAAAACTATGCAAGGTTCCTTGCACATCAGGGCCTGGAGCTCGGAGACCCTTCAAGCGGAGGTGATAGCTACCAAAAGGAGGGCCTTCCATGAGAGAAAGTGTAGCTCACAGGAAGCTGCTGGCACAAAGGGAGGTAGGGAGAGTTTCTCCAGGATGAAAAGTAAATCCCATGGAGGAACAATGTCTCTCCTGAGAGGTCTGATATGCAAGACCCCGCATAGGAATGTCTTACAGATGTTGAGCTGTGCCAGTGTTCTATCTCCGAAGGGATCATGATATGTGGAAACCACGCACATGTGCACATTAATGGACAAATAGCTCAGTCCTAGGTCCAGAAGGTAAAAGATATTCTAGCACGTGCCTACCCGGACAACCCAGGGGATCTAGGGCACGGGTCATAGCCCAAAGACAGAAGCGCTTCCATTTCAGAGCGTAGGTGGCCCTGGTGGAAGGCTTCCTCGCTGCAACCAAGATCTCAGTCACCCTGCTTAACACTCCTAGCCTCTCTTCCATTAGGACTGAAGGAGCCACGCATGCAGGTGAAGAGCAGGACTGACAGGTGTCCCCTGCTCTTTAAAGAGCAAGTAGGTGGATAGTGGCAACTGTACTGGAGGTTCCAGCAACAGCTGCTGGAGCAACAGATACCAAATCTGGCAGGGCCATAGACAGGCCACCAGAATCATTCTGGCCCCCTCTGACTGCAGCTTGAGCAGTACTCTCTGAATGAGGGGAAAAGGAGGGAAGGCATACAGGAACTTCCCTATCCAAGAGAGGGACAATGCATCTCGCCAGAAAACATCAGGCCCTGGAGCAAGCGAGCAAAAATTTTGCAGTTTGGCATTGTACGTGGACGCAAAGAGGTCCAACTCTGAATGGCCCCAGTGACCGGTTGCCTGCGATTTCTTGGAGCAATTCCCAATCGCGATTCAGAGAGGCAGAGCAGCTGAGACTGTCAGCAAGAATGTTCCGGAACCCTGGCAGATGAACTACGACTAGATCCAGTCGGTGTTCTACTGCCCAATCCCACACTCTCATGGCCTCTCTGCAAACGGGGTACGAATGAGTCCCCCTTTACTTGTTGATGTAGAAAACCACTGGTGTGTTGTCTGTCTGCACCAGGAGAGGACCCGACAAGAACTGGTCTCTGAAAGCGATAAGCGCATTCAGGACGGCTCTCATTACCAGAACATTTATATGCAGAGAGCTCTCTATGGCAGACCAAGACCCCAGGGTCCTGTGATCCCCTAAATGAGCCCCCCAGCCGGACAGGGAGGCATCTGTGGTTAGAGTCTGAAGAGGGGTGGGGCTCCAGAATGGGACCCCTCCCGCTAGACTGTCGTGACTGAGCCACCATTTGAGAGAGCGGTGTACCGTTCGAGAGATCCACATTCGGCGATCCGGATCGTCCACTTATTGGTCCCACTGGACCCTGAGATGCCATTGGAGGGCCCGCTTATGCAGCCTGGCTAAAGGTACTGTGGCTATGGCAGCTGCCAAATGGCCTAGGAGTTGAAGAATAACCCGGGCGGGGGAAGAGGAGACCTTCTGGAGCCTGCTGGTCAGATCACGAAGGCGGTCTGCTCTGTCTGGGGGCAGAAAAGCTCTCCCCTGCTCAGTGTCCAGAACAGCCCCTATGAATTGCAGCCTTTGTGTCAGCCAAGGATGTGATTTTGGGCTAGTTTACTGTGATCCCCAGGGAGGAAAATAGATCCTGTGTTACTCGTAAGGCAATTAGGAGTTCCTCATCTGACTGTGCGGAGAGGAGCCAATCGTCCAGGTAAGGGTAGACAAGGAGGCCTCTCCGGAGGGCCGCCGCTACCACTGCTGTACACTTGGTGAAGACCCTGGGAGCGGATGAAAGGCCGAAGGGGAGTACCCTGAATTGGTAGTGCTCGTCCTGGAAGCTGAAGCACAGAAACCTTATATGAGACTTCAGGACTTTGACATGCATGTAGGAGTCTTGCATATCTAAGAAGCACAGCCAGTCCCCTTGATGGAGCAATGGGAAGAGTCCTGCCAGAGTGACCATCCAGAATCTCTGGTATTTTACCGAGAGATTGAGCTGGCTTAAATCCAGAATGGGATGAAGGTCTCCCATTTTCTTTGGGACAAGGAAGAAGTGGGAGTAATAACGCTTCCCCTTCTGGTTCTGTGGGACCCTTTTGATGGCCCTTTTTTCTAGAAGCTGTTGGATCTCCACTTCTAGAAGGAGACTGTGTGCCGGTGGACAACAGGCGGGGGGGGGGTTGTCCGGCCGGATAGAGATGAACTCAACTCTGTACCCTTTTCGAATGGTGTCCAGCACCCACTGGTCTGCCGTGATACTGGACCATTTGAGTGGATAAAGCGAAAACCGCCCTACCTTCTCGCTCTGCCTGTCCCTGAAGAGAGGAGGGGGGCAGAAGGAGTCAGGCTGAGGGGTGGTGAGGCCCTGGGAGTTTTAGGCTGCTTGGGGCCCTGGGAACCTTAAGGGATAGGGTGATCCCGCCTCTCGAACCCCTTACTGTGGAACTGTTTGCTCCCCTGTCCTTTACGAAAAGGGCGTCGACGGTTCCTGAGGCTGGGATTTATACATACGGTGCACGTCAGCCACCGCTTTCCCCGACTCCTGAAGTTGCTTGATTATATCTTCAACTTCCGGGCCGAACTAAACGGGACTCTGAAAAGGGAATCCAGGATAGACTCTTGTAAGTCAGACTGGAAGTCCATGAGCCTAAGCCATGACTGCCGCCTCATGCAGACCCCCGAGGCGGCTTCTCTGGAGGCCATATCTACGGTATCATAAGAACACCGAAAGGCGTGTTTGTCGACATCTAATCCAGACTGGGCACACACCAATATTTCCTGCTTCGCGTCGGAGTCTGGCATAGAGTTGACGAGGTCCACTATCTTCTTCCACAGCGACTGCTGATAGGTAATCATGTGGGCCATGAAGTTCGAAGACCTGATGGCCCCAGTGGCTGAGGAGAAGACCTTTTTGACCCCAACCTTCTAACTTTTTAGAGATGGGATCCAGAGTGTGGGAACTCAAATGCTTTGGCTGGGAACCTCTGCCATAAGCAACCATGAGGACCAAAGAGTTTGCCTTCCGTTGTTCGGCTAGAAAAGGTTCGGACCTCAGAGGCTTATAAATTCTGTCCGCCTTTCGAGGAACTGCGGGTATGGAGGACGGTGTACGCCAGGTCAGGCGGGTCACATCCTGGAACGGTTCCACGAACGGTGGAATAACCAAAGGTTTGGGTTCCTTCTCTCCAAGGAACTTGGCCAGATGCTTGCGCTCTGGATCCAAGTCCTCAGTATCCCACTCGTATATAGCCTGGATTTGCCCTGTAATGTCTAATAAAGAGGGATCATCCGGGGGAGAGCGGGGAATCTTTAGGTTCTAGGGAGGGAGGATAAAATTCCCCATCTGAGTAAGGCTCTGTATCAGCATCACCCTCTGAAGAGGATGTGACAAGAAGGGAAGAAGGAGACAGACAAAGGGCGTTTCCTTCTCTTCCCCTTAGGGTCAGGACATGGGTGTTCACCCTCACCCCCCCCAGGGTCGGGAGGGGGACCCATCGGTGAAGGAGTATGGACAGTATCTGGGGGGTCGTATATAGAGATCCCTTTACTGTGTTCCACTAGGTAGGAAAAGACTTTACATCTGCTACCAGGATGACCGAGAGCCCAGCGCCAGGTCCGAGGGGCCGGGTCTAAGGCGGGACGTCCGCGGCTCAGATTCTTTGGGTGTAGGCGCGGTCTGGGATCCCGCATCAGTGGGCCAATGACCGTAGTGCCTTCTGCCCTGCGGGTCCAGCGCCGGTGTGGCCCTGTCAGGCGCCTGTCCTCGGAAGTGGGGCAGATGGCTGGTCTTCAGACGACTGCCCCATGTCAGGCAGCAGGATGACTGAGTAGGCAACTGACTAGGCTTGCGCTGATCTGGGGGAGGGTGCACCTTAGCTGGAGGAGGGGGCGGCCTCCTGCCTACCTAAGGGTTCTTCTGAACATCTGCATTTGTCCGAAGAACTGGGCTTGTCCTGAGCCCTGGACAGGCTTTCCTGGGTTGACCCTGAAGGTGTGAGGAGTAGATGAGCCAGGGAAGTGTGGTGTCCCGATGTGGCCAACTCCCAATGTTTGCCCGGAGAAGAGGCAGGAGCGGACTTAGACGTGCGGGAAGGTTCAGAAGACTGGGCCGGAACCGAACCAGACCTCCAGCCAGAGGCTGAGGAAGACAAGGCCTGCTTGCTGGCAACTTAGGGAGGGATTCAGACCTGGCCTGATCCTTACCCCTGTGGTGATGCTTCCCCCCAATGACCTATCTTTCGGTGGGAAATCTCTGGTGGGAGAGGATGAGCTGGCTCCTGATCCTCACTGTATGGCCACAAGCTTCTTCTCGAGCAGGAAGGTCTTGAGTGCGTTGGCCCTCCTGGTGCGGGTCTTCTGATTAAACTCCTGGCAATGTGTGCAAGCGTCAGGCTGGTGTTCTGGGCCCAGGCACATGAGGCAGGCCGCATGGCTGTCTTTGGCTAGGATCTACTTTCTGCACGTACACTTTGCTTTTTGCCGCATTGGGGAGGGAGACTACATACACGAGGCAATGCTTGAAAATGTTTAAGAATTAGAATACTTCTGATGTTTGATGGCTGTCGACTGCTAAGGAAGGCGTCCGAGGAGCCAAACTACGCGGGTCGACAGCGGGAAAAGAACCAAGATGGCGCCAGGGGACCACAGCCTATATACCATGTCTGACGGTGGGTGCAGCCGATGTCAGAGAGGTCCCCTGCCTCAGACTGCTAGCTACATGTTTTCCATGGGGTCCTCCCACCTGCCGGCTTCGGTCCTAATGGTATTACCTGCTGCAAGAGCCCCACCCTCGAAGTCAGATCTCCAAGTTGCAGCCACGTAAATGTCTGCGGCTGAAACATTCCTGAAACAAGCAGCAGAAGCAGCAATGCCTCTGGCTGATGTCCTCTGACCTGCCCCAGAAGGGGTTTGTTGTACTTCTTGTAACAAAAGTACATACAGTTTGCCAACCATTTGGACAAACACTGTTTTAAAACAGCGACACCCACTCTTTTGGGCCCAAAGGAAACAAATAATTGGTCAGTTTTACGGACAGGCCTCGTCTGTTCGTGTAGTACCAAAGAATTCCGTGTACATCCAGAGTGTGCAGAAGTGCTTCACCCCAGTTGAAGTGCTCTGCACTGGCAAGTCAAGTGACTGTTTCAAGGTGGATTCAGATATCACCTTGGGTAAGAACTTCGGATTGGTTCGTAGAGCCACCCAGTCTCTGAAAAAAAATGAAGTAAGGTACCTTACACACTAGGGCCTGAAGCTCAGAAATCCTTCAAGCTGAAGTGATGGCCACTAGAAAGAGCGCTTTCCAGGAAAGGTAACACATCGTCAGAACTCGCTGACTGTTCGAAAGGAGGCAGAGTGAGTTTCTCTAGTATGAAATTCAAGTCCCAGGGTGGAGCAGGGCTCCGTTACTGATGGTTTCAAATGGAGAATCAACTTTAAGAAGGTTTTGGATACCTCCAGCTGGGCCAGAGTCTTGCTTCCCACATGAATGTGGTAAGCAGAAAGGGCACATAAGTGGACTGTCAAAGTCGAGTAACTGAGACCTAGATCGTAAAAATGTAGCATGTAATCCAAGACCTGTGCGACTGAACAGGAGAAAGGTTCTATCCCCTTTGAGTCTGCCCATATGGAAAACCTTTTCCATTTCATGGCATAAAGTGGCTCTGGTGGAAGGCTTTCTGGCCTCCACTAGAATTTGTGCTACCCTTGGGGAAACCTCGAAATGAGCAGTGACCATGTCAGTAGGTGCCAAGCATGCACATAAAGGGAATTGAGACCTGGATGTACCAGGGTCCCCTGTTCCTGTGTCAAGAGATCTTTAGAGACTGGCAGTGGAAACAGAGGTTCCACTGACAGTTGTTGCAGTAGAGAGAACCATATTTGCCTCAGCTAGAAGGGAGCAATGAGAATCCTTCGTGCTCCTTCTGCCTGGAGTTTCATTAGCACTCTGAATCAGAAGGAAGGCGTACATGAACCTCCCCTTCCAGCACAGAGACAGTGCGTCTCACCAGAAAACATCACACTCTGGAGCGAGTGAGCAGAAGGTAGGTAGTTCTGCATTGAGTGGGGAGCTGAACAGGTCTATTTGTGGCCTTCCCCACCTTCCGAAGATGATGTCTACTACCAACTGAGCTCCCACTCCTGTGCCCTGGCTTGTGTGCGGCTGAGTGCATCTACCAGGACATTTTGGACACCTGGCACGTGGACTGCCGTCAAATAAAGGTTATGGTCGGCTGCACAGTACCACACTCTCATCGCTTCCCAACAAAGGGGATAAGAGCAGGTTCCACCCTGTTTGTTCGTGTACCAGACTACGCACATGTCTGTCTGGATCATGAGATGACCTGGCTGGATGAGGTGTTGAAAAGCCTTCAGGGCGTTCAACACTACCCTCATCTCGAGTACACTGATATGAAGGAACAATTCGTCGTTTGACCAAGGACCCTGTGTCCTGTGGTTTCCCAGGTGCGCTTCCATCCTAGGCCTGAGGCATCCATCATCAGGGTTTGGAGGAATTGTCTGAGCGGAATGGGACACCCCTGGAGAGATCGTCCTGGTTTTGCCACCACAAAAAGTCTCGGGCCATCGGGTCTGAGACTAGGATCTCGTGGTTTAGATTGTCTGATCTCTGGTCCCACTGCACTCTCAGGGGCCACTGAGAGACTCATGTGTAGTCCGGTTAAGGGGACCGAAAGGATGGCCACAGCCATGAACCAAAGCAGCCGAAGGATTGACCCGACTGGTGTCCTCCTCTGCGATGCTACAAGACGTGCCTGCTGATGTAATGTTGCCATACTGTCCTGCAGTAGGAATGCCTTGCCCTGGACTGCGTCCAACACTGCTCCGATAAATTGGAACTGTTTAAGAACAAGGTGGGATTTAGCATAATTGACTGTGATGCCCACCCGTTGAAAAAATGTACAGGTTAAGGGCCAAAGAACTGGCTTGGGCAACTATCAACAGTGCTGAAATCAGCCAATCGTCCAGATATGGGAATACTCAACCTCCATGTGTGTGTAAAAAGGCTGCCACCACCGCTAGGCACTTCGTGAACACCCTGGGTGCCAATAAAAAGCCAAAGGGGAGGGCTTTGAATTGAAAATGCTCCCCCCAAAAACAAAAACTGAGGAATCTGCGGTGTGGCGGACAAATTAGGGTATTTAGGTAGGCATCCTACATATCCAGAGCGCAGAGCCAATGACCCTTCTGGAACAGAGGATGTAGGCTGGGAACAGACAACATTCTGAACCTCTTGTACTCCACAAAAAGGTTCAGTGAGCTCAGATCGAGAATGGGTCTGAGGTCTCCTGCCTTCTTGGGTACCAGGAAGAAGTGCAGATAGCAGCCTTTCCTTTGATGTTTTTGGGGACTGGCTCTATAGCTGCTTTTGCCAGCAGGGAGTTTATTTCCTCACTTATCAAGGGTATGTGTTGAAGTGGGTAGAATGAGCGACCTGGAGGATCTGTTGAAGGTCTCACTATAAATTCTATTGTGTGGCTTTTTGCCACCATCTGTAGCACCCATGAGTCTGCTGTTATTTTCTCCCACTCTAGTAGGTGATGGGAGAATTTTCCCCCTACCAGCTCCTCTGGGGTGCAGACCAGTGGAGGCGGGAGGATTAAGGAGTCAGGAAGAGACGGGCCTGGAGGAGGCTGCGGCACCCGAGGCCTTATGGGATCTGGCCAGGGCAGCTCTACCAGCCAAAAGCACACGATGTTTGTTTTGACGTCGGTTCTGATCTTGTCTTTGCTGGCGACATAGCTACCTTGGTTTCTGGGGTGGTTTGTACATAAATTGTACAGAGCGCAAGACTTTGCCCTTATCCTGGAGATCAGTAATTATGTCCTTGACATCTCCTCCGAAAAGAAGTGATCACCTAAAGGGGGCATCCTGTATGGCTGTCTGGACTTCCAGTGCCAGGCCTGCGATCCTAAGCCATGCATGATGTCCAAGGCTAAAGACGGATACCGAACCTCTATCTGCAGCATCAACTGCATCGTAGGTGGCTCGTAACATACGTCTGCATGCAGATTCAGCCGACCTGACTACATCTGCCATTTCCTATTTCAAGGACGAGTCCTGGAGAGAGTCTACTTTAGACTCTGACCCATGACAGATTTCTGGTAGTCCCCCATTTGGGCGACATAATTTAAGGCTTCAATTCCCAAAGTGGAAGAAGAAGAAATCTTCTTTCCATACTGGTCAAGAACCTTAGACTCCTTATCAGGAGGGGAAACACTAAGGTGTTTAGGTTTGGTGGACCCATCATGGGCCGCACTAATAACCACTGAATCAGCCTTCGGGTGGAGGCTGAGGTAGTCCTTGTCGTCTGGGGTTTGGTCAAGCCTGTCTGCTTTTCTGGTTACCGGGACCAGTGAGGAAGGCCGTTTCCAGATAGTTGTGACCAAGTCCTCATGTGGCTCTATCCAGGGCAGAATGAGGGTCGAAGAAGAGTCTGCTAGATCCAAGTGAGCCACAAATCTCTGTCTCTGTGGATCCTGAGTGACCATACACCAATCATATGCTGCTTAGATCTTCTCGAGGAGCTCCAAGAAGGGTCCTCAGCAGGGGACTTGGGAGACTTCTGGTTTGGGGTCCTCCGGCATAGGAGCGTCAAAATCGGAGACAGAGTGGATCGAATCACTGTCAGGGTCAGACGATTTGTTGTTGTCGGGTGAACTGACAGTGGGAAGAGCTAAGTCAACTAGCCTTGAAAAATCAGATGGCCAGGAAAATTCCCAAGGCCGTGGATTAGGTAAAGGCTCCGGTCGTCTGTCCAACATTGGGGCCCTAGGGATGGATGGCAGGGAGGTACCAGAGAAAGAGGTCTTGGGGCCAGCAAAGGAACCGTCGGCGGTTAACGCTTCTCAAGCTCCGACGTTGGCTTCCGCCCACCACGATTTGAGGACTGCCTGTAGTTAAAACCTGACAGAGGGTAACACTGCGCTTGAAAACCCAATGCTGGATAGTATGGCGTCAGGTAACGTGGCGTCTGATAGCCTGGCGCTGGCCCGCCAAAAGGGTGGCCAGACAGTCCCAGCATAGGACCTGACTGAGGGGCCAAAGGGCCCAACATTGGTCCTGACAGTGGGATCCGTGGATCCGGACAACATTCTGTCAGGGGTGCACAGAACTCCAAGGGGGATCCAGAAACGTGGGTCCTGATGGTCTGGGTGTTGGGCCCAATGGCAGACCTTGAGGGACAGAGAGGCCTAAGAGAGTCAGAGGACCTTCGTCTGGTCCGACGGTGGGTCAGGCATCTGAAGTTTTGGCGTAGGGGGGTGGCGAAAACCCCGATGGCGGGTGATCTCCTTCCTCCGTGTCCACCCGCAGGGGGAAACTGCAGGTACCGTCTCAATCAGCAGTAAGGGAGAAGTCTGAGAAATCTGTGTTATCAGCTGCATATTTGACATCAGCTAGTCTGTCACCTCTTGGTCAGGCCAGTTATCGGGGCCTAATGGAAGATCCGGGGCAGTGCGGCCATCGGAGGAGCCAGCAGACAACTTAGGAGCAGTAGCCATGCGAGAACAGGAGGAGCCGAAACTCGACTTACCGGTCCCACTCGTACCGCTAGGCCTCTGAACCTTTGAGGTCTTAGAGGAGGTGGGTGCCTCCTGATCACTGGAGGCTCCTCGCCTGGCCCGAGTCCGGGGGTGGAGGAGACATGACCGTTTGGCAGCCACCAAGACGGATGTCGAAGGATGATCCCCTAGAGGGGAAATTACCTTAAGGGTTGTGACCCCGGCCAGAGGCGGCAGGATTGCTGGGGACCCCTCCCGGTCCAGATGCTTCTCCTTGCCCTTTTTCTTTTTGTGGTGGCCCTTCGGAGAGGATGACGAATGCCTGAATTTCTTCAGCTACTTCTCCATATTGGCCATCTTTTGTTTTAAAAGATGTGCTTCCAGGGACTGCAGACGGCATTTGCATGTGGCCGAATTAAACTTCTGGCAGTGCTCATACCTCTCAACCTTATGGCCTGGGCCCAGGCAGAAGGAATGGCCGTCCTTGTAAGGGAGCCAAGTTCCATAGGAGTCACACTTACTCTTATGCAATTCTGAAGGTGGAGACGATATGCACAAACAATTCTGTAATAACAATAAAGTGAGAATTTGTACGTAAAATAGACTTTTAAACTAATATACTCATCCAAAGATGGCATCGACAGTAGCAGCGTTCTTAGCAGAAAAGGTCAGAGCCAAAAGGCTGGCCTTCAGGAAATAAGGGAACACAGCGGGATGAAGATAGGGAGGCACGCCAAACTTCCTTAAGGGATGCAGGGAAGGCATTAAGGCAGGCAAAGGCCCAAACCAAGGAAACATTAGCACCAACAGTAAAAGAAGGTGACAAGACTTTCTATACCTACATTAGTGAGAGGAGAAAGTCCAGAGGGGGCGTCGCTAAGATCAAAGGGGATAAGTGTGTGTGTGAGGAGGACCACCATGTAAAAGAATCTATCCTAAATAGATACTTCTGCTCAGTATTTACTGAAGAGAAGATAGGGCAGTGCCCACAGCTCAGCACCATGGACACAGTGGGGAGGGAGGTGTACACTAGTCCCTTCACAAAAGAAAGGGTCCTACAAGAGCTCGATAAGCTCAGGGTGGACAAGACAATGGGACCTGATGGCATACATCCCAGGATACTAAAAGGAGCCAAGGGTGGAACTAGCAGAGCCATTATCTGAATGGTTTAGTAAGTCTCTGAGCACAAGAGAGGCCCCAGAAGACTGGAGAAGGGCTCATGTGATCCCGCTCCACAAGAGTGGTAGTAGGGAGGAGGCAGAGAACTACAGACCAGTCAGTCTTACCTCAGTAATGGGCAAGATTATGGAGGCACTCCATAAGGAAAGGATAATGGAACACCTGGAATCCATAGGAGCACAGGATCCAAGACAGCATGGGTTTACAAAAGGAAGGTCCTGTCAAACTAATCTCGGATTTCTTTGACTGGGTAACCAGAGTGGTGGACTAATGGGGAGCAGTTGATGTCGCCAACCTTGACTTCAGCAAAGCTTTCGATACTGTTCCACATAGAAGATTGATGAGCTGGGTCGGCTCGGGGTGGGTCAGAAGTTGGTCAACTGGGTGGCAAGACAAACTGGTTGACTGGCAGAAAACAGAGAGGGGTGGTAAACGGTATACAGTCAGAAGAGATGCAAATCACAAGTGGGGTACCTCAGGGATCAGTCCTGTGGCTAATCCTCTTCAATATCTTCATCAGTGTCATTGCAGATGAACTGGAGGGTAAGATTCATCTGTTTGCAGATGACACCAAGATCTGCAACAGAGTAGATGATCCAGATGGGGTGGGCGGAATGAGACAAGATCTGGATAAACTGGGAAAATGTCAGAAGAGTGGTAACTGGGGTTTAATGCAAAGAAGTGCAAGATCATGCACATAGGGAAAAGAAACCCTGAAGCCACCTCTAGGCTGGGAGGGGAGTTGCTGGCAGTCACGAGGGAAGAAAGAGACGTGGGCATCATCATCACAGATGACCTGAAATCATGCAAGTAGACCAGTAAAGCAACAGGTAAGGCTAGGGGGATGTTGGGGTGTATTAGTAGGGGTATCACAAGTCGTAGGAGGGAGGTAATAATCCCTCTTTACTAGACACTGTTTAGGCCCCCTGTGGAATACTGTGTGCAGTACTGGAGGCCACACCTTCACAAGCACATTAACCAAACTGAGGCAGTCCAGAGAAGGGCAACCAAAATGGTGCAGGGACTGCATCAGAAAACATATGAGGACAGATTAACGGAGCTCAATATGTATACCCTAGAGCAAAGGCGGGAGAGAGGTGATATGATCAAAACATTCAAACACCTTAAGGGCATTAACAAGGTGAAAGAGTCTAACATGTTTCAATACAAGAAAACTAGCAGGGCAAGAGGACACAACATGAGATTAGAGGGAGGCTGATTAACAGGTAATATGAGGAAGTTCTTTTTCACAGAAAGGGTGGTGGATGCATGGAATGGCCTACCCCAGGAAGCGGTGGATATGAATACAGTGCAGGGCTTCAAACAGGCATGGGATAGGCATAAGGGAGCAATACAGATGAGTATGAACAGATAGGCCATTGACCGTGCAAAGGCTGATGGCATATTCATAAGACAGAAAAAGAAATGGGCAGACTGGATGGGCCTTGCGGTCCTTATCTGCCATCAACTTCTACGTTTCTACTAACTAAGATTTTAAACTTGTCATTCTCATTCGCAGTGGTATCCTGGAAGGAAAACAGACACAAAAGAAACAGTTCAGGTACTTACTTGAAGAACGGTACAATCTTGTTGGCGAGAATCTCTGCAGTTCGAAAGCCCTGCGAGTAAAGCATGACCTGGGCAATCAGTTGACGGTCAGGTTTGGTCATGGCCAAGCTGCGGAACAGTTTCTTCAAGTTGTCAGGCAGGTTAGATCTACCAGCATAACCAGGATTCATGGTAATGAAGATAGCCATGTCAGAACTCACTTTCACTTGCTTGTTCAGTAATTCACAGGTAATAACTAAAGCTAAATCAAGAAAAAAAAAAAACGTCACAATATTTCTCACTACAGTTTCTTTCAAATGCTAAGTAGTGCCTAAAACTGCATAAAAGAAAAGTTACTCTAGATCTTCAAGAATATCTTCTCCGTAGAGCCACACTCTGATCTTAGAGCCAGGAGCACTATAGCCCCATGGGACCCAGACCTTCTGGGGCCAGCAAGTACTCTGCACATGGGCATGGCATTGAGCATGGTGCCATGCACACTGACTATATAAAACAGCAGTTATGCAAGAACTTACCGTAACATTATATCTTCACTGATAGGACTGCGCCCTCTGGCGTCAGGACCACGTGGCAAACTTCTAGCTAGCAATACATAGTGGGGGACCGCTGCTGGCATCATGGGACATCAGGGTGACAGCACTATAGAGGGCGATTCCCATGCCGCCCTCCAGTTCTCCCACCGGAAGATCCCTGTAAGGGTGACGGGAAAAAGGAGCGCAACTCCTAGAGCCTGGAGCTGCTGGTAGATGCCCTGAAAAGGGATAGGTAAACAGAAACTGGGAGGGAAAATGTGACCTACTGCAGGAACCTCTCTCGAAGATCTACTGTTACGGTAAGTTCTTACTTAGAGAGGGTTCCTGCAGTAGGGCTTCACAGATCAGACTGAATGCCAAGCAGTTAAGAAAAAGCAAGTCGGAGACTAAGATTTGAGAGGCGGAATGTCTACAAACTAGAAAGTCTTTCACAATAAGAGGCCTGCAGGACAGCAAGTCCAAAACCAGCCCTATGCCTAGAGGCAATGTCCGGACTGTAATGCTTGGTGAAAGTATGGACCGAAGACCAAGTGGCCACGGCACAAATATCTGAAGCAGACACATTCCGTAAGAAGACCGTCGAGGCAGCTATGCCACAGGTTGAGTGGCCTTTCACTTCCCCCGGAAGGGGTTTCTTGTACTTCTGGTAGATGAACGAGATGCAATTAGCCAACTACTTGGACAGACCCTGTTTAGAGACGGCCGTATCCAGACATCTGGGTGTGAAAGCCACAAAGAACTGGTTAGACCTGCACACCTCCTTGGTCTAAGAGATACAGTATCTCAAGATCCTGTGCACATCCAACATGTGCAATAGGTATTCCCCTCCACTGGAATTCTCAGGAAAATAAACCAGCAGTTCAATATCTTGGTTCAATGTAAATTCCGATACCACTTTCAGAAGAAAAGAAGGGTTGGTCTACAGAGCCACCCGGTCTCTGTGGAAAATTAAATAAGACTCCTTGCAAACGAGGGCCTGAAGCTTTGAAATCCTTCGAGCTAAGGTAATAGCAACTAAAAAGATAACTTTTCAGGACAAACAGCACATGTCGCAACTTGCTGCCAGCTCAAAAGGGGGCAAAGTAAATTTCTCTAAAATAAAATGCAAGTCCCGCGGGGAACCGGACTATGGACATCAGGTTTTAAGTGGAGGATCCCCCTTTGAGAAAGGTTTTTTGAGACCTCCAGCTGTGTGAGGATTTTGCCATCTACCGGATGGTGGCAGGCAGAAACCGCTGAAAGATGGACCTTCACGGATGAGTAACTGAGGCCCGAATCACACAAGTGCAAGAGGTACTCAAGGACCTGGAGCGCAGAGCAAGAAAAGGGGTCCATGCCCTTGGCCGTGGCCCAAATAATGAATCGCTTCAACTTCATGACATGTGTAGATCTAGTGGACGGTTTTCTGGCCTCCACGAAGACCTATGCGACTCGCGAGAGGATGCCAAATCATGAGACCACTATGTCCAAAGGTGCCACGCATGCAAGTGGTAGACTTGAGGATCGAATGCACCAGGCAGCCCTGTTCCTCAGACAGAAGGTCGTGGAGGGGAGGAAGAGGTACCGGGGGTTCCAATGCCAACTGCTGTAGCAGGAGAAACCAGATCTGCCGAGGCCAGAGGGGAGCTATGAGAATTATGTGAGCGCCCTCCGCTTGAAGCTTCAGCAGAACCTTCTGCAGAATTGGAAAGGGAAGGAAAGCATACAGAGACCTCCCTGTCCAACAAAGAGACAGCGCATCTCACCAGAAAACACCACGCCCGGGAAAGAGCGAGCAAAAGCTGGGTAGTTTTGCGTTGGATGGGGAGGCAAACAGAACTATTTCTGTCCGTCCTCAAAGATCGAAGAGTTCATCCACTACCTCCTGCTTTAGTTCCCCCTCATGTGCTCGCGCGGTGGTGCAGCTAAGACTGTCCGCCAGGACGTTGTGGACTCCAGAGACATGGACTGCTGTCAAGAGACAGGCACTGTTGGACTGCCCAGTACTACACCCGCATCACCTCCCTGCAGAGGGGGTACGATCGGGTGCCTTCCTGTTGGTTTATGTACCAGACCGTAGCAGTGTTGTCAGTCTGGATTAGGAGTGTTCCCGGTTGTAAAACAGGCTGAAACGCCTGAAGAGCGTAGAGCACAGCTCATCTCTAGAACAATTATGTGCAAGTGTTCCTCTTGCAGAAACCATCTCCCTTGAGTTTGATGGTCTCCTAGGTGGGTTCCCCAACCTTGACCCCAGGTGTCTGTTGAAAGGTCATGGAAGGAGACAGGGGATGAAAGGGGGCCTTCGAGGAGAGGTTGGACAGCTCCTGCCACCAGAGAAGATCCCTCTTCATACTGACGGAGACTAGGACCCTGTGGTCCAGGTCATCCGAGCATTGGTCCAACTGGACTCTGTGGGTCCACTGGGTTGCCCTCATATGCAGTCTGGCCAATGGAATTGTGGGAATAGCTGCCGCTATTAGACCAAAGAGGTGAAGGATGGAATGTGCTGTGGTCCGAGAGCTGGACACAGACGAAGCTTGTCCAATCAGAGTGGTTCGCCCTATCCAAAGGTTAGAAGGCCCTGCCCTGGACCATATCTAGCACCACTCCAATGAACTGGAGGTGCTGAGAGGGTGAAAGCTGAGACTTGGGACAGTTAACAGTGATGCCAAGCCAGGAAAAGAGGTCCAGGGTGGTGCAGAGAGACTCCAGACTGTCCTGAGACGGGGTTAACAGCCAGTTGTCTAGGTATGGGAACACATAAATCTCACGGTGCTGGGCCACAGCCACCTCCGCCAGGCACTTGGGAAAAACCAGAGGTGCCAAAAGGAAGAGCCTTGAATTGATAGTGGTTCTCCTGAAAGGTGAACCAAAGGAAACAGCGGTGGGCCTGGAGGATAGGGATGTGTAGGTAAGCATTCTGAATGTCCAGCGAACACAGCCATTGGTTCTGTTGGAGCAGGGATAAAGTTCCTGGAGGGTTAGCATGCAGAATCTCTTGTATTCCACGAAGAGATTGAGCAGGTTGAGGTCCAGGATGGGCCCCAGATTGCCCATCTTTTTGGGCACCAGGAAAAAAATGGGAGTAATACCCCCTTCCTGTCTGAGAGGAACCGGCTCTATGGCTGATTTTTCAAATAAATCCTGGATTTCCTGCTGAATGAAGTTTAGATGGCCTGATGGGTAGCAAGACCTGCCCGGAGGATTGTCCGGGAGTCTGTCCAGGAACTTGACTGAGTGCCCTCTTGCAATCAGTTGGAGGATCCAAACATCTGCAGTTATCGCCTCCCACTTGTCTAGGTGGAGGGCGAACCTTCCCCCACCCACACCAGCTCCGTTGAAAGAACAAGAGGAGGTGGAGGGGACTCCCTCAAGTCAAAAGGTGGAGGGGAGGACCACTTTACTGCCTCCAACGGACTTTTGGGCTTTTGCCCGAGGGGTCTGGGAGCCAGAACCAGTGGCACGGCACTTACCCTGGCATCTATTCTGGTTCTGTTCCGCCTCTTCTGCGGGCGATGAAAAAGCTGCTTGGGTTTTTGGCCGGAGCGATACGTGGAGCGGACGTCCCACACGGATCTGCCACTCTCCTGTAGCTCTGTAATCATATCCTTCGCATCGCCGCCGAACAGGACAGAACCCCTGAAGGGGGCATCCAGGAGAGTGGTTTGGACGTCTTGTGCCAGTCCTGCGAGGCAGAGCCATACCAGACATCTCAGGCAAATGCCCGAAGTGGTGCATCAGGCCACAGAGTCCACGGAGTCATAGGTGGCACGCAATGCGTGGTGGCAGGAAAACTTAAGTCTCACCTTGTCCAACAGCTTGTTCCAGAGTTCCTCATTCAGGACAGACTGTAGCTCTTTCTCTAAATCAGTCAAAGCCGACTTCTGGAAAGAGATCATGTGGGCCATGTAATAGAGAGACCTGATAGCACATGTGAAGGAAGTGGAGACCTTGCAGCTGTATTGGTCCATCTGCCTGGACTCTTTGTCCGGAGGTGAGCACTCAGATGCTTCGCCTGAGCCAACCTATCGTGGGCCGCTGTGATGACTATCGAGTCAGCCTTAGGTTGGCTCGTGAGGTGGCTTGCCCCTTCCGGGGTATGATGGTCCTGTTGGCCTTTTTAGAGACCACAGCAACTGAGGATGGTTGCTGACATATTGTGGACGTTAGGTCATCGTGCAGCCCCATCTAAGGTGGGATGGTGTTGTCGAGGCACAGGTCAGGAAGCATAGGAAAACCAGGAGCAGTTGTAAAATTCACCAAAAATATTTATTTACAGTAGCAGTAACATAAAAAAATAAACTTGTTCATAATAACTATGAACAAAGGAGAAATGAAAGTTTTTTCTTTCAGTCTCTGTGTCCCTTTTTCTTCTAATCTCTCTTGCAGTTGCAGCTTAGCTCTTTTAGAAGTCCTTTCAACCCCCATCCTTAGCAAGCATCCCGTTTTCATAAATATCAGGCAGGAGCTGCTAGAAATGGAAATTACGTACTTACCGTAATTATTGATCTTCTTGCACAGTCTCCCTCATTCAAGTGTTAGGGCTAACTGCATATTGTCAGAATACAGCAAGACTTCATGTTGCTTGAAAGAGGCAGTCAAGAGGAGGGCAACTAAAATGGTGCAGGGTCTGCAGCAGAAGCCATACGAAGACAGACTAAAGAAGCTTAATATGTGTACCCTCAAGGAAAGGAGGGAGAGGGGGGACAGGATAGAAACATTTAAGTACCTCAAGGGAATCAACAAAGTCCAAGAGGGTGGCACCTTTCAGAAAAAGATGAGCAAGGACAAGGGGGCACAATTTGAAGTGGCAATGTAAGGAAGTATTTTTCACAGAGAGGGTGGTGGACGGATGGAACGGTGTTCCTGAGGAGAATGTGGGGTCAAAAACTGTGGGGGAATTCAAGAATGCATGGGACAGACAGAGTAATTCTTGTGAGGGGTAGGAGGAAGTAGGCTGTTGGTTAACGAGATCTGCATCTTATCCAATAGGTAGAGAAAGGGGCAGACAAGGTGGGAAAAGTGGTCCTTATCTGCCATCAAAGTTTATGGTTCTATACAGCCTCTGACAGTGTTCGTAAGAAAACGACCAATGAGTGGCATTCTTGTCAGACTGTCACAGCAACATGTTAGGACAATCTGCCACACTGAAAACCTAATCTGGACTGGAGATCTGATGCATTTCATTTATCTTTTATACTGAAGGCACGTGAGCAAGACTGTACATTTTCACAAGCGTCCAGTGACAAACAAAACGCCTGAATACATAGCCAGTAAAGGGTGACTTAACACAGACGTAGTAGCATAACGTCAAGTGCATACCATACATTTACATACGTATCTGTCAGACAGATAATACTTTAGATTGTTTTAATATAGCGTCAACTTCGGACACTGAACCAGGGCGGTGGCAGGCTGTTGAAGAGTTTGACATCCCTGCAAGCGACAGTAAGCTGTCCTTGGGTAGTATGACAGAAGGGAATTGAAAAGGAGTGACATGAGGCAAGCAGGGCTCCAGATAAGATTTTTCACAAAGAGTATCTTGCTCAGCATTTTGAAAGTGAAGTGAATAAAATCAAATTCAGATGCATATAAATGTCTGGACAGAGTGGAATGAGCAGTACGTTGTTTAAAAACAATGTATTGTAGTTTTTTTTCTAGCTAAGAACTAATCGTCAACAATACTCCAGATAATGTTGGAAGGTAGGAGTAATTTACTCAGCAGTCTTACAATATAGTGAGTAAAACAAAATTTGGATGCGTAAGGGTGCTGTAAATCTGAAAAAAATGCTCCTTTTGAATCACCAGTTATGTCATGAAGCACTATTCTGTGGAGTATGCAGCATTTACCAATGTTTGGTACTCATAAAAAATTTTTTTCTGAAGAGTATTTCTTAAAATGAGGCGAGTAAAACAGGTTAGTACTCAAATTATCTGAAGCGATGGAGGGAAGTATGGTAGTCCTTGAGCTTACAGACCAAAAAATGGAAACAACTACTGGGCAGATGACCCCAGAGAATTTTGTAGAGTAAAGTCAGGATTTTGCTGTCAAATCTGTCTTCCAACAATAGCCAGTTTGCTGCTTTGAAGATGTCGCAGTGGTGGGTTGTTCTGAGGAGACCAGAGACAAACCAGATAATGATGTGACATGTAACCCTTAACCCACCAATATTTTTCTGGGATGGGGGAGTAGAAGATCAGGGAGCCGTAGTCAATAACAGGCAGCAAGACATCTAGCTGTGAACAAAATGGGCAATACCCCACTGGGATAATAAAAATAAAGAGGCATAAAAGTTTTAGTTTTCAATGGAGGAAAACTGAAGCATATAACTGCACAGGCCTCAACTGAAAGTAGCATGCATGACTGTGGCTGATCTTGAGGAACTACAGGGGTTAACTCCCAACAACTGCTGCACCACCCA
The DNA here is from genome assembly GCA_016271365.2 of Neoceratodus forsteri. Taxonomy (NCBI): domain Eukaryota; kingdom Metazoa; phylum Chordata; order Ceratodontiformes; family Ceratodontidae; genus Neoceratodus; species Neoceratodus forsteri. Next base: position 588,313,025 of record CM028134.1, on the reverse strand, counting down.
CTGGGAAAACTGAGACAACACCTGGAAATACAGGTTACTCACCTGTAACAGGAGTTCTAGGAGTGGTGTATGTTGTTCATCCACACTGTCTGGCAGGTTCCTTGCCGCTTTAAATCTTGTCGGAAGGTCTTCAAGCTGGCTCCTCCCACCCACCGGGGTGGTAAAACCCTCGGCTCTGCCCCATGATGCCAGATCTATCCCGCTGGAAGCCAGGTTGTGCGTCGAAGCCGGGGAGGTCGGGTGGGTCGTGTGGATGAACAACATATACCCTCCTAGAACTCCCTGGTTGAGCAACCTGTATTCTAGGGACATGGATATGTTGTTCGCTTCACACTGTCTGGCAGACTCAGTAAGCAGTTCCTCCGGGAGGAAGGAGGCAAGGCGCGCACCCCCTGCTTAGGGAATAAGGACTGGAGAACCGAGGTCCCAAAACCAGCATCCCGGTGTGACTCTAGGTCAACGTGGTAATGGGAAATGAAGGTGTGTGCTGACTTCCAGGTAGCAGCCCTGCAGATTTCCTGGATAGGGACGTCCCTAGAAGCAGCCACCGAAGCAGCAGTATGACGGGTAGAATGAGCTCTTATCCCTCTGGGAGGCTGCATGCCCACCGACCTATAGCACAGATCTATGCAGGAGGTGACCCACCTGCCTATCGTCCGCTTGGCTGCAGATCTGCCAGGTGCGCTTTAGCATAGGTGACAAACAGCTGGTGAACCTCTCCCCAAACTTCAGCCGTCCGCTCCTTATAGTAAGCGAGCGCTCTTCTAGGGTCCAAAGTATGGAGCCTATATTTGGCCTCCGAGGTGTGATTGGGGTAGAACACCGGCAGAGTCAACACCTAGTTAAGGTGAAACTCTGACACCACCTTTGGAAGGAATTTCGGGTGGGGGCGCAGGACAACCTTGTCCGTGTGGAAGACCAGATAGGAAGACTGGATGGAAAGCGCCTGGAGCTCTCCCATCCTTCTGGCTGACGTGATAGCCACCAAGAAGGCAGGCTTCCACGACAGGTGAGAGATGTCACATCTGTGCATCGGTTCGAATGGCTTGCCCATGAGCTTAGCCAATACCAGCAGTAGATCCCATGGAGGTGGAGGTTCTCGCACCGGAGGGGATATGTCATCAAGGCCTTTGAAAAATCGCCCAACCACCTTCTCCTGTGCCACCGACTGCTTCCCGGCCCGCGCCCGGTAAGCAGAGATGGCTGCCAGGTGCACCTTAAGGGTCGTCGACAGAAGCCCTTGCTGAGAAAGGGACCACAGGTAGTCCAAAATGCTTGCCAAGGAACAGGAGGAAGGGTCCAGGCCCTTGCTCTGACACCAAGTGGAGAATATTTTCCATTTGAAGGCATAGCATTTTCTGGTTGACTCCCTACGGGAAGCCTCAACAACACTGAGGACCACGTCGGAAAGACCCAAGGCTGGGAACTCTAGCCGCTCAGGAACCAGGCCGCCAGGTGCAGGGATTGAAGGTCCGGATGGAATACCTTCCCATGATTGACTGAGATCAGGTCCGGGCGGGCTGGAAGCCGCCTCAGTAGCCTGGAGCTGAGACTCAGGAGATCTGGATACCAGAACTGGCGGGGCCAGTCTGGGGCTACCAGAATCACCTGTGTCTTGTCCCTCCTCGCCTTGAGAAACACCTTGTGGATCAAGGGAAAGGCATAGAAGAGGCCCAGGGTCCACGGCCTCGAGAAGGCATCCCCCTGCAGCGAGCCCTGCTGAGGGGGGCGGGCATGAAACAGTCTCCGCTTCGCATTCTCCTTGGAGGTGAACAGGTCCACCTGAGGCATACCCTAGTGGGAGAACAGATCTTGTACTACCTCCAGCAGGAGAGACCACTCGTGGGACGCAGCCTCTATCCGGCTTAGGGCATCGGCCAGAGTGTTGGAGGCTCCTGCCACATGGATGGCAACAAGATCCGCCTCCAGGCTGTGCACGAGTGACCAAATGGGGAGAGCTTCCCTGCACAGAGGCATGGAGTGTGTCCTGCCCTGGCGGTTTAGGTAGTACATGGTCGTGGTATTGTCCGTCTGGACCTGAAGCACTTGACCCTGTAGAAACTGAGCGAATGTGGTGAGGGCTAGACGAACCACTCAAAGCTCCAGCAGGTTGATGTGGCATCGGGACTCCCGAGGGGACCAGAGGCCGTGCGCTCTGTGCTCCCCCAGATGGATACCCCAACCCATCAGAGAGGCATCGGTCGATAGAGAGGCCATCAGCTCAGGGCAGACGAACGGGATGCCCTCCTGCAGATGTGCTGGAACGGTCCACCACTGGAAAGCGTTCCACATCCCCTGGGTCACTGTCACTAGCTGATCCAGAGGATCCAAGTGCTGTGACCATTGGCTGGCCAGCCCCCACTGAAGTGGATGCATGAACCAATGGACCCAATGGACCACGCTGGTGCAGGCCACCATGAGGCCCAGGAAGTCCCGGGGCTGGGCGTAACTGCCCAACCTGGAATGACTGGGCAAAGGAGAAAAGAACCTCTGCCCTGTCCGCCGGGAGCCGTGCTCTGGCTCGTAGAGATTCAAGCTCTGCCTCGTTGAATTGTATCACCTGCTTTGGCACGAGTTACGACTTGGCCTCGTTGATGAGGAGGCCAACCTGAGAGCAAACCTGGAGGGCCAGATCTCTGGACCGCTCCACCTCCATTCTGGAGGAGGCTGCCATCAGCCAGTCGTCCAGGTAGGGGTACAACCGGACCCTTCGGCGCCGCAGGAATGCTGTTACCACTGCCATGCATTTGGTGAAGACCCTGGGAGCTAGGGAAAAGGCTGACTGGCTTGGCCTGGAACTCGTAGAGGGGATCCCTCTGCCCTGAAGCGGAGGAATCTCTGGTGGGACGGACGGAGACATGAAAGAACGCGTCCTGGAGGTTCAGAGAACAGAACCACATGCCTTGTTCCAAGGATGAGATTATCTGAGCCAGAGTGACCATCCTGAAGGTCCGAGACTTTAGGAACCTGTTCAGGTTGTGCAGGTCTAGAATGGGACGCCAGACCCCCGTCCGTTTTGGGACCAGGAAGTACCTGGACACAAACTCGGGTCTGGTGGAGGATCCACCACCTTCCTGATCACCTCTTTTTCAAGGAGCAGGGCAATATCAGCTTGGTGAGCCGACAGAGGCTGCGGACCCCGTAGCCCCCCCGAGGGGCGATGGCTCGGAAGGGAGGGGCCTGCTCGAACTCCAGGGGCAGGCCCTTTCCTACCACCTCCAACACCCAGCAGTCCGTGATGATAACGGACCAGGCGGAAAGGAAGTGGCGGAGCCGTCCCCCCACGGGGGGAACCCAAGGGGGAGTGACGAGGCTGGGGGCGACACCCCTCAACCAGTCACTGGGCAGGATTGGAGGAGGGACCAGCCAAAGGACCTCCTGGGCCTTTTCCTCCCTGCTTTCTGTTAGAGGAAGCTGCAGGCTTGGCTTTGGGGTGTCAAGCGCGAGGCTGCTGGCTCTGATGCTGGTGCTGTTGGGCCGGACATGCCGCAGGCGCAAAAGGGCGAAAGGACCATGTTGTTGGCAACGGCCCTTGTCCTTCTGGGCGGAGGTGACCAAGTCCAGAGTGGCACTGGACTTTTCGATCCGCTGGAGGTGACGTTCCACTCCAGGGCCGAAGAGGTCAGTCCCCAGGAAGGAGACATCTGCCAGTTTATGCTGGGTATCCGCCGTAAATGTGGATATCCTCAGCCATGCTCTGCAGCGCATGCCCACTGCGGCCGCTACTGATCTAGCACAGGAGTCTCCAATGTCCAGAGCCGTTTGGAGCTGCTGTTTTGCCACCGCCCTTCCCTGGTCCCTTACCTGCTTGACCGTGGTCTGCAGATCGGCCGGGAGATGAGGGATCACCTCATCCAGGGAGCCCATGAGGGCGTGGGAGAAGTGTGCTATCAGCACGGCTGAGCTGGCATGGTGGAGGCCGAGGGAGGATGCAGCGTACACCTTGCGCCCGGCAGAGTCCAGCTTTTTGGACTCTTTGTCGGGGGGGCTTATCCACATCCCTAGCGTTCCCGGAATGCCAGAAAACACTATCAGTGACCAACCCCTCGGCGGAGGGGTGTTCCGAAAAACCGGACAAAGAGCCAGTAGGGACCGCATACTTCAAGGCCATCCTGGCCGAAGACGCAAGACAGGAAGCAGGCCACTGCCAAAGCTCCAAGGCTGGGCCAACAATGGCTTCAGCCACCGGAAAGGCCTCCGTGGGCGAATCCCCTCGGTCCAGTATCTCCGTGAGGGGACACTTGGCCCGCTTGGACCGGTGGACTCCGAGATGAGCCAAAGCAGACCCATAAAGGACGAAGGGCTCTCGTCCATCGACTGGCCCCCGGAGGACTCCAGGTCAACGGGCCTCGAGAACAGGGAGGAGTCATCGTCCGACTCAGAGGAGTCCACAAAGAGCTGCCTGGGGCCTGAGCCACCCTCCACCTGCCGAGGACGGTCGGGAGTGAGGGTGACCGACAACCTGTGGGGCAGACCCTGACCTGACCAAGAGTCCTTGGTCGGTGCCCCTGATTTCGGTTGTGGAGGAAGAGGTTCCACCACAATCGTGGGCAGCTGGTTTTAGCCGGTCACTGGCCCAGGCTGGGCACCTCAACTTCAGCGAGGGTTGTTGGTCGTTCTGGTGACAGCCACTTGATGGTCGGGGAAGGCAACAGCGCCAGCTTGTTCCCGACAGAAGTAACTGCTGCCACATTAGGTCTCAAAGGCGACGCAATTTGCGGCGAAGCCTCTCCTCTTCAGAGGAGGAAGACTAGGACGAGCGGTGGCGCTGCTTACTATGGTGCTGAGACTGCCGATGTCAGGATTGGCTAGACCAAGACGAGGTCCAAGACCGAGACTGAGACCGAGGCCCTCGGTGTTTCCGAGGATGGGTCTGGGAAGGAGCGGGGGACACCCGCTCTTCCCTCAGCTCGGAAGCCTTGACCGGGGACTCCGGCACGGGAGGAGCAGGCAAGTCCTCGGTCTCCACCGGGGGAACCGGTGAAGAAGGGTTGTCAGCTTCACCAGTCGACAACCCGTCCGACAGGTTGAGAAAAATCTTGACCGCGTCGACAGGTGTCCCGGCTGGCTGACCTGACGGGGACACTGTGAAGCCAGCGGCCTTAGCCGCAACCTCAACAAGTAGAGTGTCGACTGTCAGGAAGGGACCTCTCCCGCTCCCGGAACGCCGCAGACAGTGGGATTTACCTTTGAGTCCTTTGGACCGAGAAGAATGTCCGATGGCCTCTCCTTCGTGGAAAGAGACTGGCAAAGCTCCTTAAAAAGAAGTTGTGGGAGGATTCCGGGACAGGCGGATAAATGCACGCAAGAAGAAGAAAATGTCGCCTGGGCCGCCTCCTCCTCGGGGCGATCAGCTGTTGAGCTGCTCAGCCGAGCCAGCTGCAGAATCACATAGCAGACCTCCTTGACTTCACTGGTGGGTAGCACTTCGGGCGCCCAAACAGTAACCTGGCAGCGTCTTCGGATGTTGGCGAAAATGAACGGCATAACTCGCAGGCCTGCGGGTCATGGTCTAGGCCGAGGCAGTAGACGCACGTGGAGTGCGGATCCATCCTGGACATTTTCTGCTCACATGGGCACCGCCAAAAACCGGGAGTCGATTTGTCCATCGCAGCCGCAAGGTAGTAATTTCACCCAAGTCTTGAAAACTTAAGAATGAGTTTCGGGTGAACCAAAGAAATAGGATCCAGTCTATACGCAGAGCGTTAAGGAGGGAACCTAAGCTTCCAAGCGGTAAGGAAGATCTGGCATCATGGGGCGGAGCCGAGAGTTTTACCACCCAGGTGGGTGGGAGGAGCCAGCTTGAAGACCTTCCGGCAAGATTTAAAGCAGCAAGGAACCTGCCAGACAGTGTGGATAAACAACATATCCATGTCCCTAGAACTTGAGATTAGTCCGTAGGGATACCCTGTCTTGGTGAAAAACCAAATAAGGCTCTTTGCACATGAGTGTATGAAGTTCAGAAATTCTTCTGGGCAAGGTAAACATCTTCCAAGTAAGAAGACGTAGCTCGCAATCCGTGGCTAGTTCAAAGGGTGGCAACGTAAGCTGCTCCAGGACAAAGGGTAGAGTCCATGGCGGAATTGGATCCTTAATTGGAGGTCTAAGGTGGAGAATACCTCTCAGGAAGGGTCATGCTGTGTACAGCTGAGATATGTTGCATTGGCCTACAGGACAATGGTAGGCCGAGATGGCACAGAGGTGTACTTTGATCGAGGAGTAGGCCAAGCCTGTCTGAAAGAGACAGGAGGTAGTCCAAGACCAACTTTTCTGGACAGTCTAGAGGCGAAAACCCCAGCGCTTGAGCCCATAGGCAAAAACGGAGCCATTTCATGGCATAAGCAGCATGAGTAGCTGGTTTTCTCGCGGCCACCAGAACGTCAGCTATCTCCTGCGAGACCCCATGTCGCAAAATGGCTATGTCTCTAGGAGCCAAGCATGCAGGCTCAGCGAACGAAGGTCCGGATGGACCAAGCAGCCCTGCTTCTGAGACAAGTGAGAGCTGACTGGCAGAGGCACCGGAGGTTCCCGGGATAGCTGATGTAGTAGAAGGAACCAGATCTGCCTGGGCCAGAATGGCGCAATAAATATCAACGCTCAAACTTGCTCTCGCAAAGTTTCAGAAGAACACGGATCAAGGAAATGGGGAAGGCACAAGAGGAATATGCCTGCCCAGGAGAGGGACAACGCGTCTCGACAGAAAACACCAGACCCTGGATCTAGCGAGCAAAAATTGGGCAGTTTTGCGTTGGATGGGGACGCGAAAAGGTCTAACTCTGGTGTATCTCATCTGTGAAACAGATCCTCTACTACCTTCTGGAGTAGTTCCCCCTCATGGACTCTGGCCTGAGAGTGGCTCAGGCCATCTGCAATGACGTTCTCCACTCCTGGGACATGAACAGCAATGAGGTTTGCTCCGTGTTGCAAAACCCAATCCCACACCCTCATGGCCTCCCTGCAAAGCGGGTAAGAATGGGTGCCTCCTTGTTTGTTGAGGTAACAAGACATCACTGCAGAATTGTTCGTAACGAAGAGAGTACCCAGTGGAATCTCCGACTGAAGGCCTGTAGGCGCGAAAGAACTGCTCTCATTTCCCCGGATATTTATGTGGAGATGAGTCTCTTGGGACATCCACAGGCCCTGAGACCCAGACACCGCCGAGGTGTGCACCCCATCCGAGCCCTGAGGCATCTGTGGAAGTGTCACAATCTGAGGACAGGCGCAATGAAGGGACCCCTGCCGATAGATTCTTGGACCTACTACCATTGCCAATCGCATTACGACCTTAAGTTGATCCGGATTGGGAGCTGCAGATGGTCTTGCTTTTGATCTCATTGGACCCGTGAACATCCACTGCGTGACCGCATGAAGACGAGCAAGCTGGACTGTTGCAATGGCATACAACCATGTGTCCGAGCAGGCAAAGGACCAATCTGGCAGGAGCGGTCTTCTTCGCCAAAATCTCCCTGATGAAGGATCTGACGGGTTTCGCTCTGTCCTGGGGAAGAAAAGCTTTCCCCTGGACGGTGTCCAGAACTGCACCTATGAACTGCAGAGTCTGTGACGGAACCAGGCCATGACTTCTCTTGATTGATCATAATGTCCAGCGTCTCGAACAGAGACTGAGTATAATGAATGGCGGACATCAAGGCCTCCCGAGAGGGCCACGAGAAGCTAGCCGCCCAGGTAGGGGAACACGTGGTGGCCTTTGTCTCCTCAGAGTCATTGGCCACGACCGCCATATGCCTGGAATACCTGAGGTGCAGATGACAACTAAAGGGATCTTGAAACTGATAATGGTGGCCCTGAAACTCAAAGCACAGAAAATGAAAAATTACGCATACCGTAATCTTTGATCTTCTTGGACGAGTCTCCACCACTCATTTACACTATTGGGATCTCGCGCCGAGGCACTAGGACCCATCGAGCAAACTTTGCTGGAGGTTGGCGCCAGAGATGGAGCAGCGAGGCAACATGAGCCTCAGCTCGCGCAACATCGAGCTATCAGTGATCGACCTCCAGCACGCCTCCAATGCGCTTTTTACCAAGAGGTGCAGCGTAACCTAACCTGGAAGGGTAGCCTAACTAAAAAAGCGGACATAAGATAGTCAGAAGCGACCCGTATGAAAGGGTCCAACAAAAGTCTTCACAGCCTAAAGATTTGAGGGTGAAGACCAACAACAGAGGTGACAGACAGGAGCGTAGACGAGTGGTGGGGAGACTCGGCAAGATCAAAACCACGGTGGTATGTAATTAATATCTTCCTGGACATAAGTCTCACACTCATTCACACTATTGAGGAGTACCAAGCTAATAATCGAGGCGGCAGGGAGACCAAGCTCACGTTCCTAGGACAGAAGTCCATTAGGATACTCTCATACATCAAGTACATATGTTGCGAAGTATGCACCAGCCCAGGTGGGCGTTGCAAATATCTGCATTGGGCACGTGCGAATTCCGCTAGGATGCCGCCACAGCCCAGTAAAGTGAGCGTAAACCCTCCAACTGAACCTGCGCCATGGAATAGCAGTGGTGAGAAAGCATGCCACTAACCATGCTACAGAGCCACATCTGATAGCGACAGGTTGACCCAGCCGGGTCTCGCTGAAGAGACAAACAGTTGCTGGGCTTTGCGAAAATCCTTGGTTCTATCTCATAAAGCGCCAAAGCTCTCTTAACATCAAGAATGAAGATCGTTCTCCTTCATTTTCGAAGTCCAAAAGTAAGAGGAAGGACCAGAGGTTAGTTTAGATGAAACTCTGACACAAATTAGGAAGAAATTTCGATGAGTCCGAAGGACTGCTTGTCATATGGAACACAGTGTCACGGAGGATCTGTGACCAGGGCATGTATCTCAGAGATCCTGCAAGCTGAGGTAATGGCCACTAAAACAGTCTTCCAGGTGATAATTTTAGCTCACAGGTGCCAGAGGTTCGAAGGTTCCAGTGAGCATGTCTACCCACAGATTAATGTCCCAGGCTGCATCTTGTGGGAGGTCTGGTACACAGAATTCCTTAAGAAATCTCGCAACCACAGGTAATTGAGCTAGTGTTAGGAAAAAACCGCTCATGATCGCTGAAATGGCACGAACCCGGACTGTAGAGTACTGCAGACCTGAATGGAGAGGTCGAGGTACTCCAAAACCATTCTGGTGGCAGAAAGGATTCAAAGAGACGGTACACCAGAGCAAAAAACACCTACTTGTGTGTTTTCCGGTGGCTGGCTTCAGGCACCAGAGAATATCTGAAACCCTACGGACACATATTGAACGTTTCTTCTACTCTGAAGCAGCTGAAGGTGAAGTGATCCAGGTTGGATGGACCACCGCCCTGAGTCAAAAGGTTCATGTAGGAAGTGTCTCGAGGAAGCAACATACTGCCCAGTAGTGGAAACCACAGCTGCCGAGGCCAAAGAACAATGAGAATCATCTTGTCCCCTGGGATTCAACTTGAGAGTACCTCTGGAATTAGAGGAAGAGGTGGAAAGGCGAAGAAAGGCTTTTGTCCACTGCAGCCTGAACATCCTGACAGAATGCCAGGCCCCGATTTCTGGAGCAGAAGAGGCAGTTTTATGCTGAGGAGGCAAAAAGGTCCAGGTCTGAGTTCCCACTCTTTGAATAGTGACTGAACTATGGTTGATCGAGACCACTCATGAGGTCTACTGTTCTGCAGAGCAGTCTGCCAGCTCGCTTTTGTATTCCTGCAGAACCGCTTGAATTGAGCCTTGTGCTCCAAGCACCATTCCATACCCTCATGCTTCCCCGCATAAGGGAAGAATGAACACCGCCCTGCTTGTTGATGTAATACATCACTGCTTTGTTGTCCATTTGAGGAGAATGCTCTTTGACAGATCCCTTCAACTGACTGCATAAAGGCTGCCTCATTTCTAGACATTTATGTGGCTGGGACTCGACTTGAGTCCAACACCTTAGTGTGGAGAGCTGACAGTGAGCTCCCCACAGCAGGGATATCGGCGGTAATGGAGATTTGATGGTCCAGAGGAGCAAAAGGATATCCATCGAGTTGCCTTAGACCACTAGGTGAGTGACCTCTTTAAAGTTCTGTCAAATTGGTGAGATAGACTACCGAGTGAAGGTTGGGACCACTGAGTACCCAGCATCACTGGTGGCTCTCATGCAGACGCTAGGTACAGTGAACACTGAGGATGCCATGAGGCCTAGCATCAAGGCATCGAGAGAGCTTAACTGAGCTATTCTCCCCGACGTGACGGGCCATTTGAAGGATATCAGCCCTTCTGTCTTCTGAAGAAAAGCCCACAGGAAGCGTCAGAGAGCCCTATAGAGGAGCATCTGGGGCTGCAGTTACATTTCGAGTTCAGCAGAACTCCCATAGACGAAGGAGACGAGCCATTCAGGCGCCAGGTCCTTACATGGAAGAGCTTGTAGAAGCAATCGCCAGATAAGGGAACACCTGTATCCCGACCTTTCTGAGGTGCGCCAAGAGAACTACACAACACTTTGTAAAAAACACGAAGGAGGATAACAAGGACAGGACTCTGAACTGATAATTGTCCCAGAGCCACAAACCTCAGAATTTGTGATGTCTGGGTGAATAGAAATGTGCTGGTAAGCATCCTGCATGTCAGAGAGGCTAGCCAGTCGGGCTGATGAAACAAAGGCAACAGGTTCCAGAGAATATTCTAACCCTCTTGAATTTACTAACTTTGAGATCTAGAATAGCGCATTCCCCGGACTACTTGAACCAAAGTAATGGGAGAACCCCATGTTCCCGCTGATCCAGCACCACTTCCTGCCTTGTTGTTCAGAGCCTGAATCTGCGAAGGTCTGATGAAGGTTGACAGCCTGGGCTGCGCTTGGGAGGATGATCCGAGGGTCTCAAGACAGTGAATACCCCCGCGACTACAAAGGACCCATCTGAGGTTATGACTCCACTGGCTGCAAAGCGCATCAGACGACCTCCCACTCGAAGGAAAGTCCACCGGCAGCTGAGATGGGACTTGGGCCAGCACCATACGCGCTGGGGCTTTGGGCCTGCGCTTGTTGTGTCTTTGAGGTGGGCAGGTTGGTTTTAGCAAAACCTCCTCTGCCTTTGCCTCGGACAGCAATTATGAAACAGCGCTATTGACATGCCCTGAGAGGGGGGGCAGGAGGGGGTCAGCCAACTTAATGGCTGACCCTAGTCTTTGTGTAGCTTCAGAGCTTGCTCTACCTGAGGACCAAAAAGATATGCACCATCAAAGGGCAACGCCATTATCTGTTGCCGCGCCGTCATTCGTCGAAGCCTGAAGTCGCAGCCAGAGTGACGGCGGGTGCAAAACACCAGCAGCTGAACGGAAGCAGTATCGGAAGCATCCATGGCTGATTTAACCTGCTGGTTGTTAGATTCAATACCTCTGGTAATGGTTTAAAAGAAGCTCTGGCTTTAGTATCCGACTCCGGTAGAGCTTCAACCATTTGCTTATTAGAATGCCACAGGATATTCATACTGGGAGAAATAGCCCTGGTAACTGGCAATACGATACTTAGGTAGAAGCAGAAAAGACCCTCTTACCTAAGGTGTCTATCTTATCCAATTCTTTGTTAATAGGTTCGAGCTGTAGTAATTTGAGAAGAACGACCTTATCATTCTCTGCCAGGAGTACAATAGGATCCGGTAAAGGCTTGAGATGCCAAATGGGACGTCAGCCTTGGGGCTGAATATTTCTATCTATGGATTTAGCTGCAACGAAGGGGAGTGAGAGCAGGATTATTCCATACCATTTGAGACACAGCGTCTCAAGGAAGGCTGAACCGGAGCAGTCAACCAGAGGGATCTCCGGGGCATGAAGTGTATTGGAGTCTTAATTTCCCAGGATCGATGTTGCAGTTCGAGAGAAAGAGTGGAACTCAGATTTCTTCAGAAGAGACTTAAAGGACACGCCCCTCGAACACAGGCTCTGTAGCAGTAATAGATCCTGCTTGCCCACTTCATCACCCAACCGAAGGTCTGGGTCAGGCTCAATGTCATCTCCCTGACAGTCCAGGAGGGACCTTATGGACAGGAAAGGAAATGAAAATCAGAAGAGAGGGAAGAAGGAAACGAGTGAAAGGAGGGAGTCCTGAAAGGCAGAGGGAGCCCCAGAGAGCCCCGGGCGCGAGGTGAAAGACGGCCGAGAATGATGTCAGGGACCACGCAGCACCAAAAAAACTACACGAGGGACCACGCGGGTGCCAAAACGGGCGAGAGAAGCCACACGGTGCCGAGGGATGGCGCCGAGAAGCCGTATCAATGACGGGCGCCAGAGGCCGCACGGCACCAAGGACGGCCGAGAAGCCACATGCACCGAGGGCTCTAAAACACCCCAGACTCTGAAAACAGGTTTGAAGGAAGAAGGAGCAGGAGATAAGGGCATCGTGTGGCCCCCGCGACGTAGCCATGTGGGGGACATAAAGCACGGGAGTCGACAGCACCAGAAGAGGTGCCGCGACACCAGGAAAAGTCCAACCGCCTACCTGGTCTCCCAATGAGCCCAAGGCCCACGCAGTGACCGAGCCAGGTGCTGAACCAACCTCCCAGCCCACTGCTCCAGAAAGCGCCCACTGATGAAACTGCTCATCTGGAAGATCCTAGTGAGGCGTGTGGGCTCGATGTCGAAGCCGTTGGCTACCAGAAGCAGAGGTTGGCGACTCCGAAGGAGGAGTCCGACAACTAACCCGATAACCCGAGCGTCTACGGCGCAGACATATCAGAGGGCGACCTCGAGTGATGCCTTCTCTTTTTAGACCTGTGGGCCGAAGAAGAGCTCGAGGCCGAACAGTGCCGAGAATGCGACCATTTTTATGCTTCTGCAGGGACCGACCATCCCCCAGGGCATTGGACTGACCGTTATCAGACCCCCCGAGAGAAGGCGCAGCGACCGACCCAGCCCAACTGACTAAATAGTTATATGCACAGTCTCCCCCACTGTCACCTGACCTGCTCATGGTTGACTCCGCAAAGTAGGCTGAGACTTCTTTTATTTTAAAATAAGAACAAACTAAGCCGATACTTTATCAAGATAATACTACAAAATAACAAAACCTGAAAACTATGCTGTAGTTTGAAGTTTGACTCAACAGCCGCGGCGGCGTCGACTGAGCGCTTTTCGGCGGCGGCGGGGAAAAAAGGAAATAAGGCGGCTGGAGGGTCGATGTCGAGATAGTCAGCTTGCTCATCGCTGAAGCTGAGGTTTCATGTGCCGCTTCCTCGCTGGCTCCATCTTCTGGCGCCGACCTCCAGCAAAAAGTTTGCTCCCGATGGGTCCTAGTGCCTCCGACGCAGATCCCAATAGTGTGAATGTATGGTGGAGACTTACGTCCAGGAAGATCTTCCTGTGCACTTGACCAATAGGTATATGCAGGTAAGTGTCCTGCAAGTCCAAGGATGGTAGAAGGGCGCCCTACTCGAGCATGGGAATCAGATCTGGGAGGGTCACCATGTGGAAGCGTTTGTACAGGACCGACTCGTTGAGGTCGCTGAGGTCCAGTATCGGACGGAGGTCCCCTGTTTTCTTGGGAACCAGAAAGAAGTGAGAATAATACCCTGCACTCCTCTGGTTCCGTGGTACATGCTCCACCGCTTCTTTTCCCAGCAGCGTGAGCACCTCCTGCTGTATGAGGAGAGCATGCTGACCTGAGTAACGGGAAAGCAGGGGAGGTCTTGCCGGTGGGTGGTAGAGAAATTCTATGAAGTGACCTTTCTTGACCACTTGAAGAACCCACCGGTCGGTGGTAATTGACTGCCACCCTAAAAAGTGGCGAGCGATGTGACCCCCGACAGTTTGTGCCCATTGATCCAGAGGAGGGGCGGGGGCCGGGAAGGAGTCATGCTGTGGCAGCACTGGTCCCTGCAGGCTGTGCTGGTTTAGTGTAGCGTTGGGCTCTGCCTGGGGACGGCTTAGCCTGGGCTTTCCGCTGAAAGGTGCCCCTTTGTTGCTGGCCAGAACGAGGCTGCTGCCTTTGTTGCCGGCTGCGAAAACGGCTCTGGTTCCTATGAAAAGAACCAGGTCTGGATCTGTACATAGCCTGTACAGACCTGACTGTCTTCCCAGCATCCTGGAATTTGGTGATAACCTTCTGCGAGGGTTCACCAAAGAGTACTTTGCCGTTGTAGGGGATGTCAAGAATGTTCTTTTGTACGTCCAGGGTGAAGCCGGAGACACGGAGCCAAGACCGTCACCGGAGACAGACGCCTGAAGCTGCAGCTCTGGCGGACGAGTCCGCAGAATCGTATGAGGCTCGTAGTACTTGGGTATGCACATCAGACCCTGTGCGGAGAAGGTTTAGGAGCTCCGCCTTCTGATCGCCATCCGGAAGTTTATTGACCAGGTCCTGGCCCTGTTCCCATAGGGTGTTCTGCAACTGTACCATGTGGGTTAGGTAGTTCAGAGACCTGATGAAGCAAGTAGCAGCCACATACATGAGTCTCCCCAGGGCATCCAATTGTTTGGATTACTGGTCCGGTGGCTGTGTGCTCATGTGTTGCGGTCTTTGAGACCGGTCATGTGACGCCGTAATGACCAGGGAGTCTGCCAGAGGTTGTTCAACAAAGTATTGGTCTCCTCTCTCAGGGCCTTGTACAGGCGGTCAGCTTTCTTTGGCACCGCAGGAGTGGAGTGCGGATGCTTCCACGCAGCCTTGGTGACGTCCACAAGAGTGGCACTACCACAGGCTTTGGGTCTTTCTGCCGAAGATAACAGGCAAGGTGCTGTCTTTCAGGGTCAAGTTCTTCAGCATCCCATCCCATGTTGTCCTGGATGTGCCTCATGATCTCAGAGAAAGAGGGATCATCTGGAGGAGACCTGGGCAGGTCATGTGGGTCAGGTGATGGAATGCTGAGTGGAGAAGGAGATCTGGAGTAATCCCGAGGTATCCGATCTGGAGTCCTCCCCTGACGGAGTATACCAATGACATCTGGGTCGCTTGGGGCTGGGAGACCCTGATGGAGATCTTGAGGGAGGCCTTCTCTGATCCTTGGATCGACCCCTAGGAGGTGGAGTCTGCTTCTTAGGGGTTGGTGGTCATCCTGCTGGCCCCTGTGGTGGAAGAAGGGGGGGGCGTAGGAGGTGAAGGAGTAGGAGGAGGAGGTGGTGGAGGAGGTTTTACAGGGACCACATCCTTTCTGATGGTGTCCCACCAGAAAGTAAAGAGGTCCTTTACTTCTTTCAGGTTCATGCCTGATGATGGGCCTGGCGTCGGTGGTCTGTCGCCAGGGTCGGGCATCTCTGGGGTGGGCAAAGGTTCCCTCGGGAGCCCGGCATCCTCAGTATCACCTGCCTGGTCTTCGGGCAATGTCGTGTCCTACTCCGCTGAATCCCTGTGACTGGTGTCCACCGATGACTGGGTGGCGGTCTTCGGCTCCGGTGAATGCGAGGCTGATGTCTGTCGCTTGGCTGACGTCTTTGGGTCTGAACACCCGGCTGGCATCTGGTGCCTGGCTGGTGTCCGTGGCTCCGGCGAACACCTGGCCAACTTCGTATGCTTCGCTGATGTCGGGTAAGACGTCCACTTTAGGGACATCAGGTCTTTGGTCTTCCTGGGTGGTAGATCCGGACCTCTGGAAGGCTGGGAGACCTACCTGTAGTCGGGGTCCCGACGTCGGGTCGATGAGGAAGACTTGTGGCATTCGGAAGACTTGGAAGAGGCCCGAGACAGAGTGGAGGAAGCCGAGGGCCTTGAAGTCTTGATGGGCTGGAGAGTTGAAGAGCCGCCTGAGGCTCGGACTTTGACTGGAGGTGGCTGAGAACAAGCCCTGGAGGAGAGCAGTCCGACCTGGTGGAGCCTGAGCTACGGGAGTCCGACGCCCGGTTCAGGGATCTGGACCTTGCCTTCTCCCAGTGTTTATGGGCCTTGAAAGAAGAATCACCCCTGGAGGAAGGTAATTGGCCCATCCTACTAAGCCTTTCTTCCACCAGGTAAGCCTGAAGTGCCTTCTGACGGCGGATCCTGTTGAACCCTTGGCAGAAAGTGCAGGCCTAAGCACCGCACACAGGAGGAATGAGGATCCTTAAAAGGGATCTGTTTTCCGCAGGCACACTTCGAAAGGTGTCTCTCAAGTGAAGGAGTTGGAGAGGACATTAGTTTGCAGAAACTCTGGAAGTTCTAAGTCGTCGTGCGCTAGGTAGACACCGAGAGGCCGATGCTGGCGAGTCGACGGCGGGAAAAGAACTGGGGATTCTGGGGGACTGCCTCCTTATGTACTGCGTCTGACGTCGGCTGCGGTCCCCGCTGAATACTGCTAGCTAGAAAATTTCCGTGGGGTCCTGGCGCCTGCCGGCTTCAGTCCTAATGGTGCAACCTGCTGCAAGAGCTGTTTCTCGAAGTAAGATCTGAGGGCTCCCCTGACAACTTAAGAAGAAGTGGGAACCAAATTTGTCTGGGCCACAGAGGAGTAATTAGGCTCATTCGTGCTCACTCTGCCTGAAGCTTGATGAGCACCCTCTGAAGAATGGGAAAGGGTGGGAAAGCATACAATAATCTCCCTGTCCAGGAGAGCAACAACGCGTCATGCCAAAAAGCACCATGCTCTGGAACGAGCGATCAAAAGCTTGGAAGTTTTGTGTTGGACGGGGAGCTTAATAGGTAAAGTTCCAGTCGTTCCATCTACAAAATAGTGACTCCACCACTTCCTGATCTAGCACCCATTAGTGCATGAGGGTGAATGATCTGCATAAATCGTCCGCCAGGACGTTTTCTACTCCTGGAATGTGCACTGCTGTAAGACAGGTCATGCTAAACTGTCCAGTTCCACACTCTCATCGCTTCCCTGCAAGGGGGATAAGAGCAAGTGCCTCCCTGCTCGTTGAGGTACCAGACTACTGACATATTGTCAGTCTAGACGAGTAGTAGTCCCTTGGGGAGAATAGTCTGGAATGCTTGAAGAGCATACAGAACCGCTCTCATCTCCAAAATGTTGATGTGCAAGGACATCTCCGACTGGGACCAAAGTCCCCAAGTCTGATGGTCCCCCAGATGAGCCCCCCAACCCTGATTGGAGGCATCCGTGGTAAGGACTGCAGGGGGGCCGAGCCCAGGAAAGGAAGGCCCAAGGACAGGTTCGAGGGATCCTTCCATCACAGTAAATCCCTCTGAAGAGCAGAGGAAATGAGGTCTGATCCAAATGGTCCTGGAGCTGATCCCACTGAACCCGCAAGGACCACAGGTATTCTCATATGGAGCCTCGCCAGGGGGATATGCAGGTAAGCATCCTGTATGTCCAGAGCACACAGCCAGTGACTCTCCTGCAACAGAGACAGAAGCCTCTGGTGGGTCAGCATCCTGAAGTTTTTGTACTCTACGAACAGGTTGAGGCTGCTGATGTCGAGGATGGGTCGTAGGTCACCTGTCTTTTTTGGAACCAGGAAAAATGTGAGTAGAACCCCCACCCTCTGTGCAGTAGATGGACCGGCTCTATTGCCTCTTTGACAGAAGAGCCTGTACTTCCTCCCTTACTAGAAGAACCTGGTCTTGGGAGTAGGCTGACCTTCGAGAAGGAGACTCCAGAGTATGTTCCAGAAACTCCAAGGTGTGCCCTTCTGACACTACCTGCAGGACCCATTTGTAGGAGGTGATGTTTCACCACTCCTGCACGTGGCGGGCAAACCTCCCACCCACTGTCTCCTTGCTCATGGGCTGAGGAAGTGGCGGGACGGGTGGGGAGAATCCCCGAACAGATGCTGGGTTTTGGAGGCAGGGAGCGTGGACACCGTCCCCATGGCCTTGTGCTTACCCTGGTGATACTGGGTACTTTTATGCTGCCTGCAGGTCCACTTTTGAAAGGGCTACTGATTTTAGCTGCCCAATCTATACATGGACCTCACAGACCTAAGAGCCTGACCACGTTCTTGGAGGTCTGTGATGATCTCCTTGGTGTCACCGCCAAAAACCACCGAGCCCCGAAAGGGGGCATCCTGAATCACTGATTGAACCTCACTGGCGAGGCCCAAAATGCGGAGCCAGGCATGCCGCCGAAGGGAGACTGTGGAAGCAGAGGTTCGAGCCACCAAGTCGACCAAATCATAGATGGCGCAAAGAGCATGCCTACAAGAAATCTTTGACCAGTGAATGTCCCGGGCGAGCTCCTCTTCGACTTCCGAATCTGGCATCAATAGGATACAGTCCTCCAGCCTGGCTAAGGTGGCTTTCTGCTGAGACACCATATGGTCTACGTAATTCAGTGACCGCAACGCACATGTTGCCAAAGAAAAAACTTTCTTCCCAAACTGGTCAAACTGCTTCGACTTTTTGTCTGGAGAAGAAGTGCTCATGTGCTTAGGTATGTTAGAGCAATCCTGAGCAGCCGAGATGACAGAGTCTGCCTTAGTGTGCCCTGACAAGAAAGAAGCCTGCTTAGGTGCCCGGTAAGTCCTTTCTCCCTCTCTTAGGGACGGCCGGGAAGGAGTGGGGCAGTTGCCAGACGGTCGTGGTGACATCTTGTTGAGGTCCAATCTATGGAGTAACTGGAATGCGGGGACAAAGACTACAGGTCCAAATGCTCAGCAAGCATTTGTTGCATTGGGTCCTGTTCCTCAGACTCCCACTCATAGAATTTCTGAAAGGACCTCAAAAAGGTCCAAGAAAGAAGGATCCTCAGGCAGAGATTTGGGAGAATCCTTCCCTACAGGGACTGGGGATTCGCGACAAAGTCCTCCGAAGATTCCACCCCAGAGTCCGGATCGTCTCCTGGTTCAAAATCCGGAAGCTGAATATCCTTAGGCTCTGTTTCCCAGACATGGACCGTATCTGACTTGAGAGTCCACAGGGGACGAGGACCTGGGAAAAGAGCAAGGATGTGGGAGTATGCTATCCAGGTCTGACACCAGCTTGGACTGTGCCTCCTTCCACCAGGACTGAATAAAAGTCTTGATATCCGGTTGAGGAGCCGGAGGGAGTGGAGGTGGCGGGGGGGGGATAAGCCCGGGGTAGCAGGTAGTGGTACCCGTGGTATCCCTGGAAGGCACAGCCCGGGTACGTGTTGTAGCCGGGAAAATAATGCCCCACGGAATGCCAGTCAGGCAAAGGACCAGCCGGGGTCTGGTCCAAATGAAACCCCGAAGGGTAGTGCGGAACATAATGGAGTCTCGAGAAAATCCCCGTCATCAAAGGAACTGACATCAGGGGGGAGCCACATCTGTCAAGCAGCATGAAACTCTGCTAGCTGGCTTCTCAATGTCCCAACTCATTCAGTGGCCCACTAGATGGTCGTCCATAGGTAGTAACAGCTCTCTCCTGGACTGGGTCCTGACCAACAGGCCTGAGAGGATTAGCTACTCAGGTACCCTCCCGGACTCCATCTCTGACCATGCCCCGGTATACACCCAGATCCCTCCCAAAATCATCCATGTCGGGGACTTCTCCAGGTTTGACCCGGGGACTTTCCAGGAGGATCTCATGTTCCTTGACTGGTCTTCAGTGATGGATGCTCAGAATGCTTCCTCTGCAATCTGTCACTTCAATAGTATCTTTGGGATGTTACAGGATAAGCATGCCCCCCCTCGTCAGACGGAGGGTAAGGGGAGCTGTCACAAAATGGTTGCATGGGAGCCTCCTTGCTCTCATGAGGGCTAGAGATAAATGTTGGGCCAATTTCAAGGTCTCCATGGACCAGACCATATTCCAACGTTACAGGAGGCTCAGGAATGAGTGCAAAAAGGCCATCAGGGTTGTCAAAAGCGACTTCTATAAAGCT
Source organism: Neoceratodus forsteri (assembly GCA_016271365.2). NCBI lineage: Eukaryota > Metazoa > Chordata > Ceratodontiformes > Ceratodontidae > Neoceratodus > Neoceratodus forsteri. The sequence continues at coordinate 588,293,340 of CM028134.1, read as the reverse complement.
GCCTTGCAGACCTCAGCTAAGGACACTAGGAACTTCTGGAGGAATATTAAAAACATAGTGAGTGGTTCCTCCTCCTGTGTGGCTCCGGACATGCTCTCTGATGGTGCTAGCTGTAAGAGTCCTCTAACCATCGCAAATGCATTCAATGCTCACTTCTCGGACCTGTCTGCGTTCACCTCACTAGTCTCCTCCACTGATCATGATAGTCCTATCCAAGTCCCTCTGCCTCAAATGGCACCTTCCCCCCGTCCTCCATTCTATCTCAAGGCTGTGACAGTAAAAGAAATGCACAGATTGCTAACTGGTCTCTCACCCTTTTCTAGTGCTGGCCTTGATGGCATGGAACCAACGCTTCTCTGCCATGCCGCTGCCTACATTGCCTCCCCTGTGGCCCATATCGTCAACCTATCCTTAGCCTCTGGGGTTATCCCAGACCTGTGGAAGGTGGCACAGGTTGTCCCTGTGCTCAAACAAGGCAAACCCCAGGATCCTTGACAACTATCATCCGATTGCCATTCTGCCTGCCATCAGCAAGCTCCTTGAGAAAGTTGTGGCAGGACAACCCTTGGATTACATCCAGGCTCATGAGCTTCTGTCTCCCTCACAGCATGGCTTTCGAAAAGGGCACAGCACCACCTCTGCGCTGGTCTCTGTCACTTCTGGGATAAGGGCTGCTATAGACCAGGGCAGACTCTCTGGGGCCATCTTTACTGATCTCTCTAAAGCCTCTGACCTTGTTGACCATGCCTTGCTATGCTCTCAACTTGGGTCTTTGGGCTTATCCACTCCGGCCCTGAGTTGGTTCTCCAACTACCTTCATGGAAGGCAGCAGCTGACCAACTATAGTAAGGTGCTCTTGGACGCCACCCCCCGTGTCCTCAGGGGTCCCCCAAGGGTCAGTCCTTGGACCCCTGCTCTTTTCCATCTTCATCAATGACCTTCCCTCCTCGGCGGCCTCCTGCAGGGCTGTCCTTTATGCTGATGACCTTGTTATCCTCACTCATTCAAAGGATATTGGGGTCATTAACCACCAACTGAATGAGGGTTTCAGGAGTGTCCATTCCTGGATATCATCCCATAAGCTGGTTCTAAATCTTAAAAAGACCCAGGCCATGCTGTTTGGTTCCCTGGCCAAGTTAAAGGCCTCCTCTGTTCCCATGTGCATCTCGGGTATTGATGGCATTCCTGTTCTCACCACCAATTCAGTCAAATACCTTGGGGTGACACTTGACCAAGCTTCGATCATGGTCAGCATATCCAAAGCGGGTAGAGCTGTTAACTGGAAACTGGGTCTGGCTTACAGGGCAAAGAATAACCTTATCCGCTGCTCGCTTAGCACTGTCTAGAGGGGTGTTTCTACCATCCCTCTGTTATGGGCTCCTTTTGTTTGCCAATTCGTCCAAGATCCACCTCTCTAGATGGACCGTTGCCTATAACAACATCTGCCGTTTTGCTCTTGGAGCCCCTCGTCTCACTCACCACTGTGATCTGTATGGTAAGCTCAACTGGCTCTCCCCGCCCAATTATTTGAATTTTGTTGTGGGCAGTTTCACGAGTAAGGTACTGGGTACTGGCACCCCACCGGACTGGCAGAGCTCCTTGTGCCAGCAGCCCCCACTCCCCCACTACCTACCCCCTAAGGTCACTGGGCCTTGCTATCCTTAAGGTCCCTCCTACTCGTACCAAAATGGGGGACAGGGACTTTGCATCATGTGCCCCTAGACTGTGGAACTCCTTTCCTGTCCAGGTCTGGACCTCCCCCCAAGTCAGGCCTACGCACCTCCCTGTGGAACCACTTGAAGCTCTCGTCAGTATGTGACTGTCTTAACCCTCCCTGATTAGCCTGGTCCTCTGCACAGTATACTTGAGTGTATTCATTCCATGTATCTTGCAAATGTGTAAATTTTGTATATATCTGTACATAGATTGTTGGTGACATTGTGTCAGTGATGCTGTACCTTAGCATACTGACTATGATTACTGTCGTGACCTGAGATATCTTACTATGTATGTTAGGCTTCTCTTGACATTTGTGTATCTGCTCTACTTGCTTCAAATTGTACTCTGTATGTTCTTTGATTTCCTGTACTCTCCCGGGTTGTACCTGAAAATAGGCATGTGTTTGTCTAGTGTACTTACCTGGTTACAAAAGCTAAATACAATAAATAAGCTCCAACTGAGGAGGAGGGACCTCCTGTGCCGAGACCCCAGAAGGGGAGCATGGATGCGATCCTGGGGTGTGCTCCATATCCAGGAGACCAGCGCCATCTCCTCCTGGGGTACCGGGGCTAGAAGACTGCCCTGCCCGTGGGGGAGGGGGGGGAGAGGCCATCTTCCCTGGGCTCATCCGGACGTCAGGTGGGCTGCCTATCGGCCCCAACAGGAGAGCCGTATCCGCGCGACCCCCGGGAGAGGTCGGCTTAGCAGATGCAGGAGCCGGGCAGGAAGGGGAGGAGTCCCCTACTGACTTAGCGGCTCCAGCTGTGCAGGACCCCGAGGAGTTGGGGAACAAACTTATCGGTGGCCGTGTGATCCCCAGAGGAGCCAGGGGCCGACTTACCTGCTAGAACCGGAAGCAACTTTGATGGAAAGCATGGGGGAGAGCCTTGCTGGAAGCCGGCCTGGAAGTCTCAACCATGGACCCTCCGGATGATGTTCCCACTCCCAAAGTTTCTCCTTCGTCTTGTGCTTGGAAGGAGATGACGACCAAGGTGATGCTGAATCCCTGATCTTTTCCATTTGCTTCTCTAGGGAGGCTTGACGAGTCTTCAAAAGATGGGCCTCCAGAGCCTGCTGCCTCCATTTTTCCAGGTGGCCTGGTTGAACAGCTGGCAATCTGGGCAGGTGGCAGAGGGATGGTCTGGACCTAAGCGAATGACACACTTTTGGTGACCGTCCTTGTGAAGGATCTGGGCGTCACAAGTCTCACTCTTCTTTGATGTAGGAGAAGACATAGAATTGCTTACGCTACCAAAAAAAAAAAAAAAAAAAAAGATTTTTGAAAGAGAGAAAAAACGGCGATCGCTGTGTAGGTCTACCGCAAGGTAATGGCACAAGGCGACAGTGGGAAAGAACTGGAGGGTGGGCATGGGGACTGCCCACTATATAGGGTGAGGCTAACGTCAGGTGGGCAGTCCACATGTCGGGAACTGCTGGAAAAGTCTGCCGCTCGGTCCCTATGCCAGGTGGCGCTAGTCCTATATGTTATGACCTACTGTAGGAACCCTCTCGAAGTAAGATCAACTGATCCAGGAGTCTGAGGGTCTTGGCCACTATCAAAACAAAACACTGTAGCACTTGAGGTGGTGGCCTGAAAGGAACGTTACTGGCCTGCTGATCCAACGAACCAGTGTCCAGTCTAAAACACTGTCTCACTTGGAGTTCTCGCTTGAAAGAAGCGGGCAAAACCTCCCAAACTAGAAGCACAAACCACAGTAGTATCTAGTGGAAATTCTCTATGGCGGAAACCCCTGGCCACATGACTAGTTGGTTCCTAGAGGGCACTGATACAAGGACCAATCTGGAGTGGACGCTAGCACCAACACCCCCTAGTAAGGTCAGCACCAAAGCCGCACCAACACTGGCAACACCACCAGCAAACATGCCAACTAATGACCAGAGAGCCCCATGCTGACACCTGCGCGGGCCATCACACCAACCCAACACAGAAGAAGGTTGTGATGCCAGACCCAGTGCTGACATTATATGTCGATGTTATTGTGATAGTGGTATATACTGAAGATGTTGCAGACCCTAGAGACAGGGAAGTCCAACACTGGAGGCTACTGGACCATGGTAGGTGCTCTTGCGACTGCCTAGAAGGGTTTGAAGGTCAAGACAGTGCCACCATATGAGACTCCGTCAAGACCTCAACTAAGAGGGGAAAGGGAAAGCTCAAAACCTTGACTGGCTCCAAAGAGCGGTAAAAGAACCAGAGAAGAATGGTCTGGTGACCTACCTTGAAATCACCTGTGTTGAGGCTTGTGCTGGAAGCTTTGGGATGGTTCATCCCATCTTCACAGCTTGAAGCTCCAACATCTGGACATCAAATGCACTGCAGGCCTCTAAATAACAGTGCAGTCAGACGAGAGAAACAAAGCATTCAGCTGATGTGGGCAATATTTATCCTCCACTAAATATGTCAGTAAAGTACCCCAAAGGTTTTACTGGCCTTTATGTTTGAGAACCCAACATGACACTTTTGGGAAAATAAACTGGAGAAGAAAGGACACAGACGGTTGATGTTCACTGCCACAGTATACATTTAGCAGTGTGATAAACAAAACTAAGGTAGTTGGGGCATCAAAAATAGTTAGTTGCAATATTTCCCCCTAAACCGACAATGAAGGAAAAGCGGCCTCTAAGGTTTCAATGGCCTTCACTATTGAGAACTTAACATTACACTTTCGGAAAATATAACATAACAGAAGAACAGAGCACAAATGTTCACTCCCATGGTGTGCACTCAACAAGCAGGAAAAACATAAGTGAGGCAGTTAAGGTTTCGCTAACGGTTACAGGCTCTGGCAAGCCATGTCGCAAATGCTCTGGTGCAGACCCGTGGCTGGTGTCCTAGAAGACATTTACTCCTAGCACTTACAACCCTAAGACCAAGAGTGTAGGTCTGTAAAGAAGACACTGAACGATCTACATTTTTAAAGCAATTATTTTACAATATTTAAAGAGCGTAAGAATTTAACTTCCTGCTAGATGGCCAGTATAGCCCATACCATGAGATGAACAAAAGGTGTAGACATACATGTATGATAAAGTCCTTTTTTAAAGGCCATTACTTTTTCCAACTTCAGGAAGACTGATTATTCTCCCAAACATGAGGCTGTGCAGTACAGTCTCACCTGTCTGAAAGGAAAGTACAGTTACATAAGAACTTACCGTAACAATAGAGCTTCGAGAACAGCTCTTGCAGCAGGCTACACCATTAGGACTGAAGCCGGCAGGCGCCAGGACCCCATAGAAAAATTCTAGCTGGCAGTATCCAGCGGGGGACTGCCCCAGACGTCGGCCCCTCCCTGTCAGGCGTCACATAAAAGGGGGCAGTCCCCCAGCATCTCCAGTTCTTCCACCGGAGACTCCTGGCTGAAGTGTGACATCTGAAGGGGAGACCGAGGATCCGCTTCCAAAGGAAGGTTAGAAAAAGGCGTCAAAGGACGCTGTAGCCTAAAAGCTAGGTCGGAAGACAACCTCCAGAGGGAGGGTGGGAAACTACCTGCTGCAAGAGCTGTTCTTGAAGATCTACTGTTACGGTAAGTTCTTATGTAACTGTACTATCTTACTTCGAGAAACAGCTCTTGCAGCAGGTTACATCATTAGGACAGATTCCCAAGCAGTAAGGGAACAATTTGCTACCAGGAGGAGGGTAGGAGAGATAACTCAGACTTCAGGACAAGAGTCCTTGAAGGACCGCAAAGCCGAAACCAGCTCTACGCCTAGAAGCAATGTCCAAACTGTAGTGTCTGATGAAAGTGTGCACAGTACTCCAAGTCGCTGCTGCACAGATGGCTGAAGTGGAGACATTTTTGAGCGCAGCAAAAGAGGTAGTCCCCAATAGAATGACCCTTCACCGGTCTCAGTAAGGGTTTATTCGCTTCTGATAACAGAACATAATGCACTTGACCAACCATCTCAAAAGCGACTGTTTTGAAACAGGAGTACTGAGCATCCGCTGTGCGTAGGAAACAAACAGCTGGTCCGACTTACGATGAGCTTTGGTTTTGGTCAGATAATATCGGAGACATCTATGCACATCTAGAGTGTGCAACAGGGCCTCCCCCCGTCACCGTAATTCGGGTAATACACCAGCAGGTCTATATCCTGGTTGAGTGTGACCGCCGAGACCACTCTGGGAAGGAACTTAGGATTTGTTCTTAAGGACACCCTGTCCTTGTGAAAAACCAAATAAGGATCCTTGCACATGAGTGCACGAAGCTCAGCAACTCTTCTGGCAGAAGTAACAGCAACTAAAAGGAGCGTCTTCCAAGCGAGGAAACTCAGCTCACAATCCGTGGCTGGTTCAAAAGGAGGTAGAATAAGCTGCTCTAAAACAAAGGGGAGATCCCAAGATGGAACCGGGTCTCTGATAGGTCTCAGGTGCAGAATGCTACACAAAAAAGCACGTGAAGCCTCTAGTTGAGCTAGAGAGCTATGACCTATCGGTGAATGATAGCGAAATGAGAAGCTGGGTGAACCTTAATGGAAGAGTAGGCAAGGCCTGCCTCGTACAGGGTTAGAAGGTAGTCTAACACTGACCTCTCTGAACAATCCAATGGGGGTCAATCCGCGAGCTTGAGCCCAGATGCAAAATCTGCGCCACTTCATGGTGCAAGTGGCGTGAGTGGAGGGTTTTCTGACTGCCGCAAGAATGTACACAAGTTCCCGAGAGACCCCGTATCTCAGGACTGCTATGTCTTTAGGAGCCAGGCATGCAGGTTCAGCAACCCGAGATCCGGATGGACTAAGGAGCCTGCCTCCTGGGACAGAAGTTGAGAGCTGAATGGCAGAGGTACCGGAGGTTCCTGGGTCAGCTGATGTAATAGAGGGAACCAAATTTGCCTGGGCCAAAAGGGCACTACCAGAATCAGTGACACCCACTCTTGTCGGAGCTTCAGTTAAACACTCTGGATCAAAGGGAAAGGCGGGAAAGCACAGAGGAATCTGCCCATCCAAGAGAGGGACAACGTGTCTCGCCAGAAAACATCAGGCCCTGGATCTAGCAAGCAAAAATTGGGCAGTTTTGTGTTGGATAGGGACGCGAAAAGGTCCAACTGTGGTGTCCCCCATCAGCGAAACAGACCCTCTGCAACTTCCTGAAGCAGTTCCCATTCGTGGACTCTGGCCTGTGCTCGGCTGAGACTGTCCGCGATTGTGTTGTCCACTCCAGGAACGTACACTGCAATAATATCTGCACCATGCTGCAGTACCCAATTCCAAACCTTCTGAGCCTCCCTGCAAAGGGGGTAGGAATGAGTGCCTCGTTTGCTGAGACAGTACATCACTGCAGTATTGTCTGTTTAAATCAGAAGAGTACCCGGTGGAATGTCCATCTGGAATGCTTATAAGGCAGAGAGGACGGCTCTCATCTCCAGAATATTTATGTGCAGATAGGACTCTAAAGACGACCATGACCGTTGAGGTGCGCTCCCCTTCCGGATCTAGAGGCGTCCGTGGAGAGTGTCACTAAAAGAGGTGGCGCCATAAAGGGGACTCCTTTCGAGAGATGTTCCAGGACGAGCTACCATTGCCAGTCTCGGATGACGGCATTCGTGATCCGGACTGGATGCTGCATATGAACTTGCGGACTGGATGCTGCATATGAACTTGCTTCTGGTCCCATTGAGCCCGCAACATCCACTGGGTAACCCGCATACGAGTCGGGCTAGAGGAACCGTTGCAATGGCAGCCGCCATATGTCTGAGCAGGCAAAGGACGGTCCTGGAGGGCACAGTTGTCTTCGTCATTGTGTCCCATATGAGGGATCTGATGTGTTCCACCCTGTCCGAAGGAAGAAATGCTCTCCCTTGAGTGGTGTCCAGAACTGCTCCAATAAACTGCAGAGTCTAAGATGGGACAAGGTGTGACTTCTCCTGGTTGATGATGATGCCAAAACGATTGGAAAAGAGAACGGGTATTCTGAATCACGGACATCAGGGCCTCCCGAAAGGGTGCCATGAGTTGCCAGTCATATAGGTATGGAAAAACAGTGGCCCTGCCTCCTGAGAGTTGCTGCTACGACTGCCATGCACTTCATAAACACCCGAGGTGCGGAAGACAGCCCGAACAGGAGGGCTCGGAACCAGTAGTGGCGTCCCAGCAATTCGAAGTGCAGAAACCTTTGATGCATTCGAGCGATCGGGAGATGTAGGTAAGCATCCTGCATGTCCAGCTACGCTAGCCATGCGCCTTCTTTGAGCATGGGGATGAGACCAGGTAGGGTCACCATGCGGAAGCGGTTGTGTAACACAAACATGTTGAGATTGCCGAGATCTAAGATCAGGCCCAATTCCCCTGTTTTCTTTGGGACCAGGAAGAGTTGGGAATAATAACCTTTTCCTTTCTGGTCCGGTGGAACGTACTCTATGGCCTCCTTTTCCAGGAGGGGCAAGTTCTCCTGCTGGATGAGCAAAGCATGCTGACCCGAGTAATGGGAGAGCAGGGGAGGTCTGGACGGTGGGTGGCAGAAGAACTCTAGAGAGTGTCCTCGCTGTAACAACTGTAACACTCACCGGTCAGAGGTGATCCTCTGCCATCTCGGAAGATAATGAGAGATGTGACCCCCGACCTTTATCCTTTGATCCAGAGGAGGGGCGAGGGTCGGGAAGGAGTCATGCTGTGGTGGCATTGGGTCCCGTGGGCTGGGCTGCCTTGGGATGCTTTGAGCCCTGGCCCGTGGGGAATCTGGCTTGACCTTTGCGACCAAAATTGCCCCGGGGTTGCTGGCCGGAACATGGCTGTTGCCGTTGTTGCCTGCCACGAAAACGGTTCTGATCCCACCGAAAGGAACCAGATTTGGGCCTGTACATAGCCGGTACAGTCCGAACTGCCTTCGCAGCGTCCTTTAGCTTGGTGATGGACCTTTCTCGGATTCCTGACCGAACAGGATAGCTCCGTTATAAGGTACATCCAGGATATTCTTCTGAACATCCAGGGTGAAACCGGAGGCTCTCAACCAAGAATGCCTCCGAAGACAAACGCCAGTAGCTGCTCCCCTGGTGGCAGAGTCCGCTGAATCGTAAGTGGCTCGGAGAACCTGGGTCCCCCCCCACCCCCCACTATGAAGGAGGCTGAGCAGCTCCTCCTCCTCTTCGTCATCTGGAGAGTCCTTCAAAAGGTCTTGGCCCTGCTCCCAGAGGGCGTTTTGAAATTCAAAGACCTTATCGAGCATGTAGCAGCCTCATACGTTTCTTCCCATAGAATCTAATTGCTTAGATTCTTGGTCCGTAGGTTGGGTACTCAAGGGTTGTGGTCATTGAAACCGATCATGAGACGCTGTAATGACCAGTGAGTCTGCCAGGGGTTGCTGCGCCAGATCCAGGCCCTCCATAGGAGCTCTGTAGAGGCGGTCAGCCTTCTTGGGAACAGCCGGTGTCGAGTGCGGACACCTCCAAGCCGCCTTGGTAACGTCCGTGAAGGTGTCCACTAGAGGTGGGACCACCACAGGCTTTGGGTCCTTCTGCCGAAGGTAACGGGCAAGGTGTTGTCTCTCAGGGTCCAAGTCTTCAGTCTCCCATCCCATATTCTCCTGGATGTGCCTCATGATTTCGGAGAAAGAGGGATCATCTGGTGGTGACCTTGGCTGGTCTCGTGGGTCTGGTGATGGGGAACTATAGGGGGATGGAGACTTGAAGGTATCGGACGTATCCGGTCTGGAGTCATCCCCCAGTGGGTGTTGTCTGTCCCCGAGTCGTTTAGGGCTGAGAGACCCAGAGGGAGACAGTGATGGGTGTCTTTCTCTCTCTCTCTCTCTCTCTCTCTCTAGATCTGCCCCTAGGAGGTGGAGTTGGCTCCTTAGGGGTCGGGGGTCTTGAGCCTTCACCCTCCCGAGGAGGGGGTGTACGTGGAAGAGGCTTACTGGGGATCACGTCCTTTCTGATGGTCTCCCACCAGAAGGTGAACAATTCCTTCACCTCCTGAATGTTCATGCCCGATGACAGGCCCAGCGTCGGAATGGGTCTGTCGCCAGGGTCGGGCGTCGGGTCCTGGGGAGCCACCGGATCCGTCGACGGCTACCCGGGTGAGCCGGCATCCTCCTTGCCGCCCATCTGGTCGTCCGGTGGTATGGCAGCCAACTCTCCTGAGGACCCCTGACGTCCGGTCCGGTGTCACCCGGCATCGGTACAATTGCTGTCATGTCAGGAGTCCGTTTTTCGGGTGTCGGGTCAGGTACCTTTTTATTCTGTGACATCCGCTTAAGAGGTGTCAGATCCTTGGTCTTCCTTTCCGGGGCCTTGGGAGGCTGGGAAACGAACCTGAGGTCTGTGTCCCGGCATCGGCCTGACACCCCGCTAGATTTTGAGAAAGACTTCCTATGTTTTTCTGAAGAGTCAGGCCTGAAAGAAGAGTCGGGTGCCCAGTGGGACTTAAGCGGGTGCAAGGAGGCTGAAGAACCCCCGAAGACCTTAGCTTAACTGGGGGAGGTTGGGAGCGGGCCCGGGAAGAAAGATGGTCGGACCGCATGGAGCTGGAGCTGGCCCTGGATTCAGAGGCCCTGCTGGGGGATCCCGACCTACCAGAGTCCCGGTGCTTCCCGGTCTTATGGGAAGAATCCCCTTTGTAGGAATGTCTTTTTTCCATTTTGTGAAGTTTCTCTTCAAGAAGGAACCCCTGAAGGGCCTTTCGGCTGCGGATCCTGGTCCTGCTATTAAATTGTTGGCAGATGGAGCAGGCCTGGGTGTCGTGTTCCGGGCCCAGGCATCTCACACAAGCCGAATGATGGTCGGCGAAGGGGATCTGCTTGCCACAGGTGCACTTGGAGGGGTGTCCTTCGAGAGAAGGAGTTGGAGAAGCAGACATGGATTTATGATTATTTTGTTAAGATTTCATGCGTCGTATTGTTGATGCAGGCGTCCGTGAGGTTGATGCTAGCGAGTCGACGGCGGGAAAAGAACTGGGATGCTGGGGGATGGCACCCCTTTATGTGATGCCTGACACCAGGGAGGGGCCGATGTCGGGGGTGGTCACCCACTGGATACTGCTAGCTAGAATTTTTCTGTGGGGTCCTGGCGCCTGCCGGCTTCAGTCCTAATGGTGTAACCTGCTGCAAGAGCTGTTTCTCGAAGTAAGCTTGGTGGTCTGAGACAGACTTTCTGCTGAAGCAACTAACCTATACATCCTACTTGACATAAGTTGATAATCTGGTCAAACAAGGTATTGCTAGGGTAAACTTGTAGATCTTTGACAAAAACGGTGACGGTGCTGAGAAAAGTAAATCACATACTCCGTGCTGAGAGAAGATCAACAAACTGTTAAAATAAACATGAACTAGAAACTAAGAGGCCTACCTAGTCACAGCCCGAAGTTCTGTTTGTCCTCCAAAGAGGTGTACCCTTGACAGTGGGGGAAAAAAAGAAACTGAGGTGGTTGGGACGAGCAAGCACTACGTACTATCTGTGCAGGTGGCGCCATGCTCAGTGTTGTGCGCATTTGCACAAGATTTGCCTGTCCCAAAAGCTCTGGCTCTCATGGGGGTCCTAGTGTCTCGGGCCCGGAGATCCAAGAGAGAGGGGCTCTATGGAACAGGCCAATTCATGAAAACTGAATTTTCCACCAAAAATTCTTCAGAAACTTACCAGAACTAAAAAGTGAATCCTGTAACAGAACAAATAAATTCAAATGCTTTGGGAATTCCAGATTGCCCAGAATAAGCAAAACACGCTTCCATGCCAGAGACCCAACGTCTAGCACTGCAGTAGACACTCGCATTTGGCCATGGAAATGGTTTCTCTACGAGAGATGGTGGATGTCCAGAGTGCGCAGCGCTGCACAAGGCAAACAGTGGCTGTGTCAGTGCCAAGAGAAAGAGGGAGTATCTTGGGGAATGGAGGAGTAGTGTATACAATGAAAAATATAAAGGAGCACCGTCCCACCAGAATGACTACACTGACACTCTTATCCTGTCACATGAAGGTAAGCTTTGCAGGGGGATTCAACTCCATTTTTGCTATTTCTACTTATCCTCCCAATTCTCCCTACCCAAACTGCAGTGTCCTCCCCGCTCTCACAAAGATCACAAAGTTCTCTTGTCAGGAACTTCCTGTCCTGACAGGGCAAATTTCTACCCACACAAATTGTTGTTCTCAACTAAGTTTGCTTCAAAGTCGGTCTGTATTTCAACTCCACACTGCCATGGATCACCATTCAAGTGAAATTCTAACTGGAATTTAGTTTTTATTTTTATTTTTTTTTTTAATATAAAAAAATGATTTATTCAATTTTAGGTTTCAAACCCTTGTTTCTTCTTAAAAATACGCAATATTGTGTTCCTACCTGAACTAAAATCATAGATCCTGTGCTTGCTAACAGAGTACATATCCAATGCGCTACAGAGCTACACAGAAACCACCTGCAGCCGCTGTGAAGAGGTTTAGCCATGACCTATGAAGCAGGTGATAAGGGTTCTAAATCCCAGCATGACATCATACTGTATGCTGTAAAATGTCTAAAGCACAAGCATGCTCCTGACAGGAACACTTTTTGCGATATCTCTGTGTGTACTGCTACTCTTTCCTCTTGGTCCTTCTAACCTGCTGCCTCTTGTCCAACTGGGGGAGACAGTGCCTTCCACCATTATTGTCTTAACCCTGCAGTGTAGTCTCCACAGTGGGGACTCCTAGCAACTGGGAACCTTGGGTGGACACTATCCAGACTTGCTTGAAAACAAAATTGCAAGATACATACACTTTTCATGAGCAGGGTTGCAGTGTTCACGCAATGCCTCCTGGATACACTGGACTTGCTGAGATACAGCAGAAAGCATCCGTTCCTCAAGCCGGTTAAATTCATCAAAGCAGCCCCAGGCTCCCACCTGGCAAAGACCCACAAAGATTCGACCCATGGCCTATAGAAGTATTAAAAAAAAATTCAATATAATAAGAACAGGCTAAAGTCACTTGCAGACAAAGAAAATGAAATACTTCCCACTGTAAACGAGAATAAATCAGTGTTCTTATACAGCTTACAGAAATTCACCGACAGTGTCCCTTTAATTGTAAACACTGACAACTTTATTTTTTAGTCCCACCTCTACCCCAAAACAGAAAAGCAGCACTCCATACCTGGAAGTCAAATGTTTCATCACAATTAAAGACAAGAACAAAACGGCCAAGTTGGTGACCAAGTGCCTTGACGGATTCAGTTTTACCTGTACCAGCAGGACCTAGAAAGACATTAAAATAAAAAGTCACATGTAGAAAATGCTTATACCTGTTAAAAGCATTTGCAGCTTAGGTTACTAAAAGAACAGTAGCAGCATCTCATAATGTCTCATCAATTCCATGGCAACAGTGGCTCTGGTGTCTTGTTATACATTAAAGGAAAACTATTTCCTTACCAATAATTCCACTTGCATGTAGGCTTGACCACAGCCAGCAAGATGGTATGGCTGTCCTCCCATGCTAGCTGGGACAGGATGAAACAGTCTGAGAAAAGTATTATGACACGCCTTTCCCAGACTCCTCAGTCCAGCCTTCTGTCCAAGCCTGTAGCAAAAAATACTAACAAATAGGAAAAAATGAAAATTATATACTCACCATCATTCTTGATCTTCCAGAATATCTTCACCACTCAGTCACACTAATGAGTCTAAACCAGAGGCCCTAGTACCTAGTGAGTGCCACGTCTCACCCTCCTAGCTGAGAGCATCTGCCAGCTGACCGTCTGCTCCTGTGACATGAACCGCCAGGAGCTCTGCACCAAGACTGTGCATGAGGGTCCAGGTGTAGAGGGCCTCCCAACACAGGGAAAGGGAGTACTCTGCCCCACCTGTTCAGGTAGAACATGGTCGTGGTGTTGTCTGTCTGGACATGCACGCCCTGCCCCCTGACTAGAGGAGCAAATTCTGTCAGGACTAGAAGCACTGCACTGAGCTCCAGCAGGCTGATGTGGTGACTGGACTCCTGGGCCGAGTCTATGGATCATGTAGTCCCTCGGGTCCGCTCCCCACCCCAGAGACATGTCTGTCGTGAGAGTGATGGTCAGTTCTGGGTGGACGAGACTCCTCCTTCCAGATGTTCTGGAATCAGCCACTACTGGATGGCATCCCACATCAGATGGGGTCACTATGACTTGCTGGTCCAAGTGTCCTAGGCACAGGAATCACTGACAGCTAAACTCTCACTGCAAGTGCTGCATCCACCAACGAGCTCACTGGATATACCATCCGGGTGGTGGGAAGAGCTTAAGCTTGGAGATGATCAGTGACTCAGCCTATTCCAGGGAATTGCAGAAGTGTGGATTGTGAACTGTAGCCATGCCCTAAGAAATATAATCCTCATTTGTGTGTCGGCTCCTATACACAGTCAGATGGTATGGGCCCTTATAAGCAGTTCCCAACTGGGAGGGAAAGTGCTACACAATCAAACTCAACTTTTGCCTGCCAAATGCATTGGAGGAAATGAGCACAATAATGCCTGGAAAATATGTGGAATGAGGACCATGTGCAGGTCTTACTAGTTTCCTCCTCAGGACGCCAAGAAGCGCTCAGCATATGAAGCCATCACAGCTCTCATGAAATTAACTCTAATCCAAAAGGGAGCAGAGAGACCCTGGGAAGTATGCTAGTGGACAACAGAACACAGCCATTTGGCTACAGCAGACCATATCTTCCCCAGATCTCACAGAACAAAGACTGCAGGTACTGTTAAATAGCTCGGTACGCCCGAGGTGCTTCTAAGGGTACTCCTAACATCTAAGAAATATATAGCCATTTTTCCTTAGTACTGTTAAGGTTCCGGCAAAGGAAGGGCATTACTAATTCCTGGTTTCTCCAAGTCTGAGACAACCTTAGGCAGAAAGGAGGGCATCATTCTGAGGACCATTTTGTCCCTGAGAAAATTCAATTACGTCTCCCTGTGCAATAGAGCTTGAACCTCATTAATCCTCCTGGCCAAGCAAATGGCCATGAGAAAAAGGATCTTAAGTGATAGGACCCATAGGGACACCTCATGGAGCGGCTCAAATGGTGAGTTCAGCAGAGCCCAGAGAAAGAACAGTTATATAAGAACTTACTGTAACAGTAGATCTTCGAGGGGATCTCGGTCATCAGGTCACACTGTAGGTGAAGCAGGATAAACACAGAACATTTTCAGCAGTAAAACTGGGGCAGCCCACACCGATGTCATATGCCAATGTCATCAACCATATAAAGGCATGAGCAGCCCCGCTCCCTCCTCAATTCTTTCCCCCGGAGACAAAGGGGGCATAGTTCTAGCCATGGGGTGGGGGGGGGAGAGAGAGAGAGAGGGGTATAGAGGTGATCAGGCCTATGTGAAAGGCTGGATACACCAGATAGCCAGTTCCAGTAAAGAACCCCAAGAAGGGGGACAGTTGGAGGGAAGACTGACCTGAGGACCGAGATCCCCTCGAAAATCTATTGTTACGGTAAGTTCTTACATACCAGTTCTATCTTCTTCAGGGGTATCTCAGTCAACAGGTCACACCGTAGCAACAAGTCCCAAGCAGTTACAGGTGCAGCCAGACAGTCTGGGAGGAAAGCCAACCCTAAACTTAAGACAGAAGGCCCTGCGGCACAGCCCTGCCAAGTCCTGCACGGGCTCTTGAGGCAATGTCCAGACTATAGTGCTTGGTGAAAGTATGAACAGTACTCCAGGTGGCAGCCACACAAATGTCAGTGGCTGTAACCCACAAAAATAAGCCACAGAGGTAGTCATGCCTCTGGTAGAATTAGCTTTAAATGCTCCAGGCAACTCTTTGCCATACTTCTTTAGCAGAACACAATACAATTAGCCAACCATTTAGATAAACATTGTTTAAAAACCTGAACACCCTCTCTACCTTGGGCGAAAGAAACAACTGCGTCGACTTGCTACATTCCTGGATTCAGAGCAGGTAATACTTCAAAGTTCTGCGCACATCTAATGCATGGAGCAGTGCTTCCCCTGGACTGGCACATTCAGGAAAATGAACAGGAAGGTGAATAGACTGGTTGATGGTAAACTTAGTCACCACCTTAGGGAGAAAATACAGGTTACTCACCTGTAACAGGAGTTCTAGGAATGGTATATGTTGTTCATCCACACTTATTGGCAGGTATCCTTGCCGCTTTAAATCTTGCCGGAAGGTCTTCAAGCTGGCTCCTCCCACCCACCCGGGTGGTATAACTCTTGGCTCCGCCCCATGACGCCAGATCTGGCCCACTGGAAGCTCAGGTTGTGCGTCGAAGCGAGAGTGAGGAGTCGTGTGGATGAACATCATATACCATTCCTAGAACTCCTGTTACAGGTGAGCTAACCTGTATTTTAGGGACATGGATATGTTGTTCATCCACACTTATTGGCAGACTCCTAGCAGTTCTCCGGAGGAGGGAGGCAAGACGACACCCCAATACTTACTTGGGAAAGAGAGACTGGAGAACCGAGGCCCAAAAAAGTATCCCGCGTGACTCAAGGTCGATGTGGTAATGGGTAATGAAGGTGTGTGCTGACTTCCAGGTAGCAGCCCTGCAGATTTCCTGGATAGGGACGTCCCTGGAAGCAGCCACCGATGCAGCAGTATGGCGGGTAGAATGAGCTCTTATCCCTCTGGGAGGCTCCATGCCCGCCAACTTATAGCAGAGATCTATGCAGGAGGTGACCCACCAGCTTATCGTCCGCTTGGCTGCAGGTCTGCCAGATGCAGCTTCAGCGTAGGTGACAAACAGCTGGCGAACCTCTCCCCGAATTTCAGCCGTGCGCTCTTTGTAATAAGCGAGCGCCCTTCTAGGGTCCAAAGTATGGAGCCTATATCGGCCTCCAGTGTGATTGGGGTAGAACACCGGCAGAGTCAACACCTGGTTAAGGTGAAACTCTGACACCACCTTGGAAGGAATTTCGGGTGGGGCGCAGGACAACCCTGTCCCTGTGGAAGACCAGGTAAGGAGACTCGATGGAAAGCACCTGGAGCTCTCCCATCCTTCTGGCTGGCGTGATAGCCACCAAGAAGGCGGTCTTCCACGACAGGTGAGAGAGAGCACACCTGTGCATAGTTCGAATGCTGCCCATGAGCTTTGCCAGTACCAGCAGTAGATCCACGAGGTGGAGGTTCTCGTTACCGGAGGAATGTGATCAAGGCCTTTGAAAAAGCGCCAGACCACCTTCTCCCGCGCCACCGACTGCTTCCTGGCCCGCTCGTAAGCAGAGATGGCTGCTGTGGTGCAACTTTAGGGTCACGACCTAAGCCCTGATTAGAAGGGACCATAAATAGTCCAAGATGCTTGCCAAGGAACAGGAGGAAGGGTCCAAGCCCTTGCCCTGACACCAAATGGAAAACCTTTTCCATTTGAAGGCATAACATTTTCTGGTCGACTCATACGGAGACCTCAACTACATTGAGGACCCGTCGGAAAGACCCAAGGCCTGGAACTCAGCCGCTCAGGAACCAGGCCGTCAGGTGCAGGATTGAAGGTCCGGATGGAACACCTTCCCTGATTGAGAAATCAGGTCCGGGCGAGCTGGAAGCTGCCTCGGGAGCCTGGAGCTGAGGCTGAGGAGATCTGGGTACCAGAACTGGCGAGGCCAGTCTGGGGCTATCAGAATCACCTCGCGCTGTCCTCCTCACCTTGAGAAGCACCTTGTGGATCAAGGAAATGGGAAAGGTGTAGAAGAGGCCGGGTCCACTGCCTCGAGAAGGCATCCCCTGCAGCGAGCCCTGCTGGGGCGGGCATGGAACAGCCTCAGCCGCGTTCTCCTGGAGGCAAACAGGTCCACCTGAGGTGTGCCCCAATGGAGAACAGATGCTGTACTACCTCCGGCAGGAGAGACCACTCGGGATGCAGCCCCTATCCGGCTTAGGGCATCGGCCAGGGTGTTGAGGCCCTGCCACATGAATGGCTAGGAGATCCGCCTCCAGGCTGCGCACGGTGACCAAATGGGAGAGCTTCCTTGCATAGAAGCATGGAGCGCGCCCGCCCTGGCGGTTTAGATAGTACATGGTCGTGGTGTTGTCCGTCTGGACTCGGACCACTTGACCCCGAGGAACGGAGCAAAGGCGGTGAGAGCTGGCGGCCGCTCGAGCTCCAGCAGGTTGATGTGGCATCGGGACTCCACGGGACCAGAGGCCGTGAGCCCGTGTTCCCCAGATGGCCCCAACCCATCAGGAGAGGCATCGGTCGATAGAGAGACCGCCGGCTCGGGGCGGACGAACGGGATGCCCTCCTGCAATGACCTGGAACGATCCATCACTGGAGAGCTCCACATCCCGTAAGTCACCGACACAAGCTGGTCCAAAGGATCGCAGCGCTAGACCACTGACTGGCCAATCCCCATTGAAGGGGACGCATGTTCCAGCGGGCCCAGCGGACCACGTGGTGCAGGCCGCCATGAGACCCAGGAGGCAGGAAGTCCCGGGCAGGAGCAATTGCCCAACCAGAAATGATTGGGCAAAGGAGGAAAGAACCTCGGCCCTGTCCGCCGGGCAGCGCGCCTGGCTCGAAGAGAGTCGAGCTGCGCCGATGAACAGAATCACCTGCTTCGCTCGAGTTCCGACTTGGCCTCGTTGATAAGGAGGCCCAGTTGAGACAGACCTGGAGGGCCAGATCTCTGGACCGCTCCACCTCCTGCCTGGAGGAGCTGCTATCAGCCAGTCGTCCAGGTAAGGTACACCGGACCTCGGCGCCCGCAGGAATGCTGTCACCACTGCCATGCATTTGGTGAAGACCCTGGGAGCTGGAGACAAGCGAAGGGCATGGCTCGGAACCGAGGATCCCTCCGCTCGAAGCGAAGGAATCTCTGGTGAGGCAGGACCGGATAGGGACGTGAAAAAGCGCTCCTGCAAGTCCAGAGAGCAGAATCACTACGCTGCGTTCCAAGGATGGTATTATCTGAGCCAGAGTGACCATCCTGAAGGTTCGAGACCTTAGGAACTTGTTTAGGTCGTGTGAGTCGAGAATGGACGCCAGCCCCGTCCGTTGGAACCAGGAAGTACCTGGACACAAACCCTGGGTCTGAGGGGGGGTCCGCTACCACCCTGATCACCTCCTTTTGGAGGAGGAGAGCGATGTCGGCTCGACGAGCCGACAGTGAGGCTATGGACCCCGAGGCCCCCCTAGGTGCGACGGCTCTGAAGGGTGGGGCCTGCTCGATTCAGAGGCAGGCCTTTCCCACCACTCTCCAGAACCCACCTGTCCGAGGTAATAACGGACCAGGCGGAAAGGAAGTGTCGGGCCGTCCCCACGGGGGAACCAGGGTGAGGTGGCGGGGTGGGGTGACACCTCAGCCCGTCACTGGGCAGCTTAGAGAAGGACCTGCCGAGGGACCTCCTGGGCCTTCCTCCTGCCTCCTGTTAGAGGAAAGCCGCTTGGGTTTGGGATGCAAGGCGAGCCTGCTGGCCCTGCGTTGCTGGGCCGGGCATGCCGGGGTGCAGAAGGACGAAAGGAGCTTAGGCTGTGGCTTCGGCCTTTGTCCTTCTGAGGAAGAGACCGAGTCAAGGTAGCACTGGACTTCTCGATCCTCTGCAGGTGACCTTCCACCCCAGGGCCAAGAGGTCAGTCCCAAAGGAACATCCGCCAACTTGTGCTGGGTATCGAGAAGTAAGGTGGATATCCTCAGCCAAACCATGACGCATAGCCACTGCGGCTCACCACGACCTGGCACATGAGTCCCCAATATCTAAAGCAGTCTGGAGCTGCTGTTTGGCCACTGCCCTGCCCTGGTCCCGCACCTGCTTGACCGTAGTCTGCAGATCCGCGGGAAGATGAGGAGATGACCTCATCCAGGGAGCCCAACAGGCATGAGAAAATGTGCCATGAGGACCGAACTGGCCTAGCAAGGCCGAGAAGGGACGCAGCATAGACTTTAGCCCGACATAATCCAATTTCTTGGATTCCTTGTCGGGAGGTTTGTCCACATCCCTGGCGCTGCAGCGGCGCGACGAAAGCGCTGTCGGTAACCAACCCCTCAGCAGAGGGGTGCTCCAAAACGGACAGGGAACCAGTAGGGACCGTGATACTTCCTGGCCATCCTGGCCGGGCGCAGGGCAGGAAGCAGGCGCTGCCAAAGCTCCAAGGCCGGACCCACTATGGCCTCGGCCACCGGAAGGAGCCTCCGTGGGAATCCTCGGTCCAGAATCTCCGTGAGGATACCTGGCCCGTTTGAACGGGTTCGAGCTTCATCCGGTGGACTCCGGAATGAGCCGAACCAGTCCTAGGAAGGACGACGGGCTATCGTCCATTGACTGTCCTCCTGAGGACTCCAAGTCCAGTCGCTTGGAGAAAAGGAGGAATTATCCTCGGACTCGGACGGGTCCTCAAGAGCTGCCTCTGGCCTGAGCCACCCCCTACCTGCCGAGGTCGGTCGGGAGTGAGGGTACAGATACAGCCCTATGGGTAGACCTTAGCCACCGAATCCTGGTCGGAGCCCCAAATAGTGGCTGTGGGGCGGAGGTTCCACCGAATCGGTGGAGCAGCTGGTTTGGCCGAACAACCGGCCTGGGTACAGGCTCCTCGGGTAAGTCGAGGGTTGTGTCGGCAGCTCGGTGACAACCATAATGGCGGGGAAGGGACTCGTCGGCTTATTCCGTTCAGGAGGAGCTGTTGCCACATGAGGTCTCGTACCGCGACGTAATTTTACGCTGAAGCCTCCCTCGTCCGAGGAGGAGGACGAGGACGAGCGCGACGCCATACTGCAGGCCGAGACCGCCATGACGGCGGGATCGCCTGACCGCAAGAAGTCCGAGACCGAGAGCCCCGGCTCCGAGGTCGGTGCGGGAAGTGTCGGGCAGGAACCGCACCCTTCGCTCGGAGGGTTCATCCGAGGGCCCGGAACCGAGGCACAGGCAAGCCCACGATCCTCAACTTCGGGAACCAGGGAGAGGGAGTCTCGGCTTATAGGGCGACAAACCCGGCCCAACGGATCGAGAAAAATCTCAACTGCGTCGACGGGAGTCTCAGTCAACTGACCTGACGGGAACACCGTGAGACCAGTGGCCAAAGCCGAGCGGTGGAATGACGTCGAGTCGCATTTACGCGGGAGAGGACCTTTCCCGCCTCCCAAGAGCGCCGACGGAGGGATTTACCTGTCCTTCTTTGACCCAGGAAAAGGTCCAGCAGACGCTGGCCCTCTCCTTAGTGAGAGGGACAGAAAAAGCTCCTTAAAGGAAGCTGAGTAGGAAGAACCCAGAGAGAGCGGGATAAATGCCGCGGCCGAGGAAGATACGGCCCGCGCCGCCTCCTCTTCGAGGACGATCATCTGCTCGAGCTGATCCGCCGAGCCCGCCGCCGCGGACACCGCCGACCGGGCCTCCTTAGACTTCACCGGAGGAAAACGCTTCTCGGGACGGCCCAGTTGCAATCGGGCAGCACGGTCTTCGAGGACGTAGGCCGAAAAGGAAGAGCACAAGTCGCAGTCCTGCGGGTCGTGCTCAAGGCCTAAACAGTAGACACACGTGGAGTGTGGATCCGTCCGAGACATCTTCTGCCCGCAGGGGCATCTCCGAAAACCGGGAGTCGATTTGTCCATCGCAGCCGCGAGGGATCGAAGACTGAAGTCTTTTTAGCAAAAACTTTCAAATTCGCAAAACGGAAGAAATAGGAACCAGTCTCAAACGCAGAGCGTTAAGGAGGGAACCTGAGCTTCCAAGCGGTAAGGAAGATCTGGCGTCATGGGGCGGAGCCGAGAGTTATACCACCCGGGTGGGTGGGAGGAGCCAGCTTGAAGACCTTCCGGCAAGATTTAAAGCAGCAAAGATACCTGCCAATAAGTGTGGATGAACAACATATCCATGTCCCTAGAACATAGGGTTTGTGTGCAAACACATCCTATCTCTGTGAAAAATCAAATAAGGCTCCTCATACCACCAGAGGGCCTGAAGCTCTGAAATTCTTCAAGCAGAAGTAACAGCAACCACAAATAACATTTTCCAGGTAAGAAAGCATATCTCACAAACCGTGGCTGACTCAAAAGGAGACAGGGTCAATTTCTCCAAAACAAAATTCAAGTCCCAAACTGGGACAGGGGAATGGACTGGAGGTTTCAGATGCAGTATGCCCTCAAAAAAGTATGGGGGCCGGCCCGGTGGCGCTGAGGGTTGGCGCTGGCGCCACACACGCGCTGCGCTGGCGACCCGGGTCTGGACGGACTCGGTGGCGGGGTCGGCAGGAGAGGGGAGGATCGAGCGTCCCAACGGATGCTCTCCTCCCTCAGGGTGGTTACCAAGAGCGATTGCGCCTGCATTCCTTCCATAGCCGTGGGAGCACCAGCAGAGGGAAGGGGTGGAGGCGGCTCAGTCTGCGCCGGAGCCGGGAGGGGGGACGCCGCGGCGATGAGGGTTCGGCGCGCAAGCACGCTACCACTGGGGACGCACGTCCCAGCGCAAGGCGCCTTGGGGAGGGGACGCTGGGAGAAAACCGGGAAACACCTCCGGCAGCCCTAGATGAAGTCCGCCCTAAGTCCTACCGGACCACCTACAGGACAGACCCCAATGTGCGAGGAGAGGAGGATGGGCACTCTAGGGGCAGATCCCTAAGGTAGGTACCGGGGGACATGAGCGGACGGAAGGAGGGGGCACCGGAGGCAGTAAGGAGGGATAAAGACGAAAATAAAAAAAAAAAAAAAAAAAGTATGGGAAACATCTAGTCAAACAGCAGAACACAGCCACCAGCGGCGCCGTCACCACATGTGGTGCTGGCACCACACAAGGCGCAACACCGCTGCTGGCCCTAGACCTGAAGATAAGGGGGGAAAGAAAGCGGTATCCATGCCAGCCCCTGCAGAGTAAAGGTGAGGGGGTAGGCAAGCCGAGTCGATGATGGCAGTGGCACCTGAGAGGGCACAGTGCGCATCCTGTCCCAACCAGCCTGGCCATGGCCAGGCGGCTCAGAGGCCACGAATCCGGGTCCACTGGCTAGGACAGCCAGGCAGACGCTGTACCCACTGCTCTAAAACAGCAGCCCCCAGAGGTGAAACTGCTCGACGGAGCCATCAAGGACGCAAACGGGATCTGGTGTTGAAGATCACAACCGTTAACAGAGTCAGAGGACCCAACCAGGGTCTGCTCAGGCATACTGCTCTCCACCACCTACGTACGCCGCGCAGACTTACCAGAAAGCGACCTCCAGCGGTAGCAACTCTTCTTCCACAGAGAGGAGGAGGAAGGAGCTCAAGCAGCGGGTCCCGATCGAGGTCAGGAGCAGACTCGCTACTCAGCGGACTGCCCCAAAGACGGCGGTTAGTACACACCCCATTGCCATCACAGCTTTCAAATGAAGTCTCCCTTCCGTCACCGCTACCATCCAAAGTAGACTCCGTTGATGGCAGGCTAGGAAGTTCTTTTTTAAATAAGAAAAGCACACTAAAAGTAGTAAATTAAACGAACACTGAATGGCTATGCTATAGCTGCTGTCGTACAGACGAAGACTTGACTCCCGACAGGTGAGCGTTGTCATCATGAAAGCGCACTCGACGGTGGGGGGAAAAAAAGGAACTGAGGCAGTTGGAGAGTCGATGCCATGATAGCCTCAACGGTGCAAGCTAGTCACTGCGCAGTGCATGCATGGTCCTATCCTGGCAACGGCACTCCTGAAGAATTTTGGCTCCCGCAGGATCCTAGCACCTCCAGCATAATCCCATTAGCGTGAATGAGTGGCGGAGACGTAGTCTAGGAAGATCAATGCCCTGAAAGATATGGACCCTTGGTCAAAGGAAGGCTTGTTAACCATATGCCAGTCAAAGAGCACAGCCACAGAGGAGGCCATGGACTTTTGGTCAGAGGACTCCTCAAACAACCTTCGGCTGTACACTGGCACGAACGTTCCAGAATTCTTCTCCCGAGGTGATTCTGGCTGCTAAGCGACCTCGCAAGCTGGGAGCCAGCCAGCCTCCTTGGGCAGAGCGCCAGTTGAGGACTGTCAGCAGCACCCACAGAGCCGGGGCCAGTGGGACAGTCACTGGTGGGTGCCAGGGGAAAAGGGCACCTTGGTATGGAACCCTACACTGCCCTGCGATGGCCCACTGCTGCCAGAGGAAGTCCTCGTAGCACAGACATATTTTACAGCAGTGCCGCTCCTTGCTGGAGGACAAGACGTACAAGGAGAATGAGGAGTGCCGACAGCGGCACCTCCCACTTGAGTGGAATCGAGAGTGTGAATGGCTCAATAGCAACCTCGACTGTCGACCACCCAGTCAACAGCAGGCAGGGTTGTCCTGCGGCTGCCCATGAATGGCATGCTGGCCCACGTTCTACAACATGGGTGTGGAAGACTCAACCTTGACTGGAGGCTTGTCCCGAGTAGGGTCGACCAAGGACACTGATCAAGCCACATCCTCCTGGGTGGGGACCGGGAGCACCAAGGTCTGTAAGACTGTTTCTTCAGCCTCATCCAACAGCGGATTAACTGGGTGAAGAATTATCTCGACCGACTGGTCGACCACAGTCTAGGTTGGCCAACTCATCGGCATGGATGAAGAGTCCTTGACCTGCCCCTTGGTCAAGGGGTGCACAATCTCCACCGAGTGGTCAGATGAGTCGAGGGACAGAAAGGACAGAGATCTCTCCCCATCCCACGACCGGTGGCGATAAAACTTCAACCTGAGAGGCTTAGTCTTCAAACATTGGCCTTGGAGGGCAGGGATCTCCCCCATGATCTGGAGGAACTGGTGCAATTCATGACACTGAATCAACCAATGGCACCATCAGGATGACGGACAAACTGGAATGTGGAAGAAGGCGTCCTGGACGTCTAGGGAGCAGAACCACATGCCCTGCTCCAGGGATGGTATTATCTATTTATTTATTACTTTGATAACTGGGTAGGTGCACTGGTCCAGAGAACCATTTTCAGGTGCGACCTGGGCCACAGGCACAAAGAAAAAAACTAAAGTTAAAAGGAGCTGGTATGTAGCAAAGATCATAATCATAAATGACATGGTAATTCAAGGAGGCATGAAACAGAGCATTAAAAAAATAACAGGTTACAAACAGTGCAGTCACACAGCAATGAATCACTAGTCAGTTACATGGTGAATTCAAGG
Organism: Neoceratodus forsteri; assembly: GCA_016271365.2. Taxonomy (NCBI): domain Eukaryota; kingdom Metazoa; phylum Chordata; order Ceratodontiformes; family Ceratodontidae; genus Neoceratodus; species Neoceratodus forsteri. The sequence goes on along the minus strand of CM028134.1, from coordinate 588,268,648 downwards.
ATAAACAATGCAATTAAATGGCATACAGTAGGTACTCAGACAAGTCCTGTAAGGACTAAGCCCTCCTAAATTAGCAAAGGAAATGATTGGACCCAGTGTCCAGCAAGCGCTGGAGGACATGGAGAGCAGGAAAAGATAGGGAAGTATGTGTAGGCAGGATAGGGAACTAGCGGCAGGGGCAGCTGCAGGTATCTGTCTAGGAGCCAGGATTTGAGGCCATGTTTGAAGCAGAGATGAGTGCTGGAAGACTGGAGAGAGGCAGGAAGACCATTCCACAGGCAGGGGGCCTCAACTGAGAGAGCTCTCCCACCCATGTTTGATTGATTTGGGCACCATGAGGCTAGGAACAGTGGAGGAGCGGAGGTTCCTAGTCAGGGTTATGAAATTGAAAAGGGTTGAAAGTGGAGAAGTATTCCTGCATCTAAGGGTGGCATCTTCAAAACAGCTCAGGGAATAGTCTAAACACCCTTGTAAGGAGAGCCAGCCAAGGGAGCGGTAGAGGTCGCAGTGGTGTGTGGAATAGGTGGCCGACAGAGCAAAATGGCAGGCACTGTTGTACGCTACCAAGAGTCTTGACCAAAGTGTAGTTGAGACTCTGGAGTAAACAGAGGAGCAACAGTCAAAGATAGGAAGGAGATTATCTGAAACTATGGCTAAGCGAGCCACTTTTGTGAGGAATGGCTTTAGACGATAGACTGCACCCAGCTTCTGATTAACCCTGCAAACTAAATAGTCAATACGGTCACTGAAGGAGAGAGAGAGAGGTCCAGTAGAACACCCAGATATTTGAATGAAGTGACGTTTTCAAGGGCAGGACCATCGGTGGGATAGATAAGGAGAGAAGAGTCGGTGTTTAGGGTCATGGCCAAGTACAGTTTCGAAGCAAATGACATGACCTTAGTTTTTTCACGCTGACCAGCAACAGACTGGATGAGAACCAGTTGAAAGCAGCGCAGTAGTTCTGGGTGAGGATGGAGGATATACAAGGGAGAGATTTATCCCTGTGGAAAATGATGAGGTCATCTGTGTACAGCAGGGAGTTACAGGAAAAGCTGCCCATGGGGAGGGAGTTGAGAAATATAGAGAAGAGCAGGGGGCCCAGGATGGAGCCCTGGGGAACTCCAGTGGTGACCGGAAGTGGTAGAGCC